>JAUNZM010000112.1:12500-4821232 GCA_033459285.1 Clamator glandarius | reverse complement strand
TCTTTTGACCTTCTATTAGCTTGAAGTACAATACAAGGGTTTTTTCTCAGTTGCACATAAAACGAATTGCTGAAGGCAGGGAAAAGACAGTGCATTGGTGCTATCTAGTGGTGCACTACAGCAGTCAGGGAAGATGAAAAATAAATCTAAAAATGACTGAGTGGAAATCCTTTGTCATATGCACTCGGTGTGGCTCTAAAATCCTGGAATGCAAGAGATTGGCACGTAAGTAAAAAAGCCAAAAAAACTCCATAGAACAGACTGGAGGACAAACAAATGAGTCTTGTGATTTGATTGTTACTGCAATACTGTAGTAATTTTCAGGGTGTTAAGTGCTTAGTGCGACATGACACAATTCGAATATTTTCTCTTATATCTTTTCCAGAGATATTTTAGCCCAGAGGTCCTCAAATTACAATGACAGCACTGTTAGTAGGGACTAGTGCTTCCAGCCGACTGCTGTCAGGAGCTGCTGAACAGTCAGTTCTACATGCACTTCTTTTATGAACGATTAAAACTAAAACGAGATTTTGGTTTGATCAGCATAAGTGTGTCAAGGAGCAGAAAAATCGGAATTATTTTTAGTATTAAGAGAGAAAATTGTGCTCACCTTGTATGTCAGCAATTGCGAATTGTATGCAATAACAAGTAGATAGTGTGTCCAGAATTTAATCAATGATGCTGTTACTGTACTGAAAAAAAAAATTAGCCAACTAAGGAATGGCCACACGGGGTCAGATCAAGGATCCATGGAGACAAAAACCAGCCTCCAGCAGTGGTAGCATAAGGACAAGAAACGACACACAGGAAGAATAAAACCCATTATCCTGCACACTCCTCCTGTCCTAAGCCTTTAGAGGACCTCCTGAGCAGACGTGGTTTCTGTTTAATTACCCCAATGGATTTCTGTCCTTGTTCAGTCTCTTTTCGAACTTGTTTAGCAATGACTTTCACTGCTGCATGCACACCACCTTTGTTTTTTGCTTTGCATGCTGCTTCATTTGATGGTCCCACCTCTTGTGCTGGAAGATACAGTGTTTCCTATCCACCTCTTCCTATTAGTGTTAGTTCCCATCCTTAGTATGTTGTTCTTTTTTTAAAATTAAGCTATGCAGACCCACACATGGTGTTCAAAAGTTGCACAAACCAGAGATACAAATAACTGCACTAGAGTTTCTTTTGCTCTCCATTGTTTTCCTAGTAGTTCCTAATATTGTGCTTTTTTTGTTGTGGCTTTTTGTTTTTAGGGTTTGCTGTGGATTTTTTTGCTACTGATGAATACTAAGCTGGTGTTTTCACTGATCCATCTCTCCTAGCTCCAAGATCTTGGTCCTGTATTTTGTCAATTCAGAATCCATCATGGACTAGATAGTCTTTAAAGGTCCCTTACAACCCCAACTATTCCATGATTCTATGATTTAGACACTTTATTCTGTATTTAATTCTTCATGGTAGCTATAACATAAACACTCCATTCTACATTTCACAGGCTAACTATATTGTAAACTTATTGAGAAAACTCAGTCTGTGCAATGCCAGACTATCATGTTCCAGTATGCTAGAAGAGCTCAAAGTCAATAAAAATGGTGTTTATTTGACAAATAGCAGTCCAGCTTGTGGTTTTCTATTTAAATTTGCCTAGAGGAGAAAAAGACCAGATCCCCAGGTTGGTACAGCTACTCTGTCTTGCCCTAGGATCCTTTTTCACTGCCTTGCCTTTCCTGGCACTCTTGTGCCCCCAGAAGTGTCTCTTGTTTCTTCACCATCAGGAATCCCTGACACTTGGGGAGCAGCGTATACTGTGCTTCCTCCGCTTTCACAGAATCACAGAATTGTTTAGGTTGGTAATGACCTGTTGGTTCTCTTACCATGTACCGTTTCCACACAGATTTTTACTGATCTATAGATTTACCCAGATTTTTCTCATAGGTCTGACTCAGTCCACATGCCGTGGAATCACAGCTACTAAATCAACAGCAGTATTAGCTCCTGTTTTATAAACATCAATGAATACCAAAGCATTATTTTGAGTTCGATCACTTTGCTCAGCTGGCTTCTTAAGAGCATGGAAGAAAGGAAGTGCGTACATGTTGATTTTGTGTATTTGTAAAATAGCTAACCTGTTTCCCACCTTCTTGCATACTAATTCCTCATTTACCTTTCTAGGCAGTGCCATAAAAATAGGAGAAATGACTGCCCTTACTGATCCTAATCCAAACAGTAGAAGACGTCTTTACTTACAAAGGCTTAATGACAAGTCCTGCCAGCCAGTTCATTAAAATACATGCTTAAAATTAACTGTTACATTTCCATCTTAATTACAAAGAGCTAGAATCTGTCATAATTTCCAAGATGATTCTAACACCCCTAGTTTAGTGAGAACAGAGATGGCTTTATCTCCTCGAAGTTTGCATTGTCAGCACTGGCATTATTTCTCTCTCTATTCTGACAATGATGTCGGTTGGTTTTAGGTACAGAGCCATCGTTAAGCCCTTGGAACTGCAGACCTCGGATGCGCTCCTGAAGACATGCTGTAAAGCTGGCTGTGTTTGGATTGTCTCCATGATACTGGCTATCCCAGAGGCTGTTTTTTCAGATTTGTATTCTTTCAGCAACCCTGAGAAAAATGTAACTTTTGAGGCATGTGCCCCCTACCCCGTATCTGAGAAGATCCTGCAGGAAGCTCACTCCCTGGTTTGCTTCTTGGTGTTCTATATTGTACCCTTAGCTGTCATTTCTGTCTACTATTTTCTTATCGCCAGAACTTTATATAAAAGTACATCCAACATGCCAGCAGAAGAGCATGGCCATGCCCGTAAGCAGGTAAGCTATGATCAAGCACTAAAGAGTTAAATTTTCCAAAATCTATCACACTGATGAAGTCTGAATCCTTGACTGCAAAACCTTTACCTAACAATAGAGTAAAAAGCTCCATGAACTCAGCCCATATTAGCAAATCAAATTCAGCCTCACACTTAAGCACATGTTCATGACTCATTAACTTAACTGTGAGTGTTCATGCTTTTCTAAACAGGGATGAGGTTTGGTTTGTTTTGTTACTACCCTATTAAACTTAGGAGTTTAAATGGTGAATTGTAGACACTGAGACCTCATCCATGTGAGCTGCCACATTAACTATTATACTTTTAAATCCTGGTCTAGGTGAGATGTGCTCTGCACTGGAAATACCTTGTTAAACCATTATGAAACCATTATGGTTTTTTTGCTTTGGGGTTTTTCCATTTTGCTTTTTTGGTTACTAATGCAATTAGACTTTTAGACCCCTTTGAAAATCAGCACCAACTACATAAACCTGTGTTACGAATTGCTATTAATACCAGAAATGCATTATTTTTTCGTAGATTGAATCCCGCAAGAGAGTTGCAAAAACAGTGCTGGTGCTTGTTGCTCTGTTTGCCTTTTGCTGGTTGCCTAACCACATCCTCTACCTATACCGCTCTTTCACATACCACGCTTCTGTAGATGCTTCCACCTTTCATCTGATAGCTACTATTTTTTCCCGTGCCCTGGCCTTCAGCAATTCCTGCATCAATCCTTTTGCTCTTTATTGGCTGAGTAAAAGTTTCCGGCAACATTTTAAAAAGCAAGTCTCATGCTGCAAGGCGAAATTTCGTACCATGCCTCCCAGTGCTCCTCCCAGTACTACGCCTACCAGAGCCCTGTCAGTCACGGGCAGCACACATGGTTCAGAAATCAGTGTTACGCTGCTAACAGATTATAGTATCACAAAAGAAGAGGAAAGCGTTTAGCCTGCCTGGGATGAAAAAGGACAGAAACTGAGCCTTTGCAATCAAGTCACTATTACTGTGATTCTGGAAAGAGGTGCCTTGCCTTGCCCTGCCTGTGAAAGAGTTTTCATCCTATTTTTTTTTAAATATATAATGAGGAAATCAATACATGTGGAAGAAGAAGCCGCAAAAGCTGACCTGCTAGCATAAACTCAAGGGGATTGTTCACGTTCCCAAGCATAAGCACAGATCCCTAGCCAGAATTCCTGGACTGGGCAGGACAAGAGTCAGCAGACTTGGCACGAGAATCGGCTGAGTGTGGTTTTGTTCTCGGTGACTTCTTTGACTTGTGACTGCGAGCTGCTTCTGTCAAGCACTGCATCTACAGCAAGCAAGCGAAACCACAGATTTTCATAACACTGTCAACCAGGCAGATTTTGGATTTATTTCTTTTCTTGCTCCAAATATTAATGGGTAAACATATCAGAAATCATGGTAAAATGAAAGAAAGGGCTGTAGTATGGCGTAGTAAAAACGGAAAAATATTATGGGCCAGATCCACGCTAGCTTTTGCTCTGTTAGTGACTTTCTCTGAAACTCTGGGTAAGAGCTGACTGCTGTGTGAAGAGATGCCCTCCTCAGTTCCTAAGGAAGCCAAGGCAACCTGCAGGTCATCATCTCTCTTAAAAAGCTGTAATAATCTTTAACCACACTTGTAAAATTCTTTGCCGTCTATGGGTAAACTATCTCCACAATGCAGAGTCTTTTATTATTACAGTGATTTAACATCATGAAATTGGGGTGGATCTGTATTAGAGTTCTATTTTGGATTTACTATGCGCTTTTGAAGATAACTGCTTGATCGTCCCATCCTGCCTTACTTTTCTGTGCCTCCGAGTGTGGTCTTGAGTGCACAACCTGGATTTCTCTCAGACGAAATTGTGTCCCCCATTCATGGAAGTGAATCTGAAGTATAAACCCCCAGAAGTGTACGACGTGGGGGTCAGACCAACCGTTGCCCTCCACAGATCCACTCCTGCTGTAGCGTACGTGGTCTTATCCAAATGGTCTGTACATTTTCAAGCATGCTGGGAGAGGTGGATTTTTCTCTTGCACTGATTTTCTGTTCTTCGAGTTACTCGAGTAATACCCCTTGTTAATATTGAGGTAGATTGTCTTTATGAGATGGATCTTCTAATCTCAAACCCATTGATTTTATGATTGCATGGAGAAGCACACCAGTGACAGCCTGGGCATCCCTGCAAAGCTCAGCAACACTGCTGGCAGGGACCATCTTCCCATTGGGAAATACAGGCAGCAAGTCTTCCTACCCCATGTTACAAAAATGTTGAATGAAGTTTGTGTACCCTGAATGAAAATTTTATTCTGTGGGAGTTGGTGATAGAAAACACAATAGATTTTCCCTTGCTTAAAATAAGTGACTTCTAGCTCAAAAAAAAAAGCATTTCTGTGTTCAAGTATAAAAGGGAGGTTGCGACTATTTAAATTAAACAAAATAGTGCTGTCAGTCACAGAAGTCTGAGTTTTAATTAACCCTTGAAGACACAAGGCCCCCTTCAGCTACACCGAGCCCCTGAAAACACATGGCTGGAAATCCATCCATTCATGCACCATTACTGCAGTTCATTATAAGATGAAAAAATGTATTCGCAGTCTCTCTTTGTTGACCGCCCTGGTCAGAATAATAAAACTATAAATACCAAGGGCATTGAAATACAATTTGTCATCATTTTGAACCACTTTAATGACAGTCCATTTTAATCCCATCAGGCCTGACCTTATTTTACTACACTATTCATGTTACAAGCTGCAAGGCTAGAAGCACTAATTTTCAAATGGATTCTCCCTTTTATTGTACCAGTTGTACACCAGGAGAGGATCACTGAAATACATGGAAATGTAACAGCACAGAAATGTAATTTATGGCAACGCAGACTCCAGAGACCGTATTGTACTCTTTTTCTCAATATAACACATTCCCTGATACTCAATTACGTGTGAATGTAACAAACATATTGAACTGATATTTTCTCCTTCTCTTTTTTCCCTTAATGGAGCTGCAAGGTGAGACTGAAATGGGTAAATAAGTCTACACGCTTATGAGCCTACCTTTATCTTCCTGGATCTTACCATAGGGAATTCTAAATGAAGGAAAAAATTAATGAACATTACAGTTCCTTACAGCATTCTTTATTCTAGCTTATGAAAGCCTTTGAAAAACAAATCTGCCACATGTTTCTAGACCTCACAATTTGTCTTTGGTGGACACCAAATCTCCCATGGCAAAATCCTTGGGTACAGCTCACAGTAGTCCTTAAAACCCACGATCTCCTATTTCACCATTTTCCTTGCTTTGCATGCAGCTACTTTTTGCGTGTGTAACTCCTCTAAGTGGATGATCTATTTCTACTATGTCCTGTTACAAAATTGATGGGTTTGCTGTATGCTGCACATGTTTTTGTTAAAGACCAGCTATATTTCAAGTCATCATTTAACTATTCTGTGTGCTTTACGCTTTTATAGTTCTGTACTTTCAAATCTTCATGACATGTTGTATTGGAATGATATATTGGTCAACATTTATTTTTATCTAAACAATCTCCTGTTATTGATCCAATCTATTCCCCCGATTACGTATACAATGTCTCTATACCATCATAACTGGATTTAGGGAAACCAAGGTTGCCTTTCATCACATAGAAGAGTCAGACACAGATGCAAAATCACAACGTGAATCCCTCCTTCTAATATTTAGTTTGAGACATTTTCATAGAATCATAGAATCACCAGGTTGGAAAAAAAACATCAGATCATCGAGTCAGGATCATTTTGTCAGGACTTAAAATGCTATTTACTCACAGCTTTGATCTGAGCTGTATTAATACTCCAGCTCTTTGTACCATCCCCAGAAAAAGCAGCTTGAAGCAGCAGTGGATATGCAGCCACAAATTCTATCACTTCCAGGATGTGATGAAGAAGAAAGCTGTCTTGACCATCCAGAACGATGAGTTTCCAGCTGAATCAGCTATCTGAGCTGGCTCACTGTGCCGTCTTTACTGAAGAGGGATAGAACAGATGGTGGTGATGGGGTAAGAAGTTGTGCTGTAGTACCTGCTGTCACGCATGCTGATATCGGCACAAAGTGTGAGGGAATTTCAGGTAGTTTGTCCTCATAGCTACATTCCAGCGTGCAGATCAGATTTACCATGCACTAACATATATCCAATTCCCATTTTATAACTGACCACAGTTTATGACAAGCCTCTCATGCTCCTCACCAAAATCCAATGCTCATTTGAGAGCTAATACAAATGTCTTGTAAGCTGTCAGTTTATAAGTGATCGTAAAACAATCCTTGGACAACTAACAGAATAGCCCTCCCAAGAGAAAATTTTTGAAGCATGAAAGATCTTGTTAACTAGGCTCGATGTTCTTTGTGTAACAGCCAAAGGTTACTAGAAGTCTGTATTTATATCCTCAGTAATTTCATCTGACCAGCCAGTGAGCTGATGTTGGTATCTCTTACAGAGCTTTACAAGCTCAGGATTGTATCTCCAATTTTATTTTCATTCCAGCCTGTATGACAGCAAAGATATATTTGTTCCAGGAATACTAATCTCCAGAAAACGTCTGTACTGACTATCATTTTCATTTTGGACTGAAAAGATGGCTTTGCCACTGGCAACCAGCCACTGCCAGCTTTGATGGGCTGTTCACCTAAATTTTCATTTAAAACATGTGCACTGTTTTAATACCTGGGTTTTATAGCTCTAGGTTAAATTTTGCAAAACAGTGTGTTGCTGCATCCTGTAAATAAAACTGCTTTTCAATACATACTTTAGCAATTACCTCTGTTTTTGATGTAATGCTACCTGGTTTACACTGTAAAAAAACCTAGTTGGCCCCAAATGAAGATCTTTTAAAAGAACTGATTTGAATGAGAGAATGTTCTTTAGAATGTTTCAGGCTTTCACAGATGGAATACTACACTGATGAATAACCAATTGCAGGCTTCATTAGTGCAAACTAAATCAAAATTTTGAAGACAAACCTCATTCCTTCCATTGTGCCAATGTACCAGCCCTTTCTCCTAAGAGCACAACGGCTGTAGCTGGCCACCCTCTGCCTGCCACACCTCATCCCGTGGAAAACAGGTACCTGTGCCACTTGGGCAGATCTGATGCTTACTTGTCCAAACCATCTGCACCACAAATCAGTGTCAAGAGGAGACCAAGAACTGGTATGATCATCAAGTCTAACCACCTGTTCACCACTGAACCGTATCCCTCAGTGCCTCATCTACCCATCCTTTAAACACCTCCAGGGATGGTGACTCAGCCCCTCCCAGCGTCTGAGAACCCTTTCTGTGAAGAAATTGTTCCCAGTATCTAATGTGAAACCCCCTTGGCACAAGTTGAGGCCATTCCCTCTCATCCTATCGCTTGTTACTTGGGAGAAGAGACCAACATCTTCCTCGCCCCCATCTCCCTCAGGGCTGGCCACCCTCATGGTCTTGCCTGTGCTGAAACAGAGCTGCAGCCTCAGGAAAAGGAGTGAGACAGCTCTGGAGCAGGTAGGAGACCAACTCATAGAATCATAGAATCACCAGGTTGGAAAAGACCCACCGGATCATTGAGTCCAACCATTCCTATCAAACTCTAACCCATGCCCCTCAGCACCTCATCCACCTGAGCCTTAAACACCTCCAGGGAAGGTGACTCAACCACCTCCCTGGGCAGCTTATGCCAGTGCCCAGTGATCCTTTCTATCAAAATTTTTTTCCTAATGTCCAGCCTGACGCTCCCCTGGTGGAGCTTGAGGCCATTCCCTCTCGTCCTGTCCCCTGTCACTTGGGAGAAGAGGCCATCACTCTCCTCTCTACAACCCCCTTTCAGGTAGAGAGTGATGAGGTCTCCCCTCAGCCTCCTAGTCTCAAGGCTGAACAACCCCAGCTCTCTCAGCCGTTCCTCATAAGGCCAGTGCAAGTGCCTCTGTTCCAGCTCCAGCTCCAGCTCCAGCTCCAGCTCCAGCTCCAGCTCCAGCTCCAGCTCCAGCTCCAGCTCCAGCTCCAGCTCCAGCTCCAGCTCCAGCTCCAGCTCCAGCTCCAACTCCAGCTCCAGCTCTTACCCCTGACCCGCCAAACAACGGCTGAATACCCTCGTCCCGCCCCCTCCAGCGACGCCCCGCCCCTTCCTCCATCCCATTGGCTCGCCGCTCCCCACGTGACCGGCGAGCCCGCTGCTCCTTGGCTGCGGCGCGGGAGGAGGCGCTTCCGCTTCCGGTCCTGCGCGGCGCGGGGGCTGCGCGGCAGCCGCGTGAAGCCGGCGGGGGGGCCGCGCGCTCCCGGTGCCGCCGAGAGGGGCGGGACCAGGCCAGGCCCGCAGCGGGCGTCTGCCCCGCCACCCCCAGCCCCGCCGAACGGGCCAGGATGAGCGGTGAGGACGGCAACGAGGAGTTCTACCGGCAGCTGCAGCTGCAGCAGCAATGTGAGGCCGAGGCCGAGCCCGAGCCCGGCGGCGAGAGTCAGGCCGACCCCTTCACCTACGTAGACCCGGCCGACGGCGCCGCCTACGAATGGGACCGGGAGAAGAAAGCCTGGTTCCCCAAGGTGGGTGCAGGGGGAGCGGCTCTTCCCCGTGCTGCGGCAGCCCCATCCCAGGAGGTGTCCGAGGTTGGATGGGGCTTGGATGTCCCTGCCCGTGACAGAGGTGGAACTGGGTGGGCTTTGAGGTCCTTTCCAACCCAAACCGTTCTGTGTTTTGCCACGGAGGTGATTCGGCCAGGCAGGTGTGTGCTGCAAAGGCTCTGACACCAAAACAACCGTGTTTTACAGGCAAGTGTACGGCAGCTGGCTGGTCTCTAACCCTGCTGGCTGCTCTTTTGTTGTGGATAGCTGTGGGTTGGCTTTTCTCCTTGGCTCTGAATCTGTGGAATTACTCAGGCCTGGTGTGAAGTCATGGTTATATTTGGGGATCTTGATGACTTGATACTGCTTTTGATGTGTTTGGGCTGCTTTTTCACAGTGGCTGTGGTGATCTTGGCCTTTTTATTGGCAGTGGAGAAGTGAACTAGTCTGTTAGGAGGTTGAGAGGAAAATGGAATAGCATCTTTTCTCTTTCATTATTATCCAAAAGTAGTGCATGCATAAAGATGAATTTTCCCCTCTCCTTAGATCTGGAACAGGCTGCCTAGGGAGGTAGTTGAGTCACTTTCCCTGGAGGTGTTTAAAAGACAGGTGGATGAGGTGCTGAGGGGCATGGTTTAGTGATTGATGGGAATGGTTGGACTTGATGGTCTGGTGGGTCTTTTCCAACCTGGTGATTCTATGATCTTGGAAATAGACTTGAAAATTAAATGTGTTTGGCTTAGAGGCATTCCACAGAATGGAAATGTAGTGCAGTTTTTCATTTTGACTTTTTTAATTAAATAGTTGTAATATTCAAAACGAACTTGGACTAACAACGTGGCTCTTCAAGGTGAGGGGCAACATAGATTCAATGTGTTGAGCCAGTCTGCTGATCTGCAAGAGAAATAATTTTATCCCTACAGAACAATAGCGTAGTTACTTAATTTGGATGTACTATAACACTTTATATCCTATACTTGATAAATCTAGTGTTGCAGCTCTTGTGATTCTGAGTTCATTGCAATTCAGATGATCTGAGTGAGAACCAAGCCTGTAGTGACAAGTTTGTGTGTGAGCCTAGTAAGGTGTCCGTCTAACAGATGGCTTACGTAGGGGTAAAAACATGTGAAAAATACAGTGGAGCTGTGGAGAACTGAGTTTCCCTGTCTCCCTGTAGAGCCCTATATCCAGTAAGCACAGTAACTTTTAATGGAATTCTTCCTTTCCCCTCCATCCTACCTCTCTTCCTCACCTTTCTTTAAATTTATCTCTTCTTTTCAAGAGAATTGGTCTTTCTAAACACCTTTCTTGTCTAAACAGCTGCCTTGGAGAGTTAAGAGTTGGACAGATTATATAGGAACAGGAAAGTTCACTGGTAAATATGGTGTGTAGTAGGAGTTGGTAAGGAATCATGAAACACTATGTGTCATAGATAGATCACCAAGCTAGAGATCATAATATCTCAGATTACTTCGTTTAGCTGATGGTTATTCAACAGAATGTTTTATCAAAATAGATTTAAGAGACTGCAGGAACCCGGAGTTGTTTTTATATTACTGCTCATGAAGTAGAGAAATTCCTGGCCTCTGTTCTCTGACAAAACATTAAAATATTCTGACTGGTCTAATTAATCATCTACAGACAAGTATTGCACTGTTGCTTTGCTTTGAGAATGGAGTGTCTGCTGAACTTCTACTATAGCATATTTCAAAGCAGTGCAAAAAGTTAATGATATTAACTGTCAGTATTCCTTTGAAAAATTCTGAGACAGTCAGATATTTAATAAAAGTGATTACAGCTTTCTGTATTATTTAATGATTTTTTTTTCTTTCAACGGTACTGTATTGGTGGATACCAACATTTTGTAGTGCTTCCCAGACGTAACACAAAATTGCATGTTGAATACTTCTGTCTTCCTTCATAAATTGCTATGAAAAGGCAGATGCTGGATGTCTTCCATAAGCGTACAGTATCAGTTCTTCATTTGGTTAATCTATTCCTTTCCATTTCTGTCTAGCTGGTAGTTAATTACATGCTAGCATGTCCTGTAGTTTTGTATTTCTTTTCCTATAAGATTAATTGCCTCAGACTGTACAGCTGTGTGGATGTGGGGATAGAACTGACCTCTTTCTTTGTCCTCTATCAGAACTGGATTGACACCCCAAATAAGAAATTGCGATGGCTTCTTTTCCATACAGGCGTGGTATGACATAAGTTCCAATAAAAGCACTTATACTTGTATCATTTTCCTTATGCTTGCAAAAATTCATTTTGATTTCAAGTAGTTTTAATGGTATATATGGTGGGATGATAGCTTATTATGGGGATAAAGTCTTTGTTATTGACTTGGAAAATTTGATGGTCCGTAGTAGGAAATTTGCTAAGAATAAATTTAGCTGTACCTGAGAACATGGTTCCCCTTGAAGCTGAAAAACAATACTGCTGCAGGAAGGTGGCTAGTGGTTGCAGGTTTAATTACTAATTTATTAGTAGATTCTCTGATGAAAATGAATAATACTGTTCACTAGAAAGTTTAAAAGTTGCTTAATTCTTTGAATGTCATCAATTGTGAAACTTGAGGATTTGCGAAGAATGCATGTATCAAATACAATGAACACAATTAGAAAGCACAGCCTTTTCTTTGCTGAAGGTGGTTGTGCTCTTCTTGTCTCTTGATGTTGTGTTATGTCATGTCTGGATGAGCAGCTCCTAGCATTCCCGATTGAGGTGTGTTGCAAATCTTGTTTAGCGTAGGATCTGTTTCATGCTAAAGTTTTAAGTTATGTGGGTTTCCACAGCATCTCATGTTATTCATGAGAAGGCTGTCACTGTCAGTTCTGTATTTGTCATAACAAAAGCTTAGAGCTGAAACATCAAGCCTCACAACTCTACAGAAGATAGGAGGTTGCGTTATCATCATTGACACGTATTCTGTCTGTTGTGCTGCTCTCTTAGAATAGCTTAATGAGATGAAGTTTTATTCCCGTTTGAATACAGATAAGCAAGTGCAGCACAGGTCAGAGTCGGGTAAAATTTTCGATCTCTGTCTAAGTGCAATATTTATTGTCTGTCAACACAAATATATGTCATGTCTGAAAACGTTTCTATGAAAGGGCAGATGCCTACAAGTGTCAGTCATTCATCATCTGTGGATAAGTTGTTGGCTTACCTTCAGTGTCATTTTCTCTCTTCAACATGGTTAGGAGCACTTGGTTTCTGCCCTTCAGGCAAGTCCAATTTATGTGGAAAGCAGAAAGTTTTGCTTGGAAAAAATGCAGAACTTGTGAAAAGTTTGTTTAAAAAGTTTGTGCTGAGTGGAATTAGTCTAGTTCAGGTAATGCCTGAACTGATTGTTCTTGTTGTGCATATGGCTTTACAAAGATGATTTGAAAACAGTTTTAAAATACTATTATTCCCTATGTTGCCAGATTAGAAGATGACCATCGTCTAGCATTAAAACACTGATAAATGTAAATTTGTAGTTCTTCAAAATTTTGGATTGACCTTTCGGATTTCTTTTTAGATAACAGAAGATTTCTTGGCAACGTATCATGCCAATTATGGCTTCCATGCAGATGATACGGACAGTTCATCTGCTTCTGCCACAGCAACTGAAAGTAAGCAAGCAGTAAGCTCTAAGACATCAGGAACACAACCATCAGCAAGTGAGAAAGGACGACAACAAACAGATCCAAAACAAAAAGGGGAAAAGAGGAAGCTTGAGCCAGGTAAGTGACAAAGGGTTTTCCTCTGTGTAGGCTGCAACCTGTAGAGTACTGAGTGGAAACTGGCAGTTGTTCAGTGTTACATACAGCAAAGTTGTGGGGTGTTGTAAAAATTTCCAGAATGGTTTTTAAATTGTATGGTGCTTGAGAGGTATCCTCTTAAGTCTATATATAAAGTGGGGGAAAAAAACAAATTAAGGGATGTTCAGAGCTGTTCCTGTGTGCAAGCAAAAATTCTTAGAAGTCTTATGCTCCCATGTTTAGTATATTGGCATAACTGAATTAAAACTCTGTTTTAGGATGGTTTCATGTGGAAGAAGACAGAAACACGAATGTTTATGTGACTGGTAAGTAATAGCGTTTATGTATATGCTTTGAGCTAAAGACAGTAAAAGAGACTCATGTATGTCCTGCTGATTTCCAGTCTGTCACTTGCAAGCTATTTAATGTTGTATTCTGACTGCATAATGTCTTTGACCTCTAAATTGCAGATGTGCCAACATAATGTAAGGCATGTGTTCTGTGCTTCTGTCTTTTAAAAGTGCTGTTCTGTGAGTGGTGTCAGGCAAGTCACTGTTTTCTTTAAGTAAGCTATAGCCAAGAACATTCCTCCAAACTCCTACGGAGTTACGTAGTAAGAACAAGTTTATAATAAGAGGGTGTGTTGATTATATGTATCAGCTAATGTTTTGATCTTTAATTTTTATTTTATAAGTATGTAAATTATTAGGTGAGAAGGCAGAAACAATAACTACAGAAAAAACCCAAACCAAAACCTGGGAATGGAATGAACAAGTGATAGGGAAGCTCAAGTGAAACTATCTGTGCGTTTATTATGGTGTTTCTCTACCCATTTTGGATGTCAGGGTGCTGTCTGAAGGTGCACACGCAAAGTGCATTTGGAGGTTCTGAGCAGTTACAGAAATGCACTTGAATTCTCAAATTCAATTCTTGAATTCTAAAATGCTTGAATTCTCAAAAATCTTAATCCAGCCAAGCTAGCATGGGACATTCATGTATTTCTTGCCTCCATTTTGTTTTTATTTCTTGTCCTCAAATCAAAGTTAAGGCTTTAAAAACTCCATACATTAACAGTTGCTTTTTTAATTGAATTTATGAGTGGAATTAACGGTCATCTGTTTAGGGACTGGGTTGGTTTTCTTTTTTTGTCGCCAGTCCCTTGAGGTGCACTAGAGCTTAAAGCTTGGGCAGGATAGTTACATTCACATGAGCCACTGTGTCCACTGCAATATCAATATCGTGTGTAGCACTAGAGCTCTAGGGCTGTGTATTAGGAAGCAGAAAGATTTTGCTCTATGTTACTCTTATTAAATAGTAAAAGGATTTTCAGAATGCCGGAATGACGTAGCTTTTAAAAGATAATAGCAAAAAATATTGGTGCCAAGGGCCAATATTTTTTAGAGAGTATGTAAAATTTTATTCTTAAATTTGATATTTGTCATTTAAAGGAACACTGTGAAGTTTGTTCGAATGAGGTTTTTTAAAACTGAACATCCTCAAGCCTTCTGTTTTAATTTATTTTGCAGGTTTACCTCCAGACATTACAAAAGATGAATTTATACAAGTCATGTCAAAATGTGGTATCATTATGCGAGATCCTCAGACAGAAGAACACAAAATTAAGCTGTACAAAGATAAGGAGGGAAATCTTAAAGGAGATGGCCTCTGTTGCTACCTGAAGGTCAGTGGTGCACTGAAATGCAGTTTTCCTTCGCGTTGTAGGTGCTTGTAGCCACTGTTTCAGAATCCTGTTCAGAAGACTCTTGGAATATCTAAAGTATAACTTAGAATTTAGGTGTATATTCTAAAGATTTATTTCAGAAATGCCCGCTTATCTGCTCGTGCGCTTCATTTGATTCTTCTTATCCACCCCCCACCCCAGCCCTGAAAATAATGTATGGCATTATGGTTTTCAGTGACAGGGAGTTGATTCTTAGCACAATATTCATAATTAAATGTTTTTAGAATAATTTGACTGTGCCACATGCTTTAAAGCTTGTGTTCTGTTTTGTCTTCAAATAGAGAGAATCAGTCCAACTTGCATTGAGACTTCTGGATGAGGCAGAGATTAGAGGCTATAAATTGCATGTTGAAGTTGCAAAGTTTCAACTGAAGGGGGAGTATGATGCAAGCAAAAAGAGGAAGAAATGTAAAGACTACAAGAAGAAATTGTCTCAACAGCAGAAGTTTGTATTTTTTATTTCAGTAAACCATTGCTTGAATTCTAAGTGCTACTAGTAATCACTGCTTTCTTTCAAATGTAAATCTAAGATTTTTGAAAAAATCAAAGTCTTATCTGACAGTGAAATAGTTTAAATGATACACAGTTGGAGGGGAGGGTCCTCCTAGATTAAATGTTGACATAATGAACTACTTTGTGGTTGATACATTAATATAATACATAGGGAACCAAATCCTTCTAGTTAGAGAAGAAAATATTACAACTCTGGGGAGAGAAAAGACTTTTTCTCTGTATGAGAGTGTACAAGTCCTGTTACCATATATAGGCTTAATTTTATAAGGTAATAACACTCTGGCTGTCCACATACTGTTTATATCATACTTTACTGGTAGCAAAGGGCAAGAGATACTAGCTTCTGTAGGAGCCAATACTGAAATATCTGCAGATTCCCTCAGACGTCTCTCTGACATAGTTAACTAGTTTTTTGTTAATCATGACTTTTGTCACTTAAAAACTCTTTTTCTGCCGTTTGGACAGGAAGATGCAGATTAAAGAAGACAGACGTTTGAGTTTATGGCACTCAATATTTTACTTAAAGCAATATTCCACTAAAAGTTTCAAACAGTAATGCAGAAGTATTTTGCCGTAATTAAAGGGAACGAGGGCTGCTTGACTTCTTATCAGTTAAAAGTAGTTTGACATTTATCTGCCTCAGAGATATATTGCCAGTTCTTGCTATGAAAAGTCTCCAGTGTGATGAGAGAAGTATGATAACAGTGAACTTGCATTTGAAAGCAATTTGTGTGAATAAACTATCTTCAGTTGGTGTTCCTTTTGAATTGAAGAGTGTAATTTACTTGCTACTGTCTTCATTGGAAATCCAAGTTCTCTTTAGCTATAGTAGCAGAAGCATGAAGGAACATAAGACTTTTTTTTTTTACCCCCTACAGATACAAGATTTTGAGATTTAGAAGTGTAAGTGAATGTGTCCTTTTTTTGTAATAGGATATGAAGTAGGCATTTTTATGAAAAGTAATGTTTTTCATGAGAAGGCAAAGTCATAGAATGGATGCCCTGAGTCATCTTGCGAGTCTGTGGCAGTGGCTTTGTACACTGTGGAGCAAAATACATCTTGTAGCAATCTCTGAGTAAGACTTGAGGTGTTCTTGCATGTTTCTTTACATAAAAGTAGTTACATTTTACCAAAGGGAATAGTGGATCTCCCTTTTACACATAAGTTAGGAAGAGATGGTAAAATATTGACATTCATGTTATACTTGGCAGCAACTGATTCCTGTATCTGAGCAGATATTAGGATGGCATTAAACTTTGAAGATGAATTTTTCAATGTCTAAGAAAATGCTTTGTTTTTTAAAGTAATTTACATTCCCTCTGTGAACATTTAAGTACCTTAAAATCTCAACTGCTTTGTGGAAGAAGTGGCAAAACTGAATTATTATTGTATTTTTTAGAAGAGAAACTTAACCCTTTGTGTCAAAATACATGTTGTAGTTGATTTATTGCAAGAAATGCCAAATTAATGATTTTTTTTCAACAAATACTTGTAGAAACTGAAGAGAGCCGCAACAATATCTTCTTACTGTTGCTTCATTTCATTAGACAGCTGGATTGGAGGCCTGAGAAGAAAGATGGTGTAACTCGAATGCGACATGAGCGCATCGTTATTATCAGGAATATGTTTCACCCAAAGGACTTTGAGGTAGGAAGGTGCAGTTTGGTAGTGTGATTTGTGTTGTTATATTTAACATTATCTGAGCTTTCTGCCACAGGAATTTTAGTAAAATTCTAAGCAGATGAGAACAAAATTAAACTTAATGTTTGGGCTGGCTTTTTTCCTGTGCCAAGAATCTGCTTAAAATTCATTCATCTGTTTCCAAAAAGCAAGACAAAGAGGTTTGTATCTGTTTTTCAAATTGGCCTTTTTCAGTGTGTATCCTGACAATATTCTTTCTGGGATGGAAGGAGGAGGAGTCTTATAAATAAGTAGCATATATTAAATTCAAATAAAGGCTGTCTGTCAGCTCCCAGGGGGCTCTGAAAATGCAGTACAACTCTTAATTTATGAACTTCTAATAGACTGGCTGAGAAGTTAAGTGCTTCTATTTAAATTAACCTGTGATTGCATTGCAGGAGGATCCCTTAGTGCTAAATGAGATCAGAGAAGATCTGCGGACAGAGTGTGAAAAATTTGGTCAAGTAAAGAAGGTTCTCATATTTGATGTAAGTATTTTTTTGAAGCTTATGTTGATGGAATTGATGCAGTGTGTAAATGTGCAAAATATTCAGAATGTTTTAAATAGAAGTGGAGCATTTATTTGCTTTTGTATATTTATTTCATGGAAACTTGGCCTAATCTTTGCTATTTTAAAAACAGCTGTTTCAGAAATTGTTATAAGCACTTATGTACTTTTGTGTATGTGAACGCAGACTAGCTCTTCCCAGTAACTTGGGTGGTTGTCACAAGTGTGAAAGTTGGATTTATTTGTAGCTAAACTAGCTGAAACGTTTGTTTAGTGTTCAGAAAGTCTGTTCTATGTACCAGTAGAACAAAAAGTGTGCATACAATTATGTATGATCAGGATAGAGCTATATCCCAATTGATTTTTGTAAGACAATCTAAAATATGTTGGAATAAAAACACCGTTCAGAAAACTATTAAATGAAATTTGTCTCATTACAGCGACACCCTGATGGTGTGGCTTCTGTGTCTTTTAAAGAAGCAACAGAAGCTGATCTCTGCAAGCAAACTCTAAATGGAAGGTGGTTTGGTGGACGTCAGCTCAGTGCTGAAACATGGGATGGTGTAACAGATTATCAGGTAGCTTTTCATGGTCCTATTTCATTGAATATTTCTTCCAAACTGTGCATCTGTCTCAATTTGAGAGGTGCTTGATGTTCCCATCCCCTTACCTTCTCCTGTTCCACCCTGCTTCTCCTCAAGGTACTAGAATGTCTACAAAAATCATCCTTAGTTATTCTACTTAGCAAAAATTTCAAGGATCAGTTTGATGTTAACAAGTTTTTTGTGTTGGCGATGTAAACTTAAAGGACTAGTCAGTGGATGCACATACAGATCATTGGTTTGCAGTTAACGGGGCCTGGTGAAGTCCTGAGGTATTGCTGCAATAGAAATGTTGATATAATTTTGTTTGTATAAATATTCATTTTACAAGACTTTAAAATTATGAGTATAAACATATCTTTAATAGGTGGAGGAGACTGCAAGGGAAAGAGAAGAAAGGCTCAAGGTGTGGGGATCATTTTTGGAGGATCCTGATGCAAAGGAGCAGCAAACTACATCTGATTCGGCCACAAGCAGCGTTAAACTGCCTGAGGGCAGACAACCTTCAGAAGTAAATGATGCATCTAAGGAGGATGTAAATGATGAAGCCGCTAAGAGGGAGAATAATGGTGAGGGCATTAACGAAGATGGTGCTCCATCGACAGACAGCAGCCTGGCAGGCAGTGATGCTGAAACAGATACATAACATCTTTGCTTTATGAAAGCATGTGTGTTAGGGTGGTGTTTGAGTTTATCCCTTTCTTCAGGGTGACTGCAGACAGTGTTCATATGAATATATGCATATTGAAATGTTGTCAACTCTGTGCTTTGAAGTTTTCATTAAAAGCAGTATTTAATGAGGTTCTGAAAGTTTGTATTAATTGGCTATCCAGGTAAAGTAACTCAAGTTGCCAAGAACGCAGTAAAACTCATCAGGCTTCTTTTGTTCTAACTATGCTCGTCAGTGTTTCATTATGTAAGTGTGAAATAAGTTCCAACCCTTAACATTTATGTAACTCTGTAACTTAAGTAATGCAAAGGTATTACAAGATTTGTGGATTTTAATGCTAATGTTCCTGTACCCCTTGGAACTTGGTATCTCATCCTTACAAGTTACTCTTGTTCTGAGTACTTTGGATCATTTTATGGAACAGATGCTGTGATATGTATGTGGTGAATGCATTGGGTATGTTGCTCCGCACAGTGTAGCAAGTCATACCAAGTCACAAACTGAAAGGAAGTTGAAAACAAACAAGGTTGCCAGAGCCAACATAAGGCAAACTGAATGAAGATAGATTATTAAATCGCAGCATTCAGTAAATTGTTTTTCTTCCCCCATTTAGATTTTCTGTTGAGTCTGGAATGATGTCAAGGAGACTAAGTGCATGAGCACATGCATTCTAGGCCATAATGAAATAAGACTGATCTTAATCTCTGATGGTGTGATGCAGTATGTATGCAAAACGGGCCTTTGATTGATGGGTTGGCTTTTAGTTTTTTGCTTTAATAACAGAGATTTTTGTTGAACTTCATTAGAATGATGAGTGTGAGTTCTCTTCAAAGTGGGGATCTCCTGTGCTTCGTAAAAATATAAAGGCTTTTGGCAACTTGAACTAGTTTGTTGTGCAAAAGTTAGAGTACTTCAAATCAGGCTTTCAAATAATATTCTTTTATATGGATAAAGCAAATGCTAGCCCTCCTAGAAATATTTCCAAAAGCAAGTATTTAGAAGACGTTCTATCTTTGGATATCTTAAGTGGCAGGCTTTAAAAAAATAACTTGGGGGAGCCATTTAGGGTATAGTAATTCTTAATTTAGAATATTGTAATTTTGATATCTAAGGATAGAAGACCTTTTCCTCATCTTTCAAAGTGTGTGATTTGTACGTTTCTGCAAAAGAGATGTTCGAACAGTTCAGGGAATCTGAAAAACTGCCTGGTTTGTAGCTGCACATGGGGACATATTCATACAACATCTCTTGAGTTTTGTTGGTTCTACCTTAGTTATTTTTATTGGTGATAAGCACCACAGACCTTTGATGGCTGAAAATTTTGTTGTATGAGGAGTGTAATCTGGTGTGGTGAGTATGGCTTTCAGTGCTCCTTTTTTTCTTCCAGCTTCTAGACTCCAGGCTTTAGATCTGTTAGACTATTGTGTTTTGTTAGATTTTTATTTTTAAAAATCCTAATCATATAACACTCTCTAGAGTTAAATCATCTGTTTTACAGTGGAATTGTTTGATAAAAGGAAACTGCTGACAAATGTGTAAACATTGTACAGTTCTATGAAGCCTTACCATGGTGTTGGATATAAAAAAATAAGGTTAGTGTTAGTGTTTGAAAAAAGACTTCGAAAAATAAAGCATTGTTATATGTGCAGTAACCTTCCTCTCTCCAATTGATGTACTAATTAGATTGGCTTGCTTCAAAAGTCAAACATGATGTTAGCCTTCTTACCGTTTCCTCTAGACTTCACACTGAAGTAGAATACCAACAAAAGACTGAGACCAAATGCTTTACTGGCTTTCTTATTAAATAGGATTCTTAAGAAAATAAAAGCTTTTTCCATGAAAATATGTTGTTCTGAAGTATGGCGTTACACTCAAACTGATATTTTGCTTTTGTCTACCTCTGTTATTCCCCAGTAAAATGTAAAAATATATTTTTATACACTACTTTCTGAGTTCTTGCAGCATTTAATAATCTATGGAGAGGTTAATGCAGCGATGACTTTCTTTTCAGCAGACTTAATCATTGAGACGGATTTCTTTGTTTTCCTTAAATAATGCAAATTTTTATAAATTAATCTGAACATAAATTCTTTCACAAAAGATAAAATTACTATTTTGAAATGTCATTATGAAACTATTGTAGGATAGAGCAGTAATGTTTAATCCCAGATTTTAGCAATCTGAACAAGTAGAGTTGCTTTTTAAACTTATTTTTTCTGACTAAGCAGTATTAAGAATTTAAAATCCCATTTCACTATGTTTATTCCTTAATTGAAGTGCTTTATAATTACTTACCTTGCTTATTAGATGTGACAAAATCAAACTTTTTGCTTGATTTCTAATTGTTCTTAAGCTCCACTTAAACGTTGCAGTATAATGCATGTTCCTTTCCCTAGCCTTTCAGTGAGAGGTTCATTTTAAGAAAACCTGTCTTGTTCCTTCTGTATATTATGAAAATAACAACTAGTAGCAGGTTGAAACAATTTGTGGATAATCATTGTTGCTCAGATTTGAACTAGAGGAATATCTGTTTCTACTAATTCACAGTGTGTCAAAGTGGATGTGAAGTCGCTTAAATATGAGTATTGGCTAACTGGAACTAATTTGCCATAGATAATCACTTTCTTAACTATGCAGTACAGAATCACTTGCTTAGCTTCAAGACCTGTTGGTAGTTTGCTTTACAATCACATACCATTTAGTGGTTTGTTGGCAAGGTAATTGTATGGAGTTCCGAGTATCCATCAGAGATTATATGGTGTGAGGAGCGTGGCCAAGGTAGACAAAACAAAAAGCCCCCAAAGAAAAGGCACATAAGTTGTAGCAGGTTCTCGAATGTTTATGTGCAGCTGTAAAGAGAGAATTAGTTTCATTTTGCATCAAAATGTTTATCTGTTTCTCCTGATGACTTTTAATTACTTCTTTAATTGAATTTCAGTCCATTGTACAACTTACCTTTTGTATAAGGATTGCAATTCACTTAAAATCATTAGTATGTTAAATGCAGTGCATTTTTAGCTAAAACGTGTCCTAGACATAATTCAGTTAAGATTAACCAATTTACAATTACAAGTACTTAGCTCGATTCACTTAAGAAAATGCAAAGGTATAGGATGCTTCATAGAAACCCAAACTCGCATTTAAGTTTTCCAGTAAAATCAATATCTGTACCCTAAATTCTTGAATGGTATAAACTAACCAAATCTTAAAAATAAAAACAACCCACAAAGCATAGCCACAGATTTTAATTGGATTTTAAATTCTTATTTTTATTTCTGAATTTGAGGAAACATACTGCGGTGTGGTAACTGAATTTTGTAAGTTGTGTTCTGGTGTTGATTTGACTTGTGTGTATTTTAGTGCTCATTAAACGAGGCTTCAAGTCTTGCTGTCAGGATGCTCTGAAAGTTCTGTAAAATGCAGAATTATGAAATCTTTTGCAGCAATTTGGTTTTTGCTCATTCTGTAATATGGAAATATATTAGATTAAACTTTTTGGTAAGATGACTTGGAATTTTTCTGGCAGGTTATTTTCTTTCCATAAGTGGAATTGATCATTTTCCTTTATCCTTTAGAAAACTGAAATTAAAAAAAAAAAAAAGAAGGAAAGAAAAAAAAGTCGTATTTGAATAGTATCCAGACTTGTGGCAGCATCTGGGAATTCCTTGATTTGTCTTCAATTTTGTTTCTTAAAGGGGTTGTGTTTTATACTACCTTTTTAATAAACAAACTCGTGAACAAAACCGAGTCTATTCTGATTAGTTTGAGATAAGTTATTTGCCTGACTTTTTTTCCTTAGTTAAAGATACCATAGCATTTGGTGCACAGTGAGTTCTGTTGATGTGTTAACATGCCAGAGCTTTTCCAGCTGGGAGTCCAGTACTTGGTGGTAGAACTGTATTTACCAGGGACATGGCATTTGTTCCCTCTCTGTGCTGTCTCGGGGGCTTCATCCTGGCTTGGTGTGTGGATGTGACCTTGTGTGAAGACAAAGGGAGGAGGAGCAGTTATAATGGAGACTGGGGGGGGGTGTTTTGTTTGTTAAGGACAAGCACAATTTAAATTTTTCTTCTTGGAAATGAAGTTTAAACTTTGTTGAAAAAGCACTGGAAATCAGTTCTTTCAATTCCTGTACTGCAAAGGATGAATAATAATCCCATTGTTACCCAGTAGTTCTCTGAAGTGTTCACCTAGGAGATTAATGCCATCTAGCAACCTTACCAGTGCTTGAGCTGCCAACCAGAGAAGAAATCCTTGAATGAGGTCTTGAAAAGCTTCAGCAGAGGAAATCTCTGCTGCAGAAAAGAGTATAGAAAAGGGGATCACAGAATGAGTGACCGAGATGAGCACCAGCTCTGCTGATAGCCTGGAACCTGGTCTGTCTTGCAATAAAAACATGCTTATGTGAAGAGTGTGTCAATAAAAGACTAAGCGCCCTCCCGGGAAATCTTACAGCCTGGTAGTTAAGTTGTTCTGGGAGATGGCAGAGGGTGGATTCATACATTATTAGGCAGAGGGAATTGGATTGTGCTCTCCTGCTTTCTGGGTGAGTAAACAACCTCTTAAGTTACTGCATAAAAGACATAATGTCACCAGTTTAGCGGCTCCAGTTCCCCAGTGCATTTTTCCAGCTGAGTGTGGCACGTTTGACCCTGATTCAACATTTCTGGTATTACTGTAATTTGGTAAACTTACCCAAACCGAACCCAAACCAAACTATTTCTTGCTGTGACCCTTACAGAACAAGAATGATGTTTTACTTTTTGAAGATTTCTGTAGTAATTTAAATACATCCAGCAAAGGAGAGAGAGAAAACTGTTTATCTGGTTCATGTGGGATGGAGACAGGTGATCTTTTCCTCCTTATAGATATTTGTAGTTACCCTCTGAACACTGAATATCTAGACCCTGGCATCAAAAAGTCCTTTATGATCCTGGCCAAGTTTGGTCCCCTGTCATAATTTATCACCCTACGCTAAACTCTTCCGAAGTCCAGACGCTGTCATCTTTATGGTGTACAGATTGTCATGGAAAAAAAAAAAAGGTCTGCTTACAATCCTGTTTTCCTCATTCCTGAAACCTCCTAACCTGGTTGACTTGTTGGAGTGCATTTCACGCATTCCTAGCAGATAGGCTGAAGGAAACGCCTAGTTCACTGGCAGCTGGAGGCTAGAAAGCATGTAGGGAGTTCATGAACAGAGCTTGTCTCCTTCCTCAATGATAGCAGCTGTGCTCCCAGCCTGCTGGGGGAAGGATCCCAAAGTGCTGGACACAGCATGACCCTCTGCAGCTGGAAAATCTTACTGGTGCAACACTGCTCATGACAGTGAGTTAAGGTAGGAGAATTCAATGATAATTTCAACAGATGTTCACTGACATGTTCAAATGTTCCCTTCTTTGAAAGGTACTTGATGAAAAACAATGCCTGCTTGTTAAATTATTGCTTAATACTTGGGAAGCGGATTTTTTTTTTTTTTAATATTGTATTTATTTTTAAAACTGGTTTGGGCTGTGTGAAATGGAGACCAGATTACCCTGGGAAATGAATGGTACCGGCAAGGGTGGGGAACGAAAAGTAGCGTAAAGTATTGTCACTTGTGGTAAGCAGTCAACAACCGTGTCTCTTGAGCCTCTGTTGACGATGTGCCCTTCTGGAGGACAAATAACTTGAACAATTACATGCACTATTTTGCCATAATTAACCCATTCTGAGTGGTGGGAGGTGAGCCGAGTGTTCCATCTTCCTGCTGGAAGACAGAAGAACGGGGCTTTCAGATAGTGAAAACCACAGTGCTGCAAATCCAAGTCCTGACCATCAGGACATTAAGTTCCTCATGTCCACTGAAAGGACTGTGATATAATCTAGATTATATCCAGTCTCTTTGTGACTGCTTGTTGGGAAGCACAAGAGATTTTAACAGAAATGAAAAAAAAAACCAGATAATTGATCATTCTTTCTTTAAGAAAACTTTTTTTTTTTTCTGGCATTGTAACTACTGTGGATTCACACAAGCCTAACAGCTGCCACACGCCAATAAATGGTGCTAAAGGAGCTTACAATTAATGTCACAAGGAAGTTGAACACGTTAATAAAGAGGTTCAAAGCTGCAGTGGCTGGTTTGCACCTAGTGAAGAACAGGAAAATAGACCTCTGGGCCAGAGCTAATGCTTTTCAAATTGTATGTTGATGTCTAGTGGTGGAGCGGTGTAGGAAGAGCTGGTTTGCTGTTTGCTGTCGAGGTGGCCTGGTAAAGTCCTTTCTCAAGCCTTATGGTTGCTGAGGACTTTGCCAAGCTCTCACTGCTTGAGTTGGAATTTTCAATGACAAGCATTGGCCTCCAGCTAAGCAAGCAGAAAGTTTCTTAAGCAACTCAGTGTTTAGGTTTCCAAAACAAGACTGTGGAAAAAAAAGTGTCTCTTCCTGTACTCAAAGTTCTTCCAGTTATTTGGTGAGGTGCTAGGTCCAGCTTCCCTCGCGGGCTTTGGGAAGTCGCCTGTAAATTAGGAAGGTTTTCAGTTTATTTTCTGTGTTTGGAAAAGTGTGGGTTTTCTCAATTTTAAAGTTCTAAATGCTTGTTTTGAATCAGAACTGAATCAGACAACTGTTACAGAGCACCCCTAACTGGTGACCAGCCTGTGTGTGTCCCATCCCTAACACTCTGTTTTAGTGGATCTGGGGAAAGGATATAAGAACGGCAGAGCAGTAGAAATTCTGTGATGAGGACCGAGGAACTCCTGAGTTTGAACATAAATTGGTAGTTGATGATAGGGGATTAGGGCTAGCTGAGCAAGGGACCGTGGCAGAGAGAATTAAACAGAGAACGTGGGGAATGTAAAAGGTAACATGCAAAACTAGACATAGAAGCGAGTAGTAAACAGACAAGAAGATTGCAGATGAAGGCTTAAGCATAAACGGGGCATGGATTATGGCTGGATAACCTTAATCCTCCAATTTCTTAATGTCCAAGTACTTGGTTTTGCAGCCTGAACAGTCTTTTCATGTGTAAGACATACTGAGAGGCTGTTTGAAGGCAGCCTTTGCAGATACTTCAGAACAGCTTTGGAGACATAGATGAGAACAATGTTTATTGGGAAGCTTCTGAGCACTGGCAGGCTTATGGTTAGAAAAGAATCTGATAAATGTATTGGAATAGATTAAGCAACACTGTGTAATGTAGGGTAAGGTGGATGGAAACATATATCTAATCAATCATTAAGTTTTGTGTGATATACTTGGCTATCAGCCAAAGTTTTCCCTGGTCTCCAAGTAACAAGCAGCCTTTTTGCTACCAAGTTAATTCTGTTACGCAGCATCAGGAGTTGACAATGAGACTGAAAAACTGAATAGAAACAGAAGGCACTTCTCGCTGCATTCATAGGCTGGGCAGAGCTAAATATGGTTTTGATTACAGCAGAACGTATGAGCTCTGGTTGTAGAAGCAGCTCCCCTGCAGCCAGAAACTGCACAAATGCATTAAAACGATGCTTCTCCAGGGCAAGTGGTGACGTTCCTTGTCCTACTCTTACCATATCTGGCAGCAGAGATTTTTAAGGAGAATGAAAAGAAGACTTACATTCTTCTTTTGACTTCCTGAAAACTATTTTAGAGTAATTACTGCCTTAAAAACATAACTTCTGCTTGAGCTACAGTGTGCATTTTAGTAGTCTTGCTACCAAAGTTTAAAGCAATTGGCGGACCCTACAACGTGCCTAGGTAAGTTGTTTCAAAGAAAAAAAGGTCTTTTGTTTGCTTATTTGAATTTGGCATAATTTGTATTTCAAATAATTTAGTCTTAGTGTCTCTTCTAACAGGGGAAGTGGCTAACTACTCTCAGAAGTCTTTTCCTTGTGGGTCTCTGTGTGGACAGCAGTTAAGGTACTTTGAACTTTACCTTTTTTAAAGTTGTTATTTTATGCCCCAGTTAGTATACGTTTTCTTTTTCCCCAGCACTGTGTCAGTATGGGGTTTTTTTAGCAATACAAACCCTGGAATTGATCAAAGCAATTTGATAAGTTCACGTCAGCTTCACCCAGGGCTAATGCCACCTCTTTGTTGTCTGAATTTTGTCCAATGCTTCAGTTCTTTACCATATTCCATCCCCGGGGTATATTTGCATAACGCTGGGTCCTACGCCCAGGGTTAGAAAGACTTATGAAGGCAGGGGTGAGAAATCACAGAATAACCAGGTTGGAAGAGACCCACCAGATCATCGAGTCCAACCATTCCTATCAAACACTAAACCATGCCCCTCAGCACCTCATCCACCCGCGCCTTAAACCCCTCCAGGGAAGGTGAATCAACCCCCTCCCTGGGCAGCCTCTGCCAGTGCCCAATGACCCTTTCTGTGAAAATGTTTTTCCTAATGTCCAGCCTAAATCTCTCCTGGTGGAGCTTGAAGCCATTCCCTCTCGTCCTGTCCCTTGTCACTTGGGAGAAGAGCCCAGCTCCCTCCTCTCCACAACCTCCCCTCAGATAGTTGTAGAGAGCAATGAGGTCTCCCCTCAGCCTCCTCTTCTCCAGGCTGAACACCCCTTCACCAGCTTCCTCGTTCAACATGACAGCTAGCAGATAAATATACCCACTTTATTCTTCAGTAGAGCCGAAGCTATGGCACTGATAGGGAGCTCTTACAAGGTTGGTATCCATCAGGGCCTCTGAATCTCTGAGCTGTTCACTGCTTTCAGGATGTAGGATCTCTTACTAACTTATAATATTGTACAGTTATATCAGACTGAGATCCTGCGTGCAAAAGATACTGCATTGAACGAGTTAGAGCAATGGGATTCAATTTGTCTGCCTGGGAAAAATGCACTCCCATCACAATTCTGAAAAACATTGTACGTATGTATTGAAAACTTTCTCCTTTGGTTTAGTACTTAAAGTATTTTATATTATAAGTACAGAATAAGGAAATCAGTAGAGAAAATGTCTATGGAAGAAGCAGAAACAGAGATAAAGAATCTAATCTTATTGTTAACAGTTCTTCTGGCTCTACCAGTTTGAGGAGGAAGACAGGCTGCGCACTTAAAGTTTAATAGTATTTCTTTGACTGGTCTATTTTTTTTGACAGGGGCTGTTGGTTATTGAAAATGGAAGAAACAAGGAGGCTCTCCCCAAAGCCATGTAAAAGCAAAGAACCTGTGAAAACAGAATGGGGAGCTCAGAGTGTTGTGTTTACATATTTCCAAGGGGATATTAACACCGTGGTAGATGAACATTTTTCTAGAGCTCTGAGCAATGCCAAGAACCCGCAGGACTTGAGCGTAAAGCAGAAGGGTGAGACAGTTGTCCTGAAGAACGGTGAGCTGTTCTCTGTGATCGTGGTGTTTGATAGGAGTGACTAGCTTTCGCTAACAAATTTAAAATGCAGTGTACTTTGACTTGGAATTGTGTGCAAATGGAAAGCAAGAAAATCATTGACTGCAAAGCCTTGGATTATGTAGCTGGGACTTCCTGGCTAAATCCCTGTGTTTGCTGAGGTGCTTTCCAAGCCCTGCCTGGGCCTGTTGGCAGGACCATGTCCTCATTTTCCAGCCAAGAGCCTCTATCTCTGTCAGATATATTAAGTGCATTACAAATTAATATGTTGTCTTTGCAAAAATGTATTTGTCTAAGTTTGCAACTGTTAAAACGTGTGTAATATTTATTTGCAAGTACTGGTGGTTTTTTAGACTGCTTTTAGTATGAATTTGTTGTTGATTTTTAAGATAAACAGCACTTAAGTGAATGTAATTTCTTTTAAAAACGCATGTGCAATCTGGTATTCCTTTAGAAGTCTGTTGGAATTTGCCTTGGAAAAAAAAAAAGAAAGAATTGATGAGACTTCAGACGCTTTCTTTCTCTTTTAAAGTAGATAGCATGTCTCCCCATCAGTGGAATTTCTCTTCACACTGCTCCAAACCATATCCGTCATCTTCTGCTACAAGCATCTCAAATTCTGGCCTGAATTTTTCTGCTGCTGGTGTGGCAGGTCAGTACCAGCCATCAGCTCTGCGGAGTCATCCAGCTCAGCCTGCAGATTTATGGCCTTTCCCTTCGATTGGGACTCCCAGTCTTACCAGTTCGGTGTATCATCATGACTTGCCTGACCTGCACGTGGTAGATGAGCCGATCTCTGACAGGAAATACGGTTCTCTTCTTGGTCTCCTGCAACAGGAAAGGTGCCTAACGTCCATGCAAGAATGTACCATGAAGCAACACTTAAGTTCTGCTTGTGTGACTGGACCGGCTAGGTTACAAAATATAAGTCAAAGTTCAGCTCCTGGGGGAGGTAAGAAAATACTATCACTTTATTCTTTGATAGCATCTTATGTAAAGAGACAAAACAACACAGTCTGCTCCTAAGGTTCTCAAATCGGAGCCCTCTTTGGCTGAGCTCATAGATTTTTATATTTTTTTAATGACTGACCCACGCTGTGTACTGTGGTGCTCAGGGTTCATTAGCTGTACAGTATGGCTTAATCAAAAATATGCACTGCCTACTTGCACAATATTTTACCTTCTGTCTGAGATTAGGGGGATATTTTAAGTGACTATAAACATTATCAACAGCGCTATCGGGGTCTCCAGCTTACATGTAGCAGGTAGGGTGGCACTGTGTGTACTGGATGCTCATGTATTGTGGCCTTGAGTTGTGCCAGGGGAGGTTGAGATTGGATATTAGGAAAAAAATCTTTACTGAAAGAGTGGTGAAGCACTGGAATGGGCTGCCCAGGGAAGCGGTGGAGTTGCCGTTTCTGGAGGTGTTAAATGCAACATGGCTTAGGAGGCGTGTTGGTACTGTGTTGATAGTTGGACTTGATGATCTTAGAGGTCTTTTCCAACCTTAACGCTTTTAGGATTCTATTATGGCTGAAAAGAGCTCTGAGCAACGTATCTTAGTGTGTACAGCTTTAGCGATACTCTAAACACAGGACGTGAAACTGCAGCCCTTACCAGACTGGCCAGGGATTTCTCTATCTGCCCAGTCTGGAAGGATTAAGGTCAAAGAAGCTGGTGGGCCAGCCTTGCTTTGGCTCCTGATTGATTGCCGCCTTCCATGAAGCTCTGCTGCTGCCTCTTTCAAGGGCCGTGTTTGCTCTCTGTGGTAGATTTCTCAGAGCTGATGCAATTCGCACAGAAGCAATGACTGTTGCTTATTTATTAGATTCATAGAATCACCAGGTTGGAAGAGACCCACCAGATCATCGAGTCCAACCATTCCTATCAAACACTAAACCATGTCCCTCAGCACCTCATCCACCCGTCCCTTAAACCCCTCCAGGGAAGGTGAATCAACCCCCTCCCTGGGCAGCCTCTGCCAGTGCCCAATGACCCTTTCTGTGAAAAATTTTTTCCTGATGTCCAGCCTAAATCTTCCCTGGTGGAGCTTGAGGCCATTCCCTCTCGTCCTGTCCCCTGTCACTTGGGAGAACAGGCCAGCACCCTCCTCTCCACAACCTCCTTTCAGGTAGTTGTAGAGAGCAATGAGGTCTCCCCTCAGCCTCCTCTTCTCCAGGCTAAACGCCCCCAGCTCTCTCAGCTGTTCCTCCTTACTAACAATTACTAGGAATTCTAACTCTAGGTGTGACCAGCACATAGAATAAACATGTCTAGTGGGTGAAGTCCCTTTCCAGGGAGCTTATGTCCCCATAGCTTCTAGGTCTGCTGGATAAAACTACTCCTTAGTGAGTAATTTCTGCCTTTGAGAAGCTCTCTGGGACCAAGCCTCCTGGCCAGAACCTGATGCCCTGTTAGGGTACGCCTGCATTGCTCTTCCTGGGCGTTACCCAGATAGTCAGCTTGGCACTGGCCTCCAAGAAAAAGGGTTGTGAAATTGTTTAGGGAGTCTGCTGGAAAATACAGCGTGTCCTGCCCGGTGTTTCTAGATAAAATAGACCAGACGTGAAGAAGCAATCCTGGGTCTTAGGTTTTGAAAATTAACTGGCTGCGAAATATCTCCTGGTTACCCAGTTTCTAATCTGCAACAGCAGGAATTCGGCTGAACATAAGCTAAAACTATCGCTCATATCTGCAGGCAGCCTTATCCACAGGTCCTCTTTTGAGGCTATATGGAAGCTATGTGGCTATGAAGCCCCCAGCTGTAGGTGGTTTGCTAACTTCTTCCTGCTAGAATGTCCGATGCCCGTCTGTGTCTGTGCATGGAAAGGGCAAGTCTGTATGTCTTCAGCTGGAATGCAAACTCTCTGCTCATGATACATCGATTGAGCTGAGATGGTGCCTGTGCTGCACAGGTAGGCACCCTAGACTTTTTGCAGCTAGTAAATAATAGTCTAATTACTTCAAAGACACCGGACTTCTAGGATTTAAGAATGAGATTAGATGCCCTCTTCCCCCAAGGGGGAATGTGAGCCTATCAAGGCTTGGGAGCTGAGGAACCAAGTCCTCCAAAAAAAGATGTTTCATGAAACAGGTCTAGGGATTGAGAAAGGAAAGCAGTGCTAACACCCACTGAGTTTTGTTCAAAATGTCAGAAAGAAAATGAGTGGGGGAAAAACTGAAAAGGAAATGAAACAGCTCCATGTTCCCCAGCCATCTCCAATTAAAGCCTTTTCTATCAGGATGTTTCCAGGGCCTCTCTGAATGTTTAGGGAGCTTCATAACACAACATGTAATGCTGTGCATGTGCTTATCAAGGGAAAAAAACAGAAAAGAAATGACTGGTCTGTGTTCACAGTGAGGCTTTGGCAAGTCCCTAGGATGTGTGCATCTAGTCTGGCTGTGGGAGTCCCTGCTTCTTGGCACTATCTGTTAAATATTCTTCTGCTTGTGTTGTGTCATGTTTAAGAACAGCTGATATTTATATTTATGGAAATGTATATTGCTGTGCCAGACAGCACAGAGCTCCTCAGCACCTGTAATATAGGCTAGGCTGCAAAAGCACAAGGTTTCTTTTAGGAAATACTGCTTATCTTTAGTTCTGTGTTGAATCTGTGCTCATCCCCAGTATTTTATTTTTTTTTAAGAGAGGAAAGCAAGCACTTACCATGGCTCAGAAAATCCCAGTGTAAGCCATGCTACTGCAGGTGAGTAATAAAAGCTGGAGGTTTGGAACAAATTAATACTCGCCTATGAAAGATAGCTGCCTTGCACATGCACGCAGAATTAAAGATGCTCCCTCTCTTGCTTCCAGACCATATTTGAAAAGTTTGCTTTTCCCCAAATACACACACCCTCTCCTGTAACAACTACATTAGCAAAGAGTGAAAACATTCTAGTAAAATGAGATTAAAAAAATTATGTATCTCCACCTAGCCTGGGTTTTGTGGCTGTACCATCAGCCTGACACTTCACAATGCCTATTTTGCACTGACTGTTCAAGCGTGAGATTGCAGGGAGGTAGGACACCCCTTGCCTTATCTCATGCACCTGGCTTCAGGCTACGGTCCCCACTGGAACTGCGATCTATAATATTACAGCAGTTTTCACCAACAAACCCACCACACTGCTGATAGAGCTCTTATGAGACGTTATTCCCAAAGTATTCAAGCTTCCGTGTTTTTATTAGTCTCTTGACACCGTGTCATGCCCTGGTGTTGGTTCTTTGATGTGCAATATTTTGGGGCTACTTTGGATGGGTCATTCTGGTTGTTCTAGTATGGGGCCCTCTTGCATCAGACCCAAAGGTGAAATTTCGTTTGCACAACATCTTAAGGGATTGCATGGACTCTGCTGTTTGACTGTCCTGATACTGCTGTGTCTTCCAGGTATTCAGATTCACGACAGAAGACAAGATTTGTACTTTTAGCAACTGGATGTTTCTACTGCTTCTGAAAGTTCCTGCTGTGAACTTCTGTTCTTTATAACTGTGAATCAAGAAGGAATGAACTGCAGATATTATATTCTTTTTCTCCCAGCTGGAAGAATACTTGTACTATTTACTATTTGAGGAATGAATATTGATCCTTTTCTATTCAGTAAATAATTTCTAATAGCTACGTTATTAAACCTGACTGTATATTTGTTGTGAAGAAATATTGTCTACTCAGGGCTTTTCAAGTAGCCCTTTTGAAAGGACTCTTAGCACTTTTTAATCTTTCTGTGTTTGTTCATTTACCATCTCTTCTTAAGAAGCATGAGTCTTGCCAATGCAGCTTATAACTGGTAAGTGCAGGGATGCAGTTAGCATAAAATGAGTGCTGAAGCTTCTTAGCTTGTTTTGATATCTCCATATTGTTCAAAATAGTCTTAGACCATGGGCAAGAGACTTCAAGACAACCACAGGTCAGCAAAGAGTGTTATCAGATTTATGTTTTGGAAGTACAGTAATTTATAACCATACTTGCAAATCACAGGATTTCTTCAGAACCTACAGAATATGCATATGCCCAAGGTCTCTGTTTTGCCCTCTCATAATGTATAATTATCCTCTAGAAAGCAGTGAATTAACATCATATCTAGGAGAAAATCTGGATCTTCACTGGATGCAATTAAACCAGCATTGAACCAAAAGCTGGAGGTGGAAATGCTCTATTTTCACAGCCTCTCTGCAGGTGTAAAAGTTTTTTTTCCTGAATAAATCCTGCTGGCTTGAGTTCTTAATTATTGAGCTTGAAGTTCTTGGCCACCACAAGTGAAAAAAACAGTCCCATCATGGTAGCTGCATCCGTCGGAGTGGCTGAGCTGGAGGTGATCTGGATGCTCCACCGTGCACAGTTCAGGGCTGCCACTTCTGCAGCATCGACACTGCGCCTTGCTTCACCCCTCACCCTTGGCAAATCTGTTTGCTGAAGCTACTGTGAGTAAAACCTCATGTGACTGGTGTTTAGGTTTGTGTATTTAATCCCCACAGTAAGAGAGACTGCTTAACCTTTATTGTAAATCCGAAGGATAAAAATAATTTGGGTTTATTTTTTTCCTTCTTCATTAGCTATACATTAATTTAATATAAAGGAGCACAATTAATGCAGTTGCTTAAGGAAATCTGACCTTTGAGATCTAGAGCTTGTGATTAATAGGCCAAATCCTTAGCTGGTGCATTTGTGGCTCTGTTTATTCCAGATATTTATGCTGTCACTGGCCTACTTCACTTATAACACTGTGTAATTTTATAAATAACTTGAGTTCAGCAATTTTAGATGTTTGTGGCACTAATTTAAAAAATACCAGTTTGTATCCCGCAGGTTTGCTTTAGAGTATGCATGAGATAGATTAGCCTGAGGTCACAGGCAGAGGGAATGGTTTTAACTGAGCTGAAAAGTAGCTGAACTTCCTGTCTCCCTGTCCAAGAGCACAGAAAAATCACTCATGTTAAATTTTTCTACAAATTTGCCTTTCTTCTCTTTCAACTTCAGGAACACCTCTCCAAGTATTTTGATTTTGTCATCCCAAATTGCTTAATTCCCTGATTTTTAAGGCTATATGGTAATATAATCTGACTTCCTCTATGAGCTGAAGCAAAGATTTCCAAGCTCTGCTCTGTACATCTCTCTTACTAGCACGTGCTGTGAGTTCCAGTGAAGTTACTGCTTCAGAATAGTAAAATATTATTTTTATCTTCCTCTACCATCCAACCTGAAAGAAAACGCTTCAATAATTTCTCTCTAAGGACTGAAAAGGTGGGGGATCGAGTCTCTACTGCTCTGTTGATTTGTCTTGCACACCGCGGCGATGTGCACCAGAGCACCCCTGGGTTTATAGGCATCTTTTCTTCTGCAATAAGCAGAGTTAATCTATCAGTGCAATCTGCCTTTAATGATTTAGTATTAATAGAGGTTTGAACATTTTGCAGCAGTTCTCCGCAATAGGTAGGTTTTATATACACATGTATGTAATATATATATATATATTATATATATATATATATGCATATATACTCCTTTTATAGCCTTATTTGCCCAGAATGGAGTGTTTCTTGCTTTTCTGCTCAGGCTAGCACTGTGTTCCTGCTGCTGCCACACTGCAGTCATGCTTCGATGATGGCATCTTCATTCCCATTCAGTACGTGCGCTCTTTTGCTGGGAAGGATTTGGCAGTCCGCACGCTGCACGCAGCAGCTGCCATCTGGTACTTCCCACGGTTATTTTCAGTTCCTTCTCTGAATGCAGCAATGACAGTGGTGACGGGAGGAGAAGGGATGCAGGATGTACCCTTTTCAGCAGTTTCTGACTCTCCCCAAATGCTAGCGCACCTCTTCAGAAACTGCTTCAAAGGACAGGAGGACAAACATGGGCTGGGTGTGACATTTTCTGGTAATTTACTGGCCCTGCGGGAATCTGCTGTTTTGTTTTGGGTACCATTTCTAAAGCTCTGTCTAGCCTAGGAATAACTTCTGTGCACAGGCAAGTTTTCTCATCTTTTTCCTGATGGGCAGCAGAGATGCTCTGTGAGCCCTGTTCAGAGATCGATGCAGAGAAAAACACTCAAGCATTTGTGCCTACCCTGTGAGGATACTGGGACTTTTTTTAATAAGCCACAGGAACTGTTATACATTTTTTCACCAGGCCTATTCCTGGAGACAGGCGTTTTCTTCTGCATGTCTCGTGTTTGCTGGTGCCACTTTCTGCCTTCTCATGCAGGATGGCCCTGGTCCAGTTCCTCCTCTGATGGTCAGATAAACCTTGTGGGTGGCTGGGAGCAGCGTGCCTGGCTTAGCTACTCCACCCCATTTTAGTCATTCATTAGCAATGTTAAAAATAGTCCCAGACTCCAGTGACAAACAAGAGAAATTCTTTCGCTATTAAAAAACCCCTAAAGGTCAAAAAACAAGGGCAGGAATGCGATGTTGCCTAGGAAAATGATATAGCTGGTGACCCTCACCCTGGAGCTGATACCACTCAGGCCCTTCAAAGAGGGGAACTCAAACTGTTATTGCTTTAATTTTTATTCAGGTGGGACAATTTACCCCATCACAGGTGGGAAAGGAGCAGCTTGTGTACCCAGGTGGTATGTAGCCTCCTCATCTCTTGTGTTTTCTGCATCTCTTTCTCCTCCTGTCAATGCTAGGTACAACGCAGGGCTATATAAATATTATCAGGTGATATTTCATACTGAAATACAGCAGTATTTCATCTCCTGCTCACTACCTTTCCACCTGAGACAGCGATAAAGTAACAGCTCTCTCCCATGCAATGTGATTAAGATAATTTTCTACACACAGAATTATATCAATCAATTGGCTCCTAAAACTGGGTATTTACCCAAGAGAAGCATCACTCTAGATAAATCCTTCTGACAAATGTAAAAACAAATTGGGTGGATGGAAGGAAATTAATGTACTGAACATCCAAAGGACACATCTCTGACAACTGAGCACAGCCTGAAATAATCCTTTTCAGGCTGCCTGTCTCACGCTGTGTCCCTGTGCCTGGATGGCTGTGAGTGACTCCGTCAGCAGCGAAGCAGCACCCACACAGACGTGGGTTGCTTCTGCTACTCCTTATTTTGTAGGCTCAGAGGTGACCCAAGTCTTGCAGATACCACTGAATGAGGTGGACAAGAGACAAAGATTTGTTTAGGCTTTGTGGAGATTAACCATTTCTTGGTCTTTTAAGAATTGGTTGCCATCAAAGACTTGAAAGTCTGTTTGTCTCAAGGTTTTGTGGACTCTATGACCCCAAATAGCAGCACCAACACCCGTCTGGGTCTAGTCGTGGCTCTGGAAACCAGAACCTCTGGATTTGCAGAGGCTGTAGAGCTGTAAGGACAAATTTAGGAAAGCTGGGCTCTCAGGAGGGCAGGGAGGAATGATGCTGCTTCTTAGGAACTATCCAAAATGTCATCAGGTCTTGAGTGTGTGCCGGGTAAATGATATTTAACAAAAGTCACCATGTGTAGCTCACTAGTGTGAGGAACATTGTGTGCAATCTGGGTACTGGACTCAAATCACTCCAGAGAAAAACAGCAATTAAAAGTGATGGGCAATTAGGAAAGTCCTCCAGCTGGGCTTCTTGATGCATAAAAGAGTTGGGTTTTTAAAGGTACAATAAGTAGATTTTAAAGAATATCTCCTGGCTTTAGTCAAGCTGTCACAGAATAAAGACATTGGAGATGTGATGCTATCATCGTTCCATCTACTGCACATTGTTTGTTGGTGCTGGATTTGTGCCATGTTTTCAGAAAAGATTCATGTCAAAATACTCATCTTTCCCTGCCTGAGTTTGCACCCGAGACTGTTGATTGTGAGTGTGCAAAAAGCAGCCAGGAATTATTTTGCTTGCAAGTCATAAAGGGACATTGCTAGAACAGCAGCATCAAGACTGCACCGTGCTGCAGAACTACAGCACCCGAGGTCTGTGTAGCATGAAGGTGAGTGATTTACTCCGAATAAAAGACCTGGGGCAGGAGGGGAAGGGTCTTTTTTCTACTCTGCTCCTTGCAGGATCTAAACACCCTCTCCCTGACCTCCGTATTTGCTGACAGATCATGAAATGATTGCCCATCACTTACCCTGGGCAACCTGAACTGTTTTCCTGAGTTTGTCTACGTATGTAAGACCAGGATCATGGTTGCATCATTTATCCTGTTTCTTGAAAAAAAAAAAAAAAATTGAGGATTCAGTTTATTAGATGGACTTGAGGTGTAAAATCTGTATGTGTTATCTATAAGATAGCATATCAGACAATGGTGGTCAGTATGAGACTAACAACTCCCTGCAGGTGCAGGGCTGGAGGGTGAGCCAGATCTGAGGAGGAGGTTTCTGGGTCTGTCATTCAAAACATACTGTTATAGACCTCTTGTCTCTCAGGAACACCCACAGGATAGTGTTATGCTGGGGAAGATCAGGAGGCAAAGCCACGCTGGAGCTCACAGCCACAGGCAGATTGCAATTTGAGGGATGCACAACGCATCGTCATCGTGCAAGGGAGCATCCTCCCAGCACAGGCACAAGCAGTGACCCTCCCTCCCTGCAAAGAAATCCATTGTCTGCCCACAGATTGTGTAGTGACATCCCCAAAAGTATCTTTTTTAAAAAAAATTATTGCTTTCCTTGCTTACGCAGGAAAGCAGCCTGGAAATGCTGGTGAGAAATGGCAGTTTGAGAAGTAGCCCTGGCATCATCCCACAGGGTGCTGGCACCTCTCAGCCCACAGATGCTGCCAGACTGGTCTTATTCTAGGCACATTTCCCACACCGGCAGGCTGTAGGGTGCAAAACAACAATGTAATAATGACTAAGGAAAATTACTGCCCATCTCTATGCTAAAACATTGGAAAGGGAGAGGGTTTCAGAGAAATAGAATCTTCTCTACCGCTCTCCCTTGCCTGGGAAAAATGTGGCTTTGCAAACTGGGGAGTGTTGGAACCAAGAGCCCGGTTTATTCTTCTGTGCGTATCCATCCCTATTGTCTCTTATATACATAGCTGCAGCAGGCAGAGAAATTTGCTTTAGTGCAGACTGAAAACCCAAAGACCTTCTGGCTTTTATGCTAAGAAGATAGCTGCACGCTTCCTCGCATGCAGCGCTGCATCAGGAGTGCAAGCAGCAGCTGTCCTGCCTCTGCCACACAGTGTTTATGTCAGTAAGAGCAGAAAAGTTGCGCATCTCTGCAGGCACAACCAAAGGGAAAAATTAGTGCATCTGGTCAGTCTGACTCAGTTTGAGCAGTTCTGGGATTGTTTTCTGAATTTTTTTTATCAATCTTGAAAGGAGGAAGAGAAATCTGTAATTAAATCAATACATATGGAAATGAGCATCTGCCACAGAGGCAGTTTAACTTCTTTGTGTTAAATATGTATTGCTGTTGGCACGTTATTTGTGACATATTCTTTGTATATAAGGGCATTATTAAATTGGGTTTGGGCTTGATTTAAGCAATTAAATGAGTCAAATCATTTGAAGGATTTTTTTTAAGCTGTTATGTTGGCTCTTGACGTGCATTCTCAAAACTGCCTCTCAGCTGACAGCTACCTTTATCATTTATGATTATTCAGAAGTAGCTTTGGGTAAATCAAGCAGCTGATAAATTGTCAGTGTTTAGGTTTTCACTGACCAAATATGAAACTAAGAGCCCTTCTTGTAAAGCTGCATTTGGATTTGGTTTGGGTTTTTAGGTACTTCTTTAAGAGCCGTTCTGAAACCTCATTATCTTCAATCTAATTCTTTGGTGGGTTTAAACTCAAGTATCTCTATTTCAGCCATCTGGCACACAGTAAAAATGCTGAAGGCCTGAAGTTTTTATAGCATGAAAGAAGATATTGTTATTTTCCATGCTGGAAATTAGTCTGGTCTTGCATTTCCTGAATGCTCAGTGCTCCCATTTACTCCCTGGATAAGATAAACATGATCCATTGTTCTTTGTTTCTTTTCAGACTCCGGTTGAGAGCTTAGACCTCTCTAAATGTCTCTTAAATGTATATATATTCCTAGCTACTCTCTTTGAAAAAAACATCACAGTGGTGATTTTGCTGTCTGTGATCATTCATTCTGCAGGGACATTCCACCATGTACAAGGTTTGTGCATTGGACTTGAGTGCTTGCAGCCACAAGGGTGGCAAGGTCAGAGGATGAGCATCTCTTCTTCCTGAGGTGTATACTCGTTTCTTCTTGAACTGGGAAATCCAGCTGTGTCAATATGGCTCAATCAATAAGGATGCTTGGTCTGGCATCATTAGATATATATTTTTGGCTGCAGAGGGTTTTCACCACATGTGTAGAGTCCTTTGTGTCTTTGCATATTACAGGATGTTATATCCTCTTTGTGTTGCTTCTACTGCTGCAGCTGAAGAGGCAAATGAGAGCAGATCAAACAGCAAGGGTCACCTTTGGCTGCTTTTGCGTATCATAGCACTATGAGATTAGCGCTATTAGTGCTACTTTACATGCCTGAGGACATGTAATGTGTTTGCACCTATGCAATTAAGTTTGTCACTTGTTTGTGGGTGGATTCATCAGGCTGCCAGTGATTGCAATAGATACACGGTGCAGCTCCTGCATGACAAATGCCATGTCACAATGCTAGTACAGTAATTTCAGGAGGCTCCATCAGGACAAGGCTCATCTGCTGTGTAGATGCCCAGAATGAAATGATGCTCACTGATCCCAAAGACTTTAACATTTGTCACACTCTGCTGCTGCTGCAGTCTTTGAGCATTACATTTGCTGTACAGATGTCCATTGTCTAATGTTAATCCAGACATGGCCTTTCCATGTGATTCTTAAGGCTCTCTGGACCTCAGTCTTCAACCTCCTGGGAGATGCCCATCATCATTGCCATGCAGGGATGAAAACTTGCTCCACATTTTCCCCCTTTGAGTTCAGGCATGTGAGGGACAGTGGTACGAGAGCTCTGGGTTTGTACCCAAAGTGTTTTAAATACCTGAAGGATTTTTGGAAGAATGAGGCTCATTCTTAGAGACCTGAATCATGTGCTTCTGCCCTCTAGGACAAGCTCAGTGGTTTTTCTGGCAACAGCAGATCAAGAGGTCATTTCTACCACGAAACTATTCTAACACTTTTTTTTTCAGCAGCAGCCAGTGCTCAGAAAATGAACCTGATAAACATTAGAAGAAGATTGTGTAATTGCCTGGTTTTGTGGTTCTTTTTAGTTTTGCAGGGGTGGGCACTGTGGTGTGAACCTACTTTCAGTTCCATTAATGTTCTCACCTTGCAAAACTTCAGAAAAAAAAAAAAACCTGAGTCCCCTTTTCAAAGATCCTGATGACCACCCTTGAAGAAGTCACACTCTGCTATCATTTCATGTACCACAGGAAGGAATTTAGGGGAATTCTAATTTCTGCACCAAATCAAGGCTGTCACTTAGAAACTGCCTCTATTTTGTGTGGCACTGCCAGACATCTTCACAATCCAGGAGGCTGGTTAGTAGAGATGGGGGGTGGGCGGTAGGGCTGGGACTTAATGCTGCACTATGTAATTATCAGCTGTAGTGATTCAGCTCAGTTCCATGAAAATAATGGTGAATTCACTGGTCGGAAGCCAGGAGGAGCAGTGATGCTTCTCAGCAATTTCATTGCAGAGTGGGAGGGAGAGAGTCTTGTGGTGGGTTGACCTTGACTGGCTCCCAGATGGAGATCTCTCCACCTGGCAGAAGGTAAGATGAAAACCTGGGAAGGATGAAAACAGCAGACAACCTCAGCGCGCTTCCAGGAGGGTTTCGCCAGCCCATCACTGCTTGAGCGTGGTGGGACAGGAGCCATCGCAGAGCTCACACATCACAAATCAGTCCTGTGAGAGAGATCGGGGCAGGCGTGGGACTCCCAGCACAGCAGCAGCTCTGCAGGAGCTGTCTGGGTGCCTGCCCAGCCTCTGTGGTAAAAGTGAGATGAGCTGAGACTCTCAGCCCTCTGCAAACAGGCTGCAGGATCTGAGAAGCACCGTGTATCTGCTGGTGAGTTTGACTTGTACCTAGAAACTGGATTTGCTGTCAGCCTCAGCGGGATGCAGGACCTGGGGCTGCAGCACCTGAGGCTGCAGCATCTTCTGCTTATTTGTTCCTTGAAGGATGGGAGATGCCCTACTCATGCACTGGAGCTGTAATCTAGCTGGGCTGGAGCTGCTCCTTGGGAGGGCCTTTTCTCTGGGCTGAAAAGGGCAGAGGGCAATGCTGAAGATGGCATGTCCAATGCCATACCACCACCTGGCACTATGCATAGCCACGTCTATTGACCTCATTACTCATTTTCAAGTATGCAGCTGGAGAAGATGCATAGCAGCATAGCACAGGCAGCTCAGCAGGGTGTTTGGAGACCTGCAGGTCTCTGAGCAGTCACTAAGAAAAGTTTAAAGCGGGTCTTCCTGGTGATGAGAGTGTCCAGCTCTGGTGAGTGGGCAGGAAAGCTTGAGCCTTTTGCCACTGATACCTGTGTTAAATAAGGAAATATCTCCCTTGGGAAAATAAAGTGTAGGAGTTTGGGTATGAGGCTGTGGACATCCCATCGTGGTGTGCTAGCCCACCAGCCACCTCTGGCCATAGAGGTCCTGTGTGCGTGGTACATCCCAGGGCTCCGCTGCAGGAGAAAACCAAAGAGACGATTAATTCCTGGTGTGTTTAAATACTCCCATGTATTACATACAGCTGCCTCTGCAATGTTTAGGCATGAATTTAGACAGGTGTGAGCTGAGGCTGGAGTACCAGTGATTTCCTTGTCCTTATGGGTCCTTCTGGCTAGATTTCTCCTCAGTTTCTCTAACCAAAGCTCCTTCATTTTGCAGCACTAGAAAGAGGGATCTGCCTCAGTGGCCAGGATTTAGCCAGGGAGGTGCCTTCCTGCGTTGGCAGGTCCTCAGGGCACCAAGAGCATTCTCGTATTTCCCCTTCTAGGTGTGCTTTTTTCATTTTAATTTTAGAAGTGAGGTGGCATGGAGCTGATCTTGCTGCTCGAGTTTCTGTGTTCCTACAAAAGGAGCTACTGCCTGGCTGCAGGGCTTCTCCTTGGCCCCGCATCCCATCGCAGAGACCCTTTTTAGCAACAGCTTTCCAGGTAACTGAGCAGCAGGGATGGGCAGGGCAGGGTTGGGGAGACAGAGGAGTCAGTAGGTGGCAGAGTTGTTTTAGCGTCTGCTCTCTGCCATGTCTCTTGCAGGCTCACAAAGATTTTATGGTGGATTTGTTAGTAAGATGATGCCCCAAAGCTCGAGCCATCGCAGCCTGGCCCAGCAGCAAGCTGAACCTGGGGCTGCTGCAAACCAACGAGTTGGACCAAGTGTTCCTGCTGTGTGGAGCTGGCACTGAGCAGGGAGAGGGCTCCTCGCGACGCCCACGTGCTTGGCTCCGCAGCACGGTTTACGCTGAGACAAAGGACTGTGGGTTGTCGTTGCATTGTCTATTAAAGGCAATGCTGCTCTGTCGCTGCATCACTTTGCAAGCGATTCAGTATCTGTTTTGTGCCTCCAGTTGTGTGTGCATCGTCTTGGTCAGGCTCCCAGGTGGAGCACTACTTGGCAGCGTGGCTATGTGTGGATTTCCACCCCAGCACAGACCCTTCCTACCCCAGGAGCTGCCTTCTCCATGGAGATGGTTTCTCCCGGACAGGGGCTGAGGATTTTTCTCTCCAAAGCCCTCAGGTCAGGGCAGTATTCCTTGTCTACCCCTTACCCTTTCGGTGGCTCACCCTTGCTGCCTGAGCTCCTGCCAGCAGCATCACTTTCTCATGCTCATCTTGGGGCTGTGCGAGAGCCCAGTGATCCTGAGGGATCAGCACAGCATCCCAGGGGATTCAAAGGTCAACGGAGAGAAATGACAGTCAAGACTGAAAGGGAATGCAGTGAAGAGCTGTGGAGGTGATTCTAGTACTGGTAAAGAAAGCCCTCTTGGTGAGAGTGTTGTGGAGGTCGCTGTGTGTAAGATTTTGAAAGAGATGAGTAATTTGCATTAATATTGCCCTGGCAGGGGAAGTGTCGTTTAACGCAGGAGTGAAAGGCAGCAGATTAAATTAGTGGTTGCCAAATCAACCCTGGAAGATTGCCCATCTCTTGGTAATTTCCAATCAGGATACAAATAATTTGCTGCAAGACATGTCAGTGCCATGCAGCCCCGAGGGGTAACCAGGGCCAGCCTGGGGCTCAGGCCGCGCGAGGGCTCCCTGCAGGCCTCTGGCTATGGAAGGAAAGGCTGTGCTGATCCCAGTTGCAGCTCACCCATTACAGGACCTCCCAAAATCCTTGGGGTCCTACCCAGCCAGGGCTGCACATGGCATCCCCTCTTGAACACTGGCCCAGAGCAGTGAAAAACTCCTTAGGGGCACTACGCAAACCTTGACCTACAGGCGTTTCCCACCCACATCGCTGGGGAGCCTCGTGGGATGGTGGGAGCAGGTGTTTGGGTGGCCCTGCTGTGACAAGGCAAGAGCTTGGAGCCTGCAGTGCAGGGAGGAACAGTGGCATCCGCCTTCTCCTCCTTTTGTTTTGTTTGTGGGGATGCAGAAGATGCAGTCCTGACTGAATGTCGTCCTGACAGGGCAGGTGGGGGAGGAAGGAGCGATGCAAAGGCGATGTTGGGACCCTCCCCACCCACCTCCTCGTGCCCTGCTGTGGGAGGCAGCCTCGCAGCCTCCCGCGCCTTCTGCTTTTCCCTGCTTCTGCCCTCTCCTTTTGCAACAAGAAAGGGCAGAGCCTCGCTGGGCTGTTTCACTGCAGCTTTGATGGTTGCAGGCCCCCGCGCCCCGTGCTGCTTTCGGCACCCAAGCAAGTGCGGGGACACACACGGGATGCTCCCGCTCCATGCTGCTGTGACTCAAGCAGCAGGGGCTCGTTTGCCTGGGCAGGGGCTGAGGTGCTCCCCGTGCTAGGATCTATTTTTAGGAGGCCGGGAGAAGTAGGTGCAGCTGCCCCAGCAAGAAGTTTCTAGTGCGATTTGTGGTTTCACAGCTTCAGTAAAGGCCTAGCATCAGCACTTTAGAGTCTGGGTGCTCTCTGCACCTCAGCACAGCAGGGCTGGTGTCACCCCCGAGATGTGCAGCCTAGATGTGGTGCAAGAGCCCCTTCTTCATCATCTGTGGCACCATCGAGGCTTGTTGGTCTGCCTTTCCCTGCTCTCCGTGGCAGGGAGGTGCGGAGGGATGGAGGGAAAGGGTCCCAGGGGATGACAGCCCTCGGACGAGGGTAGCTCAGAGGGATAGCAGCAGTTCAGTGTCATCCCTTACAGCTGTCTCCCGTTGCTTTTTGCTGCTCTGGAGGGTGGTGGAGAGGGGGCAGATGTCCCTTCACATCTCTGAGGAAAACGCAGTTGAGATGGTGCTCTATACCCTGCTCTGATCTACCTGCTGGGCATCTACTGGAGAATGAAACTTCTGCTGATGCCTGCATGGATGTCTCAATGGCTGGTGGCCACGGCAAGCAGTGGGACTGAAGCCCGCTGCTAGCACCATAGTGGCTACAACAACCATCTTCTGTTCTTTTCTTCCACAGAGAGACGTGACCATCACAAATATTGGCAACTTATTCTACGCCTGAGGCTGCTTCTTGCTACTCTGGACTTCAAGAGCTTTCTCTCATTCATATCAACGTAAAAATGAACGGAAACTGCAACGCAACTTTTCCTTCTCCGGATGCTGGTGATGTTTTCTGTGGTGTTCTGGCTATGTCTGTTGTCTCTTCCTCTCTGGTGATGGGGTTGTCCCGGAGATACAAAAGCTAAAAGGATACATGAGAGGGAAAAATCGAAAGAAGTGACAAAGCAAATGGTGGAAAAGCTCAAATTTCCTTTCTGCCCCTGGCCCTGTGCTGAAGGGACTTAATTTAGCTTTATGTCATAGGTTCCCTTCTGCATCCCTCCCATAGCATCACAGGTAAACTCTTTTTGTGACTCAGAATAAAATCTTCTTTTTATTGTATTCATTGTATTGTTCTTAGTACTGCACAGCACCCAGCTTTTGTTGATTGTAAAGAGCATGTGGGGTGAGCAGCACCTTTAAAGAGCTAGTCATGAAACCGCAGCAGGCACCCAAAAATATTCACTCTCTTCTCATCAGCTTTCACCTTGCTGCCTTCAGAAATGCTCCCAGCCTTTGACGGATCACCCGGGCAGGCAACCGGATATTTTCTCAGTAAACAAAACTCCGAACACTGAGTACAAATGGAGACAATTTGCTGATCAGCGGAAATAACCACAGCTAGGTCAATAGGAATGCAAGTGATGGATCACATTTTCCCATTGTCTTACCCAAGGGTTATCTGGCTGGAGGAACAGTGCCAGGTTGGGTTCACAAGTAAATGGTCATAGTTATCTTCAGAAGGTTTAGAGGCATTAAAGAAAACCCTGTTGGTTTCTTGTTGGTGGATTCATCACTGGGTGAAGATGTGGTTTCACCTTCCCTAGGGTTATCCCATAGAGGCAGACTCTCCTCTCTGGTGCTATGTCCTCCCTTTGTTGCCCATCACCCCACTTTCCCAAGGTTGTGTCCACCCTCTGCTTTGCCCCCCTCCATGTTCCTACAGCTGCCAAGTGGTCAAAGATGTGCACCCATGGTCCTGGCATGGGATAACATGTGTTGAGGATTTTAAGTCTTTCTCCCAACCATGTGAAGCCGTGACTGGGCAACAGGTCATATCCCTTGTGGTTCACCACCACTGCACACCCTGTGGCGACTCTGTCCATCTTCCTGGCTCTGAACAGCAAGGGTGAGGTGGCCTGATGGGGCTCTGCCTTCCCCAGAGCTCAAGTGGTGTCTCTTGGTGCTATTACTATCAATTCCTGGCTTGAGCTGGAGAACCCACAGTACCTGGTGGGGTGGAGGAAACAGCTCACGAGGGCTTGTTCCTTGTCAGCCAGGGCAGTGAGGGTCTAGATTGCAGTGGAGCAATGGTTTCCTGAAAAGGAGCTGCCAACCTGTCCTCCCCACCGCCGAACCTCTGCCAGTATTCCTGCTGTCATATTTTCCACACGGTTTCTCCCGTTACGGTACTGGTGACTAGCGACTCTCAGTTTCCTGGTTTGCAGCATAACTTGGCCAACCCTCTGGTGATGTTTTATGTTGGGTACCCAAAACTGAAGCCTTTCCCCATTCTCCTCACCAGATCCGGCAGCCCCTCCGAGGCTGCCACCAGCTCCAGCTTCCCCAGCAAGGTGTGTGTGACGCGGCTGGTGATGCACTTGGGGTTTCCGGCATTACCTGCAGGTTCTTCTAATTTCAGCGAAACGGTGACGAGTGGCTATTTCAGAAAGAGCTTTGAAAAGGTTTCGTCTGCCGGGGACAGCCAGCGCTCAGGAATAGTTGTGCAAAACCTCACTTGCTGCTCTCTGCAATGCTCATCGTTGTGGTTTCACGTATGATCACTTGCCTCTCAGTCCCGACACTCAGAATTCGGGGAAAATATGAAGTGATGACTTCTCATGTCATTTTGTTTCTCAGGTAGAGACTACCTCCAACATGACTGTTACATTCAGAGGAAGCGCTGAAAAATGCTGGTGAGCACCATGGAGTTGAGGCATGAGGTGAGGATATTGGACAGCAGGTGCCGTGACCCGCCACAGCCTTGTGGCCCTCAACTATGTGGGATGTCCATCACAAAATGACTTTTTGCCTGTGTCAAGCTCACCATGGCAGGGATGCTGTGTAGGAACTTAATGTGAGACCTGTTGAGGAGGCCAGGACCAGCCTTTCTACAGATAATTCGAATTTTAAGATGAAAAGAAATAAAAGCAGCGGCTTGGCTGCGTGTGGGCTTGGTCCATGTCCAAATCCCTAGTGATGCTCAGGGAACTCCCTTTTGCCGCTCAACTCAGCACATCCCCAGCACCATTTGGGTCACACCCTCCTGCCAGGAGGATGCTCCTGTGGGGACTGAGAAGCCCCAATGACACAAAGAGCAAGGTGGCCTTTGGATGGCAAGGGTGTGGGCTGCCATCAGGGCATGGGCAGAGATCCCAGGGACCATTCGCTCCTCTAGAAGGCAGAAGGGACACTGAGGGGCTGGTCTGGGAGCTGACTGCTCTGTCCCACATCTCCCCTTGTCACAGAGGGGTTATGTGGCCCGAAGGTAGCAGCAAAGCCTCAGCCCTGGGCTGTCTGTCCTCTGCCCAGCTGCTGAATTACTGCCCACGAAGGCCCTGGTGCCATCCCACACTTGTGATTTGGAGGCTATATTTAGGAACACTGTGACCTGCTGAGGTCAGACTCTTAACTTGATTGCAGAGATGTTCATGTTTTGTTATCAGCTTTTGCATTCACAGCTCACAGCACCCTAACCACACAGGACAGGATGCAAGAGTGGGTAGAGAGCAAGAGCGAATGCTGGACTCCATCCTGCAATGCTCTGAGCAGCCCCGACAAGGCTCTTGGGTTTGCTGGCAAGCAGAGTGCTGCTCAGCACCCTGCTGCTTCTAGCAGGATCCAGCCTTTTATTTGCTTCGTGCACATCTGATAAGAGCGTTACCTTTGGCATGCTACTTTCAAAACAACTTTACTTGATGACTGTCTTCAAAACAGCTCTTCATCTCTCCTCACAGTACATCCTCGCAGCCCTTCTCCTCTGCACCCCAACAGAAACCCAGATTTATCCTCTTTATGTGGAGTAAAGGAGGTCCGTTGCAAGCAGTGAGGACTCCTCTACTTTTACCCTAAATTATTTTATTGGTAATGCGTAACTGCCCATGTATCGGATGCCTGAAGAGCTTAGGGGCAGCCCTGGCCTCCCTGCTTGAGAGACATCGGGGCAGAAAGGGGACATAGGCTGCCTAGAGTTACTCAAAGGTGATTCTGGCAGGTTGGCAGCTGGCAGGAGTGCCCAGAATCCCCAACAATCCTCTTCATACCCAGATATGTAGAGGCAGGTAACATGGGTAAGTGGGCTCAGGGTCTGAGATGGCTTGTGCCCCTTGGGTGCCCAGTGAACATCTCACCAGGGTACCGAGAAAACTGTTTAAAACTTATCTCTCAAAAGTGATGGCCAAGCACCAAGACCCAAAGTCCTTCTGACTGTCAAGGATCATGAAAGCTGTGATCACCCTAGGGTCACAGAGCCCATAGAGATGGTCTTTTCTCTGGGACCTAGGCAGAGACTTCACCAATAGGGAGCACAACCTGCCTACCTCAGCCAAGTATCTTCATTGCCAAATCATCCTTCTCATGAAGGAAACAGAGGACAAAAAGCATTTCTTCTCATTTTGAGAGGCAACTGACTTTCAGAGTGCTTCCTAGCCCTTGGTAGCCCACAGTGCTGTTCAACAGCTCTGTCTGTATATTCATGGTCTTCATTTCTTTGAAGACAGCTCACCATTAAACTTTCATGCACAGCAGGAAAAAAAACACTGGGGCATAGTTTGGAGGGTTTTGTGGGCAAATATGAATATATGGAATAAGAACCTCTCTCCGCTTCTGGTAGAACGGTAGGAAAAACATGGAAGTGCACTAGAGAAGAAAGTCTAAGCAATCTTTTTTTTTTTTGTTGTGGGAGACAGTAGTGAACAAACCTACCCACTATGAAGACTTTTTTCCAGGAAGTGTAGGTTGCTGCAACCTGTATCCCTTGAGCAGCGAGTGCTCAGGCGATAGTTCTCATGCTACTTGCAAGCAGCGCATTTGAAGGAGTCCCAGCAACGTGCACAGAGGATGGACGAACCCTATAGCCCTGCAGCACCCCGACCCATCAGTAGCACCTCTCCCAGCACCATGAAAATGCTCATGGGCTTCCTTGCTATATTTATTTTAGCACAGACAATCGGGACCGTACTCTTCTGTTTGTATCTCCACATGAAGATGGATAAGGTAAGTGGAGAAATAAGGTTATCTCTGCCAGACTGGTATTGAGATTTGCCTTCAGCTGTGGTGAGATGTGTTCACCAAATGGATGAATGGATGAACATGGTAGAAGATGGTGCTGACCACTGGATGGATGCAAGAGGGGTACTTTTTATGACTATGTTCTCATTTCTGTTTTAATTTGCCACAAAGATGTACATTGAGGAAGAGATCTGTTCCCTTCACTAACAAATTGAGAATGGATCAATCAAGAAGTGTTGTTAATAGCAAACCTGGCAGCTGGTGGTCAGTCTGGGGAGTAGAGTGTGTAGCTCAAACACACAAGTGGCTGGTTTAGGCTTGGTGGTGTTTTTTTTGGTGCTATAGCACTTTGCTGCACTGTGACACTAATCGTGAGAGTGAAGAGTCCAGAAATTAAAATCTTTTTAGTGGTTGCATGCGTGAATTTTACCAGCCTCTCACTTCAGATGCTGCCTTTCTGTTCAGGGAAGAATAGGGTGGATTGTAGTACTTGTCTTTTTTTCTAAAGAGACAAAGTGCTAGTGATCCTGTCCTATACTTGGGATGATATTTGCCAAAAAATTAAAGATTGTAAAGCTTGTTTTGGGGTTGCTATGACTGCAGCCATATTGAACAAGGCTTAAAAATCACTGATCTAAAGTTACTTTCCTGCAAATCAGAAGACCACAAGCTAAAGAAATGAAATATATCTTGACCCCAGAATGCGTTGTCCTTATCAGATAAAGTGATAAGATCATCATTACTGATTTTTAAACATGTTGTCTCAACTTAAATTGAAATTTAAGTGACTTCTGACCTTAAAGTGTGGAGAGCAAACCTGAGCTAGAAGGGCTTAAAATCAGGGGGAGGGAAGGGGACATTGCTTCATGGAGGTTGCAGCCTGGGGAGAAGGGGTGAGCAGAAAGTCCCTGGCACAGCAAAACATGACTGGATGGGATGGTGGCAGAGGATCAGAGGCAGCTAAAATGCAGCCAGTGGTGGCAGAAGAATTTCAGGTGCCTCCAGCGCTCACAGCAGGGCTTCAACCCTGACCCTCCGCATCAGCACTCTGCTAGACTGTGTCCTCACATCCATCTGCACTACCCTTTACTGTGTAGCTGAATGTTAGGTTTTTACAAAAAAAAAAACAGGTGTGATTTTTAAAAAGAGTATTTTTATCTATGTATATTTGCGCTTATTCTTTTTTATAGCTTTCTAACTTTTTTTAATCTGAAGCTTTTGGCAGAATTCAGACCTGACCCACAAGTCATTTTGGTCTCTTGGCAGCTCTATTACTCAATAAGCTGGCTAAAAAAATGAAAAGCCACCCTGCATGGTCACAGCAGCTCAAGTCTGACTGAGCACCCCAGCAATGTGGCCACCGGGGCAGCAACAGTGAGCCCTGAGCCACTTGCTGAGACTTCTGTGTTGCTGCCTGTAAATGCAGGCAGGTGGATATTTGCCTTTTGGAAAAGGCAGAGTGGGAAATCTCAATTAATCATCAAGATGATAGAAAATGGGGAGGGATCCTGAGCAGTTCTCCTCTCATCCAGCATTGCCATCCAGGGTCACCCCATGGGTGCAATTCCTGATGGGTGTGGGTGCAAGTGCTGTGCTGGGAGGCTGGTGGGAGCGCTTGGTACCTGCAGTGTGTCTGCTGGGCTTATCCCCATGCTGAACAAGCAACGCTGAGCTCTCCACACTGCAATTTATTGCTGGCAGGAATAGGGCGCTGCCAGTTATTGCAGGTTTCCAACTAACATTCCATTCACTCTCTTTTCTCTATCCCACCGGCAGATGGAAGAAATGCTAAGCTTCAATGAAGATTACGTCTTCCTGAAGAAAGTACAGAAGTGTCAGACAGCAGAAGGTCAGAAGTCAACATTGTTGGACTGTGAAAAGATTTTAAAGGGCTTCCAGGACATCCAGTGCAAGGTACACTGCTGTTAAGTGGATAAAAACCCTGCTGAAGGTGGAGGGGGGGCTCTCAGGTGCACACACAGCTTCACCCCAGGTGTTTTTTAAAACTATGGATGTTCTTTACCTTGGGGCTGCATAGCACATGCCTTTTTTTTACATTATATTCTTTTTAGACTATCTTTTTACATTATATTGATATCATCGAAAAAGAAGTCATCCAGCTTGGGAAAGGTGGCATGGTTCCTGGCAGCCAGAGAGGAGGAGGATGATGCTGTGCAAGTGTCACCCACGGGCTCTGGGATGGCATCTCCAGCTGGATGTGTTTGTGTGCAAAAGAGCCAATCTACTCTGCTGCTGCCCAGCCAGGGATGAGGTGCTCACAGCCTGCTCAGCCCTTGGATTCCCCGATTAGAAGGGGCTGTGCTGGTTAGGGCAGACAGGAGAGGGATATTTCTTCCTTGTCGTCAGTGCCCAATGATTCAAATGCCTCAGCTAAACCTTCCGGGTTTGCATCAATACACAATGACAACAGAAAATTTTGTCTGAGACAGACTCTGCTCAACAGTCCTGAAAAATCCCTTCTTGTAGGGGCAGGGGCTTGCCTGGCTTGCTGGGCAGCATCTACAGCAAGGCACTGCATGTGGGTTTAAATGAAAAAGAGAAGGGTTTCTCTTGGGTTTTGTTTTGGTGTTTTTTTTAAATAATCATTTTAATTGAGTAAAACTGAACACCATAAACTCTACAAAACTCCTCCTGCAAACAGCCTGTTAGCCCACAGCTGTATGTGATGCTGTGAAGGTACCTGGGAGGGCTCTGGGGTGTCGGGTACCACCTGCTGAGAGCTGACAGGGCTGTAGGGGGAAACCAGTTCCAACTCAAGCTCTGACTTTACACAGAAGCTTTCGAAACCATTGATTTGTACATCATAACAATATTTTTTTGCTGTCTCTTTTCAGGATGAGGGAGCCAAAAAGGGGCAGCCCAAGTTCGAAATGCAGAGAGGTGAGTTTCCTGCTGTTATGAGGGCACCCTCGGATTTGTTGGGGGCAGGAGGAGTAGATTGATCTGGGAAAGGGTTTCCTTCACCCTGCAACATCCCGCTGCACGGCACCGAGGCAGGGGATGAGCTCAGGGTCTGGAGCATCCCCGTGGCTTTAGGAGTGTGCACAGCGTGGGGCTGTCAGAGGGGGACACCAGGCATGACAGTCTCACTGGGGCAGGTGGCCCTGGGTGCTACATTGCCTGAAGTAAATTAAAATGAATCCAAAATTAAATATGTGGCCTTTTCACATTGCAGGCCACAAGCACCCTGAGCCTCTCCATCTGATGCACAAGAATGAGACACCAGTGGAAGGCAAGTAGAAGGCACACCCAGGTCTGTTGCCGCAGTGGGCAAGGGTACAGTCTCCTTCATGGGCTTAATCCCTCAGAGGCTACACCGTGAAAGCCACTGAGTGTCTTTGTTGAGCAGAGGCCAGACCCTGCCTCACTCAGAGCTGGGGGGGACTACAGAGGCTGTGTCTCCAAGCTGGATTTGGCCCATGAAGAAATACCAAGGGTGTGAGATGCTGCGGTCCCTGCGGAGGGGCTGTGCTGCCCAGGTGGGTGCTGAGGCATGGGTAACACTGACCTTTCTGAATTGCAGCAGAGAAGAGGCAGCCGATTGCAGCCCACCTGGCAGGTCTGGATCGCAACAAGACAGTCTCAGGTAAGCCATACACGCTCGACACTGCTAGAGGGCCAGCAGGACGCAGCTGTGCGCACCCCCCCAGCTGGACCCTGAAATCCTGCTCCACAGCTCTGTAAGGGCAGGGACCGGGATAATAACCTCCAGCACAAAATCGAGCCCTCAAAGCACAGCAAACGTCCCAGCGGTCACGTCACCGCATGCACCTGTGCCTCACAGGATCTGGACATCCCACGCCAGGTCTCCTCACTAAACCTTCCTAGGAATTCACCACAATGGCTTAACCTTTATGGTGTTTTTTATGAGGGGAAAACTATTTCTCTTTGTATGTAAGGAAACCAGCCTCTCGCTTTCCTTTTGCACTCAAAACACAACGCTTTTGCTCTCCTGGCCATGCCTTGCTGGGGTGGCTTCTGCAGGAAGGCTGTGCTGGCATATTCTATCTGACACCACAATCATCTCAACAGCAGCATTCCTGCTAGCATTGCAGGCTGATGGCCTTATAGTCACAACGTAGATGGCTGCAAACTGTTTTTGAGACGTTGTATTTATTCACAGCCATGGCTCCGTTAGGCCTGAGGAACATACGTGATCTATTCTATTTGCATTTGTGCATCCCGTGATTGCTGTCATGGTTGCGTCCCCCAGTGTAGCCCCAGCTAAGGGGCATCCTGCAAGAGCAAGGAAGAACTTGCAAGGTCGGTCTCTCAGTCTGGCAAGGATTTCATAATCTGAGAATGTTTGATTTAATTCTGGAGCAACTGCCAGTAATCAGCAACTGCTCTTTTCATCTCTGACGCAGCATTTCACCCAGAGCTCAGTCTACCTATGGAAAGCTTAGTGTTAGATAAGATCAAAGAAATGAGAAGATCACTGCATTTTAAAACTCCCTGCTTAAGCATTTGTCGAGCTTATAAAGCAGGTTGAAATTGCCCAGAGAGGAGCAGTTGCCTGGAGCTTGGCTCTGCACCCCAGCAGTGGGGAACAGAGGAAACGTTCCCGTGGGATGCATGGACCTGATGACCCTGTTCCCCTGGGTTGGGGATGTTGTCTTGGGTGGGCAGGATCCAGCCCCACATCCCACATCAGACAGAGTTTGCAATGCCCAAAATCAGGCTGCCAAACTGGACATGTCCTCCTCCCAGCTCACCTGCCATGCTTTCCCCTACAGTGCTAGAGTGGAAGACAACAATGTACGGCCCCATGAACAACGGCTGGATATCCTACCAGGAGGGGAAACTGAAGGTGAAGGAAGCAGGGCTCTACTACATCTACTCCCAAGTCAGCTTCTGCACCAAGGCAGCAAATTCGGCACCCTTCACCCTTTATATTTATTTGTATCTCCCCATGGAAGAGGACCGACTCTTGCTGAAAGGACTAGACACACACAGCACGTCCACATCTCACTGTGACCTCCAGTCCATCCGGGAGGGAGGTGTCTTCAAGCTCCGGGAGGGTGACATGGTCTTTGTTAACGTGACAGACTCTACACGAGTGAACTACAACTCCGGCAGCACCTACTTCGGCATCTTCAAGCTGTAGTGAGGAGGGGGCCACCCCGAGCTGGGGATCCAGCCCACCTTTGTTGAGCAAAGTGGCTTTCCCTGTTTCCCCTATTTATGTTCCTCTGCCTTTTTGGTTTTCTTGTTTCTTAATTTGTATATTTTGTTATTTATTGATGAGGGCCAAGGGGCCTTGAGAACACGAATGGAACTAAGTTTGAAGCTGTTGTCTGTTTCACTTTGGTTTGTTTTTTGGTTGCCAATGGTTTGGCATGTGCTGGCCTTGTGTGTCTGGGTCCACCATGCCCTGCACTGGCAGGGTACTTGTCCCCATTATGTCACAAAACCTTTGTTCAGCAAACTCTACCATCAACATTTCTTTCCTAACAACGTAGGCTGGCTGAGGGCACTCCATACGTATCTCCTGTACCAATCTGCTCACAAAACATGAGTGGAAAAAAACATTAAAAGGCTTAGGAACGTCTCACCTAAAGGAATCAATCAGCCAAGTGCTCTCCTTATGTGCTAGCAGGTGGTGATGCATCATTGCCACCCTCACTGTTTGCTTTATCTTGAGAACCCCCTTTTATTCCACTTATGCCTCTCTATCACCCTCAAGCAGCCTTGGCCAGGTTCACAGTTGGTGACAATCACCCCACACCAGGGTTGGCCCCTAGATCAGTGGCCTAGGGGGCACTGCTGATTCAAGCCAGAGAGCAGGTAAGGAAGCAGCAGTGCTCTGCTCTCAGTGATTTGAATCCACTGGCCCTACTCCTCCTCCCACCTCTGCAGGTAGGGGATGATCTGCCTGTGGACTGCTTCACTTCCCTGTGGAAGGAGCCACCACCATCAATTCTGGACCTGCAAAATGGCATGGTCTGAGGAAGGAATACTCTGTCTGGGAGTGGGTGGAGGGGAAGGGGTGCAAGAGGAAACGTGTGGCTTTTCTCAGGTGTCCAAAACTTTCAGGGGAAGAAACACTATTTATCTCACAGGTGAGGTGAAATCATAATCAGTGCACAGCCCTGAAACCCCTCACAGCCTCCCAGGTCAAGTGGCCAGGACCACCAGCTGGAGAGTTTGGGCTTGACTGCGATCCCCAGCCCAAAGCACCTAAGAGGGGATCCAAGAGCTGCAAAACGCATGGAGAAATAGATCTTCATGCATGGCTGGGGCAGCAAATAAAGAAGGGAGGAAAAAATAGGCATGAAACAACTCAATAAATTCTGCAGCAAAAGCAGCCGATGCCAACAACCGCCTTCCCTGCCCACGGGCTGCCTACTTGGTCCCAGCCCCCTGCCTGTGCTGCTGTCTTTCGCGGGGCTTTTGTTTCTTGCCTCTGTTTCTTCACGTGCCAAAAATAGCCTGTAGGATTCAGACGTGAGGTTGTGCGTGGGAGGGGAGGAGATGTGACTGCTACCATCCAGCTGTGGCCTTCTCCCGGGCGCCTTTGTTCTCCTCCCTGGCCCCTGCCTGGTCCCGCAACGGGTGCAGGTTTCCTTTCTGCGTGGAAAGTTTGAAGGTCATCAATACACTGATGTTTCTCTTGATGTGGGACCTCTCTGTCACTCCTTGGGCTGTGGATTTTATGGGTTTTGAACTGATTCTATCTGAGTAAAGGAGGGAAAACGGGAGAGGGTAATGAGTACATGGGGCACATCAGCAGGACTGGCGCAGGGGGCCACGGATGAGCAGCAGCAGAAGGAAGGAGCAGCACAGTCACCTGCTGGGAGAGGGGCTTGCACAGCTCTAGACACACTGAGCTCCTCAGAGACTCTGGTTTTGTATCTGCTTAGTATAAGAAACTAGATTTTGGTTTTTGGGCAAAGGGGCCGTTTGGGAGCTGATGTAGGAGAGGAGGCCAAAGAGACTCAGCAGGAGAGCAGGATAGAGGGTCTCTGGTTAAGGGCTGCATCTGGCCTCATGGGGATCCAGGAGTGGAGATGCTCCCTCCAAAGCAAGCCTGGGAGATGCCTCGCCTTTCCTTGTCTGCTCTGGAGCACTCGGATCTGGATGCAGCTCTACTCTGACCCTGCAATAATTCCTCAAAGTGCCACCCGCACTCAAGGAGGCTCCCTTGCAAACTTCAGTGTTTTTCCACAATGTGCCAAAGACCAGTGTTTCTTTTTCATTTGTTCTTTTTCCCATTCCAACTGCTGTGTTTGGGGAGGGAGAGTCAGGGTGCAGCCCTCCTGCCCTCGATCCTCCTGCTTCGGCTGCACATGGAGCACGGCGTGGCTCTACCAAAGAGTTAAAAATATCAAGTGTGCAGGAGAGGTCTTGTCCAAGCGGTAGACCAAAGGAAATCCTGTCACCACACCTAATCTCTAGAAAAAAAAAACAATAAAAAACAAATATGCACCAACAAAAAAAAGTCTCAAACAGGCAGGAAGTCATTTATCTACAGCAAGTTGATAATGCGACAGAGAACAGCTAGTTCTCCATAAAGTATCCCTGTTAGTGGAGTGTAAGCACAGCTTGAGGGATGGAAATGCATCTCTTTCCCCTAGGACCAAGTGCCTTCCCTGCCACAGGACCAGCTGATGATGGGAGCAGCAGCACCACTATTTACACCAGTATCCGCACCAGCGTTCTACAAATCAGAGGGTGGATGATGCAGCCAGGGGCATTTTGAGCAAATCAGGGATGCCCAGAGCAAGCACTGGCTTCGCTTTCGCAGTGGAAACTAAGGAAGCAGCACCAAGAGCTAAGAAGCAATTTTTATCCTCCTTTATTTGTTGAAAATGTTAAAAAACTGTTCAAAATAAAAACATGTTAGAAAAGTGGAACTTGCATAAGTAGTTACAGTAAATAAACTTACATGACAAAGATAAACTGGAAGGCAGCTGACACAACATCCATCTAAAGACAGACTCACTGGAACCTATTTACAAAGCACTGTAAACAAAGTAAATATGGAAACATTGCTGTCCATCCGGCATGGCTTCTTTTCCTTTTTATTTTATTTTCTTGTCTTTTTTGGCATCTAGCTCTTGACAAATGCTTAATCCAAAAATGTCCCAGTGTGCCCCCCCCATCACATTACTTCTTACAAACATGCATATGTACACAGCACAGGTTTCAACTAAATGGAGGGGCAGCAGGGAAACAATTCGACCCTCTTCTCAGAGTGCAAATGGCTCTCGGTTTGCTTCCTTGCACTGGCTGCACTTCACAAGCCCACTCCCCAGCCCATCTTTGGGCCGGCAGCTGGCCTGGACAATGCTGGGGTGTCTGGGCACGGCATTACAGAACAGCAGCAGGAGCTGCTCTGTGTGCAGCAAAGGTTGGTATCCTGGAAAACAACTAATATGCACAGCAGGGCCTGACTGCCAACCACAGCGCTCAACTGCATCCCTGAGCAGGGATGGGGAGAGCTGCCACCCAGCTGGGATGCGCTGGAGATGGCAGATGTAGCCAGTACAAAAAAGACCTCTATTTTGTCCTATAAAGAACGTAAAGTTTCTTTTTCTTTTTACACTCCTTTTGATGTTTTTGAGTCTAGCTCTCCCCAAACATCATTTGCTATGTTCTGGCTAAACTTCAGTTGCAAGGACGGAGTTTTAAGTATTGCCTTTGTGATGTCCTTCATGACCAACGTAACAGCTGTACTGAGCTGCGGTGTGTCCACACACCCTGGGACCACGCTGCCCTGTGAGATACGTAAGACTTATAATTACCTTTAAGAGAAGTTTACTTTTATAATGCTTAAGGAAGGAAAACATCAGTTCTAAACTAGGATATAACACCAAATAAGATGAAAATAGCTGATACATATGTATGTTGCCTGCGTGCTGTGTTCGAGGAGCTGTGCAGGGATCTGGAAGGGTGTTGCACGTCCTTGCCCCGGAAGCGTTCTAGCTCCAGTCAAATGTCTATGTTTATAAACATAAATACATTTCCTATCCCAAGAGAAAGTTCCTTTCTTCTAACTGAAAGCCCCTTTGGGGCAATGGAGGGAGAACTGGCCATTGGCTACGTTCCTAGTCCTTGGGAAGGAGCGACAGAGAGCCTAACATGGGCAAGAAGGAGCAGGGAACCAGCACACCCTGGGGGTTGCTCTTGTTGTCAAGCAGCGCTTACATTTCATACAGAGAAGAGCATGTCCTGCAAGGGGAAGCACAGCAAAACTATAAACTTATACGATACCTGGACGTTCAATGTGAAAACAAAGCAGGTGGTAGGAGTCATGCATAAGAAAAGGGATGGGGGCAGAACAGCAGTTACCTGTTGTGCTGATCATGAGCTGTCAGGAGGCAGTACTGTGCAACATACCTTCCCATGCGCTCTGACAGGTGCTCCAGATCTGACTTCCCCAAGGAGTTCAAATGTCTTCATGTTAATTGCACATTTTAAACAGTATCAAGGCCACACGGGAACCACAGTATTGCTGGGCTCTAGTTCGCTACAGTCAATTAAAGGGGAAAAAGCAGGTGGATGGAAAAGCTTCCCCGGTTGTGATTATCTGAAGAGAGGAGCATGGTGCTTTTTGGTTTCTGCTCAATGTCACCTCAATAATGTTTTCATTCAATAAATAGGTACCGGTGCTTTTGAAAAGAATGAAAGCATTAAAAAGTGCTTAAGCTTCCTCTAGGAAACTGCTGCCAGACCCTTTGTGAGCAGCAATCATTAGCAGAGTTTGTATTTGCTCCCAGTAGCAGGTACGATGAGGTATTAGTTGCTGCAGATGAATTGTGAATTGTGGACCGCTTGCTTACTGGTTTTTGTGATCGATTGTTTCTGGTTTGTTTCCTTACTGGATGGAAGAAAAACTACTCTTTTTTCTCTATGACTTATTTTTTTGGTAACAAAATTCCCCAAACCAACAAAATAAGGAGCAAGAAGAGGCAAAGGATCCAGTTCCGCTTCCCCAAAAACACCTGAGTTCACACACAACTGCCAGCAGCTTCTGCCCATATTCAGGCAATCAAGGACGACTTGCGCCCCGTGTCCTCCCGACCACACTCGTCCGTCTGCTTTAGCAGCCTTCTAACCAGCTTCTCCAAGTCCTTCCTGGATTTAAGCTCTTCCTCCAAACACTGTTTCATCCTTTTGTTCTCCTGTGAAGTGAAAAATACAGGAATAAAGATGCAGTTACTGCCCATGCACTTTATGCAATGAGGTATTTCCACAGGCCTGGCTGCCTGATGGCTCAGAAATGATGAAATACCAGGGACATGTAATGTGTCAGCTTGTGAGGACAAGCAACATGGGTTATTCGTGGTTTGATCTGCTCAAGCAAACCCCTACTACCTTACAAATCTCCATGAAAGTCCCAGTGATTTTGAGCAGGCAGAAGCATCCTCCCGGGAACCTAACTTTAGCCAAAGCTGGAGGCTCCTTTTCTCCTGAGGTGCTCTCTCCCACTACCAGGCTTGGGGCCTGGAGGGAGGAAGAAAATTTTCAAGAGTAGGGGGAAAGTTACATGTTACCACAAAGACCGATTACTCCTTCCCTCCTGCTGGTCTGGAGCTCAAGGGACTGTGTGGTAAACTGATTCAGGGAGCCAAACTAGAAGAAAACTCACACTGATTCAGGGAGCTGCAGGATAGGACCAGCTTTGGTAAGACTTCTGTGCACCAGTGAGTTGAAGGCAATGACACGGCACAGCCCTGACTTTTGCTCAATTCCCAACACAAACAATGTCACTCAAATTACCTGCTTCAGTTCTTTGACTTCATCTTTCAGTGCATATACCGTGTCAACAAGGCTCCTGAAAAACATAATGCAATAAAAAGAGCTGGAGAGCAGCAAAACAGCAACAGTATGGGAGCTTTTGGGAGCAAGGCACTGGTGGGGAAGTTTCTTCCAGTTTCTGCTTTGCTCTGCTGCCCACTGCAAGTATCAGGCTGCAGCTGTTGCTGCTTGCCTGGGAAAGGCCTCTGGAAACACAGCCCAGGAGCATTTAGAGGCCATCAGTCCAAAAATCAGGGCTCATTTCTCAAAACTCAAGAAAAATACCTTGTTCTGCAATCTTTCAGTTATCAACAAAGGTCTGTGGCTTTGGTTTCCTTGTTTATGCTGCTGCAATAAATAATGATGATTTTAAAACTGGAAATGCCTGAGCATCTTTTGTAAATTGGCCTTGATTCCTTGAAGTTATGCTGAAGAAAAACAAGCACGAAAGGAATGCACTGCCTGGGTTAGAAAAGGAGGGGAAAAACACAGTCATCCAGACATTGAAGCTATGTAACAGGCTGGGAACACTCTAAGACAGGGTACCAGACAGGCTCCTGAGGGGTAGCAGCAGCCCAGTATGTTGGTAGCTAAAAAGCCCAAAAGCGCCACTTATTTGGTTCTGTCCTCCCTGACCCCATTAGCTACATCCGGATAAACTCTGGGACTCGATCTGCTGGCTCGTAGACCCAGCATACAGACTCCCAGAGGACTAGAGCCACAACAGAGCAGCTGGGAAAGTGACTCTGTTCTCAAAAAGGGACAAAACAGCAACTGAAATAGCCCAGGGTTCTTGCCAGGACTAAGGCAGCAGTTGGTGACCTGAGCCATGCTCGTCTCCAGAGCTGCACAAGGGGAGTGCTTTAGTTTTTAGTGTCCTTCCAAAAAAGCAACAAAGGAATCTAAGTGGAGAGCAGCTGTGCTTACTTTTCCTCCGTGACAGTCTGGCCGTTGCTTCGCGTTTCCTCTATGATGATTTTCTCTTCCTCGGGAAGAAGGACTTGGGGGATGGAGTCTTTACGGGAGCCTGTGTACAAGAATTACTCATCAGGAAGAAAAAGGGAGACCTCCGATTCTCACACCACTCTGGAGATATCAGCCCTCCTTTTACTTACTCTTATGCAAACCTGGGACTGGCTGGGGCCACGGGGGCTCGAGCAGCCACTGAATACCTGCCACAGTTCAATACAGGCTAACCCGGAGCTAAAGCAGCAAGAGGAAAGTTTTAAAGAGTGCTCATTGCATCTAAAGCTACATCATGACTTATAAATGAAATCATTTGATTAGGGTCAAGAGCTCTCACAAGAAACGTGGCCTTCCTTATTTAAATGCACTGTTATTTGATAATTCAATTATTGAATTCATGTCACCAATAATGATAGTTATATTTCCAGAGCTGAAGATGTTAAATAGGTTCTTATGAAGCAGTTGTTCTTAAACACGCAGCTGATTGAGAGATAATACTCATGCTTCCTTTCTAAAGCTATACGCAACCTGAGATTACCATCAGGTTTTCAGCACTGACAGCCACAGGCACTGACTAAGGTTGCTTAATTCCTAACAAGTGCTGGTGAAGTAGCTGCATCTCATCTGCCCTCCTACTTGCTGCATTCTCTGTGTTTAGAAGAAAAACAATGACAACTAAACCACTAGGCAGATGAAGCTCCCTTATCTTGAAGATTGAACACCACACAGTTTCCTAGCATAAGTCTCGCTGCTATATGATGCAACCATCTGTTTTTTCCCAGAGGGGTTATCAGTGTGGCAGGCAGAGTAAGAATTAAATAATCCGGTTACGTGCCCACCTGAGCTGAGAGCTTGCTGGAAGCCTGCCCCGGTACAGTATGCCTCGATCACCTTCAGGATCTGAGCATCTTCTTCCAGCGCAGCGGTACCTATAAACATTGCAGACAACAGCTATCAAGCAAAGCGCTCTGGCTTCACCTCTCACAGCCTCTGCCCCAAGTCCCTTCAGAGAAGAGTGTGCTCTTTCCTTAACTGACACTGGCTCTGGAACTTTGCCTAATTCCCTTTTGAGGGACTTTACAACTTCTGGTCTTTGCAATGTCCTGTGGCATTAAGCACTGTGACTAAACGGCACAAAAAAAGCACTTCTAACTTTTGCAGCTCAGCAAAACTCAGGGCATGATGCCTGACTTCAGGTATGGGCAACACCATGAGACGGGCAGGCAGAGCAGCCCTTCTAGGAGCGGTCTGGTACAGCCACATCGGAGCACGACTCAGAAACATAAAGTCTTCATTTCCAGCCTTAGCTCAGTGCTGTCTTCTAGAGGGAGACAACTGACCTTCAAGCTGGTCACCATCAATGGGTGACCATGGCCTTTCCTGTGAAACCCCTGAGGAGTGTCCCAAGTGGACTTCAGGGAGCTGTCAGCACATTCTTCTTGGCAGGTGAACACTGCTGCTGGGATAGAGTCTTTTTTTGTTCCCTGATACCCCATGGAAACTGTTCCAGGACCTGCTGACCAGGTAAGGGGTATGTGCCAGCTCAGACATATTTTGGTGACCGTTGATGTGCAGTTTTACTGCAGCTTTAACTACTTGGAAGCAGCTCTTTGGCTTCATACACAGAAGAAGACCACCCACAATGCATGACCTTGTGCTAGCAATCACGAGGAAGGTGGCAGCATGTCTGGCAGTCATAAGTGGGAAGGGATGTGTTGGAGGTTGAGGACTGGTGTGCTTCCAGAAGCGTCCTGTGCTCAGCAGCACACAGCCTTGCTCACAAGGTGAGCATCCTTTTCCAACCTGCCCTGTAAGAAAGGCTGTTCTCAAAGTCCCGTGGAGATCACCAAGTACATGGAAACCTTCAAAAAGAAGAGAAAAATACAGCACTTACTTTTGCGAATAACAAACTCTTCATCGGATGGTTTTCTCTCAGTTTTCCTTTTTGGAAGAAACTTCTTCATTGTTTTTGGACTTTTGCTGGAATCCTACAGAGAAACAGACTCTTGTGTTTAACCAGAACCAAAAGCAGCACAAACAGCAGAACAGCGCAGCTGAATGCGGCTGTGTTATGCACAACACAGTAGAGAACTACAAAGCAGACAACGACAAAGTTGGGAAAAATGATGCCTTTTGCCTTCCCACACGCTACTCTGCTGCTCCCTGAAACAGCAGTGGGAATGGCACCTGCAGGTCTGGGCCAGGACAAGCTCCTCTAGCAAATTCAACACTTGGCAAAGATCCTTCAGCCAAAGAATTCAAACACACTCACAGCACTTTAGTCTGGTTACCAGCTCTAGGGTCTTTGTTAGAAAACCCTATAATGTTGTTTATTTCCTTGACTTAATTTGATTTCTAATATAAAACAGTTGGCAAATGACATGGTTTTCAAATATTTCAAGAGTATAAATCCCCTCTTCCCCCCCCACCCTGAGAACAAACAAATACACACAAAGTTAGTGTTTGCTATGACTTCAAAAGTAAGAAACACAAGCTTTTACCTCCTTCACAGAGTTACAAGTCTTGCTTATTTGGAGAGAATTAGTGTATTAGTAGGTTACATGCAATATGGATTTTAAGCAGGAGAAGAGGTGTGCCAGGAAGATTAAGTACCGTAACACTAAATCCTTCTCAAGAGTTATCTCAAAACATATTTGCCAGTTGCTGCTGACTCTCACGATAAGTTACTGACACAGCCAGGCGAAATTGGGGTCATGCAAGCAGGAGAAGCACGAACAGGAACAAGCATTCTTTGCCACAATAAGCCAAAGAGATGTATCTACCCTTACCTTTAAGATATAAGACATCCTCTACAATGAATATGCAAAGAAAGAGAAGATGAGTGTAAGAGATTGATGATTCTATTGACCAAGTCCATTAAATCCACAATTCTAAACCACATTTAAATGTTAGTCTTGTGATTAATGTGGCACACCCTCTGTACTGGTTTTAGAGCACTATCAACATGCAAAGGAGCATGGTGTCATGCAACACTGAAAAAATTACTTGTGAAACGCATGGTAAGTGGGCATTAATACACTCTGAACACATCAAAATAGAGAACATGCCTCCTTTGTTAGTAGCAGGTTTCTGTAGATGTTGTTTGTCTAAGAGAACAGTGCTTAAAAACACAGCATCCCTTGGTGCTAGACAAAGCTGCAGCCACCCCATGTGCCCAGCTGTCCGAGCCCCAGGGAGCAGCTCGGGGTCTGGCAAAAGTCCTGAATCCTGATGCTATAAAACCCTTCAACTAATGCAAAGCAGGTCGCTTTTTAAAAAAAAAAAAAAATCATCTGTAAATCACTTTGCTAATCTGGATCTGGACACAGCACTTTACCCACAGCACCTGCTCTGTCATTTGAAATGATTACTGGAAACAGAACAAGGAAAATGACCCAATTTAAATGGAAATAACAAGAGTGCTGTGCAGTACGCAAGCAGGTTCTGGGGTTTCCTGAGCACAGCTAGGTATGAGGAAACACACAAGACTGTGCCATCCCTTCCTACACTACTAGAAGCCAATTAAAGTAACATTGGATGTCTGAAAATCTCTAATCTTTTAATCAAACTCCCCCATTCCCTTCCCTGCAAATAACCTTTGAAATTTGTATTCCTTCATTATATCTTCATTATAAGGAGATGATTTGCACTGCACTCTCAGCATAGGTTATTTTATGACCTACTTTAAATTAAAAAAAAAAAGAATACAGTGAAATAGGAGTTCTGCTTAGTGACTGTGCGTTCTGGAGGGAGGGACAAGGCAGATGCAGATTTGTTTGCGCCAACAAGCAAATTTACTTCATATTTGCCATTGCAGGCTCATGTTCATGAGTCCATCCCCTGAGAGGGGAGCTGCCCCCTAGCACAGGCTGGACTGACTGGATACCAGGCTGTGCCTGCTTGATTCTACTCCAGCCCTGGCGAACCCATTGGCCCTCAGGTTTCCATTGACATGGCCAGCACAGCCCCATCAAGTAGTGGCTGGTCCCAGTGAGCCTCCTCATCCATGCATTTTCAGCTGCAAGGGGTTTGCCATGGCCGAGCCTTGAGGTGACACTAAGCTTCTCTGCAGTTGTCCCAGTTGTCTCTGTACCAAAGCAACCACATTTCCACACCTAACGCAAGGACATGGCCTGATAAGTTTTTCACTGTCTGAGGACTTTCTAGCCTCCGCAGGCCTTTAAATGAAGGCTTCTTTCACTGCTTTTAGTGGCCCTGTGTTTCCACTGTTCCTGGGAAAACCACATTTTTGGTCCTTTAACACCTTGCACGCTACCGTCCCACATGCAGCATCATCCCGCCCCTTGGGGCTCCCTCCTGCTCGGCCTCTAGAGCAAAAACCTCTAGTCTGGTTGGACTGTGGTATTAATGATATTGCTCCATCTGTGGTTTTGGTCTACCTTATGAACAAATATCAGCTTTGCACTATCACACAGAAAAATTTCTCCTCTAATTCTAGCCTTTTCCTGTATTTTAATTCACTGTGCAAACAAGAAATGGTTTAATCTACATTAGGGATCTGGATCATGCAAAGATAAGGGTCATTTCCAGTCTGCTTTGTTGGTTCAACAATTTAATTCCCAAACTGAAATGTGCTGTTTTACAAATTTTAAGAAATAAATGTTAAGAAAATGCCATGAGGCTACCTAAAATCTCTACCTGGAGTAGCAGACCCACAGCCCCCACAGAGGCTGGGCTTCCCATCCCTGAGGGCTGGGAGGGTGCAAGCCCCCTCCTCATCCCTATCCCTCCTGGGTGGCTGGGCAATGACACTCCCAGAGCTGCTGTACCAAGAAGGGCAGCTGACTCAGAACCGGAGTGCTCATTCAGTAAAAGGAAAGTTACCCGTGTTACCGGTGAGTAATCCCAAAAGCTTAATGTGAGATAGGGAAGGAGAGCACTGCAGTTACAGCAAGGGGTGAGAATTGGAGCTGGGTTGTATTCTGGGTTTCCCCATGCTGTTTGCTATATCCCAGGCTTGGGGTTTCTGCGGAGAGAGCAATTCTTGGGGCTTGTGCCTCCCATCAGGGTGCAGGTATGTCAAACACTCAGGCAGGTGGCAAAGGAGGGTTGAGTCCCACAGCTGCTGCAGGGAGCCCTGCTCCAGCCACCAAAACACAGGGTGGGAGACACAAAGCTCAGCTCCCACTCACAGCTCAGACTAAAGCAGCAGGAGGAGGAGAAGGGGAGGCAGCTTCACCAGTGCACCAACGGGATATGCAAGGCTGCAGGACACCCCACTGCAGGACCAGTGACATCCAGCAGCCATGGGCACTGGCTACAGCAGCCAAGAGCAAATATCGAGCCTGCCAAGACACATGCTCGTGCTTCACTTGCAGCACAAAGCCAAATGCAGCAACAAGCACCCATCGTAGAATTGAGACAGAGTCAATTCTCTCAACTAACCTAAGCTTCTGTGCCCTCACTATGGGATAATAACCCCAGACACGAGCAGTAGGGATTGCCATGAAACCACAGTCCTCTGCAGGCAGGCAGGAGGCTTACCTCTTTGTAACTCAGTGCTGCTGATGGTCTGAGCGGAGGAGCAGGACGGAGGCAGCTCAAGCTCCAGGGCTTGAGGATTTTGGGAGGTTCCAGAGGCCCACGTATCTGTCCAGCTGAACCGAATGTCTGAGAAAGTAGATGAGATACAAATAGAGATGGTTAGCCAGTAAAAAATGTAGAGAAGCAGAGGGGGATGGACAAGGGTTCATTGTGAATTTCTCTGAGATTTCTAGGTTGCATCAAAAATAAGGCAGGATACATGTAAAATGGTACAACCATGAAATAGTCAAAAGCAAAACTGCAGGACGGTCCTACAGCTGCACAGATCAGCTCAATAGCAAGGTGCATTGCTGAAACAGGGACATTAGATAGTGCTGAGGAACCCTGGGCAGCAGAGAGGCTGAGGAGGTGAGACACTTACTGAATGAGCACTCCAGGACTGCGTTTTGGAAACGGTGTTGCATGTCCCTTTGGTCAGCCTTTGCAAGTGGTCAAGCCATTCGTGCAAGTCCTGGCTGGTGCTGCAGGACACAGTGATCCGCTCCATCATGTTCCCTGTGGCAGAAGGGTAAAGAACCATCTTTAGCAAGCAGCAGAGACCCAGGAGGAGCCTCAGGTGAGCTCAACTCAGCACAGCAGCAAGTGGCTCCTCAGTTTGCACAGTCCAGTGGCTCTGAAAAGGCCAGGGGACAGGTGAGATGAATGTGTGAGGAAATCTTTAATGTTGGAAGTAAGCAAATGCAACTTTTCCATGATTAACAGGGCACAAAATACCACCCCACACAAATAGCTGCACTGGAGGCAAAGAGCACTGAGCATGAACCGATTGTGTATAGCTACAAGTAACGAGACAAACTGAAGGGCAAAACTGGAAGGAACATAAGGAGAACTACCTGATGACCAGAGTCAATAATCTGTCAATAAAGGAGGGTGCTCACAGCTGCACCTGACAGACCCGGGGCATGCACAGCATAGAGCAGTGCTACTGGGACCACAACCAGCCCTAGCAGGAGGTTTGTCCCATATAGAACACTCCAGCCTCTCAAAAGCAGCCCAGCACCAGAAACAGAGCTCAAAGGTGCTGGGAGGAGGTTGCCTCAACCACAAAGGAGAAGCTCAGGAACTCCAACCACACACAGTAAAATTAAAAAAAAAAGTGTGGTGCAGTGGTTGGGGGAAAGGGGGACCAGTATCTCCAGTAGCAGCTGCTGTTTGGACTTGGAGGATGGCTTCAGGCAGGGGCCACACTAACCTGCAATTTCAAATACGTGCTCATTCCCTTCAGCATCTTCCAGCTTTGTCAGTGTCATTCCTGTTAAAGGCAGCTTTCCCTAGGAGAATTGATGAGGAATCAGTGTCTGCTTTTGCTTCCCAGCGGGCATTGTTCTACTTGTTTCTGCTGATCCCTTTCTCTTTGGGAATTGCCATTAAAAACTAATTTGTAAAGGCTTCAGACTGCAGGAAGAGTCTCCTTTAATGTATGGGCCTAGATTTCCCCCCACAGCTAGGGAGGAGAGAAGCCTCTCTGAGAAGAGGCTCCTGTGACAACTGAGTCATCCCCAGCTCATATACTGCCCTTTCCCTTCACTAGGTGCAAACACTTTTTGAAACCAAGTTAGGAGGATGAACTTCCTCTGTTTTTTCTGAGAGCTTTCCCCATCCCTCCATGTTGCACGCTCACCTCACTCCCGCTGACTGGGTAAAGTCTAAAAACCCAGCCAAATCCTTCCAAACCTTCCCTGTCTCCCTCGTCACCCTTGCCTACTACAAATGACACATTAGTACAAGCGCATCTTTTCCTGGACAGTACTTATAGTTTCAGACAACTGGAGAAAAGCCAAGCTCTGAACAGCCTGATTACAGCCATTCAAATGGTAAAACACAAGAAATGCAGTGTTTTGGGGGGCCTCATGGAGTGGAAATTTTGGCCTCTTTACAATAGGCTTTATAATAGTGAAATATTTTCCTGAGATGACCCAACCCTGAGAGCCAGCTGGTTGGTTGTGTGGGGCAAAACCCTATAGCTGGGTCAGGATACCTAACATATACACACAAAAGTCTTGAGGACAACATGTTCTGAGGATTGTTTGGGTTTTTTTCCCACAGCATTCATACTTACCAAATGCTGCTTAATGAGGTGGCAGGGATAAAGACACTAAGTGTCCTGGCATCCATGGTAAAACCAAGCCCCGGCTCCCAGCCTAGGGCATTTACATCATAACAGAGAGGTGTTGAGAGCATAGAGGATTTGAATTTGATAAGAGTTATCTGATTTCCTTTCTCACACCTAGCCCTTGCAACTTCAAATTAAGGATGCCTACCTGATAGATGAACCCACTCATCCGTGGGCTTGCAGACAGCATCAGCAAAACATTTGAAAACAACAATAAATATCGCTCTTCTTTCTCCTGTGGGGATAAGAATTTAGGTCAGTGCAGTTTGCAATGCGTCACAAGCACTTTTCTCCAGCAAATTTAACCTGGTGCAGCTGGAATCACAGCTTGCGAGAGAACACCCCCAAACCTATTATTTTGGCTTTGTTTCTTTACCGCATCTAATTTCTATACTAGTTTTTCCTGCACACATTTACGTCTGCATCCTGCTAATCCAAACATTACTTACTACTTCACTTCAGAATGTCTTAGAAGACTAAGACCTCAGATGCCCCAGCAGTTCACATCCCAAACAAGACTTGGGGAATAGACTCTACAGGGCTTTGTTTTACAGGTCTTCCTTTTCCACAGAAAAGCTGCTACACCTAGCAAGCAGGTCAGTGGTAACAGGCATTTCCCCACAAAAGTCAACCATGGCTTTTTTTTTCTCCCCCTGTACTCGGCACTGGTGAGACCGCATCTCGAGTACTGTGTTCAGTTCTGGGCCCCTCACCACAAGAGGGATGTTGTGGCTCTGGAGCGAGTCCAGAGAAGAGCAACGAAGCTGGTGAAGGGGCTGGAGAACAGGCCTTATGAGGAGCGACTGAGAGAGCTGGGGTTGTTTAGCCTGGAGAAGAGGAGGCTGAGGGGAGACCTTATTACTCTCTACAACTACCTGAAGGGAGCTTGTGGAGAGGAGGGTGTTGGCCTCTTCTCCCAAGTGACAGGGGACAGGACAAGAGGGAATGGCCTCAAGCTCCGCCAGGGGAGATTTAGGCTTGAGATTAGGAAAACGTTCTTCACGGAGAGGGTGGTTAGGCATTGGAACGGTCTGCCAAGGGAGGTGGTTGAGTCACCGTCTCTGGAGGTGTTTAAGGTTAGGGTAGACGAGGTGCTTAGGAGCATGATTTAGGGATTGGTGGGAATGGTTGGACTCGACGATCCAGTGGGTCTCTTCCAACCTGGTTATTCTGTGATTCTGTAACACCACATTGCACATGCACATTGCTCAGCTCTTCTCCACGTAAAATTATTTATCAGCATTATTTGTGGTGAGAGTAGCTGCTGCCTTGCATCACTGATTCCATGAGCAAGGGGGTATTTGGACACAAAGCCTTTGCCAGGAGAGGGACTATCACACTCACCTCACTTCCCCCAAACTGTACCATAACCTGGGACATGTAGATGATGTTTCCCATAGTTTTTATGTCCTCTCCTTCCCAGCGCTGGATGGATTCAGAAAGGATCTGCAGTTCGAGTTGCTTCCGCTTCCTCAGCTCTTGGCATTGCGACTGGGAATCACAACAGAGATCATTAGCTGAAAAGCAGGTGCAAACTCAAACTGCCCCAATGAAGACGGTTTCACCATTAATGCTCCCATAGCCACGTAGGCTCAGGGTTGGTCACGTCAAGGGACCAGCAAGGGCTCAGTTTTCACCAGCTGTTTGTTTTATCCAGACTCCTGTTTCTGACAGAAAATTTCCTCCTTTCCAGCTCTTTGACTATCCATGTCTTCAAAGAGAGAGGCTGCACTGCGTCTAATCTGAAAACACATAATTTTGAACAAGACTGTGGAAGCTTCCTTTGCTTTTGCAACTATTGTGTTATTTGATGGCTCCCTGGGTGTCCAAATTCAACATTCCCAGGATGTAAATCCATACAAAATCCACTGCACTCCATCAAAATCTGTGCAGAGGTGCCACTGCAAATGACAGCACCTCCATGCTTCCTGCCCTGCTGTCACTCGGGAGCCTCCCTGATCCCACCACAGGGCCACGAATCCATTGCAAGGGGCATCTCTGCCCACCTAACCTCAAATCGGCACCAAACCTCACATCGTGATGACATCAAATTGCTCAGCACCCAAGTACACATTCCAAGTAAAACCATTCATCACTTACGAGCATTCCTAAAGATAAATGACACCCTGTAATTTAACTGAATTATTCCCCTATTATCTACCAGAATAAATGGAAAGGGAGCCGAGTTTCTAAGTAAATGTAACATGATGGCCCTTTCCTGTTTTCTATGAACTTTCTCCTCCTCATCTTTTATCTTCACTGCTAAGCACCAAAAACTTGCATCTGCTGTGCTAAGGAAGGAAGCTGGACCACATCTGGAGTGGTTATAGTGAAAGGTATTCAGTGGCTACAAAGTGAGAGAGACTATAGCTTTTTGAATAACTGAAGAAAAGCTCTGCTGGGTAAAACCTCTGCACATGTGGATGGCTTTCCCCCCTTCTTTTTAATTTCACTGCAGTAGGACTTTAAGGGGCATAGGTAACAGAGCTCACAGAAATAGGTTTGTTATCTCTGACTCATCCCTTCACTGCCACTTGCTCCGTTCCCCATCGATGGCCTTGGCACCTGGTGCCACAAATTATCTGCAATGCAGTCAAAGCCTCCTGATGCCTGAGGAGAAAATTTCAACAAAACCAAGAGCTGCTCAACAGGATCAGTGCGGTTGAGTCAGATGCCTAGGTTAAACTTTCATAGATCATGTGAACGAGTAAGGGGTGGTCCCGATTCAGGCGGCAAATGATTAGGGTACGGAGGCAAAAGGAGACTTAAAAGGGATTCTGACACCACCACTACCCACAAGTGGTTTTTATAGTGGAGAAGAAAGCCAGGTACTCTGTTTCTGCTGCTGAGACCACTAAGTCAGCATGTAACAGCTGAAACACGCAGCCAGTGGGACAGCTCTAGCCTTGAAACTTGAAATTAAGATTCTTTATAACCCATCTTTTCCATTCCAAAAGGCCTTTCTATATTTTTTTTCTAATGAGGAGACAAATGTCAGGCTTGACTCATTCTTCAAGAAATGCAGCCCTGAAATGGAGTGCTCTATTTTAAGAATTGCCACCTACCACAAGGGACTTGAAGGATGTGATGGCTTTCAAAACCTCTTCGTGATCCGCATGCGCCTCCTAGTGAAGGGAGAGAAAAATCCTTCAGCCAGCAGCAGCACTGGGCAGCACCCGCTGTCCCACCGCACCCAGGGCTGCAGAGCTAGCAGGGTGCTGGGGGATATGGGGCTCAAGCAGCATGGGCTGCAGGAGAGGGACAAACCACCCCCAGGTATCTTGCCCACCACCCTGTTCAGTGTGACATGGTTTAAAGCAGTGACACAATTCATTGATACCAATTTAATGAGTGTAAAGTGGCCACAGCGAGAGCAGGTACAATTTTACTTTGAAAAATTCAGCTTGCAAAGGAAATCAATCAAAATAGGCAGAGGTGCGGGGTGGATTTCTGGTTTCACCTTCAGGAAGGTGAAGGAGATGGCATTGGCATGCAAAGTATTCCAACTATTGTCCCATCAAGGGTGCAGTTTCCATGAGCATCAATGGGAGATTCAGCTCTAGGTTTAAGGGAGGGCACAGCTGACCACAGAGCTCTTAGGTCTGGGAGTGGAAACAGGTTGCTGCCCCTTATCTCTGACTGTAGCTGCTTTCTGCTGCTCTCCCAGCACCTCCTTCTGGGCAACTAAGGCCCTGCATCGCAAGATCTTCATCCAGACCCCATGTCAAACAAATCCTAAGGTGCCCAGGTTGTGATGGAGCTGTCCCTGTGGCTGCCAGAGGCTGTCTGGGATCGCTCACCTCTGAATCCAGGGCATGGGCTGCCCTAAACACACCTGTCCCATCACCAGCCATACAGCAGTGCAGGGAATACTCTGGTATACACCCACACTGCATCAATCTACCTTGCATACATCCATACTCTTCCCACGGCATCGCAGCTTAAACCTCAGCCCTACTGTTTCATGCAACAAAACTCCCACACTCAGCTTAGAAACTAGAAGAAACAGCTCAAGTATGTGTCCCCAGATCCACTGCAGACCACATACAGGATCCTGCAAAGAGCACGCTGTCTCTGTATGGGCATGGTGGCTGCAGCCAAGCTCAGCTCAGTCCCTGCAGCTCAGCTAAGCCAGGTGACAGTAGGACAGGGGCATGTCAGGTCTGCAGTGCACCTAGAGGGCAGGCTCTTAGGCCCTCTCCTATGCAGAAAAAAAACCTGGCTCAAGCACAGAGGTTTTAATCCTCTGTCTGGGATGCGGATTTGAATGCTCATGGCTAAGCATGCTGAGTAATTAACTGGTAATCAATACTGGAAGAGGGGAAAAGCAAACACATTTAAAAATAGACCTTTACTTCTGTTTTCTTCACCTTCTTGCACCATCTCCAATGGCTGGAGTGCACCAGCAGGTGAGTAGCAGAGCTCCAGCAGCAGAGATCTTTAGAGTCCCCAGGTGGAGAAATGTCCTAAAGCAGATCTGCCACTCACCAAGGAAATCTCTACCCCCTTTCGCTGCTCTCCCTGCTCGCAGGCACTTGCTCCTCTGCCCCTGTGTCTGCTGGCTGCCAGATCAATGTCTGCCTGTGTGGCTCTGCCCCCACCCAGGAGCATAAGCTGTGTGTGAAGGGTGGGGATGAGCCCGCAAACTGCAGGAGTGAGCAGCAAGGGATGGGAATCTCACAAAGTAATAATAAAAATACTGATTTTAAAAACACCTGCTGTGCCAATAAATACTGGTTGTAGCCAGACCCTGAACTCAGCTTTTATAAAGCTTGTGCTGAAAATGGGCCATCTTTGAGGAAGGGCTGTGGTAAAGAGCAGGCAAAGCCTTCCCACAACATCCTCCAGATTCCACCACTTTCCCACATTTTATCTGATTAGTTGATAATGTTCCATGGAAGCAAACACCTCCTTGGATCGGTAGTAAGTACTTTTAGCAATGTGGTGCTCAAATACCAGGGGGTAGAGGTACCTCTTGCAGCTCAGGGGGCAGCAGTCTCACATCCCGCCTACCTCCATGTGCCGCTCCAGCTCTTGCAGCAGTGTAACATATTTATCCAGCCTCAGGAAGGGTTTGCTAAGGCTCGTGGTTAAGATGAGGATGCCTGGGTTTGCCGCACCCTGGCTCTCCATGAACTTCTCCAGCTCATCACTATAAATAGAGACAACAACAACAAGAAGGGCTCGCCATCGCTGAGGGCTGTGTTTTGATGCCTCCTCCCACGCTCTCCTGACGGCTGCTCCAAGCCGTGCTGCTTTTAAGGCAGCTCAGCCTCCCCTCCCAGCACCCGCTGCGGCGAATCCAGCAAGGCAGGCAGGGAAGCTGTGAGCTTCCAGCCGATCCAGACCCCGCTCCCCTGGCGACACAGGGGAAGCTGCTGCATGGTGGTGGGTGTTGGTGTGCACAGCCTCTGGAGAGCACAGCAGGTGCCCCTGCTGCCAGCAACTGGTCCCCTGGCACAAGCAGGTGGCACAGGGCCAGGTGCCCGGTGGACAGCGTGGGCTGCAGAGGCTGGTGCTGTGCTGGAGGATGCTGCAGCAACACAGCGGGACCTTGCTGGGAGCTGTGACGCAGGTGCGAGTACATCACTCCAGAAAACACAGTTTGTGTGTGTCAGCACATTTGCCAAAGCCGATTCTTTGCTTGATTTAAGAAAAGGGGTCAGATTGAAGAACCACATGAATAAGTCATTTACAGGAGCCAGGCTTTTTGTTAGACGGAATTAAAGCTGGATTTCAGCAGGTAAGTAAATACATTGTGAGTTCCTACTACAGAATGGGAAGACTTAAAGAGTATGGCCAGGGTCCTGGCTTTCCCATCGCTGCAAGGACACCTGAACTGCATTGGGGATGACACAGTTGTAGCTTTTTGGCTTGGCTCTTTAGCATGACCTTACACAGATTCAGATGTCTACTCAAGCAGAACATGTAAAAGGAAGATATTATTGTGATCTACCAGCAGCCCTGCAAATCCACCATTTGGTTGAATGGCAGCTCAATTATTAAATTAGGTAACTCCAGATGACTTGACAACCACCCTCTTGCAACGATGTGCCCCACACCGTAGTGCTCCAGGTGAACCTGCTCCTATCTGCTATTGTGTGAGCATTTTGGAAGTGGGTCTGCAGCAGCATGTGGGTCCTTCAGCAAGTAACAGTCATAGGAAATGCTACTGCTGAGATGCCTCCATTTCACCCAAGGGAAAAGTCCTGTGAGAGAGGACCTGTAAGACCAGCTCTGAAGGCAAGCAGCACAAGTTGTCTTCATGCTGGAGCTGAGAGGCTACGTTGAAGAGCCCAAGGCCCCTGCAATTTTCACAATAGCAGAATCCTAAGTTATCTCCTTGCTCTATTGTAAAAATACATGTCAAAAGCCATGTCAGACCAAATATTAATAATAACTTTTTAAAGTGATTTTAGTCTGAATCTCCTTCTCCATCACTCACCTGTGTTGCGTGAGGACGCTGACTGCAGATGGGTGGTTAGCGCAGTACATCAGGTACAGGGACCTGAACTGGGGCATCAGGTTCATGAAACAGCCTCCCACGCGCTGCTGGTTCTCAGGGAGCCTATGAATGCCAACACACCAACCACAATGTTAAACCCCTCCATGTGCACCTTGCAGCTACGGTTCTTTCAAGTATCGGCCCAGGAACCACCTGCTATATGGGGACATTCCCAGGTCACTGCATAACTGCAGCACCAAACAAAATACCCACGCCTACCGCTTGGGGAGGAGAAAGAAGGATGTTCTTAGATGGGACTGGGCTTCCGTGGTGCAAACAGTCAACATCACAACCTGTTATCAGCCTGGAATAAAGTGTGACCCACCATGTCCTGTCCCACCAGCAGAGCTGCAGCTGGGACGCCGTACCCCACTGCAGCTGATGAGGACGTCCCAGAAAGCACTGAGAGCAACGGAGGGATGGTCTCACTGTCTGGGCTGCCCATGAATATGAGTCAGGAGACAAAGTGAGAAAAGGAAGCCACAGCCTGAATACATTTCCAGTATTCAGTCTTCTCCTCATCTCTTTTCAGCCTTCCAAAGAAGAGGCTGGGCTAAGGCTGAAAATGGGTGCCAGCCTCCCTGTGGGAAATTATTACCTCTAATAATCTGCTGTTCGCTCCCTGGCAATCCACATCTTCACATCTGCCAGACCTCCCACCCTGCATGTGTCTGCATCTTTGGTCTCGTGACACTTAAGTGTCAGGTATAGTGACACACTCATTCAGCAGATGCTGTAGTAGTAGAAATTTCAGAGTTTCTTCCACCTTTCCTCCTGCCAAAGCACTACCTGCTGCCTTTCTTCAATTCTGTTATTTTCTTCTATATTTAACCAGACAGCAACCAGGAGGAGCATTAATGAATGTCTTTCTCTTATTTTTAGCTGCAGTTTAATCACCTAACATCCTCAATGCTACGACATGAGCTTACTTTGCAACTTCTTCCAAGGCTTGGTTCAGTGTTTGCTGAAACGCAGAGATTTCTTCCACGTTTCCCAGCAAGGATGCGATGTCCACGGCACTGAGCCTAGAAGAGTCAAATCACCATTTAACATCAAAGAAATGTTAATCTCTGTTGGTACCTGTAACCAGTCCTTCCAAAAACGCCCAAGAATTTCTTTCACCACATACAACATCCAGACAAGGGAAAACACAAAATCCATGATCTGTGAGCTACACACCACAGCCTCATGGAGAAGATGTCTGCTGACAAGGATTATCTTAATTAGATTTTAATCACTTAATCATACTAATCTTCTCCAATCTTTAGCTGTCTAATAGACACAGACAGATGGGATTTCAGCCAGGTGTGTGCTCAGGCACAGAGACAGCTTTGTCCTCAGGGATTCATGCTGTGGGTTCTCCTATGGGAGGAAGATCCTACAGAGTGGCCCCTTGAGTACGGTTGAATTTTCCAAAAGTAGCCAAAACTAACATGTCTGCTTCTGTGATCCTCAGAGTCATTTTTGTACCACCCTCATTTAAGCCATTTGCCACCTTCAAGGCTGAGTTCATGAGAAATTTTCACAGCTTGAATACACGCGATGGGAAGATACAGGGAAGGAAGGAAAGAATTAAAATACAAGGACCTTAAAACATAGCTCTCCCATCTCTCCAGACTGCTCAATGCCTAAATATCTGCCCTCTGCCTCTGATGCCCGGCAGCTGCCCAGTCCTCCCGCAGCGTTCTCAGCCAGAGGGACCCTGGCCCCTAATACAGCCACATGGATGGGGTCACCTAACTGGCACCATTTGGAAGAGGTAACTGAAAAGCTGAAGCAATAAGCAGAAGGCAAAGTGAACTACACTGGGTCTTTTATGCAGGGTGAAACTATCCATAGGAATCTGCTGATAGGCACCAGCACCCTGCCTGCCACTGCCTGGATAAGGACAGGATGGCGTGTGATGCCTCTGCACCACACAGGCCAGCACAGATGAAAAACACATCAGCTTATTTCTGCAGGTAAGACCTGGCAATGTGCCCCAGTCTCCCTGGCGTTGCTCAGGTTGTAAGGGATGGCAGCATGCTTTTTCTGAGCATGGAATCACTCAGTGCCGATGGTCACAGGGATGGGGAGTCATTTCCTGCTCAGCAGTAGTTTGGATTTAGCAAGAGGCAATTTAACAGCAGAGAATACGTGTCGTGTGAAATGAAGAGATGACAAGGAGATGCCGCTTGAGGCTGAGAAGTCACAACAAAGCAAATTGCAAAGGAAGAAGCCATGCAAGGCATTCCGCTGGGAAACATGCATGCCAGGACAGCCACACAAGAGCTTGCAGATGGGTTGTAACAGCTAGCCCTCTACCAGATGGAAATGCCCATCTCTACCACAGCCCAGTGCCTGCACAATCACTGAGGAATAGGAAAGAGCATAAACCTGTACAAAATAGGGTGTTTTTTCTGGTTCACAGAAACTGTGAGGCTTTACAAGAAGAGCAGTACCAATCCCTAAACATTCAAAAGCAGGAAAGTAATGAACTATGGTCAGTTTTACAGGGTTCTCTCCACCTCTGATGCCCTTATATCTTACTTATCATAAGACTGGAGGGGTCTTAAGTAAGTTCCCAGAAGTGACTGTAGTTCCTTCGCATAATCTCGTTCTGTTTCCAGAATATTTTGCAACACCTAGGGTAAGAGACAGAGCACTGAGTAGATCTTAGTACTAGTGACTAGTCAAAGGAACATGACATCAGCTTCCTTCCAAACGTTGAAAAGCATGGAAGTGTATTTTAAGTCCATAAATTACATTTGTTAATGCAGAACCCAGAACGGTCAGGAAAGCCTTGGAGGGATCCAATTTTGAGATTTTACTTTGCAAACTGAGGGAGGCCTGGAGAGGAGGTGTTAAGGGCTGCTTCTTCTTCTCTGGCAAAGCATGAAGACAATGTCAGTTCAGACCCGAGTTTAATATTTGACCCCTGAGAGGCTCATGCCTAACCCTGCATGCATAACTTGCTGCCAAGGTATGCAAACAAATTATTTGTGCATGCATCCTGGGAGCACTGTTTGCACCAAGGCAGGCAACAATTTAAATGCAACAGTGGCTGGATCAAGGACGGCTCCTGCAGCAGCTCAAGCCAGGGCAGAGCTCACTTGCCATTTCGAGGATGTGCCAAGTTGGGCTTGGTCCTGCTAATCCATCTGAGTAGCTAATTTGCCTCCAGCAGTAGGGTAGGCAAAGCCATTGCCTGCATGCTCCCAGTTAGCATTCAAGTTTTTTTGTGTAGAAGAGCTTTGGAGACAGTGGAGGTGGTTCCCAGCTCCCTGGACATATTGTTTCTGGTTTGCTTTGCTTGAAATATATTTAGACATGCTGATGAGCACATTTCACCTCTGGCACCAAGAGCCAGCGACGTTCACATGCAGGCATTTTAATTATCTTGCATCTCAGGGCTCATTCTGGCCTGGACATAGCAGGAAGGTACTTGTCCCTCTTCACCAGACATCACCACTCTCGTAGCAAGATGGTAGAGGAGGTGATGTTTCTCCACCCCTCCTGCAGCCACAGTTCATAGCCTGGCAGGCTGACCTGCTCCAAAGCCAAGCCAAATTAACACGTCAGGCTGTGAGCTGCGGTGGCTTTCCCTTCTCCGAGGGCTGCAGCCGCTGACAAGGGCACACAGCAGGCAACTCAGGGTGTAGCACCTCTAGTCAAACCCAAGGAAGGGATCATGGATCCTAATTTGTCTTGCTTCACAGCATGACATTATCACCCCATCTTTGTCGACGAGAGAGAACTGGCAGTCAATGGCAAGGACTGGACAGAGACATCATGCCTTATTCCCAACACTAATCTCAAAGCTGCCACCTTTGCTATGGTATCTCGGTTGCCTACTTTGAGTGTTTCCTTTTGACATCTCGCAGCAACTCCCATTTGTGGGAGCCCTGAATTAAGGAAACAGCAACAGCTGCATTTAAATACAGAGTCACATCCCCAATTGTTACAAATTGCTTCAATGATTTCTAAGGGAAGGAGCCAGTTCAGAAGATTAATAACATGCTAGTTATTAAAATGTATGATCAGCACTTTAAAACTTACCACAGGGTAATAATTCTTTGTCAGCTGAGTGCTTTCAAGTCCTTTTAATGCTTTGGGAGAGAGTGGTTTATCTGTAAAAAAATACATGAATAAATTACAGTGCACAGCTCTCATTATTCCAGCAGGAAAAGTCACTACTGCATCATGTCCAGTAAACCCCAACTTCACCCTTGTGAACACAAAACTTCAATTGCAGGGTTTGTTTGCCTGCTTCAGAAAAATACAGGAGCAAACTGAAGGCATGCACGACACCAAAGGGAGCTGAGCAAGTTGCACCAGAAGCACCACGCAACCTCTGCCAACTAACTTAGAGGCTTGCTCTGAAATCCCTGGCAGCAGCCCAGTGTTTGGCACTGTTTGGAGCTACAGTGTGGCTCCACCCAGCCCACAAAATTTGGGTTTTAAAACTCAGTGTCTCTCAGAAATGCTGGATACAGCGATTTGTTCCAGGTGATTCACAAGGCACTTGAAGCCAACATCAATCAATATGCTTAACCTCGACCCTCACAGCTATCTGGAATGTAAAATCCTTCCCTGAATGAAGGTAGATTTGAATAAAAAGCTCACACAAACCTGGAAGTCAATTTTCATCATCTTCTGAGTTTGTTAAACCCCTGTGGATGCCTCCAGCATGGTGAATGTACACACACATGCACAAGTGTCTGCTCCATTCTTCCTTGCCCAGAGAAGCCCACTCCCTGCCAGCAGCACAACTTCGCCAGCTCCCCTGGCACCACAGCAGCACTTTCACCCCTCCAGACTGGGACAGGTCAGCAATGCTGCCCATTCAACACATCTCGTACTGAAATGCCTCTGTGATGTGCAGAGCAGCTCATCTCTGCTTTCTCCCTGCAGTCACTCACAGAAGGCAATTACTTCCACACTAATAGCAGGGGAGATACTTGAAATTTATAAATTCAGCTCCTGGAAACCGCAGCTTGATGTATTGTCTAATTATTGCCCTTGTAGAGTTCCCTGTCATTTCCAGCCAGGAGTTCTGCACCTCATTTAAAGGCTTGGAGGAGCTTTACTCCACACAGATAGTTACTTCCACCCAAAGGATACCCTTAGGACACAGTGGAAGTACAGACACTGCTGAAAAACAAGTAACTCCATTGAGAACGACAAGTCTCACACTTTAGACGTGAGGAAAGCAGCTCCTGCTGCTTGAGGAGCAGCCCCCAGACAGTGGTTCTGGGGCAGGAAAGGGTTATCCAGCGGTCCCTGCATCTATTCATTTGCAATCTAGCCACCTGTGCTCAGAAAACAGAGACCAGGGGGATGAACCCACCTTCCCACTGAAAGGGGTTCTGAAGGGAGGATTTGGAGGGAAAAGCTTAACAGATAAAAAAAATCGGATGGGCTCCTACATCAGAATCAATAGGAGACTCTTCCCTCCCTTCACTTCAATGAGAAGCCATTATCTTTTGCAGCTCCCATCTCATTTTCTCCACAGAACTGATGTTTGCTCTGCTTTTTTAAAAAGCGTTTCTCTTCTCTACTCACTGACTTAATTAGTGATTCCTGGGTTGTGACAAGACAAGCCTACAATCCCTGCTACTGTGTCCTACTCCAGCTCAGACATCATTTCCCAGAGGGAAATGAGACATCCGAACAATGATGTTTTATTTTAAAATTAAATAAAAATTGGCCTGATTCTGAACACTCGCTCATTAATTTTATTCTCCCCTTCTTTGCTTTTCTGCTTGCAAGTTGTACACTTTGCAGCCACTTTGCAGACCATCCTGGATGTCTCACAGCATTTAAGGCCAGGGCTGATCCTCAGCCCTAAAATCAGCACTGAGCACAAAACAGGTCTCTCTCCAAGGTAAGCCCTCTAGGCACATTAAGGAATTAAAGTTGGATTTTGTAAAAAAACAAGTTTACTGTCTCACAGTGGCCTTGGAAGCACAAAGGAATGAGCTGCTTGCATAGGTATATAGCGCTACAGGGCAGTTAGCCAGGGCCATGCTTCATGTCATCACTACCCCACATCTGCTTAAAAGCCCATCACAGAAAATGTTAAGGACACTCAAGACAAAGCTCAATAAAGGCAGATGTCATGAGATGGATCGTCCTCTCCCTCTTCCTTACTCAATATTGCCTGTAGCTTCACAGCAGAAGATGCATCTTGGAGGAAATGTGCTGTGTGAAATAAGCCATCGCTACAGACAAAACCGAGGGACTGCTCCCTGTGGCCATACAGGTTTTGTTGGTTTCCTGACTGAGACCATGAGCATCCACCACTGTCAGGATCAAACACAAATATGTTGTATCACCCAGGTCACTAACAAAAAGCTAATCCTGTGCTCAGACACTGGAACAACCTGGCAGCTCCCCAGGACAAAGAGGACCCACGCAGCCATCTCTGTCCTCACCCTCCAGCAACATCCCCACTTCTGCGCTGCTGAGGCTTGGGGGAGAAATGGAAAGGCACAATGCAATGGGGAAGAGGGACAAGCAGCTCTCAAACAACTCATGTGAAAGACTAAGCTTTACCCTTCTGGCCTTGCTCATCCTTCCATTAGCCCTGCTGCTTTAACAACACAAACGGTCCTTAATAAATAGCTGCAATCTCCCAAAGGCACAAGGATCTACAGTGCATTATACCGCTGCCATCTGATCAGCCTTTGAAAGCAATTAGCTTACCGGTGGATTTGATTTCTCTGACGTAGTTGCTTGGGAACCAGCCTGTTTTTCCATTCAAGGTCCCTTCCCACCAGCCCCCTTCTTCAACCCGGGTGACATAAATAATGTCTCCTTTGTTAACAGAGAGTTCATCCTCATTGGTCTGCTTAAAATTGAACTTGGCCTTTACCACCAGTTGATGACTGCCATTCTCGGTCATCTCCTAAGGAAAGAAACATGGAAAAACATCAGTAAATAGTCCAAAAAAGCAGAAGCCACTGGGACAAGTCTATTGTTCTTTGTTGCAACAGCTGTTTTTTCAGTATCGCTCTTTATAACAGCAATAATGTCTTGCTTTTGTGTAAGCACTCCTGCAGAAGGACCACAAGATCCCTTCCAAGCATTAATTTTAGTTTCACAGTGCAATGGAGGGCAGATAAGAATTATTCTTCTCATGTCGCAGGGAGGAGCATCATGGTTTGAAGAAGCCACAAGACGTTCACCAGCCAGGGCAGCAAAGCCCTGCTGGAGACCAGGGGAGAAGAAGCTCCTCTGGTGTGCTCAACCCAGAGCTACTACTCATATCTTCTACCCGCAGAGCGATCAAACCCTTGAAGAGATGTTAAATAAAAGTACCACAGGCTTGGACTGCCTTCTTAGCACCCTTGCTGACTGCGAAGCTGCGCCGTTGGAGTCAGTGTGGGGACCTCCAGCCACAGAGCTAAGAGACGACAGATGCGAGCATGGCCCTTTTGACGGCTGATCTGGTGAGACAAAAGCAACATCTGAATTTTACCCAGCTGCCCACCATCCCTCTGCACCACAACAAAGCAAAGAGTAAAGCCCATAAAGAAAGCAAGAACACAGAACAACAGCTGAAGGAGCATCTCTCAGAGCAGAACAAGTGCACTGCATCTCTTGTGTGGGTACTTCTAGTCAACAGTGAGGATGCTTTTGGTGGGCTGGGTTAACCCTTCCATGATGGAAGAAGTTGAATTACACCCCAAGGCCCTCCAAGGTTGTGCCAGCTCTGCAGCCATACATCCAATCACAGTATTTATTTTTTAAATCCCCCCTAGAATTGTTGACAAATAGGATAATACCCAATGTTGCCCAGCTGGGAACACTTCTGGGATCCAAGTAAACACTGTTGAAGGTGTTTCAAAGTTTTGCTCTCAAGTGAGTGCTCTTACATCACCTCCACAGCTGCAGCGTGGGCTTTTCCGCTGAGTAGGGAAGAATGCTGAACAGCTGGTCAACACAATTGCATCCCTATTTAGACAAGTCCTTCTGGGTTCATTATACAGTTGAAAGAGGCTAGGCACTATTTTGATTACTGTTTGTGGACCGCTGCCATTAGCCATGTGAGTGGGATTCAGTCCACACTGAGGAATGACAGGAGTCACCCCTAGGAAAGGCTCAGGCCATCTCAGCAGCTTTTGGAGTTGCCTCCTTCACATGCTCAAAGCTCATCGTTTTGCTGGCTTGTCTCTGGGCTTATTCCTGCTACCACCTCTCTGTTGCTGGAAATAATGCTGCTGCTCAGACACCTGTTTTTCACAATTAGTGATTTGCTTCTACACTGACAGCAAAAAACTTGCCAGGGGGTAAAAAGTTTTCTGGTCACAACTGTCCTGTGCTCAGATTGAGTCAGTGGCCTCATCACCAAGAGCAGTTCTTGCTCCTGCAGGACCTGGCAGTGCTCAGCCCCAGAATCCTGCCTGGATGCTGTGGAGCAATAAAACAAGCGATTCAAGCCACCCAGTAATTTCCAGTACTTCTCTGCTACTGTACCACATACCACACCGTGGGACAACACTCAGATCGCTTCCTTTCTGTGTGCCATGGTGCTCAAATGAAGTAACACCAGACACTGCCATTTCAGTAAACTGCAGAGTACTTTTAAGATTTGCCTTGCAGCTTCTTTTCAGATTGAAGAACCCTTCTGTATCTCACAGCTGTTGTTTTCCACCTGTGGTGTGGACCTAGCGTGTCCATGGATCTCAAAAGGAGGACAGAGAAGAGCAGTCTGCAGGCGTCACTTTGCTGGGTCTGCGAGTACCCTGGACAATGTTCGGAGTTCTTCTTCGAAAACGCTGTGAGAGGGTGATAAAGCCACCGAGTGTGTGCAGCAATCGGAACACACAAACTCCAAGGCTGCTGTTTGCCCATTCTTCTCCAGTCTGAATGTCAACATGGAAAAAATAATTTGGAAGGGGAAGTTTGGTGGGAGCTACAGGAACTCAGCTGGGCTTTTACTCTCCCCAGAGGATTTTTGTTTTAATAGGAAAACACCTCATCCTTAGCTTGGACTTGGAGCAACACATACTCTTGGAGAACACATACTCTTGGAGAACGGACTTGCTTTGTCTTTCTCCAGTGCCTTGCACAATGGGGACCGGGTCCATGCCTACAACTTCCAGGCACTATGGCCTTACAAAACCCCAACCAGACCATACACATGCACCAGTCTGACCAATCCATGCCCCAGCGATGGACAACATTCACAGTAAATCTTGTGTGCTGTCAGTGAGTCTGTTTTCTCTCTTGCCCTGCTCATTACACAACTGCCTGATGACCACACAGTGAATTCCCAGCTCCCTGGGCTGCAGCAACAGCAAAACCCCCTCTGCACAGAAACCCACTTTGCAAACACAGAGTGGTTTGGGTTTTTTTTTCTCTGAAGCATTATGATATTTGAGCAGGAGCGGTTTCGGCTGCTCCTGGCAACTCACAGGCCAGGAGGAGTGGCTGGCTGCCAGCATGGGATGTTCTTCCTCTGACTCCTAAAAAAGGGAGGGTGTAAACCGCGAGTTCAGTCTTCTCTGCCTGTTCAAACCATCAGCCTCATGGAAATGACTCGGTTACTGTAGATTTTATGTTTCTCCCTGCCCCTCCCAATCTTCCAAAGCTTTTATAGATATCTGCAGCAACCTAGAAACAAATGTAAAACTGACTTTGACAGTTTGGCAGAAAAGTGTATCATTTATACTGCATCATGACAGCATCCCATTTTATGCCTGGTCCAGCATGGAACACTGCTGCCATATGTTGCTTAAACTATGGTTAAAATAGCTGGGTTTTCTGCTCACATTCCTACACTATTTTTGGCAGAAGAGCCTCATCTGATCCAGCACAGCTGGTTTCCTTCCCCTGCCCTGTCTTTCAGAGAAAAGCATCAAGCTCTGTATTGCTGTTATTTGATGGACAACTGCTGAACTTTGAGTTTATCTGCTACAAATGATGCATCTGGTTCTTTGCATAACAAAGATCCACAAAGACGCAAGGATTTGGACATCAAATGGATGCTCAGAAACACCTTCTCACAGTGTTTCCTTAGCCGTCACCTACTTCCCTCTGCCTCCGACAGGGGTGTGAGGATGCAGCAGCTCCGAGGGTGTCGGAGCCAAAGCCCTTGACCATAGCAGGAGTTGCCATAGCTGGTACCAGGCTTGGCCTGATGTTCCTTTCAGCCCTTGGCCTCTGGCGACACAGACAAACCGGACCATCTGCAGCGGCGGTTTGCAGGACACAGGCTCTTGCTTCTCAGGAACTTGGCAAAGCCGCCAAAAAGCAAACATTTTAGACATGTATTTATTTTACCCTGTATTTTTCCCAAGGGTGCTCTCTGCCTGAGCAGCTAATTATATCGCAGGCATTGCGCTTTTTAACATTTAAACAGAAAAAGCATATGTTCAAACAGATGCTGGCCATGAAACCAAGAGGATCTCAGCTTCCCTGCAGCTCCGTGGTGATGTGTAATAGAAACTATTCCCCAGCAAAGCCACATCCCGAGCCTCACCCAGTGACTGCACAGCTGAGCTGGGACACGGGTGGCTGCAAGAACTGAGTTGGGCCTGTAAATAAGGGGATTGCTGAGACAACAGCTCCGTGGCCTCATCAGCCCTTCCACATACACCCCACCTCACCCCTCTGGTCTAGCAACAGGCAAGCACAGAGGCAGGAAAGTTTCTCACTCATTTTACTTTTGGAATAATGAAGCTAACATCAATCATAATGACAGCATTTAGCAAAGGTTGCTCCTGGCTAAGGAAACCTGCATTTTATATACCTGATCACATCGAACCACAAGAGCTTTCTATACGGGGTCAGTGAGTGCTGACATTTAATGGAGCGGTAAGAGGCTATAAGGAGGTGTGTTGAGGCTGAGTTACCATTCCCTCACTTCTAGGGAGCAAGATAGCAGCACAGCTGAGTGTTGGCTGCAGAAAGGCAGTTTGAGAACCCGAATTTCTTCAGAATAGCATTATACATGCGTACACGTACATACTATTGTTATATACTATTATACATTATATACTATTACATTATTGTGTATATATATGTTGTGGTTTATACAATACATACATGATAATTTATATAATACTTTATATAACATATAAATTTTGCATATATATTTATATGTATATATATGATTTTAGAAACCCTTGCATCAGAACAGAACAAAAAAGAGGAAAAAGGGAGAAGAGGGTCCAGTATCAGCCAAGAGATCGCTTCACTGAACACCTGAGTAGCTTCTGTACTAGCAGAAGGGAACCCAAAAGCAAAATCTCGCTTGAAAGCAAAATGAAACAACTGAGAAAACCACTGCAAATCTAAACTATGCAAAACAGAGTAGGCCAACAGAAAAACCTTCCCATGAAAGTAAAATCCTGGGCTTGGGGTGTTAATTTTTCTTCTTTTAACTACCTAAAAGGTGATCTGCAACAGGGAAATTGAACACTGCTCCTAGTGCAGGACTTTAGTGGTTGTGCAGGACTCCCTGTGCTAAAGTGCTTGCATGAAAGGGGGCCATAAAGGCTTTCCACCCCACAAAGTCTTCCAACCTCCTTGCAGACCTGCTCCCCAATTCCCTCTGAAAAGAGACATTGGTCCTTCAGCCCTCCCTAGAGCACCAACCTGTCATCGTCCTCCTGTTGAACTCCTCCTTTCACAGCCCATGTGACTGAGCATCAGTCTAAAGCAGCCTGGGAGGAACACCTACATATTTGGGACCAAAACAAGTGGAGCTGATGCGCTTCACTTCAGCAGCCCACTACTGCACCCAGGGACGCAGGAAACGACATCAACTTGATTCCCAAATCCAGGAGCCTTCTCCACAGACCCAGCAAGAGGAGAGAGAGAAACATCAATAACAACTGACTGAGCATCTGGCAATGGTGGTTGGTTTGACATTCAGTAAAGATATTACACAGATGGATCTGGTTTTCTCTTCAGCTTTAAAACACGCTCTTTAAAATCCAACATTGGTTTTTGGGGAGGTGCACGCTCACTTACATCATGGCTCCTTTACAATGACCTACTTCAAGGTCCCCTAATACTATCAAAACTGAGCAGAGGTCCCTTAGTGTGAAGCGATAATCTAGCTCTGCAGAGCGCACGCACAACTCTGAAATGCCACATTTAAACCCGGAGTTGGTAGAAGCACAAATGTCGATCCCACCGTCCAGCATCAAGGACCAGTGCTGGCAGCACAATTTGCCAAGCCAGAAATCATCAAAAACTAGGAATCATCAAAAAAACACAAACCACATCCCAGTGCGCATACGAGACAGAATTTCGAAAGATGAAAGAAAAAAACCCCTTTTTCTTACCTTCAGTAGCCTTATTTACAGCTGCTAATGTACTCAGGACCTTGGAGAACTGTTCTCCGGTGTACAAATCATGTGGATCAAACACCTGCGAAAAAAGGAACTTAGTTGAGCCCCAAATCTCTCACTCCAGCTGCCCGGCCAGCCCACGTAGAGGCTGACAGTGAGGATTAAGCACTCCATGTGTCTCTGTAGGGGAAGGGTGTTTATTCAGGGCTGCCAAGTCCCATTTCCTTTACAGCGAGTGAATTCCTGGGGCATCGGTGGCAGGCGACACGGGAAGGGCAGGGGGACCCGGCAGCAGCCTGAGCGTAGCAGTGGGGACAGGGAAGGGAGAAATCAGTGCTGTCTGCAGAGAATGAACTGTGAAAATCATGGGGAAGGTTACTGCTCGCCTTGAGGGAAGGAAAGATTTTGCTGCTATTTTTGCTACCGAAAGCTGAAGAGATTGAGGCTGTACATAGATCTGTGTATAAGCATGCACATATTTGCCACAGCAGAAAAAACAAATATACAGAGTTTTCTGCTATGGCAATATGGCACATATAATACTTTTTTTTAATTTTTTTTTTTTTTACAGGAAGCCAAGGCCCGTTATTTTATGTGCAAAAGTTCCACTCTGAAGAATTTTGTGTTTCTAAGACTCAACAGCAAAACAGTTAGCAAGGGTTTATCTTCCATGACTGGTAACCTGGACCCTGAACATGCAGCCCTTCAGAAACCACTCCCAGCACAACAAGGGGCAATGCAAGTTCTCAAAACTTGCAGTCCCTTCTAATGCTTGAGAAATGCCCTTGAGTTCATACAGACTGTACAAATCCTACCATTAATGAAGCAAATATTAATGATACAAAAAGTCCCTGTTAGTGGTACCACCAAGACACCATCTGCTAACTCCCAAACACACGTTGTCATGCAGATGGAGACCATAGCCCATAAATCCAATGAATGCGAAAGATGATTTTCCAGGTTTTCTGGCAGGCACCATCTACTCACAAACACTTCCAACGCACTAAAAAGTATACCCTGCCAAATAAGTACATGAGCCTTAACCACTTTTAGGGTAGTCTTGACCTTTAACATGGCCCCTACTTGCTTTCCACATACAGCTTCTTGATTATACTTGGCATATTTTAAATAGGAAGGGGACTGGGACTGGCCTGGATGTTCACGGCATTTCTTCCTCTCAACAGATACATTAATGCAGCAACAAAGTCCAACACAGGCAGCACAAAGGCTGCTCTTTGTTGTGAATATATTTCAAAATTGACTCAGCTACTTAATACTGGGAGAAAGGCTTTACCCTGAAGAAATTTAATCCATGCTCAGAAGGGGAACAGCTTGCCATCGTTACAAATATTAACATCAGCAGCTCTGCTTGCATCTATTGCTCTGCACATTTCGGGGACAACCCGCACCTACCTTGGGCTGATCTACTGCCTGGGTTCCATCCTTTGGACCACACGGACCCCATCCCCTCTGCCAACTGGGGCGTGAACTAGTTTTTGCTGCCTCGCAGTTGCAGGCAGCGCTATCTGAGCATCGCCTCCAGCCCTACGCAGCGACGGTAGCGTCTCAGTGGAAAGGGAGACGGTAATAGAGAGCCTGGGCGTGCGCTGACCCTGCTGGCAGCCCTGGAGGACACAACATGACAGGAACACGCCTTCACCCTCCTGCCAAGCACCAGAGGAAAGGAAACAGCGTGGCTGGGATGCTTGCGTGCATCTCTCTGGTGTGTCATTTTCTCAGTCGTACCCTTTTTCTTCCACTTCAGTAAGTCCAGAAAAACAAGTCCTGCCTTGAATGAACAGCTTTTTTTTTTTTTTTTTTTTTTCAAACAACTGAAGTGGTTGTTTAGCCTGGAGAAGAGGAGGCTGAGGGGAGACCTCATTGCTCTCCACAACTACCTGAAAGGAGGTTGTGGAGAGGAGGGTGCTGGCCTCTTCTCCCAAGTGACAGGGGACAGGATGAGAGGGAATGGCCTCAAGCTCCACCAGGGGAGGGTCGGGCTGGACATTTTGCATGCAGGCTCTCAGTCTGATGTAACTGTACAATATTCCAAGTTAGTAAGAGATCCTACATCCTGAACGCAGTGAACAGCTCAGAGATTCAGAGGCCCTGATGGATACCAACAACCTTGTAAGAGCTCCCTATCAGTGCCATAGCTTCGGCTCTGCTGAAGAATAAAGTGGGTATATTTATCTGCTAGCTGTCATGTTGAGCGAGGAAGCTGGGGAAGGGGCTGGAGAACAGGCCTTATGAGGAGCGGCTGAGAGAGCTGGGGGTGTTCAGCCTGGAGAAGAGGAGGCTGAGAGGAGACCTCATTGCTCTCTACAACTACCTGAGGGGAGGTTGTGGAGAGGAGGGAGCTGGGCTCTTCTCCCTAGTGACAGGAGACAGGATGAGAGGGAATGGCCTCAAGCTCCACCAGGGAAGATTTAGGCTGGACATTAGGAAAAACATTTTCACAGAAAGGGTCATTGGGCACTGGCAGAGGCTGCCCAGGGAGGGGGTTGATTCACCTTCCCTGGAGGGGTTGAAGGGACGGGTGGACGAGGTGCTGAGGGACACGGTTTAGTGTTTGATGGGAATGGTTGGACTCGATGATCCGGTGGGTCTTTTCCAACCTGGTGGTTCTATGATACTATGATCCCTGATCCTTCGATGCACAGAATGATGCTGTAAGCTCGGAGTTACCACACTGACAAAGTCCAGAGGAAAACCGTGGTGGGAGGGATCCACAAAAAACCATTAGCACAAAAGCAAGCAGTAACTTCTAGCACTTTTCTTCATGGAGAAATTGCCTGGGAAAGCTACTGTGAAACAAAGGTGATGGGGAACATGCTTCTAGATGAGCTACCTTAACGTAGACTCTACAGCTTTGTGCCAGAACAAATTAATCAAACACGAAGTCCTCATTTCGTCTAAAACTTACTTTTTCCAGCACAATCCATGCATAATTCCGTTCCTTACTAAAAGACAAGCTTCCAGGCTATAAGAAACAGAGGGAGAAAAAGGCTTTTTCACCCTCAGCACGCAGAAGATGTGACGGACGTAAATAAAACCCCGCTTAAAGCCACGGCTGCCACTGTTAAAAAGCTTTTCCTACAACCGGGACCGCGGGCTGCGGCGGCGCCGCCGGCATCCGAGCGGGCGAGGGCGACCCCGCGCCGAGCAGCCGCTCCCGGAGCCCCCGGTGGGTCGGGAAGGACGGGAAACCAACCCCCGGCAGCGCAGCCCGAGCCCCGCGTCCCGGCCGCCACCCCCGGTACTCACGGCGGCGGCAGCAGCGCTGACCCGGAGCCGATGGCGGAGCGGGGACCGACGGACGGAGGGAGGGAGGGACGGAGGGAGGGACGGAGGGAGGGAGGGAGGGGAACGGGAAGTGACAGGAGAGTCCGGGCCCGCCCAGCCCCGCAGGCCCTGAGGGAACAGCGCCCCCCGGCGGCGACCCGGGGAACGGGGAGGGTGGAGAGAGAGGAGGGGGGAAAAGAGGGAGGAGGAGGGAAGGGAAAGAGGGAAAAAGGGAAAGGGAAAAAGGGAAAGGGAAAAAGGGAAAGGGAAAAAGGGAAAGGGAAAAAGGGAGAGGGGGAAAGGGAAAGGGGGAAAGGGAAAGGGGGAAAGGGAAAGGGGAAAGGGGAAAGGGGGAAAAAGGGAAAAGGAAAAAGGGGGAAGGAAAAAGGGGGAAGGAAAAAGGGGGAAGGAAAAAGGGGGAAGGAAAAAGGGGGAAGGAAAAAGGGGGAAGGAAAAAGGGGGAAGGAAAAAGGGGGAAGGAAAAAGGGGGAAGGAAAAAGGGGGAAGGAAAAAGGGGGAAGGAAAAAGGGAAAGGAAAAAGGGAAAGGAAAAAGGGAAAGGAAAAAGGGAAGGAAAGGGATAAAGGACAGGGAAAAGGGAGGACAAGGGAAAAGGGAGGACAAGGGAAAAGGGAGGACAAGGGAAAAGGCAGAGGGAGAAAAGGAAAGAGGGAAAGGGAAAGGTGGAAAAATACAGGAAAAAGGACAGGGAGAATGCGGGGGAAAAGATAGGAAAAGGAGAGAGAAAAGGAAACAGGGAAAGATGGAAAGGGAAGGACAGAAAGGGAACAGGAAAAAGGACAGGGAGAATGCAGAGAAAGGATAGGAAAAGAAAGGAAAATTCAGGCTGTTGAAATGGTAATTGCAGTGGCTTTGCACTGCTGAAAAGAGAAACGCTGCAGAAGGGCCTGCAGATAAGGAACAGTTCCGTGGAGGCAGTGAATTCTCAGAGACAGCATGTCCTCGCCGTGGTGAGCACAGTGCCTCTGCCGTGCTCCTCCATCTGTTCGGGGAACACTCCTACAGCGAGCGTGCAAATCCCCAGACACTTCAGTGCAACAGCAGCCTGGAGCATGGAGAGGGAACAAAGCACTGTACTGTCATCCAGGGTGCAGCCCGGCTGTAGGACTCAAACCCCATGTCTCTGGGACACTGGGTCACTCTGAATTCAGACATATTCAGCTCCCTAGTGCTTGCACTGGGCTGGGCTGGAGCTTTCACTTTTGACATCACCCAGCCAGTAAACCAAGAGGGAAGCCAAAGCAGAGCAGGCTTTGGGAGCACGTGGATGAGGAGCCAAGGAGTTCATGATTTTTTGTTTGCCTTCCCAAGACCTCCAGCCAAGTGTGAACAGATTGGTGAAGGTTGCAGGCACCTCCAGCTTCAGTTCTGGCTGCGGTGGCAACAACATGCTGCACGCTCTATGATCATTCTGGACAGTCAGGTTTAATCCAGCTATTGATTTGTCTTGCAGATACCATTCTTAGTTCACAAAATTCAGCTCCTTGCCAGAAGTTTTGCAGCTGTATTAGCAATAAAATGCTGCTGAATGAAGAACTTGCGCTTCTTCAGCAGTAAGCGATGGTCAGCTATTGAGCTGCCTTGCTAATATGCACAGTGGTGTCAACAGCAAAAGCACAGGCTAACAGTTCCCATTTGTACCTTTTATAACAAGCCAGGCCAGGAGCTTCCTATCTGAATTATCTCTCCCCATGATCTTTTTCCTGTATGTTCTGTACTAGAGTCCACCTGGCCACAGGGCCTGAGCTTCTTGCCTTCCACTTTCCACCACAACCTGCTTGCACACACCTGTCACTGCCCTAGCAGCACTCATTCACTGAGCCAGGTGTTGGGTCGAGCACACAGCTCATATGTTGAAGACTCAGGGTAAATGAAGCACAACCAGGTTATCTGCACTATTCCTCATTCCAAACCACCGAAGAATCCCCTAAGGAAAATTAAGTTCCAAAGGGGTGACCATGTCCTCTGCCCAGTCTTTTGTTGCAGCAGACTTACGACATTCTTATGACTCGGATCAAATTCTAGCGCTGAAAAGCAGTCAGGAAATTTTAGACACAGTCTCATTTGTTTCACCTAATTACAGCACTTGTATAGTTAGGAGAAGGTGTCAATTCCCCTTCTTTTTTAGGACTAACACATTTGAAGTGGCAGGTCTTTGCAGGCTTTGGTCCTGGGCTGAAGCTAAGGAAGAGTTTGGTAATTTTTACCCTGCAATGAGATGAACCCTTCCAGCTCACATCAGCAGCCTGTAGAGCTGTTGCAGCTTAACAGAGCCACCTCAAAGCAGGAAGGTCACAGAGTGTCCTTCTCCCTCCCTTCCGTTATATCTAAATCTTTCACTGTTCCTGTAAAATGGGAGAAGGTGCTTTTTGCCTTGCTGTGTCTTTCTTCCATTTCCCAAGACTGAGTTACCAGGACAACAAAGAGGAAGGGTAGGAGGGAAGCGCATATATGTAACTCTGCAGGAGTAACCTCTTCGCATGTCCTCCCACTGGAAGAGACTGGCAAGCACTAACCATTCAGTGGAAGGTAGGACTTGGGTTTCAACTGAATACTGTTGGAAACTTTCCCTTCCACACTGATCCCCTGCCCTGCACACTGGCAACGCCCAAGTGAAGGGATATGTTCAGCTCCAAATGGCAGCTGTACAAATGTCTATGACAAAACCAAATTCCAGGCACTGTATGAAGGCAGCTACTGCTTTGGCAAAGTACAATGACACCATGGGATACTAACGTCATGTATGAAGATTTTCATGCTTAATATTCCCCAGAATGAGGCCCTTTTGTACAAGTCAGTGTCCAGAGTAGAAGCTGTGAGATCTGAATTTCCCCAGAACATCCTCTTTTGCTCACATGTGCAACAGGAACAGAATCTCTGACCTCAACACGCACTTTGTCAGTCTCAAGACAGATCCAGTCCCAAGCTACTTCTTCATGTCTCTGTGGCATTTGGAGAAGGGCAGAATTTCTTATATTACTGCCTTGTGGGAGAAATAACAGTGTTAGGGTTAGAACTGTTAGGGTTTTACTGTCAAATCCCAAGTCAGGGTAAGCAGCAGTCAGGGAATTCAAACTTATTAAGCCAGAAGCTTTACTGATGTTATTCTTTTCTCCAATTAGGTTACTGAAGCAGAACAGATTTTCTATCCTATGCTCCTCTTCCATAAACATAACACCATATCACTGCAACTTTTTTGCTGACAGATCTTGGAACCAGGAGGTTCCATGCCTCTTCTAATGCTTCAAACATGCTTTCAGAATAAATGTGCTGTGGAGACCCCCTCTGAAGGGCCTTGCTCTTCCCAAGGCAAACTAAGCATCAGGCATGAGTAAGGACCCCCTACACGTATGCTTTTTAAGAGTCGCTTCGCCAAGAAGATCCAAACAGGGCAGCACATAGAAGGAACAGATGGCAGAGGGTTTTCATGTGTCCTCTGGCTTTGCCTTCAGAGCACCCAGAAAAGCTGGCAATATAGGTGGAGAAGAGCCAGAGCGAAGCATAAGCACTCTGACTTACGCCACGTCTTGCCCACCATCTCAGCTGTTTAACCTCGAGAGCCTTCCTCTACCGGAGGCTACAAAGAGGAACCAGAAAGAAGCAAAATTCCTGTCTTGATGTTCTAATATGACTCCATATTTTGGAGAAAAAAAATAAGAAGGAATAATTTTCAGTTCACTGCCAAATTTAAATGCAAGGTTGGGAGATTTGAGCTGTTATTCAGCTTTTGAGGTCTAGACGGACTCTTGATTCATTTAGACTCTGATTATGCAAGCATGAGCTATGCTTAAGAATCAGCATATAGACAAGATCAGGAATAGCCACTGAAAAGGTATATTTTGTCTTCATTAGGAATATTTTTATGTGTAAGGATCTATTTAATATCATGTGTTTGTCAGAATCTCACACAACTGTTGGAAGAGGGTGAAAAATAACATCAATATTATGATTTCACCTTCATATTAAAGCAAGGCTCAAACCTGCAATTCTCTTTCTCTCCAATAATGAAAAAAATCTAAACAGATCCACACTGCTTCACTCTGTTTAGACAGACTTGTTATTTCTCCACGTAGTTCTCCTGACCACTTTGGTCTGTCTCAGAAGACGAGAAGGAATCTGTTCAGTTCACAGTCACTACACGCCGTCTCCAAATTCTCCAGAGAGAATAAGAAATTACTCATGCTCTGATTTACGTTATTAATACAAAAGATGAGGAATGACTTCTGATATTGTCCCTCTGGTATCTGGCTTCCTTTCAGAAGGCTGATTAAACAAGCATGTTATGGCAATAAAAGAAAGGATCCAAGCTGACTTACCTCCACTTTCAGGAGAGCACAGCCTTTCAAGAACTCTTGAATGTTACTGATGCAATCGGCTTCGTTTTTAGGCTCCAGGCAATACTAAAGAAAGAAAATCCACTGAGATCATTGCACTACCTTCCATGTAGCCTCTGTTCAGAAGGCCTGCATGAATATTGACATGTGCGTTTTATACTGAATTAGGGAAGCTTCTTGAGGGGGCGGGTGGGGGTGGCAGGCAAGCTGTTGAGGCAGGAAGAAAGAGCCACTGGAGGAAGTGATGCATACATCGAAATGGTCGGCATCTTGTTTTGAATGTCAACATATGACAGTGCCTTACGTGACAGTGGGAAATCAATGACCTTTAAGAACACACTGCCCTCACCAAGCAAAAGATAAGAAGCTAGAAAAACCGATTTCTGCATAATAAATAAAGACTCCTGTATTACAGGATGGAGAACCTGTTTTGTTTTGTTTTAAATGGAACAGCTACTCTTCTGTGTTGCCATTTTGTATCTCTCACTGGACTCCTTCCCTTTTTTTCTCTTGCAGCTACTTAACAGTTTTGGACTGCCTGAATATACGCCTCATAAATCTGCAACAGGAGCTACTCACATAGCTTCAAAACCAAAGGATTTTCAGCCATGGGACAGTTTGAAATGGCATGAATGCAAGGTTTATTATTTATTCCTAACCTAATCTGCTTCTCTAGTTTATTTCCCAAGTAACAAAGTACATTACAGTAAGAGTTCTGAAAGAATGAATATGTTTACAGTTGTAATTAATAATAATTACGCAAATTCAGACAAATTGCATACCCTTCTATTAAAAATCAAGATATTTTGATCTCTGGTAGGGCCAGTATTTCCTGCCGCTGAATAAACACGTGTAACTCAGCCAGCTGCAACCTTTCAGGGTTTTTTTCTGGATGTAGAGGCAAAATCAAATAACAAAACCTACAATCGTACTTTGCCCACCATTAGATATGACGAGTAACCAAAATGTAAAACATTCATCTGATGGTCCTTGCTCATCTATCTTCCCACAGAAACCCAGACCTCGAAATGCCCAGGGCAGGATCTCACTGAGCAGTGATACCAAAATAGTTTCAGGCTACCAAAATACATCTTAAGAGCGTTACCTTTTCTGCAGCTCCCGGAAGAAGTCGATTAATGAGTTTACAAAGCACAGTTCCATCTTTTAGAGAAGTTTTCAGGAACTCCTCTGGATCATCTACTATTTTCTTCGGGGAATTTAAAACTCCTAATGAAATAAGCCACGTTACAGTTTGTTCTTCTGGATTCATCGCAAAGGGTTGTGCTGCCAACACAGTTCTCCTGTGCAGCAGCTTGCTGGAACCCACATCCGTGATTACATCTTCCTGCCTCTGCTGCTGCTCGCACAGCTCAAGTGTGAAACTACTTTTTTTTTTTTTCACTCTGCACAGAAACTCAGCAAATCTGAAGAAGCAGAAGTACTGTTAACCTAAGGTAAGCCTTTTTTTTTAAAATAAAAGTGCTGTTCCTTTAAAGGCTGACAGTGAAAGCAGACCTTTAACTATACATTTTCAACATAAATGAGAATAGAAGTATGTTATGTGGATATTTACTCCAAGAAAAAGACTTCCTCCTTGTGGCAGCTGACATCCTACCATCTAGTAAAGTTGGCTTTCATCTGTGGCTATTGACCAAACAAGTAAATGCAAATTTGTTTTTAACAGTGTAATGAGCTCTTTACAGTATTGAACTTCACACTAAAAAATGGAACATCACACTAACTTTAAATAAACACTTTTCAACTTTATGTGGTAAATGTAGTTACCAAATTATCTTTCATAGTAGCTTTCTACTTTCAAGGTCTGTTTTTTGAAAATAAATTATTCCTGCACTTAATGTAGAAAAAAAAAACTTTATAATTTTCAAAAAATCCATTTTGGGTTATATATGGTCTTTTGTAAAGTATTTGATAATCTCTGCAAACATCCTGGAGAGAAGCTAAAGAATTTAAGTCATCTGTAATCAAAACTGAAACTTTCAAACTACTTCACTTGTCCTATTAAAATCTCCCTTTCTACCAGCTCTCCAGGATCCATAGTATGAAAACAGAATAGTACCAGGAACTTCTCACCCTGCTCTGAGACAGCATTAACCATTGCTATTAGTCATACTAATTTAGAAAAGTCCAGTCATCTTACAGTTTTCTTATCATTTCTAATTGTCCTTTCAACAGAACAGATGGAAAACAAAGCAATTTTCTCAGCTGATGCCAAAGAAGTTAGCTAAAGCATCGTGGATTGTAGCAATAAAATAGGAACAATTACCCAAGAGACCAGGATTTCTCAGCAACAACATTGAGATGATTCCTAACCCTGGCACCTGAAGCAACCATCTTCAAGACCTCAGCACTCTCAAACTGCTTAGGCTAGTAATTTAAAGAGGAGAGAGAACAGCAAAAAGATAAATAGCACAGAACAAATACGCGTGGGTTTGGGTCTCCACTTCCCTGGTTTTACGATTGATTCGGGGACCTCGGTAAGGATCGCTGCCTTTTTTGGGTTAGACACGACTTTTGACCATTAGGACACAGAGATGAGTTCCAGTCCCGTTTTGTGGAAATACAGAGCTGCAGCCAATGTGAACGATGAAGCTGGCTGAAACTAAATCACAAAACTCATCACTGCCATCTGTTGAAGTACACCTACAACTACCCATATGTGTGCAAAACATTTCAGATTTATGACTGATTACAAGAATTTAGGTGGTATTTTTTTCTTTTTCTACATCTCATAAGCGCTACTATTTTGTGTGAGTACTTGCAATCTGCCTATTTGTACCTTGCTTCTTCTTTTCCCAAACCTGTAGTAGGGAAGGCAACTGGCAATGCTCATTCATCTACTGGGGACAGTCATTTGTGTATGGAAGTCCACTCATCTAATCAGAACATATTGATTTCTGACATAAAGAGCAAGAGAAATATTTCAGCACAAGGAAAATTACACATCTGCTTCACTAAACTCAGCGTTACAAACCTGAACACAAGACCATTTAATTCTCTCCCTCCTCTAAAGCAAACCTTTTTCGTGCAGGTGGCCAGGTTGTTTCATGACTTTCACATGCTGCTCTTGCACCCAAGTAGATGGTAATGGTTGCAACTATTACACTTCCCTCCCCTTTTTGAATACTTGGCGAGAGCCTGAAAGACTGACCTGGAGACATGGTGAATTCGGAAAGCCCAAAAATTTAAGGCACTTCAAATTAGCCACCTCAAGGCCAACCTTACACCTCACATAAAGGACAGAGCTAAATATATTCCAGCTTGTTCATCTACCTACATTAACCCAGGGCTTGAAGGTACAGCCATAAGGCGAGGAAGTTTCTCGTCTGGTCTTTAGAAAACATTTCAACTTTGGTTATTTGTTGACAGGGACAAATCAAATGAATTGTCAATCTGTTGAGAGTCAACCTCCATACCCAAGTTACAAACACACCTTAATTTGCAGACTGATCTACACTGGTGGTGATTATAGAGCACAGTATTATTTTAAAAGTAACAAAAGAGAGGTGGGGACAGTCCATACCCAATTACCAAAGGACTCGGGTGGCACACCCATCAGTTGCACCACAGCTACAGACCATGCAGCAAACAGCCTTCACATGTTCAGGTAACACTCTAGATTCTCCTCAGCATCACATACCACTGGAGTATTTTTCTGATGTAGAATCTACTGATGCCTTGTTTTGAGTCGGCACAAGCCAATTTACACTAGTGGTACATTCTCATTATTTAGCATTTTAGGTAGGTATACGTCTTTCATATGGTAGGTCGTATGCTGACATTAGATTTTAGTAAAGATGACCTGGTTTAGCCTGAACAGCAGTACCTACACTATAAGCTGCTGCTGAAAAAGCAATCTCTTAATATTACAGCATACTCTTTCTTGCAGAAGATGCACTCTCGGAGACCACTTTCTAACAATAAATCTCCATCATACATAACACTAGTTATCCTTTCCACTATCCAAGAGCTAAGTAACTGGTTATTTTATTTTAACTTAAAAAGAAAACAAAACAAAACTCAATGATTTTTTTAACAGTAAGTTTATTAGCTCGGGGAAACACTGCAATGCTACCCATCTGCTACCTATAGGCAGACTTACACCTTCAATCTGCTGTCCATAACTGAAGTCTGAATCGATATTCTTATCCCAAAGCCCAAGCGTCATTTTAAACCCCTACACAAAGTATGCATGCTTTTTCTTCTTCAGCTACTCATTATAAACTGTTAGTTGTTTAAATGACATCAGTTTATGTCTACCACAGAAGTCAACATAAACTTTATTAGCTGTAATTGCTTAAGTATTTCTGTCAATCTGTAGTTAGTTTTCTACAGGAAATACTGGTGCCTGAGAAGTCCTCTCTCACAGGTTGGCACATCAATATAAGTTAACATAAAAATGTATCAAAACCACGGCAAAGTTTTGAGAAAGCATCTTGTTCCAAGAAACGCATTGCTGTCTGCAGTTTTGCAAGAAGCTCGTAGAGAAAAGTACACTAATTATTCTGGAGATTTATCACAAATATTGTCTCAATACACCAGCATTTACTACCTTTCATCAAACAACAACTGTCTGTAGCAATTTAGTTCTCCATTTTTCACAGGCTAAAACTCACTTTTATATAAAACTTGCTCTTTTTTCAACTTAAACGGAAAGCACCTCATGTGAAGAGCAACCTTGGAGTATTTTCCTGCTGCAGAATTGCTGATGCATACACACTGACCAAAAAAAGGCTCACTCTTTGCTCTTGGAAGATGTTTGCTACTGCAGTCAGCAACCGACTTTCACCAGAGAATTTTTTTTTATATCCAAGAGATTAGTAGTGCTACTTTCAAAGGCAATTCCTGAATGATAACACAACCCTCTAAAACAAACACTGTGTGTAACACCACACTCAAAAGCCAAGCTTTATCAGTTGCATTTTGTTATCCTTCAATTTTCCAATGCATATCCACTGCTGCACTGCCACCTTGTAGTCACCAGGACTGGAAAAAAGGAAATACAAGTTAGTACAGTCTCAAAACACCAAGAGACAGACAAAACAGCTAAATTGTCCTTGAACTGTTTTTTTTTTTTTAAAATATACACGATGCATAGATTTGGACTATATTCAATTTGTCCCAACAGTATAAAAATACATCACTAGCTAAACTACAATAATCTAAGGACTACTTGCATTAATGCACACTTCTAGAAGAACAGTGTCTCCAGAGCAAGTAATAAATAAAGCCTCTGTAATTCCTGTGCACATCCCCCTCCAATCTCTTGCCTACCACAAAATCCCACCAGCTCTTGATCATCTCAGCACGATACTCAGGAATCCTGTAATAAACTGATGTACACACTGGTACGACTCCATAAATAATGACATGCTATAAATTAAGTGATCAAGAGAAGGAGAACAGCTTGCTGAATCTGCACAATTACATTCCTTATTTTTAACAAAGTTACCTTTCCTGGCATATAGTCTATTAGTTCTATTTACTGCTCCCTAAATTAATACTGGCACCATGCCTGTTAAGTATTTGGAAATGTTTATAAGCTGCACGGTGGGCTGAGAAAGCGTGCTTTTATCTTCAATATCTTTATTAATTACAACACAGCCCACCGCCACCGAGGTTACAGTAGCAATTGATCAGGGGTATTTACAAAATACTAGTCATATTCTGACAAAAGCACTACAGATATTTTCAGACTCTAAAAAGAATTAACTGTAAACCAACTGAGATTACCAACATCACACAATAAGCAACAGAAGGTATCATTCACGCAAAATGGAACTTCTTGAAAGCAGTGATCAGGTGTAAGATGAACAACACTACCACCTACAGCTTTCTCTTTTCACTGTTTGGAAGGCAGCTCTCGAAAGCAGTATTTGAAACATAACAATACCTTACAGAGTACTCTGAAAACCAGTTAAAACATTACATAAAAAGCACACAGACTTCTTACATGAATATTTCCTTAGAAAAGGGATTCGTCCTTATTCTTCACTCTGCAGTGTATTTTAACACATTGTGCACATACTAGAAGTTTCCCACAGTTTTTAAATAGCAATTAATTAATAGAAAAGTTTTCCAAAAAGCTGTATTAGCATGACAGCCACTACCACTTCCCCCGCCCCGCACCAAGTTATCAGAGAAACAGAAGAGTAGGTCACTCTTCCCCATCAAGTCAGAAAAGATGCTCCTATATTTATTTGAAAAATAATTTCAACAGGGTAGGCTTCAAAGTCACAAAACACAGCTGACATAAAGTCTTAAACCACTCTGGAGATGCCTGGGAGTCTGCAATTTAATCCAAAGGCCTCTGAAGAGATTCATTCCTCATCAAAAAACATACTCAGTATAATCATTAAATCCCATGTTCTGCACACCTAACAAAACTGAGTAAGTGTCTGTATGACACAAATTATTCCAATTCAGATTTCTGCATTCTGGTTTTATAAAGATTCCTAGGCCAAGTATTCTGCAGTATGATTCAAAGGGCACTTAAAATTGCAGTTTATGTTTAGCCATACCCAAACTGGACCAATTTCTGCAGATGAGAAGTCTCTTCCTGTCTAGACTTAAAAAGCCTACTTAAACCTCCTCCTCCAAAATTTAAACAGGCAATTGAAAATAAAATTTAGCCAGTAAAAGTCCATTCAAATCTAGAAATGCAGAACTACCATAAATCTCCCTTCCAGCTATTACACTAGTACAGTACTTACCTTATCCATTGGGTAGGTGGCACAGCATGGCACTCATCTCTGACATCAACACAGATGAACCACCATTACTTCAATATTGTCTTCTAGAAGTTATCATCCTGCAACTGAAAGATAAAACAAATTGAGAGAAGTAGATTTTACAGCATCACTCAATCTACAGTGCTTCCCCCCCCATCTCAAGTCAGAAGCTTGGGTTTGCAGATTATCCTGTTGCAAGTTTTACTACTTCTCTTTAAGTGGTGGAGTATTCACTGGCTTGGAATGGACTGGAATGGCTTAGTGATAGGTTGCATGGCTTATGGACGCTCATTCCTTTTCAATGGTGCACTGCCACGTTAAATCCATAAGTTGAACGACACAATTTACTGCAGACTAAACAGTAGTACAAAGTTTTTGGGTTTGTGCTTGCGTTTTGTTTTTTTAGTTGGAGGTCTTCTATATTCAAGAGCATCATTTTGAACTTCATGGCTTGACCTGAGCCATAACAGTTTGCCACAGGTTCTGCCACACATGCTAGACATCCCTCTAATGCAGCATAAAACTAAAGAGTCAGGCATCCAACTAAACATCATGTTTGCAATGGCTTGATTCAAAGTCCGAGCTGGTATTTGTCAATCTAAAGCAATTCCTGATTTCACAAGGCTTTAATTTTGTTTCATATAGTATAAGCAGCCTTGTTAAGCATCTTCACTGAAATATACTGGGTACAAAATAACCCCCTCCCAACCCTACTTGGCCACATTCTCTCTACAGTGAGCTGGTATTAGGTCTTTAGTTTCAAAATTGGTACCGTAAATGCTCTTATCCAAGAAGAAATGTTGAATTTGGAGAACTTCTAATACACTGAAGTATTTATTTTCTTTTTTTTTTTTTTTTTTTAAATCTAGACAGCACTTCCATTGCCACAGTGTGCAGCTTGTCTTACGGTACTAGAAGAAGATAACTTGGTTCAATTTTCACTTAGACTGAAAAACTAGTTTGCTTTGCTTACCATCTTTGCTGTTTCACAGGCATTTGATGCTTTAAAGCAGCTGTGGAATGCTGAAAGATTCACTTGTTTTTATGAAGCCATAAGCCTTTGAGAAGTTGGAGAGAAAGACTTCTTTGCTTATCTTATTTTCTCCTTTGGAATCAAAGATGTTCCTTTAAAAGTGAAACACTACAGAGTTGCAAAAATTTGAAACAGTGTGAGTAAGCATCCTTTTGCAGCTTCTTTGATGGAATTGGTCATTTTCTGTTTTTAATTTACAAAAGGTATTCTTGTAGCTGACTTACACGTACATGATCTATTTGGAAGGGAGATTTTTTTTTTTTTTTCAAACTCCCCATAAAACAGTAGAAAGGCAGAAAATAGTAATATCCACTTGCTTTTTTCAGGTTAAGTGAATGATATCCTCTATTTTTCTTTACACAATTATCTGAAGGCATTTTGTACTGGCAACACCGTGACTTCAGATTCTAAGCAAAACTGAACTTCGTGTGGAATATCCCCACCACCCTCCAAATCACAAGCAACACTTTGTTCAAGAATGAGATGCTGAACATGTAGAACACTCCACCTCCCTGACAGATGGTTGGATGTCGTGTGGAAGATCTTAAGAACCGCCTGTTCCATTCATGAGGAAAATCAGATGGAAGTGTGGCATTTCAGGGAAACTTTACTTTGAAAATTACAACACTGGTACACAGCTCAAGTTTTATACATTTAACATCTGCTTTTTGAAAGAAATGTTAACAATTTTGAAATGAAATTAAACATTGGTTTAACTTTTCCTCACAAAAGCATAAAAGTCATGAGGGGAAAACTTAACAGGCAACAATAAAAAAAAGGTGAAAACAACTTTTCCTTTTAGTAGTCCTCTGGTAGTAAAGATAGAACAACTTCCACTTCTCTTTTTCTTTTTTTTTTTTTTTGAAAAGTAATCTGTCTTGGTCCAAAAGTTTAAGAGTGTTTTTAGTATCTGCTTCTGCCTCCACCTCTATCGGATCTGCTTCCACCACGGCCACCACCTCTGGGCGCTCCGCGGCTTGAACTACTGTAAGAATCACGAGGAGGTGGATAGCCCCTTTCCATGGATGGGGGAAGACCCCTGTCTTGTCTTCCAACACGATCACGGCCACTTGAGTAGACATCACTTCTGCTGCTTGAGTAACTTTCTCGGCTTCCATATCCATCTCGTGTGCTGCCGTAATCATCATATCGACTGCTTCCACCATAAGATGGCGGGGGCCCTCGTGCAGGTGGAGCACTACGTGAGTTACCTGCAGGGTCAATGGTCAGGTAATATGGCAACACCATAAGTTATATATAACAATTTCAATCTGAATTTATAGAATTGCTTCATTAAATGTTTACTGCTACTCTTTTGTATGCAATGAGATGTTCTTAATATTATCTGCCACCCTAATGGTATTTAAAATGGGAACTGCATATCAGGCAGTGAGTGGATTTAAAGACTCTGAAGGAATGAAGACGGTGTTTATTCAGGAAGGCGCTCTACTGGGTATTCCAGAACAGCTTGTTATTTTAGAGAAGAAACTCAGCCATATTTTCCAGAGACAGCTGCAATTCTCAACTGGAGACTTTGCTTCTTTAGCTTATACCTTATTTAACAAGATGATCAAATGATAACCAAACAACTGTACGTTCACTGTAAGGGGCGGGGGAAGTGCCATTTCCCCCTAAAATGTGAAAAACCTAGTGAAAGTCAAGTTTTACTGACTGTAAAAATTAATAGATAATCTTCAAAATGGAGTCTTACCGTAACTCTCATATGAATCTCTGTAGGAGCCTCCACCACTGGGATGATCTGAGTAGTCTCTGTCCCGCCCACCACCGTATCCATCACGATCGCTATAGGAGGAAAGACTACTAAGACTTAGTACAAATCAGTAACATCACAGCAAGGATAAAATGACAGCAGAAAAATCCAACAGTAGGTACCTATATCCCCTAGAAGGGTATTCATCACGTGAACTGGAATGACCATAATCACGATATGCATAGTCTCGTGGAGGTGGCGCATAGTCCCGTGTATCCCTGGAACTGGGATAATCTCTGCTTGAGTACCTATAAAGAAGAACAATTCAGATATTAGCTCTATGACATGCTTTGAAAAAACACAGATCAAAACCTTTCTCCAAACACAAAAGGAAAAACTAAAAGAGTAAAAGAATTTACCCATCTTTAGTGCTATAGCCATCATCTCTTGGTGACATGTAGACATCTCTTCTTGATGGCATTGGTTCTCTGCGGGGGGGACCACCATAACTGTCTCTTCCACGTGACACAGGAGCTTAAGGGAAACAGTTCAAATTTTTTAACTTCAGTCACATGGAAAACTCCTCAAGGCAAGTATCAGCACACTGTTGATACCTAAACATCTCTGTAGCCTATATTTATAGTATTAGGTTGGTGCAAAACACAATCAACTTTAAAGCAGCGTATGTCAAGAGTAAAATTTATGAAGCAAAATAAGAACAACTAGAATCTATGCATGTTTGCCAACAAGAAACATGTCTGTCTATTATGTTAGCATAGAATTCTAGAGCCCTGGAACAGATTAATTCTTTGAAGGCGCTTTGAGCTGCTGCTTGGTTGTGGAAAAACATCTCTCGCAGAAAGTAGAGATGTTTGAAAATGCTATCAGTGGGAGAAAGGTCTGCCAAATCAGCCGGGTGAGGTAGTTCTATAGCCCAGTGTGCGCAGCTTCTGCACAGTCATCTGGGAGACATGCAGTTGTGCATTGTCATAGGCAAGAGTTGGACCTCTTCAAATGACCAATGTCATCAACACTACGGTTCTAGTTGCATTTTTTCCATTTTCCAGCAGTATTTCTTTGCTGTGATGGTTCCACCAGGATCCAGCAAGTTGCAATGGATGATTCTGCTTGCCAGCCAATAGTGACCACAGCCTTCTTTTGATGCAGCTTTGGTTTGAGGAACTGCTTTGGTGCTTTGCCTCAGCCTAGCCATTGCAGAATTGACACTGACTACACAGAATTAATTTTTTGTCACATGTCACAACGTGATCAAGAAATGGATCATTTATATTGCGCAAAAGAGCAGCAGTGCAGAATCTAGTATCAACTTTTTTTCATTCAGCTCATGCAGTACCCATTTGTCAAGCTTTTTAATTTTCCAAATTGATGTAAACTGCTGAATCAACATTTAGTTCTAAAACCTTCCGAGTTGTTTTGTGTGGGTCCACTTCAATATTGGCCCTCATCTGGTTGTCATCTATTGCAGGAGGACTTTTGCGACTCATTTTCAAGGCTCTTGTTTCCGTTACGAAAAAAATTTGGAACCAATGTCAAGCTAGCCAAACGCTGGGTTGATCCTGCTAGCAGTTTCTGCTGCTTTATACCCCCTTTTGAACTCAGAAAACAAAATTGCTCTATTCACTCTTTTAATCTTTTATATGACAGTGTAAAATAGAAAAGACTGAACAGTGAAAATAAGTATGGAATTTTCCTAATACTTCAAACTTCTACTTTTACAGGTTTAAAGCAGCACTGGAAGCAACATACTCAACTGGAGAGATTAGAAAAAAAACCCAAAATACTATTCCACCACAGACTTAAGTTAGGAACAATGATTTGTAACAGTTCCTTAAGAAAGGCTAATATGCTTCAGTTGTCTATGCAACAAAATTCATTAAGTCCTTACCTCTTCCTCCCATACTACTGCTGCGCACTGGTCCTGAAGGTGCGGATCTTTTTGGTGGAGGGCCCCCACTTCGTGGAGGCGGACCTCTTTTCATGGGAAGTGGACCTCGAGAAGACCCTAGAAGGATAAGACATGAAACAGCCTGTTATTTCTGTGATAGTCACCTGTATGCCCCTACAGCCTAACTACTACAACCTAGGCACTATTACTACTATGTGATCAACCATAAGTCTTAAACTAGACCTCAAAGCCTTCTCTTGTGTTTTGGCCATGACTAGATGATACTGGCAGAACTAAGAACCCAGCAAGTTAACTTCCATAGCCTAAATTCCTGTCAAGAACTGTATTCTAGAACTTATCCAAAAGCCACAATGTGACAGAAGGGAGAAATCCGAAGACAAGAGCCATCTAGGAGGATATACTGGAGAAGATCCTACAGAGAGGCAACAGAGACACTGCAGTCTGTAGAACCTACTACAACAGACTCTTGAAGACAGGAGTTTTCACCATTTCCGTCTTTTTTTTCTGCATTGCAACTTTTACTGTTCTGCCTCAGGCGCTACTTGCTTTTTCTTTCAGGTAACAGTTTTGATACTGAAAGGTCTGACTAAATAGCTGTATCTTAAACTAAAGAACATCCAGTATCAAGTAATGTGCCATCCTTGCACTTCAGAAAGCTTCAACTCAACACACTATTTTATAACAACAAACAAGTCTTAGCCTCTCTAACTCCCTCTACGATCTGGAAGGATCAGTCCTAGAATTTAAGTTTAGATCTCTCGATAGTAAGAATGAAAGGCAGTTCCCTTTCCCTGGTGGAAGAGAATCGCTTTTTCAACTTCAATATCAGAAAGCTTCCTTTCTCACATGGAAGGCAGGAGTTTTGCTTTTCTTTCATAGCCAAAAGTCAAGTGGAGTGTTAGTTGTAGAAGGGAATCTTCACATTGGAAAGCCTTTTCCTAAGGCGTACTTGCCTAATAAAAAATTGACTAAACAGCAGAGATCATATTTCATCATTTTAATAAGGAACAAGGAGTGCACTATTCAGCTGTTTGACTTTTTTCCAGTAGGATTACTGTCATCTTCCAATGGCATTGTCTTGTGTGTTGTCCGAGTATATAATGAGAGAGGTAAATACATACCCAAGTGACTCCCTCTTGAAGGTGGTCCTCTCACGCCACTTCCGCCTCTTCCACCTCTAAGGCCCCTGGGAGGACCTCTGCTTCGTGGAGGGGGTGGCGGCCCACGCCTGCCACCACTTTCAAAGGATGGCTTGGTTGCTTGTTCCACTTTAATTGCCTTCCCATCTAATGACTAAAGAAGAAGCTGCTTTACTTACTGCTCAGTCATGTTTGCATTTCTTAAATTAAGCCCCTCTTGCTTCACTAATATGGGGCTTCCATTTTATAAAGTTAGAGCAACTCTAGAACTGATTTCAGTCTTCAGTATTAGTCCCCATGTACTCAGCAGCATGTTGGGCCTAACTTCTACAGCACTTCATTCTTGTGGCATTGATGAAAAAAAAACAGAGCAGCATCAGAAAAGACTTTCAGTGAAAATACAAGTGTCCAATGATTACGGCAGCCCCATGTCATTTATTCTGTAAATGAAATATGATTTATGGTCTCCAATTTACTTTCAATTGCCATGGACTTTTGTACAAAACTAGGACTGCACCAGGAGTTACAGGGTTAAGCTGAAGATATCTTAGCTTCAGTTGGGGTTTCTGGCAATGGGGAGGCCGTTTAGTACATTTTCTTGATGTCCTGATAAAACGGTGATCACTGCAGTATTTAGAAGTAATTTCAGCATCTACAAATCAGAACGAGTATGATAATTCACCCCTCCTTTCTAGTGTTTCAAGACGGGTTTTCAACAAAGGTGAGTGTCACAATTTACTCTCATTACTTCCTTTTCCAGAGCTGAGGTGCTTTGTGATGTGCGGTTTTATTTGTGGAAAAAGGTGGAAGCTTTTTCTGGAATATAGGCCTGCAGTAACAGAAACTCTACAGCCAACTACTGTACCTCAAACATGAGCAGGTGGTTAAGACATTGAGTACCTCAACCTAATTAATCAAATTTCTGTGTAATCTTTCAGACATCACACATTTGGTAATTACAGCAGAGCCAAGATCTCAAGCTCTACTCAAGACAGGTTACTGTGCATTTATCCTGGCAAACATGGTTTATGTGCCTTTTGTAGCAGTTTAGTGTTAAACTCTGCTATGACAACTCATTAAATTATACAGGCAGGAAGCATTGTTTATTGCACCACAGTGCTGCAAAAAATGAGTATGAACATGACTTAGTGACTACCAACTCTGAACTGGTGATACGCTGTTTACTGAGGTACTGAGTCTTTTTGTTCTCCACTGAAATCTAGCCATCTCTTAATTTATCCGCCACAGTAGCTCATGTACTCTGTCACCATACGTAGTAGCAGCTACTGTTTGAAAAAACAATGCTTATATCCACAGGTTCAACTTGATCCATTGTGAGGAAAAAAAGTAAGAAATACTAGCAGAACCATTTTGATCTTAGCTTTGACTTCATGAAAACATTTTACTTATGGAAGGTTCTTCAAAAAGCCTTTTAGCAGGACTAGCCAAAACATTCCAGGTCAGAGCATTAGCACCTCTCATAACTCTCAGTTTGCATCATTATTTTGCCATCATCATTGTCCTGTCTTAGCCATCCTTGAATGAACAGTGAGCTTGAAGCCTTAAGCTTTGCCGTTACAATCACTGCTGTTAGTTACATGGCAGATTCCCAACAGCTTATTTCAAGTTTGGAAACCACACACCATCCCCTCCTGCTAGCATGGGTTCTGAATACCTGCATGCTAGGTCCAAGCTCCTTCCTTTTTATGTAGGAGGTAGGAGGAGACATAAGGCAAACTATTTCCTTCTGCCTCACACTAGAGGCATTTTACCTAGGCAAAAGACAGGTTTTAATAGAGAGTGCTTTATGCAAGTGGTCTTAAAGGTCAAAAAACATGTTTCATGAAGTCAAAGAAGATTCTTTTTTGTTAACCAGAAGATATTTGATGAAGTTTGTCATATTTTAAAGCAGAGGGGACAATTTTATATAATCTTAAGTCAAAGAAGTGTCTTATCTCACTGAACAGATAAAATTCACACAAGCCATCTCAGAATGAGGATTTTTGTAAACGAGCCCAAAGCACCAGTTGTCAATACACTCATCAGTTGGTGTTTATAACCTTGATTCAGAGTGTTAACAGTAGCACTTTTACTATTATATGGGCACCATAAAAAGGAGTCACCTTGGTGCTAAAAAGTAGCAAAGTCATTGAAGGATAATAGATTGACAATCAAAAACTCTTGTATGTGGAATGAGCCAGGGAACCTTAACCAAAGGGAATTAGAGAACCATCCTGCAAACTGCTCCACATTCCAACAGAATAGACAAATTAAGTTCTTGGGAAGTTCTTGGAGTGGGGCAGCCATAAAATAGTTCAAGGACACTTACAGAAACTTGAATGGAACTGTAACCTAAGATCATATAGTGCTTTCCTCTCACATGGATAATTTCACTGTTGATGCTGCAGTGACTCCACCATTCCTTCTTCTTCCTCGATAACACATAAAGTGGGCTTCCATATTCAGGAACCGAAGGTCATTTCTTATCAGGCTGAGATCCTATGTATTGTGTCACTTCTTCACCAGAAGACCTAAAAACTTTCTGTCAATTAAAGGAAGACAGTCTTCTGTCGTGCTGAGTACAGTTTAAGACTACTGTTCAGACTGTAACATTCGCTTCCAACTTCTTAAGACAGTCCAGATGTCTGGGCAGGTCTACATTGCAATTCAATCTTTGGCTCATCCCAGATGTTTCCTTTAAGACCATATTCTCGTTTTAGTTCTCCATGTTGTCCTCAGGAGTTAGAGCCAAAAGATGATGAAAACAGCCTACTGCACGGAATGACCACTACAGACTTGGGAGTATTTGCAGTTGCATCCAGGTAAGTGCATGTATTTCATGATATCAGGATGTAGACTTGGCCATCATGCAATTAAGGTTCTTCTTTAAGGAGGTTATTTGCTACAATAAAACACTTGTAACATTTCTTCAGTGATGCTCAGACTCGCTAACGGACAGTAAGATCCTGCAGAGCAATTAATTTAAGTGAAAAATCTGCACCCTGTTCCAAATTCATTATTTTCTGACCTCCTTCTGCAGAATTAAAATTAATCTTCAACAAGCAAGCTTAGACTAGTCCATGCTTGTCCCATTTTAGAAAGAAGTGTAATTCACCCTCTTCCTCCCAACCCAGGAAGGAGGGATATACATTTTCTATCGATGTCTGCAAAGCAAAAAAAGCAAGTCCAAGTTTACTCTTGCAGAACCCACATCAGCCTCTTCTACTGGCTGCAACTTTGAATTCTTCTGGAATGACAGTGAGCAACGCATAGGTCATGTGGAACTCTTCTCCCTGGCTAGATAGGTCAAACTCCTTACAGACTCCTTGAACTTCCGCTGCTTCTTAAGTGTCTGTAATACTCATGAGTGCTCTGATCCATCATTTCCAAATGAAGAGAAAAACTCGGCATTCTGATGTGTTACAGTGATCTCTTCTCACAGCACAGCTCAAGCATCACTTCAGACTCTAGTCTAGAAAAACCTTTGAGGTAAGAGCAATAGCACTTGTCCAGAACTTTTTGAAGGTAAGGACAAGACCACACCTTATGAACATCTTCCACATCCATCATCGAACAAAGCTAGGGCAGTACAAAAGGAAAACTATACACAGCAGCAGCACCAAATGGTCTGTTGTTAAAGACAGCATTCTAGGCCAAATCCCAAGTGAGAATGTCCTTTTAATATACTATTTGTTGTTCAAATTTCAAAGCAGATGAAGGCATTTTTAGATTTGTAGTGTTGAAGACAAACCAAGAGAATGATGAAGTAGTATTTTCGAGCACTTCGTGATTATGATGCAGATGGTGCATTCCATAACATGTAGACATTACTTCAGCCACAAACATTCAATCTCATTTAGCTACCACACTAAGCAATACTTTCCTAAATGTTTCCAACATGACCAAACACATGCCACAACATTCGATATTTAGAACAGCTGGTGATTATTTCCAGAGGGATTTTCATCTGCATGTTGCACTCCACAAACACTTAGGATCAATGACCAAACTCCTTTGTCTGATAATTAGCTGTTGGTGCAAAGTTACCTTAGGAGAAGATTCAGTGCAGTAAGTACTTGAGAGGAAATAAGCATTTAAGAGCTGCAGTATACAAGTGTTCAGAACTGCAGCACACTACCAATGGAGAAACTAATTACATGAAAAGCACACCTTTAAGGATATTCAGGCTGGTACAGAACAGATATCTGATTTGTCACTCTCTGCCCTGACAGATACTACTCACTTGTTTAAGGAAGCTGGTCTCCAGAGAAACACTAACTGCATGAGGTTGTCCTGCAGCACCCAGAAACCAGGCAAACAGAAGAAAGCCTACTGCACAAATCAAGGACATTTCGCTATGTGTTCACTGAGAGCACTACAAGCTCATTTTCTTATTCCTGATGTGCAAATATTCATCATGTTTTACTTACTGACAACAATGATTGACATTTTTCCTTTACTCTCACATCTTATACCAAGAAGATAAACAGCTATCAAGTTCCCAAGCATTAATCACAATCAATGGAGGCTTCTTCACCTTACACATATGGCATCTCAGACACCACTCAGAAAGAGACCAAAGCGCTGTGACCATAACACAACCATTCAGATTACACGAGAGATCAATCTGAAATCCAAGTTAACTGAGAAGACAGCTTTCACTGCCCAAGGAGACAGCACCACTATGAAGACAAGCGGTTGCTGACCATTAGGTTGCAACCCCAAACCTAGCTTTTCACATATGTGCTGGAACAAACACAGGCCACAAGAGCCTACAACCCCTCAACAAACCATTCTGGTACTTATCTCAGAATTTTTGCTCCAAATTCTCAGGTTTTTCTTTTTGAAGACACTATATATGTATTCGATTTTTACTTCCCCTTAAAGCTGTATCAGTGCATCATATGGTGTAATGAGCAAATCCACTTGCTGGCTAACTGCAAAGCTATTCCAGATGAACTGGCAAGATGCTCTTCACATGCCAAGCAGACTGATGGTGCAAGTCACCAATGTATGAGGATACCTAGATATTACCACAGAGCATCAACACAGTCAATGCTCCAACAGAGCTGGGAAGTCACATGAAACCCACATTAAGGGAAACATTAATCCTTTACAGGTTAAGTCACTTCCCTAAAGTGTAATTTACACAGTACTGCATAAAAGTGCTGTAACAAAAACATTATAGGAGACATGCAAGAATGAAGAGCTGACTACTAGAAAGCTCTCCACCAATTTAAAGAAAATTAAAATGAGATAGTAACTGACAGACAGACATCTGCAGGGTCACGGAGACATTCTGCCAAATTATGATTCGTCTCCAGGATCCTCTAACCTGCTGTCTTTCCAATTTTTATTACTAACTCATTTACCCCGAAGATCAATATTGTCCGTCAGTAACAACAGCGACATAGAATTCGTCTTCATTCCTACCTTTCCATTCATATCTCTAGCAGCATCTTTTGCATCTGCTGGGCTCTCAAATGTGACAAATGCAAATCCTCTGGACTTGTTGGTTTCACGATCTTTCATCAAAAGAACTGCAAAAAAAAAACCCCAAACATGTCACTCCTTTCTATAATCGAGCAATAACACTAAACCTTTATTTAATCTTATAAGCTCAGGACTTCTTAGAGGACATGAAAGCACCATCACTTCAGATGATCAATGCCAAAAAAGTCATCACAGCTATACTATTGCTTTTTATTTTTCACTTTTCTTTTTACCTTCCACAATGCGTCCATATTTGCCGAATACAGCCTCAAGGGCTTTTTCATTAGTCTCTGTGTTCAGGCCTCCAATGAACAGCTTCCCGGGACGATCTGCTTCAACCATTTTGATTCTGTAAATGACCTAGTAAAAGCACGAGATTGTTACGGACAAAAGATCAGACTGCAGCTGAGAATCCTGTTCCATCTCATAGGTTATAAATGACTTATTTGCTCAAAAGTACAAGTTAATATTCTTGAATAAGAGATACACATATATAGAGATATATACTCACATGACAGACAAATTTTCAAACTGAAGCAACTAGTACTGCCTTCAGTTACTTCTTCAGATTAAGTAGTCTTATTTCAAGTAAGTTAACTTTAAGAGCACGAACAAAGCACTGGTAACTCTCTTAAGATCAAGCAGTATCAGTGAACATTAAGTCTTTCAGGGTTACTGTCTTTTTGCCCTCTACAGTAACCCTACCGCTCTCTCCCTCAAAATCCTGCCGCATGTGTCGAGAAGCTTACTCAATAGAATAAAATAATATCAAAATATTAACTTTAAAATCAGCTTGGCACAGTATTCTAAATTAAGCTCGCTCCTCAAAGCACTCAAAGCGCAACGCCCCTCAGCCAAAGCCCTGTCCTACACCCCGCGTCAGCCTAACAGATCCCAGACCACCCCTGCAGCTCCGCACAGCAAGGCCGCGGCCAAAGCACGGAGGGGGGAGCAAGGGGGGAAGCGCCAAGCACAAAGACACAGCCGAGCCGCGCTGTGCCTGGCGGCGCGCCCGCGGCCGCAGGGCGAGAACGCGGGGCGGGACGTGCCGCCCCCCGCCCGCCGGGAGCGCGGGGACAAAGGGGCCCCCGGGGCGAGGATGGGGGGGGGCTCAGCCTCCCCGCGCTCGCGGGGCGCCGCCACAAAATGGCGGCAGCCGACGCCGTCAGGGGCTCCTCTCCCGGCGCGCTGCGGCCGCGCACCTCGCTCAGCCCGGCTCCAACCCACCCGCCCGCCCCCTCCGCCGCCGACCGCCCTTCGTCCCCGCCGAGGACGCGGACCCCGCGCGGCGGGACCCCGAGCGCAGCCCCCCGCGCCTAAAATGGCGGCCGCCGCGCCTCACGCGGTCGGAACCCCCCGCTCGCCTCGTCGCGGCCACGCGGCGCCCTCCGCGGCCCCAGGCGTGCGGGGAGCCCGGCCTGGCCCCGCCGGCCCGCCGCGGCCCTCTCGCGCCGGGACGCCCTTTCGGCGCGCCGCCTCCCTCAGCAGCGCTGCGCTACCCGTCCCGCAGGGCCCCGCGCCCCCTCCCCGAGCCGCCCGGCCGCGCTCACCTCCGCTCGGCCCGAAACGCAACTGCGCAATGGAGGGAACAAAGGCGCTGCGGGCCTTTATAGCGTGACGTCACCGCCGGCCGGGGACCCGGATGCGGGCGAGCGCGGCGGGGAAGCGTCTGTGCGGGGGGTCATAGACTCGTTGGGTCGGAAAAGGCCTCTTAGAGCATCGAGTCCAACCGTTCCTATCTGCCACTAAACCAGGGTCAACCCTGCTCGGCCACAACTGTCTTCAGGCGGTTTTAATTTCATTAATGAGGGCCTGGCTGTGCCCCTTCCTCGGAGGCTCCGGCTGAAAGAATCATAGAATGACTAGGTTGGAAAGGACCCACAGGATCATCGAGTCCAACCATTCCTATCAATCACTAAACCATGTCCCTCAGCACCTCATCCACCCGTCTTTTAAACACCTCCAGGGAAGGTGACTCAACCACCTCCCTGGGCAGCCTGTTCCAGTGCCCAATAAAAGCATCGTTTAAAACTAAATATGTCAGTAACAGAGCGTTACTGCTTTTTTTGTTGGTAACAAACTTTTGCGTTTGTTCAACTTAATTATATCTGAAGTTCAGCTGCAGATATTTCCTTGTGCTGACAAAACCTTACAGCTGAAAAGCAAGGACAAAGCCTGTACATACCATGTTGGCTAAGTTTTCGTAATTAGAACTTGTTGATTATCTAAACTGGAATTAATCAGTTGACAAGGCCTATTTTCTTAGAGTCAACCAGTCAAATCACCACTCAAGTCTTCTGATATGAAAACAAAACTAGATTTCTCTGTTCCTTTCTTAAAAGCTAAGTGACAAAACCAGAAGGGAAGCTGTCTGATTGTGTGGTTTTGGACAGGGTAGCTATTTTGCAAGTTTGTGTCCACTGATTACCTTTTATAAAGATTCCAGCAGCATAGTGAACTTGGCATCTGGAAACTGACAGCCAGGACCAGTAAATGACACTCATTCCCACTCCTTAAGAAGGCCCCCTTAGGGTTGATTTCTACAAGATGCAAAAAGCTAAGGAATTGCAGGCTCCTTGAATATTTCAGGATTTCATGCAGCTCCTGACTCATCCCTGTGAGTGAAGGAACTGCCAGGTTGTATCACAAGTAAATTATTTAATACACGTGGTTCCCATGCTGAAATCTCACTAGGATTAACGAGAGGACTTAAACCAGAACCTCAAGGGAATCCCCTCATCCCTGGTTTGAGTAACTGGTTGCCAACAGCCAGTCCTTGCCTGTTCCTGTGGATTTACGGTGCTGAGGGATGTCTGCCAAGTCTTAGGAGCTGGTCTCCAGAGCTGCTCCGTGTTCCTGTACTGCACCAGGTTCCCGGGTGGCTTTTCCTAGGGCTTTTCAAAGGGCCTCCATGCTGCATAGTAGGCAGGGTGGGCCAATACCTAGGCTCTTGCTTGTACATACCAGCCCTTTTCTTGCAGACACCATAGCATCCCTTCCTTGAGTAGTCCCTACAGTGAATGTGCTGGGAGTTAAAAGGCAAACCTCGATACTTTTCCAAGCTATATCTACTGCCCTTCTGACTCCTCATACCGTTACTCATACCAGCATTATGGAGGGGTAGGAGGAGATAGGTGGGCTTGAAGCAATTAGAAACAGTGATGTGGTTTCCTAGGCAGTGTTAGAGTCACAGGAGACAAAGAGTATTATTCACCAGCATGTTACCTTATACATGTTCTTAATGCATGGCCTGGACATTGCCCAAATCCTCTCTTGACTTCATTCTCCCTGGTGGTACCCTGCAGAACATCATTTCTGGGAGGTGCCACAGAATCCATAGGCTACCGGTACTGCCCAGTGCCATTACTGTTGCAGAGCTACGCAACCGTTACTTCCTGATAAAAGAACATCAGACCTCTATTATTATCATCAGCTTTTCAGTCTCCTCTGTTCAAACACTGATATTCAACTGCTCTTTGTGTTAGGGAAAGCAGAAGGCAACATTGCTTCAGACGACCTCATAGATCTGTTGAGAATAGAAAAGAAGGAGGTAGCTCTCAAACACTGCTCTAGACTGTAGTATGTATTTAAAGATGATCACCTTTCCCGCACAGATGCTCAGAGTTTCTGGGTGCTGTTACTGTGTGTGGGAAAAGGGAAAGATGACCTTCAGTAACAAAGTGGGAGGGCACTGCTTGAGATAACAATGCAGCTGGCGAAGAACAGCATAGCTACATACTCATCCGATTATCATATGAAAAAAACATTCAACTTCTAGTTTCAATACAGAAGATTTTAAACCTCAGAGCCTCCCTGGAACAGAGAGTGAACAATAAAGCGAATTGTTAGTCCTGTAAGAAACATGCTAAAAATAGTCTCCATCTGTGTGTGAAACCTCTGTATGCTTCCGTGACCTACAGTACTGTGTTTGCTGGCCGCCTCCCAAGTAATTGGAAAGATAAGCAAATGCAAACTGAAATCTCTTTTTCTTCTGATTAAAAGAGTAAAATATTCCATTGGTAGCTCCGGGCTTCGTTTTATTAACATTCTGTTAACACGTACTATACATGTAGCTAAGTGGGGTTAGCCTAAACTTAATTACATTTGAAACAGCATTTGAACATAACTGTTGTTAACTGCAATAGGGCCAAATTCTTCTGTCCTTTGCCCTAAAAAATATCTTCAGCAGGCTTCTGATAAAACCTTAGTTTTGTCTACACCACAAGCTGGAACAGTATTTTACTCTACATAGTTCATGTGTGGTGTTGTTCCACATTCAGTGAGACAGATCTTTTTCCTACAGGATTAAAGGGAATATAATTATTCTAGTTCTTTCCCCTCCCCTCCTTTTTTCTTTTTTTCCTTTTTTTTTTTTTAAGTTTGAATTTTTGTAGATAAACTATAGGGAACAAACTGCAGTCTGTATGGAAACAAATCACTCTTATGCTTCATTGAGTAAAAAGTTCAAGGCTGAAGAGCCATGACAGTTTCTTTTGCAAATGATCTCTCAACTTTGAATTTTCTGATAGGAAATTACGATAGTAATCAGAGGTTCCAATACTGGCCCCACACAGAATAGGAAACAGACCTAGATGGGATTACTCAATGATCCTGGCGGTATTTTCCAACTTAGTTATTCTGAACTGGGCAAAGAGACTAGGAAAACTCCACCAACCTTTACACAGAAGGCAGTTGCTGTCTACCTAACATAGATACACTTCTCCTTGTATTATCACAGCTTAGAAAATTTTCCTTACATTTTTAAGAGTAGAAGAAATGTCATTAAGTATGTTACTTACAATTCCACATATGTATAAACTGATCCCTTTGTGCCTTTTCATTGATAGGTATGAAAGGGAGCCCACTAGACAGAATATGTGAACAACATGCCATAAGGGTTACATTTTATGATTTTTTTTGTGGTAGCTTTCACCTAATATGTCACTCTTTTGAATGCCTATGATGCTTAACATTGTAGTTGAATTTATGCTACAAACTTGTTTCTACAGAGGCCTGTACTTTGGATCTCCCTTGTACCATACTACATATTTTCATCAAACAGATTGGTCTTTTACCAACTTCATCAGTCTCTGGGTTTAAACTGGATAAAGGGTTCAGGAGAGCTGGGGAATGAGGACTAATGAATACATAAATAATCTGCTCACAGAAGATTCATTCCGAATGACTAAAAAAGGGAATGTAATTCCCTCTAGATATATAGTCAAAAACTAATAACTGAAAAGATCAGTTTAATACTTTGATGACAAAGAGCAATTTTCTAGGCAGCTGTCAGTTGATAGGTATTTATAGAAATCCAGCATTTTTTCTCTGTAAAAGTCCGACTAGAATGGATGAGAGTAGAACAAAATAATTGCTTCTGGCACTGACTTTGTCAACTATTTCTAAACAGCAACTCCCTAATGTGCTTCTCCCAAATTACCTGTTTGGGATCTGATTGTGGCCTCTTTTGGTTTAGTAATACAAGGTGGATCATGGGTTCCTAAGACACAGCTGAAGCTGCCTGAAATGAACATTCAGTTTTTTCAGGCTCAGCTGAAAAGACACAAGATAAGCAGTTATGCATCCTTTATTCCTCCTCCTTTTGCCTGGTGCTGTCCTATTGTAAGGATAACTCACCAGTGATTGTTGAGGTGGGTAACATTGTTGGACGTGGTGGGAATAATGCAAATGTAACGTCACAGATTGGAAACCAGAGTGGCAACAGCTTGCCTAAATGGAAAATATAGAGAGGAAGATGGAGATGATGTCTACCTGGGATCGACACCAATGTTTACCGCAATGTCTTCGGGAGCAGTATCTGTGTTGCCAAAACAGCATGGAGCTGGGCTTGGAGCCATCACTTGAATTTGCCCTGCTTCTGGCAGGTTTTGCAGCTGTTCACAGGTGCTGCACCTGCCACTGCCACCTGAACAAGCAAGGCTGGAGCTTGGCATCATGTTTGTGGCACCACTGAGGCTGCGTTGAAGGAAACAGCCATGGGACACCATGAGCTGGTGGGCATCTCACTGCTGTTGACTGCAAACACCACAAGCTGCTGAACCAGATATCAAAAAAATCGAGTAGAATTCTTAGAAGTTGTAGGATTGCAGATAAAGGTTGCAATACAAAATCTTGCATATCTACCTGTAATTATTGAGTTGGTAAAATCCAGTTTAAGTCTTTCTCTGCTATACTGGGGCATAAAAACTGAAAGAGGTTCTGTTATGAGTTGCCACAGGGGAATCAGAGAATGCCAGGTTGGAAGGGACCTCAAGAATCATCTGGTCCAACTTTTTTAGGTGATATATAGTATAAAGGACCAGCACCCTGTCAAACTGAGCCTTAAAAACGTCCAGTGTAGAGGAATACACCACTTCCCTGGGGAGATTATTGCTTGACATGAGCTGGCAATGTGCACTCGCAGCCGAGGGGCCAACTGTGTCCTAGGCTGCATCAAAAGAAACGTGGCCAGCAGGGTGAGGGAGGGGATTCTGCCCCTCTGCTCCACTCTGCAGAGACCTCACCTGAAGTCCTGCGTCCAGCTCTGGAATCCTCAACATAAAAAGGCTATGGGACTGTTGGAACAGGTCCAGAAGAGGCTACAAAGATGATCTGAGGGCTGGGGGACCTCTGCTATGACAGGCTGAGAGGGTTGGGGTTGTTCAGCCTGGAGAAGGCTCTGAGGAGACCTTAGAGCAGCTTCCAGTGCCTGAAGGGGCTTTAGGAAAGCTGGGGAGGGACTGTTTACAAGGGCATGGAGTGATAGGGTGAAAGGGAATGGCTTGAAATTGGGGAGGGGGAGATTTGGATTAGACATGAGGAAGAAATTCTTCACGATGAGGGCGGTGAGGCCCTGGCACAGGTTGCCCAGGGAAGCTGCGGCTGCCCCATCCCTGGAGGTGTCCAAGGCTGGATGGGGCTGTGAGCAGCCTGGTCTGCGGGAGCTGTCAGTGGATGGGCTTTGGGGTCCCTTCCAACCCAAACCATTCTATCATTATTCCAACATTCATAGAATCGTAGAGTAGTCTAGTTCCAGCTGCTCTCACCGTGCAACACACTCCTGGCGCAGCGGGCAGGGCTGAGTCCCCCTCCCTCTCCGCCCTGGCCCAACATGGCGCGCGGCGCCTCACCCCCTCTCCGCGCAGGCGCTGCCGCGCGTGACGCCGCCTCCGCCAGGCGCTGCCGGGGCCGTTGCAGCCGCCGCCTCGGCCGATGGTGCCTTCGCTCCTTCGCGCGGGAAGATGAGGCTGCTGGCGGCCGGCTTCTTGCTGGTGGCACCTCTCTGCGCCGCCTTCTACCTGCCCGGCTTGGCTCCCGTCAGCTTCTGCGAGGAGAGCGAGAAGAGCGAGGGCTGCAAGGTGAGGCCCGGGCAGGGTCTGCTGGAACCCGCCCGCTGCGCCCTGAGGTGTTCGGCCACGCCGGGAGGGTCGTAGAATCGTGGAATGGTGCGGGGTAGAAGGGACCCCAAAGCCCACGCACTGCCACCCCTGCCGCGGGCAGGGACACCTCCCACAGACCAGGCTGCTCACAGCCCCATCCAGCCTTGGACACCTCCAGGGACGGGGCAGCCGCAGCTTCCCTGGTAACCTGTGCCGTGGCCTCACCACTCACATAGCGAAGAATTTCTTCCTAATGTCTAATCTAAATCTTCCCCTCTCCAGTTTCAAGCCATTCCCTCTCGCCCTATCACTCCATGCCCTTGTAAACAGCCTCTCCCCAACTTTCCTGCAGCCCCTTCAGGCACTGGAAGCTGCTCTGTGGTTTCTTTAGATCCTACTCCAGCCTGAACAACCCCAAATCTCTCAGCCTGTCCTCATAGCAGAGGTGCCCCAGCCTTCAGATCATCTTCATAGCCTCCTCTGCACCCATTCCAACAGTTCCATATCCTTCTTATGTTGGAGTTTCCAGAGCTGGACACAGGACTCCAGGTGGGGTCCCAGCAGAGCGGAGCAGAGGGGCAGAATCCCTTTCCTTGCCCTGCTGGATACAGCCCTCTGTGGCAGCAGCCCTCAGGGCTGTCGGAGGCTGTAGTGACTCCACTGTGGCATGGTGAGCTCCCAAACGTGCCACAGCTCTTGCCTGTGAGCCACATGTTCCGTGAGGGCCGCACCTTTGTTTTTACAAGTCTGTATTTTCTTTTACTTGCCTGTTTCAGTCACTGATCGAGCTCTTTGTGAACAGACTGGACTCGGTTGAATCAGTTCTCCCATATGAATATGATGCGTAAGTACATTGCAACATGCTTCTCTGAACCTTTGGAAAGGCTGCTTTCTATCCTCAGTGTGGTGATGCAACTCCCAATAGAGTATGTCTTTTTCTGGTGAGCAGTGTTGTGGATGTAGGGGTGGAAGAGTAAATGGAACGTTCAGTGGCTGGAATGAGATACAAGAGGGTGGGAAGGATGAAGGCCACACCTGTGCCTCTGGATCATCCTCTCTTATTGTTGAAAGGCAAGGCTGGGTTTCTAATCGGTGCATTTTTTTGAGCTGAGTACTAGATTTAGTGTTGAAACTGATATGATTGAAAGTTCTTCCTGGTAGTCAAATCTGGGAAGGCAGCAGCTTTGCGTTCCTTGTTCTTGACAAATAAAAGGAATTGCAAGAAGAGTCATTATTTTACCTTTTCCCATCTTTGTATGTAATTCTTGATTTATTTAATTTTTTTAAAATTTTGATTCTCATCTGTGAAAACTATTATTTGCTTTGGCAGATGTTTCTAGGCCTACTAAGGAATGATACGCAATATGATTTGCAGTCTTGCTATTGGGCACAGAGAAGAGAGAAACTTGCCAGTGTTGTAGGTCTTGTCTTGTATAGTGCAGTGGTAGCAGCAAGATGAGAGACTAGCTTGAAAAGCCTGTAGTGTCTGTATTTGCATTAAACTTTATGGAAGCCAATGAATTTAGGACCATTTATTGAGGGAAAACTACTTATTCCCCAAACATAAGTGATATTAGTATTTTTTTTCATAACTCACTGTTACCAGTGTTTAAATAATGAAGATCTGGAATGTTTACATTCTTTTTTGCATTTGCAGCTGTTTCAGACTGTATAGAGTTGAAAAGAATTGGTGAATAGCATTTGGCACATCACTATTTGAAGCAATTCCCGTTTTTAGAATATGTTTCATGTTAAATACTATTACAAAGATTTTTGTAAAGAGGAAGGTGTGGTTGTTTTTCTGAAACTTCATTTGCAAAAGAAAGGGACAGTCTGTAGTGCAGTCTTTTTTTTTCCTTCTATAAAACATTCTTTTGTTTTAAATTGCTATTTGAAAAGGGTGCATGAACTAAGCATCATGCATTTGGTTAAAGATACTTCAACTGTGATAAATCTTGGTTGAAATTGATACTGAAATAAAAATATTTCTAAATAAATGCCAAATTTCTTTGCAGAGGCTTTCAAATGTTTACTAGCAGTGTTTGACTTGCAAAAGAGGCATGAAAACTGCCATATTAAGGGCATAACTTAAGAAATTGATTTAGGCTGGTATTTACAGTTATGTGTCAATTAAAAATTAAAGATAATCTTTTCCACTTTTTTCCAGTTTTGACTTCTGTCAAGATAAGGAAGAGAAAAGACCCTCAGAAAATCTTGGACAAGTGCTGTTTGGGGAAAGAATAGCGTCGTCTCCGTATAAGGTTAATTTATTCCTTGAAGTTGATCCTGTTTAAGTTTGCTAGCGGTCATTCTGATGGCTGTAATCCGTAGGCATAGCTGAAGATTTGTTGATTATTTGATTATTTTTATTTGTTTTTCTAAATATAAGCTTTATAATATTTATGTAATAAAGCCAAAACCCTTCTTGCCCGCCACCTTCGAAGGCATTTTAGGGTGGTTAATTAAAATTAGGAAGATGAACTTGTAATCATTCTTCTTTACTGTTCCTCTGATAAAGACATCCAGAACCTATATCTTCAGTAGTTCTTTAACAGCTGGGTGTATAATATGTTAGGAAATCTGAAATTATTAGGTTATTTAAGTGTAATGTTGAAGGCCTTAAACTGGTGATCCAGGAACTGTTTCATATACTTGGTTATACTGTTAGGCAGCTTCCAGAATGGGAAGGGAAGGTCAAGTTAGGGCTCACTTCCAGCTTTTCCCTGCTTGTATACACTTAACACCTGTTGTCTAAACCAAAGTTTTTCATTGTGAATGCATGTCACTTGAAGTCATCTATAAAATAAACGTATGGAAGTATTTTGTGGATTAGATGTGTGGTATTTTTCTGTATCATGCCCTGCATTAGCAATGACCAAACGTAGCATTTCTAAAAACCTGTCCAGTCAACTTGGGAAAAATATTAGCAGTAAAAGAGATATGATCAAACACTGCAGTCAACACTTGAAAGCTGTATGTTGTTCAAGTGAATTTGTTGGCAAAATTGAAAACTGGACTATGTTTGTGTGGGAGAGTTGCTAGATAATACAAATCCCTGTGGGAAAAAGGCAGCAGAATTTCCAAATCTACTGCTGCTCAGTCATTAGGGACTCGGTTGCATCTCTGTGTAGGACTGTTGGGGAGGTGATGCTTCCTTCCAGCTGTAAGATGCTCCTAGAAGTCTTTTTTTGGTTTTGACTCTCTAAGTTAATGTAAGTCTTAGGACTACTGGCTGCAAGAAGCTTTTAAACATTTAGCTTAAGGGGTCATTTGGCTGGATACCCATTTAATAGATGAGGTATTATAACAATTGCTTGTTTGAAATGGCTACATACTACTTAGGCCTTGATAATGTTAGAGTTTTCAGTCATGTTATAATAATGTTAGCTCACTAACAGGTAAATCCTAGCTGGGCTGGAAGACAAGCTTGATAAACATGAGCATGTTTCTCTTAGGTTGCGTCTGCAGTTGAAGTATAGATGCTATGCAGCTTGTTGCATTTTTGGAAACCTTGTCTAGTGACTTAATTGTGGGGTAAATGTAGAACAGAAGTAGAACAGAACTTTCAAAAAGGCTGTAGTTTAGTCTGGTTTAGCAAATGATGGACTTACCAAACCAAACAAAATGGTAAAAGGACAAAGTGTTGACCTTTCTACTATTTTTCAGATTCCAGTCCTCAAGTTTTATCTGGAGGTAGTTTATTTGGGCTATTAAAGAGATTTTTAGCAATATAAATGGGGATTACTGCTGCTGGATATAAATAGTCCTGCAATTTAAGCTAAAGGTGTTGTATAGGAATTTCTGGTTTTAGAAACTCAAAGACCTCTTTACATGAGAAAAACGCTCTAAAGGGTTTTTGAAGCAAAACTGAAATTACTCTTTTTGCGTGCTTTCTTAACAGTTCACTTTTAAAAAGCAAGAAACATGCAAGAAGGTTTGTACAAGATCATATGACCCAGGAAACAGTGCTGATAAAACCAAATTGGCTTTTTTGAAGAAAGGAATGCAGCTGAATTATCAGCATCACTGGTGAGCTGTGTGCTTGAGGTTGGGTTTGGTTTTCCTTTTGCTGCTTTTTTGCATTGTTATCTGTGTTCTAAGTGGTTGCTTTCTTCCTTCTGCTTGACAGTTGTCCTGTACTGTGTGTCTTGTGGGCACTATTGAAAATTGTATGCATTACATGAATGTTAAATGTCAGTGTGAACTAAGGTGCACCCCTTTCTGAGGTTCTTTGATTTCACTCTAGGATTATTGATAACATGCCAGTAACGTGGTGCTATGATGTGGAAGATGGACAAAAATACTGCAATCCAGGATTTCCCATAGGGTGTTTTGTTACTCCAGATGGTAGAGTTAAAGATGCTTGTGTTATAAATGTAAGTGGTGCAACTTTTTTCATTACTATAGCAAGTGTAATTTCGTTTACAGTTTTATTTTTAAGCTTTTTTTTCCTGAAAAAGAACAGCTACCCTTGTAAACATGGTTAACGTTCAGAATGTGGGCATGGACAAAACTCAGTTCCACCTCTGTATGTGGTGTCTCGCTGATAAAATTGTGTAAAAAAAGTTTATATAGTTCTTTTGAACAATACAGATAAAGTTGTAGAACAACTGTATTGGTGTCTAAAAGCCTTAGAAAACTGATGTTTTGGTTTTGAAATTTCATGTGTATCCTTTGTTGTACCTATTCATTCTTTGTCCATGCTGTATTTGCCTGCAAGACCTTTTTCTATCAGATAGCAGTGTTATAGTAAAGACCTAGAAATGAGTACAGTATTCTCCTTGCAAAAGTTATGTCTAGCACAATTTGGAAGTTAAACGTGTCAGGAGTTTTCCACATAGCTGGAAGATAACACCCAGCTGTGACAGGGAAGGAATTTTATTGACAACAATTAGAAGTGTGTCAGTCATCCTGGGAGTTCTGTGGCGAACTAGTGCAGTCACAGATAATAGTGATACAGTTCTATCCCTCCTGGGGTGAGGGACCACACTACTCTGACGGTGAGGAAAGAGCTCTGCTATGACTCTGCTCTGCCACATGACTTACTGCTTCTATGCAGTGCAGTCTATTTGTATTCAACAGATCTGGTGCTTCTTGGAGGCAAAGCATTTACCATGCATGTTCAGTTTACTGTCTGCAATTACCTTCAAACTCCATTAGGCTCCTTAGACTATTGAAAATGGTCTGTGAATGGAATAACCTGTTCTATTTAGGTATTCAGCTCTATTACTTTGTATGTGAGGTTGTTTTTATGTTAGATTGATACCGATGTATGTTGTGTTGGAAGCTGTCTGGTATACAGAAAATTGTAGCAAAGTCAGCAGTCTCATTTTTAAAGTTCTTGACTGCTTGCGCCCTCTGCTGTTGAAGTTTCTCAATCTCTTGATGATATTTTTTGTAGTCAGAATTTAACAAGAAGAACACTTTTTACCTCTTCAACCACGTTGACATAACGATCATGTACCATAGTGGGAAGGATGAAAACTGGCCTGGTGCAAGACTCGTGATGGCGAGACTGAGACCGCAAAGGTAATTGTGCATTAAAGGAGCAGTTTCTAGCACTGGGGAGTCCTAACAGTAATTGGAAGCTTAAAAGATGATACTTAGTATCACTGAGTTCTGAGGAGCTGGTTATTCAAAGTTCTTACAAAGCTCCAGTGTACTGGTTCACAGCCGAAACTGTATTTACAAAGGGCAATTCCACAATTGTGTCATTTAACTTTGATTAGAAAATGTTCCCCAAAGTCCTTTCTAATTGGAAAACTTCTTATGCAGATCCTGAGACTTGACAGAAATTATTTTTATTGGTTTGCATGTGTGTGTGCATTACTTTCTTTTAAAAGAAATGTTTTCAGGTACACTGAGAAACATTCTTTAATTGAGTGATGATCTCCCATGTAATCTTTTATTGCGGCGTTGCCTCCTGAATGTATGTTGCATAAATGTGCAGTATTCGGTATCTGTAGAAGTGTACATTTTCCTTTGTAAGTTTCAATACTGAGGCATAGGTGAAATATCAGGTTAATGCTGACATTCAGAACATCAAGAGATGACTTATTTTCTAAGATAATTAACATATTCTCTTAAGCAGTAGCTTCTGCATTTCTGTGTTGACCAGAGGGGAGATGAACCACTTCAGAGATCAGAGTCAGACTGAAGGTGTTACTTTGGCCTCTTGTCAGTCTGTGCACAGTTAATTCTTACTTATGTTTGAAAACTGCAGATCATTTATAAGATTTCAAAGTAGATTGCTTTTTTTAGCTAAATTCGTCCAACTTTTCTGCAGAGTTTAAGTACATTCTTAAATTACACTACCACAGTTTAAGTCGTACAGACATGTATGGTACAACATGACTCAAGTATACTTTACTTTTTTTTCTGTTGCAATGGAATGGTGTGTTTTTAGTGAATTATACTTGCTTTGCAAGTTTATTCCTTCCATTTACCTCTTTTCTGTGATGATCACAAGAAGATTCTACCGATCTTCGCCATTTTTCATTTAACGCTTCATCAGTTTCATCCGTAGTGGTCGAAAGATGAGAATTTGTCTTTTCACCAGTAATGTGGACCACAAGGGGGCACCGTTAGGTCGTACATAAATTCGATTCTGTCATCCTCTGATCTGACGTTTTGCTTGGTGCTTTGCTTCAGCATTGATGCTATCCTGATGAGGAAGGAGTATTTGTAGTAGGAGCACCCTAGACCTTTCATGAAAGTTCGTCTTATCTTGTAGCTTTGCTTAGTTCTTGACGTGTAATAATGCATATAAGGTAGAATTGTTTCTCTAAATTGGATAAATAGAACTCACCCAAGATGTGTGAGGGAGAAGCTATTTTCTAGTGAAATGATATACACAGCTCTCCTTATTTGGTTTTGTTTTAAATAAAAACTTGTTTTAATTGCCTTAGAAAAGAATTTGTGAGAATTCATCCTGTAGAGCATATAGAAATATATTTATTTATTTTCCCGTTAGCTACAAACACACAGATGAGAACAACTTAAGTTGTGAAGGTCCACCTATGGAGATTCCTGGAGAATTCACCAGTAAACTGAATTTGATCTACACTTACTCTGTGACATTTGAAGTAAGTATTGAATCTGTTACATGAATGTGTCATTCCCCAAAAGAATGAAATCAAAGCAACTGAGTAATTTGCTAAAAGCCATAACTGGATTAAAACAATGAAAATTCCGTAAGTATGGTTTTGTGAAGCAATTTTCTATCACTGTAGACTTTTGAAGTGTTTAAATAAAGACTTTTTTTTTGCCCTGTTTTATTACTAACAGAAAGGCGGTAAACTGAATAACTGCAATAATTGTCTTCCTTGAAGTGTGCTCTGTCTCTGTATTTTCAGAGTTCAGTCAGCATAGAGTCTCATGTTGAAGAAGTGTTTATAGCATACTTGGAGATGATTTTGTGTTGAATATTGATTTTTGCATATTATAAAGCTGTTTTTTCTAGCGAAGTTTCAAGGTTTGTCTCATTTTATGTGACTTTTGTTTTATTCTCTTGCTGATTTTGAGTAGGAGGTCATTTATCGTTAGAGTTAATACTCTAATGTTTACTAATACTCTAATGCTTTATTCAGCCCTGTTTTGACTTAGACTGGAGGAAATTAGGCTTTTTTGCCACTGGGACTTAACCCCAGCATGGAAGTGAGCCTCCTGTGGGGGTGAGAATAATTTGATTCAAGCTGCTTCAAACCTTGGTACCTTGGTTCCAGTCTGTCCTGAAAGCATGGTGGTTCTTCTGATGTAAGACACCCATCTTTCGGAGCTTGGCTTGAGACCACCAGTTTATTTTATGTAGGCAGTCAAGCAGCTGTCATATGGTAACAGCTTTCACTCTACCAAATTGAATTTGATTTGAACCAATGACCTTGAGGTGCAAGGCTCTGTATCTTGTTACTTTTCCCGTGAGACACCGCATCCTCCTTAGACTCTCAAATTTTACTACAGGAATGAGCCTCCTGTCTGTTAACATTTGTGTTGAGATCTTGATGATAAATAGCAATCTAGAATTGCAGTGTGAACTTTGTCTGTTTTTTCACGCAGCGTGTTAGGCATTTGGGCTACCGTTACCCTTTTCCTCGGGAGCAGAGCAGTTAAGGCTCTACTGCTGTGGGTTCAGGTGCTTCCAGCAGATGGCACTGGGCACCCCTCAGTTGCCAGGTGCTGCAGAACTGCTTACTTTCTCTTATCTCTTTTCCCCTTGGTTAGTAATAATACCTGGTTTGTTTTACTTTTTATCAGTAGTTTCAAAATAATGTAAAAGGAGAGTGTTTATCAGTGAAAAGTACTTTTTAAATACAAGAATATTAGTTTTGGTAATCTTGAATGCATAAACCAGTAAAATGCGTAACTGTTTTATGGTCCTTTCTGATATGGCAGCTGACTTCTGATGAGAAAGCTATGGTGTCTCTAATTAATTCAAATGGAACAAGGTATTTGGCTCTCTGTATGTGAAAAATACAGCGTCATTCCTCTAATTCTTTATACACAAGCGTACAAAAATATAAGCACACGAGCAGTTTGTACTTGAGTAATAAACTTCAGAACCACACTTCTGAAACTCTCTCCCAGCTAGCTGGGATCAAGTGATGAACTACTGATCGGGCTTATAAACAGCAACTTATGGCAGCTTCAGCCACCTTGTCATGTTAGTGCAATTCTTCACTGTTACATGTTCCTTATCCAGAACATGAATCGGAACTTAAAAATTCTAGGCTGAAGACGTAGTCTCAGTTTTGAGAATTTGCTGTACAAACTTACCACCGGGTGAATAAGTGAAATTCAGCAGAACTTCATGCCAGCTGGGAAACAGAAGTTGGTAGCAGGACAGCAGACGTCCATGGCATGAGACAGGCCATAGAGGACAAGGGTTGGAGGTCAGGAAGAATCATTACTTGTACAGCTCTCATATGAAGCGTTTGCAGGAGGAGAAAGAACATGGAAGCATCCTTCAAAGGTGGAAGTTGCTGCATGATGTCTTCTTAAATCCTTCACAGGGATCTCTGGAAATGGAAGTTGTCTGCCAGGAATCGGAGTGGAAAATAGGGTTTGTGAAAGAGATTTGAAGTGCTTATTCCTTCTTGGAGACTGCAACAAACTTGTATCTATTAATTGTTATTTAATTTCTTTATAGGAAAAGAATAATATTAAGTGGGCATCCAGATGGGACTACATTTTGGAGTCCATGCCACATACAAACATCCAGTGGTTTAGGTATGACTTGCATTATTCAGTGAATAGTCTTGCAGAGGAGCACAGAGATTTCTTATTTGTGCTTTTAGGGATATATAACTTCTGCCATGGTGGAGCAAGGTCTGTTAGTCTTCAGGCAAGAAAACTTCCGTGTTTTCTATATGTGAAGTAGCTTTTATCAGTCTTCCATCTTCAGGGAGCAACTGTAGTATGGTATTTCACCAAAGGAATGCACTATTAGTGTCCAAAAATATAGCAGCTTCCATCATTCTACTTGATCATTTCCATTCTGTAGAACTTTTGAGATGTCACTGCTCTGCAGTGTTCTTACTGTCTGGCTTTCTCTAACTGCCAAGTGAGAGGTACATATGCATACTGTGTGTTTTGTACTCAGAAGCTGCTTACGGTTAAAAGAAGGGCTTTTTTAATGAATAAAAGATATATATGAAAAGCTCTTATTTCCCTCTGCGTCATGCAGATGATATCAAGTAAATATATAACTTGTGTTGGAACGTTAATATTTTGCAATACGAAGCGTTTGAAAAGGCTGATCTTATGTCTCTACAAAATATAAATGGCATGATGTAGTTTTCATTGGTCGATAGATACAAAATCTACTTGACAGTCAAGTCTAATTTGAGAGCTGGAACTGTTTCACTAGGAAAGTGACTTTTGAGCTATGTGAGGGGTAAAAGAAAAAGCAATAAGTAACTGTCTTGAGAACAAAATATCACAAAATACTATTATTCTCACTTCTGTCTCCTAAGTAATCATAAAGATTCACAACTTAAACCAGTTTCTGCTCTGGGTGGGAATGACTTAAATAAAGTGATTATCTAAGGCTGTTCTTCAGGCTTGAGCTGTACTTGGTATGAATTGAAGTGCATGTCCCGAAACCTGAATAAGTGGACTGAAAGTTTGACTTTTTCTTTATCTACAGTATAATGAATTCCCTCGTAATTGTTCTCTTCTTATCTGGTATGGTGGCTATGATCATTCTGAGGACTCTTCATAAAGATATTGCAAGATACAACCAGATTGACTCTTCTGTGAGTAAGATTTACAGCTTTTACATGAGCATGTTTTTAGGGCGATAGTGATGTATGTCAATTAGTCTTGAATGCAATCTAAAGAGATCTATCACAAGAATTTGATATGTGTTAATATATCTGGGGGTTAAAAGTAGCTTTATTGCTATTTCATCTTTTCTAACAGCAGAAATATATGGGCAGATGTGGCAGTCTTACTTTCCCAGCATTGTTTGATGAACTTGTAATATACAAGGACAGACTTTGGGTTTTAGGAGTATGTGGAGAGATTCACAGGAACTTTTTGGTAATGAATAAAGTCGTATTTGAAATATAAATCCCTTTGTTCCAAGGTCTCAACCAAGGAAAGTGATCGTGAATTAAAAAGACTTGACCAGCAGATTGAGTGAAAGGCTGAGTGAAAATTACTCTTTCTCACTGGTAAAAGTGGTTATCTGCTAGCCAAAGATGAGAAGTAGTGTCAGATACTACAAAGGTTTGAATTTTCACTGTTGCTGTCAGTCTAGATAAAGATGTACTTTAAAATGCACAAAAATGTTTCATATTGAAACTAAAACATCTGAAAGTACTTTTATTCTTCTCTGTGGTTTTGATATTTAATATCTTTTGTTAATGCAAATTCAGACACTAATTAAAGTGGAAGAATTTTCCACATCCTTTAACTAATCGTTTTTGTGAAGCTCCTGTTTGATCTCTCAATTAAATTATGTTCAATATCTTATACTGTGTTGTCTTTATTAGTTGGTCATTCTTAATGTGATAAAGAGCAAGACTTGTAGAAGCTTGATAAGTTTTTACAGTTAACAGAAGGGATAGGTGTGACTTGAAAAAAACACTTCTTAATTTTCTTTCCAGTTGTAAGAAACTTAAAGGTCTGTTGCAGTTCAAGGAACTGCTGTAGAAAGGTGTGAAATAATTGTGCAAAAGAGGACCTAGTCTGAGGAAGTTGCAATGAAGCAAATTAGTATCTCGCAGTTAGGGAATGCTACTTGGAGAGAATTACACAAGCCAGTGATTGAGTTCTTAATGTATTCGTTTAATGTTCTGCCAATACCAGCCGTTTTTTAGTGATGTGGACTCACTGGGACATACATTAATGAAGTGTTTAGAAATCATTAGATTACTTTTAAGGGTCTTGTGGCTAAGAGAAGATTCCTGAACTGAACTTAAGAGATTTCATGTCAGTGTCTTTTCAACAATGACTGGTAAAACTCTTGTCTTCTTTCTTACATCTCTTTGGTTGTGACTACGTCAGTGTAAGGGACTTAAATCTTTGTTAGTACATTTTCAGAACTGGGCTAAACTAATGGATGAGGAGATTTGAGGCCATGTCAAGCTTTCTTACCATGTGTTGTTGTGTAGTGTAATTCTAGTGATAAGCTATCCACTGAACCAAGCTTAATACTGCTCGGTTGAATGAAACCTGTAGCTTTTACGTTTGTGAGGAAGAGAGCGGTCTTGAGAGGTTGGATATTTGTGGTTGTGTGTGGGTTGTCTTTGTGAGGGGAAGTGTTTCTTTTGAGTGACTTTGATGGAAAGTTTTATTCTTCAGTGGCTCTAAGAAACCACAGCTGTATTGAGGATCCCATCGTGCCACCCATCTGTTCACTTCTGACAGTGGGACAGAGTGTGTTGGTACTTGCTCCTTCCAATATTGTCACTGAGACTGATGTAACTTGTAGTGGAAGCAAAAAAGATAAATACTTGAGCTGAATTGAAACGCTATAATCCAAGTTAAACTAAAATTAATGCTTTGTTTTAGTTTAAATTTAGAATGACATTATATAGTGTGGCTAATTACATTCTGATTTTCCTTGCTTTAAGAGATGACGATTTTCTTGATCGATCCTGCTTTTTTCTTTCACTGCACCATTAGGGGGTTGTAAAATCAATGAGATATGAATCAGATGCAATTAGCCTCTCTTTGGATCTAAACTGGAAGTTAGTAGAACTTTTAAAATATGTATTTTGTCTCTTGTTTGTGTTAATTCACTATTGCATTATGTATCCTGGCTAAATACATTGTTGATTTTATATAGGAAGATGCCCAAGAGGAATTTGGCTGGAAGCTGGTTCATGGAGATGTGTTTAGACCTCCAAGGAAGGGAATGTTACTGTCTGTCTTTTTGGGCCAAGGAACACAGATTTTCATTATGACATTTATTACTTTATGTAAGTAACTTTGTTAAGGTGTTGTGTTTATAGTGGCACAGTGTGAGAAAAATGCAGTATCATTAAACAAATGATAGAAGCCTGCTTTTGGAAATGATGTCTTTCCTTTAGTAAAATAAAATATTAATGTTGTTTCAGAACAACAATCCAGCTTAATTCAGTAACACTGTTGTAAGCAGTGCTGTTCAAAACATTATGGTATCCAGGCTAATTCTGATTCTTCACAATTGCAGAAATGAAGCTTACTTGTTACAATTTCCTTTATAAAAACCAACAAAACAGTTTGTCATAGTGTAAATTATCCAAGGATCCAGAAATGCAAGTTCAAAGACATGTAATCAAAGCTTTAATGTTTTTGGAACACTTGCTATCTAATATGTTTGACACAACAGCCTGCAGCCATGCAGAAATAAGAGCAAGAATGTGTGCCAGTGAAATAATTCTGACACAGTGTTGAGATATGAGAGCCATAAATAGCTCTGTATACATATGATGATGGAACCTGTCACAAGTGGGTCTTTTATTGTATATTATCTATAAAGTATATCGCCATTCCTTTTCTTATGGCACAGTAGAATTGGATGAGATACTGAATTTATTACTAAAGAAGAATTCTTCCGATTCCACTCTCCAGGTCTTCTTCAGATTTTTTGATATTTCATAGAGGAGGTACTTTTTTTTTTACCTATTCATTACAGGACTGTAAGATAAATAGTGTTTTATTGATGCCCTCATCTTCCACTGTTGATCATAGCTCTTTGTAACTTACTTAGCTGCAGTAGTTTCCTGTGCAACCAGTGTAATATATAAAGAAATTGGGACAGGATCCTTTTTCTGTTTAAAACCAAAACTTTCCACTAGACACCACTGACAAACTCTATTTCTAAGAATATCTCTGGGCTGGCTTCTACACTTTGTTCAGACACAGGCAGCCTTCAGAGGCTTTTTTTCAAGGTAGTATATGCTTGAGTGTTGTTAACTGTTATGTTGGCTGAGGCCTTTTGTGGAATTTCAAACAAGTGGCTCATACCCCTGATATCTTCTGTCTGCACACTTCTGTCTATAAAAAAACCAAACAATTACAGCTCTCCCAAACTCCCCCAGAAAACCCCAGCAACTTCCTCCCAACAAAAATTACCCTTCTTTTGCTACTTAAGCATACTTAAGTATTGACTGTGTATGTTTAGAGGAGGACAGTATTGTTTTGGAAGCAGACTTGTTCAAGCTGAAATTAGGTTCAGGTTTGTTGTTCATCTCTGGCTTTTTATTTTACAGTCTCTTGGCTACAAGAAACTTTCTATTTGAAAGATGAGGTTGAAATAACACTATTACGAATGAAACAGTCGTGTTAGGGTTATGGTTCTGTGATTGGGACGTATGAGAGCATATGCACGTACTCTTTACTTAAATATGTGGTGGTGAAATGCATAAGCCTGAATTCTGACATGTGCACAAATGACTAAATCTCTCTTGTTTTTAGTCCTAGCTTGCCTTGGTTTTCTTTCTCCTGCCAACCGTGGTGCTTTGATGACCTGTGCAGTTGTATTGTGGGTCTTATTGGGAACTCCTGCTGGTTACGTGTCTGCTAGAATGTACAAGAGTAAGTACATGTATTTGTTTAATGTGACACAGCAGGTTAAATTTAGAATTGCAGAGCTTAATGTAAACCTCAGACTGGAGCTGGTGTCTCAGATAGCTCAGATAGTTTCTTGCTGCTGTACTGCAAAACAGTTGAAAAAAGTTCTGAACTCAAAATTGTTTTTACTTTTTCCCGGCAGCGTTTAGAGGCGAGAAGTGGAAGACGAATGTTTTGCTTACAGCTCTGCTGTGCCCAGGGTTGGTATTGTTTCCTCTTGTTCATTCCTTTACTCTTAAGGATAAATAAATCTGAGCTGGGAAGGAGGAGGAAAGTGAATTGTGCTGGTACTTGTGATGGGGATTATTTTCTTTATTATTCTCTCAGTTTTTGTTCCCTTTGAGTATTACCTATCTGAATATGAAGAAAAGTGAATTCTGAGGAGCTGGAGCCTAATACTCTGGAATATACCTTCTTAGTATCTTGTTTTGAAATCAGCTGTGGAGTAGGAGGAATGATATGGCTTTTCTGCAAGGTTGCTTCACAGCCTTTGAGAATCGCTGCACCAGAACGTTGGGCATAGTGATGGGGTAATTTGGTAGCACAGAACTTGGTGCATTCCAGGTAATCCCATCTGAACTGTGAACACAGTCACTTTGTTAGGAAGTACGTGGTTTTATGGTAACTTTGAACTCCCTGTAGTTTTCTTTTATAAATAGCTGGAGACAGCCCTTTAGGCAGAACCTCTGTTAATTTAGCCATGTTATTGAGAAGGACACAGGAAATTTTTTTTTTTTTAAAGTTAATAGCTAGGTACTGCTGTCCTGAACAGGTGATCTTTATGGTCCCTTCCAACCCAAACCATTCTGTGATTCTGATCCGATATAATCTTTTATATAAATGCAGGTAGTGTCCAGTTTCGGATATGACCAAAGCGTTTATCATACCGTGGCCAATACTGCTGTGCTTGGGAAGGACAATAGCTCTCCGGCCTTTTGTTTTCTTGTAGCTCTGAAGACCTTCTGTGAGAATTAGATCAGTGAAGAGAGGGAACAGGAACGAATTTCTGTGCAAGTCTTCTCCATTTCTTGGTTGCAAGTTTGGATACATAACTTACCCTTTAACAAATGTGCTAGGTGAAAGTTGAGGAAAAGATTATAAATAATTTCTTAAGGTATCTCTCCCCTAAATAAGCCCAAAATGAATAAAACATGACTTGGTTTCGAGTACAGTAGTGTTTCAAGAAGTGAAATGCATTTGATAACAATAGAGTATAGTTTTTCTATGAGGAAGTCTTATTTCTAAACAAAATATGCTTCAGCCTCCATGCTGTTGCTTAGATATTATCTTGAGAGAGAAAAAAATATTTACCAGTGGAAGGAGTACTGTGCTGATCGTTTAAACTCCCAAATAAATTTAGTTTCACAGAGGAAGTAAAATGATTGGGGATGGTAGGATATGAACAGATGTCTTGATTATGCTGTGCTAGATCAATAAATTTGCATAATATCATAAACAGCCTAAGGTGTTACAGTCTCATTGGACTGATGGGAGCTCATATTTGCAGCATTTTTTCTGACTTCAGAGGGGGTAAGTGGAGTCTGTTTTATGGGCTTGGGCAGATGATAAAGATTAGCAAGACTTCTAAAATGGATTTGATTTCTTATTTTTTGTTCAACACATGCTTCCACTGGGGGTTATTTGTGTGTGCTTATTTAACAAATCTATTCCCTCAGTTTTGGCAAGTGTAGGCCTCTTGTAGGAAAAAAAGGAGCCTGTCTATTGCTGTAATCCTCCCTCTTTGGTTTCATATGTTTAATAGGAATGGTTGGACTCGATGATCTGGTGGGTCTCTTCCAACCTGGTTATTCTATAATTCTATGATAGGCAGTCTGTTTTAAACAGTGGCTTTATCATAGATACCTGTGTTAGAGGCATTGGGTGTTGCAAGCATTTTTACATTAATGGCACTATTGCTGAAAGTAACCATTCAGAATGAAAGATTTTTCTAATGTGGGCTTAAGTGGTCTTTTAATATTAACTGATATTTATTCTTTACTGAATTGTTTTCTAATCTTTTTTCAGGATTGTCTTTGCTGATTTCTTTATTATGAATCTCATTCTGTGGGTGAAAGGATCCTCAGCAGCCATCCCTTTTGGCACTTTGGTTGCCATCCTAGCTATGTGGTTTGGAATTTCAGTCCCACTAACCTTTGTTGGTGCATACTTCGGCTTCAAAGAGAAGGTATAGCACTTTGAATACAGTTTTGAAATATATCTGTCTCCTGCAGTTGAGCCATTGAATCCCTGAGTGTGCAAGAAGTGATTGGATTGAAACATGTATGATCCTACGATTGTAAAGTGATATTTTGCTTTGTCATGGTTTTGGAACTGAGTGTATGCTTGTAGTGTCACACTAAATTTTTTTTGTCTGTTCATTAGCATCAGATTTTAATAGTGCTCTTGGAGGCCTTGATTGCCTTTTGTGCTTCAGTACCTCAGCATTTCATGTCTGAAGTTGTACTTCAGAAGTATTCCAGTTTGTACTTCACTAGTTTGAGATAACACCAGACAACTAAGGAAACAATTTTTTGTTAAGGATTGAACAGATTTCTTGGTTTGGTAATTTGTGATGGCTTATGGATGAAAATAAAGTTATGTTGTGTTTATCAAATCTTTAGATGTTAATATTAGGGAAAAGCAATCTTAATTATGATGTAATAATTTATCTTAATTTCTTTCACAGCCTATTGAGCATCCAGTTCGTACAAACCAGATTCCTCGTCAAATTCCTGAACAGTCCTTTTTCACAAAGCCATTACCTGGTATTATAATGGGTGGGATCTTGCCCTTTGGCTGCATTTTTATTCAACTTTTTTTCATTCTGAATAGCATTTGGTGAGTGTAAGTTGTTTTGGGTTTTTTTTCCCCCTGTTGTTGTTATGCTGTTTTGATAATAAACAGAGTTGAGTTTGAACATCCCAAACCAATGAATGTACGGAATAAACCAATTCTTATTTGTTTTTATCTTCTTGCAAACTTTCTTGGAATTTCCAGAATCTGTATATTTTTTTGTGTTTAGAAACTATGAAACTAGTTGTTCTTCTTGACAACTGCTAGGTATGATATTTGAATCCTTTTTCCTTGTAACTTTTTGGCTCTGAACAGCACAAACAGGGCTTTATGTTGTTGTGGTTAGGTGGAGCCTAATCTGCTGTGCAACTGTTATGATTTATGAAATGAATATGAACTGGCAGTTTCAGCTATTAAATCAGAGTGAGGTCAAGGATTTGGGATTTCATGTTCTGCAAAACAAAGACTCCACCCTCTATGAAACATCCTCACCGCTCCTAAATCTTGTCAAAATCTCATCAAGCAGGTGCATGGTAAATTGAACCAGTGCAATCTTTCATAACTTTCACAACTTAAATATGAAATGTTTAATATATTTTTGTTCAATGGAAAACACTAACCTGAAGATGCCAAGTTTTTAAGGTGTCCTCTGTTTATTTGGAGCTTCTTTACAGAACAGTTTTCTAAATCAATTCTTAAATGCAAATATTTTGGATATATTGGCCTTTGGCATTAGTCCTCAACAAAAGTATAAACCAGGTAGTACAATGATGCTCATCTACCAAAAATGAGTCTCTTGTATTTATTTATTCTTTACTTTAGGTCTCATCAGATGTACTACATGTTTGGTTTCCTGTTCCTAGTTTTTATAATTCTTCTGATTACGTGTTCTGAGGCTACAGTTTTGCTGTGCTATTTCCATCTGTGTGCAGAGGTAAGAAGTACAGTTTTGATGCATATACCACTTGCAGCTGGAAGGTGTTAGAGTTGAGGTATTGGCATACACTGTGATGTGCTGGACATGATGAAGGGATTATATTGTCAGCTCTTGACGTCTGTCTTGGCCTCTCTTCTGAAAGGTGCCTTTTGCTTCGGAATCCACTGTTTGCAGCAGATAAGCAAAAATAAAAAGTCTTGATCGTAGAATAATTTCATGTTCATAGTGGATGCAATACAGCTGACTGAGAAAGAAACAAGTAGCTACATGCATGTTGGAATTTTGATTTTTCAGATAAATTTTGAAGAATTAAATGTATTTTGTAAGACATTGTTTTTTAACTGGCTTACTTATATTCTGTTTTCGATGGGATATCTCTTACTGAATGGTTCATTATTTCTTTCAGGATTATCATTGGTGGTGGCGATCATTCTTGACAAGCAGCTTTACAGCAGTTTATCTTTTTATCTATGCAGTTCATTACTTCTTCTCTAAACTTCAGATAACAGGAACCGCTAGCACTATTTTATACTTTGGTTACACGATGATCATGGTCTTGATTTTTTTCCTTTTTACAGGTAAGTACATTGTTTAAACTGAAATGAATGGAGAGATTTCCACTTTTGAGTTGCAAAAGAGTAGGTGAAACAGACTATCTGAAACATTAAATGCAAGTTATGTCTCTTCAGGCAGTGTTACTTTTCTGGTTTGTGACACCGCACATCATAGTAAGATATTCTGTAAGGTTCTTTTTTCTGAATTGAAATTACAGTTATTTATAGTATAATTAATTTTCCCTTGTTGCATATTATATTAGCAGTAAGTTCAAACCATTATATTTTCAAAGTGCTGTTCTTTTTCACTTTGATATCAGGGGTGTTTAACTTGATTCTGGATTTCATAATTGGTTTTAGAAGCTCTATAGTTAGATATACTGCGCTCTGCATATGAAGAATAAAAGCTGTTTTCCCCTTTCACTCTTGAAAAGTGAAGCAAGTTGCTGCTGGGGGGAAAAGTGCATGTTGACAGTAGAGTTCTACTGCTGTTAGAGATGGTCATACCTGCTCATTAAATACTCGCTCTTCTTGATGGCAGGGAATGTACCTTATCTGGAGGAATCTCAGAGCTGAAACATGGCTCTCCACTTATACTAGTCCAACTTTTCTGGTGTTACTCATGCAGACGAGGTGTCTTCTGCAGAGTTAGTCTGGTGTTCATAATCTCACTTGGCTCAGACTATAATTTTGAGGTTGATTTGATGTGAAATCTGTGCCAGATTTACCGTGTTAGATGACATTAGAAATTCTTTGAAGGGTACAGTCCCATTAAAAATAGCTAGGAGCTTTTGTGTTGGTGCTCATCATGCTGGTGCCATTATATATGTGGTTTTCACAAATGAAATCAGATCTTCAATGCATCGCTCTGCTTAGCATCATGAAGCTCTGCAGTGATAGGCCTAGGGAAAATGCTAGTTTGTATACAATGGGCTGTTCCAAAAATAAACCTTTAGGGATCTCTTTGGTTGTGATTGTTTGTATTGTTACCTCTTAACATCTTCTACTTGATTATTGAAACCTGCTGTAATTACTTTGTGTTGGCTTTATGAAATACGTCACTTAACTCCTTTGATGCATTTTAAAAAGAATGGCTAAAATAAGTTATGAAAGTAAGTCTCAGCATCAGGCTTCATATTTGTCGGTTCAGCAGTGAGGGCCTCTTTCATCTTTATTGCCACTAATACTGGTTGAGAATGAGGCAAAAAATGCACTGTTCATAATAAACACTAAAGAAAATTACTGAATGGATTTGAACAAAGCTAGTGCTCTGTAAAAATTATATTTAATAACTGGCTCTTATTGCTGAATTTTTATTTTTGTTATTTAGACTTGTGTCTCTTCAAAAGAAAGTAACAAAATAGTTTTAAAGAAAGTGTGGCAAAAAAGGGAGGATTTAATTATTCTAATTTTTAATTATTCGGAGGCAAACATAGAAGTTGGCATATTGCCAGTTAAACCCCTGCTTAAATCCTGGCAAAACAGACAAGTTCCAGATGTCCTTTATAATAAATATACATTTAAAAGAAAAACAACCCACAGCCCAACCCAAGAATCCCAAACAAACTATAGTGTAAAATGTTTTAATTACTTTTAAGCTAAAGCAGTATGTTAACGTGTGTCTGGGTTTTAGCATAGGTTAGTTGCTATTCTGCCAATTTCAATTTTACTTACAAGATGCAAATTGGTGGAATTAAAAATATCCCTTTTATATATGAAATGATAATTGAAATTGTCATGGCAGCTGCTGAAATGGTATTAAAAGCTTCAGATATGCTGATCCTGGAGTTCTTGATGTGGAGGCCAGCGAGGCCCCAAAAATACAATAATAAGCTGTGCTGCTGTTATTCTTGCAGTGTCTTTTTTTTTGTTTTTCAATAGAATCTGGATAGCGGTGGCTGTGCTGTGTTTGAAGAAAGCTGCTGCATGGTCACTTTAAGTTGAATAGACTGGCCGGTTGCTAGAAAGGCAGAATGTGTATGCAGTATGTGATAAATCCTCACTAATGTAAAACCCTGTGATAAATTCTTTTCTCGTATGTGGTTTGATTTTTGTGGGAGGCCCTGAAATTTAAGCTTCTATGGATAGATGACCCAAGCAAAGTTATGTATCTCTGGCTTTGTTTTGTATGATATTCCTTAATAGCACTTGCTGTATAAATGAAGGGTTCAGTCCTTCAGAAGTTTATGGAGGTGAGGGAGTTTCCTAATGTAACTTCACACGCTGTTCGCAGTAATAGCTTTCCTGTATGTCTGTTCAGAAAGTGGGACCTTGATCTGTTCCACTTAAGTTAGCACTAGGTATTTTGATTTTCTTTATTCTTGCCTATTAGGTCCCAGCAACTGTGACAGAAATATAAAGGACAGTGTTAATACCTCCTACATGGCAGTGTGTTGAGTTACTGTGGAAATCACAAAAGAGATCATAATGAATAAGTAAATAGGAACTGAGTGCTCGTATTGCAACAACGACAATAATATAATCTGACCGGTGAAATCTAACAATTAATGTGCACACCCAAACAAGACAAATGTATTTTAATGTACAAAGTGCAGCTAATCTTTCAAGAAATAATGAGTGTGGTTGAATGGGGATAGCTACGTTTTATTCTAGGAGACGAAAAAATGCTGAACATAGTCAAAGCATGTTGCTTTACAATGACCTCTATTTTTGAACATCATTTTCACTTGTGAGTTAATGCCATTTTTAAAATTGAGTTTTGATCTTCTGGGTAGATTGTGTTTAGAATCCAGGATTCTGAAGCACCCACCACTGTGCGGTGATTGAAACCAGTATGATACAGAGAGCTTTTAAGGTACATAAGAAGTATCAGCCAAGTGCAGAGTGCTTTTCTATTTGCTTTCTTACAATCTGTTCGTGCTTTGAATTCTTTTTTCTTCATTAAACAATAAAGCTAGCGGAAATGAATAGGGCACAACAGTCTGCTTAATGTATTTTGGCATTATTCTGTGCAATATTCCTTGGTTTTAATTTTGAATTTAAACTAGTTTACTAATAACTTTCCCTTACCCAATTAGCTGCTAGCCTGTGATCTTCTTTCTGTGTATAGGAAAACTGTGGCGGAGTGGTAGTCGGTATTGCAGCCCAGGGTGTTTAACAGTCTAGAAACTGGAGGACATAAAGAAAAAACTGGAGCGTCAGTGTCTCCCTAGTTAGTACAAATGGATGTATTGCATCTTGGCTAGAGAAGTGACTTGAGACATCTTCAGAGTTCTTGAATTTTACAGAGCTCCTGCAAAAATTATCTAAGCTGCTAAGTGCTGTACAGTGGACTGCAGTGCACTAGGATGGCACCAACTTTGCAGGCTAGCAGGGCTTGTTTAGAAAGGCCGAATCTTAAAATATGAAGATCACCACATGGGGATAAATAAAGGCCTGCCCCACAAAAGTAAGTCCTTAAATGTATGTCATTCGGATGCTTATTCATATAATTTAAGCTGGTGAGTGGTTAGGATTGGTTAAAGTAAGCATTAGTCATTAAACTAATTTTTACTGTTGGATTAAAACAGACAGGTTTTACAGGCTGATTGGAGGAACTGGTGTCAGGCTTGGTATCTTTGTGCTGTGCCACTTCATGGAGATGTGCCTATTAAAGCTGTATAAACCTTACAATGGCAGAGAGTTTAAACCAATCAGAAAATAATTCTAGAGTTCTCAACTTTTTGAACTGATGTGCTTTGGTTTGAGGTTTTTTGGGGGGGGGCATGCTATTATGGTGGTGTGTGGTTTGGTTGTGGTTTTCTTTGTAAGTACTTAGCTGTTTAAAAAGTTCTTAACAGTCAAAAACCCCCTACCTTTGGATATCTGTTTTCTGTTACAGTGTTTGATGTCTGTCGGTGAGGCAGTAAGCTGAAGTATGCTCCTTGTTGATAGTACTTCAAAACTTTGGTTTCAGTTTAAATGTGTTTCAAAAAAACCAAATATAAGCAAGATCCTGGGGTGGCCTTATCTAAAGCTTGCCTAAGTAGTCCTGCTAGTCTAATGACGGGCACGTTTTAAGTAAGGGCTGATTGTGATTCTAATTTTAGTGCAAGATGTGCTTAGAAAAATGCTTAGGATGCTGAGTATACTCTTCAAGAAAATACATTGCAAGATGTGCTACTTGAGATAGCAAAGTTCTATTTTAACAACTCGTAATAGCAATTTTACTGGGTAGAGCTGCAGTTGGAGAGAACTGATCACTCACTTGTCTGTATTTTAAGATCAGCCTTAGTCAAAGTAGTTAAAAGGGGATTCTGAGAACCTGTTATGTGAGTCAGCACTAACCTAAAGATCCAGTGTAGGGATGCTTTTCTTTATGAAGTGCTAAAATTTGGAGCAAGTGGAAAACTTGTGAGATGGGCTAAAATGTAGAAAATGTCCTAGCTAGAACTTTCAAACAAGCCAAACTGATTCAGAGTTATTCTTCCCCAATCATTACTCATTTGCAGATCCTTTCTGATTGGAATGTTTATTCCCGTATAGCAAATTGGGAACTATTTGACCTTCATGGACCTCTTAGCAGTTCATGGAATCACAAACACCCCCAGCTGGAAAAAGCACTGAATTTCAGTGGAATCAGGCACTGTACTGCTTGTGTTCTTAAACAAACAAACAAGTTAAACTTTTTTTCTGCAGTACAAGGTGTACAACTTGAAGCAGCTTGTAAATAATGTTTCCTTAACTTACATTAATTTCTCTCCATTTCATACTGATTTTGTAATATCAACCTAACTCTACTCACCTGAGCTTTTGGAAGTTCCTAGTCTCAGTGTTTGGCCCATGTTACTTGAAAAAAAGAGAGCGTTGAAAATGCCTCATTGACTTGCTGTGATTAATTCTCACTTCTGTATCTGCAGCTGGATCCCGGAGGTAGATTTTCAACCTAGTTGTGATTCCTCTGGGACCATTAAACCATTCTGATCTTTAAGTGTCAAATGTACTGTTTGGGAGAGGTACTTTTGGGGTTCTTAGTTTGATGCTCTTTATAAAGTTTTGGGTCCATAGAGCTGTCCACATCTGGAATTTGTAGGATACATTTGTTCACAGGAGGGAAGAAGAAATTACAACACTGGTAAGCCCTAATTATTGTTGTTGAGGTAATGGCAAAAGGAAACGGCTGACCAGGGAAAGTGCTGACTACATGACCTGTATCTTGGTGATGAGTCCAACCTCTCTCTCATGAGCTTTGAAGTTTGTCGTTCAAATATGGAGCCTGACAAACAGTATCACTTGCTGCTTGTGTTAGAAAAAATAGTCTTACTCGACTTCCACCACATTAGCTACATTTCTGATAACGTTTTGAAACAGGAGCAGGGGGTACTTGGTCTTTGATTTTCTAAATTGGCTTTTTTTAGGAGTGAAGTTGAAAATCAATGTTACTAAAAACCTGCGAAAATCTGTTTATAGATGAAATGCTTGTTCTCAGTATGAAGTCTCCACATTCTGCTGTGTATTAGGCCAGGGTTTATAGAAAGCTGCTGCATCAGAAAGATTTGGAGTGGAGAGGATTGGAGGAAAACATGGTAGCTTTAGAGTGTGTTCTTATATTGAGTTATAAAAAAGTGGAAAATCTCATTCTTGATGTGAAGTTATAGATTTTTATTATAATATTAAAATTTTGTTCTAGAACAGCAAATAGGTTTTTAAGATAGCTCATCTGTTAAACATTTGGGAGAAACAGTGCTTTCAAAGCCATAAAAGGCTCAAAGCTGTCTATATTGTAAAAATAACTAGAAAGCAGATGCTGAGAATCATTATGAGGAAAAAAACATGAGAGTAAGACTTAGAGTAACAGTGCTGATATTGGAGTATTTGGCACAGTAGGAAAGAGTGAGAATTGACCATAAACTGCAAAGACTTAGCAATGCCAAGCCTACAGAGGAATTAAATTCCTTCTGTGGTTGGTGTCTGATCTCTTATCAGCAGCAGTAAATCTGCAGTCTCCTACTGTTTCAGAGGATGATAACTGCAAACTTAGAGAGTAAGGGTAATCTGTGTCATATAATAGTAGGCTGTCAAAAAGCCTTTAACTGCAAATATACATGGTAGTACAAGGAGTACAAGAATTGGCATATAGATAATAAGCATCCAAAGACAGGTTCCTCACTTACCAAATGTGTAGATGTGGTCTGAAGGACAGAAATGTAATGAAAGTAGAAAAGACAAGTGCTTAATAAAGAACCTTCTAGTTAGTAAACCAGTCACAATAAAATGATGAAAAAAAATTGGAGCTGATGTTAAACATGGGCTGTAGAAACAGAAAAGGATGAATGTAAAAATGGAGAAGCTGAGTGCTGATCTTGCAAGTGCCTGTAGTGTAGCTGTTAAAGGCTGTCACAGGGCTAGCATGTGGCTTAGTCTTTGAGAGTGAATTCAGAGGTAATAGAGACCTTTCTTTATTTTCAGCTGGTAAGGCTTAATGTCGGTGTGGCAGTTTATCCCTAGGTAAAAGCATGAGGAACAATGCATTGCTTCCCTTAGAGCTTTAAGATGTAATTAATTGAATGATACTAATGTCTCCTTGCATACAAAGTTCTTAAAGTAATTTAAAAATAAATGTGATGGACAATACCTTTGCAGTTTCCTCATGATAGTGACTGTGGGGTGCAAATTACAGACTTGTACTTCAACTTAAAACCAGAAAATTAGTGTAGACTAATCCTTTCAGTGTCATCTTACTCTGCACTCTACTAACTAGAGCCATGGGACATGACATGTAGTTTGAAGTCTCTGCAGGGGTAGTTGTGTTGTGGGGTTTTTTTTCCCTCCTACCATTGGGTTGGATGACTAAAGAACTGGTTTGATAAGAAATCAAGGAAGTCTGTACCATACCAGACCCCATGGGTCTTCTGCCCAAGCAGCAGTACTCCCAGAAAGGGGTATGAGAACATGGCAAGCATGTAGTGGTACTTTCTCCCAGCCTCCCATCAGCTGTGGCTCAAGGGCTCTTCTAGAACTTGAGATGGTGTCTTTCTACTTATTGGCCTTTGGATTTCCTTGTTAATGAATCTGTTCAGTTGCACAATCTAGTGTATGTTTTTATAGTGTCCTATGACAAGAAAATCTGCACCTTTAATAAGTTGCCTGAAATTGTGTGGTTTTGTTTGTGTCACTGGTAGTTTCATTTGATGCTTGCTTCTAGCTGCTGTAGCACTCAGCATTGCTTTAGCAAAAGGAAGTAACAGGATATACAGGGTAAGAAGTTCCCTGTTTTTCAGTATAAACAGAGCACAATGAACAGAAAGCTGGGCCAGGTGGCTTTTCTCAAGGCCTTGTATTGTGGCATAATTCTTAGGTGGCTGTGAGCTATTGCAGACCTAAAGAACCCAGTTAGGTGTTGACTCTCCGTGTGTATAAAAGTCAGTTTTTAAAATGGTGCTTGTGTGCCTGCTAGTGGTGGCAGTAGCATCACTGTCAGTGGTTTAAATGTGTATCAAGCAGCCTGGTCCTAAAAGTAATCTTTGATCTAAATCAATAACTTAGCTTGGGGATGAATGTTTGTGCTTAAATTTAACAAGTGCTGTTATTCTGGATAGTTAGCTGGATTACAATGTTATGTTCTGTCCTGCTGGGAAGTATTTGTTACATTTTTCTCTCAGAGCAAACTGGAACTAACCATTTTCACTTTCTCATTTTAGGGACTATTGGATTTTTTGCCTGCTTCTGGTTTGTAAGTAAGATTTACAGTGTTGTGAAAGTGGACTGAAAAGCTTCAAAATGTCTTTTGAACATATCTCCCTTGCTCTTTGATAATTTTTACCATGTATTGAAAAACATCCTGTGTAATTACTCTAATTTCTAAAAGCTGAAGAGCAAACTGCAGCATAACCCACCAATTTTTATGGAAGGAAATGGCACTGTTGGAAACATGTTTACATCAGTGTACTCATTGAAGATGTTAGTTCTGATCATTCTGAAAATTATATCCAATATTTGATTCAGGAAAAATAAAAATTCTGTGAACTAGTTTATTTGAAAAATCAGTACGTTGTACAGTCCTTCAGCTGAAATTCCTTGTGATTTATTTTTGTTACTTCTTTTGGTTACCATTTATATACCATGAAAGCGTAGGACTGTCAAGTAAATCCATGTTAAATGTGAATTTTTTTAACTTAACTCTGATTGTACATATTGTCCTGCACTTTCTCTCTGACTAGATATCTTCTTACAAATGTACATGCATTTACCGTATTGTAGACTTTATTAAAAATATCGACACTGGTTTTTTGTTCAAATAAAACTGCACAACTCTAGCTGACTTGTTTCCTTTCTTGTTAATTAGGCTTTCACTGCATGGACACAGATCACATTAGTTTGACCAGTTCATAGTTCTTTAGTTTTATGTTGTTTAAAAGCAGTTTGGCTGTGACTTTTTTACCCTTCAGAAACGCACACCTCATTGCTCTTCATCCTTTGGAGACAGTGTGCAGCTTGTTGGGAAGTACAGCTGTGAATCTAGTGAGCTTGGAAATGGGTGATTTGTAAAGGAGAAGTCTTTCTTCCTGCTCTGCAGAGCTTGTGCTTAAACGCCGGATTACATGAGATGGAGTATCTTAATAGCCTCTTCAGTTATAAGATTTCAGGCATTCTTTCAGAAATGTCAAGGCTTTAGAGAGGCTCCCCAAAATCTTGGACTTGAAGCTGAGCAGTGAGTCACTGCAGACACATAATTCAAATGGCTGTGTTACTAACCCCGTTGGAGATGAATAAGGGGATATTCACTCAGATTAATGGGTGAAATACTCAAAGCTTATTAACTGGCATATGGAAACATTCATCGCTGGAAGCTGCTTTTCAGTGTCTAAGCCCACAATTTAACAAGCCCCAGAATGACTCCGTATCTTTTTGCAGTCATACAAATACCAGGTAATTGTGGTTAATGTTTAATATCCTTTCTGAAATGTAATCTTTGATATAAGGATTTTAAGGCTCACCTCTACATGTAGTTGTTCCTTCCATGTTACTTAAGTGTGGGACAGATCACCTGGCTAAGCTGGGATGAGTACCAGGCTATGTCTTTTGAACAGTACTTGTAACATAAAAATGGGGCTTTAGACAACTTAATAAAAAAAGCCAAGCATTAGTGTACCAGGAGGAGCTGGCTACACTAAAGGTTGGTTCAGGTATGCTTTTGGTGGCAACTTGGCCTTGCAAATGTGTTCCCCTCCTGCTACCAACATCTCCATTTCCCTCCTGGAGATGGGAAACTAAAGAGCTGGCTTTAGAGAAATTGGCTTGTGGTTGTTTATCTGCTAGTTTGGGACCATCATTCACTCTATTCATGCTTGGATTGAAATTGGTGCTGCTCTGTTTAAAAAGGTCCTTCCTATTAAGTCTTTGGGGGGATTTTATGGGAGACTTTAAAAAAAAATAAAGACTTGTTGGGTGAGGCTGCTTTTGACTTTTACATGTTCAAAGGGAAATAGATTCAGGAGAGAATTTGGAGCTACAGTGAGTATAAACTCCCAGCAGGAACTTCTACCAGATTAATAAATATGCTTTTTACAAGTGGCAATGTAAAATGAGTTGTAAAATTGTATTTATGGTGCTTTCTCTGCTTTTACGGTGTCTACTAGTTGAGTTGAGAAGCAGAAACTGGGTTAAGCAATTTCCAGAGCTTGCCAGCAGTGCAAAGCCAAAGCCATGAAAGTAAAATCCATTGTTCTCATGCAGTTATCATCAGAGAACTTGGTTTGTTTTTTGTAATTCATGCAAATCTGGCATAATTCATAAATCAACAGTCTTTGTGGTAGAGACAAAGTGCTGTGGAGCAAGAGAGTGTGTCTAAAACAATCCCCAAAAGGCTTGAGTTTGGGTCTCATTTCTTCAAAATATATCTATGCTATCACAGTAAAGGCAATTGTTCTCTTGTAGTGTTCTCTCATGGGCTGCATATTTGATTATAAATGAACTAAAATTTAAGGATGCTCTCTATTTACAAGGTTTGGGGATGAGTGGGGCTAGGCAGCATCCTGACTGACTAACACCTGAGTAGTGGGAAGCTTTAAACTAGTTTGTCCATTGTTATTTTCCCATCTGTGGACATCTGTGAGATTTGCTGCTGTGCTGCTCCTGCACCAAAAAGGCAACCACCCCTCACATCTCTTGAAGTGCTCTACATCAAAATATTTCTGCTCACCCCGGATCTAGGATCTGTGTTGATTGCAGAGAATCTAGATGGGAGACCTCAGAATTTTCTGGCATCTCTGTTTGACTGAGGAAGAGCTGCAAGTTATCTTTTGGCTTTGCACTTCTGGAGAAGTGCAATAGAGAAGTGCACCCTGTTCTGGTGCAGATACTGAAGCCTTCCTGCCCTCTTTAAAAAAAAAAAAGAAAAAAAATGGGCCGTTCAGCTATTCTGAGGTGTGTGTGTAGGCATCTACACTGTATTTTTGCAACATTCCCAGTGATGGACTTGTGGCAGATTAACTAAAGCATCTGCCGTGTAAAACTCTTCTTGTAATAACCACCCAAATCCAGCAGACTTTGTAGGATGTCATGTTTGTCACGTTGTAAATGGAACTTGTCAAGTTACAACTGAGCCTCAAAGGAAGGAGGGATTTCAGTGCTGATGTTTTACATTTCATTCCACTTGCTTGAACAGCGTTGAACAGATTGAGCTTTATCTTCATTCCTGAGTGTAAATGCCAGAATAAGGCCATGGTGATGTATGGTGAGAGTCAGGTGCAGGGTGTTCCTTCTACCAGTTGTGCTTTTTTTTGATAACGCATTCCAAGTTTGCATTTAAAATTTGTCTTGGAATTAAGCCTGCTATGCTGAGAGCTTGTATGTTTACAAAGATCTGCTGCAAAGACTGGGAGAAAAGAAATTTAGATCAAGCTTTGTCTGCATTTAAATGCCACTGTGACATGGGATCTCTCCTGGAACCTGGGAGTGAGATCCTTAACAACAATCAGTGCATGAAGATCCAGCTATGAAATCATACACAGAAGAAGGAATACGGGGCATTTTGCCTCAAGTGGCTGCCAAAGTGAACGAAGAAAGGTTAGGTCTGGCTTGTCAGAAACTGTAAGGAGAGGATGGTTCTTAGACATGTGATTTCCTAGTGGAGATTTGTTCTCCATAGTCTTATGCCAGATGTTCAGATGTTTGGTTTCATTCCCTTGAGCTGTACCACTGTAGCTAATAGATATAAAACAATCAAGTTCAGCACCTGTCCCTGTTTCTCTGACCAGTCTTCTGTTATTATGCTTCGCATTTTCACTTGCAAGCAGGAATGAAATTGCTGCATTTTTACAGAGGAGCTGCTGGTGCTCCCAGGGTTAAGAGCAGAAAATTGAAGCTGGTGTGCTCTTCACCTGCAGCTGTGACATGTTTAATTCAACTAAATTTAGATCTGAGTCTTAGAAGCAGCGTCTGCTACAGTCATGTCATGGAGCAGAGTTGTTTCAATATTCCAGTTCGTATTAAATATGAACTGTGTGCACCAACCACTCCTTTTTAGAAAAGAAACTCAAGGCAGTGTGGGTGGCTTTGGGTTATATGGCCTTTGTTTGCCCTTTCTCTCTGACATCTGGGGACACCATGTTGTCCTGAGTAGAGCTCTTCCTGCCAGAGGAGTGTGAAAAAGAGGGTTGGACCCAATTTCTCAGAGTTTTCCAGCGCGCTCCTGTGGTGATAGAGACCAGTAGGGGGTCATGGAGGGTGCAGCTCTCGCAGCGAGTGCCTGAAGGCCAGTGTACCTGGGAAGAGATCAAAAACCGTTAAGGCTGAAGTCATGACTTGATCAAAGCGTGATTCACTTGTGGAGAATGGACTTTTTATGGCAAAGAGTGGGTGGGAAAGAACTTAACAGCAGCCTAGGCTTCCCCTTCAGATAACAACCAGTGACGCGACTCTCTTGGAGACAGTGCATCCTTCTTAGTACAGTTTCTTTACACCCAGGTGGCACGTCTGATTTTGCTGGAATAAAAGCAGGATGGATGCCTTTCATGTTCTGTTGAGGTGCTGCAAATCTGTACCCAAAATTTCAGGCCAGGGTCACCATCTATTTTGTCATTCAAAGTCACAACACTTAGAGATTTCACAGTACAGTACTTTACCGTCCTGTACTCGATGCCACTTAGTTACAGGCTAGGCACACTAATTAGCTTTGCTTCTACAAACTGGGAAGCCCTTAGACTTTCTGTGACGTTATTAGTGCCAGGATTTTTACAGATAACATTAGCATCTGCGACGTTTACCCAAGTTAATTTATGTTCTATTTGCAACTCAGGGAAAACTCTTAGATGTTTGACATCATAAAACAATAAAAGCGGGAGATTTATTACAGGGGCATAGAGAACAGGGCCCTTGAGCTGCTTTGTTTATCATAAAAAGCCAGGTTAATCAGACGTGCACATGTGCCTCCCATATTTTCTGGTTTCGTTTCCCTCCCGTGCTGCTCCTTGACAGGCTCTGCAGTAGATGAAAAGGCACGGGAGCCCTGGCAAAAACCTTTTGGGCTCAACGGGATGAGGGTTTTATTTGTACATCCCGAGGATCTTTACCTCTCTCTTGAGAAGAGGAACAGGCAGCTGAGCTCTCAATGAGGCTGTAACTTGTCCCCGAGAAGGACAATGCAGGAAATCCCAGGAGCGTGGTTGGGTGGATCGACAGCTCTTGGACTGCGCTGGAGCTACCATATGACATCAGCACCTCAAAAACACTCATCCCAAAGGACAAGAAAGGCAGAAAGAGATACAGGTAAAGTAGCTTTCAGGCACTGTAGCCAGACTAGGTGCTGGCAGGCAGGACTGTGGCCATCGCAGCATCCTCAGCAGCAGGGCTGGGGAGGGCAGCCTGCATCCCAGTGTCCTGGCTGTGTTACTTGGCTTAAAAGACGCTCCCTCTGCCTGGAGAGCTTTTTCCACTACTATCTTGAGACCACCGTGGCTGCAACAACCCTGCCTCTTTCATATGGGTTTCAGCAATATCAATGTGAGTAACATCTGGGCATTTGGGGGGGTGGGAGGTTGAAGGGAAACACTGTCACTTCGGAAGTGCTGTGGGCAGCACGTAGAAAGTAGTTTCCCCAAACCGTGCAGAAGCTGTGGCTGCACTTGGCTCAGCTCATCCGACAGATGCTGCTCGTGTATTTACATTTGCTGGTCTTTGCTTTGTATGGCCCAGTCACACGCTTGGGGTCAAACTTAATCCAGATTAAGGGGCAATCCATCAGATTGGCAGGGGCCAATGTCTTTCCCCTGTGGGTTACCATGGGGTACTTTTTACAACAGATTTCCTCCTGATGCTGGCACTGGGAGGTTATTCTCCCCCTGTACTCGGCACTGGTGAGACCGCACCTCGAGTCCTGTGTTCAGTTCTGGGCCCCTCACCACAAGAAGGATGTGGAGGCTCTGGAGCGAGTCCAGAGAAGAGCAACGAAGCTGGTGAAGGGGCTGGAGAACAGGCCTTATGAGGAGCGACCAGAAGAGCTGGGGGTGTTTAGCCTGGAGAAGAGGAGGCTGAGGGGAGACCTTATTACTCTCTACAACTACCTGAAGGGAGGTTGTGGAGAGGAGGGAGCTGGCCTCTTCTCCCAAGTGACAGGGGACAGGACGAGAGGGAATGGCCTCAAGCTCCACCAGGGGAGATTTAGGCTGGACATTAGAAAAAAGTTCTTCACGGAGAGGGTGGTTAGGCATTGGAACGGTCTGCCCAGGGAGGTGGTTGAGTCACCGTCCCTGGAGGTGTTTAAGGTGAGGGTGGATTAGGTACTTAGGAGCATGATTTAGGGATTGGTGGGAATGGTTGGACTTGACGATCCAGTGGGTCTCTTCCAACCTGGTTATTCTGTGTGTGTGATTCTGTGTGTGATCTCAGGATAATCCCCATCCTGACTGCTACAGCCACTCACCTCTGGGTCTTTCTTGGCTGGTCTGTTTTCCACCGATGCGTGGAAGGCATTGAGTAAATGCTCTCTGATGCTCCTGGAGAGCTGTTTCTCACTGGTGTTGGTCTGCGAGCAGAAAAAGAAGAGTTGTTAGCATAGGGTGGATCCTGTGGTGTTCAGGAAGGCTGAAATGGCTGCACAAGTCCAGTCAAACCTCTGGGAGGGGTGTGGGGAGCTCCCAGCCAGGCTGGGAGAGGCAGGGTCATGCAGGCAGCTGTGAGTCCTCAGGCTCCATGCAAGCTCAGCTAGCTTCCAGCTTTCTCCAGCCTCTCCTCTCCAAACGCCACCTTTGGATGTTGCATGAGCAGGGAAAATTTGTTAAAAGGAAGAAAAAAACAATAATAAAAAAAGTCAGATAATTGAGCTGAAACAACTGTCCATTACCTTTCATGCACTGCAGGGTGAGCCTGTGCTGCAGGAAGAAGTCCTGTGGGAATTAGCTGAGGGAGAGGTAGAGGAAAAGCAGGTAAAATGGTTTAACATGTGTCTTGAGGAGCTGCAGGAACAGCTTTGTGAAGAGCAGGCTGGGGGAGCTGAGCTAGCTCCAACATCCAAGAGGGGCAGCAGTGAACTGGGTAACTGGTATTAATTGTGCAGCTGAGAGTCATTAAGCAGCAAAACCCATAAGACCCCGTAACTTTCTGAAGTTTTTAGGGCTTTCAGGTGTGGCGAGGAGTAAGGCTGGAAGAAAGACACAGGTGCTGGGCTGCTGCCTGGAGCTTCTGCTAGTTCTCTATCCTAAGCAACAGGACAAGACGTGAGTTAAGCAACAGTTGTTGAAATCCTTGTTTCTGAAGGGGCTTCATGGGAGTGGTGAAGGAGTGTTTGTGGCAGTAACGATGGTGATGTTGCCTTGGGATGGGGGTTTCTTGGGCAGAAGTGGGCTGTGTGGTCATCTGGGAGGTCAGAGCTTTCTGCATACTATATATAACTCTCTTTACTGACTGACTAGAAGCATCCAGGCTTTAGAAACATGCTCAGAAGCTATATGCCGGTGATGACTTAATTAGGCAACTCCTCAGGATCTTGCTACAGGTTATGCAGGACTGGGCCTGTTTCCTTCCCCCTTCTTCCAGCTCTGAATGGCTCCCAAGTTTCCTCTGCTCTTTCCCTTAATGAGTTGTGCTGTGCAGGGACAGACCTCTGAGGCTGAAAGGGTCTAATTGTCGGAGGAAGGATGAAATAGCCATTAGAGTGTTTGCTGCTAATTAATTATTGCTTGTTGATGCTCAGAAGTGGAAGGGTACAAGTGCAATATAACAGGCTTACTGGTGCTAAATAACTCCTGTTTACAGCTACAGGGGCATGAAGGCTGGTGGTGACTTACTGTTTGTAGCACTGGTTTTCTGGGAATGTGGGGAGGGCTGAGTCCCATGTCTGTGTCACACCTTGTTTTTGGCAAAGTTTTGTGATTTCTTGCTCATCCTAAATGTTTTTAGTTGGCTTAAAATGGTTGGTGTCTGCCTTATCAAACATTGCACTTTAGGAGACATCAAAGAACTAATTAACCTGCCAGACTCTTAACAGCATTACAAAAAGATTTCTTGTAACTAAACGCAGGGCATATCTGCAGTCTGCTTTGCTCATTTTTCATATAGAAAAGGTGGAAGGCTGCTGGGGAGAAGAAGAGGAATCTGCTAATCCAACAGGAGGACCAGTGGTTGAGAACCAAGCAGCAGCGATTCATGGCTCAGTAATTTTCCAGCTGCCATAGTTTGTGTTGGTGCAAATGAGAACTGGTGGCAGTTTGAGTTAATAGCTGATGCAGTGAGGACCTGGCACATGGTAGCTTTGATCTCCTCTGCCATGGGAGCAGACACTTCTCAAACCACCCAGGTTCATCTGCTGAAACCCGCAGGAGCAGACGGGCTCCGTTGGCATGAAGGGGTGGTGCCAGGGAAAAGGGGTGGATGGATTTGAGTCACCTTCCCTGGAGGGGTTTAAGGGACAGGTGGACGAGGCGCTGAGGGGCATGGGTTAGTGGTTGATGGGAATGGTTGGACTTGATGATCCAGTGTGTCTCTTCCAACCTGGTGATTCTATGATTAGGGCAAGACCTGGAAGGGGCTGTGAGAGGAGCAGCCCTGTGGGAGCAGAGCCCAGTGCATGGCCGGGGGGATGTTTGGATTTCTCTTTGCTCTCCTTTTTCCAATGCCTTGCTGCTCTGCACCACAGACCCCGTTCGCATCCTGCTCTTGCTTTGGCATCTTGTCCTGCTTCTCCTGGCACTGATAAAACAGCCAAGGGCTACCAAGGTGTGATGGGCCATGTCACCAAGCGTCACGATGGTGCTGAGACTACAGATGAGGAGTCAGGGTGCTAGAATATGGTTAAAAAAATGATAAGGTTTCCCTCTTCTCCCTTGCTTAGTGCTCAGGGCGCGCTAGGGCTGAGCAAGGGATCTCGAGTCTCTGTCTCGCCCCACACCAGAGGGATGCAGAAGTTGGGGCAGGAGTGTTGTGCCTGTAGAGGTGGAGTAGGGTTAGTCCTGGTGTGACAGCGACAGGGCTGGAGGAGAGAGAGAGGCTTGTCTGGCCTGAGGGAAATGCCAGTGACTATCGGAGCAATGGAGACATGATTAGTGGCAAAGAACCCAAGTGCACGCGGAGTGTTCACCACACGTGAAGCCCATCGGAGCTGCCCTGTGAGCAGACACATGTGGTCCCTGATCCAAGCGTTGTGCTCTTCATAAAGTGTTTTTAATTTTTCACTGAACTGTTTTCCGAACTCTAGCAGTGATAGAAAGAGGTTCTTATTTCAGTGTGGTTCATTGTCAATGGTTAAGGGGGATAATAAGACAATTGCTGGCAAAGTACATTGCTTATGGCATAAATAATCTTTGTTTAAGGGTTTTCCCCAGTGTCAAAGTTCTTCAGTGGCTCTCATTAGGCAGTGTAACTCACGCCAGTCTTTGACAAGCAGCAGCAAGATGTGTGTAGCCTGGCAGGAAGAGTCTGAAAAATTTAAATATAAATTATTTACCTCAAAAGTTGGCTTTCTGAGTGTTTCTTGCCACAGTATCTGACTAATTATCATGTTATCAAAGGAGCGTGCAAACCTGTAAGCCTCGGTGTTTGGAGTGGTTTGACAGATAAGCCTTCCTGACAGAAATAGATGTAACTTTGCTATTATCAGCCTGGTTCACTTTTGAGTTTTGAATTACTGTTTTTTTTTAAAAAAACTAATAGTCTGTTTTATGTAAACTGTACGGAGATTAGGATTTGATTTCAAAGATCATCCTCTGTAAAGTCTCTTGATCATATTTTATGGTTCCTGTGACTCACGGGTGTAATCTTGTATCCCTGGGATATTCATGACATGTTCACCTAATTCCCTACGGTAGCTAATCTCACTTCTGTACCTTAAAAAATATTAAAATATCTTTAAAGCAGGACTGGTAAAAAGGCAACTTTTATAGCCAATCTTCAGCTCCAATTGCTCCTGCTGGGGAAGTCATAATGATGAATTTGTGACATAATTTCTATGGCAACATGCTGGGATTTCATAAATGGGGCTGGTGATTATAGAGCAGGATCAGGTGAAGCTGGTTTGTGATGGAAAAAACCCTGATTCAAATGCAAATTGTTCAATAATGGCATAGGGGATACCAGAAATTACTGGCAATTTATTTTATTTGGGTTAAGCTCCTCATTCAGTCTTCTCCACTTGGAAAGTCACTCTTTTAAGAACGTGAGCAAAAGAAATAGCTGGAAAACATATCGTTCTACTCTCAAGAGAACAAAACTGCCCTAATTTAATAACAATTAATCAATGTAATTAATAACAATGTTCTGTGTTTCTGTGATTCCTCCCATTCAAGGCTCTAAGTGCCTCACAAATGTAATTGATTCCTTGTAGCAGGAGCACATCATTTACCCACTTTTCTGGAGAGGATGAGGTATGTGAGCCAGGCAGATAATTTTAGCCAAGGTAAATGATTTATCCGAGGTTCAACAGGAAGCTATGGTCAGGACAGGTCTGCATTTCAAAGATCAACCTTCACCTAGCCGGGTTTTGGCTGTGGGACAGTTCTTGCAGCTATTACACGGCCATGGGAGTGGTGGCCACTCAGCTGCAACCTCAGAGCAGTGTTAGCAGTTTTATGGTGTCCAGCGCATGGAGTTGGGAAGAAGAACAAGCCCTGTGGCTTGGTGTATTGGTGGTGAAATCATAGAATTGGCTTTTCATTAGTTATTCTCACTGAAATTGGAAGCAAGTTGGTTTGTTTTGGGGGGTTTTCTTTTCCTTTTTTTCCCCCCCTCTCCAAATCACTCAGAATTTAAACTGTTTAGCTGAGGATTAAACTAATTGCTTCTGTAAAACACTGTTGCCACACCATCTAGTGTACATCTGCTAAGTGGGGAGGGATAACTGAACCAGTTGCCAGATGGTCTCTTGGATTTGTGTGGCCGGGAGCCAAGGGAGCTGCCAGTTGGCGGTTTGTGGGGTTCTAGCAAAGAAGTCACGCTACATGAACGCTCCCCTCTGTTACTCTTCTCTGTCTTAATGAAGGTACTGCCTAATGCAATAAAGCAGCCATTAGCCCCCTCCCTGCAGCCCCCCCCCCCCCAAAAGCGGTGAGTTTATAAGTCTGATTTGTCTGACTGAACCAGGCTTTTCCAGGAGCTCGGGTTCTCTGCACGCTATGTGTGCAAAGACACTGTCTCAAGTGTGCAAGTTACTGAGTCCTGTGCCCAGCAGCTGCCTCTTTCCATGAAAAGATGCCATCGCAGCAGAACTCCTGTTTGAAAGTAGTTTTTACGTCTAGCATCCTTTATAGCATGTGACTCAAACTTCATTGTTTGGCCTTGATTTTTGAATGACATGTCTGTAATGCATATCAGCTCAGATGATGCAGTATAATTTTAAAAACTCCAGCCTGAGCGCTAAATGTGGTGCTTTGTATTTGAAAAGCATGCAATGTTTACCCCTGCTTGGAGAAGGATGCAGCCCGACTCCGCTGGAAAGAGGTGTGATGTTAAACTCTGAAGAGATTGTCCACTGTGGGGTAACACAAGTGCCCTTGACTGAAACTCGATCTTTCCTAGGACTGGGCTAGCGCTTAGGATCCTCAGAGGGGACAACTATGTCATGGTTTAGTATTTGATAGGAATGGTTGGACTCGATCTGGTGGGTCTTTTCCAACCTGGTGATTCTATGATTCTATGTTGAGCAATGGACCGCTGGTGGATCCAGAACCCAGCTAAGGTACAGACCTTGCTCTGTCTAGCACTGTATGATCAGAAACAGGGGTAGGAATTGCATCTGGTGGGTGGTGGAGGTGTGGGATTGTCACAGCCTGGGGTGGTTTGGAGTGGGGAGGAACACCACGTGCTCACAGGTACAATGTGGAGGAGATGGAGAGTGGTACCTGGGCTAACAGCCAACCTAGACTGTACTCCCACTTTGACTTTGTGCCGCGAGGTTTCCTTGTCAGGGTGCATGCCACTGATAGCCATGGAAATCCAAAGCTGCCTGCTGAGGCAGGAAAGGACAGAGCTCTGAGCAAATCCTGGTTTACAGCAATGTTTTCTTTTCAGCAGAGCGTGTATTTACTGAGAAATATTAGGCTTATGTGACTTAACACTGAATGCTGCAGCGTCGATACCCAGCTGGATCCCCTGCAGTGCAAATGCTTCCTAAGCTATGATGCTGCTACTCTTCTACCTTGGCTGGAGCTGCATGTACTAATGTGCATGTGTCTGGTCAGGTGAAGCATTGCTCTGTAAAAATAACTAATAAAGGCAGAGGTTACACTTGGAGGTGATGATACAACCAAATCCAACTGCTCTTGACAGGCAAAGCTTCATTCAGAGCCTGCTGTAGCCTGTGGGCAGATTCCCAGTAAAGAAGGTCGATTTTGGAGGTGGAACCTTCCTGCTCCTGCTGGTTTTATCTACGTGCCTTGGCACAGGCTCTGGTGGCCATAGTGGTCACAATGGATTGTGGAATGGAAAGCACTTAATGTTGAGATTGGGTATATGAGCCCTTGCGATTGACCCATTCCTGCCCTGACTTGGTAAACCCACTGCCTTGAACGCTGCAGCCCTTGCAGAGGTACCTTCAGAGGCAGATCCCAGCAACAGCAAGAGGGAAATTCAAAGGAGGGAGGAATTTATGGTTTCACTATTAAAAAAAAAAAACACAACAAAACCAAACAAAAACCACTTCGGCAGCTGAAAACTTGGTGTTTGTTTCACTGTCAGAAAGGTGGTGAACATGGATAAGTTCCAACTAAAACCATTGGAAGAAATTTGAGTCAGCAATGGTTTCTTCTCTGCCCTATAAATGAAGTGGAGGGACAATACCTCCAAACCCATTGGTGCCAGGGCCAGACCATGGGACCTGCACTCCCATCTCACCCTGGCTGTTTAACTGTCATGACTGGCACAGGCTGCAAACCCCTGCTCTCTGCTGCTGTTGTGAGAAGGCAGCTCAGCTCGACAAGGACATTGGAGTCTTAGGCTTTGGAGGATGATTTGCCACCTTGCAGCAGCCCATGGGCTCTTCAGGATGACTGTGTTGTTTCCCTCCAACACCTGTGGCAAAAGGGATTTTCTCTGGTGGTAAAGCAGAGTGGAAGAGAGAGGATGGCAGCACCTTTGGGTCTAGATCACCTGGAGAGTGACTGAGCCTACTTCTATGTTTCTGGAAATATTTTTTTAGTTGTTGGAGTTAAAAACTACTTCTCATAGTCAGTGACTGCCAACTTACTGAATTTGTCTGGTGCACAACACAAAGCAAATAAGACAAAAGCTACATTCTCCACCACCTCCCGTGCTCTTCTTTTGGCCAGGACGGATTGAACCATTTTGCTCCATTAACGATGGTGTTAAATGGACTGCTTAGCTAGTGCTATTGTTTTGAAAGGTGAATTTATTTTTTCATAAAAGGAAGGGGTTTGATAAGGGACAGAAATGGTGTGTGCCCCCAGTGCTGGTCTTGAACAGCCTGCAGAAATTCCTGGGGCGGGTTGTGCTGGTGAGTGAACTGCCCAATACTGCAAATCAGCAGCTGTTTCCAGTTGTAATATGCAATGACGGAGAGATCCGAGACCCTGTCTGTGGGGAGCTGGGAGCTACCTTGGGAGTGGGGATGTCAAAAAGAGGTGCTTGGTCAAGTCAGGCTCAACCTTTGTTGGGGCAGAGGCTCTCAGGTGGAGGCATCATCTGGTGAACGTTTGTGTGGCTCCCGGTGCAAGCAGGACTGGGATCTGTGAGGCACCATGCGTGGGTATTGGAAAGAGCCCCGACCCCATGGAATTTTCTCCTGGCTTGCCTTGGTGCCCTGCAGCACGCTCTGGTGAGCCCTTGACTGTGCCTCTCATGCAGCACGCGAGCACGTATTGGGCAGCAGCTTCCCCCGGCAGAGGCTGTGCAGGGATGAGAATAGCACACAGCTATATACGGAGATGTCTGTGCTGTTCAAACCCATATCCTTTTGTTTTCCCTCTGGAGGACTGGGATGTTCCCTGCCAAAGTGCTTTTCTCTGGAGGAATGACACCCTGTTCTGGGCCTCTGTGCCAGGAGCAGGCACCTATGCATTTTCCCTTTGCTGCAGCTTTAGTGTGAAAAGTCTTCTGGAAATACAGACATAAACGCTTGGGGCTTGGTTAGGAGCTGGGCAGGGAGGAGACGAGTCTCTGGTGGGTATTTGTTGTCATTTGGGGTTGTCCCTGCTCCCATGGAGCTCCTTCATCTGCCCCAGTACCGGGAATGTCACAGAACAGGCTTATGGGTGCAACCACCACCGTTGTCCATGTGTTGCAGGCACTGCATGGTGCTGGATCTGTCCCTGAACCTCTTGGCATCTCATGGATTATGTGAGCAATGATGTATCTCAACGGTGAGGAAATAAAGTTTAAAAAAAGACCATTTCTTTTCCTGGAAGTGGCTGCTGGGAGCCTGGGGTTGCCTCAACGCTCTCTTTTTAAAGCCTGTGTTTCTAGGGGTGTTTTTCTAGGCCTGAAGCAGAGAGACCTTGCAGAGGGGTAGTGGTGGGAACTGGAGGCAGCAGAATTGCTGGAGTTGGGACCATTTTGCCTGGACCTTTTAGACTTCCATGCAAGGAAGGCTGTCGGGCGAGTGCTTGATGATGTTGGGGGCCAGTGATTTGAGTTACTTTTCTTCTTGTTTGGTTGCAAGCCTTGGGTGATGGATGAATGAGGAGATGAATAGATATGAGCTCCAAAGGGAGTTTGTCTCCTGCTTACAGCCAGGGATGTGCATAAGGGCTTGTCTGAAGTTCCCAAGGAATATAAAGTAGAAAACGGCATGTTTTGAGGGCAGTGGAGAAGTAAAAGCAGAGCATCCTGAACAGCACCATCAAGAGTGCAGCGCTGCTGCTTGGATGTTCAAAGGACAGGGCCCAGAGGCTGCCCTTGGAGCAATACTATAGATACATCTCCAAATCAAGATATGTACAAGCTCTGTTGGTGCAGTTATACTCTTCCCTGCCAACCTCTGAGAAGGGATCTGTCCTTGGAAGGCACTTCTGAGAAATAGGGGATGAAATGTGAAGCAAGCCTTTTTGGCTGTTTTTAAGGATGAATCAAAGAGATAAAGGCAAATTGAGATGCTGAGAAGGTGCACATATGGAAGAAGCTCCTTTATTGACATTACAGGCACACAAATCCAGAAAAGCCTCGTGGGTTGGGTCTAAGAAGCTTACCAAAATCAGTACCTAATCGGCATGATCCCTCCTTGCCCGGGCTACAGGGAAACTGACCTTCAGAAACCCAGGTCTGGGATGAGCATGGCAATCCCCAAGGCTGTGTGGTGGCACGCGAGGGGCCCCCACTCTGCAGGGTGGTGACACAGGGCAGAAGAGTGAAGGAGATGGTCAGGGAAAGAAGATGAACCCTAACCCCTTGGAGTCCCAGTATTGCGAGACGAAACTGAGCTGCAGTGCTTATAGAGGCTTCTTTGGAAATGAGTGATGGTGAGATGTTAGCTTTTGTTTCTGTATCTACCTGCTGCAGAGTGGCATCGCTCCTTTGTGCATCCAAACCATTAAAGTGCAAGGGAATTTGGGAGGAGATCATAATTCAAAACTCTCTATCTTCCCCATAATGGCCTTGATTTCTCCAAGCTCATTTGGAATGTTTGGTGGGTCAGATTAGAAATGAAGTGTGATCAGATTTACCCTGAGGGAAGCTCCCATTTACGTGCATTTCTCTCTTTCCAGAAAGAGGTTTTCAGCATATGCATGCGTAGCAGAAGGTGATCTGGGCAAAGAATGTGCCCTCAAAGCAATTCCAGTTCTGTCTTGGGGATGCGCCTTGCATTTCACAGAAACTGAACTCGGTCCAATATGCTCTGCATGTTAGATTATGGCTTCGTGAGCATGTTCAAATGTGAGACTAGTATTAATAGGCACTCACACTTCAATTTATGCTAAAAGCCACCAGATGGGGAAAGCAAATGCCAGGAAACCAGGCCCTGATCAGGTGGCAAGAGCTGTGCTCATACTGTATTTAGACAATAGGCTGTATTGCGTATTTGGAGGCTGATCTTGTGAAAATGAAGTCCTGCTGGTGCTAACCCACAGAGGCTTTGCACACTGGGAAAGTGGCCAAATTCCTCTGGAAAATGGTGAACCTCCAGCTGAGGGAATTAATGAAAATTCACCTTTGCCAAAAAGCAGAATTTCATCTTTTTGCATGACAAAGATTGGCTCCCATTGATGGAGATTCCCTCTCTCCTGCCACCCCATCTTGCACACATGCAGGAGGAAACATGTGGCAGTCAAATACCCAGAACTGCTACAGGGAGGAAGAGTGATTTGTTCCCTATAACTGCTAGAGCTAAGGCAAAAAGTCAGGGCTTTGTGCTGCATTAGGAATAGGTAGGTTTCCTCCTCGGAAACCCTTCCCAGGTGTAAGGAGACACCAGGGGTGGGATTGCCCAGGGCATCTGTGGCTCTGGAGGGTTTGAGAACAGCATAGTAAGTATGTTCACAGGGATGTGGGCTTATACAACCTTATCTCGAGGTGGAGTAACAGACCAAGGCATCTCTTCTAGCTCCATTTCCTATGATTTCTGGCATCTGCTACTTAAGATGGATATTGGGCAACCTGGGCTCACTTGCTGGGGGAGAAGGCCAGCTGCACAACTCTCCTGCTCCCAGTACTGTCCCTGTCCTGGAGTTCCCTTGCTTTTCAGAAAGCTTCGTAGTGGTTTGGCTGTTCGTGGGTTGAAGCTGGCTTTGCTGGGATGATTCCCTAACTCTTTCTCTCCATCTAAAGTGAGAGCAGGCTTTTGGGCTTTGCACCAGCTGTGTGAGCTCCCAAAGATCCCCTGCTCTGTCCTATCTCCCTGCCCGTGTTGACTTCAAGGAGACCAAACATGCATGAGGCAAGGTCTCTAGAGGACAACAGCTCCTCAGTCCCTTTGGGTCAAGACTCTCAGGGAATTTTTGCATAAATAAGCCTCCCAGACAGGTTTTCTCAAGTTTTTATCTCTGGTTTCGGATGCCTGGTTTGAGGTGGGTGCTCAGTTCCTCTCTTTACCAGGTGCAAGCTGCTGGATCTCTGGTGGTAGCACAGGCAAGACATCCAGCATCTCATATGGACCCCAATCCAGACAGTATTCTGCAGAAAAGAGCGTTTCAAGGATTTTGCTTTCCTAGCGAAGTTGTCTGCCTGTTTCTGAACAGAAACCAGATCCAAGTGCTCTCATAAAGCCTTGTGCTATTTTCTTCAATAGCTTAGTGGTTAAGTTCCTTGACAGTATCTCAGCCAAACTGCTGATAATCACAACTGGAGCAAGCGAGGTCAGTTTATCTTCAAATGCAATAATTACATGTGGAAGAAAAATAACTAGAGATATTGTTCTGCTGTATTTTTCTCCCCTGTCTAAGGAGAACAAGCAGCAGAATGAGCTGGAGAATGGGGCACTGCTGCACTGGTTTTCCTCTTGAAATCCAGCCTTTGTCCTTTCCACTGGATTTAGCTTATGGTGGGAAAGGGGGGTGTTTCAGGATCTTTCTTCTTCTCTAACATGAAGATTTAAAAAAAAAAATCCAGGATCACTAACTGCACCAAGCTTGGAGAACCTACAATGCGTTATGTTTGGGGAAATCTGCCTAACTTTAAAAGAAAAGCAATATCTAGGCCTAGATATTGCTTTTAACCTCCTTAAAAAATGTTGCTGCTTTCCATGGAAAATAATCTGCAGGAGAATTTCTCTCTGTTTAATAAAGGCAGAGGGCCACTCTGCCATGCCAAAGAAGTGTTGTTCTAGCTAGAGGTAGATGAGTTTACTGCTCCTAGTGCAGGTGTGTAGCTGTTGCTCCCTCCTTGCGTGGTGTTAGCAGGTGAGTTTGCACAGCTATGTGGTTTTTGCTCACTCTAAGTTTGTGTGCTCATCTGAAAAGCCAAAGGCTCTAGGAAGTTTTTGCAAGTGATGGAGAGGATTTTTTTGAAGCCTCTTGTCATTGGCACATAGGGAAATAGAGTGTTGGTGCAACAATCTTATAGGGTCAGGGTGGCCAGGTGGATCTCCTCTCATTGTCTCCCTCTGCATGGAAGAAAACTGTCTGCTGCTGGCTGGCCCGAGTGGATGTACAGCACCTTGCTCTGGGGCTCCCTTGCAGGTCCCTGGCCACTGAGGGCTTTGATGGGGTCACAGCATGAGCCCAGCTACAGCCCTGGCTCCTGCCACCCACTCCCCAGGGGCTGGCACCCTACTTAGAGCTTCAGCACTGGCACCTCGCTGCATTCAACAAATATGGGCTGTAGGGAGAAATGAGAACATCTTTAACCACCCCGGAGAGAGCAGGGTCGTGCTTATGAGTTGAATGTTTACTTGGTGAAGAGTGAATTGATGCAGTCCCCCCTGCCTCCTCGAAGCCCTTGGGAACCCCTTGTGAAATGAATAGCAATTGTTCTCTGCTCAATTAGTCCTATATAAGTGAATGCCTTGTGGTGGCCGTCCCCAGAATGCTGCGTAATTGATGCATTTCACCGATGGTTGCACCAGAAGGATCTCACTTTCTTTGCATGGCAAAGGATGGGGAAAAGATACAATGACGGCCGAGTTGTCCTCGGCCTCTGGAGAGGAAGCGTGCAGTTGTTGTATGGGATGCTATTGAGCTGAGCACAGTGCTCTTGAAACATATTGAGCTTATTAGAAGTGCATGTTGACTCTGGGACTTCAGTCTGACTGCGTGGCAAAACAGTTAGGCCGACGAATATGTGATAATGCTTTTTTATAAATGTGATAATTAGATAAAAGAAGGGGGAGTTGGAGTTTAGACTCGAAGACACTAATTAAATTCACATCGACAAATCAACATATTGGTCTCATATGGATTAAAGCAGCCCTGAAATACTTCTTTTGTTTAGATTACACTAATTAAATTCACACGTTCTGCCAAACCACAACAGTTACCTTGAAACACAGAAGGCTGAAGCTACAGCTCCAAAACGCACGTCGGTGAACGTGCCAAGGTAACAGCATTTTTGCAGAACGAATATCCAGGAATTTAAAGAAATTTGCAGGCTAACATTTGTGAAATTTTTATACCCTCGCAACCAAACGCTGTCAGAATGATGCATGCCTTTACTTAAATGCTGAGTGCTTAACTGCAGTTTTAAATTATGCTCAGTGATGAGGTAATAAAGTATTTCAGTACATATGTCTCGGAGGAGAACTTGGGAAGGAAAAAACTACCTCTATTCCCAGTAGCCAGTCTGTTCAGGTCAGTATTTAAAAACCATAGGTCACATGGCAGAGAATTATGGCCTGCTGCTGGCAATATTTTTGAAAGTTAGGACTTCATAAATATATCAATACTCGATGCAGGGCTGCCCCACAGCAACCACTGCTGAGCAAAAGCGAGGGGAAAGGAGTTTTTAAAAATAAAGCTAGTATTTGTGTAAAGCAGTGAGCTTACATTAGGCTAAATCTTTAAAAACTGAGCTCATTGATGTGCACCAGAAATGAGAGAGGTGGTATTGAACTGGGAGTACCCTGTGTTGAGCTGCTGGTGACCCTCTCCCTGTAGGGCAGGTAGGTGGCTTGGGAAGATGCTTTTAGGATTGCAGACTGCCTTTCCAGCCTCCCCTGGCTGGAGAAGACCCCGGTACCAATGCAGGGTTGTGTTTTGTCCTGTACAGTCCAGACAAACCCCATCTTTCATCTTTAAAGACAAAAATCTCTGTGAGAGTTACTGCCTCATCTCCAAGGCCTTAGGTGTGAGGCCCCCACAATAATCCTGAGTCATCACCATCTAGTCATTAGTGAATATTCTATTTTCTGTCGGTAAACACAATTTAAGCACTTAGCAGTTAAGCTTCTTAAGATTCATAGCTGATGAGGGAGCAATTAGGACAGGATTTTAATGAATACACACAAACTGGGGCGTTCCCGCCGGGGAAAAGGAGAGGTTCGCGCTTGGTCTAGAAAAGTGCTCAGACACACGGCAGTAAAACATGCTTAAATGGGAACACTCTACTTCGGGGCTAATTATACTAATCTTCGCCATGTTTAAAATCTGACTGTCAACCAGGCAATTGGCTCTGTAGCTGTCCGAGTTGGGGGGTTTCCACTGCACGTGGTGCTGCGCTATCACCATAATTTACTATTTTTCCTTGATTAGAGGAACATTTTTGTTCATTCCTCCCAGAAGGTTTGATAGTTACAGAGTTTAATCACTAGTACAGGGAGAGATGTGGGGCTTTATTTCAGTACAGGCTGCATTTTAAATGGAAGTATTTCCAGCTGCAGGTGGAAAGCGAGTCCGTGTGGGAAAGCAAAGGGTTCTGCAAAGAGCAAGGGAAGCTGTGAAGGGTGACAGCACTTTTCACAAGAGGTTTTTCATCTTTACTGTAGGCTTTTTTTTTTTTTTTTTAATTCAAAGCATTAAGATTCTGGTAGATGAAGAGATATAAATGCAAACTTCATTCACTTGTCTGCTGTCAGCTGGGGTGCAGGTGAATCACAGTTTCCAGGCTCGTGAGTGATGTGGGTGCGTGAGGATGAACGAGCATTGCAGGAGATAAATTCAACACCTTTGGGGCTCTGCTCTGGTTTAAACAACTACAAGGGTGGCTGGGCAAGGGCTTATTTCTGGGAATGGCACTGTGCCCCTGGAGCCCTCCCAGCTCCAAAGCAGCTTGTATCTGAAGGACCTACTTGTGCGAGAGACGGGGATGGTGTGGTAGCTTTCCATTTAGTGATCTTGAAGGTTGCACCGGAATTCAACACACAGCAGCTACAAATCCTCATCACCTACAAACTCCTTTACAGATATTAATTAATTAATCCCACATAATTTAATCTGTTTGTCAATAACTTGCACTTGCTCCCCAGTGAGGCTGGTGATGAGCAGTTGTTTGCTGCTGCATATATAGGGTGAGAGCCAGCAATGCTGGGAGCTGTGTGTTGGTGTTGTCTGAAAACAGTCCTTGTTTTTTGGGGAAAATATTTGTTTATTGCACCCAAGGTGGGGTTTCTGAATTGTTCCTGCCCTGCAGCTGGGATGGTTGTACAGAGGCTTCAGCTTGCAGGATGCTTGGGGAGGTGGCACTGGGTCCCTGAGCTGGACCCAGCAGGGGACAGTTGCCACGCACAGCTCTTGTTTTGCTAGGGTAGGTGAAGGTTTCTGTTTGAGCACTGAAAGCTCCTTAAAGCCTCTGGCTTTGTCTCAGTGCACCGCAGGGGTTGCTGCTGCTGAAGCTGCAGTTCTTGCTTGGCTCTGCTGGTGACAGTGTCGTCTGAGTAAAAACAAATCCAGCAGCCCTCTAGGGTGGTGAAACCTCTGTCCAAGCCCTGCTGGCTGCATCCCTGGGACGTGTGTGGCTGTGGATAGATGGAAGGCAAGGATGGGGAAAGGAAATCAGGTTGAGATGGGAGGAGGCGGATGAGAAGGAGGGATGAAGTGCAGGAGGCTCAGCTAACTTTTAGCTAAACATCCAGATGCCTGACTTGCTCAAGACAGCCAAGATTCAGACTAATACTGCCACAAGCAGTTTAAAAATGCCCAATGCCCTGTAGTGTGCTCAGGTCCTTAGCCTTTATCCAGTGATGCCCTCTGGGAGCTGGCTTGGTTCAGACCTCAGGTTGCAGGGATTTCCCTGGGGCTGCACCAAACTATCACCCCAAGATGTTCACATGGTCCTTTGGAAACTGGAGGCAGCAACTGGCCAAGGCAGCTGCACATCTGAAGCCATCCAGACTCTGGACAGCATGAACATAGTTTTGGGTTGTTTTTTTCTGTCAGAATGCAGCAGGTACATAGCCCTGCACCAAATAAGGTTCTTGGGTGAGTCCCTACCTTCCCCGTGCCTTGCCATACACATGTACATCAGCTGTATAATTACATTTTGCAGAGCATCTACCAACCACTGTGTCCTCAGCCTGTTGCCAGTCTGTACGAGACAACCTGCTACTGGGGAAATGAGCTTGTAGGCTAGCGGTGACCAGTGTCCTTGAGAGGAGAAATGCTCAGCTGTGTCTAAGATCCATCAGAAAACTGCATGATAAATTAAGCCAAGTGGAAACTTGGATGAGAAAGCATTAATTGCACACTGCCAGTCTCCCTACATGTAGATGTAATGAGTGTGTAATTCAGATAATGAGCAGAAACCAAGAGTCCGCCCTACCTGCTGAGGGGCTGCAAGTACAGAGGAGTACCTGGGACTCAGGGTGCTGCTGGTGATATTCAGGTCGTTGGTGTAGCTCAGCGCTTTCAGTCCTCTGGAAAATCAGCTACTCTTAATTGTTGCCTGCCCCATTCCATGACAAGTGCCCCCTTGCTGTGATTACCTTCTCATTCTGAAAACAGAGCACCCACTTTTTGATGTGAGAATGGTGGGTGCTGTTGTACTTCCAGCCCCTGTGGCAGGTGGCCGTGACGTCCCCAGGCTGCCTGTGTGCCAGGAATGCCATTTACTGCACAACTCCCTGCTTGTGGAGAGGAGCTGGGCTTGATTGCATGCAAAGCTCATTTTTCCTGGGGCTTTTCAGCTGCAATATGGCTCTAAAGATAAGTTTCCTCAACCTAAAGGAGCCTGGCAGGTATCTCAGATGTCTTTTGGGGGGCATAGCAACTCTCTTTTTTGGGGCTTTTTGCTGGCTTCCAGTCCCAAAGCTGTCCTTTCTTTTTTAGAACAAGCTATTATCAGGAAAAAAAAAAAAGACCAACAGAATAATTTGCTTAAGACTCAAATTCACAACAGCAAGTAAGATATAATTGCACCCTTTGATCTTCAAAGATCTCATCCAGTGTCTACTGAAGTCAGTGAAAGCCACTCTGTTTGACTTCAATGAACACTTATAATATACAACTCAAATATCCTTCCATTTTATCTACACGTTTGATGCCTCTCCGGTGAAAATAAACTTCAGTGTGTAAGTTTGGGTGTTCTAACATAATTTTATGTGGCATGAAAGTGTTTCATTTTTGAACATGAAAGGAATAAAATTTGTTTGCCCAAACCCCACAACTGCTATTAAAGGAGCGCGTGGCATCAAGCCCAGATCACCTAACAGGAGTTTATGCAACACTTGTAGCTGCATCAGCGTTGCCAAAACAAGCGCTCAGTTGCTAATGAGCTGCCAGCCAAGCAGCGATGCTGTCATCTGAAAACCTTTCTGGTCCTTGACATCTGCCTGTAAAAGAGAGATGTGAAATATAAGCCCAGAAAATTATCTTCATCATGCCAGATTAATTCTGCACGTGTTTAGCCTGTTGTAAAACTGGAGCTATCTCTATGTAAATGCACTAAATAATTATCTGAGATTTGCCTCCATGTGGGGGTCTGGCATTTTCCATCCTCTTCTCCATCCCTATATACATCCTCAGCAGTAAATGTTATGGACTAGTCCGGAGGGGAAGGTTTTAGCAGCATGAAGAATTTGTAATAGAAATCAAATATTAGTACAAGCAAGATGATATCTTGCCCAAATGAGACTTGATTACATTATTAATCTTGATCGTTATACATGATTTTGTGTGCATATGATTTGAATACTGGATTAAAAGCCAAGAGATGAGTCACTGCGATGATGTGTTTTCTTGGGAAACCCAGGCAAAAAGGTGGATTTACCACTGAGCACAATTTCTATGAGGTATAAGATAAGTTTGCAGGGTTTCATCCTGCTTAGATGCCAGCAGAGGCCTCTGCCTGCAGATATCCCAGACCAGAGCTTTGAACTTTGCTGTTTAGGTACCTGCTAACTGTTAGTTTTGTTGTAGAAATGATATGAATGTAACATTTTCCCTATGTGGTATGTGATGCTGTAACACTTCTGAGAGCTGAGCTTGAGGTCTTCCACAGGACTAAACCACAGAAGGTGACTGCAAGCAGTTATTTTCATTTTGTTTTAAATCCCTGAGTGTTATTCCACTTTTCCCTTACTCCTTAAAACCTAAGCCCATCATGGTGCAGCCACAGAGATGTTGACCCTCTGATATCTCCCACCTCGGATACAGGCACTGTGGTTACTATTTCCCCACCAGAAAGCTGCAGGCAGGAGAGGGGTTGTAGAAAAGTTCAGAAGATTAAAAAAATGGTGAGGAACAGTGTGCACAGGTGCTGCAGGTAGCAGTGGGGTATGTTCAGCTGACTGGGTTGGATTTAGTGCTTAAGGATGGTTTTGTGATTGGGGTTTCGGTCTTTCTGGTTTTGGAGGAATTATTCTGCGTGGGAGGTTATTGCATGACCTGTGGAGAGAAGATGGAGCAGCAGGTGCAGAAAGCAAAGTGTTCTCCACGGTGTTGGAGCTGAACGTGGCAGGGAGAGGAGCCTGTGTGGATGGGGTAGGAAGCAAAATTTAGGTGACAGTTCTGTGTGGCTTCTGTAAAGCTTATTGTTGCCACCATGCACATGAGACTTTGTCAGGAGAAACCTTTGGAGCCAGATCAGCCGTGGTGAGATATGAACACTGCGATGGAGGCTGTGTCCACTGGAGTGTCTGATCACTTCAAGACACAGACACCTAGCATTGCAGCTGAAGAGTGTAAATTTCATCATGTTTTAAGGAATATTTTTGAGCTCCTGCCATTAAAGATTCTCTTACATACAGCTGGGATCAACTGGACATAGCTCAATTCTAATGGTGCAACAGTGACAACCAGTGGCCAGCTGGGCTAATCTGGGACAAGTGCCACCCCTCCAAACCAGGGCTGAGCTCATGGAGGGAACTGAGAGACTCCTGAGAGTGGTAGGCTTTGATGTTTCCTTCTTGCAAGGTCACGATACCATGCTGCTAATGCCTGAAACAGCCGCATAGTGAGTTTGCGATGAATTTATGGTACTGGGTACTCCAACATATATAGAGGACAATGTTTTGTGTGAATAGAAAAGCATGTCCTCTGTGCTTCAGGGAGAAGGGCTCAGGTTGAGTCTCTTGACAGCACGAATTTACATTTGGAGATGTACTTACCTCCAAACCCTTTTTTTCCTCATCACACCCACATGTCCTGCTGATGCATGTGAACTCATGGCTGAATATCTCATGTAAGTCTTTGCTTTGTTTACCTGTGCCGGAGGGAAACAGCAAATACCTGTTCCCCAAAGGTCTGTTTGTAACCCAGAAGCACTATCAGCCCCTCCTGAGACTTGGATCCTGTAGATTTACAGCATGTGTTGGTCCAGGTGGCCTCTCCCTGTGTATCTCTGTTTTCAGGAGGTGCTGGTCCTTGAGGCCAAGTGGGGTCTGCACTGAGAGGTGTAGTCATAGAATCATAGAATCACCAGGTTGGAAAAGACCCACCGGATCATAAAGTCCAGCCATTCCCATCAATCGCTAAACCATGCGCCTCAGTGCCTCGTCCACCAGTCCCTTAAACATCTCCAGGGAAGGTGATTCAACCCCCTCCCTGGGCAGCCTGTTCCGTGTGACCAGTCCTACTGGTGAAACTTTTCCGGAGGCTGTGATGGAGCGTTGGCTCCGTGTGCCTGCTTTGTGCTGACCCTTCCCGGGGTCACGGACACTGGGTCATTCCAAGCAATGTACCCTCCCTGAGCCTTTGCACCGGGACATCCCAGAGCAAAGCTGCTGTCTCCAAGAGCTCAGTTTTGACTCGAATTTGAACAGCATCAGCTCCTTTTCTGTTGGTGCAAGAGAGATGGTTTTGGGCAGGGGCAACCCCGCGGGCATCCTGCCTGTGCTGTGGCTCTGAGCAGCTTCTCTTTAGCCTCAGCTCACTCTTTGTTCGCTCACTTTGTTTTTCCCTCCCCTCAGCCTCAAAGAGGTGTGATTTAGACCCCAAAACTGCTTGTCTTGCTCTTTGTGTGCAGAGGACCCCATCACTGGCCAGAAGCTCTTATCGTGCGACAAGCAGAAATCCCTCGGCGTGCCTCCACCTGGGCACTGCTGCATCCCACTCAGTGTCCCTGAGCACTCAGCGCGGTGTCTGCAGCCTTTCCCCTCCTGAGAGAAGTTGCTGTGTGGGAGCTGGTGGGGCTCGAGGTCCTCCTGCTCCGCGTTCGCCATCTGTTTTGGGCAGGCCTTGGTCCCTTTCCCAGGGAGGTGGCAGCATCCCTTCCCAGGGCCACCACAGGGCGGGTGCATGGGGGAGGGCAGCCTTCGCTTTTCTCCTACACGTTTGGCAGTTCAAAGGCTGCCGATCTCCTCGTTGCTGCTCACAAATCAGTAGATGGTACAGATGTGTGTGTATCTGGTGATATCGCAAAGGAAACTGCAGTTTTGCAAGCAAGTGTATGGGCTCGAGGTATCTAGCCGAGTCACGGGACTGCCAGTAAGTTGCCACTCGCAAGATCTGGACTGATTTTTGAGAATTTGAGACCAAGGTAAGCCCCTTACAACCTGGCACATGCAACCCGAGGGTATCAACCCCTCTTGTGTGGCGGCTGATGCTGGACCCAGCTGCCTCGCAGGCATTTGTGATGCCCCTGTGGCTCCAGGCATCACTCTGGTTCCTCAGCGGGTGAACTAGGGGCACGGCAGGGGGTGGAGTTATAAGATCTTTAAAGTCCCTTCTAACCCAAACCATTCTATGATTTTGCTGAAATCCAAAATACTCCCAAGAAAACTCTTTGGATATTTTTTTTTTCCTTGGCCCAGTGGAAATGTGTTTCCTAGTCTGGGATTTCTTGAGTGAATTGCAGCTCCCAGTGCAGCAGCGCCAACTTCCAATTGCAGTCCTGGTTAACTAAGCCTAATTTGTTCAGTTGAATTTTATAGTTCGTAAGAACTTAAATTCTTGCCTCGTTAGCTGTTTTGGTGTCTGGTGCCATTTTAAACAATTCTGCTGTGTGTGTTTTAGGAGTTTTTTTTTGTTTGTTTGTTTTTTAAATCTAATAATTGTTTTAAAAGTTTAAGAGTTTGGGGTGTAAGAGTACCCAAGCATGAAGCTGAGCTGCTCCTCAGCAGGGAGAGGCAAGGCAAAGCCCAGCTGACATCGCGCTGTGCCCACGGGGACGGAGAGCTGAGACCGAGCCGGTGACCCAGCAGCGCACACAGTCATCTTCTCCAGGGCGCCCTGGGTTAGGATTCGTCCTCCTCCAGCACCTCTTTTCCCTGATCATATTGGGCTAAAAGTAAAATGTAAAACAGGAGGTGAAATCCCTTACTTCTGTTTGTTAATCTTTCTTCTTCTATCTTTCTTTCTCCTTTCTTCCTCCCCCCTTTCTTTCTTTTTTTCTTTCTTTCTTTCTTTTTTTTTTTTTTTTTTATTAGCAGGGCTCTTTTTTTCTCTCTCTTTTGCCTCAATAGAAAGAAAAAAAGTTTTGTCAGCACTCCTGTTTCTTTTGTTGTTTTCTTTTTCTCAGAAGTCTTTTCTGCTTTTATCCTAATCCCAGGCATGCATGAGGGAACAGTTGTGCTCTGTTGTTTGTCTGTTCTGCTAGTTTTGAACCAGTAGGGCTCCCGCTTTGTTCTCTTTATTTTCTGAACACAGAAAGGTAAAAGAGTAGGAATAGCGATTGAAACTCTTAAGAAGAGAAACCTTCGATATTTATTTAGATTTAATTCATTTTTTTTCCCATGTTGGTAAATAATTAAGGGATGATGACAAATTAAAAAAAAGAAAAGCAGAGGGTTTAAAAAAAAAAAAAAAGGAAAGAAACCTCTTTTCACCTCTCTGAGATCAGAATTTTGCTGCCCCAGAAAATTTTTAACTTGTACCCTTGAGATGCTGCATTTTTAATGGTGGTGTCCAATTTATTCACTCTCTGGAACCAGACAACGGTTTAACATATGCCAGGTTGGGTCTTTTTCTGCATAAGCAGAGTTACTCCTTCGTGGAGAGGGTTTTATTATTTAAGTGCACGTTCGAAGAGCAATGTTAGGCTGGTTTACCTGATGTAACGTCAGCCTGATCTGGGTTTTAAGCCTTACATTTATGGCTTTAAATCCATTCTGGCACTTCTCAGTTTTCTGGAGCACGTGTTGTGGAACGGTCAGTAAAGCTTGTGCAGGTTTTTCAGATGTTTCTTTAATAGTTGTGCAATACTGGCTGATAAATTGCCTGGAATGTTTTAACAAATTAAACTAAAACTAGACACGGATCCATCTGTTTCTGTTTCATCCCTGCAAAACAAACCTTTTATGATTTTGGTATCCAACATGTGCTTGTTCTCTGTTGCCATGGAGATGCTCTAGGCCCGAAAATTTTTTTTCACAGGCTCTTACGATGAAGTTTTTTTTGAAAACTGTTTTGATTAATTTTTCCTCCACTTCAACTTCTCCCTCACTTAAACTGTTTTCCCCTTTTGTTTCCCACTTGATTTATGGCAGGTTGCTGTCATTTAAATAGATGCGCGTTTTGAAATTCCTTCTTTCTGTTCGAATGCAAAGGCAAAGAAAAAAAAATAACCCATGCAAGTCATGCTCAAAGACTTGGTTATTGTTGCTTGTTGGATTTCTGCTCTCTGTGGTTGTCGGGCCTAATTCAAAGTAATTCAGACTACTCAGTGGGGGCAGTGCATAGCTCCACAGGAAATTATGATAGCAAAAGTCTTCCTGTAGAGCTCTACACTTGGCACTACAAAGTGCCTCGGGCTGCAGTTACCTGAATAGGGTTGAATTAGACCAGACAACCGCATCATCCCACTTCTTAATCTATTAGAGCGATATACAAGTGGCAATTGTTGATTGCAAAAATGGGATTAAGAGGCTCTTCAAGTGAATTGATTTTCTTGTGAGAACAAAAAGAGGAAAGAGAAGGCTCGTTTGAATCACACAGCCAGAAAGTTTCGTGAATGGGTTCCACTCCAAATGTTAGAATTAAAGCAATCAGTGTTTCCCCATGGAGCATGCAGGTGAGAGGAATAAACTGCTGAAAATTAGAAAATGATGTCTAAAACTTAGTTTGCGTCGCTCTTGCAAAACTGGAGCTCTTGCCCACCCCCCCTTCATCCCTCCCTCCCTGCAGCAACAACAAATCCTTGTTTCAGCCCAAGACTTTGCTGCTCTTCGTCTGCCTCTGCTTATTATTCTTTATTTTTACCAAAACATTTAATTTTTTTTGTTTTGCCTTAACTCGGGGAAGAAAAGGGATCAAAAACTGCTTTGACTCCTCCTGCATTTCCCCAAACTTTTCTGCTTATTCCTTCCTCCACCAAGATCAAAGCAGTGCTGGGTGTCTCCCAAGGGACCCTGAAAATGTTGTGCCTGTGCCGCTCTCTGGGCGAGTCCTCAAGGGGTTCACCCAGCCCTGTTGATGCTCGCTTTTACCCTCAGGGCTAGTATTTTCACTGCAACTACAAGTTCTGTGTGGTCAAGTGTCATAAATCTCCCCTTAACCTCAGTGTATCCTCCACTGGGAAGAGCAGAGCCCAGCATTTGAGCCTCGCTGGGATGTTTCCCACTAATTATTTTTGGATGCCTCTCTGTGATGCTGGAAATCAGTCTGCCTCGGCTGAAACACAAGGTGTGGGGCATGCAAGTTGTGGATATTGACCTGCATGAGGAAGGTAGTGGTGAAGGCACGTCCCATGTTGGGCTTACCTGAAGTCTGTGCTTGGGCAGGGCTGGCTGTCAGCAGTATGGAGAATAGAAATGACACCCAGGGGGGAAAAGATGCTGCTGGAGCAGATGGAGGAAGCCTGGTGTGACTGCTGGCATGGAGACCAGCCAGGAGAATATAGCAGGGAAGGTCCCTTCTCAGACACAGACATGAGTAACCTCACCTCCTACCATAAAAACATGAGAGCTCACCTTGGGAGCACGCGTTGGGGCAGGGATGCAGGGTATGAGACACGTTCAAGTGGCTTCAAAGATTTTGGGGAGGGGAAGAAGTGGCTGAACTAGACCTTGCTTCGTGGTTTGAAGAGGATGCGTTCATCCTTGTCATGTCATAGTCAGCGTGGCTACTCAGGGCTTGTCATAGAGTTTGCTTGCCTTTCTTTGGATTTGTCACTATAGTCTTGTTTTCTTGCCTGGCTCCTGCTTTGTTAGCAGCTCAGTTAGAAGCATCTTGGAACAAAAAGGGCTGATGGATTCACTGCTATGAACTGGGGGGGCGGGTTGCATGGCTACTAGTAGGATTCTCCTTCCGTCACTTTGGGAAAGGGAAGAAGAACATTTGGAGCAAAAGCATTATCTCAATGCTTTACTTGTTGATTCTTTATTTCAAAAGATAAGTTCCTGAAAAACCTTTCCTCTTGGGTAGGTGGTGCTAGAGGAGGGCTGGGTTTCTATGGCACTAGAGACCCCTCTTACAATCAAAGGCTCTGTGCCTATTTGCAAGTGCTGAGAATCTAAAATAAACTAAAATGTGCCTCCTGCCAAAGGTTGCATGCGGACTTCTCTGAAGCCTTCAACAAGAACAGCCACATTATGACTCTTCCCAGTGAAGTCCAGTCCCTCCTGCATCTCTCTTGTCTCTAACAGTTTCACAGGGTATAATTTCCAAAGACCCAGTTGCATGGATTTCCCCCTTTCCTCTCTTCTCCCTCATGGAAGAATCCCCCAAATCAGTCATGGGATGCCAGGAGCACCCACCAGGTGCCAGCATCCCCAGGCAGCAAGCAGGCACAAATTCCCTCTTTGCAACAACATTTCTTTCTATAACTGGGGCCCATTAATTGTTCCATATTTAATTACCCAAGATTGCATCGGGTCCACGTAGTGCATTTGTGTGAACACTATCAATTATGTCACAATAAATGAATTTCCTTTTCAGGATTCCCTGCAGCCGATGGCCGGGCTTCTGTTCCTCCTTGACTGTTCTGACTTTGAACAGGTTTATTCAGCTGTTGTCTGCTAAGCCCTACAGAAAAGAACAATAGCTCTGATCTGCCTTTTATGGGTTATTGGGAACTGGTGGTCCGCACTACAGCTTTGGTCAGTGATTAACCAGAGTGAAAACAAACTACACAAGGCTAAGTTGATGTTGGAGGAGGAATGAACCCACTTCATTAAGGCTTTAAGAGGAAACCTTTTCTTCTTCAATGCTTGTTCACAACTTTTCAGGTCTCTATTTAATCACGTAATTCTCTCTAAGTAGGAAGAGAAGCTTGCCTCACAGCAAGAGGTCTTTTGCCACATGACAACTTAGAAAGATAAATTATATATAAATATCTTCATGGTGTTGTGGAGAGGAAACCAAATTCAGTTTTACTGTGTGCAGCTGATTTACTGTTTTCTTAGGTGCCATGGGCTTCCCAACATCCCGTTGCAGGAGGGGAAATATTTGCTGCAACTGCCTTAACTTCTGGTGTGTGTTTGTGTGTAAGGTGAGCAAATCATATGTGGCCAGCACTAGACACGGGCAGCTGACAGGGGCTGAGGGGAGATGAAGAGGCAGCAATAACAGCAACCCTCCTTTTACAAGACCGCTGAGCCAAAAAGGGAATGCTCCTTAAGATGAGGTTTTTATTCCATTGCCCAGAGAAATCACACCCCTCTGCATCCTGGGGATCTCCTTGCAGCTGGCACTTCAGGGAGCTAAAAGAAAAGGCAGAAGATTGGGACTAGATGGGTTTGGTGCTGGTGAATGTGAGGAACGTCACTGGCCTGTGAGGTCCAGCCCTGGTGCTGCTCTGAGTAATCACACAAAGTGCATAGCGTTGGGGTGTCCCATGTGCTTTTGTTTATCATAATTTATTGTTATTAATTTTTTTTTTATCATGGGAGTTAATTATAGTTTGGGGATCATATTTCTTTGACCCAAAGCACAGCAGTAATAAATCAACCTGCCAGCTCCTCTAGGGGAATTCCACAGCAGCAAAGCCTGTATTTCCCGCAGCTCGGTGGTTCCAGCAGTGTGAGCAGTGGACTTTCCTGGGCTTTGGACTGGGCTGTGCAACATGGACATCCTGGGAAGAGCCAGGGAGCTCCTTGCTGGGCACTTTCGGCACCTTTATTTTTAGATCTTTAGATCTTCCTTGTGCAGGTGCCTGAAATGCAAAGTGATGCTTGTAAATATGGTACTTTTGGGGTGGGTACAGCTGGTCCAGGCTCCTGCTTGGGTTCTGAGATAAATGGAGGCTGGCTCTGGGGCCAGGATGGAAGGAGTTATTGCTGGGTGGATGCAGGTCACCTGGTTTTCTCATTTTCCCCTCTGAGGGCTGCAGTGGAGACATGCAGATGATCCTGCTGAGCAGAGGCAACTGCACTACTGGACACCTGATACTGGCAAGACTGTCTTCTGACCAGCGTGGGTACGGCAATCTGCTTTCACTGAGGTTCATTCAGCATCCTGAGGCTCCCTGCCCAACACCCCAAATTCGGTACAATGCCTAGATTTGAGCAGTTAAAATCTCCAGCTGTGGTTTTAGGGAGACCAAGGGTAGCATCCCAAGTGCATGACACAGAGTGTGGAGTGAGTGCCCTTGTGTCCCCCAACACCCGCAGCCTTTCCAGGGCTTCTCCCTTCTCCTGCTGTCCCCATGCCGTAATCCTATTCCTAAACATCCCTCACTGATTTGTTAAACCCAGACATTGTGGGAAATGAGTGGACCTTGACAAAATAAGGGGTGATTTCTGGTCCCAAAGAGGCAGGAGGGGGAGCAAGAAAGTGGATCTTGTTTGCACTACAGAGGCCATGGGTAATGCTCTGGTCCCAGCCGTGTTGCACTAAGGGATGGACTCACCGGAGTAGGAAACCCACACATCCCCTCTTGGGGGAACTGTAGCTGCAGCTAAAAGGGGTAGGAGATATGGAGGCAAAGAAATTAAAACATCTGTAGAGGAGATCACCCGCTTCTCATAAAGAAAAGTAGTAGGTGATGGTTTCTTCTTTAAAGTGATCCCTCCAGTGACGCACTGCAAAGCATGATTTTGCACAAAATTATAATTTTATTTTCTCAAGATGTTTTGTAAATTGATGAATTTTGAGTACAAAAATGTTTAAACACTTCATTAGCTGCTTTCTTTGAACTGGAATTAGAGGAGCTTGTTGAAATAATTTAGTGAAATTCTTTGGTAGGAGAGGAAAGCAGGGAGGGAGGAAGGCTTGGGTGCTGGGACAGAAGCAGCAGGGGTTTGCAGCAGGTGAGGATCTGGCCCAGTGCAGGGTTTGGATATTAAATGACAGCGCTAAGTTGTCTCAATTAATAATTAAAATGTATGTTTAAATAATGCATCAAAGGAAATTGCTTAAATTGCAAACTTGAGATTTTTTGAGATTTTTCAGACTCAGGCTTCAAATGTGGAAGGAATTCAGATATCTACTGTACCAACATGAAACGGGCATTTCAAAAGCTTTAGCTTTTGTGTTAAAATGATGAAAAGAGGGTGGTAGGAGGAGAGGCTGCCGAGCTCTTCAGAGTGTTTGTGAACAAAATAGCACCTTTTTGGGGAAACAAAGGCAACCCTTCAGAGTCTATCAAACAGTTTGTGCCCCGACTGCTGCAAAAATTGGGCGGCAAAAGGTATGAGATATCCTTTAGATGATTCCTCAGGAGGGAAGGTGAGCTACAGATTGAACAGAGAGAGAGAAAAGAAGGGCAGATGTGCCTTGGAAAAAGGGATTATCAGACTAGTGTCCATTTAGGAGTCTGCAGCTGAAAGAGGAGAAGAAACTGAAGCACGATGAGACTTCCCACGATGTTTGATGTCTGGTGCAAAGCTCTCCTTTGAATCACTGCAGGGTCGCATGTCACCAGCCTGGAATGTGCTGCGTACCTGGGCGTGTGGGAAGACTCGTGAATCCCTCTGCAACCACAGTGATAGCTGTCACTGGTCAGGTCATGGCTGCAATCAGCTCTTCCTGACTTTTCCCATCCTTTGACTCCCTCTTGCTCAGCCCCATGTAAGATGTGTAGAAACTTGCTACCTCAGCCCACCCTGCACCCTCCACCTGCTGGGTCTGGCCCCTGAAGTAGTGTGACTTTGCACTTGGAAACATTCCCAGCAGGACAGAGAGCATGGGAAAACAGCCCCATGCCAACAAGGCATTGCTCCAGCATGATGACACCTGTTTATCTTGCTCACATCTCTCCTGCCAGCCACTGCCACATCACTGCGCTGTCTGCATCCCCATGTGGAGCTTCTCATAGGTGGAGAAAAGCCTATTACTGCATGGGAAGCCTTTTCAGTAAAAAGGCTGGAGACTAGGAGTAGCCACCAGCTGTTTAATCAGTGTCTCTGTGCTCTGGTGGAGGGGAGCTATCCCACTCTCAAGCAGAAAATCTGTCTGTCAGGGCTGAGTGACATCTTGTCAAAGGCTCAGTGATGCTCTCAGACATGCAGCCAAATAACTGCATATCTTTCCTTTTCAGCACAGTGCGTGCTTTGAGGCTGAGAGAGGATGAGCCCCCTTCCTGAGCATCGTCCCTGTGCCAGAATCCTAGGGAAGGGATGCTGCTGGTGGGGATGTGATGGACACAGCAATGCTCCTGGCTCTGAGTCCCAGGGTGGGCAGGATAAACTGGGCTGTGTAGGAGGTCAGTGCTGCTACCTTTCTTGACCTTGCAAAATGGTGAGGATTATATCATCCTACAGCAAACAGGCTGGTTTCGATCTCATTAACAAGATCTGCTCTAAGGGAAGGTGGACCTCAAAGAAATTAGCAATGGATTCACATGCTCTTGGGCTTTGTCCTCTTGGCATCAGGGAGTGTCCAAGGTTGGTTTGGGGATTAGAAATTATGCAACGTTGGATGTTTTGAGCTCTCAGCTGTCTTTGCACCAGGGCAATAGCAGAGCCTCTTTGAGCAAGTGCAACCTTTCTTTTGTCTGATGAAGCAGGGAGGCTGGGTTTTCCCAGAATCTTGTCCCAGCGTTGGGGATGGCACAGCCTGGTTTCACCTCTCCTGTGAGACTGGTTGGGGTCCTTCCCCTAGGGAAGCAAGTCAACCTCCTGCTGCCAAACCCCAAATCCTCCTCTCCCTGCATCTCCTGAGGCTGGGTGGCAGTGGCATGTCCTGCCGGGTTGTCATTGTTGTTTCACTCCTGTGGCCATAGGATTTGGCTGTGTTGAGGTCTGTGTGGTTCAGCTCCAAACATAAACTTCTCCTGGGCTGAATAGAGGGGATTCCTTGGTGCAAGAGGCCGGCTTTCCCTTCACACATGAGGGGTTTGCTCCATTATGCTTTGACGTCCTGCAAAGAAGCTGCCTCGGCATCAATGGCATCTAACACGGTGACACATGTAGGGCCCGAGGGCTCTGGGAGCAGGTTTAAAAAGGACCATTGAATCCATCCGCCCACGTACATGTGACTGTCAGTGGCAGGAGCCCAGAGATCGATTGAGCTGTCAATGTGTGCCCATGGACCAGATTCTGAACTTTCTTCCCTGTGTGGAATGACGAGTCTTGATGCACTGGGTCGGATTGAAGCCTCGGCACGATATTTGGCTGCCCACGGGGTACAGGACAGTACAGGATTGCACTGTGGCTTTCTCAAATCTGTTGAAAAGAAATAATTTATTCTGCAAACTGTTTCCTGCAGCACTGTGCAAAGGAAAAAGTCTCTCTTCAGAGTTTTTATTATTAGACCCTGGGGCTTTGGAGATGTTGTATCTAGTGGAGCAATAAGTAGGTAGTGTTTAACCAACAGAGGAAATGGTGTTTAACCATAAGCATGTCTCTCTAATTTCTGCTTACAGTCCTAATCGCGAGTGAGTCTAAGCATCAAAGGCAAATTTGCCGATGCCGATACCACAGGGAATTCATCCCTTTTACCAGAGTATGAGAAAGGCCCTGTTATCCAAGGACATGTTTTCTCCTAGGTTGCTACTGCTGCTCCAGGTGGAGATGCCCTCAGAGGCAGTGGTTCAGCACTGGAGCATGAGGGGTGCACCTAGGCATCTCTTCCTCCAGCCTACACCCTCTGCTGAGCTCTCCAGCAGCTGTCTGGTGTGACCGTAGGCTTTTTGTACAGCAAACATCTGAGTGTGCCTGGTTGGTCCAAAGACAACTCCTCCAGATTGTAACGTGAGTTAGTGTGTCACACAGCGATGGTGCTGATGCTTTTTCTCCTGTATGCTGGTGTTTGCTCATCTGCAAGGTGCCCATCTGCATTTCTTGGAACGTACAGGTGTGATATTAGGAAAACTTCACCCATGGACTCAGCCTGTGAAATGATGCCTGAGTAGGTGCAAGCTCTATGGGGGATGTGGTTAAGACCCAGATCTGCCTAGGCTGTTAGGTGTATATTGGTTTTGGCTGCCCGTTGTGGCTCCAGAACCCCACTTTTTACCTGGTAATGGCTGGATGAAGGTTCCTGGAAGGGGAGGTTTTCCAGCAAGCAGCTTTTTGCACCTGCATTTGTTGTTAGGATGATGGAGCTGCTGGTGTAAGATGCTGTGAGTCTCTGGGATGGAAAAGAAAAAGTGTGTGGTATCTTCAAATCATGCTGGGCCAATGAGGTAACATGCAATTTCTGTTTCCTTGTGAGTAGTAGCACATTTTATTCAACATTTTCCTTTCCAGAACTTGTTTAACAGTTATATGCTGTGGACCATGTTCAGGAAAGAGTTTGGACAATGCTTGTCTATGATATTAGGCTTTTCTTACCATTGTGGGGAACCTTGAATCTTGCTGGGATGCTGCTGAGATGACCTGGAGGGTGATGCCCAGGTCTATGGGGACCATGGGGACAGCGTGCGAAGGAGACTCAGGAGATACAAGCAAGGCAGTCCTGGTAGTGTAACCCCTCCATGTGCAACCAGCCCTGAATTAAAGCTCCCATGGCAGCTCCCTGCTCAGCAGATGATGACCTTGGGCTCATCTTGGCTCCCTGCACGGCCAAAGAGAACTGGCCTGGGGTGTTAGCATCCCTAGGATGGCCCTGCCCATGCAACAGATCCCCATCAAAAGCAACTGCCCATGCAGGGATCTAAGGCTCCAATGGTGGGGACACCGCAGGGAGACCCTGCCCAGAGCTGGATTAACTTCAAATCCAAAAAAAGGCGGGGGGGAGTGGGAAATCACTTCTCTGACCATGCAAGGCGAGTTTCTGGCTCTGGTGGCTCAGGATTAGTGCTCCACAAAAGGGAAGGGGTAGCAGCATTATAGTGAAACGTAGACTCTCCATAGGAGGCACCCATACATCCCGGCGGCGCGGGGAGGGGAGGCGGGGGGAAGGCATCCGTGGCCCAGCCAAGTTTGCCGAGGGAGCCAGATCGCCCCTCGCCGTTGCCCAGATGGGTGGAAAATGCAGCGTGGGTACCTGCAGGTAACGTCCCTCCCAGCTGCATCCTGGGGGATGCCTGGCCCCAGTACCTCACGGCACAGATGAAAAGACAGAAAAGAGAGGACGTGTGGGAGGTGGGAAGAGAAAACTGTGTTTGCGTGTATGTTGGTGTGTAGGGGTAGTGTCTACTTGGAACTGTAGTTAGTGGATGCACGGTTAAGTGTGAAACGAGAAGCGAAGTTGATGCTGGAGAAAAGGTGGCACTGTTTTCTCCACGCTCATGTGTGATGTGTATGAGCAGTGTGACGTAGGCTGGTCCCCTGTCCTGTGGGTGCAATGCCTGCAGGAACCCACTTGCACCATCCACATGGGCTGGGGAAGCGGAGTTGGGAAGAGTTTGTTACCGGAGAGTGTTTTTCTCCTTGTTCTTAGCATTTAATTTCATCATGAGAGTGCTCTTCTTGAAAAGCTAACAGGGAACTTTTCCTGCTGGGTTGAATACTGCTGCTCCTCTGCTACTGCTCCTTGCAGCTTAAGTTTCCATCAACCTCTGGCATCAACAGGCAAAACATAGCGTTCCCTAATGAGGTGCTTGTTGCTGGTAGTGCCTTGCTCTGGGACCTGGCACCTAAATAAAATCTTTGGCTTTCTGGAGGATGCTAAGGGGATGAGGGCTTTGAAGGGCTGGGGTCATGTAGGGTGCACAGCTTTGCAGCTGGGATGGGAGGAAAATGCTTGAGAGTGCTGGTGATGTCTCCTCGGGTGCTTCTCTGCACCCGCTGCGTTCTCCTAATGCTCAAGGGACATTGGGAAGCAGTGGTGGGGCTCTGGGAAATTAGTTAATTGGGTTTAACTCACTTCATCTTCCATTAGAAAAATGACACACGCAAGCACGTATGTAATTATCTATATAATTATGTATGTGTACACATATAAAGTCTGAACCCTTTTTGTGAATGGGGATCTTGGAGGGTAAATATAGGACTGAAACCCAAGAATCTTAATTTTGCCTCAAATTTTGGCTATACTGTTTCTATAGAGACCAAAAGGAAGCTTTGGCTCCCCCACTCAGCTATTAAAGTTTAGTGCATTGAAAACTGTCTTCATGCTGTGATAGCCTTTCACAGAGTAGAATAGGGTCTGAGCTAATCCATGAAAGTTGTCATGCTATGAACTAGTAGTCAAGCTTTTTCCTTTCAATTGAGTCTAAAACTATACTGTACTTCACACTTGATTGGCCCTTCAGATGGCAGGACTCAATATCCCTGCTGGAAATAAGCTCGTCTTCACACAGTGATGTTGAACGTGGAAAGATCTTTTTTTCCTGTGGCATAATTGCTAGCGCTGCAATATGAAAGTCATCAGGATGAGATTTTTTTTTTTTTTTTGTCTAATTAATACATATCGAACTTTGCTTTCTCCTTAAAGATCGGCGAGGTTTGGGTGCAATGCTAGCAGCACGTGGTCTGCTGAGATCCTGGACCTGAGCAAAGGCTCTCACTTGCTTGGGAGCTTTTCTCTCCTCTGTGTTGCTCGCACAAACATAGCAAGGCAAAGTTATCATCTGCACTCCAGCCTCAGCCTCCCCCCACTGAGTGTACTATAGCAAAGGTAATAAATGGGTCTTTACTTTTTTTTCCCCTTTCTTCTTTCTTTTTTTTTTTTTTAAATATTTTTTCTTCTCCCATAGCTGTGTAAAAGCAGGATTTTGTGCTGGGGCAATTTTTCTGATCGAAGTCAGCCCCTTCCTTTGAGCTTAGCTGCTGCTTGTGTGCATTCACTGGGGCTAAATCGATAGCGGGGCAGTGGATGGTCACTAGAGGTGGAGCAGCCACGAGACTCTCGACTAAGACTTCACTGGTGAAAAGTTGCTGTATTTTTATGATTAAATTGTTTTAATGGAGAATGCCTTGAACTGTATAGACCAAAAGGGGGCACCAAGGTATTAAAAAAAGTGATGCTGGTTTTGGTAGTTTACCTCTATAAACTGTGACCGTTTTGTACTGTAGCTTTCTTGCTTAGCATAGTTACTAAACAACAAGGACAAAAATTCTCCTCAAAGTTTATGTGAATCTCTGGTATTTTTGCCGTGCTGATGTGACACTTGGAGTCGGCTAGAGAGGCTCCCTTGGGGATTTCTTTTGGTCTTTTATTTTGTTAACCTTCCTCAGTTTGTTTTTTTTTTTTTTTTGGAGTTTTCCTCAATGTAGAGTTGGGTTGTGTGTGATTTCTCAATTCAGGAGCGATGCTTTAGAGAGGCAACAACAGATTACTGTAATCATAAAAGTTTTCAAAGTGCTATCTGCCTTTTCTGGAGTGCTCAGTATTACCTCTGCCGCCAGTTTTAAACACAAGTTTGCTGTTTCCTTTTGGCTGCATTTCTCCCCCTTACCGAGTGTAAGAGGATTTCTCCTTAGCTGACTGTGGGATGAAACCGGGGGGCACAGGTAGGGACAGTGTTAGCTCCCTCTCTTCGTTTGGGAAAGCAGCTTTAATTACAAACAGACTAATTTATGGGTCGCTAAGCCCAGCGTCGCAATCAGGACAAGGCACGGACATTCGAAGAAATTCTGCCCTGGGACTAACACGACATCGAAGTTGTCATTTTCCCACCTCCGTGAGAAAGAGATGAAAGAGCAGAACAAACATATATTTCATCCATTTTCCATCCCCATCCTATAGACAGATTTGGTTAAAAGCCTTCTTAGTGTGAATGGCTGCGATGTAGGAAGAGCGCAGAGCAATTTTATTCGCCAGTCTGGGGGGGTTTCCTTCTCTCGTCTACACATAGTTTTATGGTGCACAATGCACATTTCTAATCTTGATTTTTTACAAGCATCAGCACATAAAACGCCAGTCAGATGATTATAACTATTTCGTAATCACTTTTTTTATTTGTGCCTTTGTAGCTCTGCACGTGTGAAGTCCTTTCGTAAAATTGTCAGATTCAATTATTTCTCACACGAAACTGGAACAAGTTTGTTTTCCTTATTTTACGAAACCACTGTTATTAGTTTTTAAATTATAATTTAGAAATGAAAGATGGAATGTTTTCAAGCGCTGACTGTAATGTTTTATAGTTTAATTTGAACTGAGAACTAAACCTTATTTTTTAGGTTTGTTGCATTACCTAATTTATTGGATCGTATATTATATAATGCAAGGCAACTGAATAGCTGAGGTTACATTAATAATTTTGATACATGTGGCTAATTAGTTTGTGTTTTATATGGATCTCAATTTTTTTTTTTTGCAAAAAAATAATCTATCTGTTTTAGTTTTCAGCGATAATATTAAATGCAGCTGGTACCTAAGTAGAACTTCTCATACAAAATTGTGAAATTTACTTTTTAAATATAAATCACTCTATTTTTAAAAAGTAACTATCCCTTTGGTATCTCACAATTTGTTCACAAAAGGATACACTCGTCTCCTCTGTCCACCATTTAGTAACAACACCTTCAAAACTGCAGGGCATGAACCTGGTTTGTTCTGTGGTTTAAGAAACGACATTTTGATCCCATCGGCTATCTCACAAGAAATGAAAAGTCATTGCTGTTTTGGTTGCAAGTGCTTTATGAGCAAGCGTGAAAAGAAGAAGAGAGACTTGAAATACCATAAAATAGCCTGAATAATTTAGTTGAAAAACTCATTTGTTGAATATCTAATTTTCCTCTTCCAGTTTTGTTGCAGTTTTAAATTACTCCATGCTTTGAGTCTGTTGTTACTATATTACTCTAATTTAGCTTTTCCAGGTAACGGGTTCAAAATAGTTTCTGGATTTAAACAATTTTTCTGTTTCTGAGTTTACTTTTATAAACAATTGCTGAACAACATTAAACTTCAACTATTCTTTTGGGGCTAATAACAACAACAACAACAACAACGAGTTCTATTGGAAATACTAAAATATCGTGCATTTACCTTCGGCTGCGCTTTTTGGCTGATCATAAATCTATCCTGTACAGCTCCAATCGGGTTTTAAAGGTCTGTCATAATTTATTAAACCAGTTAACAAAAATATGTCAGTAAAGAAAACCCATTCAAATGTGATCACGAAGCACTTCAATCACTATCTCTAGAAAGCTGATTTATCAGGTTAAATTCCCTTTCTGCAATGAATAGCATTTTGTTCTGGAATCGACTTGCAATCTGATTTATTTTTTTTTCTGGGAAGCAGAGAGAGGGTGAAAAAAGAAACAATAGGAAACATTCTTAGTTTTGCCTATATTTCATGCTATAATTGCAAAATAAGTTTTTCTTTCTTCTCTTCAGAGGCAAGGAGGTAAACATTCTCTTTTATTTCCATGCAAGTCAGATTAATCGAATAATCAAAAGTGCAGATGTATAAAATATGCAGGCAGAATCTGAAATCTCATTTTTCCCCCATATTTATGCTTATACCGTATAGAAAACATGGTGTGAAAATTGGCTATTACAAATGCCTCTGATTTTATTTTTTCCTTGTCCCACGCCTGTGTGCTTTATAAGGGATGGAGGAGCAGTGCTCCTGCTTTGGGTGCTGTGCTGCAGACAAAGTTGTTGCCCAAATTTCCATTTCTCGTAGCACAGAGGAAAGGAAAAATTTGCCTTTGCGCTACTCTGCGTTGCCATTTTACTGAATGCAGCCTCATTGCAGAAGGATATATCGGTAGATGAATTTACTGCTGATTTCCAGTGTGCTTTGTATAAACAGGAGCAGGTTTTTGATGTGTTAAAAAGCAAACCAAAAAGCCAAGCAAACCATTTCCAGCTCCCCATCTGATTAAATGCTGAGGGTACAAGTTCTCCGTACCCGTGGCTGTGTGTTGTGAGGTTGTGAACCCTGTAAGAGCTGGCAAAGCACATCATTAGAGTAATAATCCAGCTGTATTTTAATTTTCAGGGTACAGCAGAGCACTTATTTGCTGTGTCTTTCTGTGTCTCCCTCCCTAACATTAATGCAGAAAGGAAACTTAATCTCTCCAGTGACCCTGCTTCTGTTCTTCAGCTCATAAAAGCCAAAAAAGTCAACCCAGAGACTCCCAAATGTTGGCAGATCCTGTAAATTACCCTACAGCACTGACAGGATAACACCTTCCGGGCAGCAGATTTTTGCCTGAGCTCCGAGTTTTATTCCCTTTTGTGAGTTTAAGTGACGTGCTCGATACCCATTCAACGTATCTGTACAGCATTTGATCTATAACAAATCATTTTATTATGCACAACAACTGGAGATAATTATGATGGAATACAAATTTTTAAATTAATTCCAAGGCGTTGGATGCCTCATTACCTACACAGAGAGGAAAGCTTCTCTGTTTCTGGCTGCGGAAGCAGAGACACAAATTTAGTCAACACATTTAGAAATAAAATCCTAATGTCTCATTCCAAAGTGGGCAAATTAAATGCACAACAGAGGAACGGTTTTAACATCGCCTTGTGTAATTAGTGACTCAAATGTAAGCAGATATAGTTATATTGTTTTGCTTACTGCTGATTAACCTAATATTGATAGGGAATAAGGGAAGAAAAGGGTTCCGGTGAGGCAGTTAGGACAGAAGCCTCGACTACGAGCTGGATTCAGTGGTTTTATAAAAATGTGCAAAGGAAGAAAAACATCATTCCTTTCTGCTCCTTGCTTTGACACTGCCTAAATTAAATGCAGAGTTGTGTTGGCTTTGCACATTGTTTTTCGCTCGTTTGACATTTAATACTGTTGTATCGGGACCGCTCATCTTAGCTGAGATACCCAATTTAGACCAAATGTGAGAGGGGCTTGCCGAAGCCAATATCTGTGTGAGCTGCTGGGCAGGGAGGGAGTTTGCTCGGGCTGTAAAATGCAGATTTGCCCCCAGGATGGGGCTGGGGAGAAGACGGGGAGCGGTGCTGCCAGCATGGACTGGGACCCAAGCAGGTCTCCGGCAGCACTCTCTGCAGCCTGCAAGGGCTCTTCTTTTGCTAACTGCTACTTCCTAACGACGGTGGATAAAATGCACTTTCTCTATAAAACTCTCATTAATCTGATGTATAAAATACATTTTAAAAGTAGATTGTAAATAAAGCAGTTCTGCAGGCTTTTAACTATCACTGCCGCTGCAACGCTAGCACATTCAATAAATGTCATGTTATTGTATGTCTGAAGTTAAAAAAAAAAAAAAAAAAGCAGGGATGGGGGGGAGAGTTAGTTGCAATCTGTAATTAAATCCAGCGGGAAGTATTTCCTGAATGGCAGAGACCTTTCACACTCTGTTACCTAATTCTTTACAGGTGATTCCCCCTCTTTTTTTGGCACTGGGCTGGCAGTCATAGCAAAACTGGTTGGATTTCAGCACAAGACAATGTTCTCTGCCGTCTCATTGGGAAATTGGTAAACGTGATGTCTAGTCCTCAGAGTGAGAAAAGTAATTTCACATTTATTTTTTTTCCTCCTCAAGAAGTAAAATGTGAATGAAAGGACTGGAAGAGATTGTTTTTATTCCAAAAAAAAAAATCTCTTTTGGTTTAGAAAACTCAGGCCAACACTATGTTTCCCCCTCTTGTGATAGAAATGATGGAGGGCATTGCAGGGAAGGGGCTGCTCACTTGCAGATATTCTTTGTGCCTCTGTTCCCCCACCCCTGGGTGCTCCCAGCTGCTGGGGACCAGGGAGGTTTTTCTAGCTGGGGACTCTCTCCCTACGACAGCAGCCACGTAAACTCTGGTGCCGGCACAATAGGGAGCAGCCCACGAACAAAACGGCTTTTTCTCTCCTGAGGAAGAGTCTGCCTCACCCCTCCAACCTGCTTTGCTAGGAAAAGGGCTTTCCCAGGTGAAATAACTTACATTAGGAAGAACGCTTTGTGGCCAGGCTCTCATGTTGTTCTTTGAAAAATTGTCCCTTTTCTCCAGGCTGCCCGAAGAATAAGGCGATGCAGAGAAATACAAATGGCACAGCAATGACTTGGGCTGTTACACATAGGTCTGATTTTATACCCGAGATCAGTTCCTACAGTATAATTCTGCTCCAATTTCCTTCTGAGCTTTGTGCTGAGATTCTCGCCTGGTGTTTTGATAATAACTTCTGAAAAGCGAGCAACTCAAGAGTCAGTTAAAACCATATTTCTGCCAGGCAAATAAATGTATAAATGCTCCCCAAACACGCTTGCAAGCAGAAATGTCAGCTAGTCTTCTCCAGATATTTTGATGTTGATGAAATAACATTTTGCATTGACAAAGATGGAAATTTAAAGTAATGACTTGGTGCAGCAGCCTTCAAGAGAGTAGATAAAAATACAGAAAAAAATCCTTACTGTTGAAAGGCTGCCTAATTTTAAAACACCTAAATAAAAACAGTGGTTGCACTCAGTTTAACAATATTCCCTGCCTCTTGGCAGCATCTCTTGTGCCAGAGTTTCACCTCTAGAGCTTTGAGATATTGGTTGCCCTCAACGCTGTTCCCCTTGTTTCATGTTGTTCACCCATAAACCACTTGCATGGGAGTTATTGCAGATCCTTGGCTTGGGAGCCCCAAAGCAAAACTGCCTCTTTGAATTCAAGAGCTCCTGGGGAAACCAAGCCACACCATTTTTTTTGTTTATAATAAATGGTGAAAAAATTCCCTCTTGCCTCAACACCATCATTACCACTCGCTCCATGGCTGTGTCAGGTGCTCATAAAACGGGACTAGAAGTTCACAGGTAGAAGAGAATCATCACTCCCTGCACAGAAACCAGGAAAGCAGCCAGTCTGATATTGCCATAGCTGATTTGGAGAGTCATTTTGCCCCTTGGGGTGTTGGTGAGTCCCAGAGCTTTGTAAGATCACAGGATGCATGGGATGTCAGTGCCTAGCAAGGGAGTTGCTTTGTGCTGACCAGTGCACAAGCAAAGGGACAGCTCGATCTTGCAAAACTTGGCATTTGTGTGTGAGCAAGAGATCCCAGATGGCTGGGAGGAGAGGAAATCACAGGGTGGGACAGGCACTACCTTCTCTGCTTTCTTTTAGCTGTGGGGTGATTGTAGCTGTGCGCAACTCAGACTGTGTCACTGTCTGCTCCACTATAGCCACATGCTTTCTGGAGGTTTTGTAGGTACATCAAAGCCTTTTTGTGGTGTTTTGCACCATGAGTGGCCTGTGCCCTCTAGGAGGTCTTGCCTGCACCTTGAGTTTGAAGTTCGGTTGATAATGAATGTGGTTGTTGCTGTGTGTATGGAAACAAATAACGGTCATGATGCTCTAATGAAGGTGACTTGTCTGGACTTAACCACGGTTTGGGTACACGGTACTTCCTTAGTGGCTACGAAACAGAGTTCCCACTCTCTGGGGAGAAGCTGAACTCTTTGTTGTAACTGCAGAGCCCAAACAGCCTGACTAATGAACAAATATAGGAATGGAAATTAGAACTGAGTGAGTTGGGTGCCTTGCTATTATCTGTTCTCAGCACAAAGTGGACGTACCTCGTCTACACTAAATCTTACTCATTTACGCTTTGCTTATCTGCAAATTCTAAAGTTCACATACACAAAACAGTGATCTCTCCACGCTTATTAACACTTATTAATAACAGAACGCTGCAGTAAGCCCTTCTATTACTCCAATTTCATTACTTTTTACAAAGTAGACTACAACCCCCTTATCCAAAGACGCTTTGCTCAGAAGAATTATCAATGATTAAAACCAAGCTACACTTGTCAAAATAAATTACCCAAGTGGATTTTGAGAGGCAGCAGCCTTCCTCTTTATGGTGGTTGCCTGCCTTGCTAATTTGTGCTGTGAGGAGACTTGTGGTGGGACAACGGCACTGGTGGAGGCCACACGGTGCCATGTATTAGCTTTTTGGTGCAGGAGGAGTTTATGAAAATGATTTGGATTCTCTAATACATTAGATTCTCTCATACACTGGATTCTCTCATACACTGCTGATATTACATCAGTTGTGAGTGTAATCAAACTTCTTTGATAGATGAGGGTAATTTGTTCATTGGCTCGCAGAGCTTGGCTTCCACAGGATTGTCTCCAGCCTGCTCAGTGCCTCTGGCTGATGGATTTCACGTGCAGATATGGGATTCAGCTGGGAGCTGGATGAAGAAGTGGGGAAACTCCCTGTTGGCTGGGAGATGAGGTGACTCAGAAGTGCCTTTATTTTCATTGATGGTGTAGAATGAATTGTATTCATGAAATTTGCTCCAGATCTTTCTCTTTCAGAGGATAATACATAAACAAATGGTGCAGAATGCTGAAACAGCCTGCTTATCCTGCTAGGAGAAACTGTCAGTGGTGGGAGACAAGATGCAACGTGATGTGCTGCAGATGCCCCTTGTGTCTGGGTATAGTATGAGCAAATACCAAGGAGGGCTTGTGACCTATAGAGAAGCAGAAAGCAGCTGAAGACAGCTAGTGTGCAGGTGATCCAGGAACACAGGGAAGTTTCCTGGAGAGCTGTGTTTAGGGATATCCCTCAACTCCTTTTGTGGGTGTAACCAGCTCAGTTGGTTTGGCGTAGGATAGTATCCCAATACCTCAGAACGTGCCACCTTCCATCTGCTCTGTAGCTTGCAGGATTTGTGTTTGGGTGAGCACTGACTTTGTTTCCCAGATGTGGAAACAGGTATAAAATGACTTGTTTCTCAACTGACAGCATTGGGGTGTTTGCAGCAGTGTTTGGGGAAGATATGACAGGGAAAGCAGAGCTTTCCAGACCAAGCTGCCTTTTTGGCAGCTAATGCAAGGGAAGATACATTAACGTTCGCAGGTATCAATCGCACTTTCAGTAGCTTTTTTGGACCCCAGGCTGAAAGCACGGAACATCTCATAACCCAACCTGGACAGGAAGGAAAGAGGAGGCAAATCTGAAATATCTTCTGATGCTTAAGGCTTCAAAGCTGTGGTAGAGGAGGAAGAAGGTAAAAATCACTCCTGCCTTAACCGAAGGTATCAGAAAGGGCGTAGGCAGAGAGATATTTTGTCATTTCTTCTTTGTCCATAGAGCTGGCAAAATGCTGTGAAAGGCTGCCACAGGAGAGCAGAGGGCTCGATAAGGAGAACTTGGCTTTCTGCTGTGGATTAGATCCTTGCCCAAAGTGTCGTTCCTCATTATCAGACTCGCAGTAGGTGAAGGTCTGTTTTCCAACCACCCTAGAATCTTGCTGTCAGGGTACATGGCATTTCCGTGAAAAGGGCGTCTGTCGCAGGCAACGAGTCCTCAACCTTGGGCTCTTGGAGGACCCTGCGATGGTAAATCATGGGAGTTCACATCCTGACTCGGTTATGATGACTCTTGGGGTCTGACTTCCCTCACTGGGACAGCAGTGTAAATCCTCAGAGAGAGGAGAGTTATATGAGGAACCTCTCATTCCCCTTCAGAGAAGATCCTCTGGAAGAGTGTCCTAGGTGGATAGGATTCAGCAGCTTCCGTGTTGCTGCAAAGCGATACAAACCCTGAGAACTTCAAATTGGCTGTTTTGGCAGAAGGCAACTAAAACAATAAGTGTACCAAATTATAAACAGAAATAGCAGATCGCAAGTGTTCAGAGCAACACATTTTATTGAACAAAATTAAGCCTTTAAAAAAAAAGAAGAAAAAAGGAGCAAAAAGCAAAGTAAGTGATGTAGGGAATGGAATGGAGGTAATGCAATAGCTTAATTGAAAAATTAACTTGAATTGGTGGAGATATGACTGCTGCTCTCTGGATTGAAAACTGGCTGGAGGAATGTAAACAAAAGACAACGAGAAACAGGATTTGGTTTGGAGGAGGCTCTGCGTTGCTGCAGACACACCAACATTGCATCTCCTCCGAGTGGCACCCCGAAGGTGGTACAGGATGGTGAGCAAGGATGCCCCATCAGCAATTGCAAAATATCTAAAAAAGACCAAAGAAGTGTAGAACTTGATATTAAAAAACATATTCTTGGGAAAATCTTAGCTAACGCACTAAAGAAAACCAGTCCTGCATGCGCTCTGCAGGAGGAGGGCAGGAGAGGAGGCACGAGCATTTGGGAGTGGTAGACAGGACTTAAAAACATAAGATAATGTTGAGTACGGGAGTGAGGGGTGGCTGGAGCCCTCCCGAAGTACCCACGCTGGCAAGCCAGCCAACTGGCCACATCAGGACCCTTCCTCTCGGCAAGGCAGGATTTCACTGAAATGCCAGTCATGCCCGTGGACCATCAGATCAAACAGAATTTCCCCCCCCCCCCCTCCCAACCCCAGTTATCTATTGGAACCAGATGCACTTTTTCCTGCAGGAATTTCCAAGAGAGGAAGACGAGGCTACCTTATTGCAATCAGAGAGGTGACAGTCTCCCTCTGAATTTTTGTTTTTCTCAGACATGGGCCATGCAGCCTTTTTTTCTTGTGATGAGAAAGGTTTGCCAGGAATCCTGTAAGAAGTGAGCAGCAGACACTTGTTGTTGAGTAGAGCTAGAGCTGGGCTTGCTTTAAGGGGCTGCAGCACAGCGCCTTGAGAACTTCACCCACTGTATTTAACGAGACGTTGAAGATCGTTTCGCCAGATTAATTCCATGTTCTCCTTTGTGTATCTTAGTAGCATTTATTTTTTTTAATCATGTTGAACGTGTGAGTTTGTCCCCCCCCCCCTTTTTTTTTAATAAAATTTATTTCATTTAGAGCCGGTTTGAAGTGATAGACACCTTTCTAGGTAGCAGCTTCTTACAACATATAAGCCCGTTTATCAAAGGCAGGATTTGCTGCTGTTGTTTTTCTATTAGGGAGGAATTACACTAAGCCTGTAGCAGACATTTTGTGTTACCATGGCAGCCCATATTTCCTACAGGGTTGTGACCTCTAATGACTACAGTGGAAAGCTAGGAAAAATGGGGACCCTTTGAAGATTAGTAAATAAATGCATACTTATGCAAACTATCTGAGAGATGGCTAAACTATAGAGAGGGAATAGCACGATTCTGAATGCTGAGTAAACGGCTCTATGTAAATACCTGTGTGTTTTTTAAAAATCACCTTTCATTTCGCTGCACTTTTAAAAGATTGTTTTGTTTCCATCAAAGTGGCACATCGAACACGCTTTCTGCGTAGGGCCTGTATTATTTTTCGTGTAATGAAACAAAAATACAGAGTTTGGAATTTCAGCAAAAGATGTTTCTTACCACATAAATCATTCTTTTTTTTATAGCCTTTTCAAATATTATTGCCATCCTGATTGAATTTTCGCTGTTCTTTTAGTTCATCATTGCTAGATAAAATAAGGCAGCAGAATGTACTGAACTTTTAAACAGGCATCTCAGTGGGAGCTGTCTTTATTCTTTTTAAAATAGCATAGTAAAAGAAAAAAAAAAGTCTGTTTTAAAAAGAGGAGATTGATTTTTACATACGGAATTTAGTAAAAAGGAAAAATTGCACCTATAGAGTAGTAGACAGTACTTGTTTTGGACCATTAAAATACCTACAAAGGTATTTATAGGGTTTGTTTCTGAATTTTAAATGATCCTGCGTTGTACCCTGCAATGATCTCCTAAATTGCATAAAGTCTCAGCAGACAGTCTGGTACTCAGTGCATCTTCAGTTAATGACCCTTTTCATGTAAGCACAGCTGTTGCAATGTAAAAAAATTAATTAGCAAAATGTGCCTCTTCTCCCTGTGTCTTCACTTTTCTGTGGATTTCAGCATTTTTCCTCTTCAGTCAGTAACTTTCCCCAGACTCCTACAGCCCTGATGCGTGGGACAAAACCCTCCCATTCATGCTTTCAGCAGAAATGGGGCAGATCAAGGTCTTAAAAACCAAAACCAACGTTTGCTGGATCCTGAGTATCTTCCTCTCGTGTCAGAAACAGCAGGGTCAAGACAATGCTGCTGTTCTGTACGATGCAGTTTTTTTTAACCCTTTTCTCTTCCTTCAGAGACTAAAACAAGACCCTTTACAGGTAACCCCATAGCACTGGCTTTTGGGGAGAGCACTGGAGTCCCTTGAATTGAAGCCACGTCTAATGAAGGTTGCAATGCTGCCAAACAGGCGTGGGTCCCCTCATCACAGAGTGGGGTACGTTGAGGTTACATTGCCCCAGCACTGAATCTACCTGTCATGGGAAATGCTCTTTCTATGGAAATCGTGTGGACTTGAGGACACCAGGATGGACTGGGGAGCAGTTTTACTGCACACTGGAAGGCACAAAATCTTTATCTGATCCCATGCTCTATGGAAATCTTGCAGTTGGCTTCCTAGGCTCCCACAGGACCTTCTCTACTTTCTTAGTCTCAAAAAAGCCCTGAGAGCATGGGGGTGATTGCATGGCTTCCTTCTGTTTATTGTGGGTAGCCTGCCTCAACTGTGAAGCAACCCTACACTCCTGCCCATCCTTGAGTGCATAGTTTCCAGCCCAAACCATTTGACAAATCTGACCCAGACTAGCTAATAGTTTCAGGGTGACCGAAACCTCGTATCTGATGAATTTGCAATTCAACTGAAAATTCTTGCTTTACTGAAGTCCAAACATAGACGGGAAGCTAGTGGTTAAGGCAGCAGGGAGGAAGAGAGGAAAAAAAAGCTGGTGAGGAATGCTGTAGAGGCTGAAATGGGATCCTGATGTGATCTGTAGGGCTCCCTTTGGAAAGGGACTCTCCCTGTTGGAGGACCTGACCTTCAGTTTGCACATGCTGGTGAAGACCCTCAGGTCCTGACTAAGGGGAAATCCCTCCACCCCTTCCAGCAGTCTCATGAAATGGCTCTGCACCTCTTTTGGTTAATATTTGTCTTTTTTTTGTTGTGGAGGGTTTTTTTCACTAAACCTTGAAAACAAAAATTTCTTTTGTTCCTGTTGATATGAGGTTGGAGGGATGTGTGTTAAAAGAAATGGAGAGTGGGCACTTCTGAAAAGGAAAGTGGAATGATGTTACGTCTGGTAGGGTGGAGCAGCACTAAATCATTACTGGTTTTGTAGTGTGGCAGCTGAGCAGACTGGTCTGTGATTTCCCAGTCCTGCTCCCAAGCCACTGTCACTTGAAGCTGCTGCTGTTCCCAGCCACCTCTGTGGGCTGTGCAGCTCCAGCCTTCTGCAGAGCTCCCTGGCTTGCCTGCTGTGCAGCTCTGGATCCAAAATGCAATGACTTGTACGTATCTTGCTCCTAGTTTCTGCCAGCTGCGAGCCTGCAGACTTTAAGATAAAACCAGGTTTGGCCCAGCCCTGAGCTGAACATCCACTGCTGCAGGCTGCTGAGCAAGTCCAAAAAACACAATGAAGTTTGGCTAGTCCTTACAATCCTAAATTTCTGCCTCTCCTGGGGCAAACTGAGTGACTGGAAACCTCCTCCAAGAGAATGCCTTGGTGTTACCTGCCTTTAAACCAAACCAAGCAGGAAAGCTCTGTACCCAGCCAAAGTTGTGTTGTCCTTGCTGTATTTCTCCTTTTCTCCTATTGAAACTGGTTGTCATGAAGTTGGTTCTAAGCAGGATTAAAAGCTCAAGTGACGAAGAGGTGGACTGGTGTTTTGCAAAGCTTGAATATAAATCTGAACAGGGGTGAGTGGTAGTTCTAAACAAGGATACCCTCAAAGAAAATATCACTTCTGTTTTTTCCACGTGGCTTGGTGGTAACAGAGACGAACCCTTGGCTGCTGCTTGTATCCCCGATTGTGATCGGAGCAGTTCTGGAAGTCACACAGCAAACAAATCACATTGTGCAGCCCCAACTGAAAGTCATTTTTCCTTTTTTTTTTTTTTTAAGACTGAATGTAAATGTAGTATCCTTTATTACCCAGAGTACAGAGGAGACCACAGTGCAGCTGTGACAAAGCCTTCTGCTTTCCCAAGTACTGCAGTGATTAAGGAGAGGCGAGTCTGAACACTGGTGGAAATTAGGTGCTGCATTGCCATTTCAGCCTTTGAAAATCACTCTCTGATTTAGCCAAGTAAACTCCTGTGCCAATTATTTTGCAGAAGTTTAAAAAGCCCGTCTGAGTCACAGAAAACTCAACATAGCCAGGGACTTAAGCTGCTGTGAGGACAAATCTATAAATCTCTCTCAGACAAATAAAGAAAGGAAATTAATTAAGATTGAGCTTGGAAGCTATATAATTCTATCATACATACAAAATCTATGTATAAAATACATAAAATCATACCCAACTTGCATTCTGATTACTTTTGCCTAGATCTCTTGGAAATCAGAGACCAGATCTGGCTGGTGATCCCCCACTTGCATCCTTGCAGGCCCCCACCCTCAGCTTTAAATCTAAAATTTTGTTAAGAAGGTTCTCATTTAGGGAAGGACCATGACTTTTAACTGGAGCTAGCTTATATCTGGAAAACAGAAGGCACCAGAAGAGACCTGTCTTTGCTGAGGATGAAGAGATGTCCCCAGATGAAGTGTCTTCCTTACGTTTGCTGCACTGTTTCCAGACAAAGTGCTGCGGCAGGCTGCCAGCGTTACCACGATTTCCTATGCTTTCAGAGGTGAGAAGCATTCAAAAACTCAAATGAGATCACAATCCTTCAGAAACCTATCTCCCCAGCTTTTTGATACAACCATTCACATGGTCATTGCCCTTTCCCACCCAGGTTTGCTCTGATGCCATTCCCTGTGCTGCTGCTGCTGCTGGGGGTGACTTGACTTGTCTGTTTTCCTTTTTTTTTTTTTGAGACTTACTCCTTTGTCAGGTCTCCTCAGCTGAAAATCAAATATGTACGTCCAGTGTGCTTTTTATCTAGTTAACTAAACACAAATAATATGTTCTGCCTCTTCACTTTGAAAGCTTTCAACCCTTTCTCTTTTATCTCTCTCTGCATTGTTCTTTAGCAACCTGACAGGTGAGTATTAAATGCTTTCCCTTTTTCCTTTATACTCTGCCCATCATTCTCAGTGGTTTTTTACTGGGCATTGCTTCCCAAAGTGCCTTTGTGTATTCAGAGCTAGGCAATGTTGGACATTGATATGATCTAGACCTCTGAAACAGCACAGGTACTTGCAAAATGTGTTTCTTCTTCTTTGGGGCAGTGAATTTGATCCGGTGACTTGAGATTTGTCTCCAAGCCTGCTGGAGAGGAATTTTGGAGAAATGTCATCAAGTTGAAGTGACATGTGCTTACACCCAGCCTGTTTTTCATATTGCATATTGTACTTTTTTATTGTATTTTTTTTAAATTGTACTCTGACACCAACCCCCTGTTGTGTATCTGTGCTGCCTGATGAATAAGGGCAATCTCTTTGAGATTTAGATTGCTTTCCTGTGGCTTATTAGCTGCCATGAGGAGTGTCTTTGCCTGCCAGTACCTGTGATGGGCCTGTCCCCATTCATAAAGTCACCTTGTATACACCATTACTCTGATCTACTCTCCCATACACCCAGCAGAATACATATAGTGGCAGATGTTTCTGGAGCTCCACTTTCCAGCTCAGGATTTTTGTTCAAAAATGCTGAATGTGTGCTTGGTTATACTGCAGGCTAGTGCATTGTTCTTTGTTTATTTGCCCAGATCAGGATAAAACTAAGCTTTCCACATGAAATAGTTGTGAATCTTGCAAAATATGTTTATTTCTCTATTTTGGATACTTTAGTGGTCTTATTTTTCTTTGTACATCCTTGTCACCAGTCTCAGTGACTTCTTCTGCTGTGTTGAGTTTGTTGATTGTAACAGTCATTTCTTACCATTTATTCTCAGTGAATAGTTGCATTGTGTTATTGGTTCTTCGGTAAAACTGTAATTTTGATTCCTGCAATAACCATTTTCACATCAGGTCTTGAATTGGAACTGACTAAGAAGCAATAGTCAAAAGAAACAACTTTGTGGAGATCATGCTTTTTTTCCAGCCATCTCCTAGTACAGAAGTTGCTAACACAACTATCGCACAGATACATGTCAAATGTGGACAGAAATATTTGTAGCAGCGATGGGAGCTGGAATGATATTATGGAATTTCTGCTATGCCGAGACACTAAAATATGGTTTAAATTAAAACTGAGGCTAAGTGTATTATTTACTTGATGAGATTTGCTCCACTTCTCCTCTTGGGATACCTAAAAGCTGGCTGATGTTTCTTTTTTCTTTTTTTTTTTAATTCTTCTGAGATTGATGTCCTCTAAATCAAAATGACAATATTTGAAGTTCACCTTCATTTAGTTGCTTTTGGTCATGTAAATCACATGATGGTATTGCTTCTGTTCCTTCAATGGCCATGAGGTTTTTCTTATAAGCAGGAAAGCGCATGAAGTACCAACAGGGAAGTTCAGCCTCCCAAGGAGATGCCGTACAAAGAACAGGGTCTTTAGCAAACGCTGGTATTTTACCCCTTGTTGGGGTGATGCAGCATTCCTAAGGGCATTGTGAGTGCCAGAAAGGACTGGCGGTTTGAGAGTTTCCAATTTGAAGGTGGGATCTGGATTTAATTTTCTCTCCTTACAAATGCATGCAGTAATTGGGTGTTTGTAAGTGCCTTGGGTAGTAAAGAGTATTGTTGCATCCCTCTGTCTGGCTTCTTTAGGAGGAATTTTAAGACTAAGACTGGATCTTCTGACCTTCCAGTCTGGTTCATGGCACAGCAGAGATGCAGGCTTTTTATCCAGGAGACTTCATCAGCTTTGGCTGCAATAAGAGACACTGTCTTAAAAGTGATGTGGTCCTTAGGGACAGAGTCAATGTTATAAATCATTTTGCATGGCCCCTCCAGAAGCTGATTCACTGCTCAGTTGCTCTCCCTTGAAGGTGAGTTGCTTTTTTCCAGTTTACGACTGTTTTAACCTCCCAGATAGAAATGGGTGGGTGTGCAGGGTGGGCCATGGGTGCAAGGAGTTAAGGCAACTGTGTGCTTTGCTGTGCACCACTTCTGTGCAGTAAGTTTGACTCCTCCTGGGTGTTAGATCCAAGAATCTCTCTAGATTCACTCTCATGTACTACATTTGCAGAAAACATAGCCATGGCTTCCCAGTGGGTACTGGCCTCACATTGTTTCTCGACAAAGTTTGAAGTGTAGTAATAGATCACGTCAGCTAATTTGGATGCACTGTGCTCTTGCTCTGCCTAAGAGAAGTAACACTTTGCCCTGACTCTTGCCAAGGTTGTGTATATGGAAACATTGCTGATATGAAAGCATTTTATGGGCAAGCAGGAGCCAGCCTTACGTTATATTTTGCCTTTTTCTCAGCCCAGAGATGGTGCCAGTTTCTGCCTGCGTGAAGCCACTCTGCAGTGATGTTTGTGAGCCCACTGTGCTAAACATCTCCCTGGTGTACTGTTAGGATTTGTTTTGGATGGTACCGTGTGTCCTCCATCATTTGCTGGGCTTAGACCAAGCAAGTTAAAAAATACGGGTTTCTTCTGCGCTTTGTCAGAGAAAAATGTTCAACAGGTTTGATGTGAAACCGCAGGCTGATTAAAGAACAAAGTAGGAGATTTTGATCTTGCCAAATCATGTGGCTTGTAAACAGAAATTATCGCACTCTTTCCACTAGTTGTAGGACAGAGGGAAGGCAATCCAAGTTGTAAATAAGTTACGACTAACCTGGGGTACAAGCTGGACGTGATACATAAGGACTCATTGTTCTTGGCCAACCCTGGGCCCGGACAGAGACTTCAAAACAAACCTGCTGGAAAAGCCTGACTGGAAATTTCAGCGCATACCCTGCTGTAGCAAACCACAGGCTCTGCACTGTATTTATTTCAGCGATCTGGAAAAGGTCACATGTGAGTGTACAAAATGCCTGGCCACTGTATTTCTGGGCAGAGGAAGGGCCAGGGTTTGAAGCAAAGCTCTGATGATTAAAAAAAGATGCGGATCCGCGATTCCCTCCACCAGTTCGAGCAAGGCAGCAGCCCCCAAACTGTTATCCTCTGTTCCCAGGATATATTTCTTCCACTTTTCAGGGATGTTTCTAATCCTCTGATTGCTAATTATCAGTTAATAATGAAGCTTTCAGAATGAGGTCAGAATAGTGTTTCTTTTTTATTTAGTTCTTTTGTTTTCACACACCAGTGTGCATAGCAGGGCTTGCTTCTGCCTGCTTATAGCAAAGATGATGAACATACACCTTCAACGGTGTGCGTTTGTTTAGGAGGGCAGATCTGTGCCAAGGGACAGCATGCCTGATTACAAATAACTTCTTCTGGAACAAATTCAGAATTATCATCACTGAGACCAGGGAGAAGAAAAATAAATAGAAATCTTTTCCTGCTAAGCTAAAACTTGTTTCTAGACTTCATAATTTTGCTAGGAGATACATTTGTAATTCTGCCTGGAAGCCAAAGAAGTTAGTGCAAGTGCATCATCAAACCTGAAGCTGCAGAAAAAGATATTGCCGAGATCAAGAAAAATGAATATCAAAGAAACGCAAAGGTGCTGCCCAAGGGTGCTGTTCTAGGTCAGAATATTTGTTCTCTGGGTGCATGGCACAGTTACTCTGTTCCCTTATACCCACAACTCCTCGGTGCATGCCCTGCACTACGTCCCCAAGCAGAAGGATCTTTGCTCCTTCCTGGGCAGCTAGGACAGGACATTCAACACGGAGCCACAGAGCTGGCAGGGAGGGGGGAATTTTTGTCCAAGATATGAAGAAAAATGTGCAAGATTTAGAACAAAGACTTTTTTTCAGTTGTCAACAGGTTTGTATTGGTGCGTTCCAGGACGCAAACTGGTTGTAGGAAGCAGGAAGATATAGATATATGTTTTCTAGAGCACTTAATTTACTTTCCATGTCATTGTACATTTGACTGTCTTCTGTGGCTGGGACTTTTGAGTCTGTAAAGGTGCTATGTTACCCAGCTGTCCTTGAGTTTCTGTTTGGAAGGGAAAACATCCATTTCTGCACTGATGGAGGCTGATTCACATAACCAACTGAACACCTAGCAATGATGGGTTGACCTGACAGCGCCAGCTAATAAGCGCCCGGATTAGATGTCCTTGATGTTTGAGGGTGCTGGCCTCTTGTCCCAAGTGACAGGGGACAGGACGAGAGGGAATGGCCTCAAGCTCTGCCAGGGGAGGTTTAGGCTGGACATTAGGAAAAAATGTTTCGCAGAAAGTGTCATTGGGCACTGGAACAGTCTGCCCAGGGAGGGGGTTGAGTCACCTTCCCTGGAGGTGTTTAAGGCACGTGTGGACGAGGTGCTGAGGGACACGGTTTAGTGTTTGATAGGAATGGTTGGGCTCAATGATCCCGTGGGTCTTTTCCAACCTGGTGATTCTATGATTCTATGTTCTCCCAAGAGCTTGTCAACCAGAGTTGTGGCAAAGGGCTACAGCAACACAGAGCTCCTCCAACAGCCCTGTCCCACTGTGGGCTTCAGAACACAGGAACTGAATCTGAGACATCTTCATCTCTTTCTTAATGTGAGGTCGAGACTCAGCTTTGCGTATGTCTAAGGCTGGAGGTGATTGCCATCTGGAGTTTCTGCCAACAACAGCAACAGCCACCTTTCTCACCAGAATTATTTGCAAGGAGCAACCTGTGAAACTTTCCTGTGCTCAGCATGATCTGTCTCCTTTCTCTGCTAGATCTGAGTATCTCTTGTGGGAGTCACAAACGGGAATGTCAGAGAGTCTTGAAACTATTTTTGCGGTTTTTATGCAGCAGCAGAAGCAATATTATGTCATGGGGATGCCCAATAAACCTTGACCTGCTTGAAAGTCACCTATCTAGCTGAAGATCTGTTGGGAAGGGACTCTCCAGGGAACCATGAGGGACAAACATCCTTCTGCTTTCACTGGGAGGCTGTAAGGCAGCTTTTATTTTTGTTTCTTCTGTCTGCGAAACTATTAACTTTATGAACAGAGGAACTGTGGAGTGAAAGCAGCCGCAAGACATCAAGGCCATGGAAAACAGAATGGAAATCAGGCAGCTCTGTGTGACTGGTACAGGATGAGTCTGTGTGGGTGGGCACAGGGCTGGTCTGTGCTGGCAGACTGAGATAACATCAGAAGTCACCGTTAGTCCCAGAAGTCGTGAGAGCTCTACAGAGGTAATACCTTGTCCAAATTTCTTTATGCCTTGGCCAAGGCGGCCTAGGGTCTGAGCCTGCCTTCATTGGGTATTTATGAGATGCTCCCCGCTCTCCCAGGTAGCCTGGCTGAGTTCAAAGGCACTGCTGCAGTTGCCTGGGTAAGGATTATTCTCGGAAGCAATCCTCCACAGGATCAGGCCCTAGGTGTGTGTGATAATGTATTTACACTTTGATTGATTTATTTTTTAAATGCCTGCAGTTTAAGCCTACAGCTGCATTTATTCCACAAACCCTGCTTGCTAATGTTTTCTTGGCAAAAGCTGACTTGGAGAGAAAAAAGCAAACCAACTAAAACCAAACCAGAAAGCACAGAAATGGACGGCTAGCACTATAAAAAGTATGACCTGGAAGGCAACATCTTCAGCCAGTTCTGTCCCGAGAGCCCTGCCTCTGTCCTAGCATGAGATAAGAGCCCTGGTGGACAGATGGGCTCTATCTGTGCCTGTGAGAGGTAAAAAAACCCTTGGGTTGGCTGGATCAAAAGGGACTTGAATATTTGAGCAGCAGACAGCCTATAAAACCTTGCTCTTCTTCCGGTGCTGGTGCTGTGTTGTGTGCAACACAGCTCTGTGCAACCTATTTCCCATGCAGTCCATCCGCATGGGAAGCTCCTTGCAGGGCTGTGATGTGTTTACTCTCCCTCTGCTCCTGCCCAGTGGGGACCTGCTGCCCTTGGTGCCCTTCACCCTGCTCCAGTGACAGTTAATCCTATATAGAATCTCAGAATTACTAGCTTGGAAAAGACCTTTGAGATCAAGCCCAATCATACCTGTGCTCTACTAAACCATATCCCTAAGCACTTCATCTACCTGTCTTTTAAATATTTCCAGGGGTAGCGACTCAACCACCTCCTTGGGCAGCCTGTTCCAGTGCCCGATAACCACTTTGGTTAAGAAATTTTTCCTGATGTCCAATCTGAGCCTGCAGTGGTGCAATCTGAGGCCGTAGAACTGGGATTGAGGGAGGCTGCTTTTCATACAAAGGCAGATGTGTACAGGGGTTCCAGGACTGAGTGGAACTGGTGTGGGTCCATCAACAAGCCTCGTGGCATGGCACAGCATAGCCCCAGGGAAGATACTTCTTGGAGAGTGGTGACTTTCCCTCATCCCACTCCTCCAGACTGGTAGGGAGTGCTCAGTGAAGCCTATGGGAAGAAGCATCATACTAGTTGTGTTGCTGAGCTGCCACTGTGCCGGGACTGTGGGACACCCTGTTGGGTCCCACCACTCTTCCTTTCCTCCAAACACACCTTTGAGAGGCACAGCCCATCAATCCTGGTCACCGGAGCAGGGTGGAGGGTGCCAGGGGCAGCAGGTCCCCACTAGGCAGAAGCAGAGGGAGAGTAAACCCATCACAGCCCTATAAGGAGTTTCCCATCTGGATGGACAGCATGGGAAATAGGTTGCACAGAGCTGCATGCTACACAGTGCCAGCACCGGAGGAAGAGCAAGGTTTTATAGGCTGTCTTTTGCTTAGAGATTCAAATCCCTTTTGCCCCGAGAGGGCAATTAGGGAAACAAATGACTTGGAGCAATTAGCCTACTTGCCTCTTTGCATATTAATATATTCTAAGGCTCCTGCCAGGGCTGAGGGACCATTGCTGGTGGCAAGGGGACTTAAAAATGCATGTGTAGACACATACAAAGGGACTTGTGCAGTGATGTTGGCTCCTGTGGTGTGCCCTGAGGAACTGGGGTGACCATGGAGGGGTGAGGATGCTGGGTGGGCTCCATGCAGATGCCACAGACCTCCTGGGGTTGCACTTCCTGGATTTCCAGGGAATCTGGCTATTTCTATGGTCAAAGAGAAGAGGCAGAGATGTATGGAAGGTGTTTTGCAAGTACCACCAGGATCTAATTTAGGAATGTAAGCAATGTCCTGCATGCCATCCCTGGTTGTTGCTGCATGGTTGTGCCTGGGCTTTTGGTACATGTGAGTGAACCCATAGCCGTGGAAAATACTTCTCTATAAAATTAATCTCAACTTAGAGGGGGTCTCCCTGACCACACCTTGTGCTTTGGGTAAAGTCTGATTTCCCCCCTGTTCCAGAATATTTATATCTTTCAAGCTGGTGCTATTTCAACCACCTGCTGAAATGCAGCTTTGGCTTTCAAAAGCAGAGAGCTGGAGAGGTTGTTTTGGTTTCCCCAAAGCGTGGGGCTCTCTGTCTGCCTCTGCTTTGTCTGCCCCTCTGCCGCCCTCCCTGGGCCCGACCCAGCCATGTGGCCAGGAATTCATGCCTTGGTTGGAGTTCTCTCATTTAATTTTCATGCATCATTTATAGCTTGCTGCGGTGATTTCATAAAGTGAATGTATGTAGTTAACGCAGGGGGCCGGCTGGGAGCTGGTAATGCAGCTGTGACAGAATTGTTGCTCCCTGCCTTTGTCATTATTTTCTGTACTTGGAGTGTGTTGGCAAGAAACCACTTCTGGACCAAACACCCAGGTTTATTTTTCCCTGTGAAACATGATTGTTTTCCTGAAAAAAAGATAGAGTCACCTTCCCTCTCCTGGCAATCTGGAAAATTTCCCCCACACAACATCTGCACACCCCATCACCATGGGGTGACACTGAGTAGGAGACCCAGAGGTGACTAATTTAAGGAGAGTGCAAGGACTCTGCCCCTGTGAAATGATGACAACTCCTGCAGCCAAGCTGAAAAACAACATCCAGCTGCCAGCAGGAGTTTATGGAGGAAACCTGCCTTCTGGGGTGGGCAGCCGCACTTGTGGTCTTGTGTTGTCCCCTCCCTGGGGCATGTATGGCCCCCAGTGGGCAAAGGTAGGCTCGGAGGAGAGTGGATAGAGAGATTTGGAGATACAGTTGAGAGCAGATGTCTTCCCTTCCCTGCCCTTTCCCTTTTCTTGGGCCAGCCCCTTCATTTTACTAATTTATTTGAGACATGCAATAGAATTTCTTAGGCTAAGTGTTTGCATTTCTGCTCTGGCTGCTTGCATTAAGTTGTTTGCTGGGCTGATGTGTGATCTGTCAGGCCAGAAGTGACTAATGGGGAGAGAAGATCCAACCCATCCTTATTGATTTCCACATGATTTGACTGGCAGGGGTTAGAAATGGCACTGGAACTGTGTCTGGCTGAAATGCCACGTGTTCATGCAGTTGTGCCACCAGTGGGATGGTAGTGGAGCAGTTGCACAGATGGCCTTAAGCAGGGGTGGCCAACCAGCCACCATGGATCCCAAAACAAAGGCTGAATACGAGTGGACAAGTTTGATTTGTTGTTTTTATTGGGCCAGTTCAATGCGACTCCCACCCCTGGGGTCCATGGAAGTGGAGCACGTCTTACAAGACGATCTCCATGTTTGTTGTGCTGGAGCTCCAGTGAGGATGTGCAGGGAGTCGTGTGGCAGAGGATGTAGACAATGAGTCCCTGAGAGCAAGGATGGATACTGGAAGTGATATGTAGCCTATGGTTTGCACAAAAGACAATGCCTGACCAGAAGGTTTAAACCTAAATGTGCAGCAATAGCTTTGAAGGTGATCCAGGGGCTGTGCTTCTGCCATGAACACTGGGAATGGGAATCTTTTGAGAAGGCAAGACGTTAACAAGTACATCCAATCTCTCTGCTGGATGACATGCAGTAAAAGCTGGACTGGGATACAGAACATTAAGCAGTGATAAGGAGGCATGTTATGACCTCCTCTGCTGTTAGCAGCTTACATATCCTGCCAAGTTAAAAACAGCCTGCATTACAGGGGTCATATGGTATATTACTAACTCAGAGTACAAATCTCTAATACAATTAGAAGATCCAACTTCTATCCTGAATTAGAGCCTCTGTGCTGCTTATCTGGAGGAATTTCTGGATTGCTCGAGATTGTTGATGTCAGGAAGGAAAAAAATGTATATGCATGGAAAATGGGCAGAAGTCCCTTCAGCCTCCTGAGTGGAATAGCCCTCTTTTTACTTGTTCTGTGAAAAATCTGTGAAAATGTGGTTGCTCACAGCTCTCTTGCATGGGAAAAACGTGAAGGCATGGTACTGAGCACTACAGCTGAAGGAAGGAGAGCTGGACTCTGGATCCTTTGTTCAGTTCTGTGGGACTCTTGGGGGGCCATCTCATTTTCTGTACCATAGCAGTCGCTGTGTGCTAATATCATCCTTCTGAGTGTAGAACCATCCTTAGCCTTATGTACTTTTTTCTTGTCTGTCTTGGAGAACTTTACCAGAATGTTATCCCTGCCTTCACCAGTGGTTACTGGAAAGGCCTCCAGGAATGTACAAATTTTCATCTTTATTCCAGCATATGAACCTCTCCAAGAGACACCACATCATTTGCAGATGAGAATGGAGATGATCAGCTTTTATTAATAAGCCTTGTCAAGTACTATGGAGGGACATGACTGTGCTTAATGATATCAGTATCAAGGGGCAGCCTTGAAGCAGGTTGGGACAAACTATCTCATCTTCTCTACTACTGCAAGGCATTTCTCCCTGCCTTAATTTCTTCCTTTCATAAAGGTAACCAGGGAGTGTGTCCTGCCCTGCTTTGTGCTTCTCATGGAAAGATATTATTGCTCTTATTTTCTTTGCTGTTAAGTGCCAGCCAGGCATTCAGTGAAACAGCCTCCCTTTTATCTGGGTTGGAGGGAACATGGCTTTTGTCTGAATGGTTATAGTTGTTTAATCTGATCAGATGTCTTGAATGACTACATAAAGCCTGGTTTTTGGCCGCACTGTCTCTCTTTCTCATGCATACCTATTTCCAAGTGAATCGCTCTGTGCTGGAGCATGTAATTGCAAAGTGCGGCGCTGGCTCTGCCCACCCGCTGGAGGAGACCAGGAGATGGGAGCTATTTACAGGGGCTTGTCAGGTGGTGGTTACCATCAATTTAGAGCCCGAAGGAGGAAAGTGCCGTGGAGTGATGCGTGTGAATAAGAAATATGCTTTTAGCAAGAGCTGGATCCTGCAGCCCAGACCTCAGCCCAGCAAATCCTGTGCCCCCACGTCCCCATTGCCAGAAGAGATGGGCTCATCTTGCTGGGATGGGAACTGCTGTCTCCAGAGGCATTTCACGTCTTCTGGGTACCCACAGCAGTTCTGTGTTGGGATGGAGCAAAGGAAACGCCAGACCACTTTCTCTGGCTCCCTGCAGCTCTGTGTGCGGTTGCCCTTGGGGCGGGTGCTGGATTAGGGGCAGTGATTTCTCTCTTGCTGTGACCACCTGGCAGCAGGTTTCTGTGCACAACTTCCATTTGATTTGAAGGCTGGAACTGCTGTAATACTTTGATTGCCTGAAGTTCCATGTCAATGAGAGTTTCAGAAACCTCATTTGTTGGTCACTCCTTTAGTAATTACTGCTTGCTCAGAGCCTGGCTTCTCTGAGCCCACAGTCAGACTATCTAACATTTGTTTTTTAAAACTGGAGTGGTTCTTGGATTCTGTTATAACCCCGGAGCATTTTTAACATTAGTTCAAGTATATTTACATAACATCAGGGATGAAATTGTTGAAAGCTCCTTCAATGAAATGGCCAATACGGTAGCAATAAATTCAGAGGAAATGGACATTATCTGCTGATTGACCTTCTTGGTACGTTAAACAGCTTTTGCTTTTGCCTTGAGGCATCTGGCAGCCTGACATGGCCAATTATCCTATGATAACATCAACTTCATTTGCTCTCATTGCTTCATTATGAAACTGCTTTAGCTGATAATGCATTGCGATTAGTGGGCAAGCATTCTCGGGAAGGAAAATTACTTCTTGCCCACTGTTCAGCCTTGGAGTGGCCAGTTACTGTGCAGCGTGGAAGGTCCTTTCCAGCTCCTGGGAGCAGCTTGTGTGGCTCAGACAGCACCAGGAGGTGAGATGTGGCTGGCAGAGCGGACGGACCCTGGGGAAAGTGGACTCCTGCCTCTGCTGCTCACAGCTGGTTAGCATTCTGGAGTTTTTTGCTTCCCTGCCTGATTTTCCAAAAGGAGAAATAGGAGTAGAGGAAATGGGAAGGGAAAGCTTTCTAGAGAGGAGAGCACCAATCACTTCTCTGGTGTGTACTGTCCTGACAGTAACTGCCTATTAATATTCTCTTTCTCGTGTCTCCCCCCCTCATTCCCTCAAGCAATGTGTCTTCGCTTCCCAGTGCTGCTTGTTGTGGTGGGAATGCCTGAAAATGATGCCAAGATGTTGGGTCACCTTCCAGAGCCCTAGGGATTCCTGGAGAGGGAGATGACTGAGGGTCTTTCAGCATGCTCCTAAAACCACTGACCCAGGTTTTGGGAGTGGTTGCTGGTGCCTTCGTTAAAGGGATGGAGTTCTGGCTGCCTGGTGCTCCCAACTTCGGAGGTGTCATCTTGGATGTTTCCACATGGCCCTTTGCCGCTGTGTCTGATGGGGATGGTCTGTGTTGGCTCCTGCCAGCCCAGCCTTCAGTCTCCTCCAGGTGCTGGGCAGAGCTGTGGGTGGCCAGATGTAGGCAGTTTTATGGAGCACGGCTAATCGTTTCGTTGTGCCTTTCAAGCCCCAAAGGTGGACTCAGGCTCTGAAGATGCAGGGTTTGAAGGGAAGGGAGTGGAGCAGGGCCATTCAGAGCAATCTTGGGCTTGGTTTTGCAGGCAAGATGTGGATGAACTTTGCGTGATATTTCCTGATGTTTTTGTCCCCAGCTGCTTTCTTCTGTTTCCAGCTTGCATTTGCTATTTTCTGATGTGTTACTGATGTGGAAGATGTAACAAGTAGAGATGGGGGTGCCCTGTGCTGGCACAAACTCTGCTGCCGCAAGGTGAATTGGAGCCAGTAGGGCTGTGTCCCTCTGGACTTGCTTCATCCTGGCTATTCGGGGTGGCCTCCTCCGCAGCCCTGGTTACATCATCTCTGCCATGTGGGAGGTACAAAAGTGAATATGCCGGCACGTGGCAAAATACTGAGGTGATGGACACTGCAGTTTGGATGATGTATTCATTGCTCAGTCAAAATGGTTTGATAGCAGAAGGGGGAAATATTTATGCACAGCTGATTTTGGAGACACAAGTAGAGGGAAGGAAGGCATTTCGCCTGGGTGAGGATGGCAGGGTTTTGGCTATGATGGATCCAGCATCTGAAAAGCTACACCATACTTATCGTCCCGAGAGACTTGCATTTGGGAAGCTAATGTCCCCTGCTTTGCTGACACACAGAGCTCCAGTCTGCATGCATGGGGCTCCTACAGCTGCAACAGATCTTGCCACAGGGAAACGTCAAGTGACAGCTGCTGGGGCTTGAGGTGTGCTTGGAAGGTGGCTTAAATGGAAAACTAAGACAACTTCATGCTAAAAAGTAGCAGCTGAGAAAGCAGCAACCTGTAAAACCTTTGAGCCGTGTTATTTGCTAACCTGATAAAAGGTTAGCATAAAAGGCATGGATTTATGAACAGTGGAAATCCCTGCTGTATTCACATGGGCTGCTCACGGTTTCATAGTTAAGTAAATACAGTTCAGAGTAAGAACAGTTTGAAGGGAACATGAGAACATAATGAAGCTCAGAGAATTAGCGGAATAACTTTCATTTAAGATTACAAAACCACAGTGTAGAATAATGTTTAAATACCAGCGTGGCTTCAATATTACATAAAATAACCAAACAGAGATAAAGCCACTCTTCTGTCCTAGCATTGACTGATAATCTTATTACTGGATTAATATGACCACAGAGGTTACGATCTCTGTTTTTCCCCTGACTTGACAGTCTGGGTGAAGGAATGAAAAATGTGAGTAAAGGACTGGTTTTGAAGCTTGCAAAGCCTGATGCAAAGCGAAGCCTCATGATGCAGGCTGCACTGTGCTGACAAAATGCTGTTACCCTGGCATTGGATGGGGCAGGAGAAAAACCTTGATTTTGGAGCAGCTGGAAGGGGCTGGGAGGATGCTTCATGCTGCTGGTGTCAGCCTTCACCTAGCCTGGGAAAGATTTTGTGTTTCTGGGTGGAGAACGTGAGTTTGAACTATTGACTTCATTGTAGGAGGGAAGGGAAGTGAGAGAGGTGTGTAGTGGCTGCTTGTTTTCCTAGGGAAAGCCCAGGTTCTTCATTCTTCTGTGGTGCCCATGGCGTTTAGGCTGAGGCAGGACATCCTGGAGAGTTACCAGACATGGTAAGTTCAAAAATGGATATTGTCTGTGAAGAACTTGGGCTTTGTGGCTTTGCTCTGTCTGTTATTACTGCAAGATTGAACAATCTGCCTTGCTTGGCTGCTAGCATTCCCCCAACAACGGATCATTCTAACATAGCTATCCTTGCTGTGGCACTCTGAGGTGACAAGGAGGCACGTGCAGGAGGAGAAAATGCTCCTTGGCCCCATCCACATCCTCACAGCATCACCGAAGGCGGCAGAGTCCCAGCACAAGGAAGTCAGGAAGAAGTGGTGAGCATCAGGAGGTTAGGAGGAAATAAGTTATGAATAACTGCAATAAAAATGAATTATGTGTGCCTTTCTGAAAAGGGGTTTTGTCCACTTAGGTCTGTGATTTGGGCTAAGAACCATGCACTGTGGTCAAACCATGGGCCACTGGGGCTGCTGTTGGCAACAGGGAGCGGCACCAGGGAGAAGCACCACGGAGACTTGTTCATGGCATCTGCAGGTGTGGTGCAATCAGGACACAGGCAGAGCTCCTTCGGGACCATTTTTTCATATTGTGGAGGAACAGTGGCCAGTATTTCCAGTGCTTTGGCAGTCTTGATGTCTCCCACTGCTACACATATTTTCTGGCTGCCTCGGTGAGGACTCAGCCACAAAGGATGTTGGAGCCCATCATGAGTGTGGAGCCTTTAGTCACACACCCAGGTGTGTTGCAGACCTCGTAGCATCATTTGCAAAACGTGCAAGATGGCTTGGCCCAGGGAAAACAAACACCACGGCCAAAACTATTTGCTCAGCTTTGAATTATAGAACTGTTTCTCCAAATGTTTTGAACTCTGGAATAATGCTGCTCACCAAACCTAGTACCTAAAAGGCCTCTTTTATGTGATGATTACTTTGGTGACCAAAGTGCCAGGGTTTTACAAGAGCTTCTTATCCTTTGATAAAACAAAATCAGTGAATTTATGCTGACAGCTTCAGATGCTGTGGAAACCTGAGCAACCTTTCACCAGCATATGTTCCTTGCCAGATCCTTCCGTACGAACAAACCACAGAAGTGTCTTTAGTAATTTAATGAGCAATAAAGAAGACTATAAAAAACCAAGGATAATTAAATGCAATGATAGATTTTAGCACCCTAAATGATTACCAGAAGTGCTTAATCAAAACTAAGATTTGTGCTAGGCAGAATGAATAGCTCTTTGTTGCCCCATAATAGAAAACATTTAAAAAATAAAATGGAAATAAAGATTTGGGATAGCATTGGAATGACAGAATCATTAAAAATCATCAGAGCCTGCCTCCTGATGCTGCTCTGATGGTTGAGTAAAACAAATAAAAGAAAGCAAAATTAGGAAGCTGTTTTGTATATTACTTTGATCTTTGTTTCACCTTTTGAAAATATTTATGAAGGGTGCTTTAACACGATTTGGCTTGTAATGTTTCAGTTTGGAAGAGGAACAAATAGATTGACAGTGTTAAAGGTTAGTCAATGATGTGATTCTTTTTTTTTTTTTTCTCCTTCAGCCTACTATTCTGAGAGGTAAATCCTAGAGCATGAAACATTGTCTGCCTGGGCAGAACGAAGGGCAGTGTGCATGCATGTGTGCTGTCTGGATGGAGTGCACATTTGCTCCAGCCTCACCACTGCTTTCGTTTCAACAGCACGGACAGGAAACTAAGGAAGGCATCAGCATCACCACAGATTCTTTCTTAACACAATAGTCTTTAGGAAAATCTGTGGATTAATTACATATTTTCATGCAATAACATGATGCTAATTGTTTACACTAAGCTACATTTGCTTATGTAAATTATCTTAATTGGAAAATTCCTTAGTGCATAATTGTGATAGAGAACTACAGAAATAAGGAGATACGATGAATATCAAGACAATCCTCTGTAGATGATATACTGATGTGATTCAAGGTGAGCTAATCAGTTATCTCAGGCACTAGTTAGTGATTTCTCAGATAGGTAGAAAAGTGCTTGAAACACATGGACTGTAATTCTAAATGTTATGGATCTACTCCTGCCTGCTTTCCATCTCCGGATCTCCTCATGACCCAGGAAGGGAGGGGACAAGGAGAGCTGCAGAGGGAACTTAACCCTGGTAGGACTCTCAGCTTGGTGGTACCAGAGGGAGTGCAGCAGCAGTTTTCATGAAAACACCTTGTTTGTAAAGAAACCAAGAAGGATCTTTGCTCTGGGTCTGGGGTTCCTAAGCTGCAAGCCATTGGCCAGAACCACTTGCCTGTTGTTGGTTGCTGGGAATTTGTGGTTCTTAGTGAAAAACCATGATGTCAGTAAAGTCTTTGACCAAATAACCAGGACAGAGCTCAGATACATAAAGAAAGAGCATGAACAGCCTTGCCTGCATGTAGTTATGCATTCAGCACCGTACTTGATGTGAGGTGTGTATCAGATGGTGTTCCTCAGTTATATACCACCACTTTCTCATCTTGGTGGGTTTAGTGAGTGAAAGAATCCCAGCAACAAGGGAATCTGCTGCTAGCTCCTGCATATGTGACAGGTAAGGTGTTTGTGCTCAGTTCTCCCGGTTACCTCTTTGCTGCTCAGTTTGTACCCAGGCTAATTACTGTAGAGGTACTTTCCTGAGGTTCCAGGTTGTCCTGGTTGCTTCAGGGTAAGCTGGGATATGGTCAGGAGCCTTCTTGGAGTAAGTTAGGGTGATGCTGTTGAAGACATCAGCTGGGCTTGTTAAATTGAGAGAGACCCAGAGAAAAACACAGAGCAGCCTGTTCTGGCTTAGAAGGGGCAGGTATCAAGGGGGGAGGTGGTTTCTCTTCTGGGAACATTTTTTTGTGAAGCCACTGGCATGGGAGGCTAGGATGGGCCCTCTCACCTCTCCAGGGCATGGCCCCTGCCCCCCTTGGATGAGGCTGTTTGGAGTCAGCAGGAGGGGAGGCTGCCTGGGCTGGAGCAGGGAGTGCTGAGCTGCGTCACTGTGTACCTGTTATCATCACCTAATAGATGATATCCAGGAGAGTGGAGTGTGTTTCTGGTTGGATGGGACTCCCATACTGCTGTGCTTCAAATGTTTTTTTTCAATTTGATTCAGCAGGTCTTCTAATGGGAGGAGGAGCATCACTTTTTAAGGGCTGAGATCTAGTTCAGACATTTCCACAATAAAAAAAGAAATCCAAGCAATGTCGTCATAATCTGCTGTAATTATATTTTACTGTGTTGTATGCCTAGAAGAATTGTGTCCTGGATCACTATCAATTATCAGAATCTAGCCTTATTTAAATGGGGAATTCTTAATTTTGCTTATTGGGAATCGCATCGTATTTTCTTAAGAGAGTCTACTCTTGATGCTATGTAAAGACTGGCAATCTGGAGCATCATAAAGAAAATGTATCTGAAATATTTGCTCCATTGAGTCTCAGAGGTGCTAGGCTGTCCGAAAGTGTTAATGCAGACAGGCTGCAACTAAAGGGGCTTTTGCAGCACCAACAGAGATATTAATTTTGAAGAGTGTTTCTTCAAGCATTAAGCCTTTCTCATGCAGCATGCTGTTTGCACTCTTTTGTCTTATAAACCTTTTAAAATATATCCCAGGACTCTTCAAGTGGAGGCTTTGGGGTTTTTGAGGTTTTGGGGATTTTTTTTTTTGTTGCTGCCTGTTTTCTGTCTTGACTCAGTAAACTAGGAGCTGATGAAGGGCTGGGTGAGAATTTCAAACTCCCTGCAGGATAGTTTGGGAAAAGATGATAGGGAAAGAGGAAATGTTGCCGAATGTATGCATATTTTACATTGGGTTTTTTTTTATTGTAAAAGTAGCTGCTTTGTGTGTATTTTCAAGATGTACAGGGAGTATGCTAAATGAAATATTTACATACTTTGGCAACTTTTGCATGCATTGTTTTGGTTTTTTTTATCATAAAGCACTTGTTCTGTATCTGGGTACGACAAGTATTAAAGAATAGTGGGTTTACCAGTTCTCTTAAACAATTTCCATGGTTACCAAGGTGGTGTGGCTGGGGAAATCAAAGCACTTTTTAATGTCTTAGAATCATAGAATGGTTTGGGTTGGAAGGGACTGTAAAGATCAATTAAATCAGAGGTGAACAGAGTAACTCTGTTTAAGTGTGTTGTTTTAGGAGCTTAGGACTTGATCTGGTGCTGGTGCAAGCAGACCCAGCAGCCCTGCAGCCAGGGATGCTTATGATATTGCACCTTCTTATAGCAGGGGAGAATCTCTTTGCCTAGGCTCTGTATCCATTCACAACTTAGGTCTCAAACACGTCCCTCTGAGAATGGGAACATCCATACAAACCGTGCTGACCTGCTTGTCCTTATGAATGGTTATAAGTGTCCAGCAAAAGCCACTGGAATCAACTGGAGCTGCTGGATTTGTGGGGTTTTGTAGGTTTTTTTAGGGATCCAATGCCTAAACTAATGCAAATAGTTCTAACTTGCACCATCGCAAGTCCCAAAAATATTTTCTGTGTCTGCCACCAGCAAATATCACAAATGTATTCAACAAAAGAAAGAGACCTCATTTCTTGTGATGGTATTTGAGAAATGGATTATGATATTGGCCACTCTTTGAAGTTTAGGGTTACTATAAGGTTCTGGGCCATATATATAAGCATCTCTACTTTTAGGGTCAAAAAATGATTTGGAGAACCAAAAAGTCAAAAACTTTAAAAAGGACTCAGTATGTTCTTTGGAAAGAGCTGTGTGATTTCCAAGCTTAACTTACAAGTCAGGAGACATGAACTATTATTTCCAGGACATGCCACCCCCTGAGCACTCCTGGGTGTCTCTTGTACATCAGGCAGTGGTTGCTGCAGAAGGTCAAAGATGGGATCTGCTTCCACAGACTGTCCTCTTAGAGGGAAAATCTCAGCCTCCAGTACAGCATCTTATGTCTGAGAGGACCTGGAGGAGCTGATGTGGAAAGACTGGCTGCCCAGTGTCTGCTCTATAAATAGTGCTGTTAAATCTGATTTTTAAAAGCACTTAAAAGTCCTGTGAGATGAGACGGGCACTTACGGCTGGGGTATATGTCCCTACCAAGGTGAAATGCTGAGGCACCTGCTGCTCAGCTGCGCTGAGGCTACCACAAAGCCCAGAGAAATCACAAAAACTCCAGTCTCTGTAATGGGACTTTGCCTTCCTGCTGCTGAGGTGTTGGGACAGCACAGGAGGGCTGGCAGTCACCCACTCTGAATCCGGGCTCTATCTTCAGCATTCAGGTCCTGGCTGATGTATCCATGCTAATCAGCAACACCTCGTTTTAATATATACTGCAACAGGTTTTCCATGCTTTACATATAAAACGTTATATCAAGAACTTACTAATGTTCTTGAGCCAAGACTATTTGTGCAGGAAAATGCCAACAAAGTGTGACCAATCCATGTGAAAATGAAGTGTTTACTTGAAGGAATTAACGCAAATTTAAAATATGCAAGTTTGCTGATTAGGAACATTATTATATCTCTCTGGTGGTGAAATAGCAAGCTGCAATTTCTGCTCCTTTCTTCACAGGCCTTGTGCTACCTTGAGGGGACTGAGAGGATTTGTGGACTGAAGGTGACAAAGGCAGAATGTGGAAAGCTTCAGCTGCAATAAAGGTACCTGTGTGTGATTGAGTTATTAGTTTAAATAAATATAAAAACATCAGTAGTGCATATAGATCATGTCTCAACCATAGACAGCGCTGCCTGTTTGGAGTTGGGAGTTTGCTCTCCAGCTTGTTTATATCTTGCTTTTCTCAGACTTGTGTTTTGAGTATGTAGAGCTGCAGGACAGAGTCCTCTGTGTCTTTTCCAGCAAACACCACTGCATGGAGTGGGGAAAAAAGGTATCGGAGAGAGATGGCTTCATTAATCCTTATACATTTATCTTTAAAAAAACAGGAAACTCTGTGAGTTTATTCTAAGGAAAGATGCTAATAGATGGAGAATGACTGTTAATATATTACTTTCTGAGGGTAAACCGTTTCTTGATACTCACCTGGAATTCTCCTTTATCTCACTATTTTGTATGGCCTTTCTCTTCCCCCTGGGGAGCACACCCCTGTTTGAGCATTTATCTTCTCTGAGCTGCTCTCATGAGGGGTTGTCACAGGTTGCTTTGCTGCAAAGAGCCTGGGAGGTCTCTTTGGACCAGCTCAGGGGCAGGGAGGGATGAACCAGGGCTGGTCCCATCCCTACTGCAGGCTCCCACCTGGGAGGTGGCTCTTTCTGTGCTTGCAGAGCCTCATAAACGAAGGGGGCAAAACTATTTCTTTCCTTTCAGTTCCTGTGCTGCTTCCTGAGGCCCAACCAGCAGCCAGTTCCTCCTGACCCCCTCTTTCCCTGCTCTCTGGCAACCACGTGGCTTTACGATGGCAAAAAAAAAAGTGCTCCCCAGATAACTATTTGGTATAGGCAAACCATGCGCTTTAATGGAATTACCTCAGCTCTGCTAGTAAATAATTTATAGGAGGCAGTAAATAAAATATGTTTCTGTGTTCTTAAATGAAAAAAGGGTTGTCAGCCAGCAAATACCCACCACTGGGGGAGTTAACCCAGGACTTGTCCCACCACGGAGATTCTGTCCAGGAACGGGACCTAGTGAGGAAAGGATTCAAGCTCAGAAATGCTGTGGGGAGAGGAGTTTGGAGAAGCTGGACTGCTGGGCAGGTGCCCTGGCAGCACACGCTGACTGGCCATGGGCTGTGTGCATCTGTCTGCCTGTCTGTCCATCCAGTGGGGCATTTCCGAGGTTGCCTCCCTGTAGCCTTGACCACGAAACCCAAGTCTGCACTGCTTGACCTGAATTTCCGAGGCACCTGCTGCAGCCCCACAGTGTCACTAAGCCCCAATTGAAACTTGACCTCTGTCACTAATGGCATTAATGGGAGCTGCGGGGCCAGGGCAGGTGGCAGCCTGGGGGTGCCCAGAGGACCCAGGCAGGGATGCTGGGAGAGGATGCCTGGCAGGGAGGTTGGAGGGTACCCAGAGGAAGATGGATGGATGGATGGATGGATGGATGGATGGATGGATGGATGGATGGATGGCCAGCTAGCCAGCTATCATGCCCCTTCCAGGGCCTGGAAACCCCATTTTATGGGGGTAGAATCTCCCCCAGCCCCTGGGGTTACTCAGCCTGGTGGCACCATGGCCAGGGCTCAGGCCAGTGCAGCCCATCACTGGAGGGGCCACAGCCGGTCCCCTGCTGGCGTGGGGAGTTCGGGCTGGAGAAGGCAGCAGCAGAGATTTACGATGCGGGAGGACAGAGCGTGAAAGCAGTATATCATCATCAGGTTGGGCTGAAAGAAAGAAAACATATCTTCAACAAAAAGCGGGGCTTTGCAATTCAGCTGCGTTGTTAGGACAACGCAAACTATCCTTGAAATGATTAGTTCCACTTCAAAGGCATTTACATTCAACAGGGTCAGACGCAGCCTCTTTTTATGTCGCCAAAGGAGGAGGAAAAAAATAGTAATAATAAAAAAAAAAAAGACGAGGAGGAGGTGGGGAGGTTTTGTGCTAAGGAGAGTCATATGTTTTCTTCTTCTATTTATTTTTTCTCATTCAGGGGATGCTTGTGTAAGATAAACAGAGCATTCACAGCCGCAGGGCTCAGGCCACAGAGCAGTGTCTGGGCAGGCGGGTCTGGGGACTGCGCTGTAACTCCCCCACCCCTTCCAAATGGGAAGTGAAAAGGCAACAGTAAAAAAAAAAAAAAAAGAAGAGAAAAAAAAGAGGAAAAAAAAATTCCCTGACCTCAAGAGCTGTCATTCCTGGGACATCTGTTATTAACTTGAGGAAGCGTGACATACGTTTGGTTAGATCACAAAGACTCAGGGTATCCTGACAGAGTTTGGGAAAGATTTGAAGACTGAGGTGTCCTCATGCTGCTCAGGAATTGGCTCCCATGGGATGGCCTGGGCTGGGAAAAAGTTCTTGCATCTGAGATCACGCACCTAAACCACTTCCTGGAGGCCTCTGCATGGGGAAAACTCATTTGGTGTGTTCCAGGTTATCCTGAGCTGCAGAAGATTGAATGTTAAGGAGGAAATAAAATGCTGGGATTAGCCCAGAGGCAACATTCACCATACCACTATCACCTTCCCAAAACTCAACCCATCTTCCATTCTGCTGATCAAGTCTTACATCCAAATGAACTTAGTCTTCTCTACTTTTTTTAAAGCACGTCACTTATTTCAGCTCCTAGATTACCTATTGGTAGAGTTCCCATCATGCTTAGTGTCAGAAGTCAAAAAGCAAGAATAAAAAAATTAAAATGCAAACTCTGGAGCTTCTGTGCTGACAGAGGAATTCTCCATCACCTGAAAAGTGTTGCACCAGCACATGTGCTTGTGTGTTTATGAGTTGAGGTCTTTGCTTTCTCCCTCTGCTGCTCATTTCTGTCTGGTGTTTTGCAGCTCATCTTTGGATTAGACCTCATAATTCTGCAAGGAAAGAAAACTGAAATTGTAAAAGATCCTGAGCAACAGTTTTCTAAAATATTTTGTCTGCCACAGCTATCTCAACTCATATGAACTGAATTATTCTCAATACTGGTGCTGATCAAAAATCTTTCTTTCAAGTCGCTTTTGTGGGGAGGTTAACACTTTGCACATTTGAAACCTAACAACTATATCTGTTTTTTTAAAAAAACATTTTCAAAGGTGTTGTGCATATTTTAATGCCTGCACCCACAAACTCACTGCTTTAGCCCTGTCACAAAGCCAGAGATTGTGATGGGCTCAGCTTTATGGAACAAACAGCAGTGTGCAAGTTAGTGTTTGGAAATGAAATCCTTATTCCATCTATGCTGAAGCTAAAGTCAAGGTTTAAATGTTCCATGATCTTTGTTTCAGGTTATGACCATGCATGTGAGTCATTCCTGATCAATCCAAGAAGTTCCCTTCCCTTTTTTTTTTGTTCCTGTTTGCCCTTTCTCTCTTTTTCTTCAGTCTTTTCCTTCAGTCTTTTCCTCACAGACATGGGAAGGCTGAAACAAGGAAAAGTCAGTATTTGCTTTCAGTTACTTTAGTCCAGTCTTTGGTCATCTCAGATATTTTGTTTGCTCTGGAGAGCTGTGGAGGACCAGTCCAGTGCTGGGTCTTGTTTGGATGACATTGGTTGAGGAATCGCGTGCTGCAACAACCAGCTTATGGAAATTAGAAATGGATCCTTCTTTGAAATCTGTTCTTGTGGTGCTGTTGGTAACCAGAAGAAATGTGGCTAAAAGTGTGGCAGTGGCATAGGAGTAAAAGTGGTGACATTTTTTAATTATAAAGGACAAAAGCCAGAGAGTCTGTTTTCTGGAAAAAGAAAGAAAGAAAACTAGAAAGATTCTAATGAAAAGAAGATAATCTTTAAAATTAGTAAAAAAGAAATAGTCCCGAAATTAGTTTGAAATTGGAGAGGCAGATGGGAGAAGAATGGAAGTGGGGCAAGTACTGGCTGGTGTGTTGTGCGAGGGGCACCAGAGCTCAAAGATGAAGCTGCCAGCTTGAGACACGTTAGCCAGTGGTATTATTTTTCATTCCTAAAGATAAAAAAAATGTTTTCAGTCAGAAAAATGCATTTTTATTGAATTCCCTGCAAGTTCATACTTAAAAAATGTGTTTTCCATTTCTGACCTTCTTGTTTTATAAAACACAAGAAACACGAGAGCTTTCCAAACATCCTTGAGAATGATGGGAGTTATACATTTGTTCTGTCATTTACTCTGTCATTTATAGAGGTGTTATCGCCAGACTGAAGCTGATGTGTGTTTTAGCTGTGCAACCACTTCTGATGTGGACCTTCCCCTTCTCTGAGTTTTGTTGTTCTTCGGCCACCCTATTCCTAAAATTCTGGTGAGGCAGCTGCGCCTACTTGGCTGCAGGAGGGGGGGGAGCATCTCCCCCTGGTACTCCCTGGTTTGGTGGGGTGCTTGTAAAGGAAAACACACCAAGTGGAAAGGTATTTTTAAGTTTGTTTGTGAGGCTGGGAGCCTTGGGGGGTGAGACTGAGTGAGCCATTGTATGGTGTGTTCCTTAGACTCGAGAGTAGTAATTTTGTCTTGTTTGCCCTGGCTGATCCATGTCTGTGAACCAGCATTAACTAGGACCAGCTCTTGGTTTTGCAGGCAGGTGCTGGTGGCTGTGGCATCATCAAGGTGCATTTTAGGGAACAGGAATGAGAAAAATGGCCATTGGTGAGAAATACACCCAGGACCCTTAGCAGTTCCTCTGATCGCAGCCTCGCTGGTAGCGATGAAAATGTTGGGTGAGCAGGAAAATCCTCTTGGATCTGGGGGTTCAGACCAAAGGCTCTGCTCTGATGTCCTTGCACGGGGCAAACAAAGAATCATAGAATCACCAGGTTGGAAAAGATCCACTGGATCATCGAGTCCAACCATAAGAGCAAGAGGACAAGCACCGGGCAAGGATAGGGGCTACGGGCCAGGTGAGGAACGACTCTTCCCCCCTTGTTATCCCCTTGTCTTTCCCTTTCTCTGATTTGTGTGTGTGTGCGTGTCTCCCTCCCCTCCTCTAGTCTGCACGGCTTCTCTCCCATTCTTGTCTCGCTCCACCCTCCGTCTCTCTAGTCTGGCTGCCCTACACCCCTTTCGTCTCACTTGGCCTGGCTTTTGTGTGCTAATTGCAGCCGACTGCTGCGACTCCAAGGATCCCAATGCTGCTGCCATTGCTGCCTGGCTTTTGATTCAGCTGCTGAGGACCAAGGAGGCTCCTCTGTCTTGGCCTCCTTGCACGGCTGATGCCCACTCCTGGGACGTGTTTGTGGGCCCTTTGTTGCTGGGCACAGCGTCTCGGCCATGACTGCCAAGGTCTGGTGGGAAGGGTCCCAGAGGCCCTTAGCTTGGAAAGCCCATGGAGAGGGTGGTGGCGAGGCAAACTGGAGCTGCAGGAAGGTCTTCCAGGCTGCTTTGGGCCACACTGGGGCTGTCTGGCAGTGCTGGCACCCATGTGGCAGGAGCCAAGGGAAAGGACTTAAATGTTCTAAGCTGCCGACACCCTTCAGCCCTTGTAGCTCCACCCCTCCTTCGAAGTCTTTCTTATTTTATGCTATGTTCAACTTAAAACCTTCAGGGAAATAGTTTCCTGTGGGATTTTTCCCTCTGAGTATGTGAATTCGCTGTTTATTCTATGGCAGGATCTGGTGGCCACGAGCAGGCTGTGGAAATTGGCCTTTCCTGCCTCCTGGAATATCCCCATGAGGTGTGCAGGTGGCTAGTCCTTGGCCTCTCTGGGGCAGCAGCTCTCCCCTCCGTTCAGGGATTGTTGTTGGTAGGGCAGCAGGTAACCACGTGTAGCAGTGGCTCATTCCCACCCCACAATTATGTCCCCTGGGCTGCCCCAGCAGTGGCTTTGCCCCGAATCCTGCAAACCACAATTCTTGCAGGAGGCATCATTGCCTGTTTTTTCCCTGCAGTGACAGCATGCCACATGCTTTATTTCTCCTCTCCCTCCTGGAAAGCCTCTAATTCCTCTCAGGATCCACCACACTTGGCCAAGCACACCCTGCAGATATCCTGGTGAGTGGATGGGTTCCCTCTCTTGGAGCAGCGACAGGGGAACAGGCTCTAGTTTGCACAGCTGCTGGATAATGTTAGTTGCAATTCAGTGTCACATTCATTTTTCTAAGAGCCACACTCCCTAACCTTGTTTTGTCCTGGGGAGCTCCAGGCTGGAGCTACGTGAATGTACCAAGGTTGGCAGAAACCTGCCTCATCGTCCAAGCCCCAGGATGCTGTGTGAGGATGTTACCTGTCAGCCAAGCGATGCTGAGACCTTTAGAACTGGCTGCGAGGGGGGAAACAAGGGGTGACGTAACTTGCCTACGGTAGATTCAAGAGAGTTCCATAAAATGCTAAGGAGGCTGGGAAAAAAAAAAAAGTAGCAAGTTATCAGAATAATTCTAAAGAAACAAAGCAGTGTCTCTTCTGAAAGAAAAATCTGGAAAGTCAAGTGATGTTTCTCTGGGGCCACACGTTGCCTTCAAAACTGTTTGTAAGTGGCCCATGCACAGCGACTATGTCTATATTTAAAGCAGGCAAAAATAAGAATGAGTGAATGCATTTTGTCTAATTACTCATCCTTTTCTTTTTTGAAATATTTTTCCCTGACACTGTGTTTTCTTTCCTCTGAAGAAAACATGGAAAAAAATAATAGCAGAAATAGAGGGATTAAATGCTAAGATGTAAAATGAAGTATTTCTTTATATACCGATGGGTTTCATTTGCACACCTAGAGTAAAAATACCTGCAGTAAAAATAAAAGTAAATATATGTATATTGAGAGAGATACAGATTGCTTTGAGAGCTTAAGATAGAAATCCACCTGTGGGCTGCTGTAGCTTTGATTTGCAGATGAGTTGACTGGAGTGTGCAAGTCCCTGCTACACCCTATGGGCTGATCTTTATTTAAAAAGTAAACAAGCCCCCTTAAAACCCACTGTAGGCTGAGATAAAACAAGACAGGTGCTGGTGAACAACAAGAGGTTTGCAGCCCCCCAGGGAGGAGCTGTGTGCGGGTTTCCACAGCGCACTGACGGGTTCCACAGCACACTGACCTTTTGCGTGAGTGCTTCCCCCTGCCACAGAGTCAGCCTGCGTGACCTTCTGGAGCGTGCAGGAGTTGCAATGTCCTGAAGAGAAATCCTGACCCTGCCAAATCTCCCACAGCATCCCCATGGTAGCAAGAGCCAAAGGTGGCATCGGCAGTGCTCACTCTTCTGGAGATCACACACCATCACTGCTGTCGGATAAGAATATAAAAATCCTGGTTTTATTAATCTAGTACAGCCTTCTACATATTAAAAAAATAATTCTGCCATTAATAATGAATTTGTCACATTTCTCTGTCAGTTCCAATTTGTGTTACTTCCCAGATGGCAGCAGGCTTTGTCACCAAGCACAGTGTGAGCTGGCAGAGCTCTTACCTGGCATCTCAGCATCTTCACTCTGCCCTACACTGTGTCTGCAGCCACCTGGAAACCTAGGAGCTGCTCTCTCCATCCTAACCACGTTTCAGAAAAGCACCCTTGTCTTTAATGCCATAAGGAAGAGGAGACTGGGTTAGCTGGCAAATGTGATCTGAGAAGTGTTTTCTGTTCCTTGAGATACTAAAAAGAATCAGAATGGCTAAATACACAGGTTTTATAATGAAAAGACCTAGTAAAGTTTTTTTCACCCTGAGTAGTTAAGTAGTTGAGCTTGGGTGTCACTGGGTAATGGGTAAGACAGCTCCTTAAGCATTCCCAAATAAATCTGCTTTTCCTCCACTGAGACCAGATTTGAATTTGAAGTGGTGGAGCACAGGGAATTGCATTAAATAGCTGTTACAACCATCAGCATCTCCTGGCAGCAGCTGTTCTGGTGTTGGGAATGGTAAACTCCAGCTTATGACTGAAACCTCCCATCAGGTAGCCCTTCCTTGAGCAGGTCTGATGGACCTGACGTGCTGTGGGGCACTGCCCAAACAGCATCCCAGGGAGCACAGAGCAGGTGTGTGGCTGCAGCTTGTCTCCATCTCTTTCAGTATTTGCTCTAGGAAATGGTACATGCCTTTTGCTTTGCCACTGCCTCCAGTTAATTTAAAAAAATGAACAGTACATTAAGTCTGGAAGTCTTTAAGCTAAGGGTTGATTCTTGCCAAGGGATATTTTGTTTGGTTTCAGAAGGAGATGAGCCTCTTTCTTCTGAGCTGCTTGTCTGTCCCTGTCCCCCTGCTTTGCTAACTCTGAACCCAGAAATCAGAGGCACCCGGCTTCATTAGCTGTGCTGATCTCAGGACTAATTGGTATTGCCCTTGAAATTACAAGTCAGCCTTTGCCACATCGTGGGAATAGCTTATAAAGCTTGAAACAGAGAAACAACAAGAAGGAAAAAATTGGATTGGGATTTGATTTTTCTCTGGACCCTTTGAACCCATGGGGCTGCATTGCAAGGGGATATAATAAAGGGGTGATGAGAGAGCGTGTTCCCTACAATACAATTTAGGAAGGTGCCCTTAGCTGCAGAACCAACAGGAGCCTTGGTGGCTGGCATGGACGTGTTCAACTCATGGCATTTCAGCTGTGCTGCAAGTGTGGTCCTGAGTGCATCTGACAGGTCACTCGGGTCGCTCAGCACGGTGAGGATACGGCAGCGTGTGAGGTACCGTTGAACAGATGACATAGACTAGAGTTCATTGTGAGGTGGGGAAACACTTGAAAGTGACAGTGTGAATATACGGTGTTGGTGTTTAACATGATGTAGGAGACAAGGGTTTTGAAGAAAACTTCTGTTATCAGAGGTGGGAGGGTTCTCAACTGTCACTGCTTGCTTGCTTTTCAGTCCCTAATCAAAACATTTGCTTATCCAGAAAACAGGCTCCTGGATGCCTTTATGGGGAGCACAGCAGTGGGCAACGCTGGCAGAATCCCACGCCCTTTAGTGAGGGCAGCAGGAAGGGCACCAGTGGGTGCTGGTGTGGTGAACACCTCCTTGAACATCCCTGTGCCCTGGCAAGGAACCCCTCGGTGGATCCTGATGGGTTTCGCCCTTACCTGGGTGGCTTCAGCCCCTCTCTGCAGCTTTTTGCAGCTCTGCTTGGCAAGGGAGCTGTGGCTGATGTCCAATGAGGCAGAAAAGGGGGGCAAAGAGAGACCCAGGGGCTGCAGGTGAAGCCATGAGTGGAGGAGAATCTTTCCTTTCCCTGTGTCTCCCTGGGGCTGGCAGCACCCAGGACACTCATGATATCCCCACCCTGGCAGGGTAGGGATCAGGCACCTCCCCTCTGGTGGGAAGGAGGGATGAAGTCTTCAAAGCTGTCATTACTGCATCTTTCAAAGCACTAAATTGATTTTTTTTAATGCTGTGTTCTATATGAGGTTTCTTTTACCATCTGAGCTTTTTAGGCTTTGTTATTACTGCCTCTGCCACGTGTTTTTAAATTATTGCTCATGATACAGTGTTTATAGCATCTGCTCTCACATCATACTGTTGTACAACCTTTTTTTTTTAAGATCCCATAGTCTATCTAATTGCAAGTGCAGGGACCAAGGCATTAGCTGTGCCGCCAATATCTGCCCCCCAAATCCAGCCCTCAGTGAGCACTATGGACAAAGACAAAATTTCCCCTTGTGTTTGGAGAAAAGCTACTCAAAAAAGAAGAGGAGAGCAGTGAGTTGTACCTATAAAGTGCTTTTACGTGCACACATGCCTGTGTGTTGAGCCATGGGTGCCAGCCAAATTGCTCTGGGGCAGTCCAGCACAAGGCGATTCCAGTTTAGAGTTACTTGAAACTGGTGTCATCAAAGGGCTGCAGGACTGAATATAAGCATTTGGTAGGAAAATATTATTCTGAATTTTTAATCCGAGACGGAGATGGAAATGTGTTAGAGGTATCTCCCTCTGTACCGCACATAACACACATGCACACAGTGTCTTTGCTTAACCCTTGTAAACGGTATGGGCCACGCTGAGAAGTATCCTGCCGGCAATGCTGCTGCACCTCTGGGCTCAAAGGATGTAAATTTAAAAAAAGTGGGGGAATGCTTTTTATTAGATCAATCGTTAAGCGAGACCCAAGTGCTTTTAGCCAGCCATCCCCAACAAATTTACTTGCAAAGATCTAGACAATAACAAAAGATTTTTCTTGAATGATAGTTTCAAAGTTACCTTTGTAGGAAAAAAATCTATAAAATACATATGTCTGTGTACACACATCCATTCACAAAAAAACACCTGTCTATAATTTGCTGGAGAAATATAAATGTAATGGTTGAACTTTCTTTTTAACTGAATTGAATATTAGCATTCTAGGCTGACTTTTCCATTTGTGTCCTGCAAAAGATTGTACAGGAACCTCCTTGGACTGTGATGTCAGTGAGTCTAATGAATGTGTTTGTTCAGCCTAGTAAATGAATGACATTTTGTTTTTAAATATATGTGTTTTCCGAGAGCTTGTACTGAAGCACTCAGAAATTCTTATTAATCTGTCAGAGTTAGCTTTGTAATTAATGTATGATTGCTATTTTATAGGGAATGCTAGTTGAATATTACAGGGTTTTTTGCCCGAACAAATGACTCCTGGGCTCTGATAGAAGTTTAATGAGAATGTGCGGGACTAAATAGGGGCAGAATTTAGCCCCCAAACACCAGTTTTCTGAAAGAAAAAGCAAAGAAGGTTCTGAGAAGCAATGCTAAATGCTGCTTTAAAATTCATTTATTGTCCTAGTGATTGACTGCACTGACTGTATCCTGCCAGTAACGGCTGGCTTTTAAAATATATATTTGTGATTAGTTTAATTCATGGAGTCTTTTCCCTCTGAATTGATTTGATGAAATGAACTAGGCAAATAATAAATTTTTCACCGGAATGAATCTGCTTAATCAATTTAGACAATCATTATGTTCTTTGCTTAATAACATTTGCAAAAAGAAAACAAAGTCTTTCATTAACAAAGATGGCCAGACATTCATAATGAGAGGTGGCACCTAACATCAGGTTATGTCTTCTGTAAGAGCAGAAAACAGGATTAAACATCTGGTGCGAGTACCTGGCTCTAAAATGCCTCTCCTGCTACTCAGTATGGGATTCAACATTTGGGTTTTCCCATGGCACGAGTCCCATTCACATCCCTGGACATTTTGCCAGGGCAGGAGTTAATGACAGGTACATGGCTCCAGATATGAGCCAGCTTAAAAAAATGTGGAGGCTTCCAGATTGCTTTTGGTGGGAGCTTACGAAATAATACAGAGACCAAACATGGTGTTGAGGCCCTGCATTCAATGAAATTCTCGCATTTGCTTTTTAGAGCAGGAGTTTAATATGGAGTGTTATTAAATAACTGCTTCTTACAATGGGCTGTAAAGTAACAGCTTGCCGGAGAAGCCTGGGAGTTCAAAGCGTCTCTGTACAGAGAAAACAAACACTGCTAGCTGGAGAGTGATTACGCTTGTACCGCAGTGCAGAGGACTGTTTGGTCTAGTAATTTTAAAGACATTATCTCCTAATGTTTTATTTTCACAATGTTCTGGATTTTATGTTGATTTTAATTATACCTCTTAGGAATAATATCTGGTAAACTAATTTTGGTGAATGGCAATGAAAAAGCACTATCCACCTACGGTAATTACATATATTTCTTAGTCCCTAGATAAAATAGTTTTACTTAAACTCCACTACAGAATTTATAAACCCTTTTTGCAGAGTCTGTCAGTGGAGTTTCAGATAATAGAAATCTAAAATACTAATCTCAGCGTCCCAGATGGCTGCCTCCAGGAGCAGCATAAACTGTTTCCGACAACAAATTTCCTTTTACAGCCTTCTCAAAAAAAACCACAGTGAGCCAAAGCAAAGACATTCAATATTTTCCCTCATGGTTCCTATAAATGGAATAACTTACGGGTTAATCCTTCTGCCTTTGAAATCAGAGGCTAGGGTTTTTTTTGCCACTGAGTTTTGCTGCTGAGCTTTACCCATCTGATCACTCTCCCAGAGTGCAGTAAATGCCCAGCTGCCAGGTGATGGGCATTTTGTTGTGCTGCTCCAATATACAGGAGAATTTTAATCATCCCTTCTTACTTCCAGCATAACACTCCACTGACACTTTCACCTCTCTATTAAATCAAATGCCCTACTTAATAAACTGCATGCTCCAAAATTCTATTTCTAATATGCGGTTGAAAAATATTTTAATACAATAGCATCTTCCTCCCCATGTCTTCACAGCATTTGCAAACAGAAGCTCAGAATGAGCAACTGTTTTCACTTGTGGCTGATGTCTAATGACCAATAGCCTCCTCCTGGGACACGTTCCATCTCTCTCCACCACTGTCTCCTTCTTCAAACCTCTCCTCAAAGCATGTCCTTCACCCAGCACTTTGCTGGCAGATGCATGTAGATGTTCTGGGCTAAAATAATAATGGAAGGAAGCTCTGGTGCCTGGTGAATGGATCCTGGGACAACCTTTCCTCCTCCTGAATGACTGCTGCCTTTACCTTTGCCTCTCTCAGATCTCACTTGCTCCCAAAAAGCACCGTGAGGGTCTCTGGGGTGAAAAGTAAGTAGTCTGGGAAAATAACCCAACTGTGTGATGTTTTTCTGCCAAGTTTCCCTTTTATCTGCCTTTTTTTTTTCCTTCCATCTGAAATCCTTAAGGAAAACTAGGTCAGGAAGCCTGAGTTAATGCTAGGAGTCCAGCAGATTAATTTAGAGATGTTATGGAAATGATGCGATGGTGCATAGCGAAAATTCGGAGGAGCCAAAGGCAGCAGCTTATAAAAGGAAATGAAAGGTCTTCTCCAAGGGTGGATGTCCTGACTAGCACGGCTGGGAGAGTGGGTGTGTCAAGCCCATCTTGGGGGAAATCCTGCTGGCTCCTTAAATCAACGCAGACCTCCTCAAAAGCCCCTCTGAGAGCCTCTGCCGTGGGTTAAGGTAGCTGTCACTTCTACAGAGGTTATTTCCCTTACCAGCGATTAGTACTGAAGACAAAATTCCATCAGTGTCTTTAAATTGTTTCATGAAAATTCACTTTAAGGCCAGATTTGTTCCTTACTCTTGAAAATTGTGGCAAATCCCTGCAAGTGAGTCTTCCACATGGGCACATTCAAATCTGCTGTTTTATTTGACGTTTCTGCTGTATTTTGAACAAGTGAAAAGCAGAAACACAATACATCAGAACTTGGTTCCCTATTTAATGCTGTATAGGCAGCATTTATGTTTTAGGCTAAACTTGGACTATTATATGGTGGCAACGCTGGGCTTTTGTAGTCTGTGACATCAAGCAATGAAATAGCACTGCTCCTAATTCTTGTCCCCGTCAGCTCACATTGTACCTTCTCCAGCAGAGATAATGCTGTGAAATGTTCCAACTTAGAATTTTCCCCCCGTCTTTAAGCTCATGCTTAAGGATGCTTATCTTTACCATAAAAGTGGCAATGCTGGCTATGGAAACTTCCTCTCTTTGCTCTTCTTGATGGGATCGGGGCTGGGCACATGTAGGAGGGTTAGGGAAGGGGTTTTTTTGTGCCTGTTTCTAGGATATCTGAAAAGCTTCTCTAAAGTGTGATTTTGACCTTACTGAAGCCAGCAAAAGGCTGATCTTGATTAAGATTGACCAAAGAGCAGATCCGTTGCTTTTCCTGAGCATTTTATATAGGATTTTCTACTTGATGGGAAGCTGAAATGACATATGGTTTATGTACAGGTCACTAGTGATCTGCGGTACCTGGCAGTCTGAAATAAAATACTGAACTGAGTACAGTGGCTCTGTGACTCCCTGTATGACGGATGCTTCATCGGGTGGATCAAGAATTTTCAGTAATGAAAAGTATGGTGGTGGGTTTTTTTCCTATCCATTTCTTGACCTGTTTCTGCAGTATTTGTCCTTTTTTTTTCATAATAATTTAACTATCAGATATAAAAACATATACGAGATAAACAAGCAAGGAGAAATGCCTAACTGCTACCAAAAGATGTCCTACAAATGAGCCAAATGCCTTTTTTTTTTTTAAGAAAAAAATCACTTCACCAATTCATTTTGCAACATTTGATTATTCAGGTACTAAGAGATAGAAGTAAAATGTAATTGTTAGCAGAATTTATCAGAAAGTGTGTTCCACTACTGAATTATGTATTGCGAGAAGAGCAGAATGCTGCAAATCTACAGTCTATACAAATCAAACTGGTTAAAAAGTGTAATATTTCATTCCACTTAGCAGCTTAGAAAGGAATAAATAAGGAAATTTGAATGTTATCTGTACTATGAAGAGGTGATACATGCTTTAATTTTGAAGGTATCTGTGCTGCTGGGAAGAACAGCTGTTAGCCTTTACGCTACTTCATTTTTTGTTTTAAAAAGTTATTTGTAATAATACATTTCTTGTGTAGTATACTGAAATTTTTTATTTAAACTCAAAGCTGAATACAAAGCAGAACAGTCTATGAACAGATATTAATTTCATTTTGTTGTTGGTCTCTAATTAAGCATGAGGAACTTGTGTCTGTCCCCATCCCAGGGACTTGGGACTTGTTCTAGTGCTCAGGCTTGGCTTTAGTGTAGGTTTATTGTGTGTGTGAGCAGAAGAAATATACAAATCGCCAAGAAAAACTGCAGATGCTCTCCTTCCTGATCTGTATTGACTGCCCTCCCTGGAAGCCCCATGTTTCCTTACTTCCTTGCAACCCTCCAGAAATCCTTTCAAACGGTCATGTGTTCAAGCAGCAATTTGATGTAGCATGGGGAAGAGGGGAGAGGCTGTTTAAGAGCAATTAAGTGAACACTTTTGCCTTTGTCAGCCACTGTAACATTTCTCAGAAGACACTGGAAAAGAGATTAAGCCCTTTGTTTGTTAAATATGTGTATGACCAGTTGTTCTTAGTGGCTTTGGGTGACCCAGTTGCCTGTAAAATAAACACCAGAGCTGTGGACTTGCCATTTTGTGGGAGAAATGTAAATTCTAATATCGATAGTTTGCATCTTGGTACTTCATGGCTGCAACATTAATCACCTGTTATAGTATTTTATTTTTTTGTTGAGTCTTTTTTTGTGGTGTTTTCTTGTTTGTTTAAGCACTCGGAAATCAAATATTAACCTGATTAAGAATTCAGCGTTACATGCAAGGCGGAGAAGAGCTGCAGGTGGTGACAGACAACTGGATTGCGTTTGATCTGGCAGTTTTCATCTATGCCACCATTTTATTCCTGCTGTGGGACTGCAGCAAAATGGTGGCTCGCGTTTTCTGTACCTCAGTGATGAACGGGGTGTGTGAAATCCCAGCTCCTGCGTGCCAGGGACTGCGCTTGCTCTGGAAAGAGCACGCTGAGAGATGTACCCTTGCTAGTGTGTAGTGTACAATAGGATCTCCTCCTGGGGAGCTCCTGGTATTGGAGCGGGGAAAGAGCTACATTAATTCTTCTCATGGGATGAGGATTTAGGAATTTCATCGTCCAGTGAGTTCTGCCCTCCCCCCTCCATGTTTTCTTTGGGTAGAGGAGGGAGATAATCTCCTTGGAGCGTATGTACAGGGATGCCTCTTCATGATGTCTCTAAGATAGACAAGTGCTAGGGAGAACTCCACATCTGCAAGCATCCCCAGTCCTTTCCCCTATGGGCTCCAGGGTGAGTTTTACTTGAGGATTTTGCTTAGAAGAGGCTGGGTGCAGAAGGAGCTGGCTGGACATGCAGAACCTGCCTTACCCAAGGGATACCACTGGGACAGCCCTGGTCATGGCAGGCTATGAGAACAGGGACCCCCATGAGATGGCTGGGACTCCACTTTGGGTAACCCTTGCCAAGCAGAGACTGCTGCAGTTCCTCTGCTGACCCAGGAGCATGTCAGCCCTTCCCTGGCCATTCCTGGTGTCCCCTGACAAGGTGGCAGCAAGGTTTGGTGTTCCCCTACACCAAACTGCTGTGCTCAGTGCTGGTTTCTTTGGCTAACCACAGCAAGCTCCATCTGCCAGGGATCTCCTAGAGCTATCTCGAATTTATCAATCTAGGCTCTCTTGAATGGCCTTCAGGAGAGAAGTAGACTGTGGGAAGCATCTACGTTATTTCTAAGAGCAATTGTGTGACTTGGTTTCTCCAGTCTCTCTTGAGCTGTGACCAGCTAAGGCTAAAGGAACTTACTTCTGCCTTGGGTAGGGACAAGAAGTCTTGCACCAGGCGCTGCCTCAGCCAGCCTCCACTGTGGAGTGTGGCTGGGTCCAAACAATAAATCTATTGAGACCAGGCAGCACCTGAGTAGAGTTACCTTAGGCAGAGACTGGAAACCAGCTGCTCTCCCTGGCTTTGAGTTACTGGGAATCAAGAAAGGCACGACACACGAAAGTGGCATCAGTAGATCTCAAAAAAGGAGACCAGATGTGTTGGTAAACTCCTGTTAGACAGTCTCTATGTTGTGCCTTGTGGGAGAGGAGTACAGGCTGTGTGGATCTTTTCATTCCAATTTAACTGAGGAACCTGGGCAACCGCCCTGCTTCAGCTGGTCATGTCTGAACCCTGCTATGAAAGCAGAGAGTTGGCTAGGAGGAGTTCCCATTGTTTTGGGCTTGTTGGGGAGCTAGACTGACCTGTGGAGTCAGGTAGCCTAAAGGAATTTGCTCTTCATATGACCCAAAGCTCAAGTTGATCTTAGTGTTTGCCCTTCTTTGCCAGGAAAGAAACCTTTCTCATGAATAGCTGGCTGCATGTGACAGCCCTCAGTACAGAGGACAGACCAGCTACAGGGTCCCACAGCCATCGCTGGACAAAAAGGGGTCCTCTGGTCCAGCTGTAGTATCTCTTGAGGAAATTCTGATTCTTGCTGTGGTCTGAAACAAGGAAAATTCTGGTGACCAATAGCTCTCAGATCCCACTGTTTCCTGTCCAAGCGCTTCTGTAGGAAACTCTGAGGATGTCATATATGTTCATCTATGCAGTGGGCTAGATGGGTCAGAGCAGGGATTTGCTCTCTTTCAAGCTTAGAAAGCACCTTGTATAGCTCTGGCCTGACTGACATAATAGTAATCCATTGGGTTTGCTTGTTTGCTAGTAATTTAAAAAGGGATTTTTGTGCTGGGATGGACTTCAGAAGAGAAACTATTTCAGCAAGTAATTTTTTTTTTTGCCTCAAGTTTTCTGCATGCTACAGCTCACAGTTGTGCTTCAAACTGTTGTGTATCGATAAGAATTTCCTTCCACCCATAATCTTTTCTCTCCTTCTGTTCCCTGCTGTAAACAAGCCATTAAAAATGTGTTTATGACATCACAGTTGGTGACCATGGAAATGACTTTGATGTTAGAAAGACAAATATAGCATCGTCATTTCATGGCAGGATCAAGGCAGGAGAAGACCCTTGTTCAAATGGCGGGTAATTAACAAAGGTGGTGGAAGGAAAGCTTGGAAAAAAATGTGAAGAGCCAATTGACTGAATATGATACATATTAAAGCTTTTCCTAGTGTGAAAAAATAAAAGAAATTTTTAAAACCCTTTCAATGAAAAATTGCAGTGCTATGGCTCTACTATTTTAAATAAAAGCCTATAGGGTAAACAGAGAACTGGAGGGAAAGCTTTGGAATAAGAATTATACATATGCAAAAAAATCAGCAGACATCTTTCAAGCTAGAATAGTCTGTGCATAAATAAGGCTTTAAGCATCAGGGCCAGACTAGACTGTGGGGCCAATCTTCCTCCAATTTACACCAGTAACAAAGTCCTGCGGATGACAAGTACAAGTGGACAGAGCTGGGATATTTGTCTTGTAAAAAACCCATCCCTTGCTGTGTTATCTTCACAGTCATATCTTACCTGCAGCCAGACTCCGCGAAGGAGTCGGGGGAGCTTAGTCTGGCAGTGAAGCAGAAGTCTTTGGCTCCTGATTTCTCTGCAACTCCAATTCCTCCTCAATCCATTACGCTAGCGCTCATGGCGTGGCTGCATCCATCATTTATGCAGACTGTTGAAAATAAGCGCTTGTTTTCACATATGTCTTTATTAAATAGTTAGCATTACACACTTTGGAGGCAGCAGGACCAAACCTGCTAGGAAAGTATTATCAGAATCCTTTCTGGGCTCACTTTTCAAGCAGTTGTTCCAACATATGTAATTATGAATAAAATAGCCTCTGAAAAGGCCTCCTTGGATTCAGAGAGAGATGAGAACAATAGGGTAGAGATTAAAAAAGATGGTTCTTCTCAGCTAATTGTTTTTAATAAAATGGTAAAAGCGAAGAAAACGCCAGGAATCTGTAATTAGGATGATAATGCTTTGTTCTGCAGAAATATGTGCCCTGTTGCCTCTCCTATTACAGAGCAGAAAGGGAATGAAGTGGAAGGGAGAGGAAAAGTGGGGCTGAATGGGGGTTGTTAAATATTGGACTCGAAAGGTCAATAATCTTGTCTTGAAGGTAAAGCTGATATAAAAAGCCCTGCAGCAGGGCTTCCCCAAGTGCTGCCCAGCCTGCTCAAAGGGTCATCGAAGTGCTGGGACTGGTGGGTCTCCCCGGCTGCCTCACATGCTGGCTGGGAGCACGGCTTACAAATGCTGCTCAGGATTTCCAGGTGCTGTTGCTGAATTCCATGCTTCCTCCTGTGACAGGAAACCCCTGAGGTTTGGGGGATTTGTATGTTCTTCACGTCCAACTTCTCTGGCAGCTGAAGGCTCAGCCCAGCAGGTACAGATGAGGACGCAACCCCTCTATCGCATGTCCCAGTGCTGCTGCCTCTCTTGTCTCTGCCTTACTGAATGTGCCTATCCCAGCCCCCCAGACATTCCTGATCCTGTCATTACAGAGCTGCCACAACTGTTTATAGCAAATAGCACATACACCTGAATCTGCTGTTTTCTTGGCTTTGAGTGACATGTAGTCAAACCTGGCTAGCTGAAGGCTTGTCCAGTGACACCCTGTGACACTCCTGGGCTGCTGTTGGTCTGTCTGATTCGTTAGTGGTTCATGTTTGAGAGGGAATGGCCTCAAGCTCCGCCAGGGGAGATTCAGGCTTGAGATAAGGAAAAAATTCTTCACGGAGAGGGTGGTTAGGCATTGGAGCAGTCTGCCCAGGGAGGTGATTGACTCGCCTTCCCTGGAGGTGTTTAAGGTGAGGGTGGATGAGGTGCTTAGGGGCATGATTTAGGGATTGGTGGGAATGGTTGGACTTGACAATCCGGTGGGTCTCTTCCAACCTGGTTATTCTATGATTCTATGATTCTGTGTTGTTTGTGGGCTAGTTTGGTGTGTGATTCACAGAATCACTAGGTTGGAAAAGACCTCCAGAATCATTGAGTCCAAAAATTCACTCCACAAGCCACAGGAAAATGGTTTTGCTTATGAACCAGGTAACAACGTTTTAACCTTTCCCTATTTTGCGGTTGCAGAGATGCTGCGGTGTGTGTTTGTGCCTGCGATCTTGTGGAAGTTCTTCACTGTGTGTGAACTTGTGAATGAAACGGACCCCTACGCAGCTATCAGAAAGGATTTTTCTAAAGTAATATTTTGCAGTACTACCCTTCCTTTACCCCTGCACGCTGCCATTTGGGGTATGAAACTTGCAGTTTTGGAATAGAAAAAGATGGCTTTTCTATTTTTGCATAGACTAGGAGCATGTGGGTCTCTGCAGTGCCTTGGGCTGATGCTTCTCTTTCGTTCACTCTGGGGTAGCAGCAAACTGCTGCAGAGACTTGTGATTCAGAGAGCTCATGTGTGTGTGCGTTTGTGGCTCTCACCTGTTGAATGTAAGTTAGGGCTGCAGTTTTTAATTGTGTTTCTTTTTGTTACGCTTGTGTTAAGTGCCTAATTACCACTTTGGAAAAGGGAAGTATTTCCCATCCAACAGTCCCCTGACTTCATCTCTCCTAGAGAGGCAAGAAAGAGCAAATTATACATCTAAGAAATCAGTAAGGTAAATCAGAAAATAGTATATTCCCCAAAATAAGAAAAAAATTAGTCCTTTCAATCTTGTACCAAGAAGCAAGAAAGACCATAAAATCGAAATATTTTAAAGTATTTTTGGGTTACATTCAGTAGCTTGCACAGAACAGCAGGGAAGCGTGTGATGTAGTTACTGTTTATTTTAAGTACTTTTTTTGGCGGGGGGAAAGGGGAAAGGGTTCTTTCGAACTTTGTATAAAAAAATTATACAAGTTTGCCTTTTGAGAAAGGAAGAAAATTCATGTTGATGGGTTGCTGAAGCACACCTGAGAAGCCAAGCAGGCTGGGGAGAGTTAAAGGTCTTCCCTGGCTGGCAGACTTTTTTGACTGAGTCATGTAAGAGTAGGAAAACCCTCTGTCATCTGCCAGCAAAGTGCTGGTGATTTCAGATATATTGTTTGAACATACCCGTCGGAGGACAGGCAGAGACCACCAACGCTCTCGTCCCAAACAGCCTTTTTCAAAAGGAAAAATGTTGGTGGATTCTCACCACGGTGATTATAGGGGATTATTCTAGGATTCTCAGACGTATCTGAAACCCAATCTTTCTAAGTTATTTCTGAATAGCTATTGAACGGATAATTTCCATACCCATTATCAAAACGATGTGCTGGCGGTGAAATTTAGCTGTATTGTATTTGATCAGTAATTGGTGAAATGTTTTCCAAGGGTTAAAAGTAGTGTCGGCAACAGCTCTGTGTAGGGATTTACAAGGTGTTTAGATACATTTTTATGTATTCAGTTGCTTTATGTTACCCAAATGCTTTGATGGTGTGGAGAAAGCTAACGGGATTTATCTGAGTATTTAAATACAAATTGAAAAGACTTTTACCTTCTGAGACCCAAGTTCAGAGTTGCCTTGCTTCTGTTAGCTGTTGATGACACAACTAACATTTAAAACAATGTACAAAGTTTAAGATTGATTGTTAATGGTTCTTAGGTCTGAAGAATAGAGCAGACTCAAAAGAACTCAATGTAAATGCACTAGAGCAATTAGTAAAGAAAACCTCAATGAAAAAAAGAGTGAAAACTTTCCTTAGCCTAGATTGTTTCTTTCTGTCTATAGCAGTAATGATTAACATTATGTCGTAACTTTTATTTCATATTGGATGATGTGAAATAAGAATCTGGTAAAATGTTCCCACTTTTTTCAACTGAAACAAAGAGAGGAGACAGAGTAAAAAAAAAATCTGGATGGAAGAAAAAAAATACCCTAATTTCCAGTTAAAGGTGAACTGAAAAGGAGAACAGCCATTTAACCTTGGTTTTCCATTTCAGTAATGTGACAAGCACACAGTGGATATGAGTGTATCAAAGCAGGGACAGGCAGGAGATAGGCAGCTCATCGTTCTGAGCTTTAAAAATGTTTCTGCATTGTACTAGGTAGCTGGGGTCGAAAGTAATTTTCTGGAATTATATCTCCCCCATGAGGTCCTGGCAAAGGGACAGAGCTGAGCTGCTTCACGACTAAAGAGAGCAATAAATAAAAAATCAACACATCCATCACAACACAAAGATACCACCATGTTCCCAATAGAAGCAAAACATCTTTCCTTTAGCCTCTGCATGGCTGGTGTACATTAGTATACTGCTCTTCTTGCCTGCAATTTGGATCAAAGCTGCTGGTTCATGATGGTGTCTAAAGCCACAACATTTTGCTGTGTGGACAGATGGTCAAGGTGGCCAGAAAATATGAGGGCACCTCATGGTCCCCACCTGAGGGATCTGTACAGCTCTCAAAATGTCACAAGAAAAAGTTGCTTGTTAGACCAATATTTAAATATTCCAAATTACCTCCACCTGTTGACAAAAAAACCTCCCTCTGATTGCTAAATCTGACACATTCTAGGCAAACATTTAAGTGATGTTTGATTTTCAGGCCGTCTATCCTGGTGTCCCATGGTCCTCTTCAAGGCCTGCGTGGCTCAGCCCTTCTTGGATAATATTGTGCTGCTGCGTTCAGCATCCTTCATAGAAAAACTGAGTACTTTTGCAGCTGAAGGTGATGATGCAAGAAGAGATTAAGTGACTTGCCCGAAGCCAGAAATTTTGTGGCTGAAGAAGGAATTGCAGCCTGGTTGCTCTATTCGTGGTCTAGCATGTTGGATCCAGGACTGTCCTCCCTCCTAATAGCTAGTCTATTTAGAAATAACCAAATAAAAAGTAAGAAAAAAAATTTATTATCCCTTGATACAATACATATCACCTAGAGCCAATGTAAGCAATGAAATCAAGTGTTACAGATAAATGAAAGCTAGATGGTATAAGACCAGGCTTTGCATTACCTAGGTAGTGATTTGGACTGATATCAACACTTTGTTGTTGCATATTTGAGGTGAACTTACATAAATTCAAAACATTGTACCTGCAGAGTATTCGTCCTCTTATTTAAAGGTGTATTTAGTGATGACATCTCCTGTAAACCATGGGGGCATGGTTTGTGATTGATAGGAATGGTTGGACTCGATGATCTAGTGGGTCTTTTCCAACCTAGTGATTCTGTAACAAACACCTCTGGTTTCATCTGGAGTGGTTGTCTGTCATACTGCTCTGCTTGCTTTCACCCAGTGGCAGGGGATCCTCATAGGGAGCCTCATGCCATGTCTGTAAAGGTCTGCCCCCAGCAGAAAAAAAGTTGGAAAGGAGAGGAGGCAAAAAAAATGCAAGCCATCCAGCTTGGATGCCTTGAAACACGTAGAGCTGAGAGGAGCTGCCAAGGGGAATCCATTTACATACGCTCTCCTTGTCAGAAGAGCAAGCAGGCTGAAAAAGTTGGATGTGCACAGTAAATGGAAGCTGACCCGGGCAGCCTTGATTTACATAGCGCACACTTGGGACCTGCTCATTACCACAACATCCCCCTAATCATCACCTCTGCATGATGGGCACATGGATGTGAATATGCCCCAGGATTCCCAGTGCTTTATTTTCCTACCAGCGCCCAGCCTTTTGCAGTTATTGTGATATGACAGATGCACATATCATTGAAAGCAGGTCTTGCATGGCATTACACAATGTAAATCAATAATGTGAAAATACAGCTGTTAACACAATGTACAGTTTTGCCTATTACTACAATGCCCTGCTTGTTCCAAAGGAAAAGCAATTTTATGCTCCACTGAAGCATGGTTTGCTTAGCCTTCAACTAGCGGCAAATGCCAGATACTGCAAAATGTTACTGTTACGCAAGCAGTGTCCTGGATTGATTTATACGTATCCATGCAAAGACTAATTTCAACAAGGACTAGGCCTGGAGTCCCTCTGAATACGGGGCTGAACTGCTCTGACCCTGCATTTCCAGCTCTGCTGCTTCTCGGCACCCAGTCCTGATCCAGCAAAGCCGCACGGCCCCATGCAGTTGTGTGGCTGTTCTTGTTTTCAGTTGTGATTAAATTCTTCCAGGCTTTAGGGTGTCCTGGCACCCAGTGTCATCTCTCAGTCAAAGAATTAGACCAAGATAACTGCCTGCTGTATATGTCTCCTGTGTATACAGATTCTAGGTGCCTGGCTCGTAGGCTCTTCCTACTGCTTCCCCCTTACCTCACCAATCTCCACTATACTCATTTCTTTGGATACAGGGCATAATTGCCTCCCTGTGTGGCAAGAAAATCAGGACTTCTTGGTTATTTCTTATCCTTGTTGGCTGAGATGTGTGGATACCGTGGCGCAAAGCCTCTGAACCCATAATTATCGCTATGAGCCTCATCGTCTGCTCCTGCCATTTTCAAGTCTGGTTAGAAGTTAATTCCTTTTAGTTGAGGACACAAGAGGAAGAGCTGTAGCAACAAAATGAGAGATTTATTTGGATCACTTGTGTAGCAAGGAAGAAGGTTCATGTCACTGTGTAAAGAGAAACCTTCCTGACCCTCTCTGAAGGCAGATGTTGCTTGACGCTCACTTCTGAGCAGGGAAGCCTTGATGTGTTTAACCTAGTGTAGAAACTGAGTAGAAACAAAGATACCAGAAAAACACATTGTTGAGGTGGAAAAGCTGTCATTCCTGAACTTATTAGCTCAGCAGAAGGGGGCATGGAGTTGCACTGCCACTTATTCTCTGTCTATGCAGACTTCTTCAAGTATGAGAACTGGACTGTGATCCACTCGGAGCTGGTTGTATGGATTTCTCATTGTGCTCAAGTGTGGCCAGCATGATCATGGGGGTAGGCGAGCACAGAACTAGCTGCAACTCACACCACAACTTCCATGTTTTCTGTCAGAATTAGTTTTTGCTGGGAAAAGGCAGGTTTGCTGGAGAGAGGCTGTATAGCAGAAACATTAATTACTGTGAGTGTGAACAGGAAGACGTGGAAAATGATAATGGATGGGAATCCCAATGAGCTTGTATTTTTCCCATGCTCTATGCTCTAGGTCTTCTGTTGGGTAGCAGTTGGGTAGCGTCAAGAGAAATTTTTTTATTCATGTTCATTGTGGGGCAGTTTCTGAATCTTGACTTGTCCTTGAGTTGGATGGGAAGTGTATTTCAAGATGTTTAATTATTGCACAGAACAGAAATCCTAGCATTGCTTAATTCTATCTTCTGCCTATAAGGTGAATCTGAGAATGAATTAAAAGCTCTTGCCCACTGAGCTGCTCTGGCATCCAGCCGCTGCAGGTATTCTGCGTAATGAGGGATTAATTATGAACTGAGAACTTTGCTGGCAATGGAAGGGCACAGATGTCAACTCTTTCAATAAAGCAGTAGTCAAGACTTCATGTGCCTGTACTGTGGATGGAGGAGCTGGGGTACGGCATGGCTGGCTGTCTAAAGAGTAGGGACCAAGGCACAGCCTCCTTTCTCCTCCCAACAGAACAACATGGGAATACCTCAAAAATTACTCTTTATTTGTTCCACCTTTTTTTTTTTTTTGTTCCTCTGGAAATATTTGCCACGTTTGGCCAAAATTCATGAGTGTTTTGCTGCCTGTCCCCTTCCTTTTGCTACTGCACTTACTGTTTGCTGGGGATAAAATAAATGCCCTTTCTCTTGTGCTGCCTTGGTCATCCCCTTCCACTATGTTGTCAGTGTGGGTTGGTAAGCAGCTATTGCTTCTTGTCTTCCCCCTTGCACCTCTGCTGGCTCCAGTACCTTCTCTGATGCCTCAGAGTGGGCTCTGCTCCACTGTAACGTGAGGCTTCAAGCCACTGCGATTGCTCTTGGGATTTGACCCAGGCCATGGTGCAGTATATCAGTGCTTCTCATGAGCCACAGCTTTGCTTACAGAGGTGAGAGGCAAACCCTCCCCTGAAGCTGAAGCTGTCCTTCAATGCCTGGGGGCTCTTGCTCATGGGGAAAAAGGAAGCCAATCCTGTCGGCTTTAATATTTCTGTTATACAGCCTAGATTAATTTTAATTTTTCTCTTTTGACTCCTTTGTTGTGGTCTTTTTCAACTCATTTCTGTCACCTCCTTTCTGTACTTCAGTGTGCCTGAGAAATTTCAGTTGAGAGGGATTGTGTATGACTTGAAGAAAGTGCAGTTTTTAATATTTGAATTAACTTTAAAATCCCCACTGCTTTCTATTCTTCTATTCTCATTCTGTTCTCTCAGCTGAAGCTTCTCCATCTAACAATGCTGTGTATGTTATTACTTCCACAAGACCTTTCCACTTCTGGGTTTCTCTTTCTTCCATTTCTTGCTATGAATACGAGATATGCAGGGAATTGCCTTGTGCCGGGTATTTGCATCACAGCCTGGGATGCTTCAAATAAGACTTCAGGGTGCTGAAACCAACTTTAGCCCAATCCAGAATACTCCAAATAAAATTCCCCAAGGTCATAAACAAATATTTCCTAACATGAGTATTTCCACCCTGGCAATTGTCTTTATTGCGACAGACAGCTAGACAGACAGACAGACAGACACTTACGTAGGGCTGACATTAGCATGTAGCTTCTGCTGTCACCCGCAGACAGGATGCGTGGCTGGAATTATGATGTTTCTGTCCTGACTTTGGGGAGTTTCACATATTAGAGAGTACTAAAAGAATTTTTAATTGGACTCATTTTACATTTTTTTTTATCAGAAATGAGACAATGTGTGTGAACCCCTGTGGTGTTACTGTAGTCTCAATCAGCTGCCAAATAATATTATAGAAGTTGTGATTGGATTAATGAAAAGCTTGTAACAAAATTATGGTTGTGAGGAAATTACCCTATTGGGGGCTTTAATTTAAACTGGTGGGACAAAATTAGTACTAAATTAAAGAAAACATCTAATTGTCTAGATATTGCTTACTTGATAAATACACCAGTAGGATCCCATTCCCAGGGTATTACTCTGCTGTTTATAGAGTTTTTGAGGGGAAAAAAATGCTTACCAACTTTGTTCCTCTCTCTTTTTGCTTTTTCCATGGGTGTCCTGGGGCTCTGTGGGCTGTGACCTTCTCCTTGGCCCTGCTCCTGAAGGCACCAAGCCCTGGAGGTCCCGTAGGAACCAGCCTAGGGGCACCCTGTGCTTCCTGAGGGATCCCAACCCCTCGGCTGGGGTGATCCTGCACCCACATGGGTTTCCACTAGTGGGACATATAGATAAGGTGAGGACTCAGAGCTGCCTTGAGACAGGGCTCCTCATGCCAGTCAGGGGTGTCAGGAAGCAGATGTTAATCCCCTCATGCTTGGGGTCTGGTTAGACTGAGTTCTCCCTCTGTTTCTCAGGACCCATTAGATCCCAGTATTTTGCTGGGGGGTGAGGGGTTGGCTGAATTACTGGATTGCTTATTTAAAGAAAAAGCTCAATTTCCTTCAGAAATGCTTCCTCTCCTTTAGGAAACCGTTTCTGTTGCTTGCATCTGTCATTGGCCCTTGAGTGGTAAATCCCAGGAAAATAAATCTGTATTTAAAGCAATAAATTCAGTGCCTTTCCTCTGAGGCTTTATTTTCTCATTTAGTGACCTCTTGTTCCCCATGTCTTTGACACTTCTCCGATGTGCATTAAGCAAATATGCAATCATCCTTTCATTCTCTATCTTTGCTTTCATTATGATTTTTTACACTTCATTACATTTCCCTCTATAATTGCAACTCTTTGTTGTCCTGAAGTTTTATGGCTCTTTCCTCTCTTCTCTCACTTCTTGTGTTTCTTTGTTATTTGCGTTAGCTTTTCTTGACACAGTGTTCCTGGTACATTTTCTAGATGTCAAGCAAACTCTTAGGCCTAAACTCATTTATCTTTGAACACTTTCCATTTCCACTTCAGTGCTCTACCCCAATGAATTCCATCCAGAACTTCCTTTTCTTCTAAAATTGGCTGTGCTGCTTTTATTCAGCGTTCTTCCCTTTTTAGGCCTAATTATAAATCCGATTGTTCGGTCCTGAATGCTTCCACGAGCTCCATTCATTTCCAAGCGCGGTTCTGCCATAACTGCCGGGGGAAGTCGCATGACTGCCCTTTCAAAATCCTAATATGATCTAGATGAGAAAGAGTGATGTTATTTCTAACTTAATTTAAACCCTAGTGCAAGATCAGGCTGTTGAGTCCCTCTGCTCTGCTGTCTCCTCACCTTATTTACCCAGCCTAGAAAGTTTAGAAGAGCACAAGGATGCTCTGCAGTGGGTTTATGGGGTTTTCCCAGCCCCTCAAATAGAGTAACAGAGCTTCTGGGAGAGCTGGTGGGCGCTGGCGTGAAGTGCAGGGATTTATTGAAATCTTACTGTTCCAGCAAAAGCTGTTGGAAGTGGCAAAGGGCTGATTCCCACAAACAGACACCATTGCTTTCCTTAGGAATTTTTACCGGCTGCTTGAATAGTGAGGTGTTAATTTGTAAGCAGAAAGCATCGCCCTTGCTGACGTAATTTTGAGCATCTCCTGGGATAAGTGACCAAAGGGAAATGCTTGGGAGTCTGCTGCAGCTCTCCACCTGGGGATAGGTAAGCGGTTTGCGTTGAATTTCAGCCCAGCAGCTGGGCAGGGACTGGCACTGGGAAGCAGGGGGCTTTGGGGGAAAAAACTACCTGTGTTTTGTGATGCTCACCCTGCTCCCAGACTCTATGAGGAGCTCAAACGTTCGATCCCAAGGCAAACCATGCACAATGCTTCACAACCAAATGCATAACTTCAGTCTGAAGTCTTACAGAGTATGACTTCAGGAGGAGCTAAGTGACATGATGAGTTTGATGTACCTTCAGATACTTCTGGAGCATTTGCCTTTAGGTAAGTTCAGGTGTTTAGGCTGCTTAGGTAATTTTGTTTGGGTTGAATATTTTCAGGAGTGGAACACGCAGGGCTGGGAGCACAGTCTGAAATAGAGAACAAATAGAAACGTGATGCTCTTCCTGTGGAAATGTTGACAGGATTGGCTAAGCTTTCAAATAGGTGAGGCAGCACTCTTCTTTAACCTCCAAAACTGCCCTTGGAGAGAGGTGATGACAAAGAGAATCGCTGCTGTCCACTTACTGATTTAACCTGATTTCTTCTTGTTCTTTGAGCATCTGGATAAAACGTGAGTAATGTGGTGACAAAGTTCAGCCTTCGCTAGGAGTCAAAGAGAAGTCAGTGATTTTGTAGACCTTGGGCACTCTGTCATCCCCAACTAGTGTGGGGGCTGCTCTGCTCTGCTTTCTAGGCATCATTTTCTTTCGAAAGCCCGAAAAAAGTCTGCTTCCTGGCCTGTATTTTTGTGACCTTTCAGACTGATGCTCAAGCATTGTCAGCAAATCCAAGTGATGTCTGAAATATTTATCTTAATTTGCAAAACCATTAGTTTTTTGGAAGCTCTAACACATTTGTGCATGCGGTCAAGGTATTTTCTCTCCTCTTAAGATATCTGACAGTGGGAAATAGGAAGACCTCTTGCAACAACTTCTCTGTATCAGACCAGTCAAAGGAGATGACCTGAAAAAATCAGCTATCATATACTGTATCATGTAAATAAATATATCTTGCAGTTTTTCTAAGTATCTACAGTCGGCTGTATATGCTGGATGGATATGACTAGATTATTATAGTCTGTCACTTCAGCATGAATTCAGATGCAGTTTTAAGTGAGTATATTTAATAGGCTGGAAGAAGCCTTTGGAACTGTTATTATCTCTCATGTAAATGCACGTTAAAGCAATTTGAACAGGCATATCATCTTCCTGTTGGGCTGTATTGCCCTTGTGAAAGGGCTAAAGATTTTGTACTGTGCAGCACCAGAGCTACCTGCCCTCTGGGATCGCACACGAGAGGCGTACGGACCCTTGGGATGATAAACAGAAGGATGCCAGTCCACTGTGAGGATTTGCCAAGCTGCTGCCTGGGCTGTGGCCATGTGCTTCAAGATGCAAAGTAAACAGCTTTTCTTGGAAGGACCAAGGTAAATAAGTTAAACCCAAACTTTAGAGATATCAGCAAATCTGCAAGGACTGCCCATATCAATCACTCCATGGTGGATGTGTTGGGAACTGGGAGCCTGCTGAGGGGCAAGAGAAGTTTCAGGGTCCAAGGAGCAACGTCTGGGAGACCACTGGCTTTGGAGGGGTAGAAAACATGAGGAGGGGGACGGCATGGCTCCACTGTTTATTAACAGACAGAAGAGAGCCACGGAGAGCAAGCGGGGAGGAGGGATACAATCCCACACAGCACAAAAAAGCAGCTTGGTTCGGATGCTACTGTAAGAGACATCTACGACAGGGGAAAACAGACCTTGAAAACATCATGGGGTAGGTTATGTTTGTGCTCATTTCCATCTTTGCCCCAGCCCAGGAGCCCCTGTGCCGTGCCCGGCTCTGGCCGCAGCCGTCGGGCTGCCCTCGGAAGCAGGCAGCATCCCCAGCTGCCTCATGATATCATTATTTTTTTTATTTGCCTCAATAAAAATCTGTGATTCATTAAGTGCTTGTCATGTTTTGATACGTGGATCAGGAACTGATCAATAGCCAGCCAAATTTAATAAAAAGGAGCTCTATTCTTGGGAAATGAGCTTGTTACCATGCCAACTATCGATCTTTCCTGACAGGCTCTGTAAGTCGCAAAACGGGGTCCTGATGGGTAGGTCGGTCTCCCTGCCTGCCTGCCAGGAGCGATGCTGATTGCAACCTCTGTATCTAAAAGACTTTGGAGACAGCCCTGTTTTTTAACATTGCCTCTGTGTAATGCTTTGGCAAAGGTTCTAGATTGCCTGGAGCTAGCGGAAATTTTCCAAAGGCTTTATTTTTCTTGCTGGCTCTAAGGCAGTGGAAATATCAGACAGAAGGGGCAGAGCTCTGGTTCTACACTGAAGCCTCCTGGGGCCAGGAGGGATGGAGCCAGATGCCAGCCCACGTGCCCAGGTTGCTGGTGCACGATGTGCTAGTCATCGCCTGGTCCCTACTTGCCACTTGCATTTTTCCTTGAGATGTTAATAACTTAAAATGAGTCAGATGGTGTTTAAGGGCAGTGAACTGATCCCTCATTAGGTGTTTTTCCCCACCTGACCATGGCAAGAAGGACAGATTTGCATCCCAAAAGAAGGAGAGATACTCCGTGGAGTCTCCCAGGTCCCAGAGTCACACCACTGAGCTTCCAGTGTTAATCCTGAGCCCCTAAATTTGAAGTGCTGGCATTGTAGCCGTTCTCTCTCATGAGTGCCACCAAAAGATTCAGGAGCAAAAGCTGAATATGAACAAAAAGGAAGGGGGTTGTCACATGGAAATAATGCATCCCCAAGGTTTTGATTTGCCTGATCTCTTTTGCAATGTTCCTAGATTTTTATTTGCGCTTTTTTCTCCTTTTTCTTTCTCAGAAAGAGGGTGGGCAGAGCTGTCTGCTGCCAGGGCAGCCTCTGCAGGGACCCGGGCCATGTCCCTATGCCTGCCAGGGGCTGTGTGGCAACCCAGCACAAAGAGGGAGTGCTTTCCAAGTAAAAAACGCACTCTGAGTGTTAGGTCCATTGTTCTCCTTCAGCATTTGGTCCAGAAGACACCAGAATCAGCAGAGAGAGAATTCAACATCCTCTGGCCCTTTTCAAGTCCAAACCACTTAAATGTGGTGGCCCACGTCCTTCTCCAGGGCAGCCACTTAAATCAGTAGTTGAGAATTTAAGAATGGGCAATGAATTGTACTTGGGGCAGCAAAAGCTTTATAGGATTAGAAAATCCAATTCTGTGTTCAGTGCAGTTGCTGAGACTTCCTTACAATGGTTTATCCAGTCAAAAGTGAGAAAAAAGGTAGAATTTGATGTGGGAATTCTTACCAAAGTCACTTTTGGGAGTGGATAGGGGATGCGATGCTGTTCCTTCATGGCTTGTCCAAATTGTATGCTGTAAACCTTATTATGATTTGATATTGATGTTGTCCCTGCTAGGGGTGGGGATTGGACTCAAGACCTCCAGAGGTCCCTTCTAACCAATGTTTTTCCATTGTTTTATTTAAGTGATGTGAAGTCTAACTCCAAAATGAGGATGCAACTGGCTTTTTTGGGTGTTCAGGGTTGGAGGGCAATAAGAGCTGACACCAAAACCTGAATGTTTCTTGGAACTGTTTGCGTATATAAGATTCCAGAACAGTCCTAGTCCCTCAGCTGTGTGAAACAAAGGTTATTGAACAGTGTTCTTCACTGCAACTATCAGAAATGTTGCCAGCAGCAAGCATCTGCCCTTCTATCTGCTCTTGGCATTCCTCCTCCTTGTACTTAGCTCATCCCAAACTTCTAGTTTCAGGTTTCCTTCTTTCAAAGATTTTTCTCTAGTAAAGACCAGCAGACATCTCCACAGAGTTTGTTAAGATGAATCATTTAAAGGAAAGATCCTTTCAATATAAAACAAAGGTGAAAGTCTTCACTAAGGTTTGATAACCCCCAGGCTCTCTCTGTCCCTGCAGTATTTCACAGTGGTGTGGCATGGCAGTGAGTGCTGAGCAGAGACAGGGTGGAGCAGTTCTTTCAGTCAAACATATGCATGCAAAATTGAGCCTAAAATAAAAGTCATCTTAATTTCCAGAGATGGTTGTTTAGGGGAATGGACTGACATCAGATCCTTGCTGCCTGGGCAGAGCCTAGCAAGGTTTTAATGCAATATCGATTGCATGTTCCATTCTCTCTTGCAGTTTGCGTTAAAGTCTTGAAGACCAGTTGGGTGCCAACAGCACTGTGATGCCAACGAGACAGAGGGGCCCCTCTGAAAGCCACAGGAGGAGGAAGGCCAGCAGTGCAGTTTGCAGGAGCAGAGACGTGGTTCCTACTGCCTCTCCTGGGTGAGCAACCCCTGCTCCACTCCGCCAACTTGGAAAGAGAGAAAGCCAGCAAAGGTAAAGCCCAACTTACCAATGTTAGCACTGCAAGGAGCTGTCTTTCCCACTGGCCGAGAGCAAGGGACTCCACATCAGCACAAGCCCAAGCAAGGGGAGAGAAACCAGGCTCAGGGGTGCCAGGGTTTTTTTTCTCTTTGTCAAGGACCCTGCTCTGCAGTTTTTAAGATGGATCAGCAGCCTTGCGTTGCATCGTGATTTGGCTGCAAGTTGAGCTGAACGTGTATCATCTCTGCAGGCTTATGGTATGCTTCTCCTCCCCGCCTAATACATTAATATACAGCGAGTGTTTTACAGACTAGATAATGTGTTTTGGCTGCTTGAAGTAGTAATGTTCTTCCTATAGGAGAAAAAAATTTAATTTTGGTCTGAATTCCAGTGTAACTAGACCGATCTCCATTTATATCTTGGGTAATAAATCAAAGCAACATGACGTCTCATGCACGGAGCTGAAGTGGTTTCTTAAAGCAAATTTGGCAGGAAATAAGTCATCATCTTAAAAAGTCAGCTCATTCTTCATATACAGTACAGCACCAACTCTTTGCTAAAATGTGTGAATGGGTATGAAAAGTAATTTTGTGGGAAAAAAAATGGAGAAATCTGTGAGCTCGGGCAATACTAGAAAGGCCAACAGATTCTGTTACCAAAATCACATATAACTTTGTTGGAGAAATCCCTCCATGAGTTCTCTCTGGCTCCTAGGTTTGCAGTGCCCAGGTACTCAAATATCACAAGGGTCATTAGTTTGGCCTTGTACAAAAATCAGGTCATGCTAGTATCACAACTTCCCTCCTTGTTTTTCCTCTTTCTTCTTGCCTCCTCAGCTAATGTCATTATTTTATTCTTAGCTTTTTTTTTCCCTGCCGTCCTTTCTAGTCTCTGTTTCTATCGTGCAAACATGCCGTGGCAAAGCGATGTAAGCAATGCATAATATATTTGCAGTAATGTATGATTCATTTACTAGCTTTCATAATTAATGCGGCTGTGTTTTACATACACAGTACTTCCTGCATGCATTTTATGATGTGAACACTCTTCAAAATCTAATGAAATGTAATCCATTAAAAACAATAGTACTATTCCTGTGACGAGATTTGTGTGCAGTTTTGAAGTAGCTACAGCAAGAATTTGGCGCTGAGTTTATATTCCAAACACTAATTTTATGCTGCTATTTTATGCAGCTCCTAATTCTCAAGGTGGGAATTATTATAATGATATATATTATAATAGCGATACTGCAGTTGGTCTGGGTATCATCTGTTTTCACACCCTGAAAAGTTTCCAACCCAAATAATTTCTCTATCTGCTCTCTGGAGTACAATAACAAATACAAATTATGCTGAATTTATGAAGAAACATATAAGAACTGTACAGCAGCATCTGTAAAATATCAGCTAAATAATGCCAACATCTGCACCTCTGAAAAAAAGGGACCACTTGCTTGGGGTTTGGTGGGGCTGAGACCCCCAAGACCCTGCTCCCGAAGATATTTATGCATCTAATTGCCATCAATATGAGCAAGAGTTAGGAACTGCTGAAGACCTCAGGCCGTGCAGTTTATTTATACATTATTCTCTTCCTAGTGAGGACTTGAGGACACCAAATTATTTTGCACCCCATGGAGAAGAAAGCCTACGTAGCCATTTGTGTGCTGTTCCTTGACACACTGTTCCAGACGGATGGATTTGGGAGCTTTTAGTTTCCTAGCTTCACACTAAAAATATGTGTAAAATAATTTCCAACAACAAAATCTACACTTCAGGATAAATCAATCTAATATGAATATGTTGAAAATTCAAAATGTATGTGAAAAAAATGAGTATAATTTGCAGTGTAAGGCTGGAAATCTTCATGTTCCCATCTCTCCAGATAACAGGCTGAAATTTTGCCTGTTGTTTTCCAGCCAAATCCTCATTAGAGCTGACGGGTGCAAACCATCCCAGCTTGGTGGTGGTGTGGGATTGGGGGATTTACCTCTGCTGAAGCTCTGACCTCGAGCTCAGCCTCAGGCAGCCAAATCAGCCAGTGCTTCTTATGTACCAGCCCCTCACACCTGCACAGCCCCTCGGTGCTCTCGGCCGGCAAGGTGCATCGCTGGCTTGAATAAGTTATACCTGGGCTTGTGTCTTTATAGAGCGAGTGTTGCAGTGTGTAGGGTTGTGTAATAGAAAAATGCAGTATTTTCTGAAAGCTGCTAGTCAGGAGAGCAAGAGGATGGCTGCGCCTTCAGCATGATTCCAGACTACTTTTTTTTATTAGGCTCGTGTCTGGCTTTCCCTGAAGTATTTGAAATGCAGATTTTTTCCAAAGGTATTCATGAATTTTGGACTTTGCTGTGTCCCTCCCGGTGGAATGTTTCCCTGCTGGGGCAGGTGCTTGTGCTGCATGGTCAGCTCCAATGTTTCTCTGGGTGCGGGATCTGTGCAAACCAAAAGGTAACTCATGTAGTGGCTGATGCTGCTTGAAGATGGGGAAGAGTGCAAGCTGTGCTTGGCAGGGAGAGCTGCCATAGCTGGGAGAGCTTCCCTTCCCCAGTGTGGCACTAGGGGAAAGGTGGAAAAACCTTTCACATGAAAAAATGAGCTAAAGACCTTGAGGCCCAAATCCTACCGTTTAGAGGGATCAATACCGCTGTTACTGTTGGGAAGTGAAATCCAGCGCTGCTGCAGCAGAGATCTGATGTGCTCTGCCCCCGTCTAGGGTGAATCCCCTGGTTCCTCGCTTAGGCTCTCAGGCTGGACCCCCCGACACACACCCCAGTGCACTCAGCCTAGTGCTCGGCCACCTCCCACTTCAGGTGATGCAGGGAGGCAGTCGTGGCAGTGGCAAGGGATGCCCAGCACAGTGCCCTCCTGGCACTTCAGGAGGAGACTGATAAAACTGGTCATTTTGAATGTTTTCTAGTTCTGATTGGAGAGCTGGATTGTTTTTCCCTGCCTTTGAGAAGGCTTATTATGTTGTAGGTACTGCTTGGATCTTTGGAACTGGAGGTTGTCTTGTATTTTTTTCCCACAGATTTTAGTTTAGTTTTGAGTGCTTCTTTCTACCTTTGCTCTTTTTAAAATATTTTTTAACAATTTCTAAATACATTGTTTAGACAAGAAAACCCCTATAAAGGTATCTATCTATGTGCCTTTTAGAGGTTCAAGAAGTGGAGGGGGAAGTGATGATGCAGCAGTGTTTTTCCAAAGTGACAATATTTGAAAATTATTTAAAGTGTGTCTTTTTGATATCAGAGACCCGGTAGTGACATCTACCTTTGGCAGGCATGTGCCGGTGATGCTGAGGCTTTCCTAGCACCTGCAGCTGCACCTATCCTGCTGCAATCCCAGCAGGTACTTTTGCCACAGCATCCCTTCTCCTTCTATCAACAAAGATACAGGGGCTGCTCCCATGGGGAGCCCCAGGCATTGGGTATGATCCTACATCGTATCTGTGCGGAGCCCAGGGATGGCAATAACGTGCAGTATTTCTGAGTCAAGGCACGAGGGAAGAGGGGCTGCTATATGGCCTGGCTTCAGGTTGGGCTGAGGCTCATGCCGGCACTCAAAAGGGGCTTGGCCTCTGTGTGGGGTGCCAGCCCCTGTCTACCAAGTGCTCCAGCAGGGCTCTGCTCTCCAGTGTCAGGGCCTCCGATGTCCTAAATGGGTGAGAACCCACAGAGACATGTCTACTGAAGTGGCCTCCTGTCCCCAAAGACTGGGAGGTCTCTGCCCCTCCAGCCACCTCCTCTCAGCGTGGTCCCTAGACTGACTCCGAATCTTCCTCCTGGCAGCTGGAATGAAGGGGCACCAAGTTCCCTTTGGGGGAGGTTTGGGGAGGGGGATCCTCCTGGGAATGGAGCAGCAGCTCCAGCACACAGAGGGGGCTCTGGATGGTCCCCTTGCATGGTTTGATGCTGCAGTTAGGAAGGCTGAGACCCTGCTCAAAGCATTGATTTTGAGGAGGGTCAAACGGGCAAGTTTGGGGGAAGGAAAGGGGAAAATGCAGGACAAATGCTGGACCTGGAAAACCTCTACTCTGCCTGATGTGGAAGAAAACTCCCGGGGGCGCTCAAAGAAACCTGCTAATTATGGTCCTGTGGAGAGGAGGGGGGACACAACAGGACTGAGGTGAGGCTGGAAGCTGCAGAGCCCTTTGTGGGGTGGGGGGAGCTGAGAGGGGCAGGGGGCTGGGGCACTGCCACCAACACCCCCTGCTTACCCCAAGCACCGTGCCGGGGGCCCTGGGATGGAGATCTGGGGGACAAGGAGGGTCCTGGTCGTGCTGCGGAGGGAGGGGGATGCGCGCAGGGGTTTGCGCGGGTGCGGAGCGGCAGCGCGGGTGCCCGAACGCTTCTTCCCGCAGGGCGCTGGGTGCCTCCCGGCATCCAAAGTGTAATAAATATATATTTAACCTCTTTTTTTAAATTTCCGCCCCCCCCGGCACCCGTAAGCCCCGGGTTCATTTGCGCCTTTAGTTCTCGTTTCAGGGCGGGCTGCGTTCGTTCGTTAAACGGGAAATAAAACAGAAATGAATGTCCACATCTGTCTCGGTTTTAAGGCAAACCGCACAATCATTTCGTATCCCTCGGTCCGGCCAGATTCCCCCTAAAGATCGTGGGAAGCCCCCAAAAGCTGCGGAAAACTCGCAGCCTCCTCCTGCAAACGAGGGATGCGAAACCTTGTGAGATAAAATGATGGAGCAAAGGAGGGAGGGAGAGGGGGGGAACCTCTGTAAATAGATTGAACATCGGGAGCCTTTGTGCCCAGGTCGCCCTGGAAGGGTGTCGGGGTGTCCATCCCTCCCGGCTCCTTTCTCTGTGCTCTCTGACACAGTCACATCAAAGCACCCGCCGGGGGGGGAGGTGGTGTCTGTGGGCAGACGTGTCCCCCAAATTTGCGCCTGTGGAAAGGAGCCAAACCCCGGAGATATTAATATACTACTGAACGGAGAACTGGTGAATATTTCTGTACGTGCGCGTTGCCGGAGGTTTGCACAGTTTGTCTGAAAACGCTCGGGGTTGGAGGCGGAGGAAAGGGAGGGAGATTTTAATAAAAACCGTTTGTCACTTGACTTCAATTAGGGTGTAGAAATTTAGCAAAAAAAAAAAACAGTCTGGTTTTGTTTTTTTTTTTTTCTCACTTGCCGTCGGGATTTAGAGTTAAACGCGTTGTTTCTGCAACGATTCCAGGTTCCGCGTTAAAAGGACAGAGAAAACACGGGAGGGATCGTCGTGATCAGGGAGAGGAGGGGGGGACCTGGGTGACCGGCCCCCCTCTGGTGTCTCAAGTCCCTGCCCGCACCTCCCTGTGTTCCACCCCTTTCCCCAGCCCTGGAACGGGCTTCTCCACCCGGAGCCGGGACCCCCGACGGGCTGCGGGACCCCCGAGGGGCTCGGGAGCTGCGGGGCGGGGGGGGCTCAGCCCCGGGTCCTTGTGCAGCGAGGAAAGGGGGGAGGTGGGGCTTGCAAAGCTGGGCGTCTTCATTTTTTATTCGCAGAGCCGTCGGGGGAGCCCCAAGCCGCAGGGGTTTGTCCCTCCCCGGGGCTGGGCAGCCCCGGAGCCTCCTGCCACCGCGTCCCAGGCAGGTGACGGGCACCTCGGAAGCTCGTTATCCCTCTCCCCGCCCCGATATTCCCGTGGATCTTAGTGTCCGTGACAAACAGAGGCAACGTGAGACAGGGAAGGTGGAGGAGGGAGAGAAAGACACAATAGCCAGGCAAATTGTTAGCAACTCCGGCGTTTGGGGGGAGCCGGTACAGTAACTGCGTTCTCATCAGTCACCGCTCCTGAAGTGATAGTAAAAATGCATCTAAACACGCTGCGGTGTGATATATAAAAGCACAGCGGGATGAGCTGCTTTCCAAAAAGGGACTTGGTGATTGGATATGCCTTGGCATGATTGACAAGAGCTTAGTTTGGTAAAGAGAAGACACGCAAGCTTTCACAGCGGGATTTCTTTTCTAAAATATATCACACTAGCCTTTGAAAAGCGCCGCACACTATAAGGGAAATAAGGTTGCTTTATAGAGAGCTGACATTTCTTTAAAACACAACTAAGATCAAAAAAAGAAATAAAATGTGTTCCAAACACAATGTTTTAATTAGTTTATTCTGTGCGTTTGCTTTTATCTGGTGTATATATCACGGATCCCCACCCTTTAATTAAAACAACTGGCTGCCTATACAACAGCAGAGACAAATGCCTAACTTTCTCCTTTGTAGCTACAAGCGAACGCAATTTACTGCAGCTTTCAGGAGAGTTTTTAAAATAAACGTGGGCGCCTTGAATGCTACCGGGGAATGGGCAAAGGTAGCGGGAAATGGCTCTTTCCTGGCTCGGAAAACTTGGGAAGAGGCGAAGTCCTGCCCGCACGGCTCCCCCTGCGGCTCGTAGCCCCGCAGAGGGATTTAAACACAGCGAGGGCAGAGCTGCCATCGGCTGCGAGCCGCGATTGAAGGGCTGCGATGGGGCTTCCTGTTTGCTTGGTTGCTTTTGGCATTTGTTTTGGTTTCTTTCTCTTTTTCTCTCTTTTTTTTTCTTTTTCCCTTCCTTCCCCCTCCCCTCCTTTTTATTTTATTTTTTTTTTTTTCTCGGCGAGGTTCAGGTTAAAGCAAACCCTCCTCCCGCCCGGCGCCGCCTGCTCCAGGGTTGATAACTCGAGGCACCTTTTTCTTCCCCCCCTCCTCGTGTCTCCCCGACAAGATCCTCGTTACGGAGCTGATCCCCCTGGCTGGGGAATAAAACTCCTTTAAAAGGCATCGACTCCTTCACCCTGTAGCAGGGGCATCATTTACAGGGGAGGGTTAATTGTGCGGGGGGGGGGGGGGGGGGGGTACGACACACGACATCGCTGCCTGGAGGTGCTCGATAGCGAAAATAGGGAAAGGGGAGTCAGACCCCCCACCCCGCTGCTGTTATTCACCCCGCTTGGGCTCCGGGGCTTCGAGGCGGGGGGGTTGCCGGCCAAAGCGGCTCCCGTTGCGGGGCTAGTTAACCCGCAAGAGGCGAGCGAGGGCTGAGACCGGGTCCCCCCAAGCCCCGCAGCCGGACGCCGTCGGGGCTGCGGGTGGAGCCGCTGGAGCCCTTCGATCCCCGGGAGCGAATCCCACCCCGGAGGCACCGCTGAGCCCGGGAATCATTTAAAAATAAAATTTGAAAAAAAAAAAAAAAAAAAAGAAAGGGGGGGGGGGGAGTTGAATAGGCAGGTCACCCCAAGGGGACAGGCGGGAACGGGTCGTAGGGGCGAAGGGGAGCTCGGTTCTGTCCCGACAGCGTGGGGAAAGCCCCCGGCCCTGGAGGGGAAGGGTCGGTGGGCGATGAGGCCGGAGGGAGGATGGCGAAACGCGAGCCGTGGAAACGGCACGGTCTTCTTTTTTATTCTTTTGTAAAGACAATCTCTCAACGGGTCGTTCCGAGGCGTTTTTAAGGGGCTGGCGAAATCGTCTGCAGTGATTGCCCCGCAGAGAAGGTGAGAAGGTGAATCTCCCCGGTTGGGGGGTTTGGGCAGGACCCCCCCGCCCCGCTGCCGTTATTCACCTCGAAGCCTCGGGGCGTTTCACCGGCCAAAGCGGCTGTTAACCCCGCAAGAGGCGAGCGAGGGCTAAACCGAACGCCACTCGCGGTCCCCCCGAGGTCCCTCAGCCCCGCCGAGCAGCCCTGCGGTCCCCAAAGGGGGGGACACTAGACGGCTGCGCCCTGGGGAGCCCCTGTGGGGAGCGGGGTCTGCAGCTGCCGAACCTCCGGCTGTGCCCAAGGCTGGGGAAGAAGAGCTGGAAGAGCGAGGAAACCCCGCGTTCCCTCCCACCGGGGCTCCCAGCGGCGAGGAGTGTCCCCAGTGTCCCCGCGGCCTCCTTGGGGACCTGCTGCAGGGTGAGAGGGGTGCGTGTGTAGCAGGACGGGCTCGGGGCCGGATCCCTCGCAGCCTAGCGTCCTCCCCCTTGGCCCCTGGCAGCTAGAGACCGGGGTCTTCTGCTCCCAGAGGTGCCGGTTCAAACGGGGCGATTCGCACCCGTGGGATGGGTTCGTTTACACCTGCTGCGAGGCCCCGGGGAGAGGCGGGTGAGCCCGCGAGCACCGACGGGGCCCCCGGGGACGGGCAGGGCCGGTGCTGGCCGAGGATAGAGCCCCACGGCCGTGCTCCGCCAGGGGCCTCGGGGCGGCGTGCGGGGTCCCCGTGGTGCACGGGGGGTGCCCGCAGCCTCCCGGGGCCTCGGCAGCCGTCGGGGCGGGGCCGGGCCGCTCCGCAGCGCCGCCTCGTGCCGGCTCCGCTCCCGAGGCCCCGCCGGGGGGGCAGGGGCGGAGGGGATCCCGCAGTTCCCGCAGCCCCGTCCCTCGGGCAGGGACGTTTCCCGGGGGGAGGGGCGAGGGAGCGGGCCTGGGGTGGGCGATCCGCGCACAAACCCCTCCTGCCCTTCTCCTCCCGTTATCCCCCATCGTTTCCCCGGAGCGCCAGTGCCCGTCTCGTTATCCGCAGAGCATCCCGCGCTCGCTGCAGGTCAAACCGCAGCCCCGGCGAGGCCGGGGGCACCTGGCAGGGTCTCTCTGTCCCACCTCGGCTTGGGAGGCTCTGCTCAGCCTCACCTGACTCCCATAGAACGGTTTGGATTGGAAGGGACCTCAAAGCCCATCCAGTTCCAACCCCCTGCCATGCAGGGTCGCTTCCCACCGGACCAGGCTGCTCCGAGCCCCATCCAAGCTGCCCTTGGCCACCTCCGGGGATGGGGCAGCCACAGCTTCCCTGGGCGACCTGTCTTGGCCCGGGGCCGGAGAGGGACGGGTAATAGCTGGGAAATAGCCCGGGAGCATCAGGAGAAAGGGCGGCTCTGCCCCGGGCACCGGTACCGGGCGGGCGGCTCCCGGGGTCGGGATGCCTCCCCGGAGCCCGGTGCTCGCGGTTGCCCCTCAGGGCTCAGTCACGCAGAAAGGCTGCCTAAAGTCTGTGTCCCCTTCGAGAGCGGGACAATAGAGCCACCCTCCGGGTCACAGGTCACCTCCTCGCTGATTGAGATATTCGCCGCTTGCCCCCACCCCCTCGGCTCCTCCGGGGAGCGGGGGGGAAATTCAAAGGGGCGGCCGGAGGGCGAGGATGCTCCTGGCCGGGCCGGGGTGCCGAGGGCCCGGCTGCCCTCCCCGGCTGCTCCGAGCCTCGTACGAAGGGCTTTCGTGGGGCTTTTTCTCTCTCCCAAAAAGCATCTTCCCCCGGGGCCGGTGCGCGGCCGTCCAGGTGTGCGGGCATCCCAGGGGCGGGGGGGGCAGGTGTCCAGCACCCCGGGGGCTGCGACCCCCGCCACCCTCTCCCCCTGGCTTTGCCTCAGCCGCCTTTGGGGCGACGGGATCCCCTTTTTTTTTCCCGCACCAGGCGTGGTTTTCCCACCCGCTCCGCAGCCCGGCGCGTGTTTCCCACGCAGCTGAAGGGTGATGTTCACTTTTTTTTTTTTTGGAGAAAACTTCTCCCCATCGCTCCAAAAACAGGCAAACCCGGCTCGGTGGGCAAGGATGCTGATGCCTGCCTGGATCCCTGGGCTGCAGGATGAAGCCCGCTGGGACTGAAGATTTCCTCGCCGTTCGGGTATCTCTGCTTGCCTGGCCTTCGCTATCCCTCCCCTTGCTGAAGTTCAGAGCTGTTTACTCCAGCCCCTATCTCTGAAGTTCAAATGTACATGTGCTTCCCCCTCCGCTGAGTGACAGCGACAATGGGAACGTCCCGTCCGCTGCCCGGTTTGCATTTAATTACACCGGGGACGCAATATGTTTATGGCAGGAGAAAAACTACTTGTCTTTACGCTTGTTACGGACATTCATTTACCCGCGATACAGCGCGATTTAAAAGGTATTTAGGGTGTATGAAATATTCCCCCTCTCCAGTCGGCTCGCAGATAGGCAAGAGGCATTTTTTTTTTTTTTAAATATTTTTTTTCAAATTTTTTTTTCCCCCCCTCGTTTCCCCGGGTTTGTTTTGCCTTTTCCTCGGTGGAAGGGATGAGGGAAACCCTCTCCCAGAGCCTCTGCCAAAACTTCACCTGCTCCTGCCCCGGCTGCGAAATCCACTGGAACAAGTGGGAACCCACCGAGGACCCTTTATTCCTCCTGCCCTGCTGGGCCCAGACCTTGCGGGCTCCCCCCTGGCACCCCGAGGTGCGGGGCACTGGGAGCGGAGGGACCCGCATCCCTTTCCATGGGTTTTAGATATATTTGTGGCTGTGAAATTCCCAAATAATCCCAAAGGCAAGGGAGAAAAAAAAAAAAAAAGTGGGGGGAAGAAAAAAAAAAGGAAAAAATAGGTGGTGAAGGAGAATTACAGGAATATCTGTTGTTGATGTAAAGCAGGGGGTCTTTCTCTGCCTTCTCCCACTGGGAACACGACGGGAGAAGGGGAGCCTGCGAGAGCACTTTCCCGGTTGCTGTTGTTTGCACGTTTGCAATTGAGATAGAATTTAAAAAACGAGAGATGCGATGGTCTCCCACTTCTGCAAAAATAAAACTGGGATTGGCCAGAAATACTGCTAAATAGAAAGGAATTTCCTGAAGTGGGTAAATACGGACAAAATATATAAAACTTTTTTTTTTTTTTTTTTTAATCATGAACTCAAAGGGGGGAAGGGGGAGAATTCATAGGCCGTATCGACGAGGTCCTTAAAAAGATAAAAAGTGTTTTGTGCCGGTTTTGCTCCCCGAGCCGGTAAAGTCCGGCTAGGATCGTGTGTAAATGGTGCCTGTGAGCCGTGCGGAGAGTGCTGGGCACACGCACACGGGGCAAAGTTAGCAGAGTACAGAAGGGAAACGTATAAAAAAAAGATTTATAGGCGCGTTGCTGTAGCCCTACCCGCAAGCCCACCGAGGCACGGCGGGGCCACGAAACCCTTCCCGAAACGGAGACTCCTCGTCCGAAGCTACGATCGCTTCTTTTTTACGCTCTCTCCTCCTCCCGGGATGCTTTTCCCGAACCCCACCGGCCCGAGGGGATTTTTCTAGGCGAAAACACCGTATTATTTAGTGAATTATACATATATATATTTTTTTTATTATTTTTTAAAGCGTCTCCGGCCACAGATCGTCGCTCTCCGCATCTCCCCGGGCCGGAGGAGCGCTCAGCATCACCTCCCCCGCTGCCACCCCGCACGGATCCCGCTCTCCCTCGCCGCCACCGGCCCCGGTGCCTCCCATTAGGGGCAGACAATGAGCCGGGCTACACGTGAGGCCCCGCACAAGCCGGGGTCAGTCGCCCTCGGTCGCCCCAGGTCGGCGACTTCAGAGGCTTTGCCCTCCCAGCCGCTCAGCTGACGGGTTAATTGAATTATGCACCCTTTTTTCTTTTTTTTTTCTTTTCTTTCTCTGCCCCCCTTTTTTCTTCTCTATCTCTTTTTTTTTTTTTTTTTTTTTAATAGGGGGTGGCAGGTTGTTGTGGCTGAGAAGCCCCCAACACTTGCGGGAGGTAATTAATTACCGCGCCGCGGAGACAGGGCAGGTAGAGCCGCCGCGGAGCTGCGGGAACGCGGCCCCGGGAGCCACAGGTCGGGGACTACGAGGGGGCTAGGAAAGGGCTAGGAAAGCGCTAGGAGAAGGCTGGGAGGGGGCTGCCACCCTGCATCCCCCCCCCATCCCCGCTCAAGAGCCCCCCGGGAGGGTCCCCCCGCCTCGGGTTGTTCTGCTGCGATGGGGCACGAAGGGCAGCGAGGGACTCACCTTCCAACTTTGGGACTGTTCGCGGTGGCCTTGGCCTGGGAAATTTGAGTTTTTGACGGGCACCGGTGTTACCGCTCGGGGAGATTTTATATCGGCGACTTTTTTTTCCTTTTTTTTTTTTTTTCTTTTTTTTTTCCCCCCTTCTTCTCGTTCTCTTTTTTTTGGGTTTTGTTTTTTTTTTTTTTTTTTCCCTCCCCCTAAAATAAAGAATGCGAAGCCTTTCCCGGGGATGACTGGGGGGAAGGATGTGAAAGGGCCGCGGTTATAAAGCGCTGCTTGAAACGGGCTCTCAATGCGTCTCTGAACTTGATCAGATTTTACGTTTCCTGCAGAGAAGCCGGCGGCGAGGCTCAGACCTGCCCAATAGCCAGACTTGGGGGCTCAGCAAATCTCAGGATATTACAATTACAGCCATCTTTCTTTCTGCCTTTTATTTCCACTCTTGCTCCCCATAGTTCTTTGCAAATGCTTTCCAGAACAGAAAATGAGTGGATTTATAGCGCTGTCTGCAACTGATAATTATTCCAAGGCAAGAACGTCGCCTTTGCAAAATAAAATTAAAAAGGAAAGGGGAAAAAATAAAAAAAAAAAAAAAGAAAAGAGGAGGGAAGAAAGAGAGAGACGGGCGGGAAGGGAAAGATAAACGGGTGTGCGACCAGCACGGGGAGGGAGAGGGAAGGGACGGAGCCCCCAGTGCCCCCCGAGAGGCTGCGACCCCCGCAGGGGGAAAAGGGGCAGCGGAGCCGCCCCCGAGCTGCTCCCCGTGGGGCTGGGGGGCAGAAGAAATGAAAACACAGAGCGGAGCCGCCGGTTCGGGTTTCAAAAGGGGGTTTATTGTAGAAGGAGCGGCTTGGAGAGGAGGTGGGGGGGGCGGCCTCGCAGCGGGACACGGGGACGGACACGGGGACAGGCGGGGAGGGGGGAGACACACGGGGCTCCCCACCGCTGCCCCCCGTCCCGATCCCGCGTGTGTGCGTGTGTGTCTGTGTGTCTGTGTGTCTGTGTCCCGTCCCACGGCCGCTGCGCCCCCCCGCTCCCCGCTCCCCCCTCCCCTTGTTACCTGCCAGGCTCCCGCGGGCCAATCAGGGTCCCCGGCGCGCGCCAATCAAGCGGGCGGCGGCCAATGGGGCTGCGGGCGGCGGGTCACGTGAGGCGGCAGGTCCCCCCCCATTGGCGCGCGGCGCCGCCGTTGGTTTATGTGCGAGGCGCGGGCGGGCGCCCCGTCAGTGCCCCGACGGCGGCGAGCGGGAGCGGGGGCCGCGCTGCGCCTCGCCCTGCCCGGCCCGGCCCGGCCCGGCCCGGCTCGGGGGGCGGGCGCCTCTTCGGGGCTGGGTTTTCATTTTTGTTTTTTTTTTTAGTTCGGACGCGGGGGGGGGGGGGGGTTTGCTCTCCTCTCTGCCCGCCCGCGGCGGGGGGGGGGGGGGGGGAGGGCGGGGAGGGGTGTCAGGGGGCGCGTTTTGGGGTGGTTTTGTACTTTTTTTAGGGGCGGGAGGAAGAAGAAGAGGAGGAGGAGGAGGAGGGGGAGCCGGCAGGCAGCCGCCGCGCCGACGGCCCCGAGCCCATGACGATGCTGCTGGACGGGGGGCCGCAGTTCCCGGCGCTGGGGGTGGGCGGCTTCCCGGCTCCCCGCCACCACGAGATGCCCGGCCGCGACACGGCCGCCTCGGGCGGTATGGGGCTGGGTCCCTTCGGGGACTCCTCACACGCCGCCGCCGCCTTCAAGCTGAACGCGGCCCCTCACGACCTCGCCGCCGGGCAGAGCTCGGCCTTCACGCCTCAGGCGCCGGGCTACGCCAGCGCCCTGGGCCACCACCATCACCACCACCACCACGCCGGGCAGGTGCCCTCCTACGGCGGGGCCGCCGCTTTCAACTCCACCCGCGATTTTCTCTTCCGCAACCGCGGCTCCGGCCTGGCGGACGCGGCCCCCGGCGCGGCGCAGCACGGGCTCTTCGGCGGCTCCCCCGGGGGGCTGCACGGCCCCGGCGGCATCCCGGACACCCCGGGCTACCTGCTCTTCCCGGGGCTCCACGAGCAGAGCCCCAGCCACACGTCTCCCACGGGGCACGTGGACAACGGGCAGATGCACCTGGGGCTGCGCGGGGATCTCTTCGGGAGGCCGGATCCCTACCGCGCCGTCTCCAGCCCTCGAACGGACCCTTACGGCGGCGCCCAGTTCCACAACTACAACCCCATGAACGTGAATATGGGCATGAACGTGGCGGCCCATCACCACCACCACCACCACGGGCCCGGCGCTTTCTTTCGCTACATGCGCCAGCCCATCAAGCAAGAGTTGTCCTGCAAGTGGCTCGACGAGAGCCAGCTCAGCCGGCCCAAGAAGAGCTGCGACAGGACTTTCAGCACCATGCACGAACTGGTCACCCACGTCACCATGGAGCACGTCGGGGGGCCGGAGCAGAACAACCACATCTGCTACTGGGACGAGTGCCCGAGGGAAGGCAAGTCCTTCAAGGCGAAATACAAACTGGTGAACCACATTCGGGTGCACACGGGGGAGAAGCCTTTCCCCTGCCCCTTCCCCGGCTGCGGCAAGATCTTTGCCCGCTCCGAGAACCTCAAGATCCACAAGCGGACGCACACGGGTAAGGTTTGGTTTTATTTCCAGGCCCGGTTGGCCTCTCCCCTAGTTCAATCGGCAAGACTTTCGTCAAAAAAAAAGTGTTTTTACTTGCAGCTCTGTCTTCTCTTCAGCCCTCTGGCCGGGTGGAGGGAAGAGGGAGGGAAAGGCAGGAAGAAAACGTATTTCAGCTTGTGCCCTTAAGTCTTGTAAAACTGTTCGAGCCGCTGAATTTGTCTTGGACCTTCTCCCTCCCTGAGCTCGCCCAGCCGCCATCCCCACCGGAACGCAGCACGGGTCTGGTGGGAGGCGAATTAAAAGTAACAAAGGCTGACCTCAATTTATCCGGCACGTAGCAAACCCTGCTGTCCTTCTTTTTTTTTTTGGGGGGGGGGTGTGCTGGTACATCCCCAAAGCGGGGCAAACGGGGCAGAAGCTGTCCTGGGAGGAGGAGGCAGGCGGGGATGGAGAAGGGAACCGGCCCTCCTTCACCCTCTCTGAATTTCACAGGTGAGAAGCCCTTCAAGTGCGAGTTTGAGGGCTGCGACAGGCGCTTCGCCAACAGCAGCGACAGGAAGAAACACATGCACGTCCACACCTCGGACAAGCCCTACATCTGCAAGGTGTGCGACAAATCCTACACCCACCCCAGCTCACTTAGGAAACACATGAAGGTAAATCCCCCCCCCCCCCCCCCCAGCGCCCCAGCCCTTCCCTCCCCGAGCAGGGATGCTCGGTCTCTGGGATGCTCGGTCTCTGGGATGCTCGGTCTCTGGGATGCTCGGTCTCTGGGATGCTCGGTCTCTGGGATGCTCAGGGCTCGTTTCCCCGGCTCCGAGCAGAGCCTGAACGTGCTCCCGGCACGGTCCCCTGTGTCTAGGCCGTGGCTGGAGCTCAGCTCGTGGAAATAGCGTGGTTTCTTTTTGTGTTCCCAACGGTGCTTCCCAACCCGGAGCGCGGATTTAGTGCTTGGAAGGCTGTGTGAATGCAACCCCCGTGTCGGGGCGTTGGGATGAAGTGGCAGGGTGGCTTTTGTCGCCGGTGCTCGGGGTGGTCCAGCTTGGGGCTGGGGATGCTGGACCCCCGGCATCCCCTCCTGCTCGGGGGAGCATCCCCTCCTGCTCGGGGGAGCATCCCCTCCTGCTCGGGGGAGCATCCCCTCCTGCTCGGGGAAGCATCCCCTCCTCCTCGGGGGAGCATCCCCTCCTCTTCGGGGGAGCATCCCCAGCCGGCCGCCCCCCCGAGCTCGCTCCCATCTTTGCTTCTCGGTTCTAGGTGCACGAATCGCAGGGCTCGGACTCTTCCCCTGCAGCCAGCTCGGGGTACGAGTCCTCCACGCCCCCCGCCGTGGGTTCCACCGGCGCTAAGGACTCCGCTAAAACGCCGCCGGCCGCCCTGCAGAGTAACCCCGGCCACAACCCTGGACTGCCCCCCAATTTTAATGAGTGGTATGTGTGAAGGCAGCTGCTGCCCGACTAGAGACTGGACCAAATGTGCTGGGAAGAAGGAAAAAAAATAAAAGATAAAAAAAGGACAAACCAAGCCAACTGCAGCTTGCTCCCACGGAAATGGAGTTTCCACACCGACGACCGCATAGGGCTACACCTAGTTAACTGCCAGGATCCGGAGGGGGTGTCTTTTATTATTATATTATAATTATTACTTTTTTTTTTTTTGCAAGCCCAGACGCTGGACTAGCCATGTCCTTTTCTCAGGATTGGATTTCTTTTTTGTTTGTTTTCATTTTTTGCAGTCGCAGTCGTCCCTTTGATATTTTTTTCCTACCCTGCCAGAGTCCCTCTTCCTCCGATTCCCCACTTTTTTTAAATTCTTCTCCTTTTTTTTTTTTTTATTTGTTTTGTTTTTCTTTCTTTCGGTGGGATGTTGACATGAGGATGAAAATTCTCTTTCGCCTTAGTGGTGATTGTTTAAACTTACAGTCTTAAACCGTGCCAAAGTCCTGTTATGTCTTGAACTTTCCTCTCTAGCTCTCCTGCTGCTTCTTTCTCTGCTCTCCTCCTCTTTCTCCTTCTCTCTCTCTCTCTCCAAGCATTACACTTGTGAATGTATTCTCGTCTGATGGGGTCGGTCAGTATTTTTCAGGATGAGGATGTGGTGTTTATTCTACCCAGATTGTGACGTTTAGTATAACAGTTGCCTTTTTGTAATAACTTTTTTTTGTAAATACATATCCATGATGCCATATTTATCGTTCGTAATTTAATTATTGATACAAAGTGCCGGGAACTGAACAATATTTATGGGGAAGAAAAAATTGTTTTCTAACAAAAAAAAAATACAAACAGCAAAAAAAAAAAAATCCCAACTCTGTACAGCTTTTGGTTATAACTGCTTTAGCATTAAAAGTTTATTGTTTTGGAAAGAGCCGTTTGTGACCTCCTGGGGGCCGGGGCAGCTCGGGTGCCTCCGCGGTCCCGGTTGGGCTCTGCCGCCGCTCTCGGGCCGTGGTTTTCGGGCTGGTGATGCCGGAGGAAGCCTCCTCCACGCCGCTGCTTTATTATTTTTTTTTTCCTCCTATCCCTTGGTCCCCGCCCTCCGCCGCTCCACGGCTTCTCTCCCCCTTCTTCTCCTTCCCGAACGGCTGGAGCCCGGGGCGCGGCGGCCCCGCCGAGCGAGAGGAGCCGCGGGGGCAGCGACGGGGCGGCCCCGACGGTGAGTACCGGGCCGGGAGGAGCCCCGGCAGGCATCACGGGGATGCGGGCACCGGTATCGCTGGCCTGGGGCTGCTTGCCCGCAGGACTTCGCGGCCACCGGACTTGCTCCGTTATCGTATGTTTGGTTTTTCGTTCTTTATTTCTAACTAGGTTGTGGAAAAGCCTCCCCGTCCTCAGGAGAGGAAAAAAAAAAAAAAAAAGGGTCGAGCAGAGACGTCTCACCGGAGAAACATCTCTGATGCCGCCGAGGAGCCTCAAGCAGCCCGAGCAACCAGCAGTGGAAACCTCCGTGCCCGCGGTGGCCGGGAGATGCTCGCGGCCCCAGCTCCGGCAGGGATGCAGATCCAGCCTGGACACGGCCCCGCAGCAGCATCCTCCCTGGGACCCCAGAGACCTGCTCGGGGGGCAGCGGGGACCCGCACACGGGCTCTGAGCCTCCTCTGACCGGGAGAGACCCCGGACGGGCCCGTCTTGAACTTGACTCGGGGCAGTGCAGGGGGCGGGGGGTGGGGGGGGATCCCGAGCTGCCGCGGGGTCCACTCAGGCAAGCGACCCACCAAAAGCTGCATAATTTAAAAATTAACTTTAAACGAATATACCCTCTTCTCCCTCCGAAACAAACAAAAAAACGCAAAAAAACCCACCAACAAGGTTTATCAGGCAGGCAAAGATGTGCAGAACAAGTGGGAGGGGAGGCGGTGCAGCCCTGGGGCTGCACATCTTAACTAAAAAAAAAAAAGAAAAAAGCCCCGTGCAGGCAGGTTTCCCTGCTCTTCCCTGCCCAGCCTGGTCCCTTAAAATAGCTCCCTTCGAGGTGCACCGGCCAGACGTGGATCTCTGCTTCTTTCACGCTGTGAAATGTTTTTCTCGCTGTGCGCAGAGCCGAGCTCGGGGCTGGACGCGGAGCGCTGCCCGCCCGGCTCCTTCCCGAGGGCAAAGAGGAGCGGAGCCGCTGGGGCCGTCGGGTTTTCCTCGGACACTCACCCGGGTCGCGTCTGCCTTGCTCCGGACCCCGCCAGGCTTGGAAACGTGCCGGTAGGCTCGGTTTCGTTACTGCTTTGCTCGGAACCGGGGAGGCGCGGGGTGCGTGCTGGGCTGGGGGCCCCTGAAACGCTGTCCTAGAGCTGGGGGGGGCTCTACTGTGCCTGGGATATGGGGAGCCCCATCCTACCCGCAGCAGGGAGGATGCAGCGTCGCCGGGTGCTGGGTTTGGGGACCCTTCCGAGCCCCACAGCGGGGTCCTCGGGACTCTTGGATGGAGCCGGCGTACCTGCCCTCCTGCCTGTCCCTGCAGTTGCTTCCTTAGGCTTGTGTCACAGCCCTAGATGTTTTGATAAGGAGGGCTTAAAGCCAGCATCCTGAATCACTTGGCTTCCCCCACCCTGGCGTCTCCCCATCCAAGCACCCAGGATGGGGAAGGAGGGAGCAAACTGCTGTCTGCACCCCCTCGGCACAGGCTGCTGGGGTTGGCACTCTGCAGCTCCCCCCAAAAAGACGGGGTGTTGGTGGGGCAGGGCCAGCTGGTGAGTGTGTATGGTTTGATGTAGAGCGATGAGCTTGGGATGGCTGCAGAAAAAGGGCTGTGAAATGATTGCAAAGGACGGGGTTCAGCTCCCGCAGGGTGAGGTGGGGCAGCAGGGCCGTGACCCCAAGAACGGCAGCTGTCCTGGTGGACGCTGCCGTTTGGGCTCTGCCCCACTGGCTGCTGTTGGCCCCGAGACCTCGGGAGCGAAGGCCAGCGAGGAGGCGTCTCACCCACTGCTGAGCCCTCAGCTCTCACGCACATAGAAGAGGTTTTCTGTAAAAAAAGAAGTGAAAAGGTTCTGTTCCTCGCTCTTGCTCATTGCAGGGAAACGTGGAGAGTCCTAAAGCAGGAAAGATTGTGCCTTTTTTCTATATTTCTTTGGCTGGTTTTGTGAGCCAGCCCTTTCAATACCAGGGACCTGTGGGCATTCCCCCTGCTCACAGTGTGGGCAAAAGCCTTACAGAGCCAGCCAGGGCAGGACGGTGCTGGCAGAGCAGGTGCTGTGCCAGCTCAGCTTTTAGTGTGTCATTAATAATGGATCTTGTGTTGCACCCTGGAAGAGTCACAGGACTGTTCACAGAAAGGGGCTGTATTCTGCTGTCCTCTCCCGGCCTGGCAGCCCTCTTGAAGTTACTGTGCTTGCTTGTGTGAGCAGGATTAGGTGGATTTGTCCCCAGATAAACAGAACTCGGGATGGTTTTCTAGCAGGGGTAACGTTGATTCATTGCACTATAAAGAATCTAAGCAGAGGCAGGCGATGAGCTGGAGCCATTCCTTCTCTACCACGCTTTATGAGCCATGAATATTTTGATTCCTTTGGTGTCATTGTTTTTGTGTATCTGTCTCTGTGTCTGGTGTAATCCTATGAAAATAAATTCTTTTTTTTTTTTTCAAGCTTTGTGCATGCCATTAGCAGCTAGTGGTTGCACACAGTGTGAGGCAGAGTCCTGAAGGCATTTGATCAGGTTGCGTTCAAGTGTCTCGGCGCTACGGCACCAGGAATTTAGTTTGTGTAATAACTCTGTTGGCTGTAAAACTCTAGAGGAAACTTTAAATTCTTTGCAGAAATCTGATTTTTATTGTAGAGGGTGCAGAAGGAAATAATTTGTGTCATAGTGACTAATCTGCATATCCCCTGAACTAAGACATTTGGCTGCCCTTGCTGTGCCGTTCGTGTGGGTTAAAAATATAATCTGTGTCTTGCAAGTGCCTACTCACCTGGACGTAACTGCAGGCAGTAAAAAATGCTGGTGTAAGAGCTCACGCTGGTGTGTGAGGCTGGCAAAGCAAGGACTTGCTCCGCAGGTTTGACAGGAGACGATTTAGGATGGGTTTAGAGACATCTGTTCTGTGCTCGCAACAGGAAAACCCTCTGCAGAAACCAGGGGAGGGAGTTGTCTAAGGAGGTGCAGACATATTTTAATAATAAGATCCGAATTTTTATTCTCAGTAAAGAATGTTTTCTGCTCTAGGTTTTCTTTTAGCTAAAGCGTAGGTGATGTTTCTTCATTTCAAATAATTTTTTTTTTGTGAAAAGAAACTTTAATAAAAGGAGCTGGGAAAAAAAAAAGAGTTTGGCCGAATGATTTTGTTTTGGCAACTTATTCAATGGTGGCAGCTTTGAAATTGCTAAAGCTTGACTTTGGAATGGAATGAGCAATAGGTGAAGTTCTTATCGAGGGAACTTTGGGGATGTGTTTCTGAGCATGATGGGCAAGGTAGCCTGACCTGGGACAGCTGGGAAGCTTGGAAAAGGGAGAAGTAACCAGCAGGCTGGGAAGAGGGTGGGGAAGCTGGAGAAGCTTAATGGTCAAGAGACATAAAGGATATGTGCAGAACGGGGAGATTCCCAAGGTTTTGTCCTTTATCAGTGTCATATAATCTGGGTTTGGGCCGGTGGTAGCCTCGGCGATACAAAATGGCTCTTTGGCGTGTTTTTTTGGCGCTTGGCACTGTAGAGCGAAGGGCTGGGCAGACATCCTGAAGCTTTTGAGGAGGCTGTGCCCTACCTGGCTTCCAGCGTCTCTGGTGTCGAGACAGAAACTGGTCTGTGGGCAGGAAAAAGAGCGGAACATCAGCAGGGTTTGATACGGGGGTAAACAAAAGTGTTTTGCTCTGCAGGATGTGCCCGAGCAGGTGCAGGGTTGCCGCAGCTCCCCGTGCTTCAGACGGAGCCGAGTGGATTTTTGGAGCAGAAATGAGTGTTGTGCTTTATTCACAGGCTGGGACGTGGCCTTTAGCTGGCAGGGTAGGAAACGTAAGGATGTGGGTTCTTGCTGGCCATAGGCTTGCTGCAGTTGGGTGCTACTGGGAATAACCACTTTGGAAAATACAGCTACAGCCAAGAAAGCTTTAGAGGCCGCGAGAGCAGCGTACGGTATCTGCTTGAAATAAAATTACCTACTTATCTATCTCTTCTTTAAATTCTTCCCAGTTTCTCCGAAAAATTATTTGGTGCAAAATCTTGTAGTGTTGTTTTTTTTAAAGTATTTTTGCGACTTTCCATAATTTGTAAGCATAATTCTTTTACTGTTTTAGGCAATAAGTCATTGTTCTTTTTGCTTGCTTTTCTCCTTATTTTCATTTGGTTTACACCTGGGCTTTTTTTTTTTTTACCTGCATTTGAAGAATGCAGTTGAATTTAGGGTTCCCACCACTTCACTGTATTCTTACAGAAAATAAACATTTCTTTTGTTTGCATTAGCACTCTATTAAATCCATGGACTTGAGCTTCTCAGTAATTATTAAGAAAAAAGTGAAACTTGTTGAGGTTGGTGAGATAAACTCAGTCTTAACTATACGAAAAGTCTGAATTTGGACTCAAATACTACCTTTAATTGAGAGAGAATCTCCATGCAGCAGATTATGGGACTAAAGTTCCTCTGATGCGTGCAGAGTTTGCAGGGACCGGACTCTGGTTGCTCACTGGTGCAAGGGCTCTTGGTGCTGAGGAAGGCAGGTGTTTCTCAGAATGTTCATTTTTTTTCATATTTATTTTTACTATAAAGAAGCAGCTGCAGGAACTTGCTGAACCTGTCAATCATAAATATTTAAAAATCGTGTTCCAGGCGCCCCTGAAATGGACTTGCTTAATTTGACAAGATTCAGAAAGAAAAAGAAAGTGGAGTTATTTTTTTCCCTTTTTCTCCCATCTTTTTCAGAGCCATGAGCCTCACTGGCCGGATTTTATTTTGCCTTTTTTATTTTATTTTATTTATTTTATGACATCTGTAAGGCCAAAGGGGCACATACCTGTGTTTTAAAGTGGAGCTTGAGTTTTCACTGATTCTGGAGCTTGATTTATATTTTTTAAAATGAGGCTATTAATAATAGTGTAAGAATTGGCAACACTGCAGCAGTAAAATATATACTTAATTTTTAATCTCAGCCTGCAGAAATATTTTAAAATAATGCAGAGTGATTTGCTTTACTGGCTTTTTGCCACTCATTTTATTTTAAAAAGTGATACTGATGTGACATTGCAATCTACTACTTTTTTTTCTTTTTCCTTTTCATTCTTTGCTGATGTGAGTGGAGAAGGCAGGTGAAGTACAAACGAATGGTAACTGCATCTTGAAGATACTCCTTGTATCTTCAGGAGGATGCTGGGCTGAGATTAAAATAAAAACACACTGTTGGTGCTCACTTTATGTTGCCGAGAAGCAACATAAAGTGATTTCAGAGGAGTTCTCTCACTCTTGCAAAAATTTCAGGCTGGAAATGTTTAAGAAAAAAATTAAAAAAAAAAGGAAGGAAAATTAAAAATAGAAGACCTGCATAGACATTAATTCCTCTTTGAAATTACAAGCTGACACAGGATGTTTTAAGAATTATGATACTATGAAGAAATTACTGGGTCCTGTGCTGGGTCTTTAGCTGTGCTGTTGAGCCCTACAATTCTTCCCTTGCTGTGCTGGGTCCCTGTATGTTTTATGCACCAGAAGGGACTATGTAAGCTATATCGTGATGTCTGTAATCAGAGGATGGAGAAGAATTCAGTGGACTCTTACGTGGCCCTGCTTGGTGTAATCATCCCGATCTCAGGCTGTGGGCATTCGATCAACTTTTCAGAAATTTATAACACAAACTCAAGCAACTCCAGCATTAAAGCGAAATTCTTTGTTGTAATTTAAATTTCATCCAAGCTAGGGAAAAAGAGAGAGCAACAGTTTATATCAGCATCATAGTTTTATCACACTTATATTTCAAGATTTCATTGTTTTGCCATAGTTTAAGAAATAGTTTCCTTCCAGATTGACAAGAAATTGTGGAGAGAGATTTAAGCCGGCATAAATGCCCCCTACAAAGTTTAAAATCATATATGCATCAGTGAAACATTTATGTCCTGAAAATATGTTTGCTTATTTTCAGTAATTTTCTGTTCTTAATCTCAACCAGTCTTTTACATAAAAGCAAGTCGTCAGTGCCACAGCGCGAGTAAATCGTGCCCAGCAGAGAAGATGATGCAAGGAAGGGGCATTGGAGAAATACTGCGTTTCATAAACACAATCACTAGAGCATTAGGAGAGCAAACATGTGGTTTTATGAACATAGTTATAAATATTTAAACATACAAAATGAAAATGTTACTAAATGTCTGGTTTTCATTATCTTTCGATGAACATTTTCATTCTTGGAAGCATTGCTAGCTGTCTGCAGAAAACGATCACCACCCCCCTCCCAGAATGAATGATGTGTAATGCGAAAACGTGTTAAAATGTGCAGTTGTTTGTAATATCTTCTACCAAAGTGGAAGACGTTCTTCCAAATTTGGTATTCTACTGAATCGCAAAGTGTTCTTGCCCAACAAACAAGCAACTACCCTGCTTCTGTCAGCAACTTTCTTGCTAGATGTTATGAAAAATCTAAGAATGGTTTGGAAAATATAAGATGTCACTCAGCGTGCTTGGAGTTGCGTCCTGCCATCCTTTCTCCGGCAACATTCCTACAGAAGTCAAAGAAAGATGCGGCTACTGATTTTATCATTATTAACGTATTATTTTGAGGCGTCAACAAGTGTTGGAGTGTCGTGTGTGCCTCTGTGGAAGGGCTGGGAGGCTGCAGTTGGAAGTTTGAGGTGGGAAGCCCAGAGTCTTCCCCTTGGCTGGGCTGTCTCGGTGGGTGTGAGGCTGCGCCTTTAAGTAGGGCGGCAGCGGGCAGCGGTAGATACTGGTTGTGCAATTTAGCTTGCGTGAGTGGAGGCCTGTGAGAAAGCAGAGGCCACGCTGTGCGCCACTGTTCATAATAAGGCAGGTGTCTGATCCCTTGGATCCCACGTAGTCAGCCATCTCTCTTGGCTTCGGTTCTCCCACAGCAGTGCATCCCCACAACGCTCTGACTGTGCCACGTATATCATGAAAGAAGCTGCCAAATGAATTATTTAATTTTTTTAATGTACCAGGAAACACATTTTATATTGGTTACATATTTAATCTTGACTGTTGTGAGTTTCTGCTGCGCTTGGTGCACTGGCACACAGGCACGCACATGCGTGCTGTTTACTATTCCTTCTGCAGTTGCCCCCACCAATAAATCTGCGCTCGCTGTAGCCAGGATGGAAATCTTTAAGACAAAGGGCTTGAATGGGCAGTATTTTTATTGCTGTGATAGAGTAGAAGGCCCCAAGCTGGGGACTGGTGCATGCATGAATGCTGCTCCCCTTGGCTTGGTGCAGGCTCCTACTAGGGCTGCACCAGTACCAGAGTCTCGAAAGGGAGAGGGCCCCAAGGCTGGTATTTCCCCATTTCGACTCTTACTCCTGTGACTGCAGTGAATGCCAAAGAAATGATGGCTGAGAAGTAAACTTGGAGAAGAGCGTGGAAGGGCAGGCTGCCGGGTAGAGCAGGGGACGCTTGGGAGGGCAGCACAAAAACGTGGGAAGGAGGAAAGGAGGAACAAAAGGGATGTGGGTTGGCGAACGAGGAATAGGGGAGTGAAAGGAGGCCAGGCTGGTGCGGCAGCGAGGAGCTGCTCCTTGTCCCTGTGTGGGAATACACCCAGCTGAGCCTTTTGCATTTGCAGGCTGTTCAGGCAGAGTCCCCACAAAAGTGTGTGAATCCCAGGAGAAGCGTACAGGATTTGCCCTCTGGGAAGCAGTTTGCATTGCCTTGGGTGAGGTGCCCTCTGTGCTAGATGAGTTTTGCCCCCCACGATAATGCTGTGCATGGGCTGGGTGCTGTGCATGGACGTTGCTGGTGCTGGTCCCATGCCAGGGCTGCAGGACACGGCCGGTGACTGAACCCGCTGGCAGCTCAAACCTGAGCTCTAAGTGGGAAGGAGCGTGCTGGCTTTCTGCAGGCAGCTTCATGCCCACTGGGCTTGGGACCCTCAGGAAGCCGTTGTTGCCCTCTTGATCCTCCGTTCTTGGAGGCCACAGCCTGGGTTCTGCTGCGGTGGGGACCGGGGCTGGTTTCTCAGCAGCAGGCTTGATGGTGCTGCTCTCTATCCGCTTACGTCAATGCAGACCTTTCCATGGACTCCGGTCTGGGTTGGATCAAGCATTGCATGATTGTGGCCCTTGTGCATTTCAAAACTCTGTTAATCTATATCTGGATCCCAATGGGGGCACTCGGGATGAGCCGAGCTCAAACAATCCTTGGCAGGAGGGACAGAATGGAGTTGGCAAGGATTTTTGTCCCATTATTAGTCACTTGGAGGAAAGAATGTATGCACCATTTTAATATATGACAACTTGTGGTCTGTCATCTTCAGCCTATTAGAAAAGTCTCATTTTTAACAAATCCCAGGGCGTTCTCTAGGCATTGAGCTGCAGCTGCATTGAGGCAGCACGCTGGTCGTGGGCCCTTTCTCCATCCAGTTAGGTACAGAGCAACTTTTCCTGCTATGGGGTTGGCCCCATGGGTGCCAGCAGAACCCCTCTTCCTCACCTCCTGCTCCTGTCTGCCTCCGTTGGCAGGGGAGCTGGAAATACCAGGGCAAGAAAAAGCAGTAGCAGTGCAGCCCTTAGAGCAAACCATGCTGAAAGCTTTTCCTGACTAGTTAAATCTGCTTGTATGTTCTCAGCAAATTTAGCCAGGGAGTCATTTATCAAGCCTGGAGGAAACTTGCTTCTTTGCAGTAAAATCTTCAAAATAAGTCCCAAAGACTGTAGCAGAGATTTTATACTCTTCTTGATCAGTTTGCTCTTTCCTCCAGTGAAAAATCCAGATGGGTGCTACTGTTGAAAATTGGCTTGTATAAAGTCACCCTTTCTGCTTTCTTGCTCTGGGTTTCTACAGTATGAAAATTCAACCTTGTAAAGGTTTTTCAAAGAGATTTTTCTAGGGTTGTTGTATGAAGACCAAGAAACTCTGTCCAGATAACTTAGAAATGGCTGGGAAGGATGGATGGAGGAAATAGGTTTGGTTTTGGTTTTATCTTGGGTTTGTTTTTTTTTTTTTTTTCATTGTTTTGGTTTTGTTTTGGAGGTAGGGAGAGTTTTGAAAATAGACTTTTCTGTTTTTACCAAGTATTATTTGTATTTTCATCAGTCAACAAGCCACCTGAGTACTTTGCAAACTGTTCCCTTCAACAATGTCCCCATGAAGAGAAAGCTGAAATAATCAGCATGAGGAATAAGTGTCAGCCTTAGACAGACGACTGTGTTTCTGGGTAATCTAATGCCATTTTAATATCTTGCTCTTAATGCAGCTCTGAGGAAAGTTTGATGGACGAGACACTGATGCTTACGAGCTGAGTTCAGTTGTTAGGGGTATGTCAGAAATTATTTTTCACAGACAATAGTTGAAGCGTCAGCTCCCGTTAAGTATACGAAGGCCTCTGAAGTTCAGTGCTGGCACACCGTATTTTGTAGCCTTTGGTTTGCCTCTGTGGCAACAACACCAGAAGGTCTTTGGTTAACTTCTGACCATTGACATATTAAATGAAGATGCGCATTTCAGCAACATCAGTGATTTCAATTGACTCATCAATTGCCGTTGCGTAGCAGTCCTCATGTTTCGCTTTGGTAACAAGCTGATCTGCCACATCTGATGCCAGCAATTCAGTCCTTCAAACAAATGACATGTTTGATAAAGAAATCTTTTTAAATTCATTATGCACTTTGGCTTTTGTCTTTCCTTTTAATACAGCATCTGTTGCAGCCGGGATACATTCCTTGATCGTTCCTGAGTCTGCAATTATTTTTATGCCTGCCCAGTGTCCCAGAGATGTGAAACGAAGCTGCCATGCAATGCTGCTGAGCCCTGAAACTCTGCACAGACATTCAATTTAATCTCTTGGAACAGACTGCATTACAGTAGTTTCATCAGTGCACACTTGTGATAAAAAGATGGCATGAAGAAAGACAGTGAACTCAAAGGGCCTGCTTTTTTTTTTCTGGGGAGACAATAGGATATCTGTCCCTTCATTAGTTTCATGGATTCCTTGCATAGCCATTTAAATTCAGCAGAAGGCTCCAAATGCCTAAACTTTACCCTGAGTACTATTTCAGTGCCGGAAAGGAATACAGTTAAGTGTCCCAGGGGGAGTTTTCTAGAAAATGCTACGTACAATATTAATGAGTTGGGATGGGGTCATACGTTTTTCCATATAGAGCCAGCAGAGAAACAAATACTTGACTCAAGGAGAAGTGATCTGCGAGGATCCAATAATCTGTGGCTTGGCATGGTCGTGTACTTCTGTAGCCTCCCCAGAGTCTGGCAGAAAGATCATGGGGGCTTTAACCCAAAGTGCCCCCATGTGCCTCCGTCCTGCTCCCTGATGGGGCTCCATGAATAGCTGGTGCTGGAAGAAATGACAAACTTCTTGGGTGCCACAAGCAATTGCATCAGCGTTACTGATCCTCACTCGGCTCGTTACTGAAAATGCATCAAGCAGTTATATGGGTCAGACTGCTAAATTTGTAGACACGGAGTGTCAGGAAGCCTTTTTGTCAACTTGGTACCGTTTAGTATACGTGTCCTCAAGTTCAAAGCAATTCTGGCCTCAGACTTGTGATATTTTCTGCCCTTTCCCCTTTCTGTTGACTCAGACCTCTTCTCTTTGAGGTCAACATCAAAATAAAGATGTATGTTTCCTCAGCCTGACCACGGCTCTGACTCTTTAGATCAGCAATCCTATAGTCCATATGTCTTCCCATCTGTCAACTGGCATTTGAAGCCAGCCTGCTCCTCTATTCTTTCAGACAAGTGTGAGAATCAGGACTTTCTTTAATGATGGTTTCAGGCCTTAAAGCGTTTGCTAAGATACTACCTATTAAGATCCCTTGATGGCACCTTGAATAGAGATCAAAAGCAACCGAGTTCACTCCACAAAACTAATTCCATCAGTCAGTTTAGGGCATTGAGAGAGGGGTGGGAAGGGCTCGGGAGGGCACCGCGCTCCCGCAGTTAGGAGACAGGCCTGGGAAGTCCGAGCCCTGGTGTCCAGGGAGTGATGTAAAACAGCAAACAAGAGGGCTGCTAAATCCCTCCATTGGTGGCAGCGCTCAGACTGCCAGGGTTCCTTGTGTTTGAAAAGCCGATCTGTACAAAGTGGGCTGGTGGCTTTGCTTGTGCTGTGGTGACAGCCTGCAGGATCTGAGCTGTGCCTGGATCAAACAAGTGCTTTTCGGTGCTGCTTTAGTACCTGTGTCTCTGCTCCTTCGGCTGGGAGATTTGAATAATCTTTTTGCAATGCAAGATTGTAAACAAGGATCTCCGAGTACAAAATACTCTTCTTGTTAACAATTATTGCCAGGCAATAATTTGTCTCTGGTACTTTGGAGAGCTGTAATAATGGGAATCTGTGTCCTGCTTCACCACTGGGACTGCATGAAAGATGCTGTGGAGAGATGCTGCTTGCACGGCATGATCACAGCAAAACGACTGCTCTTTCTGAGCCCGTGTTTTTACTTTCATACTTCCCTATCTTTAATGATTATCAGGAGATGCTGCACAGCCCTTGGAATATTTGGGGAAGCGCATACTCTGGTGCTGCATTTCTCCAAGTGACTGTCATAGAAGAATCAGTGGGAAGTCATGACCATTAATTCAAGCCCAAAGACTGAAACCCAAGGCCCATTGGCTCTGGGAACTGGAAAGTGCAGGGTGCCCACCGTGGGAAGGGGGATGGAGGGCGTTCCCCAGGGAGCCTCCACAGTCAGTGCTAACAAATGTTGCTGTTTGTTTATGGGACCCAAATGTCTGAGAAGAGCTGAAAAGCCCCAGGACATGGCTGAGTGCCAGGGGATGGTGTCACACTACTGACCGTCTAGTAAAACTTGACTCATTGGAGTCAAGGGCACCATATGTCCTGAGGTTTGCTTTGAAAACCTGTTGAAGTGTGAGCATGAACCTGAAGTCCAGACGCAGAGATTCTTTGGCCCTCAGTGCCTTTAACTTCAGTCATAATGTCACTGCTTCTCCCCTGAGAAAACAGCCTCTCTGGCTGCCTGTCCTGGAGCCTCGCTGCTTTTGATCAGCTGGTTAGGCAAAATGCGGGGCCAGTTTGTTTGCTTGTAAGAGGGGAAATAGGAATTACTTTGATGCAGTTTTACATCTTCACCAAGAAGAATCGCCAGCTCCTCAAGGCTGCAGTAAGCAAAACATGAAGATTCAGTTTTTGTTCCCACTCCAAGCCAGCCCCCCAGCAATCTCTATCTGAGATGGTCATTGGGCTTATTTAAATGGGTTTGGCTTTTTTCTCTTATTCCGAGCCTGTACTCTTAGTCACCTGCCATTTTTCTTTTACAACCTCCACTCAGTCTATTCTGTCCCTTTTTTTACATGATGATACTCAGCCAAGTTTGTCTTCATCACAGTCAATTTTAGTGTGAATCCATATCTGCCTTTTTAGGGGGTAGCGGTGGTGGTGACGTATGCTTGTTGTTGAAGCAGAAGCTGCTATTGAGTTGGACAAAATAGGATGAATGCTGTATAAAAGCCTTCAGAGAGCTGTGAAATCTCCATCCTCTCTTCCTTGTTCTCCTGGGAGCACTTGCACAAAGAGTATTTTTAATGTGAAGCAAAAAGGATTCTGACGAATACTCATTAACATTTTGTTTCTGCAAAGATACATACATGATTATCACAAGGCTGCAAGGGACATGTATTCAGTAAAGCTCTTAGATGTATGCTTAGTTTTATGTATATGCATAAACCTTCCTGATGGCCCCTTTTTTGCTGAATAGATGTATTAACTAAGATGAAGCCAGGTATTTGATGGAGCTTATTTGAACTGCTCAGGTATGAGGCAGTGTGCTGTGATATAGGTCTCCAAACTCACTGCGTAATAGCGCTCTGTGAACAGTGAACCCTCTCAAATAATTGTTGTGATGGATTGACTGCAATACAAACCCACAAATAATTTGTATCGTAAGTGTGAACAGTAAACCATAAGAGCAGGATTTAACCAGAGGGGTTGCAAAGGGAAATGTCATCAGAGCCATCGTATATCGTTGATTGTTTTCATCCTGTGACTTTTTAGTGCGAGCCTAAGTGGGAATCGTCAGTCAAAGGTATCACTTCTCCACTTTAATGTCACTTTGGAAGCTCTAGTGGCATGAATGTAGGTCTGATGTGGACTGCAGCCTTTCTTAGATACTGGCTATATCTTTCGGGACATGTGCAGGCAGCCCCATTTCCTGCTGCCTGTTCTGAGGTGGTTAAACCCACGACAGCCTTGGTCAGGAAGAGTTAACGTAGCATGGTGCTGACTCTCAGTGAGTGATCTTGTCTGAGGGACAGGAGAAAGCGTGTCTGTGCCCCTTCCTGCAGACATACTGCTGATGCGTTCATCTGTTGCACTAATGCCTTGTGGATGGTGGAGTGCTGGGCTTGCTTGGCTACGTCCTTAGATACTGCCCTAGATTCATTTAGGAGTAAACTTTTCCCATTTGTGCAAAAGAGGAACAGGTTTTGGGGGACCTATTACACAACAGAGTTAACCAGATGTGACAGAAAGGTTTCCAGGCTTTGCTGGGATTCTCAGATCTTGTCATAGGGGGAACCATGCACTCATTTTTCCTTAGGTCCCCATTCTTCCAATGGTTGTGATCCACTTTCTGTGCTGCTCTTTCCATGTGAAGCTTTGGGTTCCTATTAGCAGCTGTTTGGGTGAAATAATGAAGTCTAACCGTTCAAAGCAAAAAAAAAAAAAAGGTTTTATAGTCCTAGGTGTTTCTCTTGTGACTATCCAGAAATGTGCTGGAGATGACTGTGTTTTATGGCTGAGTATCATTTTGACTCATTTGAAATACACTGAAACTTTGACACTATGTCACTGGGGACTGGAGATTCTGTCACCACGCAATGGACGGTTTGCTAAGGAGTTCATTCACGTAATATTTGTAAATATTGTTGGAGCCTCATAGTGTGGTCCAGTGTGGTCTCAAAAGCCCAAGTATCTCTCCTGGGATGGGGAAGCTCCAGGTTCTGGTCCTTAATTGCAGGATTTTTTGTTTACATAGAAAAAGAGTTGAGAAGCAGGGGCCTGGCTGAAGGATTCCATGACTACAAGGTCTAGGTGCTACAAGCAAACAAGCTCATCAGGGTGGTGAATCAGCACTGGTTCTGTACTCCAGGGCAGGAGGGCATCACAGTCAGGCTCCCACTGCTTGGACACAAATACTAATTTGAGAGAGCCTCTTGCCCCTGGAGGGCAGGGTGAGCAACTTCGGAATGTGACAACTACTTAGGAATTGTCACTAAAAATCAGTCACCCAAGAAGAGTGTTGACTTCCTTAGACAAAAGGGCCAAAGCATCCTGGTTTAACTTCAGGAGAGCCAGGGGAGTTACACTGCTGGTTTTTGCATCTACATTAATTTTGGCCATACTGCAACAGCAAGTTACTTAGCATGTGCCCGTAATTGGGGGTATTTTTTTTCTAGCTGATAGAAAGATAGCTGTGTAATTAATGGAACAGATAATTTGCTTTAACAATAGGCCATACTGTGACATTGACTGTTAAACCGAATTCTCCCTTAGCAGAAAAAATATAGCATTAAATCTGTTAGCCTAATAGCTCAATATTTTTGAGCTGTGTTTGACCTTTGATGGAGACTAGAGATGGTAGCACCTGTTTACCAGTGAAGCAAATGAAGATTATATATCACTTTTACTTACATGACCGACGTTAAGCATTGTAAACATGCTGCTTCTTGGATTAGCACATCCTTAAAGTACATAGAGCTGGTCTAAAAAATATGGAAATCCAAATGGTTAAAATCATACCCGTCATTTGACATAAGTACTATTCTTCAGCACGTAAGTAGCGTGAATGTTATGTCGCACAAATGTTTAGAGCTTCATTTACCCTCATCTTCTTTTCATTATTTGCAGGAGGTCTTGTTCTCTGATGGCATCCTGAAAAATACAAACTGGATATTATTCTTATCTCTGCTGCTGCTATTTACTGTCAATATATAGACAGAGTTAAGTAGGAACAAATGTTTGTTTGTAATAGTCCTGCAACTGCAGACTTCATTATGTGTGAAGAATACAGAGATTAATTCTGCCATTTGCCAACAGCATGTTTCCAGTTTCCTAGTATATGGAATTCCCATGCAACTGCATAATAACGTTAACCTGAATCTGGGCTGAATTCCCCCCCCCCCCCCCCCCGCCGACTTCTTGGGTAAGATATAAGGATTAATTAGTGATGTAGTCACTCTAGCCTTTCAACCTGGCTGGGTCTGCCATTTTTTTTCTCACACTGTAGTGCCTGAAGTATTCCTGCTCCTCAGTGGAGGCGAGATTGTTTTGTACTGCAGTGAACGGGTCCATCAGACCAATGTACATTGGACTCTTTGCCTCTTTAGAAATGTTTGGTTTTTTAAAAATTTTTTCTAAGCACATGGCTAATGTCCTTTTTTCCAAAAATGGATTTCTTTTTATCACAAAATGAAAAATACCACATCTCAAGAGTTAAAGTTTTATCGTAGGCAGATTCTATTTTCAGATAGCATCATGTGGAGACTATGTTTTCAAAAGCATTAACTCAAACCACACGGATGCACAACTGTTTTAAAATATGAGCATTCACACATGCTTTTTATTATAACACACATAAAACTGAAGTATAATACAGTAGGCTTTGGCAATAAAACGGAGTACTCAATATATAAATTTTATGCCTAGTTCTTAGATTAATGAACTGCTTTTCTTGATGAATTGAGCATGAATGAGTAAAAAACACAATGATCTGATTAGATACTAAATCAATGGTTTTCTGACAATTCAAAAATTGCACCTCTAGTTCAGAGTTCACTTTTTTTTTCCTGGGACAACTTGATAACCTTCTTCTGCTAGCCAAACCGCTAAAGAGGCATTGTCAGTCTCTTCAAGTTCACTATTGTTCTCAGAAAATCACTTCCTTAAGAAGTATCCATATGTCGAGTTGTAATTTGTGGGAAACAAAATTACGGTTCAAAGTAATTTACTCTGTAACTGCATTGAGGTTGGATTCAGCTGGTACAAATATCTCCTAATGGTGTTAGAGCAGGAGTAAGTCTGGCTTCACCTTCTCTCAGCTGGCACAAGAAATGGGGTGAGGTCTAGAGTCTGTAGGGCCAGTTGGAGGAGATTCCTCAAGGCTGAGATTTCAAGTTGAACCACTTCATACATTTGGAAGCTCAGATTCGTATTTAGGAATATGAATGAAGTTAATGGCCTGCCAAATGAAGCAAACAGCCAGATGACCTGCTTTTGTAGACAGGGACCCATAGGTGGTTATGGGTGGGAGAGACCTTTTTCATCTTAGAGGTGTTGGGAAGAGGAAATGCAAATGGGGAGCTATTATAAGCTGGTCCAAACCTCTAGTGGCTGGCAGGGAAGACCAAGTAAAGGAAGACCTGTGCAGCAAATAGTGATTTGTAGGCAAGGAGTGATTTGTAGGCAAATAGAGATAGGCCAGCTGGGAGCAATGAACCAATTGCTTTGGAGAGGCGTCTGTATATAAGGCTGCCTTAGCTGCAGGATCTACTGGAGAGGCAGTTTTGTTGCTTGGGGATTTTGGTTGCAAGAAGTTATGTCTCAGGCTCTTGTTATAGATTTGGGTGAAGCAAACTAGGCTTTGCCTTTTGCTTTGGAGTGCTGTGGTGTTGCTTCTAAAAGGGCTGAGCTGCTGCTTTGCAATAATGTCTCCTCTCTACAAGGTAAGAATGAAGTGGTTGTGGTGCTCAGGCTCTGTGGCATCTCTTTTTGGTACTGCGGTTCCCTACTGAGAAGGCAGGCTAGTCAGCTTGGGTGATGGATCCATGCAAATGGAGCCATGCCAGAAGGTGGTTGAGGTAAAACTTCACAGGAAAAGATGCTGAGCCTGATTCTCTGTTCTCTTGCAGCCTTCTGTAGTTGCTGCTCCGGTTCAAAAGTGGAAATACTGAGCCAACGCACAGTTCCCAGAGGGGCAGAGGAATAGCAGCATCCTATGTCTGGAGGGAAGCTCTGGTGGATGGTGCAGCCTCTCCATACAAATGGTGAGTGATGTGGGAAATGAGAATGCCAGTATCTGAGGCTGCAAGGGCTGAATCTGGTAAAGATGGTGAATCATCCAAAGTGGAAGCAGCAGATGCTGTAGGCATGGTTGGAAAAATGCAGAGTGTACTTCGAGTCTTTTGCCTGGGCTGTGGGAGAGTCATGTGCTTGTTGTGGCTGGCAGGAAGGACAGGGAACAGGGCAGCCCAGGTTGTTCGCAGCTGTGCCCTGGCTCCCAGCAGAGAACTGGAATGGAGGGGGAGAGAGAAAACAAGTGGTGGAATTGGAGAAGGTGGCAGCACTGGCTCAGCGGTGAGCTGGTGTGTGTGTGTCTCAGATGGACTGGAAGAAAGGAAAGGAGACGTATGCGGTGTGCCAAGAAAAAAAAAATAATGGAATAAATTAAAAATTAAAAAAAAAGCTCAGTCAGGGAGGTCAGCTCTTCAAATGGGCATGCCAGGGGTGGGGGTCCTGTCCCGGGGATCCTTTACATCCAGAATCTGCCATGGCATTCACAGACCTCTGTCTGGTCCCTTTTCTTCCTCACCAGTCTTTCCCCTCCTCCTCCTTTGTCAGGCAACTCGTTAACACTTATTAGCAAGCATCTTCAAAAGGCCAGGAGGGGGGAAAGGATGGGAGGGGAGCTGAGATGGCTAAAGGAAATGATTAGGAGATTCCTTTTCCTTTCTGCCTATTCAAGCTTTAATGACCAGCTCTTGCTCTGTCTGTGCCCTGCATTGTGTTCCAGCCCTACCCCGGGATCGCAGCACCCCTGCTACCCCCAGCACTGATCTGCTCTGACATCTGGGGCACTGCGAGTGCCCAGAGCATCTAACCTTTCTCATGCTGGGGGGAGCCCACTGGGTCTTGGTCTTCCTGATGCACGTGGCATTGGTGCCGGTGCTGTGTTAGTGCTGGTTTAGTCTCTTCACTCCTCTGAATATACTTTTCCTATTGGTACTGGGCTGCCTGCTTGGGCTGCCCTTGTGTGATCCGGCTTAGAGACTGATTTCTGTTTATGTCTAAACAGTCTTGTAAATTCCTGGTATCTCACATCAAGGACCAAGAATCTGCTAGGCAGCAAATGGGCTGTTCTAAGTGGCCAGGATTGTGCTTGCCTGAGGTGGAGGAAGGAGGGTTGAATAAAGGTTATAGGATTTGGCCTATAGCTTTTTATTTCTGCCTCGCAGTTCCAGTGGCTTCAGTTGCAGTGCGTGTGCTGTGGCTTCTCCTTGAGCTGGTTATCTAGAGCTGAGCCCCTAATCCCATCCAAGTGGGTGGCGGAGCTCTCATTGGCACTGGGAGAAGGAGGCTGGATTAACAGTGTCTGTTCTGGGCAGTTCTGTTGTTGAATGTGAGTTATATTTATGCATTGTGTTTTGTTCATCAGAGTCTTCAGACTGGTATTTCTTCACCCTTTCCAAGCTACGATACTAGAACTGCAGATCCTGGGTGGTTTTCTATGTGCTAGTGAACTTCCCAAGGGAGGATTTTCTTATCAAAAGGCTCCTGTGACTTGGTCATGACAGCGCTCCCCTCCCACCTGGCACACCAAGAATTGAGAAGTTCTCAGAAGCAGCTCAAGTTCTGCATCTGCTGAAGACTCTGTAGGGGTAAAATTACCAGCAAGTGCATGTCGTCTTTTCACAAACCTCTTGTCTTTTCCTGCAGGAGCAGCAGCTTTGGCAGCCGGTGAGCAGGATGCCAGCCCTCTCAGCAGCGTGTGCCGTAACAGGCAGGTGACCTTCAATGCACAGTTCCTGCCTGGCAGAGGAGAGAAGATTTCCTGTGCTCTTTAACCTTGTGGTACTCGTGTAATCCTATGTACAGGGAAAAGCCTCCATCCCAGGAATAGGTGCTGTGTAATCCTATGTACAGGGAAAAGCCTCCATCCCAGGAAGAGGTGCTTAGAGACGGTGCCTTGAAATTAAAAAAACTTTATTTAAATATCTGTGGTTTTGACAGAGCTTGGTTGTACAGTGATTTTTCTTAATATTCAATAATTTACTCCAAAAGGTGGTGCTCTGAGGGCTCTGGCTTGCCCTCTCGGGATGTGAATTCTTTGGAGCAGGGACTGTGTTGAAAGAAATAGAGGCTTGCTGAAACTGGGGCGGAGGGGATGTTTTACTACTGAATACAAGTTCTACTTGTTTGGAACAGCAGCATGAACAACTTGCCTTGGCAATTCAGTGACTTTTGTGTCAGCATTAAAGATGAGCACAAATTTGAAATGAATGGGGGGAGAAATTGGAGTGATTTAGCTTGTTCTCTCTTCTAGCTGTTAGAACAGACCTTGGATAATGTAGAGGAAAATCAGACTGGTGGCTGATGGCTGAATATTCCTGCTCATACACAGACTGTGCAGGGACTGCTCTGAGAGCTGGGTGCCTTCGTTCACACCAGTTCATGCAAAGCGCCTTCTTTCAGCATCTTGTTATTATGATCTGAGAGTGTGAGAGAATCTCCTCTGTGTCGCTAGCTGAGGCTTTAATATTAAAAAAAAAGAGGCGGAAAAGAGGATTTTGAGATTAATACTGGAAAATTGGAACTACGTATGGAAAAAACACAAAAAGAATTGTTGAGCTAGAAAAAATAGACAAATATTACTATTTTTTAGTGTTTTTCAGAGTTTATATTCTTTATTACTTATTCCATGCTGCATTTTGGAAAGTATTTGGCAAAAGTATAAATGCAATATATAGAATACTTTGTAGTCGGATGCCATAGCCTAGATTAATTTGACTATCTTTACAGAAATAGCCGCTAAGGAAATACACTGATTTATGTATCAGTTTAAAACTCGTTCAGGGAAACAGTTAGAGCTGTAGGATACAAAAGGTATTTAGGACAGACAGTGCAAAAGTTTTATTGCTTCTTAGTATGAAAAGATGGTTAAATTTCAATTATGTGTTTTATTAACACAGCCTTTTTAGCTCTATAAAATGGTAACGTTGTTAAAACGTCCTCCTGGGAAATAATGTCACGTATCTTACCACTGAGAGAGAGTACTTGGGGGAAGTTAGGAAATGCTGATGGAGTTAACCAGTTGTTAATCGGTTGTTCATTTGCAGCAGAGTCCTGCTTCAGCTGAAAGTGAAGACAATCAGATGATAATTTTGACTTGCAAGCGGTTTTGTTATGAACTGAGTCTAACAAGATCTGCAAGGAGTTCATCTATCCAGTGATAAAAGCCTCTGGGGAGCATCTCTCACTGATGGCAGGTTGTATGACCAACAACTGGACTGTCCTGGTTCATCACAGTCTTCTGCTGTTTGTGATGGAGGCTCCTGGTGTCGGTCTCCTTGAAGCATCAACTCCAGACAGCAACCTGCAGCTGTACTGACTATTTCGTTGTCTTCCTCTAACTGCTAGTTTTCTCCCAGTGGAAGAGAAAGTGTTTCAGTAATATAATCCCAACGAATGAAGGGGTTTTCTTAATTAAAGTAATAATCTGAAAGTTGTCATTGATAAGTGTGTAAACAAGCTGATTGCAGTGGGCGCATGAATAGCTCTAATGAGCACATGTGGGTATTAAATTAACCATGGTTCACAAGCCATGCATGGCTATGTTGTTATTTAGAAATAACCACTTTCCCCTTGTGCTCAACTTTGCCTACCACCCCAAAAATTTTTGTCTTTTAACTGTGTTGCACAACAGAAAGGAATGTGGCACTCTCACAGGAGAGCTCTAAAGGAAATTACTGCTGTTAAGGTGGCTGGGAATGCAGGCTGGGCTGCTGGCATTTTTCCCCCTAGGTGCAGTGTAGCCTGGTGGGTAAAGCAGGAGCATTCAGCATCAGCCTCTCCTTGCTTGGAGGTCATTCCAGGGCCCTTGGAGGAGACACTCCACTGCTGGCCATGGTCGAGGGGCCCTATCTGTGAGATGGAAGAACAACGGCTCTTGCAAGGCTGTTGTGCCATTAACGAGCTCCTTGGAGGAAAGGCCCTACAGAAGTGCAAATCATGTTCTTATTCGCTGTTAATTATTGATATATTTATTCATTGCAATAAGCAGGATAATAGAAGGGTGATGGTAAGCTCAGCTGATCTGCAAGTTGGTGGAAGTTCAGTGGCTTTTGTGTGCAGCTGTGTTGATACTGGTGGGACTCTGGAAGAACGTCTCCTTTCCAGGTCTGGGAGCATCCCTGTGATTAGATGAAAAGGGGCATGGTTGTAGTGTCCATCTATTGGAGGGGAAACAGAATTAGAGTGCTAAATGTTCTGATTGGTTTTTCTGGGTGATCATGCCTGCAACCTAAAATGGCAAAGGTGGACAAAACTTCAGGGTGTAGGTTGGCTTCCAGGGAGTTAAGTGCAGTCGCTTCCTTCCTCTGGAGGAGGTCAGAGCTCATGTGTCACTGTGTACTGGAGGCAATTGGACATGATCTTCCATTTTAGTAGCAACTAATTCTCCTTTGCTGTCATTTCAGGACATTTTTGCTGTCGTATTATGAACTGGAAATTCAGCCTACTGTTAACCACTGTGTTGCTGCAAATAGCCTCCTTCCTTTTCAGAGCCTAGATTTAGCAGAGAATTAAGGTGGAGAGGAGATGCTGAATTGGTGATGCTTCCAAAGACAACTGTTGTTCTTTATTTAAATAAACTGTGACTTGCATCATGAAACAAAAAAGAAATAGGGTATTTATTGTGTGTGCCCCTCAACTTGTGACTTAGTATTTCTCTGTTGGGATTACAATAAGTGGCCCGATAAGCTGGTTTTAGTAGATCACCTTTGAGGAAACTGCTACAGCTTGCCGCGTATCTATTGCTCTGCATATTCATACATCTGTCATGGGATTTATGCTCTTCTGGACCTGCATGATCATCAAACAGACGAATGAACAACCAGGATAACCTTGGCTCTGAAGGTATTTGTGTTTACCAAAGTGCCTGCCTTTATCTGCAAAATCTCAGGAGATTTCTGAGGGACTAAGCGTGTTTCCTTCCCTTCTGCAGCTAGCACCGTCTGATGTGGTGTTTGCACATCCCTGTGCATCACCTTTCACGAGTCAGTTTGGATTGTATATCCATCCCCTGGCAAGCGTGCTGGACGATGGGAGCTGTCATGCTGTACAGCACCACGTCCTGATTCCTGCCAAGGTGCTTCCAAACATCTTGTGAATAGAGAGTTGCAGCACTTTGCTCTGCTGAGCCTTATCCTGTTTTGCAGGTCCCTGGAAAAACAACTGTGTCTTCAGGTGGACACAGGGTAGGGAAAGGATCATGTGGGGTTTGCATGCGTAGGTGGCAATGTATGGGTGTGAAAATGCTTTGCTAAAGCCAGCTTCATGCAAATGATTAGATGTCTGTACTCCTCAAACAGAAGGTCTGAAGAATGGGGGAAGGGGAGGGAGAGGTCATCCAGCAGGTCTTTGGAAGGAGATAAGTTACAGTCTTCATCCCTAAACCCTTGCATTTCTCGTTCCTGTTGAGAGCTGTGAAGTGAAATAGGTGGGATGTGTAGAAGGCAGCTCAATCCTAAGTCAGAGCTGGCAGAGTCTACAAGTCCCCCCTGCTTGTTCTATGACATTGTTAATAGTTCTGGTCCCTTGGGCTGGGTGGGTTTTGTTTTGTTTTTTTTTTTTTTTTGCTTAAAGCAGCACTCTGCAGTGGTGTGGGAGACCTTGTTACTGTGCGAGACCTGCTCTTCCTGAGAGGCTTGGTACAAAACAACTCTCTTGAAAGAAATAACAAAACAAACAAACAAACATCAACACCACCCCCAGCCCTGGTAGGGTTGTTTTAGCAGAGCAGTGTGTGCTGTGCAGGCACAGTCACTTCCTTAAGCATTTGAGTTAAAATAGGAAGTGCCAGGTGGAATTTCTGTGCTGGTGTGTGATCTGTCTGGATCACTTCCCTTTCCTGACAAAGAAAAGGCAGTGTTGCCCTGCTGTTTGTGAAACACTCTCCTGGCAGCATCATGCCAGCTCAATTTGCACAAATCTGAACCAGCTATAGCAAGATCAACATATGTCCTGCTACAAAGTCAGGATTTGAGCTTCCAGGAGCTATGGGGACTTGCAGCCTTCAGGTATACTTCTTCTGTCAAGCAGACCAGGGCTTGCTCAAAATTTCTAGTTTCGTGGCTTGGCAGGAATTGCCATTTCATGTTGCTAGTAAAAAGTCTACATATATGCTGTATAATTAACACCAGGAAATTCTGACTCCTGAGGCTATAGGGTTAAACAAATATATGTCCCCATTAAACTTGAATAATAAGAGGTTAACTCATTAGGAAAAGAACACTCTTGATGTGCTTAATGGAGGGAGAGAGCATTAACTCTTACAGTTCCTTGCCAGCCCTTATGTTAGCTTGACTTTCCTTTTTGAGTGTTAATATTTCTTCTGTAGAATACTTTGCAACACCCCTCCCCAAGCTGTTCTCCTGTGTAGTCTGTATGAGACATCTTTGATTCCCAGATTATTGACATGCTTGGCTCCTTTGGAGTCTTTAAAAAATACATCCTGCTGTGTTGATGGCTGGTTGCGTACTCAAAAATAATATGCAGTGCAGAACTTCTGCAGAACAAAGTAAAAGCTGAAATACTGCTCATTTGAATGGCCAGTAGCAACAATTCATGTGCCTGTGTCTTTCCTATTTAATCCTTACATTCCCTGAAAAAAAGACGTTGTAGTAGCAGGAAAGAGCTGGAGATACTAAGTCACCAGAAAGTGGCCTGCAAATGTAACATTTTTCATCAAAGTCAATTTTTTTTTAATTGTAGAAGTGCACAAAAACTAATTTTAAAGACCTTGTATTTGCGTCTCCAAACCCCAGTTAATTTCTAACAGATGTATCAAGCTTGTAAACTTCTGCTTGAAGTTGTTCTGGACCAGGGACTTGCTTGATATGCTCGTACCTGGCTGGTTTCAGAGTTCAAGCCTCACTGACATTTATTGCTGTAGAATGAGCTTCTTGGGTCAGGCAAAAGATGCCAAATTTCTGAGGAAAACAGAGGAAGTATCCAGAAATGAATATAGCCAAGGCAGAAGCTTTCAAGCCTATTAGTTCTTTGATTGTGGCACGAGTAGGACTTATTCCAGTGGCGGTGGCTCTGGAATGCCTTTGGTGTTACCAAACGCTGTTGTCAATTGAAGAAAGCATATATTGTTGCCTGAAATGATAATGCTGGCAGAGCTGATTACTCCCTTCACCATGGACAGTGATTCAAATAATTCAGTTGTTGCTTTGTCAGCTGTTTCCTCCAGCTCTTCTTCCTTGCTGAGCACTGACCGGGCACCCTAGGGCGTGTTGCAGAGTGGAAGCGTAGGTGGGAAACGGGAGATGAAAGTGATGCATTTTTGGGAGATTCTCCTGGAGAATATTTTCTGTCTCCAGACATCCTTAAGTGTTGTTCTTTTTGATGGAGCAAGTCTGGATCCTTAGGAAATTCTGGCACTATGAAGACAATAATCCTATTGCTGGTCATGCTTCTGTCAGAGTGATTAACCCAAGTGTTGGCTCCACGTGGTATAATTAAAATATTGATTTGTGCAGTTTGATCCAAAGAGGGACAGAAAAGTGATCCTTTGCACAGCTTTTCTGGAACTGAGAGACTGATTTGTCTTTCTGAGATTACTTTTCTAAACAGAAACAGATTTACCTAAATAATCGATTTCTGGTAAATTGAGGTCAGGGATCATCTGATTCTGCTGTAAGCAAGTAAAAAACTTGTTTTCTGCATTGATACTTGCATTCTGGATCTTTCGTAACAAACATCTGGATGTCTCTGGCCTTGGATTCCTTAGACTTGGCAGTTAAATCCTCTCTAGATTTTTTTTTTTGAAGTTAGAGGCCCATGGGGTGAGAAAGGGAACCCAAAGTATTCCTGACCTTTGATGGCCCAGTTAAGAATTGAGATTTTCTGATGGAACAGTTACATGTCTGAAGCAGCTCTAGCTGGGAACAATTCTAGCCATGAAAATGACAAACTGTAGCCTCAGACTCTGTAATATTGTTTTTCAAGGCAGAAATAATAAATTATAGTGCATGCAGCTGTATAAGTTCTCAGCAGAATCAATTGTGGAATGTTTTATTTTGTGGATCACCTGAGAATAGCCTGTCTTCCCAAAGCTTGCAGAGAAGAGACGCAAGAAGTCTGGGAAACACTTCCAGGCAAGGAGGTTTCCAATAGCAAACAGTAAACTAACCATGTCAGCCAAAGAGAGGAAATCAACTTTTTGGCTCCTGCATCCTCCGTGGCTCTGCCTCTTTCCCATATGTGTGAGTGTGCATGTATGTGGAACCGTATAAATAACAACATGCCAGCGTGTTTCATGTGGTGTAGAGGCTGCCCTAGAGTGGCTGGCTTCTGGGATATGTAGGTGCTTAGCATAAATACTCCTGTGTTCTTAGAAAAGTGGAAGAACCTGTTTGAGTGGTGTCCCATGGAACAATCCTGAGATCCAAGCTTTTCCATATGCTGCAGCAGAGTAGAGGAAATAGCACCTTTTTTTTTTTTGTTAAGTGACATTTTGGTTGAATTTACCATCTATTATATGAGCAAATTTTTCTCTCTGCTTTTGTCAGGTGTTTCACTTCTGGTGCAGCAGCCCAAACATTCAGGTTTTAGTCTTTATTTTTATTGGCCTGGTTTCCACTTTAACAAATTCACAGCTTGTGAGCTATTGCTGGAAGATTCTAATGTGTAAAACATTAAAGAAGCACTAAGCCATCCTCTTAATTTGTGCTCTGTCTTCGCTACTAATAGTGTGTAACATCTGAGTACAGTGATGCCTGGAGCAGCAGCTCCCGTGCAGCCCCACTGTGGTGGGTATCGCATGGGTGGGAGAGGGAATTCCTGCCTTCTGGGGTCTTGAGTGGGAACTGAGATGGGCTGGGGGGGAATTGCCAGGGTAGGGAAAGAGAAGAAGTGACTTGATCACACAGCAGATCAGTGGCAGAGCGGGGAGTAGAATTAGGTCTCTGCTAGGATATTTAGTCACATCTAAACTCATTTTTTACGGTGCCTGAAGGCAGACTGGGTGACTTCTTACAGTACTTATTTGCCCCACTTTATTACAAGCCCGTGGATGAATTAGCTGGTACCTGCTAATGAGTGAATGCAGACCAGGACGAATCCTGCTCAGGCTCAACTCGGCTTGCCTGGGGTAAACTTAATGTGACCATGACTTTTTCTGCTTTCCACTGACCAGTTAGATGCTGTGCCAATCTTGATTAACCGGGCAGTTTTAAAAACTGAATTCAATTAATTTCATCACAGAGACAAGCCCTCTGGCCATGCTAGTTTGCAGGGAGAGGCACAGAAAATAGGCTTGGATCACTACCTGCATTTCTCTGGAGTCACTGAAATCATATCCATTAATTCGTAACCTGAAAGTACAAAAATGAAGCTGATAGATGTGGCAAAAGAAGTCATGATATGGTGTTTCACAGAATCCTATGACAGAGAAACCATGCTTTAAGAGGCAGTGCTGAGTTCTTGGTATGAAAGAGAGAGCCTTTTCTGTGGATCCAACACATTAGTAATGATAAACAGATTTTCCAATGGATGTTGATTTAGGAAAAATAGGATGGATTAATACAGGCATTCATCTTCTCTGTCAGTTCAGTATCAAGATCATTTTATTTGATAGTTTAATGTAATAAACTGCCCTTTTCCTTAATACATATTTGGGAAAAGTAGGCAATATTGTAATACAGTAATTAGCCGTATTTGCCTTTACTATGTGTGAATAAGATTAATATACTAGACTGTTCAACCTAATTGATCTATTATGTGATAGGGGTTCACAACTAGACTGCAAATTACAGTTTAACCCCCCAAAGGGCTAGACTTGTTTAGAAAATGTGCGAGTCTTTAAGAGATAAAATTAATAGAACTGACGTTGACCTAAATATTCAGTGTTATTAATTGTATCAGTGGATTGTGCTGCTTTTATGTGCAGCTAGGAAGGCAGCATGCTTAGAGAGGGACTGGGTTTATGACAGCAGTGGGAAGGGTGGCTAACAGAAAACATGACAATTATTACAAACCAGGTTTCCTGGTTAAAAAAGTGATTGTCACAGGCCCTTAAAATTGCTATTCCATGTGGTTGTGATTAAACAAATCATCCGTGCAGTGCATTTGGAACATAATGGCTCTGTGGGAAAAAAAATGTAAATCAGGTTTTTGTATTAATGAAAACAGTTTAATATGGTTTTAATGACCCATTTTTCAGTCTTCACCAGAAAGTAATTACCAGTTAGATAGTTAGTGCTCTGGGCTTTGTTCTGGCTCTCAGAACTCCTTCAGCCGGTCACCCGGGGGGAGTCCTGCGGTGCTTTTGGGCAGCTGTGGGCTGGTGACCCAGCAGCAACGGGTCCCTTCTCCACTGCAGCTCCCTGCCCTCTGCTTCATGAGGTGCATGAGGGACAGGGGGGGTCTATGCCTCCGAGTTCCACATTTTTTGCTGATAAGGCCAAGGGTAAACCCATAATGAGAGACAGCAGCTGCCCTGAAAACAAAAAGTGGGGAGAGCTGGTGGTGCCTGATTAATAAGTTCTCTCTGGGAGAAGGCCAGGGTCTGGCAGCTGCAAGAGTGAACAGCTGGGCACGGGGACAGGGTGGGGAGCAGCGCACAGACCCGAGAGTGCTCAGCTTTGCTCCCGAGGGAGGGTGCGGCCCAGAGGTGCATGGTTAGGGGGGATGGCCAGCAGGTTCCACTGGCCACGACTGACTTGTTCATCTCCAGCAGAGATGTCAGTTGCCAAGGAAACTGGGACCAGGACCCAGGATTTGTGTGTTCCTCCTCACCTGCCAACCTAGCAAACCCCACTGACTCTCTGCTCTTGTGTGTAGAGGCAAAGGTCTGACTGTAAATGACTGAGGTCCTTGCATGTTTCTAATGCTTAGAAAGGGCTACCAGCCAGTGGCTATCTATTCAGAACAGAGGATTACAGTGTTAGTTCCTGCTGTGATGCTGCCAGTGCCGATGTTCACCTTCTAAGAGCAGCGCTGCCGTGGGCTTGGAGCAGCCACGAGAGCAGGTAAGGTGGCATTATAGAAGTTGCTATTGAATGTAGAGCAGGAAAAGGGTTCAGAGAAGTCCTGGATGCTATGTCAGAGTGGAGGCTGGGCTATCATAATAGTCTGTGCCTTCAGTGCTTGTCTTTCTGAGCCTTCTGGTGGAAAGAAGACCAATGCTACCTCCTACTCACACAGACTCAAAATTAATGACTTCTAAGGTTCAGGTTAAGTCTAAAAGTTGGAAAATTTCTTGTTTCTGGATGTTGGGCTTGCTGCACTAGGTTAGCAGATTTGCGTATGCTTGCTGAAGCTCAAGCACAACTGAAATGTCTCTTGTTTGGAAGTAAAGACAAGAATCTTCCTGGTACTGTCCCTGCCCCTCTCAATGAGAAGTGGAAGGTCAATCTGTTGAGTGTCTAGTGCCCTGCTTGGAGTACTTCAGACTATACCCTGTGGTGAAGCATTGCAGCAGGCAGTGGGGTAGCATCTGCAGAACCTGTGCAAGTTATTACTGCAGGTGCTGGGGCCAGGAGCATCAGAACTGGCCTTTTAGCTTGTGAGCCAGATGTTAATACTGGACTCTCTTAAATGCTTAAGAGAAAGATACACTTAGAATTGATGTTCCTAACACTTCCTTTGACTGGGAAACACCACAATATGTGTGTGAGACCAGTCAATACAGAGGGATGAGACTTCATTCAATGTTCCTGATACAACTGAGAAGAAGTAAAGTAGATTGAGGACAGAGAGTGAGAACACAAGGAGGTTTGCAAGGAGGGGAGGATCCTTCAGACTTTATTTATCCATTGTACAGAAATATTTGAAAGTAAACAGAAATCAATTTCCTTCAAAACCCTCCCAGGTCACCTGCAAGGGAAATAATGTGACACAACTCAGTGCTGTGCACTGCAGATTTTGTCAAGAACATAAAGAAACCTAGTGCTTTATTTTTATTTTTGAAGTGGATGTGGTTCACAAGGTATACCATGGAGATGATTCAGTGCTTACAGTTGTGACATGTCAGAGCCTCATAAGCTCAAAGACGACTCTTTATTGTAGTTTCCTTTTCATCTTCCAAACTTTGAGCCCTTGTGTTAGTATTATTTTCCATTTCCAATGTGAAATAAGGAGCATATTCTAAACAATGGTGCTCTTTTGATACATGCGATAATAAAGAAATACTGACTTGGGGAACAGCAGATCATAGCTGTCCACAAAGAAGTACAGAGAAGTGCTAATCCTTTTGGCATGGCACTGCAGCAGTTGCTCCTGCTGGCTGATGGAAAGCCAACAATTATTTTTCTCTTCTAACATATCAAGGACAAAGGAGCTTCCCTTCGCAGCCCATCTCTGCCCTAATTTATGTTGCGGCTTTTTAGGGAAAGGAGCAAAAGTCATTTTAGGAGCTATTGAAGGATATCTTCCTCTTTTATAGCTCCTATATGTTTTTGGCAAGTGAAGTAGAATACATTTATGGGCCACATCAATGGCAGCTGCCTGCAAAAGGTTCAGGAAGGGCTTAATCACCTCCTTGGAGGTGGCCAAGCTGCTCTGAGATCCTACTGAACAGTGAAGGTAGGAGGCACCTTGCGGCCCCAGGGGAAGGTGGCTCAGCAGATGGGACTGCAGGGCTGGTGGGGCTGTTCTCTGCATAAAGGGAGGTGGCAGGGCCACATTAGGAAGCCAGAGCTCAGGGCTTGTGGGGCTGTGTATTGGATTATGGTTTGTGGCAGGTTCTTCCTGAAACAACTCTGTTCTCTGCTGCTGCAGAGACCTTGGGGGATAATGCTATGGGGAGCTTGTTGTGATATTGCTGAGGAAAGGCTCTGGGGACTGTCACCCTTGCTCCTGCAGACAGGTAGTTGAAACTCATAAAGGGCTCTGGTGCCTCATCTCACTCCTAGGAGCAGCTGCGAGGTTTGTCTTTGGAAGTGCTTTGTAATTTAGATGGTTTTGTGCCTCACATAGAATGACTTTTGTTGTCCTGTTCTGCGTTGAGTGTGGTGGCAGCTCCCTGCTGTTCTGCGATGGGAGCCTTAAGATGAGTAACACATGTGTAGCAGAAGCTATTTAAAAAGCTTTGTGGAGATCATTCACATGGTTAGTAAGCGTATGTGATCAGATCCAAGCTGACTGACCCTGACAAGATATCACTACTGCCAGGTGGGATTCCTTGTGTGGGACAGAAAATTCCCCAAAGAAGGCAGAAAATCTGCTTGCTTTTTCTACTAAATGTGGCTCAGGATGAAGCAAGGACTCGCCACCACATGGCCCTTGTTATGGGAGGAATGAAGGGCTAGAGCCCAGAGGTGGCACAGTGTTTTCCTGAACACTTAGAGAATAAACAAACCCTGCTAAGTGCCCAACTGGATATTTTGCTTAATGCTGGATTGACCCAAGGGGCCTGTTCTGATCAGGACAAGGTAGCTGAGAGTTGGCTCCTAGGTGTTACAATTTGCACTGCCTGTGTATTTTAATTATGAAATCATCTTATTTCCTCTTGTTCTCCCTGAAGTATCTCTGGACTTTGAGAAAGTCACAGGGAGAGTCATGCAGCCTGTGTCTCATATTGGAGAGGCAGGTGCTTAGGTCAAAGACTGGCTTTTCCTCTATGAGTGTAGTGCTATTTAGTGCATATTGGCTCTGGTTTCTGACTAAAACCTCTCTAGGCTTTCATGAATAAAAAGCAATGAGATTGGCCAGGAATAAGAGCCCTAGGAATTTTGATTTTTCTACCAGACTGAGCTGCCTAAAGCATCCCATGCCTTGAAGACTGGTGGGTGGGAGTATTTCCACAGCCAGTGGGGTGGCTAAGTGGGAAGCACATGGCAAGCCTCTGCAGAGTGAGGGTTTAGCCCCTCCATGACCTGCTAGCTAATACAGTGTTTGGCACTTGAACAAACTGGCTGCTGCTGTAACCGGTGTGATGTTTCAGCCACATTAACCCAAAAGGGACACTGCTGTCTCAGGCTCAGTTGCTTCTGCTGATGGTGCTGTGCCAATGTACATGTGATTTGCACACTCCTTACTCTGCTAGGACTACCAGATTTTGTCAAAGGAACCTGAAATGAATGTGCCAATGCCTGTGAATGGCTGTGGATATTGGTATTTGTAAGCTCCTGGTCCAAAAAACCTCCTTCAACTTTTTCATTCTTTTCTCCTTTCCAACTGCAGTGATGCTTTCTTCTCAGGAAGCTGCATTCATCCTTTTATTTGTCTTTTTAAATGCTGCTTTGTCCTGCTCTGACATCTATCCCTCTGTTGTCTTGTCTCTGCGTTTGATGGCCAGATGGTTGGGATAAGCTCTGTGTCTGGAGACATTTGGGGACGCCAAAAAGCAGGGTTCTTAATTTTTGGCTAGGCAATACTTGTTTTATCTTGTTCCTGTTGCTGTGATTTTGTTTTATCTGGTTTTAATGTCTGCTTTCTTTAAAAACAAATGTTGGGGGAGGGTCAGGCTCTGAGTTGAATGACTGTTGCAGATTCCTGAGCCCATCTCTGTGTCCTTTTCCCTCTGGAGTCCTTTGCTATACCCCAAAGCTGAGGCCATGCTTACTTAACTTGGTAGTCCTGCCTGTGCCAGGTTTGTGCTCTCCTGACTGTGATGTGGGAAAAGTGGGAAGGAGGGAGTTGCTGAGGTGGATATGCAGAACTTGCAGGGAAATGGGTAAACTCACAGGAGGTGTCTGTTCTCCGTCTGAAGATTTTTACAGATTGGCTTTCTGGAGCTGGGAGTTGGTCTGGGGAGGTGGGGATCTCCTGCAAGCAAAGCCCTGTGTCTTCCCAACGTGGATTGCTTGGCTGCCTTCTTAGAAGAGCTTGGGGAGTTTCAGAGTAGCTGTGTAGGAGAAGAGGGATTTGTGGTTGAGCTTCTGGGAATTAAAAAGGGTTTTAATCTTGCAAACTGAAAATGAGATCCCTTTGATAGGAACGGTTGGACTCAATGATCCAGTGGGTCCTTTCCAACCTAGTGTTTCTGTAAAACTAAGGTGAAATTCAGGCACTGCTCAAGTCACTGGCAGTTGTGTTCTGAACTTCAGTTGCATCAGGATTTTAGCTGTGTGGAGAAAGAGCTGGAGCTCTGTCCTCTGTGGTGTTTGCTAGTGAAGCTCTATAGCATGAACAGCTTCATAGGAAATAAACATCACAGCTGTAGTGCCAGAGCATTCAAACTTACATGTGCATGTTCAGACCACAGAGGAAAAACCTGTGGGGGTGTTTGTAGGGTTAAATTGCCTGTGCTCGTTTTTGTAGTCAGGAGAGAGTGTTCTCCAGCATGGACCATTCCTTCACTTTAAATGTGGCTTTTCCTCTGGAGGCAAGAATCTGTTTAATGTCCACAGGATTGTGTGACCTGCCTGATATGTTGGTGTGGTGAATAAGTACTTCTTATCCATACATGAAAATCAAATGACAATTCAAAGGAGCCAAATGAAAAGGCATTAATTAATTTTATAAGAATAACAAGGACTTGCAGAAGTCCCTGTATGGGGTTGGTACATGAGCATACACCAGAAAAAAGGTAAATTGATTTAATTGCCTTTTTTTTGTTGTTGTAATGTATGATTTTTAATTGGATACTTTGGTCAGGAGATGGTGCTGTAAATATGTCCAGTTGTCTTTTACACTCCTTTAAGCATGCCTAGCGCTATGCAATATTGAACTCTGAAAGCAGATTGCCCTGAAGGTCTGCCCTGCTGTGAGATCTGCCCTGTGTAGCTCTGGGAAGAGGAATGAATTACATGGCTGAGGAGCTGTCAAGCAGTTTTTGTACCTCAGATGTGGTCTCCTGGTGATTTGCTATCACCTGATCTTTCCTAGCAATGAGACTTTGTCCTGTCCTTTGCCTTTACCCCCTCCCCTGCCCAAGGATGTGCTGTTTGGGCAACTGGTATCAAGTCTCAAGCACTGAGCTCTTGGACCATCTGAAATAGAACTACAGCAAAGTTCCTTTTAGTAAAGTGAATTCCTACTGACCTTAGCAGTTATATCTTATGCCTTGCATGCTTGAGGTGGCTTGGATAACTAACCAGCAGGGAAAGTCGTCTGTAGACATATCTTCACAAATCTTTTTGTCTCAAATCTGAGATCCAAATACAGAATCTGATAGGATCCGGTGTGTCCACTAATGATTCCTGAAGGATTGCTAAAGAGACAATAAACCATTAATGGGCTGCTCTGAATTGTCTCTAGTTTGTATAGTCTTCACACAGACTTTTTGTATGTGCTTAACAGTAACAAAATATTATGCAGTTAAAGCGTCTGGAGAGAAAAATAAGCTCAAAAACCCTCTGTAGTTAAATGGCAATGTATACGTGACTGTAGATAAAATACGTGTGCTAACAGACCACTGCCAGGCCATGTAGTATTTTTGCCTTGTAATGCCAAGAAATAGACAGTGGCTTTGGGATAAAGCATTCTGCCTCTGTTTTTTCAGATTGCTAAAGCCAAACATGCTTTAGCTGAGCTGAGTGATCTTGCAGCTCTTGCTGCCTCATCATACAGCACTAACTACATTGGCTAAATTAGCACAGTGTTATATCTGGCAGACTAATGACTAGGAAACCTGTCCTGGCGTAGCTGCCCAACCAGGTGACAGTACAAGAATGCTTCTTGTGTGGCCTGGTATGAAGACTAACATCAGCTGTGGGACATGATTCCTCTGAATCTGAAAACCTGCTGCTCGTTGGCTTGGGAGAGCAAGCTGATAGTGGACTACCCTCTGATACCAATGCTGGAGCTCAGGTCTTGGTGGCACATTTAACAGCATCGCTGCTTCGGCTTGTCTCTTTTGCAGAATAGTTTGTTTTTCTTAACAGTTTTGGTGGTGCCTTTTTGCACATAAAGAGTTAATGACTAGAGTGGTAAATACTTTAAATTCTTTTTGATAACTTCAAAAATGTTTTCCGTAGCAGCTGAGTTGTCAGAAAATATTTACATAAGTGCATCTGTGAACCTCGCTACAATATCTTAAGATCTGCAGCAGCTTTGTCACTTCCTTACAAATAGCTGCGAGCGATCTATTATGTAAAAAGGTTCAGTTTAATTTACAGGAATCCTTACATTTTTCTCCAAGTACTATGTTTAGTTTATTTTTTTTTTAAAAATAACTACTGTGGCTTTTTTAATGCTTCTCTGCAGAAGTCTGAATGATTTGTAGGGGAACACAATACCTTTTTATTAGGTAGCTGATGCAGAGAGGGAGGAGAGAAGAGAGAAATCCTTGTGTAGGTGAACTGTTCTCAAAGCCACCCTCGGCACTCCTGGCCCAACATGGAGGTGAAACTGGTCGTGGTTTAACTCAAAGTTAAAACTTTTCCTGTTGAGGACCTCTGAGGTGATGCCAGCATCAGCAATGCCCAGAGGAGTACATGTTCCACCCCGCTTCAGAGCTCAGTAGAAGCCCTTTAGGGCTGGTGGTGACTGATCCTGCTCAGCACCTGGTACAGACATTTCTGGTGGTTCTGCTGGGAAGACCAACAACCTGGAAAATGCCTTCCACCTCCTGTGAAGCTTTTGGAAGTTTAACTTATCCAACAAACTTTAGGTTTCAGTGCAGTGACTTTTGAAAAAAAAGTAACAGGCAGAATCTTTGTTCAAAGCCCTGATGTTCATGTCAGCTTTGTGCTGTTTTCTAAAACTGCTGTTACTGCTTGAAGTCTGTGTGTGTTTTGATTCTAAAACAAATGGCTGACGTTAATGTAAATTGGCTATTTACATTAGGTAAGCTGACTTTCAATCTCTTCCCCCTCTTTCAACTTGAAAGATAAAGCTGTCCCTTGGTTGAACTGGTCCGAAACAACAAAATTGTCTTAAACTTGCACCTTGCATTGTTCTGAATGCAAGTTTGATATAGACTCAACCCTTTCGATATCTTTAAATGTGTTATGTAAATTTGACCTACCCAAGTTGCAAAGCTTTCCTGAACAACTAGGGACTTGTTGGCATATGTCCTTAATCAGCCGAAAACAATCAGGGACACTTCCTGAGGTTGCTTTGTTCTTCTCCACTGTGATGTGTATTGTGTGTGGTCACGTTCTCTAAGTGTGTGAAGACTTACTCACACTGTGGGAATTTCTTCTCTATCTGCATTGCTGATGTAACCAGTTATTCAGACATATTTCTCTTTAAGTGTAAAGCGAGAGACAATGATGTTAATGGGACCAATTATTTTTTCCTAGTGTAGTGTCCCAGATCTGACTTCTCCTCAGAGAATACAATGTTTCTCTCTCACTTTATTTTCTCCCAACACTAGATGATAAATTACCAAGGAGAAGATTGAAAGAGATGAGTGATCTTTCTCTCAAACTTAGTAATATTGAAAGAATGACAAGTTGCTGTCTAGAGAACTGAAATAACATGGCAATGAAGGCAGACTTTGAGCTGGTGCAGCGCTCCCTGGGGAAACGGGATGTATTGGCAGAAATTCTGTTAACTTTCCTGTGTACTTTCTTTCAGTGGAGGACTGAGGTCACTATATGAGCATGCCGATAGAAGTTTGCACAGGAATTGTGAGATTTCCAGAAATATCCTGTAGAGTTAATGAAATTTCTCAGGAAATTGTGTCTTCAAAGCCATTTAACAAGAAAACATTCTATCCTTTGAGAAGGAGAAAACAAACCGATATTAGACTTGGTAGTTTGCTATTTGTGGGGTTTTTTTGTTTGTTTGTTTCTTTTTTAAAAAAAAAGGCCTGTCCAAAGAAACTCTGGAAACTTAATTTTCTTGAGCTGGTGTTTGAAAATATTTGGTTTAGGGTTTCTTGCTGAATAGCCAGAAAACTGTCAGAAGTGACTGAGTTGAAATGTCAGGAATTAACAGGGAAATATTCCTGTACAGCTTAGTAATCAGACATAGTTTTACTCCTCTCAATTTGTCAAGTACTGTGAGTAGTGCTGTTATGTAGTTGTATTTTTTTTTCTTCCTAAAAATGAGTAAATAAATGCACTCTTTCAAGATGGAGAAGTCCAGAGAAGATAGGACTAAATAGAGCTCTATGATTTAAAACACAGTGATTGCAGTTGGGCTAGGAGTGCTACCAGTGAAAAGCGCAGTCCACTAACATGCTCTTTCAAAACATTTGGTGCAATCTCAGTTTCCTATTTCAGTTTATTTGGCTCTTACTCCACTACATCCCAAGAGCTGCAGTGGGAGGCACTTCCTAGTCTTGGCTCCAGAGGCATAAAAAAATCAATTCTCTTAAGAGTCGAATACAATTTTTTCTGAAACATGGTTAGCTTTGTGCTCTGATCACTATGGTGACCTCCAAATTAATGCAGTAGCAATCTGATCCACTGGGTGAACCCTATTCCCTCCTCTTATACTTCTGACCTTTATGACTAGGTCTCCTAAAGCATGGCCAAAAAAGAATCTCTGATTGCACAATGAGAACAAATCAAATTTGATTGCCGTTTCATGATGGTATGTAAAGCCCATTGGGTGGGAGTAGAATTCAATATTTTCTTTTAAGTTGTTGGAAGAACTTGCTGCAATTCAGGCAACACTTGGATTGTGAGAAAGGCTGTTTTCCAGCCTTGTAGAGCCATCCCAATTGGCGAGACTATCACTCTCCCCATGTCTCAAAGAATCTGAACTTCATTATGAGTTTTCATTTTCTTTGTCCTGCACAGACTTCATGGTTCCCAGGGTGCAGCTTCCCGTCTAGCCTTGTTGCTGGGCAAATGTCTTCTTCCACCTCAGCTTTTCTTTTGCGCTCAGGGTTAACTCTTCTAAAGGTCGCAGTTTCACAGTGTGCATATCTTCAGCTGCTCTGCACCACTGAATTTGCTCTCACATTGTTTTTAGGTTTTGAAATTCTAATATCATTCTGTGCACCTCCAAAGAGCTTGTATCCCTCCTCGTTCTGCTTTAAGACTTAGAGTACTTTTGTCTCTAATTTCCCAAGGGAAGAAAACATTCTCTAGACTCTTGAAATATTGATTTGGGTTCAGATAATAAAAGGACAAATGTTTAGGTAGCTTACTAAGTGTATGACTTCACAACTTATCTCCTACTGTGAAATGAAGTGGGAATTTGAAGCTACTGGCTGGGATAGCTGTGAGGGTTCTTTAGGTACCCTACCTATCCTGTCTTGAGTTTTCTGAAATTTTGGGCAACTCAGTAGTTAATGTCATGCTCCTGTACAACTGAATAATCGGTCCTATTCTATTCCCAGGGGCTTAACACTTTTTTTCTAAGTTGTGACCACCAGTGAAGTGTAATACTGCTGCTGCATGCACTTGCATGTGATGTTTCTTTTTTTTGTCTGAAGTGCCTGTTTAAGGATAGATGTCAGTGCTTCCTGAATTTGAATATGTAAGTAATTTGCTTTTGGTAGGCCAGTCCTTTGGCTCCCCATTCTTTTTAGCGGAGCTTCCTTTTTTGGGCATTCTATTTTCTTGGTAAAGTAAGTGCTGTGTACTCTGGTCCAGTTCTGTGTGCACTACCAGCATTTGTTCTAAGCAGCCAGATTGCTTTTGAGCTCTCTTACCTTAAGAACCTTTTCAAATAGTAACACAGAAGCAGAAGCCTTTGTATTCCCTCAGTGGGGTTGTTCTGAGACACCCAGCCCCATTGTAGTCTGTTATTCTTTACAATTTAGCCTTCCATTTACTCTTTTGGAGAGGGATTCTTTCCCCATTTGGCAATAATTACGTGGTAATACACAAATAAACTTTGACTTATGAAATGTAATTTATCAACAAGGACTTTCAAGTACTTGTATCTTCTCTTCCCATGCCCTACACAGCTCAGAGCAAGCCTACTCTGTTCTCTTCCTCCTGAAGCTGCTGTTGATTGCCACTTGAGTCTTCTTTCCATCTTCTTTCTCCTTAGCCTCCGTACTTCGTGCAGCAACTTCCCTTCCTTCACCTATCAAACATCTTCAGATTGCTCTTTTCTGCTTGACTAGATGTGATATTGAGCAATGATGTGTGAATTAAGTACTGGGATGGAGACTTGAATCTGGGGTCAATTCCCAGATCTGCCATTTCTTTGAGTAACTTGTTTGAATCACTGAGTCTTCTGGTGTCCCACTTCCCCTTTATAAAAAAAGGGGACAACAATACTGCTTTTATCTTGGGCTGTGAGGCCTCTGGGGCAGGAAAGGACTGTTACTTTGAGCGTGTGTAGAATTTAGCACAATGGGGTCCTCTTCTTGGAGATAATAGCAACAACATGTGCAACGTTCACATAACGCGATTTATCTTTCATCTTCCAATGCACTGGATTTCCCAGAATGCCATAGTATTTTCTTTTTTAGATGTGAGAGGGTTTTTTTTTTTCGTTTGTTCATTTGGTTTGGTTTTGGTTTTTTTAGGGGTTCTTGTTAGCATGCAGATATGCTTTATGGCTTTCTGTCCTTTTGCCCTCTGAGAGGAGGGAGAAATGTGGCATAAACATGGTGGTATATTGCACATTTTTCTGAAAAATCTCCTTGGGTGGGTTGTCAAGATGACTAACCAGTTTCAAAAAATCCACCCTGGTAAGCGGAATCATTTGTGATATACAGGGAGAAATGTGTCTGGATTCCATGCCATATGATGAAACACATGCTAAGAGGAAGCCAGGCAGACTATCTTGAGCATTGATGGACTCCAAACACTACTCAGCTCAGATATATTTTCTTTTTTCACCAGTGTTAGGACAGCCTCAGAAAATAAAAGGCTTAACAACAAGAGGAAAGAAATGATTGTCAAAAATCAAACTCATGAGATCAGTATGTACAGAGTAATATGACTGTGTAGAGGTGCAGTGTGTGGTACGGTCAGTTTATTATAAATGGCATTGGGTGGACTGTCAGGAAGAAAAATATATTTTTTTAAGGTTAATATTAAATGGCAAAAAGCTGTTCTGGCTATCTGTTATGCTGTGCTTAGGAGAAGTGAGAAGCTTCTTGTGGTACAGTTGACTTGAAACAAATATTTGGCTTTGTAAGTATCTTGAAGTATGAAGCAGAACTGGGTTAGAAGGATCACAGCATTAAAGACTGAGAAATTCATCTGGTTTGTAGATGTACAAATCATGGTCCAGCGTGTCTAAAGGGTGTAGATGGGCAAAGCTCCCTTTCAGCAGATCTATTGTACCATTTATTGTGCTCTACAGGTTTGTGCTTTGAAACACAACTCAGTGGACTATGAAAGCATCCTTGATTTTGTTTAGCATCTCTGCAGGACAGTGTAAAATTGTTAGTTTCTCCTTGAAGCTGGAAAGGCTACTCTGAGCAAGTGAAGCTCTTGTGGAATCCACGTGTTGAACTGTTTTAGGAGCTTATTGCAGACAGCATTAACACAGGACACTTGTGCTCTTTTGAGGCTCATCAAGTGTTATAGGATGATTTCAAATAAGGAAAACGGCAATTGTGTCAAGGAAAATATTCTTCTAAAAGGTCTTTAATAGAGAATTAAATAGGAAATGTTTAATTGCTATGCTGTACTGGGTGTAAGTTCCTGATAGCCAATGCCTTGTTTCTAGCACAGTCCATTGCAAAATGCTTCTGAAGCTGTTGTGAGAGCCCCTTGAAAGATGTGAGGATGCTGTGTTTCAGGTAATGACAGGACAGTGTGAACTTAGAAACATGACTAGTTTTTCAGAATACTTGATTATATATGAGGGGAACTGCTTAACATATACACTTTGATCTGTTCTGGAAAACCAGGATGTGTAGAATGAGAGAATATTGGTAAATATACTCCACAGAGGAATCTCTCAGATACATTGTACAAATGAACAAATTTACTTTCTCTAACTTCCCAGAATGTTCTAAGAAGTCTCTTCGACCGCACTTAAGAGCTGTTCTTAAACTGTTGTCTAGACGTGTATCCCAACTGTTCACAAGCAAAGCTGCTGGACTCTTAACTTCCGAGCAGTGCGTACAAATGGAGACACCGTATGTGCATCCTCTTCAAAAACCTAGCTGGCAGCTCTATAATTTCAGCCCGTGATTGATCAATGTGCCACTGTTGAGGTGCAACTGCTCTAAGAGATGTGCCGTTATGCAATATTACTGGAAATGGCTGCTGCAACCACAGGCAATGATAAAGCACCATGGCAAAGCAGCATGGTGTTTTCATGCAGAAAGACAGATTCCATCACAGTCCCAGACCGCAGTCAGCAAGCGTTAGACAGTCTGTTGCTATCGGGTACAGTCGTTCTAGCCAAGATGCAAGATTTAGCAGATGTTTAGCAAAAAGTTCCATTCTTCTTGCCACAGACACATGTGGAGCTGTCAAGAGTCTAGTAAAGATTTTACAAGTTTTATAAGTCATAGTTTATTGAGCTTGGGAAAGAATTTAATATGGCATCGTGATCTTGGAAGCTGTATTTTTATTCTGAAATAGTATCTTTTAATTTGTTTTTCTTTTAAAGGTAAGCTCTGTTTTTGTTATAACTAGTCAGAGAAGCTAAGTAGATTTTGTAAACGTTGCTTCTCTTCCTCTTTGGAGTGTCCTGCAGTATCTTCTTAGGTTACACAATAGTGTTTTCCTCTGAGGGATAAATTACTAGCAAGCTGAATCAGCACTCTTGAAGCAGCTTAGATCTGGCTTAACTTTGCTCTTGAGAAAGTTCTTTACCAAGTCTCATAATCACTATGGAGTGGTACCAATAAATGGAATGCAATTTATCAGCCATTGTTAGCCATGGAAACTTGTTATATTTAGATTAGCAGTTTATGTAAGTGAAGGACTTTTTAGGACATGAAACAGTGCTGCACATCACAGGAGGCATTCTTAGAGAAGGATCTACTTTGGACAAGGAGATGCAGCTGTGGAAGTCAGTGCAGTTTCTATCTGCTGGGCACAGAGCCTACTAATAAAAGTGAAAAATTAAGTGTGATAATTTTATAATAGCTTGATACTTGTGCTACAATTATATTTAAAGCCATCTACAGTAACTCTGAAGTGCCTCACTTCCCATTGAATTTCTGTTGATTTCTTTAAGCCCTATGAAGTTTACTGCTGGGTATACGTGCTGGAGAGAGTGCTCTCTATCAGCCTTGCTGATGTGAGCTGAAGCCGCAGGGATTTGGGTGTGAAATAAAAGCAAGGGGCTGGGCAGGCATTGTAAGGAATTTTAAAAAAGCCCTAGTGCAGACACACAAAGTTAGCAAGTACTCCAGCTTTCTACATGTCTTTCACAAAGACAGTCTGCCTTCTCAGCACTCCTGTATGGGTTTGAGAAGTAGCTCAGTCATTGTTTTGGAGGCTCAGAGACCAACATAAAAAAAGGTTTCCTTCCCTACAAGAAAAGCTGGGTATAGAGCTCAAAGCTCTTAATGGACACTCCTCTGCTCTGATAGTGACACCACTGTCTTCCATCTCTTGAAGCTCCTGCTGAATTATAAGCAGGAATGAGGCTTGTATAGCACATGGAAATGTATTTTCCTCACCAGCATAGCAGAGAACAACAGCTTGTTCAGTGCTCTGCAGTTATGACAGGGCTGCAGTGCTGTCTCAGGGTGAGAGGGCTGCTACTCTTGTGTGGAAAAGCATTAGCGCTTCTGCTCTCCTTTGTATGTGTCAGTTCAGAAGGCTAACACCACAGAAGAAAGATGATGAAAAATGACATAACCCAAACAGAAAGTGCTGGCAAAACCAGCTGGCTGTGGTGCTGTATTTGTTAGTGGGCTCAACATTTGGATAGGACCAATATAAAACCTACTATCTGGAAATCTGGATCTGAACCACTAGTTGAATACGAGAAGCAGGATCCGCAGGCAGTAAGTGATTCTCACTCACTCCCAACAGTGTGGAGGGAATGTGAGTTTGTCCAGCCTAACCTGGAGCAGAACCAGCTCGAGGGGGAGTGGAGACAGAGGTGCAGTGGGGGGAGAGGAGTGTGAACCACAGCAATGTTTCATAAGGGGCTGGGAAGCAGTAAGTGGTAAGAAATGCTGGGAGTCAGGCATGGGAGTTCAGTGACTGAATCCACCTTGATTCAGGGTCTGCCTTTGTTACGTTTTCTTTGTTTCCTCAGACAAGGTACGATGAACACAGGTTCTCAAGAGATCTACTGTCCATCTTGCACATGTGAGTAGCTCTCATTAATGTTAATTGGAGTTGCATGTGCTCAAAATGTGAAGACACCCTTGTGATGACTTGAGAAGGAAGACTGATATCTAAATAATGTGTAATTATTTGTGCAAAGGTATAATATGTGATATCGTTGCTAGGCCATAGTTGTTCAGAGAATTGTTCCAATAACATTTTCCTTTAGAAAAATGACCACACACAAAAAGTAACAGACTGTATTAATTTCTGCTTTGTTTTACCTTATGCTCTGTGTGCTCCTTTCCTGTTTTATAAACAAAAATTAGTGTTTCTGTAATTTCCCTCCCCCAGTAAAGTATCTTTGAAAACTAGTGTTTTCTAGAGGAGAATGAAGAGTCTATATCCTGAACTGCCAGCCTTCAGAGGCTGGTTAAGGGAAGTGGGAGCTTTGGTGTGTGCCTGAGCATAGTCTCTAAAGGGCAAGATTAATACTTTTTCTGACCCTAGCACTGTGAACAGCTACTGAAGTCAATGGGAACTAGGGAGGTTCAGGATCATGATCTACCTACCTCTTCCACTAGATGTCTAATGGAAGGGACATCTTGTTTGTAACCCATTTAAAAGAAAATTCACTTAACAAACCTTGTGTTAAAGCCCAGCTACATTGTGGGCAAAATGGCTCTTTTGGCTGGAGAAAGTATTTGCTCTGCAGTGTGAGACTACACTGGAGATAGCCATATGTCTAAACCGTCTTGTGTGAAAATTGTTTTATAGCAAAAACCCTCCATAGGTTGGATGTTGTGAAGTGCTCTGTGTTGCCTTTTGGTTGTTGTAAAATGAGTGTTCATAAACCAGGATACTGAAAGTTTCTGATTTCTCATAAAAAATCTCAGTCTTGACTCTGTTTCTTGCTCTCTAGACTTGACTAGAGTTTGATTAGTGAAGAAGTGAGTTAGAGCCTCTTCGTGGCTAAGACAAATTCTGGAAATTCCTTCATTACGTGACAGGGCTGAACAGCAATGTTGAAGTATCACAGGTGAAATATTCCTAAGAAAAAAAACCCAGCTTTTTTTTAAAGAATAAAATTGCTCCCTTTTGTCTGTGTCACTTCTGACTTAGCATGAAACTGATCTTTGCTGATCTTTACCTTGGTGTGTGCCCTGACTATACTCAAGGTGCTGTTAGGCACATGCTGGTTAGTTAGAGCACAAGATGAGTTTGATCAGAAGATCCAACACATTTCTCAAGGAAGAAACTTCTTGGTTTCATTGCAGCTGTTGGAGGACAGGGAGCATGCAGAGAGTGGAAAGGCTACTAACCCCTCATCCTTGAGGATATAAGCAAAACTCTCATGAAGGACTGTAGGTTTGTTTGGCAGAGGGGTTCCTGGCATCTCCAAGTTCAACCCTGATTTGTTTCAGAGATACCAAGTAAACTTAATATAGGGGGTGGCAAATCCTTTACCCTTTGCCAAAAGAGGCAAGGCCAATGAAGTTGTCATGCTTTGCCTTTTCTTCCTTCTCCTCTGCAAAGCAGGTGGGTCTTCAGGAGTCTGGTCTTTCCTCAGGGTTTCAGCTGGTTCGTGGTGTTAGAATTACAGCTGATGCCCCTTGGCCAATCATGCATTGCTGATCACCATTCAAGGTAAGAAACAAAGGACAGAGCTTAGCAGTCAAGAGGATACTGATGAGAGGGGAAATTGCTTATTTGAAAGGCTTTTTAAGCGCTCTTCTCTTTCTTGACAACAACAGTTTATCGCTCTCCTTTTATCCCTCTACATAGAGTCAGACACTGTTCATTATGAAGAAGCTCTTAAGAAACCCTGCTCTCCTCTTTGTTAATCTCTCCGTTCTGGTTTCTGTGTGCCAGGGAGAGAGGCTGGAGCATCTGCATGGCAGGGTGCGGTATTCTTAGTCTGAATATTAGGGAAAAAATTTTTCACAGAAAGGGTCATTGGGCAGTGGCAGAGGCTGCCCAGGGAGGGGGTTGATTCACCTTCCCTGGAGGGGTTTAAGGGAAGGGTGGATGAGGTGCTGAGGGACCTGGTTTAGTGTTTGATAGGAATGGTTGGACTCGATGATCCCGTGGGTCTCTTCCAACCTGGTTATTCTATGATTCTGTGTTTTGGCAGAGGATTGAGCAGTGGCCAGCACAAACCTTGTCCTCGGAGATGATGTCAGCAGTGTAGGTTTTAAATTTTAGTAAAATGGAGATGAGGGTGAAGGAAAGTGAAGAAATACCAAAGAAACTACACCGCTGTGTTTTGAAATATGTTGACTGCCTATAATATTGGCTTTCTCTTATTACATAAACTAGCCTGGACTCCTCAGTTATACAGCTGTGATGTTAGCTGGAAAATCACAGAATTTCTTGGCAAGTAGCTCAATTGTTCTCTCCCTCCACTTCTGGCTGCCCATTGGTGAAGTTTACTGCGGGCAGTTAACATTGCTTGCATGCCATTTGTCTGATACCAATGGCAAAGTTTAGATTTAAGGTAAAGCAGCTGCTTTCAGATTTCTGCTCCCTTCCAGGGGGTGCTCAGTCCATCATTACCTCCTATGTACAAAATTTGTAGTTGTATTTGTTATTCCTAAAGGCCAAAACTCCAACGTGAGGCCTTATCTGCAGTTCTTTTACCACCCAAACCTTGCAGTCACATAGGCAAGGGGGCAATGTGTGAGACAGGGATAAAGCTGCTATTATTTTTCAGGTTGGGGTTTGAGGCGCAGGGAAACTAACTCTTTAAGGGACTGAGAAGGAACCTTGGGGGCAGTCCTTTAGAAACAGGGCTTTGTGGAAGACTTGCAACTGAACATAATCCGTAGTGTACTCTTCTGGCTTCTTTCTGTAGGGATGAAGGTGCTGGTTTCCAAGTTTCAGATGCAGTCATTTCCACCTGATCGCTTTGCGACTGCCCTATCCTTATGCAGAGCTGTGCTAATTTATAGTCTTTTAGACACATCCATGGGTTGTGTGTAACATTTTTGGCTATCAAGGAATCGGATTCAAAAGGCTTAAGTTAGGTTAACTGTCAGTTCTTGTATTTGAATACTTTTGTGTTCACTGTCAGCAGTGCCAGTAACTGTTGTTCTGAAAAGCCAAGACTGGGTAGAGTCATAGTACTTCATTTCAAAGTCTTTGAAATGTTTCATGACATGTTTCTAAGTCAACCTAAGCCGTTTTCTTTCTGGACAGCACAGCTATTAAGTGCTGCTTCTCCTGGTGCTTTAGTCCACAGGGACATGAGTTGAAAGTCAACTGTCCTTGTTCCTCATGGGTTGTGGGGCCCTGGAACAAGCTCCATCATCCGTGAGGCACTACAGATGAGCTGGGGGCGTGTGACTACACAGAGCTCAGCCACGGGAAAGAACAGGGCCTGCATTTTCCTGTATTTGTGGTAGGATCAATGCACTTCAATGTATGGATAGTGCCTGAGCAAAGTATCTTTTGTTTCCCAAATATCACCTTTTTTTTTTCAGTGATCTCCTACAGAAACCAACTTTTTAAAAAAAATGTTCTTTGTACTTCTGCATAGTCCCTACAGGGTTGTGGGGATTTGTCTCTGGTAGTAGTAAAGATTCTTCCTGTTTTGAAAGGAGAAAATCAAAAGTCATAATTGAAATCCTAGTATTGATGTGTTAAGTACAAAAATGTCTTAGGTCAATAAATGTGGGTTCAGAACTGTAACTCTCTCAAACTGCTCCTTCCTGTGATCAGAAAGGATGCGAAATGGCATTTTTATCAGTCAGTGAAAGCTTAGTTTAATTGGCTCCAGTCAAGTTTCTGTATTGTTCTGCGTAATCTGAATTAAACATTGGGTTGACTACATATGTGGCTTTATCTTCCTTGAAGACATAGGGTGTTCAGTCAGACAGTAGCATCAGCTTTGAAGTTAAGTTATTCATAGCTCAAGGATTGATTCTGACATTAACACTATTTCCCTACATTCCTTCTTGAAAATGCATCCCACCACCCCCATTCTTTCAGTTCCTGATTTAGTATTAATTTTAAATATCTGCAATTTTGTAGTAAAAAAAAACCAGAAAGCTTTCCTTCCACTCTACAAATAAAAGACCAAAAAGCAAAATTGTTGGGATTAACAGGGAGTGTTGCTTTGTACAGAATAACTTCTTGTTCATGTTTATAAGCTACCATCATATGCTTTAACATAGAGTTGTTTTGCCATTTCTGTCTGAACTGTTTCTGTCACTTAACTGGAGAGCTGGGGCAGAAATGCATGTAGTGGATATAGTGAAGGCTTAACCATACCTAAATAAATATTTGGCTTGTACCTTGCAAACCCATTTTTATTAATGATATACATGCCTAACAGCTTAGAGTCACTCACTTAAGTAGCCTTTGCTTTTAGCTGGCAGGTACAATTGAGTTAAGTGATATTTCCTTCTCTCTTTTTTCTCTCATTCTAAAGGGGACATGTGGGGGTGGAAGCATGACTTTATTCTGAACTTTCTTCTTGTTTCTTTAAGGAACTTTTTGTGTGAGAAAGACTTGATGTCAGTGCACAAAAAAATGACTTAAGATTTGCATTCTTTTGCCACAAGAATAAATGAACAAAGTTTGCAACTGAAAAGGCATTTTTACACCTTTTGTTGTTTAGGAACATAGAAATCCTATTATGCTTCATGCATAGCCCTAAGGAATGTGCAAACAAGTATTAGATCAATGGCATGTCTCTGCAGCTTCTTTTATCATGAGTATTTAAAACTGAATATTCAAACATTCATTCATATTTCAAACATCTGTCTCAAATAGTGCATTTGTGTTGGAGTATGTTTTATTGCCAATAGATAAGTTAAATGTAAAGCTTCTAAATGTTTTATAACTTGCAGATGCTTAGCTATAGTCTGTAATAGCGTTTGCAGAGTTTTTTTGATGCAACAGAGTGGAAAATCAGCAATAAGCTTTAAAAGGTAGCCAGGAAAAAAATACAGTACCCACCTGAAAGAAGTTGTATTTAAAAGGTTGGTCTGTAATTCTTAGAACTCAGCTCAGCTTTAAGCAATAATAGTGCAGTCTGCATCATTTTTGGACACTGTTAAACCATCTTTCCTCCCAGGGTAGTCCATACAAGGCTCATTCATGCTCCCATTTGCAGTAATCACCCCGCACAATTTGACAACAGCCTTATCAGTGCCAAGATTGGTGGTTTTCCAAGCTGGATAACCAAGGTCTGATACCGTATGGGGTTATCCTTCCCATCACATCCTTTCTCCTTGTTCTAGGGGGAGGATTTATGGAGAAGCTTGGTGGCCCAGCAGTCCAGTGGTGTGCAGTTTGTGCTCTCATGCACGTGTCCCTCATCAGTGCTGTGCCTGCCCTCAGCAGTAGTTCTCGTGGACCTTGTATGAAGCTGTCTTTCCCATTTCAGTATGTTGCTTTTGATTCTGAACTTGGAAAGTACACAAAAACGGTCTTGTGCAGAACATATTCATAAATGTCATGTTACGGGGGTAAAGTGGTTACTTCCCTGTCCTAATGAATCAAATTCAACCTCTGTGTGTGTGTGTGTCCAAAGATCATCTATGACTTTTGAGCTCTACTGCTTGCTTTACCTAGACTGATAAAATAACTGTAACGAGCGCCCCTGTTGCAAATATGCTCTATTGCTGTAAGATGAAGCTCGCTGGGGTAGTGTTTCCGCAGTGCTTGAGGAGATGGGGTCACTGTGTGAGAAGTGCGTCTATGTTAAGGGTTCACTCAAAAGCAAACATGCCCCTTTTGAAGAGATGCTCAACATTATAAATAAAAAAACATTTCTTCTTGTGGTGAAAATATTTTACAATGACATGAAATATTTTATCTGTTACTAAAGCCTTTCTGGTTTTGGTGAGATTTTTGCTGCCTCACTGGTGAGACTGTAGTGGGGAAATAGAGAAAGACCCTAGTCCTCTAAAGACCTTTTCATAAGTTCGAGCTGTGAATAAAACTTTTGTAGAGCTATGACTTTAAAAACAAATTAATATTCAAACAAACTAAATAAAAATCAAAGATAATGCATGCCTTTAAAAGAAAAAAGGAACCTCTCCTTTTTGTCGAGCACAGTATATCTGGAATTATTATACTGAATACTTTATAGTTCATTTTTCAAAATTAGCAGTGTCTTAACAAGGCCTCTCTTCTGGCAGTAATCTCCTGGGAACCAGATTTTTTTTTTTTTGTCAGGACACTAATAACTGTTTTTGCACCTCCTTATCTTGTCCACATCTTGTTTGCAGTTAAACTTGAGGAGCTGACTTCCATTTTTTGTGGTTGCAAGTACTTCAGCATCTGAGCATCTGGCTTTCTTTCCTTTACTGAAGTATGCTGGCAAAAACACTCTTGCTTGTGGATTGCCTGCATGTGTATTTTCACTTTTAAACCAAAAGACTGGCTGGAATGGTCCAGCAGAGATCTCAAATTTAACCTGTTCCTAATCTGTTTATGATAGCCAAGAATAAGACTTAGCTTAAACAAAACCATTGTTTGTTTAGCTTTCTGCTTTTGTTGGCTGAACTGATTTAAGATTGCATATTGTGTTAAGCCAGCAACACTATTCGGATAAACAAGCCATGCATGTGAAATGTGGTCCTCATCACCCTTTCCTCTTGTCTGGCCAGTTGTTTCTCTAGCAGTGGATGCAGCTAGTCTGGTGTGTAGAAGTGTCCAGATTTGGAGCTGGTAGCCAGCCAAGCAGTATGGAAGTGAACTGTAGTAAGATCTTGGTATTGAATGAAACACCTAGATGAATTAAAAAAAAAAAAGAAAAAATAAACTTCATTGTTATTTGTATGGAAGTAAAGCAGTGCTGATGTTGGAGCTATCTGTGCGGTACTGATATGGCACAAGACACTGCAGTGTTTTTTAGGGAAAAGGCTTCTTTTTCTCTGGAAAGAGGAGTCTGAGGGGAGACCTCATTGCTCTCTACAACTACCTGAAAGGAGGTTGTGGAGAGAAGGGATCTGGCCTCTTCTCCCAGGTGACAGGACGAGAGGGAATGGCCTCATGCTGCGCCAGGAGAGGTTCAGGCTGGACATTAGGAAAAAATTTTTCACCCAAAGGGTCACTGGGCACTGGAAGAGGCTGCCCAGGGAGGGGGTTGATTCACCTTCCCTGAAGGGGTTTAAGACACGGATGGATGAGGTGCTGAGGGACATGGTTTAGTGTTTGATAGGAATGGTTGGACTCGATGATCTGGTGGGTCTCTTCCAACCTGGTGATTCTATGATTCTATATTTGACACATTCGCATCAGCGTATTGCAGCTTTGTAGTAATCAAGATTTCAGTATCCTGACAAAGTTCATATGTGTTTCCTGTAGTTCTAATAGAACGAACAAAAACATGGAAATTACTTCAGGTGTGAACTGTTCAAGGAGGATCGAAACCTTTTAGGAATATGATATACTTTGTTGATGGAGGAGCCTCTGGTAAAGTGGTCTCGTTGCACTCCCTGTCTCTTTGAGCATGGCATCTCCTTTCTAGGATTCTTCCCTGTGCCAGTCCTGTCCCTTGCTTTCTCCTGTGCTCTTCACGTCAGTACCAGGCCCTGCACATGCTGTTTCTACCCTTGCCCTCAATCACCTTCAGGGACTTCGCCACTCCATGGTGGCTTCTCCAGTTACTGTCTCCTTGTTTCTCATGACTATGACTATCATGCCCGAGTCCTAAGGCAATGCTCCCATTTCCTAGCCCCAGCATCAGTCCTTTATCTGCTGTTATCAGCTTCCAGCTTCTCCCAATCTGTTTCTTCCTGATTTGTTCTCTCCCAGATGTAGTTCTCGCTGCCCATATTTTCTGCAGCCTGTTCATGTTGTGCTGGTACCAGAAGCAGCAGGATGTTGGGAGTGGCAGCATCCCAAATCTTTGCTCTTCTGTGTGGTGGTTTGGGGAGCAGTGGAAGAGTAAATAAAGCTGAGCCCCTGATGAGCCAGGCTGGAGACTGCTCTGTGCATGTGCGTTTAAAGAGAACTATGCTGACTCTCTCTTCCCCAAAGATTTACAGCCTGGCCAAATGTGATTATTTTTTTCTTTTTCTTTCTTTTGAATTAGTGAAAGGCACAGCAAAATCCCTTTGCTGAAGTGTGAGGCACTACATTCTTGGGAAGCAATTTGTGCCTTGAACTGGTCAGCAAGAATTTGTTGTAATGTTTATGGAATGATGTCTATTCCTTGAGCCGTTTTCCTAGAAGTACCTTAATATCTCTTGCAGAAACCATCAAAAGAGAATGCAAAACTTTAGTCCAAGAAAGGTACCTGGCATGAAACTTCCAGTCCAAAGTTTTGCAAAGCTATGAGTAACTGAAGGCAGGACTGGTAAAACATGTCATTGCTAGCTTTGTCTTTAATAATAGTTAATGTAAACAGAAAGTGTTGCAATGTATTTGGAAAGATACTCAACCTTCTGCTTTAGGTTTTAAGGGATTAGGAAGACACCCATGGTGTGAGGCAGATTATCTCACATCTGTCTAATTCAAGGCTTCTTGTGTCTTTCCTCTGAAACATCTGGCACAGGCTGCTGTCAGAACAAGAATATAAACTAATTTATATGTGCTTGTGTTTTTTATAGCTCATTACCATGGGCCGGTACTTTTTTTCAGTGAATTTTTCGTGAATCTGTTATATTTTCGGTTTTAGGTGAATCAAAACTAAAGGCTGCTTGTAGCTCAGAACACTCAAAGTATGTTCCTAACTTTAAAAAGGTCTGCCCAAGTAACTGATTTTATTTTTTTCTTTGGAAGTTATTTGGCATCTGAAAAAAAGTAATATCTCTTTTTTTTTAAGATGACCTAAACCAAGAAAAATTTGTCACAGCAAGGAGTTGTAAGTCATTTCATTTTGAAAGAAATAAAAATGTTAGGTTTTGGGGTTTTTTGTCTTTTAGTGAGACAGAAGGATTTCACTTAGCTCTTGAACTTACTTCAAGTGTGAAAATTTTAATAGAAGGAAACTTGAAGAAATGTGGTATATTGATGTGTGGCTAAGATCCTGAACTTTGTTGTTGGAAAAGCTAGTAGTAGGAGAAAGTTGATTGTGCAAGCATTTTGATTTTTCTGAAGACCACTATGCTCTGATTTTGAATGCTCTGTGGCCTTAAGCAGTGGCCATTAGAGATGCACCTCTGCTGCATGGTTATAAACCCTTTGTTATGCTGAAGTGGAACCCGTGGTCTTCTAAATAAAGGGTCTAATCAGGTAAGGGACAAAGGTGCTCAGTGCTCTGCAGGGCAGGGTTCAGTTGTGTAGTTCAGTGCTAGAAGCACTTGGAATAAAATTGATACCAATAGACAGGACTCACTAGAGCCAGTGATGGAGCTGCCTGTTGAGATTCAGGGTCTGCTGCTCCTGAGCCCAGTGGAACCAAATGGCAGCTTCATAGAAATAAAGGAAAAGAAGCCAGTGTCTTAGGTGAAGACAGAGTTTTTACCTGCAACAAAACTCCTGAGGTGGTGGTGGAAGCACGATAAAGGCAATATTGGGTGATTTTGAAAACCTAGCCCTGGGTGCAGACTGCGTCCCAAATGCTTAGCCCTGTTGGCCGAGAGGCTTTGAACACTGCTGCTTTTTTTTCTCAAGCAGGGAAAAAAGACCCCAAAGCCTCAAACCTTTGAACATCTTTAAATATCTTTACTGACAGGCATCCCTGCTATGACCAAATGTACAAATCAAATGTAACAAATAGTAAAGTTAATTAGTCAGCTACTTTTCCACTCTTCCTTTGTGCAGAGAAGTGATAAAGATAAATATGAAAGCACGATCTAAGGTCCATGAATTTAATAGTAAGAGGTAATTTTAAAAATAAAGCTCTTCTCACAGTGGTTTTCTTTCTTCAGGCTTCAGTCTCCTATCTGAAAGGCCGACCTCTACTTAGATGAGGGAATCTATTTAGTTAATGTAAACGGATGAGCTGAATTTGAAAGTGTTTGAGGGAAGGGATGGAACATCTAAAGGCTTACATTGTCATTAGTTTTATTTTAGTTAAAATAATTGTAAATGTTTAGTTTAAAATGGAAGGGGAAAAGTACTTTGAAATATAATTGCATTTAACAGTCTTGTAGCTTTGTACTTTGTGCTATAAATTGCGTTCCCGGCTGTTTTTCATCTCCTATAATTTAAATAAGTAAACCTTTTGTTCTTAAACTCACTTAGTTCCTTCTAATTCTGTTGATGGACATCCATTTCTACTGCTTTATTTTATGTTAATATTTAACAATGGCATGCAGTTACCCCCCTGCCAGCCACAACTCCACCTCATTTGGTTTTGGAAGGCTTCTTTTTGCCTTGGTCTTTAGTTTTATTGAAGAATCCAAACTTCCTGTCCCTGCATCTAGTAGGAGCAAGGTTTCTGCATAAACTTTCAGAAAATCCTTCCGAAGGACTCTAGCCCCCAAGTGGGGAAGGTGGTGCTGGGCTGTCAGCCTCTTTTGTTCCTTGCTCAGATGAAAGTATGAAGTGGATGATGCTTTGTGGGCTAGAGTAAAGCTGTGCCAAGGGAATGCAAATCCACTAGGTGTGCCCAGGTAATTTAAAATGGTCATGCTGGCAGCTTTTCTGCATGAGTAAAGCTGTTTAATTAATGCGTTTTCTCCACTTTCTTTTCTTGACAAGTTGATTCGAATTGAAATGGTCTGTAACGAGCTTGTCATGGGTCTTGGGGATAAATAAACCCTCTCCTGGAGGTGGAAAATAAAGAGTCTGTGTGTTTTGCATTTCTTTCTGACCAGAATGGTTGGTGACAGGTGTGTCAGGCTGACTGACAGTGTTGGTTGGACTGCAGCACCCACTCAGAGCCCAGACCTCGTCCTGGCTTCACACTAGTGCCTATGAAGTGAGGCACAGAACTCAAGTTAGGAGAACTGGCAACCCTTGTAGCATTTCTGCTTCTCCTACTTTTACACAAGTAACCTGGGAGTAGTGTGAATATAGTGGGTGCTGTGTGTAGGCCTCCACCCCTCCAGAAAAAGCTTATTTTTGGTTCGCTCAGCCTTGCATTTTGATGAAAGTGCAACGTGGAGGAGACCTGAGTCCAAGATCAACAAAGGCAGCACTGGGCATTTCAGCCACTGCCTTTGAAACAGGCCTTGACAATAATGGAGTTGGGAAGCCCCACTGTTCAGCCTTCTTTATAGTGTTAATATACTGTCCAGAAAGAAGAGAAGCAAGAAATTGCTCAGATCTCATCTTTCAGATTTCATCTTGCATCTAGAGTGCTGCAACAAATTGAACTGAAATGGGCCCCTTCGTGGCTTCTGAGCTCTCATGCAAAGCTGTCCTGGGCCCCTTCTCCCCCAGCGTTGCTGAAGGTTATAATGCCAAGTGAGTGCTTGAAGCAGGCTGGTTGGGCACAAACACGTGTGCTTCTGAATTGCACAAGTGTCCTGCTAAGGGATGGACTCTGCTCTCAAATGAATTCGTTTATAGTGTTTCAAACTGGAGGCTGAGGCAGGTAGCGAGTGCCTGCTGATGCAGGATGAGGTGAGAAGAGATGTCTGCTCCGCCTGGTCACTAACTGGCTGTCCCCAGCACCCACCTTGCTTCACTTGAACATGCAGGGGCAGTTCTTGCTGAAGGATCAACAGTTAAAGAGAGGTGGGCCTGGGGAAAGCAGAGCTCCTGGCTGGCCACCCCTTCTAGTCCAGGCTTTAGGGGAAGAGGGTCCTACTGGTGACAGCAATATTTGGTCAGTGCTGCAAGCAAGGCAATATTGATTATCATATCACATGTGCAAACTTTTCAACACCAGTAATGAGCAATGCTATTTTTTTAATATTTCATAATATTAGGGGAGTTCAGATTTGTATGGCTCATCCTCAGGGATACATTGGGAAGAGTGCTGAAAGTCTAGGAGGGCAAATGCGGGTATCGTGTATCAAGTTGCACTTTGAGAAGAGTTGCAAAAATATTTGACTTCCAGAAAAAAAAAACCGAAACAACAGTAAAATGCACAAAGAATCTCATTGTTTTATAGTGGAGTAATGACAGTCAGAAGAAATTAATCTCAGATCTACATAGTAGAAAAATTTTGGCACCTGCATTAATTTAAAGGCTGCTTGCATCAATAGTCTCCACTCAATACATTGAAGCAGCTGGAATGCATTCTCATGTTGCAAAAGACCAAGCATTCAACAATTTCCTTATCTTTCATAATTAGCAAATCATTTTTTTTTGTCTTTAATCCTTTTACATCCAGGGATATTTTGTGCTCAGAAGACTGGGAAGCATGTGCTAGCAGATCTTCTTGCCAGTTGGAATTCCCCAGAGCACCAAGGGAAATGCTGAGGAACAGGGACTTCTGGTTCCAGGTCTGCCACTAGCTTTGCTGATCATTTGAGTATTTGGTGCTGCAGTTTTACAGCATCCTTTCTCAAGAAATGCAGCACAGCAGAGAGTGAACGCATGCTAGGGTGTTCACATCTGGCATTAACATATAAAATTTGAGGCATATCAGCTTTCTTCCAGTACTACTAAATTAAAAACCTGTGGCATAAGGTAAACTGACAAGTGCAAAACATCTTGGGTGGGAAGTTTTAAATGGTTACAAATGCCTCCTGAAAGCTGCTTCTGGAAGAATGTTGTTGAGCAGGGCTGTCTGCAGGAACGCTGCCTAACCGTGTCAGGGACAGCTGTCCCAATGCTGTAATGGGTATCGTTTTTTGGAAGAAATGTCCTGTTCTGGTGGCTAAAACAACACTGCTGCACAGAACGTGAGTCATCATCCAGTCTGCAGAGCTGCCGTGTAAAAAAAGTACATCTCTGCTCTTGTTGGAGGAGAGGACTGGACAGCTGCTGTTCACCGCTGCTCTGCTGGGTAAGGACATGTGTGATGATAGCTATTGGTTTCCATATACATTATCTCTGTGTTAGGCAATGTGCTTCTAATCTGAATTTGTAGCTCCTGGGATGTCTCAGCTGGGGTAATGCACTGGATTCTCCTCTCTGGAGACCTTGTTTCTTACTTAATTTGAGGCACTTATGCATTATTTCAGGACCAGACTTTCTGCTGGACTCTGAGGTAGGTCAACAGTAGTTCTGCTGGTCGTCTAAGCTGCTGTGCCGTCTGATTATGGGCTCTGAAGTTTTTGATCATACAGACTGCATTGAAGGAGCATTGAAAAAAAGTAGTGGAGAGCTTGACTTCTAAGGTGCTACCTGCTAACAACACCCCTTCAAAGCAATAGAAGCTGGAGTGTACAGCATTTCTGCAACAGCAGGTCTCCTGTGAGATGTAAGCATCTTGCCTGCTCTAGATCCTGTGTGGGACTCCAGTCCTGATGGCTAGAGGAGAAAAGCAAAAATGTTTGCAGGGTACTGTGAACCACAGATAAAGTAGAACTGCTGGAGCAGAATGAGACCTACCTTGGTCTCTCCAGCACTGATACTTGTCTGCTCAGGTAGGGGCAAGCTTGACCAGTGTGTGTCCAGGCTTAGGTTTTTGTTCATGCTGAAGTGAGGTTGCAGCCTATGTTGTATTCAAAGAGAAATGCAACTTCTGTCATAGTGACTGTACTTGTTCCCTCTTGATGTTGGCATCTATTGGCCCTTGTCCATGCTGTGTTACTATGCAAGTGTTACATCTCTATTAACATCTTTGTTGATTGCATTAGTTACCCTGCCATTTATAGTACTTGTGTTGCAAATATAGTCCTGCATGAAGGCACTTAGAAAGATGTGTTATGGCTGTAGGGACCCAAGTGATCAATAGCTTTTAGATTACTGTCTCACTAAACAGCAGGCTGAGACATGGAAAGGCACTGTTACTTTAGGGATGAGAGATTTTTAGAAAATAAATCAATAGTGAATACAGGCTGGTTGGTTTCCAGTTCAAATAATTCCAAGAAACATGGAGCCCAGGGGAAATAATGCTGTTCATACTTGGAAATGAACAACCCATGCTTGCTTTCATTTATGTATTTGGGTCATTACTCTTGAAAATGGAAAGGAACCCATAGGGCAGGGTGTTGGACTGGAAATGGGGAACCTGCATTCCACTTTAGGTGCTCCCAGAGAATCTTTCTCTATATCTTGACCAGGTTTCCTTTGCTGCTTCTCTCTGTCTCTGTGTACACAAAATCTTCAGCACAAGCGGACTGGCAGGTACGATTCCCAGTGATACCCCTTTGGGGCTTAACAGAAATGTAATCAATAACAAAGATTCAGGAAGGGGATTTAGCTTTCAAAATGCCTCCCTTTTTAATACTCAATTGGTCCTGAGCTAAATGAAAATTAGTAGCTGTCAGTGTGCTGGATGGTTTATAGACAGATATGACATAAAGCTGCCAGGGAAGCATACCCTGCTGCCGCTCCAGGAGGCTGCTGTGATATCTTGCAGGTGTGTTTACGAGGTATGGACTTGCTACGCTGGTGTGTGAGAGTCCCTGAAGCGACTTGCTTCCTGCAGGATTGCTGTTCCCTGCTGCCTGACCCCATCCTGACTCTCATCCCTGGAGACTTGAGGTGAGACTGTCAATGAGTGGTGGCTGGAGGAACACACCTGTCCTTTGGAAGTGGGGACAAAGGAAGTTTTCTGGAGGTCTTCTAGCACTGTAGGGATTTTGTGGTTTTCACTGACTAGGGACACTCCTATGTGAGCCTGAGGCACCTTTACTTTTTGTTCCAGTCCAGGACCTGCCTCCTTCTCTGCACTGAATCTTCCTGAAAGGTCATTTGTGTGTGTTCTTCAAGGACAATTTGGTGACAATGCACTGTTGCCTGCCACTTCTGGGACACTGTGAACAGTGAATGAAGGTCCCTGACATTTTTCTATAGTGCTGGTTTTATACCTACTGGTCTCCAAGGGCACTGTTTTATCTTGGGGTGCGCTGCTAAGCTGGGAAGACCTGGAAAGCTGCCACTGGAGATGCGCAAGTTGTGCAGGATATTTCCTGGAACTGTAGCGCAGCTCAGGGCTGGCTCCTGTTCATGCAGTAGTGGCTCAGGAAGGGCAGGGACATCCTACCTTAAGGAGACCAGTTGAAAACATTTAAAAGAAAAAGCGTGAGGAACTTTAATGCTGTGCTTTCATGGGGTTCTGTGTCAAAACAGTGAAGGAAGCTGGCTGCTCTAATCTGACTTCTGTGTTTCCACTTAGCAGAGAAGGCTCATTGTGGTGGCAGGGTAAGGGATAGTACTTTGGTCTAAGTTTTATGAGACCTGGAGTTAAGTCACTTTTTCTGTCCTACGTCTTTGCGCCACACACAACTACATCACCTGGCTGTAGGCTCTGCGTGCCACGTGGAGAAAATAGTATTCCCCTGCCTCAAAAAGAATGAAAAATAAGTGTTTTGAGGCACTGAGATAAGGGAAGCTATATGAGCATCTAAGACAAATAGATCTGCTCCCACTGAATTCAGTGGCAGAACTTTTAATGGGAGCAAGATCCGGGCCCCATCTGATAAAGAATTTCATCTGGATTGCATATGGGGGCAGGCATTAAAGGACCCATCTAAGGATCTCCCCTCTGGAGTACATCTATAAAAGACCCTCTGTAGTTGTGTTCAAAGCTCACAGTAATGCCAGTCTCCTTAGGACAATTCACTTAGATCATTCAGAAACTCTTTCTTGTCTAAGCGCTGATGCTCTCCCCCAGTGGAAGAATGTGGTTGAAACTCCCATGCAGGGAAGACTGGAGATTTGTTTTTTATTTGATCCCAAAACATTAACAAATTGGACACACGTGCTTTGAGACTAGAGCCCTCTCTTATTTAAGCCAATGCAGAACTCTCCTTGATCGCAGCAGGATCAAGCTCTTAAATATTGCTTGTACCTTTTTGGAATACCTGCCTGTAAGTGAAACTGACAGGGACAAAATCATTCTGCATTTATCCTCCTTGACTGATTTGTAGCCAGAGAAGTTTGCAGACCCTCCCTCTTGTGGCAAGGGAGTTCATAGTCTAGTTGCTGAATGAAAGACCAAGGGCAGGTATCACTGTGCCCTCTCTTGAGGCACATGAAACTCAATGCCGTATGTCACCATTTTTTAGCATTTAGATGTCTTTAATTCTCTCATGAGACCATTGCTCCAGTCAGTGCGTTGCTTCTCATGTAGAGTGATTTTCTTCCGCTTCAGGCTCAAGTACTGACAGGTGAGTGTAGGAAGCTATTCAGCAGAAACATATGCCTTGAATATGTTAAAATTCCTTGTAAGTCACTTGATTAATGTGCAGTATTTGTGTCCCCTCTGTAACTTTGCCCTAAATTCATATTCATCAACAGAGGTTGCTCGGTACTTAATGGGACACTTGGGCATTGAGTGAAGGGAAGGGACAATAAGCAAACAGGGTGAAGAATGAGGACAAATGTAGATGAACTTCCTCAAACAGGCACAAAATGCTCATTCCTGAATAAAAAATGTGAAAAGGTCAAGTGCCCCCAGAGGTTTCTATTGTGACAGGCACTTAACCCCTTCACTCCTGGTTATCTGCTTCAGCTGCTGGGCCACTCAGTGCACAAGTGCTATTAGCATCACTGGAATGTGGGGCTGGGGAGCTACACAGGATAAGGGCTGGATGAGACCCACCTCCCTTCCAGGCACTGGGTTAACAGGAAATAATCCTTGTGGACACTGACCGTGTCAGTAACTGTGTCTAGAGATAATTATTTCCTAACATGTAACCTTTTCATGGTCAATTGCTCCAGTATATTAGACAGAAATGTGATTTCCTTCTATCTTCAGACACACATGAGTTCTTGTCCTTCCCACTTTAAAAGCATAAGGTATCAAGTGCACAGACAACCCAATGCTCTCTGACAAATATTATTTCTATTTTGCTTAAAGAAATAAAGAGGTTTGCTGCTCTTCCTTGCTGTTGAGCAGAAGGGGATATAGGGTATACGTCCACTCCTGTGGTGGGTTTTTTTGGCAGACAGATACTTCCCTTTAAGAATCTAATACTAATTAGGCAACTGTCAGTGTTTAGCAATCTTCTGCTCCACCAGATTTGTTGCTTGTTGACTGATTTTGGTTTACCTTTCCCTGGCTCCTGATGCTTCAGTGTGTGCCCCTTGACACATCACCAAGGCATCTGAAGAGGCAAGATCAGCAGAGTATGTCAGTACAGCCACTCAGGAAGCATCAGGTTTTATATTGTCAGGGACATCAAAATAAGCAGCCAGGGGTGAAGACAGTTCTCTTGCATGACCCTCTGAGCCCTGCCTGCTCTTGCCTGAAGTAGGTCCCACAAAGGAAGCTTCGCTGGTTGCGACTGGCATGAGGAGTGTGAGGGAGTACACTGTTCCTCCTCCTTCACCTAAATATTCCTTCATGCATCCCTGTGCTGCAGCCTGTTCAGAAGAGACTTGGGCACACCACCCAGAATCCTCGTGTTTGAGACAGACCCTTTTGGGAATGACATAAACAAACTTACTCATCTAACCCCTTGGAGACAGCTTGTGTGGACTGGGCTGAGCAAAACAATGACACAAACCCAGCAAGTGCTGCTAAGCATGATTCATAGCCAATATTTTTTACAACCTGCTTCTTGTTTTGTAACAGTATCTAATTGGTTTCAAAAAAAATACAAAACTAGGTCAATTTACTATTGGGCCTTGTAAGATTGTTTAGCTAAATTTCCAGACTTCAGCTGGAAGTTAATTGGAGCCAAACTTAGGAAAAATATATATTAATATACCCACAGTCTCGTGTGAGGAACTTGTAGGCAACGATTTGGGATTCAGAGCCATGCTCTTATTTCTAAGACTAAATTCAAAGCCGTCGTTTAAAACCAAGCTCGCACACGCGTATGTCCTGATCTTTAATTAGGCAAAACTCCCACTGACATCAATAGGAGTTTGACTTGAATAAGAACTGCAGGATCGGGTCCATAATTCGGTACCTGGGATTTGATTAAGCAGCTGAATTACTAGAACAGTTTCCCCATGAGTATAATTGCCTAATTAATTTTTAAAATAGCTAAGTTCAGCACTGAATATGGTGAACCTCTTGGTGCATGAAATGTATGCTGTTTAATCCAAATTGATAAAGCTGTTTGCAAGGGCCTGTAGAGTTTATTTCACAGTTTAGTAGTACTGTTTATTTAAAGTTCAAAACCAGCCACCGTTATGTTAAAATATCATGTCTTAGAAAATATTCTCCTGTAATAGGCTTTACTCATGTCTAGTTTAGCGATTAGCATTTCAAATGTATTTTAAAGAGCAGTGCCCTGTTGCTTCTTAATTCTTGAGTTCTGGCTACTGCAACTTATATTGCAGGTGTGAAACACTCTGGAGGCTGATGAAGAAGTTATTCTCTAATGGGATTTTTAATTTCAATGCTTTGAAAAAATGTTTAATCTTATCAATAGTCTTTTTTTTTCTATTTATGATGCCACAACATAATCCCTGTAGTAGATTTATATATATTTAAAGGCAGTGTATATTGTTTGCTTTTAGGTGAAATTTCAGTCTAGCACTATAGTTGATATATTTGCTGAAGAAGGACTTGTTTTCACAACTGAAAGGTTTTATTTTTTTGTTTTAACAGATCTTGTTATGTCAAAGGAATAGAGAGATCATACATGGGTTTCTTAGGTAGAAAAAAATTGCAGAAGGAATTGCAATACCAAAAAGGAGAAGCTGTTCTCCCTAAATGTATGCCTGTGCCTATGTGTGTTTATATATGTGTATGTGTATAGAAATAAGCAATTAGACTTGCAGCTGGCATAATGCATAATGCCTACTCGTGCTGTTGACAGTCACTTAATAATACACATTCTCCTATTCTCTCCAGTTGAATTCTTAAGGCATCACCATGAGAATTTTCACTCTCTGGGGATGGTAGCATTGCTCTAGGACTAGCTGGTTTTGTGATGTGCTTCTTGACTGGCTGGAGTGGCCTTTATTCAGGAACTCCATCCAAGCATCTCCTGCAGAGAATGAAACTATCAGCTGTCCTCAAAGTAGTGCTCCACACTGCAGCAGCGCCTAACGGTGAGTCCTGCATCTTTGGTGAATCTTTCAGGGTGATGGGATCTTAGATTTTAACATGCACAAAATACGGCTAAGAGTATAAATTCCACCATATAACCATGTAAGTGTGATACAGTCAAACGTACTCTTCGGAGAGGTAGGCTGGAAGCTTTTAGCAATGTTTCTGCTCCTTTTTAAGGCTCTGAGGACACTGGATAGGTAAACAAGATGCAACTCTGAAACTGCAGCCACAATCTGAAATTGGCTGAGGTCTGCAGTCTTCTATCTTTCAAAATGATAGCCTTTTTTTTTTGTTCCTCCAATGTCAGAGCCTTGCCCACAAAATAAGCAGTCCTGTACCCTTGAAAATTAGCAATTGGGTCCACCCAAAATGATGAGATGGTTTTCAAAATGGGAAGATTATCTTTTATGTTTAAATTGGAGTTCTTTTGAAGGCCATCCTGCTGTCTTGGGATGCCAACTTTTATTTTGCATTCAGTTCATGTTTTGAAGATTTTCTGTGAGGATAATAGAAAGGAATAGAAAGAAAGAAATAGAATAGAAACGTTCAGCTTTTGTTTAAAAAGAAAATAGATAACTGTCTGTCTTGCAGCCTTTTGATTCCTGCAGCTGAAATTCTCTGAAACATCATTATTTAATATCGTTAGTGAAGACTCTTGTCTAGAAGTGATGACTCCTGGTTTGGGATCTAGGTTTTAAGTAAAATTTGGAGGTGTCTTGGTTTGCCCCTGCCCTCATTAACTAGTACTGAAACTCACAGAGAAGACTGCAGTGTCTGGAAGCGTAAAAGCTAAGAAGGGAGACAAAGTCTGTTTATGAGCATTTGGGCTGTGATTTGTCTCCCAGAGCTTTGTGAAGTGTCGCACCCCTTCTCTCTGTGGCACTCTGACCTCCTCTAGCGGTGGCTGGGCAACAGAGAGCCCCTGGCAGCTGCTCAGCAGGGGTGACTTGCTCTGGGACCTGGAGATTGTGCTGTCAGGGACCTGCTGGGGTGGGAGGTTTGCAGTTCCCTCAGCTGAGTTTTCACCTTCTGCCTTGACTTTTCCTTTGGACGAGGCCAGGAGCTCCTTGTTGATGTTTGTCACTCTGGAGCCCGAGAGATGTGACAGTGGAAGGCTGATAGCTCCTATTAGCCATGCTTATTTTTAGTCTGGTTTTCTAAAATATAAAACCAGCAAAGAACAAATACCAAGAGTTTTGCATCTTTCCTCTCTGCCCTCTTTTTAAAATGCAAACATGGGGAAAAGAGCCAAGTTTCAATTTCTCCTCAGATTTACAATCATTCTGTAACTGTGGATGCTTGAAAAATCAAGAATAACACCACAAAGGGGAGAGTTGTCCGTGTATCTCGTTCTCTTTATTGTCTTGGCTCACTTGACCCTGGTGGGGATGTGCCCTTTCATTGTTTGCTGCTGTTGGTCCTGTGAGGCAAACAAAGGCAAATAAGCTTTGTATAAGGCAGCTTGATGAGGGACCAGCTGTGTTAACTGGACCAGCCCTTGACTCAGTGTGGCTGCGTAGGGATGCAGTTCTAATGTGCCAGGGAACATCTTTTTCCTTTGGTTGGAAGCACTTCTTGCCTCGAGGCTGAGTCTTGTGTGGAGGGGGCAGTTAGTGGTGGGGATACTTTCCTCTGAGTCATGGACGAATGGGTGAAGACTTGCTGGTCTAGAGGGAAGAGAAAAACTGAACTGAAACTATTAAGAGCTGCTGAATCACATCCTACTATAACAGGAGGGCAAGAGATGGTTTCTCCTGTGGTCCCTTTCACTAGGCAGAAGGCAAAAATGTGCAGTCCAGTGGTCCTCACCACAGGCTCTGGCATGCCATGTTGTAATACATTCAAGGAAGCGGAGATGGATTTAATCAAAATTGTGCAGAGCAGAAATGGCAGGACTGGATCTAGGGGGGCTCTGCCTCTCAGCTCTCTGGACTCTCACTTTCAAGATTATTAATGAAGGACCAACTCCAAAAGGGTGGTACATACAGTATCCTTCTCTCTGAAACCCTAATGGCATTCCAGTTACTGCCCTAGAGTAGTTTGGTTGTCAAAGATCTCCTTTCTAGCTGGCAGTCCTTTCTCCTTCCGCTTTGTAAAAACTCGATGCTTTCCCTAGTCAGTGAAAGTATTGTTGTTTTAACAGCATAAATGTCTCCTGAAGCTTAAACAACTGTTTATTTGGTTTTTTCCTAAACATTTTTTGGCCAAGCCTAGGTGAAATGTATGTTTTAAAAAGTAAGGGTAGATGTTGGGTTTTATTACTGTGATTTCTTCTACCTCAGATGATTTTTACACTGCAGAAATGCTGGAAACAACAAGAATGCAATAGATTTCAGCTGTATGTGTGACTGTGGTGAAAACAGTTCACTGTGGTAAATAGGGGCTTTATTCTGCTTTTGTTGCTTTAGCATTGCAGCTGAGGAAAATACTTAATACAAGAGCACAGGTGAGGTAAAGACTATGAAAGACCTGTAACGTGTTTAAGGCCTGTCCTAAAAATGACTTCTTGTGTTGAAGCTACACACTTCGTAAGCTTCCATGTTAATGATAGGTTTGGTAGCTAGATAGAGCAGAGAGCTGATATCTTCCAGTCTCTGAAGCCAGCCTCAAGCAGGCTAAAATCATCTGGGTTATCTGGTGCCTAAATTACACCGTCACCCTGTATGCGTGTGTGGGGATATTGACATTTCTACATTAGTTTCCTCGAAGAGAGCAAAAGAGAAGAATATTTCTCCTAGAAAAAGCTTCCTTTGCTGTGCATCCATATCAGTTTCTGTGGATTCATTCTTGGGAGACTTATCAAGCATGGCAGCCCTGGGAAATTTTCTAAGCCCCCAGCAAAAACTAAATATCAGTACATTTCAGTCTGCTTTTCTGTAATATTTGGGGAACTTGTTTTTTTTCTTGGAGCAGTTGAAGACCCTGGAGAGAAATACAAAACTCATCCTTCTTCCTTTGAAATAAACAGGAGCAAAATACGTATTGTTGCTGCATTCTAGTACTTTTTTTGCCATCCTTTATTTTACTATTAAATATCCTTCAGTTTGATTAATCCTTGGAGTTCAGAGAAATTTGTTTTTCATTCTATTGTGATCACCCTGTCTGATCACCTCTCCAGAACAGGCATAGGCTTATCCTGAAATGCATGAATTTGTTTGAATGAGGGTGCTTTTCTAAACAGTTTGCCTTGTCCTCATTGAAAAACTGTAGTGATGGATCTGCATCACTGACACCTGTGGTGAATGACTTACTTCCAGCCTAGTTAGACTGTGTTTAACTTCAGATTCTGTTAGGCCCTTGCTAGACTGGGAAACTCCCTTATCACAGTTTGGTTCCCATGTAGGTGTGTATGAACCTAGGCTTTGATAAGCTAATTAGACTGAAGTCTCTCACTAAAATGCATCTCTCATCCTTTAATCAGCCGTGTGACTCTGTTCTCAGCTGCTCTGAATTTAAAGAGATATATTCTGCTATACCCCTCTGCCAGTTCCTTCTTTCTTGCTGTGCTCTGTGGTTTGCCTTTAAATACATTTGGAGGTGGGACTATCTGCATATTTGTACATTATTGAGGTCCTGGGATCCTCTGGATCCTGCCTTAATAAATGTGTTAAATAATAAAGCCCAGAAGAGATGCTGCTTTAACAGAATTTGCGTGTACCAGCAAAGAAATCGAGAGCAGATGTGGCTATTCTCTCCCCTTGCTTAGCCAGCTGGAGGCATGGGAGGTACTTTAAAGATCCACTGTTGCAAAATCATCATATTTCTTTTATAAATACATAGATGGTAAGAATCTGTGGCCCTTCGATGTTGTGGGTTTTTTCCCCTGCAAAATGCTGCTGCCTTCTTCTTGAAAGCTGTGAGAGATCCCCAAATCTTGCAAGGCAGAAAAGCTCAGGGAGCTCTCAGAAGATGTTGCTGCTTTTCCCTCTAACCTCTTACAGTCTCTGCCTTTCCTCTGTTCTTTTTTCTTTCTTTGCCAGCAAGACGCTGTGTGCAGTCTTCTGTGAACCTTTGTGGACCAGATTTCTCCCAGGTGCCTTTTTTCCTCCTCAGTAGCTGCAGAAGAGGCAGTGGATCTGAGGGTGAGATGTGTTTTATGATTTATGACACTTTATAAAGTGCATTTCACAGCAGGACTGACAGAGCTGGAGACTGAAGTCCACCCAAGACCAGGGATACAGAGGCAGGTAGGGGATGGATGTGGCCCTGGAGACTATCCCTGTGCCTTGGAGGCATCTGTGGAGTGGGGACCCCTCTGCTTGCTCAGTCCTTCCTTCCCTACACAAACTGTCTGCTGCAAGGGAGGGATCAGTGCCAGGTGAGCCCAGGATCTGTCTCTGCTGAGAGCTGTGTTGAATGCAGTGGTTTCGTTTACATCACTGGTATCTCTTCAGAAGCCATGGGGAGGGCTCATGCATGTGATGGGCTCCGTTATCCAGCTGTTGATCTAAAGCCAAGCTTATTTTGACAGCCTTGCATCCTTCTCCATGGGCTGCCTCCTGAAGGCAGAGGTGTCAGCAGTCTCCCAGTGCGAGGGAGCTGGGCTTTATTCGGTGTTCCCTTGGCTGCTCTGTTAGATACTTCAAACAGGGCTCTTTCCCACGGTTCTCCTGTGCTGGTCACTGCCTCTGCTCCTTTCTTGCCTGTGGCCTCAGGGCTGCAGCTCTCCAGCCATCTATTTATATGGCCCTCATTTGTCTCAGGTTTTTTGGCACTTATACGGCTCCCATTGGCCCAGGACCTGAATGCCTCCCAATCTTTAATATATTTGTCTTTACACATGCAGGCACACACACATACCTGTGAGGTCAGGAAGTACCATTGCTCCTATTGTACAGATGGAGAACATTAAATGGTAACGGGCTAAAGTGGGAGCAGGTGGTGGTGGCGGCGATGGAGAAAATGGCAACACAAGAAGTGGTTCATGAGCCACAGTGCAGCAATGGGAATGCGGGTAGCTCCACACGTACACAAGTGTTGTAGTCAGCGGACTGTGAGGTCCCAGTCATGTCCTATCCTTCTTCTGGCCTCTTCCATCTTGAATCTTGTTTTAAAATATTTTTGTCCCAGTGATTTCATAGGTAAAACTTCTTTCAAATAACCCAGCCGGGATGGAGATGGAAGTTGGAGTCCTCTTAGTCCGACTGTGGAAGCAAAGGATCTTTTAATGGCAGGATCCTTTCCTCTCGCTCACTGTTTGCTGTTCTCACAGGGGGTTTGTACCCCTCTTTTCCATGGCCTTAACGTAGGCAGAGGAAACGCAGCAGTTTAAAACGCAGCCATCAGCTCAGGGTTCTCTTTGTTTTGCCCCCTGAACAGCCTGTCTGCTGGGGTCGGAATTTTTGGCAGCTCATACACAGCAACCCTATTCCTTGGCAGTAGCTTTCCATTAGCATTTCCCAAAGATGGCAATGCTGCCAAGCATATCTCCAAACGCTCTGCAAACTCCAACAATTAGTGATGTCTACAGTAGAGAGAAAATGTTTGTTGCATTTAAGGAGATAAGTCAAAATCTGTTGGGGTCAGTGGTGATGCAGATTTCTTGAAGTCAATGGTGTCTTCTCCTATGCTTAATGCTGAGCAAGTGCAAAGCATCTGGCTGAGCATGAGCTGAAGCTGCATGCCTGGAGCTGCTGTGTGTGAATTGCTAGGGGAGAAGTCAGGTGGCTGGTTCCCTGGCCCATGCCTCGCCAACAGACCACAGTGCTTAATTAGTGTGGCAGCTGTTCTCCGTTAGCAATGCTTTCCTTAGGCGCCTGCACTAATGTTTGTGATAGCAGCTAAGGAGAAAAAGGAGGAGGAAATTGCATCTATATTTAATTAATGCTGCATTCATATTTTATTGGGGAGAGCCCTTAGGTGCGGGAAGATTCTCAGTGAGAACAATTGCTTTTGAGTGCTGAAGACATTGTATGGTGCTGAGGAGGTGAACTTTGGTCTTCAAAACAAACCCAAATTCCTCCCAGGGTAACCTGGGAAAGCCCAGAAACCCTCTGCCACTCACTTCCCAGCCTCAGGCTGAAAAGCAAGTGGCAAATTTGCTGATAATTCATATTTGATTAGGTTTAATATCTTCTAATATTGTGAGTGAGAAAGGCTTGGTGGGCTGCAGACAAACATCACACTGATTATTTTTTCCTTTTGATACTCTGCCAGGCTTGGAGGGGTTTGCTCTTCGATTCTCTGAGCTCACTTCCCTCTTCCAGCCGCGTGCTGCGTTTCTTCTCTTCTTGCTCTGAATCCCAGCAAGGAGATGCAACGTGTCGTTAAAATGGACGTCACGTTCCTGTCCTGCACGGTTGGATTGCTGTGGCTGATGGTGGGTCCGAGGTGGCCCGTGGAGCTGGTAGGATTGGTGTTGGCAGCCAGTCAAGCTTAGAGCGTGTGAGGGATGCCTGTTGCCTGCAGTGGCCTTGGCTGCTTTTGAGGCCACCTCGAGGCACCGCTCGCGGGGGCGTCTGGGTGATGCTGCACGGGTGTAAAACTGAGGAGAGCCAAGGCAGGGGTGCAGCAGCAATGCCAGCACGTGCTTTTCTTGCTGGAGGCTCTGATCCTGCATGCAAAGGGGTTGACGATGCTGCCATTGCTTGCTGCAGCAGCAAGGCACAGGCAGAACTGCTGTCAGCACTCGCCTCTCTGTCCTCATTAGCAGCAGGCTTGGGCCAGGAAGGAGACGTTTTATAGTCCAGTCGGAGAAACATAAAAAATAGTCTTTGAAAGACCTTGTGTCATAATAGCCCAAGACTCTTAAAAAAATTATGTATACATCCTTCATGCACCATTAAGTATCACTGTTTCCTTAAGTTAGCAAGCAGTATAGTTCTGCTTGTACTTTGCAAAACACATTACATCTCATCCTGCAAAACGCTGTTATAGTCTGTGGTTTTCATTATAATAAGAATATGCAAACAATTATTTTCCAAACAAAAATAAATATGACTTAATCTTTAAATCCTCCTCTTCCTCTGTTCACTGATTTTGCATTTTTTGCTTGGTAGTGTCCAAAATTCAGAGAGAAAGGAAAGCTGAAGGCAGAAGTGTTTACAGAAAGGAGTTATTCTGCCTTCCTAAAACTACAAAAGAAACATTTGTTGCCTCAGATAACTCCTAAGCAAACTGCTGTCAAAACAATTAGTGTTATTTTTCTATTATCCTCCTATTTGAGAGTAAATAGCCATTTCATGAATATGTTAATTACCTGGTAGGTTCAGAAGATAAGTGTATATCTCCAGAAGCGATAATAAAGCTTCTATTGTACACAAAAATTGCCAATAATGATTTTTTCCATGTTCTTGGGGTCAGGTGATTGCGGTTAAACTGCTCACAACTGGACCCATTCTGCTTTGATAACTTAAATATTTAACAAAAGAAACATGATGTTGTACAAATGAAGATTCTTTTTTCCCCTTCTGTTCTTTTTTTTTTCCCCTTTCTTTTTTTTTTCTTTTAATAAAAGCAAGCGGGTGAGCAGTCAGAACCACAGAGCTACAATAGCTGAACATTTAAATCCTGTTGTATTTCTGTATTAAGTTTTAAAGGCTAACAGAGAGATCCCGGAATCAAAAAGTATTCACTTATGTAGGTACTGAAAGATGACATGTGTGTGTACTAGTGAATACATCACGTTTTCAAATGTAAAGTAATATTGGGTTATTCCATTTAAATGGGGCTGTGTGTGGACCAGAAATTATTTGTGAGTTTGTCTGTCCGTAGGAACTACAGGTTACTAGGTAGGTATGTTTGTTTATTTTTTAAAATAATCCAAATATTTATTTTAGTGCAAGTGTCTGGAGAAGCAGAAAAGTGCTGGGCTTCCTTTTGGAGATGTGTACATTTAGGAGAAAAATTCAATATTCTGTAAAGTTGAATGCGCCATTGTGCCAGATAATTAAAATGTAAATTTAAGTATCTATGCCCGCTTTGTGATTTTTTTAATACTTTTAAGTTAGTTGTCTTTTAAAACATGTGGTCAGCTGTTGTATTCACATATGGTCAAATGATCAAAGTCTGAACTCCTCTCTAATTGTCCCCTGCTGCTTGTCTGCTCTGTCCATGATCAAGGCCTCAGCAGGTGATAAGAAAGGCATGAGAACAGGCTGGAAGGAGAATGAACTACTGAGGGGCCCAAGCTGAAAGAAATAAAGACTTCCAGTACATCACCCTGACAGTAAAGAACCAAGAAATAGTGAAGTCTGGTTAGTTCTTATTTTTTCTTTCTTTCTCGCCTTCCCCCCCTCCTTGCTCACCAATCTGCATGTATTTTTTTAAAGGCAAAATGCAAATGGAGATAGTCTCTGTGTATTCTCAGCTCATATAAAAGACAGAACCAAACAGCCTACAGCAGACGTGTTTATTTACTTGCTGGGAGGAGGAAGCTGCTAAGTCACACAGTTTATAGTATTTCACATGTTTGTGGAAATCATTGCAATTCTTTTCACTTGTGCTTGTCATTGTTTGCCTGGAGTTCACTTTGCCAGATGGTTCTTTATTGTCACTGGTGTCCACACCTCGCTCTTGCATCACTTCAAGACCAAATGGTGTGAAGAGCTTTAATACTTAGAGGATTTAGTAAAAGTAAATCCACACTTTGTGGAAGGTTCATTCTCAGCTATTCAAGCAGGTCTAGCACTGATTCAGAGGGAATAGCTGACCCAAGGAATGAAGAAAGGGTGAAATAAATGAATTGCCTTTGCCATTCCTGTTTGTCCCCTGCTCTCTTGCGGTCAAAATACCAATGGAAAAATAAGGATCAATATTAGATTTTGAATGAGGAGTTAACAGTTAAAGAGAGGAAGGTGCATTGTCAGATTCCTCCCCCAGTCAGCGTAGAAAACAGTTGGCTGCATTTCTTAAGCTAAATTTCTTAAGCTTCCTGTAATGTATTTGTATGCATCATGTTTCTGTAACCACGTGAGGATTAATTTTTTACATGAATTTGCATGCAAATAGAGTACTCCCTTTTGGCTTCTGTAGAGTCATTTCTTGATGTTTGCAAACACTGTCAATCAGATGCAAGAAGTGCGATTGCCCCATTTTACAGATAAGGAGGCAGTGGCTGGCTGAGAAAGAAGTGAGTAATGTGCACGCTGTCATTCAAATACACAGGGTTGGGGAACAATGTGTATTACCTTATTAAAAATAGGTTTGAGTACCTATTTCTCTTAATTTTCAGATGTCTGAAGACTATTTGTCCAGGAATGAGAGTGGACAGAGACTGTGTGTGTCTCTGCGTGGATAGGGAGTACTTTAGCAGGAGGCAGGTGTGCGAGGATTTAGAGGTTATTATGGAAAAATCCGTGTGGTGATCGGACTATCGCGTGGCTGCTGTAAAATAGGCAAACAGGTTAATGGGTATATCCACACGAGAATGAGCACACCCCACAGCTCTGATGCAGTCCCTACAAGGAGGCAGAGCTGCATCCAATGTCATAAATGTTTTTTCTGGGGACACTGTGGCCAGCTCCAAAGGCTTCTCCAAGTGGCCTGTGTGGATTTTAGGCAGGTCACCTCTCGGAGTGGGTTCATGGTAGAAGGGGAGACATCTCCTAACTTCAAGGAGGGTAGTGGGGAAAGAGGAATATGATCATGTCTCTGCACAGGGTAAAGGGTGAGAGAGACTTGAAACAAAGGTTTTGGAGCATTTTGACCGTGAAGATTTGTGGAAGGAAGGGCCCCAGTCCTGCCGGGAGCTCTGCTGGAGAGCGTCTGCCTCAGCAGTGACCCACAGAAATGAAGTGCCCCATGGAAATCTCGGTGCTTTCCTTTCCTCCCTCCTGCGTTCCCTTCTGGGGTGTGAGCTGGTTCCACTTGGTCATGCTCAAGTGACTTCCTGAGCTGGGGTCGGTGGAAGTGCATTGCTGAGGAGGTGAAGCGCCCACCACGAGCTACGTTTAACGTGAGAATCGTTGGAGCTGTTTGCCTCTGAGTGCACGAAACAGAGAAGCTGCCAAGTGAGGGCAGTGAAGCAGGGTGTATGAATGAGCTTAAGAGACAGCTAGAGGGTTTTATGAAGGGTTGGGTGGGGAGGTGGAAGGATGTGGTGACAGAAGAGAGAGGAGAGGGTAAACAGAGCCGGCAGGCTCGTTAGGCAGAGCGATTGTTTTTGCTACTAGTTCTTCATAGGAAAGCTGTGGCATAGCAAATGCAAGGGTATATATTCTTTATGCTTCATTTGCACACTCAGGCTCTGTTTTTTACAAAATAGGCAATGCTGGGCTATCCAAGCTCCTCTCGCTTGCCCAGCCCATGGCTAATGTGAATGGAACCTGAAAGCATAGTGCCGCGGTTCCTGCTAGTTGCTTTACAGCCCACAGTGACTGGAGAGTAAGCTGTGGAAGGAGCCTAGACCTGGCTGCTGTGGCTTGTACCACTCCACCTTGGTGACTGCTGAGTCATTGCAGCTTCTTATCTGTGGTGTGAATGATGAGAGATTTTTGTTTTTAAGGGGAAGTGTTGTGTTTGCTCTGCTTCTCTCCAGCATTCCTACCACATATGCTCATCTGCTTGTTAAGTACCCCTGCCTAGTGAAGGCTGCATGATACTGCTTGGTCTGTGAGATGAGATGAGGTGGAGTTTAGTCAGCTGGAACAATTAGTTCTTGCTTGATGAGTCTGGGTGTTTCTCTTGAGGTGGGTTTGACTACAGCTGCTTCTGTCTCATGCCCTTTGAGCACAATTTCAGAAAAGATGGAGTGGGCACACAGCTCCCCTACATTGTGCCAATATCTGAGACGATATCTCCAGAAGGGGTGAATTAACAGAGCTGAGTATTGGGAATTCACCCTTGCCTGTTTAGGGTATCTCACACATCCCGTGTACTACTAGATCGATCCCTCTGTGGGGTGCTGCTAGATGAGGGATGACATATAACCCTTCTGTCAGGATTTGCCATGCCCTAATGACCTTCCTGTAAATATTTATTGTCCAGAACATCTAGAAGTAGGAAAGATCTACATGATGTCTGACACATAATGGGAACAGAGGCAGCCCAAGTTAATCAGCTTACAAATTTTATCTTCTGCCATTTGTTCCCTTGAGAATAAAACTGGCAGTGTCCGAAGAAAGCTGTAGAAAGTCATCTTTGCATTTGGAACTTTCTAAGCTAGTATGTCCTGTTTACCTTCAACACAGCTGAGAGGTTTATTTTTCATAGAGAAGACATAGCTTTGGTTGTAGACACTGATGGGAAGGTAGAAGCAAATACTATTTCTCTAATGGTACTTTTTGTAGAACACATTGATTTGCTACACATGCAATGACAGAATACAGTAATACATTGAAAATCCCCAAATACATGTCAGGAATGTTGAGAAGCAATGGATGGAAATATCTTGTATGTAATACTTCATTAGCTTTGCATACTTAAAAGGTTCAGTGAGGAGTTACTGGTCACAGCTACAGAGTAACTGTGAATAAGCTCACATATTCTTATTTTTGTATTGGTTCAGGTTCCTTTACTGGCAAAAGCTTGTCTTTCTGCCAGCTAGTGGAAAGTTCCTGAGCAAAGAGCTCTCCACACCTGCCGCTGATGGTAGTTAGTGTCATGCTGTTTTCTTGGATGCTATTTTCTAGAATAAACAAGTTAAAGTGGTCAGCAAATAAAATAGATTCCTCCTACTTCTCTCCTTCCCCCATGTGCTCATAATAAGCTGAGAAAAAAAAAAGAGATAAGTGGTTGGGTGTCACTCCTGCAAATGGTCAAGAAAATTACAGAGCCAACAAAATCAATTTCCAGCTTTAATAGTCCACAAGCCTGAGGAGTTCTGCACAGCACTCCTGGGGGTTGAAGTAGGCTTTTAATCTCTGAAGTTCTGTACAGAGGAGGAATGTTGAAAACAAGGAGTTTTTGGAGGCACCACGTGCTTCGGAATGTTTGGGATCAACAGGAGGTGTGTGGTTTGTTTTCTCATAGCAGTTTCGGATGGGACCTGTGAGCAGTGGGTTTGGTGGGAGGAGGTGAGGTGCCAGGCTCCCCTTCACACCTCCTTGCTGCCTTGTACCTCCTGTGATGTGGTGGGCTGTGACGCAGCCATCCCACCACTACCTCCCAGCGTTGTGGGTCCCAGTTCCAGCACCCAGCTGGAAGGCAGTCGCTCCTGAGGCTCATTTTATGATGCTTTATGGGTAACTGAAGGAGGCAAGGCATCCTTGTGTAGGAAGTGGAGTTAGGTTTATTACTATGCTTGCCTCCCAAGGACTGTTGTGGGAGCTCTTTGCCATAACAGATTAAGGGAGCGACTTTGGGCCAAAGAAGGCAGGCTCTGTGTGCTGTAGGACTTGTTCTTTGTAGCACCCAATCCTGTAAGATGCTCCTGGAAGACAGTGTGAGCCCACCCTGTCCATGGCTGGGGTCTCCAGCTGACCAAAAAGAAAGGAGTGAGCGGAGTGGTCACTCCAGTGGTGTGGATTTTATAGCAGAAGGGAAGCAGGAGACTTCAGCAGGGACTCCCAGGAGGATTTTGGCCGTCGGAAGAAGGAAGGTGCTTTCTCTGCGCTATAGGTCAAGTGGTAGGGTAATGAAGAGAATAGTCCTAATGTGCATGAATGCTGCCTGTCAAAATGACTTTCTCCTCTGCAAATCTACTTAAAAATAATTGCCCGTGTGCCACCCTGAAATGTATCTAGCAATTAAATGATAAGGTTAATATGTTACATGCATGAAGGCCAGGAAATTTGGAGGCAGCGTTGCCATAGCAACCGTAACTCTGTCCTTCTGGGCATCGGCATTCCTGTGGGGTCGGTCAGGGCACAGTTGTAGGGGTGGGAAACGCCGCGAGCGTGGTAGCAAAGGGGTGGGAAAAGTCATAAAAATGTAAAAATAAAGCGAATTCTTTCATCTCATTTTGTGGTGTCAGTGGAAAAGCAGTAAAAGGTGAAGCTCCTCTGCATTATGCGCATTAGAGGGAGCGCTGCGGTGCTCCCTGCCAGGGACTCTGAGCCTTTGCGAGGGCAGAGGCAACTTTGCTGGTTTTAGCCTCAACAGATTTTGGCTGCTCTTGGCTCTCGGGGAGCACTGTATTAAGTAGGGAAAGGGCATCTTCAAAATCATACCACTAATTGATTTCTACAGCTAAAATCATCGTTTGAAGGAGAGGTGTCTGCTCCAAAGAATTGTGCTTTGGAAAATGCTGCTCGGGCCTGGCCCATCAAGGAGAACATAAAATCAAAATAATACTGTACTGATATGAACGAGCCTTTGGCTCTCAAAGGGTTGTCCCGCTCCTTTGAACTTCGAAGCCATCTAATTTTGGTCTGAGAATTACAGAACGTTTGCTTTGGTGCGTGTTTGAGAGCACCTGTACTGGTGCAAAGCGGCTGCTTGTTCTTGGTGTTGGAGCTCTGCCCTCACCTCCAGGTAGGTTTAGACTGTGACTTTACCATTACCCTTTGTGAGTCGCCCTTCCTCATGTCTGCAGTGTCACTTCCAGATTTTGTTAGTCCGGATGATTTAAGGCTAACAGAAACCCCAACTGTGAATGATGTGACTTCTCTTGCCTACAAAATATAAAAGGAATTTGGTGAGGAAATGACAGCTTGGCTTTCTCCGATTTAGTGAACTGAGCACTTAAACCTCAGTTCTTTTGCAGACATGATGATCCTTGGTTCAGTATCCAGGCCTTGCTCCTCAATAATCTCTGAATCTATTGTTTCGCTTTCATGAAATGATATTTTTTTTTTTATTATTTTTTTGTTGCTGTCTTCTCGGAATAGATCTGTGCTTAGGTATTACTGCAAAAACCAGGTAATTTTTTTAAATGAAAAAATGTCAGCTGGTTGCTGGCAGATACCTCTCATCTGGAAAAGGCTCTTGGCTCATATGCTGGTTATCCCTGCTGAGATAAAGCGAGCAACTGGAGCAAATGAAGCACTTGTGAAGTGTGCTACAGCTTCTCCCTGTAGTATGCAAACAAACTGCAAATCATCTGTGTTTCTGCAGGAGGTCCTTTATGAAAGGCAATGGGATGGAGAAGGAAATGGAGGGCCTGGGCACTGGTGAGATTATTTTCAGTGGAGGGCAACGTGCATTTGCTGTATGGTTGGGATATGATAATAGAAATCTGCTTTCCGTGGAATGTTGTGGCTCTCAGAGGCAGGAGATGAAAGACATAGAACGATATAGTGGTACAACTCAGGGCATTTTATTTTATATTAAACCATCTTTTTTTTTTTTTTGTAGCAAATGCATACCAAATGTGAGAGAGAAAGCCTATTGTGTTACCAACTTTAAAATTAAAACATGCACAGAGATCATACAATTATTTTTATTGTACTGAGACATCATCCTAATATCACTTTGGTCTATGTGAATAAATTACATGTATTTGGCAATCATGTAGTAGGAATTTGACACGAGAAAGTCAGCAAAGGTACGTGCTGACAATACCATGAAAGGCAATGTTTATAGAGAAGATATTTTTTATATACCATTGTTCAATGTTGAAACATGTTTCTTCAATTTAGATTTTTTTTTAAGGGTGCATAATAACTTAGTGAACTTAGTGGAGCATTGGGAACTCGGGATAGATATAACTTAAGCAGATTATCTAACTACATACAATACTTTGTTGTTTGACACACAAGCAGCTGCCATAGCAACTACAAGATCACAAACTGTTACGATACCTCCGAGAAACAAGTTGTCTTTTAAAAGAAGTGCAAGCATGTGGATTTGCATGTCAACTTTATTTGATAGTAGCCATGACTTTTGAGGAGAAATGGTATCTTCAAATGCATGCTTCTCTCCCTGTGGGATCTCTGTGGTTTATTTCAATGATGATATTTTTTTGCTTTACAGTATTATTTTTCGTTATTTTATTTTCTTTCTGAGCTAAAAGAATAGCATGTATTTTAAAATGCTTATTATTATTTCTGTGTGCAGTAATAGTGCTTAAGGACCCGTAGAAACTTTGTGTACTTCTTCGTGCCTCCACTTAAAGAGAGAGAAGCAAGTCCTGTCCCAAAGAGCTTAGGATTGAAAAATATGGAAACGCAACTGGTGGCACAGAGAAGCGAAATATTTAGTCCTAACCACACAGAGGGTTGGTGGCAGAGCTGGCAGAGAGCCTTCTGAGACAAGGGATGGATGTCCTGTCACACACATAGCTGGGGCTGCTAACTGGCCATTAGGGAAACGGTGCTGTGCGCTCATTCTGCATGTTCAGTGTGTCACATCCTGCATGCAGCTAAATATGTTGCTTTGCTAGATAAGGTGGAAACAGGACAAAAATACCAAAAAACCAGGAGAAGAGGGTTGATGGCAGTTTTTTTTCCCCCTGTTGTTTTGACATCATAATAGTAGATCCCAAATGGAGGTGAAGTTACCTTCCTAACATCCATGAGTGAGATACTGTCCTTGCTTCACAGGTGAATGACCTGCTCCACTGAGGAGTTAACAGACTCCTATAAGACTTAAGATGAACTGGTTGAGAGATGGGAATGGGTCTCATGAGTGATTAGTAGAACAGTGACGTAAGTGACAAAATAAAGTATAGAATATTTTGTAGCCATGTCATTGTCCTGTAGACACACCTGTATCAAAAACTAGCTGTATCAGTGATAGTTCACTTGCGTATAGCACTTGGCCCATTAAATACACAAATGGTTTTTATTTTGTGACTCCAGATTTACTCTCTGCTGTTTGTTTTGAAAAGGTCATGGTGACGTGTCCCAAGTTGTGCCATGTATTAGCTGAAGAACTACCATGTGTCTGTGAAAATAAGAACAAATCAAGAGAGTCTCCCAGTTTTTATTAATAACACACAGATGGTTTACAGGCATTCACAGATCACCCTTAATGGGTGCATTTTCTTAGGGTTTGTTACTTGCTTTGTGAAGCCAATGAGTCTTAATCATGGATGTCAGGGAATGCAATGAAACAAAACAAAACGGACCTATCCTCAGACCACTTCAAACGTAAGCCCAAGACAAGAGGTAACAGAAATAGATGGGGGTGTGTAAGGAGCTGATGAGAACATTGGTCTACGGACGTCTCTCAGGAAAACAGCTATTTAAGTGATGACAAGCTGTTTGTTTGCATGATGGTTTGGGAGACTTTGAAGGCTGGTTTGAAGGCAAACAATGAAGTTGCTTTGCAGATGGTTGTTAGGAGCTCTTCATAGCAGGAGGGAGAGCAGGGGAAAAAAGCACAATAGGGATTTTGTTTGAAAATGTAAGATATTGGCTATGGACATGTCCGAAAGAAGGAGCTGATGCTGCAGATTCATCACACTGTGTAAAACAAACTGTTCACGTTGTTCATCATAGTTGCTATGAAGAGGAATCTATGGATCTCTCCCAAACGTGACTGCATTTTTTGAATAGTTAAAAATATGGGTTTTCCCACTCTTCCTTCCTGGTAAATCCTTGTTTTCTTAAGTGAGAGTCAGCTCCATTCCTCCTCCAGGAAAAGGGCTGTGATGGAGCACTGCCATACCCTACTGGGGAAGTATCAATGAGAGACCTGTATCAGGGCCTCCACCTTAATACAGCAGCACATGCCTGAAGTGGGAATGAAGAGTGGAAAGAAGCATGCAGAGAAGGATCCATTTTCTGCTTGTTGGAGCCTGAGTGGGATCTGTGACTTGAGAGTTCCAAGGTCTACTTGCTGTGCACCTTTACAAGAAGTTTTTACATCTTTGCCAGCCTTAAATGCTCAAAATCCTTGAGTTTTAACTCAGAAGGTTCTCAAAGATGGGGTTTTTTGCTTGTTTGTTTTTTTAAATTGTTGGATCTGTTGTCATGTCTATGAGATTTTAGGACCATCTTTATACCCTACTTCAAGGTTTTCTTTGCAACTGAGAATTAGAAACTTATTTTTATGGTGCATGTTCTTTTTTTTATACAGAATCTAGATTTGAGTGAGCCACGTGCCTGCAGGTTCTGAGGCTTCCTGAAAAGCACCGGCTGTTGCCAAACCTGGGATGAAACCACGAGAGTGTGCAGCACTGCTTATTCAGTGAGGCCATTTTATACAGCATCCTTTTTTGGATTGCTTGGATATAAAATCTGGCTGAATTATATCCCTCTCCCCTTACATTTGTGCTGAATGGGAGACTGATTTCTGATTTGATATGGCTTCTGGTAACATGATTTTCTCTTAGCTTTCACATGTAATCTACTCATATCATTGCTGGTTTTTATTCCCCTTGTGGCTGCAGTGGATACAGCACCAGAGTCTTCAGGATACGCTTGATATCCATGGTGGGAAATGGGCTGTTCACAAACTATTAACAAACTATAATAATTAGTTTGCTTTCCAGTTGAAATGCTGATTTGAAGCTCTGACTGCCGCAAAATTGCCACGTGAAGCCACATAGGTTTTCAGCTGCTTTTGTTGGATCTATTTAGATCCCTGCTCGGTTTCTAAAAGTGGGAATAAAGTCTGTGGGCATCACTAGCCACTTCCTCCCACACATTGCCTGGCATGAGCTACTGTCTGCTGGGGTATCTATATACAGCATAACTGTAGGTGTGACTTTCTGTGGTTTGACCAGCTTCCATAAGTTAAAGTTGCTAAAGATGACTGTAATGATAACTTAATATGAAATACTGTAAAGAAATGCTGAGCCAGCAGTCAATTTTCTAGAACGTTCTGCAAAGAAAAGAGCAAGCTTTTGAAAATTTTGAGGGAAATGTATAAATTCTGAGGGAAATGTATAAATTTTGAGGGAAATGTATAAATTCAGAGGGAAATGTATAAATTTTGAAGGCATGAGAGGAAAACTAGTTCATGGACTCTTACTCCTGTTGCTCAGTGTCGTAGAAATAGAAGTTTAATCATGATCAAAAAATTTGTGGTAATGTGGATACTCTTGATGAAAAAATCTTGTAATTATTTGAAATCATACTGGAAACCTTCATTCTTTCTTGATGTTCTTCATTCTTTCTTCACTTCTTCTACAAAAATTGTACCTTTATTTTTCTGTATTAGATAATATTTTAACACAGCCAACCCCCCCCAGTTTAATTAGTTTGTTTTTGCAATCTTGAAATTCACACTTGATATGTGCAGCTTTCAGAAAGACTTATAGAGAAGGAAGTGCCATTAACTTGGTTTTATACAAACAGAAGGAATGTGGTAGAAGTGTTTATTGGATAGCAGGAGGCAGTGGCTGTGTTAGGGGCTTGGATAAGGTCTAAAGCAACTCAGAAGGACTCAAACGTGCTTAGTTCTTTTCCTCTGTGCAGCACTAGCAACTGAATCAGTAGGCATTAACAGCAGCAAGACTTGGTTAAAATATCTTCAGATTATAAGGGACTTACACCCACCGTCCCTTCCTGTTCCAATCTGTCCCTTATAAGTCTGAACCTCTGTTTAGACTTGTTCACAGGCTACCCTGGTGTCACTTCTGGAAAGCAACTGGAAGACCTGAGGTCCAACACTGTCTCACAGCATTTCAAAGCTTTGCTGGTTCTCTGGCCTGAAAGCACAGTGCCAGTATGAGTCACTAAACCTTTTCTATGAGGTGGAGGAGAAGCAAGTGAAATGTAATGAGCTGACTTCTGCAGGAACATATAAGGCATGTTGGGTATGTGATCCTGACCTTTGCACTTGGTGACTGGATTGGCTTTTCTGTAATCCTTGTGAAAATTTTGGGTAGACTTTCTTTTCACAGCTTTGTTCTCTGGTAGAAAGCCATTTAAATATCCCTTTTATTGTTTTTCTGGGCTCTACCACATAGATAAAACTTGTGGAAAAGGCATAACTGGGATTTCCACTGGAAGGAAAGAGGTGCCAGCAAGGGAGCAAAAGTAGAACACTCATGAAGAAAGCCTTGTCATCCTGCAACCTCCTTCATCTCAGGCGTGCTTTGGCTGAGGTTAAGCAAGTTCAAAGAACCACGCGGGAGAGGTCAGCTGCTCACACAAACATCACTGTGCCAGGGATTTTCACCCCTCCTTCTGTATTTAGCATCTGCTAGCAAGAGAAACAGTTGAGAGGATGGAGATTTTGATGTCCTGTGAGCCAGTACAAAGGAGCCATTGGGGTGGGGATGCTCTGGTATTGGTTACAGCTGGAGTCAGCCTTGGAGGAAAGCAAACAGTGGGAATAAAGGTCACAGAGGAACGTGAGGATATCATCTTAAAGACAACCTCTGCTGCACAGGATTGCCATGTGCAGTGCTGCTGAGTATCTTGGAAAGCAAACCAATAGCATTAGGGTCAGAATTCCCACTGCATCCCCCTCTTCTGTCTCAAGATCAAAAAGGCAGAGCCTGTGGAAGGGAGCTGCCGCATGGGAATGCTGCTCTGCAAAGATGCTTGAAAAACAAACAATGGAGCATCAGCCAGCAGCTAGCTGGCACTCCCAGAGAAGAAAGAAAGAAGAAACCATTTGTGCTTGGGATAGGCAAGAGCCTGCAGTCCCCTCTCTTTTGAATGGCAAAGTCTTAATTTCCATGTACTTTCAGACCCAGGGAAGGCAGTTCGGTAGAGGTAGGTGCTGCTGGCATTGAAGGCTAAAATGCCCTAGCACAAAACGTCTTGCAGTTTGCACTGGGGAGCAGGATGTTAATGGGAATGTGCCAGCAGTGTTTCCTCATCTTGAACAAATGATGGAAAAGATCAGGAGAACTCAATGTTTTCCTGTCCCAAAATTCTTGGCATTAGCCTGACAAAATCTTCCCCAATTATATGGTTTTAATGCAACAAGGTGATAGTTAAGGAGAAGATCAAAGTGGTGACCTGTTCCTGAAAGACACACTGATGTCAGGTGCCTGTAAGGACACACACGGTGCTTTTTTTTATATCTTTCACTGTCTAGGTTTCCCAGGAAGTCATTTTGCTGTATATCTAATGTTCCTGACCCACCGCATGGGAAGCCTTGAGTAATCCCACACTGCACGAGCATGTCTGAGAAGTTTTGTATGACAAGATCGCTAAGTGTCCTGCCCTTTGCCCCCTCTTGTGTTTGTCACATCTAATAATGGGCAGAAATGTGGTGTGTGCCACTGAACACGGGGAATTTGTTTGTATTCCATGTTTGCCACAGCCTTTTAATTTGAAGAGGGAGCGTGGGAGCAGGGAATGGCTAAAACCACATCTCATTGGTACCTCTACCATAAGCCACATACAACTCTTAGGAAATGATATGAACTTCAGCTGAAGCTTTGGGCTTTAGAGTGGCAGACATCTCTCAAGGGGCAGTCTTGAGTGCTATAATATGTTGTATCTATTTCAGTGCATGGTGAAGGATGTCTAAGATACACCGGTACCTGTGCTTTGTTATCTGCAGCAGGGATACTGGGCACTGAAATTTCCGATGAGGATGTTGTCACACTTTATTTTGTAAGGGAAGTGCTGCAGAGAGATCAGGCAGGCTGTCCTCAGCCCTTAGCATGTGTGAATGTTTGAGGACTTTTCCCTCAAGATGTGTGAAACAAAAACTAAAGAGGTTTTAAAACTAGTTCTGAAGTCGCAGAGGGAACTTGCTAATAATATTGGTGGGGTTTTTATGAGGAGGAGGGGAGAAATTAAAGCCTGCTTGGAAAGAGTGGAAAAGATAAGATGGGAGATAATTTGTGGCCAGCTTCAGTATTAGCCATTTTGGAAGGATGAGATCAAGATTATATTGAACAATACAATTGTTCTTTATTGCCTAGTGCAAAGGAAAATGTGGCTGGCTTAGCTGGGCTGTTGGCAGGAAAGAAAGACATATATAAGAAATTATTTCTCATGTGATGCATTCATTCCCCCCTTAGTAGGTATAAATGGGGACACGATCTACTTTTGGATACGTATGAGTATTCAGCAGTTGGCAGGGAAACTTCCAGAAGGCGGATAAAGGCCCTGACAGATCAGAAAGGCATCTGCCTTGTTCTATAGACTATGTAAGAAGTGTGTGATCTTAAATGAGACATGGAAATTAGGTGGATTACGCCAGGAGGATAACATTTTTGAGAAGCATCTGGTTCAGGATTGTACAATGTCTAGCACGGATGCTTTCTGGGACAATTCCCCATCCAAGGCTCAGTTCCATTTGCTTTATGTCTAGCCCCTTCCAGGAGGATATTGCAGAGGTTTGCGAAATGATGGCAATCAGACAAGAGTGGAATTCTGGAGCACGAGTGCTTTGTCAGCGTGATATTGCACCCAAGTGGGGGAGTCCTGCTGACAAGATAATTTCACAGCTTCTGGGACCTGTCTAAGATTTCCAAAGGAAGTTTTGTATATGCACTGTCTCTGTGCACAGGAGGAATATCCTCTGTGGTGGTTGAAAGCCAGGATTAGTGCTGCTCTTGAGTAAAACCTGATGGTTGTCTATTATCCAGAATACTTTAATAACATCTTCAGGGTATTTCTTCTGAGACACAGATTTTTGGATGACTATTCTTATCTTTATTTATGTTTTCCTAAGCTTTCTCAACATCTTTTTCACTTCTGTCTGTGAACTTGAAATACAAGGTTTTTCTGCCTTTTTGTTTTGCCTTAGGCAATTGTTGTGGGTTAAATTTGTTATCTCTGCTGTGCTTTCTGTGGCAATGACTTTTGATATCAAGTAATTTAATTGCAGAAATGCCGAAAAAGAAAAACACCAGACAAAACCACCAAAACCATACCACAAACCCAATTCTGCTGTGCTGATGAATACTTGATAAAGTAGCAAGGTGGGAAAATAAGTAGGGAAAGGAATGTCATTTCATGGTCCAAGCTATGTATTATGAAGAGTTTTTTAGTTTTTTTCCCCTTCCCAGTTTTTTCCCCTTCCAGTTTTTTACCTTTAATCGTCAGAGCTGTTAGGCTTCACTTAGTATGAGCTTCTGCAACGGGCTAGCCTCGCTCACAGATAAACTGGTTTCATATCAACCTGAGATTCTCTTTTCTGGATGATGCAGATATTTATTTTGGAATTTAAGGCCTTTCTATAAATGGGGAGGGGAAGGAAAGCTTAAAAACCATGAAATGTTTCATAAACTTAAGCAAATTAACCTTGGCACGTGGGTATAAAGTAACAGTACCCTGAGCTAGAGCCCGGGAGGAGGTTTCATTCTGAACTGGCAGTACTTAGCATCATGAAACAAATCCCCCAACTTGGCTGAGTCCCTGTGAAGTTAGCAGAGTTCTGTTGCCACCCCATCAGCTGAGAGTCTGACACACAGAGTGCTTGCTCTAGGAGAAGAAGACAAGGGCAGTGCATTTAGATCAGAGGAAAAAAACCCTGCTTTTAGCCCAAAATGCATTTTCTCAGGTATTTAGAAGACTTCAACATCAGCTTTCTGCTGGAGGAGGGTTAGTGAGCTGTGACTCAAAGGTGAATATATGCCATAGCCTCTACAGATCTGAGCCCTGTGTAACACAAGCCAGTTTGGAGGGGAGAAGAAAGCGGATGCCAAATCTGCTGCCTCGTTTATGTTGTCCGGTTTTTATAGTAACAGCTGATAACATTCTTTTTCTTGGTTTTGGTATTATCAGCAGAATGTGTCAGGTGTTTTGTCATAAAATAACTTTCTGCCAAGATAATGTTGGTTTGACAAAATCTAGGGGGATATTTTTTTTGAACTGTGCTCTTTCTGCTGAATGTTTCTCTATCTGTGGATGCACATGGATTAGCCTCTGTAAAATCATTCAAATGTTCAGTAGAACATGAATGGGATGAGGAAGGGAAAACTTTGAAGCAATGTGTTTTAAGTTTATCAAAAGCTCTAAGCCTGATAAAGTTCTCTATTTTTAAAAACAAGATAAACACTAGACATGGGATTTAAATTCGGGATGAAACTGTGCATCCACATTTTAATGTCTCCCATAGCAGCTGGGAATTCTTATGACGGAAGAAAATTGTCAAAGTAACATTAGTAATTGTTATTTTGGTATAAAGGGAGAGAAAATCAGCATTAGATCAAAATTATTGATGCTGCAGTCAGTATTGCTGCAAAAACCTGATGAGCTGGTGCATCATCAGAAGAAACTTGGAGAAACACCTCTTTCTTGCAATTAACTGTCTGAATCCATCTCTTACCAGTACCTTAGCGTGGTAAAGCAAATAAGTGAGGGTGGCTGTTAGACAGCTGATTTTAGCACTACTGGTTTGATTGCACTGGAGATCAGGGTGCAGGAATGGCGAGGCCTTAGTGCACTGTTACACCTTTTTTTTTATAATGAACTTCATCTGTTTGAAAAGTAGCTATATTTTTTGAGAGGAAATATGGATTTTTGGTTTGCATTTTGTCACTTGTCTTTTCTTCCAAAGGAAAAGTGGTACTCTGAACTTGCTAACTCCAGCAGGCATCCAACACGTGCTTTTGAGAAGGTGATTATTCTCTGTCACTGGGGCAGGTGTCTTTTCCTGTGAAGATTTCTGCTGCCATTAAGGAATGGTGTCCTAAAGGGGTCTGTATTTTTAGCAGCAGTGATTTATGTCCTGTGGGCTCTGTCTTTAAACCATGCCTCAAAGAGGGATAGGTTATTTTACAGAGAAACCCATGAAGTAATATATGCTTCTGGTGTGACTTGCTTTAAAGCTCTGCATTAATTCTTGAGAACTGAGGTCAGCCTGCCTGTGCAGAGATCTGCACAATGACATTTCCATGCTGTGGCTCATTTCATGCTGATGTGAGTAGCAGGAAGTAATATTTACCATATGAAGATATATTGTGCTATTATTAATAATAACTAACAAATACTAAGGCCGTGCTTTTATTTTTTTAAGTTATTCTTTTCATACTTAAGTCTCAAAGTGTTTCACAGGACTTTCTCCAGTTTACAAAAAAGTAATGAGAACTCAGGCTTTGTAAGAACCAGTATCAGATGCCAGTACAGACACAAATCCTTCATTGCAGCTTGGTGGAAAGCTGCCACGTTACTTTGGAGTTCTTGCTTCTGAGCTGGAAACAAACTTGGTCTGCTGGTCTGGAGATGCCTTCTCTGCAGAGTGAGGAACCACTGCAATGCAAACTGTCTCTGGGGCTTCCTCCAGTGCCTCCTTATGTAAGTAGCAGTGCAGATCCAGTTGAGAATGAATGAAGAGTAGGTAGCCTATTTTTAACTTCAGTTACCAAACGATGTTGGTGTACAGAAAGCCTTAGCCCTGACTGGGCTTTAAGTGCAAGATAAAATCATCATCAAAATCAAAAAAGCAATTTTGCCGCTGCTCTAACCCAGGTGCCTTGGGTTTACCAGTCAAATGAGGAGAACTCTTCCTACTCCCAACTCACACATTTTTTAATTTCCAGGAATTTCATACACCTTCTACGGTGTCATCACAAAAAAGAATGAGATAGAAATATTCAGAAGAGTTGAAGGTGATGATAGATTCCAGGCATAGGAAAATGTGTTCTTTGCTTGGTGTTGGGCTTTAGACAGATTCATCGTAACTCATGTACTTTCTCATGGAGAAACATCTAGAGGCAGAAAACATATCTTCATTAATTTCACGTATGAAGAATATCCCAAGAATTCTTCTTGGGAAACCGTAGTCTCTCCTTCATGGTGGATGACATAAAAATTGGTCAGGACCACAACAAGAGCAAATACACTTAACCCCAATGCCTTTAAGCCCCTAAATAATCTTATGCATAACAGTCCAGCTGAAACAAAGATATTACTGTTGTTGCTATTGTTACATCATTGTAGTATTTCCTCCAATGCCCAGTGCTCCGTACATTAAGTTGTAATTTACAGCTCTCCATAGTCTGCACAGGATATAAACCTACTTTTATGGTGAAGATTTATAGGTAAATTGTAGATGCCAAAGCTTAGTGCTGTGTACTTTTCAATGACGTTACAACTGGTGGTAATGATTCAACAAATAGAATGTGGATTTAAGAAAATGGTGATGTATCTCTCGTGTTTAAGACATATATGGAACAACATAAGAAGGCTGTAATTTTTTTCATGTATAGCTATGGAGGCTTGCTTTGATATCAGAAAATTGCTTTGTAAATGAAATTGTAAGAAGCATTTAAATGTCAAGCATCCTTCATCTTGTTCATTCACACACAGAATATTTATGAGGGTACTGTTAATAAAGCATCTTTTTCTCTCTGACAGAGACTGGACGTAGGCAGAGTGTTTAACAGAGAGAGGACTAAAAATGTGAGAAAAGGATGTTTTCAATGAGTTACTTTGAATTTCTTTTGGGTGCCTTTTCTTTTAAGGGTTTTGTGAATTGCTACAGCAATTTGCTAGGTATTAAAGGGAACAAATGAACAGGGCCCTCTTTTTTGCAAGACAAAGAAACAAATGTTTTAAGATTTTTAGATTGCTTCAAAAATAGCTTGATGAAGATGGACATTATAACAAATGAAATATTTAACTAGAGTGACCCTCACTGAAGTGATGTCAAGGGTAATAAGTAATACAATTGTCACATTGTATGTAATCATTCCTTTGTAAACTACTGAGACACAATTATTTTAAGTAAATTGAAATGTCTAATAGGGACAATGCTGTTTTTCTTCGGCTAAAAATAATATATAAAATCCTTATTTAATCTTTTAAATGTTGCAGACTTTTAACATCAAGACTGGAGAATTGTGTTCTTTTGGTTTTATTCTTTTGAGCTAATATCTTTACTCTGAAGTTTTCTTATGATACAAGTATTTACCAGTTTCAGCTCAAATGTCAAAGAATAGTTATCCACTTAAGTTTATTTTCCTACTGAAAAGAGCAAGGAGGTTTCATTTTTTTTTTAAGGCACTCTTGAGACTTGGTTGAAGTGTTTGTGATTTGTAGTAGCTGCAAAATTGTTGTAAGAAATGTGATTCAAGAAAAACCTCCTAAATTACCCAGACGTTCAGGAAACAGCTTTGGGTCCTGAGTTGTTTCTGCTGATGCAGACAGTGAACATTACACCCCTTGTCCTGATCTTCTGTGTAACCCATGGGTTCTCTTTGCCGTCCCCAGTGGTACGTCAGCAAAAAGGTCAAGCAGATGCCACATGAGTGTTCAGCACGGTCAGAGCTTGCTGCGAGAGTCACTGAGATAATGCTAGTGTTACGGACTCTCTCAACATTTCTTTTCTTCTTCATAGACTGCGCTATCTGTAGGCTCTTTGGGTTGTAGGAGCTGAGCATAAACAACTCTTTCTTTCAGAACTCTGGGCTTTGCTTTTATGTCTGGCCTCCCAAATCCTTAATCTTTAAGCCCCCTTACCTGATGTTGCACTGGATTATTGTGTTTCTGCTTTTGACAAGTTATCTTCTTTTTATTAAACACGCACACAGATACTGGAGGAAGTGCCAAGCAGTGTCTGAGCTATTTGCGTTTCTACCTTATTGCCGGGGATGCAACATAGAACTGTTTTAGATGCATCAAGGAAGATGCCAAATTATGAGTTAATTTTCTCCTTAGATGATCAGAGTGGAGTTGTCTTGTATTTTTTCAGTGTAATTTTTAAAATATCATCCTTAATTATTTTAAAGCTTTGTTTACTTATGAAGCTGTTGCTACAATTTGGAATCAAACTATTCAGAACTAACACATTTGGCCCTGGTTCTGAAGGGAAACTGATACCTTTGTTTTCAAGATAGCAGAGAAAGTGGCCAGCAGCCCCTCCTGCCACCAAGTGTAAGTCAGGCACTTACACTTTTGGATTAGTTGAGTGCCCAGCGTTGATGACAGCAAAATTGCCTGAAAGCTCTTATCATAAGTGTCTTGAATATACCACAGTGAGCTGGAAAATAATGTTGCCTCATGGATGAATTTGCCATGGACTAACTCAGCATATCGCCCTGCTGCCTTTAGCAGCAGGAATCAGAACTTTGACCTTTGAGTGTAAAAGAAAGAAACATCACTACCTGAGCTTGAAAAAAAAGAAAAAAATCTTAGAAACAACCTTCATAACATTAGTGTCTTTTCTTACAGGTCCCATCATCAGTAGCGAGGTGCAGTAACAGCCTATGGAGCTCTATTACCATAGTAGAGTGCCTTGATGTCATCCTGAGGACTCCCTATGAAGGAATGTCTCTAGCTGCTGCAATTGCTAAATAGGAGAGATTTCCCTTTAAGAATCATGGGGAACATGTGGACCAGCAGCTATCCCTGAACCTCTGCCCTTATCTTGTTCCTAGTTCAACAGGACCTTTTGTAATTCCTGTTTTCAAGTTAGCAGGAAGCATGCACTGAAAACACTGCGCATCAGCTGGAAAGTTTCTTCCCTGATGAGTACTGAGCTAGCAGCTTCTGAGCTTCTGGTATCAGAAGTGAAGCTGATGCTGAGTGACCAAATTTGGAGTGTGTCCTTTTTAGCTATGCATCGCCACTCCCTTTGAAAGCCCACATAGAAGAGTCTGTAGGTCTTTAGGAGGTGCTGTCTATAAAAGCCAATGCCTGACCTTGATGAGCTGTACATACCCACATCCTCTGGTACCTTAGCATGACCCTGAGTTAGCAGAGGCTTTCTAAGCCCTGCCAGCCTGAGCCTTGCAATGTCCTAACTAATCAGATTAATCCAAAAGCCTGAAGCTTGTTCTTTCTCCTGCCAGGTAAAGAATACCATTTTTTTCTTGAGATATATTATTTCTGAATAGTCATTTATGAGCAAGAGTTGAAAAACTAAAAACCATTCATATTATCATCAGACATTAAGATAAATATTAGATAGTAGTATCATTCGATTGAAGAACAGTTTATGCTATTAGGTTCTGAGTTTTTCCAAAGAAGCTGAAAACATGTCAGATCTCAGCCTGGATCCTTAACTTGTCCAGATGGAAGTCTCAGACCTATGTTACTAAAGCTTTTGCAAGTTTTTCTTACAAGCACTTTAAAAGCTAGTGTTGCTATATTTCATATGGCAATAATTATGTCTTTTGCCTCCGTGCTGGATAACATTTAGCTTTATTATCATTATTAGTTGCTACTCTTCTGCTGGGAGCACTAGTTTGCATTTAATTATGGATCACTTGCAAATAACTTTGATAGCCCTAATTCATCAAACATTTCCAGCAGGTGTGTAATTTTAAAGCAAGTGAAAGAGCCCATTTAAGTCTGTGTAGCTCAGACACTCAGTTATATTTTGTGCCTAGCACCCACTGATTTCCTGAACCATGGATCTGAAAAATGCCTGCATGCAGGATGGAGCTGTGCGCATTGTTCTGGCTTCATGACCTACTTAGTAGGTGTGACACCAAGGCCCCAAATTGCTGAGCATGTCCTATCTTAAGTCAACACCTTCAATGAGACTGGAGCTACACCTGGCACTCATTAGTGTTGTATAGGATTCTAGGAGTTTGAAACTTCTTTGGAAGAACACCAAAACTTTTTGTCAACTTCTGACAAAGTAGGACTCCCTATGTTGCATGCTTTCCTTGGCTCAATATAAATTTTATTAAGAAGCATCTATGCCAGGGGTGATATTTGGCTAAATTATATACCATGGAGCAGGATATGCAAGAAACATCCAGAATATTGTATGACTTAATTGGCTGGTTGGAAATGCATAATGAAATATGAGGTGTTTGAGTTATTAGTTAGCTGCCTATGTAATTACTTCTGTTTAATATTTAATTGTGTTGATCTTTCTGTCTTGTCTTTGTTCCACTCAGAAAATAGATCCTTCCTTTTTAATTTTTTTTCTGTTTACAGGCATGGGGCTACTGGGGAGTGGGCTTTGCAGCTAATCTTTCTGATTGTTCAAATGTCACCATAAAATATTTAGCATCTTGATATCTCTAAAGCTATCACAACAGATTGGACGGTAACAATTAAAATTATGCTAACATCACTAAAACAGATATAACAGAGTGATGCTTGTTAAGTACTTAATGATCCTTTCCTCCAAGGAATTCCATTTCAATTTCTTTATGCTCCCTGATTGCTTTACTGCATCCTGCAGGTTTTTGTGCACTGCCGCTCAGTGTAATACATATTCAAACCCCTCTCTGCAGCTCTCATCATGCCAATCAAGGATGCAAATGGAGGTCTGTGTGCCTGTGTGATCAGAATTTCTTGCTTGTTTGCAAGCCTGTAAATAATAGAGTGAATGAGGATCTGATATGCAACAGTATAAAAGTAATCAGACCTTGTATCTGGCTTCTAGTAAACATCAGTGTGGCCCCGATCCAGCTGCTGCTGTAATCAATGGGAGGCTTTTATTGACTTTAATGGGAGTTGAATTAGGCCTGGTCTGTGGTTTGAGAATTCGGCTGCAGATATTGGTGCAGATCCTTGGCTGGTGTAAACTGGCTTTGTGTTCCTGACAATCAGAGAGCTGCTTTGACCTACTCCACTGACTATGTGGCAAGCAGTACCCTACGCTGCACTCCTGCTCTAGTCCCGTGTGTGTGTTAGCAAAGCTTTCTATTCAAGGGGGAACTCTGGGTTTTGTTTCATTCAGCTGTTCCCTTAGAAGCTTAAATCGCTCCGTGAACAGTGTTTAAAATGTATAATTATCTTTGGAAAAAATGTTTCACTTGAAAGGAAGTCTAATAATCATTATTTTGAACTTCAGTAGTTTGACATTTTCATTGTTTATAAAGGAACACTATCTTTTACTTTATTTTGGCTGCAAGGGAAAAATGAGCTTAATTAGGAAAAATAAAAATAAACTAAGTTGATTGAAAAAGAAGTTCTTACAAATTTGCAGACCTTTTTCTGCAAAAGCAAATATGAAAAATTATAAAGGTTTTTATGAAGTGTCCCTGCTTTGGGGTTTTGTTGATAATGGGCAGAGGGGATGACTATGTGGATGGAGGGCTTTTTGAATGTAATTTTGTGAATCGTCTTTATTATGATCCACTCAGACCTGTGATACCCTTCCTGTTTATTAAGTACTATGAGGAGTATGAAAGACCCTGTAAAATCCTTTGAGCTGAGACTTATTCTCACTTCTCTGCTCTGAAAGGATATAGAAAATACATCCCTTGGGAAGTCTTCTGGCCAGCTGAGGTCTCCAAGGACAGGCTTGAGAGTATGCTAGGCTGATGTTCTGGAGCAGCTCCAAACCTGCTTGGCCAGCGTATGAAGGCAATTGTACTTACCCTGGATATCAGGAAAGCAAATGTGTTCCTACTTCTGAGTTGTGTATCTTTTTACAGCCTTACTCCCCAACAATGAACATCAGCATAATGCCGTTTCCTTCAATTCAGTGGTACTGATTTATGCCAGCTGAAAATCTGAGTCTCCGGCTCCTTATGTATGCATGGGCACCACTGCTAAGTTTTCTGTTGTGATTTTTCTGTTTTCCTCACTTGAGCGTTATTTCCAACACAGACAGTGGAAGCAAGTTGGTTGCGGTTATTTTGGTGAGAAATCTGTTCTGCATGTAGGGAAGTACCTGGCTGTGTTGGGAAGCAGGGATATAGTGACCTTGCAATCTCTCAGCATACTGGGGAGCAGCAGTAGTGTGGTTTGGCTCTCAGCAAGCTGGATGTTTCCTCAGCCTGGGAGTCAGTTGGGGTGAGTGCTTGACCAGGTGAATGTCTGCCCAGAGAGGGACCTCTGTCCCAGCTCTGGGTCCCGTGCATCCTGTTAGCTTTTTTCTGCTCTCCACTGACCCATTTGCCTTCATATGAGACAGAGCAATTGGTGGAGTTAGGGTGCATTTATGGGTCCTGCTGTGCTCATGGCAGTTCTGATACAGCCTTGTTTATAAGGAACCTCCCTCCAGGTCTAAAAATGCTTCAGAGCTTTAAGATTCATATGAGAAATCTCCCTTCTATCTGGCCTCTGAGTGTTGCTATAAATAAATTCTCTGCTGCTCCAGTTCACAAGAAGCAGCCTTGTTTGCATGGCACTACCAGGCTTTTTTTTGCTTTTCAGACCTAGTCTGGGAAATAACAGGCTCTTCTGGCCTTTACAGGAGATTTTAGTTTCTCTTTTGTGCTGGAAAATCCTGTCTTTAGCGATAAATTCTATGAGATTGTCAATGATAACCCCCTTATAAAAATGGTGTTTGCCACTTAGCTGTTTTCTAAGTTCTGTGAGTTTTATTTAGAGTAAATTAAATCAAGAAGACAAAATTATACTTATTTTCCTAGTTTCCTATGCTGTATATTCATCAGCTTTAACATCTACTCTCCATCTTCCTGTGTTCTTTCAATGTCAAACCACACACCAATAAGTATGGATGTTGTAGCTCGACTTTGGTAAACATTGTTTGTAGGACAAAATTGTCTCTGGTTTTTAATTTTTTCTGTGATGACTTCAGAATCGCACCTTTTCTCTTACTTTTAAGGATTTCGGTTCATGGTGATATTGAATGAGTCTCGGAAATAAAACCAAACTCAGCCAAAATACAGAGGAGGAACACAGAGGCTCAGAGAACCATCATCAGAGAGAAAAGGAGTACAGCCAGACACATCTGCACAACAAGGAAGGTGGTAAAATTATGTTAATTGATTTCAACTAAACATCTGTATATTCTTATCTATTCATGTTCTACTACTATGCCGAGAAGTAGAGAGATTTCTTCAATGATGCTCTTTACTTATGTTCTTTAATATTTGAACTTATGAATTGTTTGAAAGAGATTTAACTTTTCACATTGAAATTTCGTACAGGTGAAGGATTCTCTGTACTAGGGAAAATGTGAACAGAATTTACATTGCAATGTTGATTTTAAAATCCCAAAGTGTTGAAGCCCCCAAAACTACCCCTTGCTAACACGTGAAGCAGTTCTTCCACTTGTTTACCTCCTCTTTTTCCACATTATTTTTTTTTTACCAGCCAGATACTCTGCTGGCTCCTGTCTATTTCCTGGGAAATAGTTGGTTCTCTTTGCCATTAACTTCCTATGTCTGTTGGTCTTTCACCTCTTTGTGGATCTGTGCTTACTACCTCTCTGACCCAGTCTGTTTGGTCTTACTCTGTCACTGTTAAAAGTTCAGGCCACAAAGACTTTGCCCTTGTCATCTTCATGTGCAATTAGCACAGACTGCTAGACCGTAGACATAAATCCTGCTGCTGCTAAGGGTGCTGGGAGCCTGGCCAATTGAGTTCAGTGGGGTTAACGTTTGGGCACATCAGAGCCTTTCAGTGCAGCGTAGCTTACAATTAATTTAGAATATTAGATTGAATCATATTGATATTAACAAACATGTAATGATTAAGCCCTTGGAGCCTTTAAGGAGCTGTTTTTATGCAACCATTCCTGGTGTGTTGAGATTAAACATCCTGTCAAGCTGGACATGTGTACACTTTCAGGCATGAGCTGACCTCTCCAGTAGCAGTAATTAGAAACAATTTTCAGATTTATATGATGATTTTTATTTCATAGTGTGCACATACACACAATCCACCCAGAGAAGAAAAGACCTCTTCTCCCTGAATACATCTCCAGCTGTCTTCAGAATAGTCTGCAGTGTCTGTAAGAACCATAAAATAACTGTAAGCTTCTAAAATCACTTTTTTTAGTTATTAAATGTGCTTTATTCATTCCATCCTGTTGCTGTGGAGATAGGTACAATATAGGAACCTTGGCAGTATGACAGGCAATTAAAATACCAAGATGTTTAGCCATGTATGAGTATTTTCACACAGTGAGACCTCTAAGCTGAGCCTGCTACTGACATTGTTAGTTATTGAATCAATTGCATGAGATGAGGTTGACAGGTGTAATTATATATTTCTATGGTGATTATGTATGGCTTGTCATAAAGACCAACACGCCTGTAACTTTGTACTCATTTAGTAGCCATTTATTGAGTGAAGTATTGAAGTTGGCATGCCATTTACAAGGGAAGGAAATGTAAAGCAAAACAGAAGTCCATTTTGAAATATAATTGATTCATTAAAACATCGACCATTGCTTGCTTTCAGTACACTGAAATATGTCTTTCCATGTTTCCTACAGATCTCTCTGTTATTTAAGCATATTCTTGCACCCTGCTTGTAACAAAAGAATAAAACTGATGCAATGAGTTAATGGGAACCTGGGTCAGGTCTAGAGCTGCTCTATACTGGGAGAAGTTATGGAGCTGGCTGGAACCAGCTGAGCATGGGGCTGGTTTAAATATCTGGCTGCTTGTTAAAGCAGCTTATGTTATGTCTCAGTCTTTCGAAATAAACTTATGTCCATATAGATACTTCTGTACAATCTTCTTCTTAATAAGTGTTCGAAATGTGCTTAAAGTTATACAAATATCTTAGGAATACATCAAAGTGAGACATGGGCTACTGCTGAAATTCCTCATCCTCTCTTCTATATAAAAATTTCTCTGTGCAGGGACATCACCCAATATCTTACTCTGTTATTTCCCATACAGTTCTCTCTAGCTTTTTGGGCCACCCTGGTGGTATGAATGAAAAATCTGTTTCTCAAAATGAGAGGAGGCAGAGAGAAAGTAAACACTGGCCTCAGTTTATTAAGAAGTCCTCTAACCTGGCTGAAGTCAAGCAACGAATCTGAGTCATTTTCCCTAGCTGTACCTCTCTGCAATACAACTCTTACCTTATTCACAGCAGTTTGGATGTGAGAGATAGATACCTGAGCTGTGGTGGTGTATTTTTTATCTTTTTTTATGTAAGTAAAATAGGATCTGTTTTCAGTGACTGTTTTAACAAGAACAGCCCACAGTCTTTTGTAAAAAAAACAGGATTCATGTTTTCCCTGGTCACCTAGAACTGGCTGAAAAAATGCAATAGGACTTCGTGGACAATAAAAAAAAATTCCCCTTCGTTTTATAGGATACAAAGAGAACTTTTTTCTATGCTTAATAAACAGTTTCCTTCTTTTCTTAATTAAACATTATAATTTAAAACCTTTTTTTTACTGAAAACCTGTTTTTCAGGAATTTTGTGAAATATTCCCTGGGGAAAAAAACCCCAAACTTTTTAGAAATATCTTGCCCTCCTGCTAGAAGTACTTCTAAACAATGGGAGGAAATAGAATTACTGGGAGGAGTTCGTGTGTTTTGCAAATTACAAGCTGTCCCTGTGTTTCTTCTCATTGCCTTATCCTCCTGGCCTCCCTGGTAGCTCTGGGTGGTTTTTTAAGTCTTATTGCTCCTGATGCTGACGTTTCTCTTCCCAGTGTTGTCTCAACTCTGCAGTCCCCAGATGTCCTAGCACCCTTGTCTTGAGTCAGCTGATGGTACAAATGGCTCAGCAAATATATATGTTGGATTAGTATAAAGACAACCAGATGTCTGAATTCTTGAGCGTCAGTAGCAGAAGGAGACTTACAATGCCTACAAAAACTTGTAATGAGCTTTCCTTTGCATGGTGACTTGTTCTGGTTTCCTTTCCTATTTTTGACCTGCTCTGCCTCATCTTAAGCCTCTAAAGTTTTGAGTGTTTTGAAGTGGGCTGAGCCTGCAAAGTTCATGCAAGCCCTTAGCAGGGTGCAATTGGCCTTCTGTGGAACAGAGGTGAGTGCATCTCAACTGAGAGCTCAGCGCCTGAAGGCAGATGTGAATATATATAACAGGAAAATATATAATGGGGGAAAAGAAGGGGTACATCTCACAGAGCTTCCTGAATCTAAGCGTCGTTTGTCCTGGTCATTTCATTTCCTCCAGCAACGTGCCTCCTTGGTGTTATGGCAAAATGCTTCACGTGAGTTTCTCTTCCCAGATGACTGTACACCTCATTGCCAAAGAGTGGGCAATGTATTTTCTTAATATGCAGCTTCAATGCCCCTTCGGATAGCCCTAAAACTAATCAAGCTCTACACAGAGGATAGGAAACAGAGAAAGATTTCACAGGCCAATCAGGACTACACATCCACTTATTGTCATTGCAGTATGGCCACCTTGGAAGTAGCAGGGAAATGTAACTGGGATATGAAATGAGCAAAGGGGAGAATTCACTTTTTCCATCTATGCTCACTTTTTGTTTTCATACAGTGTTCATTTCTGACTTTACAGCAATTCCTTGAGTTTTGTTCCAGCCTTGACCACATCGCTCCAACAGCTTCCATAACTCCTGTTGCTGATATCCCAACATAGCCATACACCAAATATATTTACTTTTATTGTAACCTTTTTAATTGGTGTAAAGGCAAAACTTTTGAATGCCATTGTTCATTTGCACGCTGAACTTGATGGTAGAAAGCACATTTGCTTATTTAATATTTGTTCTGATTTGGTGATTAGTCATTGCTTTTAATTATTTTTTACCATTTCCACATGAGTAATCAGGAAATGAACTGCTGTCTCACACTTTCAGCAAGTTAAAAAGAGCCTAACTATGGTATTTCCTTATTGACTTTTTACTTGCCCCCGTGCAGAATGTTTTAAGATGTCGCTCCTCTTGAGTCGCCCACCTCACAGCTTGAGAAGTGCCACAGCTTTTAAAAATGTTTCCCTGCTGACTTGCCGAGGTGATGAAGACAAGTAGTCATCCAGCATAAAAGGTATATATGAACAAAACACGAATTGAAGGTGAGGGTCAAGTTACAATCCAAACAAGAAAAGTATTAGAACCAGTTTTGGAGCCTGAGGAGACCAGTTTTGTAGTGCACATCTGCAATGAGAAATGATACCATCCTGGGATTCTGTCTGTTTATACACTGATAGCAAATCTACTTAAAAAAAATAAAAATAAATGGCCTATCCTACCCTTCTTTTCTGCTGATGTTTTTCTTTCATTTTTTCATTCTTTTTCAATCAGTAATGATTGTAAATCACTCCTTGCCACAAAAAATACTGTTTTCATAGAGCAGTGATTTGATTCTTGTAATCTTATTTATTAATTTTATTCAATAAGTGCCTAGGCTATACTCTAAATGCCTTTTAAAAATACACTAATAATCAGACCTTGATTGCTGTTTGATTGAGTTGCAGATATCCCACTGAAGGTATAAATATCATTAAGTTAATCAACCTTCCTACAGAGGCTCTTCCAGCTCAGACACCGAACTCCACAGTGTATTTTTCTGTTGCAGATATTAGAGAAGATGAAGATGAGCTGGATGGTGGCCTTCCCTCTACTCCTGCGAACTCAGGCTTTCTGGTCTTTAACTGATTGTCTGGCTTCACTGCAATTATTTGATAATTATGAGAGCATCGTAAAGGAGTTTTATTTGTGCAAACAGTAAAGTTTGTCAGAGTTTGACCAGAAACCGCTAGGGCTTATTGAATTTGTGGTGCTGAGTGAAGAAAAATGGTATCAGAATTTTTCACTTAATATACTTTCCTGCATGTTTATAGACCTGAATCCTGGTTTCTTGGCTGTCATGGCCATTTTTCCTTTAAGGGTTGGGATTTGGGCACTGCAAAGCTGAATTGGAGTCATCGCTTGATACAATATGGATTTTGCAGCACTTAATAGATCTCCTTTTAGGTGCGTTTGAAGACAGGTAACTAATGAACTGAGTGTAACTATGATATTCCTGTCATGCCTAGGAAAATGCCTGAGGAACATCCTTCAAGATCTTTGGCAAAGCCAGCTGTAGAGTGACACAGCAAGAGGGAGGATGCAGGAATTCCTCTGCATTATACCGGCATGTTTTAAAAGACTCCCAGGCCTTCTGCAAGGCACAGGGCAGTATTTTCTATTTTTATTTGGATGACACAATAGCCACAGACCTCTCCAGAAAGTGACATCTTTTGACCCACGCTGGAGGTCAAAGCGAATGTAACACAGGCAGGCCACATTCCACAAAGGTGATAATTGCTGGTTTTCTCTGCATGGGGTACGCTAATGGGAAAACAACTGCAATGTTGTGTGGCTTTCTAAATCTTACAGCTCTTGAAAGATTACATCAGTTCTAAAGGATAAGAAATAAAGTACCTTGGAAATGTTGCTGCAGGCAGATTGTTTCTTAATAGCCAAACCTTGATGATTTCGCCTGTTTATTGTATTCTTTCAGTCAGTATACTAATGGCATGATGTTGCTTATAAAAACTGTTTCTAATAGGGCTGCCTTAGTCTAATCAAGAATTTAGGGTAATTTAAAATCAAAGGGAGTCTTGATTTAACTGCCGAACAGCAGAAGGATGAACTCTTAGCATCACTCTGTCACATCCCAACCTGAAGTGGGAAGGCAGCTTACACATCCCGTGGGCTTTCGTCTGAGATTCGAGCAGACTGGTGCTGTAGCTCTGTTCCACTGATAATTCCCGTTAATCCATCTTTTGAACTGAGACTATTCTGGTGATGCATCAAACCCTGTGAAATCCTGTAGGTGACATAGTATTATCCCTGCAACTTGTGACCTTACAACAGTTTACACACAGGTAAGACAAAACTTTTTAGTGTTAAGGCTGAAGTTTTACCTGCATCTTTCACTGGCTGAAAACTGGAAGTGCTGCCTTCTTGCTTCTGATTTAAGGACTGGTGACTTTGACTTCAGATGGTTTGGATGCGATAGCAAAAGGCTAATACATTCTTACAGCTGCCTTGTTGCTGAGCTGGGGTGTAATTGGACTAGTTTTTCAGTGGTTCAGATGTCAGCTGGGTGTGGGCTGAAGTTCACTGCTACAATTTAGTTCAAAGGTTTTCAGAGCTGGGTTTGGAGGCCTTATTTAGGCATTGAAGTCAGTGCAGTGATTTTTTTTCAACGTGCTGTTCCTGCTGCATTTGCAGTTGAGTCAAAGATCCTGGGAGAACTGTTGGGAGAAGCATGACCTCTGAAGCCTCAATTCTGTGTACCCCGTGTAGCGGAGCTGGAAGGATTTCTTCTAATCGTTGGGAAGAGTATTTCTCAGGGCTAAGATAACAGATAATGCTTTTCTCAGCTTCATATTAATTGAAAAATTAGGAACTTTGAGCACTTTAATGTCTACTATGTTTTTTTTTTTTCATTTGACTTGAAAATATTACTGTGGATATGCTGAATCTTCTCTCTCTCTTTCTCTACATTCCCCCTGAAGGAAATGGGAGCTTTTAACATGCTCTCACATGGGTCTGATTTACACTAGAATTTGCAGATTGAGGCATGATTCTAATCTACTGCTGCGCTCTGGAGTCTCTTCTGCAGACGTACTGTGGAAAGATATGGTGACTCTTTCTGCTCGAGGAAAGCAATGAATGGCAGCAGAGGTGTTCGTGATCTGCCAGCAGACTCAGAAAAGCAACAGTTTTCCAGTTCTTATTTACAAATAGACTTTACAGCCATCATAATCGCAAAATATTATTTTTAAGGAAAAAATAAATGACAGAGAAAATAGTCTAATATAAACCAAAAATGGAACATTGTTCTGTTTTACATCTATCCATTAAAAATTGTACTTACTACTTTTCAAAATTATTTTGATATAAAAAAATCTGTATGCCAGGCTAAGTATAGTCTAAGAGGCACCCAACTCTGAGGCTCCTCCTGGTGGTTACACCCTCCACCTCTTCAGGGAAGCCTGGAACCGCAAACCATGATTTCTCCCTGGATAACTGAACTTGGACCTTCTCTGATCAATTTGTAAGCGTTTCAGTTAGCAAAAAAAAATCTAAAACTTTTGAGAATTCTATAAATGTGTAAATAGAAAGGAAATATTTTTCACAGTATTGCTTTTAACTAATATAGTGGAAATACTCCCAAAATCAGAAGGCAGGACACACAACATGGGTTTGGTTTTTTCGTTCTCATTTAAAAATACTTACATAGTCGCAGGTGTGACTGAAAGAATACAGATGAATGGGAACAATCTATACATGTAATGTGTGACTTAATGTACCTGTAAGCTCATTTTTTGAGAAGTAAAGAGCTAAATGAACTTTGTGTAAAGCAACAAGTGGAGAAGCCTTCCATGCTCCATTTGGGATTACCCACCGGTAATGAAACTGCCTCTTGTATGACTCAGTGGGGTGACTGATGGCAGATCTGCTGGGACCAGGAATGAAATGCTGCTGCCAGTGTAGCCGATGTCCTCTCTTTCCTCCTTTTCACCCAGCAGTTTGGGGCTAGGTTGGAATCCTGCTGCACAACTGGGTGGTTTTGGTTTGCCCTAATCCTGACTTACCCAAAAGAGAATTGCCTTTGAAATGTTGGGTTTTTCAGAAGGACACTGAAATACAGAACTACCTCTGTGTGAAGAGCAGCCTCAGTAGCTTCCATACCAAGTTATGATGAGAACCATATTCCATTGCAACTGAACCACTGCTAGAAATATGAATTATATCTTTTTCATACCATTTCTGGCTCTTCATTGTATTATCTTGTTTGACAAATACCCTGAGACTATAAAATGGATGCGTTATGGAATTCGTGGTACAGCTTTTAGGAAATAAAAAGCATACTTATAAAATCTTCTTTTGCACATGCAAAGTACGTGCTTAGATATGGATGGATGAGCACGTAACATTTGCACGTGTTTTGAACATGCACATGAAACTTCATTAAAGATTAATTATCTGCCTTGAGTGTGGTGCAGGGGTATGTTTTCGCTGCACAGTGTGGTGGAGTCTGGAAGGAGGGTGCTGTTATGGAGTCTGGAGTTCCCTCTGGTCTCCTCATTGCTCTGGAAATGAGTCTACATTGATTACAGTCCTACAAGCATGCTGATACAAGTTTTTTTTTTTTTGTCAGTGACTTAAATCTGCAGTTAATTTTACTTCTATCCATTGAAAGGTTTATGGAGTTGTCCAAACTTTACTGTGTTCATGGTGTTGTGGTGATACTGCAGTGACTAAAGGTAGATTGTATAATATTTCCATATTTCTATCTTCATCTGCATACCTCACTTGGTAATTGTTTGTAAATGTTCAATCATCTTCATGTTTTAAATTTCCCTACTTTTAAAGTAGCAATAAGAGCATTTACAAGTTGAAAACTATTATTGATTAATCTTCTTGGAAAAGGAGGCATCTAGCTGTGGTACAGCACAGTACCTAATGGCACGACCATGTTAGGTCTGTGCAACACTTCTGTTCTACAGCTGCAAGTTCTAACAAAATATGTGTCATGATATCAATCCAATGAGAATCTGATTTGGAAAATTTCATCTAGCTAATTGGTTTATCTTACAAAAGATTATTTAAAGAATTATTTGTGTTTGAAGAGCCTAAAAATAGTTCTGTAACTACAATGCAGACTTTTATACATATAGGTTAACCTGCCTTGTTTTGTAATCAAACAAATATCTAGATCTTTGAGGATGACTAGAGCTTACCCAGCTCCCTGAAAGCAGAGGTAAAAATATTCATGCTTTTCAGTTATCTGTTTATGCATTTTATAGTTACTCATTATTTACTTTTATTTATTATCCATATACAGCTGACTTCAGATACCTCAACTGCAAGAATCAGCATTTTTGAGGGGTTGTTTCTGTTATAAAAAGAACGGTGGTTTTAAATACCTTCAAAGCCAAAGGTCTTATTCAACTTTCCGACCTGGGTGTAATTTAAAGTGAATAATGATATTCTGTGACTTCTCAGATTTTGGCTCATAGTCTTTAGATGCTTTCATTCCTGCACCTGCCATTCATTAGGAGACCTCCTTCTGTGATCTTTCATCATTCAGAATATATGATGATTTTCTTAAACACTTTAGCTAATTGGGAATGACTCTTGCTTTAAAATATATGGTAGTATTTGTAAATACCAGACGTTGGGCAAGCTTTAAATAAATACATACGACTTGACAAGAATTGTTGAAAAATGTAAAGACACTATAAATTATAAATGGCTAACATAAGGGCCCTGTTGTATACAGGACAGACTAAGCACACCGTGTTCCTTGAGTAAGCTTGCTGGTAAGAATTGTTGAATGCTCCTCATTACAAGAGAGATCTATTGGTGTCAGTCCTTGCCCTTCAATGTGCTACGTGTCTTTACACTTTAATGGCAAATTGCACTGGTTATAGTGTTTGACAGTTTAGTAAAAAGAGCACCATTTTTATTTAATATCAATAGATCTCTCCTAATGTAAGATCCCAGCTACTGTGCATACTGCTCTACATAATGACATAAAGAGATGGAGTTGGATTTGTGTCCTTTAAAATCAATACATGAGTCGCACAAATGTATTTATGAATTGAAATAGCTGTATGTGCCCTCTCATTGTGTTTCTTATTAGAATCCAAGCTCAGTACTTGTTGCCTGCATAGTTTCTAATAGTTTAACTTGAATTTCCATATTAACATCACAAGAGAATTCTTTGAGAACCATGACTAGCTGACTGGAAACCCAGAAATTAAAAGAAAGACAGAGTTTTGGCTAGAGTAGTGGTACCTCACACAGTGTGAACTCACCCATTATTTGTAGCCAACCATAACATCTGCCGTACCTAGATAGAAAATCCTGAGTCAAGTATTGACTTACATCCTTAAATCTTATGTGGGCTCATGCCAAAGTTTAAATCTCCAATGGGTTTTATTTCTTTGTAGGTATGACCTTTTTCAAATACCAAAGGATATCAGTGTTTATAAGAATGCTACCATTCCCTTGTGGATTTCTGTTGGAGATTTTTATTGTTAGCCTTAAGGAATGGGATGGGGAAAAACCCCCTCTCATTTAAACTTTTTGAAGGTTCAGGCCAATTTAAAAATAGAATTGTGAAAAGGATCATGTAGCTGCTAACAGTTATTCTGAGAGTGTAAGTTCTATCCCATAGACATAAATCATAGAATCATAGAATGATTTGTGTTGCAAGGAGCCCTAAAGATCATTCAGTTCCTACCCCCTGCCATGGATCATGTTGCTCAAAGCCCCATCCAACCTAGCCTTAAGCATCTCCAGGGATGGGGCAGCCACAACTTCTCTGGGAAACCTGGGCAAAGGACCCCAGGATAGAACTAACTTGCTTTGCTCAGATGAAAAATAAGCCACAGGGCAAAAATACTTCTATTGGAAAAAATAGTTAATATTGCAAAAATGCATACAGGAATAAATAGCTCAAATGGTGACTTGTTGAAGGCATAGTGTATGGAATTGGTAGGTAAAGTTGGTAAACTGAAAAAAGCTCTTAAAACCTAATGAGGTCCCAGAGATATTTGCTGCTCTGTAGCTGATGGCCAGGATAGTTTATCTCCTCTGACTCCAGTTATAGAAAAAGTCCTTCAGTAAAACACGTGGTACTTTCTACCAGCAATGTGTGCTGATAGTAATAAAGTCCATTGACAACTCCAACCCAAAGATCTCCAGTAATAAACACTGATAAATGTGTGGTTTTAACAGATGCATTTATATGTGTCTTTTTGGAGTGCTGGTTTGGACAGTCCCTTGGCAGTGTAAGACATTCTATATGCCACAAATGAGATGGTATTCAGGGGAAGGTACCATCTTAGACAGAAATCCAAACTAATAAGCATCCTGGAGGCTCCCCATGACAATCTAGTACTTCTAGGGCTGCTCAGCAGAGCCTGGGTGTCCTATTAATATATCTGGGATAGCTTGAGGGTGCTTCCTCTTTACAAGGTAGTAGCCTTGTTCTTGCTTAAATAAACACTTCAGTGTTTCAGTTTATGCAGCCTCTGTTACAGTTGTTAACAAGAGGCACCCTTGAGCTATGTAGTAGGTTTATACCAAGATTTCCCATGATTAGATCTTTTACTGGTTTTTATGGAGTTACACAGGGAGGTGGGATGGCCCCACTGGTAAGGAGCACGAACCTGAGTAGAGATCTCCCTGGACAGCCACAGACCCCTCAGATGAGCTGTGCTCAAACAGCTAAAGGCATTTTGGTACCTAATTTCACTAGCAGCTAAATGCACTCATGCTCCTTTCTTGACTTTCCTTGCCATAGCTCTGTATGATGAGAGGGTAATATGAAAAGGGGATCAGCATGTTGCTGCTTGCATGGGCTGTAATAAGATAAACGTGCTAAAAAATTAGGGTATGTCTCAGCTGCAGTTGGCATACCTGAGGTACCCACATGCTTGGTTATATTGTATTGTGAGATCTGACAAATCACAGGAAGGTAGTGTAGTAAAAAATGCAGTATGAAGTCATTTAAGAGGTGCCAGGGACAAGATGAGGTGGTTGATTCTGCGTGCACCTCTTGTCTATTTCTTGCTCATGCCAGCACCTGATGCAAGCTTTGTATGAACCCGGGATACAGACTGTGCTTACGAGCTCTGGGTTCCAGAAAGCTGCATGAGCTCACTGAACAAACCTTTAAGTCTGTTTTCAAAGTGTGGTCATTTACATTCATTTTCAGACCAACTTTTTAATGTTATTATAGATACTGCTTGGCCTTCAGAAGACACAAAAAAAGGAGAAGGCAAGAGGACTGGAATGGTATGTGGACACAGAAGAATCAAATAAAGCCACATGGGGTTGGAATAGCACTTTTTAAAGGCTGATTCTGCAGCCAGGGGAAATGGAGGTGCCAAATCTATACCCTTTTATGTCATTAACATGAACTGTAATGACTCAATTCCCTTTCATAGCAGAGCAAACTGGACTACTCTGTCTTTGGCATCTGGGTATGAAGGCTTTTAAAACAGCATCTGACAAATCATCCTGGTAGTGTGGTGGGTAATAGGAGAAACCTACTGGGTTCGAAGCTCAAGTTGCTCCTATCTGAAACACCATCTACACAGCTGAACCCTCTTCCTTCTCACATAGCCACTTTGAGCCGGGCACTGTGCAAGAAAAGCAGCTGCTCTTTAGTCTGTTGGTACCTTCTTGTCACCTGTTTGAGCCAGATTTTACCTGGCTTTCTTTGCACTGCTTCCCTTGTTATTGTTTCCTTAATTCAAGCCTTGTGCACTCAACATACTCAAAACAAGGCATGAAAATGAGACATCTTGCTCTTTTGCTTGGTCTAGCAGGGTGCTGACCAAGTGCTCTTCATTTTGAAGCACACGAAGAGCTGCATGAGAGGATAGGTATTAAGGCTTGGAACACCAGGGATGTTCCAATGCTTTGACTGTCTAGAAAATAACCAGCCTCCTTCAGAGGAGCACACTTGCATCTGTAACTGTGGTGCTCTGTGTTTAAACAAAATACGTGCTTCTTTTTCTCTCTCCACCCCCCTTCCCTCCCTCCATGCACACATTTTATTTTTTTTTGAGTAATTGCTAATAGTTTAAAACAGGTTTTTAGCCAAAACTTTTAAGAGCTGCAAACAGACTTGCTGGCAGGTTTTCAGATCTCTTATGGCAATCAAAAGCAGCTGATGCATGTTTTGAAATCTGTTTGCAGACTGCCAGAACTTATGACTCAATTAATAAAACAAATGTGCCTATGAACTGCAGTGAAACCCTTTTGACCTTAATAAAATCCTAAATCTTTAGTGAATCTGTTTCAAGATTTCAAATCTACACACAGTTAGTATTTGCAAGTACTTGCATGGTAGTTTATTGCCTTGCCATGCTATTAATACATCCTTTGCTAAATTTATGACACTTGCATGCTCACACCCTTTCAAGATGACTGGCAATTTGGAAAAGCTCCTCAGAAAAAAAGGTTACATTTCTGTGCCCTGTTACTTGATATAACTTCTGTCTGACTAATTACCACTTCGGGCAAGCTGCTTCTGCTCCTTCCATAGTGTGAACACTGGTGATGTGGTGGAGTTGACCATCTCCATGCTGTCCTGTGCGCAAGGCCAGCTCCATCCTCGTTCAGCTGCCTTGCAGAAGAGAGTGCAGGCTGGCAGAATGGCAGAAGACATCTAGCACAAGTTTAAGGTCAGTATGTTTGTTCTGCAGCCTCAGAGAATCTTCTGGAGCAGAGTGACCCCAGCTGCTAGGGGAGTATTCCCTGTCTAGTGTGTGATTGCTGAGTTTGATGCCCAGTCTCCAAGCAGTTACTCTTTAGCTAGTGGAGAGATGAGTATCTAACGCAGACTAAAGCTGGTTTGCATTTCTGTGCAGACAGCCATTGCTCTTGTGTCTGCACCGATAAGCACACTGCAGACATTCCAGAAGGGATTTCCTAGCATTTGAAATAGGTACGAAAATGCTGCTGTTTGAAAAGGCACCTCCAAGGTTTTGAGTCATTAGTGGTTTTTTTTATTTTCCAAAAAGGGGGTAAAAGATCAAGAGGAAGGTACAGCTCTTGCAAGGGATTCTGCCAGCCTCCTTCACTCTTTAAAACCTTATTCTAGCTAAGTGTTCAGCATGTTAAAGGTGAGGAGCATCAGTTATTTGCTGCATTACTCCAGTCCTGAAGTCATGTCAATGCAAAGTGTTGAGGAAAGGAGGTTGATGAAGCAATTTCTTGAGATTCAGGTGAGCGTTCAGGAGAAGAGGGCGTGGAAGCCTGAGCTTTCCCAGCTGCAGCTCAACTTGTCTCTGCTGTGCCCACGGAGCAGAACAATGACAGCGGTTTCTCTAGAGATACTGCTGCCAGTTCTCAAGGTGATGGAGGGCATCTGAAGGGGAACACTGATGTGTTCGCTCCACAGCCTCTTCAGCTGGAGGGTTTGGGCGAGCTTCTGTAAGACAACTTAATAACTGAGTAGTCAGTATCAACACACACTATTAAAATCTGAATTGTAGAGTATCCAGTCTCTCAAGGACTTTAATGAAAGGAAAGGCATTACTTCCTAGGAGAGCTGAGCAGGCCGAAACAGAAAATTAAGTGTAACAACACTGCTGTTTGCACTTTGTCTCTTTTTGCTCATGGTAAGTGATAAGTGGCTAGCTCAGAGTCTGTAAAGAGTTTGTTGCTTTCTGAATAAAGCAGAGCAAAATGGAAAATTAGATGGTTTTGAAAAGCGGAAGTTCTATTTTGATTATTTTAATTTTACTGAAAGTAAAAGTCTGATTTGGAGACAGAAAGATGGGAATTTAGGAGGCAAAACATGAAGAATTCATTCTTTTAGTTTACTTCCCAGGAAAATAAACCATATGGTCGTCTAGTACATACATAAGAACACTCTGTAATTCAGATCAGACAGGACCTCCAATATGTGTACAAACCTATGTCCTTCCCTATTATCTTTCTAGGAATATTTTGAATGAAAGGACCAAATTCAGATGCAAGATTGGTTTGGTTTCAAAGATACCAGATTTCTAGATGGTTTTGTAAAACAAGTAGCAGTTTATAAAATTTGACTATTTATTACCTTTAAATAATAACAATAAGAGTAACAGTAATAGTAGTAGTAGTAAATAATAATAATAATAACAACAACAACAACAACAACAACAACAACAACAACAACAACAATAATAATAATAATAATAATAATAATAATAATAATAATAATAATAATAATAATAATAATAATAATAATAATCCAAGTTAATTTCCATGCAAGTTCTGAAGAAGATGTTTCTGCCACATCTCCACGGGGACCCTCCTGGGGCAGGGGGAGGCATCTGGGTGCCAACCCCCCTGGCAGAGGGGGCTGCCGCAGGCAAACAGACCTCAAGCAATGCTGCCCTCTCGTGCTGACACGGGAAGGAGCCCATCACCGTGCCAGCCCCGTTTGTTTCATTCTTACTTGAGGGAAACCTCAGCTCTAAAACCATTATCTTTTCTTTACCAGTTCCTTAGCTGCTTTGACTGTATGTACTTTGGATTTCATAAATAGATGTACAATACCAAGCACAGTGAACTGCAATTCTGAGTGAGGACTCCTAATAGTCTAATAATTAAAATACAACAGTTTGCGGTGCAATGGATTGATTATAGTGTCTTAAGCAATTCAGACCTTGAGGCAGTTAAAAGAGAAGTACTGAAGTATAAAATGAACTAGCTCCTTTTCAGCTACAGTAAGTCAAATCAGTCCTGCCAGCTCTGGGCTTCCATAGGTGTCTGCTTGGAAAATCGCTGAGCTGCTTTATTTTTACAAGTTGTGGTTTCCAATGATCCTGAACTCTTCGTAGAAGTAGACTAGCAATAATTTATGTATGTCTTTGGGGATGATAATTATAAAAATAAAATGGTATTTTACAAACTAAACAACTTCTTAAAGAATCCCCTGAACTGTATATTAAAAAAAAAAAAGTAAAAAGTCAAGCTTGATCCATACGCTGACAACAGTAAGGAAATTCAGACATGAGCAGGGAAGTGTTCCATATGTTCTCCAATACCTAGGCACAACTGGGTGCCTCTTTAATGATGAGCTGAATGCTCCCTGTTGTTCCTAGGTACTGCAGAACATATGGCGTGTTTTCCTCTTTAACTGTGAATTTCCTTGCTTTTGTCAGTAGGTGTCTTAACTCTATTGTATTTTAATATAGTGTTTGTGCCTCTGAACGTAGTCCAAATTTGATCTGGGGCAAATAGGAGGGCAGATACAGCTGTTGATTAGCTCATATTCTTCTTGAAACTGTATTTCAGTACATAATCTGTGTCTATATAGACACACCTTCTAATTGTTAATAAGGGCTCTCTGAGAGTTTAAAAATCATTTCACTTTGCTCCAAACTTAGCATGGATGATAAATGACCATTTAGTTGCCAATATAGCACAATATTTCAATTTCCTGCCTTCACAGAGGTATTCCAAAGGTTGAATGGAGTTCATACTCACAGTATGTGTTGTCTAGAACTCTATGATCTCTTGCTGGCAAACTTTAACCAAAACCTTTTCAATTAACTAAACGCATTCCTCATGGAAGTCAGCCAACCTAATGCTGGACAAATAGAGTTACTGCAATATTTTGCAATAACCTCCCTCTGCTCCTGACCCTGGGTGAGTGTAGCCAGAGTGAGTTTATTACTTGACATGTAAGCTACGTGATTGGTAAAAAGATTAATGTAACACCGAATTAGATTTTGCTCTATGACGGTGATATCACTTTGGTGAGGTTTCCTTCGGTTCTGCTGGAATCCTAATTTACATGGTATAACCAAGGATAAAGTTTAGCCTACAGTCAGTGAAACAGAGATCACACTAACAAAAGCACAGGACACTGAGGTATCAACTTTAACCAGATCAGATCTGAGTCTGAGGTTTGGTTCTGGTCACATTTGGTAATATTCACATTGGGGATTTGTTTTAGTAGCTACACTGTTGATTACTGAAACTATAAGCAACAAAGGGGACTGAGAAATACCTGTTCCTTATGAAAAAGTGGGAGAAAAATGTTCACAGAACTTTTTGTATAAGACATGGCCTTTGCCACTGGAATTCCCCAAGCACGCCCTTGGAGGAGTATTCTGGATAAATACTACTGTGTGCTTGCCCTAGGCATGTACTCGTGTTGCACATCTGTTGATGGACCCCTCTTAAGAGACAAGTAACTGTGCTGAGGACCTTTTGTCTGAGCTGTTGCAGCCATTTTTATACTCAATATTTGAGTGTAGTGATAACCAGAAATATTTATAAAAGCTTATTCTGAAGACAGACAGAAACTCTGGATTTTTTGCATGTGAGTCCTCATTAAATTCGTTTGAATCAATATGAAAGTGTCAGCTCAAATATCTCCTCATTCAGACAGTACCTTTAACTGAATGTTTATCAGTGGAAGAGGACATGAGGATATTAAGTAGCAGGTACTGAGAGAAGATATACCGCTGTCTCCAAAATAAACTGTTCATTACTTCTGCTTTGTCTTTTAGTGTCATAACCTGGACCTACCATGGCTTATGGACTCAGATGGTTGATCTTTTCCAACCAAGAAATGAAGACTGGTGCTACTTCGGACAAGAAATTAGAAGACATTCCAGGAAAAAATGCATTGCGCTTGGCAATGCAGGAACAACTCTTTGAGAAGCCAGCAGAGCCCAGCTGGACAGGTGACATGCAGCTGTCTGCAGAGGATTACCTGTTTTCTGTGCAATCACCTTATTTGCTGTTATTACCCCTGGAAATCTTCTAGTATCCATTTCTTCTTTCCTTAGCTACTCTCTCCTTAAACCACTCCTCAGCCTAGCTCATTTCTCAGTCACCACAACTTTTGAAACACGCCTGCATGATGGGGAGAACCTTCCATGGTTTGTGTCCCTTCACATTGCCTTCCCTTAAGGTAGGTTTTCACTTCTTTTTGAATGCTACCTGTTTGGATTAAATAACCCCTTGAACCTTGCTGTTTTCCCATGCTAATTTTATTTTTCCTGCCTTCCATGTTTCTTTGAAAAGCTGCGCATTCCTTCTGGGACTCTATTATGGTTGCTTAAGTAGCCTTCATGCTGAGTTGAAGGATTTTAATTTCCTTACTTCTGACTTCAGGGCCTTTTTGACTAGCTTCCTCATTTTTTTTTTTAAATCCCCTTTCTAAAGCTTAATGTCACCGTGCTAGGTTTTGTTGCATTCCCTCCCACAAGGACACTGAACTTAATTACACTATGCCCCTTTGTATTTAGTGATTCAGCTATAGTTAGTTCTTCAACCCCTATATGTCTTTTTTACTGCTAGTGGAGTACCATGTTGGGTTTTTTAAGCAAGAAAAATAACTTTCAACAGTTATCTCAGTTCATAATCCAAATAGGACATTTCTACAAAATGCTCTTGTCCAATGCACTTCTCTAAAACTATATTACCTTGTCATAGGTAGAGTTGTTGTAAGAAAGCTGATAGTTCAGGAAGAAGAGTTTGGGGGTTTGGTTTGCTAGAGAAGACCAAGAACTAGAAGTAGTAGGTAGAATGACTATGGACAAGACCATCTCTTTCTCGGTTCTATATCTCAGTGGTACATGTCAGACTGTTAGATTCTTCCTGTGGGTCTATTCATGCCTGCAGATCAGACCATTTGTTCTGTGGGCTTCTTGAAGTTTAAAGCCTTTCCCATGACTCTAAGGATAAAGTCTGATATCGTGGCCCTGCCTCCCTTGTCACACAGTGTGAATGTGAGATGTATGTGACTAGATTCTCACTTTAAGTCCTCCACAGCCAGTCTTGCTGCGTTCTCCCCTGTGAGTCCCTGTGACAGAAAGAAAGATGGGCAACGTTCCTAATGTAATGGCTCCTTAATATTTAGCCAGTACATCTTAGAAATGTCAGAAATATCTCCAGGCATGTGACTTCAGGTGTTAGTAGCAAATCGCTTTAAAGGCTAGTATGTGGCTCATCCACTTCTGTCCTATCATCCTGTCTCACCATTCTGCCTTATTGAAGAGCCTAGAATGTTGACAAGGCTTTTCTGTTTTAGCTACCCTTCCCCCTGTGCCCCCAGCAAAAAGCCCCCTCTGTTCTTATTTGGGATGTCCAATCCCTCCTGGAGTTCAGCTAAATGGCAGTGTAAGGAAGAGCGATTGCTGGCATTTGTTTGACCACTGTGCTCTGTTTTATTGACCACCTTTTGTGATGCTGAGTTGCATTGCTGGAACGTCCCCCCAGGAGGCTGCCTGCCTATTGCAGGGCTCAGCTGTAATTTTTGCCCTCTCCTTTACAACCAGATATCTTGTTACCTACACATAAGTGACTGCCTGTCTTACATTCTCAGTTTTCCTCTTTTCTAGTTCAAATAACACCCTTGTACCTTGTCAGTTTTCTTATAACAAAGTTTTGATCCTGTTTAGCATTTTCCTAACCCAAAAGTTGCCTAGTATGTGCTTTGAGGAAAAAGTTGCCTAGTATGTGGTATTTTGTTCAGTTCATCACCTTCACACATATTTAAAAATCTTCAGTTTCCTCTACTCCAGCTGGATCTAGGAGGATATTTGAGAAGTCTGTTGAGGTGTCACCTTCCCACTTGTTATTATACAAATAATTATCAGTTAGTACAATAATCTTCATACAGTCATTGTAGCAAGTAGCAACTTTTGGAAGAGGAGGGTCAATCTAGAGCAACTGCAGGGGACTCTGGGCTAAGGAGGTAGAAAGGGTCCAACTTGATCAAGATGAGCATCAACACAGGACATCCATAAAATGGTCTGGAGGAGAAGAGGACTTGTATCCAGAATCTGCTTATGGCATCCAGGCATACGTTCACACTCCAAAACCAAATTGGCAGGCAGGACTAATCCTGCTTTAAGGAGCTGAAACCCAGGACAGAATTACTACAGATAAGTTTTTTCTCCTGCAGGAAAGGCCCTATCCTTGGTGGTGTTTAATGCCCCTGGAGTTTTGGATCAGACCTGTAGTTCTTTAGCTTTCTCCTTGGACTCGATGATCCGCTGGGTCTCTTCCAACCTGGTTATTTTATGATTCCTTCCATGTAGGAGATTGATATTTCCTATAGATATCAGCTTGATGGCATTTCTCTTCTCATCCATCTCCCTGCAGTTGTCTATCTGTTGGTTTGTTCTTCCCAGTCCACTTCTGACAGTCCTTGCTTATCATACTGGTTTTCAGCCATTGCCCTGTGATGGGAACCAAAGGTTGAAGTGCAGAAGGACACCCAAGGGAAGAGGCAAATCCAGAATACTCATTGTTGGAAACCTGTTTATCTTGCCTTTATTCATTACCTGTGTCATTCTCTTCTACCCTGAACAAGAAAGTTGTTTCTTTTGGATTTTGCCAATACAGTTTTGGCCTTCTATGCACCATTAACAGAGACACCTTGGCCCATGTCATGGGCATGGGTTTGTTTTCTTTTTCTTCAGGGGAAGAAGCCGACATGGCTCCTTTTGAGTGAAAGTTTAGCAAACCTTCCTGATTGTGTTTCATGGTGAATTTGTAGGAGAAGGTATCTTCTCCTTCAGTACGATAAATGCTGTCTGGATTCCCAGGACCCACAGTTAAACCTCTGCATGAGAGAATTGCAGATTGAGAACTTGGATAATTTGCTGTTTTAGTGAACGTTCCTGAGAAAGGTTGGCCACCCACCTGATTGTAATCCAAGGAGATTCCACCCTTGGTCAAAACTAGCTTTGCAAAACTGATTTTGCCCCTTCGTATCAGTGGTCCAATTAATTTAATGGAAGTTTTTTTGCTTATTCAGGTTGGAAACTAGACAGAGTTGCCTCACATCAGGCAGAGGAATGAAAGCCAGCAGCAAAAATTTCAGTGTGTAGGCCAACTCAGAGATCTCACCATAGGTACTTCGGAAGCAACATCAGGCTGCTGAATTACTTCCCTATGACAATTTTCTGCAACTGATAATTAGCATGAAGGAAATCACTTCAGTATGTCTTTGGGACATTTTTAGGATTTGCCTTCTGGGATGTAGAATGTGGTCAAAGTAGCCAGGTTGTAATTTCCTCTCAGCTGTAAAGAACCGGCTGCCAAAAAATATAATTTTTGTAGAATTTTAAATGGGGAAAAATGAAAATTTAGGGGATGAATTATAGGAACAAGAAGTTTTGTCTTCTGTGAATTTTGAAAAACGTTCTTTTGGGAATGTCTTACATTTGCAAGGTGTCATTATTATAATCATTTGGAATGTGGAAGCAAAGAAAGCTTTAAAAATGGAAGATAAATGTAGCTTAAAATCACATCCTGACCTCATTTTCATGTCACTTGTCTCCCAGAATGTTCAGGATAGTGGCAAATACTTCCAAAATAGTTCAACACACTAGACATTACCTGCTTTTGGAAAGGAAAAAAAATCACTTACAGGCAAGCCTTTATTTAATTAGCCACGGTGTAAAGGTTTCTTGTATTCCTTTGCAGTTACACGGCCATGAGAGACTGTGGAGTACCTGAAGGGTAACTCCTACTGGGACTAATTCAGTCCAGACAGCTCCAAGTATGTTCATTAAGCTCTGGCTGGGTTTCACACAGGTGGAGAAGGTTAGAAGGCAACAGATAGAGAATGGTACTGATTGTGTTAAGCATAAAACACCATCTGTTTCACAAGTAGGAGGGGAACAAAATCTGCATGTCTTGAGGGATACTATCCTGCTGCTAGAAGTCAGCTCTCTTTTTTTATTTATTTTTTATTTTCTTGCTACATTTTTTTAAGCTTCTGTGTAAAGCAGCTAGAATGTAGAAACTAAGCTCATAAATCAGGGGACTGCTGAAAAGATGCTGAAGTTCAAATAGCCTTCGGGGCTTTCAGACCTGTAATATGTCAGGAAAAGAGGGAATTTTAAATAAGTGTTATTATTGGCATGGGAGAGGGAAAGGATAGAATGAGGTTTAATTCCAAATGTTTTAAAATAGAGCAGTATAGGCTTAACAATCAATCGATGTAAGAATGAAAATGCTCTTCCTTGGCTACTGCTTTTTCTTCACTTTCTAGGGACCCACTGAAAAAACTTCAAATATGTGTTTAAAATGGCATAGTAAATATGGCAACGTATTAACTACTTTATTGTTGAATTAGAAAACTTTCTTGAGGGTTGCTGGTTAAGGGGAAACATTATGAGCAGATGTAAGTGGCCGAATGTAGATGTGTCTGAGTGCTACAGGGTTTGTGGATACAGTGAGCCTTGACTGTGGCCATATGAGGGAAGAGGAAACTTTCCTCCTTGCTCTGCTTTTAGAAAATTCTGCATGGGAAAACCTGCAGGTGGGAGCAGGTGACTGCAGGGCTTCAAACTTCTGGTGCCTTGGAAAATCAAAATGCAAGACTAAGTTTTCTGCAGATCTCAAGGGTGGTGGTGTGCTTACCCCTTCAGAAATCACCTGTCCATGTGAAGGGCTTCATTGTCAATCCAGGGACTGACCTTGTAAGTCTCATTTTTGTTATTTTGGCTTACTATGTATAATCCCCAAACTCTGCATTTGTTTGAGTTAAAGTGCAAGTAGTTAAATAAAGTGTAAATCTTAATTGTCACAGTTTATTGAAAGTGCAGTGGTATTTGGTATTTTGTTAAAACCTCAAGTCCTCAAATCATGTAGAACTGGGAGCCTCTTGCTTCTCTTTCTATGATTCTCTCTCTCCCACTTTATTCTTTTCATTTTGTTTTCTGTGGTTTTAATATAGTTCCATTACTTGAACAAAACTAATTTCCTGACCCATTAGATCAAGAATGGCTTTGCCAGTTCTCTAGCTGTTAAATGCTGACCTAGTCTTGACTTGTACCAACAAATTGTTCACATTAAAAATACTATTTCCAGGACGTGAGCCAGAAATTTTACAGGGGAGAGCAAGATGAGCATGGACACAACTCTGGTGCCCAGTATTGCGTTTGTGGAGGTAGAAACTATTGACATCCAGGCTAGCATGTGTCCCTCTGACATACAGGTTAAGTGTAGTGGTAGAGAAAAATCCCTAAGCAAATGTTTATTGCTTGCTTCAGGTTTGCTCACCTGAGGAGAAGTGCCATCGATAGTCACCTTATAGTCTTTGCAAAAGCCTGCGCTCTTCAGCTTTCAACATCTGTCTTGCAAGATTGGTGATTTCAAGAGGTTTTTTTTTTTATGTTTAGAAAAGGCTGGTCTAGCCAGTTTGGCCTTCATCCCCTAGAGAAGATTGTAATGGTGGCAGTTTACTTGGTGTGTGGTTTTGGTTTGTTTCCTTTAAAACAAGAACTTTTGTTTTGTTGGATTTCTTTCTCTTTATATTTTGCAATATTTAATAAAGGAAGTGCAGAAGAAAACTATTGTGTTAAACATATGGGAGCCCAAGCAAGGATGGTAGGTAAAACCTTCACGTCCATTCAGGCCCTGACTTTGCACTATGGGGGTGTCTTCTCTAATATAGATTTGGAGTTCAGTCGTCTTTGGATCACCTTGAACAACCCACCTGCATCAACTATAGCATTTCTCAGGCTATCTTGACTACAGCTTTTCATTACAAACTGTTCTAGTGCTCAGGATATTTTTGGATTACTGAATGTTTTAACCGTTTGTGAGTCCCCTCATTGGTCTCTACCTGAACATCCTTGACCATTTGAAAGGATCTGCTGAAGGCGTCCTGAACCATGATAGTCAAGGTAGGACCCTATGCCCTTAACTGCAGAGTGGAAGGTGGTTGCCTTCTTAGGATTACTGAAGATGAACCTACTGAAAGCAGGACTGATGTGGTAGGATCTATAAGGGACATTTCATTCTGGGTTGCTTGTGTGTAGCAATAATAAAGTGAGAGAATGAGAGAGGTCAGCAGCTTTGCAGACACATGAAAAGAATTCACAGACAAAAAGTTTGTGTTTACCTTTCAAAAAAAAGCCCATCTTATTCTTGGCATGAGACCAAGGTCCCAGTCTCTTCCCTTGATTGTCCTGGGTAAAGGCATGTGAGACTAGACAGTCCTTACTTACCTTCTGTTCGGGTTTACTGATGTGATCTTCCCTGATACTCTTCATCACCTATATTCCATCTCTGATGCGTTATGTACTTGGTAGCAGAGTTGAATCAAAAAAACCTGTGTCTTCACTGAGGTGGCATGAAACTTCAGTCATATTTGAATTGCAGTTAGGCATTATCTTTTACAGTGCTCTCCGGTCTCCACTCATCTTTGCTGAGGCACGGTTCAGCCGTGGCAGTGGTTGCTATTGGGCTGAAAGGAGGTGGCCCCAGGCTGTTGGCATAGAGACTGCCACGTACGTGGAAAAATGTCATCCAGTTCAAAAAGCCTGGACTGTGCCACAAAAAGTTCCAGCCAGTTTAGCAGCAGCTTTAGTTTGTAAGAACCCTATTTCATTGCCCAGTTGAGCAATCATTTGTGACCTAACCTCAAGAGTTTATCGCATAAAGTACAAGATATTAAGTTCATTACTGACTGACTGTAAGGATTTTGATCAAACAATAATTAGCAGCACTTAAAAGATATTCTATAGCCTAAAACACTAAATCCACCGGTATATAACATCCAGCCGTGGAGCATATGTGTGTGTAATAGTATCAATATTGAAAGCCCCTACTGTGACGAGCCATAGCAAAGCATTTTTAGTCGACATACTTCTGGGATCGCTAATGATTAATTAGTGTGTATCATAATGTAAAGCAAATGTCACCCCTGCTACCTGGGGCTGCTGTCATTTGAGAGGGAAAACTATTTCCCATTGAACACTGGCTGGAAAATGCAAACAGCATTGCAGCCTGCCATCTCGTGGGCAGAACCCTGCAGCTCCCATGGGAGAAGAACGTGTCTTTCTCCACAGCATCTTGTCTGGTCCAGCTTTTGACACCGCTCAGAAATGGTCATCAGGTCTCACCGTGTGCAAAATTGAGTTAAAAGGAGGAAAATCTGCAACAACAAATGTTTTGTCCTCTACCCCTCTCTGGAGAGTGGCTGCCTGAAAGGGAACGACTTTGGAGGGTTGCTAATAACTAGACCGAGATTTCTAATGGTCACATGGCAGGTCTGTGTAAATAAAAAGTAAGGATTAGGTGCCTAGGAACCATATTATTTACTGATTATTTCTCCCATAACTATGCTTATTATTTGAAGGTGTTGCAGTTGAGGTAGTTTGCAAGACCACGTAGCAGAGGTTTTACCTGTTGCTTAGGGAAGTCAAAGAATTTTTTCTCCATGTATGAAAATCGCACTGTGCCAACATTTGGGTTAATTCAGTGTTGTGTTTTATCCTACACTACCTCTTCTTTTTTATTCCTCCAGAGCTACAAGTTTTCAATATAAATAATACTATTTTATAAATATTTGTTGCTTCTTTTTTGAAGTAGCTCTTTGGGAAATAGTTATTAATCAACAGGCAATAGTGTGGGTTTAGTCCAGCAATGAGATCTATAAAAAAATATTCTTCTGTTTGTCTTTTAAATCAAATTGTGTCCATGCAGATACAGCGAGCAGGCAGAGTGGATCTCCTTGTAGGCTTACCCTAGAAGTATTTGCTTACTGATTTTTACTGAAAACAATCAGATCTCCAGAAAAGGCAGCACAACTGAACTTATTGGTGGATTTCCTATCCAATGGTCAGCTCAGTGCATTCAACTACTGCATTTGTCTTTGAAACAACAGTGTTAGATATTGTGATGCTACTTCCAAATGATCGAAAAAAGGACAATACAATGTTACAGATGCATTAAATACTGCAATGAGATATCCCTAATCTAGACAGTTTGTGTGAAGTTAATTTAGTTTTAGATCAACTTCTATTTAAAAAGGAAAAGGGTTGTTTGATTTACCACATTTTTTTTTGTACGTGCAAGTTGAAAAGCATGCTTGATTTCGACTATAAATTGTACCCTTGCTTCATCACTCGGTATTTTTAGAGTTATGCTGACATCCTAAGCACAGTAGGATCTATACTTGACATTTTAAAGGAGCTTTTATAATTTATGTGGATGTTTGATATAACATGTTTTTTCAATCTGTAACATGGGAGGGTTACAATTTGAAAGTGAATTTGAACTTTCATTTCTGATCCAATCTAGGAGCAGCTAATTTTAAAATGTTAGCTGCATAACTTGCATCGTTTTTCCAGTTCTCTGTGTAAACTATATAATGATAATTTATTATGCAAATAATAAATGTATTATGTAAATAATAGTAGCTGTAGTGGACAGAACTTAATTATAAGCCTTACCTAACTAATTGCCAGCATGGGTTTGATTAGTTTTAGTATTTTACTACTGATTGTAACAGATTTTAAAGCTTATTCTCATTTCATGTTGCTGTTTTTCAGTAAACAAAATTTATGGAAATATTCTATTACGTAGCAAACAATACCATCGTAGGCTGGTAAATAAATAATGCTTAAAATGACATTTCCTCACTGTAGGAAGCATGAGCCTTGGGGAGTCTGACACACCTGGTGGTGGCTGGTGGGGGGGGGAGATGTGTGCGTGGTCCTGGGAGGCAGAGCCAGGCGGCTCCTTGCTGGGCACCTGGCAGGACGGCGGCTCCAGCAGGGCTGGTTGTGGTTGCCTCTGCACGCACCAGCTCCTGCAGCATGGAAACAGTGTGGCAGTTGGAAAGAAAATCGCTTAAATATCTATTTAAATTTATTAACCTATCCAAAGTGAAAAGCAACTACTGAGCATTGCTCGATTTTATTCTTGCTTTTTTTTTTTCTTCCCCACAAAAATTCTATTTGTGTTTTGCTTTTATGTTCTAATTTTAGCAAGAACTTGGCAGCCTAGAAACTAGAAAGTCCACGGGAATCCTGCCTTTTATCCAGTGTCTCTTAATCCTTTTCTGGAAGGGGACTGTGTTGCCTGTCCAGGGTGTTTTTCCACACTCTAGATTTATTCTCCTTAAAAAGGCCTGGGATGTCTTTTTTTATTGAAATCCCTCAGAAAAGAGGCAAAGGAAATCTCAGACAAAGTAATAATACCTGTTATGGACTTTCTTATTATTCTAGCTCTACATTCTTTGCTCTATCTACTTAGTAATTTAGGTGATTTTCAGAATGAGACAAGAATTCAGAAATGCTTTTGAAATCATAGCACCAAGATATTACGGTCTTCCCTGATTCTCCTCTGGACTGACCAGTGTAGGGCTGGGAGATACTTTTGTGTTTCTAACACCAAGGATTTGTGGTTCCCAGCAGTTCCCAGTCTGTGGGAGCTGAGCTTTGATGTGCTTTTTTAATTTTTTTTTTTTTAATATCACTGCTGGGAGAGAGGCAAAGGAGGTGACAGAGGGAGCTCCTCCAACGAGGAAACGCTGTGTTGGGGATCAATAGGCAGAACCTGGTTCAGTTACACACATTTTGATGGGGATCCTCACTAGCAGTTACACACATGCTCTAGTATTTTGCTGAATTGTGGCCTGAGGGATGCAAGTTTTTGCAAGAAAAGACCAGTATCTGATGATACATTACAAATCAGCTCAAAGGATGGTACACAGCAGGGCTGGGGTGGGACAGCAGCGTGACTTCTGCCACTGGAGTTCAAGCTTTTGCTCTTGCAATGGCCTCATCCGCCTGGAGCCCATGTGTGTGAGCTGGATGCGTGCAGATGCAGATGTATGTGTTCAGCCTCTGTCTCTGTAACATAATGTAATGTGTGTCTTGTGGGAATAAAACATAAGTATTGCTTATACACACACAGACATACACAGCCTGTGATATCTATCTGTTCAGAGATATTCAGCATATTCTATTAATATTTAAGGTGTAATTATATTATTAATGCATTATATGAATAGATTGCAGCATTCGTTTGTGTTTGCTGGATGTATACTCCTCCTGTGCTTTCAGTCAATCTTCCTTGGAGCTGCCATATTCTGAAAACAAAACAATACCTACTTCTCACTTGAAAGACCAGCTTTTCAGAGCGTGTATATGTTTAATAAAGTGTGTTCACTGACTTTGTGAAGATACTACGCAAGGGTGAATGCTGAGTTTCATAGACATATAGTGCTAAAATTGCCTTGCCCATTACAGAGATAAAAATATCTTTTTGTTCAAATGTTCTGCTTGCTTCTTTACAAATGAACGAGTTAAATACTGAAAGGCAGGTGGATGCTGTAACTACTTTAGAAAAAGATGAATAGGGCTGATGGCTAAAGCTACAGGGAATCTATTGAAGGCCCAGATGCAGACATGGCTCTTACTCCACACACAGTTCAAAGTGGGGTGAAGCTGCCTGGGTAATTGGCTATGAAATAACTAACCTCTGGGAGAAAATTGCCCTTATACTTAATTGCTTGTGTTCAGGGTAACATGTAGCCACCTGGCTGATTAGTGCCCTTACCTATATTTACACCCACCCGAGTTTAAATGCAAGCACTATTATTGGTCTGTCTGTATGCATTCATTGAGTGGCCCTAGTGGATTAAAGAAAATATGACCACCAAGGTCAGTTTTTCTTTTCATTCTTCTTTTATCTTCCTCTGAATCCCCCATTTCCCACATAAGAAGAACAAATTCAATCCTAAAGAAAATCCACTGGCTTTAACGGAACAGTAGTGGAATGAATTTTGTCCCAAATGTTTAGTTTGGTCACATTAAATGCTTAAAAGTGAGGAAGTAAAATTTAACAGCCTAATGGAAGTCAGAAGGTGAAGCAGTTGAATGAGTAGAAGAAAAGTGAAGTACTGAAATAGAGAGGGGAGATTGTGGTGTTTTTTGTCATGAAAAGTCTTTGGGAACAGGTTGGATAAACACTTCTCTCAAAGATAATATTGAGCTTTCTTGAGGTGGAGAGATGGAGATGAAGGCTTTCTAGTGTACCCCTTCTTTAGCAGCATTTGTATTCAACTGTTCAGCCACTTAAAAGGTAAGAAACCCCTTTCTTAGTGTAATAGTAATCAAACACTGTAACAGGTTGCCCAGAGGAGTTATGGAGTCTTTATCCCTGGGGATACTAAAAAACCTGACTGGACATGGTCCTGAGCCACCTGTTTTAGCTGACCTTGTCTTAAATAGGGGTGTTGGAGTGGAGGATCTACAGAGATTACTCTAGCCTTAACCCTTCTGGGCTTCTGCAATTCTGTGACAGTGTGTCAGGATAATATTTGTCATTATCTTGGAGTTTTATATTAATCTTTTTTTTCTTTGATGTGCATAGTGGTTAATTTAGATGGTTTCCTCGTTAGGTACTTAGGGTCTTTAGCATTTATGTTTTCAACCTCAGATTCCAGATGCTTGTGATTATTGTTGATACTTTTGATGCTGTGCCTACAGTCAAAAGGAAGTGGCTTTATAAAGCCCTTGCATCAGCCAGTAATAAGACTCCACCAGCACTGCTCACTGTGGCTCCTACATCAATCTACAGCACATTAATCACCATAGTTGCTCCAGAAGTATTTTAGTAAAACAAGAGATTAGAACCTGGTTTTGGGTTTGTTTTGCTACTGCTGATTGACAGCAAGCATGAACTCTCTGATCAGGAGTATATTGCCAGAGAAACCTGGGTCTTGAAGTTCTGAAGCAAGACATGGTGTCGGCATCAGCAGCCACTTTGCTTGTGTAACGATACCTACAGATTTTTGGAGCAAAAGGGGGTAATTGGTAAAGATGTGAGATGCCACATTTCTCAGAAAAGAAATGCCTGTGTTTTCTGAATTACTCTTGGGTTTTGTCTGGCACAGTTAGGTGTATCTAAGAAAATGCAGGCTGAGATTTTTGTTTATGGAGATTTTGAATATAAACATGTTGTAGATGTAGCACAGGGTCTGTAATTAACTATGACTGAGAGAGAAGTGAGGATCCCAGAACAAGGATCATTTCGACCTATTTTAAATTCAAGGATAAGACCTGAAGACTTTCCAGTGGCCATAGGCTATATGAATGTGGGAGTATTACTGCACCATCTTGTAATTTCTGTGCACTTCAGCTCCTTGAGTCCTGCTATTGTGCAGAGTCTTGGCTCTTCTACTTAAAAGAAAAAAAAGTTTGCAATTGTCCACTTGGAGAACAGTTTCAACTCAGAAATGCCAAAAATTCTGAAAATCAACAGAAAAGGAAAAGAAGTTGCATGTAGTATTGCGTTATTTTTTGAACTGGCATCATGATATTTTGACATCCTGTATTTGGCAATCAATCTGGGGGAAGCTGAGCGGTGTTTTCTGTGGGACCTGGACCTCTTTTAGCCAGTTGTGCTAAGCTTCTCCAGTGCCTATTGACTTTGCTGTTGCCTGATTAGCATCTTTTGATATCTAGCTCTCTGCTGATAAGATGTTTGGTTTGTAGAAAGGGGAAGAGGTTATGGCAGGAATGTGTCAAAGAATAGTTTCTTCAGACACACCTTTCCCTGTCAATGCCTTGACAGCCCTATTTTTAATGTTGCCTTGTTAGTGTTTTCACTTCCCATCACATCCCATGAAAATGCTGACTTTTTCCTTCTTTTAAAGCAGAAAAGCTGCAATTCACCATCTTTACTGAGGTATGAGAGTTGGGCAACTTTGAGTCCAGAGGACAACTCGAGCAGAAATTTTACATGAACCTGAACTGAGAGATTTCCATGCAGATATACCGTTACTAACTGTGCAGAGTTTAAGGCTGTTCCTTCATTCTCAAGAGGCACCTTCTTTATTGAGAACTAGCTGGATGGTATATATGCCAAACAGGTGTTTGGCATGTATTTGTTTGGAAGTGATGGAGTTGTTGATGGAAGCAAACCCATGGGAAAAATAATTATTCTGCTTTGCTTAGCCTGCTCAGAGTCAGGCACTTCATGTAAGCTTGTCATCCACAGTTTTTCAGCTGTTGGCCCTCTACCTCTAGAGAGAAATTCATTCCACCTGCTCTAGGTGGGAGACCTTCTGTCTATCTCCATTAACAAGAGAGGAAACATAGGTAAATAGCTCAACCCAGACATCCGTGTTCAGTCAAATTAACTCATCCTAAATATTTCATCTCCCTCACAGTCTGCTGACTGGTAGAGGCACCTCCTTTTCAGTATGGTACAGAAGACCTTATAGTCCTGGGTAAACTGGCAGATTCTAAGCAGCCTGGGTATATTTTGGGTAGGGTAGAAGGTATAGATGAGTGTTTCTACCACGTGGAATCTATATCTCTTATGCTCTAAATCCTGTAGAACAAACTTCAATTTAAAACTGTAATTCTTTTTAATATTTCTTCATTTTCTTTCTATATGAATGACTATTGTTTCACTCTTTCATTTACATAGTTGAGATAAAAAGAGATGTGTACCATTTCTTTTATTGATAGAGATCATAGTACATTTGAAGGTATAAGAATTCTAAATAGAAGACTTATTGCAACATAATGCAGCAGGTCTACATGAATTGTGACAGGGGAGTACGATTAATTCATCACAACTCTGAGTGATAAGAACCTGACAAGAGTATTTTCCTTAATAAGTTTGTAGGGTATATACAGAACTTGAACTTGGAAGATAACACAGACATAAAAATATACATAATAATGGTGTGACAGGAAAAGATTGCATTAACAACTATTTCCTAGCCTGAAAAATACAAGGAAAGTGCATAAATTCATGGGCTGGAATGAGAAATTGTCTCCCTTAACTCTATTGTGTTATAATGAGAACCTTCCACTTCTATTAAAAATGGAGCCTTTAGAACCTAGCAACAAAAAGAGTTCATTTGTATTAAAGATTTGTTTAAGATTGGACATTTTAAATCGTTTGACCAATTTGTATATGATTTTCATATTCCTGGAGCTCAGTTTTCCCATTTCCTTTGGGTAAGACATGCTGTTCTTTGTGAATTAAAAAAAGGTATAGAAATGCAAATGTCACAGATTGAAAAATTATTGTACAAAGAGACTGTCTCACTAAATTGATTTCAAGGCTGTATAGGACATCATCAGTATCCTTAGACAAAGGCAAATTGGAAGTTAAAGAGAAAAATGAGGGAGATTTTGGTAAAGAACTTAAAAGATAAGAATGGAAACAGGCAGTTTAATAAAATGGATTTCTATGAAAATAAGACATCAGGTTGTTCGACTTAATTACGTCATATTTATGTCCTCTTAAATTGCAGGAATCTATAAAGAGATGGTTACTATACTGTAATAACAGCAAGACACTGCACAGGGGGTAGCATATACATATGCTTAGGCATTATACGGAGATCAAACATTTTCAAATAAAGGTTTCAGAATTCTGCTCGGCCAAGTGAGATCTTTAGGTGTGTTTAAATGGAATTCTAAAGGCTTGTTGATCACACCAGTGGGGGAGAGATTTTTTTCACACTCTTTCAACTGTTTTTAACAATTTCTTCCTGTGTTCAAGGAAGAAGACATTAGGAGGCCAGAGGAGAAAGATGCTCAGTGTTATCTGTGCTAGAATTTATTCTGTGCCACAGCATTTTACTGTTCAATATTCCACTAGGATGGCAGGACAGAAGAAAATAAGGTAAAGCTTGTGAGACACGTAGGTCAGGTGGAAATGAACACAGAGATACTGGAGGTGGTGCTGGGATTTGGCCAAGACATAGCTTTTGCTACATAAAACCAAGTGAAAATCTCAGGATAAGCAATGCTATTATCATACAAATTCTCAGGGGTTTAATTTAATAAACTACCAAATAAGCACTAAAACAGTCACTTTAAAGGGCCTACAGGGTTTTGAAACTTTTCCCTGATGACTGGTTTGAGAATATCTTGAGTCTGCATGGCCTGGAATAGGAGTTGGTGCTGTGATTGCTATAGAATAATTTGCCTTTGTGAGAGCTGGCAAGCCATAGATGGATATCTGGCTCATAAGGACAGAACAGATCCTTTCTCCATTGCTGGTTGTGTGGGGAATATAAGTTGAGGTTTCTGTTGAGGATTCTGCCTGTGACAGTGTCCCAGAATGTTTAACATCATGTTATGTTCCCTTTGCAGCCTTTTTCTTGCATGTCAGCTATTGCTACCTCTGCTTTGGGCTCTTCTGGGTTTCCTTACCTTCTTCAGCATAGTGGTAGAAGCTTGATTAAGTCCTGCAAAACAAGACTTTGCCTTGTTTCATTCTTTCCATTGTCTAGAAGTGAGAGCTAGTGAAACGAAAACAGTCCTATTCAGCAGAGCAAATAGGCAGGTTCTGCAGCCTTGTAGAGGGGTGTCATACTTGTCTTTACTGCATAAGGTAGTTGCAGGTTGCAGGAAGACACATGCAGCTCACATCTTCTACTTCACTTTGTGCCAAAACCTCATCTCAGTTCTGAGACAGCAAATCACACGTTCCACACATTCAGTGGGAGTTTTGTGGCTGAGAAAGTGGGTGGCTAACGTCTGCAGTGTGTTTAAACAGACAGCAGCAACATGCCACAAGAACTGTAAGCAGTCTGGTCTTTTGGCAAGACGTAGGTAGAACTTCACCAGCCAGTCTCTCAGTTTGATATTAGGAATGTCATTTTGGAGTTCTGAAATTTGTCTAGTGAAACGTAAAGTTTTGTTTTGATATTTGCTATCTATAAATTTTTTTCCAATGAAACTACAACCCTACCAGGCATGTGCTCACCTTCACCCAGCAGATGATAGTACTACTTCCAAAACTCTTGTAAAGTGTTGTATAGAAGTTTGCTATTCTTCAGCTAGAGTTGATTCATTCTTCTCAGTTCTAAATAAATGTGTTTTCTTCCTTCTGGCAAATAAACAAATAAATGGAAGACCAACAGTGTAGAGAAGGAAATAAAAGGGAGGACTTCAAATGTAGCCTCACTAATGAGTTAATGAGCATGTTTGAGTGTTAATAAGCACAATTGGTAACTGGATCGCCTCCTTTCTATTGTCCACTGGGAAGCTACATTGAGGAAATGAATTCAGAATTTGTATTTAACTCTCTTTTCTTATGAATTAATGTACATATTTAAATCTACCATGCAACAGTATTATTAGCATCTGCTTTTTTTTTCTGCTTCCTTCTTCCATTAACAATTACTATTCTCTAATAAAAATCAGAGGATGGAGGAAATAATACTGATCATGAATTCTAGCACTGTCACGCAAAGATCATTACTAGAGCCTGCAATCACACGTTGTTTAAATAAATGCTTGTAATTCTTGCCTTTGCATCTGGAATATCTGTTTTCCTTCTGTGACATCAATAAAGTCTTTCCCTACTGACTTGCATGTCTCTTTTGCAGGACTGGCCTTTATTTCTGAGAAGGAGTATGGGTGCTGCTGGCCCAGGGCAAGAAAGAGGAACCCAACTGCTGTCAGCCATCAGGTGTGTTCACCTCTGGAAATGTGAGGCCAATCATTTCAATTCCTTGCATTTGCAGGAATGCCAGAAAAAAGTTTGATAGTTGTTTCTTCACGTCTGTTGTGCAGGATTGCTTCAGAACCTCTGGAGGACTCAGCAGAGTGGTGACGATGGCCTTGGAGAGCTGGAGGCTGCATCTTCTTGGCTTTTTCTAGTCCTCGTGTTTCCTGTTTTGAGACACTGGGATGCTCATGTCAGCTATGGAGATACCTGTGAGTCCAACGAGACATGTGAATCCGAGAAACAGCTCATGCACTACAAAGAAGTAAGGAACCTTATTGTGCGAGAGGAAGTGGAAGGAAATGCTCTGTGTACAAACACGCAGAGTAGATTGACTTCCGAAGAAGTGTGATCCTGCTAAATGCGTGGCAGCTGAGCACAAAACCTCCTAACGTGTATCCTAGCTTGTTTTGCAATAGAAAACAATTTGGCTTTTCCTATTAATTTTTGTAGTTACCATTAGAGGCAATACCACAACTAACGTTATGTCAGGCCCAATTACGCGAGTGCTCTCCTTCTATTTTTTTTTCTTTCATGCTGTGGCATTTCCTTTCCCTTGAAAACACTCTTTCACTCAGTCTAGCAATTAACTGCTTGAACAGTATAATAAGGAAGCAATTAAGAGGTGACAGAGAAAAATTAACACTCCATTTCACATTAAAGGCCAAGTGAGTATCCTGGCCATTGTGAGTTAAACGTGTCTTTGAAAACCTGTAGTTTGGATGTATTTTCCTTTTGAATAAGAAGCTAGCTCCATGTTTTTTTGTCTAGAGTCCCACTCTGAAAATGGATGATAACTAATTGGATGCTGTCTACTTAAACAGGCTGTATTAATTGCAGTTTGTTCTCCTGTAAGTGTCAAGGAAAACAAAATCTTTGTAATGTGTAGGCACAATGTATGCAGCCTTAATTTGAATACGCATGTATCAGAGCAAATAACGCAAACTACTGCATACAATGTTGCCATGGCAGACTGTATTTACATAATAAATAACAGCTATCATGAGACTTTCTTTATGAAGTTCTCTGCTGTGTTGTCAGCTGTAAGAGCCTGCAATAAAGGAGCCAATATTGAGAAAGTAAGAGTGTGTTTTGCTTGCAAATGCACCACGCCACCGCAGTCGCGGTTAAGCATACATGATTCTGGTGTTGCTGACAAAATGTAGGGGTTTGCATTGCTTTGCACACAAAAGCACATGAACTATGCAGAGGATCACACAAAATAACGCTTAAAAAGTGTTTTGTGCAATGCCAGATTTTCCAAATCTGTGCTGTGGAAGCTGCAGGTTTAGCATGAGGTCACTAGCTTGGCCTGATGAGCAGCATTGACTCATAGGCCTCCTTTGTGACCATCTGACAAGTAGGACACAGCAGACAGGGTTCAAACAGTTTTTATTTTATAAGCAGGGTAACACTCCAGACTTTTGTGGAAGTTTTGATCAGGCTGCAGATAAGATCAGGATGTACTGATGGAACTCCAGTACTTATATGCGACAATGAAATTATGCGCATACTCCAACTAATTCCAGAGGGACTGGAGTTGATCCCCAGAGTCAAGGTTGACTGTCTATTCTGTCTTGCAGAGATCTGGCTTCAGAGGCCATGGCTTCTGCTCTGTGTCTCCAACATGTGCCTCTTCCTCCAGGTCCCCTGTGCCAGAATGGGAAATGAAGACAACCTGCAGCTATTTGCCTGAGCTCTGTGCCAGGGGAACTCCATCCTCCTTTGGAGCAAGACGTTTTGAGGCTCTTGATGCTGTTCTGTCCTCACTGCCTGGAATGAAGACCCTATAGGTATAGCTAGTTAAATCTATGTTTTTAATTTTACCTTCACCTGAAGGGCTTCAAACTTCAGAGCGTGGCAAAACTTTCATGATGAAATCGTTAGGTTTTGTGAGATTCCTTTGCTTTGGGGGTTCATTACAAACTGTATGCACTGGTTCGCTCGGGAATCACTGAATATTGATAGTCAGCTTGGGCCTGATTTCAAGCGAATGTGTTGTGGAATTTGATATTGAAATCCTTGACTTTGATGCAACACCAGCTGAAAGGGAGATGTTTCAGCTAGGTTTTACTTTGAGATTTTATTCTCCTTTCATTGAAATGAAGGGGAAACACAGATGAAGGCAATCACTGCTTTCAAAATATTAGGAATAGCAAAGAGAAGGTCTGAGGTGGCATAAAAGAAAGGGCCTAAGGATGGAATAAACAGTAACAATAAATCCAAAGCTGGGACTGTGCACTTGGAGGACAAGAGTGGGGAAATAGGGCTGTTGTGTTATGGCTTACTGGCATGGTGGGGAGCATACTGGAAGTGAAGGAGAGGACCACCTTGAGAAGAAGGCTTCTGCAAGACTCACTGCACTTAAAGCAGATGCCACTGAGGGTCACTAACCTGTTCAGAGGTAGATTTGTTGAGCCAAGCTGGTTTCTCATTTAGTTCTGAAAATGGGGAGAGGGTGCTGACATACAGCAAAATAATCAGGCTCTAGGCTGGAGAACCTCTCCATTTCTCTTTGGTGGTGAGTAACAACCTTCCTGTTCCTGTACAAGAGAGCTATACTGAGATTTTCAAGACTCATGGAAAAGTACTAGGTTCTGGAAAAATCTTAAACAAAAACACAAATGCTGTCAAGGTTTGTGTGCATGGGTTTAATGAGTTTTGATTAGGATTTTAATTGAGTTGGTAGGTGCGACTTAAATGAAGTCCTAATTTCAGTACAGGCAATTCTGATTTCAGTTATTTATTGTAAATGCTCTGAGGTGTGATTTAAATAATTAATTAATTCTTTTGCCCCATCCTAACCTTTCTAATAAAACCTGAATGACAAAGGCTGGTAGTACTGGGTATCTGGTGATACTGATCTGGGGTGTGGATTAGCAGAGTGAAAATTATTGCTGGTAACTCCTTGATTTTTCCAGAAATTATTGAAAAATGAAACAATGCTGAAACCTATAAAAGGCTTTTTTGAATGTTCTACCAGTTACTAACTTAAAACAGAAGTTACTGTGTCCCTGCTTTAGTTTAATGTTTGGAATCTGCAGAGTTTTTTTTTATTTTATTTTTCTGTATTAATTGTATTTACTTACAGATATATTCACATCCTTTTATTTTTATTCTCTTTAATAAACAGTAAGGAATAAACCGACTATCACTAGATATCTTAGAAGTAAGCAGTCGTTTTCAGGTTTTCTTTTGGTGTGAATATCAGAAATTATACCTTTATCTGGTTGTATTTTTTAGCTAATGGTTGGATCATGTAATATCTATAGTAGCTAACATCTTTTCCTAAATAGAAAAGAAAAAAAGTCTCTTCAAACAAGCAACCCTAGATCTCATACAACAGCACAGCGTGTGTCAATTCACACAGTGTCATGTGACATGAAACTACTTAATACAACCTGACTTGGAGTGACATTTGTATTGCCCGTATCACAGAATAAAAAAATAACACTTACTTTCACAAGTGAGTAATTATCTTTTCCAGTTGATGGTATTTTGCTATTTGCAGGTCAAAATGAAAAACAGGTAAGGGTTAGTGAGCTACCTTGAAAAGAAATATTACAGTAGAGAAGAGATTTGATAAGGCCCTAACCATGCTGGCAATATGAGCAAAAGAAATGGTTCTGTTCATGAAAGGATGACTCTGTCTTTAGATGTGATTTGAACTAAAGGAGGGGGAAATGCAGAGAGGAAACCTCAGCTTTTGAACAACAGGCTTGTGAGCTAATTTTAAGGAAGGAAAAGAAAACATTATATAGTGCCAAACTGAGGGTGCATTCGTGTTATCCATTTAATCCCACACATCACACCACAATAGGTTGGTAACGCGTTGGCACCACAAAGATGTAGAGATCACTGGGCAAAAGGGACCAGTGCAGGATGTTCTCCTCCCCATCTCACTGCTGTGCTGTAGCTGCTCGTGTTGCCTGGTGAGAGACAGTTCTCAGGTGTATTCTTACCCCGAAGACATTAAAATTTATGGTTTATTCATAAAGATTCTAATTTGATCCATGATTAAGAGCTCTAAGTCCTAAGAATCCTGGAGAGGGAAGTAGCTAACGAGTAGCGAGAGTCATCCACAGCCTAAGGTACTTTCTTTGCTTGCAAGAAAATCTTCACACTTCTGGAGGCTTTTCTAGTTAGAATGGATCTTTGAGATGCCCACAGGAGACCCTTTGCAGTGGCATCTTGTGGTTGTCCACATGTTACAGGTCACGGTGTTCCGGTTGCTCTAAAAACATCTCCCCATTGTTTGCTCCTAAAAACCATCTGCAGTGCAGGTGTGTGCCAGCTTGCAGGCTTTATCCATCATTCTCCATGTGCACATGATGCTGTAGGAGATTTTGTATGACCCCTTTCCTGTATGCCACGAACTACAAATGTTACCTTCCAAAAATAGCTGTGGAAATAACCTGATGGTTGGGAAGAAGAATGGCAAAATCATCCTACCACGGGCAGTTTACCTGCAAGAATTCGTGTGAAGGGCAGCCAATGGCTCCATTTTACATGACACTGGGTGATTTCTGCCAGCTGTCTGGATGACAGTGTTTGTGGAGGAACTCTCTGCCTCTTCTTGGATATTAAGCCTTGAAAGGCAAGAAACACATTAGCACTGTGATTTGTAAGATCCTTTTGGACATAACCTTGTAACCTTGTTGGTTTCTTCAAAGTTGCACAGCTCAGAGCAAAATTGCACTAACGTTCCCTTGTTCGTACGTTTCTTTGACTCCAAAGTACCAAGACATTGGAAATATTCATTGTAAATTTATTTCAGCTATTTTCACAGATTCTTTCTGAAGCTACAAAAATAAGCTTGCAGTGAATATTTCTTGTTCTCCTGCTATGGCCCCATGCTGCCACTGCCATGGCAACCACAAAATCTCCTCTCCTTCCCTATCAGATCTTGTCTGCCCAGCTGGGGAGCCTCTGCCTTGTGCTGCCATAGCCTTTCCAGTACCAGGACCACTTCTTCCTATTTCCTAACTGTCCACTGTAGGACACCCCTACAGTAATTGAGATGGGAGTGTCTCCCTGCTTCTCTCCACCTCAGTTTAGCTAAGGGAAACAGTCACATTTCTGCAGAGTGGAATTAGTGCAGGGGAAGAATGACACAGTACTTAAGATCTCCCACTAGTTAAATCTACTCCAAGAAATGCTTGGGAGGCTCTGGGTGATACTTTGTGGACATGTTTACATGTGTGACAGCTACACATAATTTCCTATTGAAAATGGACAATTTCAATGACTTTTTAATCAAATTTCATAGAATCATAGAATAACCAGGTTGGAAGAGACTCACTGGATCATCGAGTCCAACCATTCCTATCAAACAATAAACCGTGCCCCTCAGCAACTCGTCTACCCGTGCCTTAAACACCTCCAAGGAAGGTGACTCAACCACCTCCTTGGGCAGCCTGTTCCAGTACCCAATGACCCCTTATGTGAAAGGCGGAGCTTGTGGCCGTTTCCTCTTGTCCTGTCCCCTGTCACTTGGCAGAAGAGGCCAGCACCCTCCTCTCTAGATGTAATACATTTTTTATATGGAATGCATCATGGAAAGGACATATAAAATCTTAGAAACGAACATAACACAACAATTTTGCAAGCCACGACGAAATAGGGATTTATTAATTTGTTGATCCCCCTGGGAACCTGAGAGCAAGAAAAGCAGGAATTATGCTGACTCAGGTGGAAGTAAGGAACACGTTCAACTTGGAGGCAAATGGTTTTGCTGCACAATCCAAGGATATAGGCTGGATGAGCTCAGCTGTCACTCAGTCTGTTAATCCCTCAAATCTTTAGCACTTGAGGATTAATTTCTCTAAATATTGTGCCAAATATAATAGTCTTTCTATCTCTTGCATTATTAGACATGTAAGAGCTACAAGGAGCCTTTTGTCTCCCTAATAGGATTCAGCCCTAATTCTGAAATCATAAAGCATGAGATTAGAATATAATAACTTAAAAAAAAGCCAAACATTTTCCACAGGTAGAAAGGTAATAGCTGCATGGTTATAAAGCCCTAATCCTGGGCTCAGCTCCTTCCCTTTACACCAGTCTTACAGCAGAAACAGGCCAGGTAATGGTTGCTGGATGTGCTTGCTTGTTTCTGCTTTATCCTAGTATAGGAGATTTGCGGGGTGAGGAAGAAAAAGTAATAGTGACACAATGCCCTTCCATTTCAGTATCCTGTCTTGAAGGGATGATGGTGTTGGGGTGGAAGAGACATCAGGATGAGAGGCACACGGGTATAATTATAATGCTGAATAAGTATACATGTGTAATTGAGAATGATTTCTGAGGGTCGTAGTTACATGACAGAGTGCCACTGGTCCAAGTAAGATGTTTCTGATTATTTTAACAAACTAGCCATACTTTCAGACAAGATTCTATGTGTACAGTGCTGTTAGGGCTTTCTATTCTCTTGAGGACAGCCTGTTACTGCCCAGAGTGCCATCAGAGACTTGACCCTGTACTATTAGACTTCCTTACTGTACTAGCTTCAGCGACACGTGGTAGGTTCTAGATAATCAGGATCTTAGGACTTGGTTTTGGGTTCACAGAGCTATGGGCCTGAATGCTTATAGCCATATACTTTCCTGCTATGATGGAGCTGTCCTGTTTGGAAAGTCGGAAACAGCTCGTTTCCGACTTTCCAAACAGAACAATACAATCTACCACTTCAGAATTGCCTCACTTGGCATTCATGCCTTTATGAAACAACTATTGCTATTTTCCCTTCCTCTCCTGTAACCCTAACAGCACATATAGATGCTAAATCGTAACAATTTACGCTATTTTTAATGTGGGCTGTATTGATTACCTGGACTCTGTTCTAGGTAGGTCTGGGAGATCTTGCTTCAAACTGCTTTTTTCTCTTGGCACCAGGAATCGGTACGCGGTGTATTGAAATGAGGTCAAATTAGAGCAGACAGCATGTGATGTGCTGAGTGACATGCCACTGCTTGCTGGGAGGTCAGCAGTATTGCAATGCACTGGGAGAGGATGTAGGGGCATATGCCAGCAGCCTTCCACTGAGATATCTTGCTCTGAGCCCTTGGAAAACTCCTTATACAGTTATGCATCAAGCCTTAGCCCGTGCTGAAAACTCGAGGTCAGGCATGTGGGTCACCATGCCCCACAGTCACGGCTTCCCAGGAAAAGCTCCTTGGCTCCTAGGTGTTTTCTGTCCAGATATGGAACCATATGGCATCACAGTAAGTTGCTTTTTTTTTTCTTTTCATTTTGGTTTTTAGTGTATCCGGTTTTCTTTATCCAGGTCACCTTCTGCTGGGCTGCTTTATTTCCCTTCCGACATTCTCCATGTCCACGTTTTTCTGCAGCCCATTGATAAAACATGGTAAAGTATTGGGCTGGGAGCTGGTCCCTGTGGGACTCCTGGAAAACCTTTGCTCCCTGACAATACCTGCTGTTGCTGAGTTTTCAGACATGCATTTTTGTCAGTTTAGCACCCTTTTGTACTAACTTCTGCCAATTAGCCTTGGAGCATTTTTAGTTTCTAAACTAGAAAACATTCTATGATACCAAGTCAAACAGATGATGAATTTTTTTTCTGTAAGAAAACCATAGTCCACCAAACTAAAAGATGCTCACAAGAATGAGTAGATTTCAAATAATCTAACCAATCTGAAAAGAGAGTAGGAAAAAAAGTCTGAAATAGTCTCAATGAACAAGTTTCATTTTTCAGCTCCAAAGGACTCTTTCTTTTGAAATATTAGCTCATTTATACTTTCTGAGAAGTAAAACTTGAGATAAAGCATTTTGCTTTCATGGTTCTAAAACATTTTATGTTAGTGAGTACTCTTCTCATTACATAAACTTTTTCTCCCAGTTTGGGATGGCGAAGAGTGTAAAATTCTATAGAAGAGTAATAACTGGTATATTAATAGGTTGCATCCTGTTCAGAACTGTTTAAGTCTAAGGTATTAACTTTTTCATTACTGCAATCAAATCTGTAGTTTTACCCTAAATGATAATGAATTAGCTTTGAAGGTGCAAAGTGATATAAAAATCTTTACATTCAGAGAGAGTTACGGTTTTCACACTTTTGCTTTTACGTGAAAGTGAGTGCAGAGATACAAGAACACTGGATGCAAATGCTTTTACTGTTGTAGTCCCTACCAATCCAAGAATAAATGGATATCTTTCCATAAAACTGATCTAATGAGATATTGAAGTTAAAAGGTTGATTTATTGGAACATTAGATTCTTTGAAAAAATAGGAAATTGAATTTTTTTATCTGTCAGCACCCTAGTAAAGACAGAAAACCTGCTATACATCTGTAAAGATATAACAAGATTCTGTAACTAGAAATGGAACAGTGAAAATTAGAAAAAAAAGCAGGCCATTTTTAAAATGAGATTAATTAACCATTGAAATAACTTCCGAAGGGGCACGATACCTTTTCTACCACTCGAAGTCTTTAACTCAAGGTGGGATGCCTTTTTCAAGAAAATGTTCTGCAAGTGCAATTTGTTCAACTTGATCTAGGAGTCATGGGGTGAAACACTGTTATGGAGGAGTTCATGTTAGAGGGGCCTGCAATGTTCTCCTTTGGCCTTGTGGGTTTGGGCTTCATGGAATAGGTAAGAATCAGGCCTGTGAGTTGAAATGTGGCTGCTCTGGGGTACAGCTGAGCAGTGGATGGATGTGCACCTCTGTGCAGTTGGAGCAGAGCGGTCCATTGTGAGCTCTAGCTGGAGCAAAACATGTCCCAGGAGGCTGCAGGACAGAGAAGGCTTTGCCTTGTCGTTTGCAGTTGTCTGTTTTTCCTTATTCCTTCCCAATGCTCCCAGACCTTTGAGTGACTGCTACTCACAAACCTGCTGTTAAACTCTGCCATTGTTGAACTCATATTAACCTGAAGGCATTAGAGAAATTGGCTGGAAAACTTAAAATGTTCTCAGAGGTCAGGAAAAAGAGTCTATGAATGACAAAGAAGAAAATAGGAGTCAATAAGAGATAATGGTAGAGGAAAAATATACTCTTTTATGGAATCCAGTGACTGAAGAAATTCCCCAGAGGAAGGAGAATAAGGTGCTTCCTGCATGACAGTGAATGACAGCTTTTTTTGTGTGCTGTGGCTTGACAGTTACATTTTCCTCCTGAGAAGCAAGTGAGAAAGAAGAGACTGACTCTTTTCTCAGAACATGAATGCTCAATTGCATTCCAGCTCTTCTCCATTTTGGTTTTGTGTGTTTAAAGTCCAGATTTTCCTCTGTTTCTAATAAATATTGCACCAGTCATCATTGTACAATAAATTTGAATGAGAAAAAAAAAAACCTGTGGAAAAGAGGAATGGACCAACCTTCTGCCTCCTGTCCTAAAAGCAAGCACTCCTAATTCCCTCCGTGTCATTTGCTGCTGTAGATCTTGAGTGATGGACCATCAGCAGTGGGAAACACAATTCCCAGCAACACAAACAGCTTCAGCGTGGAGACGCAGTCGTACACCATGGTGAAAACAAGAGGTGCCTGGTGCATTTGCTGTTTCACAGGGTTATGGACTAGGCACCTCCACAAGCGGTCCTGAACAAGGGAAAAAGGAAGACACAATCCAAGGCAGAGTGTAAGGTGCTTTGTGAGTGTTGAGGTCCCAGTCACCCCATGGGGTGAGAAGCCTTCCTCACATTTCTGTGGCTAGTTCTAGTTTTCCAGCGGTGGCCTTCCTCCAGGAGACTCCTCCTTGTCTTTGACCCAGTGTGAAGAGGGTGAAACTGCGTTGAGCAGAAGGACAATGCAGGCTTTCCACCATTGTCACCCAGAGAAATGGGGCAGTCGTGTGCTAGGGCCACCACAGCTCTTTGTCCTCCTCTTCATGCACAAGGCACCAAAAAGGGAGAAGAACCCACTGCAGTGTCTGATCCTGGAAAGCTGGACTTCCCGTGTACGTATTTACACATTTGCAGGGTTCAGGTCTGTGTACAGTCTTCAACCAGTACCCTGTTTGCTGTCACTCTACCCCATGCAAATATGGGATTTATCCTGCCTAATACCTGCTGTGGTATTTTTATGCTTCCTTCTGATATCTAAGGATAAAAAAGGTATCTAAAAGGAGACTACATGGGTTCTAACAGGCAAAATATAATATGCAGGTTTTTTGAGAGAATATGAAGCCCCCTAGGCAACAATTATGTGATCTCAAAGCAGGATTTGGTGAAATATCTCATGTTGGTTTCTTGTGGGTTATAGCTTTTTAGCAGAGAAATCCCCAGATGCACTGCCTCTTTCCCTTAACTGTCTAGTTTAACATCTTGTTTGCTTTTGTCTTCTCTTATTTTTTATTTTCAGTGAGCCTTACTCACTGACTTTCCTGGTGCTTTTGATGCCTGAGTCATGGCTTACGGGTTGTGAGGTGAGTTGAGTGCTGCAATGGAGAGGCCAGTTCCAATTCATCTCTTGTTTTTCTGATTCTATTCTCCACATTCAGTTTCTTGGGGGTAACAGAAAAAAACTACAAGCCTTCCTGGCAGGTCTTGTGATGGCCTTGATCTTTCCATTTTTTCAGCTCCAGCCCCATAAACCTTCGAAGCTAACCTTGCAGCTGCATCCTGCTCTGCTCTTCCACACAGGTCAATTTCATTTCTAGTTTTGATTGTTACAGTTTAAGGATAGAATTTCCTTTCCTTGCTTCACAGCCTTCAAATGCTAATTAGATTCCTTAAACATCTAGGAAGTTATCCCAGTTTACACATATATGGTTTATTAACTCGTGCTCATTTCAAACCTTTCCTTTGATGTAGGCTAATGGAATTATTCTTTTAGAATCACTTTACAAGGTTACTTTTCATTCTTTCTTGCTGTATGCCTTTGGAAAAAATTACCTATCTTTCCATGGGCTAACGCTGAGTCCTCCTGGATGTGCATGCAACAGATAAACAGTTGTTTTTTATTTGCACCAACTTACTTTTTCAAGTTTACACTTCTACTCTTTGTTGAAACAATGTTTATTTTACCTCCTTTTCCACAGATGCACAACTAATAAGATGGAGCAGACCAGGTTTGCAAAAAATCTGTCGAGAGAATACGGACATGTGAGCCAGCATTTGTTTCCAGCTGTTTTCTTGTCATTAGCTTTTAATTTCAACAACTACCTGCTTGTGCCTCTCCTCTTTTTTCCCCACCTCAGGTATTTTGTGCTGCTATTGTGATTGTCAGTTCTGTTCTGCTTGAAAGGTTTTGGTGTATGTTGCCATGGTTACAGGTGCCAGAATTGGAAATAAATGAAGGGTGTATCAAGGCACCGTTGTGACTCTGATGGAGGCTTAACACTAAGATGTTAGCTATTACTTTGCTGGATTCCATGTTATTTAATGATGGATTCGCTTTAATAGAATATTTAAATGCTTGCATGAATATAGATTGCACTAAAATGGAATTAGGCAGAACTGGATTTAAAGTAAATTAATTTTTTTAACAGTTTTTTCTTTTAATGAGTGCATAGCCTTTGGGACAATCTGCAAGTAAGTGAACAGCGTGTCTAGAACATCTCCTACTGCATGAATAGTTTGAAAATATTTGAACATATCTACCACTCCAGTATGAAAAAGCATTTCTTCACAAAAGTTCAAAAAAAGAAGGGAAAACCTTTTTTTTAGGAAATAGGAATCTGCTTCAGAATGGTTTCCTATACCTTAATGAGGAAGACATTTGGAAATTTGGTGCTCACTCTGTTTTTTTATAGTCTGTGTAAGAGTAACACCTTCTTCTAAATGTTGTGAGAGGCTTCTGATGGAGATGACATGAAGGTTTCTGGAAAACCAGAGTTCCTTCTTCTATTTCTCATTTCATAGTGTTGAGACATAATCCAAAGCTCAGCAAAGTCAATGGAGAAATTCCTAATGGCTGCAGCAAAACTTGAATGAAATCTTAGGTCAGTTTTTTAGCAACCCTTTTCCACATTGTTTATAGTGATATTAATCTATATTAAGCCTCTTTCTTTTGCTGAAGTTGTCTCAAGTAGTCATACCCTCTCAGTTTGTACCCATGGGTAATATGTTTCATGTGTTGTTTAACCAGGAGGATGGGCAAAATGTGGAAGCCCTGCTAAATATTTTAAATGGGTGGTAACGTGTCATGCTTATCCCAATGAAAGTTCCCGCTTTCCTTTCCCAGAGACAAGATGTGTTTTCTTTTATTGGTGATATCTGGCTCTGTTGAAGCAAGCTATAAACTCCTGCCCATGTGAAAGGAAATTGTGTGTGTGTCTATGTGTGCATATACATGCATATGGTTATGTACGTATGTAGTTACGTATGTGTAATTAAAATTTTCATGTTTTAATATTAAGCTGTGGCTTTCTAGTTTTGGAAATGTTATTTTGAAGCCAACAGAAAGCAGGCAGAGTGTAGTGTTGATTAGTGATTATATTTGGAGGGTAATAATATCATGACATTTTACTAAAATTTGAGGTTTTTACAGTAAATCAATCTATAATATGTAAAATGCAGGAAATGAGAAAAAGTGAAGGCAATTACTGTACTGATCCTCCTACTTTTTGTCTTCATTTGTTATTAATCCTTCCTCTAGCAAAACTGCTCAATGCAAATATTCTACTTCTAGCCATTGGGATTAATCTTGTGGAATAGTTTGATAATGCTCTTATTAACGTGAAACTTAGAAAATACACCCTCCACAAAACACAGAACTTCCATATATCCTGATCAGATAGCCGCATTTTTTTTTCTTGAAAGCTGGCTCTGTTTTGAGGTAGATTAGAAAAAAATACTGCACGTTAACTCCCATGGGGTAGAAAGTGCCTGCAATCTGGTATTTTAGTTGGAAAGTGGGAGGTGCCTTTGGTGTTTCTTTTAGGTGACTCTGTCCCACTTGGGCATAAAGAAGGCTGATGAGACTGTCCAAAGGAGGAGGATTTAGGCTGTGGAGTGAATCAGCTGAAGGGAGGAACAAAGCTTGGGAATGGAAATTTTGTTTTTTCAGGGATGAATCTAGATCCCAAAAGGGAACTGAGATCTAAACCCTTCAGAATCACAGGTTCCTAAAAACTAATATTAATACAGTGTTTAACCATGTAAGACCATGTTGCAGACCTCTGAAAACTATGCCTGGCAGCCAGAGCATCTCGGAATCCATAGGGACTGCAGTTTTCATGAGTGCAGTCAGTTAGACATCTAAATTTCAGCTTATTAATTATGGTTGTGACCACCTTTTGTATACCCTGTGGGATTTTTAGAAGGACTAGCAGCTGTACTGTTTCTACTGCCTGAAGTAACTCATATAAAGTAGCCAGGGTAACTCTGCACAGCACTGAAATATGCTTTTCAGCCCTGCCTCCCCAATGCTCTACTCATATTTGTGAATTCTGCTCCACCAGCTGGATATCCAAAAGCGAAGCAGTTAAAAGCCTACGTCCCTTTGTCAATCTGGGCCTAAATTTTTAACTCTATATACTGCAGAGACTTTGTCTGGGGTAAGCCACAGAAAGCAGCATCTGCTTTGTTTGAGCGCTTGCTTTGTATAAGCACTCAGCAAACACACAAAACTTCCTCAAAACAGGGTATCATAGTTTCCTGTGATTTTGCAATTGCCTGTCATTGGGTTGGGGGACATACGTGCACATGGGATAAAAGGAGCTGCATCTAAATCAGTGTTTACACAAGCTCCTTAAACAAAGCAGCATCTGCTTGGCTAGCTGCACTGTTTCCAATTATTTGTGGTACCTAATTGTTGTCAAACTGTTGTGTTTTCCTTGACACTGAATGTAATTTACAGGAAGAGGTAAATTTAACACCCGTTCATCTCCCGATGAATGAGCACAGGTAGCATTTCATGCTTGACTTGAAAATTTTGACTATGGTTTGTACCTGGTGAAAATAAGCTCATGGAAATGATTTGTTAGTATTCTCTCCCTGCGCTAACTCTGGGAATTCTTGCTGCACAGGACAACAACGACCGCTAGTGGCTAAAGATATTTTTTCTCTCAAATTGCCAGATCTGGAAGGGAAAAGCTGTGAATTCAATACATTAAGTTAATGCAACACACACTATTTGATGGATTTTGTGCACTAAGACATAGAACCATGTCAGTGTTTTAATGTAAGGTGCACGTATTATGTTCACTGCTGCAATTTGTCTCCTTTTTTCCAGGACTGCTCCAAAGTATCTTTGAGCTGGCCACTTACCCTCTGGTCCGTATAAATCGAGGCTGCTCCATGTTCTTGTCTCCCTCCACATTGCTCAGTTTTGCCCTTACTGAATTCTGTATTGGTTCAGCTCCTACACCCAAGCTGCAAGCACAATGCAAGGTGCAGCAAACAGTGGAGTGGCTTCCAGCTATCACCTAGAGAACCCAGGCTTCGCCCCCTGTTTAGGTCTACCATCAGTCCTTGGTACTGCAGTTGTTGTTTCTCTTGTTCGTTAGCATCTTCTGTCACTTGTCTTTCAAGCACTTTTTGATTAGATAATTACTTTATCTATATGCTAAGCATGCATGAGAGTGCCAGTTATTAGCGATACCACATGTTCAGTTCATTCTGTCCATCTTTAAATGCTATACATAGGCATTTCTTGGTCTGCGTGTCTTCCTTGTACAATACCACAGGTGTCTCATGTAAGCCTTTTGTTAGTTCTTTAATGGGCTGTAGGCATCCTGCTTGTTAGGCTATTATCTAACTGCTCTCCTCTCACGCTCACAGGCTCCCTGTGACTTCACTTGTACAGCTACAATAATTATCCATCATGTTTTCCTGGCTAAGGAAATGCTGCACATGTCTGTAGTGTTTCATGGACAGATGACGCAGGCTGCAAAGTGTTAGAAAGATCTCCCCAGGCCAGGCGGTGCTTTACCCTCTGCTTGTTTTGCATTATGAACAACATCTGCTGTGAAACTGAGTAGGTTGTAGCATGAAGTCAGCTCTGCTGAGGAGAAGGTCCCACAGAACCCCCAGTCCCTTCAGCCTTTCCCTGTATGACTGTGTACAGTGCAGGACAGTGGGAATCAGGCTTTATACATCACCGCCTCAAAACCTTGTCCCTGCTGCCCCCCTCCGCCCCTTTTTAAAATCTGTATGCTCTCTTGCAGCAATTATTGCAGTACCACATGACAGAGGAAGGTGGCACAGGAGGCAGAGGAATCAGAGATGTTAATGAGTGAAGCTGCTGGAGTTCAGTTTGGGCACTGTTCCTCCTGTGCTGTCGTTGACCCCAAGATAAACTTAGTCAAAACAGAGAAAAGGGGCAGTGTTCAAGTGTAAAAAGGTATTGGCAGAATAAAGCATAGATTGCATAAAAGTTCACACAGAACCTGAGTTTTCTCTCCCTCTAAGCTCCTTGTGGCTCCTGCTGTTAATCCAAATACCCATCTGCAAAGTGAGTTTTCCACTGGTTCAGCTGGCGTGCTAGGAGGCTTCAGCAAGGACAGGAGAGTAATTTGATCCATAGCGGAGCTAATTCCCCTATCCATGCAAATGTGTGTAAGTCACATTATTGTTAGTGAGCTGCAGGCGTGATTGGAGGGGGAATGTACTCCTCAGCTTACTTTACGAGACAGTGTGTAGTTATTGTTCTGAACGGTCTCTGCAATGTGTAGTTGAAACCAAGCCAGGGGCATAGTGCCAAAAGAAAGGGGAAAAATACTTAAAGCAGACGGTTTGCCAGTAGCTTAACAGCTGTCAACTAGTTGTTCCAGGAAGATATAAATATTTAAGATTAATGATACCTGGCTCTAAATCTCTGTCTGTGTATATAATATATAAAAGTATGTGTTGCCATACATGTGTATGTTTACAGAGATATAATTACTGATTTAAACTACTCAACAGTGCGAGCAAAAAGGTTGCCTGAACATGAAACGCAAAACCTACATCCTATATTCACAAGAAAAGTTATTTGTTCCCGGTTGGCCATGATGGAATGTAAGGGTGGTTATCTAGTCAGGACATCTACTTGGGCACTGGAGCTCTGCACTCATTTCTCCTGTGGGGAATCTCCTTTCCAGGAAGCCCCAGAAATGTTTCCTCTTAGACCCAAAGAATGACTATATAAGTGGCTAACACCTAGCCAGGTACTTAATTTCTACTGGAAGAGAAGGAATAGAGAGGAATTCCTTCCTCCTTAAGGGAACTGTTAGGATACATGTTAAGAGACTATATCTGTCAGCAGGGAATCATATCCAAAACTAAAAGAAAACTTTGGAAATTTCCCCTTAGCCTTTGTTGATTTGAATTGAAATGTAAAATTTAAACAGCTTCCACTAGCTGGTCAGAAGAGAGAAAGAAAAGTCACAAAGACCTGGTGGAAATTTTCTTTCTCTCTCCGCTTTTTGAGAACAGGGAGAGTACAGGAATGGTTGGGCCCATAGTCTAATCTCCCTTTTTTGATTTATAGGCTGGTTGTTCTTGGGCCTTTCTTGCTAACCAAAATGCTGGAGTGTATGTAGTGTCAAACCATTTCAGACGGTCTCTCTTAGGAAACCATGGTGCACTTGTGGATATTTCATATATGGAAAGAAAAGACAAAATAACCAAAGTAAATAAAATAATTAATCAATTAAATAATCATCTGAGTCTGAATTGTGTGCTGGGAGCTGCTGATTCTGCACCCAGGGAGGCAGCCTGACCAGCCTTTTCACCATCACGACCAGAAGAAGGGAACATCCTTTCCATTTTAAACACTTCTACAAATGTGAGTCTTCTAGCTTTTTTCCCTCCTTCTCTTCTGATTTTCTCTCTGGAAACATGGCACAATTTTTGTCACTTCAGCTGCTTGTTAGCAGGTGGCAGTCTCGATCAAGTTTGGAAGCACAGTGAAATTTCTCTCTTTCCTCCCTGGGCAGGCCCTGAAAAATGTGCAAGGCTTCTCCCACTAAGGATGGGCTGCCTGGGTCGATCTGCTGGAGGGTTGGGAGGCTCTGCAAAGAGACCTGAACAGGCTGGACTGCTGGGCTGAGACCAACGGCATGAGGTTTAACAAGGCCAAATGCCGAGTCCTGCACTTGGGGCACAACAGCCCTAAGCAGAGGTACAGACTAGGAGAAGCCTGGCTGGAAAGCTGCCTGGAGGAGAAGGACGTGGGGGTGTTGGTTGACAGCGACTGAACATGAGCCAGCAGTGGCCCAGGTGGCCAAAAAGGCCAGTGGCATCTTGGCTTGTATCAGGAACGGCGTAACCAGCAGGTCCAGGGAGGTTATTCTCCCCCTGTACTCGGCACTGGTGAGACCGCACCTCGAATCCTGTGTTCAGTTCTGGCCCCTCATCACATGAAGGATGTTGAGGCTCTGGAGCGAGTCCAGAGAAGAGCAACGAAGCTGGTGAAGGGGCTGGAGAACAGGCCTGATGAGGAGCGGCTGAGAGAGCTGGGGGTGTTTAGCCTGGAGAAGAGGAGGCTGAGGGGAAACCTTATTACTCTCTACAACTACCTGAGGGGAGGTTGTGGAGAGGAGGGTGCTGGGCTCTTCTCCCAAGTGACAGGGGACAGGACGAGAGGGAATGGCCTCAGGCTCCTCCAGGGGAGATTTAGGCTTGAGATAAGGAAAAAATTCTTCACGGAGACGGTGAACATTGGAACGGTCTGCCCAGGGCGGTGGTTGAGTCGCTGTCCCTGGAGGTGTTTAAGGTGAGGGTGGATGAGGTGCTTAGGAGCATGATTTAGGGATTGGTGGGAATGGTTGGACTCAACGATCCGGTGGGTCTCTTCCAACCTGGTTATTCTGTGATTCTGTGAAAAGGAGCAGTAGCCTCACTTTCCTATAGCAGTGCACATACACTGAACTGGCAGCAAACCTCACATGAGGACATTTTCCTCTGTGGCCTTGTTTCCTCCTGGTATGCGACTTTTAACTGTACCTGTGAAAACTAGGCTCATTTAAGCAAGGTGATCAACTGGTTTCAGATGTTAACACTCTTCAGCAGTAATGAAGCAACTGATACAGTTCAGATGGTGTAATTATGCTCACAGCCCAGCCTCTCACCCAAAGCGGCCGTTAGCGTGTGTGGGCGCCCATGTTAGAGCTCTGTCTGAAAATCTCATTAAGTGACTGTCCAGACCGAACAGGAAAAGGGTAGAGCGGGGCTGGGGTAGAATGGGGCTTTCTTGGGGCCCTGCCAGCTGTGCCACTGGCCTACAGCCAACAAAGTGTTATTTTACTAAAGTTATTTTCCAGAAGAAAAATGTTACCTTACTGAATTAACCTTTGAGACACACCTTTCCCTGTGGCCTCAGCTCACAGGCAGCAGGGACACCCTTTCTCTCCTGGCCTCTGCTGAGTAAGTTGTTCTAGTATGGTCGTGGTGCTAATGGGGACTCCTTCACCTCTCTGCTAAGGAAAAACCATCTGAGATGCTGTTGCTCTGTCAGTATAGGCTGGGTACACTCTGTCTCCACTTGGGGCATGCAGGGGGATATGTGAAAATGCTGCTCTCCTTGGAGGCCATAAATGGCTCAAGCCTGAGCAGCTCTAGGCAGCTCCAGTGGGTTATTAAGGGACCTAGTGAAGGTGGAAGTCACACAGAGTGGTGACACCACCAGAGCTAAGGAGTAATGGTGATTTTCAGCTGCAATTACCCCAACTCCATCTGAACTTTTCTTACAGGCACGTTGCTTGTTCTGACTCTGAGTCTGCCTCTTGTCTGTCAAAGACAGGTGAAAGCTTTTCTCTGCTTTACAGAATAATCCTGGGTTGATCTGCAGTGGAACTACAGATTTAGCCCCTGGGCTGCTCTGAAAACTGAGGACACTGGTGCAGGAGCATCTCTCCATTGGAAGAGGCATGGTGTAGGGAAGGGCTCATCTGGCAGAGAAAAAAATCCAGTGAGACAGTTCTTGTATCACTGTCCTTAAAGAAAGATAAGCCATTTAGCAAAGACTAAAGCATTCGCCTGGAGGGCCGTGAAACCTTTTGAAATATTTTTGGGGTTGTTGCTGCTTAGGGTCTCCAGAGAGAGGAGACATACACACACATGTGGTTGGGTCACCAGGTGTCTGAAGCATACCTGGCTTTACTAGGGTGATTTAGAGATATCATTTCCTCAGAGAAGCAGTGCTAAAATGCTGTGAGTGGAGGAGTGAGCAGGAAGAGCTCATGTATGGTCTGGCAGGGACACCACAAGTTATAAACCTGTGCTGCTGCCTTGGTCATGGGAGGGAAGAAGAAGGAATGATGCTTGTGCCTGTCCAGACCTCCATGCAGGAGCCTTCAGACACATGTGGAGCATTTGATGTCAGCTCTCGCCCGCTCAGAGGCATGCAGCTGACTCACTTCTGAAGTCTGGGCTGTTTGCTTTGACCTCCATCTCTAGAGAAAGAAATGGGAGAACCTACTGATCTGGGTTGAAAGCTGTTCTGTGTTTCTCCTTGAACTCTTTCCCAGTCTGATTTGTAAGTATCAATAGACAGGTCACCTTTCTTTGCTTTATGTTTATCACTGCAATATGTCTCTCAAAAGTTAGCCAAGAGAGATGACTTGCATGTGAGTCTACCAAAGAAAGATATTTTTGAAATAATTGTCCCCATTACAGATCAAAGGAGCAGAAAGTGGGTGACAGATAGTACATTTCTTTCCGAGAAACTTCATGTAACTGGAATATCATTCCATTAAACTGGACTGAATGTTATAATATTCATCCAGTGTCTTGGACCAAAGCACTATTTTCAGCCTAGCATTAATCTAAATGGACACTTTCCCCAAGTTTTAAATTATTTATTCACTTGCTGTCTTGCAAGGTCAAGATAACCATGTTTTTTAAGAACAACTCTGATTCATTTTGTGAAGGAAAGGTTTTGGGCATGCAGAGATCAGCCAGAACTGGTCTGTGGTGTACCTGCAGTACAACAGAGAAGCCAGTCCTGCTCTGGAGGGAGGGAGAACCTCAGAGCAGATTTAAATGTGTAGCTCATGTGGTGTGCACTGGGGAAGGCAGGCTGGAAGTCAGTTGAGACTTTGTTTTCATTCCTCTTAACAGAGTCTCTTGTTTGAAGCTCTGTCAGTAAAATGGATTGAATCATGTCTCTACACTCAGGCCATTGGTACAGGCTGTTAAGGATTTTGAGCCATGAGGGATATCTGGCCTGGCTTTTCCTCCTTGGACAGCATGAAGATAGAACTCCTAACCTACTCCTAAATTCCTCTCTCTTCAGCTGGCGTAGCTGCATTGTGGGTTTTGTCCTTAACCATCTCCTGAGGAACTTTGTGCCATCCTCCGGCTGCTACAAAAAGTGGAGTGAGGAGAACGCAATAACGGGCAAATGAACAAAAGAGAAAGTTATGGAGTCACTTTGTTGTGTAAACATGCACTCAGTTATCTATTGTTTGTGTGTAGTCTCTCCTTGCAGAGTGCTGCAAAACTCTTCTTACTCCACAGTTTGCTGGCAGCTACTGGATCTTGAGGGGAAACAGATTACAGAAGTCCTCTGAGAACAAGGCATTTACTTCTGAAAAATAAGCAGAAGATATAGGAAAAACAAGACCTCCACAGTTAGTTTCTGCCTTGCTATGATTGTTTTGGGAAAGGAGTCTAGGAAAGGTTTCCAACAGAAATGTTTTAAATGGAGAAGCTTTTGGCTCTTCTCAACAATCAGCATTTTTATTTTTTTGCTGTAGCATGACCGTTGGTAACTTCAAAAAGTGGGAAAAACTAATTTCAAGTGTTTCTTCTCCTAGCCCCCAAGAAATTTACTTTACAATAGCATGTGGTCACTTTAGCAAAACAATCAGTTTATTGGTTTGGAATCACTGAGCAACCAGTAACTTTCTCAGCAGCAGTACATGTTCCTCTGGGGTACCAGAGTTCTGAAGTTACCCCTCCACTGAGCACTGTAGCATGGATCTTTAAAATGAGGGAGAGGCAGAAGCAGATGGACCATTTATACAAAGTGAGATTATCTTTGGGAGCAACGCAGGGGAGGAACTCTGACTTCTTGGTGTAGAGACTGACCTGCACTGGTAAATCTGGACTGCGACTCTGGCTCTGGGTAACTCTTGGGGATGAATGCTCCCTGCTGCACAATGGCAGCTTCTGCAATGCTTTGCAGTCAGTGCCTGGTTTATACTGTCTGAGATAAAACACAGTTGGAATTTATGGCTGTGGCTGTGACATATCCTGTGTGGTGCCTGTGGATCCACAAGATGGCACTTGGTCCTCACATTGCTCTGAATTTTCTTCTGCTGCAGCTCGTTAACTGCTATAAATGGTAACTGTCTGGATGTCTGGGTATTACTCCCTTTATTCTGAGTTAATATTTTCCTTTTTTAAACTCGTTATTAATTTGGAAATATAGTAATTCTAAAAGGCTCCAAAAGCAATTAATGGAATAGATTCTGCTGTGATCCTCACCTAGTGTTATAGATATTTGTAAGAGAGAGCCCTTTGGGAAAACTTGCACCCAATCTATAAATATTTTAATTACATCTAATTGGATTTTGAAAAAACTTCTGAGCATTTTAACTTTCTGCTTTAGTATTCAGCCTCATTAAATGTGTGTGATTAAAGCAATGTACAAATCCAGAGCGATGGGGAATTATTCCAAGCCACTGAAAGCTCCATCAGGAAAAGCTCAGGCGAGAGCTACTGCTGACTCCGTTACAGTACAGAGAGCACCCAGGGGTGATGGGGACTGTCCTCTGTGGTGTTGAGCCCTAAGAATGAATCCTAGCAGATTTAAGGAACAATGTAAAAGTCAGCTGGGAAAAAATACTACTCATCAGAGTAATAAAGTCAACAACATACATTCATTTTCTGATACAGATGATAAAATACGTATGCTAGAGCAGATGACGCAATGTGTGGAAGAGGTAGGTGACTCTATTGAATGCTTCTTAACTAACTAGCTAACAAAACTATCTCTAAACTTTGGATCTTCATCCATTTGATTTTTTTTCTAGAGACTGAAGATGAGTATTTCTGACTGAGACTTCGTGATCTGTTTTCTTCACGCTCACACAGGGTTACATGGGGAAAAACAGTTGCTCTTGGCAGTCGTAGCCTTTTTCAAGCCAGCTCATAGCCTAACATCTGGCTCCTAATGCAATGTCCTAGCAATATTTCCTTGCTGTTCAGTCTAGCTGTTTGGCATCTGCTTTGTCTTGCTGAAAGGCAGCTATAACTGAGTAAATTCTTGCCTTGCTGTTGCTTTGGGCTGCATGTTCCAGATTTATACAGCAAGTTCATTCCTTGGTAACTACTTATTGTCCTGGTCCCTTCACAAAGGTCCCTTCACTTTTTCCTTGATTTAGCTTGGCTTTTGATGCAGTTGTCTGTCATTTCAGATTTTTTTTTAGGAATTTTCAGCATGATGCTACTGGGAAAGTAGATCAGAGATCCCTCTTGTAGAAAAAAAATGAGCTTAAACTGGGAGATGTTTCTGAGGACATCTGTCTTCACTTTTTCAAATGGCTCCATCCATACTGGCGCATTTTTATTCCTCTTCCTGCAGGTCTTTCAGCAGGACATTTAGAGTTGGCTCATATGTTTCTCCACTCAATAAATTTCTCAGTTGTAAATGACACTATTGGCTGTTGGGAGTGGTGGTCCTCCTCCTATTCCCAGTGATGTCTGTGTCTGCGAGAGACAATGAGATTACTCTATATTGAAATTGAAGCTTTCTGTCTTATACAATAGTGTTTTTATTGAAACTGTAAATCTGCAAAATGTCCTGGAGTCGCCAAAAGGTCTTGTGCTGTTTCATTTCAACTCAAACCAAGAAATCTAAATGCCAGTTCTGACTATATTGAAAAGTTTTAACTTCTAACACTTTCCTTCCATTTTAATTGGGAAAATTCATACCATGGCTTTAAAAAGTTTTTATTTAATTTGAAATATCCTGAGTTTTCTTAAAACACAAAAAACCCCAAACACTTCAGTCTGCCAGAACAGTCTTTCTCCTCCTTGGAAACTGCTTTTTTTTTCTCTGTATTGAATTTCTGAAATAAACTGTACTCCTGCTTGGAATTAGGGTGCTGATTTGATCAGAGCTCAGAAGCCTGCTTATGCTGCCTGTTCTCCTTGAGACTGGCATGAGCCAAGGTAGCACTTTGCCATTTTGCTTCTGTAAGGTGGTCTATGCAGACAGACCTGTTTGTTTAGCAGAGTATTCATACTAAATGGTACCAACAATGATAAGTAAGGAACTTTGCTAATACATTTTGATGAATTTCAAAGAACAATTAAACCAAGAAGAGCACAAAGTAGTGTCATATAAATATTTAATATAAACTTATGGGTTACATTGTTCTGGAGACTGCTATCAGAGGCAATTTGAAACCACATGTGGCTCATGATAGCTAGACAGAGCCAGTTTCAGCCAGAGATGAGTTCAGACTCCTCTAATAAATATCCCTCCAGGAATCACTTTGAAGTGGTAAAATTTTATGAGTAGCTAAAAAGTCAGAGCTCTACAGTCAACAACAATCACCATTGTATTTCCTGTCTGATGTAATGAAAAGGACAGAATATGTGTTTTTCGTACCCTTCTCCAAAATGAAGATAACACGGTTTTGAGAGAAAAATTACAAACAAGGCAAAGTTTTATGGAGAAAGTGAGCCTTTTTAGCTGGCATTGGTCTCCAGATGCTCTTAGAGCAATGGATTTGGAAGGAAGCTCTTTGTACCAGCTGCTGTTGGTGACGCACACCTGGGCTGGAGCAGCCACTGCTTGGCTCCATGTTATACAAACTGATCAATCCCTCTGTGTGTTGCGAGTACTGGAGAGAACACCATGTCCTACCCTTGGGTTTTATAAGCTTGTGCTGCTGGCATGGTGGCAAAACCCCTCTAAGTGTGGTAAGTGGCTGTTTGCCCTTGCTCTTCCTCCTCAACTTTCTGCTTATCTCTTCCCATTCTGCCAGCTAGACACAAATTGAGCTCCAGAGGTAACTGTGGTAGCTCTGCAAGGTGGGAATCACAGGGGGGAATTCTGGACAGGGATTTCCTGCACATTAAGGAGAGACTGTCACATGGACGAAGATTGCACAGGACAGAGAGCATTTGAAGGGGGAGAGGATGAAGAAGATATATACCCATTAGAATAGGGTCTGGGTGGCCCATCCTCCTCGCTAAAATCAATATCAGAGACTGGCAGAGCATTTCACCCAGTGATGTCAGATTGCTGGAGCTGTACTCGTTGCGCAGGTGGGGATGCTAAGGCAGAGAAGGGCGGTGGGACAGTGGAAGCCAGATGTACCCCTCCTGCTTGCTGATTCCTGTTGCATCCTCCCTTATCAGCCAGGGAAAGCAGCCAAGAGCGAAAGGCTTCCTGCATGGAAGTCAGGGCTGTGTCTAATGTGGCTCTTTAATTGAATTTGGATTAATGTAACCGGTCAGGAGCACTTCGGAACAGCATCTACAAGCCCTCCATTGTTAAGAAAGGACTTTATTCTCTTTAGGGTCCCAGATCCCTCTGCATGGAGATGCACCCCAAACCAACCTATATCGCAAGTCTCCAAGGTCACAAGCAGGTTCTCCCAGGTTAGCCTCACCAGTTCATGACTGGCAAAGGCTTGGGCTGCTAAATATGTGCTATGCATCTTGTATGAACTTCTTGGAAAAAAGTTTAAAGCAGCACTTTCAGTTCAAAGATCCTTAAGCAATTGTAACAATTGCAACTTAGAATACATTTCCAGAAAGTATTATAATGCTGGAGACATCTGTGTTTTGCACTGTACTGGGTTTTATTTTCAATAATGCTTCTCATTAAAAAATGTGTGTATCTCATTATGTCTTCATATCTGAGCCAGCATTTAATTCTCTGATTGCATATGGTTGGTACAGCATGTGCCATTACACCCACCAAAATAATGAAACGACAGTTCCCTTTGCAAAGTAGGAGACCTGAAATAACTTTCTGCTGAGATATGCTGTTAATTTTTCCTCTCTTTTTTTTCCCACCCCACCACAATAAAAGTGAATACCTAAGTGGCCGTGAGTCAGATGTCAGAAAGTGTTTTCTGACTAGTCTCTGACTTGTCATATAAGGGGTGCACTGCAGCTTTGATATTTGTGGTATATTATACCCATGTAGAATCATTTTAAAAGGCTATGAGAAATATCTGCCTCTTGTTTTATGTATTATTTATCGGCCTCTTATTCTTTCCTTTATGTTGCAGAATTTTTTATCTTTCCCCTTGATGTTACAAAGTAATAGGCCTAATAACATAATTCGCATTGAGAAGATGTTCCCACACTTCTCTGTGCAGGCAGCAGGGATCTGAGCAGGCTGTGGCTGGCTGGTCCCTGCTGCCAGCTCCGGCTCTTGTGCAGATGTAGCTGCAGAGCTTCATGAGCAGTAGATGGCTCTGTCAGCTCTTCCTCAGGAAATCACTGTTTTGCAAGAGAACCTGAATTTTTCTCAGTCTTTTTTTTTTTTTTTTTTTTCTCAAACTTTATCGCTGCTGTTCATCTAGTTTTAATTTTTCTTCTCCTTAACATTTCCTCCACCTTAGGAAAACTGTCTGCCTAATCAAGAAAATTTCTTGTGGTTTGTGAAAAGGACTTAAAATAAATCAGTGAAAGCAGTGAAAGGCAGCATTGGGGTTCTCCAGTGGCTGGACAAGAGAGTGAGAAAGCAGCACTTCTGGCCCAGCAGCTTCAGCTGCAATGGCCAAAAGAGCTCCCGTTAGCCCAGGGCAATAAATATCCATCTGCTGAACACATATGCAGCAAACTCCTTGCTGTGCTGGAGTACAACAGACCCAGTTATCAAGGAGGTGGTTTGTGAATGGACACCTCCCTTCACTTAGGACTGGGGAGGATTATTTAATAGAAATACAGCAATAATTTTTCTTTTTTTTTTTTTTTTTTTAATTCTGAGACTCTAATTTCTTCATTTTCCTTGTTAATTATGTCTCCTGGCATGCACTTGTAGGAGAAAGCAGTCTGTCAGCTCTTGCATCGGCTGCCTTGTGCCTGTGTAAAATCATTTGCTCATCTCAAATACGACGCAGCTCCTTTAGGAAAAGAGCTGGTGCAAAGGAGCCACAGCACTGCTGCTTTGTGCTGGGGGTTCCTAGCAGTGTTTTGGCGCAAATGGAGCACAGGGACCCACTTCTCCATATCGCTTTGTTCCCTGCACTTACAAATCAATCAGTGTATTTCCTCAAAATTGCACTGACCTGTTTTGCTGCCTTTATTTCCCTGCTGTAGCCCAAGCATTGAATGATGCTCCTAGATATAATAAAGAAACAGCTGTACATTCACCCCAAAGGTATCAGATACAATTAATGATATTTTTTGCCTATTGCTTTTTTCCACCTTTCTACATGAACTCCGATGACATTGCTTTGAGCAGCTGTCTTCTCCCATCACCATTCTTTCAGGTCCCCTGTTGCTTTAGAGTGATTCTTTGCAAACCCTTTGTGCTGATTGCCCTGGGTCTGCATGTAAGTTGGCTTATTGCTGTGCACTTTGAGCAGGAATTGGTCTGTGTTTTCCAATGGGAAGGCTCAGTTGCGAGAATAAAACACATGGAAAAGACACTTGCCAACCAGCCCCCAAGCCATCTTGCCAGTGTTGTTTATTCCAATATACTTTGGTAAGTGGATCTCAACAAATAAGACAACCCCAGGAAATGGGTGGGCGTTTGTTCGAAGGAAAGTAAAAGCTAAATGTGCTTTTCAACAGGGTCCACCTTTAAGGGTGTCAGTTGTTGCGAAGTGATCTGCTTTCTAGACTGTCCCTGCTCTTTGAAGCTACAATTCTATCTTTTCTTTCCTTGATGTCGACAATGCGCCTGGGAACATGGCCCCTAATCTATCACTTACCACATTTGTTACAGTCTGCAGTGAAACATCCTTTTTACTTTTTCTAGCAGGTATTTTTTAAATAAAAGGAAAGGCAGACTTCTTAGCAGCAGCTTGCTTATTCATCAATATTATTAGATTCTCCCTTCCCTCTCCTGAAGCTAGGAATAGAAACCTATAAAATTACTGTGGAGGATGCACTCTTAAAACAAAGCTCCGAGTGAGGAAGATATGAAAAACAGGTACAGCTGAAATATAGAAAGAGATTTTATATGCCAGTGTAGGGGGAATATTACATCCAATGCTCAGTGTATGAGCTGGCAGACAGGGAGCAGGGGAGAAGTATGAGAGAGGCAGGGAGGATTTGCCAGTGCCAGGTTCACCTCTCACCTGCATGAGGTTAGTCATGTGAGGGGAGAGTCTTGTCAGAGATGCTAGGGCATAGCAGGTGTTTTTGAGAAATATATTGGATTTTTTTTCTTGCTTTCAAGGCTGAGACATAAACAAACACTCCTTGAAATCTCCGAGAGGTTTTTTTTTTTGTCACGTTGCAGGTGTATAGACACCTTGCACCAGGATGGCTATTCAAAGATGGGGTTTTGTTCCAGCTGGTTTGCCCAAAATGAATCAGGGAGTGGAGTGAGACACAAAATTCACTGAACCTGCAGCATCTTGGCACCAGCTAGGAGGTGACATGAAGCATCCTTCCCAGTTTGATCCTAGAGAGTGCCTGTTGGTTCAGCCCAAGTAAAGGACGTTGCACTGGGGAAATGCTATTGCAGTATATTTATTTATCACTAGTCCCTTCTGGTCAGACTCACCTTTGGCAACATATTTTTTCAGTGGGTGACCTGAAGAAGCTAAATCTGGAAGCAGGGGATGTACCCCCACCACTGGGAATTAGAGCAAGAGCTAGTTGGAGGGGAAAGCATTTAAGAGCTCATTGCACCCAGTCTTGGCAACAGGAGCTTCCTGGTAAGTGCTTGTTAGCCCTGTCCCAGCCAAACACAGGAAAATTCTAGTGGGACAACACCTTGTCTCTCATTTAACTAGCAGAGAAATAAGACTGCAGTCCCTACTCCAAGCCTATCAAAAGCATCTACAGATGTGAGGACTTTAACAGGGCAATACAGTAGGCATTAAAGACCCTGTTATCCCATCTGCAATTACTAACAGACAGAATTTAGGCATGAAAGAGAAACTAGAAAAACTGCAGGGCTGTATGTAGCAGAGAGCCAGCCAGCACAGGGAGAGCAGCTTCCATCCTTCAGCTGTGGCTGCTTTGCTTTTACACCATCTATGACATCATGGAATCACAGCTATTATGTTTCTTCTGCAAACACATATCTTGCAGATGTGATACTGCCTAGAAAAGTCCCGGTCTTCCCAGGAAGTTATTGTGCTGACTTTCTCCCACCTTTCTGACATGAGTTAATAAGGACACAGGGTGCTGGATGGGAAAACATGGAGCGTTTCCCTATGGGGTTTTCACAGGGACAAGGTTCACCTGTGGTTCAGTGTTTAAATAAAATTAAGGCTGACAGCTTTTCCCTATAAATTAAATTAATGAGACGTTTGAACTACTGCTGAATTGTTTGTGTGGATCTTTGCTGCTTGATGTTGTCTCCATGCTCCCTTCCCAGAGGCACCCTCTGCAGCTGTGTTCACTGCTCTGCTCATGCTGGGATTAAAGGAGCAGTCATTACTGTTGCTATATGTGCAACATGGCCACACAGAAACTCCCTGCTCAATACAGAGCTGCCCCTGTGTGAGGAAAAAGGTTTGCTTACTAAAAAAATTTAGAACATTTTAATTCTGCCTTTTTAATCAGGCAAGATGCTTTTGTTAGTGCTACTCTAGGGTCATGGAGCAGCACCTATGTTGCCTCATGGTGATCATGCTCTAGGGAGGTCTCTCCACTCCGCCCATTTCCACAGAATTTTCACCTAGACCTTCTTAACTTATTCTTTTCCAGCCTCTCTCCACTCACAGCCATCTCCCCACAGCAGCTCTTGCACTCTGCACTTGTCACCACTTCTCAGTTAAAACGGGCTCGATTAGCACAGGCTGCTGATTAAGTTAACAAGCTCATTTAGGTGAAAGTGGAATACGGGATAAACACAGCCAAAAGAAGGAGCTTTGCTCTCTAGTAGTGCAGTGGTCTGTTTGCCTATACCACTAGCTGCTGGGGCTCAGTGGCTTGATCCAGTCTGGAATCAGCTTGGAGAGGTATCAGGACGCTGATTATTGTGGGAAACATGTCCAGAGTAAGCCTGCTCCCTGAGGAGCTCTGGGAGGCTAAGTAAGGTGAGTAACCAAGTATGAGTTCTGTTTTCACCTTAAAGAATTGTGGTGCTTGGCAGAGGAGAACATCTACCCTATGAAGCAAGCAGAAGTGGAAGTTTCTGTGATTTGGTGAAGATTCCCGAGTGCTTCCTGTGTTGTATATTTGCAAAAAAAAAAAAAAAAAGGCTGTTCTTCATTATGGAACTGCAGCACAGAAGCAGTCATGACCTAGGAGCTGTGGTTGCACAGAGGAGGAGGAGAGTGGGCACCTTAGGTCTCTGTTGCCTGAAAATTAATCTGAGCAAACATTGCTGTCAGTGGAGTTAATAGCTGTAAAAGAGATAAGAAAGCAAAATGCAGATAATAAGGCTATTTCACATATGCATCTTGAGATGTTTTTAGCTGTGGCCTGATACCTTAAGGAACCAAGTGTTTCAGTGGTGCTTGTGGCCAAAACCTGTGGTTTGTAGTAAAAATAGTATTTGTATTTTAAAATTTCAAATTTAATTTTGCCTCATCTTCTTCTATCCTCTTTGAGTATATCTCCGTTATAGTTCAGGTTTGTTTTTTTTTTTTCTACTATTTGAACCCTGGTTGCATCAGTGGAAACACCATCCAAGCAAACATGATGCAAGCCTGGAGTGCAGGTAAGGCAAGAACTGGTTTGTTAGCAAATGCCTGGGAATTAAAGCTAGTCACTAGATTCTCTTCCACTAAAGATAAAATTCTTGTAAGAGGAAAAAGTCATGACCATTTCTCCCCAAAATGCAGTATCTCTTGGGCTACCAGTAATATTGCAAATGTTACGCTGAATAGCAAATGCCAAATGAGTATAATGTGACCAAGTGCAGTCATTTATCTGATAGAAGGTGAGTAGTTTTCTGACCAAATGGTTTAGTAACTAGGGTTCCTCTATGCCAAGGGGATGAAATCAGACCAAATGTAGACTTGTGTGTATTTGGTGGTCTCCTTGCTACTGATATTCCCATCAAATCAACGTTTCCGTGGGGAATCTAGATACTGTTTTATAACCGGAGCACTTTATATTCTCTGTGAAAACTTAGACCTTTGCTTCTTTCCGAATCATCAAATGAAGGGCTTAGCCATTAAGTTGTTTTTAAAATAGCATCCATTTCCCTATCTCTGGTGTCGTATTCTGTGTAATGAGTGCAAACACAATACAGAGAGTGTTGAAAGAAGCAAATTAGAGATCCATCTAGAGCAAAACATCCTTAATAAAGGGAGCAACTAGCACAGAGGACAAAAGTAAACATATGTGGATATGGCCTGCAAACTTTGCAGCTCACATGTCATTAGGTTGAGAGTGACCAAAACTGGAGGAGACTGGTCAAATGACAGGGGCTAGAAGAGAAATGTTCAGGCAGGGGAGGGCTGTTGTGATAGGGGAACAGTGAGCATGTATGGATTAAAGTTCATGAACATAGTGCATTTCATTGGATAACTCTGTGTGAGTTATCTCTACCTGGGATGTCCAGTTCAGATCCAAAATTGCAGGATGTCCAGCTGCTCTTTAATTATTGGCATAAGGATACTTCAGGCAGATTTCAGTAATCTCAGCCTTTTGGGCTGATGCAGTGTTTCTGCAGGGTTCCCAATAAGTTTTGAGTCCTTTCCTGTTTGCATTTTCATCTGAGATTTACAGCAAGCAGCAATGAGAGATGCCAGAGGGCAACTTTTCAATTCTTAGCAAAATAAAAATATGTGCCAGGATTCATGCATATATTCATGTGGACACCTGTGTTATTGAAACACATTTCCTTTGCTATTTGTGATGTATTTACTTGAACCATTCCAAAATTCAAGTAATGCATAATACTGAAAAATCTCCTGTGGAGCTTGGTAGGAAACACAAAACTTTATTTTGCGCTTGGAAATACTGCATTATATATTACTTACTTTTCCCCTCAAGCACTTCCAGCACAGAGCCCTGTTCTTGTCTGGAAATGGTGCAAATCCCAGAGGGTCTCAGCAGGCTCTGACCAGAGCAAAGCTGTAAAGCTTTAAGGGGTCAATATTTGTTTATGAGCTGTATTCTTGGGCAATCCCAGTTTCCACCTAGTACCAAACTTAGCTTAAAGTCTTGTCGGGCTATCTGACATGCTTTCTCATCACCAAAACATCTATACTTTTGCTTAGCTTGTTTAATTAGTAGATTAGAACTCACACTCTGGTATCTTTTTTGTTTTTCAGTTGTCTAGAGGAGGTTGTGCTCCTCTTGGGCTCAAGTTACAAGGGACAAACTCTTCCACTGAGATATTAGCCCTCCAAGGACCTCCTCTCCATGTCTTAGAAGAGGTGATGCTTTACTGCTGTAGACGCCTAACAGATTAAGACAGAAAAGTACAGTAGGGAGGGATAGGACTTCTATGGTGTGATGTTTAGTGGGAATTGTGGAGAGGTCCTGACCCACTGCTCAGACACCCTCCTATTTATTTCCTATTTAACATGTGTCTAAGATGTAGCTTTAAGCACATGTGCAGAACTTTGTGCTGTAACAAATCTTGTCAGCCTGAACAACATCTGAGATGAAGAATGGGAACAGGGGCCTTCAAGTTAGAGCCAGGGAAGAATACCAGAGAAGATTATGCTATGGTATCGCATTGTCACCCATGTCCTGCTCATGCACATCCCTGCCATGGGGGTTTTCTATGAGACCACATTGCTACGAGGAGGTTGTGGTGCAGCCTGAACTTGCACTGTTCAGAACTAATGAAGATAATCAAGAATTCCCATTTCATGAAATTATAGTGCATTATAGATGTAATTTAAACCTATGAACACGTGCCTTGTTTGCTACCAGGAGGCTGAGGCAATGGCACTCCTTTCTGTCTCTTCCAGCCAAGCCTAGGTTCAAGGTCCTTTACCTGTGAAAAATCAATAAATCAAAACATTAGAAGATGCCATGCTGATAATTGATTCTTCCAAGAGTATTTTTTCCAAAGTCTAAACTATTTCCAACAGCAAGAAGTTATAATGAAGACTAAGTATATTTATGAAGTGAAATCATTAACAATGGATTAGCCAGTGGAATCCAATTTCCTGTTCCATCAGTAATGCTAACACAGACTGAAATTTCATTGATGTATTGGGTATCATTGTCATCCTCTTAACTGAGAGAAAAATTGTATTTGCCATTCTCCACTGGCTACGCTTCACAGGCAAAGCTGCATCTTATACAAAGCATCAAGCCAGAATCTTAATGGAGAAAGTATTTACAAGAAAATAAATGTGCACATAAATTTTTCACAGGCATCTCATATGTGCTTTGTGTTTCATCATATTTAATGTATGAATGTAACTATTTTACTTGTGTGGAATTTCTCCTTTTAAGCACTGTTGTAAGGAGCTTAAGGAAGAGAAATACACTTGTGCAAATGTCTGTATGATTTTATAAGATAATACGTGGAAGGTGTACAGTAAATCTTCTCCTTAGAGATCCTCTTAAGGAATGGAACTGAAAAAGTCATTCACCACTTTGGAAGTATTGAGTACTAAAATCCACGTGTGATAATCTCTGGTCCCTGCTTTTACACTACATGGTCCCAGCCCTGCTGTGCTTTTCACTTTCCTCAGAGAAAGGTGGCACAGGCTTTCACACAGCTCATAGAAATGGGCTTCACAGGCAGTACTGGAAAGTAACTGTAATTTTGGATAGGCAGTTTTAGTCCAGTCAACCAAGCCACCCTCGAGGAGAGCAGAGATCTGTATTAATCTCAACATCAGTGTCATCTGCAAGTGCTGCAGCCTTGCTCATTGCTCTCGCCTCCAAACCCCTCAGGAAATGCATTAAATGGTGGACAATCTTGTAGGGAGTCTTGAGGCTCCTCTCTCTGGGGAAAACTGACAGTTTAATTCTGCTCCTTGCTTCCTGAGTGTTCTCCATTCTTCCACCATGAAGATCATATGTGAGCATCTTAAGTAGCCTTTGGTAGAGGACTTTGTTGAACGGCAGCAGGGATGCCTGTATGGTGTGTATGGTGATGACTGAGACAAGATGCTCTCTCTGTGCACAGGGAAATTGTGTCTTCAGCCTACTTTGTACAGAATAAATCCAAACTAGGTCCTAGGAGGGGAGTCTTGGGAGTTCATTGTGGAGCATTGTCATCACAGGGTCACTGGCTTGTAACATGGTGCTTCCAGGTGTTATGTAGGTCTGCAAAGAGTGTGCTTATTTGCTTATGCTGGTAGTTAATTTTTTTTTCTCTCTCTAAATTGTTCCCTGCAGAATAAGATGATTTGAGAAAATCCCCAGGAGGTGCTCAAGGCCAGGAAAATCAGCTGCTGTGCACCTGAGGGTGGTGGTTGTAGTGTTACTCCATGTGTGGGCAGACACGTATCAAATGTAACTCCCTAACAATGGGCAGCAGAGATATTTCTGCAAATAGAGCCTTTCTCTAGATACCAGGACACAAAACAATGCAATACTGGGTTTTGATCTTAGTAATATAACAAAGTAGTGATTGATATTAAGTAATAAAAGAAGACAAACCAAACACTTTATTTAGAGTAAAGTCTAATGAGTCATCATATATATATACACATATATATGTATATATATGAGATCATTCTTCTTGTCTCCAGTGTGGTGCCACAGAGGCCAAAGAAGTGAGGAGGACCATCCATCAAGTACTCCAAGCTGCTTATCTTGCTGCTTTTATGGTTGGCATCCCTCTTGGGCAGCCTGGGAGCTGGGCTGGGCTGCAGGTGGCAATGCTCTGCAGGGAATGTGCAGCCCTCTCTTTGGAGATGGGGCTAGGTTTGGAGTTCCATGCTCAGAACTGGGCTAGAAATTTGTGGTCCATGTCCTTCCTATTCAGAGAGGTCTGGAAGGGGGAGGTGAGCACTGCAGAGGGGACTGTGGTGTGCCACATTTAAAATCAAGGTAATGAAAGAGAAAATTGTAAAAACTCAGCTACTGAAAGGGGAAAAGGTTCAGTGCAGAGGCAGGTGTGTATAAGATGAGCCCTGACAGCAGTGTGTTTTCCCATCCAAGTGGGCTGGGGTTTCACAGTGTGGGGAGGATGATTGCCAGATGGGATGCATGGGCTGGCACCAGTCTTCAAAACTGAATTTTGCTGGGGATGCTTAGAAGAATGGCTACAAGCCCCTACAGCAGTTCTGCCTTGGAGCAGCCCATTCCTTGTGCTTAATGCCTTGCTTTAGGCGTTTGGGGTCCTGGATGTGATTCTCTGCTTCTCCAAAGGAGGTCTGGGGGCCTGAGGTGAAAACAAGTTGTGTTGAAAAGCTCATCCTGTGACTGAGAAAGAAATCTATTCTTTAAGGTATTCAAATTGGTATGTGCCATATGCAGCATTTCCCCATGGGATACAGCCAGCAGATGCATTGGCAGTCCCCTGCAGCCCACCCTGGGTAAAACAAATGCTCACAAACCAAATAATAACCATTCTTTGCAATTAGGGCCAGTCTCCATTCTACTTGTGTAACCAGTGAGGATCTGGGATGTGTCTGAGATCACACAGGAAATCTACAAAGCAGGGTCTTGAATTCATGTATCTCCATCAGATGGTGGTGCTGTAACCTGTGGACCACCATGGAATAAAAGTAGTGAAAAACAGCATTTAAATACGTGCCCTACTTGGTAGGTAAACTGGAAGCTGAATGCATGTGATTAGGTATTAAGTTTTAGAAGGTCTATGGCTGAAGGATGGAATGAGGGTAGTTATATGATTTCTTTTGTATTCTTCAGTCACCTACAGAATATCAGGTCACAGGTAAAGGGAATTCTTCTTAATGCCTACACTCTGCTTTTAATGTCATGGTTGTGTTTTGCACATCAACATCAAATACTATCTGGGAAAATTATTCTGTTTAGAAAAAGCATCAAAAGCTATCTTCAAAGAATAATGCATCAAGACCATGTACGTGCTCTGGCATTTTTTAAGTTGCCTTCATGCTGATTAGACTTTAATGATATGATGAATGACTTTTTGTCTATCCAAAGTTGTAGAGACTTTTAACTTTCTAAGCACCTTGCACATCAGTAATGTCTGGCTTTGGTAGTCTTCCCTACTGCTTCACACTTCGGTTGTGTACACAAACTGAGGGCTTATACATTTGCTGGGTAAACCCTACTAATCTACAAATTCTTCAGGCTTTGTCTATTTACAAATCAAATGGGTGAATTAAATCAGATTGGGACAATAAACATCCAAGAGGTGGTAGTAGATGCCATTTCCCGAAGTGTAGCCTTCATCTGGCTTAGCTGTATGGACACAGATGCAAATCAGCTCTGTTTACTCAGGTGATCCCAGTGTTTGCCCTGCTGCATCCTTAAATGTCATTGTTGTGAAGCATGCGAACTTCCCACAGGCCCACAAGTCTCAATCTTTGTCTGTTTTTAGGGGAGTCAATGGATTTCTGACTTGGGCACCTATTTCTTGTTAAGGCAGGAAACTCTCTTCAGAGTTGGATCTTTGATGTAAGCTAATAGCTGGAAATGAAGGGCACAACAAACTGATCCCTTCCTGAGTAAGATGATACCAGGCTGTTGCTTTTTGTCTTAGCGTGCTCCTGCTCTGTACATAAAGCTTTTTGGCTGTACTGAAATTACCCTACAGATTTTTTCTGGCATCACCTCCCAAAATGTCACAGTACACCCATGCTTATAAAAGAACCAGTTGTGTTTGAGGGTGATGAAAGCAGAAGCTACATTTCAGAGGCTCACTCCTAAAAAGGCATACCCCATTCACTCTTGGCACTGCCTGAGAGCTGCCAGTAGACTGGGGGCTCTCTTGAATCTGGTCACAGTTTGCAGAAATCCTGTCTTTGTACTTTCTAGCATCTGCATTGAGGAAAAGGTCTTTTCTAAAGCTCTGACATTAAACTTCTCTATCACATGGAGATTGCATCTAATAGATAGGAGATGCAAGTTATTGGTTTCCAGGGAACACTGTACGCTCTGTTCTTTCTCTTTTTATTATTATTTATTTAAAGTCAGATGTTTCCGTTATTCTGACAGCAAGGAAAGTGAGCAAGTTGCATCGTGGTCACAGCCACCTTTTCCCTTCCCTCTTGCATACCAGGCAATAGGAAGACCAACAAAGTTGGCTAGTTTAAAACTAATTATGTGTTTGATATAAACTACCTTCTGCAACTGTGTTGCCTCGGAAGAACCTATAGCTTGTACTTAAAAGGATTGACAAGGTGTTCAGGCTTCTGTGAAACGGGAAGAGATTTAAACTTGTGAAGGAACTACAAGTTCTCATCTTTCTTGGAGGTCTAGGTTTCTCTAACCCATATCTATATTCACTTACTTTTAATTAGATACAGGCCCTGAAATGACCTACCAGGTTGTGTGGGTGCTGAATATGCAGCTGAGACAAATTCACATGCCAAGTCTAGTTCTTGAACAGAACTGACCACCTTGCTCTAAAATGCTGGTGTATAGAACCTCTGGCAGGCTGAGCAGGTCATGGGAAGATCATGCTCATCTCTGCTTGTGCAGGCACTTCTGGCTGCCTTTCAGGGATGGCAGAGAGGGGCTGATTTTGCCTGTGCTAGTAATGGAACTAACGTGATTAGTGCTTTGCACTCCTAACGTTCTTTTGCAGTTCTGGAAATATCAGCCCCATCATCTCCTACATTACAGTAAGCATCAGAGTGGTCGAAACCCCTTCTCAGCATGTTCCTTACTGAGTTTGCAAATGCACTGCTTGAAAAACCTGCTGGTTATGAGATCAGTTTGGAAGTGATTGTCAGTTTAACACCTGCTTTGGAAAAATGTGTTTGTCATAAAGCCGTGTTTACCAATTAAACCAGGCTGGAGTTTAAACATTTGAGTTGCTGGAGTAAATAGGCTGATAAAATGATATGGAATTAACTGATGCAGCCATGGTGATATGGCATTTGTATCTTGTGGTTTCCATAGATACACATGTGGCAGTGTTTTGCAAACACTATACACCACCTGAAATACATTTCTGCTACTTCAAGAATAATAATTACACTTAAGTGCATCCTGCACAAAACCACTCCTTAAGCATGTGTTGAACAATGAAAACTAAGCAGGTTTTCAAAGGTCTTTGTGGCTTTCTCAGCTCTAATCTTAAATGTTTCCCAAACCTAGGGGGGAAGAAAAAGGAGGCAGAGAAAGCCCCTGACCCAAGGTCTATACATGTAATTTTGTGATGTGGTTCAGGGAGCACAGCTTAGCTTGGCGCAAGAGACTGGGGCGTGCGGGCACCCTGTCACCTGCAAGGCTGGTTGTAGCCATGCTGAGTAAGAGAATGAGAGGTTGGCTAGGGAGATACAGCCTTGATGAAGTATGGAAGGGAAGGAGGAGAAAAGGCAGGTTCAGGTATGATCAAATAAGATGAGCAAACAGATCCATCCACATCAAGCAGAGTGTTTGAAGGTGACAGATAAGTAAGGCTGGAGGATGGTTCCCTCCAGCACATCAAGGTACCTCTGATAATCAGGAATTGCAAAGAAAAGGACACTCAACTTAAAGCAGTTCTTTGGTGATTGGAAGTTTTCCTTTTCCAGAGACACAATTTCCAAGTGAAGATGATGGTTTGAAGGGGTCTAGCTCCATCGCTGGAATCAAACCAAAGCAGAGCCCTGCACCCACTCTGCACTTGGGCAAAGGCTGGATATCTCAAGTGCTTCAGCCCTGCAGAGCACACCGTGTACTGGCCTCAGCTCAGATCCGGTGCCGACTGTGGAGGCTGAGCTCTAACAGAAGTCTGGCTCATCTTGTGTAGGAATAATTGAAACAGTCAGAATTATTATTCTCCCTTCTCAGTTCTTCATATCAAATATGCATTTTCCCCCCCTAATGCTCTAATTAAAACTAAAGGAGAGGGAGAGAGGGGGAGGAAACTAATAATGCCAATTACACATTTGGCTTACAAAAAAAAGAAAAGAAAAGCACACTCTGATGAGTTTGTGGACAATAAGTAGGAAATGATTCATGCTTAACAAACCTCTTGCTGTTAATCTCTGCTAACCTAGGGGCTCTGTTACTTATATCAAAAACTCTTCTCACTTTCTGTTGTATTATTACAAAGAGTGAACTTAAGTTATTATGTTTTCTGCAGGTCTACTGAACATTCTGCACCTGAGGCTCTGAGCAGACCAGACATCCTATTCAGTGTAACAGTAATGCTACTTTTGCACTGTGATTGTCCTTTCCCCTTGGCCACTGCAATGCTGGGAGAAGCTGAAGAGAAGGCCCCAGGACACACCTCAGTGTTATGGAAGAGTTCACCACAGCTTCACAGGTCTTTATGCTGGGGTTACCTGCTTATGATGATTGAAAGCTGCTGCTGGAAGGGTTTCTGCCTGGATTCCAACCACCTAAAGGGCTGAGGATGAGTTTGTGCTGGAAAGTCTAGAAAGTACCCCCAAGCTAAGCATCTGCCAGCCCTCCCACCACCTCTCTGGATAGCTGGGAGCATGAGGCACGGATGTGATTAGCACACTGTGTTAAAATCCCCATATTTTTCTTGCATGATGCACAATCTTTCATAGCTTTCTCATCCCATGGAGTAATGCCCAGAAATTGATGTTATGCTGTTGTAATGAGAAAGAAGTGTGAGGTTGTAAGGGGCAGAATGAACATTGCTAATAATGCCTCATTCTTAATGATTGTCTTTCCAGCAGCATCATCTTCCACCCTCTCCCTTGTGCCTGGATTTCAAATATCTAAAGGTTGAGGTTGTTTTTTTGTGCATTTTTTATATTTTCAATTTTGGTCTGTGACATTAAATTTCGTCATTGCTGTTCTGAAGCAGCTGTGGCAACAGAGGCTGGGTGAATCATCCCATCTGTAACTGATGGCTTAAGAGGATGCAGATGCCATCAGTGTTCCTGGGAGCTGCAGATGATCCACAAACCTCTTGTGATGCTGCTGCACGTGCATGCAGCTGACTCAAAGGGAGCACAGGTGCATTTGCAGGTGGAGGCTGAGCAGGAACAGCAGTACCAGAGGTGACAGAGGATGTGTAAAAAGAGAAAAATGAGATTTTGTGGAAGAGCTAGTGTCAGAATCAACATCTAACACAGCAACAAGATGTCCCTTTGCTGACTTCCAAAGCAATTCCCAAGAAAGCCCTGTGCTCTCACTATGTTTGGATGATGGCTATTCTCTGTAATCCACAAATCTTCCCTTCTGGCCCTGCTGGACCTAAGTTTTCAGAGAAAGTCAGCATCTCATACTGAGATGTTTCCAACCTGTGAGGTTTACAGGAGTGTCAAATCTTGATTTGATATCAAATTCTTCAAAGGAAACTTTCCTATTGATTTAACGCATTGTTTTTTTTTACCTTCAGTCAGGAGTTTCATCTCATTAGTTCTGTGAATCAAGCTGTGTGTCTGAAATACTTTAATTTTCTTTCTGACAGAAAGATATTTTAAATTCAGAGCTGGATAAAAATTAAAGCATGAACATTATCTTGCTGGATTGCAAGCCTCGCATAAGATATTCAGATTGAAGTCTGTATGGCTGCACAATGTCATTTCCAGTTAATGTAATCAATACCTTCCTCTCTTGCAGTGTTGTTACAGATGTGTTACTTTTCTCTGGTTCTGGCCAGTGAATTTTGAGATATTTGCATAAATTTGCCTTCCTGTCATTGTGTTTATTTGACAATGCTTTTAATTATCTAAAACCAGATTTTCAGATGTAACAGTCTCTCTCTTTTATGATTGCTATGGAAATTTCACCTGGAACATCAAAGCCTTCAGACACAGTTTTACTTTCATCTCTTCCTTTTGATGAGGTCCTAACATATCAAAAGTCCACACTCTGAAACATCCCTCTCTACTCAAACATTTTAAATACCAGCAGGTCTCTGTGGTGCAGGAGAGAGCAACCAGGAGCATCATGCTTATGGTGCTCGCTGGAGCTTGGGATGAGGACTCCAATCATTTCAAAGCTCAGGGTGCTTGGCTGGAGCTTTTGCTGTCTGCAGGCACCACTGGTGGGGACTAAGCAGAGTGGAAACAGGCCAGAGCTTGATTGAAAATAGACAGAGAAGGTCCTATAGGAGCACATTTTCTATGGAAAACCCTTGAGTTGAGGAATTCAGTGCTGGGTTGCCAGCAGCTGGTTACTAACCCTCCAAAGGCTTTCTGTAGCTGGGTCTATTAAATAATTTAGCAGTATTTCCCTCCAACTTCAGGGAAATGTGCTGAAAAGTTCTCCAGACCTCCACCAGTAACTGAAATGATGAGAGAAACCCAACCTGAGTACTAACACTTGTTGTGACAAAGATGAATAAGCACGTGCACAGAGAAGCAATCTTCCTGGCAGAAAATGACATTTAAACACGCTTCCCTCCTTCAATTTAATATGTAAGAAGCAAGAACAAGAAAGCAGGCACTCACTTGAGATTCAAAGAGCTGTTCATGTACAGGATCAATAGAGTCAGCACTGTATTTAGTGTCATACAAGATGCTGGACCAGGCAATTATTTTGATTCATCACTGTGGTAACTGAAGCATCCAGGTGTGACAGAAATTCTCACATCTTCTAGTTTCTTGTGTAACTGAAATATTTAATTTTTAGAGACAGTTATGTTAAAGATTAACATTCTGTTCTTGACAGGTACTGCAATGGCTTGTTAATGCTGTATTAGTTTTACAGTTGTTTTAGCATTTTGCATTCAGTCCATCTTGATCCAGTTAAAACTACTGGCAGTAAACAGGGATTAAAATATATATCTAGCTGTAAAAATATGAATAATGGAGTAATTTATTTAGTTATGTAAAGAAGCTGTGAACTTTAAACTGACAACAAATAATACTCTTAATATTGCTGATATTTTACAATGTCCATGGATCAAAATCCTTCTATGCTTTTTCTTCCAAGCTAGATCCTCTTGTATCTAATCAGTGCATAATACACGACTTCCTCAAGCAGCCAACACACTCACAAGGGGGTTGATCACCTGACAATGTAGTTAGTTGCCTTTCTACTTCCCTTCCCTCTCCAAGGCAGTAGCATTTGGAGATCAGTTTCTTCCTTTCTTTCTCTCTGGGATGTTATCTGATGCTGGCAAATAATGTTTCCTACATTTTTATTTCTCTTTTCAATTACTGCATTTCTTCTAAGTTTGCTGTTTAGGATTAGTATTATTTTACAAGAAATTGATGTCTTTATTTGGGAAGTGGTTGAGGTTTGGGCCATCCACAAGTCCAGTTAAGCATTTGAATCTTTTTTACGTAAAAACACCTCTCTACTTTTTCAATCTCATACTTGCCAGGAGTAATGGTCAACATGTTGTAGATCTACAGTGTTGCTTCCAGGTGTACTGTGGTGTTTTATCACGGAAAATCTGCAAGTTCCTTTGTTATTGTAGGTTTGTAAATCTGTGCTTAACTCTGCCTAGACTGATAAAACAATCTGGTGGGGAATCATGAACTTCATCTGGAGGATCAGTGCAATCCTCTGACCAAAGCAAAGCCCTAGGTCAGTTCTTTCCCGATGCAACCTCATGGACTTTTGTTTCCACTGGATCTCTTGAGCATCCTGCTGCTAATTTTCTGGGTGAGATAAAAATATTATTCATTCCTTGTTTAGGACTAAGGTAGCCACTCAATGATATTCTGGTTTCTGCTCTTATTCTCAAGTCAGCTTAAATTTTTAAAACATTCAGCAGAGAGGATTAACCATCACAGCTGGCCTTGCTTCTGTGCCTTGCTGGATCCCCATAGTAATTGGTCATGTTGCATGGTTGGACTCGATGATCCAATGGGTCTTTTCCAACCTGGTGGTGATTCTATGTTGAGTGGCACACAACAGCTGGTTAGTTCCTGTGTTATCTTCTTCTGACAGTAATAAATTTAGCCTGTGCTAGTCTGGAAAATTTGCATTAATAACAATTTTTGGGTGGCCAGTTCATTTCCCTCCTGGGTCAGACCATGTTTGTTCTCTGCCGTCTTTGGTCCTCTCTGCTTTTGCATCAACACAAAATACTTAGTCAATTTAAGTTTGAACTCTACCTTTATATATAACTTGTGAGCTCTGTGTGCACTGTGTTTGTGGGGGTTTTTTTGCACAACAATTCCTCCCCTCCAGGCCATTTTTGCTGTTAAAGTTTGCCCTTCCTCTCAAATGGTGCAGCCCCAAATGGAGTTACAGCCTTTGTGAACAAGGAGCTGGCACACAGCCGGGCACCTTCTTGCAAAGCAGGAGCTGCAGAGCTTTGTTGTCTCTCTGCCTTTGAAACTGCACAGTGATTTTAGTGCTCGTAAAAAACATTGCATGATAATTTAAAGAATATGAGCAGTGGCAATCAAAGAAAGTAAATATGGTATTAAAACAGGGCTAAAAAATATAGTATTGAAAAAACAGTGTGATTATTTTGGAGCACTAGTTAAAAATGATGTAGCAGGACTCCTGAAAAAGAAATAGAAAATGGATGTGTGTGCGTAGCAAGGGACATATAGGGAATAGTTGCCTGAGGTTTACCCGAATGGTAAAAAGGCATGAAATACTCTCATAAAAAGAAACTTTGGCTGCTAAAATGGGAAGGAAGTCTTTCTGCTGCAAAAGCCTTTCTGCTTTTGCCAGGTAGGAGGAAAAATTATTGTGGTGACACCTGGGATTTATTGCCCAGCTGTGTTGAGAATAAAGCTGGTTTTCAAAGTATAGACAGGAAACAAAGCAGGAGTGCACTAAAGAAACATGAGATATCTCTCACCTGGGTTCTGTTGGGGAGATTCCCCAAGGTTTCCCATCTCTAAAGTTAATTTTGATAATTCACAACATAGTGGCTTTTGGTTTTATTAAGGCAATATTATCATGTGTTTGTTAATCATTATATAATGATTCATATGTTCTCAGGGCTTTATAGACCATTATCTAGAACTATTAATAGTTTTACATCAGCATGGGGATGCATTAAACTTTGTCAAAGTTATTGCCCTGCTTTCTCATGAGCAGCATGGGAGGAAATACACTGTACAGCTGTCCTGCCTCAGATTAGTGACAGTGTCTATCTGCTCAAAGACTCCTCTTCCTTTGCAAATAATCTTAGCACACGGTTTATTAATAGTGTTACAAACAGCACAGTGTCTGTACTCGTTAGGTACATTTTTTGAAACATTTAGCCTAAATATATGCAAGAATACCACACAATAGTAGCTAATGGTGATGTTTTGTCATGTTTGCACTGAAGCTCTAGTTTGTGCTCCTTCTCTAGGCTGCTCAGAAAATGTGGCAACAGATCCTGAGCAGGAGTTAACTTCACTTTGATGCAATTTTCTCTGGGTTTGCTTCTTGTCTCCAGCAATGGAAGGAAAATCAGCACTACAAAGTGCTGAGTACCCCGGGACTGATCAACAAAGGTGCCACTATGGAGACAACCAGAAGTCTGTGAGCTGCTGCACTAGAGGTGTGGACTTAGCTGTTTTTCAGCCTTGAAGGAGCATGCACCTGGCTGGACTGAACTCCCATCTATTGGCTTGCACTTTTATTTGTAGCACCTCCTTCTGCCCTGGGTTCTCCTTCCCAAACACCTGGAACATTGAGTAGAAATGTTGGTTAGGGATTACTGGATCTGAAGTGGGGAATTCGGCTGGCCTGAAAACCAACATCTATATTTTTTGAAGTGAGATCTACCTGATCAGTTTGAGTTTTTTTAATGTCTGTTCGTTTTAATGAATGATGCAATGATAGGCTGGAAAATGATACATTTTAACAACAACAGGAAAATAAAATATCTGAACTCATGGTTGGCTTATAGGTGCAAGGACTTGAGCTTCCAACTTTCTCATTTGCCTAATTATTTCAAAACTCCCTGATGCATCAGGTCATGTGTTTGGCAGGCTTCAGAGGAATAAAGGGAGTATCTTCAAATTTCTGAATTATGATAGTCAGTCACTGTGGGGGTGGAGTCCATTGCGTGCTTCTCACTTCAGCCACATGGAAATGAAACACGCTGCACCATCCAGGTCAGCATCACCTGGCATTACTTGTTTCTGCTTCCTGTTGTCTTCAGTAACAGTGAGTTTAAACCAGTATTAACTGCTTTAAAAATGCCATTCTTAATAATGGTAAACAATTTAAGTTGCTGCTTGGGTTATGAAATGCCCTTGGGCTTTGGCAGAGGCGCTGCAGCAGCTGTGCTGGCCAGGAATACCCGTTTGCTTAGTCTTGCTGTGAGACACTTCAGATTTCTCTGAAAGGCACTTCAAACTATTTAAAGTATTTCAGTGTTTGCTTATAGTCTCTTCTGAGATTGGATGCCAGGGGAAGTGGTTATACAAAATACCACTTCTTCAAAATGGAATATGAAATTTTTCTTTGTGAACTGCAAACTAAAACTTCTAAACAAAATGATAGCTTGTTTTTTCTTATGAGAGATTTGAAATGAATTTTTAAAGCAATATAACTTATGGATAAGAGACTAAAGAGGAAAGCTTCAAGTGCTTTTTTTCATCTGTTTTGTTTTTAATCCAGGAAAGATCCTTCAGTCCTGTGAAGTGCAGAGAACTCTGGTCTCTCCCAGCAAAGCCACAATATGTGTCACAGAGCATCATCTCAGTCCTATTGATTTCATGCTCAGTCACTTTTTTGGATCAAACTGGAGCACTTTGTTTCTTCTGGCAAGCAACTTTTCCATCGAGAGAGAAATGCTTGGGGCACTGTGGGGGTAGATTGCTAAATGTCTTTTTTTTTGCTGGAAAGTAGAACAGAGCATCCCCCGTATCATTCCATTTGAATCTTAAAAGGGAGTAATTCCCTCTAGTGTAAATTCCAGTGTCATATATAATCTTGCTTCAGAAATCTCAAGCCAACACCCCAGTACTAGGTATGGGGGAGGGGTGGGAATTAGGATATTTGGTGGGAGGTAACTCCAGCAGAGGCAGGGGAACTGAAGGGAGAGACGTGGATGTTATGGGGTTTGGACTCCCACTCTGTAGGAAAACAAGGTTCCCTCAGTTCCAGCATAGATTGAGGGACAAGCCCCTCTTTGTGCCTTGGGACCTCCGTGTTAGTTTTGCAGAGCCTCATCAAGCAAAGCCCAGACCTTCAAAATGCCACTTGCTGCTGTGCAAACCTGTGGGTGACTCAGCTGGCTCAGTAATGATAGACTGTTCTGTATTTCTAACTACATGACTTCTTTTTGTTGTTGTTCTAAATATCTTCTAATTCTGTTCTCTTTAGTATTGATCCTGTGCTCTTTTAGAAGCTAGATTCATCCCGTGCTTCTCAAGAAGGAGGAAAGAATTTTTTGGAGGTTGAGGTGCTCTGCGGTCTGCCAACCACATCTGCTGGGCTTGTTTGCTGGCTGACAGTTGGTTTGGGACTCTTGATTGCATTTTTTAAGGGTTGTGATGTTACAGTATGTCAGGATCTTATGTCTATCTCCATTCTCTGCAAAGCACTTGTGGCAGCTGACCAAACATAAGTTTTTTGTTTTAACAAAAAAACTCCTATTTTATTTTAGTCATGAGATTCTGTTGCCAACTCTCCTGTCATTCTCCTGTCCTATTTACTGCTTAAACTTGAAAAGCATAACAATTTCTGAAGGCTTGGCTTTTAAACTCCGCTTTTGTTTTTCCTTTGTGACTGCTTTGACAGACTTCTCTGATGTATATTTCAGTACAGGGTGATGTGAAGCTAATGAGAAAGCAGATGTTTATTTACAGAAATACGGGTTCCATTTGTAAAATTATTTCCTGGTGAGAAAAACATTGTTTTCCTATTGCCTTACATGCTAGGATTTTATATAAATATATATATATATGTTTTTATATATATATATATTTTTTTTGCATCTGCATTTCTTTACAGCTTGGTCCTTAAACTGTATTTTGCAACAGACATATAAAACAGCCAGTAAACCTAATCCCACAACTTTAGAGATCATTATATACACAAATAAGTTGAGAAATAAACTTACACATCATAAGCTTAGACGTAGTGCTGCTGATTCACAAATCTCACTAATAAGTACTAAATAAAAAAAATCAAGTTTATAAACTCTCAGGCTACACTTTCAGTTATCTGTTAACTGATTTACAGGAAGTAAAATTTTGAAACTCCGTTGTTCTGTTCTATACAGCCTTGTCTTCCAGACTAACCCCAACCCTTGTTGCATACAACTTGCTTAGACTTAATTTTATCACTTCATCTTTCGCTGCTACCCTTGATACTATGAAATAGTTGCATAAATAGAAGCACAGCTACTCCATAGCATATAGTCACAAACTGATGCTGTATATAAAACATAAAAATTAACTCAGAGCTTTTGTTTCAAAATGTGACTGAGAGTCCAAGCACCCAGCTGTGAGAGATTAAACTGGCCTTTTTGGGAATGGGATGAAGTGCTCCACAGGCTGTAGGTAGGGGATGCTCTTGCTGCATCTTGTGTGGACTGGGGACCAGCTCTGGCACTGCCTTCCTTTCACAAGGCCAGGCAAATACTTCAGGATGTAAAATTTGCCCAAGTGGCTACTGTATATTTACTGTGGCTGGTGGCTAAATGGGCTTGTACTGAAATATGTAAGTCTCTAAATCTTTACGGTGCAGCCACTGGGGAAAAGTCTCCTGCCCATGATGCTATTCTGCCTGCAACAGGACTGCTGCTAGGGTGTCCCTCCTGGCTTGCACAAAGAGAAGTAACAGGGTTTTTCCTAATTTGGTCTTGCAGGTCATGTGACAGGTGCTAACACCTGTATGAGTCACCTGATGAGGGAAAATAAGGAGAGGGTCTGCAGCTGGTGTGCACGACCAGTGGAGTAGGTAGAGAGGAGCCCTTGCGGTGCGCTGGAGGTGAGTGAGTTCCTGTGCTACCCTTCCTTCCCTTTCCTGCTAAGCCTATAGATCCAACAGATCCCCAAAAGCATGTTTGCAACTTCTTCTAGTGATTCATTAATGTTTTCTTAGTGCCCTGAGTGAAAACAGGAAGGATAAACTCATTCCTCCTTCTCTCCAGCTGCTTTGTTGTATCGTTTCTAAAAAGGTACCTGGTGTTTTATGGGTTGGTTTGCTTTCTGTTTAGCTTTCAAAGTTAACAAATAGCGTAGTGGCTGCAGGGAGACCTCCCCTTTCTCAGCATCAGGGACTTGCTGGGAATCTGGAGAGCCAGTGTAACCTTGCCAATCGGGACTTGCCTGCATTGTGGGACAAGCACATGGGGGTCCTGCCCATGCTTATAACCAGTCTGAGCCAACTGGCTTAGAAGTGAGGTGGGTCACTGCCTAAAGGGCTGAGTATGTCTAGCTGAGTTATAAGTGCACCTTCAGGCTGGTCTTATCTGGGAAAAAGAGATCTCCTGCCCCTTCCTCTTCCTTACCCTTCCTCTTTGCTAGGGAGATGTTTCCCCACTGTGCATTTGTCAGCTCATAGCTGTTCCTGCTCCATCCCAGGTGGGCTGAACCTCATCAGCCCTGTGGTGGAGAAATCTGCTGTTGTTTTGCTAGACCCAGGCTCATGAGGAGGGCCACCTGTGTGTGCTTTGCTTAAGTTGTTTGTGGAGCAGTAAAATCCCTTAAGGTTGTTCCCACAGCTGTTTCTTTCCTTTCATTTGACCTTCCTAAGCCAAGCTCCTCTGTTCTGCCAGAGTGTAGTTACAAAGGTAGAGAGTACGATTATACAGGACCTAACCACCCTGAAATCCTAGAGCTGCCTTGGAAGTCAAAGCAGAATTAGACCCATTATCTCCATCTTCTACAGTTTAGCAGCTGGGCAGTTTCCACTAAATCTTGAAATCCCTGTTGATAAAAGAAAAGGGAAAAATGAAAAGCCTCAGTAACAGATGTCCCCTATCAGAGAACTTATTGGCACAGTGATCAGTGAAACCTGGCTGTGTTCCTGTTCAAGTCTTTGAATGATATCTGTTTTTTTTTTTTAGTTTTTGATTTGCTTCTCTGAATGAGAATTACACAGTCCCATTACCTTGGCTTCAGGAATCTGATTTCTAAGACTTCATGCAATAGTTTACGTTTACACTAAATTCTATCATGATTAGTCTCTACTCAATGTTTTGAGGGAAGTCCCATTTCTCACTTTTTAAAGATGGAAAAATATTTCACCCCTTTACCAAGAGAAAAATAACCACCCTGAACTGTGCTGTGTGACTTTGGTGCGAGAAAAGGATTTTAAAGATGAGTGTTTTTAGCTAACCAAAACTGGAAGACTGACTTAGAAACATGTGCAAATTAGGATCCAGTGTAAACCATCTGCAGAGCTGCACCAACGTCAGTGGCAGAACAAGCCTCCAGCTCAGCTCCTGCATTTGCATTCTGTTCATAGGAGCTGTGCAAAGGAGTTCATGCTGCTGGAGGGCTGCAACTTGCCAAACCATCCTGGCAGCTAAATCCATGCAGCCCGTCCAAGAGGAGTAAATGAGAGCAGGATTTGGCCTGCTTTCCTTCAGCTAATCTCTCTTTTTAGAGTAGCTCCGTGTTTGTCTGGTTAGCACACTGATGTTCAAGAGCTCAGCTCTACTTGTTGAGGATCTTACTCATCTGACTGCAGCCTATAGTTACTGCGTGTCATGCAGGGTTGGTGATAGATACAGCAGCACCGGGAATCTAGGCGTTGCTGAATTCATGAGCCACTCGAGGGCATCTTAGCAGTAAAATGATACTTGGTGTGACTAAAACATGCAAACACTTAGAGCGGGCTTAATATAAAGCTTGTGTGTTGTCCTGCTGAAGTAAATGGAAGTATTAGTGTACTTGTACACATACAAAAATATCTTTATGCTTGAAGGCTTAAATGTCAATCCAGTTTGAGAATTAATTTATATTCACATTGTGGTTTTTTTATGTAATTATCCATGCTCAGGGCATCTGTGCCCACAAAAGTCACTGCTCATGATGGTTGGTGTGACGCAGTAAGTGTGTGTACTTATGCCATTAAGACCACTTGTTCTCTGTTTATGTAAGGGAAGCTGTGAGGAAGTCAACTGATGTGATAGTAATTCGTTTTTCAGTCTATCGACTTGCCATATTTATTTTATTTCCAACTTAATCCAGATTTTGGATGATTATCCTGTAAAGGTGGATGATGCAGATCACTGTAAAGTCTGCCTTGTGTTATGGAAGTGCAGTATTAGGTCTGTCCTCATCAGCCTCTTCCACATTTCCAGCTCAACAATGATGTTGCTTTTAGGCTGTTATTCTTTGATTAAACCCTGATTTGTCTGGAAAGGTGAATGACCTGTAATTAGCACATTAAATGAAAGACTTGCCTGATTCACTATTGAGAAATAATCACAAATTTAATACAGACTCAATTCCACATTTACAAATCCTGTTGCTTTTGGCTCTGTGATTGCTGTTCCTTGTCAGCCACACAAATCTCCTTTCCTGGAGTATGAATGCGAACAACTCTGCAAGGAGCCAGGGGCAGACACCAGGGTTGACTTCCTCGGTGGCAGGACACTGCATATTCAGATATCTTTTTGCCTCATTGGCAAACCTGGGACTTAAAGGTTTCTAATGTATTTTGTGAAATACCACATCTAACAAGAGTCTCACATCAGTAATTGTCAATGTCCTTACAGATGCGGCCAGCTGATAAGTTTGAGAAGTCAGCATCTGCTAGATTTCCAAGCTCTCCTAGTCTGTATTTGGTGGTGTCCAGGTGTATTTGAAAGGAACATGGTTTCTGGAGTAATTTTAACCCTTTGGAAGCTTTAGGGAAGCATGCCGCTGTGTGAAACCAAATGACTCCCTTGTTGGAAGGTTTGTCCCCAAAGAAAGCTCATTATGAAGTCAGGCACATCATGGGCAAGAAGAGCTGCTTAGCTTTTCTGTCTCACATCTCTGCAGACACGGGCACAAGAAAATAAATGTGAGCTGCTGTGCTTTGTGCATGTTTTCTGCATAGCTACAGTCCTGATTTTGGCTGAGGTGGTCTCCTGAGTGAGTCAGCAAAATACAAAAAGTAAAAGCACCAGCAAGGTCATTTCACAAGCAAAATTCCCTCAAGATTAACTCTGTTATATACCTCTGTAATTTCAGCAAGAAAGGAGGTGGTGAATTAGCTTCTTGGAGAGAAAGGATTTGGTGTGAAGAGGGCTAATGGCCGTTCTGTCTGGGGGAAGAAATGTCTTAGTATGAGGTGTGTTCTCCCCTACTGGTATGTTGCTCAATTCTGTTACATTTGAGGATTATTTTAGGAGGGAGGGGAGTCATATTTTAGGAGGGAGGGGAGTCAATAAGGAGATGAGACTAACAGCTAAATGGTTCATGTTTCTTGTAAGTACTTACTAACTTTTATTGATTTGCAGAAGCAAAATCAACTAGTATGCTTTCCCCTCAGTGATATTCCTAGAGCTAGGACTGTCCAGCTCTTAAAGGATTTGTGGAATGATGGTTTCTCACAAAGACAGAGAATGGCAATGTTTATGCCAAGCATGTTTGAGATCTTTTTCACTTGGCACATGCAGATTCAATTAGACTCAAAGTAAGCAAGATAAGAAAATTAAGGGAAGTGCTTTTAACTGCAGCGATCTCAAGTGTCGAAGATAAATATTACATAAATTGGCATTGCGTGTTAAAGTCTACTGGAGATGTTATTGCTGAGATGTCACGTGTGCCCTGTGGAAGAGCTGGAGTCTTGTCGTTTGTCCTGGGGACAGCTGAAGTGGCTGGGAGTTCCTCTCTGATGTGCAGAACCAGAGGAGGCTGGGCTGCTCCTCTGATGATAGTAGATCCTTCCTTTTACAGGTTGCTGTGTTAGCCCAGTTTAAATAATCTATTTGCAATAATTAATGAAGTCTGCTCCTGCAACTGAGGACTTGTGCATCAAAGTGGTGGGGAGTGGGCAGTACCCTTTGTTAGACTGAACACTGTGCTGGAGAAGAAAAACGATTTGTAAGCAAAGGTGATGTTTTCCTTTGAAAGATGTTCTCTAGATGGAATAACACATTCCTGTGTGACTTTTCCCAAGCTTGTTGATAGCAGGAACTGATGTGGGAGTGGCAATGACTGAATGTAAAGGAAACAGTGTGGTGGCACCTGTGAGGCCAAGTCTGTGAAGTGGAGATGTGCTGGCACTGGGGACCAGGAAGAAGGGGAAGAGGCGAGAGATGTGAATGTGACAGAAGAACCTTGGAGACAACCTGGGAAAAGGAGGAAGGAGAATACCAGAGGGAATGAGGAAGAATGAGGCGGGTGGTGGCATGTGTCCAGCATGGGCAGTGCTTTTCCTTCATGTGACTGATGCATCTGAGACCAGGGCAGTGCTGTCCTGGGCACTGGTGTCTCCTCATATCACCTGGACTTGCTTTCAACAGTCTCACCCTCAACCCATTCCTGGCACTTGGCGGATGAGCCCTTCTTTTTATGCTTTGAATCTTCAGGTTAGCAGGTCTGGTAGCTGGTTGCAGGACAAAGTAATTTTGGTGGAGTAATTTCCATTCAAATTGCTCCAGCAATGTCTGATGGGTTGCACAGAGGCCCTGCTACCTGCAGTCTTATCCATATTCATAACTATGGAAGTTTTACGCTCACAAAAATTAAATTGCCTTTTTGCACAACCTCTGATACATACAGTACATGTATTTTTTTTTTTTATTTAACAAGGCAGATAAGACACATCCTACAAGATGGTGGCAGTCTTATATTGATTTTGAGTAATTCTGGTTTATGTCTTTTGGCCAGCTATCACTTTCTGTTGTGATAATTAAAGTACTTTTCTTGCGTTCTGTGGCATGAAGCCCTGATTTTCTGTGCATGATAAACTGAGTTCCTACATCACGCAGGAAACTATTGGGAAATCCATAATTGCAGGGCTTTGGCAACCTTTAAACATTGCCATGGTTACTGAGGGGAAGGAGTTTCCCATTGGTTGAGGCAGTAATTATTTCAGTGACAAGGATGAACATGATTTTTGAAGTTGTTTGTTAAGGCGTTATTTGTAGTACCGAGTTAATTTTGTAGCTCTCAAAGTACAATTTCCATACTAGCTATTTCTTTGTTTTTCAAAGCTGGTTAATAAGAGGCATTTAAACTTCGACTAATAGTGCCAGTGGAATGGCATGGAAAACTTTGCTGCTAGTACTTTTGTGTTATGCTCAAGGGAATGAGGGAAGCCATACTCTCATGGCTATTCTATTTCACTATTTTGCATCTGTATTTCATGCTTGTGTCAAAAATTGTGGTTTTACTGATACAAAATTCCCCAGAAAAGAAATTTAGATTTATAACAAAGTATAAATTTGTATCTTAGATGTGTTCACATGGAAATGAACGTGCTGAGACTGTACGTGGCCCAGATGTGATTAGCTCGTGCCTGGCTGATTTTAGGGTTTCTTCATGACAAGCTCCTCTCAGTCAACATGGATGAAAAAGTGACTGCAGACAGGCTGGAGGGACCAACAAGGAGAGTGAACACCAGGGTGTATGTGAATAGGAGGGTGCTGAGACTCCCCTTCTAGAGCTTTTCCACAAACGAGGGCAACATTGACTGAATTAAGTAGCTTATGAAATATTGCTCAGTTTTGCAGCAGCGAGGACAAGACAGTAATTCAGGAGAGAGCCCCAACCTGTAACTCTTGCTCTGAGGCTGCTTGTACAAGGGATGTGAAATGATGCCAGGTATTGGAAGCCCCTTTTCTTTTGTGCCTGTTTCTGACTCCTCTTATCTTCTTCAAAAAGTTCCTGTGTAGCAGGAACGGTGCCTTTATGCCAGGTGACTTCTTGGTGTATTTGCAACGTTGGTCTGACGTTCACTAAAATAATCACTAAAATCATTTAATAATCACTAAAATAATTTAGAGCTCGGTACTTTTGCCAGGTTTTTTGACCCATTATAAATCTAACCCAGCTTGATGAATAGATCTTCAAATTTGTATTATACACTGAGTCTCAGCATGTTTGTTTTCTCTAGGGAAGTTAAGGCAACTATTAATGTCAGACTGGATTTGAACTGAAAGCATCACATCGGAGCTGTTTTTTGGGACAATACTGCAGTGTTGGATTGGTTGGTTATTTTTTTTTTTGCTTTTTTTTTTTGTGCCTGCCCCCTCCTACTGATCATCTACAGCACCAAATTAGGACAGCAAGAAATTTTCTGGTTGAAAAAGCTCAAATACAGCTACCTTCAGTGTGTCTCTGTGCTAATGTCATGGGCACATGAATAGAAGCAAGACAGGAGGCATAAACCTGGAGCAATTCACACTGTGGCAGCTGCAAACAAAGAGGCAGATGATGTGTTGAAAGGCAAACGTTTTAAAGTGTGTCAGATTTAGCCAGGATTCAACCCATGGGGGAGATTTAAATCGTTTTTGGGGGGCTGCGTGTACAGATTGATTTATTTTTTAATTGGGACAGCTTATATTGCCTGGAGTTGACACATTCATGGGTCCATGGCCAACTAAGGAGCATATTGTTGTGGACCGAGAGGCCAAATGCTCCATTGCCTATGCAACCACACCCATCTTCTTGCTAGGAGCTGTGCTGATACTAAGAGCATATCGACTTCAGAACAGCAGTAAAAAGAAGTAATAGACATGGGAATCTGCTCATGGCTATAATCACCATTAATATGGTCCTCAGATAACTTGGCAAGGTGGGTATTTTGTGTTTTAATGGTTTTGGGTATGTTCAAAGTGTTTTCCCATTGCATGCTGGCTAGCTAGAGTGAGGATACTGTATGACCCTGCAGGAAGACTGTCATGTCTCCTGCTGTGTGGTGGCCATTCTTAGTGGGCTCATGCTGTCCCTGGATGTGCTTCCAGGCTGACCCATCCTCTCCAGGGAGCTGTAAAGCCGCAAATTTTGACTGGAGCACATCAAGGCAAGATTGGTCCAACATGGTACTTACTCCAGGCCTTCCAGAAGAATGGGGAACCTCTGGACCTCAAAGGTCTTTCTCTTATCAGTTACAGCAAAACTCTAGCTCATCTGGAAGAGCGTAACCTGGGCACTAAGTCCCCTTCTCTTTCCTTTCACCTGGTTGTGGTGAGAGGTCTGGCCCATTTCCCCCTTTCCTTTCCTTTCCTCTGGCCTGTGTGCTGGCTGTAGCTGCTGGCTTCATCTCATCTTCATGCTATTTGGGATGACACAGAGCAGTGACATATAAGATTAATGAAAATGTTCTGTAGTCCCTTCAAGTCTTCCTGGTGAGGTAATGTAATGCAGATTGATTTGCACCATTCCTCTCGCCTGTCCTTGTTTCCCCGGGGGCTTTGACAGGATGGCAGGCTGGCTTGTCTGCTTTATTTATTTATTTTAAATGTGGGAGGAAGTTTGTTAAATATCCTAACTGGTAGTTGTTTTTTGAAAGCTCAGTTATCTTGCACACCAAAAGAAGTCCGTTCCCTAATACAATGTTTTTTTTCAAAAAATATGTTCTCCGCGTTCAGCTGTGTGTGTATAAGCAAGATACACACATAACCACTTAATTCAGTTACTTCCCATGAAACTGTGAATTGAGAGAGTGCCTATTTTATATATTTTCAGAAGGAAAGCTCATAGGAGTAGCGGGTCTGTGGCAGTGGTCACTCCAAGATGTGGAGCCCAGTCCCTTGTGGGAGACCGTTTGAACCCAGTGCACTGCCAGACAGCTATGCCTTCAGCAGCTTTCATATTTAGGATAGAGGGGACATTTCTTCCACATATACAAATGGAATCTGTGGACCAACTCATCATTCTACCAACCTTCTCTATTACTACAAGTGCCCATAAAGTCCTGTTTTTCTACTGCCCTTGCAGCATCTTCAGTCTTGGCAATGCTCTGCTGGTACTGAAAGTGGATTTGCTTTCATAGTCTCTCCGTGCTTCTTCTGCCCTGCCCAGAGCATGAATGAGCCACCAGCAACTGCCCTTCCAAAAAGGAGCTCGTACCAAGTCCCTCCACACTGTTCTGCTGTGTCTTCCCTGCCCACCCTGTGTGTGTTAGGCTAGGGACCATTTTGACTTCTTCTTGGTCCTTAAAAACTATTTGATTCAGACAAATCTGAACATACCCTGTCTGGCAGGACTGACGTGACACCTGGCAGCCTTCTCTTTGCAGCAGTCTGGGGGCCAGGCTTTGCCTCAGGGAACCGAAGAGCCAAGAAACAGGTATGAAATCTCTTGAATGGACAATTCACAACTTAAAATTAAATCCCTGGTAGAATCTAGATCTAAGTACTATCAACTTTGTGTCTTCAAAGCTAGTATCTGCATTGATGCTTTGGATGTGTCTCAGCACTAATTCAGGGCTCAGATTCGCTTCTGTTCTCAAGAAGTTTGATTGTAATAAAGAATGTAATTTTTTGAGCTTTCTCTTTTATCCTCTCTGCCTTCCTCATTCTAGTTATTTCTCAAGGGTTCTTTGGCAGAGAAGAACCTCTGCCATAGGTAAATAGGAAATCAAAATGATACAAGTTTGTCTCTTTAAAGAGCCCTTTTTGGCTGTTTTTCATAACTGCTGATGTAGGGGCAAGTGCCTGGTGCTTCCAGGAATACAACCACTCATATTCAGAGGCTGTAAGCACGTTGCTTTAATGCTTATTTCAACGTGCATTTCTCCACTTCAGAATCACCAGCAGCTGCTTGGGAAAAAAAGCATCTCTCCTCCTGTGGACAGTCCCAAGAGGGATCCTCTCCCTGCTGCCCCACAGCCTTCAGCAGCGAGCGGGGAAGCTCCCTTCATCCCCAGGGTCGTTGGGCAGCAGCCTCCTTATTAACCCAGCTCCCAGCCCCTCGGCTTGCTCAGGGCCTCTGGGTTACCAGCACTGGCTGCCTGCAATCAAGCATCCCTTTGATTTTTATTTGTTACTTATTTTTTTCTTTAACTGGCAGCAGTTGTTTTTAACCCTATGATGGCAGCTGCCGTGTCTGCCTGCCGATGCAGCGTTGGGTTGTAACAGGCAGCCGCACTTGGTTGCTTTGCTGGATACAAGTCAGGCTTTCTCAGCTTATCTCAGCCTGTTCGTCAACATCCCTGTTGCTTTCTGCTTTCTGGAAACCACTACAAAAATTACAAGAAAATAATTCTTTTAAATTGCCTAACTATTTCACTTCGGTGATTTTTCCACTGGTCCATAACCCTATTGCATGTGTGGCTCTTTCCTTCTATTTTTTCTTTAAATAATTTTGGCACCGGCTCCAGGTGACGTTTGTCACAGCAATGACCAAGTTTCATTTGGGAACAGAAAACAGCCTGTTGAAATAGGCCCAGTCTCACCCTTGGGGTTGATGCTCTGCCAGTGCTTCATTGTGAACGTGAGTTAATTTTCTTTTCCCTTCCAGTTAAAAAAATCTTCTTCCTTACTCTAAAGTTTACATCTGTATTTATTTAAAACACTCCTCCTTTTAACAGCTATATGGAAGGTACAGTGCCAGACAACTTATTATAGTGCGATAGAGGGGTATGGACATATGTATGCACCAGATTCACATATGAACAAATCTAGAAAAGAAATAGTGACATAAGAGAGAATATGGCAAAGAGAAGTAGGAGAACAAGTGATTAGCAGAGGATGGATTTCAGTCGTCATTTCATCACTGTTGTAGCTCCCACATCAGCTCTTAATGATGAGGAAATCTGCTAACATTCATAGCAAAGTGTAGTTAATCAAGCAGCTTTGCAGAAGGTATAGAAGCCAAGAAGGAGACTTGGACAATCTCCGAACAGATCAGAAGGCTGCTGGGAAAAGGTCATTTTTAACCTATTCCCATGAATTTTTGACTTCAGTAGGATGTGTGTTTGTAGAGGGGAAATTGCTTTGTCAGTGATCAAATTAGAAGTCACCTTTCTCTTCTTTAATTCTCTTGGGGGAAATAGGGGAAGAGCTTTGGGTTATGGCTAGAAACAAAGGAGACATTTTCAAAGATAGCTGGGATCACTGTTTTTCACTGCCTTTGAAATACTCCTCCTTAGGCCTGGAATGACTTTTAAGGACAACTTATCTCACAAGAATAATTTGGTTTTAGAGCTAGTTCAGTGTTCGGAACATATTTTTTTTGCAAGCATTTTCCTTCAAATGTGTTGCTGTGGTGTGGGTTCATGCCCTCATGAAAAGCAACTGATCTGCAATAAACCAGGACATTCCTTAGACAGAGTTTGCAATAATGAGAGTAAATCCTTAATTTTTTGACTTGGAGGATAACAACAAGCCATGCTGTGCACTGAATAGTGCTTCTTGCATCTAGAATTGCATCTGTGCACATGATTACAGAGCGTAATGAGAAAACATTACGTTAAACCCAGGTGATAAGTCTAAAAGTAGCCTAAATTTTCTATGAAGTATGCCTCGGGCTACCTGTCATTGAGTCAGAATGGGAAAAGTTTTACAATTATGAGAATTTCGTGTTTAGTATCTTCAAACAGACTCTTATTGCAACTAAACTGCACGTTTAAATCAATGTCGTTCCTGGGTCAGTCTACAAAAAATTGCAAATCACTATTTGAATTCCTTTAAAGGATGAAAAGTATTAACTTCTCTATAAAACTAATTTGTCTCTTTTCCCCATTTTGCACTCTTATTTTCTCTAAGTCTCAAAGTGTGTCCTGTCCCTGCCATGGTCAATTCGTATTTGGGAATCAGCATCTCAGTGGAGTGTTTTTAGATGGGTCCTTCCTCAGTTTTCCTCTCCACACCCATCAGCTGTTTTGGCTCAAATATTCCTGGAGTGGCCTTTGCCAACAGACCAGCATGCAGTAGTGCAGTGGGGATGCACTTCATGATTTTCCCAAAGCTCCCTATGAGCTTGTTTACATTTTTGGCTCCTACAATATCCTGTAACAAAAAAGTCCGATGATTTAATTACAAGCTTTGTCAAATGTCATTTCCTTTTGTTTGCTCAAAACTCGCTGCCAGAGCATCACTCAAGGTAGCAGATATCTCAGGAGGTGAAGAAATCCCCAAAATGCTTTTAATACTCTCTTTGCATTTGCATTGATGATGGAAGTTTTGCAGAACTGATAGATGCAGCCAAGGTTTTTCCCAGCAAGGACTGTGAAGGCTGCCAGAGCAGCAGCCGCTGTCTGTACACAGAGAGCAGGTTCCTGGGTGCCACACTATGACGTTTCCTATTCACTTGCATGGGGACAGTGGCACCAGAGAGAGCTGTTGCTATGGCAATGGGATAAATGTATCACATCCCTGAGGTGGTCCCCTCTGTGGTACCACAAGGTTTTCCTTCGCTTCCTGCTAATGTAAAAGCTGCTCTTGAATGCAACCACAATAGCTGCTACTATTGCAACAAAAATACAGCACACTTACTCAAAACAGGAGGCACCTGTGGAACGTGAGTGTAGACTGCACTTAGAGTAAAGCACAGACAGCAAGGGAGGGGGAAGCTGCCATTGATTTCAGGAGGTGAGAGCTGAGACTTGTGTGGTTGTGACAGGGATAAGACATTTGAGTACCACACGTGGTACTGTGGCTGCACAGTGCGCTGCTCTCCCTGTGGAAGGTATCAGAAATAAAACTCAACTGTGGCTGGGCTGTACTGCTTGCTGGCTGCTGTGCTTTTGAGGATGGTGGCTAGTTTATGAAAGATAGTGTTAAAAACATTTTTACTGCTTTTCCTAGACCTTTAGGTTCCGATCTGTAAGCAATGCCTTGAGGACTGCACTTTCTGTAGACAGCAATATGTCTTTTGCATTTTCATCTTATTCCACATCCCATCAAGGCTGAGAATTCAGTATTGCAAGCAGGGAGAGCTGAAGCAGGGCTGTGGTTGGCCCGTTGCTTGTTACCTGGATGTAAGACCAACACCTGGTGGAGTGTGTGTCCTCTCCTAGCCTGGCTCATGCAAAATTTGCTTCCTTGGAGCATGGTGACAGGCCAACTTGAACATGCTGATATGGGAGCATAAATAAAGGCTGAAGCAAACTCAGTGATTCAAGGGCATGGTAGCAATAAAAAAATGCATTTGCTGAAAGCTGAATGTTAAGTGTTACATTTAGGCAAATACTTGAAAGCAGAGTCGCAGTATTGTGCTGTGTTACTAGATGACCACTTTGTTGTTACAAGCTGGCCTTTGCCAGTAACATTAGCACATGTTGTGCAGTCCTGGACACTGTCTTAATCTTAAAGAAAACTAATCCATTTCAAGAAGCAAAGTGTTGCTTTCATTGTATGCTCCATATCATCACTTTTCCTTTCCTCAGTGTGAAAATCTGAGCCTACCACTGTGTAATTTAAGTGACTAAGATGGCTTTATATTGTCACTGTTGTCAGCAGTTCCAGTTTTCATCAAACAGCTACTTTTTCGTGTGGGAAATTTAGCATGCACATTGTCATGCTGGGTGAAAACTTCCATCTTAAAATATAGCTTAATGTAGCAAAAGCTAATTCCAGCTCTCCCCAAGGTTGTCTCTGTACCGCTTAGGCAGGCTGATATTGGGTAAGTAAAGGGCATGCTTTGCCAGAGCCAGCCTGTAGCTGGGAGGCAAACACCAAGAATCAGTCTTGCAAGATCCTCGAAGAGCTCACTCAGGGACTGAGGCAGTTCCTTTTGCCTGACCTCCATTTCTACTCTGGCTTAGAAACAGTCACTTATTGATAGAATCATAGAATCACCAGATTGGAAAAGACCCACCAGATCATTGAGTCCAACAATTCCCATTTTGGATGGCAATGAAGTCAGAGATCTGCCCGTGCTTTGCTCCTTTCTCATGGAACTGAGATTTCTGGTCTGCACATGGCAAATGCAGTACAGGCTGAAGATCTCTGCGTGCCTGAGTGGTCTCCCTGTCTTGTTTATTACTTTACTACCAAAGAAGGCAGCACGAAACCAGCTGCTAGTGATATTTCTCTACTGGCTATGCCTTGGCAGAGGCTGCATACGGCATTATCTCAGCATCCTCCAGACAAATGTCACAGACGTAGGATTACTGCAGCTTAGCAGAAGAAGCTGTTTTGAGCTGTAGGTTTGGGTCCTCATCAGGAACAACAGGTATTGTCCAACAGGAGCTTGGTGTCTGTGACCCATAGATGCAGAGCTACTGTGGAAAGTGGACATTTATGGAAATATTGGAAAGCACCAGAGGTCCAGCCTTCCAGGGTGTTTGGGGTGAGGGGTCCCAATCCCCTCAAAGGATTCACAGGAACTGATGCTGCAGTGATTCTCTCATACAGATGCCACATTGGAGAGAAACTGCTGTATGAGCTGGGTTCTGGTGGGAACTGGTCTTTAAATCATGTGGTGCAAAAATGAGCAAACTGTGGAACTTCAATGGACTTAGAAAACATGGTCCCAAGACTAGCAAGGTGGATTGTTCTTTACAGAGTTGAGGCTTCCCAGCTTCATGCAGGGATGTGGCATTGCTCTCTTGCTTGGTGGGATGCAAGGTTTGCAATCTAGGAGATACCCTGTAAGAAGTGGAAGTCATGGCATCCTAATAACTTCATTAAAGGCAGATTCTTGGAGATGCAGAGTGATGGCAAAATGTGCCAGATGAGAATACTCCAGCATCAGCATGGTCAGGGCAAGCAGCCTACTCCATCCCAGGTTTTAGTGGACATGCAGCTCATGTGAGTAGTTGGTTTTCAGTTGCATTCCCTCTTCCTTGCTCGCCAGGCAAAGCCAGGGACAAGTTCACACAGAGTGTCACAGCAGTGCCTGCAAAGCCAAGAATTCAGTGAGGTTTTTCTTTCCACAAATCCTGTTGTTTTTTCTAGGCAGGCACCTCAAGACTGTGGTTAGGGGAGTATATGTAGTAGGTGTATGTGAGAGCAAAGTTTGACCCAAAATTCTTAAGTCAGCTTCAAATGGAAATCCTGGAGGAGGAGGACAGATGTTTTGGAAAATTTGCTTTTTCATGCAGTAAAAAGTATTTTTCAGTTCTTAACTGATTTTCTCATTGTACAAAGTTGAGTTGTTTGGAAAAAAGCATTCAGAAAATGTGTGTGATTATATTGAGCTCAAAGGAGGTGACTCACTAGCATAAGGTATTTCCAGGAAACAAACAGAAGAGTAGGGTAATGATGTGTTGTTTCTTATGCCATGGAATAAGAGTAACCTTTCTGCCTGAGGGTACTTTTAGAAAACCAGGTAATAGCTGAAGTCAGATACATTTAAATTGATAAGACCTGTCTTCGAGGTTTCCTTCAGCCTTTTGTCTGTCTGTCTATCATTTCTGAGGAAAAGGCTGAGCTCTGAGAATCAAATTACTTTCAGCCACAGAGATTTGAAGTCTGTGTTAAGTTAACCATAAATGTTTCCTCCATACCTTTGCTGGAGAGATCCCTAAATATCTGACTCCTTGCAGGAGGGTGAAGCTTAAGCAGATGAATTAAGAGGCCTGGAAATAGTCGTTATTATGCTGGATGCAAACTTCAGAGGGTCTTTCTCTAATAGGTGGTGCTGCCCACCAGCATGCTGGGGTGGAGAGAGCTGACCACCAGTGTGCTGGATGCTCTGTCATTAGGCTGATGCTTGGGAAGGGCTGAAGGAACCAATCCAGCTGTTAAGCATAATTTCAGCTTATGGGAAGACTTAAAAAAAAATAAATGACTTGAAAACACCCGCTTATCAAAGAAAGAACAATTCAGATTTGCAGATCTCTTTGCAGCATGGAAATCTTTTATATCAAACTCATGGAGAGTTGTCACAGTTTCTGCACCCTTGCAAGGACTCAAATAAAACTAGGAATACTTTACAACCTACAACAAATCCTGTCAATAGAAGAGACATAATTTTTAAAGCTTTGTATTTCATTTTTGGAACAATTATAGATCTTCATATTATAGAAGATGATGTGATTGTTTTGCGTATGGAAATACCATTTAATTAAGATTTAAACAGATGGTTAACAGGAATGGTATTGAAGGCTTCGTCAAAGTAAAATCTAAAGGGCACAATAATATTTGCACTTCAAAGTGGTTTGTTTTGATTCGTACCAATAAATAAATTAATTTCATGTGTCAGAGGAAAGCATTTTCACAGTACAGTTAGTGCATTACTGCTTGTGTAGTAAAGTGTGGTTCATGAAACAGGGACTCAATTTATAACCCCCAAAGCAGATACAAACCTACCAGCTGAGCAAATCACTCAAGATTTTCAATGTAGTGATAACCAACAAAAAATTTTTGGTTTTCCTTGACTAGTGAATAATATATACACGAGTTCAGTGGGAAGGCAGCAACCAGCCCCTCTCCTTTGTAAACACATATTCCCTCCCTTTGCCCCTCTGTCACTGCCATCAGCGTGCCAAAGCCAGCTGAGGGAGAGAGAGGTTGTTCAGCAAAGCAAAGAGGACATTCATGAGATAACAAAAATGAGAGAAGCAGTACTCTTCTCTCCCTTTACTCAGGGGAGCAAAGGAAATACGGTGATTTCACCGAAGAGAAGCTCTGCAAATGTGTAAACCAAAGTTGACCAAGAGATCAGTTCTCACCCGTATGGTGCATGCTGTACTCTGTTTTCCTCTTTGCACTTACCTACTTGCTGAAAACCTTTAGTAGGAGGAAAGTGAATGCAACTTGTTTTTGTAGATGGGGCTTATTTATTTTTCATCTCCAACCCAGCTCAGCTGAAGAGGCATCATCACAAAACCCCAATAAAATTTTCACATCCCAGAAGGAGAAAGCGACATAACTAAATCAAGTTGAAATGAAATTTCTGGAACTTCTTAGGGCAAAATGCTTTGATAAGAGAACTTGTCTATCGGAAGGGAGAGGCTATGCTGGCCCCATGGCTCACCTCCAGAAGGAGGTGAGAGCAGCCCTACTGAGATAAGTGCCCTATTTTTGGACACGGCTCAGCAGCAAGTCTGTTCTGCAGCCCCAGACAAAGACTTCCAGGAAGCCAAGGTCAAAGCAGATAAAGCAGTGGTTTAGGATCTGTTGCTTTCTCCAGTCAATGAGCTTTCTGCTGCTGCATTCTACGTGCTCACAGGCACGTCAAGAACAAACCTGAGCTGAGAATTCACTCTGCTCCAGCAAGGGTGCATTGTGAAAATGGGCCGGGTTTCATATCATCTAGCTCTAGCTAAAATTGTTTCCTTGGTGGTCTACAAGAAGAAATCAGCTCTTTTGGAGGCCCATTCAGCCCACACATTTATTCCTGTTGACTTCCAGGGGAGTCGGACCTGATCCCAAAGCCCTGGTGCTGCACCCTGGCCATGCTGGTGTGCTGGTGAAACTGTAGCTTGCTGCTGCAGACTGGTCTTTGCAGAGAGGTGATCTCGGATCCTGGATGCTGTGCTGGCATGATATGATGGCATAATCGCACTTGTACAAAGCTCATGTAGGCTCTTAGGCTACTTTTTTTGGTAGTAATTCTTCGCCTGTCCTTAAGTTCCTATTTGCTACTGCTACACCACTCTTGCTGTGTTTCTAGCATGAATATTTAGGAATTTGGAATATATAGGGAAAGATCCCAAAGTGATCTGTAGTAAGAGAAATGGTAGATGGGCTGTGAGTACTAGGCATAACACATTAACACTGTGCCTACAGCATGGGCTCCAGCCCAGACTGAGACTGGCAAACCCCCAGAGGGAGCTGCTTGTCCCAAAGACATCACCATCTAAAGATACCCCACCGGCAGGTGAGGACCCTGCATATCAGCAGCAGAGCTGGGAATATGAGCCTGGTCGGCAGCTTTTCAGGGAAGTACACTGTGAAATATAACAACAGAGGCAAATGTCACTTGAGATATCCAATTCATATTTAGCATATTGCAAAAGACAGGAAGGTTTTTCCCTGTGCAAGACCTAATATCATTAAACTTAAACCTGGCAACCATCTGAGTTATTAGAAACAAATTCAGGCTTGTCCGGAAATAGAAATATCTGCCTTAAAGTTCTAATTTCCTCAGACATACAAGTGGCAGGCTTGGAGAGTGTAATTAGAAAACCCTGCCAGACGTAAAAGGGAATCCTTTTGCCCACAAAGACCCAAGTGCATAAGCTGCTTCTATTGCCACATGGCTTGATGTATTTAGTAGTCTTATTGCTTAAAGTGATAACCAGACTATGTTGAATTTAATATAGAACCACAGAAGTCCAAAGGAAAATTAACGGTATCTAATCCCACCTCAGTAATTCTTGCTTAATTCTTCTTGGGGTGGCTAGCAGTGTTCTTTGTCTTCTTGGTTTTGTTGGTTTCAGCAATGTCGTCACCTTTCCCATTCTCCTTCTGCTCCTCTCACTCTCTCTTTGCATGATCTTCCTCCAGGTGGTTTCTTATTTTCATTCCTTGTAGAAGAGGTGACTCACAGGATTCCAGTTGTATCAGCATCTCCAAGGTGTTTAGCAGCAGGAGCAATATGAATATGATATGAAGGTTAGCATCTGAGGAAAGCATAATTTAACATAGTATTAAGAGGACAGATTCTCAGCTGATATAAATTGAGGAGAAAATTAAATTACACTGATTTTTCACCAGTTGAAGAAAGGCACAGTGTAGATCTCTAGGTAAAAGTAGCTTATGTAGTTAAAATTTCACACTCAACTTATCTGGAGACAGGGAATTAAACAACAAGACTAAGCATCTTCCAGAAATAGATGCATCAGTGGGAGTTGGAACAGGATTTTTAATGTAATTACTATCTTGCCTAGAGTGTCAGATTCATCAATAAAAGCAAATCTTTTCTATTGTATTGGAACATAGAGCAGACCCCACATTCTGCACCACCTGGTTGAACATGACATTTTTCAGAAATACTGAAATTGTGAATAGTGTCCAGATGGAGGGGTGAAACCTGGAGGGCAAGTCCAAGTACGGACTACGTGGTTTGGCCCCTCATCTTTCCTTAGAAGTTTCCAGAGAAATGATCACTTACAGCACAGTGCCTCATCCCTCTTCTGATGGCAGCAGATGGCTGGGGTTGCTCAATCCCAGATTAATCAAAACTCCATTTGGAAGACACAGTACGTTTGAGGAACAGTCCTGGGTTGGGACTAGGCTGACAGAGGAGACAGAAGGATTACATGTGCTATGAAAACCCACATGGGATTCATGGATAAAATAAAAGAAATATGTTCCAGGAATGGGGACTGCAAAATGAAGGGGAAGAACAACTTCCAGACATGACAGTCAGGACTTGGGGCAGTAGCCAGACTGATCCCTTAGGCTTTTTCCAGGACAAGAACATTTATTACAGCTTTTGCAGAGAGCAGTAATGTTGTAATATCGAGGATGTGAGTCTAGAGATGTCATATTTTATTATACTTCAATGAGAGTTCTTATCCAGGGAGTAACCAAGCCCACACGACACTTGGCATTAGAGAGGTGCACATTTTCCATTCACCTTTCTGTCCTCTGGGGCAAGTTGAGCCCTGCCGCAATGGGTGGTGAGCATGTATGCAGGTCCTGATGTCAGTGACATTGCTGATGTTACTGCTTAATTGAGAACTGCCTCTTTTGGCAGTGACACCCATACCCCAGCAAAATGGGGGAGGATACTGGTGAAGATGCCTAGTGCCTTGTCATCCAGAGCATGCGTGAGGCTGTTGCTACTGCAGTTAGCAGCAGTGTAGGAGTGAAGTATATTTCGGAATCCTTAGATTAATGTATTTGGGATGCTGCAGGACTGTCTGCATTAGTTGGGCTGTCCTGGTTCTGCCCTTTGGAACCTTTTCTCCTACAGAAAACCTGATATTTTAATGTTTCAGAGAATTATGTCTCCTTCAACAACCCAACAGAACTTGATTTAGTCTTCACTTTCTGTAAACATCTTCTACATGCTTCTCTTATATTACTGCCTTGTGGGAGAAATCCTTCCCACTTATCTTATTAATTCTGCAGTGGCTCTTAAGGGCTGTGGAAAGGGAAGAGCTGAACCAATGTTAAGGCTACAGTTTTGTGCATCTGGGCTTCGTGATACTGTATGCGAGTGGATGAGCTGCAGGGGAACGTGCTGCCGACCACCCGGAGTACCAGCAAACAGACCTCCCTGCATGGGCAGGAAGGAGTGTTACCAGCAAACTTAGCTGTGGTGCTCAAAGGAGATTTTTATAGCACATGTAATGCACCTTAGGGGCTTTAAATAAGTCAGTCAGCCGCATAAGCTTAGTTATTAAACTCCACTATAGGTACGCATTACTCATTGGTAGCTTGCTAATAAGTTCTGGTCCTAATCTTAAAGCAAGCTATTTAATTCTTCTTGTGATACTACCAGGATCACAGGGTGAGGCTGGTTCACTGTGGCATGTGGGGAATCTTGCGACTTGCTTGGTATGCTGCGCTCTGTGTGTGTCAGCTTCCCAAAGAATAGTGGGACTGCTAGCATCGTTTTGACTTTTGAATATGAGAAACAGCTGAAATTGTGGACACCACATTCCTCCTTGCAGAAAAAAACAGATTGGAAAGTCAGGAACCGGATACAGCACAGGTTGTACCTGTCAAGCAATGCAAGATACAGGGTTCCTTTGGGAGTGTTGACACAGCATTTGATATTGCATTGTATCAAAGAGTTTGGGTTACAGCTCAGTCAAATATCCTGCTTGAAAGGTATGTAATCTTTCCCCCCTCCCATCTTGTCTCCATTCAAAGATCAGAAAAATATTGTGAAAACTGCAGTGACTTCAGATTGCTCGATTCTCTGATAACATCATATGTGAACAAGAGATAAGGACATGCTGCCCTACCTGCAAATAACAGTGTTCCAGTTCCTCTATTTCATGCTAGCAGGATGAAGTAGCTTTAGGTACAGTTTAGAAATTTAGAGATATCTGTATTTAGCCTTATCATGAACAGTAGTCTGGGGATTGTTTTAAAATGGATTTGATGGTATTTCACCTCTTAACTGTCTTATGAGGATGCTTTGATTATCATAGGCAAGAGCATTGTTTGTCTTAGTCAAGTGTTTCACCCAGAACCCAGTGAAGTCATTTAAAAAGCTCTTATTGATTTCAGTGGATGCTGTGTCAGATCCAGAAACACGCTACCAAAACACGGGCTCTTCTGGAGATGCTTCCTCATTGATTTATGTGTGGTTTGAAAAGGTAATTAACAGGGAAGCAACACATAACTGCAATTTAATGGTGATCAAGATCCATGCAGTAATGAAAAATATTTCAGAACTTTCAGAACAGTCTCATCTTATGCTGCATAAATCCTTTCCACAGGTTTGCAATAATACTTTGGTTAACTTTCTGCTGGTGATTTGAAGTGTGTGTTTGACAAGATTCCCTTTGCCATATTTCCCTTACTGCTCGAATGTCCTTTGGCATTCAACAAAAATTGAGACTGCTTATGTTAATCTGATTTTCCCAATCAAGCTAACTTAAAATGCATTTATTCCTGTGTGGTGAGTCATGCTATAATGATCTGATTTGTAAATCAGGTCCAGGTTCTGTGGGGCATTGTGCAAACACGAGGCAATTTCTTTCTCAAGAGCCTTGGAAGGCACTTTCTCTCTGTTCTATGGTAACAAAAGAAATTAAGTTTACAGCTATGCCAAGTGGAAGCCAAAGCTTCCAATTGTATTTGCATCTAAGCTCACAATGTTTTGGTCAAAGGAAAACAGGCATGAAAAATTGTCAGGGGAAATCTGAGATCCTAACTGAATGAAAAAAAGTAAAGGTCTTGCATTGTTGAAGCTATGGTGGAGGTAGAGATGGCAGAAGTTGTAGCTGTAGTCTGCAGGCAAGGGAAATGTGTACTAAAATCATATCTAGATAACTGTGGTTGTAACACTTGTAATTCCTTCTTGCACCGCGTTCCTTCTCCATAGATAACATGAAATTTGCTGTTGTGGTCCTTTAGTTAACATCACCTGACTTGGAACAAGATCAGTAATTTCAGTGTGTTAGTTATTGTTATCCACATTTTGTTTCTGAACTGCAAGTGCACATCTAAAGTTTAAATGAAGTTACTGGACTGGAAGCTGGAGGCAATGCAATCGGCAGTCCTATATGTGAGCTAATTAACTCTGCTGCAAGGCAGCCTCATTAGCTCAAGCAGCATTTCCTAAACAGGGAGGATCTGGTTCATTTGTGAAGGAGGGGACTGGTAAAAACATTGGGGGCTGCAGATCACTTGTAGGTCATGTAGGAGGGCAACTGAAGAGTTTTTAAGTCCAACCTGGACCGCTTTGGTGCCCCTTCGCTGTCCTGCTGCCTGAAGCCCATGCGGTGCCTGGCTGTGCGGTTTCAGCAGTGCCTGGTGTCTCCACTCGGCACAGCCCTTATCTGTGTACAAACACCATCAAAGCATGGCTTGCCTGGTGCCTCCTCAGGTGTGCTGATATCCTCTGAACTTCTTTTCATGTCCAAACCATTTGAGCTTGGTTGAGGATTTCTGCCTTTCAGGTTATTGAAATGGGGAACAAAAATCTCTGGCTGTAAAACCAAAGTGCTAAGGAGCTGTTGCTCCTTTATGAATGATGTACACACACACTGCCTGCTCTGAGCAAGATGAGCTGCCAGCAATGTGTCTCATGGCTTAACAAAGTTGTTTCCTCCTGTTGTAAGGTTAGAAATGTTTTGTTCAAGTATGTCCCCTCTTTTAGTGCTGTGATTTTGGTGATGGACAGATGAAGCGATATCAGCAGTGGAGACCTGCAGGCCAGGAAAGGACCAGTGAGCAGCTCTGAATGACAGAATGTTGCTTGTGCTTCTGGTGGGAAGGGTCTGCTTCATTGTCAGAGCCAGCAGCTGTCATGTGAGATAGAGATTGTCTTTGCAATGAAACAGGAATATCACACCGCAGGTTCCCTTCTTTTATCCAGCTAAACTGACAGACTCTTCCCTAGGAAGCATAATGACTTTTTCTTTACCTTACATGAGTGAGGATTTGTGATTTGCACTTGGAAAAATACTCTTTTTTCATAAGCACCATTTGCTTTGGGCCGTATCAGGCTAACAGCTGTGGTCCTCTCCTTCCAACAACCCAGGTGGCCCTTGCCGGGGGACAGATTCCAGAATCTGCTGGATCTAGGAGCAAGTGACCTTTTGCATTCGTTTCAAGTCAGATTGCTCTTATTCTGTGGTAAAGCCTTGGAAGCTTATCCCATACTGTAACAGTCCTTTGGGTTTCTTTAATCCTAAATGCAGAAATTTAATGAAATTACTCATTCTCCTGCATTTTCATTTCACCAGCCGTGTCAGTCACAGCGACTCTTCAAAGAGGGAGGCTGAACTGTGCATCAGATATGACTTCATTCTTTGTATTTGGAAGGCAAAGCATAAATTCGAACAAGTCCACTAGTCATATCTATTGATTTGGTACTTAATCATATGAACACAATGAATATTCAGTGCCTGTATGTTATAAAAAGAACAATCAGAATAAGCTATTATAGGTGCTGGAATCTCATTTAAAATCTAATTAGGTCTAGAACAAAAACTAGAGGAGTCCTGTCTGAGCATGAAGAAATGGATGTGTCTATATGATGAGTGAAAGATATTCTTTTTTCACCCATCTCTTGGCATGTATTATGAAACTAGCATTTTTTTTTTCAGTTCCCACTTAGAAAATCATTATTCTGTCTAGCTCAGACAATACCTGGTACCCACCGATTAAAGTTAATCAGTCCAAGCTGTTTTAACAATGAGGTCTCCCCTCAGCCTCCTCTTCTTAAGGCTGAACAACTCCAGTTCCCTCAGCCAGTCCTCACAAGACTTGTTCTCCAACCCCTTCACCAGCTTTGAGAGTCTGTATGCTCATACAAAGATACTTGTGCAAGTGAATGCCACTGTTTTTCTGGATGTGTATTGATTGCCACAGGGGCAGATGAAGAGCAGAACCAAGGAAAATAAACACCTTTGAGCTGTGTTCTGCAGATAGGACATGGCTTTCTGTCTATACCTCTCGTTAAAAGCAAACAAAGTGAATCTGTTGTTTAACGCCTGTTCTAGTTTGCCTTGTGCTTTTCTTTGTGAAGCGAAGTGTAGGAGTGGGTTCAACTAACTACTTAACACTATTCACACTCTTGCTGTCTTTCACTCTGTTGCTGTTGTTTGCATCAGTGAATGCAGTAGGACACTCAGAGACCAGGACAGAAAAGGCTTTTGAGGCCTTTTTTTTTTTTTTTGCACAATGTGAGACAACTATAAAGTTCCCAGGATTTGATTTTTATTCTGTTCCATCTGATATGAGATGAATGGGTTTAATCAGAATCTCTTAAACCCACTTCTTTCAATGGTAACCATTTATAAAATGCTAAGAAATGCACTGCAATCTCACCCTGGAAAGGCAAGGGGCTAAATGAAGGGGGGAATTCTAGCTTCTAACTAGATTCTGACTAAGAGTCTGTAAGACTTTATAAGATTTTCCAGTGATAGCCTCATTTGGCCTCTGTAAATGGAAGCTAGGTAAGAAAATGCAATCTATCTGTCTGCTCTGAAAGATATTTATTGATTTCAGCAGTTGTACTGTAATTGTTCTCAGAAATCAGCTAATTGAGATCCTTAATGAAAGATGACTTAAGCAACAGTAAATTTTGCAGTTGCCCCCACAATGGACATCAGCTGACCAAATCTGGTATTCCTTCTTAACCAAAGAGAAATCTTTAAATGCATTATACCAAATGACTAGAATTAATGAACTTTAGCAAAGCTCTTGATGCTCTTATTCATCTCTTGCAAATGGGTTTTGTAAGGCTGACCTGACGCTGGTGTCATTGTCCTCTGCCAGTGAAGTGCTTTTCATTAACCTCAGGCAAGGGCTCCTTTGTAGAAGGAGCAGACCTCAAACATTGGATGTTAAGATAAAATTGTGCCAGTGCTGAACAACTGATCTCGCGTCTAGGGGTGACAGCTGCGTTGTCCTCATGGCTGATACACTGCTGATTCATGATCTCCCTGACACCAGTGTCTGCACAGGATGGAGCCTGGGGAGGCTGATTGGGGGGGGAGGCTGAGGTGTCGGGACCAAACCTAAAAAAGTGCTTCTTCCAGTTCTAGGCAGTATTTACCGAGGCTTGTGGCTCCTCAGCGCAGCTCTGCACACGGAGCATTTTCTTGCTTTTGGGACCAAGGAGCATCTCCCTGTTGCTTTGGTGTGTGCTCCCCAGGCTGGGAGGAGGGTCACACCCATGGGCAGCACATGAGACGCAGGCACTAAGAAGGAAGGTACGAGGAGAGGCATCGTGGGAGCCTTGTGGTCAAAGCGTGAGATGAGGCAGCTCTGTTTTGCAGCCCTTTCAGAAGGGGTTTAGAGTCTCTTTGTTCCATAGTGTGAACGTATGGGTTTCTGCCTTCATTTTGCAGCTCTTGCTGCTAGGAGAGGACTCCGACATTCTTCTGAAGGTTTAAAAAAAAAAAAACAAACATACTTTCTCCTCTGAACTTCCAAAATCCAACTAAAGGCTTTTAGCGGATTATCTCAAGTCTCTTCTCTCTAATGGCTTTCTAGTTTCTTGATGTTGAGCAAAAATCAGTGGATAACTCTCTCTATTAGATATAATTATCTGGCATATATTGAGCTTGGGAAATTATTCAGTTAATTTTGTCTTTAGTTTTCTATTTCCTGTTAGAGACTTGAAGCGTAAGCCTGCAATTCTCCCTTAATTACTGCATCGTGTTGATTCATTTTTCCATTTATTAAGGATAAGCATGATTTTAAGTGAGAACCTTTGAAAGGGGGAGGTAAAAAGTCTTCATTAAATTGTGATTGTGGTCAGAGCGTGCAAAAATTACTGAGTGAAGGCGAATAATGATTTTTGATTGAAAATTCATCACTGATTTAGGATTTTTTTCTTTGCAGAGATGGCAATGGGGTAGGATGGGTCACTTTAACAGAAAAAGAGTATTCCTTTTGATTAGAATTCAATATTGCCTCTGCACTTCATCCTTCTGATGATGAGTTCTTGTACAAGTAGAGCTAGGAATGATCATATCCTGTGCTTAGCTTCTTTACATCTTTTTTTTAATGCTTATTAACTATTCAGCTGTTTATAAAGAAACTGTTAATATGTGAGGACATGCAGAGGAAGAGACCGTGCTATAGTTTTATGAGGTGGCAAACTTCTTGCAGCCCTGCCTACGCAGCGCTTTCAGTTGTAGGCTAGCAGCTGCGATCGCTATATGCATTGCAGAGATTCTGCTGCCAAGGAATCTTTCCTGTGGCTTCTTTAGGTCCCCAAAATAATTTTAAGATGTTTTGTTTCGCACAGAGAGGGTCTCCATCACTTGCTATCATGGTAAAGCGCTACTGGTGCAAATACCCACTGCTTGTGCACTGGATTTTGCCAAAGGGCTGCAAAGAGAGCTGTGAATCATGTCCTAAATGAACCTAACTGCAGTCCAGTGTTGCATTTTTTTCCCTTCTTTCCCCTAAAAAGTAGTTACATGCAATTTAATTATTGCATTCCTTAAGATCATGGAATAATACAGATTGGAAAGAACCTCTGCCTTTGGCCTTTATTCTAGTCTGAACACAGCAATTTTTTTTTTTGTCCTGAACAGAACATGTCACTGTGTGTTCGTGTTCTCAAATAAGCAAGAACATTCAGTTAACTCATCTGAGAAAGAAGGTCTGGATCTCACTGCTGTATTTCCTTCCCTTGTCTACCTTTGATGCCTCTTGTTCCTTTCTGTGAGTTCTAACTGTATCACATGGCAGTCTGACAGCAGGGACACAGAGTTCCTCTCATCTGATGTTTCCATTGCAACATTAGGTCGAATGGTAGTTGGCAGCAAAATCCATCCCTGTACCTCCAGAGACTCATTAAAACTGGGTAAATCTGAAGTACAGCAAAATGATTTCTGTTTGGACTACATTGCCAATTTACCAGATGTATGAAAGGTAAAATGATTAAGTAGTTTCTTGTAGGGAAACTCTTCTAACTAGGCACTTTCTAAAAAATTCTGATAAATATTCACTTATTAGATAACTTTGTAGACGTAATTTGTGATTATCATGTGCTGCGTGCCTAAGAGAGAGTACATAGATGTTTTTTAACACCACATAGTTTCATAAATGCCTTCTTATAATTGCAATTTGTGTATGTGTTTAAAGCAGAGGACTGGAAGTATCGTTTCTGCACCATTTCAGGACACACAATGGTTGAGCAATGCTTCCATTAGATTTAACTGGCATGGATGAGGTTTACCTCTTCTGATTCTCCTGGAGCTTGCACAGACCTCAGGCTCTCATCTCCCTTAAGCAGGGAAGTTCCAGGCTGGCTTTCTGGAGAGCAACAACTGCATAATGCATGGCACTGTAAGTACTTTATCCGAGTGCATACAATTGTTTAGCTGGTGGATTTAGCAACTGTACATAAGCAAGCCACTTTTGGGGCAGGTTTCGGCCACAGATAGATAGTCCACTTGGGTTCAGACCCCACTGAAGTGTTTCAGATTTTGATTTTTTTTTTTTGCCCTTCTATCTCTAATTAAAATTTTATTACTGTCAAGTGATAGAGAGGTAGGAAGAGCTGTTCTGAATCCCCAGGCAAGCCTGCTTCAATCCAAACTCGTAATTTTAGCTCCAATCATAAAGAAATATCTACTATGACTTTATTTTAAGCCCCCTTTGTGGAGGTGGCAGACTGAAGCTGCGTGAGCTCTGACACTGGAAAGGAAATAATACCCCTCTCACAGGCTGCTCAGTCAAAAAGAGGCGTCACACAGGAGGTCAAGACAATCCTACTAGCACATTCAGCACCAAGATCTCCCCTCCAGCAAATTCACAACTGCCAGCCGGGATGCCCAAATGGTTTGCCAGAAGGCCAGATGCTGCTAATCATCGTCTGGGCAGTTGGACCCCCAAAGCTGCTCCGGCTGCGGTGACAGGGACCCTGCCAAGGCACTGCAGAATGTTTCTTCAGCACCGGCAGGTTTTTCTAATTCACTCTTACACGCAAAAATCAAACAGGAAAATATTGAATTTGACAGGGCAAACAAATGGTGCTTTACTGGAGAAATGGTACTTTAAGCATATGATAGCCATCTGCCTGTTCCTCGCCGTGATTGTTGGAGAGTTATAATTGGACATGCGGTTTTGACACCTACAGAGACTAGCTGGCATTGCCAGGAGGCAATTTTAAGTGGGATGGAGCACTTATAAGTGTGAATTTTACTTGGCTGCCATCCCAACGGCCCTGTTAAGGATCACTGAATGATCAGGGGTAGAAATGGTTAATAAAGATTCTGCTTAAGCTAAAGCTAGATATACAAATTACACAGATTTTGTATTTAAACTTTCTCAAGATTCTTTCTGGGTTAAAACAAAACAGACAAATGGCACATATTTTGCACCTACACGTACCGATAATCGTAAGTGAGATCTGACTGCTCTCAAGACCAGGTAATTATCATTTTGCTGATCACACTGCATCCTGAAAAATGCAGAAGGGAGCGGTGCCACCTGCCCCAGCCAGTGCCTGTGCAGGTACAACCATCACCACCAGCACGCAGCACACAAAAATCAGTGTGTGGTTTATTGTGCTCTGCAGTTCACTGGTGCTCAAGCCACATCTCCTGCAATTGGAGTTCTTTTTTTAGTAAAGGGTGATAAATATTTCAAGGATTTTTTTCCCCATTTCAAAACATCAATTTTTAGCCCAGAACTGTTGCCAAATTCTATTTTAATCCTTTTTTTTTTTTAACAGGAGATCACTAAATTCAGGAATCACAATTACATGGAGATAACACCGATAATCTTGTTCTGCAGTTTACCCACAATATGTCCGCATGTGGTGTTTATCCTCTCGGTGTATAATGCTTGTGACAGCAAATAGTCCTGCTAAAAGCTGCCTCTTTTACAGAGAGCTCTGCAAAATGCAGGTGTGAGCAGGAGTGTGTAATGGATCTGTCATGGGAGTGTGTGTGGGTGGAGGGCGAGACAGGACAAGAGTGCACAAAAGCTTCAGTCTATTCTAGGTATTAGTGGCTATAATGAATAGAATTGCCCCCAAATCCGGCTCTGGCATCCTAGAGGGGGTGCTGGGTCCCAGGAGATCATCCGTGGCACACAGCAGGTCCTGGTACATCCCTCTGCTTATGTGGAGAGGGGCTGGGAGAAGCTGGAACCAGCAGAGGGATTGCTAGAGTGCCAGGAGAGGTGGCAGCGGCTGGATCCTCTCTTTTGTGCTGGCTGCACAGGAGGCAGAAGCATCCATACAACAAATGAGACCTTTCCAGGTAGGTTCCCTGCTGTGATGCCTCTGGACTCAGGTCTTTGCAGCCCTTTTCCACCATGCACATATGAAATTCATACATTTTAAGCCTGAAACGGAGGTTGACTAGAAAGCCTAGTGGCCAGGGGCTTTGCTGTAGATCCCTGTTTTCCACAAGCAATTTCCTCCTACTCCCTCCAAAAGTCACACAGGACAGTGCAAGGAGCTGGCTGGCTGCACGTGGTACATCGTGGGGGTAAGTGCTGCAGTGCCGTGGCAAAGCAACCGTGTGGCTGCAGCCTGTGCAAGTTGTCCCCTTCGATTCTGGATCTGCCCATTCCAGCTGGAAAGGTGACTGGTGATGTAGCTCTGACATTTGTAGTAGGTTTGGAGGAAATGAGCTTTTAATACTGTGTGCCTGGCTGATCTCCATTTAATATTGAAGGGAGCTGCTTTAACAATGCATGATGGGGTAGTCATTTCCCATTGCGTATTACTGATATATTTGAAATGTGGCTGCTTTTTCTGACGAGCTGTAATGCCCAGGCAGAGGAGGGACAGTAGAGCCTTGCTTGAATTGCTGGATGAAAGCTGTGCCAGCATAAGGATACTCTTTGGCACTGCAGAGTGCTGCCAAGGCCAAGACCTGATTTCTTTATTTATTGATACATTACTTTTTGAAAGCAAAAGAAGTCATGGCCCTGACAAGAACTGACCTGAACTCCTTTGGTTCTCTACCAGCAGCAACTTGAGGCAGGAGCACGTCTCTGTCTTTGCTCTGTGGGCAGACTTTGCTTCCCCAGCAGCTACAGGTCATGTAGGATCAACAAGACTGCTGCTGCAGACTCACATTGCAAAGTTTGGTTTTCTTGGTTGTTGGTTTTTTGGGGTTTTTTTTTCTTTTTTTTTTGTTTTAAATGGAGATTAGAGTGTTCGGGAATGTTTTAGATGTATTTAATTCTAAACCCTCAAGAGGACACTCATCAATGACTTTCTCAGGTTTAGGATACTGACTAATTCTAAATACCAAACCTGCTATTGATTCCCTGCTTTGCTGTGTTTGCTGTCCCAGGCACTACTTAGCTAAGGGATGGCGCTGTCCTAATTATTTACAAAAATACCAAACCAAACCAAAGTGTAGTCCCTAAGGTAGATTATGTATTTTTTTTTCTTTTGTTGAGGGAACACTGGTTTTGTCCATGCATTTCAAGGCACTCTACCATTCATGAACAATTTAAGAGAGACATATTTTCTACTGCAAGGAGGGTGGGTAATGACTTAATCAAAGGCAAAAGACCCTTTACTCCAATTCAATGTTCCTATAGTTTAGTGCTTATTAGCATTGATTTTACTCAAGCCTTTAGCATCTTATTTATGAAAGACAACATCATGAATTTTAGCAATGGAACAGCAAAACAGACTTTTCTTCTACTCACTGATGTGTAGGCGTAAAAGTACCACATTATTAGAAGGGCTTTACCTCAGGTGGTTTACATGTATTCTACAGTCACACAACAAACATATTGTTCCCCTCTCCAGCAATATGTAGGAAAAGAGAAGTCAGAAGCCACCTGCTGTGTGGAATAACCACTTCTACCTGAGCAAACACAAATCCCACTCCAGCCAGTCCGCCAGCTGCCAAGCTCAACATCCCTCCTGTGCCTCCCCTTCTCCCAGTGCACAAACAAGAGCTTGGGTGTTCCTTATGTGCACTTGTGATTGCGGTTTGTGAAGGAAGAAGCGATTTTATGCCATATTGGCAATTATGGCAGGTGAGGGACATGCTCACTTTCTAGTCTGATGATGTTTTTATTGAAGTCAGTTGGGAGTCTCTGACATTCTCAATTACAGCTTGTTTGCACGCTCTCTTTGTGATTGAGATGCACTTTGCAAGCAGTGCACCTAAGGTCTGCTCTGGGAGAGGTTGAAGTCTCACTGTCACAGGTATGAAAGCAGGTGACATTTGCTGTGCTAATAGAGAAGGATCTGAAAAAAATGCCTAAACTTTCTTCAGACCTTTTGAATGATGACTTGGACACTTCCCACAGTTCTTTGTTGATGTTCCAATTACAATCCAATACCAGCTTAGACTCTGTAAAAATAAAGTTCACATTTTCATTGAATTAGTTGGACTGTCTGTCTCATTGCCATGAAATTATATAGAAGAAGATATTTACTAAAAGAGGATTCTTAAGTATAATACCTCAGATATTTAAATATATCCTAAACAATTATGGCAATAAATCCATTTAAAAATGTCTTGAACTGTAAAAGGCAGTGGGAGAGTGAGTTTGGGGTGAAGGAGCTGAATGTACCCTGAAGCTTTGCAGCAGATGCAGCCCATTCACGTCCTGGATTTTAAGCACAGGATCTCATTCTTTTCCAGATGTTCCTTGACAAACGTTTTTTTTTTGTCAAAGCTTCTTTTCACATAAAGCAAGTGAATGACTGTTGCATGCAATTTTGCATTCAGCCTCCAACCAGAGCCCACCCCAGGGACAGCGGTCAGGCAGTGAACTCTTCTAGTTGTGTTTTTCGAAGCAGAAATGGGACTGCAGGCAGTGAGGCCTCTGCCAAATCTTTTGTCTGTACAGCTCCAGGAAGAGTGACGAGTTCCTGTGCTGCTGGGAACACTGAGCTATATCAGAGCCCTCCAACTGGCTCAGCATTTTCCTCTATGTCCAGTAAACCCCCTTTGGTTCCCCAAACCCCCTTGCTGTGGCTACAGCTTTGCTTTTCACAGGGAGAGATTAGCGTTTGCAATCAGCAGCTCAGACTTGCACCCTGGTCAGTCTGCTCTAATTTCTATCTCTATGATGAGATTCTGGTATATAACTAATGGTGCTGGTCAATGTCTCTGAAAATGCTGCACTGGGTGCTGGGCATTGCAATGGCTTGTAATGTTCTTCTGATGAGTAGCGGTTCCCTCAACAAAATATTGTGCCCCTGAGGCATCTGTAAAGAAACAAAAACTGGGATGGTGATGGTTTTTATGCTGAAATATATATTTTGTTAAGATTTTGGCTTTTTTGAGCATGTGTGTTAAGGAGCAGTGATTTATAATCATTTGAGGGAATACTGCAAAATCACTCTTGGGAATATTTGCCTTTGCACTTTCCACGGAAGGGTAATTGAGATGTTCAGACAATGCCAATGAAACCCAGTCCTCAGGGATGTTAGGCAAGATGTGGATGGGGATATGAGGGAAGCACTCGGGTCAATGGATGTGTCTGAGAAGAGCTCGCTTGGTCATCTCCAAATCCTTGATGGGCTGAGGCTGCCCAGCTGAGGAGTGTGACCTCTGCAGTGCAGTTTAGCTCATGGGCTGGATGACACACACGGCAGCTTACTGGACACAACAAACAGAACAATCTGTATCTGAAGGATTTGCAAGGGTGGTTTTTGGCTGCAATGTATTAATGTAAACCAGGAAGTGACTTTTTATATTTATGAATAGTGGAGTTTCAGGACATAATTCACTAGGCCAAAAATCAGGAGCTATAGCAGAGAAACAAACTATTCACTGAATATTTTGCTTAGCTGAAAGATGTTGTCGGCAAAGCCAAAGAAGCCTAGGTTGTTTTTATTTCAGCGTTGTGATTAACTATTTATTATCCCGATAATTATATTTGATGGTGAAAGATCAGTATAAAAATGTAGAAGTCATTGATGATAAAGACTTTATCTTTACTTTATGCATGTCCAGTTCAGCTCCTTGAAATCTGGATGTCAGTGACTCTGTTTTGGCAAGGGGCTGTTAGTGAAGCACCGTGTCTTGCCTGGAGGATGCGTTTGCTACAGAACAGGGATGCTACAAAGCACCTGTGGGCCTGGGCAGCACATCAGGAGGGAGGGCAACCATGCCACCGTGCTGCATCCCCTGAGCCAGAGCCACGTGAGCCTCAGAAACAGAAACCCTGTGTGGATAAAACCTCTGCAACACGCTTTGTCGGAAGTACAGATCTTCAGGTAATAATTCCCCTGAGTGTTCAGAAATTGTGAACTGGCTAAAAATGATGCCTTTACATTTTATGTAGAGAAGGAACAGCAGTTGTTCTACTCTGTCTTCCAATTTCTGAGTCTCTGAAAGTGGCTTACTATAATTAATGCCTTTTTTCCTGCAGAACTTTATTGATAATAAACCTTTTCATGTCAAAGAAAGAAAAAGCAGAAATTTTCCTTGGTCATATCCCAGCATCAGGATCTGTTGGGTAAATTGCCAGATCATCCTGAGATTTGCCTTGAGAAGCACAGGGTTAACTACCCCAAGACATAATATTGTAACTCAGTGGCTTATTTGCTGCTCAATCAGTAACCATAATTAAGCTTTCAGACTGGAAGTTTACACAAAGATCTCAGAGCAAAGCTTTGTAGCATCCTCCTGCAGAGTGGATGGGTCCTGCACCACCTCCTGGGGTGGGCTGGCTGCTGGAGGAGGATTGGACTCATCCATTATTTCTAATTTTATGTGCTCAATGTTCCCGTCTCCCTTGGCAGGCGTGGTAGTGGCTTGGCACTCCTTCCTCTGGTTACTGAGGCTGTACCTCATTTTCTGGTCTTTCCACTCCTGTTCCACCTTGCAGAGGGCTGCTGAAGCACAACTCAGAGGGGAGCATCAGCTGTGACACGTGTAGAGAAAACCCATTTTTCCTTGTCCCCACCAGCCCCCATGCACCAACTGAATAATTTTCCTCCCACTTGTTTTTCCCTCGTGCTGGTGGGGTGAGGTGAGGGAGAGGCAGGGAGCCATCCCCGTGTTTTCAAAGTGCTGATGTGATTCCTGCCATCCGACTAGTGTGGATGTGATGGGAATGAGAATCACAGAGCTCTGTCCTCATGCAGCGCTTTGTAAATGAATCGCTTTGATCTCCGGCGGATTTCCCTGTGCTATTTTTAGATGCAGCGAGGATAACCGAGGGATGTCGATTCTGATGCAGACAGAAAGGAGTTTCAGATGCAGTTTTCCTCCTGGGGCAGGAGAGAAGAGCAGCAGGAGGAAAACAAGGCAATCTCCACCAGCATTTCTGAATCTTCTGGAACAGACAGAGATAGGTCACTATGCCCTTGAGGCTAGGGAGGGATGTTCCCCAAATATAAAATTCAGTAGATATCTGATAATTCTTCTTATGCTTCTCGTTTTTGCTTTTTTTTATAACTCACTACTCTGCTACAGCCCAGCATAATGATCCATGATTAAACTCGGCTTTTTGGCATCATGGGTGTGTTTATAATGAATTGCTAATTGTTACCCTCAGATTGAAAATTAATTGTAATGTCTCTCACTTTCCCTGCTTAAAGGACATCTGTGGAGGTCTCAGATAGCTTGGTTTTGATCATGCCAATTCCTACTTTGCATTTCACCTCCAAAAATAATAAAAAACTTAAGCAAAACAAAACCCAGGTAATCAAATCAAGCCTTTCTTCTGTAGCGGCAGGAGTATATGTGTGTGCAGGCTGCAGAGAAGAGAGGGAACCTGTTTACAGGGAAAAAGCTCTTCCGAAGGGTTTTTTTTCTTCTTCTTTATCTCCCGTTGCTGGGGAAACCACCATCTCTGGTGCTCGGAGTGGCTGACTCACCCAGCCTGGTTCTTCGCTGCCACACACGTTGCGCCTCAAGCTACAACACAGGAACAAAGGAAATACAGACTTCAGCAGTTCAACATGAAATACATAAAATCTCCTTTTCCAGTGTCTCCAGGACATGGCTGGTGACAGCTAACTGTAAGCAGTCCCCAGAGGCTGTGGAAAAGGCATAGGAGAGGCTTTTATTTGGTGTCCCAGGGGAGAAAAAGGCAAAGCTACCTGGCGCGATGTGGGTCCCAAGCCCCACAAGAGCCAGCAGATCTGCGGGAAGGTGAATCCACAGGGAATCCCATAGCTACAAAGGTCACTGAAGTTGATGAAGAAAATCCCTATTGATTTCAGTCAGATTTCCTTACTTTCCACCTTTCCATAAATATTCACAAGAATGTGAATGAGCCTTCTTGACCTGCTCCTTCATCTCCCATGTTTGCATCTTTTGAAGTGGAGCTCAGTTCTGCCCAGCTGTAAGCTTTATGGCCTGTAGTGGGCATTTATTTATTTTTACTTGTGATGCCCTGGTGCCAGTGGTTAGAATGGTTTTCCATGTCCAAATGCAATGGTGAAATGAATTCGGTAATCTGTTAGCATAACTTGAGATGCTAATTTACTTAATAAATTCTCAAACCATGAGGTCAGCCAAATAAGCTTAAAAGTCAGAAGCTTAAAAATAAGAAAATTAGGATTTATGTGGGTTTTGCAATGTGTTTACTACTGGTTTATTCAGCTTTGTCTTGAGAGCTAGAATTTTAGCTGCTACTTTTGTGCTTCTGTTTTTCATGTTTTCTTTTATTCCGGTGCCATAGATTTTGGGATGGGGAGTGGGGATCCAGGAAATGTGATGAGACTGCAGGAGACAGGGAACACAGCAGGACCAGTAGCAACCAGAAATCAAGCTTGGCAGGTTGTTGTTAGTCTGGTGTGTTTGACTCCTGGCCTTGGCAAGCTTTGCAAAACTGAGTAATATTTGAAAATTTGCCCTACCCAGGTTTTCAGGTATTCTGCAATGCACAGATGTTTCTAACATCTGCATCTGAGAACAAAGGGCTGATGTTACAGTTGTTGAGGGCTGAGACAATACCAGCTGTAGACCTCCAGCTCTTGAAACTCAACTGTTCCCGCTCTGATCCCCCCTTTTCCCTTCTTTTCCCTTTCCAACACTGGAGCACAACCCACATCTTTAGGTTAAATTAACCTAACAGCTGAAGCAAAAAGATACAAGTTTGGAAAAAAAGCACCAAAATAGGTGGCTCTTTAGCTACCAGAGAACAGATGTGCGTGTCTGGGCAGATCAGTTAAGCATCCCCTTCCCTCCTGCCCCCATACACCACGCGTGAGAAATCTTTCCAAAGCCTCTTTGGTACATGGGATGCCCCTTCCTCGGCAACACCAGGGCAGTCCTTTCTTTCTCTGGGCAGTCACGCTTAGTCCTGAGACCCCTTTGCAGTAAAACATCCCCTTTTTGTTCCTTTCTCTCTTAAGCTTGCTTTTCTCTGCAGCAGTCCCTCTGAGTTTGATGCTATCAGTGACACTGCCTCACTTTGTTCTCCAGCCCAGAGAAAGCCCGTTCCTGTGAATCTTTGCTCTCCCAAGAGGAGAGGAAGAAAACAGCTGTGGGCTGAACACTTCATCTTTTGTTCACCCCAGACAAGTTCTGTTCAGGTGCTCTAGGACAGGCCCTCTTTGTAGACAAAAGAAAAATACATTCTTGCTCCTTTGCACACAGAGGACGGAAAGAAATTTGTAATATCAGCCCAGAGTTTGGAGTTGTGCTTATAGCGTTCCTGCACACCCACTGCAGAGCTGCTGCTCAGCAGCTGTGATGGTTCTGCAAGGATATTGTGTTTCACAGATATGATGCAGAAGGAAAGACCCTCTGGGAAGGACAGAAATCCACCCACCAAGCAGAGCAAAGAATTCTGCTCTGCAAGTTATTTTGCACCTGCAAGATTAAATTGGAATTCTACACCTGCAAATTGAAGGCTTATGTCTCTTCACTGGCTCTTGCCAAGGCCTGTTCAGGTAGCAGGGGAGAAGTGTGGGGCAGAGACAGCATCTCTGCAGCTCCTGGCAGCTTCAGCCCTCTCCCCACTACCTGCACCACCTCATCCCTGATTCCTTCCTTCCATCTCCCCATAGCTCTCAGCCCTCCTGTGCTTTGGAAGGCAGATTTGTTGTTTTCCCCAGTTTCTTGGCAAGGTGCATTAGCTGCACTGAGCCACGTACGAGCTGCTGTTCTGAGGCTGGAGCCCCTGCTTGCACAAATGCGTTTTGTACCAGCTCACCGTCATCTGCCACTCACCCTGAAGTAGCCAACATGCAAGCAGAGAGATGACAGAAGTGAAGGCAGTGGTAGTTTTAGCTCAAATAATGAAGCAGCATTTCAGGCCAAGTCATAATCCCAAACTGAATTTTTCACAACAGAAATTTAGAGGGTGGACTGTCTCCTGAATCCTAAAACCCATGTCCTGATGAGTTCTTAATTCTGCAAGTAGGTCACGGCTTCTCTCTCCCTTTGGGTGCGGCGGAGACTTGACATGTCTAAATAACAACTCTTATCTCTTTATTCTTTGATGTTAGATGTCATGAAGTTGTTCCCTGCCATCCAATTTTCATTTCTTCTCTTCAGTTCCTGTAAAACTCTGCTAAACATGCAAGTTAATGAAGGATAAGACATTTCTAGGTCCCACGAACTTGTGTAGCATGTGTGTGGTCTCTCCCTCACCCCCAGTGTGACCCATCACATCTGCCTGACATGAGAGACAGGCTGGAAGGACCATGATATTTTGCAAAGTTGCAGGGCATCCAGAGTTTGTCTTTAAGCAGCAGTTTGTGTGCAACACCCACACTTGATAGCCCTGTGCCTATGAAAGAAGCCGCAATCTATAGGGCATGCCCAGGTATTTAGAAGGAGCATCTCTGCAGGGTGTGGAGGCCACCTTGAGCTCACCTGGTGCTGCTGGGTGCAGAGGCTGTGTTAATGCCTTTGGTCCTTCCAGTTCCACCATACAAGTAGCAAGTACAATTAAGAAATGGACATGTGTATTTTACCTATATGCATTCAGCTGAGTCTCTGTCACAGAGGTTTCAGCTTCCCCAAGGAGGCTTTTAAAGACCTTGCCCTAATTATGAAGCAATTCCAGTGACATTTTAAATTATGGGTGAGTTTTACATAATTCTTTTGATACGTGTTGTTATGACATGTAAAATTTTATCTTTGCCAGATACAGTGAATTATGCAAGATCTTTGTTTTGCATTTGTCAGGATAATTTGAACCATTGCATGTATAACAAATGCTCTTTCAAAGAACCTGGTCCAGCACGCAGCTGCAATAGTACAGATAAGCTTCATAAACTTTATTAAATTTCTATTAAATTATATAAGCTAACAGACAAGTTTATATGACAGTGTTCAAACTACAAAGTCAAGCACGCAAGGAGCAGCAAAAGTCTTATCCCCTTTCCTGGGCTTCCAGAGATGACTCCTTATGTGATCAAATGCTGTTTTTTCCACAGGGGTCCTGCCTCAGTTGCTGAGCAGACTGCCTGATGCAAATCAGTGGGCAGCAATTCAAAAACCTGTTTCCTTCCCGTCATTCAGCATGTGGTCCCAGCCCTTGTTTGCTGCATAACTCTCAGCCTTGCTGTAAAGATGAAATACAGTTTCCGCTTGTTTTTTTCTGTGGCACTCATTACTCCAGTCATGTTTGTTTTTTTCCAGCACAAACTATTAATTAATTTGTTTCTGTGAAGCCCACTAAGGCAGGGGAGAAACATTTTCGCTTTATAAATAAGGAACAGAGACACAGAAAGATTCAGTCAAGAATGTCTTTTAATTTAGGATGTTCAACTTGAGATGTTCAAGAGCTGATATCCCTGTGCACGTATGATTTATTTGTATGCAATATAGGCACTGGCAGGACAGCAGTGCAGCTGCTGCCTGTCCAGAGAGGCTGCCCACTCCTCTTCTTTGGGCAGGAGACAAGAAACAGCAGCAAGATAGAGGGGAAGGGAGGATGACAGCAGGATACATGCAGTGTCTTCTTGGCCAGGATTTGCACAGCCTTGATGATAAAGAGAATGTTAAAGTAGAGGGCTGAAGGAAAAGTGATGTGACTTTGTGGGTGCTTTCTTGCCATCCTTTTGCTCTGTATCTGGTCAGGCACCAGTTCAGAGGCTGCAGCCTGTTAGGGTTATCACGCCGGTCGCTAAAGGAGTCCAGCACTCTGTGCAAATATTTTGCAGCTCAGTCAAAAGAGGAGAAAATCGCCCCTCTCCCTCTCTCACTTGGACTGCAGCATGAACCATGACCATGAATGAAGATTTGTATCAGGCAAGAAAGCATGAGCAGTCACAGGAACAAAGCTGCAGGGTCCATGTTGAGCTCACCAGCTTCCTTGGCTTTCTTCACATCATAATTTGCCAGCTACCAGCCCATAAGTGAGAGACTACAGAAACTTTCACCTGTCCAAGTTGCAGAAGTATTTATATAATCTAATCGATAAATTGCATTGATTTATTTGCACTAAGTAACTCCTTGGGATCTGGATAATAGATAAAGGGTGTGCATAGTGCTGCACAAACACATCATAAATAAATGTAGCTTACAAATCAATTACCAGGTATTAGTGATTAATCATCTCATTGTAAAATAATGTGATAGCTCTCCATTATGGATTTTTTAAAAAAAATCTGACCTAAGAGTTTTCAGAGTAATTTATTTCAGGAAGGCTGCCCTTTACGCCAGGACATACATTTTTTAAAAGGTCGTGGGGTATAAATATCATGGCTACTTACAAAGGACGGCTCCCTGAGTGGTTTGACAGCTGCCTTCATCAGAACAAATCAAGGTCCTGTTCAAATAAGTGCTCAGACATTGGGGCTGAAGGCTGGGTTCTTGTAGGGAGTTTCACACCGCTGTCCTTTTTGGCTGCTGGTGCTGAATACATAAAGTACAGTAAAGGTTACCTCAAAAGCCTGCGCACGTTAACACCTGTGACAAACAGCACAGACATTTTCCTTCATCAAGTCACTGGCTGGTTTGTTTTCTGATGTTAGTGAGAGAGCTGGGAACACCATGATGTGATGTTTTACCACACTACATTTGATGATAGTTTTGTGCAAGAAAAAGATAAATCTCTCTGACCAGAGTTAATAATTCCAGGTATGCTCAGCCCAATAAATCCCTTTCTCAGGCAGTCAAGCCAGATTAGACTGTGGCCTTCAGCTTCATTAATTGATCTTGGTGCTCCCAAGCTGGGCACAGTCAAGCTGACTTCCAGTCTCACTCATCCCCGTGATGCGTTATTATATAGCAAGAAGAAGTTTATTCTGTATCTGTGCATTATTTTTTTCCAAAACAGGACAAACTTCCTTATTCCTTTATTTTCATTATCCTCTCTTAGCACTTGAAGGGTAGTGAGGCAGGACCACACGGTGCAGTTGGCTGTCATGTGCAGATCAGGTGTTCCACATAGTGGCTCAAAGTGGCTCAAGTCATTTTTAAAGAACATTTACAGTAATTTTTATGCAGTTGTTGTTCATAGCTGCAGTGTTGTTCTTTTGCTTCTTTCTTGTGTTCTCATTTCAGGCACCTTTAGGCATGTATCACTTTATTTTCTAGCACAGCATTCTCTTTTAAGAAGAGCCAGTGCTACTTGAGCTACTTAGATTAAGATGTTTTTGTTCAAAGAGTATTTGCAGGACATGGACATGTTTGTTGCTAAACTTTCAGTTGATTCTGTTGCTGAATTTGCAGTGATCATCTGAAGTCCATTTGGACACAGATGAAGTGCTGTTATTCATTCGTAATGCGCTGTTATTCATTGTGTATGTGAACTAACGCAAACCATCTGATGACAAATTCAGCTTACAAATTAGTGCTTTCCTTCTGGCTATAGAGCAACAAAATGGTTTCAGCCCAAGGTTCAGATGACAAATAAAACCAGTTAAAGCCACTACTCCTCAGCTACTATCCCTGAGCCAATTTGTTCCAGTATGCAATAGTCCTGGGCTTGATAAGCTCATTTGTTTTTGTTAACCTTTCTACAACCACAGTGATGTTTCCTCTCAGAGCCATTTTCCAGGAGAGTGAGGAGGTGACTTACTGTGTGCTCTGGCAATCAATCAGAGCAGAGATCAGCTTTGATGGTTCAGAACCAGAGGGCTGAAAGTTTTATTGGCATTTAATGAAGACTTTTGGTACTAAGACAAATGTCTACATCTGTAGGCAGCCCAACTTTCAAAAACTTCTTCACCCCTTTTGAGTCATCATTAAAACCATCCCACTCAGTGGTTATTCCCAGGCCCACTCTCTTTTCCCAGCACTTTATTTGCACATATACTTCTAATTTCCTTTATCCCTGCTGGTGATGAAGCTTGTCCTCACGTCTTGTTTCACCTTGCCTGGCAAGCTCCATCCAACTTGGTCACCTTTGTCAGCTGTTTAAACTTTTCTGTGTTTCCATGACAGTTTTTGAAGACTTGAGATCATTGAGCAGCTTTCTGTGGAGTTCTCACACCTGCTTTTCCTCCCTGTTGTTGTGTTATTTGAGGGACTTGAGTCTACCTTTTTCTTTCATAACACTGCTGAGCAATTCTTCAGTGTTGCGCTTCACCCTGACTGATCAAAGCCTTTCTCACTGCAAACTTTGATCGACAAGTAAAAGACTTCTAGCACAGTGTCAGTCCACTCCTGTTTGCTGTACAAGGTGGATCAACCAGTAACAAGGGGAATATGAGGGCTGTGAAAGTGCTTGTATGAACAAGGCAACCTGTGGTTTAATCATTTTTCAATCTACTGCCTTGGTGAGGTGGTTTGCTGTCTGCTTTAAGCCCACTTTGCACCATGAAGTGTTCCTTGAGCTTGCTCGTTGCAGACCTAATACTCACCAGTTCAGGCTGTTTGCCAGGGAGCTCTCATATGATAAATATGAGCTGCTACATGTGTGTAGATTTACCTATTATGTATATTAAAATATATATTTATATGTATTCATGAGAGAGTGTGTGTGTGTGTGTGTCTATATACGTATCTTTCATATGTGTTTGTGTGTATGTAATATGTACTTGTATGAAGACATCTTCCTCCTTGACAGAAATTAAACTGTGAGTGGGCTGCTGTGTGTCTGACGTAGAGCATGATGGAAGGATTCTGATTTTGTCTCCACTGAAAATGAAAATGATTTAGAGTTGGCTCAGTGACATGCCACAGAGAGATGTGCTGGGGGGTGGCTCTGATGTGGGTGAGCAGCTACCAAGGCTCTCCTGGAGCCAGATGTGTAACTGGGTAGGTACCATCCCCTGCTCTGCAATGTGTATGTTGTGCGGGGCTGCACTGAGGGGGAGAAGGACCCTCAGCAAGTGACTTCCAGTGGGAAAACTCTGATATGATATTGGTTTTCCATGACAGCAGGGATGCCATGGACCTGCCATGGGAGACTGACAAGTGCCTGGGCTCCACATCGTGCATCTTGAATGTTGATTAAATGTGCAGAAAAAAGATACAACAGGACCAAGCATTAATGACCAAGGTGAGACTGGTGATGTGTTCATGGGTTGAGCCTTATGGATCGTCCAAGCAGAAAAGAACACTAGCTGGTAAGAGCAGCATCCATATTCCCAACTGCTTTATGATTTCCTTTGCTTTTCTCCTTGTTTCATTCAGTCTGCCCTGATTAAGTGATCATAAAATCTACTGATTGAAACTCCCTAGAAAAACCTCATTATATAATCTAATGTGAAACCTTTGTGTTATTTAATGCAAAGTAATGTTTTCATCAGCATCTGTGTAGCAAGTAGGTTCCCAAATGTTGCCACTGTTTCCAAAGGCAATAATTGTTCTTTTAAACCAAGAAAGTTAAAAACACACCTCTTTGAACAACAACAAAAGTTTTGCTTTTGCTTAACAAGGAAAGAAATTTAATTTTTAAAGATCACTCTATACTATTAACTTGCTTAATTATCAGAAGGGAACGGTTGCATGAGCAGGCAATTAAAATAAGGAGAAGCTCAGAAGAAAATGTTCATCAGTGCATTAGACAGACAATGGGGGAAAGTAAAATTATTTCAAGTACCATTTGAGGGAAACCATTTGGGAAGGAAATAGGATTAAGTTTTGAACAAGTTAATTTTGTTATCTAAAAAATATTTCATAGATTAACACTGTAGCATACTTATATATGAGGTAATGCCTAAGGTCCTTCAGCAACAGAGTGAATTGCTGGTCTAGACAAAGGTGCTTTGAATCGACATGGGACTCTAGACTTAGCAAAAGTTCATGGTGTATTCTGCAACTGAGGTTAGGAACAGACCTTGAGATATCCACAACAAAGAAGTATGTACTGTGCCATATTGTTTTGCTGTAGTGGTCATGGGTCAGGATATGAGCTGAGACCTGCTAAACTCAATGAATGTTGGTGGACAACCAGGCTCAATAATTTAATTAAATCAATATGCAAAGGAAGGGCAAAAGAATGATCTGCCCGCCCCAGTTGGATAGGGCTTTTGTCTGCACCTTGGTTTTCTTCAAGATGTGGGTGACGAATCATGACAAATTACTTTTCAGGGCTTTGCAGTTTATTCATTAATGAATTAATTTTAACAGGCACCAGCCGTGATCCTCCCAGCACTGCTGCTGCCACAGCTGTTCAGCCACAGCAAAGAACATTTTGCCATCAGTGCCTGAGCAGTCCTTTTCAGTACAAACTTCTCACATTCAACCTAGACTTCCCTGGAAGGTGTGCTCTGAGACATCTCCACAAAGGAGCAAAGACAGAGTGGAAGCGACCTGCCAGTCTGCTGTATATCCCCTAAAGTATGTCATCGACAGCTCAGCTCAGTCCTCATCAACATCTCATCAAATCAGCAAGCTCTGTGTGCTACAAGCACCAGGACAGAGACAACTCTTCCTCCATATATGAATGTGATGGGCCTTGGTGGACCTGTGACCCTGTCTTCAGCAGGGGGACAAGCTCAAAAAAGGAGTGTGACAATTTCCAATGCTGAGAAACCTGTGGGAGATGAAAGCATTTATCCTGCCCCGCCAGCTGCTGAATTTAGGTGAGAAATGCCAAATATATGAGAGTGTGTGTGTAGAATTAAATCTATGGGTGCTTGAAAGTAATATTCCATACGTGGTATTTAAGAATCTTAACTTCAAAATTGGTAATAGGGATCTTTGAAGGGAACCCTATAAACTGTCTTCCTGTTCCTGATGAGATGGAATAATTTATTACTTCAATTTCTCTGATTAATGCGAAATGTATTTCAAATTCGGGTCTTCCTTTAATATTTAAACTTCCCCAGGAGAGGAGTTGCAGAAGAGCAGGGTGACTGAGTGCCCTTCAACCTGAGGTACCCTCCCAAAGCAGAATAAGCTCTGTTACTATACCTTATCAGCAGTAAAAGCCATCATGTACCAACCAACTCAGCTTGTTTTAGGACCCTGCTCGCCAAGAGGCATGAACCTTGGTGTCAGCCTGCCAGGAAACAGCAGAGCCCCACAGCTCTGCTCACACATGCCAGGGAAATGAGTTTCTTAAAAAGATACCCTGTGACCTTTAAGTTGTCAAGAACATCTCCTCAAAGCTGGTGTTATCTGGGGTAAAGTGCATGGTAAGGCATTTTCCTAAGAAATCAATTTATTTTAAATCTGTTTTCTGCTATTCTTTTATGTCATTTTTGCAGGGCCAAAGTCAGGCAAAAGCATGGCGGCTTTTGTATTGTTGTTACAATACATAGAAAACAGAGCTCCAGTATGTAAAGTAGCCATTCTCTGAGCTGGTCAAAGTGCATAAGGATCCATCAGTGATGATCTTACCATAACCTGTCAAGTTCCTCAAATTGTCTAAACCAGAAAGCTGCTTTTTAGTTTACGAAAACAGTAAAAGCACAGTGTTAATGCAGAAGGATCTATAGCGTGAGAAAAGCTAAACCATGGGGTAGTGCACCAGTGGTGGGGTGGAGAGCCTTTAGAAATCTGCAGAGATAAAAATAAGAGCCCAGACAAAAGGGAGTCTGTTTTAGAGAGAATTATTTATTAGAAGATAGGAGGTTGTTACATACAGATTCTGTCCTGCAAAAGTGTCCTGCTCACAGATACACAGAGGGAGACATTTAAACCCATTAGACCTGGCTCTGGTCTCCTGCAGAGATACTCAAGACACAGCAGAGCTCTGCCAGACCTGGCTCTCGTGCTGGTGCTCAGCTGGGGAGAGGCCTGGCGTACCACAGCATCCCTGAGCTCATTACACCATCTTTATCCCACTGGAAAACCTAGCCCATGGGCTGGAAACCAGCGGTGAGGACAGCAGATGGTGCTGCAGAAGGGGCACTGTTCTTCCCTGGGGTAACTGGGACATCTTTTCCCCCAAGTAAGGAATTGTCTTCCATCGTGCCAGTGATGAACATGGCTGAGCAAGTGGCTACGGAGATACAACCATGCTATGAGGTAGCATGAGGCAAACTAAAAGAAAAAAAAAAAAAAAGGAAAAGAAAAAAGGAATATCTCTGTGATACAGAGATGAGCTCTTCCCACCCTCCCTCGCCCCCAAACCAAACCAAGCAGGAAATGCCTGAACCCCCTGCAGAGACCTCCAAAAAAGCAGCTCTGGCAGGTGGATCACAAATAATGTAGCAATTTTGCCTTAGAACAGTTGTGCTCCTAGCCATATTCCTCCCAGTTACATGGATGACCTGCTTCCTTTTGGGTTGGCAGGTAGTATTTGTCAGCCTTTAATAAGACGGCTCAGGGCTTTTCCAAGTGAAGCTCAGCTGAATCAGAAAACTGGTGTGCTGGTTTTGCACGTCCTAAGCCAACTCCAGGCGTGTGGTACGCTGCACAGAGAGTGAGCAGCATTGGTGGAGAGGCAGGGACAAGAGAAATGGCAGATGAAAGGCATCAGCCATCACATTGGCAATAACAGAAGGTCCTGAAACCAATCCTTCTGCAGATCGCTAGTGCTCTCAGCCAGCGCAGGGCTTGGTTTCACACCAGCCCTGAGACTTTGTCCTTACTCCAGGTGTTCATCTTACTGCACTCTGCCACTGTACATGTGGCAGAGCAAAATGGGTTGACCAGTGGCTGTTAAGTTTTCTTTTGATAAGCAGCCATCAATACGGACATTTTTCCAGCTCTGGCAGATTTCTGAAAGGAAGGTATTATCTAGGAGTCATCCTGTTTAACTTTCTAATTTATGGATGCTGAAGGATAAATAAATACTCTAGAGTCTGGCTTCTAAATCTGGTCCTCTGCTGAAGCCCCGTTCTTATCTACCCCTGGGACTTCTTTACTGGCTGGGTCAGAACGTGACCTTCACTTCTCTGTCTGCAAAGGCACATTTAACTCTGTTTCTCCTTATTAAGTCTCAGTCTATGGCTCCAGAGACTACACGCAAAATCTCGGGTGTAATCCCCCCTTGGCCTATAGTCTACACGAGCTTTTGGCTACTATCATGACTCTTCAGTCAAGAGTATTGCCCTTTCAGTCCACAATAATCTGAAGAGAAAACTATAGTTGGTAAAGGTTTGTCAGAAGCATTACATAATTGTCAGAAACAGCTCATCTCATATCTCTATTCTCATCTCATCCAAGACTGGTCTTTGTTAGCTTGGTACATTAGAAACCTTTGAAACTAGGGACTTGGCAGTGAATGCTTACAGCTGATGCCAATGTCACTACAAAAGACTAGTCAGACCTTAGAAGACACAGTTTGTGAGCATTTTCCTATCACTTTCAAGGTTGGAGGTACCGAGGATGGGGAATAAATGCTCAACATTGAACTAGATTTGCCACAAATATTTTTTTAAATCAGGTTTTATGTCCCTAAGGCACTTGGACTCCTCTTTCTGGAACATATACCCCAGTAAGTCTGATGTTTGGGCCTTGGAAGGTTAAGATTAGTGTTCCATGAAGGTATAACACACTTACGTAGTTGAAGGGAACAGATTCTCTAGGCCCACTGAATTATCAAAACCTCTCAACAATCATGGCCACATCTTCAGTTTTTAAGGATTTCTATGGCATTGGTTGTGCTCCAACCTTCTTCACCCTTTGGAAAGGGCAATACCCTGCTCCAATACGGGAGTTCAGAAAGCCAGCACTCTGCTTACAATTTGCTGCAAAACAACAAATCTGGGAGTTTGATCTGAAATGTAATCTCCTTCCCTTTTCTCTCAGCCCCAACGTTTAAAAAAAAAAAAAAAAATTGCCCCAGCCTGGTCTGAGGCCTAATTCCAGCTTGGTCAAGCAGGATGCACACGGAGCCGATAGCTTGACATTAAAATCAGATATTCTGCTAAAATTTATAGGTAGCGTTTTAACTCTGTTTCTATTATTCCCTTCTGGAACTGTTTTTTCAGCCACCCATGAGGAAAACTTGTTCCTCCTAGGACTTCTTGAAACACACTGATGAGTGAAGCTCACCTGTCAGAGCTGCATGGGTGTTGTAGATGAGAAAAGTTCTCACTGATATTTTCAGAGAGAAAAGGCAGGAGAGAGGTATATTTTCTCTCCAGAGCGTGTGCGCAAAGGCAGGAGGCATGACAGCCTTTTTTCCTCAAGACCAGATGAAGTTGGCCCCTAAAGTGCACCTGCAATGATGCACAGCAAACTGAGCATCCTCAGGGTGCCACCTTGACATAGGCAGCGCTTGACTCATCCAATCTTTTTGGGACCCCCTGTTCTGAGGGCTCTGGGGAGGTGTGCTGCGAGGTAGCTCTACGTGGCTGCTCTAAGGAAGTCTGACAGAGAGGGCAGACACAGAGAAGCTAGAGAAGCTCAAAGCAGAGGAGTGCAATTCACTGGGGCTCCAACAGTGCACGGCTGAGAGGCCGTTACCAAGACTTTGTGGCACCTAATCGTCATTATGTTTTGAGTATCTCAGCTGGGCATATAAGACCAGTTCTAATAATATCCAAAAGAAAGAATATGTTCTCATTTGTACAGTGTACAGCATTACAGGGGAATAACCCATTACATAGAAAGATTTTGAACATTAATTACAGTATCTTTTATAACTTTATAATTTAACTGCCAACCCTTTCCCTTGAAATTAATCATGGATGTACATCATATAATCAAACAAGCTTTTTTAAAAAGTACATCTTAATATAAATAGTTTATTCAGTGCATGGTCGTGTATACAACAAATAATAAACAACTCTTTTGTACAAGGCAGAAAGCTGCCTGTACAGAACTATGTCAGTTTTGGAGCACAGAATCCAACGATGATTAATGCACAAAATCTTACACATCATGCAACTCTATGCCAGTATTCCAACTTTCTCCCATGCAACAGACATGATGACCTAAATGGAAACCTAACTACATTTTTTAAACGATTGTTTCCAATAGCATGTATAAGTATATGTTGTTTAGGGGTAACCTGTCCTAACGCTTCCTCCTACACAATATTCACTTGCCTGTTACAGTGAAAGGACTTTTACAAATAAGACATTTCTTATAAAAAAATTAAGTCACCTTAATTCCACAGTTTCTGTCTTTAGAAAAGAAGCCACAACAATAGTTTAACATGACACACAAAATGGAATTAAGAGAAATCTACACCGGAGGACAATTTTATCCCTTTCTGTTAACTTCCACTTGGGATAACAAAACAACTCAGTTCCTACAGACTGGGGTTAGCACAAGAACTTTACCAGAAACTACAAATCTATAAAAATTTATATTTCATTGTGTTTAAAACCACAATAACACTGTTTGCTTGAGCCTGAGACACTAACTCTCAGTTCCAACCCTGAATTTTTAATTATTTTTTTAAAGACATAGCTTTAAAGACCCATTGGAGTTCAGAAATTGAAAAGTTGCGCTATCCCAAATTAAAGGATACATTTTTTATCAAGCCTTAGATATAAAACGTTAAGCCAAGGAAACAACAGAGTTTACATATTTGTTTTTTGTTTGCCCCTATAAAATATACAAGCAGTAAAATTTCCTTTGAAGAGCAAAAGTGGTCTTTTTCTGTTGGAAAGGAAATTCTTATCAGCAGTGAATGCTGTTAAATGTTTTTGTTTTGTACTCCACAAAGCATAGGAGACAGAGAAAAAGAGAGAGAGAGAGAGAAAGAGAGAGAGAGAGAGAAAGAGCTTGACATTTCTTCTCCGAGATTTATTCCGCAGTTATGTTTGTTGGCTATCCAAGTGCCTTGTGATATGCACAAGCATATTCTACATTATTGGGGTATATCCTCTGACAACCAGTAGATCTAATGGCTGATAAACGAGTGACCTATGCAAGTTCGGTGGCTTGTCCTGGGCAATTGAATGTTTGGATGAAAGACTGCTATTAAGAATTCAACTGCATCCAGAGGTAAGGTTCTGTTAGAGAGCACTTGGCTTGCCTGAACCTGGCTACGTTGACTCGTTTTGGCTCATGGATTTACCCCCATTTAGCACTCCTGAAACACTTCTGCTCTTTGTTGGGGTCCCACTTCCTGATCTTGAGAACTCTGTGAGATCGTGGAGAGAAGGCTCTTTGTACATGGCCACTGCAAAGCAAAAGAGAGGAATACATCAGCATGTTATGGGCTACTCAGTCTGTTGGTGCAAAGTCTAGCTGCAAAACGTTGGGACTTTTCATTCAGCAATACGCAATGTAAGGAGCGAATGCAACACAGCAAGGACACCTCTTCCATTTCAAATGCTCCCTAAGAATCTCTAAGCTCCTCTTCAGGGAAATGACATTTTAGAGAAGACAAAAAACACAGCTCCTTCCCTCTCCCAGTTAAATCACCCCCCTACCTTAAAGAAAGAGCATATGAAAGCTGGTTCTTTGGGAGAAAAGCAGCACCTCCATACATCAATTGAGATCTCCCTCTTTATATTGACCAAAGAGGGAGCCAAGTCTGACCTGATCCAGATGCTTCAGTTAACTGGGATGACTCCAGGTCCTGGCTTTTATTACAAAGCAGTATACGTATGCCACATGCCTTATTACCTTTAATGTAACCTGCTGATACCACATTAATTACAGTTTAATAAACACTGGACATTAGAGCTTTATCTTAGGCAAAAATAGACAAACATTCTGTAACATAAAGCATACATTGACAAGCTATACAGCAAGTCCTTGATGGCCTGTGAGCAGGTGTTTAAGCCATTCCAGGCAGAGCGTTTATCTCTTTTACAGAGACACCATGGACTTTGGACACAAAGAAACTAATATGTTTATTTGTTAAGATTAGAGAAATGGAGAGGTAAGTCGAGAAACACATCTCTGACACAAAACAAAGTCAGTTCATGTAGATGGAGCAAACCCAAGCAATTACCTTTTAATGGTTTTGGAAGGAAGTGTGCTGCAGGTTTATTTTTTTTCACGTGGTTTCCTTTCATTATTTCTCCTTCTTTGTTAAGACCCAAATACCAACCCCGGCCAGACTGTTGCTGTCTGTAGATCATTGAAGAATACGTCACGTAGTAGTTTTCAAATACTGATTCTTTGAACTTACATTCAGGTGTAAAATGTTCCTGTAAGAAAGCAATAGATCAATATGTGCAGTGTTGAATCTCACTTCAGTTAATGAAACAGCATCCGATATTCATTGCTTTCCCGACAGTTAAAAGATGTACCTCTCACCCTTCACTATCCAATTATAAAACATGGGCCCTAAAAGAATTAACAAAAGAGTAACACAATTTGAAACCCATGAAATGATGCTGTGAGCAGCTCAAAGTAGTGTAATAAAATCTTTTTGAAGTATGAGTAAAAAGTCTAAGTGAAGAATTATTGATTGATGCAACTAATGGTCATTAGGCAGATGCAGCCCTGATGTCAACCCCAAGGGACCACAGCTGTGGTCCAGCCCCACAGGTGAGATGTGAGGCCACTGAATGCCTTTGTGCATTAACTCCTGGCCTTAACTGCTTATGAGAAAAGTGCAATCAAAATTCAAAGACTACTGCCCAGATTCAGAAGAGGATAGAGACATGAAACATGGATCTTGGAGGAAAATGGTCCTGACGGCACCAATCAGTTGCTTCCTGAGGCCTCTGGGTGCTTCAGGTTTTTTTAACATTGCAAGTTCTGATGACACCTCACCTATGGACCCATAAAATTCAGTAAAATCTTAAGGAGGAAAGGCTTGGTCTGGTGATATAAAAGTTGGTACCACAGTCCTGCCTGTCCTGGCACCACACTGCACCCAACTATTTGTTGGTCTTTCCTTGTGAAGGCAACCAGCTTCAGTGGAGCTGCCCTTGTGCTTAAAATATCCTACAGCAGTGTGGAAGAAAGGAAAAAACCGGTGCTTGCATAATGATTGTAATTTTGATTTAAAAAAAAAAAAAAAGGAAATTCAATATCTCAGGAGCTTAAGATGTTCTTATCTAGTTTCTTAAATAGTCTTCTCAGAGAAAAATATGGTATTTAAAAAAACCCAAAACCCAAACGATGCATTTACTCCACATCTTTTGCCATTTTATCTTCGCATAGAAGAAAGAAAAGGCCTCCCATCCTCTGATTGGCATTACTTTCTACAAAGCATGGGAAGTAAGCAATTTTCTTTTTTTTCTTCTAGCTAATTGTCTATTTAGCTAATTGACAATTGGTTTCAATTGCTGTCAAATGGGGACAGTCACTGCATTTTTGCAAGATTTCTAAATAAAAGCCTTCTCTCACTGCCCAGCCTATCCACGTTAACAAAGACAATTGCAAGTGTATCATCCAATTAGCAACAAAATGGAAAACTACAGTGCTCCCACCAGAAGATTATGGTTCATGTACAGTAATTTGGAGCTGTTTAGGGTAAAGGTCTGCTTGTACACAGCAACAGAGGGTCAGATTGCAAACAGAACCATAACATTTACTCTGGCTCTCTTAGGAAGCAAGTTCACCTCCCTCTAAGCAGCAGGAGCCAACAGCCCACAGAGACCCCTGAAACAGAGGACAGAAGCAGTAGGGGCATAGAAAGGCAGTAAAAGACTTCTTCACTCTTGATTTTTCTCTTGGGTGTGAGGCTTGTGATAACAAGCCGTGGGGGAAGCACGGTGCTGCTATAAATGAGTTTGCAGTTGAGCCATGCTCAGCCAGACAATGGCCTGATGGTCACACCAGCCTGGTGGCCACCTCTTATCATCATCACAAGCAGCAATCCCCACCCTGGAGCATCTCATAATTCAGTAATAATTACCATGGCCAGGGTGGTGATTTCTCACCACAAACAGCGGGGCATGGGAAAAAAGACACCTCTCACAACAAATTCCCACAACAAATTCCCACAACAATTTGTTTTTACCACAACAAATTCCCTCCCAATTTTTCCAGCACTAAAGCAGCCCACCTTGCTCACCTGACTGGCTTAGCAGCAAAACTGCAGAGGCAAGCTCTGAATGAAGAATGCTAGAAAATGTGCTGATTTGAGGGTATTAAAATTGAACTGTGCATTTCTGAGATTGGCAGGTCCATGTGCCAACCCAACTGTGTATGAACAAGGCTACTAACAACACATCAGTTCAAAATACAGCGCAGAGCAGCAAGTGCAAAATGACCATAATATTATCTTTGCCGGCAAATTCTTTACCAATTTACTGAGGAAGCGCAAGTTAAAGTTGGGAAAGGGTTGAGTGCCTCAATTAAAACCAATCTTTTCCAGCAGCTCACATAGCTGATGAGATGTTAGAAAGTACTGAATTCTAAGACCAGTTTTCTCCTGTCTCTCAGCTGTCCTTTTAGTCAATTTTTTTCAAAGAAATAATTCAAATGAATTTTGAAAAGTGCAGTGTTATGAATATATTGTTACACAGAACAGAAGTCAGGGATGATGGCACCTACGTGATGGTCAATTGCATTCACCCAAGCCCTTCACACATACACCCTAACAATGAATGAATGAATAAATAAAAGTTAAAGAAAGTGTTGGATTCACTGTAGTCGTGACTCAGCCATGCTTAAGTAAGCAAGAAGATGAACTGTCAAGAGCTTCTTCTTGGTTTTGAGCTGTTCAGCTGAACTACTGAAACATTCCTTCATGAATAGATATGCAGCTGTATGAAATACACGAAAAATAATTAAGAAAGAGTAATTTGGTGTATGATAATATGGTAAAAAGGCCACATGGCATTCACTTAGAGTGGCTATTTCCAGGCAGCTGACTAGATTACATGTAAAATAACTCAGTGTCTTCCATACAAATAGTGCATTGCAGGTCTGCCAAGGCTGAAAGCTCAAATACTGTAAAAGCAAAGCTGGAATTCTTCCTGCTCCAATTATGCAAAAGCTGTGAAGCCAAAGACCAACAAAATTATCAGCCATCACACCCACCTACACTGCAGGACTGAATAGTAATTATTCTGGCCTCTAAATGATTGTGTTGAAGGAATTCAGATTTCCCATAGACAGAAAATGGAAAATCTGCTATAGAAAAGTGTCTTCAAGTTTGTGTCATAGTATAGAAGTCTCTTACTAGTATGGCTATAGGCACAGTGCACATAAAGAGGGCAAAGACACTTGCTCTCTCTATATTGCATTCTGTCTTTGCATCATGGATGCCATCAGCAAGGGACATCATTACCAAATAATTTATGTATTACTAAGTTTAAGTTCTTAGGTCAATACTGAGCTTGTTAAATGCCTGTATATCACCACAGGTTTAATGTCCTGCAGCTACCCTACAGTGGTTGACCAGAACAATCAGAAATTTTATTCAGATGGATTTAATGCTAGGGGCACGAATAAACGAACAAGAAAAGAAAAAATAAGTTAAAAAATATTTGCAAAAAGTGTTGGGTACTTGGGAAACTTGGAAAATGTTCTTACATACTGAGTATACGATTATGTCCCATGTGATCAATGGCTTCACGTATGAGATTCTTTTTTTTTTCTCCACTTAATGAAAATTGGATTTTTTTTTTTTCCCTCCATATCCTCCTGATTTTTTTTTCAGGAGTATAATGTAGCCCAAGATTCCATTCTATAATCATGAATTTTTGAAGGAGCCTCTTTAAGGCTCCAGAGTAGTGATTTTCTGCACCACTGAGCCTGCCTTTTTTATTAACAGAGATTGATTTTCTCCATCTTGGCATGTGAAGTTCCAAGGTGTATCCTCTGGATCATCACCCTATAACGTGCAGCAATATCAACAGCACAAGATGTGAATACTTCAGCTTCAACGTTATCAGAAATAACAGCTTTAAATCGCCAATGTGGCAAGACTGAAGAAACTGGCATTCATGAAGCCAACAAAAGCTGTTTGCTATAAGAAACTTACAATTATCTTGAAGCTATTTAGTCTGGATCAGATCTATTAGTTCCCACAGATAGGTTCCAATCCCACAATATTATCCATTTTGCTTAAATTTACCTATTTTGAGGAATCCTTGTGATTTCAGTGGGAGCAAGTCATCATATATGAACATGTATAAATCTCGTAGGACTGTAATTAGGAAGCCTGACCATGTCATTGTGACTGTATACAACAGTCACTAGTCACAGCAAAAGACTTGCTCATCGAAAAGCTACGTGGGCTTTTGAAAGCAGAATCAGTGCACTGTGCAGCTTTATTTGGGCTACGGCCCTTCCAGGTCAGTTCTCATAGAGGCATCATGGGTAGCACAAAACCCTAAGGAGGTGCTGTAAAGCTGATATAACTGCTGCTAGAATGAAGAAACTACCGTTAAACAGGAATTTATGTAAGGCTGTAATTCCCCTCGAATACACTACAAATTAAAGGCATGTGTACAGGCCAAGCAATGAGGCAAGAAAGAAAATCGAATAAAAAACTATATAGAAAAGACACTTAATTCCTTCATCAGGAAGCCTGCTTACTGCAGGAGTGATAGAAAGGCACAATTTCAGGTAGCACCAGAAGCTACCTTCCGAGCAGGTCAACTGAAAAGCAAGAGCTGCCTCAATACACGACCTGCACAGACATTACAGAAAACAGGGATGTTGGAAAGAATGTACTTCTTGAAAATATGCTGGGATAGATTCTGCCTGCTCAACCTGGATGAGAAATAGAGTCATTTTACATCACTGAAGGCAGCGAAGCAGGTAATTATCTATATTGAGTACACAGGTAGCTGTATATAGTGTATGAATACTCAGAGCCCACTGAGGCTGGTGGATCATTTCAGCAGCTTTGGGATCATGCCAGCTGGTGAATCCTGCTCCCATTCAAAGCCACCAGAGAACTCCCTTTTCCTCTTAGAAGGTTCATGATTTTTCCCCGAGCTTCCAATCCTTTTCATAATTTTCCTAAGCTCATTATCTGTGTTCCCTGTGACAGAAACTTCCACAGGTGAAGTCGGCTTTGCAGAAAATGTATTTAAAATGTGCCCATTGTTGTTTTTTATCATCAGCAAATTTCTTGCCTTATTTTTTCACAGCTTTCTTCTTTCAGCTTTTAATTTTGGAAAACAGCACATAAAAGTAGCCACTGTGCCTCTTCTGCGCCATTCATTACTCTACATCTCTCTATCATGTCTCTGCTTACTCATCTCTTGTCTTAACTAAGCGGGCCTAATCTTTTCAAATCTCTCCTCATATGAAAGGTTCCCTCTGCCTCTAATAATTTTCATTACCCTTCACTGAATCCTTTCAATTTTTGTTCCTCTATCATTTCTAGACCTGAAACACAACATTTCAAAAAAAGCTGTACCATTGAGTTGCATAATGGAGGTAAGATATTTTCAGCTATTTGCCTTGTGACAAAGTGAAACGGTCTTTACTGTTCAGCCTCACTATTGTGCATTTGTACAAAAGTTCTGTCTTTTAAGTTGTGTCTCTGATAAATACGGTCCAATTTTATAGTATTTCTGACCCTCTGATCAATCAGTGTTGCCGAGCTTAAAAATTAAAGGAAGGGAGAAGGAAGCAAAAGTCAGATAGGACAGCTTTCTTCCCCAGAACTAGAGCAGAGAGCCCCAAGGATGCTAAGCAACCTATTTTATAACATACCCATTACTACACAGATAACCTGCCAGCCACTGCAATCAGATTTCTAGAAGTTACAATTGACATCAAATCCTGGTATGGTCAAATCTCTCCAACACAGCTGTTAAGCAAAATGTCCTCAACTTAAGTGTGTCACGCATAACTTTTTTGTAAAAAAAAAAAAAAAAACACCTAAGTTGAAAAACTCCTTTTAAGTTACAGGGACTGTGTTCTGCTTTCATTTACAGCCAGCCCTACATCCCACCCATTTTAATGGCCAAGCCCTAAGACCACTGCCATTCGCTGAAAAGGGACAGTGGCATGAGATGCGCCTGAGCCTTAGGAGACGTCACAATTGCCTTGTTTTGAGTGAACTACTTGTGGTTTATTCGTCTGACAGCTCTCCCTTTGGCTTGGCATGCTACTGCCTCAGAGGGACACGGGGACAGTGAGTGAAATCATGCAAAGCCTGGTACCTTCCACCCACTAGCAACAAGCTGCAGCAGGAATGCACCAAGAAAAAAGTTGCACCATCTGGCAGATGAGAGTGGCATGAAGAGCCAGCACTTTGTCACAGCCTGGCTGCTGCACAGGGAAAATGTCTGCAAGCTGGTAAGAGCAGCTGAGAAAGAAAACACGTTCCTGTCCCAGTAGCCCTTTTACACAATTACTCTTGTGTTTTTCTACATGTTTTTCCACTGGTGGAAACTGGCACTGCTGCCGCTGGGTCGCAGGGCTGTAACTATTGATTACTGTGCTCCTGGAACACGGTGGCTTGGCTGGCATTTGTTGAAACACCACCTGGGAGCAAGGGGCAAGAAGGGCAGCACAACCTTTCTCCTGCCACACCAAAAGCCCTGGCCATACCATCCCAAAATTCTGCTTAGAGTTACATGGGCTGTGAGGGCTGCAGGAGGCAGGGAAGCTGGGATGGGGTTCAGCAGGAAGCAACAACACCCCAGAGCACACCTGGCCTCAGTGCAAAGAATGAGCAGCACTGCTGGAGCTCTGCATCACCAAACAGCTTTGTGGTTGCAGCTTCCCCAGCACCAGGGAGCTCCCCAGACAGGCACTGCAGAAGCAGCTGGGCTAATTAAAGGAGTGTGGGATTTACTGCTGTATCCTAGACACAGGACATCTGCCCTGGGGTAAGGAGATGGAAGAGATCTCCTTCAGACTGTCATCCATGAATTCATGCAGATTTATATTAAAGTGCTAAAAACCAATAATCTAATCAGTGTTTGCAGCAAACTCTAAATCTGCCTGTTTAATTACAAGCAGGGACATGACCCTTTTAGCAGTGGATGCTCCTGAAATTCTATGGAAAAAAGGAAAGCACACAAAGGTTTCTCTCTTTTGAGGGAAGAGCAGCTGAAAGAACAACAGTCAGAACAAGTGCTACAGTCCTTCCCGTGGGAATATGTGATAATGGGGAATGCTGTTTCTGTGGTAACCTGCAACCTGGCTGAAAGCCTGTCTGTACAACTGCTGTGAGTTATGATGGGTAGATCGATGTGGAAGTGATCTCCTTGTCCTTTGCCGCTTTGGTGAGGTGCCACCCTATGTTCCTGATGGAAAACTTGCTGAGATAGTGCTCTTCCACCTGAAGGCTGGGCAGGTAGCTCTCTCAAGCACAGCCTCAGCTCAGCTCTGACTTCACCGAACTACCACCAAGCTGCCTCACTGACATTAAAGGAGAAAGATGAGGTGCACCCCAGAGGAAGTGCTTAGAGACAGATGCTGCTGAACGAGCTCTTTTTCTGCACACTAGAAATGGTGGGAATGGTTGGACTCGACGATCCAGTGGGTCTCTTCCAACCTGGTTATTCTGTGTGATTCTGTGTGAAATTGCCTCTGCTCACTGACTGCGAGAAGCTGCAAATGGAAGGTAAATAACAGCATGAGCAACAAGAGAAGAAATAATGCCACATTACATCAAACAGATCCTTGCTTCACTGTCAGCTTAGAGTCTAGTCCACATGAAAGGACAGCCCTGCCATTTGGCCTGTATATTTTATTAATATGGATGCATATTTATGGTACTATGGATTAGCCGATACTTTGGCATTCAACGCCGTCTTTTTCATGGGAGTTCTCAGCAAAGGCATTTGTCCCGTCTGCTGCTGTTCCTTGGGTGCAGTTAGCAGTGCTCTCAGAGGGCTGCTGTTCTCTCCCTAGACTATCCCCTTGAACTGCCTGGGCTGGAATTGCTACCCTAGACATGCTTCACCTGTATCAATACTACCAAACGTGTTTTGGGAACCCATTGCAAACCTCTGTGAAGTACTAAATGCACCATAGTCTTTGGACTTGCATTACATTCTAAAACCAATATCTATATCAAACTAATATGCCTATTAATTAAGTTTCTCTTCTGCAAAGCATTAAACTGCATAATTTAAGACATATAATGTCAGTGTCAGGGAAAGTTAGGCAGATCATCACACTACACAAAAGCAGTGACTCTTTCAGGACCTGGTGTTATGACCAAAGGAAATACTACCCATGCCTTTACTGTGTTTTGGTTAGCTTTCTAATGTTCAGGTAGTTTACAAAGAAACTTAAACTCCTTGCTTTAAGTAATCCAGGCTCTTTGATATTTATCACTATTAATTCTACTTACTTGCTTATTATGAGCTGTAAATAAAAAGGACTGAGCTTAATAATGATGGGAATGTCAGCGTCTCAGGGGGCTGGTTAGCTCCACCCTGACCAAACCATCATCTCTGTATGACCAAATGGTAATGAGACCTTTTCAAATGAGCCTGATTTACTTCAATCCATTTATTCATGAATGCAATGGATGGATGTTTTTCAAATCTCAGCAGCTTGACAGTGCCAGGACATTACTGGCAGCCAAACCCTGCTTCTTGATATAGAGCTGAGATGCTCTTTGGAATTCCTCTGCTCTTGTGGCTCCCTAAATTATGCTATTGAACATATGCTGCTAAGAGGATCTCAGAGGGATGTTTGTATTAGATGGCAGGCTAATCGAGGGATTTGAGAGATTTCAGATGGAAAAAAAAAGCCTTAAAAACAAGATAATCGAGGATTATACAAGGGAGATAAGACATAAAAGTGACCCTTTATTTGAGAGTTGATGCTAACTGGCAGAAAGGATTTGTTTCAGCAGGTGAAGATCCCACCTAAGAAGGGACACTTATGCAGAGAACACGCTAAATTTATCTCTGTAAATGACAAATACACATTTCTCATAAGCAACACTTTGAAGGTGAAATTAATGGAAATTCGAGTTTCAGGGAGTTTTCCAGTACTTTGCACACAAAAAACTGTGCAGCAGAACAGAGCCCAACCTCCTCTGCAACAGACACAGGCAACAGGAGCCTGTGTGTAACTCAGGGAAGTCATGCACAAGCATTTTAAACACTACATTGCTCTAACAAGCAAGTTGGCATCACGTAGCTTAAGAAATGGAAGGCTTCATGTTACAGTCAGTGCTGGAACCACAGCGCACTCAGCCTGGGTACATCCCTAGGAACAGCTCAGACAGCCTGGGAGGGCAGCAAGGAGCTACTTCCACATCCCATCAGCCCCTCGGAAACCAACCCAGACAGATCCACAGGGAAACCTCACTGAAAAATCAGACAGGTCCACAAAGCTGCCTCCAAAATACAGTTCCTTTGGGTTTTATAATTGTTAATTCTAAACAGGGACCATCAAGCCACAAAATGCAGGAAAAAACATTTCTAATACCTCACTCTATGGGCCATGTCATTAATAGCTAGAAACTGGACTGAATATTACGTGTCCTCCTAACAGTCCTCCATCTGTCCTAATGAAGCTAAGAATAAATGCTTTCTTTTTCAGTGATTTATGGGAATTTTTCTATAAAACAAGTACCCAGTCAAATGGGAACCCCTTTTCTTCCAAGAGACAGAGAACACAGAGATAAGCTTATAAAGCTCTGTTTTCTTTCCAACACAGCGATATGGACTTTGCCAGGATCCATCATCTGGCTGTTTCATGACTCCCTGCTGCCCCTGGGCTATGTAACAGATTACTCTGAAGCCAGAATTTTGGGAGACACCGTACTAAGCAGCAGAGGAGAAATGAGTCGCTGGTAAAACACTTGCAAAGGTAATTTAAAGTTGGAAGATACCAAATGTCTCTGGGAGGTGCGATTTAAAACTCTAACCTAAGATAGCCTGGACTGCAATCACAGATTTCTGGAAGGGTGTGGAGCAGTTGCTCCATGAGCCAAACACTGCAGATCTCTGTATTGTAATATTTTGACAGGTGAGCTGTTGCCACTCTGAGTTACCTCACAGAGAAACAAGCAGCAAAACACTAAATTCAGACATATGCATGACCACTCCCTGGCTTACACGCCTGTACCAGAGTATCTCTCAGACTTCCTGAGACTTTGAGTCAAGGAAAACTTAATATCTTGGACTCAATCTCAATTTTTCTGACCCATCAAACCGACAGGAAGCTCCCTAAAAGGATTTAGAAGGGTTTTAGTGCAGAGTGATCTTCATTCCTAAATCATACAAAAAGATGAATGGTGTGAGCACCTTGATTTTAAAACCAAACCTTGTATCTCTGCTACAGAAAGCCCTTTTAAGCACAGATAAAACGATGAACTTCCAGCACTAGATTAACAAATACTGTTTGTTGTACTGCAAGAAGGAATCTGAAAGGTAAGTCCAAAGCTTAGTTTGAAAACTACTGTTGTATATTTTCTTGAGAATCTAGAATGCCTTCTAAAATCTGGTTATCTACTTCCAAGTCAGCAAGTAATATCTGGCTGCAACCAGAGAGCAGAGAGCTAAATCACCTTGCAACTGAAAGTATAAAGGTGAGCTTGTCGATCAGAAAAGCTGATCATGTTTCAATTTACCTCCTGGTTGATCATCCATTTCACCGTCCAGGGCTACTTGTTGTTAGTATAACCTAATGAGCAGCAAAAAAGGCTGCGGGAAGATGTCAGAGTGCCCTAAGGACTCAAGGGAAGTGCTGATGAATCCTATCACCTGTCTAAAGAAGTCTGCATAAGGAATATGTGCCAGCAAGTTCAGAAATGTGGTTTTTCCCATGGGCAAGCAAGACTCCTGGGACATCCTTGTGTTCCGAAAGCTTTGAAGCTGAGCCTGTGGAGACCAAACGGGGTAACTAAATGCCATTTAAATTCTACCACTTAAAATAAAATAAGAGTACCAATGAAACAAATAGGATTCATCTATCTAAAAAATCCCTGAGGATCTGAGTCAAAAATTGGCCCTGCGTGTGCAAGTTTGAGCTCTGATTCATCTCATCTACCTTCAGGCACTTAAACACCAAAGTTAGGAGCTGGGTCAGTCAGGGATTTTCCTGTCCTCAATGAAGATAGCTGGGATACATTATCCCTGGAGAGGGCAAGGGAGGATGGATCAGCTGGGTTTGACTCCTTCAGCACAAAACCCAGGTCTGCTAAAGTCTCTGATGTGGGCAGAGGTGGAGGGATGGGAATGGGAGATAAGACCCAGGTGGGAACAGAGGGAGAAGAGACGGGTGAGAGATGCTGTGGGCAAAGTGAACGGGAGGCTGGACTTCTCCTACCAAACCACAAACTGAGTTGCAGAGGCGCTGGCCCTGTTCCTCCCTCAGTGTTACTTTGGTGGATGAGGCCAGTCTGTGACCTTTGCTGGAAGCTTTAATGGGACTGGTCCATCCCAGTGTGCTGTGGCTCAGCAGAACAGCACAGGCTGTCCCCAGGTGGCCCTAAGTAGCTGTCCCCAGTCACAACATGAGATGGGTTAAATGAGCTTTAATAGCAAGTATTTTATACAAGAGGATTTCAGTTCTGATCTAGTCCAAGCCAGGGAGAGTCTGTCCCAGATCAGCCTTGGCATCAGCAATCTGACTGCTGAAATGGAAAGAAATTACCTTGGGTACATCCGAGATACATTTTTTTGCTTTGCAATATTTACAGGGATTTCTTTCCTCTTCACTCAAACAGCCCCCAGACCTTACAGTCTTATTTTGGCAAAGCTCCCATTGAAATGAATCATGACTTTGCCTGAGTTAGTGCTCCAGGACCGAGCTCTAAATTATTAAAAGTGAATGATATGTAAGAATTTATGTCAATTTTCAAAACAGCTCAGTAAATTTAAACAAAAATCCTTCTTTGAAACTAGCAGAAGGTATGTGGCTGAACTCCCAGTCTGCTTTGAAATCTAAGCCCTAGCTTTTTAGTGAAACACAGCGCCTTTTAAACCTCATATTTTAATCATCACACTTTAGTACAACACAGAACTCCTGCTTTGTTCCTTTGCTTCAAATACAACCTCCACCATCAGCATTACAGAGTAAGTGAGCCCCTTGCATCACAAACTGACACTGTTCTTGTGGGGAAGCTGTAGACTTGTACTTTTTTCTATAATCTACTGTCTGAACAGGCAAATGTATCTTCCCAGTGCAACCTGTCAATATCTCTTCTTGTTCCTACACAGCACCTTCAGGGGACTCGGACTGAATACCGAATATTGCTTTAGGCATTGCATTTGCATTAGTAAAATTAGCCATAGGCACAGCAGCATTTGTAGTTCAACATAATTAACTCTTCCTTGGATTTCAGAGTTTAGTCTGTGCCACCTACACAGCCAGGTGAGTTGGTGGTGTTTTGCTAAACTGGAAGCAATGTACATCAGACTGGGGCTGGCAGAGCTGCAGGTGCCCAGTCTGGCAGTGACTTATTTCTGGGGCAGGTGACTTGCATGAAACTTTTAAAGAGTTACATCCAACCACCCTGACCCCGGTCTCAGCCCTTTGCCATATCCATGGGTGCTCAGAGGGACCAGCTACTTGTATTTACTTAATTTAGCAACATCACACAAAAATTATCACCTTATCAGGGATTCCCAGGCTTTCATTACAGTGGAACATTTTTATAATTATTCATAACTGGCTTAGCATAGGATGTCTGAGTGCACAGAGTAACTATTTTCTTTCTGTAGGATGTAACAGTTTAGCTGCTGGTCTTGTCTTTTTAAATTCAGATTGGTGAAATTCAGCTCTTTGCTTCAGCGTATCCCACCACGGGATGTTTGTTATTGAAAGGTGGCTTCTGCCAGAGCTGAAAACACAGCCACACAAGCACAGAATATAAACTGTACAATGATGTGCAAGAAAAAGATTAATTTCTTCCGCTAGATTTTGCAAAGCCATTACCTGGCTTTGAATGACATTTCCAATTCTACACTGAGAACTGCTAAAGCATTTACATAAGAATGCAAAAATGCACACATTATCACTGCAGGAAGCACTTAAAATTTAAGATAATTATATAGTATGGAAACGTTTTCAAAGGACTCAAACAAAATAACAACTAATTCTAGAGAGTCACCATCTAAGATGATTATTACTCTGCACTACTGCTGATCTCTCACTAAAAAAATCCTTCTCTTTACAATTATATGCACGCTATAAATTCCTACTTTGTTCTTCCACCATCAAGCTCCTACAGCTGCCACTGACAAAATTTGCATTCTCTGAGAGCTTAACTAGAGAGCCAAAATAATCACACTGAGAAGGGAAGTAAAATGCTGTGTTGCCATACTGGGGTACAAGCCTCCTTCACCCTTGCCTTACTGTGGGTCCTCTCCTGTGGGCTTCTACATCATTGGTTTAATGGAGCTCAGGCTGATGTAGAGAAGGAGCCTCAGACAGGGGATATGACAGGGGGATAACAGCAAGTCCTGTTTTTTTTTTTTCTTTTCACTTTTTTCTTTCCACAGCAAGGGCAAAAGTATCTACAAAACTAACAGTAAATGAAAATCTCTTGTTTCAGATACTACAGAGACATAAGAAAGTCCCATTCCAAGACTCTGACTGCACATAAATGGACAAAGTCCATTTCCAAGTCTAATTCTTGGAAATAATTGCAGTCATAGAGCTGAAACTTCCCCACAAACCTCAGTATGAGAAGGAAAACTTATAGATTTCAAATCATAAATTCTGACAAAGTACAGAGCAGTTAAAAATAGTATCTGGTAATGGGAAGCCCAGCCAACTTACTAATAAGTGTTGCTACCTGGGCTCCTGCTGGTCTTTCACATGACTGTCTCAAACGAACCAAAGCATCAGGGGTCTGAACAAACCAGAGACGTTTGATTGGCAACTGGGTTCCTGAGGAAATTTAATTAGGATTGGACTAGAAAACATTTCAGACAGCACTGGCAGGAATTCCCATCTATTAAATAACACTTTCCATGAGCAGAATGCCAGCAGCTTTTGCAAATACCTTAAAGATCTATGTGAAGATTTATTGGATAGCTGTGAGCCCGTCAGAGCAGGGCAATATGCATCCACAACAGTTATCCAAGACATCTAGGGCTACACAGTTTCTTTTTAATGGTCAGCTTGGCTAGCCTAACTATTGCACTCCAGAGACTATTTCTGCTAGCAGGAGATGTGATAATGAAGTTTCTTATACTTCAAACATAAACAGGGGTGTATGAGGTCCTGTTGCCCTGAACACAGTGGGGCTCAAAGCTAGAGGGAGCTTTGCTGGCCCCAAAGGCAGAAATCCCTTGAGTGTTACAGAAATCACTTTTACTCCAGGTTGTCCTATGGCTCCAGTCCTGGTGTTTCTAGCAGAGCCTCTGTTTCTAACATACCTCATCCCAATTGTCTCACACCATTCTCTCAGATAAGAGAAGACAGGAGTTGCCAAACTATAACATCACTTTAAAAAACAGGCTTGCCAAACGTGGTCCAAAATGAATTATAGAAGTCTAGCATAAACCAACCAGCTGCATACCCAGCATCTAGATTGCAAGGACCTGTCTAGACTGAGAGGTAATTATACAGAAAACAAGGCTCTCTGTCTTTGCAGTAGAGCCATCTTTCATGTATTGTTGTCACTGAAACCTTATCATTACTGAAAAAGACAAAAGAGATGTGCCAAATGATGGTTTAGATGTCATCTTCTTGTGTGGACACAAGAAGCTGACCTTTCAAATAAGCCAGTGCAATTTGGGGTAAGAATACTGCAACTGCCTAATTCAAACTTGACACCCTCCAGTGTAGCCTGAGACAAAGTTCTTTGCAACAGCCTCATTTCTTGGAGACAAACTTTGGGGAGCTACACCTACTAAAATGAGCGAAGCATTGTATCCAATTTCCTATTTTGTAAAACAGCAGAGATTACAGCTGTGAGAAGTAATTAATGTTTGCATTTGTGAAAATGAAGACTACTAAATAATATCTGAGTGTAATCACATTTACATAGTTGAAGTGTGCTTAGAAAAAAACCAACCCAAACCGAAGAGATTCGCCTTTCCTGATCCCAGTAGCTGCAGTAAGTAGTGATACCAGCCAAGAATGCAAAGGTCTGAATTACATGTGTAGACAGAAAAAAAGATTTCTATATTTTTAAAAAACTCACGTGAATTGCATGAACAAAGCTTGCAACTTAGCCATCAAATGATGTATATGGTGGCTTATCATTGGGATTTTTAATCTGATAGCTCTAAAATACAACAGTATATGGTTCAGTGATTTACTAATAACATACTTTTATGACAAAGGCAGAGATGCGAAGTGCAACAGATCTAAAACCCCCTCCTTCTAAGTCACATTGGTTAAAAAAATGCATTTAGATTTGAGTTGGTTTTGTTATTTCTTCATAATTTTTAATCTGTTAGTGGGCTATTTTCTGCCTCAGCACATAAATGAGAGCCTTTCGTCATCAGGGACCTTTACCATATTGTTGTTGCTCATTTACTCTGTTAGTTTTCTGAACATGCTGGGCATGCACAAAGACACACGTAAAGGACCTGTGTACCCTAAAACACTCCAGATTAAAGACTAAAGATGATAAAGGTGAAAAATATTCATCAGAGGCAGCAGGAAAGAAGGAGTTTCAGAGACAGGCAGTAATGTAATGTTCAAAAACTTCAAAAAAAAAGAAAGGCTTGGAGCTGACGTGCATTTTAGTTTCAGTAGCATCTTTAACATTTAGGGTAAACTAGTGGAAGCACTGCAATGATTTAGGAACATACTACTCCCAGTTTATCCCAAGGCTTGTCTCCCTGTGTTCCCTCCTTGCTTTTGGAAATGGGACTTAGTTGCCAGCAGCACCTCCCTGAGCTTGGATGATGTTCCCACATGAACGATTTTACAAAGACATGGAAACGAAGTTCTTGCATGTTTTGCCCAAGGCAAATAAGGAATTTATCTCACAGCACAGACTAAAAACCCCAGAACACTTCTTGCACCTCTATGGCTTTTTCTCCTGCCTCTCCTGACTCCATGAGCTCTCTCTGTGCTTTGAGGCCAAGACAAGTTTGGACTCTCTTGGTTTCTTGGTTTTCAAATCTTTTAAAAGTCCTGGAATAGCCCTAGTCCTTGGGGTCTCCTTACTATCTTCTGCTACAATGATAAACCTGCCTTTTGTGTTTTTCCACAAACTTTTTTCACACTCGGGCAGGTGCATGCAGGATTTAGCTAGGACTAGCCAAAGTGCATCCAGTCGTAAGTTCATGGAAGGAGAATGGCCACATCTTTCCTTTACAAAGCTAAAAGGAACAGGAGGAGCTGTTAATGAGGGTCCAAGCCTCCCGCCTTTGGAAAAGCAACAATTCCCAGCAAATAAAAGACTCCCTCTGTATTTACCTTCACATTTCTGTTTACCTCTGTATCTGTACCATTCATTTACAACTGAAGCAGCTCTGTTGTCCTCTGACTTCTTAGAAAAGGTATACACCAAGGAACACAGGGACATTTTCAGACTGACTCTTCTGCAACTTAATTACTGCTTTCTGGAGCTAAACAGTTTCCTGTGGCAGCATTGTGGTGACCTCTACCTGCGCTGTCCAACTGCAGAACCTCTGGGGGTATGTTTGACTGGTGAAGCTTGCTGGTAGCACACCACTAACTTCTGGGTGATAGCAAACCGTCGGCAGTATTGCCTGGCTGCCATCGAAAGAAAGCTGGGTTACCCCAGCAGCAAGGTGCAACTATGGTTTTAAAAATTAATTAGGCACTGTAGACTATAAAGCTGCTCCATCCCCTGCCAAAATGAGTCTATGACCATGTTGAGGGGAAAACGGTGGGAGGATCTGTTGGTGATCACTATATACCAGCAAAACACGGTTAATGTGCATCAACAACTGCACACGGCACCAGTTGCTGTATGTAGCTACAAGTAAGTCAAGTACTTTATTTGTGTAATTACAAGGAACTGATCCCTGGGGTTCATACAAATAATTCAGTATACTAGCTAAAAATGAGCTTTCTGAGAACATTTAAACTAGTATAATCTGATGGGATGCAGAGTTCTGGAAAATAAATGCCAAAGGGGATGAGAACACAGCTAAATCTAATTTATTTTTTAAATTAAGTGAATATTCACATTTTCCCCCCTGTATTTGCTCAGCTTTAATGAATAGCTTCTTTGCTTCTTCACTGCTGTCTCTTCCATCTTGGGCATTATATCCCAAGTTGAGGAACTGTATCCAAGGCTCAACACAACTGCCAAAGAGTATAATGCAGTTAAAATAAAGTCCTCGATATACAGTTCTGTTGCACTGCCTTTGTCCCTCACCTGAATGGACACAGCCTTTTCAGGGAGCTTCTGAAAAATAACCTCTGTTATTAAATTAATCAACTTGTGTCAAATAGCAGAGTGACAAGAGAGAAAATTTACCTGGGTAATAATTCAGCAATAAAGGTATATACAGAGGAGGAGGAAATTGGGTTGTTGCAGACACAGTAATAACATCATGAAGCAAAATCCAATATTGGAAGAGATAAAACTTTTCCGTCCCAATATTCCTTAGTGACAAGTATGAAAAGAGTATGCGTAAGAACAAGGGAAAAAAAGATGAAAGAGAGCGTCAGTAAAAAATGCCTTTGAAAAGTGAGCTAACACGTAATTAATCCCTGAAAAAGGAGATCAGAGAACGGGGAAACTTGCACAGATACAGATCTCAGTAACATGCACTTTGGGCCTTCCCCGTTTGGTTTTGCTAAGTGCTCTGCAAAGGTGATTCAGACAGATCCCAGCACAAGGCCTGACTCTTCCCTGTGAGAAATCTGCTGAGCTCTCCCCCGTTACACCCACCTAGAAAAACAACGGGTATATGGGGGCAAGTGGGTTATTATGGTGGCAATGGTGGTGACAAGGCAAACCAGAAACAAAATGTATGTCGCTGTGACACGTTTCCCAACAGCAATGACAGATTTTAATAAGCAAGCTATTCTTAAGTTTTGATTTGAGGCGTGTATAATTAGGTAACGTGGGTGTTGAGTGATAAAACCCACAAGAAATACACAAATTAGAAGCACCGATTTCTCTAAATCATGACCTGTTTCATACTAAAGGGTGTGACCCATTTTTATTGTATATTTATATTTGAAAAATAAAAGAAAAACTTTCTTTTTTATCTCTTCTTCAGCACCAGAAAGATCTACTGGGGACAAATGACACTGCTTTTTCCAAATCTCATCTTTCAAAACTGAAGAACCCCTATTTGTGGCTTGATTTCTTTTATTGTTAATTGATTTCCTCCTAGGAGTGACAGACAAGATCTACCTTGTCTTTTTCAGGTTTTCTGGTGATTACTTTCATAAAATTAGCTACAAACATAGCTAAATACTACCTTGTTCTAGATTTGAATAAGAATAAGAAAGCTAGAAAAAATCTACGACTGCTGATCAAAAGCAAAAATTTACAATGATTTTCAAGAATGTCCTTTTGAAGGGAATATGGATGCTGATAAAATAAAAGACTTCTTGATCCACTGAAATATCAGATATTTCCACACATTCCAAGATCTTTTAATGGGCTACAAATGTGAAATACCTAGGACAACTTCTTATGCAGATTGTAAGAGTTGATATTCCTTACCATCATCACTAACACATTGAAAATGGAATCAATAGAGCAGTTGTACACAATATACATTTCTTTCTATCTCAGTAATTGAATAAATTCCTTTTAAAATTGGGCAGATTATCTTTTATAAATGTATAACGCAAAGTACTTCAGTTTGCAGGGCAGTGTTTCTTCAGAATATTTCATAGAGGCTTGAACTGGCCGCTAATTCATAAATTACTTTTTTTAGAGCAAGTGATAATCTTTCAATCATATGAATATTATGTAATGAACATCTTTACCTACAGTGCTTGCTATAAACAAAACCACAGTATTATTATTTCCCAAGAAATCCAGTCCATCTAGTGAGGATGACCACAGCGAGTTGTTATTTAAAACACTACCAAATATAGATCTTGGGAAAAATAACTTGCCCAAATCTCTTGATATACATCCCACATAAAAGCACTGTCCAACTGTATCCAAGTTCTGCTCTATGCAGTATGTTGCACCAATTCAGGGCACGTTTTTCTGCCTGCTGTGCCATCCCCAGCTGGGGCACAGCTGACAAACCCTGAGCTGCAATGGGAACTGCAAACCCCTTCACAGGCTTCTCTGAAGCCCAAGTGCCCCTCAGTCATTCACGTATTATTGCAACATCTCTATCAAATGAAAAGGTATCATTAGCATCAATATAAACAAAGTCAGTCCCATCGGAAACAGCAAGACTACAAAATTAGTTCTTATTTCAAATGAACATGAAAAAATAAAAAACTCGTGTCTCTTCACAAAGCAAACAAAATATCAGAAATCACCTCATGATATTCTTAAAATGCTTTGTTTAGGCTGTTATAAAACAAGAAAACTGAAATTGCAATATTGAAACATTTTTTCACAGTACAATATTTTCATAATCTTGCCTTAGGAACTTTAAAAATCAAAACTTCCAGCTTTTCTACTGGATCCAATCATCTTTCTCCCAGGCTTTCTCTCCTGGATTCTATTTTCTTGAAATCTTAGATTACCCTTATGGATTAATAGACCTGTTTTATAGATGTCTTTATACAGCACCTCATCCAGATGATCCGTGATGCTGGTTCCCCAAGTACCTTCCTAAAGCTTTCATCCATTCAAATTCATAATAGCAGTGATTAATAAGAATAAGAAAATAAAACCAGCAGCAACAAGAGCTTAGAGGGAACGCTATACTTTTAAATGAAAGCTGATTAGTCTCAGCTGTTCCTTCATGGCTAAGAGTGAACTGTAATACTACTTGATTCTGTCTGCTTTACTGCTCAGCATTTTCTAGGGAAAAAGTCCCTTTTATTTTTTTGACTGGGAACGCAAAGTATCAGTGCTTTCAGTAACCTCAAAAATAGGCATCTTTGCCAATGGTCTAAACAAAATTTTCCTTTTTTGTTTCACTGACTGTCTAGAGATTGGTGGGAATGGTTGGACTCAACGATCCGGTGGGTCTCTTCCAACCTAGTTATTCTATGATTCTAATTAGCACTCAGCTGCACCTGTACAGAACCTGATGTGGGACGAACCCCAACTCTGCTTCCAACATTTCCAGCCCAGAAGGAGCATGAGGCGAGGATGGGAAGCTATTGCTAAACAAAGAGGTTTTCTTTCTCTGCCTTGTTACATTGAGAACAGCACCATCTTTCCAAATATTTCAAGGACTTTGCAGAGAAAACATTATTGCACATCAGAAGAACTATATTGTGGGTAGAAGACCTTTTTATACCCAGTGCGGGAATGCTTGTGTGTGCCAGTATTGGGCTCAAACCACTGCCATATTCAGACAGGCTTAGTGACCTTCACAGCTATGACTGCAAGAGGATGCTTACTGATTGGATGATGCCGTAAAGTAAAAGCCAGGAGCAGTAGCAAATGGTCGGCTGAGTGTCTCATTAAGTTCCATTAGACGGTCTAAACACTATCCTTGGATTGACTGTCAAATGGAAAACATCTGTTTTATTTAATGATTTCTACTGATGCTATTCAGATCCCAGCAAGTTTGAAATGTTGCCCCTTATGCACTTAGAGCACATTTCCCAATTAAAAGTGGAGCAGTTCTTTTTATAGTAAAGTGGGAGATTTGCAGTAACTACTGTAACACAACTGTAAGGAAGATCTCGAGGGTTTGCTTAACGCTTTCATTGCAAAAATCAGTCTTGGTAAAAAAAAAAAAAAAGCAAAATCTTAACTCATACAGTGATTTCCCAGATGAGCTCCATCTTGGTGATACCTTCTCTTAGTCCCACCCACAGTACACCACCAGAAGGTTGCAAGATGCTCCAGAGGCTCAGCATATGGAAATGGAGCTGCTTCTGATTATCACCAGGAGAAAAAAGGGACAGAGTCTCAGAATTGTTTACAAAGAGACTGACGTGGAAGAGCGAGTGTATTGTCTGATATGCAGGAGATGTTTTCCACAGGATAACACTTACAGGGAGGTTGTAACTTAGCCCTTATCACCTCTTGACAGAAAAAGAAAATGCTTTTACCAGGTAATGGCTCAGAAAAGTACATAACTGGTTACTGTGACCACAACAACATATTCAAAGGCAGGGAAACAGAAAATGAAATGCCCAGTAAGCATATGTTGTTTTTAATAAAGAATGATATAATGCTAAATGGACCACAGCATCTCCAAGGTTGGTCTTTGAAAGCAGAACATGGGAGAGGGGGAACTAGCACCCTCAGGATATCTCACTGGGTCCCACCCATCATGAACCGCAGCATCACCTCAGCCTGCTTCCCACTGTGCATCCCATCCATGCTGCAAAACGGGGCTGACATCTTCCTTTCTCTGCTTTTGCTTTTGTAAACTGTTCAGCGCTCCCAATCCCAGCACGAGGCTATACCAATTCCACTGCTTAATGTACTCTCTGGGTATTTAGGACTAAGATCATTTGGTCAGACTTGATATTTTGAAAGACAGTTTTTTTCTAGCCTCACATTAACTGTTCCTTTATTACACTGTAAGATCAGCTGCATGATATCAATATTCAGAGGTCTGAATGCACCAAGCACAGATGTACTCCAGACTGACAGTAATTTATTTTGTAGAATAGCTGATAGAAGATTGGAGAAGAAGTTCTACTATCCAGGCAGCTTTCTGAGTACAAGCACATCAGCATCTTAAAATCCTTCCTGTGAAATTCTGGAAAAGGGAAAGAAGTTGACCCTTACCGTACCACCTGCTTCTTCCCATGTTTCCCAGGAGCTGAAGCGCAATGTGTCCATGAGACAGACTTCAAGAGCTCTTTGCCTTTAGCAGGAATACTTTTATAAAATTCTTTGTTTACAGCCTGCAGATGAAGCAAGCAAACCCCTCCTTCTCCCTCTAGCAAAACCTTGGTGGGCCCTGCTCATAGCACTCATCCTGTAACACCACATCTAAGCACAGAGAGTTTTAATCAGTGGGTGGTCCTGGCCACCAGGTAGTCATGAAATAAGACCTTCCTCCAGCTGTATTTCATTCTTCTGCCTTTAATAGGTAGGTAAGGTTACTATTAGGTGCAAACCATACAGAAGAAGCAATGTGTCAAAATCAGTTCTCATGGCAAGTGCGAACTAAAGTAGACCTGGGTCAACACCGCTGTTCCCGGAACCACCAAATTATGAAATTGCTGCTTGTTCTGGTTCAAGCAACAACCTTTCCCTTACATTCTTCCCTGCAATGGAAATGCAATTTGTTCCTTCTTGGGAATGGTTATAAGGAACATAAAGCTTATGTAAAATTGGAATTGGAATCCAGCTCCAGAGCAATCATTACTATGGAGCAAAGGGGCTGAATGAACAGCAGAACGCAAACTGCAGCAAACAAGAATTAGATAAATCTTACAGAGAAAAAAATATATTGCCTCATTTAAATGAGCAAATCGCTATTATTAAATTACCATTTTCTTCAGCTAGAGTTGAACTGATTTAACCTCCCCCAAAATCTGTACTGCTTGCACTGCTAATCTAACAGGAATGCATACAGGACTGTAACGAACGCAGGGTTTCTCTGAGCACACGTATCTAGCTGAGAAATGCTGATGCAATATTTTTGCTTAACCCCAGTACTTGGACCCCAATTTTGAGAAGACGCAAAAGCAACTGCTGCTCTCACAAAATCAAGACTCTGATAAGATGTTGGAGGTTGCATCCCATTTCCTGGAAGGGAGATAAGGACAGAGCTTGGACAACTCACATCCTGGGCACTGGTGACTCAGAAAATCCAACTCTGGGTACAAAAGCACAGAATCAGGTAAACTCATCAGCTGAGTTTATGCAAAAGCAATTCTAGTAGGGAGATGAGAAGTATTTTAAGGTATCATAAAACCAAACAAAAAAAAGGCACTTAAAAATTTGTATCGAGTTGAGTTACTTCTTTGCCTTCCTTGATTTAAGGGCTAGACTCCTACAGCTCAATAGGTCAGTCCATAGATCAGACAGTAGCACTTCAGGCTCTGAAAGTAGTGCTGTAGAAACAAGCTGCTGAATCATCATTCGTGTGGTCATGCCAAGGACCAGAGAGATGTCGTCCACGCCAGCTGCAACAGAGACCTGCAGGGGGTTAGCCTTCCTGCCACTAACAGCGCGGCACACATGCTGCTAGGGATGTGCTGGGAATAAATGTTATGTCTGACCGCTCTCATGCAGACAAGCCCTCCTTTCATAGTCTTTTTCCCTTGGTGGGACCTGAGGATCTGGGTGTACAGAGCTCTGGAGACTTGCAGACACAGTGTCTGCCTTTGCTGCAAGATTTGGCCAAGGAGAACTCAGCCTTGGGCCACTTGGGTTACTGAAAGCTGACAGCAGCATCACTGTACCTGGCATCAGGGTTGCCCTTTCCTGTGGATAAAAAATAATAGCCATTTTCCTAAAAGTTTTAAAAATTTTTTATCACAAGCTACAGTTACTGAGACAAAATTTGCAAAACTTTGGCTATCATGGACTAACCTTTTGTAAAAGAGTTACAAATGGATCCTTGCCATCAAGTGTGACTTGGTTTACCTGCAGCACGCCGGGGGAAGGCTTGATTGTGTACCTAATTTAGGCTGGAGGCACAGTCTCTGTGCTAACTCTCTGATCTCATATTTCACATCGCTTTAACAATTTTAAATGTTTTCCACTCGTGCTGATGCTTTACTTCTTGGTGTCAAGCTCTATGTAAAAATTTCATGAAAATTGCAACATGTGCCTTCAAATCATCTTCACATCGAGGAAAATCTTAAAAAATGTGTATTTCCCCACATAAACCCATGCCCAAAATATCTGCCATTGCTTCTACAGCCAAAGTGAGGTTGGCAACTTTAGGGAAACCTTCATTTAACTTGGCAGAAAAAAAAAATTAAGCAGGACAAACTCCCATCAGTGTTTTCAGCAATAGCTGCTAGGGTCTTAGCAGACCCTGATGTTTCATAAATCATCTGTTCCCAGAGTGCCCTGCCACTCTGTTAGCAGTATTCTACCAAAGATGGGCTATTAAAGAGTAAATTCTGCCCTTTGGAGGTCCTCAGACTCATGGTTGGACTTGATGATCCGGTGGGTCTTTTCCAACCTGGTGATTCTATGATTCTGTGTTCATGGGGCTGTTGGTTGTGATGTTGAGAGCTGTCCTCAGCCCACTAGAAGGACCTTGCATGCTAAGAAGACACATAAGATGCCTGTGCAAGGATGAAGCAGCTGCTACCCGATCTTTGCCCCTTGCTGTTCAATGTGAGCCCTTGCCAGTCACTCTTGTTTAACCTCCAGGCTCTCGCTCAGAAACATGAGCGCTGCTTCACAAAGGGTGGATTAAATGATTTTACAAATAAATAAGTAATGACTATCTGTGTTGCAGGGCTGTGGTTTGACTCAGAGATGGTACCCCCAGCACCACGGTGAGCGTGGCTGCCTGGTGCAAACCCCTGTCCCTCCCTGATGCTGCCGCTGGGATCCACCTGTGCAGCGGCAGTGGCAGCAGCAGCAGCTCTGTGAAAGGCTGGAGGATGAGTGAGTAACGAAAGCCCGCTGAGAGTTCAAACACTGCCGCTTTGCCTCTCCCATAGAGCTGCAAAGAATTTTGCAAATGTTTCTTTTCAGCAGCTCTGCCACTAAACTCAAATCCTAGTGATGTTGCATTGAAAAGGAGAGCTCTCTCATTCAAAATGAACAGGTAAACAAATGAATTCATTACCAAAAAGTCAGACAAGGGATTTGCAAGTTTCTTTGGTGGGAGAAAACTATGCAATGGTCTTGCTGCCGCAGACTGGTATAAAAATGGTTAAAATTTCCTGTACAGAACTGCATTGCAGACCAGAAGGAAAATGCACACATGTGCACCGGGAGAAGATGTACTTGTTCTTGAGAAAATTTATTTCCTCTGAGGGAAATTACTGAATGTTTTAAAACCATGAGGAAAGAAAACAGGGAACGTGGCTCTATTTAATCCTCACTACAGATGTTTGCATTCACCTGGCTCATCCACGCATGACTGTATGTGTCAAAGGGTTCAACTTCCAGCACATACAGTTTCCCCATCACTAATTACTTCTCTCCCAACACTCCTTTTTCCCCGAGTAATTTTCTAAGTGGAAAAAAACCTCCACCCTACCTTAATACTTTGCCCAGCTGAACTTAGTTAAGAATAATCAAATCTCAGGTGTGATGAATGCCTGTCTGATATGTAATAGACTTGCCCTGCATCATATTTTACATTATTCTGCTTTCTCTTCTTCCCTGCTTCTGTTGCTTTATTAAATCCTCCTCTGTTTCCCTTCTCTCAGACTGGCTTTCCCCTTTGGTAAGTTTTCAGCCTTGTATTTATCAATGGATTTTTCCATGGTTACTTTTTTGAACCCATGAAGAAAACAATAAACCCAATAATGCCCAAGCTCTGATCAAAATTTCAGATTTTGGTAGCTCATACGCCTTTGCTAGCAAGCAGCACCCTTACTGTACATTTTCACTTATTTAACAAGCTGACTTTTGAATACAAATGACGGTGCTTAAATGATACAGCTTCTGTTTCACAGAGATGATCACATTCCTTAAGCAGTTCATCCAAAGGCTTTGCAAAGGCAATTCAAGCACATCCTTTTACCTGGAAGAAATGGACTGTTATTTCCCAGAGGCAAACACACTCTGATGCTAATTTAAACAGAGCTCAGGAGACTGTGTGCTCTGCTGTGAATGGCTAAGGATCATAAGGGCTTACACCACATAGGCTTCCTAACTATGGTAATTTTAAATCACCCAAAATACATATGATTTGAGTTGAATATGTATGCTGCCACCCGCATTTCAAATTGAAAATTACTTTCTTTGTAATAAATGTCTATTTTGAGCTGCATTTGGAGAAGTCCTTTCAAGTCAGGGTGTCCTCTGAAGGAAGTGAGAGAAGAAATAGGTTTTCAAACCACCTTTTGTTCCAAAATGTGAGATATATTTTGTTATTATTATAACTTTGAACCAGACTTGTAATGATCCCAGGAACAGGAGGACCAGGGAGGTGATGGGAAGTAAATCTGCCCTCTCTGCTGGCAAAGAAAGGGATGCAATAAATTCTGGGCTAAAAAAAAAAAGACAGGTGATAAAATATTGAGAAAAGTGGATGTGGAAAGAGGGGAAGTGACAGAAGATAAGAAAAGAGAAGTCAGTTGTTGTAAAAATTAACAAGTTGTTTATAAAAAAGATGTGATAAGAGAAGAGGGAACCACTGAAGTTAGGGAAAATCTAATACAGTCTCTGGTACCAATCCAGCTGAGGAAACAGCCTGTTCCTGGGAGGGAGTAACTCACTCTTTGCTTTGAAGACTGTGCCAGAGAAAGGGTTTGGGTATAACCAACAGCCGCATCTGCTTTCTGCCCTGCTGCAGGGGATGTAGTGATGCAGGGCAGAGTGTGCCCACAAATCCACGTGAGGCCCATGGAACCAGTAGGCAAAAGCCAGCAGGATCCCGTACCTAGCATCCCACTGAAGCCAATTCCCTCTCCTGTGGGCAGAGAGAGAGCCCAGCTCATCTTTAATGTCACTGGTACCAGGTTTTAGCTTCTGTCCCCAGTCTTACTAAGCCCTTAGACAACTTCACACACTTAGTTTCTTCTTAAAACTGGCTTTAGGCTTTCTCCTGAGTTAATGAGAAGCAGTTTCTGAGCTGCTCATCTCATCTAGAAAAGAGTCCTTCTTCAAAGCCTTTTCCAGGTGCCATGTGTGAACAGTAGCAGATCCAGGTTCCCTCTTTAGATCTCACTTGTCTGCATCCAAGAACTGCTCTTGGGAGCTGTTTCAAAGGCTGAAGTGTCAGCATAAGAAAGAAAAGAGGTGTGTGGGTGTGAAGTTACTAAATGCAAAACTGCCACTCTCCTTTCATTTACAACCCTGAATATGCACGCGTGCAAAAAAAAAGTAGGGCTTACATTAAAGATTTTACTCTTGGAGCAGAAAATATCAAGGAAAAAGAGACTAAAAGATAAGATGAGGCTGTGCAGGTTAGAATTCTCTCTCAACTAATCTTTTCTTTTTCATCAAAAATTATTTCTGTTAATAAGACTTGCCATTCCTTGAATAAAATTGTTTTATCATCTGAAGGAAGGGCACCATCAGCAGAGAGAATCTTTGCATTGACTGTGGTCAATGACAGCAATGAACAGCAGAAGGATTTTTTTCAGTCTCTCACTCAGATGAAATCTGTGCAGATAATTATCAATGCCCAACCCAGAAGAGCACTAGCTTTCAAAGCACCTAAGGGTAAAGACTGGGGATTGTGAGCTGTATGGGGGTTCACAGTAGAGGAGGCTGCCTGAGCTTTGCCTTGAGGTCTGGGAGCTCCCTGGGTGGGATAAGGTACCCAAAGAGTTGCACAGCACAACTGAGAGGGCTGTGTTTACTGATCTACTGAACTCATGCTGTCATTTCTTGCGCTACAGGAAAAAGGACACGCAGGCATCTTGGACACTCAATGCTTTCACCACCCTTTCACAAGGCAAAACTACTGGGAATACGCATTGCTGCTCTTCAAGCACCTAAATTCCTTATCCTAGCTTGCACTAGCCAAAAAAAAAGGATGAAAACCTATACCATCTGATGGGAAACCAGAATTCTGCACCTCAGCCACTCTCAGACTGCATTTCAGCAAGAACTCTGCTGCCTGGTGGTGGCTTGGACAGATGATGTGGTCAAAGGGATGCCTACCCATCACCTCAGCAGCACATTTGCTAATGCCTTTGAGACAGATCGGATACCAGGCACGACCACCAAGTTGCTGTGATGCTCTGTGATAGGTGTGGCTCAGGGAGCTGTTAGAAGGCTTATCTGCTTGGATCTAAGCGGAAAAAGGAATGTGGAACAGAGGTAAAGCATCAAGGACTGAAGGCAGAATATGTCTTTAATAGACATACTTAACATTTAAATGGGACCTACTACTTTGATAACTGCATTTACTTAACCTCCACACATTCTGTTGAGTGTCTAAACTCACAGGGTGTTTTTCCAAATGAGGCAGGTGTTAAGTATGTCAGCAAAGATGCTGGACAGGGCAGATGAAGATACCAAATTTAAGTTGGAAGATTTTTAGAGCAGACAAACATCCCCAGCACCCAAAGCCAGTGCTAAGCAGATTGTGTTTGTGCACCTTGATGTGTTACATCGGTGCACCTGCATTAGCAAAAAAACACTTGCTACAACCAATAGACTAGTGGTGTTGGCCAAATCCCTTAAAGAAAAAATATTCATGGAGCAAATGATTCCATTGTTTATTCTTCAACATATTGCATTACGAAATGATTTCTCAGATAAGATTTTTCAGTATAATGCAATAAGCTACATATGGGGGATGAAAATTAATGAGGATGTCTTTTCTTTTATAAAGATATATGGTATTTTGATTGATCTCCTGGGTTTAAATGAAAAGCTAAGCATTTAAAATACACATGCTTTCCCAGTTTCCAATCCTGGAAACAGAAATGCTGCAGGTTAATGTTGGCTCTCTGCTTGTAGGACCAGGATTACAGCTAGGAAGACAAAGCATACAAATTCATTCAGGAAAGATGTTATGATTAAAATCCTTACTGTCTTACAAGAAATCTTTGCTTTTGCAGTAATGCTGATTACTACTAACATGCTCCTGCAGTCACTGATGACAGATATTGCCCTAACCCTGATTTTCTGCCTTCGTTACCCACTATATGCAACAATACAGCTAAGCAGAGAGCTAGCATGCCATACAGCCAAGGGAGTGAACAAATTCCAAATATATCAGCTTGTTGGATGCAGATTGCTTATTAAATACTTTGTACAGTAGGTAATGTAGCCAAGAACACCAATTTACTGCACTTTTGCCCTCTGGACAAACAATATTTCAATGAGACTTCTCTGATCCTTCTTTCCATGGGGAACTGCAACACCATGGCTGCACTATGGACGCTATTCTTCATTATAACCTCAGTGTCATCCCATACACTGAAGAAAACCAGTAGCCCTAACAGCTACTGGGCAGATAATTCATGGCTAGGCCTTAAAAACCAGCAGTTTCACATTTAGGGCTTGCTTTGGCTCAGCCCAGAGAAGACTGCCTAGCTGCAGCATTTTCCTCCCAATTCAATCTCATGTCTTTCCCCACCTCTTTTTTAAATAACGCCTGAGCTGTTGAGATGTCAGATTGTAATGCAAGGCAATTTCTGAGCTCTTTGTACTTTATGCATAATGTAAACTTCTACACAGCTATTTCATCAGTTTGGAGAAGAGACTTAAAAATACTGAAGTTTCCTTCACTAGGAGCCTCTGTGAGAAAAGGTCAGCCCACCAGGCCGTACAGTTTGGTTATATCCCACTCACCCTCCTCTGCAGCAAAGCCTCTCTAGGAACATGCATGAATTAGAGCAGCCTGGCTCGCACCTACACCATGTGGCTACAGCCTCCTCAGCATCAGCCGATGCAGAATTCTGTGCAGCGTGCCACTCAGAATCAGGGGTCAGGGAGGAGGCTTTATGAGAGCAGCCCAACACTTCGCAAGGAATGGTTCACTCGTGCTTGAGAGCAGGTATGCAACATCCAAACTGATGGGGGATATCAATCACATTGAGAAATGAAATGAGCTCTTTCGGGCTGAACTGCCACATGGTACAGTGCTCTTTGTATTGCACTTGCTGGAATATACGGTGTCACAAAATACCATGTACCGATAAAACACTTCCTAAGTGTCAGAGTGACACAAAACGCTGCTGTGACTTTTTAGGACAGAAAGCAAGGTGTGAAAAATAAATGCTTGGAGAGGTGGATACTGGGACAATTTGAAATCTGCCATTCCACATGCTCCTTTTGATGGTTCCAGTTTGCCTTTTCCATTCCAGCATCAGCAGCATTCCTGAAAGCAGTGATCAAGGACACTGCCCTAATCAGGAGGCTTTACCAGAGCTGCTGATATTAGAAAAGGGCTATATTGACCATCACTATTTCAACTGCAATCCCCTGTCATTTATTCCAGGTTATGGCCTTGGAATGAGTTGATGGATTCCAAATGTGGGCATGAAAGACCCCTGTGACTGTAAAGAGCAAAAACCTTGGGTTTTCTAAGCAGAAAACCAAAAGTTTTCAAGCAGAATGCTCCACTTCTAACTAGCCATAGAAAAGCATTATTCATAATCAGTCTTTCAGAGATGATGCAATTAGCCTTAGAGGCATGATTGCCTCCTTCTAAATCTTAAACATGCAACAGACTAATATCTCTGTGCCAGTAGGCAGTGTTGAGGAAGGGTTAAATGAGTCAGTAAGAACAAATAAATCTTGAATTGAAATTAAATTCATGTTATGAAGTTAAAACACAGAGTGAGCTTTGTGGTGATTTCTATTTGAACAAGGAAAAAAAAAATCTGTCTTAAATCCACGACCCCGAGCCAAGTTTTACATTTGGAGAGATGGGGACTTGGAGAAAAGCCCCGAGTGCTGGCACACCTTTTTTTCTTTTGTTTATTTGTCGAAGGCTTCCCTGCCTCCTGCTCCAAATCTCAGCTGAAGTTTTGTTGCAGGTTCCAGTATATAACTACACAGAGCTCCACAACCCTGCTTAAAGGTTTGGGTGTTGTCCATCCCTATTTATTCTCTAGATATGGATTAATATGTCGTATCTTCTGTATAACAGATATGTTCCTTATCATTATATTAAGAAATGAAATGGTTGTAGCATCAGGTTGGTAGTGATGAAAAAGTATTATTTCAGAAGACTTGTTCCAAGGAAATAAAATTTTATCAGGCTTTCTGGATCTTGAAGATTAGAGATAAATGAAATTTTCTGTAGCTTCGTGATTTTTTTTTTCAGGAAATTGGATAGAAAACATGTTTATCCATTTTGGAGTAATCAATATAAACTCACAAAACTATCTACTTGGAAGAGTAATTTGGGTTATTTGCATATCCCCTGTATTTATCACTGTCCTACACAAATGGAAACTCCTAACATCAGCTTGAAGTGCTTTGATTCAGGCTTGAGGACTACACGACCCGTAACACCAGTCTCTCTACCAAGAGAGCTTTAAAAATGCCAAAACATAAGTCAAAGGATCAAACTCTTCATGATGTGATGCAGCTGATACAGTGATGTTGGTATGTGGAAGGTACAACCTGAGTGGGTCCAATACACAGAGAATTATCAATTCCAGGTTACTCAATATTTGTTTTGAGAAAGGTAGAGATGCTCAGATTTGGTCTCTCTGTAGTAAACAGCCTTCAGAGAGATCAGTCTAATGACAACTTAATTTTACCGACATTGGACAATTGCTATATCGAAAAATAAAGGCAGTAACTACCAAAATTACCCACATTAACTGCAATTGTTTCATAAGAGAAGCAACTGCTGTTTAGAAGACTGTCAGAGCCAGAGGAAAACAAAAGAGCTCAAAACCAGAAAGCCTGGTATTAAATGAGAAGGAAAAAAATCACTTGTCTTCTTTTACTGTCATTCCTGTGATAATAAATGAAGGGCTGCAATTGCAGAGGGTTTGCCGTTGGGAACCAAATGAAACTTCATCAGATGATTGGTGGCCAAGCCAGGGTGACTTGGTTAATAGGAGAAATGAGGGTTGGTTTCCTTAGCATAGATATTCCCAAGCTACACACAGATCAAAATTGCCTCCTTCTCAGCTGAAAATGTCAAGATCTTCAGGGATTCACCAGGGGGAAATCACAGCATGGCCTCTAAACATAGTGCTGCCTGGGCTCTTTGATAGAGATGGTGCATAAACACGTGCTTTTAAATCAATGTTGTTCAGGAAGACATATTATCAGTACAATGGCTATTGGCTGATAAACAGGGAATACTCTCTCCCTGCCACTGCTGCTGGACATAATTTTGTGAAGAAAAATATTATTTACAGCTTATTTGTAAAAGCTACAAGTTATTTTTAATCAATACTTTCCATTCTGGTATTGTTCCTAAAAACATAATTAAAGGAAATATAAACTGCTAGAGCAACACTTAGAGAGTACAGGTGTTTTTTGGCATCTCACTGATTAGAAAAGCAAATTTGAAAAACAATTAACAAATGTGGTAGAAATCAATTTGCATAAAGCTCTTTCAGGTCTTTGCTATTGCAGCAGCAATAATCTCCCCAAGAAAAAGCCTAAGGGACCTCTGTGCTGAACTTTACTGCCTATGGAGCAAGTTCCCAGCCTCTGTCTAGAATACACATTAAATCTTTGTTTCACACCGAGGCAGCTAAAGCATAAATTAAAGTCAAGATTTGCAAAAATAGGTGAGTGAAGTTGGCTCCAGTTTCATGACGCCCAATGGTGATAACGCAAGCTCAGTCATCCTTGCTCATCCGTGACACCAGGCTTGCACCGCCTTTCAGAGAGGTGTCAGAAGAAAGTATGCTGCACTAACGAGTGAACCTTATCACAATGCTCCTGGTGCCAGGATAGCGCTGCAGAAGGAGCCTGCTGCTAATGTTCCCCCGCACCCAGACAATTAGAGGTTTACAGATGGTCTGCCAGAAAATTTTAAGTCCTAAAAGCAAAGGTCCAAAAGTGTGAGGCATTTGAAAAGAGGGATTGTTTGCAAGCAAACAACACCTGGTTCTACACTGGATGAACTATTTCATAGGAAAGCAGTAGTCCAGCTACTGCATGGCTGAAAATGAAGCCCCGGGCATTCAGTTCCAGAGAAGGCTCTGAGCCAAGGGCTCAGGTCTTGCCTATGACACCGAGTTAACCCTCTGGTGATCCAGGACTGATGTCTGCGGTGCTCTCTTTTCCTGATAGCCATTCCAGGCGTTGGGACCTGCCTACAGGCAAACAGGGACTTATTTTAGTCATTAAACTTCACTGGTCTAGATGCTCCGTTCATTTTTGAATCACTTAAAAATTTCCTATTGCAAATCAATGGCTGTCTTTTCCAGATCCTGAAAATCATACCCAGATAAATTAATTCTTTCTCTGGCAGGCAGTCAATGAAACTGCTTGCTTGAGTAAGTATTACTTAAATGAGAAAGGGTTTGCAATATCAAAACCACTAAACTCTTAGTTCATCAGGTGAAGGAAACAGATCTGCACTTCAAACTGTGTCTGTTTCACTTATTAGAATTTCTTGGGTTTTTTGTTCAATTTCAGAACATTCACTTATTTACCCTGAGCTTATTGTGCCTTCTGTCAGTGTCAATATGACTCGGCTGGCAGAAGATGCTCCTTTAGATCCAAGCACACTGGTGTGAAATAATGAGAACGGAATAAGAATTGATATGAACTTTTGCCTAAAACCTGACCTGAAACCTTCATACTGATGAAACTGCTTTTGATTTGTGTACCAGCTCCACCAGATATCCTAATTTTAACAATACAGCAGGTTTTCCAGTTTATTTGGAGGCACACACGCTGGCAGTGTTGGGAACAGGCCCCCCTCTTCAGTTTGCTAGGCCCATTTTCACCAAATGTGAGGCTCTGGAGTTGTTGTCCCTCACAAATCCTTTGAGGTTTGCCCATTCCCAGTCAGCTCAAATGAAGGTTCTACTAACACCTGGGTACAAGAGGAACTTTGCTATGTCATAACAGGATATTTTAATACTTGAAAATGCTTTGGGGATGAGGATGGATGGTTTAAATTGACTCCCTCATTAATATGCACTCAAAGTCATCAGAGTAAGGAAAGGGGAAGACTGCTTTATAAAGCAGACAGCCTCTTGTGCTGTGCTTCTGAAACTAGCTGTCTGATTTTTAGATACCTCCTGAGGCTTTAAATAAACAGAACTGTACTTCACCAATTATCATGGCTGTTTTGCTTAGCTCCCCAGTGGATTTAATTTCAGAAGAACCATACCACTCAATATTCAGTGCTGTTTGGGTAAAATTACAAAAATGAAAAACAGCGTGATAGCACCTGTAGCATCCATAGTACATAAAATATGAAAAATCTTATCTGTTCAATTATTTAAACCATCCGATCTGCTGGTAAAAACTATTATATTTGCATTATATCCAAAAACTCCCTAATCCATTCTAAATTTTTGATTCCTTTGTTAATCCTAGATCACCTAATGGAAGCAGTTCAGCACGGAAATGCAAGTTTGTTGATACAAGTTTTATTCAACTGACTTGTTATCTTTCCCAGATGCTTTTTAGATTTGCCATTCAGGAATTCAGGCATGCCTACTCCAAGAATTAGCTTACATATGGAAAAGTTAGTTGCTGACACCAGGGCTTCAAGGACATAATCTAAATGTGACCACTTTCCTGTTTCCTTTGCCCCTGCCTAGCGTTTTTTATCACACCATGTTTATCCTGCATGCTGGGACTCATACAGGTGTCTCGAGTTTCAATACTGAGAAGTCATGCCAAGAAGATGGCATTCAAGCTCTCTGTGACTGAAGTAACAGAGTTCCCTTTGGAAACCCCCTTCAGTTGTGCTGCAGTTCCCAAAAGCAAACATAAACCTCAGAACTTTGGGTATAACAACTCCTTTTTTCTTGCCCACTGGCTCCCCATTGTATTTGCTTACTAGGTTTTTCAAAAGATGCTTTTTGACTGACAAAACTGCAAATGCAATTTGAACTTTTACAGTCAAGCTGGATTCTCAGTTTTCGCACCTCACCACTTGCAATAAAAGTTCTGCCAGGAAAAAGATGCTTTCAGTGGGTTTGCAGAAAGCAGTAAACATTTCTCTTGAGGCTTCCAAGTAAGAACAGAACTGAATTTACTTCCTCTTAGCACTGTCAGAAAGTGCAGGGTTACACAAAGATGAAAGTCACAAAAATGTGTTTAATAAAGTCACTTCCAATACCCCCACATGACAGATCTGTTGATGATGCCAGCCTGAATTGATGGATAGTCATTTTGGGAAACCGAATGGCCCTTTACTTAGTTTTACCACAGGAGCTGCCAAATTCTGTTTGTCCTAGCACTGCTGCAACAGCTGAAACTCTAGGTCCTGCCCTGAAGCAACAGGCACACACAAGAACAGGCTTAAGAACATGCATATGCCGGGACAGGCACAATTCCATCTCCTTGTTCAGTCCCTGTACTCTCACCACAATCACTTTTTTCCCCTGCATATCTTTAACCAGGCTTAGCTAACACTTTTGGGTATTTTGCATCTGAGCACCAACAGACTCCTGAAAATTAACCCATAAAGAAAACATTGTCAGGACGCAGCAACACGACTGTCCAGTGAGGGCACATCTTTCTCAAGCCACCGTCTTACTGTAGATGCCTATGGGAGAGTATAAGAAAAGGGGAATTTTATCCCAATATTTTTCCAGCGCACTTCCCCTGCCTCTGATGAGCTATGATTTCAGGGTATTTCTACATGAAACATGACATCATTGTATTTTGCAGCATTATTCTTTCAAGAATTTGCCTAAATTTATATTTGAACTCCCAAAACTATGACCTCCTTGATATCCTATTGCCCAGCTGAACGACTTGCAGACTTAATGTGATGAATTCTCCTGTTTCACTGTCATCCTCAGTATCTAGTTGAGTTCTGAGTTTGTTTTCCAGTACCAATCAACTCCTGATGGTTTGGGGAGACTTTGGAGGCTGTCTTTGATTGCTCCAATATCCTTATTTAGATGTTTATCATCACATGGGCATTTACAGCCAGCAGCAGGCTGCGAGTGCCATTGGGGTGAGCCATCTCCTGGGTAGGTTACTGAGTGAGCATAACAAGGCAGAAGCACTGCTGAGTCATTGTGACAAGAGCTGCTCATTAGCTCAACCTGCAGCACGAGAGGGAGGGGAAGCCCTTCTGGGCAGGAGGAGGGAAAGCAGACAGCTTTTTAGAAGGAAAGGCAAAAGTAGGAAAGAAGCTGAGGTTTCGTAATGGTATTTCCTTTTAATTAAGTCACATTCTAAAAAAAACAGGGTAAGTTTTGAAAGTTATTTTGCTTCTGATCTTGAGGATATTTCATATGTATCAGGAAAAAAAAGACAACAACTCAGAAATCCTCATAATTACTAATATACATACTTTCCCAGATAAAAAGAGCCCAGCCCTACAGGGAGCATGCACACCTATTACCCTGCAAGCATCTACACTGCTGTGCACAATGTTTAGCACCTACACCAAATTTAAGGGAGAAAAGCAGCACTTTTCTTATTGGTTTGCTGAATCATAGCAAAGTAATCCATTGTCTGGTGATCTGAATATGCAATCCCAACTGAACACGCCGAGAACCTGGCAGTGAACTTGTTCTCGCACTTTGCAACTCACACCGTCTGCTCAAGTCCTTATCTGCTTACAACTCTTGCCTGCCAAACATGCTCTGCAACATGAGGGTGAGGAGTTGTGAGTAGCCTGGAAATCTGTATTCCTTGTTTGCTGGCAAGGGACCAAAACATGATGCTGGAAGAAAGCAGTGTGTGATCCAGGTGCCAAACTATCAAACCCAGGTGCAGGTCTCAATTCTGCCAAGGCTTTTTTTTTCTTGTCATCATGCTGGTTTTGTGTCACTGTGACCCCACTGAGCAGTGCCATGGAGTGAAAAACTGGGCCCTATGAGATGCATTGCCATTTCAGCCACATTTCTGAGATTGCTGAGTCTCAAACTTCTACTCTGATCAAAATCTGAAGTCTGAGCTTATGAAGACTTTCTGTCTTTTCACCCAAGAACTTGACATTGATTAGTAAACGACTACAAAGAGAGTGGATGCAATTCTAGTATTCATCTACTTCACACGCGTATTATTTATCTTGTAGGACATTAAAACTCTTTGTGCACAAACTACAATTTCACTGCTGATTTTTAACAGCCACTCTGTTAGGAAACCATTGCACAAGCATTTAACTGCAGTTCTGTCACTATCTGTGCAGTGTACAGTCCTGAAGCATCATTTTCTCATGCTTGAGCTCTTCATCCTAGAAGGTGCTGAGTATCTTGTACTGAGGGGATGGATGCACAGCAGCACCTCTGTGGATTTCAGGTGCCTAGGGGATGACTTGTAGAGAAAAGCAGCACAATGGCTCCAAGACTTGCAGCCTGCTGATTTTCCTAATAGTTCTCTCATGGGAGGGCAATGTCCTCCCTGCTTCTCTGCTGTCTCCAGCAAGCAATCTATCTCACAAAATCTGGAATCACACTGATTCCAGCAGAGACAAACACCTAAACAAAATAACACCCATCTCTCTGACCTACCACTAAGCAACCACATATATCATTAAGAAAGACCAGCACATATCTCGCTATGGAAAATCTGCTGCAGGAAACCACTCTGCTTCCTCAGGTACCTGACTCCCAGGAGTGTCCCACATCACAGAGCAGGTCCAGACAGGCACAGTGAGAACAGTCACAGGCTGCTGGTCCCTTCAGCAAGTGGCAGACAAGTCTGTGAGCCATGGGCACTGCAGCTACACTGCTAGGTACAGCCCGTCTCACAGTTAACTCCAAAAACTCATGGTCAGATTCCCTGGTAATAGGCTGAGCCTATAAGCACAGCCTGAGCCAGAGAGGGATCAATTGGGTAACGTTATCAGGAGCCTGTGATGCCACATGGAGACCCAGCAAGCTTCTCCCGTGCCAGGCATCAGCCAGCATCCACCTCTGCACTGCAATACTGCTGTAAGACCGAACCAAAGTACAATAGTTTGCATCTGCTGAGCTTAGCTGCTGGCATAATTTAGAGCAGTATCCATGGCTGAAGGTGTCAGAAAACATTTATCAGTTTAGGCTGGTCCCGCAATGCCCGAGAACCTCCTTAGAGCAAGCTCCTGTCCCAGTGCTGACCTCACACCTTGCCTGCCTGCTCTCCCACCTTTGCTGTGGGGCAGCATGAGCAGGCAGGGCTGTCAGCACAGTGCTGGGTCACAGGAGGGCCAGAGCAGCCTTCCTCACTATGAGGATGTTGCACATTAATCTAGCATAGAGTAAGGTGTTGCAATGAAAAAAAATGTGCTGCAGCCATATCTAAGATTTTATCACTGAAAAGAATAAACTGCATTAATGTATAGTCTGCACCTGAGCACTCATAGCAAAAAATGTTTTTATACTGACATGCAAATTTAACTAGATGAAGCTTTTGATTATTTCCCCTATCTCTTGGTTTGTGCTCGTTCCCTGAGGTGGAAAAAATGCTCTTTGCCAGTAATTCATTATAAATACCCCAGCCACTCCTATTAGCTACAGCAAGTCTCCACTGCACTGCTCAGTATTAAAATATGCACAAACTTCTCTTCTCTCCAGCTCACCAAAACCAATTTTTGAATCACTCTGAGAATTTAATCACATTTAACTTCTCTTGGCTATAATCAACGTGTACGCTTCATACAATATTTACTTTCTGTACAGGTACCAAACTTATATATGACAGTCTATTTCACATAGAGAGGACTGTTAGCTGAATTATATACAAAATTCTGCACAAGGTATTATATCAAAGTGATCCTTTAACCCACGCTAATTCTGTACTGAGTGCATCAGAAGAAATGGCAAAATTAAGCTCTATTAACTCAAACATATTGGACATCCAGGAATAGCTAGCAAAGCAACATTAACAACTCTGCCATGTAGCATACTTCCTAGTACCCACCCTACAAAAGGCTGGATATCCTGATTTTCCAGCAGGTGAGTTTAAAGGCTGCAGGAGGGAAGGACAAACTGGGCCCTATCACACACTGTCAGAGGAAAGAACCACTCTTGGACATCGTCTCTGTCTGCTTTCACCAGTGGTGTCAGTGCAGCCAAGAAGGAGCAGATGCGAGAACTGGTGCTGAGGACCCGATGTTCGGGTCTTATTCACTGTGGGAGCTCCTTACAATGAGCAGCTATCTGGTCCCAGGCACCACTGCTGGTAAAAACGCATTGGCTGTGCCCCTAAGGGCATCACTCAGCCCAGGGACAAGCTGTGGAAAGGCTCAGTCCCTCTGCCTCTCTCCAAGAAGTGCTGCTGGGGAGCTAGGCATTCCTGGCAGCCCTTGTGTGGGGATGGGAAAGGGAAAGCCAAACCGGGGACCCTCTAGAGCCCATATTCTCCTCGACATCTGCACACTGGTCAGCCCACTTGTCCCAGCTGGGAGGAGCTGTAAGCTTACTTGCATACAACATTATTAAATCAAACACTTTGGCAAATCACGGGAGCCCAGAACAAGATAAGATGGAAAACAAGTGCTCTTCACAAGCTGAGTGGCATAGCTCCTGAGACTGGCTAGAAGGATGTAAAGCACACATTTAATTTTCCTGTTCCTGACAATGTATACTGGCTAAACAAGCACACAATTACAAGAGCTGAAATGTTCTGCATGACATATATGTATTTCATTGACAATTATTAAATGATTTTTAAAACTCTGACATGAAGGTTCATAGAAGAATACGGGGTTAAATATTATTAGACTATTTTTTAAAATTTCCTGTATTTTTTATTATGTTTCAGCCTATGCAGAATTGAAGCACTACATCCAATTCTCTTCACCTACATACGTGCCTTCCCTTTAATGAACTTCACTCAGCTGCTGCTCTGTATCACCACGAGCCTCCTCCGTCAAATCACAATCACTTTAATGAGAAAGCAGTAGCTCTAGGACTACATGTCTGACAAACAGATCCTTAAAATATTTTTCACTCTTTTGTTCAAGACAATGAAAGAACACAAGGAATACGCAGGATATGAAACTTGAAACAACTCAAGCATAGCATATGTGGTGGTCATCTGAAAGATGCGGTCATTCATAGCAAGAAAAATAAGATAAAATAAAAGCCATACAAAACACAAAAGGGCATGATTCATTACATGGTTGCGTAAGACAGCAGTGCCATGACTGTTTAAGTCATCTACAGCAGCACTGGTGTAAGAAGAGATGAATCAGTCCCTGGGCTTTCATTTTAAAGGGATGCTCAAGCAGCATACAGCATGAAGAGATGTGGCTTCAAATAGCTCCTGACAAGGTCCCTCCAAATAAAGGGAGGGTGGGTTCAGCCTTGAGAGACCCAGTCACACAACTCTCATTGACTTTAGTAGGAAACTGATGACAAAAAAACCCAAACATTTCCCAGCTGGTGTGGAGAGAAGCTACAAACTGCTCAGAGCAGGATGAGCTGTGGCAACCAATGTCACTTTCCTTCCCAGTAGTCCAGAATTTTAATGTGATTCTATAACAAATCTAGATAATTATATATTTATTTTAACATAATGGGTTTTTTTCCCTTTCTGCCTTGTCCCCAAGGAGCTTTTATCTTTACATTAAAAAAAAAAAATCTTATTTTTGCTCTAATTGACAAATGCTGCAAACTATCTATAAACTCTGGCAGCCAACAACAGATATCTGTCCTCTGCATACTTATTATACATCACTGATCCCCTCATGGAGTAAATTCATGAGTACAGTGACTGAATCAGAAGCAAACCTCGCTGCAGACTGCCTTTGAGGTCAGATGCTCAAATCCCTATCGGGGCAGACTGCTAGGGAGGAAGAACCAGGGCCCAAGCCAGAGCTGAATAAATTAGCAAACTAGATGCACAGATATTCCTCATCTGCCAACAACTGTAAAGGATTGTGGCTAGGACATATTTTCTACATATGCAGAACACTCAGAATCAGCTCGGTCAATTTTGTAGCTGCACAGCCCAAACCTAAAAAGCGTACCACAAGGAACAAAACATAAGAATTCACTACAGTCACTAAAAGGAAAAGGAACTGTGATTTAATATTGCAATTTAGTTCAAGATGCATGGAAATGGGACACCTGGTGTTTTTGCCCTAACGTGCTCTCCTGTGTAAGCGCGGGAAAGCACTTAGCTGAGCCTCTGTTTATCCTCCCATAAGCCAGATATCTCATTTACCTATTCACCAGTGGTGTAATTGCCATGGACTTAATGGTCTCTTTCTCAGGTGCAGCGTTTTAGAAGTGTTGCTATCAGGTACAAGGCATAAACAGTAGCACGGGGTGAGGAACGGGGATGGCACATTATTAGGGTGTTTTTCAAACCATTTACCAAATGAATTTAGAGCCTTCAGCAATACTATCTGAAGGAAAGAGCTTTGCAGATAGAAACATGACTGAAGCACTAGAGTCGTAATAAAACCAAAACAAAAAGATTGTGACATAGATTACAATATTCTCTCTCCTTATTACATTGCATCATCAATGCTAATTTCATTTCTCCCTGGAAATGGTATAACTATCTGTTATAGTTATCTACAATTTATTTTCTCCTGTATTCTTGCTTCAGGAATTTGACAGTGTTTTGTGGGGCTTTTGTTCCTGATCAGTCCCATGTTACCGTCTGTCTGCTCCTGACAAATCCCATTTGGAATATGTCCCTGTAAGGGCTTGGAAACCCTCAGGATGTGTAGACGGATGTCAGTTACTTGAGCTGATGTGTTCTCTGGACTCCCTATTGGCATCCCTTGAACAGGTGAGTGTTCATCTGGTATAAATCAGCTGAGCTCTCTTGGGACTCATTTATATCAACGAAGAATCCAGCCCAAAATATAGAGCTAATTTCCCACACATCAGTCTGTCAGACTGTATCCCTTACTGAAAGGGCCATTATCAGCAAAAGAAGAGCTAGAAACACTTAAAAAATTGTGTTGGAACTGAAATTCCGCAACCTTTTTGCTTAGTAAGTGAAGTAGGGGCAGATGCTTCCTCACTGGCCCTTGTTCCTTCCCTGGGCACATCAACACACATCTGAGCTATGTTTTACCTGCTGAGACAGTTTCTTGCATTTATTCTAAGTGACAAAACAAGCAAACCAGAAGGCATCAAGTGATAAAACCAAGATTACTGAGAACGGACTTTCTTTGGAAAAGTAGATTAACATTAAATGGACACCTGTCTTTGTGAAGATTATTTAAAAATATAAATTTGTGTCACAACACTACAACAACAGTCTGTTTAAGGCCTTGCCAAACCCATCAGGTTCAATAAAAGAATAAATATCAGAAAATATAGCTGCCTAAAAAGGAAATAAAAATGATGACTGTTACTAAAGGGAAAATAGAGGGATGTCACTAATTAATTTCAGAATGGCATAAACTATTAAATTCACAGACATTAAAGGATTCAAAGAAAACAGAAGTCATGTTAACATAGGAGACCACAACTACCCCTCATCAATGCAATCATGAAAAATCCGAAACAAAGTGAATCTCTGAGCTTTGCCCAGGTAGCCTAGATAGCTATCAAATGAGAAGCTCGACTTAAATAAAATAAGAGTTATATTCCACTACTTCTCCTCACATCGAGGGATAGTAGAAGCGATACTTCATTCTCTCAGTAGTCCCTTTGACTTTGTGATTATGTTTCACAACGATAAGTTACTGACGCACTACGTGTTAACAAAATCTGTCCCCATCCTGTTTTCTGCATCTTTGCAAAACCATACCTGGATTCTTCCAGAGTGTACGCAATAAAAAACCTGGTCTACTCAAATTAAGTATGTTTGCTGTGCACAGTGATGGGATTTTGCTTTATGTACAAGCCATTCTGTCCCACCCTGACATGCGGCTTGGGGTAACGGTCCCTGAGGTGGAACTGAGCCTGCAGGAGCCAGCACGGCACAGAACTCCCTAGGCGAGTGGGCAGCCCGAAGGGAGTGCAGCTGAGGATGCGAATGTAAATGACAACGCACGGTGCAGTCAAAGGTACATTTGCAGTGCAAATGTAAATGGCAGTGTGCAGCCACAGGACTGTGACTACATGGGATTAAGAGGACTTTGCACGATCTGGCTGTGTAGCTACAGCCCTGCAAACAAATCTGTGGATTAACTGCACTAAGCAAACAGCCAGAGTGAAAAGAAAAGCAGAGTTCAACGCCATTCACTGAAATTCTACTTTGTCCCACAGCAGAGCCAGCTCTAATTTGCTTTTGCTCAGGCAGATACAAGAGGAAAAATATGCAAAGCTGCCCCTTGTCCCAGCTGTCAGGACTGCAAAACAAATGAGAGATTTAAATAAGTTTACTTGATTGTTATCAGTATTAAAAGCACCTTAAGGGAATAATTTATAGAAGAGAATAATTTGTAGTAGATAACAAATTACATTTTCCTCTATTTCCCTCCTTGGGAAAAATTTATTAAGACTTTATAATTAAAACTCCTGAACTTAGTTTAACTACATGTTTTTAATTGAAAAGGGGTCTATTTTTTAAAACGTCCTCTTTTTTTCTTTTTTTTTTCACAATAACACTCTTCGCTCTCTTGAAAAAAATGCTACTGAAAACTATTAACTGACATTCTTCATCAAAACTGCTAAATAAAGCATTTCTTCACTCGCTTAGTGATTTGAAACTGTAAGATTTCAGCACCTAATTCCATGCCTGTTTGAAAATCCTGGCCAAACAAAAAATAATTACTATCACTAATCCCCTTTGTTAACAGTGTAGAGATTACATGTGAAGATATAAAACATATTCAGGCATTTGTGTGATTCACAAAGTTGTCCCTTTTCCTCTGTAACCCTGCCCTGATGAGTCTGATCGATCCACGGTGACCAAGAAAGAGCATCCTTTCTGTTTTGGGGTTTTGATTGTGCGTGTTTGTTTATTTCACACTTTATGATTATCACTTTGCATCAAAGGCACTCAGTTTAATTCTGGATATGTATATGTATTAATAAAGGAAACAGAGTAATAAGCTAATACCAGAACATTACTATTCTCCTGAATTTGCTGGCAAATCCCACCTGTACAGGTAAGAAGCAGATTCCTTAGAACAGCAAGTTGTTAATTAACTAAGTTCTTACCGTAGTTTCAGGGAGTAAAAAATTTATGACGTTTACTTACTGATGTATATAGGTATCCTTCACTGTTCATTGCCAGATACAATTTTGTTTGAACCCCCTGAATCGCCACCACTCGTAAACCCACAGGTATGAGGTTAAACAAAGCTAGGAGAGAAAGGAGACGGAGAGAAAAATTAATCCTTCAGTGTATACAGATTATGTAGAGAATTAAGCCATAATGACCAGAACCAAATCAAAAATGCCCATTCATGCATGTACTAATTTCTGCGGGCGCTGTAGAACAATACAGCTACCACTGAAGTCTTCTATAGCAATTTCCACCAACAGCTCAGTAATTATCTACAGAGAATATCAACATATCCCCCTCCATTCTGAAGATGGTGAATTGGAAGTACTGAAATCTAAAATTACTTACCTGCCTCATAAGTAGAATCCAGGGTTTGCTGAGCAGAGCTGAACATACTTAATTTGATTTTGGCTTTGGTTGGGTTTTTTTTTTCAAATTCAGATCGGATTCAGTAAACATTTTTTGTGCAAGATGAAATTCAGAAAAGTTAGAAACTTTCATTAACATCTTAAAGTAAAAAACTCATTAGAATTCTTTTCTAAGAGAATGGGTTTGAAAAAAAGAGTTAAACTTCAAAATGAAATGAAATGACAGCACATTCTTTATATCAAGCCCTAAATCGACACTGCTTCAAATGCTCTGCTTGCATTTATGCTTGTATACATGCTAATAGTAGCAGTATTTATAAGCAGAGAAGCGTCTCTTCATAATATGAAGATTCTTGTTTGTAAATTTGCAAAGTAAAAAGAAAAAGCAAAGCTCTGCCATAGCTTAGATTCATAGCTGCATTAAAAGTGAATATAACTAATAATGAGTTGAATACAGCACTCTGTCCTCAGTACGTAGGAGTGAAAATAAAGGGGAGTTAAGAAAATTTTCAAGCACTGTTATCATAACCCAAAGCAGTTTTTTTCTATATCTGCTGTATGAATGCAGAGATAGGATGAACTAATGCCAAACTGGCTCTTTTTTCCAACGGTTTATTACTTGGCCAGAAAACTCTGGTGTGCTTCAGGCTGAAGTTCAGTATTTATGGTCATTGTCTGAAGACAATTTAAAACTGAATTATGAATTTGAAATATTTTTATTACTTTCAAAAGTATAAGCTAAGAATTATGACCCATTAAAAGTTCCCTTTTCAGCCACTGTGCTGGCATGCTTGTGAACTACAGGGGCTCTGCATTGAGGTTGGGGCACCTTTAATTATTGAATTTCCTCCAATAGTCATATACAGCAGAGCAGGTGGAAATAGCCAGAACTAACAAATAAATGTGGGAGATCATAAAAACATACCTGTGTTTTATTTTCCCTCCCAAACACAAAAGTGTACATGCAGATACAAACACACACACATAGACGCAGCCCCTCCTCACGCTCACCTGCAAGCACAAAATCAACAGAAAAGGCTTTCTCTTCACTGTAACATAATTCTCTAGTTCTGTGCAGTTTTTGGTGAACAAAACTCAGATTTTCAGGAAAGGAAAATGCTTAGGAAAATGGATTTCCCATTCATTCTACCAAATACTTGAATTCATTTGTGGGAGAAAATATTCCCCTGGAGAGCCCTCCTTTGCAGTTCAGCCCCCTAAAACAGCATCTGATCTCTGTGTAGGCAGGAGAGCACAATTTAAAGCTCAGTATCCAGGCAGAACCTGGAGGTCTCTCTCAAAAGGCATTTTCTTAACGGCATATTTACAAGCAAGGCAAGCATTTGGGTATTCTCAGCACAAGAGTATGAGTATGGGCTACACTGTAAACAGTGCTACGAATCTCTTGGTAGACAGCTGAGGACAGGACAGTGGAAAACATAGAGCTCCCAGCCACAAGCCACGGAGACAGGTTTAGTGAGCGATTCCTGGCTGTGCTGTGCTTGGCAAAGTGAGCAGACATACAAGGCTGAGTGGATTCTGAGGGGAGGTCTGGGCACGCACTGTGGTGGGTGCTCAGCTGCTTCCCTCAGCAGGTGATCGTGTCCTCCTGACATAAACACACCTGCTCTGTTTTGAGGCAAGACAGGGATGGGCACACTCAGAAGCTGGTTTGGACACTAGTGGGATGAACAGCTTCTGTAGCACAGACTATCAGAAGTTGCAGAAGAGCTATGAGGGAGTAATGCTGGCTCTGATGCTGACTGCCTCTGCTGAAGAGGAGGGGCACTGGCTGTCAGAGGGGTGCACAGTCAATCTTTTCTATGCCAGCACAGTCAGACATGCAGCCACGATGCCCCAGATGCCATTACCAAGACAAGAGGCCACTGGCACTACACGAAAAAAAAAGGGGACTGTCCCCTCTAGCAGAAGAAGTTGCTCCCACCATCCTTGCACAGCAGCAAGTGCAAGTCCAGCTTCTCTAACAGCACGTGTCCTGTCTGTGACCAGTGAATGCTGATGGGGCCAACAGCAGAGACAGGCTTGCCCTCTCTCTGCACTCCCAGTGCCATGGAGCACGATTTTCAGATGTTATGGCATTTCTAGCAGTTGACCCTCATGCAAAAACATATTGCAGAAAGGGTGGCAAAAAAGCCACAGGAAAATAAATTATCTGCTACTACAATCAGTTTGTGTTAGCATAAGATAATGCAAAGTTATTTGCATGCTAGCTTTCTGCTATTACATTTGTACTCTGTAAAATAAGGATAAAGAATCTATCGTAATGAGAAACTCGGCGATGTCTAAGGGAGAGATGATCTTTGCTATGGCCCTTGTGAAATACAAGCTGTCAGAGAATTAGAGCTGCAGAATACAAAGCAGTGGGTCACAGCTGGATTTATGAATGTATACATTACTGTGAATTATGCATCATCCTTGGCTTGGCCACCTGGACACTCGTATGCTTTCTGCAAGATATTGTTTCCTGTATTTTCCTAGTATATCAGTCCACAAAATGTTTTTGTCTTGCCAAAATTGGGGAATAAATTCTGCCTTGATTTCAAACCTTGCCCTATTTAACACATTTAACGAGGCAAAATCTGTTTCTCAGCCAGGCTTTCCTCTCCACAAGATGCTTCCTCAAATTACATGGACTCTTGGCTAAAACTGAGGTCTGGTGTGTTCTGTGGCTCCTCAAATCCGTATTTCGCTTTTTTCCTAAACTGTGCTCCAAAATCCGAGCTTTCTTTTAAACATCCTTCAGTTGTGCATGAGATCTTGTTTTTGTGAACCCTGCGTGTAGAAGTGGGGCTGCAGAGCTTGAAATAATTGCTCCCAAGTCAGGAGCTGAAGGGGATCTTGAGGCAAACATCCCACTCAGCTCTAGGTAGCAAATGATGGAGAGAGTGGACTCCTGGGCCCAAGCTGCTGTCAGAAGCACAAAACAGCAGCTGGCTATCAGGGCGTGCAAGCTCTCATCATCTCTACCATAAATAGGAAAGAAAACGTCAAAATTTAAATAAGGCTGATCAATGCTCTGTCCAGAGACCGTGGTTTGCTTTATAAAATGCCATTGCAGAGTCCTAATGCTGTGCAACCACTCTGCTGGCCATAGCAGCATTTGAGGATGTTCCCCTTATTGTTAAGGGAAGTTTTTATTATTGCACTGTACTGAAAAGCAAATGGTCTCGGAGAAAATGTTCAGTGAAGGTGACAAAATCAATGATATCCCTCAGGGGTGCAGAGGAGAGGATATAGGGTCTCCCTTCCACATTTGGAGGGGGCTACAAGTCCTGTGACTTTCCTGTAATGCATGAATATGAGCTAAACGAGAGATGCCTCTGCAGATATTGGAAGAAAGGATTTTAGAAGGCTTGATCCACTTAATATTCATGTGAGCAAGACCTAGAAAGAACCCCATTATGTGGACGGTGATCCACAGCATAAATCAGTCTGTCTTACTAGCTCCATTAAAAATACAGTAATTAAAATGAATTCAGGACTGCAGGACATTCAGGACTATACACTTACCTTATGTAAAAGAGGAATATGTTAAAAACATGTGGGGTTTTTTTAATGATAAAACCTTCCCCTGCTCTGAACACTTAGATACTGGAGCTAAGCTGCAACCATTTCTGGGATACACCCATTACATGTAAGTATCCAGCATTTTGGAAGGGTGATATCCAGCAACAAGGAGTTTTTATGATTTGCTTGCTAATCTATCAGGTTGTGGTAAATTTAAGGACAAGTGAAAATGAAGATATCCTAGAAATAGACATATTTGTGTAAATGTCAACGGGACAGATTTCCATAGATTTTATCTTTTTTTTGAATCTCAGAATCTCTATTAGAGCAACTGCGAGAAAAATAGTTAAATGAAATTATCATTTAAAAAAAGGGACAGGATTTCAGATATTCGCTCTTGCACGTTAAAAGTTTATACCAATATCTTGCTCTGATGTAAAAAAGCTTTACCTATTTCTTAATCTTTTTTAGAACGAATTTACAGAATTACCCTGCAATTGTGAATTAACTGTACTGATTTTTAACATCATAACTATTAGGTCATTCACTTTAAAGAAAAGCAAAGTTTAAGGTCTGCAAGGATCATTCTTAGAGTGCATTTTGTGGCTGCATGGAGGACAACTCAGTAAGATGGCAGCAGCCGCTTAGCATCGCACTGATCCATCTTCGCGGGGAGGACGGGACCAGGAGACAGATCTCAGATATCCCCACACACCCCACGCTTGTGCTCTGCCCCAGGGCCGACACCGTCAGAGGACGCAGAGAAGAGCTCCTCCAGCAGCATAACCAGGTCCCTCAGAAATTAACACAGGGGTGCAGAAAGGATTAAAAAGGGTGTGGGAGCAAGTGAATGGACAAATAAGATGGGATACCTCCTATTGCATCTAGTGCTTACTCTGCCATATTCAAGTGCCCTGTAAAATGAAATTAGGTGCAAATGCTTTTCATGTGAAAAGGATGGCACTTAAATCGGTGCTTTTTAATAATTAAAAAGGAAGGTCTGCTTGTTGATTTTCTAGTTTGCTGTCTAAGTGGCCTGAAATACCTTCTCAAACTCTTTGCTCCACCTAACTCCTTTCAGAACAGAAACATAGTTTAAGCTAAAGAGTACAACTATGTCAAACACATAAATATTTTATTTACACAAGCCAAATCTCTGCTATAGCTGTCTTTTCCTGTTTTCTATTAATTCTTTAAGTTGCAAAAATAAAAACAAATTCAAAAAATGAAAATTTTTTTCATAGAAAAGCTGAGGGATATCTGGTTGAAAGCTGAAGGTATAAATAAGTTTAGAAGGGGTAAAAAATAATAACAATAGGGAATGTGAACTTTAAAATTATGATGAACTCTCTCTGTGTGAAATAGCTCTGTTTGAATGAGCCCCTGTTTAAGAGTGGATATAGCATTATTCTATTTCAGGCACTCTGAGTAGGCGAGAAAATTTTCCCCATCTAAAAAAATTCTAATAAAATCCAAAGGACAGCAATGAACTTTTCTGGATTACCATGGAGATAACATTTGCTTTGTTTGTCATATGTGTCATCATTACCTCCTCTGGTTCATTATTTCTATAAGTGATTTTTATTTGCATTTCTCTCAGACCCAGTAAGTCTGGAAGACTTCTGTCTGTGAGCACAGTGTTAATGCCGCTTCCACTCGCTCAGTCATCCCAGGACAACAATTTTGAATGGACCTATACAGGAAGAATGAGACACCACAATTCACAAACACACCATTTATTCTCATGTCACTTACTATAGCTACTGTCCTCCTCTTTTGTTCCATCAATTGTTCCATCTGCTTGCAACTGCAAGTGGTATCCTTGCCTGCTGTATAGCTTTGTTACTATACCTTTAAGCTGAGGCTCTGTAAAAAAACAATAGTGAGATTAACCGTGGGAAATCCTAACGCGCCGTTCCAAGCATGCAGGATGCTAAAAACAAATCTCCAGATTTCTTCTTAAGGCTGAGATATGAAAAACACCCAAAACAAAACCAGGGCAAACAGCTTTGCAACACTTTTCATCTAGGTTGAGATCAAATTTATGTCTCTGAAATAAATTACCAAAATGATTAAATGCCACTTTCAATTGCAATGTAGGTAGCTCAGTAAAATCTCCTTCCAGTATACACTGTTGGAATACAAATTCCAACAGTGCACTGCTTGGCCTCAGGAGCTCAGCTCTATCTCATTTAAGATTAGAAATGAGCTGGCAAAGAGTGTATTCTGCCTTTTAAAAAGGTGCGAGTTCTTAAATGGAGAGGAAAAAGAGGACTACTATGATAGCGCTAATAAGAGCCATAGTGACAGCTGAGAGCCTAAATATATAGCAGCAAACATTTAGCACAGGAACTGCTGCAGCTCTAATAAACAAACCCCCATTCCTCACTGCTCCAAAGAGCTCTGTAGAACCTCCGAAGTGATAAACTACTCAATGAACATATGGAAAACTGAGGGGGGAACCTTGAAATTCAGCAATGTGTGGAACTGTAAAATAAATATTACCATAAGGGTTGAGGTAATTACCTCATCAGCTAGAAGAAGAAAGATCAAAACAATGCATAGCTTGGATAGATTTCTCTTTTCATAACAATCTTCAGAGTCACAATTAGAAAGAGAGAAAACCTGTATGCTTTCAGACCATTCTAGACCAAAAAGTAAACAGCAACAGGATCTGCTGTCAAGTCTGTCATTTAAGATATCTGGATAATGCACCAGGAATAATTGCGAAAAAAAGGTCTACTTCCACTGAATCCCAATGACATCTGCATTGTAGTCATTTCACACAACTGTGTCAGGAGGGGATGCATCTCTGCAGTTCGCTCCACAACAACTCACTTAAATCAGACATAAACAAACTGCGAAGATATGGTGTGTCATTTCCAACAGTCAATGTCTCCATAAGACTCCTTGTTTTTGTAATCAAAGACATTAGGGACCTCTCTTACTGTACTTCATTTCAGTAGGAGCTGAAGGCAAAGGCTTACAATAGTTTGCATAAGTATATTACTTCCTATTAGCAACCTTAAATAAGGGTACTAACAGATGCACAATTCTTATATACCGACTCTTCTGACAACAGATTAATCCAACCCCACTTTGGCTTTTTAGCCATAATACATCCCAAACTGTTTGCAAATTGGGAGCAAGGCTTGTTTTCTGTGTCTGCTGAGAAAGGTAGACAGGTTAAGAGGCTAACAGCATCAATGTTTCAGCACAGCAAAGCGATAGCAACGTTACCAGAGGGTTTTGCTCCTCCCACGTACAAAAAACCCACTCAGATCAGGGACTAACTCTTCGTGCCTGATCCTTTGCACCTCTGACACAGAGAGCATCGTGTCTGCAGGGCAGATGGATGTATGAGATTCCTAGAAAGGAATGGGGCACTGAAGCAAAACTCTGACAGGTGCCAGTGAAAGCAAAAAGCCTCATCTGCAATCAGCAAATAAAGAATAGCACAGGCATTCTGTGAAGCAGGAAGACAAAACCAAATCCCTAGACCATTAAGTTGTTTAACACAGAACTGAAGGATGTGTATGCATGGGAACTTCCCCTTCTAACATCTCCCCCACAAATAAATCACGCGTGTTTGTACATGTGTATGTGTAACAGAGAGACAGACTACAGAATTTCTGCTACACGGGTGCACACAGGTGTCCAAGTGAGGCAGAGAGTACTGGTTTGTGCCATCCAAATAAACCAGATGAACATGAAAGGGGAAAGGACTGGCATGTGGCACCTGTGATAATCAGATCATACAAGTTATGGGTGGCAATACTCGTACATTCATTTTACCAGCCTTAAAACACTGGTCCCCCTCTCCCCATGCTTGATGCACATCCCAGCTTGCATTAAACCAACCGACCCCCCAAACACATAACCCTTGCCAACCTGGTCGCCTTCTTCGTCTTTTCTTGGAGCCAAAGAGTTTGACCCTGGAAAATACATTCAACTTGTTCTTGTCGCAGCTTCCCTTGCTCTTGCTGGGGCTGTTGACACACTTACACGCATTGGACTTCTCCCGCTCCCTGGCTTGTCTCTTCTGGCGGATCAGGGAGCTGGCAATGGCTGCAGCCATGGCCGCCACCGCCCCGGCACCACCGGCAGGTCAGGCACAAGGGGTTTGCTTGCCAGCTGCGGGCACCGCAGCCAGCATGCTGCTCGGCGTGTCCCCAATGCTGGGGACACTGCCGGGTGCCTTGGCCAATGCCACCCACTGCCAATCCGCTTGGGAGCCCAGGAGGCACCAGTGGGACACTTGCACCAGAGCCCCAGGTCGGGATGCAACAGTTTAGCTCAAGTGTTTTTCTCCGCTGATATCTTCCCCTTTTTGATTTTCAGGTGCTTTTCTATTCCTCCCAACTTCTGGCAGGGGAAAGTTTGCAGGCAGAGGTGAGTGTTTCTACGGAGATTGAGCAGATCACTTGCAAGACATCCCTCTGAGCTTCTCCAGATGCGCTATTCACATGCAGACATGTCACATCCACTTGGTGCAAGATCTTTGCATCTTTCCTAGCCCAATTTTTTCCAGTTAACTTTTCTCCCCACCCATTCCCTCCCCATTCAAATCCCACCAAACACCTGTTAGACTCCAGCAGGGGCTGTTCTGTTGCAGTGGTTTTCTGGTTCCTTTTTCTTCTTCTCCCTTAAGAAGAGCCCCGAAGCAAGCAGTGATGGAGATACTGGGAGGAGGTGCCGATGCCTGGAGCCTTGGCTGCCTGCTGCCAAATGCCTCAGGAAGCCTTTTCCCCTCTGCTTCTCACAGGTGCTGCTGCCAGTGCAGTCTCCCCTCCACAGACGCGTTCTGCTTTTGCATTGCAACACTTGTCACCAGCTGGTAAACACCCAGAGCTCCCCTGACGCCTGGTTGCCAGCAGCTCAGCGCTGAGACTGCAGCCGCAGTAGTCCTCAGGCAGCAGATGCACGCACTTGCACACACCCCACGAGCTGTGCGCTGGATACAGAAATGAAGCGACGCAGCAAGCCCCTTATCACCACCCTCCCTCCCCTCCTCCTTCCTTCTCCTCCTCCTCTTCTCTCAGGCAAGGAAATGAGCAGGAGACCTGCCCGGTGGCTCTTTGTGCAGAGTTACGGAGGGGTCCACGGGGCGCAGGCGGCGAGCAGGTGGGGGCTCGGGGAGGACAGTGGGAGCAGGTGCACCTCAGCTGCCCACCTTCTCTGGCCCCATGGGCTGCGAGTACCTGCGTTTGGCAGAGCCGACTCCTGGGAAGGTGCAGACACCCAAACAAACGTGACTGCGATGAACAAATAGCTGGCACCAGGTTTCTGGCAGCGGAGTGAGGACACCTGGCCAGCAGCAGGAAGGAGGTTTGGGGAGGCAGGGAGGGGAGCTCCAGCCATAACTCCCACCCTGCCTTTCCCTCATCCTCATAGGATGGTCCCCTCTCTTCCTCACTGATTGACTGGAGACTTTCTGCTTCTCTCATCTTTCCTTCTCCCTTGCACCTGCTCTCAGCTCCAGTTTTCAAGCAGAGACTAGAGAAACCTCAGAGAGTAATTTCCTTGTGATTGCCATGTTCTCCCCTCTTCCATTTGTTCCCCACAGTGCCAGTGTGTCCATTGGCTAAGTGGGGGCCAGTTTACAGGGTTACCAGAGCAGGGAGAAGCAGCAGTGTCACCATGCTGGAGCAGAGCTTGGCGTCAGAGCCTGGCACTGCACTGTGATTGCTGCCCTGCACAGCGCACATTGAATCCTGCACACATCCATGCCCCAGGACATACGAAGCAGGAGGTGCTGGGTGTCCCTCTGTGACTGCCCCCCTGATCTTCAGTATACTTTCAACAGCTGGAGCTTAAAACAAAGCCAATTCAGGATAGAAACAAAACAGAGATTTGCAGCTCTGAAGCCAAACAACTACTGAAAGAATTTATCCCGAAAGCAGAGAGGATTTTCAGTCACTTGCTGGGGCAGGGTGGGGAGGCTGTGGGTTGGTTCCTTGTAGGAGCTGAGCTCAGGAGGAACTGTGATGCCAAAGGGGAATCAGCCTCCAAGCCCAGAAGCTGCGTCCTGTGTGCCCTGGGCCAGCATCAGGACTCCCCTGGGGCTATCAAGACAGAACAGATGCAGGTGGGTTTGTGACAGCACCCTATTTTTTGATGCATTTTCAGACTCGGACAGGCTTCACAGGGCACCTGCCCCTTCTTCTCCTCCGCACACCCTTGGCAAAGCCAGGTGGTCCCCCCCTCCCTCCCTGAGATTGTATCCGGGTCCCAGGCAAGCGCAGCAGAAATGCTACCCAGTATTTTCAGTCCAAAGAGCTCAATTCAAAAGCAGTTCGCTCTGCCTCTGCAAAAAATACAGTCCTCCCCTGGATTACAAACAGTTCACAATGGGTCCAAATCTGGTTCCTCCAACTGAGAATGCCTGTCCCAATAAAACATGTTGCATGGACAGCCCTTAATAAGAGAAATGCCTGTAATGTACAAGTTTCAAGATAATGTCTGATAAAGTACAATCAGTCCCCTCCCAGCCTCAGACCTCAACAGCTGACATGGCATATTAAATTTGGTAGCCCCATATAACCATCCACAGTACCTCTTTTGTGTAAGAATTATGTATGCACACGTGTAGGTATATACACACTCACTCACCTTTGTTTATAAGACACTTTATGGCATCCATATAGTCACATTGAATAAATACTCCTAATTCCTTATCTGGGTTAAAGAATAGGGTAAAAATAACAGTAATTCACAAGTTCCACAACTACCATCATCTGCCAGTCCACATAAGACATGTGAAATCCAACCCTAGAAACAGCCAGTTGGATATTATTAGTAATAACTCATCCTACTCAACTCACCAGTAATGTACTATGATTTTGCCATCTTTCTACTTCCAATACAGTCACCAGCGAGACTTGTTTTTCCTGAGACTAACCCATTACGTCATAAGTATTCCCATCTTGCAAAGTAGTGTTTGATCTTCAGATGAAAGTGAAGAGGTCTCATTGTGATCTGTCCCATAGGTCAGATGACATTTGATTTTCACAATGACTAATCAGAACTTAGAATTCGGCTAACCTTGAAAATCCTGGGGATATGCATTATACAAAAGCAGTATTTAGGATATCTTTCTGCCAGCATTCCAGCTTGCATGCTTAAAATCCATAAAGAAAATTCATTTGCACAAATGTTCCTTGACAGATAACTAAAAAGAGGAATAAAAATAGCATATATGCATAATCAGATCTAAGTTTCAAAAAACAGTCCTCCAGTTTTTTTTTTTGCAAGGTCAACCTACCTCTCTATCTATCGGTACTCCCACAAACGTGTCTTCATTTACTATAAATGGCACATGAAAATTAGGATCTTGTTGGGAAAACGCCTTTGGTACAACACCAATCTTTGGACTACTTCAGTGTTAGAGATATAAAAATCTCAAGGAACAGCTTTATTTTCCTTGAACAGCAAGAGCTGCTCACTCCCCACCATGCTAAAAAGGAAAAATAAAATAAAATGACATTCCAAGTGACTTTTTGAATGTAAAAGACACACTCCTCGAGCATACGTCCTCTTTCTACGTACGTGATTATTGTAACAGGGCACACTTAAAGCTAGAGAATAAATTGCCAGCCCCATTTCAATCAAGAATTAAGCACCTCTTAAGAAATCAGCATGAGGCAGACTTGTACAGTTACTGCCAGAGACAGGGACATGAGCTACCTTGAGCTGGGATCTGACCCAGCACCAGTTCCATTGTTTTGAAGTACCATTTGCTGTTCCACCAAACTAGAGGAGAGTGTAAAACTTCTGGGTTTTGCTCCATCATCCTTAAACAATTTGCACTGCGGCAGGTCCCAGACCACTGCTGTTTCCAATGAGTTTGTGTATATCCTAAGTGCAAAACATTTGTAGCCGGTCCTACATAAACAGATAGATTCTGAGCGAAACAAACTCTGCACAAAAATCGAGATCAGATGAAAATTCATAAGCCGGCTCCACACCTCATTGTCACGAAACAAGCTGCATGTTTTGACAAGCCACTCTGGCTTTGCGGCATGCCTGGTGCCAGCTGCAGCCTGCGAGCAGAGGAACTCCTTTCCCCCAACTGCTGATCATCTATGCTATTTCAGCACGTGAATGTCAACAGATGTGATCAAGAGCAGAGTAGCATATCAGTGCAGCATTGCCACCAGAGAAGGGGATGGGTGAAGAGAGACAGCACGTTCTGGCTGCCTGTTCAAGTGCACTGGTGATTGACACAGGAGCCCAACGTCTAAATTGTGGAGGGACCCAAGCTCCTCTGTGCCCTGTAGAAGCATTCATGATGCTCATGATGTGTTGCCATAATGCAGGAAATTACTACCAGCACCTTTGGCCAAAATATCCCGTCCTTAGTTATTTCGTCTTCCTCTATAAACAAGTACCAAATGATTCACAGTAGCTCCTATATAAACAGGTAAAGGCTGGGCAAAACAAATGCTGCATGAAAATTAGAACCAGAAAAAAATGCACAACCCAGCTCCAGACTTCACTCAGCCCAGCACAAATCCCAATCCATCTCTCTACATTTACAAGAGTGAAGCTGCTTCGCCGCAACCAAAAAAAAAATTACAAACTTGCATGGGATGTCAGGAGTCCCTTCAGAGGCTCTTTTGTTCTTGCTGGGGTATTATACTATGGCTGTTACAGAACAAACAGAATGAAAAAAAAAACCTTCAGCAGTCAGATCTATAGGCTATTTCCACTGCCTGCACTCCCAGAAAGCAGAGAATTATTTTCTGAAAAGTGCCACCAGAATAGCTTCTCTCTTCTCAGGTTGCGATAAACAAGACTTCATCCAGTCAGCTATGACACAGCAGCATTGAGGCTCCCAGTGATTTTTTTCCTCTCCTAAGTAAACAGAATTACTATTCATCAGGAAACAGAGCTGTTCAGACCCAAGCCCCACATCACTTAGCTCCACCGTGAAACATTCTGTGGAAATGACTCAGCCTTTCCTCTGCAGCCAGCTCCGTGGCTGGACACAAGAGCTGCAGAACAGCGAGTGTCTGGGTGCTCTCTGCTCAAGGGATAAGCATGGTTTGCTGTCCAGTTCACTACCCCTGAAAGCCTACTTTTACCCTAGATGTGAGCCAAATTAAGAGTCGGCTAGAGGTTTATTGTTGAGTGCAAGATAGAAAAAGGTATTAGTGGAAGAGTTAGGGCTTCAGGCAGCTGCAGACCAGGAGCTCAAATTTAAGGATATTTTAGTCAACAGGCCAACTGGGCTACCAGAAAATTAACCTTAATAGTAAAGTTCAGCTTCAATAACCAGCTGCAGACCTTTATATAAGCTGTACTGCTGTAAACAGAAACATTTTATGTGGAAAGCACAAGGGCCATTGTAAACCATGACACGGGTGTTCCTGTCTGTCTGTGCCATGGTTCTTTGCAAAAATGCAATGTACAGCTCCACTCAGTAACAGGAAAATAAATTCCTGTGGCACCAGTGTAAACATGTCACCTGCAACCACTTTACCTAAGAGCTCCCTCGTTGTTCAGGGTATTAGGTGGTTGCTTGATTTTTGTTTTCTTAGAGTACAGAATCATGAATCCCAACACCAAAAGAGATCCCAGTACCACTCATGCACCTGATTGGATGTGTAGAAAATGTCCCCCATCCAGCAAAGCAGAGAAATATGTCCCCATCTTCAACATTTGAGTCATCTCACTAAGACTACTAAGATATTTTAAAAAATAATTATGAGCCTGGTGTATTACAAAAGGTTCTCATGTCCTAATCCTGTTCTCTTATCATATCTGCACAAGTTTGCTAGGATGAGGTTCACTGACTCTGACAAGAATTTGGGCCTTTTCATAACTGGCATGCCCCACAAAATGCTCAGGATGGCCATAGGCTCTCACATCAAGAACATCAGTTTTCTCTCATGTGCTCAGAGAAAATATTAATGAGAGAAATCCCAGTTCTACTCCTTTCCAGCCATGAATCCCAATTCCTTTACAGCATTGCCTCAGTCAAAACTAGATTTGATCTGACTTAGTGGTGCAGGCATTTTTCAGAAAAGGAGGACATTGTCTGAAGGTAGAAAAACAGAAATATTTTTGCCTAGGTTAATCCATATTCAGTCATCCCAAAATGTCAGCTGCGAAAGATCATCTATCCGGTGCATAAAAGATCAGTGCCAATCAGCTGGGAAAGGTCACAGAACAAACAGAAGAGATCAGCTCCCACAGCTCTGCTGGCTCCCAGATTGGGAACATGTTATTCCGGTGTCTTGGGGACCCAACCTGAGCCAGGAACTTGCAGCAGCGATCAACCGACTTCTCTCTGCCCACCACAAAGCCGTAGCAAAAAGTACTTCCACATCAGTATGCACAGAAGTATACGTTCATTCACTTCTCAGCATGATGAATCCCAGAAAAATCAATGTAAATGACAGCATATCATCCTTGAAATATTTACATTTCAGTATGGGACACATGAGAAGCGTGGGCTATATGACACTGTCAAACTTAACATAAGGCCAATTCACACATCACAAAACACCATAAATAGTCCTTCACAGATGCAAAGCAAGGTGTGTAGCGGTTGTCACACTACTCAAATGGATGTTTTTCCACTTTTTTAGAGATCAGATGCTTTTCCTTTGCAAATAGCTCGACAAAATGGACTCACTGGGTCTCTAGAGAGTTAGAGCCTCTGAGAGTTCTCCCCCTCTCACCTTCACCCAAGTATTTCTACCAGCTTCTCACAGTCATGTTCCCTGTTTTGCTCAAAAGTTAACTTCTGCCCCACTGCTCGGCTTCACATAACTACAGAGCCCAATTTACTGCAATCATCTGATAGATGCCAAGCTTGCTGCTTCCTGTTGCTCTGTTAATGATATAAGACCCATCTGTTTTCTAATAATGAAATCAAATTACCCAGTCTGGGATCAGAAGAGCCTGGCAATGGTTTTCTGTGACTTTTACCTGACTGCTGAGAACATAGCACCAAGTCTGCAATGACAAATGAGAATGTGATGAGAGTAGGTCACAAATGAAAGGGACTTTGAGCAAAAATTTCCATGTGTTGGGTGGAGACAGGGCTCTCCAGGAGCTGCAGTTAGACCCTGCACTGCATTGACGCTTCTGCAAATGTGCAAGTGGAGCCTTGCTTCACTCACTACCATGGAATTAGAAGCACTTTATCTGAGCAAAAAAGCTGGTCGCACTTTCAGTAGCCAGAGGAAGGTACATCCCTTAGGACTAGGGAAAGGGCAATGAGCCCAAACTTCTGGATTGTGTTTCAGTACACCATATAATAATCATATTATTGGTGACATAACAAGACATATCTAAACTAAGTTCACTGATGTAAAAATTAGGTTTAACTAAGCTCATCTGACCAAATATCTGGGCTGTACAACCAAGAAACAAGAGAGAAAGGCACCTCCAGGTGGCAATTCACTCCCAACCAAAGAGGAACTATTTTCCACAGCTGCATGAAGGAAAACACTACCTCTGCCTTACCAAGCTGTTGTTGCAGAATGATTCAGACTGTAATCTACCTAATGCATCTTTATAATAAACAATATTTACCACCATCAAAACTAAGTAGTCACTTAGTGAAGGTCCACGTAGCTCAGTTTCTTGCTTCTGGCAAATGCTCGCTAATACATGTGACTATAAAAACAGCTCAGGTAGTTGCACTTCCTACACATATGCACCTTCCAGCAATTGGCCTCATGGCAACTGCAGGCTTCACAAAGGTGACATCTAAAAATCACACAGGGATTTTGAGGTGAAAATACCACGTATCAGAAGTAAACAGAGGCGAATTCAGTAGCATAAGTTATATCCACTCTTTTTGCAAACAACACTCACAAGTAACATTGGCCAGCAAACCAGAACCAAGAACCACAAGCTAGCATTTTCTGTACTGGATTTAAATAGGTCTAGAAACTAGAAAAATTCTGTATGCAAATTCTACAGAAGCAAATCAGAAGAAATTCAGAGAAGTCAATTCAGAGAAGGAGGCTAATAGCGAAACATCTGCTGTTGCTCCCAATACTTGCATTAGGCATCTGGGTATATTTCTGGGGACTCAGACCTCATCAGAAAGCATAGAATGATTTTGTTGCTAGGCAGAGAAACAATGCTCAGAAATCAGTGCAACAGATACAAAGCTGCTTGAGCTGAGTACTGTAACTTCTTGCTTAAGTACCAGCTGAACTACAATAAAGACACATTTGCTTCTACAAAGACTGGATAATTGTCCAACTTGTAGCTGAATTTGTACCTAAACCCACCAAGAAATGAGTAGTTTAAGCTGCAGAAGTAGATGCAAGTATAATACCATGATCTTAATGAAATTCCCAGTTCATGTGTATGGCCTTCACAACTCCCTAGTCATGCTGCTAAATCATGCTGAGCCAAACTTACAGCACAGAGTCACCATATTTATCAGATGATGATATATCATCAGGGCTTCTGTCTTCTCCTTTCAGCCCTCTTCTCTTTGTTTATCATTCTCATTTTCCACCTCTTCCTGCCAGGATCTTCTTTCTTTGTTTCATTAAAAATTACATGTTTCTAATGAGCAGTAGCCACAAAAAAAATCATCAGTATCTCAATGTCCTTATCCTTCAGTTGAGGTCAACTTAATCTTATTTACAAACAAACAAACTTGGTTTAGCTTAATCTACAACAAAACATTCCAAGGCCAGGGAGCTTTTGCTGGGAAGGTAAGGACAAGAAGCAGAATTAGATTCTGAGGAATAGAACTAAGCCTGTGGGCTTCTAAGACATTATCTTGGCTGATCTTTCAATTCTATAATTTCACTAATTCCAGTTAGCCCATTCCATATAACCATAATGAAAGAAGACCTCCTTGTGTTTTCTTGTCTCCTATATATGTGGGGCAGTTATGAGAGGTTAAAAGCTCTAGTTGTAAAAAGGCACATGTACAGCTGCACAGGTAAAACATGTATCCACACAGAATTCATTAAATTGTGCAGCACTCTGTGAGGCCTGCAGGGATTCCCAAGGAGTGCCCCTCGTACGATTGGAGTAAGAGATATGGATCCCAGAAGTTGCTGGCATCTGTATTTTCTCTGGACTGTAAGTGGAATCAGACATCTCAAACCTCTGCAAATATGGATTCTACATTCATAATGTGAATTCACTTACATGCAGGCATTTTTTTTCTGCCTTTCTTCTTCCTAACTTGCAAATATGAGCAAACCCAAGATGTCTGAAAAATGCTGAGATGCACAAACACCAGGGAATCTGAATAGAGCTGTTAATGATCAGAAAACCTTCCACCTTCCTCATCCCTTTCTCTTTTTTTTCCCTAACTCTGTAATATATGAAATGTCTTACTCACTGACTATATTTTTAAACCATTATTACCATAAATTTTAGCCTACTTAAAAAGTTCTGATGTAAAGGCTTTTCAGGAGGCTTTCAGGAAAATATAGCATTTCCTGTACAGGAAGCAAGTTGTAGGGCATTAATTTGTAAACAGTTACAAAACAAACAAATGGGACAGACTTCCAGTCAAAAAACCCAACCGTATAAAATTACTGCTAAAATCAGAAACAAGGGGGACATCTAGAGTTAGTTTCCGTAACTGTCCCGGCAAGGTCATCCGCTTTCTTTCCCAGTTTTTTTTCGGTCACTGGTGATATTCATTACAACAAGTGTTAAGTGGTGCCTCCGGCTGTAATTAACAGTGAAGCTAAAAGCGCAGGATTCAGGCAAGCAGGGAGAGCCTCTGTGATGTTGCATGTAACAGTTTGTTTTGATACTTAAGCGGAGCTGGATTGGGTGTCTTTCAGTCCTGAGTGTTCCCCTGTAGCTCAGGTGAGAGGCCCAGGGGGAAGTGGGGAAGTGGCCGCTGTCCGCGGTGCTGAATCGCTGTCCGCGGTGCTGAGCCTCTGTCCGTGGTGCTGAACCACTGCGGGGTCGCACCTCCAGCACTGCATGCGGCCCCAGTCCACCACCCCATACACATTCTAACGCCCTGGAACGAGCCCCAGGGACTTTACACCAGGTAATAAACAAGCACCAAGGTCCATAATCAACCACTGGCATCTTTTGTTATATCGTGGCTAGGCAACATACTCCTCAAAACCTAACCTACAGCAACAGTTTTGATGGCTTTAGACCGACTTCACCTTCAAGAAATCCTGCCATAAAACATTCCCACTTTTGGAAAAGAAAAAAGCACTTAGAAGCTAATAATTGCCATTACATATTAAGTGATTATAGTAGGTAAATGCATTTTTAACTTGCCAAAACTGCAGACTGCTTCACATTCTACAGCTTACTTAGAATTACTACTTAGTAATTTTGAAGAGAAAAAAACATGGATGCCACATGCAATGTCATAGAAGTTGTTTACTAATAATGTTGACTTATTTGTAACTAAGAATTATATATATTATAGACAGTTAATATGTAACTGGCACAGTTAATACCAAACTTTCTGTACACACTGCCTGTCAGATTATTGCTTGATATTGGGGCATTTTCCAACAGTCCTTGGGTTTGTTTTTCTCTTCTATCTACAGGGCGTTGGTTCTTACAGTAAACTGATCATTTCACATACCAAATGCAGAGAACACACCTTTATCATTATTAAAGCAAACAAATAAAACCATCACAAGCCTTTAGCTAAAACATTTGCAAAAGAATATATAAAAGCTAATGGTTTTGTATTAAAATTTTTTTCAAGTTATTAACACCATAACAAGATTTTCTTCAATTAACGTTCGGCACAGTGCTCTCATAAAAGGCAATTAGACTAGAAATTGAATTACTTGATTTTTTTTTCTTTAAAGTAAGCTTTATATCTGAAAAAAAAAGCCTGGGTACAAAATTAACTAAATAATTGGCATGGATGTTTAAGAGGTGGTAAAATCAATCTGTGCGACATTTGCAAAACGTTAAAACCGGACAAATTTGCCAGCTTAGTAACATATTCAGTATATTTACAGTTTCAATCAGTAAGAATTAACAGTAACACTTGCCTTTTCCTCTTGAATAGTGTATTTTTAGAGTTATCTAAGAAATTTCATGACATCAAAGAACAATCACATTCTTAGTATTAACAAATATTAACCTTCAATTTCTTTATATATTTTATCACCTCTACAGAGGGTGGCTTGCCAGGAAATACATCCTAGGTTTTTTCCTCCAAAAATATTGCTTAAATACATCTTACCTGAATAAGACTTTCTTAACCCCAAAGCCATGCTGCCTTACGGGCTGCTTCTATCCAGACAATTGCAGTCTACATTTGGAGCAGATACACAGAGAGTAGATGAGAGAAAGTTTAAGGCATATTTAAAGTATTCTCTAAGGTACCGGCCAGAAACATCAAGCCCATACCCGTGGTATAGAGAGATCATTAATGGGCATTAGTGACAGACCATTATGACTTTCAGAGATCATTAAAGATTCATAATGTAGCTGTATTGTTCTGGCAACATCTAACCATTTCTTGGACATAAATGTACATTTCTCCTACATGATTTACTTAAACTTATTATTTTTGAGTGTTGAATTTTATTTTCTGCCTCCTAGAATTACAAAGAATGCCTGTAACAGGATACCGTATTGCATTATGCCAGCCACAGCAGCCTGGTGCTTAGTTTAGTTGATACCCTTTGTTGTAGGGCATTTTGCAATACGAAGAGCTCAACAACATTCATGAGGCAGAATATGTATCATACTTTCTTTCTTCTTTAAATAAGCTGCATTATTGATGTACTGTAAATGTTACAAGCATAAAAAGCTCTTAGAAGAATTACATTTGCTAACAATTCTGAAATAATTAGCTTCTGAATTTTTTTAATCTTTACTTCTGCATTTCAGAAAAGCTCCTTTTTTGTCATTTGTATTAAGTGAAAAATATTGAAGATACTCTAGTTGGGGTCAACCAAATCAGCTACTACTAAAGCAGTTTTGATGAGTGAAGATTTGGTTTTGAAGATGTACAGTATTGCAAAGCTTTGGTCCAAAATGTGACAACAGTTCTACTTCAACTATGTTAATCAAGGGCTGGATTTGCTTGAGATTAGGAAAAAATTCTTCACGGAGAGGGTGGTTAGGCATTGAAACAGTCTGCCCAGGGAGGTGGTTGAGTCACCGTCCCTGGAGGTGTTTAAGGTTAGGGTGGATGAGATACTTAGGGGCATGATTTAGGGATTGGTGGGAATGGTTGGACTCGACGATCCAGTGGGTCTCTTCCAACCTGGTTATTCTGTGATTCTGTGATTCTGTGAAGTTTCTGTTGCTCACCTTGACTGAGACCTTGTTCAACTCATTCTTCTTCAGCACAGCAAGTTATGCCTATGCTCACAATTTATTCAAGTAATGAGATTTAACCAATTTAGATGTAGAGTCAGATTTCAAAGGCAAACACTCTCTCTATGTGTGATTTGGTCACTGTGGAGTCATAATTATGAGTAGTACAGAAGAGCTATTTAAAACGGCTCTGCTTCTTCACCAGGAGTTATCACTCCCCCCAAGACACACTTACAAGTCACATGTGCATAAGCTTGGTTTATTTTGCAGTGCAACGAATCAGTAATGAACATATATCACTTTGTACATTAGGAGGAAAATCACTGAACTCCAGCTGAAGAGCTGTAATTTCTTAATTCTTGTAATGCAACCCTTTGCAAATGCACGAGGTGTGCTAAGGATCAGACCCTTAAAGTCACAGAAAAGTGAATATCTTCCAGATGCTGGGCTTTAGGTACTAACATGAGATCTAGCAATTGAAGTCACTGGAGCATTTTAACATGTTTCAGCATTTATGTGGTGCTGAATCTAGACCCAAAAAGTGAAGCATGATAGATTACTACTAATAAAAATTTTTCTCAGAATAGTACTTGAATGTTTATTGATATACATTACTGCTTATGTCCTAGTAATTTGCAAAAGTATTCAGAAACGAATTTGCGAGTTGCACAATTTCAGAATAGTCCCTGTTTATTATGCCACAGGTGCATATAATCAAGCTGTGAATATTGCTGACACACACTGTACAATTAAAACTACCCTTAATTATGGCTGCCAGAAACAACTGTTACCACACCAAGAAAACCTCAGTGTAGCAAATATTAAGTTGATTCTGAGCTGTCTCCAGCTGGAAATGAGACCACTTTCACAAAAACAATTCAAAAACTCGTATGGAATAATGTACTCAAGTTCATTTCTAATTGCCTGCTGAGTTCTATTGATTTCAAACAACTGACCTTGAGTTCATAGGTTTCACATCACCCATGTCAATTATTGACAGACAGTCAAAAGTCAGCGGTGGCATTGCTCATTGTCTTGCAATTATAAACAAGGTTAATCTGCTTGTAAATGTAGTTCCTTTCCCACAAGCAGCAGTGCATTTAATTCCTTTTCCCGAAGCCTACACAAATTCATAATGACAACTCCCCAAACTTTCCATGGTTCTTATTAAAATGTCATTGTTCTGTATTCTTCAGCTACCTCAAGAATAGTTTAAGTGATTCAGAATAATTCTGATGGTTTTACAATAAAATTGAAATTGCATATTGGGTAAATATCCTGTGTCCAGCCAATCCTTATTAGCATCTAATTAATAATTGTATATTAACTTGTTTTGTTGTTTTTATTAATAAAAGGAAAATACATTTTGTGTCTACTTTCCACTTTGTTTTGATCATTTTATGTCTGTTCTGTGCCCTCAGCATGACGAGAACCACCTCACATAAAGGAATACAGCTCCTCTGAGATGCCTGCATTTAGACCAGCTAAGACAGCACCTCTACTAGAGTATCAGTTACCTCTGCAGGGCATCAGTTTATAAAAGCACCTTCATGCTGTGATGTAAGACCTGTAATAAAATGACTAGAAGTAGAATCTGTAAAAAAACTATTATACCTAGTGGATGACCGATAAGTAAGCAACTAAGAAACAAGTAAAGACACACAACCTTTATCTAATGTGCATGCTGAAATAAGGGCCCAAACACATCCAAAGAAGCTAGCATGGGCACAAGAGAAATGGCACACATTATTGCTTTGCTGTGGCAGAAAAACAGCCCCTTTCAATCACTGAAACATGGGATCAGATTAATAATTTTGCATAGGCATTCCTATTTCAACTAATCCTACTTTGCACTTTTGAATTGATCTCCAGAAAAAAAAAAAAGTAAACCAATCAGGCTTGACTTTATTCCCTGGAATCCAACAACAAAATCTCCAACTAGTTTGTCTGGCACAAGGAGCCTGAGAGTCCAGGCTCCAGTTCTGCTGATGCTGTTATGACCAAAGAATCTAAAATGTAAAATACAGATGAGCAAGCACAGCACTGCTGTCTCAGCAGTCCCACAGCAACATCATGCAACACTGAACAGCAGCTGCAACAGAAACCTTCCAGGGAAATACAGATGATGAATAAAAGAAGGCTCCTGCCTTCTTGGAGAAGGGGGAATAAGGAGAAGAGAGTGCTCTGGACTGTTGCCCAGCCAGACAAAACACTCATCTGGGGTTATACAGCCTGTTGCTCTGCATAGGCTATTTTGTATTAGTGATCAATATATATTCACTGTCATTCAGCTGTTTAAATTTTAGCCCCAAAACAAAGCAACCCAATTAATCCTATTTTACATGAATATCAGATTGTTAAATGTATCATATATTTGTATATTTGCCTGGAAGTATCTGTGATTCCACTACCTTTTTTTTCTTTTTTTTTCTCTTTTCTCTCTTTTTGACTCAATTGTACTACTCCGTCATGGAGTCATGGAATTAAAAATAAGGAAGAAACCCCTTGAAGAGTGGTACTATTTAATATTCCGATGCTGGGAATGCTTCTAATTACTAAGAAGCTGAGGGAAGTCAGAGCAGAATTACTGCTTTCTTTCCTTGGCTTCATCTGCCATCTAGTGGTACGATCCTAGGAAGCAGAAAACAGCATTTTTATAGAAGGACTTTGCATGTTCCAACTGGCACCTGAAGTTAAGTGCTGACTGTAAGGCTGCAAAATGCAATAAACAGCACTGCAGTTGAAAACATCTGTGCAGTTCATGTCAACACGTCATTCACCATGTTTAAAAAGTGTCCTGCAATTAAAACAATGCTTCAATAGAAAGGGCAAGTTTTAAATTCTGATTTTTCAGAACATGAAACTAAGCAGATACAAACTCTTCAGGTTCAAAAATTGACCCAACAATTTATAACACTTATTACAAGTTCTTGAGCTCAATAGAAGCTTCTTTGCAAAAGCAGGACTAACAGGTAGACTTAGGATTGAAAGCAGTGAAGTGTGAGACCCCCTTTGTTGCCTACCTGCAAATAGCTTGCAATTCCCCACAGTTACGCCACGAGAATGAAGGACAGAAGTACTAGCCTAAACTTATCAAGCTATTGTATTTTACTTGGAATACAATATTTATTGTTATTCTATTCAAAGCATTTCAGTAAAGTTGCAAAACAAAGTATAATCAAAAGTAACTCCTATTTTCTCATTCTGAAATCAATTACCCTTGTTTGTGTTGACCCACAAGCTGCACAGGGGCAGGATGACAAGGAAGTTCCCCTACTAGGGCAATCTGGTGTCTGCGTCACATCACTTTGCAGCCACAGGTGGGAAAGGAAATATTTATTATCAGGAGTTGGTTCCTTGGTGAAAATCTAAAGGCCAAATCTTGGCTCAGTGTGGCACTGTGCAGAGACATTCAGACTACCTTGGATTTAGCAGCACTACTATTAATTAGCAACCAGAATGCTTCTGGACACTCAAGAGAGCACAGTACCTCTGCAGTATCACATTCAAGATAGGTATGTGGAAACATTTCCCACTTCTATACATGGGGAAAATGAGGCAAACATTCTTTGGTTTACTGGCCCACGCTCTCTGTGCACCAGGGAGGTGGTGGCAGCCCAGTGTATTTGCAGAGGCTTTTGGCAGGATGACTGCAGCAGCTTATATTAAAGCCCCACTCTTTTCTTGGCTCTCAGCATATCCCAGGGCAAGATCCATGCGGGCATATGCTGATGAACAAAGAGCAAACATAGGAAAAAAACAAGGTACAAATATTCTTATAGCCACCGGTGTTTTTACATGAGCCCTATGTGATGACATCCTTCAGATCCACTACACCTGGAAAGCAAATTTCAGTTACACCAGCAAACTTCTACCTCAAACACAGTTTTTACTTACTCACTAAACATGGAAGAGAAAACACAACAAATGCCTAATCCATGCCCTCATGACAACATGATCCTACTCGTGTCTGGTATTCCAGGTGTTGGAGAGAAATTCTTAAAGCTAAAAGAAGTGTTTTCCTTATTTTCCATTAGAGATCAAAACTATGATTACCCCTTCACTAGCTTGCCTGTTATGGGAAGAGAGGTGGATACTGCACACGTTTGTGATAAGGTCTGCAAAAGCACCTAAGAGAATTTGAAGCATATACCCTGTTACATTTCCCTAACATAGAGGCAAGGAACCTCCTAAAGTGCTTTCGAAAAACCCTACTTAAAATCACATTGAAACAACTACAAGAAAATACTAGGCAGGTTTCAGCGATGAGGAGGTCAGCAGAGTCTCCACATCCATTCCCCTGAGATGAAGCTCCATCAGCCCAAATTATCCGAGTTTGGTGATGACCACTTCCCTACCTGAGGAAATCACAAAGACCCTGGTCCAGATCAGAGTCAAGTGTGAAATATCCAAAGTCCTATCCTGGCCAAGCAGCAGGAAGCCCAACCACGGCAGCTGCAACATTCATAAATGAGCAGATGGGTTTGAAATGACACTGCCTCTTGCCAAATCCGACCCGTTCCGACTCCTCTGTTCCTGCGTTACTCATGCCATTTGCAAACGCTCTGTGCAAATATAACTCAGAAGGAAAGCTCTTCTCTCAGCAGCACACAAGCATTTACAGCCAAAATCAATACACACAGTGCTCATAAAAGTAATTTCATTTATGATCATTAAATAAATTAGCTCTAAAAAATAATGATTTCACTATTTACAGCAGAAAATAATGGCTTGAAAATTATTTAATTTGACACAAATTTGGGTTGGGTTTAATTCTTCAGATTTTATTCTTCATTTCTGCTGATAATTTACAACAGTGTGAATCATCATGGTTGGTGTTTTTTCCTGTAATAACATATGAAAATACATTACTGAAAAGATTGACCTAGGCCCTGAACAGAGAAAGATGAGCAGACATTCCTGGTTGTGAGTCAGGTGAGAAAGTGTCCTGCACTTTTTGGAAAGTCAGGTGTTTGGAAAGTTCCCTGTCAGTTGGTCAATAAAAGCAAAACACTTCGCAAATGTACTCAAATCATATTTATATCTGGGAATTCCTCACGTGAAGACACGGAAGTTGTACATATATAAATAGAAGTCTCCATCCTTGTCAGATAAGTTGGTGGCTTAAAGAAGTTTTATCTAAACACAATTTTCCATATTTTTGTCCAGAATTTGCATACCACAGAAAAGATGCTGCACCAAACACTACTAGAAAAGTGTGAGTGAAAACCACAAATACATTAAAAGGACTCTTATGTGCCACTATCATCCATCAGGCCTTCATTCTTGTTATTAGACACAGTGTCCCAGCACTATGCTTACATCTAGATGGGGAACTGATCACACAGGAAAAGGTTTGTTAATAAAAGATGCTTTGTGTGTTTATCAGAAAGACACGCATAACCCTCTAGCAGACAAAAAAAAAGCTCTCGCCACTTATTTTGCAGACATTATTCTGGCCTATTTTCCTCATTAGGCCAAAAAGTGAGTCAAGCACTCAAAAAGAAAGTCAATAAAACATTTGCCACTAGAGGAAGCTATTTCACAATTTTTTTTCAGTTACATACCTGCACCAAGGAAAGCTGAGGGGAGAAATTCCACAAAACCATCACAACAGTTTTTCAGCAGGTCTGATTATGAATTAATCTGAAATCAGCAAATTATCAATAAATGTGTTTGTAATTTATCTTGGGTCAAATTGAAAAAAAATCCACAAAACCCACAGAGTTCATAACCTGGATAATGTCTCTCCATTTTAGTATGATTTCACTCCCCATTTCACTGCCTGTTGAGCTGCTAAATGGAAGTGTTGTCAAGTTCTGCTGGGACTCTACTGATCTGTAAATATAATAATCCTAAGCAGAGAAACTTCAGCTGGATGAACTACCTATGAAGCCCCACCCTCAGCAAGTGCACCACTTCTTTTCATGTCTGTCATCTTTTCCTTTGAAGTCCTATAAGCAGTTGGCCCTCAGACTCCAGGCCCTAAAACTAGGTATTTATTCCTATGTTGTCCCAGATCTGAATAGAACGAAATTTCAAAACATTTCAGTTTTCTATAAAACACATTTGCCCTTTCCAGTCTGGTCTAGGTATAAACAGATATTAAGGGAAATGGGCCATGTAATTCTTAGTTGGACAAATCTTGTGCTCATAAAACATCTCTGGCTGATGGTCCCAGAAATAGATGCCCTTTCTCCATCCAAGAACAAGCACTTCCCAGAACAGATCAGCACAGTTGTGGGAGAAAGGCTTGTCCAATAATCCCTTCTTTTGATGCACGCATCATAGCTTGTAATTACCCTATGGTAATAATTAGAGACATTTTCTTGCTTATTCTTTAATTTAAGCAACCGAGGTTTGGAAGTTTGTTTTTTTTTTTGGCCACAATAGCCCATATTCAGGCACAGTTCATGGTCAGAGGCCTCTGACAGAGGGTGACAACAGCCAGTTTCAATCATATCCAGAGCTCACCTTGAGCTTTGCCAGCTCCCAAGGGAGCTCACACAGGTGCAGGTTCCCAGGTTGCCGCCTTCCAAAAAAAGCCACTTGTATCCTCTGACACAAGCCATGTTAGGAAGCACCTTATACACTGGGATGGATGCTTGATAGGTTGGACATAATATTCCATAGCACTTAAATGATGTGGGTACCACAACTTGCATCACGCACCTGAGGCTCCAAGTCACCTTTCACTGCAGCACTTCAGAGCCCCAGCACTTCACTAGGAAACACTCAGTTGCATTTTGAGGTACAGAGCCTGGAAGCCAGCTACTTAATGACATCTTCTGTGCTGTTCCTCTAGCTTCCAACTCATAAACTCCAAATACGGCTCTGCATCATTAAACGCTCCCAGCTTCATTTCCTTTGCAAAAAAAGCAGCTGTAAACCAGAGTAATTTAATTACATTTTTTTAATTAAGCAACTATGTAACCAAGCATTCTACTGAAGTGTTGAGAGCTCTAAGCCCACCTCTCAGCATTAGAGGGAGTCCTGCTCCCATTTAATTCTCTTTGCAGAATGAAGGAGGAAAAATCGGAAGCAAGGCTCTAGGGAAGAGCATCTCAGCAGTCAGTCAGCAGCACTAGAAAATGAACAAGTTAAAAACCCAAGAGCATATTTCACACTCTGCAGTGGACCCACAGCACACAGCAGCATAAAAATCAGGTCTCTCTTCTCATCTCAAGCATTAGCATTCCTGTTCTAAGCAAACCTGCTTTGAGCTGCAGTGCTTGAAAGAAGATTCACACAGGTATTCTGGTTCAGTCACCTTGGAGATCCAAAAGGATGCATCAGCCTTTCAAGCAGTCACCTTTCAATGGCAGGTTTGGAGGGATCTATCGGACATGGGCATACAGATAGGAGTCACCCACCCCTGGCTCTTGGGTTTTATGGTAATAACTGGTGAATAGAGACACCAATAAATAAAGGGGCAGAAGACTCCAGTGACATCATGCTGTTAAGTACTACAGCAAAAGAGGCAAGAAAAGTAGACAGGCAGACAGGAGACAGTTCAGTCATTCCCTATCTGCATTACCGTGTGAGTTTACCTTTTCAATATAGATATTTAGATGTGCACCCAGACAGCTGCTGAAGATGTGAGCAGATTCAACCAAGGTAGGTATTTGACAGTGCCTTGTTTGCATAAGTATGATCAGGCCATAAAGACTGATGGATATTTAAGCATCTGGACCAGATCTTGACTTCAGGGGTTGGACTTAACATCCCAGGATCACAGATCTTTCAAAATATTCAGCAATGTTTACCAATCTGACCCTGTGTACTGTTCCTTTTTATTTTACCTCAACATACCCTAGAAATGGACTAACATTTTACAGTGCTCCATATCCAGTAAGAGAAGACAACAGAAGCAAGTTAAGGATCTGTTCTCAAAATATTATTCTGAACTCCACTATCAAACAAGTGACTCTGCCATCAATAACTGGGCAAGAACAGCTTCTGAAAACCGATTCTAAAACAACAGCCTCAGCAACAAGACCAAAATATCTCTGTTAAGGACACTACAAGCTCATTCACACGAGAGCTCTGAATTCCTCTGAAGAAGTGAGTCCCCAAGTCCCCAAGCTCCCCGCAGCCAAGAAGTTCATCTGTTTGAGAACCAACTGATACGTGAACAGAAAACAGGACAAAGTTAAGCTGAGGAAGCATTAAAAAGCAGTTAGTTTCACCTTCTGTTTGGGACATTTGGAAAATCCACCAGTACCAAGAGGTACATGGAAAGAAGACTAGGAGAAGATGCCCTCTGTGCAGCACAGGAGCCTGTGCTTTTCTTGTTCTCTGAGAACAGGCTGCTTGTGAAAATATGAGCATCTGTGGGAAATTATTTAGGGAATTTGAAATGGCAAATAGAGTTTCCTTTCCCTAGCTCCTGTTTCAACACAGTCATGATCATTAATGCCTAAAACCTGTCATCACCCAGAGGCTTTCCAAAGACAGGCTGTGGCCCTGTTAAAACACAAAGTGCTTGAAGTCAGGCACCTAAATCTACGAATGTATGTCTAACTTGGAGAAAAGTGAGACTCATGCCACAGCAGCTTCATAGCTCACCAGCACGAGGAGATGCTCTCAGCCTGCAAAAGCTGCGGGTCAACAGAGTAACACAAACCTTCACTTGTAGGGACATGCCATGCAGACAACTGCCACTAGGACTGCTGCCAACTTAGAGAGGACTGAAGCACAGAATCTCAGCCCCATTTTCAAGCAGAAGGGCTCCTGGACTCAGTCCAGCAGCCAAGAGATCTATGGGACTTGCCAGGACTTAAAGTTGCCTGAATTTTGGAAATATTAGCTCTCATCTGTATTTCTCAACTTGGGCGCACAGACCCAGCTGGGTGTTGAAATCATCACAAATATCAGAAACTGCAGTAAGATGCAGAAAGGAGCTGAACTGCAGCAAAAAATTTCCCTCTAGGAATTCTAAGCACAGATGAGAAAATATTATTTTTAAGAGTATAAAGGCAATTACATATTATCCCTCATGTCAGAATTTGAAACAAATTTTGCTCCTAAATTACAGCCTAGCATGTGAGGCCGTTTGGGGATGTCTCTATGCCCATGCTGCCTTTCAATTACTTTAGAAAGAAAACAATATGCTACATACTCTGAAATAACCATTTCAGAAATGCACAGGTATTTAGAATTTTCTTAATCTTCATTTAAAAAGTGGTGAATGAGGATAGAGCTATGGTCTAGAGAGAGGTCTCTAGCCTGTCTCTTACTTCATGCATTTAAAACATCTCCTGATTTGGGGTGCCTCCAGTCAGCAGGAAATTATTTTATTAGGCTTATTACTTTGAAACTGACAACAACAATTTCATAGAGAAGATGATTTATCTTTTTGCCAATTATTAAGTGCAAGATATTAATTCAGGTGACATTTTAAAGTTTTCTCTGCATCTAGAAGCAAGCAGTAAATGGGGTAAATGTTAAACTGACTATCAATGGCAGTGAAGTTCTATCACTCATGCCCACTGTATTTCTAAATTAGCTTTTCCGCTACCTCTTTTAATGCCTTTTATGTCAATCACCCATCTTGGAATAAAAGGCCCATCCTCCCCAGCTGTTGTCTAAGAGGGTTTTCGATTGCATTTTGGAGCCAGACTCTGGTTTCCAGTTTGCCCACAGCAACAATTCCTTCCCTGTGCCTTCAGCTTTGACGTGCTTGAGTCACAAGCCTTCTGGTGTGGCCATCGGGGTTTAATTTCTGGGAGAAAGGGAGGAACATTCGAAGAGAGCAGTGCTGCTGATCTGCCTCTTCACACACCTTCAGACCAAGTCCAGGAGGAAATTGCCTCCTCTGAAGTTCCCTCACGACTATTCAAGGAACCCTGACAAGTGCTGCCATCAGTACCATCTAGCTTTCTGCTGCATATAACATTTACAAGATTATTAAAATTTCTTCTTCATAAACTAGTATTCTAAGAAGATGCAAAGGATATGTCTGACATCAAAGAATTCTTTCTGGTTTGGGCCCTGGATAACTCTGAAATGGGTGGGAACTGATTCTCCATTGCCAAGTAGCTTAGGCCAGGCTAAGCACAACTATCTGACAGCAAATGGAGAAGGGGACTCCACATTCTGCCCTCATTCAGTGGTACATCAAAGACAGTGATGGCATATGGAATTTACTGGGGAATTTAATGGCTTCCAAAGTCTGAGACTGCAGGGTTTTCTTAAAAACAGGAAGACATTCAAGTTCATTCTGTTAACTCAAGCTTTAACTGCCCTAGATAGAGATCAGGGGATGGTGCAACCTTACTCTTCTGTACATGTTCTCTCAATGCTGATGACACATCACTTAAACTGATGGGGGTATGCACTTTTTGCTATTTTTAGGCTCCTGCAAACCTAAAGACAGGATAAACAACACTACCCATCCTGGATAAAACAAGGTAACACTGAACAGAACAGGTCATATGAGGAAATTCTGTGGGATGCTGATTTTTTTCATCTATTTCCTTAGTTTAAAATACATGAGAGCATACTCTGTGCATCAATGCTGCTGTCACTCACAGAGGTGGCCACTTGAACATATGGCTGATGTACAGTAATAGTAACTCCTTTTTCGGAGATCCAGCCAAAGGAGTCAATAGGGAATCTGAGTGCCTACTTAAAGCACAAAAAATGGTTAAGTGCCATTGGAGACATGCACAAACATTTCACCCCACTGTGAGGAAAAGAAGTGCGTTTTTTATGGAGAAGCCAAGCATCAATGATACTGTGTCTAATATTCTTTTACCCAGGAATATCCGTATATATTTGACACAGCACTCAGTGCTGACAAGTCTTCTCAGCTCTTCAACTTTAAGCCAGAGAATTGATGAATATAAAGGTGAAAGGCAGATTACAATTTATCTCCTGTTATGTCAAGCTTAACAGTCTTCTAATAAATGAATGTCAAGGAAACACTTATTACCAACTTCCCGTGTAGTTTAAGCAGTACGCTGCACCTACAAGAAAGCCAAGCCCTTTCAGTTAATTGAACAGCAGAAAAAATATTCTGGAATAAAGGAAGAAGGGTTGCCTTGCTCCTGACGACTACCCAGGGTGGCCAGACGAGGCCGTGCGAGCTGCACAGATTTCCGATGATGCACATTGCAGAGTCTGACTGCCACAGCCGGGGGGGTGGGGGGCTGGGGCTCCCACACCAAGCTGGATCCCCTCTGCACCGCGTATCGCCAACTGTGCAGTCACTCCGTGCAGCACCGCACAAGGATGATCTCCTATACTGATGCTCCAAGGATACAAACCTCTGCTGCTGCTAAGATGGTATTTTAACAACCAGGCTACAGCTATTCAATATAATTAGGGAGACAGGATTAAAATGACATTCTTCTTTACGCTCCCCCCCCCCACGTTTGCTGTGCTCTTCCAATCAACCTGTGAAGCCTCATGTGTTTGTTTTAACTTTGGCTGCAATTAAAAACTACAGGAAACATGGTAAATGTAACCTTCCCACTGGGAATATTACTCTGCAAGCCACCAACTAACCACTAGATAAAACACCTAAATGACACCAGCATCAATTTTTCACAGAGCAAGACTCAGATGAACATCTTGCAGTAATAATGTTAATTACAATTGGTGGATAAAATGAGAAGAAAAATACCCAGAGAATTCAGTGAAGGATGCTAGGATCTGTAATGCTTAAATAGCTTGATGCAATTAAAAGACTCACTCTTCAGTCATCAGCACTTTTGCAGCTCTACTGTAGGATGTAAGCACTGGAGCTAGTGCACTGTGACAACAGAACAGAATTCTGCTTTGCTCTACAGCCTTCAAACCTTTATCTGTGGGACGTTTGACATTCAATGCTTTTTTTAAATAAACTTGGCAAAACTGGACAGACAGATGACTGTTACAATTAGTAGCTATTTACTGAAGCAATTATTTATCCCATCAGGCCGTATATGAGTTTTGGATTTGACAAAGAGAGTTTTAACGTCAGAAGACAACTAGCCCCTTATATGTCGGTAAAATCCAGGTAAAAATCTCACAGATACGGAAACCTGTTGTTATACTTATAAAATTACCTACAAGTGCTCTCAGCAAGATTAGATTACAAATCAATGACAGCTATGCTGAGAGCCAAATTACGGCTGACTCTGAATGAGTTTAAAAAACTTGAAGAATGTGCAATATCTTGCTTTTTCCACTACTCTGTTTCCACACAATGCACAACTGAATCCACTCAGCTTTCCAAAGTAATTGGTCTTTTGAGTTTGATATCAAATAAAACATTTTCTTTCTCCTTAAAATAAAAAAGCTTGTTTTAATGTTTTTTTTCCAATGTTTTCACACAATCTGCAACACAATATCTAATTTTGAATTAAGACACCAAAATGTCCTGGTTGTAAGAACTGCAACATTTTTTTTTCTTTTAACCAGGCTGAAGCTACATATTGAACATCACGCATTCATCTCCATACTGCAGTTCCCAATAAAAAATATTTTGTTATGGTTGATCACCCAGGAGATTACTTTTCCTCATTAAAATTTTAGACACCTCAACAAAGTTTAAGTTATACGGCTAATTTGCAAGGAAACCCATGTTATTAATCAAAGAATACCAGCTCCTACATGGAAGGAAGAAAATCAAGTCCACCTGGGTGTGAGTGCTCTGTTTCATCCAAGGGGATTCAGCCTAGCAGAGGTAAAGCCAGCAATAACATCTCAGTAACACAATTCTAATCATGTGGACATGCTTTCCCTACTGCACTGCTACTTTTCCAGAACCTGATAGTATCAGCCTGCTGCTCCTTCTGAATAGCCATGAGGAGTGGCCCATGACAAATTCAAGCATCCACTTTTTTTCAAGCTGATAAAGTCACTCGCCACAGTGGTGATGCCAACCACAGACAGAACATGTCACCTCCAGCTCAGTACATACAAAAGAAAAAGAAATGCTCTCAGCCACCAAGCATACATTGTTAAAAAATATGATCTGTGTGCCCCAAGAGATGGGTTAAAAGAGAGAACTCTAATGTTCACACTTCATCATTTCCAGTGTCATCTGCTTACTTCACTAAACAACTGATGGCATGGAAGGGAAGGAGTGGAAGTTTTGCAAAACAAATACTCCTACATCTGTCGACAGCTTGTAGGCACTCAGCTAAAAAGAAGTAATTTGTTTTCAAATTGCACATTGAGGCTCAGAAGGGATGAAATTACCATCTTCGTCATCAGATAATGCAATATTTGTAATACAGTAACATCTAGAAGCCACAATCAGGTTCATAAACCAAACCTGCAAAGGGATGGATGGAGACAATTATCCTGCTCTGAACAGATAATTAGCATTGCAAACTGACAAAACATTGTTTCTGTTATCAATAACTTGGCTTAAATTGTGGATGGGGACACGAATAACTACAGACAAAGCTCTGGATCTTTTTGTACTGTTTCGGCTTTGAACACTAGAGTCTAAAAAGAATGAATCCACTCCACTGGAAGAAATGCGTATCTACTCTCAGCTGAAGGAGGAAAGATTTTGTAGCTTTATATAGCCCTTCCATACTTTATATCTTGCCTTTTTTAAGCCTCTTTAGAGCACATAGAGTTACAAAGGTATGATATGTCAGTTCACAAACCATTTCAAAATATGAACAGACTAGAAGAAATTGACTTAAAATAATCCTTTTTTTCAAATTAGAGTATCTGTTAATTTAATTTTTGATGAAATTCAGCTTTTTGTAAAGTTTAATTTTTTATTTTCCATTTTCAACACCTGGAAATGGTGTCCAATGGATGTATCTAAGTGAAAGATTTCCATTTAGACTTTTCCCCCCCCCCCAAGATTTATTTTTAAATTAATACTTACTAAAACCAGGAAGAACTCATTGAATATTTCAGTTTTATCAAGTCTTCAGCCTAGGCCCCAGATGTCTGACTAAAAATGAATTAAGAGTTTTCCTACCCTTAATAGATGCCCAGAGTAAGTGGTGGGCTGAGACAAGATTGACTGTTCAGCTACCTGTAGGTGAGAAAAGGTTGTAGATACAGTGACAGAGAATGACCACGCTGTCCACAAGGTGGTATAGCAGTGGGGACTACAGGAAAACAAGCCTCAAATGTTATAAATGAATTCTGTATCTTATTTCTGTTGTTGTCAACAAGACCTACATAGATGTGAAATTTAAGCTGTAACAAAAGCTGCTGATACATACATACAGGCTATAAACAACTGGCTCCTTTCAGAAATAAGTAAGGACTGTCATTCTTATTAAGCAGGAAAACAAATCAATAAAACATGAGAAGACACAGAGAAAACTTATGTTCCAGCTACTACAGCAACATATTTTTAGTCAATAGGAGAATGCAAAGAATATACAAAGCAACAGACAACAGGGCTGTAATTACTACTTCATGTGAGACCATGCTTCATTTGCATTGTGACATCCAATCAGTCAGAATTAAATTTTGTATGCTACCCTATGTCCCCAGATCTCTCCTTCAGCTAATCTGTCACATCCTTTACAGAAGTGTTACAAATAAGATTTATCAAGATGACAAATAGAACTTTCAATCCTACCGTGCACAGCGCTCGCAGTGCTCAGTGTACAAGCAGCAGCTCAGCTGCTAAGCAACAAAATAGAAACAGAGAAAGAAAAAGCCCCCTCCCCACCAGAAATGCCCATTTTTTTGGCATATTGAGTCAGAACCACTAGCATGAGAAAGGGAATCAATTGTGTCACGGATATAGGGGGGGGAAGTTAGCTTTATTTGCCATCTCCCTGATTAATAACAACCTCAGATTTACTGGGTCCTACTGCAAGTTCCTGTTTTCAAAAACATGTTCTGTTCTTCCTTTTATTTTGAAGCTGACTCATAAAATAACTGCTGCCTGGGGCAACATGATGCCTGCTGTTGCCCACACCATCAACATTGCTCTGACACTTCATACTTCACTAAGGTATTACCTTGATGCTGCATTTTCTCAATTGGTAGAACATTCAGACAACTCATGGAACATGGAGCTCAGCAATCACATTTCAGAGTAATCTACTTCTGAATGATTTTTAAACTACTATTACATTTATTTCAGGTTTTCTCATCTCCAGTCCTTGTCAGAGTTTACTAGGCAGCACATACTACACATTCTACTCAATACTGATATGCTGCTTTGTAGTACTTTATTTTCACTAATCCAAGCACCAAATTTAATTGCCAGCCCTGCCACATACCTTTATAACAAAACCAAACTATGTTCTGCTCTTCAGCCAAAACCACATTCGCTACCAAGGGAACTGGTAGGGGAGAGGTTTGAAGACTGCCATGGTTTGTATCTGCCAGTCTAAAACTGCTTCAAAGAGGTTTATCACCAAATTAACTTTAGCTCGTCATAACCTCCAAGACAGTCAAGTGAAAAACTTGTAGCTGAGTTTACAAAGAAGGCATGGCAAAGCAGCACGTTTTCATAAGCTCACAGATCCCAAATTTCTCACCGCACTTGGTCTTCGTTCTGAGAAAATAATGAACAATGAAGTTCATTTATTCTTTTTCCACTAAAATGTAAATAAATTGGATGTCATCTTTGTACTTGAAACTTCCTCTACTTCAATATAATTTATATAAAATCTATGACATATATTTATTATTATTTTCTAGGTTCAGCTTTTCTTAATGTTGTATTATATACCAGTTATCACTGTACTTAACACAGGTTACAGAATTAAATCTCGTAGAGCAAAATAGATAGCTCTGTCTACAAATATTGTTATGGACAGGATAATTTAGTAGAAGAACAGCTCAGAGACATATTTAAGGACCTGAATATTACCTAAAGAGCTATGTGAGTACTATCTCTATTTTAAGTGATGGCACTTAACTGGCTCCCAACAACTGAAGTACAGATTCATTCCTCATTTCACATGCTGACCAGTATAGCCTGCTTGAGCTCTTTCCTAGCTCTGATCTGCATGGCAGCTAAGTCCCTCCCCGTCCTTGATACACTTTTCCTTGCAAGATTCCTCTTAAACAATTTTACCCGTGTTACTATAAGCAGAGTTTATCTATTATCCTACACCTGAGCACAGCTCTCCAAACAGCCAAGTTGCCTCTGATTGCTATCACTAAGCAGCAGCAGGGCTGCATTACCAAAGGTGAAAGTGGTGCTACTGAAAGATATATTATGACAGAGTCTTTGGAAGCTACGCAGACAGATGAAGGGCTAGTAAGTAGGAGAGAAATACAAGGTTCAGTGCATAGGCCATAGCGCATAGAACACAGTGACACAACACCATAACCACATTCAAAATAATCAGGACTCTAATTTTCATACACAGCCTTATTTACCTACAATCGGACAATGTATGAAACAACTGAGTCCTAGAAATATTACTACAAGGCTTATAATAATAGCAGGAAAACAAAGCAAGTGCCATACCAGGTAGAAATGGAGGTCCATCTATGCCAGATAATAAAAAGAGAGGTATATACACTCTGCAGTAATGACATCTCCTCTTCTCTCTCCTGCCAACTCTGTTTCATACTATGAGAGTGATTTAAATCCTAGAAGATCCAAATATGAATCCCTGCCAAAAGCTAGCTACAATTAATCTACAACTAGATATTTTGATCACTGGCACTTTCATGGAGATGCACAGAAACCAGGAACCCAAGTACACCACCGCCCAGCTATCCCCATATGAACTTCAATTTATTGAGAATTCAGTTTAATTTTTCTTTAAAGTCCATATATTTATGCAAAACCCCCAGAATTTTGCATAAAAGTTTAGAAAAACAATGCCCAGCCCCAAACTGAGCAGTCTTAACCAGCCTTGGCCAATATAGGATCAGAGCAAGAGTCTGAAGGAGATTCAATTCAGATCTCAGTCATCAGACATCATATTCATTTGTCACCGGCCAGAAATACAGCGACAGTAAACCTTACCCAGTCATCCAGATTAACACCCTCCCACTTCTGAAGTCTCCAAGCAGTCATTGTTTGCACTGGCCAGTTGCAGCTGAGGGACTACAAGGGACCTTCTGCGTTAAGTGTTAAATTCAGGCTCAAAGCCAACTTCCAGACTGCGTTTGCACCAGCAACATTCCTGGCATCCTCTTCCTGCACTCCTGGGAGACCTGGTCACACTCAGCATCTTGAGAGGCATCCAAGGTCTCACCTCTGCAGTTTATACTGGCTGAAAGAGCTGGACCTGAGCAGGATACGGCCCAACCACACATAACGTATTATACATTTAGCTCTTCCTAACCACAATGTGAGAGATTTAAGCTAAAGGCAAACTAGCAGCCACATGTCAGGCAGAAAGAAACCACGGGGCCTGATGCACTCAACCAGTTTTGGACAAAAACTTCAGTTCATCTGAAGACCTAGCTTTGTTGTTTCAATAGACACTGGATCAAAACCTTCCTAAGGACATCTGTTTTGACTTTGCTGCATGGTTTGCATCAGCAAGTAGCTAGAGAGTTTCCTTATTGAAATTTCTACATATTAAAAGTGCTAGAAAGGTACCTTTGAGTCATGTTGATAAACCCTTGTTTAATAGCTGTCAAGGGAACATGACAGATTAGCCGGAGGGAGGATCTCTGGGCATCCAGCACTCACAGGCATATCGTGTACAATAAAATGCAGATATAAGGAATGATCACATCACAGTGCCAGGCAGCATCACATCTAACCATAACATATGGATATCAGCTTGCATAAGAAAAATGGCATTATAAACCTTTATAGTGTTATCATAGGCAGAGTGGAACTCTGGAACCTGTTTTGGCTGCAGAAGTCAATAGCACAAAAAACACACATTGCCTCACTGTGAAGGACAGAAATGTTCTGTCCCCTGCCTCACCAGTCTAACCCCAGACATGAGGCATATGCTATTACTTTGATTGCCTGTGTAACACAGCCGCTGCCATAAGGGTTCACCTTCTTTTATCAAATATCCATTGTGCCCAAGCAGCTACATAACGTAGAATAATCCAAAATATAAAAGCTCTGCCCTTCAGACCAAACATTTAACAATAACCACTTTTATATATTCTACTGTTGCTCTCCTCTTGAATCTCAAAGGTTAGATTACTGGAATTCCAGAACAGCTTTTAAGCAAGTATTTATGTATAACATTTGGACAACTTTTTCTTCCGTGCTCTATCTTTGTCATGTAATGCTCATAGCATTGCTTAGAAAATTACTTCAGTTCAGACGTAAAATTTGCAGATAAAATCTTAACAAACAGTAGAGAAAATCCCAGTGGGGATACGACACAAGCCTCTGAGGTATAGCAAGTTTAATCTTCCTGAATAATTGTTCTTTTTCCCATCCCACACTGCTATATTTTTCTCAATCTTAATTTATTTTAATAAAACATACATTTGTTTGGAAACACCATATATTATTGAGCTGCTCCTGGTTTAGAAAACAGAATAATTAACATGATATAGCACACAAGTGTGTCTCTAGTTCATGTTATTTTCTGCTTTGTCAGTTTGACTCAGTCTGTTTTAAATTGCACAAGCTATTTTTAATGTCCTTTTTGCAATTCAAATCTGCATTCTGTAAGTATAACTGAAAAGATAACAGTTCATTTTCAGTCTTGCACTCAAATCTGTTGAAGGAGGTTTAGTTACTGTTGAATAATCTGTAATTTAAACTGCCTTTTTGACTGTATTAATTTTAAAACAAATTTTTCTTTAAAAAGCTAGACCTATGAAATCAGGTGAAAAAAGGTGAGACTTTATTTGCAGTCTTTTACATGGGCCTGAAGGCAGGCAGGTTCTAAGTTGACCAGTGAGATACATGCTTCATGACAGTCAAATCTGAACCAGAACTCATGAGTGGAAACATTTATCTCAAGCCTGTTAGGTCAAAGTAGTAACAACACCAAGCCCCCCTGGCAGGACCTCCAAGGTTAGGTCCTGAAAACCCACCTCTCTTCCAAATTTCTCCAACTTTTATCAATTTTCTCCATTGTCCACGTCACATACTAGAGAAGTATTTTAGCTGTGTTTTGAAAATTCTATTTTCATGTACATGTCTTGGACATACCACGAAGTTGTATGAAAGCGGAAAACATAGTGCAGAACAAAATCAGCTCCCTCGTTGCACATATTTCTCTTGCTGGAGCCTTGGATCAACTCATGAATCACAGAGCATTTTGTCCTAATTTAAAGTGATAACTGTAAAAGAAATTTGTAATGTGTATAAAATTGCCTTGGGTAATAATAATTTTCCTGAGTCTGCACACGCAGCGTTAGAATAATTACTAGACGGTTGGTGCTGCAGGGCCAAAGAAGAACTGGTGTCAGGCAACACTGCTGAACAAGGCTCAGAAAACAACTTGAAGTAAGAGGAGCTGCCACAGACAGAGCAGCACACAGGGCGCGGGTGCGACCCATACGGCATGGTCTGACACATCGTTCTTGTGAATTACTTCCCATTTACATAAACTGTGGAAATCAGGGATATCTCCATATCATTGTGAAAACAGCATGTGGCATTAACGGCATCAGCCTTTGGACTGCTGCTGGACTTTTGTGACAAACCCCAGAATTTTGAATTATGAGACTATATCAATAACTAGAACTACTGAACTTTATTAAGGTCACACAGCTTAACATCTCTGTCATGGTAGACCTGTATTGGTCCCACTGAACTGGCAGAGATCAACAAGGTTGCAGTAAGCATGGGATAGTGTTTGAAAAGGGTGTTGATGCTGGCAAGATAGGCAGCATGACAGTTTTGCAGAGAATTGGATAGTGGACTAGAGTTTGGGCACCAAAGGGAACAGATGTTCCTGAGCTGCTCTCATTCTTATCACCAGACTAATTCACAAAGCCCAAACTCTCCCATTCACGAACCGGTTCATACCTCCTCAGTCCCCTATGAATATTGCTTAGCTGCAATAACAGCTGAGATCAGATATTTGAACATATGAGATCAAACCCATTGCAGTATAGTCTTCTATTAAAATGCCTTCAAAGTGAAAAGGCAAAACAAGGTCTAGTAATTACGTTAAACCCATTCTGGGTTACTCTGATTTAGAAGATCATGACAAAGAAAATGTATAATTGAAAAGTACCCTAGTACAGCAGCAGGGCTCCTACACTCTCTGGATTCCCAAGGTACCTGTGGATGAAGAAAGCTGTCATGTCAAGACTCTCATTGGACATGCACAAAGCCATATAAAAATAAAGTTTGCTTTTGAATTCTGAAGCCATAAAAATATAATTAGCAGAAAAAGAGGCTATAAGCAAACTTGGCAATGCATTCATGTATTCAAACTGATGTATGTATTGAGAACCACACAAATCAATGAAGATGCTATGTCCAGCTAGAGTACTGTCAAGGACACCCAGGCTTTATGTCACAGCTCAGTAGCACTTGCATTACATCCATTTCACACATAGTTTCAACCATCATGTTGCTACAATGGGCCATGGAAATTGAGTCTGCCAGCAATGGTCCTTCTTTCAGTTTTTCAAGAGTCACAATAAGAAGGGTTCAGTCTTGACAGCTGGCATATGTGAGACCTTAGAAGAATATGATTCTATAGAGTTTGACCTTAAAAAATGCATATGTTGACAGCAGAGGAAGAGAACAGTTGCTGAAACTACTGATTTTTGATTAGTATTCACTCTAATTTCTTGCCTTTGTAATTAAATCACTGTTAAGTTGCAATGCAGGAACACCCCTAGAGGCTAGTGCGCTGTTCCTTTGTGTATCCCTAAGGGTAAGTTGGACAACTTCAGAAATTTCTAAATGTAACCCAAAATTTTTGGTGGGTGTATGCCACAGGAACATGCAGAGGATAATTACTGGGCCAACCACACTCATTGCTGAGAAGTCTCTTTGTAACACACTGCAACAAGTGCTACTGATCTCCTACCAGCAGCCTGAGAATAGCACAAAATCATGTGTTTTAACTGATCCTCATTTAGATTTATTAATTGACAGAGAAATAATACTTGGGAGTATCTACTTAGACACTTAGACTGTGATAGTTTTGGGTGGGAATGAAACAGCTTTTGTTATGAGAGAGAACACTAAACCACAGATAGATATTACCATAATCCAGTTACAATAACAATAGATATTGTCACCCCTTTTTACTTTACTGTCTAGCTTAGAATATATTCAGTCTTAACTCAAAGCACATACTCTATACTAACCTCAGTTATGGAGCAGGCACTGCCACCTGTGCTAACCTTTCAAGAATGGTTATGCATGAGATCTATGCTATTTATTTATACTACAAGTAAATACAGACTGATCCCCACAGCCAGCCTGAACTGAGACTGCAAACAGAAACAAATGATGTCAGGAAAGGAGTCAGAAATCTTACCAAGTGGAAGGAAATACTGGAAAGGGGCATTTATGTCACTCTTGAGGTAAGAAGTGAGCAACAACTTTAAGGAGACGAGGCATCTTTTAGTATGAGTTGAAAACAGTGCTTCTTCCTATCAACCATATCTGACTTCTTGTTCTTTATGGTTAAAACAGCACTAATATTGTGCAACAAGTGTATTATTATAGAGAACTTAAATTGAATAAAGTCATCACAGCAATACATGCTGAAATGAGGAAAAATAAACACTCTGAAGGCCAAAACATTACAGATTTAAGCAGAGGGAAGAGGAACTTTTTCCAAAAGCAAGTTTGCTATAGCATAGACTATATTTTCTTTCTTCCGAGCCTTGCATGTTGGTTCCTTCCATCATACTACCCTACACTTCAGCTCAGTCAGACACTGCTGTAAAAGTGATTCACTCTCGCTATGCCAAAGAGGTAGAGTTCTCAGGAAAGCTCTGCTCCATTGTGTGGGCTTCCCTCTTCGAGCCCCAGGGACCTCTGTGGGGGGTTTTCCTTTGGCAGCTTCTCCAGTTTTGCTCTGAATTTCATGAACGTTCAAACCCCAAATTACATGAATCAAAATTTTCACCTGGAATTTTTAGAAAACCTCTATGCCTCCTGTCAATGGGCTACAAATTGACAAATATTCTGTTTTTCTCAAAAACAGGTTTTCCACAGAGATTTCCGAACTTTAAGGATAATTTCTGTCAGCGTGAGTTGTGTTTCTATCTAGAATTTATACTTTGCCTTTGCACTGTCAGTGTTACAGCGCCCTGGTGAGCACAAGCCACAGTGGTTTCACTCCTCTGCTATTCCCTTCAATGGCAGCAGTTTGATATCCCATTACCTCTCTTTAGCTTTGCTGCTGAATAGGCAAATTTTTCCAGTAACTTCTCAGTTTTTTTTCCCCCCGAGTCAGCTTGCCACATCATCTATCCTGAGCAGTCATTTACTACGGAGTTCTTTACTCCTAAGCTTATTATCTTCCATTTATCTGCATTGAGCTGTGCTGCCCTATTACAACTCAGGTACTCAGAATTAATCCCCCTCATGTATCAGATTAAATTGTTTCTCATTATCTACTTGACTCTCAATTCAGTACCATTTGTAAAACTAAAACCTACTTTTTCATAATATTAATCAAGACTTTTTTTTGGTGACAAAAAGCCATTGTTAACCAAGCTGAATAATCTAAAGCAGTTCAAGTAATATTTCTCCTGCTAGCCAAATTTGAGTTTTTCCCTATTTTTCTTTTCTCCTCCTCCTCAAGTCCTGCTCTGTAATAGGTGGTTTTAATTATGCATTTAATGCATCTTTCTGTAACCTGTCCTTGCCTACTTATAGCTAAGAGTTCCCCCTGATCAATATTTTACATGATCAGATCAATCACAGCACGTGCAGCTCTCAAGAAGCCCCAATAAAACAATTTGCTATTGCTTTGTTAAAATGGATTTAAAAGGCAATTTCCTTACTAGCTCACTAGCTGTATCAACCTTCTTGAAGCCTTATGGTTCTGTGTTCATTTATACCAATTTCTTAAACTTTGTTGCAGATTGGGGAGCATGGGGTTTCAAATTTGTGTCATTTTAAAATGAATTGTCAATCATCTTACAATTTGCCAATGCCTGAATTCTATTTGACAACAAAGCAGTAATAATCATTTAGTAAATATGCATTTCCCTGCTTCAGTTAACTGCCTTCAATTACATCACTCCAATTAATTACTCATAATTCACCACACTATTAAATCCCAAACATATGTGGCCTTTTCCCCCCCAACCCTCCCCACCTTCTCACCATACATAATCCTGATTTAAGTGCAATTTGGTTGCTTAGGAAATCTCTCTTGAGGCATTAAGAGCAACGCAAAGGTTAAGTTTTCTTCACACGCCAGAGATGCACAGAGAGGACAGTACCAAGAGAGCAGGCTTGGAAGAGATAAGAAAATCTTCTCACAGGCAAACCTACACGAGGCTTTGAGGACCACAGTATTCTGATAATATTCCCTGTACATTTGGTGGTCCATAATCACAGAGAGGATGATTAAGACCTTAGAAACAGGATAACTGTCAAATTATAAGATCTGTAAGACCAAAGTTCCAGAAACCATTAGAGAAAGCTTGTCAATACCTTTGTGCTTTAACTCCAGAATTTACAGGAATATTTTCAGAGCATTAGTTTTATACTCGCGATTCCCATTCCCTGTGCTGTATTAATCTACTTTTAAAATGGAGAAGGGCAGAGGAGAAATGAAAAAAAAAATGACACATACTTGAAATTTAATTTAAGAATTCCAAAAAAGAACAGCTTTAGTTCATTCAGCCTCTCAGTTATTAAGAAGCAGTTCAGCTCTTACTGAAGGGCAAGTATGCCTCTTTTCTAGATAGCTTGGACAGATACTCTGCAGTTGGGGAACTTCCTTTCTACAAGACAATTTTCCATTAACATACCATGCTATTCTATGTATACTTCAATGAAAATCTTAATATTTAAAATACATAAAAACCTAATTAGTCTAGAAAATACAGCTGAAGTATGGATAAGAAAAAGGAAATTTTACAGCTAAGTAAGGATGACTGCATCAACAATTTTTCAGAGCTATTTTCTCTTTTGAGAGGAAAACACAACCAGAAAGTTGGTACACCTTGAAGATGAGATGGTTTTCAAAGAGATATATTTGAGTCAAAGTGTTTGGCTTAATATCCTAGTCGGAAAAGATTCTGTGGGCTCCATTATTCAGATGTTACTTCTGCCTTGAGTGATGGCAGCCCACTTGCAATTCAGAAGAATCTAATCCTTTCATGCTTGAAATCCAAGTAGAAAACTTACTACTGTGCTTTGTGGGTGAGGTTAGTTCCTTGCTTCCTGCTGCAATACTCTGCTATGCAGAACGCTGCTGAATTCTTATACAATTCATGCATAGAATGATCTTTGCTCTTTACTGAATTCCCACCTTCCACTGCTGAATACTTATTACAAACTTGACACTATTCAGCACTTTTTACACCTAGTCACAACACCTCTGCATTAATTGTCCTAATAAGTGATTTTGCCATGAAGAACAATTTGCTATACTGTGCAGAATGTCTCATCTGGTCTCTGCATTAACATTTTCCCTCATTCACTAGAAGAAAGAAAAACTCCTGGCTTCCCCATTATTCAACCCTAATAGACTTAGTTATAGTATAGAGGCAACAGAAAAAATCTCAGGACTGTTTTAAGCCATTTCATATATTAGTTAATAATTAAGGAAGCACACAATCCTGACTCTTATTCGCCCTTTGTGAGAAGGGAATTAAAAGAAAATATACCATTCTTAAAAGAATAACTTAAGGTCACTGTGAGGTTCCTTCCAACCATCAAAATGTGTGAATGATCTAGAATGAGTAAGAACCAAGTCTATTACTTTAATGAAATCAAATCACACTCTTAACTGGAAATACACTTGCCTTCAGACAGCAGCAATTATTGTTGCAAGGTAGCCTATCCAGTCAATAAACTTTGAAACTTTTAAAACCAAAACTATACCAGTGCAAGTCAGCAAGCACAACAGTCTCTTTTCTGTGAAAAGGGTGTTTGCTAGTGTTTCTGCTCATTAATCTTTTAACTTCTAGTCCACAAACCCAACAACCAAGGAGCAAAATGCAACCACAAAGGAATTACAGCAGCTTCTGGATTTTCCTACACACTTTTATTTCCTAGCCTTTCCTTTGCTTAGAGTTTGTACTCAGTAACTCTATTTTTCATTGATGCCTTTCTCTCTGCCACATTGTCTAAGTGAACACACTTGGTAGAGGTATGAGCAGAAGAGACTTCAGAGAAGATCTTTACCAGCATTTGTTGATATGCAGTATAACTTGAACTTACTGATTTGATATGCACATGGAAACATACAATTAAGCCTCTAAACGTGGGGTGCTGGCTGTAGCCAGCCACCTTCCTAGCCACATGTCCCCTAAACTAGGAATTTCCTCAGCAGAGAGGAGCTCAGGAAGTGCAATTAATAAAAGTAAATGAAAAAGAGACTGCACATCCCAAAGCCGTTTTGGCTTGATTTAGACTCCAAATGGAAACAATCAATTTATGCAATGCAAAGTTTATAATGAAATGTGACCCATGCAATTACATGGCACATTTGAGCAGTTAACCCCTCCCCCCCTTTTTTTGGTGAACCAGCAAAAACTATTTTGAAAGCCTTCCCCTCTTAAGACTCCAGGGTTCATGTCACGGAAGCTATTAAAAGCTGCTGAAGACTTAGTTCCAGATAAGATCTCTCAGTTCTAGGCATTTGGATTTCTTCTTCTCCTCCCCTCTCACTTGTTTTCTTGATAGACTGCTGAGAAGAAGGGCTATTAAGGGTAGCTGAAGCAGACAAAGCCGTTATCACTTGTTCTTTACAGGACCTTCATTGCAGCTAAGCTTACTGGAGTGGCAGAAGATTCCTGGAACATCTGGCAGCACTGCATATGAAATCAACCTTGAGTATTTAGTCTCTCAGACAGTTAGAAGAAAGCAATAGAAGCCAGTTCTCAGCCAATACTCACTCCACTCCTGCAATCCCTCTGCTTCACAGCTTCAAGATCCATTGACTCCAAATGGGGCAAAGCCAATTTGAACAAGTTATATTGTACAAAATTAACAAGTCTTGTTATTACAATGATGGCAAAATCAGACATCAGCTCTCCTGTGCTCTAACACTGTCACCACTAGATTTTTTAAGACCATAAAGGAGCCCTAAACTATTCGTGAATTTGCTTAGACTACCAACTGCAAGAACCAATCTGTTTTGATCCTTCCCTGGAGTTCCATCCTAAATCAAAGTAGTACAACTAAACCTTTAAACTAAAGTTGTTTTTCTAACCAATCTACAGCAACAGAAATCTCTTGAGAAATCTGGTGTGTGGGTTTAGATTTGCATGTTTTTTCTTATAAACCTTGACTTATGGATTATGAAAAAACCCATATTCCTACACATTTGTGTCCTTAAAAGTAAGCCGTCATCACAGACGTCAACTCCAGGAAACTGAAAAGCTGACAGTCTGTAGCTGGGTGCTTCTCCCTCGAGTTCCTCCTGCCTCCCAGACAGAATTCTTTCCCTAGGACTAAACAGAGAGAAAATGGACTTCATAGAGCAACAATAGATTGAGCACAGACATTGACTCAAAGGTGAAAAAAAATCCAACTCATCAAATACAGGTTATACAGAAAGACTGACAGAAATAAAACAAGGAATGAAAGCAGAAGGTTTGGCACCTGAATAAGAAACAGCTCCTGTAAAAGAGGAGAGCTAAATATAGAAGCCCTCTGTAACACCAAGTTAAGTCACTGGTGCTTTTCAAAGGTATGTGATGAAATCTTTGGGGATGTATTACAGAACTCAGACAGTAAGTTGACCTGAAGCCAACAACCACTCTCACCACATACATCTCAGGATAAGTGAATTCCAATTTTACCTATAAATAAGGGTCTGGCCAAGGACTTTTAAAGAAAAATGTCAGCAAGGATCCATCTCAACAAAAAAAAAGAAGCTGACTTGGAAAGAAGCTGACTTTAAAAGTTGTCAATAAAGCTCCTAAAAATAAAGCTCTGTCCTCTCCAGGTCACTTCTTTCACTTTCAGATTTCCAGCCAGAAGGGGTTTCTAGCTCCTCTCTAATGCAGTAGCCTTCTCATCCTTTTGGAGCACAGGAATGCCTCTGTCTTTCAATTCTGGACCTCAACTGCAGCCAACAAGTTAATCCAGAAGGATTAACCCTGCTCACCTGTCCATACCACCAGCTTCAATCACTCCTACCAAACTTTTCTTCACCATTATTAGACTCACGTGCTCCCACTTCAGCCTCTCATCCTCAGTACTATGATGCCTTCTGGTTAAAAACCTACTCTCTCCTTCTTGCTGATCTTTATACCTATTCTCCTATCATTGTTTGCTACTCTACTCATCTTGATAATCAGTCCACACTCCTTTGCAACTTGCTTTCAAATTAAAATTGATAAGAATGAGAAATAGAAGTGTTTTTAAGCAATTGAAAAGTACGTTTATCTTCAAATGTGTCTTCAGTAGTTATTAACTATGGACTCATAAGAGTTCTCATGGTTCCTGATGGTACCAGCCAGAACAAGCTGAGCATCTGCTGCTATTACATCCTGAAGATATTCTCTCTTATTCTGAATTTGAAAGAAGTATTATTTATACACGGCACAGGCATCCTTAGGAAAGCATGTACCAGAGTGTGTCAAAGAACAAGCAGCAAAGAGAAAACCTTCACAAAATAAATTGCCATCCTTTAAAACAACCTACAGATTTTTGGTTAGAAGGTCATCATTCTTAAAGACAAGGAGTCCATATTAATTCAGGAACCCTTCGGTGATCTGCTTAGCCTTCCTCAGGGCTATTCAGCTTGCCTTGAAGGTAGCTGGCTCAGCAACCTAGCACACAAATGATTTTAAATAACCTTCCTGTCTGTTATTTGGAGGGAAGCTATCAAGGAACAGAGGAACCTACCAAGCAGAACATCCATGTGAACTTTAGAGAATATATAACTTCCTCTTGAGTAGCAATTGCATATGATAAAGATGATGTTCTGCTCCAGCAGGAAAGCTTGTTTTGACTCAGAGCTTCCCTCAACTTCAAAATAACCAGCACTCTATTCTCTTTTCTATATATCCAGAACCATATAATACTGACTGTACTTTTCACTGCACATATTAAATACACTACATGAAATAATTTACAGTCAAAATAGTAATTTCCTAAACATGTTCCTTTTTTTATTAGTACAAAGACCAGCAAAATTTCTTACCATTTTTTCAATTTATCTAATTTAATATCCATGTGATTTAAAGCAAACACTTATTTGCATTTGGTAGCACAAATTCCATTCCAATTTTTGCTTACAACTGTTTTGAGTGCAATTAATCTAGATTTATTGTAAAAAGGTGAGCCATAGGAACTTTGATTTAACTCTATTGCTCATTATTAGAAGCAAACATCCTATGTGAAGCTCAAATATTTTCTGCTAATGGTATCTGAGAGACACTAGCAACATCTGATGTCAGCTTTGCCACTTGTATGAAATGAGAGAATCATACTCACCAGTGGCAAGAGCAACTAGAAAACAAAGCTTGGTCTTCAACTACTGACTCAAACAAACTGGAGTTTCAGAGTAAGAGAAACAGGAGCACCAGTTAAGCAAAGGTGCACAACTGAAATAAACTATATTTTTAACAACTCTTGCATTTAAGCGTCATACCTGTTGCAGAAATGAAAAATCATATGACTGCTCCGAGGAAAGGCAGCTTGAGCATAGAGACTGACAGTCATCAAAAACATGGTTTATGCTGTTAATGCCTTTTTCAAAAGACTGAAAACTTAGCAATGCACCCACTGCGGTCACAGATTCTTGTCTTGTGGGTGGTCTCCGCGGCAGATTCTTTTCATGCAGCTCCATCTGTCTCCACAACATTGAAGTCAAAGTTGGCAAAGCTTCCAAATCAATGATGTCCATGAGGGCAGGCAGGAGATACAAGTGAAAACATCTCTATTCCTGAAGTTACCATCCCACAATTTATTAGCATTGGAGCCCTCTATGCCTCAGAAGTCTCATGACAACAACCAAACCTAACAACAGAACAACTTGTATGCAGCAAGAAAACTCTGTAGATAGGTACCAGTGGGGAAAAAGCTGAGGAAGAAACAGTTTTAGCACTGACTGTTACCCAGATATTCCAATACTATTTAAAAAATATTTGATAATTTTAGTTGAGTGTTCTCGAAAACTCTAGTCTTTTGCAATCTTTGGACCTCTGTTATGCTCACTGTGGTCTGGGTAAAGCTTCTTCAGCTTTTTTGGCTTCAGAGGTCAGGACACTTAAAAAATAGTGAAAAAATAGAGACAAAAGTACCATCATCAGAAGTTAATTGCTTATGCAATCACAAAACCACTAACCCACATTACTGAATGGTGTGCTTATCATGTATTTGAAATTAAACGCACTGCTGTGCAAATTTTTCAGCTTCGTCCTGAAGACATCCACACCTCTGACAGAGCAGTATCCAGAACAAGGAGAAGCATGAGAGAAAAACAGAGTTGAGAGAGGTCACAGAGGCCAGACAGAATTTGAAGTAAGACTGAGTCCTCTTCCAGATAATCCTAGAGGTAAGAGTCTGCGAGCCTTTCTGATGAAACTTGCCATTTGTTGTGGCTTCACTTTTGTGCACTGAGGTATCAGCTGCTGAAGGAATGAGAAGTAGAATACACACCCCCAGTTAGATATTGGCTGAGCTAACCCTGGAACTGGAAACCATAGACGCGCTGCAACATAATACTGTGAGCTACCCCAGCTAATTATCCCTGAGATTACCAACAGCATTGTATGGTGCTGTGCTGGGTTGCACAGATCTGGGACGGTAGCTAGGGGATCTCTGCAGTACGCTCTGCTGCACCAAGTAGACATGCCTAAATGCTTTTGTAAGTGATTGCCTTGGGAAAGGAAACAACTTTCCAGTGATAACCAAAAAGTTTAACAATTCCTTGTTTCTGGAGCTGTCCTAACTTAGAAGGGCATGAAAAATTTGGCATGCTCTCCACCCAAAGGCCAATATTTAAATTCTACAAACATTACCACTCATAAAGGGTCGTGCAATAATTATGATGGGCCATGTAGTTGAATAAAGTACAAAGAAGAACATTCATTATTAATAAAGAACTACATCTTCATATTTAAAATGAGGGCAGATTGAAGAGTAAATTCTGATGCTTTCTCAGGAGAATCAAGGAATTAAAAAGTAGCAACACAAAGGCCTTCCTCCATACTAAGAACTCTCTTTGAAGGTCTCAAGGAGTCCTTCTAAAGATGAGATGAGAGCAGAGCAGGGTGACTCATTTGGTCTAAATATCCTACTTCAGAAATGGAGACAGTATCTGATGACATAATGAATATTTATTCTGAGGTGGGAGCAAACTAGAAAAAGGTATAGATAAAATATTTGCCCTGAAGAGTACAAATGTAAGGTAAGAGATAAGAATTTTCTCTAGGTTGCCATGAACTGTTCAGTGGTGAGGCCAGCTCCATCTTGAGAATTAAACCACATTGGTTTGAAGTAAAGGCACTAAAACTGCTCCTAATGCCTTTACTTAAACTTCTTCAATGCTACAGAATACAAATTTGGATATCAATTATATTCTTCACTATTACAGCTGCATCTTTGAATTTTTCCATCAGGAAAACTCAGTTCGACAAATCACTTAATTTCCAATTTGTCTCCAAGGCTCTCAGGATCTATGTAAAGCTGTAAGGAAAGCTCTTGCATTGTCTTCTGGGACGTGGCAGGGACATGTGAATTCATGAACAAAAGAGATTTGAAGCCATTCAGAATGCTACATTCAGTGACTTTTCTTCAAAATTTCAAATGCCTTCCTTAATACTCACTTTATAATCACTGTAGTATCTACTGACAGAAACATTTTATCAACAATTAGATGCCTCCTCCTAGGTACTTTTAACAGTGAACCACAGACTTATTCTTTAAATCATGTTCATCTAGCCTAAAAAGAGATATTTTTTATAAGGCAGCACACAACCAGCTGTGTGAACACCCAGCACAGAGCCAAGAACTTGATGAAAAGTAAATGAAGTGCAGAAAATAAAGAGAAAAGAATTTTGGTGGCAAAGCTTGCTGAAGCACACATCAATACAAAAGCACGCGGTGGGAGTCAGGAGGAAGGGAGGGCTGCAAGCAGCCAGCAGTTCATCTGGCACAGGCTGCTGCAAAGCCACTCCGAAGTGAAAGAAAAAAACCTCAAAGTATGAATGTAAATCCATGGAAAAATGTTGAATTCCCAGATCTGTGATACTTCCATGTGGCTAGAAGTGTCACACTCCAGAATCCTCCAAATATAATAGTTTAAGTACCAAGTGCTCAGCTGATTCAGTGGGCACTGCTATTGTTACTAATATTGGTGAGGTGCTCAAATATCAAAGTCTTCACTTCCCTTTCTGTAACAGGAAACATTAAATTTCCATACTGTATAACAGAGCTATGAGGAACTGTTGTGGCAAGAAGGACTATACAAACTCCACAGAGATTAAGAAAAGAAGAAACCAAATTAAACACTATGAGGGAATTCTGACTGCACTTGCAGGCAAGTAAATATTGAGTAAATCTTGGATTTTGCTGAAATTACTCTGGATTTGTACTGTCTGAGCCTGAACCCAAGCCAGATCCAGACTACGTTCAGGTAAGTTCATCAAATAGATCCCAACCCCTTTGATTCTGCAGGGAGCACTCACATGTTTAAAGTTATTTGCAAGCTTAAAGGCTTTGGAGGATCAAGGCAAGAGGGTTCAGCCACTTACAAGACTGAGCTATTCTGCTTTATGTACAAAGCAGCCGAAGAAAATAAGAGTGAAGTTGCTTCCTAATGCCCAAACCAGAAGGTTATCATTTCATCACTGAAGTCAAAGTTGGTTTCTCTTCGGGCAAAGAAGCCATTACAACAGCAGCAGCTTCAGACCTTTGGCTTTTGTGATCTATGTCATTCCTTTTAGACCATGCTTCACTACAGATATGGTCCTATAGCTCAGCAACTCCATGTGTATACAGACAGACAGGATTTAGAGCTTATTTTCATTTAGCATGGGACAAGTCTCAGGCATTTCTCATTGCTTCCTCTTGCCAGTGCCAGGACTTAGGAGTGAGACAAGGTCAAAGCTTCTATGTTCCCCACAGGGGAACCCAAGTGGTACAGGCAAAAGCAGAGTCAAAACCAAGATTTTGCTGAGGGCAAGGGTGACGATAAGAACAGTGAGAGCTTCAAGGTCCAAATCAGCCAAGAGCAGACTGTCTCCTTTCCCTCCTCCCCTCCCTGGAATCATCTTCTCCAGGCCAGACAGCTTAGGTGCAGGCGGAGAGGGTTAAAAACTCCTGTTGAAAAGACCCATAGCAAATGGGATGAAAAACATCATAAAAAATTACAAAATGTGATCAATTTAATATCAAGGGAACATCGTCTTAATCCAGTTCTTGAAAAGGATCATGTACCCTAGTCAGAGCTCCTATTCAATGAAGCAGTGAATTCCTTTCAGGCAGCTGTTGTCCAGATTCAATCTGAGGTTGAATGCACCAGCAGTGCAGATGCTGAACCTCTTCATTGAACCTCACAGTCAAGTTTCCCTGGTTATCTCAGACATGAATGGCAGATGTGAAGGTACCTGTTTCACATGGCTTATCTCTATTATTCCCCACTGGAATACAAGTATTTTTCCGTGCTGAACAATACATAAAGTTTAAAATCCTCTCACAGTTCTCCATGATTTCAAATACAGGTTCTCCTCCCCCTTCTTTCTTTTTCTCCTCCAAAATGCAAAACCACATATGTCTTAACGTAATTAAATGAGGGAGCTGGGCTAATAGGACTGATCTGGTCTAGAAGTAAAATGTATAATTAGAGTGCCAAGTAACAGCATTATCAGTGGTGACACAACACTTGGAGCACCAAAGGGACATCGAGTATGAATTTCTGCCGGTGACAAAACCATGCGTGCACACAGGAGGCAGAAGAGCCAGCCTCCCACATAATGTGCTTAAATGTCCTACCTTTTCCTCGCCCCCAAGACTGGCTCTGCCAGTCATCCTATTGCTAGGGATGAAGATGACAAGCCATTGTCAAAGGCAACCACAGAGCTGCCTGTTTCACATTAGTGCCCTTAACATTTTCTATCTAATCAGATTTCCTGTTGGTTGAGGGAAGCTGCCTTTACTCATTACCAGCTGCTATCCCAGATTTCCCTTTCCCCATCCCCAATACATATTTTGCCATGCTTGCCTGCTTTACTGTGTAAAAAGGTTATGTATGCCTGGAGGGAGACTAAATGTTATCCCAAAAAAAAAAAAAAAGCAAAACTCCCCACATGAAAACAGAACTGTGGGCAAGAGGCCAAGACTCTTGATTACGTGACTGTGACTAACCAATGGGTGTTTTCAAAAACCATTTTTTCTCATTATATTCCCTTCTCTGGATGCAATAATACAACTCAAATTGGTTTTCCAGGAGCAGACTTCTCTTTATGTAACCATGTTTTATACAGATAGCAGCAGCTTATGTTTAAACTATTTAAGAGAACAAATAGCTGCAAAATGTACTTCAGATGGCCCTTCTCCTGCTAGCAGTGTATTCCTAGCTCGAGGGAAGCTACAAAAACACCCTGTATTTTGATGCTGTTTGGATGTAATTGTAAACCATGCACAATGCCCACAGGACCTAGCATCCAGGTAAGGATGTCAGGTTCACTTGTTTTATTGCATTTGAGAGATCCATGACAATGTTAACTGTACAATGACAAAACAAAGCTGGAATGATGCAGAATAAAACAGTTCATCTTCTAACTTAGCCCAAAGTTTCCCATAGCATTAGGAAAGGCAGTATTCTATCTGACCTGCGATCCAGACTGACAGACATCACGCTGCTGGCTCTGGACCTGAATGGAAATTTCCACATTTAGGGAAAGATATTGTGATCTCCTATTGTTCCTCACCTTCCTCCCACATATACCACTTAAAAAACCACTATCATTGCTATAGATACTGGACCAAGGACCTTCTATGTGTCCTCCAGGTTGACGTACTGGCTCTGGACGTATTCTGATAAAGTGTATTTGAGGCATATAGGGTGCTGTGAAAAATGATGACATTACCAATAGGCTGGTAGGGTGTCAGGAAAAGAACAAGAATCCAAGACAGGTTGATTTAAGAAACATGGATCTGATTTTCTCATTCCTTCTCTTGCTTTTAAAAATGGGCCTGAGATAAGAGAAGCAATGGGCCATCTGATTCAGATACCAGAGTGAGGTGGTATGTATGTCTTCCAGCAAAGATGAGAATGTTCCTAAACATCCCTACAAAAAGCCAGGAAAATCTTCTATCATCATGAATGCCTAGGAAGTTCAAATCCTGAAGTGTTAAATAAGATGCCCTAAGCATTAACCCCGTGTGAAAGTGGTTTAAAAGTACATAGAAGAAACCCATCGTCTAAATGAAATATTTAGACAGAGTTAAGAAAGTTAGAAACACAAGGGATTTACTATGTGTTCACATGTCATTACTCAGCAGATAGAACATTTTTATTCTCTGCAGAGACTTTCAAGTCTGCAGCTTTCCATAAAACCTCCATTATGATATTTTATTTGGAGAGTTTTCCTAATAGCTTCTTAGTTGCCATACTTGCCAATATCTTCAAAAATATGCAAATCATGCTACAGCAATAGGTTTAAACAGTTATTTTCTTTCTTCCTCGTAGCACAATTGAGCTGTTAACTGCTGGGTTCACACTAAAAGGTGTTCAGGTAGTGTTTGTTTCAGCCACTCCACTAACTTCAATGGACTAGTATAGTGTTTGCACTGAAAGCATAGTTCAGATCATTTCATACCTAAAATTTTTCAAGCTTCATGCCAACAAACCACTGCAGATCATACACATCAGTCTTTCAAGTGGGTGTAACACCATTGCCAGGCAATTCACATATCTGGAAGAAAAAGACCGATGCAGCCCAGGCAATTTAAGCTGCAGAGGCTGAAAGGATTCTTAAACACGTATTTTCTCTTTCATGCTAGAGGCAACATCTCTCATGGAAACACATATAGAAATCACACAACAATAAAAAGTGATACTCCTGTGAATTTCAATCAATTCAGATGGCTGTGGGATAAGTCAATAAGGCCATACCTACTTGTGCTCTGTCTAGCAATACAAAATTCCTGGAGGAGAGGAGAAAGGATAAAAAGGTAAAGGGGAAGAGACACTCATTCTTGTATACCACAGTAAGATATGAAAAGCTTTCTTCTTAGAACTACGTATTTTCAATGACAATGATTAACAATATCATATGCCACGAAAGAAGGAGTAGTGCAGCTGTTCTTGGAAAGAGTATGTAGATTTATGGAAAATCTGAGAAGACCAACTGTTGGCTTCCAGGTGACAGTGTGGCAGAAATGATACTTCCCAGGTCTTCACTTCAAGCCTGCACCTTGCAAGCTTCTCCCTGCAGATCCCGAATTCCTCAGCATTGAACAAAATCATGCCTCCTGCAGAATCACGCTCTAGAGATAAAATGCCCAGCACAACTCCACTTCGGGTGTTCCTCTTGAACATTACATGCCATTAGTGTATAAATCATTTTATTCACTGAAAATGATCAGACCTAGCGAAGAGCTAGTCCCCAGTAGGAATCCATCTCTTAGTATAAGTCCCACTGAAATGACCATCAGGTTCTGCTGGAATTCCACGTGAGCACAAAGAAAAAGTGAAATACAACACGTGAGTCAATGATGCCAAGTTTAGGGCCCTTCTCTTTATGGCTCACATCGAACCTTTCATTTTACCAAATATCAGTTGCCAAGGGTGCTGAGCACCTCTAATTCTCAGCTGTCATCATATTCCTCTCTACATAACCTCTCTACACACCTCACCCCAGTGGTTTGTGTCAGACAGTATTTCTAGTGAGATGAGAAAGAAATGCTATTTTAGTAAGATACTACTAAAATAAAAAATGCAATCTCCCAGAAGTGGTGCAAAGAACATTCATGAAAAATTTGGAGTATGTACCAGGAGAAAGCAATTGACTGAAATATTTTGGGCTAATAGTGACAGCTGAGCAACCGATGCCCATTATTACAGAGAGAATAATACAAGTGATTTGTAAAAAAGGGCTCCAATCTTCTCATTTCTGCTATTCCTGCAGACTCAATTATGGCAGAATCCAGCCCTGAATATTTCATCTTAAAACACATCTACCAGCAGTAGCATTATTTGTCTTGGCAGATACTAGAGCTTATGCAAAAAAGTAAAAAGCTTACCAGGTGAAATATGAGGCAATAATGCAAAACATATATTGAACAATAAGAGAAAATATTAAAAAATAAAGTTTAAAATAGTTTAATCTTATATACTGTAGACATACAAGTTAAAGATACAGATACCTCATCAATAATTTCATATTAGTAAACACAGCATTAGAAGAGACCATACCTTTGCTTTATCTGAAAAGGAAAACATTCTACTTATTTTTTTCTGCTCTGCATGCATTTCATTTTCCAAAATGCAACTGGGCGTGCATTACATACAAACTTCATCCTGCTTCGCTTAAGTACAGCTGTCATAAGCATTCTCTAGCGCTATGCAGAAGCCTTATGGAGTGAAAGGTGTTGGGGACAAGCTGAATCTGAGTCTAAGTGCCATATTTTCAGCAGAGTGCAGCTTCAGAAAATGTTGCTAGAAAGAACCGACTAGGAATTGATGTCATTTAAGTAGCAAGCAACTTTTGGCAGCCAAGAAAACGGGCAGTGTGTAATGATGAGAGCTGAAACAAACAAACTTTATTAAGAAAAAGCAGCGCCTTTTTACTTCTTGTCTAAAACAATACTGTACATGGCTTATATTATAGTGTCCCGTGATAGCTGAATCAGACACTAACAGGCAAGCAAAGGGGGACATGGAGTGCATCACGCTTCCTGCATCAGTTGCACTACACTGACACAGGCTGGAAAACACACAGCACACTCTAGGGACATACATGGAAAAATAAAAATAATAATAGAAACAAACAGAACATGGATCCATAGTGCCACAAACCTTCTGGCTCTGTGTTCTCTTTGAGGTGCACTTGCTTCAGTGGACAGCAGAAGATTTCGTGACACTTAGCACGAAAAGGGGACTCTTTTTTCTTTAATTCCGCAGATTGGATCGAATCTTGCCGTAACATAATGTACTCCTGTGTGCCAGGGGGAGCGTCATCCATAACTGTGGTCACCATATAACAAAATGAACTCAAGTTAGAGCTTGAGGAAAGCAATCTAGAGAATTTAATCAACTACATTATGTCAGGGTCAGGGAGAGAAAGGAGGGGAAGAACATTATAGGAAGAAAATAAAATTTCAAGTGTAAAGTATCTTAGTCATGGTGGTAGAAGGGTGGGGAAAATATTTACTTTTATAAACCACACTTCTCATAAACATCAACACTCTATATTGTTTCATGCAGGTATATAATAAATAGTAGAATAACACCCTGCTCCATAAAAGCAACTATAAGGTTCTCTCCTATGTCTTTGCTTTGTTCTCCTATAGCACCTATATCTATTCTGCATGCAGATTAAGGAAAATAAGCAACCAAACATGCTTTTACTGCCTCACCATAAGCAATCTCTGTGTTCACATTAGGGAGGAATCATTCTACATCTGCAGGTAATGCAACATCAGTGTATCTATTCCCATAAGTAAAAAGAACATGCCCTTAACACGATATATAATTATACACAGTTCCTTAGAGCAATGATAATCCAATGACATTTGACTTGATCATCCTTTTCAGTGGATAGAAGAGTAGATGTACAAAAAGAAAGCACATTAATCCTTTTGATGGTTTTCTTGTAAAACAGTAAGTCATTTTAAAAGTTGATCTTATAAATCAATAACACCATTAATAATAGAAATGACATGCAGTCTGAAATGTTTTCAGAATGGGGTCAGACTATTAAATGATAAAAAGATAAAATATACAACATACAGAAAGCTCCAGCTACTACAAACTATTATATTACTAGAAAGAATTGAAGCACTCTTCCAGTATCTAAAAAATGAACCCTTAACAACAGAGACAGTGAAATTCCTCAGCTTACAGCTTTGAGGCACAGATCTTCTCTCAACAACAAAAATTAAATGTCTTTTTCAAAAGACAGTCTCCAACCACTACTAGTTATTTATAGTATGATTCAGAGATATAAAACTACAGTCAAAAGGAAGCCAAGATTCTCTGACTCTACAGCAAAAAACCCCAAACCACCTCCACCCACTCCCCCAAATCATCCAGTAAAGTAAAAATGAAAGTAAAAATGAAAGTAAAATTCCAACAATCGAGAAAGTCACTATTGATAGGATAGTTTACAACTGGAGCTGTACTAGCACTATATAAGTTTATATGTGTATAGAGATGTTGGGGGTGTTGGTCGTTAATTCAAAAATTTAACAGTTTCCTAAGTATCTGCCAATGGATAATCATTTTAAAAACACTATCAGATTTAAAGATGGTTCCCCTCAAACAAATATGATCCTTTTGCATTTTTTATGCACTTGATTTTGTTCTCTCCTTTCCAGAATAGTACTAGTAAGAGCCACATCTAGTTGATAAAATATGTGATCCAACTTGATAGCCTTTCTTTTCGCTGTAGGCACTCACCTTCTTTTAAGACTTCATTAATCTGTAGGGGACACTTTGCACCTTGGCTGTGGTTGCTTCATTAGACTACATGCAGTGACAGTAACACACACTAATAATTCATATAACGCATCATTAAAACCGATATATAAAGTAATAGCAAAACACTAGTGGTTCAAGAAAGAGTCTTGGGTCAACAGCACACAAGGTCTGGGTTGCCATATAATTGCTCCCTTAACAATATTAGCTTTACTCTTTCTTGTTTAAAGAGTGCGCACGTGCCCATGAAACATACTGACACTCCTGAGACTGAAGGATGGTTGCTGGGAGTAACTGCTAAGAGTCAACGCGCAAGATAAGCCAAAGACCAACAGGCCTGATGGGTCACCCCTCCAAAAAGACACCATACAGAAGCTGCTGTTGCCAGCATCTGTGTAAAGCCATCAGCAGGCTGTGCCACTGACGTCAATGGTACAGGAGCCCTGTGGCGCATCCCCGTGACATTTACAGGGATAAAGGATAACATGCACCACGAAACATGAATAGCCAGCAGAGGAGTGAAACGCACAGCTACCTTCTGCCAGCACGCTGGCTGATACATAGCAGGGCATACTCTGCTGTCAAAAACAGCTCTGAGCAAAAGGCATGTCCCTGGGCTGACCCTCTGAGAGGCAGAGCCCCTCCTGAGAAATCCCATTCAGTTGTGGAGGCTCAGAGAATAAGCTACAAGTTTCAATGCTGTGTGGTGCTGGGCTGCCACTGCAGTGAAAAAAGAAAAAAAAAAAAAAAAAAGCAGAAATCAAGCTAGCAGCTGCTAAACAGGGTCTGCAGGGGAGCAGGAGCTACCAGAGATTACCTTGAGGTATGGTTTAAGCACCTATTGTTTTAGTCACCTGTATGTTCACAATGCAACCCCCCCTTCCTCCCCACTAGAGTTATTTAAATACACACAACACAAAGAGAACCACACCTTCAATAAGTGAAGAACATCAACAAAAACACATTGGGTTACTAGAACACAGGACAGAAGATGTAGATAAGTCTTGGTTTGGAGGACCATCGCAGCACTGAAACCTGGAGCAAACCCTAGGAACCACAGCACTAATAAAGCTTTAATGCTCAAATGATGTATGGATACCTTAATTGCTGTAAGTGTTCTGAACGGATCAGCTAAAACCTTCTCTTAACATGATTAACGGCCTCAAGTCAGGCTGAGAATTTATTACAAAACTAGGAATAGCCCCTGACCTGAAGACCTGCTAGGATGACAGCCAGACACACTCATGGAGTCACTGAAATCACAGCTACCAGATCTCAATTATGAGTCCCAAGAAGCAAAGCACAGGGAAGTATCAATGACACAGAATCTAGTGCAAAAAGCTTTAAAAACTTGATGATGTCCATTTTTGACGATTAAAAATAATCAGTACACAACCACAAAAGTATCATTATTAAACAACTGTGAACAAACACTTTGAAAAAGGGAGTAATATCGCTAGGAGTCTTCTATGATTTGGCTAATGGGATAAAACCCATGCTTATGAAAGAATCACACGTACGCCAGAGTAGGAGAGAGAGAACAAATTTTAGGGAATTAACAAAAATTGAAAGAATACACTTCCACTTCTCGGTGTAATGCACAGATATACGAGTTAGCTTTAAATCAGCTGATTTGGGTAGTAATCCAAACCCACACCGAGCTCAACAAGGACAGCAGAAGACCAATGAGAAGCCTGCCAGATGCCCAGCTTCACTCCATCACGTGGATGCTGTTCTCAAGAGCAGTTAGAAGCAGCCTTCATTGAAGCATATCTACATTTCCTTGGCTACCTTCCTGAAGGCAGATGTGTAGTCATCCTGCCAGCCTGTGATATTCGGCTATGCCTTAGTTGTTATACTTCAGCAGCTCCTCAACCTGATGTACTCTCCCACTCTCATGGGTAAAACATTTCTGTCTTCCCATGAGTAAAACAAGAAAAACACTTCATTTGTCACAGACATGGGTCATTAAGATACTAGTGAAGAAGTTGCATATTCTCAGTTGGAAAATGATAAATAGCTTTAAAAAAAAAAAAAAAAATTTTATTCCCCCCACCCTCTCCTTGTAATTTGATGGAGACCAAAACCACAGCAGCTGTGTATACATAAGAGGAATTTGCTCAGCAGTTAGCATAAAATAGCTGCAGTAACTATTATGTTTCCTCCATCAAAGCATTCAACTTGATAAATATCACCCTATAGCACAGACCTTAGTTTTTTAAAAATAATAAAAATTAGAATAATAAAAACTTGCTGTCAACAAGCTGGTAGGAAAAGAATTCCTTCTTCTTACATGCCTTACTGAGAGAAAGTAAAGTGATCTTTAGTATGACTGCCGGCACCAGGATGTTTTTCAAGAGAAATTCAAACATGTTTACTTCATATAAACACACCAGCTAAACACGCTGCTGGTTTGTGTTTTTCTTTCATGTCCAACTACATTTTAGCTCCATCTAGAATTGCCAGAAACCATAACATCAACCCTGTCCACAGGCCTTGGCTCATGTTCCAACTGAATAATCTTTAATATTATTCAGACTTTAATAAAGCTGTAAGGAAGCATATCTCCTCTCCCCACCCTCTTGTTTTACAAGGGTTCAGCTCTGTTAGCTAAAGGTTGTAGCAACCATAGGGTAAATATGTATTGATATCCAGGCAAAAGAAATTCCCATGTTCCTGTTTGACTGGTATTCTTGTATATATGACACAATCTAACACAAAAATTCAATACTTCCATGAATCTACTCCCTCCTTGAATGAACTTTCAGATCATTACCTGAAACATGAATTTCCTTTCTCCTCCTTCAGTTCCCCTGCTTTTCTTAGTCCGGTTAGTTTTACGTGCTGTGAGCCCCAGGATACTTATACTTGCAATCAATGAGATTTTCTGGCATTTCAGAAGGACTAAAGTCATGACTGTACTCTAGATCTTCAAGCCATGAAGAGCATTAAAGCATCTCTTAAATCATGCATCCACAAAGTGAAGAAAATCCCCTCTCTTCATCACAAGGGAGCCAACTGTAAACAAAATATTCCACCAGTACGATTCCTTTTTGAAAAATAAGAACAGCAGCACATGCCTCACCAGTGTAGCCTGTAGCCTGTCAGGCTGTGCTGTGAAACAAAGCAACGATGTTCACCGAGCACCTCCTTCGTCCTCTGCCTCTTCCATCCACAAAAAGGAAAGAAAGGTCACGAGTGGTTACCCAGGCCCCAGAGGCTGTTCAGAGTTATGCAAGAAATGTTTTTTTTTCCCTTTTAGGAACAAATAAAGAAAAACCTCTCCAAAATAACTTGCCTGAAATGATTGCTGGCAGAACAGGGAAAGGGTAGGAAACAGAGGTATTTTTCCATAATAACATTTTCCCAGTTGAAGCAAATGATGAAAAACTCTCAGGTATACATAAAATAATAATTCCCTTTGCTCCTTTTCATTACTGCTTTGTTTTCTCCCTAATCTATTCCAGTTGAAGGTGTGATTTTTTTTATGTTAGCCACCTGATCAGTACTTACCACCTAATTAATAAAACAAAATAAAATGCTATTCTGGAGCTGTGTTACACTCCAACCACCTTAATGGCAATGCTGGCTATCCATGCCACTTCCCTACCCAGCTTTGCCATAATCCCAACGAGACATTCTTACCAAACAGCCGTAGCGCTTCTGTGTCACCCACAGACCTTCCTTTCAGCTTTCATCCTCATGCTCTCAACTTTTAAATGTGGTTGACTCTGACTTGCAGTTTTCACAACAAAGACAGAAGTCACACAAGCAGCCAAATTTTCCAATTTTTGTTCTCAACAAGTCACAGAATCACAGAATCACAGAATAACCAGGTTGGAAGAGACCCACTGGATCATGGAGTCCAACCATTCCCACCAATCCCTAAATTTCTGGAGCCCCTCCCTTTCGCCCCACACCTTTCTCCCCAGAACACCACAAAAACCAGACACCACACTAGAAATGCTCATTCAAAGTTAACAAAATCAACCAGCAAAAACACCTTATGGGAGACATAACTTTTACCTTGAGTTTCTTCAGATGATATTTCAAAAGTAAAGCTGCACAAAATGAAAACTCTCATTACATCTGCAGGCTGGTGCTGGACAGGATCTGTGACGGATGACAGCCTGCCAGCAGCACAACTCCCTCACTCTTCTTACTAGGAAGCAGTGCCTGGTCTTTTGTTCTCGAACCAATACTATAAATCTCCTCTATAGCAATGATTTCTGTGTGCTTATTTTTGAACTGATATTTAAAGGACAGTTTTATGGCATGTACGAATAAAGCATAAATTCAGAGATTGGCAATAGTTTTCTCTAAGAGCTCAGATACTTCCAGATTTGGGGAAGTATATTCTTTGTTTAATAGATGGGTTTTACTACTTGAACTAATGATTTTTCAGACTGGTGATCTAAATTAGATCGCGTTGGTTACTAGGAGTTGAGACTTCTGGGATTCAGCAGTAAACGGTCTAAGAGCTCTTTTCTGTGTCTGATGGGAGAGGGCGGATAAACCCCTATTTACAGCATAAATGTCACAGGAACATTTGAAATTCATCACTGATGTCCAAGCAATAATCCTTGTGGTAAAGCAAACAACCAAGTTCCTGCTGTGGTTGCCATGTAAGGCAAATATTCCCACTTATATAGGCAGGAACAGGCTGGATCTCAGCATTTACCCAGCCCTGGGGAAGCATCCCCATCCCACATTGCATATCGATTTTGTTCATTGTATTGGTTTTTGTTACCCCAGCAGCAGCTGCAACCAACCACGCAAGCTTGAGTCTGATCCTAACAGCCCTTGACGGCTGCAGCCACAGTGGAGGCTGCAGCATAAGTGTCTCCCAAAATTTCTGTCAAGTCCTAACCCTACTTGGGAGACTCATTCCTAGATGGAAATGAAGCAGAATCCCCTCTGCAAAAGGCTGTGAGGGGAGATGGAGTGCTACAGTCCTACTCCCAGGGCTTGGTCAAGCAAGTGTAAAGCAGAATGTCCAATCTGACACATAAAATGTGACACCTTCTCCCTCAAGAAAGCGGGAACAAACTTCTCTCCTCCATGCTTTAGATAGATCATTCGTAGTTATTTCACAGCCCCTTCCCTATACACTCAATAAAATCCTCATTAGAGAACCAGGAACAAAGTGAACCAAAATGATGTGGTTAAAACCTGCTTTAGGCAAAACATTGCATTCTGAATTAATTCTTAAGGTTTGCACAATCCTGTCTTCACCTTCACATCAAAGAATTTCACTGATGATTTTAGATAGTGGTTTTATTTCTGATTTGAAACTATGTTCAATTGTGAAATATCTTCACTGCTAAAATAAGAAACTATTGTCTGGCAATACAAATCAAAAGCCTGCAGTTCTTTTGAACAAGTTTCTTTCAATATGAGCAAGAATTAAAAAAAAATTTGATCTGCTGAAAAATTCTGAAATATGCTCCTTTTGGATTAATCACACATAATAATTGTTTCAGATTTTCCAAAAATATTTGCACAGAACACTCCCCCTTGACCTAAAAGAGTAATTGGATTAACTGCTAGCAGTAATAGGCTGTTGTCCTCTAAGAAGACTAGCCAAGATAAGACTGTATTTAGATCCTTGTGCATAATAAAGACAGTGACATCCAACATCAGAAGTTTGTTGATAAATGCTGCTAAGAGTGCATGTCCTCTTTCCCCTGTGGAAAGGGCACTAACATTTCTGCAAACAGCCTAATTTCCTAGCTACTCCCGTATCCGTATCCATCTACTACCAAACAGACTTTGATTAACTCTAATCTTGCCAATACTCAGTGATGCAGCTGCGCCCGCATGCAAGAACAGGGTTTAGGGGAACCACAGTTTCCTCTTCAGATGCTCCTAAGCAGAGCTTTCAGCCTCCTGCATGTAAGCTGTGATAAAGAGAAGATCCACACTCCTGCTCATCAAGAGCTAAGTAACATCCACAACCTACTCTCCACTGTGCAGACCCATTGCCTTTTCCTTCCCAGCCACCAGTTTTGCTATGCAAGATGTGTGCCCACTCTTATTTAACTCTGCAGCTCCGTTCACCTCTTTGCTGTGCTTGCCACTGAATGAATAAATATTGCTTCCCTGCCTACTCTAAGTGTCTTTCTGCTTTTCCCAACTGCTAAAATAAGCGCAAGCTGGCTGCTTGCCAAACAGGTGGGTTGCTTCATGCACCACAGCAGGCAAGATAGTAATTTACAGTGTACTACTCATTTTTCTGGAGTGTGTGTATCAAGAGCAACAGGCACACAGACCAGCCTACTGCGAGCTGTAAGCATCCCAGAGGCTTATCAGGGACACTCTGTGGAGAAGTAGGGGCTGGCTCAAGGGAGGATATTGAAATGACAAGACTTGCTTGGCCAGCTTCAGGAGATAACCCATTCCAGCTGCACAGCCACCAAATGGTGTTGCATCTTCAGATGAAGTTCTGGTTGCCACCCGATGCATGAGCACACAGCTTGTGGACCAATCATTCCTCTTTCTGCTGCAGAAATGCAAGAAAAGGAGCCTAGTGGATGACAGGAGATGGGAAGCACCCCCAGATGGCAACAAGAGTTTGCTCGCACCTCTCACTCACCCCTGCCTACCCCAAACCCCACTGTGACTAGCTCAATGCAGCAAATATCTCCGATTCACGCAATGTACCACAGTGAAATTATGTTTACCTCCATTGAGAAAGCTGTTGAGAAAAAGCATGAAATGTTGCTGTTCTTAAGATAATATCCTTATGGGGTAGTGAAAATCAGGCAAGCAGAGGAGGTGTCGGGAAGAAAACTGATAGAAATGTCCAGGGATAAGTGGGAAGCTAACAGCTTTTGAGAGCTGTAGTTCACTGCTTCTGAAATATTAGAATGCTCTTGTGCAACATAAATTTAATAAGAATTTAATTATTAATCTAGCCCTATTTGGAGCTAGGAGAATAATTTCAAATGACACAGGAAGTCAAGAGAAGTGAGAATGCCTGTAGCTTTTTTCTTCCTATTTATAGAGCATCTATTGACAACAGCAGGGCTACAAAAGGAGCCATAAACTTCTCTAGCAGCGGGGAGGAAAAAAACAACCACCCAATATCACAAAGAAAAAACTAAAAGAAATCAGAATAATCCTGAAAGACAAGAATAAGGAATAGAAACCAACAAAAAGAAAGCAACAAAATAATCTAATGAAAGACTGCATCCTTCCTGGAAAGCTGAAAGAAGGATCAGCCACACCTCCCGGGGAACAGAAAAGCAGCAGCAGCACAATAGTCTAAGACTGTTTCAGAGACTCTTCACTCCTGTAGCTCTCAGGCGTTTCACTTGAAAGGAGGGGACAAGAACAGAAGCACCATTCATGAAAGGACAGGTGACACCTCCCAATTATTTGCCTCATTTGCTGTGGATTAACAAAAAGGAGGAGGCAAGAAACGGAGTGTTTCAAAATTCAAACTCATTACAGAAAGAGCTATTCTGAGAAATGTCCTCAGAGGAAATCTTTCAAAGCAAAGCACAGAAAACTAATCAGCAGTAGCAGAAAACCTCAGTGTGCCACGGAGAGGTGCGCAGCATGTTGCCGTGGTCCTGGGAAGCAGCAGACAGACCCCTGTGTGCTGCTTTGGTTTGGCAGCCCCAGCGGGCGAGTGGCATGCTTACAGCTGCCAGATGAACAGCAGAAAAACAATTTCAGATAAGAAAAAAAAATATCTAATTTAACTTGAAATTAACATGGATGGAAGTTATTTTCAATAGGTTAAAAATTAAGCTTATTGTTCCTCCTGTTGTTTTTAGCTGCCTTCTCTCAATAGGAGCACCAATGCCACAGGGCCATGCAATTCACAGGCAGGTGTGTAAGAAGCGAAGGAAGATAAACCAAGACAGGTTCCACAGCTTAGGGTACATTTTCAATGATGCCTGTGTGCCCCAAGGTGTGTTGAGATGCCTGTGCACACAACTTGGAATACAAAAGCACTGGCACTCGACAGCTTGATCTGAAAGTAATTTCAATACTGTGTGTTTGCATGCTAGTGAAAAAGAGTTAAAAAACCAAGAGGAACTGTGCTTAAGCCAAACTGTAAATAACTCAGATGAGTGACTAGCAGATCGCTGGTCTGCTCAAAACAGTCCAGCCAAGGCCAATATACCTTGCAGTTGTTCACGACTGACTGACATGTTGTCACCAATGGGAAGGGCAAAGTGACGAGGTCATAGAAAAAGAAATGCTAGAACTTTTACAAACCAGCACGCATTTCCACATAATTCAGCATGAAATTCAGATGTTGCTGCAGGTGATCTCCATGCCTGGGCAACGGTGGCTCCCTGAGCTTGCACAGCTACCATCCCCTGCCAGCCATGGGAGACAGGTCTCCATCTGGAACTTCTACAACACACATAAAGGTGCACTCGTAAACACTCAAGCTGCAAAACCCTATTTGGAATTATCTTCTTCAGAACTCAAAAATGATCAAATAAGGCTGTTCTCTTAAAGCAGAAATAATAGTGGAGTTTATTGCCTTTGTATATATTTTTTACACTACATTGCATAACATGCTCACATTGGTGTTCAGCGCTGTAAATGACATAAAAAATAACCCAAGGCAGCAAGCACAGCAGAGCTCTAAGAAAAAAATCATTACATTTCATGTTCCAGTGCATGAAGTGAATACTGCAGTCCTCTAGCTTATAGCAGTATATCAAAGTTAGCAAGGACAAATGCCTTTCTTAGAAAAAAATATATTGTTTCAATACTGAGCTATAAAAGCTTTTAGTTTTTAGGTTTTAGTAAGTAGTCTTTATTTTAGTAGAAGAAAAAGCCACTGTCTTCAAACTAAGGACGTTGCACACTACAGATTGGATGGAGTTGGAGATCTGCCTCTGGTGGTACCACAATCACTTTTCCTACTGCTTTGAAACCATCCATATTAGGGACATGTCATTATTTCATGTCATTATTGTATTCATGGCTACTGGGCCTTTGCATAGCTCAAAATAAATTAAAACATTTACTCTGGAAGTTGGTTCAAAAACTTCATAACATCAATAGGGCTTGTTGTTGCTGTAAATGTCTGGAACTTGTGGATTCATACCTGGTCCAGTTAAACAGAAAAAAAAAAATCAATAAAAGTTTCAGAGCAATTTTCAGCAGCTGAATATTTGGCCCATACAACTGTCAAAGCAAGTTCTCGAGAATGTAGGTCCTACAAACGCTCATTACTGAGCATTGTGCTGCTTTGGACAGTTCAGTTTTGCAAAGTGTGTGCTCAGCAGTATTTGAACAGTTCCCAGTCACCAGTGGTAGGAGTTTTTCTATTGCTCCTTGCCCCGTATGCTACAGAAACACGCACATTATTTTTAATATTAGCCTCTACAATTCCACTTATATCTTAAATTGCTGTTGAAGAACATTAAACACATTTTTAACAGGTTCTCACAGAATTCATTTAAGAAATGGGGTCTTTGCAGGTTAAAAACAAGTCTACGCTTCTTTTTACTTTTGAATATACAAATGTTATTAATGTATCCTCCTGGACTGAAATCCTAAAAAGAGTTTTCTTAGCATTTTAGTCTGCCTTTAACTATTCATTTGATACCTGATACACAACTGACGCAGGCTAACGTGCTCACTGTTGCATGTCCCAGCTCACCACCACGCTAAGGACAAGGAGATAAAGGTTGCAGATAACAGATGCGCTATCCTACCCCCACCAGACCCCTGCCTACAACAGGTCCTACCTCTCACTGCCTTGGTCTTTTGAGACCAAACCCATAGAAAGCTCTCTCTCTCGAAGGAAGAACACGGTGACTTTGAACTGCTTCTCCTTGTCCTGAGCTGTCATGCAGATGTGGTATTGAGGCTATCCTAGGTGCCTGTGGATCTCCAGGCTGCTAAACACAATGATCAGAGATGACTCACTGTCACTCTCACATACGTTAAATGGTTCTGTCAATTTTCTGACTTGAATTATTGCTGTAATTGTTCTGTCTCACAGCTGAGGAGCTGACACCAGGGCTGACTCAACCACCGGAGAGCTCCCACAACCACGCTGTGCTGGGCTGCTCCTGACACCGGGGCTTAGACCTTGCCCTTATCCATCAGAAACCATTCTCTCCCACCAGGTAAGACAAGGAAAGAGAGATTCCCTTGGTCATATCTGACAGATAAGTGCCGAAGTTTCTCTCCAGGAATGCTTTGCATATCATATATTAATAGAGTCTGACTAACAGCTTTAGCTTCACATCTTGTCTAGACAAAGTGTCCCGCTGTGGGCAGTTGCCTGGAAGGCCACTTGAAATAGCTGTGGGTGAACAAAACAAAAAATGTATGAAGAGCTGACACATTGTATGTTCACTGCATCTCATTTATTTATTCTCAGAAAAGTGAAAATAATGGGAATCTAGCTGAAGTTTTAGTCAGAAAGAGGCCAAAGCCCAATTATTCACTCCTTTCAGTAGATGTCCATCATCCAACCACCTAGAACAAAGGCAACAGCCAGAAAACAAGAGGTGAAGTAATTCGAAGTTTCCCAGAAGATTTTTTAGGGTATAAATTTAAACAGGCACAAGTTGCATTAACAAGATGTTTACCTAAGTGTTCTCCACTGCTGAATTGCTCTCCTGAGCCCAGGTGTTCTCAGCTGCATCCAGCTACAACCTGGCTGCACTTTGACAATACAACTCCTACCCAAGCATTAGCCTTAAGCAAAACTCCTTAGCTCCAGAGACCCCGTGAAGGAAAGGAACTGTCAACACACAGCATAAAAACACCACAATTGGAAAGTCACAGTAAACTGATGTTGGAAACAAAGAACAGACAGTAAAGTACTTATAGCCTAGCAGACAGTCTCTATCACTTCTCAGCAAAAGCAGGAGTTTACTCAGCCTAGGTATGCTTCTTGTTAGGTGGACACTGCATCAAGATATAAAATTCCATCACTGCTTTCCTTCATTTAAATGACCTATTTAAATTGACTGCATTTAACTCCCTTTCACCACCTTTTATTATCCTCTAACATGCTGTGGCACTGTTACAGCTTTAAATATTTACTTGACATTATCTTGCATCTGGCAAATGTATTCTGATCCTCGCAAGTAAGTCCCTTGCAGGATTAAGTTATCCAGTGGTCTTTGCACAGTTTCGATGGATCACATTTATATTACCCCTGTAGTTCTCTCTGAATCAGGCCTGTAAAGCCTAAGGAGTTTTTCAATAATTATGTTATGACACGAGATTTGCAGAAACTAGACTAATTTCTAATTCTCTATAGAAATTAAGGTTTTTTCCCTCTCTTAGGATTTCCCAGTTTCTATGCTATTCAAACCCATATAAAGCCTGGGTATGCGTTATACTGTTAGTGCTGTCAAATTATATGCGCCTTGTCAGTTTGTTCTCTTTCTTATTGTTAACTAACTATTTCATATTGCAAATTCCCATTTTAAAGATAAGGTGCTGTTGTCACAATAGTCCTGTAAATGAATCATTATAAGTATAACGCATTCATAAATAATGCATTACAAGACTTAAAATAAATATTTTTTTTACAGTTGTTGCAATGCAATTGGTCTATGTGTAATAGAAATTGTGCACCCATGAAATTATGTTGAACAAAAAATTAATTTTCAAAGCCTCAGTTCTCTGGAAAAGTTATTGCTTCTAATTTTTTTGGTCAATATTATTTTCTTTTTGAACCTAAAATAGAAATGAGAATACTAAAATAAATAAAAAATGCCATCCTCCGGGTAGAGAACTTAATTAACAAACAGCAGCCAAATTCCACTGAAGGAGAGGAAATCACAGTGATGGGAAGGAGAGAGGAAAAAAAGCAAACACACAAGTGTCTGCTAATGAACCCATGGCAGTACCACAACATTGTCAGATGAGCCCTCCGTAAAACCTTCCAGAGTCAACTTCTCCATTTATTTCTTCATGAGGGTTCACAGGCTGTTTGCCCGGGACCTGTGACAACACACGATTTACCCTCACTGCTGGCAGCAACACACCCATGCTGGTAGCCAGCAATCGAAATGGACTCAAAAACAATGGCACACATCTTCAGGTTGAGAATTAAAAACCAGAGCCTTGACCATCAATGATCTCCACAGGTTTTACAACAGAGAGGGCAAAATATCAAGAGAGGTTCATCACTAATTTCATCTCCATGTTCCTCCCTCCTGGAACAGAGTAAACACAATTATGCTTCGATTTGACGTCACCAAGCCTTTTTAAATTAATTCATCCATGCTCTCAGAGAGCCCTCTGATAACCGAGAGCTCCGTGCCGACCCCTGAATACATCTGAAGAGACTGAACTGGCATTTGCAAAGGCTACAGCAAGTACCCATTATTGTGCCTTTGCACAGGTTTCCATGCCCATGGATAACAGTCACAATTGCTCACCTCCTCCTGCTGACCACCTCCCATCCTGCTGAGGACACTACCCTAATGAGCAACAGTAACAAACAAGATCCTGCTTCATTGTAAACTTCAGCTGGGTTTTCACAGCCCCAGGAGAGGCCACAGGACATTAATTTGAGCTCGAAGCCCATGTGCGAGTTAAGGAGCTTTTGCAGCTCTCTCATTACAACCACAAAAGCGGCCAGAGATCTCTTGAGCAGCACAGTTGGGAACTGGGTGCCCTCCGGTGCCACACTGACTATCATAAGGAGTCTGCACAGCCTCGCCCCTTCGAGGGACTCAACACGGATACACCAGGATAATCAAAGAAGATTTTAAATGTTTTTGTCTCTCCCTTTCTATTCCTATTCAACTTGAAAGGTCTAAAGAGTACCCTTGCTTTCCCCATATTCCCTTTATCCCAGCTTCTCCATCCCAGGTGTGCTGCTGTGGGAATCACCCCAATGGCACATGCTGCGGGCAGACTCTGCTCCACACACATTCCTACAGCACTGTACAAAGTTTTTCCCATTTGCTTGCCATGATCAAACTCGGCTAACAACAAAACGGGAGTCTGATCAAGATCAATTTTGTCACATCCTAGAGAACTAAAAATTGAGAATGACACTCTTGAACAAATCCATATTTTTTTTGGCTGACTCAACTATGCATTCAGTGAAATACTTTGTAATATGTCTCCCTGATTTCTCCTGAATGGCCTTTAAAACACTGGCAGTTTGGTCTGCTTAGTCAGCACTACATACAGAAAGCTATTAAAACCTGAGCCTTAATAACTAATCTTTCATAGCCACTCATGCCTATCCCACAGAGCAGTAACATGACACATATGAGTTGTTTCTGCAGCATGGATAACGTTTAAATTTCCTTCATACTTAAACCAGCAAGATTTTAATTTTATTTTTGGCTCACCCTATCACAGGGCTAATAAGACTTGGCCAGGTGAGGCTTTTTCAGGCAATCCAGGACTAAATCACCTAAACACACACCACCAGCTCTCACAGCATTCTGCTCTTGCTGGCATATGGAGAATGTAGAAGAAAATGAGCAAATACTGGGTAAAACCTATTCCAGTGAAAGTTGAATATTCATGGCTTGTACACAGAAAGTTAACTGGCAAGTCAACTACCTGACTAGTACTATCTCTACTTAGAGATAAAAGTAGTAACAGAAGAATAAGTTTTATTTATGCAGTCTACATTTAATGAATGCATAAACATTTGAAGATGATTAAGGCTAATCTAAGTGCTTTGTTGTTCCTGCTGCAATTTTGAAGCGTTTGGACTTTATTCTTTTTCTTTTTTTTTTTTTTTCATCCCCTCATAGTTGCAACTAAATATAATTTTTGGCTTTGCAAAGGCCTGTTTCCATTTATAGAATCCAGATGACAGGCTGGGGATGATATTTTCCTAGCTGAGGCATCTGCCTCCTTGACATAGGGAGAGATAATAACATTCGGCGAAACAGGCTCAGCGTCTGTGACAAGCTTAAGATGTCAGAAATGAGAGCATCGTGTCTTGTCCCTCTGGATATTTTTTTCTTGAGGAATTTAGCCACATCTCATGTGAAATGCAGCCAGCTTGCAGCACTGCTCTGCCGCCAGCGACAGAGAGGAGGAGGAGGGAGGGAAGCAGGCAGGGGACCATTACACTTCTGAGGCTGCCACAGTTTCTATTTAATTGCTTGCTTTTTTATTTAACCATGTCAGCAACAAGAACTTCTGGTCAAGCTGCCAGCATGCTTTCCCTGAAATAATTCACTGCTCTGAAATTACTAGTGCTGGACAATGCTCCTTCCCTCCTGGACCTCCACCAGGAGCAGCCAAAGCACAGAGCATCCCTCTCTTCTTATGCATCCCCATCAAGAAGAGGCAAGATGCCACAGCCTACTGAAGCTACCTTGCCCTAAGGCAGCAGAGGCAGGAGGGGAGGACACGCACGATTTGAAAGGGAACTGTGTCTGTGGTACCCTCTGCAGGTGGATTGAAACCTCAGATCTGAACAAACACCTCCATGGCACACGCCACTGTCTACCAGATCAGCACTAACCTAGAGCACTTCCCCCTCCATGCTGATTAAGTCCTGTTTTTTAAATTATAGATCAAATATTCTGCAGTCACAGATCAAACTATGCTGATCAAATTAGTCAGATCAAGGTGCTACGTCTCTTTTGAGACAGGCCATTTGATGCTGCAAAATGCCACCACATGAACCTTTCTGAAAGCAGATTTCTCCTCTCTGTCACAACTAAATTTTTCTTGTCAGATGCTGATGTAAATGCTTACAAATCATAGAAGACTTCTGACACACATACCACCTTCAGTGGAATACACAAGAACAACGAGGCTTTCTGAATGCAAGAATAACATTATGCCGTAAGTGATTGCTTGATACAGATGACTCTTGGTATAAATACTAATGTTCTCCAGGGGACTTTTTCCAAGGAAGAATGCTTTCTTTGAATTATTTTTTAAGCTATTGTTTTGTAATGATTTGCACTAAATGATGGAGAAGCTCCCTTACCCAGTCCTAACAAGAGTGTAAGTAGTACTCTTCACAAAGTTTGGAGCTAATGAGACTAAGAAAATGCACCTTTTTTCCCAACATTTCTTTGTAAAAGACTCAGAAATGGGCCCTGACTCAGAACAAAAGAAAAAAAAAACATTGAAAATAATCCTGCTGAAGGCATAAAATGTTCCTTGAATCCAACGCTTCCATTCCCTTCACAGCAGAAGTATCAGAAGCAAGAGACAGCAATACATAAAAGATGTATGAGGTGATACTGCAAGAGTTTGTGCAAGAGAGACACACATACTCTTTGGTAAATATGAGCTCTGGTCCAACACAGTTACTCAAAGATTGTGTAGTAATCAACTAACAGACAAAAATGTTCCTTTTTAAACAGTTAAAGCAGGCAACTTTGCCTAGCAGATGAACAGCGATACAGACAGGCGACTGCTATTATTTGACCAGTTGTAGTTAATTTAATTTAATTTACTGCAAGGGTATATTTATCACGTAAATGCTACCACAGCATATGAAATTCCAGCTGAACTTAAGTCAAGGTAACAAGCCCCCACTCCACCATCCCCTGCCTGACTATACCTCTCTCACTCTCTGGTGGTCACATCCCTTCAGAAACCCAAGAGGACTGAGGTGAGAGCAGAGAGGAACAGAAGCTGTGGCAGTAGCTTTTGGAGAACAGTAAGATGATGCTGAACACCAGTTTCTTTTTGCCAGAACTACCTAAAAAATGCAAGACCCTAGGCTCCTCACTAGTCCTCCCCTACTATAGTCACAACTGTATCATCTGAAGGGGTCCTTCTCCCTACACCTGCTTTATTTTGGGACCAACATTTTTGTTCTGTACTATAGATGCTGACACAAACAACTCTCCCATTTGCCTTGATCTGATACTTTACTACTGGCTTCTGCAGTAAGAGCAGACTGCTGTACTGCCTAAAAGAGAGATTTCAATAAACAATAGATTTTAATCTTCTTGAGTTTCCAGTGCAATATTTTCGAGGTTAATTTGAGCTCTGGACCATATTACTAGTCTATACTCACCGATTCAATACCAACTTGTCAACTCGTTGTGGTCCAAAACCTACCCTTGGAAGCACACGGTCAGTTGTTACTGCAGCCCTCTCCCTTGAGTCCAAGGGGATTTAGTCCAAAGTTCTACAGTTGCAAAGATGAAGATCTGAAATACGTTTGAAAAACGTGCCAATCATTTCTTACGCTCCTCATAATTCAGCAAAGAATGACAGCAGAGCAATCTAGCAGACACCTTTGGGTCTTCTAGTCCTTCTCTGTGATATAACTTCCTAAGCTTTGCTCTCTTTTCTTCTACCTTGCCCATTTGGCTTAGGCCAGCAAATATACTCAGTGTAAAGCATGAATTATGCAGAGCATACAATCCATGAGGGACCTTTGTTGTGGGTTTTTTTAGGTAGACGGTTATTTCCTAGCACTACAGCTACTTAAGAAAAAAAAAATCGAGACTAAAAATAATGTCAAAAATATCTTTCCTTTTTGAAGCCAATGCAGATGTGGTGGATTAAACTTGGTTTTAACATGTGGTTGTAGTATAGGAACCTGTACAACAACTTCTGAACAAAAGGGAGTTTTGTGAGCCTGCTTTTTACTCAAAAGAGGTTATTTTTTTGAATCTTGAGACATCTAGCTAGTGAAAACCCCTTCCCCCTGCCCCCCCAAGCAAATGCACAAGTAGACATGAAGCAGTTAATGTTTGACAAGTTGTATTTGAAAAGAATTCAGATGCATCCTTGCCACATCACTAATGCCAGGGAAAGAGTGCTAGAGTGACCAGACTAAGAATAGTATAAAAATTATTTTGGTATATGTAAGTTACTAGATTTCATATTTTGCTTTGTATTTTTAACAGCTGAAACTGTAGAACATTCCCAGCCCTTTTAAAATTAATAAGGGAATCCAAAATTGGGAAGCTCCATGTATAAACTTTTGTGGTAGGAGAGCTCCTCATTTGCAATATATTCAATAACATCAATTCAAAAGCATTTGGCATGTCTCAGCACGTAGTAGAAAGCTGCATTTGGGATTATCTTGAATGACAAGTGGGAAACACTCTTCAAGAAAAGCTGAAAAATAATAAAGGGAAGCAAATCTGCAAAAGAAGAGGCAAAATGATCAGACCCAAGGGCAGACAAACTGCAAAGACAAACTTTCCATCTTATATATAGCACATATAAATGGCTCTGTGGCTGCCCAGGTTTGAATATTTTACACAACAATAGGATTCCTACTTAGATGCTACAGTCCCTTGGAAACAATACCTTGTGCTATATAGGGACTCCTCCCCAAACTACACTGTAGCTTTTTATTTCTATTTTCATTATCACAGTTAAAATATTTTGCCTCAAAGATGGAACAATATTATTATAATTAAAATGGGAAAATAACAAACATGTAACCTAACAGCAATCCTATACCCACCTTCTAGACAAGTCTAAATGAAAACCCATTTTGATGAAGTTACTTGAACTTTTTACCTTCCAAATGATTCCAACATTCATCACTAGTTATTCTAACCATGGCAGGTCACTTAATTTACATTAAATGCCATTTTAAACATGCCTCCCACCCCTGGGACAGACACATTTCACAGATGACATCTGCGGTGATGTATTTGTTAGGAAATTTTCTTGGTTTGGTTCTCAGCTACTTTCAGCTTACATAGGGAGCATCTCAGGGAATTGCTTTTGAGTCATTATCAAAGGAGGGCCCACCTCCATCCAGCCCGTCTAGGGGTGCACGCTGCCAGAAGGCAGGAGGTGTGGATGAAAGGGTAGTTCAGGAGAACAGGTGTTCTACTTACATTTCATCTCTCCACTTTCCCTCCTAAAAGTGTTACCCTCGCCAGCAACCCTATCAATAACACCCCCCACATTACTCTGAGCTGAAGGGAATGGGAAAAAAACAACTATCCAAATAACGCTAGGTTTTAGAGTACAAGTATTTTTTTCTAAGAGCGGCAAGCAGAACAAATATGCATTGCACAAGCACAATGAAGTGCAAAGGCTTGCTGCAAGTCAAGCGCTGATTTTTTTTCATTTGAGTGGTATACAATTACAAGACCCTGGGAAGTTCTGCTTGCACTCACTGGACAGAAACAGTCCTGAAAGATGACCCAGCATCCATTTTTCTCTTCAAACATATCACGGCGAGTCCCTTCTCCCATTCCTTCTGCCTAGTGCTAGGGGAAGGGAGTTGATGGTTATGCTGAAACCTTGGGACTCATGATGGTTTCCAGGGTACAAGAGAACAAGCATGTATCATTCACCCTCCTCACTGCAAGGCAATGAAACCAACACATACAGTCTGGCAGGGAGCTGTGATCAAGTCTGTGATCAGAGGATGGTGGACCACATATGCACCAGACATAGTGCATAGTTTAAATACAGGTGCCTTTGACCCAACCACCTGAGGCTTAACCCAGTAGTGAGGGAGGATGTTTCTTCCTCACTGCAGTCAGATCTACTCCTTGTTACCTGCCAAAAAAATTCACAATTAAAACAGAGATCATGGAAGTTTTAGTGAGCTGCAACTGGCTTGCCCACTGCAAGGCCAGGAACAGACTGATCATCTGTTTTCCAAGCATATTTGCATACTATTTTTTGCATAGTTTGGCCACCCAAATCAATGGTAAGTTTTAATAAACATCAGCAAGTTTCAGCATGCAACACAATCCATGGCATAGCTCAGATGTTAAGATCTGTGCTGGAGATTCACTCCCTCGAAGTCATGAAAACCCTGCAAAGCAATTACAGAACCAAATAAATTATTAAGAGAAAGAAGTGACAGCTCTGGGAATTGATGCAGATCCTGGTGTGAATCTAGGTTGTTACTGACAGAAAGTTATTCTTCAGTAGGTGATTGGTAATGCATAAAAAATGAGAGTTTGGTCCTGTTTTGAATATCCCCTTATCAGCCACAGGAGGAATGAGCAACACAAGCTACCTTCAGGGTTTTGGTGGCTGTTCATTCCTTTAGACTGCTTCAGAAAAACAACTAAGCCAAGCTACCTTTGCCCTTATTTTGGCTCATAAGTTGACATTCCAGCTCCCATCCTCTCGTCTGCTTCAATGCCAGATGCAGAGTTTCTTTCTCACCTTCAAGAAGCACTGCCAGCATCTTCTCCTACCCCCAGCTCAACTCCATGGGCTGCATCCCTGGAAACACAGCCTGGCAGCAAGCAAGGCAGAGCAAGCCTTGCACCCATGTGATCCTTAAACTTGTTTTCCATTCTCTCATATCCTAGTGAAATTTAAACCTGCAAACTTCTACTGTTGTCCCTGATACTCTTGACATCTCTGTATTTTCTTGGGTTTTTTTCTCCTTTCAGTCTTGTTCTCTGCATCTGACACAGGACTTGTCAGAAAGTATGTGAGAGAAAGCTCTTGATGGAAGATGAATGAAAATTTTCAAACCAAACTTTTTCTAGAGAAAATCAAAGATTCCAGCCCAAGATTCCTCTTTTTTTTTCCTAGCTGAAGTCTTTCCAAGAAAACAGACACTAGCCACAAAGCCTTTGCTTACTTGCAAGCCTACGGCGTTCTGGAGCAGAACAAGAGGCAGAGAACGAGAGAGCAAAAGAGAGGAAACGTTTTTGGAACAGCTGTGAATCTATGTCAGCTCCCTAAAAAAGCAGTAGAAAACTTTCCCTCTAATACAACAGGCCCGGACTAAGCCTCCAGAGTAAGAATCAACTTGTATCCTTCTGATCCATTGAAACATCTGTTTTCTTTCACCTGGGTAATTTGCTACCACTCCAGGACTGCTACTTCTCCCTCCCTCTCCTACACGTTATCAAATAAGACAGTTCATGTAAGGGCAGATATCATAGTTTGTCAAGATGTAAAGAGGTTGTTATGAAAACTTATATTACAGTGATGAACTGTTCTAATTGGCCCTAAGAGAGATTGCTTCATGTGCAGCACAATGTCAGGTAGTGTACCGGGGAGGGCGGCAGGGAATAATCTCTGTTTATTTTCAGTGGTGGAAAGGATGAAAAAAACCCAGGAAGGCTCTTTAGGTTGGGATGTTCACAGTGCTCCTGGAGTTCACGAGAAGCTCACATTACAGTTTATACCCAAGATGAATGTTTAATACAACAAATCAGTTAACAAACATGAGACCAAAGACCCTGAGATGAAAAGAGAAATCTGCATGTCTCCCTTCTTCAAATATTAATCACAGAATCATAGAATCATTAAAGTTGGAAAAGTCCTTTAATATCAAATTCAACTGTCAGCACAACACCATCGTGCCTACTAAACCATGTCTGAACTGCCATGCCTACAAATTTTTTGAACTCGTCCAGAGATGGAGACTCTACCACTGCCCTGGACAGCCTGTTCCAGTGATTCATCACACTTTCAGTTAAGAAATTTTCCCTAATATTGAATCTAAACCTCCTGTGACACAACTTGAAGCTGTTTCCTCTCATCCAAAATTGATTTAGTTTACAAAACCAACTTTACCTGAATACTCTTGGGATGACACATCTATACTAGATCCCCAAAGAGCCAAGTATGCTTCCAATTAAAAGTTTGTGTGCAGAACTTCATATACGTACATTGGCATGCATATATCCAACACATACTTCAGTCTCTGGCTTAGTCAACTTTGCTGTGCCTTTCATTTGATGCTGTGTCATCTACTCCACCACACCTTCATGTGCTCTGTTTTAAAACCTGTACAATTCTCATGATTCTTATCCTTCTCATCCAGGAGAAGCGGAAGAGATCTTTCAAATGTAATACCAGCTAGCAATCACCCCAGGGTCAATGGTGCTGTCCTGAAAGTCAGTAGACAGAAATCTGAAACTGTTTCTCCAGCTTCCATACTATCCCTTTCCATAAGACCATTAAACTGCAGGCTCAAAGTTACACACTTTAAATCATGTCCTCTTGTAAAAAAAAAGTGTAAATTCAAAACAATGAGACTGTGATTAATTATCTGTCATTTTCAGTCAATATATCATGCCTAACAAATATTGATTTAAATGTAAGATTATAGACTTTGAAGCTGTATTTTCCAACAAAACTCTTGAATAATAGCAGCAATAACAAAAAAATAGGCAATTTTTCCAGTATATACAAATTAATCTTTGCTAATTTGAACCTAAATGACTAAAGTTTCATGATTCATTTTCACATGCAATATTCCAGGTGTTAATTTGTTTCCTTAGTCACATTACTTTTCTTTTCCCCCTCATCTTCTCCTTTGATTATTGAACTCTTTGATGATACCTCCTTCTTTCATCTTACTTCCTTTATGTATCTGATGGAAAAGCAGATTTCCCTTCTCCATCTCTGCAGATATCTTTCCATTTTGATTTTCTTGCAAAGTATTTCCCCATCTGCTAAAGTCTTCCACTACTACTTTGCAAAACAATTCCAGAATGACTTTCCACAGCAGTCAGGCTGTGCCTCACATGCCCTCACCCAAAGGAAAAATCTTCCCACCAGCTGCTCTGCACTTGTCTTGCCTCAGAGGTTTCTCTTCAAAGCCTTCAACGTAACCTCCGCTCTTATACGGACTCGGGTGCCAATGTATTAGCTACAACCGTACTCAAGTGCTTTATCACTCATCTGGGTGAGGCACGGTACTAAAGGTTTTGCATAAGTGAATCTCAGTACAAAGTGGCCCTGTTTGTGTTCTGAAACTTCAGCTGGCATTTCTGCTGTCCTCGAAGCTGGGTGCTGCAAGCTCACCTGCAGCCACGCTGCCTTGGTTTCCCCACTGAAACTTCTAGGCTAATTTGAGGATGCTCTGCTTGGTGGTAAACTAAATTGCTTTTTTTTAAAAAAAAAAACAAAAAAACCCACAAAACATTAAGTGAGGATTTTCTGCTAAGCTGGTAAGTTTTGAGTCTCTGATATTCATTATTATCTCATTTCAAATTAGGAACCGCATGTGCCCTTCAAAAATCACACCTGATTCAGGAGTATCAAACACTCATTAATGGTTGAAAAGTTTCTCCCTTTTTCTTAAAGTGACGCTTTTAAACACTCCAATCATTTCAGCAACGATTTATTCTTTAAATCTCATTGTGTACTGATACAATGACTTGCTGCTCCCACTACCCACAGGTTGTTAAACAATTCTAATGTCTCAGGATCAGCACAATTAACAAGAATACCTTTTGGTCACTGTCATTCTCAGGACCTCCACTCAGCTTCACAAAGGAAGTTACCAGGTACCCTCCAGCTAATCTCGACAATTTGTTCAGTTTGTGTCACATTCTCAGAACAACTACGGCATTTTGTAATTTTTCACCATTTCTTCTATTTCCCTATTGCAAGTTAGTATATACTATCTCTAGGATCACACAGAAATTTTAATAACAGCTAGTGAAAAACTCTATACCATTACATATAATCAAGAGGAAACTATCCTAGGTAAAACTGAAATAGAAGAAGTAGGAAACAGTTCTCTGTACTAACTATTCCCCGCTGCAACTAAACAAAATCAATAAACCCACACTACATGAAACTTAAAAAAAATATGAAAAACTAAGATCTTCCTCTGTTGAACAGTCACAGGTTTTACCTTGACTAGGCAAAAGATGAACCCTATGCTAGCTGACACTTCATCAGCTGAAAATAAGACTGATGTGATGGAAGGCTACTATCTCAACCTTGCACCACACCACACCGAGATAAAGACCAACTGCTTTGGAGCTTCTGCTTTGGTAAGTTGTCACGTGTGCAATGAAACCGTGCTTTTTTTTCCTTAAGGGCAGGCTGGCTTCAGCCTGGCAGCCCTATGCAGGTCACACGCACATGGCTCCTGACACGCAGAGGAGGGATACGATGCTTGACATGACCACAGGCAGGGCTGCCTTTGCTCAGGAGCTTTAGCTCACTGCCATTAAAATTGAAAGAGAGACAATGTTGATCTGAAACAGCCATCCAGTTTTATGTTCAGAACAGGCACCCTAACGGTTGGGATTGTTATTTTAACACCTATCCCTTGCTACGTGGATGTTTTATTAACAGAAAGGATCACATGCAGTCTGAGGCAAATATAAATTCAAATTCTGCTATTTCGTGTCATTGTACAATATGGCAGGCTGTTGTTTGATTTGGTTTCAAGTAAAGCAAGCTAACAAACTTCCTTCCATGCCATTAATTCAGAAATGTAATAAGGCTAACTCAACTGCACTGACTCATTAGAGCAATTTGATGTAAGCTGCACTCATTAGAGCAGCTATCATCTATATTTCTCTGACTGCAGCCCTGTTTTCAGACACCATCAGAGATGACCTGCTGTGCAAAATGCATCTTCTCTCTCAGGAAAACTTTACAGAAATAGGAAAACCTTCATTTGCTTAGGTCTTAAAATCCATTAAAACACAAGAATATTGTAATATTTTGACTCTCTGTTTTCGTCCAGAAAAGGGTTACTTCACTAATTAAGGAGGGAAATTCTACAACAGTACAGACAGTAGTGTGAAGACAGACATGCAGGACATAAATTTACAGATAAAAGTAATTAAGTCCTATATTTGGTGGGAAAGACGTTTTAGGAGCACAGGAGAGAAAATACAGAAAGGACAGATTATGAGTGTGCCACAGCTGAAATAATAAGAACCAATCTGTGGCCTTGGTGTGTAACCCATGTAATCTGTACAGTATAAAAACCAACTGTGGAGAGGGCTGCTGCCCGGAGGTAAGGAGAAAAATCTTTCCGTGCTTAGTGAAATAAAAAAGGACACCAAAAGAAGGTACAAAGACAATCAACGAAGCATTTATCAGGGACCTTCACAGGTATTCTAGTAATCGCATTTGGAATAATTAAGCCCAGCCCTTGAACTAGATCAAGCCATTTCAGTAGATGAAGGTGAAGCACAAAATCCTTGAGGAAGACTGATTCCGAGTTCTCCATCAGAGAAATTAAATAGCTTAACACAAAGCAGCCCTTAGCATTTCAAGCCACTGCATCCACTGTAACTAAGCCGCCCGTGCTGGGAGGAAAGCCTGGCATGCACACAGAAGTATTTGAGACTAGAAGCAGAAGTTTTCTGCCCTCAAAACACAGGCTTCTCTCACTTGAACTAAAGGAAACTCACTTCAGCTGTGTCCTCCCTGTGGGCTGGCCAATCTCAGTCTTTTACAGACAGGCTGTATGTCAGGCTCATTTTTGCTTTCCTTCACTAACTGATATAGATCCTTCCATGTATTCATAGAAAGTGATAGGGTTTCAAAGGGACTGCTCAGAGACAGCAAAGGAGAATTTTCTGAAATACTTCCAGAAATTCTTTTTCAGTTCTTATTCAGAAAGTCTCCTGAGTGACCTGCTAAATAATTAATATCCCTTTCTTATTTTGCTATCATGATCTGAATAGTTAATATGTTCCTTGGTAACTACTATATTACAAGAGAATAAAGTGATACAGTGGGGATTTGGACAGTATTTACACACTTACATAGAGCCACCTGCTCAGGCAGTCTGAGTGATTAACATCCCTTTTACTATCATCACACTGAGTAATTCTTTAAAGCTTCACATCTCCTTCACAAAGGATCCCAAAGTGTGTAGTCAGGTACTGTCAGATATTTTGTGAAGCCTCTCGATCTTCTTTTCACTATGCTTGTTCCCATGTGAAGCAGATATATCTTCATTCTGTCCAAACGGCTCTTAAAACATAGTAGCAACAACACGTTTCTAGTTGCAGGAACGTACTCTGATCTGCCTTATTTCTCGGTGTGACTGAAGAAATTAGCATTGCTCAAATCACACATTATGGATCGAGTGCCATTAGACCCATAAGCAGTTGATTACAGTATGTCATTCATTAGAACAGTAAGGAAACAGATTTTGTCTGAACCAAGGCTTCTCTTAAACAGAGAGGTACTAAAAGCAAATGAATAAACCTATTCAGGGTATGTTTAAAAAGTGAATAAAGGCCTATAATTATCAGATTTCTAATGGCACCTGTATCAAGCTACTGTTTCAAAGCAGTAGAGGTGCTAAAGGACTTATACCTTGACCTATGGACTCACACCTTCTCTCCATTTAATCACTGCTGGGCAGACTCACTCTATGGGAAAAAAACCCCACATTATACAAACCCAACTTGCATTCCAACTCACATGTCCATCTCACTTTATCAGAAATAAACACTCAGGAATGCATTCAAGTAGCAAGTGGAATATTTCGAAGTGCGAAAATCCAGAAAACACAAATACATTTAAGTCAGACAGGTACAATTCTCATGCTCTCATGTCCTGTAAATGTCTGGACACCAGCATGTATTACAGGGTGCATGACTGCACCCTTCAACAGTGCGTGAGAGCTCAGTGTGTGCAGATGGGGGAGGAATCCCTGAGGGTGTGATAGAGAGCTGCCTGGGCTCTGATAGCTCCCTGTATGAGTACTGGAATACAAACCTAAATCTGGGAATTAGCATTTATTTTGTTCATGGGGTTTTTTTTTCAGCTTGCTCTAGGCAAAATATTTGTAGCTGACAGGACACTGACTTCCTAATAATCTTCATTGTTCCTAGTAATTTTTAATGAGTTGATGTAAGGAGATTTCGCTTCCTTTTTAAAAAGAATATCTGTACAGGAGTAAAAGCCTCCTAGATGGAGGAGTCACACGCTTATGACTAGAATTAAAGGAGCCATCTGTTTCTTTACAGTCATGCACATCTTGGACAAGAAGTACACACGCAACATTTATCATTATTTCCACTTTCATAATAGAAAATACTTGTCACAGTTCCGTCCCACAAGAGTGCAGGAAGCTCCACCACCAGCTTGCAATGCTACAGGAACCCCTCCCACTAAAGCTTTGTATTTGGGGTTTTTTTTCCTTCATTTTCCTCAACCAATCCATAAGTTTTTCACGCCTCTGTGAATCCTTTGCAAACACATTTTCCACAAAATCTACAAATGCAGATCAGCTTGTTGAATTCTATCATCAACAGAAACTGCATTGTTGAGCTCCACACATATAGTTGTGTCTTAGCATTCAAAAGTCAATTTAGGAAATGAAGCTGTTCATTGAATGATATATTTTAATGTCAAGGTATTGTAGCTTGCAATTTTTCCCCTTTGCCTACTTCCAAATTGTTCTGACAAAAGCAGACTGATGAAAAGCACCAGTCTTTCCTAGATATACTTCTCAGCATCAACTTTCAGGCAGTTACAGACAATTAGTGCAAAAATTCCCACTTTCCCTTAGTGGCAGAAGTAAGCAGCAGCCCTGTGCTCTTTCTCCTTTGCTGCTCTTCACACACACATAGCCAGCTGGAGACCCAGGAGACGGAGATCATGCTCCAAGATAACACAGCTACACAAACACCACACGGCTATGCTCTCACTTGTATGATAATAATAAAAGTGACAGGCTAAGACATGTTTATAAAGAGTTCAAAAGTGTCATCTGTGGTTGTATATAAGCCTCAAAGTGGTCTCCTGGAGTAAAAATGCCTCTTCTGCACCAGGTTTTGGAAAGAAGATATGGTAGACACCACAGCTCCTATTTCACATTCTTCTCCTGTCAGAAATGCAAACACTGTGCAGCTGTTTTTATCTCGAGGCTCCCTATTCATCAGAGCTTTTGGATCCATCCCACCTCAGCTTAAAAGGCTTGCTCAATTAAATGTCTCCCACTGTTCCAGAAGATTTTCAGCTTTATGGTGTGTTCAGTTAGCATCTAATCAAAAGAAAAGCAGGATCTGTAGGACAATTGAACTCATCAGTACTTCTTTAATCTAACCAGTCACTGAAGCCCTGGCATCTAGCTATTAAGTATGAAGTTACACACGCTACCCATCAAAGCAGCTCCTGCCAGAGGCAAAATCAGCCCAGCATCTGTAGGAATCAAAACAGCTCTGGTGATGCTGTCCTGGAACATCAGCAGCAAAGTCACCAGGAGGCCACTGTAACCCTAAAACCACATCTGGCATTAGTTCTTCTGCCACCTTAGCCCTGCCAAGCCAGCCTATCACTACGCTATAGAAAACAGACCAATGACAAATATACTCAAAAAGCCTCCTGAAAAGATATAAAATCCTTCCATCTAAACATCTCCTCCTCTTTCCCTGCCTTGCCACAGTTCAAACACTTAAGACTTCAAGACTACCTATTGTGCCACTGAGACATTGCTGAGTAAAATCAGAGAACATATTAATTTAAGTTTGTCTGACCTTTGATGTTACCCTTGCTCTCAGATATGGAAAATCTTTAAATAGGAAAAGAAAAAAAAAAGGAAAAGTTGTCTGGTTCTTCAGATTTTTTCTGTAGGCATGAATGCTTTTAATATAAGCTATTCATCACAGGCAAGGAGAAAACTTTTGAAACTAAACCACTGGCAGCTCTGCATTTATGCAAAGGGAATATTTCCTTCACCCATTGTGCTCCTCCACGCAGATAATCATTTCTGTGTGTAGACACGCATTTCATTATTCACAATACTCCGTGACCCTGAGATGTTCTGTAAATTCTCCATGTCAGTTCAGTAAAAAACATTATCTTCCTCATGTCCATCTCTATTCAGTTTCTGTGACATATTCTTGCATTTTTATGCAGGATTGCCCAACCATAGCAATCATTTCTTTGTTTTGATCATCTATGGAATGCATAATGATGAAAGATATTAAGATGAAAAAAAATGAAACAAAGGACTTTATCATAAATTCAAATACTGAATAAGTTAATGCACATTTTTTAAAGCCCTGTACAAAAATACATATATAAAAAGAAAAGCATCTGTGCTTTTATCTAGTTTTCTGAGTGGACACATGTAATGAGGTTTGCCCTGGGGCACCATTAAAAAAACAATTTGTGTTTCAGAGACACAAAGTTAGGATGTACCTTATGATTCCCATCCTCTCCCATTCCATAAATAAATTCCTACATAGCTATGTACACTGACACCTTATTTAAAAAATAACTGGGTTAAGCCCCTGCTGAAAAGAAAGGCAATGTGTAATCTAGATTTATTGACATTTCAGCTGTCCTTATGCAATTTTCATGTCATTCTGCCTTCTAATAATTACAGTCTAATATAAAGTAGGCAGACAAATATACCTATCCTGACTATCCCTCACCTACACAGGAAAATCTTTTTTCCAAGCCATCTATGAAAATAAAATAAATTGTATGCATATTGGAAGAAAAGCAAATGAATGAGAAAAGAGGAACGAAGAATCAGCAAAGTACGTAATAGAAAATACTTTCTGGATTTTAAGTACTACTCACACATAGATCCACTGCTAATTCTCCAGTCGAGTAGTTGCACTCTTTGCCGGTACATGAGAGCGAGTACATGCTCTCCCATCTACTGTGTGTTCCCTGAATTGGGTCCAGGTCCCATACCTGTAGTCTTGCCCCTGAGCTTCCAGGCACTATGAAGCCTTACCTAGCTCTAAATCACACCAGCTAAAATCATAACACTGAAAGAGTCAAGTCAATTTTCTTTCTGGCTTAGGCACATATTGCAACTTAAACAATGGAACAATTGGGAGTGCTAAATTCAGACCATAAAGGTTATTTGTTTGAGTAAAGATTTTTTTTTAAAAATGATACTATAAGGAATTATATGTGAGCCTCATCCAAACAGCCAGTAGCATCCAGGGTTGAACCTGGAGGGTGCAGTGCAACTGGCATTGTTCCTGCATGCACATGATAAAACTTCTTCATCACCCGCTAGCAAGGTTAAGGTTTTACCTGGTGATTGATTCAGCTTCATTTTTATTTTCTCCCGGACAAAGCAGTTTTACTAGCCAGAAGCCATCCACATCTTGTGCTAATAAATGCTACATGTTAATTTATTTTTATGTATTAAACTCTTCTAGCAACAGTAGAGGTTATTTTAAGACATGGAAGTAAAAAAAACCTAACATGCACCCATAGAGGGGAGTGTCAGTAAACTGAGATCAGCTAAGAAAACCAGCAAAAAGTCAGGAAAGTTCTTTCTGTATCCTTCCATTGCTTTTTGATTAACAAAGCCTAGCCAAGGTGAAGTACAAGTACACATACATGGAGGTAACTCACTCTTTACTAACACAAGTTTTGAAATGCTATTTTAATGCTCTCTCTTCAAAGTAGGAAGAAATCATCCAACAAGTATAGCTTTTCATCATAAACCTGAAGCACCTACAATATAAAAGCCTACCAGGTTAGATCTGCAAAATCATCTAACCTGACTGCAGCTGCTGTACAAGGAAGAAGGGATAATGAACACGTCAAACTATTTTATGCAGTGCACAGATTGCCCTCTTTACCTGAAGAACATAACGAACGAAAACTGCAACTTGACAGAAAATGTATACAATTAAAACTTAGAACTCCTGTGGGATGGATAGGAGATGTCTGACTAGGAAACATACTTCACCATTATATGGTACAGCTCTTGGCTCTGTTTCAGCTTGAGGAAAATAAAAGATGGTGAACTATCAACCAATTTTATAGAACAAAAAACATTCTGAATGGAAAGTACTTCAGAATAGCCAACATGCTGCAAATATTTTTGTATAATGAAAAAGTTCTTTATAAATGTATCCTTTCTGTTTGGACGCTTAATCTGGCTTCAGCTCTTTGCTAATTTTATTCTAAGGTGGTACTTCCAAGGAGAATAAAAAAACCTAAAAGATACCCAGGTTTTGGCAATATAGAAACTTTTATGCAAAACTGACCTGATTCTGGAAAAAGCGAAATGTGAACACAGCATGATATAATTGCATGACTCTGTTATCACACAGCCATTCTAATGACATCTGCTTCTTTCTTTGCCTCACTGACTTGCACAGTATAAAAAGCAGTTTGCATTAGATGCTGGTCATTCAGGAAGGACACTGGCTGACTTTGATCTATATTTCCAACTTGATACTTTATGCATATTTATGGCACGCCAAAAAATTGTTGTTATACAGAAAATAAACATCTTAAATTTATCAACAACAAAGTAGAAATACTTCTGAAATGTGACTCAAAGAATAACTTGAAAACAAACATCATAACAAGGGTTAATTTTGTATCTGGGATTTTGCACTGGGATTTTTTTTTTTGGTGTGACTTTTTGCTTTGATTTTGCCTGGTTTTTCCTTGTCTTATTTGAATGCATGAGCGCACCACATTCAAGAACAAAGTTTGACTCCACCACTTCCACTGCAAGGCTGATTCAGGATGTCATGCTCAGAAATCCACGCAATACAAAGAGAACATGGAAAGTATCATAGCATATCTCTAGCAGAAGGGTTCTAATTATTTTCTCAGGAATTTGTTCCTTAACTTATAATCAGATTGATCCTTCAGTCAGGCAAACAGTGATCCCACTTAATAAGTCTGTGCACAAAAAGCAATAGAAATAGGACAAATGCAACAATAAAAGGGTAGAGAAAATTACATTGAATACGTACTACCATAATTAAGGACTGAAAGATTCAATGGCAAAATTTTCCTTTCTGATCTATGTTGCTGAAGAAAGCACAGGATGTACCTGTAGTGTAATTTCTGAGCCAGTGATATAAATGATACAGCCAGGGAATTTCATGGATCTACCCTGTGCAAATAAAACTCAGAAAGCCTAAATGGCAATGACAGTTCTGTAAAAGAGGAGAAACATTTTCAATACAGTTTGAAGAGAAATGTGACTTTGGAACATAAAGAAAAAGAAATTATGCTATATGGCACATATTTGCTATAAAAACCAAATCCCCCCTAAGTGATAACCACAAATCATGATAACCACAATCCATGATAACCAGCGGTCCGGTCATTAAGCACGGCACGAATGCTGCAGAAGGCACGTTGCTAGACCAGGTGGCTTGATACAGTCCAGCAGGATTCATTTGATATTTCACAACCCAACTATATGGTACTCTATTTTATATAGACAGATAGACCCAAGGAAGTTCCTTGCCTCAAAACTAGTAGGAAGCTTCATTCTTAAATGGTCCACTCTAGACCTGCCCACTCCCGGATGCACCATTAAGAAACAACAAAAAAAAAATCATATTTTAATACGTAACACAACGCTTATAATTGAATCTGAATAGATACAATACGTAAACTGCAATTACAGTAAATCCAGCTGCTGAAACAGTATGTGGACAGTGGTCATGGACACTAGACGCTGGTTTAACAGTTTTTTCCAAAATTCCACAACAAAATTGATAAAACAAAGACAATTCTGCAGTGAGACTTTAGTATATTTTCCTAAAAATATATTTTTTGTTTTAATTTGGTTGTTTGTTTTTCAATTCATTTTTTACACTAGATGCATTAATTAGAATAATACTAAATATAATTCTCTCATGTGCTCAGCAACAGCAATTATGTGGCTGAGACTCACCATAAGTTTTTATGGCGTATACCTTTCCTTTAATACCTATACTTATCATCAGAGATGTAGTGAGTTAAAAATGTAACATGGGGATAGTCATAGAGTCATGGAATGTTTTGGGTTGTACTTTTAAAGATCATTTAGTCCAACTTCCAGTAGTCTGAGAGCTGTTTGAGCTTTGAAATCTGACAAAAGGCAAGCACTGAAAATGGCATTCTCCTCTAGTAAGAATTAAAAAGGATTACATTTGTTTGAAATCAATTTTCCAGTTCCACTGCAACATCAATCGCAGCTTGCACTTTCAAATTATCTCACCATTGTTGATAAATTGTTTACACAACAATTAAAAACAGAAGGTTTGTTTCATTTTTCAAGTACAGCACTCCTGCTGTTCTGTTGGATTTTTTTTTTCCTCCTACCCCAAAGATGGCCATAAAAAGAACCAGATACTTTTTATCATTAGATACAAACCCAACTATCACACATTTATTGGTTTCTATTAAGATCCCTTAGGTGCAACTTAAAGAATAGAAAAGAAATTCTGGCTCAAGTTCCAACAGATCAAACTTGTACTTCTGTCCCTTAATTAACTAATCCATGCCTTAATTCAAAATAAGGGCTCTCAATCCTTTCATTACATTCCATAAGCCCTGATGATTATAAAACATTAGTTATTAATGGCTCTTTTTAATATTAGGCTTAACCAAATCAATACATTCAAACTCAGATTAACTGGTATCAAAAGATAGTGTGTACATTGAAACTGTATAGGCAGTGATTTTTGTGTTTAATATTTCTTATGTTTAAAGACATTTAAAAGTATAGGGTAACAGGAAGCCTTTCCATTGAGAAACACAGGATATTACTACACAATAGACAGTGAAAACCTGCCTAGTTTTCACATGCTTCACTAAGAAAGTGCCAGAGGTGATGAAGACCCATTGCACAACCCCACCTGCTGCTGAAAGAGAGCCAACATTGAAAGGAATCTATTTTTAGAGGGATGCCGACGGTCAGCTAGCTAAGGCCTTTAGGCATGCAGCATCATCCACATGGTAAACTTTAAGATGCTTTTCAGAAAGGCATTTGCTATACAGTAAATAGTGATATTTTTTTTTTCCCCCAGACATCACATATTTGCAAGTTCACCATCTGTAAACAGCTCCAAAAGGGCTCTCAGGAAAAAGAAATAGCACAATTACAACTTGAACAAAATTAGAAAACAAGTGCACAATACAATGAGAGCCTCTGGAATGCTGTCGTGATCCTGTTCCCGTGAGAGCAGAATCAGGGAATGGGCTTTTAGGAAAAATATGTGACATTTTAAAGTTCTTAAAGAGCCACTGAAATTTCATAGTCTACATGATGCTGTAGAACATGGACACCCCACAGCACATACACATGATAAAGCACCACATTATATGCATGTACATAAAAAACACCATAACTCACCATCTTTGATAAGGGGTGGATAAGCAAACCTGGAAGGAATCAGAACATCAGAGGGAGGGAGGGAGGGAGAGAGGGAGGGAAGGAAGGAAGGAAGGAAAAGGAAGGAAGGAAAAGGAAGGAAGGAAAAGGAAGGAAGGAAAAGGAAGGAAGGAAAAGGAAGGAAGGAAAAGGAAGGAAGGAAAAGGAAGGAAGGAAAAGGAAGGAAGGAAAAGGAAGGAAGGAAAAGGAAGGAAGGAAAAGGAAGGAAGGAAAAGGAAGGAAGGAAAAGGAAGGAAGGAAAAGGAAGGAAGGAAGGAAGGAAGGAAGGAAGGAAGGAAGGAAGGAAGGAAGGAAGGAAGGAAGGAAGGAAGGAAGGAAGGAAGGAAGGAAGGAAGGAAGGAAGGAAGGAAGGCAGGCAAAAAATACCTAAAGAACAAGCTTTGCAGACTGACGCCACTCATCCAGGAGCCATTCCAACTGGACCACTACCTGGCACCAGAGGGGTATCAAACTTATTCTCCTTCCTTACAGAGTCCATACATCTAACATGAGCAAGAACATAGTCCTTGAGGATGCTAGATGTGACTTTGAATGGCAGGAAGAAGAAGGTGGTTTACTGGGTTGGTCTACATGCAGCTGAAGACACGTAATGCAGACAAGAGACATACAGCACCTACTACCTTTGAAGGCCTTTGAAGACCTTATCCATCCAACAATAAAAGGCTCATTTTATTTAGTAACTGCCTTCACAAATTGTTAAAGCTATATCATGCAGAAAGCAGGGCCAATGAACTACATTGAATCTTAAATACTTTAATAATCTTAAATACTTTAATAATAATACTGGAAAGAAGAGCAATGCTTTGCCTGTATTCTCCTTGGCAAGATGGGGAAAGAAAAGGGAAAAAAAAATAAAGTAAAGAAGATGTAGTTCATTGTGCAGCATTCCTTACTTCACTGTTATTTTTATTATTTGGCATTGCCTAGGGCACAAGAGTTTATACTATGAGAAGAAGTGGAGGAATAAGTTACGAGTTTTATGTTTTTTCTCCTACATTCTCACAACTTAAAGCCTGTGACCGTGCCACAACTTTTGTCCTCATTATTCAGAACAGGCCTTCCTGTTCTTTTATCTCACTACATTCTGTTTCATCAGAAGCTGAGCACCAATTTCCTCCATTGCTCAGGTCACAGACATAAAAATGTTCACCACCATCAGAATGATTTACAAAAGGCACTAGTTCTCTGCATCCTCAATACAGACACTGGCCTCCTTGTCTCCGCTTTTATGACAGGTAGCAAATGAAGTAATGAAGTAGAAACGAAGTAATAAAATGAAGATAAATCACTCATCCTGGGAAGGTCCATATCAGACCAATTAAAATAATGTGTTAGACACACTGCGATAACATATCGTACCTATGGGGAGAGACTACTAGTATGAGCAAGCCCTGCAATTGTTATTTTCTCCAATTATTTCTAGCTCCAGCATAACAAAGGCTTAACAAATTAAAATATATTTAAAAAGTAGTCTTTATATTTTTTTCCAATAATTAAAGGTGATGATAGTAACAAATCTCTGCCTAGAAACTGTTTCTCATGCAGGAAGCTCCAATAAGTCACGATGAATACCAGCTCCAGTGAGAATTGCCAAGGGCGAGGAGGGTTTGCACAGCTGGGGGCAGAGATGGGTCATGCAGCTGCAGTCCATGTTATGAACATATCGAGGAAAGGACTTTCCCAAGGTAGGTAAAAATTATATATATTGTACTCTTGTTTAGCATCAGAGGTACAAAACCTCCTGCTTAGCTCTCTCCCGTGTTGCATTTGATGGCAGGGGGCCAGGCAACTCTCCCCTCCCTGCTCAGATCAGAGCTGTGGCCACCCATACTGCGTCACCGAAGCCCAAGAGCTCAAGTCTACATGTTTATATGTCAGTGTCCACCATTACACTACGAAAAACCCCAAATAAAGTAAAAAGGATCTAAATCCCCAGCACAAGCCCTCCACGTTGCTCCATCCTTTGTCATGTCCTCAGCAGCAGTTTCCTCTAGAGGTAAATCACAGGCATAAAAATGCTCACCGCTGGAGTGATTTACGGAGCTGTAATACAAACAGCAGCCTCCATCTCTCCTGCTGTGGCAAGCAGCACATGAGATGCGAGACACCAAAGCAAGAAGACAGTTGTTGAGAGGGCAAGCTAGGGACAGTCTTAGGCAGGCAAAAATCAGCATGATCTCATTCAGCCCTGCACTCAAAGTGCCCAGCTAGCCCTATAAATGTCCTGCATTTGACAGCTACGTATGCTCCTGGGCAACAGGGATACGGGCACCTGCTACCACAGATTTTCCTCTAGATAGTCAGTCCTATCTCAGAAGAGATGCTCCCCAATCTGTGCATTCTCCTATCTATCTATAAATCAATCAAAATGTGGTTTAGAATTTTGTTGTTCTCTCATCTAGAGTCCTAGTCTAAAAATAGTACCCATTCCCACCACATCTGCTGATTTTCAAACAATTTTATAACACTGGTATCTAATTATAATATATTACTGCTCATTACAATTACATACCATTTACTGTCTGGATGGACAGTGGAAACCCTTTTTGTATTTCGAATAAATTCTCCATCAATACCACACTTGGTTTTGTCTCAAAGATCTACCAGAAAGACTAAAAAAAACCCAGTTCCTTCTTTTTTTTCAGCTCATCATTCCTGACCACTTCAAAAGTTTACAACAAAATTCAGTGTCAAAAACAATGAACAAGAGTTGAACATTGACGAGGTTGCACACCACAGAAAATCCACTGCGACAGAGTTAAGTGAAGCATGATCACACAGGCTATCAGACAAATCTGGATCACTTGAATGGACTGGCACAGCTTAAAGGGGTTTTTCTTTCATTTATAATTAACCACTTGGCTGTCACTTCACTGTATCCACGCACTCTCGTTCTGAATGTTTACACTGAAATCTCTGTAGAAGACACAGACACTGTGAGCTAGAAAAGGTGAGAAGGGAAGTTATATATGTGAGCCAGTGAGATGCTAAGTTCAGCATCACAAAAGCAGCCAGAGCAGAGGGAGAACCATTCACCAGAAAAACAGCCACCAAAGCAGCAGCTCTGGCACCTTCCCCCAGCCTACAGAAACATTATTTTGGGGTGATGGAGCACAGTGAGATTTTGGCTGAGTCTGACTTCAGAATGATGCAAGATTTCTCCAAGAATGACAAACAACACAGGATTCGGTTCACTCCAGGCCCTTAGCTTTGTCTTCTGGCAGCTCCAAGGAATTACTAATTTTACAATAGTTGCCAGCACCAATACACCAACAGTGGGTTGAATATTTTAGCTGTAATAAATAGATTTAAAGAAAGGCTCTCTTCACTGACAACCTGCTTTATTTTTTGCCAGCAGGCGTGAATCAAAACAGAATCACAGTACCCTAGCCAGACTTCAAAGGACATGAACATTTAATTTTTTGGAGCTTTTGCTTCACTGTCCGTTGTACTGCAAATACACCTGCGGGCCACCAAAATCTCTTTCAACACTAATTTAACATTCTGGGTTTTTTTAAAGATGACAATACAGAGAGAACGAGATACATTTCCAGCAAAGGCTGACCCAGCATGACCTTGTTTGTTTTCCTGAGCATGCCCAGCCTGTAGACACACAGTGAGCTTCTCCACATGCTCAGGCTGAGCTGGGTCCAGCAGAGCTGGAGGACACAGTGCTCCTGGACTCCCAGTGCTGTTTCCCCAGACAGAGCTTGGAGTCCAAAGCGTGCCGGCAGATGGGAGGCAGTACGTGATTTCCTTTTGCTCTATGGCATAGCAGAGAACTAGAGATCAGATCTGGAATTTAATGCAATGATGCAAGTGAAGCAATTAGTAAATGACTCAGAATCTGCAGACCAGCAGGCCCCCTGTTAACCACCTGAGTACATTATCTTGGCGGCAATCAGAGATTTTTCCCTTAAGCAAATTTCTGTGTTTAACTTCTGCAACTTGTCATATCCTCCTGTAGACTTGGGCTACCATCCTGCAAGGGACCTAAGTTCTCTCACTGGCATCCATGGGAAGCAGCATGGCCCAACCTCCCTGAGAAACAGAGCATCCTTAGGCTGAGAAATTACTGAACACCAGATCTACAATCCTCCAGAGACCTGCCAGGTCAGGTTACTGAACTACCACTGGGGATGTGTTCTCTAAATAAGTATTGATCAGACAACAAATGTGCATTTCAAAAGAACCAAGTTATCTGATCATTTCTGCTCTTCCATTTCCTCTGTGGATAATTCTGATTTCACTTTTTAAAGTGCATTCTGCCCTCTTAAGATATTTAGAACTGCAACAAAACACAGCTGCAAACTGTTGCAGGATGCAAGTATTCAGCAGAAGCACAGAGCGACATTTTTGTTGATATTCATTTTACAAGCACTGCCCATTTCAGGAGCAATTTAAAGATGCTCCAAGTCCCCTATTCCATCTTTTGCTTTTGTCATATAAGAAAGACAACTTGTAAGGCAAACATAGTCCTCCTGCATCCCAACGGGTGTAGTTACCACATTTCCACTCTTGTCCTTCCTATTATATTAAGGTGGCAAGCTCCACATTTGTCCCAATTGCAAAGAGCAGGACAAGACCTCCCTCAGGCAGGACAAACCCATTTCCAAGGAAGCTTTGCCACATGCACTGATGCTAAGTAGCAGGCAGAGCTGGAATTGCCAGCTTTGAGGCAGCAGTTGATAAGGCAGGTTTCTCGACAGTGACAAAGTGTGTGCTCTCTTAGTCGAATAGGAAAGCGATGGTAAGAGGCTTTGCTATCTGATGGCCTTGAGCCAGCTGGGACGCGCACATTATTGCGCTGTCAGAGAAGGTCCCTGCAGCTCACCAGTCTGCCAGGGAAATCTTACAAAGCGGGGATATATTTTGGGGATGCATACAGATAAGGACTTTGGGAGAACAAGATTAATGTGTTTGCATTCAAATTTCACGTAGAGACTAAACACCACCTCACAACACACTGTTCAGCAGTAGTACAACAGCTGGGGTTCTAACTGTGGGCTTTCAAGGAGGGAACTTAACAAGTAATTTTATTAAACACAGTCCAACGTTTGCTGATTTACCACATCTTAACATTTCCAGAAGATCATAGATGAGCACATCTTTAATCTATTCAGTAACAACACAGATCTACATAGTATTCACTTTCTCATGATTTCCCTTATGAGATTAACATAGGTTTCAAGTAATTCACCAAATTCAGAGCAACTGATGCTCTGAGGCTGTGCTAGAAATGAAGTTATTGTGAACTGCACTGCAGTGTGGGTGCTTACTTCTGTCTGGTAAGGACAAAATATCACACAATTTAGTATCAGCAAATCATAAATGTTATTTAATTAGGAGTTTGTGAGCAGCACTGTTGGAAATAGATGCAATACACTCCTGTTTAGCATTGGAAACATACTAAGGGTCACTAACTTTTTCTGAATATGGTTCAGTAACTATCCTAGAAGTGAATATTGAAGATGGTATAATAGAAATCAAAGGCAGTATGATATTCTGATACAATAACATTTCCCTCCTCCTGCACACTGGAAGCTACCATCAGTACACTTCAGTCCAAGCACCAGTAGTCATTTATTTTTGCTGAAGATGAAAGCCAAAGGCAAGCCCACCCTAAGCCTTTTTCAATTTATGCAAAGGCCAAATTTAACTTCAATCAGACTAGTACAGGAAAGCTCTGTCCATAAGCTGTCAACATAGTCAGCTTGTAACTATCTTTTGGGTTTTGTGTTCATGTTCTATTGATTTGTACTGGCCTAAGTCTATGAGGTTGATCTCTTGTTCTGATTGTCCAGCTTTAATATTTGTCACAGAAAAAATTCACTAGAATTGGTACAGACAAAGCTTTAGATGTCAGAAGCTGAAGATCTATAACAGCATGAAGATAATAAAACACTCCAGCAATTTTTGTTAAATCATCTTTTAGCATTAAGTTAAAAATTTTATAGGCTTGTGAAAAATACAGAAAGCTACAAAATAAACTACAATATAACAATTGGGCAATTTAAGAAATGAACAAATAAAGGCAGAAGCACAGAGTGCCAGCAGCATCCAATCACAGATACAAGTATAAAGACAACATTCCTTTTAATGCCCCATTATACAAGCTATTGAAGTTTGTTTGGCCATTGTATTAAATCTAACTGTACAGATCAACTGATACCAGTATTTACAGAGAACAAAAAAAAATTCTTACAAGCTTTTCTGTTACCCCAGTGCTCAAACCTCATTTAGGGTTTTCACTTCTTGGATCAAAAAAAATTAAGGCAATTCCAAGTGTTTCTTCTATCTTAAAAATAAACTCTGCCTTAACTTCATTGAATTAGCATTATATTCACTTTCCCTCAGCAATTCAACTTTTCATTAAAAAAAGAAATGTGGGATCAAGTGAGCAGTTACGTCTGCATTGACCACAAGGGAATTTTCAATCACAGCTGCACCTCAGCTTGGAAACCACCGTACAGACAACAGGGACTCTGTATTACGTACCTGAACTAAGCATACGTATTCTTAAAATAATTACAAAGGCAGTCCCTGCACACAGGGACCTAAAGTCTGTGTGTCACCAGGCCATAATAATCAGCCTAGCAAGAGTCTGCTATCCATTCAGCAAGCAAAGATAGCTTCACTTTATAGATGTAAAAGCAAAGGACAGAACACAGTGGAGAGAAGCAGTCCTTGCTCAACACAAAAATTCATTTGATACACTGCACTATTTATACACTGAACACACAAGCATTTCTTCCCAAGTTTTCACATTTTCCGAGAGCAAGATAATGCTGACAAAGACAAAAAAAATAAATCCACTGAGCACTTCAACTTGAACATGCAACATTTCAAGATATACTTTCCTTAATCTAAATCTAGGCTCTCCCAAGCAGTAATATGCACTGAAATAACAGCTCCTGAGTTGGAATGAATTCTTTATTGAGTTATACAAGATTGCTTGTAAGCTTTGCTCTCAACTTCCTACACATAACCTCAGGATATTCCCACACCAGCTTAACAATAAATTGAGTTCTTTGTCACGTTTAATGAAAGAACAGCCGTAGAGTTAATTCCTGCCTACTTGGCCCACGGCCAACACAAAGCAAAGAGAAATTTGGGGGCATCAGCATTTAAGCTGGATTTCACACGTTTGCCACCACTGTATGTTTAAGCAGAAGTAGCTCAGAAGTTTATTAAAAAGAAATCACCTTGACTGGCTGCAGAGAATTTCACAGCTTCCGAGTATGTGCACAAAGCACAAGGAAGCATTTACCTGAATCCCTGCCCTATTCAGCACTTTAGGGAAGTGGAAAGGAGGGGGAAACACTTGGCCAACCTCAAGGAGGCAGCATCTTGCTTAGGCAGTATCTTGCTTATGGAGTGGAGGTACCAACCACTAAACAAAAGATGCCAGGATTCATGCAGCTCTCAAGAATACTGAATTGCTTTTCCATAAGTTGTAGGGTCTAAAAGAGCAAAAGCACTGTCCATCCCTGCTCTGCTGGCACAGAGGGCTTGGGCAACACACATGCTTGACTTATAAAGCTTAAAACATAAAATAAAAAACATGTATCAAAACCTACTAGGTGACTTAATGGCATTAAACAGGCAGATTTTAAAAAGTGAAAGAATAAAAAAGACTTGGAAAAAACTGCAGTAGCACTTCAAATAAACAAGAAGCAAAGTATGCGCAAAGCTCTAATCCATTTGCCTGTTTGAAATATTACTCACTAGATGGTTCATCTCAAAGCACAAGCTTTGTAGTTTATCCTCCTCAAATGACTCCTAGATAAAATTGGTCAGGTGATTTGCAGTATCTATTGATTAGGGAGGATTTAGCTAGGGCAACATAAAAAAACATCCAGCTTTATCTTTCAATAAAAATGAAGAGAAGAAAGAAAGCCTGCAAGCTATTATCACTGTATATAAATTAAGCTTTATTAATGAATGAATTAATTAACTACAAGGAAATTGCTAGATAAGAGTTAAAAGAATGTGTTTTCCCTCTTAAAAAAAGCAAATCTGAGAAAAAAAAGCAATACAAATAAAACAAGCCTCCACTGTTTGTTTATTTTGGGGTTTTTTCTAAATGTGGGTAGCAGACTGAATTTTCACCTGGACATTCCTGAAAAACCCTGAGGTGAGATGCTTGTTTTCTCCTCCGATTCACAACTATTTCAGCCTTTTTGAATCAAACATCCTCGGTTTCTCTCTATTAAATCACATGCTCCAGCGAAATGGGTTTGCTGTATTTTAATAAGGTGTGCAAGACGCACCTTCCCAATGGCAGAACACACTTCATTATGAAGAAAAGGGAGGGGTGGAAGTCTGATTAACACACAGCTTGCTTAGAACACTGCTTTGGTCAAGCTATAAATCGAGTTAAATTTGCCAAGTAGGTTTAGGTGTTAAAAAAAGAAAAAAGAAGAGTTCAGCCTGGCTAATGATGAGCAGTGATGTCAGCAGTTCCCTTCTCATCCACTATCAGCTGGAACACTCACCTGCAAAGCAATATCCTGCCTATACTCAAGCAGATTTTAACTCGCAGCATTTATTGCCCAGGAAGGTGCAATGAATACAGTGCAACACGAGTGAAGTGAGGAGGACAGTTTTCAATCTATCTTCTCAACATTGCTTTATTTCCTTAAATATTCAGCTGAGCCCAGACTGACTCCACAGGTCAGCAGTTAAGATGCTTTCCAGGGAAGCAGCAGAAAGGCATTTAAATTCCCTCAGGCTGGAAAGGGAAATGAGTTCAAATCCACAATCTGAGGTTCATCAGCTCATCCAGGAACTATGGGGAAAGAATGTTATGTCCCAGATGTGTTCTTGTTTTATGAATCACGCTTCTCTAGCAATTAACTCATTTCAAGAAGATAAAGATGCTTCAAAGGTCTTTTTATTTTTATTTTTTGGTTTGAGTTAAAAATACATATTCTTGTCAGTAAGACACACCGACAAATTTTCCTTTAGATTCAGAGCATATCTATTTTGGTTTTATGTGCTATTTTAGATCAAGCACAGAGCTGAAAAATAAATGCAATTATGTATTCAGCTCCATGCTGCAATTTCATTTAAAGTCAAAATGGAAAACATTAATAGACAGTGGTGGGGGAGAGCAGTAAAGTGGCAGATTAAAAGATCCTGGAAATCTGCTTAGTAAGCACAATTCTATGCTTTGCTGTTGTCTTCACAGCCCTTCCTAAATTCCCATAATTGGTAAGAAAGTTCTCAGGAGAACAAAGCAATTTCTTGATTGCCATGTTGCATTTTTGAGAAGACATAGACACAAGCTTGTTTTTATCATATCTGAGGTACAAAATAAAGAAATCAGAAGCCAGCAGCAAAGCCACCTGAAGCCCGTTTTGTAGTGACTTCTGTGACCCCCCTGCATCAGCAGCATGTATAGGAGGGGAAAACAAACCCAGGAGTCACGTTGTGGGAGAAGACCTGTAAAAAATGAGATGATCTTTCTCTTTCAAACACAAGAAGGACTTTTTTTTTTTTTTTTTTCTTAATTCAAGCCTCTTGTCTTTCCTGCATTTGAATCTAATACTTCAAAGAGGAACAAAACGTAGACCTCATGTACAGTTTGTTTCTCAGGGAGACAAGTTAAGGTTAAAAAGTCTTCTTTTCAAGATCAGCTGAAAAAGTTTAAGTAAACTAACTTCTGACTCTGTTAACAAGCCAGCAGAATTCCCATATTCTAATCCGTGATTGACTCTGTGGAAACGACCAAACTCTAACACCTGTACAGATTAAAGTTCTCCTGATATCAGTGGAAATATTTGTACAAGTAAAGCCAGGAAGATGTATGATCCAATAGAATTCTGTCCTTCAGCAAAATAACTGATTTTCTGTTGGTTTATGTTCAAAGCAGATACACCATTATTCTACAAAAAAAAGTGTTCTAGCCTTTATAAAAACAACTAAAAAACCTCCCCCACATCCATTGATTCTGACATCCAGAGCATTGAAATTAATGCTGTCTGTTAAGATTTTGTTAATTTAGGTCAGCCAATTGCTTCTAAAATTTTAAAAGTTTATTGCAGACTTTCTGCATATTCAGCAATTAAACTTTCACCTTGCACCTGGTAGTTTCTCCCACCTTGCATTCATAACACAGACCCTGCTTTATGGAAGCACATGTGGTTTTGTAATTACTTCCAAGAAGTCAAATAAAGAAGTTTTACAGTCCAATAACTTTCAATACTAAAATCACTTTAAATAAACAATTTAAATTAAATTAAAGAACCAATCTGAGCTTTCATTACTTGAAATTTTTTTTAATTGCTATGGTAATTCGAAAGCTCCTTCCACTGTGGCATCTCAGTCTGAAAGCACTACCTGACACCTTTGCAGAGCATTTCCTTTCACCTCATACACCTCTGGCACTGAAGCCACAATCCTACATTTATTGAAGGCAATGGGAATCTAAATTTTAACAGTAACATAGGATTAAAGCCACCTTTGCACCAACTGGAAAGCTGGTCACCTGGACTGCGCAGAGGCAGAGCTCACGTCCACAAGGTCTGGAAGGAAGTATTCTGCCTGACATTCTGGCTACTGTTTTGGGGGTGTTTGAGAAAGGGGGCACAAAAAGCACATCCATGAGAGTATTCACATATTCTCTTAACACTGCCAAGAATTTGAGTGTGCACAATCATATACATTACTATCAGTGGCTATAATCAAGGGGATTTGGAAGGCTTCTTTAGATGCCCTGTTAGCAGTGTTGCTCTCCGAATCAGTAAGATTTCTTCTCTGGAAGAGGTAGTAGAGCGTATCACAACTGCTGAATGTAACACTGACAAATACCCCTAACAGTTTCTCTAGACAACTTTCCTACTCAGGCTAGAAGGCACGTGAGGCCTAAAAAAACTGAAGTACAGAATCTCCCAGCTTGTGCAAGATGTTATCTTCTCTTGTCATTGTCTCTAATCTTCATTTTTGCATGTGTGCCAGCATATGCTCATGCATGTGCATACACAAACTCTTCAAGATGCCTCAGTTATTTTCCTTTCTCTCCACTGAAGCCCCCTGACTCACTCATGTGGGACCACTTCTCACTCATTGCTTGTCAAACAAAAAATATTACAAAGCTAAAGTCACTCACTCATGGAGGCTCCTCAATATATAGCTGGAATTTAAACTAAACATCCAAGAGATGCACTGGATACTCTGTGTAACCATGTTATCTCGCCAACTCTGACTCTGTTGGTGTCCTGTTCCTTCCTCTTTCTCTGTTCTCCCTTCTTTTATCCATCAAAATCCCTTTGTTCTTTTCTCCCTGTTAGCAGGTATAGATATTTACTGCACCCAAGTACAATGTGCTTAAAACCCATGCTGGGCTCCTCATCGGTCCAGTAAAATAAATTCTCTTTTTTGCCTTTGATAGATTGGAGAAATATAACACACAAAATATAGTCCAACACAGTGAATGGTGTTAAAACTAAACAGCTTCTTATATCACACATCTTATCTGAATGAGTTTATCTTTAATCCTGCAGAGAACCCTAAGGAACTGAACAAAATTTCAATAGCTCAAAAATTGAACTCATTATGGGAAAAGATCAGAAACACTCATATGACTGAAAATTATTACGATAAATCCTCAGGTAAAGCTTTATAACTTAACGTGGTTATAAATCGTCCAGCCTGACCTCAACCTCACACACACATGAACTCTGCAGGGCTCTTGTGGACTCAGCAGAAACACGAAACGCCAGAAACGAAGCATCAGTTTTTGCAAACAGCGGGCAATGGCTCGGTTGCACGGTTTAACGAGTTATCGTGCATCAGCAGGGCGGCAGTAACACTGTAAAAACCTCAGCTCCTGGTATCACAACTTCTCTTAGCACACAACTAATAAAGGAATAAGTTTAATCATATTAACTTGTATTTGCTATGGGATAAGAGTTCATATATTGACAGCCAATGTGGATCAGTTGATGTAAGCCGATAAGCCCGCCCAACTCTATTCTCAAGATAAAACATGAGCAGCACTGACATGGTGAGTTAGCACTGGGTATTATCAGCATTCACTTGCTTGAAATATATTAATAGCTCTTTTCTTCTTTATATATTATGACATTTTCAATCCATATTATGAATTATGATCCTAATTCTGTTCACAGTAATATTAATGGCAGACAAATGTGTCTCTACATTTAATATATTCTTTTCAATGTCATTAACTTATTAGTGAATATCAAGTTCTGCTGTCACTAGAAAACATTTCATGTTATTCTACAAAATGATATAATATCTCAGCGATGAAAGAAATCTATACTAAGAGAACAGTCATCTCTCTTCTTAAGAGACTACGGCGTAACATCACTCTGATGTCACTCCTTTCACTACTTGATTTTAATTTGCATTCATATCTTGCTACAGAACAAGACATGCTCATTGTCCAACTAAGAAAAGGAGGCAGAGGACTGCAGGGAATGTCTCAGGAGCAACATAGTTTTCTGCAAAATGAAATAAAACACAAACAAAAAGCCAAACAAACAAAAAACCCAAACCAAAACAAAATCCTTCTTGTTCTCTAACATCAAATTCTCAATGGGCACATCTATTTGTCTCAATCGGTTTATCCCGTCCCAATTATTACAAACTTCATTTTGAAAGCATCCAGCTTTAGTCCTAAGCATACCCACAATTTAAGGGAAAAACAAATAATTCAGACAACTCAGTATCATGGATCAAGGGAAGCAATCCTGCCACAGTAAGGAAAACCACAAAGCATCCAGGGATTTGATGAGCATGAGAAATCAATCGTGAATCAAGTCAATTGCTGCGGTTTATTTTAAATCCTTCTCTTCTGATTTATTGCCATCATTGACACCAATTTGCATAGATAATAGAACAAGACACCCTCTTAAAGTCTTAATCTGGAATTAAAAAGTAATATACTGTTACATCTCTTTCTGCTCATCAGAAAAAGCACACTCATTAATGTTTAATGTCACATTTATTATAGGGACGGAACAGGACTGGAAAGAGGCACTTTAAACTGCTTCATGACATCACCACCAATTTGTTACTGTAATAGCTGCAAATCAAAAAACAGTCAACAAATCCTTCAAGTTATAACAGGTTGTAAACATGACTGTTACAAGAACAACAAGGATGGAGCTGTATTTCTGAAAGCAGCACAATTTTCTTTTTTGGTATATAAAGTACTGCTACAACTGCAATATTCTTTCAATGCATTTCCAAACTTCACCATTTTTTTTGTTAGAAGCGAGATTATTTTTCATACTTTCAGTGTACCGAAGATGAGTGGGTAGTTTGCTGCTCGATAAAATGATTTCTTTGACAGGTACTTTCATCATTCGCAAAGCCACCATAAATATGCACAACTGTTTAAAAACAGCAGAGAAAAAGGAAGCCTTGCCTCAAAAAGCCAGAGGAAAAAAATGTTGCAAGAGCAGTAGTTTAGATATAAAGCATATGTGTAAGAGAAAAACGAAAAGGAAAACTCTGAGATCAACACTGAACTGCTACCTCTGAGCAGTACCTTCTGCACAAAAAATGCGAGCAGCCTTTGAATAAAAAACTCAGAAATATAAGTTGAAATTGAACATTGACTTTAGGAAGAATGAGGAAAGAGAAACAAAAAATTATTCTCCATTTTTCACAGAGAATATTTTTCATGGAGAATAAAAATGAATAAAGCAAAACACCAGGCAAGGCTGGCTACTAGCCACGTTTACAGGACAGTGGGCTGAGTCAGGCTCTGGATCAAGCTGATGTGGTTCTATAAAATTCAGTACCATACATCTTAAATTCTTTAGTGGAGAATAATAGCACTTAGTAAAGATAATTGTTCTCAATCATCATAAAACGAAAACTTGAGAATAATACTCCAAGTCACAAAATATTTGGATTTGAAGTATTAAAAACATATTTCAACTGAGGATTTATCAGCTGAAAAAAATAGTGTTTCCATTTTCTTCATTGTAAGTTAATCTATTTTATGTCTAAAGCTACACAATTCACATTGTTAAGAAAAACGACTTATTTTTCTATCTTTCTACTGCACTGATATTCATTCTTTTTGCAGCATCACAGAAGAAACATCAGACTGAAAACAGAACCCAGCGATAAAAAGATGTCCAGACCTTTAATTAGTGTAAATGGCACAAGTCCACAAAATGAAGGGAAGTGGAACAGCTTGACATCATCTTCTGATGTTGACCCGGGCAGGGTGATGGGAGGGTGGGGAGGTGCTACCTCAACAGTTTTGTCACCTCTTCAAGGTCAAAACCAAAGGTAGTTTAAGTAGGTTGAAAGTTTGGGGTGGAGTGTTTTCTTTTCTCCATCTTTTATCCTCCAAGCTAACCCACAGGAGGTACTGGTCTGTTTCATGTTGTCCCTGCTCAACAAAATATTAAACGTTTTCCTGTCAAAGAAACACAGAATTTAACTTTTGGAATATCTGCCTCATCTTTTCCTTCCTCAATAATATGATCTCAAGATGCCTTGGGGTTCACTTTATTATGCCAAGGATATCAAAATTCTATCTCTTCAGTTACATGCTAGATAAAAATTGGGCAGTACTGTTTTCTTTGCCTGACTTCATGATGTCTATACATTAAGCTGCCTTTATCTTCAGGATAGTATAGTTGGTAAAAAATTATGGTGTTACTACTTCATTATTGAATTCCAACTTTTGATTGAAGGCTACCATGCAACCTTTCCAACTGGCTAATAAAAAAGAGGAAAGTATTTTCAAGAGAATAAGCAGCTCCTATTTAGAATAAATTCAAGGATAATATTTATTTTTATTTAGCTTTATCGCATCAGCTACAGCCCTTCACTCTCACACAATTACACAAGCCAAACTCAGTACTACCAGTACTCTCAGAATCGGTTTAAGGAAGAGGAAATTTCCAGGAACCCATCTTAGTTGTACTAAGATGTACACTGCCACTAGCACTCTAATTTTGCGGGTCCTAGGTTTGTCTAACAGACACTACCCTTTCTAAATCAATTTTAGGAAAAAAAAAAAAAGAACAAACACACATCATTTCAACAGAAAACTGGTTAGGCACATGCCAAATGTCTGTCTGCCTCTACTTTTAAACATTAGATTTTCAGCAATCCAACGCCCTTTGCTTTCCATCAGGAATACTTTTGGGCAAATCTCATGTTGCAATTCTTAAAAAGTACTTCTGGGTAACACTGCCAGACCAACATGGTCCTCCTAAATTGCCAGGGCATTTAAGACCATAAAGTAGTCCAGATAAACATTATTTCACTTCCAGTTATGGGTATGTTTGGTGTCATTTTGTTCCATTTTTAAACCAACAGTATTAAAAAAAACCCCAAAGAAACAACAAACCATCATCACCTACCAAACAGGTAACAGGACTGTTAGGGATTTAAGAAGTATTAGGTATTGCTTACACTAGAGTTTGTGCAAAAAATACAATAAATCCAAAGCCCCTTCATTCTTCTCTTACCTGGCTCAAATCTGCTCAGCTGAGAGAGTTTGACAGAAATATGATGGAAGGAAGGAGAACAGATCTCCCAAGCAAAGGCATTTTTCAAGGAGTTAATGAATTTTGCAAGTATAATTATTTTCAATCTGGATGCCAAGGCCTCTCTCCTTTTCCATAAGAACAAGGAACACAAGCACTCAGCTCTCAGTACAGCATCATTAGATTATGGGTTTTCCCTCAGCTGAAGAGTACTAAGGAATAGGGTACGTATGAACTCCCAGAGCCCAGCTCAGGACCTCCAAATCTGGCCTCTGACAAGCCAGGGGGTGAACAAATTCCACCACAAGGAAAGTCTGCTTATGCAGGCAGCTTTTGCCAAGATGAACTCAACAGGAGGCTGCAAGGAGACCTACCAGCCTCAGGAAGCAAAGCCAAGGGCTGATCAGAGCTGATCTGCAACCGCATGCCACCACTACAGTCTTTGGGCAATACTAGGAGAGGTAAAATAGGTAACGGAGCAAATTTCTCTGAAATAATCTCTCAGTACAGGACTTAATGAATCTTCAGAACCTAATCCCTGCTCAGAAGCTGCAAATGCTACTTGACTGACTCAGCTGTAAGGCAGACCCCAGTGTGGAGGAAGGATTACATTCCTGGGTACCACAAAAAGCCTGGGGAGGGGGGGTTGGAAAACAGCCCAGAAAACAAAATGCTAAATACAACCACCCAGTTACACTCTGGTTTTGACAAAGAAATAAGACAAGTGAAATCAAAAAAGAAACACACACTTACAGCTTCTGCGGTACAGCCAGCCCTCCCTATGCATCAAGGCAGCTCTGCCTGCCAGGTAACTGGACTGGATGTAGCAGATGCTTCAAGTTCTTGATTTTTGGGCAACCCACTCAGTTGGGCTGCCTTTAGGAGGCCAGAGACTGCCCAGTCTGCTCATAGCTCTCAAGTCCTGCTGCGTTGGGATCCCAGAAAGAAGCTGTTGTCCTTCAGTGCGCCATGGCTCCCAGGCTCCTGGTCTAGTTGGGCACCCATCCAGATGAGCCTGCATGCAGACAGACACTCCACGGCTGGCTAAAATCTGCTATAGGGTGTTGCAGTCTGGCCAGAAGCATTTATTAAAGAAAACTGCTGTAACAGCAGATACCCATGTATTCAGACTGTGTTCCAATCTTCTTCTTTTGTTTGCCAGGCACGTCGGCATGTTAATGCTGTACTACCCACAGGGGGATATCCAGCAACCCAAGAGCACAACTGCAAGGAATACTTCATTCCAAGTAAGAGATTTCCAAGAAGTTAAAAAAAAACATCCTACTGATTGCTTCACTGTAAAAATTTGTGGCAAATTTGACATAAGAACACATGCAGACTAAATGAAAAACTCACCAAGCCCAGTATTCAGTCTCTTGATATGGCTCACGATGGCTACTCAGGGAACAGTCTGAGGACAAGGGAAATACTCACTAACACTTCTGAGCTGCTCTCCCAGCATTCAAGCAATGAGTCCCATCCCTTCTTAAAAACAATTCTGAAGTCAGGTTTCTCCTCCACCACTCACAGAGTTTCAAGTACATGTAGCATAAAATAACTAGATTTGTTTTAAAATAAAAGCAGGTCTGCCTAACAATTATCCTACTATGTTTTATAACACTGTTTCGGTTCTTATCTCCAACCAAGTGCTACTAACGTTGAATTTAGGACAAATTTCATTTGAAGTCACCATACAGTGAGGTTCCTATGCCTTCTACTTCCTTGCTACAATGCATACACTCTTATATAGGGTTCCAGACAAAAACACTTTAGAATTCCTGACCAGGTATTACCAGTGGTCAGAAGACAGCAGGCAGCTGCCTCAGGTATGATAAGCTGACAGCAAGAGCCCGTCTTTCAGCTGAAGTAACTTGAAAGAAATATTTAGATGTGCAGAAAAATTAATTTGTGCAATTTACAAAAGGAAGCTATTGACAAATAGCAGCAATTTCCAAAATCACTGGCAGCAGATGCCATGTTTATAAGATTTCCCCCACAAATGAGCATCTGTAATACGAAGAGGAAAAACAACAGAAAAGCTTCTGTGGAAGGAAACTCTTAAAATATGTCTTTATAATCCAAGGCTTTTGTGATCATGTCTTGGATTAAAGGCCTCTAGACATCTGGGGCTGGATTTATCCTATTTGTAGACAAACTTGAAACAACTGTTCCTCATCCTAAAATCAGAAGTGACAAGGTCTTTCCTTCGTTTTTCATAACAACACTGTGGAAGTGAGCTTAAAGTGACATTTTCACTCAAACATTTGTTACAGAAGAACATCAATGATTCCCATCCTGTATCCCAATCACTTACTAATTTAATGTCATTAACATTTCAAGATTCAGCATAGACACATAAGTCCAACAGAAGGAAAAGACGGGCAGCAGAAATAACCACATCAAAACCATTATAAAGCCTCTTTTCACTGCTCCTCTGTGGAGAGGAGCCATTGTTAACACCAGAAGAAACCACGTGGAGATGGCACTGGATTGTGACTCACAACCCTATATTCAATTCCAAGTGCCAACAAGGCTCCTTGGGATGACCTCAGGCAAGTCATCCCGTGCAGCTCTTGAAGCAGCACAAAACAGAAAAGATTATAACATGCCTGAAGCCTCCCCAAGTAGCAAAAGTGTAGATTTATGTATGAGACACACACAGTGAAAGGGACCACAAAGTACTTGAATAGACACCTCTCTGCGGTGCGGGGAGGAAACTGCATCATAAACCTATAACTGTCAAGTCTAACAAAGTTACGACTGATTTGCCCTGCTTGATTTAAAGCCCCTGAGTACTCTCTTGTGATTCACAGTTAAGACTATGCTGGCACTGTCCCACCATTTAAAGCAATTCCAATTGTCCCATACAGATGATTTCAGGTATCTCATCTTTACACAGCTAAGCCAGTCTATTTTTAAACCTAGCTATGTTCAGGCGGGATGTTGGTTTAAAACTGATTAAACAATTTCATGTACAGAAAGACAAAAGATGGATCTGGCAAAGAAACAAGTTGGTACAATGAATACACACACACGTAACAGCAGAACTGAGAATACGCAGCAGAGTATCCATCTAAGAGGAGGTTTTAAATTTGACCTTCACAATATGCAATAAAAGCAGCGTACATATTAAAGGTCTTTTTATAGAAAGAATATTTATCCATCAAGTTCAACTGAGCTTCTATAAATAATGCAGAAGCAAAACACTAATTGGCCTGTTGCAGAACAATTTTGTATTTCACAACTCACTGCTCTTCCTGTATATTATCTAGGGTTTTATCCTGACTAATCCAAGAATGCAAAAATCTATCCAAAGAGTCAGTGCAAGGCTCCCAGGAAAAGTACCAGCCTTTTATTTTTAACCTGATTTCCTGAGAAAAAGAGATTCGACACTTTCACTGTCCATCTGTCACCCCTCTATTACTTCACTTCTATGAAGCATTTTGTGAATTTCAACTGTGTCTTAAGATGAGACACGCTTCAAAAATATTGTTTGTAAAAAGTTTAATCCGAACCAATATCCAGGCAAAGAAAAGAGATCCAAAATAGTGTCTCAGTGATGGAAAGGCAGTTATTAACCAGTCTTTATCCATTTCAAGAGGAGACATCCAGCAGTCACCATTTGTACTGCCTTGGTAATCTGCAAGCAGGAGACTGAGTACAGCATGAATGAGCCGAGCACAGCAATCTAACAACATACTCCAAACTTGTCAATAACCCCATTGCTACTTCTGTCCCTTACAGAACAACTGTCCTGTCAAGTACAGAGAAATCATCAAAACTTAAGGTTCTGACCATGCCTCCTCTTGCTTAAAAGTTCTTGGGTTTTTCCCACCTGTAAATAGAATATACGCTTGAAATCAACATCATTACTTCAATTACACTTTTTTTTGTAATTATACTTAACTCAAACATATTTTCAAAGGCTGGAAGAATTATTTATGCTGTTGGAAAAGTGTCTTATCCATCAAGAGAAGCAACTTAGAAAAATTTTCTCAGAGGCCAAACACACAATTGAATTAGTATGCATCAGTGAGTTACCACCTGCCACCCGGAGCAGCACCTGCCTAGGCACGCACTCTGTCCTCACCACAAAGGTGAACCAAAACAAACTAGCTGAAATAGGCATGCTAATTATGCTTGATTAAATCTTCTTGAATGCTCAGAGAGAGTATTTAACCTTGTGTCCACCACAGGCTGAGAACAGGCACCCAGCCAGCTACCCTGACTCTAGGGATGCGCTGTTACCCCGTGCCCTGCAGTATCTCTACCCGAGATCACACCAGGCAAAGAATACACATCTAGTTTTTATGCTATTAATCATTTTCACTCTTTACATAAGGAATCTACCAACACTTACCAAGCACGTTAAGAGGATAAACACGCAAAATTCCTGAAAATTGTATCCCAGCAGCTTACTCAGTTATGCTCATTTCCATGACTCAGGTGGAAGTTTTTTTTCTTCACTTGATCATCAGTCTAGCAACTACTCATATTTTAAAATCCATCCACCTTTTCAGGTGTATTAACCCAACCAGGAGACTCCTCTGGGTAGCATACGTGGAAGAGGATGGACAGCACAGACGGGCTGCGTTAAACTGCCTCCTGCAAGAACCAGATGCCCATGTAGAAAGTAGCCCGATAACTTCAACAGCTGACTCCTTGTCTAGTTCCACTGATAATAGCTGAGATGACAGTTCTCAAGTTGCCTCTGGGTCTATCACATGGTTATCCAGCTGATGAGCTATCTGGGCTGTCCTAATCTTAGAGATACAACTTCTATTCAATTTGTCTATCTTCCAGGGGAAATGATGCATCCTCCTTCACTTACAGCACCAGTTTTTGCATAGGTCCTTCAATAAAAATCTCCCAACAGATTCTTTATGGGTAGGCAAAATTAAATGTTTCTGCTTGCTAGGCTTGGTTTCTTCTTGGATCTCACTGGATATTTTTAGGTAACATTTTTAGACGAGTTCTCTCTGACTGGACCAATAATATCCTCTCAATATCAAGACAAATGCTACCTTTAAAGGAACAAAAGGCAAGCAACATAAATCAGTAAAAAAATGAACCCTAAATCTGTAATATATGCCTCTGAAAAAGCTGGCATTTATGAGAGGTCTGTGGAAAGGCTTTAGGAGTGAAGTTATTTTATCTTTTAGCAGCTTGAGCAAACTGATTCCCAGACTTCAACTGAGAAGAATTCATATCAAAGCACAGCTTCTTCATAAGGCTGCTAGGAAAAAAAAAAAAAAAAAAAACAAACAAGGAGAAAGGGCCTGAAGGGAGTCCTGGGTAAAGTTTATGTTTACAAACATGATCCTGCCTGAGGGTTTTGCTACTTCAGAGTCCCTACAACACGTGAGCTTTGGACAGCATTCATAAACCTTCACATCTTAAGAAAAATTAGAAATGCTGAACCAGACTGAACTGTTCTGGTAATTTAAGATAAATTTTTTGCATAACATGGGTCACATACAAACAAATGTTTCTCAACAGTTTTTTGATGGAACAGAGCAGGGGAAACATGTTCTTCTGCTAAGCATGTCCCTGACAACCTCCTGGTTTGTGTCCTGTGAGGCTGATTCAGCTCCTGGACCTGATTTCCTTTCCCATCTCTCAAAGGAGAGCCTTGCTTAAAAGCTGGATCTTCTATAGTATCTTCTTTAAAGAGAAATCTCATCTAAAAAATACCTAGCTGCCAGTGAAAGAATCCATTGCCATTCCTGATTAAGGTCTTCCTAAATGGATAAAGACGTTTGTGTTATTTCTTGCACCAATTTCTCAAGATACTGACGTGAATTTCACCCTCTCCTTGTCCTGCCTGTTCAACAACACCATATTTTCCTAGTGGCATATTGAAAATCCACGTGCTTTCCCACAACTTCTCTGGAGTAAGGAAAATTGAGATGTGGTCTGTCCACTCTTATCCCAGATTCTAGAAAGTCACAAATGGGGCATCCATAACACGCACAAAGACCCACCCCAGCATCTGAGACACTGTCTTATGACTCAGCAGACAGAAGTATCTCTGAATAGACAGATGGCATCCAATACAGTACATTATTAAGAGGGATTTAATGACCAGAATAAGTAATTATATGCCAGAAGCTTGTTTTAGTCAGGCTAAATAGTAGCAAACCAAGCAAATAATTCTGCTAGTAATGTAAAGGGGCAATACTATTTACAACAATTTGTTAAGGATTTACCATAGGCAAAAAAGAATTAAGCTTCACAGAGAAAAAAAAACAAAACAAAACAAAAAAAACCCCCCAAAAAATAAATAAAGCAAAACAAAAAAAACCAACAAAGAGCAGCAGGTGGGCTGGAAGAGGGGAAAGCAGAAAATAGAGAAATAGAGACCATGTGTCTTTGAGAAAGGACAGGTTGTATTGGGGAAAAGAGGCCAAGTGCCAAGGCTGACTGGTATCTTCTGTAGCTACATTCAAAACTTCTAGATTCAGAACTTCTTTTCAGGATGTTCACAGTTAGTTTCTCTTCTGAATCATAAGATAAATCAACATTTTGATCACATATTTTACATTCTTGAAGAGCTAGACAAACATGAGGCAATTCCAACTATACTTGAGAATCTAGGTAAATGTCATTGCTCCCCAATAAAAACGTAGAACTACAACACAGGAGGGTTAGAAACTTCACCAGGGCATACTGCCAAGCCAAGTTTACTGCTGGAAGGCCCTGGCTTTGGATGTAATGTTTAGGTTGATTGATTATCAATTTTCAGAAGGCTGTGTGCATGAGTTCCCTTTCCAGAAGGCAAAACATGCTACCTACTCTGAAAAATACAAGCAACAACAACAAAAGCATGATCTGCACCTCCCAAAATACAGTGTTTTATGCTTCTCCATAGCACGTCTGTTTTGCTTAGCGTGAAAAACCACTAAACTGGACCAGCGACCCTATAATTAACTCTGTCCAGCCTATCCACCGCAATAAACTGCAAGGAACACTGCTTATTAAAAAAGATTGAAGTAATTGCTTAGGGAAAAATAGAAGTTAGATGTCTGAATGAATTACAGTAACTCTTCTGCATATATTCTCAATATTTCAGTACTTCTGCTTGTATTTTCAGTACAGATTGAGTATTTTTAAGATGAGGTTAAAATATCTCTACAATAAAATGAGAGAAAAAACATGACTTAAAAACATAAAAAAAATCAGTTAGACACATGACTACTTTTAAAGAACAAGCAATTTCACCTTTTGTGATTTTAGCAAATGCTAAATACAAATGCCCTTTTTTGTTCATTGCATTAACAATATCTAATTTTTGTATTTGAGTCATAAATTAAGTACTGTCTTCTCAAAATAAAAATGCAAAAGATAGAGTATTTCAAAGATTTGATGCCACATATGAAAAATAATCATATTCCCAGCTTCATCTTATACAGTGCTTCCTTTCACCATATGTTTTTACTGCTTCTGTCTGCCAACTGTAGTATTTAGTCTATTAGGGTATCAGTCATAGAAATAATGATGTACCGGCATATGTAATGCCCAGGTGGGACTCATGCACCCTCCAAAATTGCCTGTAACTTCAGTATTCTTCTAATGCATGTGGAAATGGGATATGACAAAGAAACAGGTGAAAGACAAGGAGAACTCACTTCATCCTCAAGATGATAATGTCCTCAAGAAAACATATTGTTTTCACTCCCACACACTATTTTTTATATTGCTGAAGCACGAAATGCTCTCTAGACAGGTTACTTACGAATTTTGCAAAGATTCTGCGTCACATCAGATGGCTCGAGCTGTTGGATAATTTACTGTGATTGTGCTAATTATCTCTCACTAATTATTGCAGTCTCGTGTTCAAAGTCCTAAGCAATGTGCAGAACTCTCATTCAGCTCAACTGCAAGAGATCAATTAAAAAAAACCCAACCCAAACCAAACAAAAAGTCCTTGTAAAAATACACAGTCAAATTTACACCTACTTTAATGTCCCCGTCTGTCCATCACTTGACACAATTCTGCATTCCAGAAAAGTTCAAGGGAATAAGACCCTCTCCAGTGCGTACTAGGGGTCAGTAAATCAGTATTTCAAGGGCATGACCTGGAGAGTGATTCGCCCATCATCTTCATTCAGTTTATAGTAAGTAGTACTTTGGAAGACCAGAAGTAGGTCAAGGCCAGCCCACTGGGACCCACAGCTGGGTAGGGCAGTGGGAGAACCAGAGACTGACGTCTGACAGCATCGCAGGGACAGAGGCTGGGCTGAGGTGGGGTCCTGGGCCAAGGGTGTGGGCAGATTAGGATGGGGGCCAAGGCAGGCATCCTTTTAACCCAAGGCACAGAAAAGGAGGAGAGACAAGGTATGCAAATACAGCATCTTTCAAAATCACACTTATCATCATAGTTGCTTTTTGATAAATATTTCTTGGGTTTATTTTTTCTTGCTCAGGGTTAACAAGGGACCCTACACCATCATCTTGAGGACAGATCAGGAATGCGAACCTGCCATATGCTTCTCTTCCCTTACAAAATCAGATGATCAGCTGTGGCTTTAGTCCTGCCAAATTTTGCCATATATAGCACAAAATTACACAGAACCATAGTAACTGCACTCCCACCATTGTTCTGATTCAAAGAGGAGTTTGATTACATTAAGTAAATATTTGTCCTTATGTAATAGCTCCTCCAACCTTCTGAAAAATTTGCTGGCTCCTAGAATTTAACTGAAGAGGGTGCTTATATATGTCATTGCTCGGCCCCAAAAATCAAGCATACTCTATTATGCTGTATTAAACTGTGAGTAATGTTATTACAAGCAGTAATAGTTATCCAAACAATTATGTAGTTGCAATTGCAGTTTTCCCATTAAATCTGGAAGCTTTAAGCAAGTTCAGAGGCAATAAGAATTGCAACACCATCTCCGATGAGCTAAATAGCAGTTATTTATTCACAGATTGTTAAATTCTTATGGCCTGGAGACTTCTAGGAAGAAGGCAACAAAGAATTGACTCCACATCCAAATACTGGCTCATTCTTCGTGTTGATATAATTATGAAGTTTCAGTCATTGCAAAGCTGTTCACACTGCTTTATCAACCACATGAATTGCAAAATATATGCTAACTGCAGTTTTTCCATTATAAAACTAGCTGGTGAAGTCACTGTTCTATTTCCAGCTCAGATCTGGCACTGTGCAGATGCTCACTGCTTAGTAAATAGAAATACTTTTGGTTTGGGTTCTGGGGGGATAAAAAGAACATACTGAACAAAAAAAGCTAGAGGCTTTCGATACCCTTTCTTTCAAATCATTTTAAATAAGGTAATGAAATAAATGAATAATGAAGAGCAAATAAAGGCTTATGTGATGACTCAACAGACCAGGAGTCATGAGGAAAATGCTGAATTCTTGACTACATGTTCCATTATTATACACAGGAGTACACACACAGAAAAGCTTTCACCTTTTAAAATCAGTGTTACCAACAGCTTTATCACTTCAGTAATTACATTCCTTCTAGCACTCATACGCTAAGGGAAGGAATTTAAGATCTTAACTTTGTTCTTTCTTTTCAACGCCTAAAGTAAGAAAGCTCATTTGCCCTATGCCTTTCCTTGACAGCTCCAGCTAGAGTCTTAACTGCTTTGGTCAACCTCCGTGATTAAGGAAGTTTTAGCCCCTTGCAAATATATCAGTTCATTTTCCTATGAATATTTGCTCAAATAAATTACTGAATTTGCTTTAGCCACATGTGTATTTATGTTTTTGAATCCTGGATGTAAGGTGACAAGTATTTGCTAAAATAAAGAATCAGAACAAGCTTGTTGCCGGTTTTCTTCTGAAACATTTGAGTATTTCTATCAGAAACACGGTTGTTAAAAGAGTCCAGCTCAAACAATCACAAAACTGGCCAGCTACTTACTGTTTCATGAACAAACAGCTTGGTTCAAATGACTCGCTCTTTCTACAGAGGGTGCTCTACCAAAATCAATGCATACAACTTCCTAAATACTCTTTCAATAAAGGAGAAATTTCAGCACAAAAGCCTGCCCACTCAGGAGTCAAGTTGTTCGTCCAGGTCTCACTCAGCACTCTCAGTGCAACATGAATTTCAACACACACGTGACGCTTCCCATTTTTCATGAGCTGACTGTAAAGCACAACAATGCAGTCTCTTGTACAGATTCTACCTTACCTAACCTGCAGCAGATATAGCTTCCAAGTAAAACTGATGCTTTGCTCAGCGACCCCGTTGCCCAAGGATGAAAATATTGGAAGTCATATGGGATACGTATAGACCAAATTTGTGGAGAGATTCTAAGAAAAAATATGCTAAGAGGTGCATCTGGAAAGTAAGAATAGACTATTGCAGCACCAAAAGTACTTTTCAAAATAGAGCACATTTGTTCTACTCTTCTCTGCTGCCAAGAGGAATCCACGACACAGGACTGGAGGCAGCAGGGACAGGTGTTTTCTCTAAAAGTAGAATTCATTCTTTTGGCCACCTGTACAACACAGTTGGCCAATGTGTTCAAATCCAAGTGTGGGATCCTTCCAACAGCAACATTCAGTCACTGGCAAGCTTTGCTGGAAGCTCAGCAGTGGCTTTTCGTATGATCAGATGAAAAGCTGCTTTCTGAGCTCCTGTTCACAGTTTCTTTTTCCTTCTAAAACAAGTATCATTTAAAATTATCTGGAAGAATTACAAATTACTCTAACCAATCCTTTCAGCATGCAAGAATATGTGACTGTAAGCAGATTATAAATATAACTTAGTACAGCTGAGTAGTTCAAGCCCAACATTTAAGTGTTGGTATAAAAATATGTGAAACTAAATTGTATGACAGAGCTTGCTTTGTCAAAACACAAATGTCTCATAAAATATGCTGTCTAGCATAATAAGTAGAAAGTGATATTATTCAGATAAACTTTTTTCAGTGAGAAGCACCCATTTAAATTAGCCAAAAATATTCAAAATTTAGATTTGATGTTGACTTTTGATTTTGATTTGAAATGGCAACAGTTTGACGTTTATCTAGCCCCAAAATAAGAAAAAAAAATGTCAGTTATGTAAAACTCTTCATAATTCTTTAACCCTTCATAACTTCTTAAAATTACTGTTTCTTAGTTGGAAACTTCCCAAAAACCACCCATATCCTTCCAGTTCCCTATCTGCCTTCTTTCCTTCCAGACTCTCTCATCAGTTCACAACCCAAAATATCCTGTTCGTTTTATTCTAATCCAAAGGACAGAATCACAAAATCACTAGGTTGGAAAAGACCTACAGGATCATTGAGTCCAACTATTCCTATCAACCACTAAACCATGTCCCTCAGCACCTCATCCACCCATCCCTTAAACCCCTCCAGGGAAGGTGAATCAACCCCCTCCCTGGGCAGCCTCTGCCACTGCCCAATGATCTTTTCTGTGATTTTTTTTTTTTTTCTGATGTCCAGCCTGAACCTCCCCTGGCGGAGCTTGAGGCCATTCCACCTTGTTCTGTCCCCTGTCACTTGGGAGAAGAGCCCAGCTCCTTCCTCTCCACAACCTCCTTTCAGGTAGTTGTAGAGAGCAATGAGGTCTCCTCTCAGCCTCCTCTTCTCCAGGCTAAACAACCCCAGCTCTCTCTGCCACTCCTCATAAGACTTGTTCTCCAAAAAAACCCACATAAAACATATCAGTAATTTCTTTGAATTCAAAGTCTCCTCAGTAGCTGTCAAACTTTTGGCAGCTGGTGTGAGGAGAAGGATGAGTTGAATTTACTTGAAAAGAAACCACCCTGTACCGTTCATACATGACCTTACAAACACACACTCGGCACCACAGGCAGACCAAGACAAAAGGTAGAGGTGAAAAGATAGGCTGGGAGAAAGGGAAGGGTGAAGGGAAACCTGCCAGATTGTACTGAAGACACAAGATGTCTCTTGGCAAGTATGAGATAGAAACCTGAAGAACTGGGAGATGGTTACCACCCTTTCCCTTCCAGGATGGAGATCCACTTCTCCAGGAAAGGAACTGCCAGCAGGATATCTGGTGGAGGAAGGTAAAAGTATTTCCCTACAGGCATGTTTTTCATCCGGACTTTTGGGCACCAAGGCTGAAGCACAAGCAGATGCAGAGTCACAGGGAGCAAAGGCTGCTCTGATACAGAAAGCTCGGAATGGGGAAATTGATCTGCAGGACCTCATGCTTGTTTCTGCCTATTTACCTCCCTGCCTTTCTGTAACTGTATTTTTTCTTTTGGAGCTTCGACATCTCAGTTCTTGAGAAGCAGTTGTGGTCATTTTGGAGAAATGAAAGCAACTAATACAAAATATGGACATTTACTCCAAGTAAAGCCAATATACTAAGCTGTATTTTATCAAATTATGATCGGTTTTACCTCTCATGGAACACTTCACATATAACCAAAAGACCTGTGATTACAAAGCTTTGAACTCAAACAAGCTATAGAGTATTTAACTTGTTTGAAACGTAGAGGTTTTTATCATCTCTTGCTCAAAGCAAGATGCAAAACCTTAGATCTATCCACAATAACATGTTTTTATTAACAGAAGAGACATTAGGTGAGATAGTGTTGTTCTGCCCCAGCCTTAAAAGGCTACTATAATACACATTACCCTGAAAGGGAGAAAAAAAAAGAAAAGAAAAAAAAAAAAGAGTTTAAGCCAAGATATAGATGAGCTTCCCAATAACCCCTACTGTAATCTATTTACACAGATCCTGCAGAGAGTCTTTAGATGGACAACTGTTTTATTTACATGCTGCTTTATACTTCAAGTTCTAGCCATTTACCTCCGCAAGCAAACATTTTTAAGCAGATAAAAATCAGAAGAGATCAGACATCCTCAGACAAAAAGCACATTAGTGACAGATTTTGTGCTGTATTAGCCAGAAGTGAGCAGCAGCTGCAGATGTTCTGTTGTGTTATTATCTCACTGAAATAAGTCATACTCAAATCCATCTATGATATGACCAGCTGCAAAACCTGAAAAGCACTTAAATTATATTCATCCTCCAAATAAATACAAACAGTCTCTCTTGATAAAGATGGCAGACTTTTTTTAACAAGATAAATAACTATGAAAATGGGGTGAGCTATAGGTCCTGATAAGCAGGAACAAGAAGCAGAAACAAGAAGCAGATGATCACATTGCTGGTCCTTCCTGTCTCCTTTCAAAAATAAGACAGAAAGTTAATAAAGTTTTACACTGCCCAAACCCAGAGAGATTCAAAATTCCCCCAGCTAGAGGAAAGCCATCCTGTGACATCCCAGGGATGCCAAGAATGACAACAGCCCAGATCGATGGAGGCCACAACTGGGACTAGGTTATCATACTGCCAGGGAAGGTAATGTACCTCTTCAGATTTCTCTCCCTTCCCTCAGGACTTAGAGGAGCAAAATCCTGAGTACAGGTAAAATAGCAGCAAATGAGACAAGTCTCCGAAGGAACCATTCATTTTTAATGAAAAGATTTTCATTTTGGCAAGTCTGTATTTTCCACAAGACATAACCTTACATTGCCAGAAAGCTTCTAGTCAGTTCAAACTTTTAACACGCTTTGCCTCTGAAGCAGCAAATAAGTCAGATATTTGTCATTGGATGACAACCTGAACCCATGCGCTGCTCAACTCTACTGGCTATTCAAGACTCCTCTTCACTCCTCTGGCTTCTCTGCTCAAGAACTATAATAGCAGGTCACACTCGAGCTATGAGCTCGTTCTCATGTTCAAATCCAGTTAAAATGAATTATTAAACTGCTGAAATAAAATTAAATAAAAGTTATACAGCAATATTTCTTGCTGGCCCTACAGGCTGCACTCTATCTTACATTATACAAGCCCATAAAATATTTAAAGTGACCACGTCTACACAATTGCACATAATTCAGTTGAGGGGAATATATTGCTAAATGAAATAAATCATGCTGGCATTTGTGTCTTTGTAGGTCTAATATTAATTAAAATACTTCATTTTTTTCCTTAAAGAAATTAGGCTGACTGCATTTGAACAACGGTAGTTGTCCAACGTAGTTGTTTCATAGCCACCATACACAGACTGCAAATACAGGAGCAAGACCTCAAGCAAGAGCTTAGACATCTAGAAACACTTTGCATGAAATTCAAAACACCTAAGCTGTGCTTAGGTTGCTGCTGGGCAACATGAGCACACCTGTGTGCACCTTCAAAACTAAAGTCCTCTGAGGAGCATAATCCAGACAACATATTCAGAGACTTGGATAGCTTTGATATCTCTATAAACAATACCAAACAGGCAGATTGACTTGAAAACACAGGAAGCTGACAGCAACATTTCAATGATTTCTTTTTTTTTTTTTTTCATTGACAACAAAGAGCAGGGGGTCAGGTTTCTGTTCCCCAACACACCTCACTTTCTAGGGCAGCGTCTTCTCCATTAAACCAAGGATGCGAACAAAATTGGGCCAGTATTACACATGTAACTCAGTTCTTCATGATGAAATGGATCAATTGATGACCAGAACAGTTGTCATTGAAAGTAACTCAAATTGTGTGATCTTAGTTTTACTAAGGTCCACAGTCTTTGCAAGATCATACCTGGAGGCCCTATTTTGTGTACAACCAGTTAAGAAACAAGTCAAACTGTATACTATTTGATAACCTGATTATTATGAAAATTCTGAAAGCAATACCAGTTATTTCTACTACTACTAAGAATATGGGAATGCATACAGAAAGCATCTGTTCCATGAGATTGTTTGAGAGACTGATTCAAACTGTTATCACAATGTTAGAGCTATGATTTTTTTCACGCCATCTCACAACTATTTTCCCAACCATTATTCCTTAGGGGTATGCTGGTAGGTTAAAATTTTTATTCCATAAAGTTTCCATTATTCTACCTTTAGTAGAAATGCTCTGCTCCCTCAAGAGACTCATAAAGCCTCTTATATTGTACCAAAATAAATAAGGTAAATTTTCTTTTACTACAGAAATTGAAGCATAGGGTTGTTACTTTCTTACGCCATATTATAATATGTATCCTAAATCCTGCAGTTTTCTACTGCCCTTCTCCTTTGGCCCACCCACATGACCCATGCTATATTCATGGAAGTATAAAAATAGCTAAGAAATTAAACAGACGTCACTTAAAACAGTCACCCACATGTACACGCACACCCATCACTATCACGTGCAGTCTCAGCAAATCCCTCGTCTACTTAAAACCATGGTGTAAAACCTTATGTTACAAATTGAGATAATAAGGTAGCTTCTGATTTCTTCCAGTGGTACAAGATCTCTGGTCAGCAGCAACCCGGAGAGATTCGAGATTCATTTCTCTGGGACAATCTGATAAGGAGCTCTGGCTGCGAGTCTCCTCCCAAACTGTCCAAGATGCCAAGCCAAGAGGATCTGAAAGTCAGTGTATGCTGTTCTGTAACACTGAAAGACAAACTCCTGGGGCAGGCATGACACAAACCGTTTAGCTCATTCCAGGCATACATCAACACTTTAAGTGCCACCTGCAAAACACTTGATATTTCATACAGAGAATGGTTCGCAGGTGTTACCTGGTCTGCATGAAACACAGCTTGGCAACCAAGTGTGTGCAAGCTGACACCTCCAGATGGCTTCTTAGCAGCCAAAACCTGCAGAAGACAAAACTCCACTCAGGGAGAATTATCATCCAGCCATTCTGCACATGAAGGAAAGCAATCCTGAGGGGATGGAGCTCTTGAACAGCAATGGAACACCACCTTTGAAGCTAAAAAGCCGGCACAAGCAGACCACAGAAAATAATCCTGGTCCTTTTGGTTGTTCCCTCACTCTTATTCATCACTTAATTGCACTCTAGACACACCAAGAAGACTCACCTAGAGCAGCCCCAACAGCTAGCAGACTCCAGGCTCCACATAAGCTAATTAACCAGTCTCCTCAATGTCTCAGTAACACTTTGTGGCCTCCCATTACTAGTGCAAAGACCAAAATGCAGCCTAGTGGTTTCAGCAGCACCTTTACTGATTTCTCTCATAATTCTTCATGCAGGTTACATAAAGAGCAAGATAGCAAACCCCATTTCCCTCTAGATCAGGGAGTGCTGCGTGTTCTGGATTTTTCTGTATCTTTGCCCTGCTTTTTGGCTGCTCAGTTGTTTTAAATAACGTCAGGGTTTTCTGTTGTATTATGTTACAGGAAGTATTTTCCTTTCCGTTCAGATTTTTTCACATCTAGGAATACTTTCATCAGTGATATTGATTTTTCATGGACTAACTAGACTGAGGAAATGAATAATGTGTTATTCCTTATACACAGCTTTTCCAAATGGCTTTTTTGCCAAGGGTATGATATGGTAGAGTCTCTGCTGCCCTTGTTGCTGATGAAATGCCTGCAGCAATCTCATATTCCATCCTTTGCTTGTTTAACATGAGGCAGCTGCTGCACACTGGGTCTGCTGCAAACGCAGGTGGCTGCAGTGCTCTAGCATAAGAAGCCACAAGAGTAAAAAAAAGTTGATCAGATAGTTTATGTACACTGCGACCCACACTGTGCTTGGTATAGCATCGTTAACACATTTCAAACACAACTTCCTCATGCCCCAAGCTAGAGTTGTTTTGGTAGATAAAGTCTGTGAGCATTTGAGATTTATTCGGATCAAAACTCCAGAAAGAAGAGCAATATTAAAAATTCCCTGATCTAGAGCATGAAACTGTCTCAAAGGTGTGACATATTACAGACGGTGACTGTAAGAGACTGTAAGAGAGGAAATCATTTCTCAGTTCAGCATGACTCCAGCTGTTTAGCAAACAAGCAATAAATAACACAAAAGCAGCAATGGCTTCATAAAGGTAATGGGGCAGCTGAAGGTGGATGTGCTGAAGAATGAGGAAAAGCACGTTTGAGATTCAGGAAAGAAACAAGAATCTATTTGTAGGCAGTGAGACTGTGCGGTAGGAGGAAACAATTGGGATTGACCAGATCAAAACCATAGCAAGGACAAAACCAAATCCATGGTCATCTGGTTCCCCACTGCCTTGCAGCAAGCCCAGGGTGGAAAGAGCAAAACAGAGTAGCAACATCTGCATCCTTGGTGAAGGCCTCAGGGGCTACATGCAAAATGTGTTCTGCTGAGGACAGATTTAAAAAAAAACACCAAAACCAACAAGCATTTTACTCTAGTAGGTAGCACAGCAAGTTTCCATAGGCTGAGATCACTGACAACAGGACCTTCACATTTTCCTCTTACAAAACCTACTTTGTGTCATGAGGATAGTAAATAAAAAGCAAATAAAGACTCAGATTAATAGACCTCCACATCTGTGAGCAATTCTCCCTGTTAGTAGAACCTCCCTTTGAGGTAGCTGTTCATGTCACAGTAGATTTGTGGGTCCCAAATTATGTTCCAGGAAAGGAAATACACAGCCCAGGATGGCAGTGAAGGTCTTTGCACTATTTTTTCATCTCCTGAAGCTGCCATGATATCTATTTCACAGAGCAAGGATGGTTCATCTGTACGTTCATGGGTTGACAGGAAGGTAGAGGACAAGGCAACAGTTGCCTGTGGAATTTATCCTTCACTTCATTAAAACTGTAAGCTTATTTATAGAATAAAGTTTTACTTCAAGCCCTGTCAAATACTATATTACTCAGGAAGCGTCAAAAGTACAGCAGCAAAACTGAAATAAATTAAAATCATCTTTTGAACCATCTGATGCCTGGCAAAATAGAAAAGGACAGGATGAGCAATGATACCCTTTGGAGCCAAAACAAGGAGAAGAGAATTTTAATCCATCTCTTTAGAGCTTATCTCTCATTTTGATTAATTTGGGAAGAAATTGACATATCTGACCGTAAGGCACAGGCAGCTCAGAAATGACGGAGTCTGTAGCTTACAAAAAAAAAAAAAAGCTGTTTTGTTTATCCCCATTTGGCATCATCAGACAAGTCACATCTGTGACTCATACACTAGTACACCATTCAAATATGTTTGCAAGTGTATTCCCATCCTCACTCTGTCCAAAGAGCTTTAGCTTTCACTTAAGTGTGGAATTGATTTTTCAGTCGTAAGGGAAGATGCGAGAAAACTAAGACTAAGAAAAGCAGAAGGAACAAACAGTGAATTTGAGATAATTACTTAAAAAAAAATCCACACATGATGACTTTTATTTCTGTTTGTGTCTGTCCTGCAGATGCAATGACAATGAATGACCAGGCAACATTTAGTAGCCTGATTAGAAGCAACTGATCATCCCAGTAGGAACACATAAGTAATAGAGCGTGATGCCTGGCAGCAGTACATTTCCAGGTATTTCATTCAGAGAGCTATATAAACAAAAATACAAACACGGTCCTCAAGTTAAATTAATCCCTATAAAGCAGAAAAAGTAAACAAGTGTTTCTTCAGCATATATTGTTAGGGCTGCTCTAAGTTATACCACAGCTTCTCAAAGTTAGAATGCCTGTCAGGAATCAAAGCAGAAGCCACAACCAGAAGACAGTTTCTAGACAATTTCTAGGAAGAGAAATTTTAAATTGTAAATTTTCCACTAGGAAAACTTACTCAAATTTTACTCTTCAGGGAAGGTAATTAAGTGAACCATTTGCGGTTACATCAGAAGACATTTTAACAGCCCTAAGACATTTTGGGTTGAATTAATTCACAGTGTCATTTTGTTTCCTTACTGCTTTCAATGTATTACTGAACAGCCACAAATTCAAGCCAGCGTTATCTCACTTGTTCCAAGCACTCAGTTGTCACAGTGCACCTTTTCCTCTGTTCAAATCGTAGGGATTTACCTGATTTCAGAGCATTATAGAAATAATGCAGAGGCTTTACACCTGCAAGCCCTCCTCGGGGCGCAGCTTCATTTCCTAAACTTCAACAGAGAAACAAATATGCCATGGAAGAAAACAGTTTAATACCAAACTAATTTGTAAGACTACTGCTGCTCATCCCATGTACTGAAACAGAACACTTCCATTTCAGAAATGTCGAGATCTCGTCCTTTTTTATTTTTTTTAAAAAGGTTGCTACATTAAACACTATAAATGTCAAAATAATCTCAGAATCTTTTCTGCACAGAGAAATTTGATCCTAATTATAGTTGCATTCTCAGCTTGCTTTTGTGTGATGGGAATCTGTGATGGGAATTTTTGGTGATTTACCAACACAAGGAACATGAGAAAGAGAAGCTGTGTGACCTTTCTGAAGTGGTAAACACTCAACAGCTGCATCAACCTAGACCTCAAGATCTAGTTCTTTCCTTCCAATCTTTAGTTCTTAATTTAGGATGAAAAAAAAACCAACCCAAAACAGTCGAAATGCCAGAATTTTCCACCTGATGGAAATTCTGAATTATTCAGCTCAGCTATCTGAACATCACACAGACAATTGCTTTCCCCAGAGCCTGGTGGAGGAACCAGCCTGCAGCATTAGCACCAGACTGCTGGGGACTTGCACCTGACAATCAGCTGTTGTGGAAAACAGGAGAAAGTAAATTCCAGGTAAAAGGTTAATCACAGAGTTACTGTTATTTGCAGACTCACTGGAGTCCCTACAAGCAGTTATATGGAAAAGGCTTTTGACTGATCGACCCCAAAATTATCTCAGTTCATTGAAAGCCTTATTAGTGCACAATATCTTCTTAGAGCATTCTACAGACATTTCTTGAACATGTTTACATATTTTCATTTCCTATGTGTCACCAGGAAAGGTTAATTGTAGCCATATGTCCTCCATCAAAAACAGGTGTGAAAAACCCTGTATTTTATTATTTTCTTGGTTTTATTTCACTATCCGTTCTGCAGAGTTCAAAAAGGAACATAATTAAAAATTTACTTTTCAGAACCAAGTTTTCATCTTTTTCCCCCACAGATCCATTGGGGAGGGGGAGGAGGAGAGGAGAAGGGGAGGAAAAAGAAGACTTCCCGTCACATAAATAATGAAAAAGACTCTCAAAGACTGAAAATTTCACATACAGCTTTTGAAGTTATTTTTTACTTCTTTATATTTTGTTGCATGCTCTACCTGCTGTTTTATTTCCCTTGGTAGCTTGACAAGTTATTTTTAAAAAAACGTTCTTAAGAGTCTGAGAAGAAGGCAGTTTAAGAAGTTTTCACTGATCTTGTCCAAATAGAAGAAAGATGCTTTTCATTGAGTATGCAAACTGCAATCCTTTGAACAAAAGACACTTGACTCACATGATGCTAAATCTTTTCTCAGCTGAGAGCTTACACAACGCAGGCTCCATCCACAATAATATAAGTATAATAGGGGAGGAAAAAAAATTTAAACCAGTCTCTTCCTTTGGCCGGGCTCACCACATAGAAATTATCTTTTTGCAATTTAGACATGAAGAAGCATCATGTTTTGCTCTATAATTTTTCTGTGAGACATAATGTCTGGATGCAGGCAAAGTGAGGGAGCGGTGCCCACATGTAACATGGGGAGGCAGCTCTGCCAGAGAAGGCAGCAGACAAAGCTCCCAGCGTCAGTCCGCATCGAGCTCATTTCCTCAGAGCTTGCTGCATTATCCACAAAATGGTTACAAAACAAAAAAGCAAATATCTGGAAAAACATTCAACTGTAATCTCTATAGACATTTCCAGCATCAGCCAGCCAAAAGGCAGGAGACTCACCTTTCTCCTTAGCTTACCTTTACTCAGCTTACCTTTACTCAGCTTTCCTTTCTATTTTTATTGTCCCCCAAACTACCAAATACAGGAGCCTGTTAACCCCTTACAAACTGCTGTGCTTTCCATAACCTAACAAAACCCACACATTTGTAACACTTCATACTGGTAGCTCGTGGAGCCACTCAGGGTCATCCTTCACCACGTATTTTTAGGTACTGGGATGCCAACCAGTGTCTCTACATGAGAAAGGTGCCAAGCAAACCACAGGTCTTGACAGATTCCCAGTCTTTTGGTGCAGGGTTCAGGTTTTGTACAGTCTGTGGAGGATGTGGCTAACGCAAAGTAATGAAACCCAATCCACATAAAAGTGAAGAGAGAATTTTGAAGAAAAGGGCTCAATTAAAATAGTCTATGCTTGATATAGCTTACAAAAGCCAGGAAAAGTCACATAGCAAAGCAGTGCTGCTCCTGGCACTTGAGCCTCCATCCTGTTAGGTTTATCTTTGCTTTATCTCCTGGGAAGAATTTGGAGAACCAGATGCATTGACCTCCAAATCCCTTGCTAGTTTTTCTTTATATTAAATACAAATTAATCATGTTACAATAGCCATAAGGGTCCTGAGACATCCTTCATCAGATAGCACTCCACGGGCCATGTTACACCCAGAGGTACACAGCATTAACCATGCTCCAAGCACACTCACAGTCTCAAGACAAGAAAAACGGTTTGAATCAGCAACTCTTACACTTAGAAAAATACATTTGTAAAGCAGATTAAATGCAATAGTAAGTATAAACCCTTTCTTTCTCCTTTGCTTTCTTTAGCCAAAAAGAACACAAACCTAATTCACCACTGTGGACCCTCAGTATATTCGTAGCCTGCCTCTGCGGGCTCTCAGTGTAAAGAATATGGAAATTAAAGGTTTGAAAACCGTATCTTTTCTAAGCCAAATGGGTTCCTTTAAGTCACTAATAGCTCTGCAGAAAATTCCCCTGTTTAGATTAAGAGGGGGTGCTACGTTAGAAAAGCTGTTTGGGGCTAATTTATGAGTACTGCATGTGGCCAGGCTGTACAAATGTTATCCTCATGATTAAACAGAATTACTGGAAGGCTTATTATATGCACATGTCAATTAACTTTAATTGTAGAGCTGCTACGAAACTAGCAGGTAAGAACATAATAGACCATAGTAACTTCTTGGAAACTCCTCACATCAAGAAAATCCAGAACAAAAATGTAAAGAAGTAAAGTAGGCATGTGGGATACCGAACTCTGCAGCTTACACAGCTGCTCTGCTGAGGCAGCAGTCCCATCACTTCAATAGGAGTTTTCCTACCTCCTAATACAAAATGCCTGTGTCTTCCTCATCCAGCAGTAACACAGTGTCATCTCCAAGGTAAAAAAATGACTATTAGGTAACTCACCAGATAGCCTCTCTGGAACAGCAGTTTCATGGTTGGTTTCAAAACCAGAACAAAGGTAACAATGCATTTGATGGTGTGGTACACATCTAGGATTTCCCATACTACTGACATGAAGCTGCTATTCACACCGAAGCCTCCCTCCAGCACTCTAGTCTCATGGTTTTTCAGACACACTGCATAAATCCCAAGTAACGCTTCCCTGTAGCAGTCACAACTGTGAACATAGCATCTTTTTTCAGGCTTCGATTTACACTCCAGCATGACTTCAAAATTCCTTCCACACTTTTGGGATATATAAGAACAAGTTTGCTGCCTTTTTTTTTTTTTTTTTTAAATACCAGGCATAACAGCACCAAAGAGATGTTACACACATACAAACACATCATCCACCTCCTCACCCCAATAGGCCATAAGACCTGAAACAAGAAGATCTGAAGCATGTATTCTATTACTAGTTAGAGTTGCTTGATCACTACATTTTAAGTAAGTCCCACCAGCAATTAGCACTAACATAACAGAAATCAACACAGTCTCTCGCATCACTGTTCCTTTTCTTTCCTTTGTATGTTGGTGTCATCATCATAAAAGCTTTGAGCTCAGTTTATCATTTGGATCAGCGAATAGCCACACAGGGAGAGATTAACATACTTTTGAAATGTAACATCAAATGCAATTTCAAATTGCCAGTCTACATCTTCTGCCTTTCTTTCTTTCTTTCTTTCTTTCAATGAGATTATTGAATATAGTTTGAAGTGCATTTTAGTTTCAACTTATTCCCATAACCACATCTCTATCCCTTGGGGTGCATGCACCCTCAGAGGGCAGAAAATCAACTCCAAAAATAAAAGTTTGATTGTATTTGCATTTAAACATACTCCCTAAACCTTTGATAAGAACAACATATAGAACTTGAAAGAACATCAAGTCACTCAGACATGCATCAAGGCAAACCAGTGACTGTTTTACTGAACCCTTTTCAGCTTTTCGTATTAGTTCTTCACCTGAGCAAGCTCAGTTTCAGAGAAGATCCGACACAACCTCTACAGCCATTCACCTTGGAGGCACGTGTCTTCCATGACTGTAATCGACTGAGCCTGTGCGAGGTCAGTCCTCTGTGCTCCAAATCAACTACAAAGGGAACAAGATGCCCTTGTCTGGCCGGGCACATGACGTGTCACAAAGACACTAATTTATCACAAATATCTGCTGACTAAACTAGCTGAGCTCTAGAACATAGCTATTATCAGGACATACTGAACTGCTTTAAGAACCGTGAAGTAGACGCCTGCTTACCAAAAAGACAAGCGGGAAAACCAAAATGACCAAATGCAAACCACTTAATTCACGAACTGCTTCCCACATCACAGAGCCACTGATTTACCACAATGTTAGAATGACCCTATTCCTAAGCAGGAAGCAACAACATCCAGATTCTTGCAGATAATGATGGAAAATTTGTAGGGTGTAAGGGAGGTAAAGAGCTATTTTGTCTTTTCTGACTCTTAGAGAAAGGGAAATGCACCAGACTCCTTCTGAGAATTCAGCTGGAGCTCAGGTGGGCTGGGAGGAGGAGGAGGAAGACAGCTACAACCTGTTTTATGTTTTTCCTCACAGTTTTGCTAGGTACAAAGCAAACCACCATGAATTCAAATTTATTCTTTCAGTCAAATGATATTCTAAAATACATATTCATGAACCTCCCATGCTCATGATGCCTGAGTGATGCACAGAGAATTCATGTTTGTCATGTTTAAAATTTTACCTGCCTCTGACTGCAGGACTTACCTGCTCACCTGGATCACATGAGTGCCACAAGCTGTTCATGTGTGCCAGAGGCAGAGATTACTGGCAGCAGCTTTGGTGTTACCATAGATTGCACACAGCTCTCTGGCTCTTATAGAGTTGCCAATGAACCTCCATACTGATAAAATCCTATAGCCTTCTGCAAAAGGAACACATCAGTTCCTCTTTCCAGACAGAAAGAACTAAAGAAGCCAGAAATATTTTTTTAACATGGCTAAGCAACTCAAGTATTAAACCCCATCTAACTATTCTGACTACTGTGACAGCCTTCTCATGGTCCAAATACTTTTCACATTCAGCAGGCACTGGAGCCACTTCTCCTTTTAGCTACAGGTTCTACATCATATCAATCCAGAAAACTCAACAGTTAATTCATTGGACTAGATAATTAAGCATGTTGATCCAGCTTCATGCATGGGCAAGAATGGCATTTAAAATTCTAGCAATAGTGAAACTTTCAAATAAAGTGCAATGCATTCAATCCTCTGATTTTCAGTGACACATCTTGATGAATTCACTAGAAATTAAAACAATGCAAACAATTTAACTTCTCTTTCCTGGTTTCAACATGTGAAACCATAACTCATTAATAATCACAGGAGTGAATACCATCCACTTTTGCACCTGAATTGTTGCTGAGAGCAGGATCCAGCAGCAGAAATCACACTTGGTTGCTTTGAAAGGCCACATTTTCTCAGCTCAGTTCTGTCTGGTGGATACTTACTGTAACACCTCCTGCCTTCTCATGCTAAAAAGGACCGTAATTAGCAGCCACTTGCATCAAAATCCCTTTGGGAGTTGGTAGTATGACCCTGGCACAGCAGTGCCCGGACTGTGACAAGGGACAGGCAGCTCGAGAGCCCCTTGGCAGAACTGGAGAGCAGCCTTTGCAAGGTACAAGGTGTGCCGGCAAACATGCAGCACTGTGGCTAAACACAGAATTAAATCCACCCTGGCACAGTTGAAGGCACAGGTACTTGACAATTGTGATAGAAACTTCTACTGGAAGTACTTGTCCACTCACCAGTTTCTTGGGGGCCACAGCAGAAGAAGAAAATGCAAGAGTTAGCACAGTAGATTGCTCTGAAAACAGATGTTTATTCAAGACTGCTTCTGCATACATAAAACAGGCACAATAGAAAAGGCTTTTATCTAGTTAACAAGCTAAAAAGTGGATGCTTTTATTATTTGAGATTTTGTTATGTTAATCCTGCAAGAATGGCTGGACTGGATCTATTTATCATCTGGCACTCTATACTTTGTTTCCATAGTAGAAAATGCAAAAGGCCAGGAAGGTTCAGCCAATTTGTCTTTTAATACTCTTTATTGGCTCATTAATGATTAATTCTTTTTAACACTCTGCCCTAGATCCTAAATTCACAATGGCTCAGCGAAGATGAAAGATTTCAAATCCCCATCTCTTCTTCCTCTTCTCTTCTAGCTCCCGAGCCTTTGTTTAAAAAAAATATATCTGCTGCTGCTCAGCACACTGCTGTCTAAGGAGATCATCCAGGACAGAGAAACATATTTGGAAGATTAAGTGCTGCAAAAAGATGAAACAAACAAAAGATCACAACCTAGCCCAGTCCTGAAAACCCACAAACAGTAAAGGACCAACTCAGTAATGATAATAGCTGCCACTGCTTAGCCACTAAATCTACAACTTATTTATGCCTAGCACTGCACTACTGCAGTACTGCAGCACTCGACTGTTTTAGCTATCATATTCTGCTTTTTGAAGGAACATGGATCTATTTCTTCAGTACATTACTAAAAGCAGAAACTATTACTGTTCCACAGTCAGAAATCAAATAAAAGTCTTATAAATATCCCATAACAGGAATGTTATTCATTTGAATATTAACAGGATTAAAGCTACAGCCCTGATCACAGTGGTCTTCACCCAACAATTTAAGTCTCACAACAATTTAATAAACATTGTCAATACACTGTCCTGTATGCCATAATACGCATACAAATATTCTGCCTACATTGAGTTTCTTCCAGGGTTTCACAGTTACTCTTACCCGAGTCTTTCTTGAAGCTGTAAAAGAATCAGGTGAATAAGACAGGAGTCTCCCTTTCCTACCACAACTATCAATACACTATTTGTGCCCAATTCACTAAGCCATTTTGCATCTCTCTTGTTCTCACAGATAAAGAAGCAAATAAATAACCACTTTCACAGTGTGCTTTGAGATCTCTGAAAGAACGATGCCATTTCTGTTCAGTATTTTTACTAATCTGTTTACATTGTTACTAGCTATTGTAGCTCAAAGCAAAGGAGCCTGGATTGTCCTGGATGAATAGCATGATATAAATATCAGTCTTAATAAATTCATTAAGTAGGGCTACAGAAACCAAATCATAAAATTAACTGGACGAACTAACAGTAGCTTATCATTAAATAATCATCATATCACGTGTAACACTGCCTGCCACAGAGACAGAAGTGGAACACCCGTAGAAAGGCAGTTTGAGCAACACCACCTGCCTGCAGACACACATACCTTGTACAGCATATTTGTGTTCATATAGCTACAGAGCAAGAGTATATCATGGATTCAGCAAACATGGGATTAGTAGTGATCAGAAGGTAGAGGCGAGTCTGCATAAAGACCGATTTCTAACAGATGAATATGTTTACACATAACTTATTTACCCAAATCGGCTGACAAGACAGCACTTGAAAACCACTTTATACAGGGGATATTAATGAAATAATCTGCAATTGAAATCACAGGTGCATAAATTTTAAGAAGTCTCACAGATAATGGGACATGAAGCCTCTGCCTGCTGGTCACCTGCTTCACTACAACTTACACCTGCGGTGCTGCAAGCCTTTGTCCATAACGTGTTTAGGGGCCGACACAGAGATAAACACCAATGCCCTAGGAACTCAAATGAGAAATACGGTCTTCCCAGAACAACACTGCTAACAAGGATGTCTATCAGAAACTCAGGCAGGAGGGCAGGAACCCTGAAAAAAGGAAGCAGATCATCCTTCCTCCCATGCTCTGCCAGCTAGGATGTGGGCAGTGGCAGCCTGCATTGTTCTGCTAATATCGTAGCAGTTTCAAGGGAAACTGAATCATAACAACTTTAACACACAATATAAAGCCCATACAAACTTCCTGCAGTTTCTGTTCATCTTTTCACTGTATTTTCCCTAGACTTCTTGCACCTGGGAACAGTTCAGCCCCTGGGAACAGCCAGCTTTAGAAGTTACCAGAGCTGCAGGATTTGTTTTGGCAGTTACCTGCACAAGGTGGCTTGGGAAGGCAATGCCAGCAGCAGCTCCTGGGCGCAGGCAAAGCTTCAGATTGCTCTGAAGTGGTTTGAGTGCCAGAACTGCACTCTTGCCTGCTCTGCTCCCAATTACATGCACCAACTCACACATGAAAAAAAAGTCTGTTCTGTGATATTTTAAACAAGGGCATAGTCCAACTGACCCCAGAGGACCTACTCACGTGCTAAGCTGGACATATGCTTGAATACTTCCCTGAACTATTGACAGACACTAGCCACACAAGCTCTCTGCTCACCTCCTGTGCCCTCCCACACTATCTCCTGCTGAGGTGCTCAGAACCTGCTCCAATAGAGTGTTCCTGCAGCACAGGGACAGCGGTGTCCACACAGATTATGCTCAGAATCACTGTAAGACCCCGGCCCAAGTGCACACACAACCCAAAGCACGCCTGAGACTAATCTTGTAGCTACAGCCTTTTTGCATTTCCATGCTAGAAACAAAGGTCAGAATCTCTTCTTGAGTTTGCCAAACATGGCATTTTCTCCCATAGCCTCTTTTCCTTTGAAAGCAAACACCTGAATTTTAGTTCGGCATAGACATCTCCTAAAACCCTTGCATGTATGTCAGCTCAAGAAATGCTCTTTCAGTTAACTCTCACATGCCTGGAGCAGCATGAACACATGCAGCATGCTGGATTGGACCCTGCTCTCACTCCACAGGAATTCAGCGGTAACAGCACTGAATGTGGTCTATAGACACAGTGGCCGAATCCATAATTATGTTATTGTACTCATACCAGCTGTATTTAAAAAAAACAACCCACAGACACTCCATTCTTTTTAAAAAAATGTCACTAAATCGTAAGCTATACAGGCCCTCTGAAGTGCAAAGAGAAACCTATGCCAGTCTGAGTTTGTTTGGATTCATTATTCACTTTCCTTATATATTCTGAGGATCTGAGAAAGCATGTACAATAAATAACTTGTAATCATCTGATATCTTCATGTGACCTCCCTTCTGCAATTTGCATTGGCTTTGAGTTTCCAGATGAAGACATCAGACAAAATAGTGCTAGAATTAATTTTAGCCTCCTCCTCGAGATGAGTTGCTGATACCAGAATAAGGTTATAATACTTGACAGAGCAGAATATTTTCCTTGCCAACATAATCTGTTTCAGGGTTCTCAGGACTAAAATAAAGTGTGCAGAAACAGTTCCAAGCAAAGAAACATTTCGAGCTTTGGGAGCAGAGGAAGAATTAAAATAGCATCATTCTTCCCGGTTTGCAAATCAGGATACGCAGCATGCACTTGCAGGGCACAGTACAAATCGAAACACGACAGAATCTTTTTTAAATGAGACATTCACTAAAGCTTGTCAGAAGATGGTGCAAACAGAGTTTGCATGTGTGGACAGAATAAATTCCTCTAGTTTTTAACTTCCAAGTACCTGGAGTAAGAGTCTTAACTGTGGGAAGCCTTAGTACCACAAGGAACAAAGGCATTTTTAGCTACAGCCTTGCATCCTTTAGTCTGAAGCAGAACAAGCTGCCCTTACAGAATTGAGCATCAGTCAATTAATTTTAGCATATACTCCATAGGAGCGTTAATAAGGCTTCAAGACTGCATTTGATTTTTCAGAGTTGTTTGATGAGAACAACTCTAGAGAAAGCAATCAAGGCTTTCTGAATCTCTACCATACAGAAAAAAAGAGCCCAATTCTGCCCTCTCGAACCTGTTACCAGCCTGCGCGCAGCCCCTGAACATGCTCCCTTTGAGTTACAGACATACAACTTTCAAAAATAAGCTCCTGCTTCAATAAGTTTCAGTGTCCCTGTCAGCCAATATACTATCAGATGTGTTTGTAAAGGGATTTTTTTCCACACAATTGTCAGAGTAAAACAAAATCTACCATGGTAGCGTGGTCATACTATTCTGGCAATTCAATGAAAAACTGAAGGTTTGTTTTTTGTAGGTTGGACTCGATGATCCAGTGGTCCATTCCAACCTAGTGATTCTATGAGTCTATGAAGGAGTGATAAGTGCTGAATGCCAAGGTTACCAAGGCAAGGGGTAAGGATGCTTTCAAGAGCATCCATACATCCATAAACCAAATCGCCAGAAAGACTCTTCCAACTTTTCCTCTGTGGCACAGAAATAGTAATTAACTTATTTATTTCTAATCCACACCCAAAAAGTGGCGGCGCTGTCTCCATTACCACAGGTGCATTACCTTGGAATTTCTGTGGGGGAAGAACTTTATTTTATATGCTTTTGGGGGATTTCTAAATATTTGAGCACCCAGCAAGAGCTATTAACTTGCAGGCTGTGGGGAAAAATCAAGACATTCACTGTGCATACCACAAGACATATTTACAAGCAAAGAAATTCTAGGGCGTGTACATATTTCTGTCCAGAAAATCCCAGAAAAAAATAAAACAAGACTAAGTGGTGCCCCCAAAAACATTCTATCATGTTCTAATGCTTAGATTATTAATAAACAACGTTGACATATTTTGCATTAACTGCACCATAAGTTAATTACAGTAGAGGGTAATGCAGATCATGGTTATATTTGTTAAGTGAACAATACACATATTGCTGGGGATAATTGTTTCACCCTACCAGGACATGACTGCTGGCTTGAAAGTGGGCTTCAGGGGATTATTTCTTAAACTACTGTGCTCTAATGAGACTTTCCAACAGAGTCTTCACTTTCAGCACTTGAAATAGAATAAGGAGGGATGAAACCTGGAACAAAAAGATACAGGAGCAGAAAAATACCCCAATTCAATGCAAGCAGAACAAAAGGCTGTTTTACCAACAACGATGTAAGCAAAGGAGAAAAAGCAGCTGATGAAGGCAGCTGATGAATTCAAGAAACAAATATGTCAATGACCTGGGCAGCCTTGACATAACACCACCTGTCTATCTTTGAAAGCTGTGGAAAGGACATGGAAAATGAAGCAATGAAGTACAGAGAAAATGCAAGTCAGCCTCCTGGGCAGAGATGAACAAGACTTCTGGAGAGCAAGAAAGCCACCAGGGCTGGTAGATGAAAACACTGTCATTACCGAAATAAGCAGAAATCAGCTAGTCCATCACATGCTAAAAGCAAAAGCAGACAAATAGCATTGCCTTAAATGTTTGGGCTGGTGAGGACCCCAAGGAGGAAGGGGGATTTCTTGTGGGGAGTGTTGCTTACAAGGTCGTAGCAGCTCCTCAAGCAGCCCCAAAGGTGCCACAAAGGCATCTCACACCCTTGGCCAGTGCCAAAGCTGTGACATTCACCGTCATCTCTGCCCTATCAGCCAACATATTTAATACCTGAAGTTCTTTATAAAGTCATTTAAGAATTAAAAATATAAAGCCAGAAAGCAGCAGGATGATCTTTGGAAAGCTTCAAGGAAATGCAGTGTGCATTAGTTTGTCTTTCTTGTGAAATAAAGGATTTGGCATATTTATTGACTGATAAAAAGAATAAATAAAGTGGTGTTTGAGCAGCTATAATCTCTCCCAATACAAAGAATTTGTGGAATGGTTAAAAAGAAGTAAGGGAACAAGCTGGAATCTCCTCTATTTTATAAACATAAATGCAAATAAGGAGTTCCCAAGTAGGGGATGACAACACCAGATTAAAAATAATAAACAGACACATGTATCTTTGCTTTGTCTATGGGGGACAGTTTGTTTTGAAAATCTCAAAAAGAAAAAGAATGCCAGGATTTGCAAGAAACCATGAAGAATTTAAGTTGTAATTCATTGAGAGGTGAATGTTGGCATAGCGATTGGGATTGCATAGGTTGTTTCAGGGTATTAAAGAATATAAATTAACACAGATGATAAAACCAAACTAGAACTTAATTTTTTTGCCTTGTATTTGGAAAAAGAGAAGTTATGAAGGTTAAAGAATTTACTAAATAAAATGAGGAAAACATGCATGACCTACGAAAGAAAAGCTGTCAAGCTATTATTTCTCTAACCAATTAATCACATCAGGCAAACACCACATGACCTTTTAAGAGTTTCCAGCCCTACAGACTGAATGCCAAATTCAATTAACTCTCCTGAGTTGCTGATAGTAGGGTAGGAGGTATGCTTTTGCACAGCATGGTATGATTTTGTCCTATTATTACATACACTGTTTTTTAAAAAAAAAAAAAAAAAAAAAAGAGGCAAACCACCTGAACAGCCAAGTAAACTATCAATTTTCATGGCATTCCCTTCCTATTATTCCTTTCAAAGTATTTAATCTGTCCTAAAGTTAGTTCTGCATGGAAGAACTTAAATTAGAAAAAAAACCAGCAGACCTATAAATCATACCTGGTTTTACATACCCCCGCATCAGAAGTTACCAGTCCACTGTTTAATTTCCAATCAATTAATTACTATTGAAATCCATTACAAAGTGTGCACAGAATAAATGCAAAAAATAAAATGTGAAAACTAAAACTTTATTTGAGTAAAGGCTGCCGCCAAAGTAGGATTTGTCTGAATTTTCTTTCAAATTTCTTCTCAAATACTGTCATTTAAATTGTCTTTAAAAGAAAAACTATTTTTTAAAAAATGAAAACTTCAGAGCTGTGATGTTCAGCTGACTTTTCTTATCATGGTCAGGAATGTTACAATTCTGAAAAAATTACTTTTCCACAATCATAAACCTAAGTCACGCAAAGCAGATAATTCACCAATGAAAAAAATTCCAAGATTTTTCTAATCTTTAACTATCTAGTCTTTTAAAATAATTTGCAGGAAAGCATGCACAGAATTCCACTGTAAACGAGTATTAGAGATAAAAAACCCAAAAATATTGTACGTATATAGTCTTCTCACTAACAGAATTAGACTCAACCAATTACAGAGAATAAACTTATTGAGAATGGTCAATTGACTTAAACTATTACTTACTGAATCTTTGAAAACATACTGTCACGAGCAATAAACAGACCAGGAATTCGTCTCACAAATTCAGTTGATAACTTCAAATGTATAACCTTCCTTCCTGCAAGCAGTTTATTTTCTCAATAGATAAATAAAACCTACTTTTATCAAGCATGCTATTATTTATTCATTTTTTTATCACATCTCTGAATAAAGGCACACAAAGAAGGGAGAGAAGTTTCATTATAAAACCAACCTGTTACTGGTGCCAACTCATCTCAAAGGATTTCAAGCATCACTTAATCGAACCTACAAACAAACGCTTACTTATTTTAATTGGATCACTAACATCATCTCTCTCAAACAGTTTCTTCATTTATGTTTACCTGCTCCCAGCTGAGTGAAAATAGGATGTGTATGTTTTATTATTGGGTAATTAAATTAAGCCTCAAAAAATACCATCTGTGATTGAGGATTCTATAATTAACATATGTTTACAGATATGGTGTCATCAAAATTAACCACACTCTAACCTCAATAAATGTGAATTTTGATCTTTTTATTAACTAATCTATTGAACACATTTTCCAAGAGCTTGACAAAAGGTCATTCCATTAGCAGCAAACTCTGGCCATAAGAACACTTGACACTGTGCTGAACTGCTCCAGCTACTTGCCAAATGCCAGCTCCAAGCCTTAGGAGGGGGTGGGGGAGGCACTATTTGTCTAAGCAGTTTTACATGGACTCTTCCACCTCCAAAAGCTGTTTACATTTTTCTATCCTGTGCAAACTACTTGCCACAAGTATACTACGAGTTCAGGATAAAATGATGACTATATAAGAATCATAGAATCACAGAATCACTAAGTTGGATAAGACCCACTGGATCATCAAGTCCAACCATTCCTATCATATATCCTATATTATAACACTACACACAGCAAAGGGGAGCATGAATACTGCTGAGCAAGCAAGCTGAGCTGTACCAGTTCATTTAACCTTACGCATTACAAGAATCCTCACGCAACAGCAATATAGGCTCCAAAAGCAAGTTGAGAGAGTATCATAATATGACAACTGCACCCCAGTTTCTCCTGGACTGACAAAAAGGCCACCAAAATACCTATGTGCATGCGGCAAAGCAACCACGTTGGCTGTTGCAGAAACACAGGCAAGGGACCCGTAGGGACACAGCCTAGACCTGGAAAAGTCCCTTCTCCTCAGATGCAGCAATCTTTCCTTGGTGATAGATGTTAGGCATCTACAGGAATCTTGGCTGCACTACCAATGGTATTTCAAGATGTGCTTCAAAGTATATTTTCCCCACTTGATTAATTTGCATAGACAGCACCCTTATTTATTAACTAATGAATCTGCAACACACAGCTTCCCAACCACATGACTAAGCTGTAACATGTCCTTAGCCATACATATCCCTTGATGAGAAGGCAGCGATGCATTTTGTGTGAGCAACTACACTCATACCATACCCACTCTTGCACTTCTCCCATCGCCTGTGGACAAAGATTGCAGTTTTTAAACTGTCTCTGCTCCCTGTTAGAAGTACAAGGTTCAGAACTACTCTGCTTTCCCAGCCAAAGTTGATGTAAGAGCAAGACCCAGCCTTCTCCTTGTGACATTCTCCTGTAGTTTTACTGCAGTCTCTAGACTTCCTAGAAAATATACTTTTTCATTTAGTTTTCAATGTCAAATAACTGATCTTAAGTGCAAACATTCCATACATTCTCTGGCTTTCTATTATTAAATGTGAGATAGCACGCAGCTCTTTGAGGCTGCAGTATACATTATACCGCAAAATTACCATGTCAACAACTAATTTTCCTTTACTTGTAAACAGTGCCTCTTTGTGAACTGGCAGATGTCTGCCAAATTACACTTTTACTTGTTGTTCATTGGGAAAAATATCAGTAAGATACAACCCTCTTGGTGCAGCAACCAGCAACAAAAGATGCGATGGAAAATGACTACACCAAAATCGACATATCTCAGCAGTAAAAGACAGTTCTGAAAACTGGCATGCAAGCAAGGGATCTCAGGCCCTTGAGGAGAGCAGTTGTCTGATAAATTCTTTACGAAGGGGACCTGTAATTCAAAACCAATCAATAAGTAGGTGCCAAATTCTCAGAGAATGCAGCACAAGAGTGTAACTGTTGTGCTGGCAGCACCTGGATTTCTGCTGGGACTCAGCTTTACAGGGCTCCCCAAAGCTCTTTTACCTTGCAAAGCAAGAATTAAACTCCACATAGGATGTTGTGAAAGAGCCTCTTAACGAAAACTGGTTTCTCCTCCATCCTGCAAAAAAGGTGAGGAGCTGGGAGGAAAAGGCTGAGCTCTCTCATGGCTACAACTCTGATAGCTGTGCAACACCCAGATGGTCCTCCAACCCTACTGTGATGTGCATGCTCTCTTTTCTGATGGTTTTTTTTCCAAAAAGGCCTGCAAGTCCATCTAAAGTAAACAAGAAAGTGTTATATCACCACAAATTCTTGACCATGCAGTGTCCCTCGAAGGAAGGACGTTCAAAAAAGACTTTTTTTTGTCTCTGATTTGCATCACTAGCAGCTAGGCAGAAGGCAATGAGCAAGGAATTTCTCCTGGTACATATGGAGGAAGGAGGGGGCAGGTGAAACCAAACCTTCAAAAATATTTATATGAACTGTCACAAAAGGGTGACGGTAACACACGTGGAAACAAGGGTAGACATATAAGGAACAAGCCAGAAAAGGTCTACATTCTAGTCTCAACACCACAAAACAGGAGGATAGGACATAGATGCTTGCTATAAATGGCAGGAAAAGGGGTCGACAAGTTCATGTAGGTAAAGGAAAAACTACAGTAACTGCTAGCAGCACCAAAAAGAGCACAAGTAACAGAAATTATATGAACTTTTTAATTGTAAGCACACAAACTGAAATGCAAGATTAAAATGATCCATTTTCATCATACGCAGGATCTGTTTACCGCTGCATTATCATCGCTATGTAGAGCCTATATATTCAGCATATGAAAACTAACCACAGAAAACTGAAAACAGTAAATGTGAACCAAATAGGCAAGCTGTATAACTTTGACAGCATGACTGAAAAGCCAGATTAGGCAGGTGGCTATAGAGACCAGCCTAGAAAAGAAGCTAGCCTTTTACTAAAAAAAAAAAATAATAATTAATCAGTCTGTCCATTGTGGACATTTAATTCCTTTATGGACTCAAAGCAGCCATGCAAAGGTAGTGCTAAAACAACAGAGAAAGAGAAATTCAGAAACGCAAGCATGAGAAAGGGACTGTACCATACAGAAAATCTCGTAAAACTAGAAACTATTAAATGGAAGCTGAAGAAGTTTGTTTGTGTCACAGGAATACAAATATTGCAACAAACAGTAAAATTTAATATCCTTCTACTAATACCCTTCCATGAAAGCTAGGTCTTGCCACAAATAGCCCAATCCAATACATTTCTATTGAAGCTCCAAATTAAATCCTCATATACCAGGGAGGACAAAGCAGCTTTCTGCACTGAACAATAGCTACCTTCAATTTGCATTTAAAATTCTCTAATCTAAGTGTAACTCCTGAAGCAATCAAATCTCATGTATTTTTATATTTCCTAAGTGAACAGGAAAAAAAGCAGACATGCAGGAGAGGGAAGCCACCTTCCACAAACAGTTATTGAGCTGACTTGAAAGCAAGGACAGTGATGAGATCCCACCAATGTGAATAAAATGCCTGTTTCAATGATACAGCTATCCAATAATGCCTTAGAAGAGGAAAACCAGATTAGGTATCCAAAGGGAAATGGTAAATCACTTCACAGTTAACAGAAACGATGACAATCTCTATAAAACTTCAGTAGTTCATAAAATTTAACTTAGCTATCTTAAATGCAAATCAGTAATCTGTCTTTAGTTTCCACAGACCACTACGACAAATACATGCATAATGATTTCCTTAGAGAAAGGAGGTTATGGTCCTCACTGGATAATTACAAGCAGGTTGTACTTTAGATTGGCCTTTCCACAGCAATGGTATGTTGTGGCTTTTCTTTGTTGTTTTGAGGGTTTGGGTTTGTTAGTTTGTTTTATGTTTGGTTTTTTTTTTTTTAATCGTGAAGTGTCAGACCTAAAACATCTTAGCAATGATTAAAGGCATCGTATGTCCTTAAGCATGTAACGTATACACATGCTGTAATGCTGGCTTGAAACACAATGACAGATGAAGTCAACGAACCAGCAAATCTTGCATCCAGTGATTCTTGTCTCTGTACTTAGCCATCATCTTCCTAATTAAGGCTTGGATAGTATTTCACTATCATTTTGTGGGTGTACTATATGATATCTGCACACTCCTTAGAGAATACAGGGCCTGAAAGAAAATCCCCTGGCCAAGGTCTGTCGATCTCATGCAGCGACTCAAGGGAGGTAGAAACCAACAGGCAAGGAGAGCATCAGCACTTTTTCTAGCTATTTCACAGTCAAGATTACATCCACTTGATTTGAATCAGCCTTGTACCATCATCTTCACAAATGCCTGCACCAGTAGAGTCTGTCTTAATCTCCAAGTACAGCTCCTAGACACAAAGATAATGACAACACTAAGGAGAAGTGAAAGAACTTGCTTCTGGTTTATAACGATAAATACTTTTGCCCCAACTGTGTCTAAAGAACTTGGGGAAAAATCCAAACTCTGCTTTAACATTAGGATTTCATCACTGGTAGCAAAGGGCTGCACAAAACAAATAACTTTTGTTAAAAGACATATGCTCATTCAATTATATTTTTGACTAGTCACACCTTCACATTCTTTTTAAAAACAAGATTTCTCAAAGTTGTCAATAGCTGTTTCAAATCTTTCTTTGCTGAATAACCCTCGTAGTTTCTATATTCAGAGCACAACTGATGCAGAAGTCTCTTAACACCCACTAAACTTGAATAATTTAAACTCTTACAGTCTTGTATGGCAAGATACAAAGTGACTTAATCATGAGGTATTCATAGCTTTCTCCTCCACAGAAGTATGAGACTCGGTGAAGAATATCATTCCAATACAAGTCCTCAGGCGGTTTGTTCCACATAGGAGATTGACTTGAGTTTTCATTAAAAATTCAGAGCCATAGACAAATCAAGTACTTTTGTTTTCGTATGCCTGCTTGCCTGGGCAGTTGGAGAATTCATTATTAAGCTCATTCCATTTCCAAACTAAGACGAGAAAACAGGCGAAGTTGCTTTAATGTGCCTGCATGGTGCCTGTTGTGTCTCATGAAACTTATTGAGCACAATTCAATTTTAAAATTGTCTTCTACTGCTTCAGTATTTAGAGTGAACACACCTACATCATAGCTACACTTGACTGCATAGAGACTACTTTCTAAAAAGGAAAACATGGCATCATAGCAGGACTTATATGTTCCCCTATTTCATTTTTATTCTACCTATGTGCTTCAAAAATATATAAATAAAGCATGCAAATGGGTCCCTTATGTCCCCAGGCACAAGGCACTATGAGTTTTGTAAGAAAGCAACAGAGGTAATCCTGTCTTTGGGCTGTCTGTCCAGTTTTGACTTCGGACAGAGATTTCCCAAGAGACAAATAGGTGTGAGTACTCAAACACTACTGATTGTCTGTGGAGGTTGGATATCAAGTTGTCTTTGAAAAAAACTCCCTACGGAGATGTTTAGCTCCTTTAAACATTTGAAAGGTCTGTGAAAATGAAAGGATATTAAAAGCATATGTGATTGCCTGTTACATAAATAGTTTTTGAAAGCATGCTGAGTTTAATGATATCTCAGTGGAGCAAAATGAAGCAAATCACTAATCATAGTTACAAAAAAAATTCTTATGTCAAAATATTTTCTCATTAGTTCCTTGGGTTTTTGCAAGTTAACAGAGGTTTTACCTGCTTTATAAGCAGGGACATTTAATCAACCGATTTTAAAAATGGATATTGATATGAATGTGCCCCAAAACAAACATAAGAAAAAAGAGCAAAGCACCACAAGAGTGATGAACAGTCCAACAAATACATCTGAGACAGCACAGTTCAGTGAATAAAACACAGGACTGAGGAGCCAGGGCACATGGACACGAAAACTTACACCCTAGGTCAGGGCAAAGGGTCACTCTAGTCCATTTCATAGCAGCAGCAGGTGCCAGGGGAGCAATGTGAGCACTGAGGACGCATGAACCAACACCCTCCCAGTGCCCAGCAATCAGCAGCTAAGAGTATCCCCCAGCAGCCGTGTCTCTACACATTTAACAGCCACCAACAGATCTGCTGCAACTTATCACTAGATGCTGTGAGCAGCTACAGCTCACTCGGCGTCTGTTCTTCTCCTTCCCTCCCTCCTCCTTTTTCCTTCAGTCCTATTCCTTTAAACTTACCTTTTCAAGGCAAGGACCATCTCTCAGGTTACTGCATTCATATAATACCTAGTTGTATGCAGCCTTGATCTCGGATAAGGCCTCTGTGAGTTATGATCTCTCGTAAAGCGTACGTATTAAGCAGGAAAAGAGTAATCTCTTGGCAAGTACCTGACGTTTGCCATAAAAGTCATCGGGCTGGCCTAAACAGGGAAGTTAACTTCCCTTTTTTTTTTTATTAACTGCATGCAAGGCTATTTGTACATCAGTTCTCAGTTACTACCAAGTTTTTGTGGTTTACCAAAGCATGTTTTAGCATGTCCCTTTTGAAGTGACATCTGGCAGTACATCTTCTATATCCCCTTAAAGCAGATATGGACGTCAATGTTCTGTTCAATATCTGGATTACAATCACATTGATTAGATCTGCGAGAGGTTCCACCATTTACCCTGAAACTATTTTCAGAAAAGATGGTAAGAGCAACAGAATTTGGCTTGAAACACATGAGTACTTGCCAGGCAGAACTTTCAAAGGATTGACACCTAAACAAATGAAATCATTCACTTGACAATGCCCCACTGCAAGCAATATCATCTTGGCTTTTATAAATGGAAAAGCAATTAAGAAATCACATCTAATTGGCTGAACTCTCAGTTATGCTACCCACTATTATGGAATAAAGTGAATCTCAGAGTCTTATTTTTAGTATAGCTGCACTACAGAACAGTATCTTTGACAAAATCTACTCTGCCCATCATCTAAAAGGCCATTCTGCTCCTGTGTAGTTAAAGCCACTAGCAACTAGCTGTTATACTACACTGAGTCAATACCATACCACAAAAGTAATATCACAGATTTAACACCACAAGGATAAAAAAATCCTGCTCTTCCTAAGTTAATAACAGAAAGGTGCAATGTGGCACCTCCAGGCTTGGACATGAAGAGGCTACAAGGAGAACGGAGAGTTATAGAAGATGAAATGACTACAAAGTTAATGCTGGAAACCCCCTGGGATTGTTAACCACCTGTCCACAAAGCAACAGCACTTCTGTGATGTCCAGTTGCAGACATGCCAGCAGTGGATTTACTAATTAAGCAGCAATACAAGCACAATAATTATAGCTACCACATCATTCGATATTATCCCCTAATTATTTTCAGTCATAATTTTTCCACCTTAGAATACAACCAAAACCGGTAAAGGAACTTTTTACAGTTCTTACTGATTTTTTGGCTTTTAGTGTGAGAAGGGATATCATTCAGTGAAACTATGATCAGAGAACTCACCAGCTTTCATGTGCCTGGGCACAAAACCTGGCAATCAACATGCAGACCAAGCTCCCTACATCCCTACCACTGCTCTCCAGACGGACCAGAGTAGAACGAATGTCTCCTGCCTCCAACTTCTTGCAAGACTGCCAGCACATGCTAGGAAGATAACCCTTTCTTCTGTGAAGACGGCATTCAGACCTAAGGGTCTTAGTCTGTGAATGAAATCCCCTGGCATCACGATAGAGGGGTGGCGTTTTACCACCACTTGCTGCTGAGCCACTACAACCTATCTCCCACCACACAAAGCTGTGAGTTTTTCAGTTGTATAAGGAAATTATCTCAGCTCAATCATTTGAATTAATGTAGCCCCAAGCAGGCACACCGGTCCTGCAACGTCCTTTGACAAAGACAGCTGAGTGCCCAGAGCATGTCACCATAACCCACATGATTCTGTTCACAGTACAATCGCATCCCAAAGCCCTGACCCCAATTTATAAGCCTCTATATAGGCACAACCTGTGAGCCTCCGATAACACCAACCACAGTCTTCCCAGTCTATGAGAAACAGAAAATGAGGAAATTAAGCAAATCCACCTCAGCTGATGTGGGCTCCCTTAGTGATTTCCTTATCAGCAGATCTCCCTCATTGAAGATCCCTCCAAGTGCTGCTGGCTTAGGCACATATTGAAATGCAGCTCGACTCCTTCTGAATGTGGGGTTTTCAGATCAGGGATCAGAAAAAGTAAAGGGGGAAGTAAGAGGAAAGAAAAACTAAATCAGGATGCGATCCAAACACTGCCAAAAAAAAAAAAATCAATAAAAGCCTCACTATTAACTTCAGTGAGTTTTTTATATAGCGGAGAAGTCAAACAGACTGAATGGCAAGCAAATTGATTTGTTAGATGCTCAGATACCATGGTGAATGATGCCTTGGGCAGAGACTAGAGATTACTGATCTCCACTCATTATGGTTTTCATATATTATACATCACACACACACATGCTACTTTCCTAAATAGTTTTGAAAAGAGAAAACACCAGAATAAAAGCATTCTGTATCACCTCATTAAGCATGTCAAAAAATACTCAAGAGAAAATATCACCCTTCATCTTCGCTTCTGCCTCCAATATCAGATGTTCCCATTATTATTTTAAATAGCAATAGGCTGGAAAAAATGTAGAACAGTTGAGACTTTTGCATTAGAAATATTCACTAGCAACAATTACTTCTTGTCAAGCCACAAAAAACATCATGAAATTGAGTTTAATTTTGAATGTACACAGAAACAAAATAAACCTGACCATTTTTCAATTTCTAATTCACTTATCTTAGCAAGTACACATTCCCATAGGGTATTTTAAAAGATTTTTTGCAGACACTACGGAAAAACAGGATTAAAATAAAGGAATAATTTCTTCAGTTCTGAAAAGGAAATATTCATATAAACCATAGTAACAATAGAAGAAATAAGCCAGTAATTGCAGATCTTGGTCAAGAAATCCAGGCAGACATGGCTATACAACATTGCTGTTGCCACTTGTACTTCATCATTATGGTTTGTTGTCTTGTACATTGTTTCTCTGGAGTCATGGTAACTCCCCTAAATTTCTCTTTCTCAGAACAAACAGGAAATTGAAAAGTTCAAAGCTGATGAACTTCATTTTTAACCAAAAGGACTAATCCTATGGCTATGATTTTGCCACCATTGTCTGCGTGCTCTTGATGGGGCTTCTTCTGCCAAGGGCCAGGTACAGCCACAGTGCTGGTGATGTACCAAAGAGGAATAGCACTGTTGTTTAGATAATATTGCCAGTCAAGCCAATAAACTACTCCATTGCATCATGGCCTCTTGCTTTTTAAAGCACGTTTCATGAGATAGATGGTACTGCTACCATTTCTACTTTTGCCTTTCTCAACACAAACTGTCAAAATCGTCTTACAGAGGCTATTTTCCACCTCAAAGACTGATTAACAGCTTATGAAAAAGAATGCTTGTCCCATTAAATCTTTGTTCTTCTAAATCATTTATATGTCCCATTCATTGATTTTCACGTTCTTACAACACCCACAGTGGTGCCGTATGTAAAATGCCTGATTCACTGACTTCCATTTGCTCATGAATCACTCTAATCTTTGGGGGCTACAGAACTAGTGCACTCCCAACACAAATTTTCACTTTGCACTTACAGCTGCCTGTAATCTCCCTGCCATATGCAGGGAAACTGTTCCTCCTCCAGCAGTCTTCCCTGGCAGCTCCACATCAGCTGCCGTACACCACACTTAGCAGCTCCACAGCTTGTCCCACCAGCTTCCTTCTCTGCAATCACCCTAAGTTGCTCCACAATCAGCAAATTCTCACACTTTCCCCTTGCCAATGTTATTCCAATCATACATGCACATCTAGAACTAGACCAAATGGTAATATAAACATGGTGTGATGTGGGCGATTATGTCTTACAGTTGTGGAAATGAAGAATTAGGAAACATTACCGTTCTAATAGCATCAGCATGTGATCCTTGTATAGAGGAGATTCAGTACCATAATTCCACTCACAACATACAGAGCTGCAAGTTCAACCAGTAAAACCAGAACAGAAAAGACTACATACACTTCTGCTGTTATAACACTAAGTTTGTGCTGGAATGGCAGGTTTTATACTTCCTGATCCTCTTTTTGAATTATACAGCCTCAAAGATGCAGCCAAAGTAACTGCTTGCATTCAAACACTTCAAGTATTTGGTTTCAGGATGATGGTTTGGGTTTTGGAAGGATGGGAAACGAAGGTGGTGTGAAGGGCATTCTTTGCTTGGGGTTTGGTTTTAGGGTGTGGGGTTTTTTATTTTTAAAAAAAAAGAAAAAGTCTCTTTATGGCAGGTTCCAAGTACACAGAAAAACCTCCCAGAAATTTGGTTAGTCTAATAACTGAAAACTATTCTGAAGTACAAAACTGCACTGCTGTCCCCCAGGGGCTCCTCAAGATAGGATCGATCCAGTAAATTAACATTGCAGTTTCTTGCTATCTTTAAGTCATGCTAGCGCTTTGCACTGAGGCGCAGCCTCTCCTGTAAAACATTCTGCACTTGCTCAGCTGCACTTGTCCTATAATCACAACAGCCCTTCTGAAACACAAATCACACCACTTGTATAGCTCATCAGTCCATCAAAAGCCACAAGCTATATGGCTTGCGTTTTTCCTTCTCTTGTTTTTTTTTTCTTTTTAATTGCAATACTTTGGACACAAGTAGCTTTTCCCACCAATGAAATCAGTTATGAAATGAACCTAATATTCAGATCAGACTCTATAATAGAAGGGACTGCTCATACTATATATGATATTTCCAGATTATATCTTAGCATGGCTCACTGAGTCATCACTATAGCATTCTAACTAAATCAAAAATTAAACAAAGCAAATCAGTCAATTAATGCAGCTGCCTCTTGCTCTGTGCACATATAATCTTTTCAAGTCCATTCCTTAACTTAATTTGGAGCAGGGAGTGCTCAGTGTCTAGGAAGAAACATTCACCTTGCAGAGCTGGCTCCACTGTCACAGTATAAGATGTCCAGCTTAATGTTTGAAATCACTGCTACATAAATGTGACCTCAGCCAGCCAAAGATCAAGCCTGAAAGCTAGTCTTTTCTGTCAGAGAGGCTACTGAATAGTACCCAATATAACAACCACTACTTAACACCAAAATTCAATATTCTGCTTTACTCCTTCAAGGCAGAGAAGACATTTTCTTCCCCAAACCTCTGCCAAGCGTGGACAACACACTAGGTATCTACTCGTTTGTTCACCTGTTTGATAACTGGCTACACTCACAGCCAGAATGGAAGCAAGATGCAAAACTCTTTGACCCTCAATAGACATCGAATTGAATAACTTGCTGATCACACACGTAGTATATAGTTTTCAGCAGGTATAATCTAAGGAAAAGGAAGGATGGGTTAAGCACATAAGGAAATACTTTGCCCCCAAGAAATACTTCCTAAATCTTCACCAGAATGCCTTCTTTTATCATTACAGAGATGGATCCAACTCCATCAAATGCAGTTAAGGAGATGTTAGAGATTGGTTTTGTTTTTAAAGCAAAAAAAAAGGCTCCTAGAAGTTCCTTTCAGTATAAAAGCTAAAACTCCAAGTCACTGGCCACTACTCATGGGTTTGGATGTCCATAGTAGTGCTCGTAAAAGAGAGATGTAAGCCCTAGCACATATAACGCAAAGATGCTCTCCCTTCCAATGTAACAGTCACACTAGGTCAAACCAAAGCTGCATTCAGCATCCTGTTCCTGAAATACCCACAAAACAGCCATATTCAAACTTTCCCTCAGCTGAGATCCAGGCTAAATCTAAAAGGTACAGGCAGAGGAAGTGGGTAAATATTCCTGTTCCTCAATAGAGATAAGAGCATTTCTCCCTTTTTCACAAAAGTGCTTGCACATTTGCTTTTCAATTCAAAACATACCCTCTTTTAATTCCCCATTCCCTCCTTGCATGCACATGCTCCAAGGAAAAAAAAATTCTGAACTAATGATGAAAGAGGCTCTAGTCTTATTAAAGTCAGTGTAGGAGCTTTGCAATGGACTTAAATGGGATTAGAGCATTTATCTAGATTAACAACACTTAATAGCACAGCTACTAAACAAATTGCTCCGTATACAGAAGCGATGACTATATTTTGTCGACTGGTCACTTCTCCCCCTCTCTCCTATCAGCATCTGCAGTGTCCATGCACATTCTACTCCACAACATTTCCCCATTTTCCCTCAGTTTCCTGGTCCATCTGGATGAACACAAGTGCTGCTGATTCACAGACACAATCGCATCAGACAGCTCACCAGCTCTCTGAATACAAGAAGCTGGGTGATATTCCTCCCACCCCCTTATTAAAGGTGCTAGTTTGGGTCCTTTTCCTTCACACACCAAGGCTTTCCAAAAAATTTGCAGAAACTGTATTTTAGAGCCCTACTGCCTTTGCTTGGTTCAAGCTTTACATGGGTGAAAACGTTTGACAGACCATGTGATCATGCACATCGCTGCCCTAAGGAAACCAAACTAGGATGTCATATTTTCAACAAATGTAGAGACTGAATGTGACTTGTTATAACTACAAAACTAAAAGCCTAAGGACTTACACTTCACCTTGCATTTGCTAAGAATTGCTGCTATGGTGAATGTTCAGCAGTGCAAGCTAACAAGGGAGCCATAATATCAAGCACAAAGGCAGAGTCCTACTTGGATATATTTGCATCATTTCCTTGTATTTGATATTGTTTAGATAAATCCACGTAATTTAACTTCACAGATAGTTTTGCACCTAGGCAACTGATAGTAGATATCCATCACTAACCACAGACTCCTGCATTTTGGACCAAGTGTTGTGAAAGGCAGTATTTTCCTAACAAAAGCAGCTGCAGAGACCTTTACACTGATATATGTTTGCCAACAGGTTTGTCCCTGCTTGTTCTTTTACTGTGCCAAAGAGCTTTCCTGGAATTTTCTCTTTTATTTTTGTTAATGTTCCTGTCCACTAAGTCAAAAGTCACTATTACAGCAAATTCAGGTCCACACAGCACCCTGTGCTTGAATGCTTTGCAACACATTTTACTAGCTATTACACTACTATCCCAAATGGTTTTCCTTTTTCACTCTCTCCATCTCTTTGCAAGTCGTCATCTCACTGGCAAATATCACCAAGTCTTCACCTGATTTTGAACATGAATATAATAACGTAAGGAATCAATTATGGTTTATTAATTTTAAGACATTTTCTGCCTGATTCCTTCTCATACAAAAAGCATTCACATATAATCTAGAACATGCAGGGAATACAGAGTAATTATTACATAGTAAGAGCTACCATTTAAATGTGAGCAATTTATATTTAAAATCCTGCTTATTTTTCTTAACATTCTATATTAAAGTTGATTAAAAGTATATACTAATACTGCCTTGTAATTACAAGAGTAAAATTCAGTATTTATTCCAAAGTTAATGAGTATCTATAACTTACATTAACAGGGAAGCAGTAAGTTATAGTAAAATATGATTTGCTGCACAAAAAACCTAGCAGAAATTCTATTCCAGCATGCCAGGTAGTTCCAATTCTCAAACTTGAAAGTTACTGCCACAGATGACAGTTAGAAATAGGCGATTCGGACACAGAGATGGCTCTAGCCATTCTTTCAGTCCATTGATGAAGAGAAGTATCATCTGAACACTGCTTTTGTACTGTCTGTAAGAGCTTCAGCATCTGTAAGCAGGGCATAAGAAATGTAAGGGATAGTTTAAGAATGAGGCATGAAATGCAAACCCCAGCATGAAAAATACCGACTTGGTAAGGGCAAGTACCCCTGCGTGCAAGAAACACACTCTGGGTGTTGGTCTCGGCACCAAGTTTCAGCCCAACTTCTGAGCAGAACAACCTAGAGTAGGGCAACTTTGGGGGATACTCTCCATCAAACAGGTCAGTTCTGTTCTCCTGAAGTTAGATGAGTTAAGAGTCCCACAAACCCACATGGGCTTTCATTTTAGCTTTGTTTTCACCATGAAATACAAATCACTAATCTCTAGAAGGACTATGAAAGAATATTTTAATACTTCTTTGAAGGAAAAGTAGAATGAGCTTTTGTAACTCCCGTTTTCCCAGGCTTGGACAATTGCCTCACAGCCGCTGGCCACAGGCACATCTGTGCACGGATTAACACAAGGCTCACATGCCAAATAAGCCTGCTCAAGTGAACCGCGAGTGGTAACAGAACAGCAGAGAACAGAAAATTTGTCTGATGAAAGCCTGAAGACAGCATCACAGAAGCAACTCTGAAATACCAGCCCCATCTGGAACACATACTTAGTCATCACTGGAAAAGAGAACATGCCTTCTTAACATTTTATTTCAGAAGGTACACACCTGTATTTCTAAAGAAGTGTGATTTAGTTATTCTACACAGATGTAATTAACATCTACAGAGTAGATAATATCCTTCACATCTTCTTCTGGTTACTAATTTAGCCAATCTTTAAAAATGGAGGCATGCACACTGGAAAGCCAGACTCATTACCTTTGCAACAAAGACCACCAGTTGATTCCCACTAGGACCTGGCCTTATTAACATTAGTTTTAAATTACTAAGTCACAGATGTACTCATCAGTTGCTTGATGAAGATTCATTTGCCAACCTCATCTCATAAAAGGAGTAATTAACATGCAGACATTACAGGCTGATGATTAAAGTTGTTATAATGCAGGACTACAGACAAATAGTGAGGCACCTGCGTATCTGTAACAACTAAAAGCTCTCTCAAAAGTTCCAATTAACCAGCATAATTGTAAAAAATTAAGTAAAAGGCACTGAATTGCATCAGTCATGGGCCTGCTCTGTGCACAGTTGGACAAATAAATTAAAGCCTACAAGTGCAGCACTGCTACAGTTGTAATAGTTTGAGGACAGAAAGGGCTATGTCATTTATTTGACTAATTTATTAGGAAAGATTGGTCAAGTCTCCATTCGCCAGATCTGACAAAGCGGAAGCAAACTCCACACTAACTAAATACAGGTTAGAGACAATTGCTCTTAATTAGCCTAATTATGTTATTCAATTAGGCAACTTTAGGGAAAGGGTGGTTAGCACCTGTGGAGGAAAGAAGGGCGTTGAGGGGGAGAGAAGAAAGGTTGGCAGACGTGGAGCAAAGAGGTCGGACCTGAGGAAGACAAGAGGGTCAGCAGGGAGTGAGCTGAGAAAATAATAGATCAGAAAAGCACATAGACACAAAGGGAACAGGTGTTTCCAGTCAGGGTCTAGCACCAGGAGCCAAGGCTGTCCATTAAGCCCAGGGAAAGAGGCTGGGTTTGGTCTGCCTGCACCAGCTCTAGAGCTCTCCAGACTATCAAAGACACTCACCCCCATGACAGCCTCTCAACGGGAGGTCGGAAGACAGACAGTGTGAAAATCCCCGAGAAATTCCCGAGGAACATCCTGGGATCAGCTGGGGTGTGCAAATCCACCTGGAAGCTGGTGTTGATGCACAGTGCAGCAGCCTGCCTGCACATCCAGCCCCAAATTAACTTCCAGGCACTGCTGCTATGGGAAGCAGCAAATGGCTGGAGACTTTCCTCCCCAAGGCACTGCTTTTCTCTCCTTTGCTGCACCAGATGCCTGTCTCAGTCTGTAAGAACTACTTGCCACAAAGCCTCTTTTTATTATATATTCTTGAGTGTTTGAAGGACTAGACACAGCATGTGATACACAGAACAAGAAACCTATAGACATCCTTATCAAGTGACAGAGACCCTTATTGAGCAGCAGGTTTGATGCACAGCTAAAAAACTTAGTATTTCAACGTAAAAGGGTTTGCTTGAGTAGAAATTTAAAACTGCATCTCTGTAATAAGATCAAGAGTACCTGTGTCGCTTTATTTTCCTGGCCCTTTTAGGGGTATATCTGCACTGCACCACACATCACACTGCAGAATGCTGCAAGCAAGTGGCAGCTCCTCTCAAAATGGGAACTATATATTCAAGTGGGAGGAAGGGCTGAGCCCTGGGACACAGCAGCGAGCTGACAGACGTGCAGTCTCCAGGTCCGGAGGCAGTGACTCTGCACAGAGCTGTGTTTTGCCATGCAGATGTGCCAGCCCATTCACAGCTGGAGTCACAACTGCAGAGCATTCTGGTGTGCATTGCAGATGCTCCCTCTCCCTTCTACAGAGGGTACTTCAGCATCCCATGGTCTGAGTAGGTCTTATTCACTTGCAAACGTTTCCCAGCATGATCATTCTTCAAAATCTAAATTCACTGGTATAAAGCAACAAAACACACAAATGTTGATTCTTTTTTTCCCAAGTAATATTTTTCTTACTACATAAAGTTAAAGCAGGGAGAGGTGAGGAAGCATCTCCTGTCAAACACAACAGTTTATACACCTCCACATCTTGATCTTTCTCCATTTTCTGTCTTACTGCTGTCATTTAACAACTCACAGGCATTTACTGATGAGTCGTTCATCTCCAGACACACTCCTCTCCTCTGTTCGTTTTCCTTGCAGCCAACAAATAGTCAAAAGCACTACACATGCAAGAAGCATCCAATAACCAGGTAAACACTGTGTATTTACAGAGCAACTCCATCACAGAGGCATCACTGTGGACTTGTGGATTTAGCCTGAGCATATTTACCAGGAACAGAAAAACAAAGACTTGGGTAAGTAAAAGGCACTACATCACTAAAGCCTGAGGACAAAAGAAAACCCCAGAACCAGCAGACAAATTTCACAGTGAGACTGGTTTCCCAGAAAAGGATATAATGAATATATGATACTATTGGAAAAGAAAACAAGTGCCCTCATAAGGTACATTAACTACACTGATCTCTACCTTCCAGTAACAAGCACTCAGATTTCAAGCTAGACATTCTTCAGCAGCTAAGCTTTTCTAAACATATTCAGAGACAGATGCTATTTTCAGAGATGCCCAGAAGTGTTTTCAGAAGGCAAAGACAAAAAAAGTCAATGATGAGCAATAACTGTATAATCCAGTGTCTGTATTGCCCATCTGAATGTCAGTAGTTAAATGCACAATTCGCCTTTGACATTTTGCTTTCCAGATCGCCTGCCTGCTCAGTGCTCAAGCTACGAATTTGCTGAGCTAATCCTGATCTGTTGAGAAGTTTTATCAGTATCTCAGTATTTAGTAGCAGTAGCAACAATGCTATGTGAAAACAGAAAAAAAAAAAAAAAGAACAGCTGGAGTGTTACATATATATATTTCCTTGCATAACCACCAATATAAAAAGTAAGGACAGGCTGGGGATGTATGTGGTCAATGAAAAGTGTCTGCACTGAAATGAGAAGCACCAGGATATACAGACCTTACTATTAATGAGAAGAATTTACTTAGCTAAATAGCCTGCAAAATCTAGTCTTTTGGGGATCTGCTTTCAGTGTGAAAGCACTGTGTGATGGAGTCTGTACATAAGAAGCAAAGAAGAAACCCCTGAAAAACATTGAATAGCTACTATTCAAATAAGTAAAGCTTTCACGCATTATGTGTATTACACTAAAACAGGACTCAATGACATTAGAGGCAACTCTCTGTATCGAGTGGCTCTGCAAGTGCAGGAATACACTCCACCACCCTCCTGCAAACCAGAGCACAGAATATTTGTTCATTCAACATGGGGTTTAATGAGTTGGAAAGCAGCCTGGCCACAGAGACATGTACCCAATTCAGAAAAATAAAAGCATGGAAACTTTCAGAAGCACAAGTATTAAATTTTGGTATACATTTAAGAGATAGGAACTTAGAAGTTTGGATGACATTCAGCTGCAATAAACCTGTTCTGACCAGCTCTTCACCTTTATGAAGATAAAAAGGTTGAAAGATAAATCTGATCAGAAGAGTTTCATTTACATCATACTTGTTGATCTCTGGCAGAAGGCACAGTGTGCAATAATCTTTTGGGCTTTGGATAAGTACTCCATAAAACATCATTTCCAGTAGGTTATGTAGAGTTTCATAGGTTTTTTTTTTATTAGTGCTACAGATCAGAGTGCTAATAAATCATCTCACCATAACACCTGTATACTAATACCTATTTACTCAGCTTCTCCTTGAAGAAGACCTTTAACTTGGATTAAGGAGGAACTACAGAAGACTGGACCTGAAAGCTTCCTATGCTGAACAAAGAAGCTGAAGGGCACGACACTCCAGAGGTGCAGCCCTCAGCCAGATACACTGGTCACAACACCCTAGACAGAGGATAGCAGGGCCAGCTCAATCTTGGACCAAGCTGCAGCCAGAGGACTGTTTACTATCACCCATTGTCCTCCCTCTGACAGTTGCCAAACACCTGGTGATTAAGAAGGTGAATAAAATTACCTACAGCAGTGCCCCAACACAAACCATAATTTCAAGGATGAATTTTACAGGCCCTGCCTGTGCCAGTAAAGGCCTCCTATCCTCCATTTGAGCCGTTTAATACCACAAAAAGTCAAGAGCCTTCTTTGGCCTCATCACTACTCCTGGAAAGTGGTGGTACTCACTCCACAAGCAGCTCCTCCTGATGAGGCTGTGAGAAAAGGTGCTCCTCACACGTCAGGAAAGCACAAACTCCCTCACTTCTAAAATCTGAATTTCAGAGCCAGACAGTAAGATTTGTGTTTTGAAGTGCTTTATCTTCAATAGAGACCTCATTTTCTGATTCAGAAGAGCCTTCTAATAATGGATTGCATAGATCATAACTATTTCCATTTGGTGCTTTTAGATACAGCAAAAGACAATTATTGACAAATTATGTTTTTTAAATAACTTAGGATGGTGGGAGGAGGGGGGATATCACAACCAATTCATCTGTTTGCAAGGAAAAGCATCCCAGTAAGCATCTCCTTCATAAAGGAGAAAAAAATACAGAAAAATTCTGCTCACTAAAACTCAAGTTCTACCACAGAGGCCAACAGCAGACAGCAAAAGCGGAGCTCAGTAAGTCACTAACTAATTGCCTCCTCATGAGAATAATGCAGCTTTCATATCAAGGACAGAGTTATAGGTCTCTGCAATAAATTGTTCAGAAATACAATTAGAAGATAATGCAACTGAACAAATACTTCTTGTGGAAATGAAGGACATAAAACTTCAAATTAACCAGTGCCTGAATTGCCTTTGTTATTGATCACATCTCATACAAGCTTAAACCACCACAGTTCAACAAACCCAACCTAGAACTACAGGGACATTCAAGCCAAAGCTTGCACCAACTGTACCCAGGACAGAAGGACAAAGTTGCTTGCACATTTTTAATTCAGCATCTGCTCTTCAAGATGGTGTTGGTATGTTGATACTCAAGCAGTTCTCACTGGTATTCAAGTTAATCTACAATTTGTCATATGAGCCCAACAAAGAGAACAGCAAATTGCAGCTGGGGTAGCAGGAGGTGGTAACTTACTGAAGAAAGTCTATATGGGTCCTTGGAGAAGGGTATCTCTGTTCTTTTACTGTATTGATGTGTATGGGTAAGGAGTCTTGGCTCTTTAAGCTGCATGCCTGAAGGTGCACCCTGTGAAAATGCCTTCAGGCACCAAACCTGTATGTATGCATAATTTATTTTTTGCATGAGTGAGTAGTTTCAACACCTCTGGTGTTTGCCAGAGAATCAAAGCATTAAAAATTAAAGCAAACTGACTACTCTCGTCCTACAGCCAAACAGCACAAACACATGTCATCACTCATCTCTGCAGTTACGGGTGCTGAATAATCCCCCATTGCTTCTAAAAGCAAAGACCAGCAGTCCAAGGAGAAAAATATTACAGGTAGTACAACTGAAACAGAAGAAGGAAACTGGCATTTAAATACCTTCAGTCTCATATGAAAACCTACTTCTTACAGTAATCAATAACTGCCATGTCCCCTCAAACTGGCAATTTTCTGCATGACCAAACAGGACTATTGTTACCCACTAGAAACTAAATACCACCAGTGCATCAGCATCTCAAGGTAAGCCTCACTCAAACACTTATCTTTCTATGCTGCAAGTCGTTGAGGATTTTAAAACCACGGATGGCTTAATAAAATTTACCAAGGATGAAGAGGGACTAGAATAGCTCTTTTTTTCCTAAAGTCAATGGCAAAAATCAAGCTAATTAAAATCATGATCTAAGTCAGTTTTAATTGTTAGCATCTTGGGCAAAATACTGCTAGAGCAGAGTTGTAGTTGGTTTCCAAGTTAGCCGTCAGCATGACAAGGGAAGGGGCTGGAAGAGATGGAGGAAGGCACTAATAGTAACAGAAAAGACAAGAGACCTTGGTCCACACTGTGGGCACAGGATTTGTATCAACTCATCATGCCTATCTGACAGCAAGCCTGGCCCAGAGCAAGAATAAAACCAGGAGGGAAAGAGGAAAACTTAAAGGGAAGCCAAAAAATAAACATGCAAAGATACACAATCAATAAAAATTTAAAAAAAAAATGGATAAAGCAGTTTCAACCAAATTTTCTCCGGAGAAGCGTTTTCAGTGAACATGTGACAAAAGCACTTTGTATCGAGCACTACAGATGTTTCCTAGAAAGCAAGTCCTCTCACCTAACCAAGCAGAGTGGGAATGCCGGGAACATGAAATCAAACAGAAATATCCCATTAGTCTGGTAAGTGCCACATCAGGCTGTGGGATGAGTCTCCCAAGGACACCCTACATATCTATATGCCATCTGCATTACAGAATCACCTCAGTTGTCTTTGTCCAGGACAATAAAATGCAGTGAATGTGACAACAGCAATATTTGCAAGGGGCTGGAGGAGAGAATGCAATAACTACATCAATACCAAGAAATTAATTTTGCCCAAGGCACTATGCTTATTTTACAAGATGCCTTGCAACAAAAGCAACATGTCAGTCACATCAACAGCACAGATACATCAGCCACAGGGCACTTGGCCAAGCAGGCTGGACCAGCAAGTAATACTGATAGCAAAACCACACAACATGATGCTGTTCTGAGCACCCCTGACAGGAGCAGTCCAAATCTAAAAAAAACCAAAAAACAAAAAACAATGAAACAACAACAAAATTATACCCACAGGACAGAAGCTAAAAATAAGGTTTGGCAACACTTCTTTTCACCAGCTTTTCCTCCGGGCCTGAAAGGGAAAAGCTTGCAGCAAGCAATACCTACCACCACATCAGGTTCAGGATCACGACTCATTAATTCCCAATAGTTCACATACAGCTTGAATAAAGACATTATTCTAGGGAGGAAAAGCAAGGGTGAGGACCTATTATAACTTTAAAAAGATTGTGGAGTGACCAGCTGGAAGGCTGAGTCCTTAACGGAGGCTGATTTTCCTGCCTCTTCCCACGTGCTTGCTCTGGTGGTACAAGCTGCCATCCCCTGCCCAACGACAGATGTGCTGTGTGAGCTGTGTCGAGACACTGTGGGTGGGACCAATTGCCAATCTGGGGATAAGGGAGGAACTTTTCTTTGCAGGAAACACTGGCAAGGTGCCCATGCCCTTTTTGCTGTGCCTTCCAGTACTTTAGGCCAATCAAAAGTAGGTTCTTGGGACTTACGAAGTCCTTACAAAAGCACAAGAAGGATTTACGTGTTTGTGATCCCACCTCAGCTTGTGGACAGCATCCCACAGAGGCAGAGAATCTGAAAAAGGGATCAGTTTCCAGAGGTAGCCAAGGTGCGGGAAATAATTAATGAACCATGTTAGCCTACGGAAAGAGATGGACAACCAGAAGTCTTCGCAGTACCTTTAACATCTTTTCCAGACAAAGCAAAATGGATCAAGACACGACCCGATTCGTATAGGACAGGCTGAGAAGAGACAAACCTGAGTACAAGCAAAGGGGAGTGTTTAGTACCAGAGCATGCAGGGAAAATCCTGTTACTACAGAATATGGGAACTTAGCTACCACCACACTACATCAAAAGAAAGCTCATGAAGTTCCAGTGTTCTACTTTAAAATCTTCCCCACGCCTTACTCATATGCCTGCATGTCCCGATCAATTAGCTTACGTCAAAGCCTTGTTACACACGCACAAAGTTTTAATTGATTTACTCAAGTCAGTGAGCAAGGAATAATTACATCTTGGAAAATAAAGCTGGGCAGACTAGGGCAGCCCTCTTCATTGCTATGAGACTTAAAAGTTCAAAACAAAGGCAGATCTGGTTTCATCCCACAGTTCAGTTGTGAGCTTCAAACTGCCTGGTGCTCTGAGATGATGTGTTAGCTGGGTCTAATCATCAGCCAACCCACTGATTTTTCATATCAGTGCAGCCAGGGTATTAAGCCTACAAGCAGAGTCATGTTCCATATAAAGATATTGTTTATCTGGCAATAAACTTACACTAATCAAAGTAGTATTAGCTTGAATTTATAAAGCATGAGCCATTTTCTCTACATGGTAAAACACAGACATCCTATAGCGTACTGCAAGTATGAAAATGCATATAAAACTAACTTTTCCATGCCTTGTGGCGGTACTAGGCAGTCAGGGTCAAAAATTGATGCCACCACCTTTTAAAGACACTTCCTTCCCACTGCATCAATGTATTGACCATCCTTCAAGACCTTTGAGTCCATAGTCCTTATGCTTGTGGATAAAGGCAAAACATAAATAAAGGAGGATAAATATGAAGAGAACGGAAGAGGCTGGATTATGGACTTTAGCTATCATAATTCCCAAAGCCAAGTTTTGAAGCACACACTACTCTAATACCTCAGAACTGCAGAAGCAGCAGAGAAGTAGCAGCTGCCTCCAAGGCCATCCAGCCTAGAGTACACTGAAAAACTTCACGCCACACTGTTTCAGTTGCAACGGTGATCTTTGAAGCTGCAAACTAAACACAGGATTCTGCTACCTTTTATTCACCAACATGGTTTTCTACTGATTTGCAAGATCAGATTTCAGGAGCCAAATCTATTTATCTTACATACTTAAGTCTCCATTAATATCACCGGAGCTATCAGGGCAATTTGTCCTACACACAGAATCTGCCCACATAGCTGAATCAAGCCTCAATACAAAATTTACCACTTCTTCTAGCTCTCTTCAGACTTATATTAAAGCACAATATTGATTCAACACAAAAGTACTACTTTTTCTAAAGAAAAAAAAAAGACCAAATACTAAAATATTCATCCTTCATTCGTCACAACAGAAGTCAGCACCAAGAAATGCAAAGTCTATCATGCTCCCACTGAGGATGTTACTCAGCAAGACTGATACTGAGCAGCACAAACCATGTTTCAGTCTAACCAGGTTCAACTTCTGTTATTTATAAGATGTCACCCAAATAAACACAGATATGCTATCAAATCTCTTACCTGCAGAGTTATTCTAATACATGCAAGTACGTGCACAATGATAACTGAAAAGGTTTAAAGCAGTAATAAAATCAGTAATTAGAGTCTACCAAGAAGGCCGAAGTGTTTTAAGAAAAGTAATATGAAAGAATAGGGTATTTCACATACAGTGCAATAATTTGCTGAGGAATTAACAGCAACAATTTTACCAACTTTATGAAAGAGGAGTAATGCATTATGTTCTCTTCTTAGTGACAGAGGTACTACCTTGACAAACAGCTCATTCATACACGTCTGAATGAGAGGGATGGAAGCGTGCTATGTTCTGTTGATTTCTTTTATAAGCCTTTTGTCGCTCACTCAGTCTTCCTCATATGCAGTCAATTGCTCGGTCTGAAATACATTTAATGTAAGAATTTGTGATAGTGGGAACATGACAAGACAGGAATACATGACATCCACTGATAACGGGGCCCAAACCACAGCACTAAGGGTTTGCTGAAAATGAAAATTAGAGATGCTTGGCACCTTGCAGGACAGATTGTCAAGGGGTTTTGCAGTGTTTTAAGTTGTCAGACTTTCACTACAGCCTGGTATTACTGCTAAGAGTTTCAAAGACGGGACTGTCAGGATTTCTTTGCTTTCGGTACTACTACAGAAGTTAACCCTTTTTGTGCCTTTAGAAAATAAAAGTGCCTAAATTTTCTTTCAAGGTGCTTCATTAGCAAAAGCAAAATTTGGCCTCCGAATCCCAAATAGTTATATATGATATGATTACTCAGGTAAGACTTGTAGACGTGTACACTTTGAATTCAATGGAAATCTGTGCGTACCTCCACGTCACCCTCATCACACCAGGAAATGTATTTATCCTCAGAATGGCCCAGCTTTAATAAAAAATATAATAAACAAAGCCAAGTAGTAATTCCAGTCTTCTCTTTTGGATGTCAGAAGGATCCCTGACACTGGTGCCACACGTGGGCTTCCACAGGATGGTTATTAGGGTAGCATACATCTGCATCTGGTGCCGGTGCAAGTCGAGGACAGAATTATTCTTTTCTTAAATTGTAAGCAGAGAATCAGATTCCATGAAACTCAAACATATAAGGAAGCCACTTTGAAGGCTTCATTTAAACAACTACAAGTTTCATTCTCCGGTGTTTGAACCCACATACACAGGATAGAGATTTTATTAAGCACCATAATGGGGAAGATAGTCCCCATTTAGCACACTGCAAAGGTGAAAACTCAGGCTAGATGACAGAAGATTTCTTAGATCCTTTAGCTCTGACTGACCAGATTACTACACACCACACAGAGCTGGGTCTCCCTCCTTCTATTTTTAGTGTAGGTATTTGTAAGCCTAGTTCTGTATCTCTTAGAAGTTCAGCCTCACCTGCCACTTTACAACTTGGATGCTTTTCTTGTAATCTTCAAAGCATCCAACCAGTGGAAAACCTTCCTGGGCACTCAACTCAGTGAGTTAACCTAGTATGCAAAGGTATTTCTCTGTATATTCTCAGTATTTGCAACAGCTTCAGTGGCTCAAATGATAATGGTTTTGTCATCTCTTGCCAAGAGTGAGGATAAACCGATATCCTTGGTCCTCTTATGAAAAACCCTAGAGTTGCAGCAAATTCATAAGCTCTTTTTCCTCCTCATGCCTTTCTGTCTCCATCTCTGGGTTACTACTAACTTCTTTCCTTTAACCCTGGCTCCACTGAAGCCCTTTTTACTGATCACTTTGTGTCTTAGGATACTTCCATCACATCTTTTCTGGTCTTCATAAATCCACACTCGGCAGTAAGAAAACACATAGCCAGGCTATTATTACCCTCCTGGAAACAGTGACAAATTATGCCTATAGTATCACCTCTTCCCTAGCTTGTTCATGCTCTCCAGAGGCCTTTTAAAGCTAATTTTCTATCATTCAAAGTTTCACAGGATTTGCTTTCTCCTACCACTCCATCACACTTTGTCCCCCTTGCATTCTCATCCGGGCACCTCTTATTCCTTCCAAAAATTGCAATGCAATTGAAAGTTCATCCTTCACCATTCAGTGTGCAGAGGAATAAAAACAAGACACTTCTATTACAAAAGGCATACATGTAAAACCTTCCTGCCTCGCTATAAAGCTTACTGCCATCCTCCACACCACTGACTTGAAAATGTACTTTGTGAGAAACTCGTATATGCCAAAATCTATTCCTAACATTGTTCAGAAGTGCCTAACCAATTTTTCTGATCATACTCAAGAGCCTTGCAAAAGCTTTCTAGCTTTGACTGGAGGGCTTCTCGGATCAAGTGTGGAACAAGGTCACAGATGGAAAATCTAAGACCTCTTTTTCTTTATAATAATTCTGGCATGCCTCTTTCTCCTGAGTAGCTTCAAAAAAAGTTTTGCCAATGTCCCAGTGAGGGAACAAATACAAATGTTTAAACCCTTAAAGTTGTCATGAAACAGAAGTGACAATTTTCACAGCTCTGCATAACCCTGCTCTCCTCTACATTCATTGCTGCCACTTAAATTAAGTAACCTAAACAATAACATCTACTGTTCTTGAACACACCACTAGGAAAAACACACAATTTTACCTTCCTCCTGTCTTCTGTGCTGTCCCCTCTTTGTATGAGTTACTCCATGAACAGAAATAAAGCTTTCACTCCTTTCTGTTGCCTACCACTGGATACACTATTTGAAAAGACTATTATTTATACCATTTTGTTATTCTCAGCATTTCGGAAATCATGTGATAGAACCAACTAAAACCCCTTTTCCAGCCAAAGAAACCAAAGACGCAGCTGCCCAGGGGCCAGGTAATACAAGTCTGTAAGCCCAAAGGCCATATACCAATCAAGCTCCCCCATAAAGCAGACTTGCTGCTTTATTGGTCTCCCCAGCTAGGAGGTATCCTGACATCATGGTGGAACAGGAACAGGTCACATTTCATCCCTGAAATCTTTTCCCATCTCCCGAAACTGGCACCACAGTCTTTCTGCTGCTGTAATCCTCCTATTAGGTGATCAAGAAAAGATTTAATAACGGATCCCTTTTGACTTATTTCTCTTTTACCCCTTTTTATTAACCTCCACCAGAACAAAGTTAAACAATAACATCCTTTCTTCAAAAAACAAACACGAGGCAGAGGGGGGAAAAGGGAAAAGACAAACAAGTCGTTCCAGTTCTCCTTGCCCAATCACTTGAAAACATTAAGCTATTTTTGGCAGGCTCTGAACATGCAGTCACTGGTATGCAAGATGAGAAGCGAACGTAAAGTAGAGCACATGACAAACCTGCACTGATTGTACATCAGCACGGTTGCAGAGACCTTTCTCCTATTTACAGTCAGAAGATATATTACTTAAACGTCTGCAGCTCAGGATGGGATGGAGCACCTGCATTACATGATGGTCTTAAATAATAAAAAATCATGATTCCCCCAAGAAATGTATATACCTACAAATCCCACCAATACTACGCCTCCCCAAAATACCACCACATCTTTATTTCACTAGAAAAAGAGACTTTCACAGTTCAGGTATTCCAGCTCTGCACCCCGTAAGAAGTGACAATGGCTTTCATTGGCAATTGGCTCCTTCATAGTTTCTAATTCTCTTATAGCACTCTGAGGAACAAAGTAGAAGTGACAGCAGTTCAGAGCACTGTATATAATTACAATTAAAAAAATTAACATTTTCAAGGCAGAACTGTAGCACAGCTTGATCAGATGAGCTATAAGAGCACCATAAGAAACTTCTGTGTCTATTGAACATAAAAGAGCTGTACAGAAATTCACAGTAGATGTAAAATCCAAGGAAATAAATGTTTCTGTATAAGTAATTTGACAGCACATTGACAGTGCGTGGAAGTAAATCCAGCCTAAGCTACTCGAGCAAACACTGCAGCCAATAGCAGTGAGCTACATACAGGTGCTTGGAGTGGAGTGGGAGCACCTATCACCTTCTTGGATTTTGATTATTCCTGAAAAAATGACTGATAAAAACAAAATCAGAAGAAAGCTCTCCACTTGTGTGCCTGCTGGGCAGGTAAGAGTGTTTAAGGCTGGCTGCAGATCCCTTGGAGCTCATTCTACAACAGTCTCCTCCAGTCATTCTCCCTGTCCTTCTTTTAAACTTTCCTTCATGGTGCTTTCATACTTTATTCCCATTTTATCCTTCATGTCCTGCACTTCTTTTTCCTTTTATTTAACAAAAAACAGAAATACTTTTAAAATTTGAGGAAAAATTCACTTTCAACAGAAGAGGAAAAGCTCCAAGGATTCAATACACAAAATTAACAGAAAAATAAAACAAAGCCAGTTTAGTGCTAATTACCACCAGATTTGCAAATACAAGCTACAACTCCCATTCCTCATCCCTGCTGCATTGCTGGGGAGGTGGGAGGAGGTACAAGGGGTGGGAATGAAGGAGTGAAGTTGAGCCTGGGGAGAAGGAGGGGAAGGTATTTTGAGCCTTGTCTTTATTTCTCACCATCCAACTCTGTTTTAATCGGCAATAAATTAGTTTTTCCCAAGTCAATGTTGTTTTGCCCATGATGGTAGTTAGTGATATTCTTGTCTTTATCACCTTGACTCATAAGCTTTTCCCTCCAGTTCTCTCCCCGTCTTGCTGAGGATGGTGACTGATAGAAGGGCTGGGTGTGTCTGGCAGGTGGCCAAGGCCAACTCACCACACATATATTTTTCCTCTTGGTACAGTTTGGTTTAAGGGGATGGAGGAGGAAGACGAGAAAAATAACAGCATGGGTACCACTACTGCTGATGAAATCTCACATTTGCGTTGCCAGTATCAGTCATTAAAGCTTACAGAGTAGAGAGAGAGAAACCTACCGAAGCAGTACAGCAGTGCTATTGGATTCCCTGTGCTAGCATCCAAGTGACGTGCAGAGAAGAAATAGTCACTTCACAAAAGCCAGCAAATGCCTGTCGACCACTTGGGTCAGATGAGGATTACACCGTGTGCAAGTTTGATCAGATCCTGCTAAAGCCAAAAGAAATTTGTCCTAAAGCGGGTGGTATTTTTGATACATGTGCTTTTAGTTACCAAGTAATGGTTAAAAAAAATTATTCTTAAAGCAACCAACAGAGCCTCCTATCAATTACGTTAAGCTTTGGCTGAAAAGCATCTAAATATTACTTGGGCCATGGAACAGAGTAATGTCTATAAATACACCTTCATTTCAGCTTCAGTCACAACCACAGTGTCAAAGGTAATGAACTACCATTAGTTTGGATTTAGTCGATCTTGAACAGCGCATGCATGATGCAACACAGACCAATGTCAATTCAATTGCTACTTCAGGAATATCTCTTCTTCCCACTTCGTTTCAGTCCCTCTGCTCCCTCCCACCTCAGAGTGATGCTCCATTTATTCAAACAACGTAAGCAGCATTCAATACATGCCAGCCCTTTCTTCCTTTAGGACTGACCTTGCCTTATACATCACTCTCACAAAACTAATTAAGTGGAGGACAGTCTCACTTTACACTCTCTTCATGAGAAGAACTGAATTGTTACCTGCCTGAGGGTGCAATTCAAATTATTTTCACCTTCATTTCTTTCAGCAAAACAGTACAAACATCGAGTAAGAAACCAGATCAGACAATTCAAGGAAATCCTTTACCACACCAAAAAAAAAAGAAAGAAAGAAAGAAAGAAAGAAAAAAAAAAAAAAAGAAGTAGTATTGTAAATAACATGCTCCTTTAGCTGTTTTGTTTTCTAACATATGTCTTTTCATGCAAGCTTGGTCAAGACATGAATGGAAAAGTGGGGAATTTTGTTAGGCTAACAAAGCTGAGGAGAGGAAAACAATGTTTGTGTCACACAGACCCTGGAGACAAGCTCAACTAATAGGGATCCTAGTGACTAGAAAAGCTTCAGTCCTAAAATATAGATTTGAAACCACTGAATACAGAAGAGCTTCCACAACCAAATCACACAAAACATAAGCACCCCTAATCTCAGTGTAAACAGAGCAATTTTTTGTCTCCAATACACATTGACTCCAACACAAAGATCTTGGTCTGAAAATACTGAGCTGTAGGTCACCTAGGATGGGAAGCTTGACCTCCCAGACTTACAAATGTTTTGTTAGTACACAAGATTGACTGCACGTCCAGATTCACAGAGGACTTTTTAAGAGCATGGATTCACTGCTCGCAGAGAAGAGACTGAGGAACAGAATTTGCCATGTCTTTGCTCCAGAGAAAGTGGTTCATATAAATCCAGAGCTATCTTTTCCTAAACACACTCTAGCAATAACACAAAACGAGGAACAGAGGAAGAAAAATAACATCCATTTGACCCAGGACTACACTGCAGCACAAAATTCCCAAAGCATAGGGTTAAGTCCAATGCCTTGCAGGAAATAACAGTACATGGTACAAATACATCTAATGACAAGCCTCCAGCATATTGTGGGTGGCCACAGACCAGAGATGCCAGAAGCCTGAGCCATACAAATCCTTATACATCTGCTGTGGATGCTGGTAGTCACCCTTTTGCAGCCCCCTGCAATGCTCTGTGGGACTACTCATCCCTCAGGCTTCATCTGCCAGGGAGACTTTCCACTGAAGATGAGATTTGGCACCTGCCAGGGAGCAACTATTAAGTTTTCCTCTAGAAGCAAAAGAAGTTTACTATCTTTTATTATCTTCTAAACAACACAAGTTCTTTGCCATGAAGAGCAGCCATACAAGAACATACAGTATAGCAATCCCTGAAGTTTAGAGCTTGTCCCTAGAAATACTGCCTTACTGAGGATTCCTTTAGCTAACACTAAAAACAATTGCAGAGCATCAGCATGAGTGCACTGGCATCTTGATTTCAAAGGCCACTTCCATTTTTTAATTGCAGTTGTTTTACCAACAGATGTCAGGGGCTGCTCTCTTGGGATTTAGAGTCAAGGATGTTTCTTTTATGCATGTGTCTTTTATAAAGAGTTACTGCAGCTTGTGGAACCAAAACCAGTCACAGATAATGAGTCATAACAGGAGGTAGTTACTGTAAATATTCCAAGCATGGGCACATTAACAACCACCCACTAATCAGAGGCAATGCCACAACCAGACACAGAGAACTCCCACTGGTGTCAACGGGAATTTTGAATGGATCAGGACCTCAGCCAAGAGCTGAGTATCTATTGTAACCTGCAGCATCAATATCCAGGATGGGGTGGGCAGTGCCTCAGATTCTGGCTGCCACTTTCCAGTGGGCGATGCAGGCATCGATTCAAAGTTGATCCACAATCTCAAATTTCAGACAGGAGGCACAGAGAATTCTAGTGTGAAGTGAACAAAATAAAAGCATTGAGTTTAACTATTCGCTCTTTATTGTAATTAAATGTTTATGATACAAACACAAGTTCTGATGCACAAGTCAATAGCACCAATTGACCACAATAAGATCCAGTCTACTGCTGGCAAGCATCTGTCTAAACAGAGACTGAAGTTCTTGTGTCAAACAGCAGCTGGTGGTGAAGTCTGGCGGGCCTTTTTGTCTGGGATGCAAAAGAATTGGTACCCAAATTTCCCATAAAAATATAAAGAGATGCCCTGCCTCCCACCTGAGCCAGCCAAGCAGCAGATAAGATTGCTAACATCATGCTCCCTTCCCCTTTCTCATGCAAGTCTGTACTTGCTGCTAATTTTGATTCAGTGGACTCAGACCAAGACACGGTCAGTTTACACGTTGCCTCTGGGCTGCTTCTCTTCAGTCCCTGAAGTAAGTTGCTTTCTCATGATTCAGTACTATAGAAATATAACTGTTGAGATCAGCTTCTTTATTTTTGTCAGCTTTTCTATAGACCTTTCAATCATAAGCTGCATTATACTATATTCCCATAAAGCCAGGAAAAGCTGTAATAGATATCTCAAAATTCAGACTCCTTTTTTTTCTGCCAAGTGCTTTCTTTAAGTGCTTTGTTTTCTGCTGTCACTGAATTAGAATAGTACATATACTTCCGAAGTCTTCACCCTTACTGTCACTATTTCAATACACTTTTCTCAGATTAGAAGCTATCAGCTTCTAAAATGCTCCTATTTTTCTTTCTGGAGAAGAAAATATACTCTGCATTTTCTCACTGCTTATGGCTGAGGTTATCAGACTTCAGGGCAAAGCTATTGAAGTTTCTTGCAGTGAGAGCGTGGTGACAGGAAAAGACACGCACACCCACACCCCTATGTCTGCATCGATGGGGAAGGCAACGGCGTATAATCCAACCAGTAAAAAGAAAAACAAGTACACGCAAATCCATTTCCCGGATTTAGCTTCAGATTCTCTGCTCTGTCCCTTGATTTTCCTTGGAGGAGCCACACAAATTGCAAAGCAGCCTCTGGAAAAAGTCTGGCTGTAATACTAGACAGCACGAGCACTTTAAGGCCCAGATCCAAAGCATAAGAATTTCAGTAGGTCTCAGATCACTTTCTAATGCCCTATATTCTCCTACCGCCCCATGCCTCTCCTCCAAATAAAAGGTTATAAAGTATTTAATTCAAAATGGGTTGTCTTGATACAGCTCAAAGGCTCACTGGTGACACTAATATACTTCTCAAAGTTCAAAGCAAAAGCTTTTTGAGGGAGAACTGGGTAAAGTCACCCACCCTGCAAAACACACAGCTCTCTACACACCAGCTAGGCAGAAGGAGAAGAACCCAAGCAGTGGGAGCAGCAGTGCTGCCACTGGAAACGCACGTAGGGTTATTTCTTGTGCACATAACTAACCCCCATTGAAGAGCTGTTACCAGCCATCAGACTAGAGCTGCAGGATGCTGAGCTGTTGTTACTCAGATCTTCATATTCCTGCCAACCCCAAAGAAGTGAGAAGAGATGTGGGAACCAGCTCCATCCTTGAATCCACCAACACAGATGGAACAAAGGTACTCTTTGAAACAAGCCACTTGCTACCACAAACACCCTCCCTGCTGGAGCAGCAGCACTGTCAATCTACACCTGCAAGACAGCTTGGAGACTACCTGGGCTCACACAATATCCTGCAGCTTTCTGACACTCACACAATTAAAAAAAAAAAAAAAAGAAATCAATCCATGTCAATCTTATCCATCTACGTTCATGGTCAATGCAGCATTTTGCAGAAAGTGAAGGTATGGATCCCTGACTTCATTATGTTACTCCATAAGCTCTATTTAGACGGAGTTAGTTAATTCTTAAGCATCCACAGCCAGTTTTAAAAGCAAATAAAATTTGAGCAAAACAGTCATCACTGCGTTTTCTAGGTGTGACTTACAAGTGGAGCTGACAGACTCTGAAGTGAGCAGTCACTTTCCTCTTTAGCTTAAGAAAAGACGTGGGGAAAAGACCTCCTTTTTCTTTAAAAATAGATTTTTGTACTTCTGTTATACCTGTGCAACTCGGCTGACACCACTACAGGCTTTAGGAGAGAGGGTAATTCAACTAAAAACACCCATTTCAAGACAGTAACTACTTATACTGGATTCTGCTGATAGCTACCAAAATCCATTGCCTCAAGGTTCTGTATAAATCGAGCTTTTTCTATAAAGACCGACCCCAAAAGGTGACTGTAGAAAGTACCATTCAACAACTTACACAGAGCAGCTCCCTACATTAGGGTTGAATATGCCCCCACCCCCCAAATTCTGTAGAGAATTACATCAAAGTCTCCTCTCATGCATGACACTGTAATGCACAAGAAAGCTGTCAGGCTTTCTCACTCCTGAATTGTTCTTACTAACAAAGTACTCCACATCTTTTTATGCAAATACAGTCCTGGGACACCTGCCTTTACCACAGGTATTAAAATTGCATCATAAGTCTTACAGAATGTGCGGTACCTGAAGGCATCACCACAATAAATTACCTGGTTATACTGTTCTTTGAAAGGGTAGTGAACTAACTCAAAAACAGGCTTCTGTCAGGATTGAAGTATACCCAGTGCCACAGTATAGCTGCAGAAATATTCAGGAAATGGTATCCCAGCCTTTCCAGGCAAATTACTCTTTCACTGTACCAAAAAAAAAAAAAAAAATATTGCCCACAACAGCCTGTTTTAGTATGGTTAGATCCAAAATAAACATTCCCATTAAAAGCTGTAATACTTATGATCACCAAATAAAAATTCAGGTGGTTCAGAGGAAAAAACATTTCCTATTTTAATCTACTGCACAAGAGACTGAAGAAGGCCATACAGCCTATACATTAACTGGTAAATAGTACCTTCTTACCACTGTACCTTGCTCCTTTTTAAAAGGATGTTTCACAGACCATAACCGTCACTCACTTTCCTACAGCAGTACCAAACCACCTCACACGTTTACTGGCTCCTCCCAGTAACCTGCATCATTTATAACTGCATCTTTACTTTATTAACAAAGAAAGTTTTCATATGAGCTCAGAGAGCGTACCAGCATCTCCTGCAAGCAGAGTACCAGCATTAGCTGTTTTTCTTGGGATTCTCAGAACATACACCTTCTGGTACCACGTCACCACAGAAATCAAAGCCTTGAGTGTTTAAGTTACTACTGACTCATTAAGAGCAGATACAAATGCCTTTGCCCCAGTGTTTTGAAATACACACATCCCCAAACCTATACTCGAGCAATTTCCAGCATGAAGTTTAAATATCACTAAGACTTGAAATCATATCACAAAATGGAATATGTAAATTTGATTTAAAAGACAGGCTTTCACACAAGTGTGGCAAATTCTTTTTTTGTGTAGGATTATAACACAGTTCTAAACCATGCAAAATAATTGCTCAGAAAGGCAGGAATCTTTTGTTCTGCATTGCTTAATAAATTATTTAAAGAGCACTTTAGTGAATAAGGCCACCAAAAAAAAATGCTCAACATCAAAGAGACTAACATAAAGGCAAACAATATTTATTTAGAAAATGTAAGGTTTTGCAGAGCTTCTGAATGGTGAATTGTATTTTGTTATTGTGAAAAATAATAAAAAAACCTGATGCAAATTCTACGGTTCTGAACATAAGTGAACTGGAAAGATAAAGCTGGGTGGGGAAGAACATTAAAAAAGGAAAACAAAAAAGGTGTCACAAATCCAGTGTTAGACATAAACTGTCAAAACCAAGAAATCAAGAAGTTTAAAAAGAAATTATTAATTGTTTTGATTTGGCCTCTCAGGCCACTAAAAAAGTAAATAGAGAAGTGCTCATTATGTTCCGCATAACTAGCAAAAAAGAGCAGTTTTTTCCTCTTCCAGGGAGGCCATGAGCATACAGCTGGGTACCCCACGAGCCCCAGCCTACGACACAGCTGCATCTTTGAGAAGATACATGGATTTATCTACAAATACACAGAAAAACTACTTACTGGAGATCTACTCAGCACACACAACCCAGCTACTTAATTGCACGCCCTCCCACAGCCCTGAACTAAGGTAACAACCCCTAAGAGCAAGCTTTTTGGGGGTGCAGGGGGAGAACCACCTGTGAGGGGATGTATCCTTGGAGCAGGACATCCTGCATGCAAACACACAGACCGGGAAGGCATCCCTGGAGCAGGACACCCTGCATCTCACAGACAGTTCGGGAATGCATCCTTGGAGCAGGCACCCCACTTCTAAACGTGCACACACCCCCTCCAGGCATGCACCCCAGGAGCAGGCATCCCATTCCTGCATGCAAAAACCCACCAGGAATGCATCCCCGGAGCGGGACACCCCACATCACACCTCGGGAAAACACCCTTGGAGCAGGCACCCCATTCTTGAATGCAAGCCTGCACCCCAGGCATGCATCCCATCCCACTCGCACTCCCTTACGCACACGCACCCCAGGAACGCATCCCTAGAGTGGGACAACCTGCATCACACACACACCGGGAACGCATCCTTGGAGCGGGTTCCCCATCCCTACAAGCACACCGGGAACGCATCCTTGGAGAGGGTTCCCCATCCCTGCATGCACACACACACTGGGAACCCATCTCCAGAGCGGGTTTCCCATCCCTACAAACACACCGGGAACGCATCCCCAGAGCAGGTTCCCCATCCCTACAAACACACTGGGAACGCATCCCTGGAGCGGGTTCCCCATCCCTACACACACCGGGAACACATCCCTGGAGCGGGTTCCCCATCCCTACACACACCGGGAACGCATCCCTGGAGCGGGTTCCCCATCCCTACACACACACCGGGAACGCATTCCTGGAGCGGGTTCCCCATCCCTACACACACACCGGGAACGCATCCCTGGAGCGGGTTCTCCATCCCTACAAGCACACCGGGTAACGCATCCCTGGAGCGGGTTCCCCATCCCTACACACACCGGGAACGCATCCCTGGAGCGGGTTCCCCATCCCTACACACACCGGGAACGCATCCCTGGAGCGGGTTCCCCATCCCTGCCTGCCGGGACTGGTCCTGTCGAGCCAGGCTGGGGCAGCCCCCCGTACCCAGCCCCATCTGGGGCGAAAGGGGGGTCCGCACCCACCCTCCCACCCCCCGCGCGTCTCCATGGCGACGGGTCCCCGCTCCGTAACCCGAGCACCCGGCAGGGGAGGCGGCGCGGCCGAGGTGGGAAGGAGCTGGGGGGGAGATGCTCCGACTTCCACCGGTGCCGCATTGAGATGCTCCCACACGCCCCGTGCCGAGGGGCTGGGGCAGCACCGGGGACCGGGTTGGGGGGGCCCCCCGAGCCACGGACTCTGCCTGGAGCTGTGCCCCCACCTCCCCCACCCCGGTAAGGTCGGGCTGTCCGCAGTCGGGCCGGGGAACATGCTGTTTATGGGAGCGGCTGCGCCTGCCTTACCCTTGGAAGCATCTTTCTCTTCTTTGGGCTTGATCACCTTCCCGCTCATAGACCCCAGCTTGGGTGGGAAAATCCCCAGGAGCGTCGCGGATTCCGGCTGGACCCAAAGAAACCTCGGGCGGGGGGCAGCGTGCGTGCGTGTGGGGGGATCCTCTACGCCGAAAAGGCAGAAATAACACCAACAGAAGGGGAGGAAAAAAAAAAAAAAAAGAAATATATATAGAATGAGGAGCCGGCGAGCTGCCCGCTCCCCAGCGCGGTGCCTGCGGGAGCGGAGCGGGGCGCTGAGCGGGGGCCCCTGCGCCGCTCGCCGTGCCGGAGACAAAAGCGATTTTCTCAGTGTCTGCCTGGCCTCGGCCCCCTCCTTCCCCCCGCCTCCCCGGCTCTGCCTCCCCTCCCCAGGGCCAGGGAAGCGCAGCCGGTCCTGGAAGTCCCACCGACCTGGGGGGGGAGGAGGGGGATGGGAAAGCGTGGGGGGGAAGGGAGGGGAGGCTTTGGTTGTTTGCTTGTGTGTGTTGGGTTTTGATTTGGTTTTGTTGGGTTTTTTCTTTTCTTTCTTTTCGCATCCTCCGCTAATAATAACGGGATGGAGCAGCAGAGCTGCAGGCGCGGATGGGAGGAGGAGGAGGACGCGAGTCCCCGGCACTGCAGAAGAGGCTCCAGGTTTACGCTCGCCAGGTGGGCTGGAGCTGCCCCTTCCAGCCTCCCTGGGGGCTGCGCATCCCCTTCCCCATCACCCAGCCCGCACCCCAGTTAAGCGGTACCCAGGGGGGCAACGCGCATCCCTGCTGCCTCTCAGCCCAGGGACGATGCCTCCAGCGCTGGGGAGGGGGGGGGGGGGGTGGCACAAACCCAGCCTGCCCTCCCCCTCTCTCGGGGAGCCACTGACACCCCGCATCCCACAAAGAGGAGGCTCCGGTCCCGGGGCTGCGGATCCCGAGCCCGGCAGCCTGTTGCTGCCATCCCGGTAGCGCCGAGAACCGGGGGACACAGGGAGGGAGGCTGGAGGGAAAAGGGGGACATCAGTTCCCTTTAACCGGGGGATACGGGGAGGGAGGCTGGAGGGAAAAGGGGGACATGAGTTCCCTTTAACCGGGGGATACGGGGAGGGAGGCTGGAGGGAAAAGGGGGACATCAGTTCCTTTTAACCGGGGGACACACCGAGCCTGCGCCGTCCCGCTCCCCCGCTGCGGTTCTGCCCCGGGGTGCAGCGCAGGGCTCGCTTCTCCCTCCCCTCCACCTTCCCCTCGGGGGAAGGGACCTCCCCGCACCCCTAGAGCAGCCGCAGCTCCTCTCACCTGTGCGACAAAACCGCGTCCCCCCCGCCCCGTCCTTGTCCGCGGGGACAAAACTTCCTACGAGAGGCACCGCGGGGCAGGGGCGGAGGGAGGCGGAGGAGGGAGGGGGGTGTGGGGGGAAACCCGATGCAGCCGGCACCCCTTGGAGCCTGGCCCTGCTCGGCAGCGCCCAAAATAAAGTGCTGGGAAGAGCGAGCCGCGAAGAGTCTGTGGGAGCCCCTTGGTGCGGACACCCCTAATCCCACCCCCTAAGAAAGAAGTCGGCTATAGGAGGGGTTGGGGGGTGGTGTGTGTCACACTTTGATGGATTTCACCGAGACCAGCGGAGAACAAGGCAGGGCCGGCAGCCCCTTAGGGGAAGACAATATGCTCAGGGCACGGCCCTCACCGTGGCCTCTGGGCGCTCCCCCGTTTAATCCTGACCCCGGGCTGGAGAAGCGCCGCTCCCGCAGGGGGATGCAGGGGGATGCCGGGGGTCTCCGGGGCTGGCAGCGGCCACGGGGGCTGCTCGGCTGCCATTTATTTATAGAGGAGCGAAATTCCTCCCCCTTCACCCTCCCTCCGCATCCAGGCGGGGACAGCTGAAGGCAGATCGCCTTACGGTGCCCGGAGGGATCCCAGCCTTGCTCCAGCCCCAAGGGAGAGGTGCTGGGCTGCCTGGAGGCACAGCATCACCTGAGTGAAGGAGCTAAAAGAGCTACAGCTGGTCCTCAGCATGGGGTACAGTCTCATTCCCACCTCACCCAGGTGGCTGGAGATCAGGTGTGATTAAGAAAATCAGGGCTGCTTAAGCTAAGAATGAAGAGCCAGGATCAAAACTGCCACTTGGAACACCTTAGTGATTGCACTTGTTAAATTAGTGCACAAAGCACAGAACTGAACCCCAAGCCCTTGAGCACAGCTCCTCCAGAGCTCCATACATCTGTCTGCTCCATGAGCAACCTCTGCTCTGTTTCTGGAACCAAGGAATTATCAGCTTTGCTTCATGGAGATTCACTGCCCTAGGAGGTGGTTAACTCACCATCCCTGGAGGTATTTAGAAGGTGCACACATATGGCACTCAAAAATATGGTTGGTGATGGACTTAGCAGTGTTAAGTTTATGGTTGGACTTGACAAGTTTAAAGGTCTTTTCCAACCTAAATGACATTATGATTCAGTGAGCCCTCTGGTGATAGTAGACTTGGAGCGATCTCAGTGTAAGGCTGTTTTATTTGAGCCTTTTCAGTGATTCTTTCTTTTTTTTTTTAACCTACCAAGAGGATAAAAAGACCTGGGCTTTCTCTTAGCTGTTTCTCTCCAGTCCAACTTGAACCACTGAAACCAGAGAGCTGGAAGCAGAGGAGTGGGGAAGGAGAGATTCTGCAGTTTATCCAAGCCATTGTTGCCAGAAGTAGCCAGTGAGCCCCAGCAAGATTTCAGCTGTTCAATACAACTTACCTAGACCCTGATTTTCAAAAGCACTTGTAATGACTTTGATAAAATTACAGATAATCTCAATTCTGATTCGAGGTCTTTCCAGCACCAGAGGCCACTGATAAATGCTGCGCTTAGTAATGACAGTGAACTTGCCTTATGTTAGCCATTCTCACCTTTGCCAGGAGGTGTGTTAAGCTTCACAGGAGAGGTTATTACATTGATCAAATGAGGCTTCTACATTCAAACTAAACGTTGGAAAGAGTCAGCAGCCCGGCATGTTGCAAAGGAAATGTACCTAGTTGTGGGCACAGTGAGCTTAGCCTACTGTTTTGAAATGAGTTAGTTTTTTTCCCCTTAGTAGTTTGCAAAGCTTAGAAGTATCAGTTAAAACAGTAATAAAATATGCATGTTATGCATGCAAGTTATAAGGAAATTTGCATGAAGGTTTATTGCAATCTGAGTACAATTTGCACAGCCTTTACTTTTAAAGCTCTCTCAATGGCTCAAGCATTCTAGCAGAGAGGGTATAGGAGATTAGGGCACTGACTCATGTCTTCAGATTCCTTCATCACCTCCTTGCTTGCATGTGAGCGTCTCTGGATTTAGGGTAAATCATGTAAGGTCTGGCTTTGCAATAAAATGTTGTTAGCTAACTCATAAGTATTTAAACATTCATTTAAGCCTGATTATCTCTGTACTTCACTTTCCCAACTATAGTAGGGAAAAGTGCCACCTCATTGCTTTACAGCTATACTAGTGAAAGCTGAGATGCACTTGGACACGGTAGTAACAGAACTGATACACAACAAGCTACATATCACAGCCAGGTTTATAAAGAACCTTGCGTGCTATGTGGCCCTGACATGGAGCTTCTACCTCTCATTAATGGTGTTCTCCAAGTTTCTGAATTAGAAACAATTTCTACACCTCTAAGCAAGCAAGCTACCTGGAGGAAGAAGTTTTAGTGAAGTTTAATACAAAGAAATCTGATTTGAACTAAACTAATCAACTGGCAGCAAGACAGCACAAACTGTTGAAGCATCATCTATAACCTTTTATGGTTTCTAGGTGCTCCTGCCCAGAGGGTCAAAGACCCCAAGCACAGCAAGATCTCACAGGCTCCACATATGAAGTGAAACACGAGGCTTTTGCAGCCCAGACACACACATAGCAGATTATATTTGGGCTCTCCAAATATTTTCACCTCAGGAGCGCTCTGGAAACACACACGACAGAGCTGACGTGCTGCATGGAGCTGTGCCTCTGCAAAGTGTATTTATTCCCCCAGAAACATCTCCCAGAAGGTCCTGACTTGGCACAGGCTTGGGTAAGTCACGTCTCTGAAATTGTAAACTTATAAGTGCTTTTATAGAACACAACTATTGCTGCTTAATAACCAATAGCTGTATGATTTGTCCATTAAACACATACTCAAGCCATGAACATGCTTTTCCTATCCTTATAAAATACCTACAGAGACATGCATCCCCTGAGGATTTCTGGAACTCACGTAGATACAGTGTGGCAGCATTGTTCCTCAGAGTACTTTTTTCTTGGTTCTTTGGCTTATTCTCAAGTTGAAATTTCCTCTTTTGCTGGCAATGGTTTGTAAAATGTCCAGATTTTGTTCTTTTATATAGCGGGAATTTTACATTGTGCCTTTAAATCAGTCCAGAAAGTTTGAATTAGCTTTGTCATGACGGTTCCTGGTATGTTCCCAGTTAAATCTGAAGTGAAACTCTCCCTGCATTCAGGTGGAGCAGGATTAGGCCTTAAATTTAAGATTCTAGACATGATAAAGTCTCACTAATACAAGTACTTACTCCTGATATCAGATTTTATCTTCATATCGGTATCTAGAGGTATCAATTGCATTATGATAAAATAAGTCAATGATTAAGTGGCCATATCTAAAGTTTTGTTGATGCTGTTGTACAATGATGCCTATAAAATTAGTCCAAATAAATCCATCAAACATTTCCTCATTGCCTGGCCTGCCACTGTTTTTACTGGAGTGCTGGGACAGATTTCTTTACTACCAGCTGTGTGTTTTAACAAAAACTGCAAAGATTTACAGATGAGAGTAATACCAAACACAGGGCAAAGCACAGCCTAGTCTCTAGTAGGCTCATCCTTGTTTTACTGGTTGTTTAAATGGATCCCCATATTATTTTTACCATTCCTATTCCTACGCATTCTTAAGCGCTACACAGAGCAGCTTTTTTTGGCAAACAGCTTGCTGTGCAGAATCTTCCTAGTTTTGATTGCCAAAATCCAACTGCTACATGCAAATAGAGTTCCAGCTAATGGATGATATGGAGATTGCAGCTTAATTTCTTTAAATAATACAGTCTGATAAACAGAGAAGCCCTAAGCAGACACTAGTGGTAAGGGGTAATGATCATATTCATGCAGTGAGTCTCTCACCTGTTTACTATGAATATTTCAATTAAAATTAATGGACATCTAACATTCTGTGCTGCGACCCTGACACTTTGCATCACTTCTCTGGGCTGAGGAATGTGCTCAGCACCTGGGAAATGGAGCATCTCACATTGCTATGCAATGATCCCTCTGGCTGATCAAGCTTTGTGAACTGCAAAGCAAATCCCGATCAAGGCTACTGGATCAAGCACCACACTGATGTAAAGCCTGTAGCACTGGAGATCAAAGTCTTCCAGATCATTGGAAGTCTAAAATAGACCAGTCTTGAAGATCTTTTCTCCCTGCATTTCAATACATTTGCAAAACCACATTGATCACAGTTTACAAAACCATCATTCATTTCTGTAACAGAGTATGGTATTAATTTTGGTGTCTAAGTGAAAAGAAAAGGAAAATTCTTCTTAGAGCTTTAGAAAAGCCCACAAAGTAGTGGTTTAATGTACAAAGACCATCTCTCACATGCAACTATTTAAGAAATCTCATTCCCTTTGTACCAGCACATCTGTCGGTCATCAGAGCAACTACACATCCAAAAACCATTTATCACCAGCACACTAAAACTGAGGGAAGTGGGAAACATGAAGGAAACAGGTTTGTAGGTAAATGAGGCAGCAATATCACAAAGGGAGAATGCAATACAGGGTCTCCAAGTGCTTTGCGGGACTTTTTTGTAAAGCCAGCACTGGCAGCAAAGCCTGAAGCACTGCATGGCTTAAGGCACCGCATGGCTTAGCCACTACCTGCGTGCTAACCTTGAGAAGCAGACAAACACACACACCTTTGTGACTCTGAACTGGTTCCTTTTTTCTCACCTGTGCTTTCACAGGTAAACTCAAAGATGCAGTGTCTTTTCTGAAGTCTCTTCATATTACTGCTGCCAGACCGGAGCTGGTTGAGAACATCTGTGAACCAATGATGCAAGCTAAGCAGTTAGGGCTGCAGCTGCACTCTTTACTATCACCTCCTCCACCTCTCCTGAAGTTTTCACAAATGCAGAAACATGCAAAAAGCAGATGAAGTTAGGACCTTGCACAAATAATAGGCAGCTCAATCCCTCTGAGGGGGTGGCAGTGGGGAACATAATTTCAGTTTAAAGAAAGTTGTTACTCAATAGCTTTTGTTAGACACCTACAGACTCAACTTTTGCCGATGGAGTGGGGAAAAAAAGGGGGAAGAATTCAGTATCCTAACTGAAACCAGGTATCTTGATATCAAAAGAGATTTTTGCCCAAGGACCCTTTCCCAAGGCTGGTGAAAGGTTTATTATAGAAAGCATGAAGATGAAAGACATTGGAAATGGTTCCTCTGCTATTCATAGCACAAGCAAAGGATAAGGATGGTTGCACACCCCTCATGAACATAATAACAAGAAGAACAAATCAAACTATAGTTATCACTACCTACTTTTTACTTCACAAATTAAGAGGAAAATGCACTTCTTGACAGAGCCCATCACCCAGTGCATTATAGATTTCCCTTTACAGCTCTTCCTGTTACTTGGACAAGTCTTAAAACCTGAAAGGCTTTGAAGTTGAGCTGGAACAGGAGGTTTGATGTTTGCCTCCGCCAATGTGCAGACTGGCAGTGGCAGCTGATCTCACTCCTTTGTACAGCTGTGAAAAAACCAGTATCTGAGTAAGAGCCTGGGGAGGCTAAAGGTATATGATATAAATTCCTGGCCTGAAATCCAGAGGTAAACTCAGATGGACATGAAGTCCCAGTGTGATGGGAGATCTGACATTAAAACCTTGGGCCACCTGTGTAATAGGCAGGCAAGTTCTGTGATGAACATTAAATGAATGATCTGAGCCTTCTCTAGAGTTACACCAGAGTCTCAGACACACAAAGCTAATAGAGCAACAGCAGGAAAATGATCATCCAGCACTATCTGAAAGGAAACTTGCTAAGTAGAGCTGTAGCATTATTGCAGATTTGCATATGCAATTATATCATAGGATAACATTCTTCAAGCCTGACTTTTTCCTTAAGCGTGGTTAAAATTAGTCAGTGTTTGATATTTACAGTCCCAAGAGACAGAGAGAAGAACATAAATGATACTTTTTGAGACCTATTGTTTGGCTCAAAGGAATCTAAAAAAAAACAGTTATGCTCAAAGTTCAGAGTAGATCCTTAAAGGAAAAATTGAAAGATGTTAAACTGGCTCAAGAAACCCAGCTTAAAAGAAAATGTTAAGTGTTGCAAGCAGCCTACAGTGCATAAGGCAAGATATTTTCTGTTAATTTGAACATACTTGTACACACTAAGTAGTCCTAGAGTTCTATAGCCACAAAATAAGCTGCTTTCCTCTGTCTTGAACCTATTACCTCTCTACTACTTTCTGTTCCTTTCCTGCATGAAACTGTCTTCCCCTTCAAAGTTCTTTGCAGTTCATCCCAGATGCCTCAGTTTTCTTTAACTTGCAGAAATTTTAAACGACATCTCATGGAATTCTTCTGGCATTTCCTTCACTAAGACATGAGCTAGGGTAGCGCTCACCTAGGATCGGAAGATGAAGCTCTCCTATGTTACACTGAGCACTCAGATGCTGTTTCTCCTGCTCCCTCTGGTCATGGCACTATGGCCATGCCACGCGTCTCCAAGGTTTCCTGCTCATTTCCAACTGAGGTGAACGAAGCTACCTCAAAAACCTCTCACACGTCTTAATCAGATGGCAGCCGGTATTTCTCATGCGTCATCTTTGAGGACAAGCAAAACTTTAGCTCTGCAAGTCAAGTATTTCATGACCTGAAGACTTTTGTTACAAAGCAGACACCAGGTAAGTTCAGGGATTTGAATTTGTTCAAGGCAGAGGATGTAGCTACAGCCTCTCTCCTTCAAACTGGCATTGAGCGTAGGTCCTTGCCTCACCAATGCAGGAGGATTTTGCCTGCACATCCTTTGTGTAACAGAAAACCACAAACACTTTAGGAGATGTTCCCTGTTCAAAGAACTGCATTTGGAGGTCATGGTTCTGAAAGGGAAAGAATTTTAAACAGGTTTGTGTGTATTTAAAATCTACTTCTAAAGTTCCTTGTGAACTGCGGTGACATAATTGAATTTTTTTCTGACTTTTTGCTCTTGACTCATTTCAAAGCAGTAGCTGAACAGTGCGTTCAGATCAGGAATGTTGTACAGTAACTTGTACACACTAACACTTGGCATTTTTATTGAGGCAAGACTGCACCTGGGCTTGGTGTTGGTGACAGCTGTCACATGTAGATACACCTTGATTATTTCTTCTCATGCCGTTCTGCTTTGGTCTTTTCCTGAGCCATTGTTAGATACTGCCTTGGAGCACCATTAGCGGTGCTTTTAGGCTCAGCTCCCTGTTTCCCATTTCTCTCCTCAAAAATTATTCCTAGTTGTATATCCTTCCTAGTTTCTCGTGACACTATGATAACTGCAGATACATTATTTATAGGCGTGAGATTTGGCTCTCTCTGCCATCAATCTGAATGCTCCCTCAGCATCTTTTAATAGCTATTGCTATTTTGTGTCCCTTTTTGTTTTTTTCTCTAGGGAATATGCCAGCAGGGATGGGGCTGAAATCCTTCTGGATCGGGAGCAGAGACAAATGCTGCTGTTTATAAACACTCCGAGGCTAAAATTAGCAGGAGTCAGAAGAAGAATCGTTTATGAACTTCAGGCTCCCTGAGCCATCTTGAGGAACATCACAGGCATATCGACACATCTGCTGCTGACTTAAATAGCAACTGGCATTACCTCAACCCCCTGAGTGCACCCGCCCCACCAGCTGACTTCTCCACATGGCACAGCCCTCTCCTCACCATAGGCTTACAACACCACCACAAACTATCAAGTACATTTTCAGCAGAAGAAGCTACCCAGATCCTTCTTAACTCCTTACAGAAACTGCTAGAAAAGCCTTGGTCAGCTGGAATACTGTCCCACAAAAAGGGGAGGGTTTTAGGGTCTGGTTAAATATTGGAAGAGCAGGAAAACCCTCACAACCCGAGCAGTTGTTAAGCAGTCTTGTGCTGTGCCATTTCAAGCTTGAGGGAAAACTAAGCCACGCTGGATATGGCAGACAGCATTAACTAGGATTCATAACCCCTACATATATCTCTCCTTTCAGCAGTTACAGGCAATGGCGTATAAAAATGACCTTGCCTGTGTCTGAAGGAAAATACAACAACAGAGAGGCAGTTGTATGCTCCAACAGTGTGTTCAATAAAATCTATGCTTTTCAGAACAGGCTGCTGACCAAATGCCAAATGATCTGAATGTATCATGTCAACAGTTAAATTCAAGTCTTTGTAGATCCTAAAGTACCATCTTTTCGTTTTGCAAAGCACATGAATACATTCAGCTATGCACCTAAAGCTTTTTTTTAAAGGCATTGCAAAATCGTGGCATCTTATATATTTTGGCCATCTATTGGCTTCATAAGAATGAAGAAGAATCAAATATATACAAAAGAAACAGGTGGTGTATTCTAAAAGGAAACAAATGAAAAAATAATGTTACAGCCAAATAACACAAACATCTTTAGAAAATGTCAGAGACCAGGACAATACTATTGGAGTTTTATTCAGTGGTGGAAAATGTGGTCACTTCTTTTGTAAGAGAAAATTCATGCCCATGAACCTGAGGTTATGGAAGGAACTTTCAGAAATAACGGATTTTATTTAAGAGAGAAAAATAAGTGAACTGAAAAGTGTAATTCCTCTCTGTTTTGTGTACTGGCTCAACATGGGAAAAAATGAACATCTTCATCTCCACCAAAGAAAAGAAGTAGAGAGAAGAATTCAGTGAGCAGGGATTGCACACAGGTTCCCAAGCTTGGAGATCTTGCTGAGCTTATTCTGTACAACTAACAAGATTGGTAGCACTGCTGGGATTTTTTCCTTAAGAAGAATGACATCTGTAATGAGCAATCAGGATATTCTGGACACACAGCTTTGTTGACTACGACTGCTTACCACCCCCTACCCTTCTGCCTGCTCAGTGCTTTCTCTTGAAGTAATCCCCCAAGTACAGAGGAGCAGCTCCAAGGGAAAGAGCTACACACAGTCCTGTTTACAAGGGTTTGCGTAGAACACATTCATTCTGGTGCTTATGATTTGCTCCACACCCCCTTTTTACAGCACTTTCTCTGCAGCAGATCCATGTAACACTATTTGAGAAGCCATTGATAACAGGGACACCAGCACCATTAGCAGCAGGGACTCTTCTCCCAGGACAGCCTGATCGATCAATGCTTTTCAGGATGCTGCTGTCACTGGCCAGCTCCTTGCACAGCCTCATGCTTTCAGATGTTGTCAATTTGAAAAGTGATTTTTTTTTTTTTAATCATTCTTATCTAACCCTGGACATGAAGGTATTATTCCAGTTTCAACTAATTGTAATATTGTGGCTACTTCTCCACCAATGTGAAGGAGGAAGGACTCTGCTTCAACTCCCTCCTGCAGGAAGCATGGCAAGAGAAGACATCACGCTGGTGTGAGAGAAACAGCGTGGCCACCAGCAGCAGCAGAGGTGTGATTTGGCCTGAACTCTCCCAAGGAGAGCACTCAAGGGATGTAAAGCCCTGATTCTGTTGATCCTTCCAGTAATGTATGTGGGGACACCCGAATTGGTGACAAAGCATCCTGCCATCCCATGGGCAGGCACACATCAAGCAGCGGCACACGGGGAGGCTGATGCACCCAAAACCACCCCAGGCTAATGTGGCAATAGCCCAGACCCCACCAGCCCACCAAAAGCCCCAGATCATGTCAGACGTACACACCAACCCAGAGCGGCTATATTTAGAAAGCAACAGCAACTCCTTAAAAGAAGCAATAAGTGTCAAAGTACGTGACTGGAGGCACTTTTGAAAGAGCAGTATCCCTTCCATTTAAAGTGCAGTGCTTGTCGGCATTTCCATTTCTCTGCCTTGGCAGAACACGCACATGTACAACATGTCATGTCCACAAAATACTTGGCTGAGATTCATATCCCCAAAATCCTCACCATATGCAAAATATCCCATCCACTTAAGCAGGAGGATTACAGAAGTAGGAGGAAGCTTAGCACAAACAATAGCTGTGACCAAACCCAGCATGCACGAGTGATTTGTGGGAAGTGCAAGACATATCAAAGATGGCAGGTGCTGCTCTTGCTTGCGAGCTATTTATACTCATGGAGTCACTCCGTAAACATTTCTTGCTTTAGTACACTAGCAGAATTCTTTTTCAAAGGAATAGGAGAGGTGTAGAGTAAGATTGCACGGGCCAAGTCTGTCATTTTAAAGATAACTGAATTAGGTATTGCATAAAAATCCCACTGTGATATACAAAGAGGAGTAGCCCGATATAACTAGCTTCAAAGTAGGGAATCACAACAAACAAGGAGATACATAACAGGGGAAAAAAAGGCCCAAAAGGAATGGAAAGGAAACAAATAAAACATTTTCCTCTCAGAAAGCACTAATCTTAGAGATCCAGGCTCTGACAGGATTTTTTCTTTTATTTTTTTTAACAAAGGAATCATTGTCTCCCACAGGAGGGAAATATATTTGGTAAACAGGACTTGGCTGCTTGCTTTGGAGGGGGCTTTTGGCCCCAAGGAGTGACCCCCAGGTCTTTGGCACATTCAGGGCTGAGGGAGGAGCCAGGAGCCCACTCTGAGCAATGCACCAGCCATGAGGCACGGCCCTGGGCTCTCACAGCAGCGATAGTGCATGAGAAAACTGCTTTCATACCTTTCCCCCAAACCACTGCAGGATTCGGTCACAGGAGGAAGGCTTTTGAATTCAACTGGAAGCAAAAGTTGAAAACCATGGGGTGTGGACCACCCAGGGGCATCATCAGAATGGGTCACAGCATTTCTCAATTGGTGTGAGATGTTGTAAAACCCAGGATTAATCCCTGGCACGCTCTCCTTGGACTCAAGGAGGAGCAGAGATGTCACCACAGTCTGCACTCTGCATCCACACTCCAGCATCCACGCTGTGAAAACACAGGGAGCTGCGATTCAGATGCCCTTTCAGTGATAACACCCCCAGTGCTGTCATCCTCACTTGTGTGTGTCTGGAAATAATTGTTTGAGAAACTGCTATTTCTGACTCACGACTCCAGCTGTGAGCGCACGTACGAAGAAAAGGTTAGCGTCTATGTTATTTACATGTCAGCACAGTTCAGAGGCACTAACAAAGGTTAAAGAAACCAACGAAATATGAATCTGACCTATTCTTTGTAGTCGTGATCTTAAGTGTTTTAGCCTGGCAGATCTCTATTAAAATGAACAAGAGTTTCTCTGGTAAAGCTGGAAAATTCACCAAATATCCTTCTCCTTGTGTTTTGTTATTACAGCCATGTAGTTTTCAATTGCTCCTCAGACACAGTTCTTGTAGGCACGAATTGCATCATTACCCATTATTTTTCTCACAGTACCAAGTATCACTGTCACCATGTCGTAACTAAGGCAATAATACAAGTCTCAGAAGTGATTTTGGAAGAAAAAACAAGCCTGATTAGCAAGCATCTTCTTTAAAGCAAACTACCACAAGTCATTAATCATAGAAGTTTCTAATTTCAGAAATAAGTTAACTGAACTTTAATGAGAAAAACAGCTTTTAAAAGCTGCCACCACAGGACTGTATGCATTAAACTGGAGAGTGTTGCAAAATGACTGATTGCATTAGCAGTTTCAGGAAGCACTCCACCAGAAGCAGCTTGAGGAATCTATGAAATCTCTAGACTCCTTTCAAAAATTCTACTTATTTATGGTATCTGGTATTCCAGGACATCTGCAGTACATTTGCACATAGAGCTTAGGTCACTGTCATAGTATGACAGCAGATGCTTTTACAACTAGTGAAGCAGATTCCATGCCACATTCCAAATGGCTTTTGGGAGCTGTCACCCTTCCCTAGGAATGCAGTGATGCAGCGCCTTCCCACAGCAAGAAGGCTGTTGGAGGCAGAGGACAGCCCTTGGGCACCCATCTCATGCATGGGGCTGTTGTAGTCCCACCTGTCCTTTCCTCCAGCTTCTTAACCCATCAATAAGAAGGTTGGAAGGAGAGGAGGGGAGCAATGAGGGGTTGGCAATGGCCATGGCATATCCCCCCCAGTGCCTGGATTCCTAAGGTCTCTTCCAGACCAGTATTTCTGCAATTAATGACCTCAGGACACCAACATGGATGCATGTGTTTAAATCCAACATAAAAGCGAAAGAGATAGACAGTATCTGCTGAGGAACTGTTCCTTTCTAGTGTGACATTAGAGCAGAATCCTTGTACTGTTGGTGCAGGAAAACGCAGAGATATCAATAACTGAAGACACTTGGCAAATCAAAACAAATATTAGCAATAAGAATGTGTTAGAATGCCACTATGGGAAACAGTCAAAGGGGATGCTTAATGCCATTTGCCACATTTGGCCTAAGCAAAAAGTCACTCTGAAAGGGATAAAAGGATTCCTGAGAAATATTCAGCTATAACATTACTGCAAGTGAAACACATTGTTTTGGAACAATCCTTGTATCAAAACTATGCCCCGCTGACCTTCATGCAAACAAATGTTCACTGGCAAGTGACTTACTGTTGTTTTCTCATGACAAAAGCTAATGTAAACAGATTGTTGTGTAAGGCACTGCCTGGATGCTGCTGTTATCAAATGACAGCATCGTGCTGTCAGAGCAGGAGAGCCAGCATACAGAGAACTGCCAAAGAGGTGCTCACATACAGTGACATGCACTTTGCAGGTGTCTCGCTCCTCACCTACAGCACAGAAAAGGTATTCAGACCACCTCCTTCTCCCAAGAAGCATTTTCAGGCTGGTTTCCCAAAACAGTGAGTTTGTGAAAGGGTGTGCTGCTAGCCTGTCATCAGTCAACATTAGCAAAATTTCCTAGACAGGCACAGGTCACAGCATTGTCTTCATATGGAAAAATCAAGGAGCCACAAGGCCTGAACTAGTTGGGAAGGAGGCTTGTGTTCTGCCTGAGGAACCCTTTCTTTTGGGCAGAGGTGAGGATGTGCCACATAACATCTCACCCAACCAGCAGCAGATTTGTCCCCCTTTTGTGTTTTCCTGCTGGACCCTGGATAAGTGACAGAGCCAGAGGCACAGAGAACAGCTTCCCATGACCAGCCACCAACCACTTTTACAGCAGAGAGCTCAGTCTCTACACCACTGTCGGGTCCTCAGAAAACAGCTCTTTCCCCAGAGGCGAGGGAGACGGAAACACGGATGCTCTGTAGGCTGCTGCGTGCCTGCGTCTTGCATAGCCGTCTAGTGACTGGCACTATAACCCAGCAGCCTGCTAGCTTGGGGCAATAGTTTTGCTCCAGTAAGAATAAAATCACCCCTAGCAATCGCATAAACAGGATTTGTCTATCTGCTCACCCTAAGCTCCACTCCACTGACAGCCTTAATGTCTCTCCTCTGCTGTCCAGACACCACAAAACCACAGGATTTTAAATGAAAACATTGAGTGGTTAATGTAGCAATTACTAATCACAGCGGTTACTGTTAAAGCAAAAAGCCAAACACACCAATGATGTGCACAGGAGGGTCAGATGTTTTGTTCTGCAGGTGAGTTGGCTTCACCAAATATCATGTGGGAATCAACAATTCAAATGACTTCCTCCCACTAAATTTAAACTAATTTGACTATAGGCAGTTTAAGAATCTTTTTACTGTGTTAATCTGTCCCACATATTGTCATATTTGTTTTTCCATTAAAAGATAATTAAAACAAGCAGTGGCAGCCAATAATTTTAAAAAGGGGAATTGCATCAACTGAAAAATCCCTTCCTTGTGTAAAGAGTTAGATACACCTGTATTTACTGACGTCTAGTGTGGAAAGATAGTACTTCTCAAGAAACAATTCAGTTTCAATTCCTGGCATTGGAGCAAAGTTGTAAGAACGATTTCCATCAAGAATACCTAGAAGAGCTGCATCTTCACAAAGGCGGGATGAACTGAGAGCTTTTCACTTACTCACTTCCTCAACACCTCCGGTAATGAAGTACTGTTACATTCACATTCATGAGTGAAGCACCTACTTCACCTTCTGAGTTTTGCCCAGTACTTGGTTTCAGTTTTTTCCTTTCCCTGACTGAAGGAGAACTCAAAAACGCCACCATATTACCTGGGTACCTTTGGACCCCAGGAAAAACAGGTTATTTCTAGGAAAAATATTTGCTCTTCAAGCTTGCTGTTCTAACTGTGATACTAGGAATTCAGGAAGGCCAGCAAGGACATCAAGCTATTACACTCCAGCACGAAATTAAGGTTGGAAATTGCCAAAAAGTCACATGGACAAACACAAGAAAGTCTTGTGCAACCCAGTCTTTTTTTCTTGGAGCCATCCAGAAGGCAACATAAAACATTGCTGCACCAAGAAAGCATTTTATGGCTTGTTCTATGGTTCTTTGTTATCCAACAGAACTGAAGCAGCTTCCTTTGGTCAATAATTCCCTCAACTATGTGAAAGCCAGTTCTCACTTAAAACGGCAACATGCTCCCTACACTCCAGAAAGTGCCAAAACTCATTTCATAAAGCCTGTGAAGCACCATGCAGCACAACTCCAAGAACTGAGAGCCCTGCCTGTGGTGTTATTACCTGTAGAGGAGAGGCTGATGCCTATTTCTTCCCCCCAAAACTATCATTGTTTTCAAATGCTGTCAGTACATTTCTACTTGGCTGTACAGTCATGAAAAATCATATTTATTCTTCTGCTTTGCCACATGTACTGAACCCAGCTTGCTACAGTATGTGGCCTTTGGTCAAACTCAGATGAGTTCATAATTAATCTGCAATGTTTAAATGGATACTTTTAAAAGAACTCACTCTCCATACCTGACCATGTGGCATTATTTTATATGGTGTGGCTACTTATCCTGGACTCACCTTAAGCAGGAAAAAAAGAAAAGGGCTTCCCAACTTCATAGAAAAAGCAGATACATTTGTAAACCTTGTGAAATATGCCCTGGAAAATGACTTAACAGTAATCACAATTGCAGGACTCCAGTATCACTGCTTATTAGCTGCATATAACCTGCTGATGACACTTCAGAATATTACTTACAGCTAATTGCAAGATAGTTGGTTTTGCCGGATAGTGCCGGATAGCCTCTCCGTCCATCCATCAGCTTTTGAACACAGCCTAATGAAAGCAGGCAATGTTTCTTCCTTGGAGGACTGCAGTACTTGGTGCTACATAAATCCTGAATCCTCACAGATCTAATGATAAGCACTGAGGTTGTTTACAAACAGTGTGCCGTACTTCAGAAATGAAGCCCTTACCTTTTGCAATAGTTCACAACTTATTCCCAAATGCTGCTGTATCACAAAGGGCTGAAAACCCACAGCACCAAGAAATTGCTTCCTCCACAACAGCTCAGGAAAACCAAGACTAAGTCCTTCTGCCCGCTAAGCCTCCACGACCACACCAAATTAGTGAATATGATTCTTCATATTCCATCACTTGGTTCAATCTAGGCAGTTCATCCCTGCACTGTGGTTTCTGGAAAGAGGTGCAACTACGTTCAAAATGTAAATGGCTGTTTCTCTGCTTAGGACTGCAAGATTCAGACTTGCTCTGAGTCCTTTAAAGTAGAGGCCATAAATGCCTTTGCCAGGCTGGGATTCATTTCAATTTACACAATGGCCTCTGATGCTGATCGTCGGCTTCTGGAGAGCTCTTCTCTTTGTGTCTCATTTGTCATGCAAGATCAAAACCCTGCAGTGTTTGCACAGATGTTCCTGTTGCTGGTGTACCTGGGCATGAAGCATCCTGCCTGGTTCATCTCACACCAACCATAATTACAGGTCCAGCTCTCCTGATCTAGGGGAGGGGAGGGCAGTGTTACAGTTGCTTATACTACTTACTGATTACTTTAACAGCTTTTCACCCAAACGAGATGTTTTCATTCTAGACTGCAGCCCTTCTCGGTGTTGTCATATAAACATAAATAAAACAAAGTTCCATAAAACATTTTGATTATTCACAAATTGTCCATTTGCCTCTTTTCTCTCTTCTGTCTACTTTTTCCTACACAGTTAACTAGGTGCTAGAAAAAGCAATGCTGGACCTGTGACAAGTCTCAATCATAAAGATTAAAATTTCAATTAAAAAAAAAAAGTCACATCATCTAATGTCAGGTAAGAAGATGCTCTAGAAACACAGTGATGATGCTCATGAGATGTTGAGCAGATCAGAAGAGCAGCGTCTGTGTTCCCAGATGTCGCAAGCATTCAGGCTTGAGGTCTGGCCCATCTCACCATCCTCCCTGTGTTCTATTAACAATGCCTTTGTCACTATAGATTAAATAGCAACAAATCAACTCTCATAAAAGCCTCTTGTTCTATTCCCTTTTCCCCTTCCCATCTTTCACCAGTACATTAGCCAGCTGCAAATGCTGATTCGCATTTGCTGGGCAGCAGAGCCAGTGCCCAGAGGATGCCGTCTGGAGGCAGGGGGAGGCTTCTGCCTGCAAGGCACTAAAGTCCCTGGACCCAGGGAGACATGAGGCATTTGGCAGCTGCATGGCACTGACTGCTTTTTGTTAGCTGCTTTTCGATTGCAGGGTTGTGTAAAATATTAATTATGATCCTGCAAGTTCCCAGAAGTCCTTTCAACTGTAAACCAAGCTGAAGATACAAGATCTGTTGCAGAATGATACCATAAAGCCGTCATTCAACAACAAAGGGAGAAAAGGTCTTATTCTGTCCTGTACACAGCTGTGTCTTCTTTGATTATCCCCATTTGTTGGGCTGCAGAGACACAGACCCAACTTTTGTACAACACCAGTTGATAAGTGTTTGTGGCAGGGACAACACTCCTCTCTCTCAGCACAGGACACACTTAGTCTGCGCAATTTTGGGGGTGTGGATGCCTCTCTAGTTTGAGATGCTCATAGCATTACATTCACTGGTTCATACTGTCAGCAGGAAAATCCCAATTACACTCATGAGGGGAAGAACATCCCCATAGAGAGGAGAAGGTGATGAGATGGGTGCTCCCATGGTAGCCACAGGACGGGGAGAAGGGGTCACCTGTGCCCCCTCCTCTATCTATCGTGCTGGAGCTCAGCAGCCACAATTAGCACGAGGTGGAGTTTTTAATGGGCCAACCACATGTCACTCATCTTGCACCTGACTTTCAGGTACTCTAATCACAGAGATGAAAGGGGTTTTTTTGTCCATCTGTGTCCGAGGGAGTTTTGCATCCATTAGCAATTATGATAATGGATCTATTTTCAGAGAATTAGTTGGTCCTTTGCCCAAGTCCTAGAAAAGTTTGCTCTGAAAATTAATTACTTGGCGCGTACAATATGCTTAACAGTCAAGTAATAAGCTAATTTTCAGAGAATCCATGGAGGACCCCCAGCCTCCCAGCTTCTCAGAGAAGTTTCTGAATACACACTGAAAAGTCATACGTCTTCTTACAGTTCCTTTCCCAATGTATTTGACAGCCTCCTAAAACCTGACCTGGCATTGGACAGCTCAAGACTTGGCAAACAGCCCAGGCAAGCACAGGGATTTTAAAATAAACCACATCTGCAAAACAATCCTCCCAAACAAGCAATTCCCTCCTCTCAAAACCCCCGATGCTTTCCCAAGTGGCAGCAGGCATTATTTCTGGAAATGGGTGAGGATAATGCCAACAAGCAGTGGAGAATCAGAATGAACAAGACATACTGCTCTACTTTCTCAATTCACGTCTTCCCAGTGAGATGTACAAACAAAGAAGGAAAAAGATATAGTTTTATTGTCAGAAGATCACCCAACACTAAAATTATTCAGTTTTAGGTTCTTTTCCAGTTCAGGGAACTGATGTTGCTTCTCCCCACATTCCAGGTGAGTGCCCAATCCACTGCAGAGATGGCTGATCCAGGACAACAAGCATGAATATCTCTGTGATTTCTCATCCAAGATGATTTGAATTTCCAGTGCTGTCTCTTCTGTGGGAATCTCTGCTTTCTGCCTAGCTATCTGTTTCTGTGAAACCTGGAGAAAGCCAATATTTGCAACCTTTGCCCTTTTCTCCAGTTTTGTTGGAGCTGACCGAAGTCTTCTACAGAGAAGGACAGCACGATCACAACAAGACATTTTTCCTTAGGAAAGCAGACTTAAAATTTGCATAGCATGTTTGCAAACAACCTAATTACCTCTCCTGAACAAGCTACCACCCATCAGGTAGCCCCTGGTAATTCATACCATGTTTTCATCTTGCCTGACACAAAAGCTGGGTGAAGCAGTTTTACTTACATCAGCACGAGGACATTGTTTTTGACAAAGATTCTCTTTGCCAAATGCCCACAACAAAGTGAACTGCTTTCTGTGCATGAACACAGTTAGTTAATATACTTAGGTCTATAAAATTATCATCCCCGCACTTCAAAAGAACAGGGATGCTTGGTCATTTTTCTTGGAGTTTACTACTATAGCTATTTGCAAGTCCCTGTTTCTTTCAGTAGCTTAAATAATAGGGGTTTTTATAGCTCCTATGAATGTATGTAGCACTTGGCACAAAAAAACATTCAGACAGATGCAAGGGTGTCACACTTAAACAACAGCAGAAATCTCAGTCTAGTTACTATACCGATACGACTGCTTTCCGAAGTCCTGCCCAAAATATGGAAATTTCTGCAGCTCAGGAGAAAGTCAATGGTCAGTTCCCATGGGTCTCAATGGGAATGGCATTAAGTGAATAACCAGCAGGGGAGGGAGTGGAATCCAACAGGAAAACATCAAACCAGAAAAACAGCATCCTCCTGGTCGTAGAGATCATTATTTTCAATGCAAAACTCCTTTTCCTTTTTTTTTTTGTTTTTTTTTGCTAGTGTGTATCATGACTGCCTTGCAAGATACTGGTGGTTTTAGCAATAAGACCATCCTCAACAAATCAGCAACCAATCTAAATGTTAATATAACTACTTTTTAGGAAATTAATTTGTTTAAAAAGTACAGAACAGTCCAGTCTACTTATTTTATTAACCTTCTCTGCGCCCTTGAGCATATGCATTTCATACAAGGAAACATCATTTTTAATTTCTCGTGGACATATGTTACACAACCTCACAGAAGAATGCTGGAAATGATCATCTATGAAGAGCATGGGGCTTCCATCTGGCATAGTTTTCGTTTGAGACTGACAAAAATATCTAGCAGAACTGCATAGAAAATGCTGATATTGCTAATGACCCAAATGTTATCTTCTAGGGGGGAAGAAAGGGAATAAAGATAACAAAAATGAAACCATCTGCAGAGAGACATTACAAGCAGAAAAGGAAGATTAGTGTTTTTTTCTGTGGTGCTTTAAAAGTAGTGATTCCTGCTGCAAGGAGCCACTTAAATCTTTTCTTCAAGTTTTATTCATGGGAGGTGGGAAAATCACAACTGCCAAAACCAAACAAGTTAGGATTAAAAATCAAGAAGCATGTTGTTTTGGCTCCAGAAAATTCAGTAGCAAAAAAACCTGCCAGAAACCTTTAGTTCTGCCCAGGCTTGTGCTAAATGAAAACTGTGAGTTTTGCATCCACTTGATCCTAAACCAATGTAGTGTCGGTTTAACTGAATTAACAAAAAAAAAAAATTAAAAGAAAGTTAAGGTATCACATGGGAAATTGCCACATTGTCCTAGTAACCAGAGATAACTACTTGAACTGAATCTTGAGTTCATAACAACTGAAAGCGAACAACTATGGACAGGTACTTTTGAAACCTCCTAAGTGAAGGTTTCACACCTCTGTGATTCAAGACAGAGATAGGATTTTGAAAAAGTTTCCTTGACACTGTGCCTTTCACTCCCTTCCAGCTACCTGACTTTCAAATGCTGGGAAATTGATGGAATGGGCTAAATTTCTCACATAACAGAGGAAAAAAGGGCAAGGAATAACTTCTATCGGTGAAAGCCAGCATGTGGGCTGCATGATCAGGCTTTCACAGAATTCCAAATCTCAAACAGACTGACAAGATCTATTACTGGATCTCAGGATATTTATTTCTGGGGAAACTGTCGAATTTATTTCATAGTAGGGCTTTAAGAGAAATAATGATCCACTTTCCCAGGACTCCAGACAGCCTGTTATGGCCTGTTACTTCCATTTGGCATCTGACTGGAGCGATGAGACATTTTTGTGTCATTTGAAGAGGTTGTTATTGAATTAAGATCACAGCATTTATGGATATTGCACAAGTTATGACTAACAGGGAAATACGAGAGAAGATGCTCCCTTCAGACAAAAAATACAAGGCAAAGCAACCCTGTGGCATGATGTGGTGATGGCAATAACTGTACCTCTCCTTGGTCAGTGCTCCACTGGTGATAAGACTAGGAGTGTGTGATCTTTTCATCGCTCTGATGCTTCTGACACCCTCCACAATACAGTGCAGGGAAAGAAAGGAGATCTTCACTTTTTCTGTCTCTTTGCTGCTGAAATACTCTATGGCCCCAGGATCAGGGACCCCTAATTCCTGGGCGGCTGGTGCATCTATCTCTTGTGGACCACTTGCCCTACCTACTTCTCAAGAAGGAGTCAAATCTCCCTGAGTTCTTAACATATACGTATTTCTGTGTTTGTGGAACATGAAACATACTTTGCAAGCCCAATTCCTGCCAGAACAAATCCCTTTAGCTTTCTTTCCTTCAGCAATATTTCAAGGAATGGCACAGAAAAGTATTTAAGGGGCTCTTTATTGGTGCCATTTCCACCACAAACCCTCCCAAGGGCCTTTGGCTACATCACTCTCAGCACAGCTGGGAAATGGGTCAGTATCTCATTGCTGCAGCAGGTAACACACATTGAGAGTGTTGAATGGAAAACAGGTTTATGACTTCCCAGCACCATTCTTTGAGACTTGGCTGCTCTGTTTTGGACAAGATATTTCCCAGGTTTTGCTTCAGAACATCCAAAGAGATGTAGACCAGCTTTAAACAGTATGTTTAAATGAAATATTCAGCTGTTAAATGCTTCAGCTGTCTACCCCTCTGCCGAGAAGCATGCAAATTTCTGAGTCCAGGCAGTTTCCCCAAAAAAAACAGATTTCTGCCTAGTAATGTTACTGCCAAGTGCTAAAAAATCCTTCTCTTTCTCTAAGCCATGATAAATTCAATCCAGGGGAAAGTTTTCTCTTAAAGTAAACTAATTTTTCATTTGACTCAGTTTGACAAACAGGTCTTGCACCTCTACCTTTCACTCAACTAGAAGGTCTCATCTGTAAACACACGCACTTCACAGAAATGTGGGAAAAGTGATGTAAATAAAGCATAGGATTCAAGGTGATAGAGCCTTGCTTGTCATAATACTGAAAAAAAGCTCTAGCCTAGCAGAACAACAGTGAGAGGATTTTGGTCTAACTAACCACTCAGGTGATGGGAAAAGGAAAACACAAGAAATGGAAGGTACAAAGCAATCCGGTGCCAATTTTGGCACTGGAGCACCCACAGCTTCACTACCCAGCACTGTCTCTGGCAGGCTGTGCTGCCTTCCTTTTGCTGTACAGTCGTGACAATAAAAGCAAATCATTTTTGTTTCAGGCCATGCAGCTCCCGATTTTATAGAGCTATAGATTAGATTTAGATAGACTAAATGTTGATAGAACCAATATATCTTCTGATTGCTCCTCAAGGAGAGCAAATGCCTTTGAGATCTCTGAATAAATATGCTCTAGGACCAGAGTTACGTGGCTGCAAAGTGCACACTGTCTGTGTATAGCATGTTACCAAGGTAAGATCTTAAAGGAGAAAAACCTCCAAACTGTGTGAAAACAAACTTCTTAATTGGTGAAAAACACAGTTGGGAAACATCCCAGACAGCTGTTCTTTGTCTTTCTGCAGATCTGCTAAGTCTTACATATCAGCTTTGCACTGAGAGCAAGTGTGATGAATTCCCACCCAGAGGGTAATGTTTTTTAGTTATATGTACCTAAAAATAGGTGTATGTAATGAAATTGCCTCCTCAGCTGTAACTGGAGTGTCACTGATATAGCGCTATCATGTGCCATGTCTGGCAGAGAGCTGATAGAATCATAGAATAACCAGGTTGGAAGAGACCCGATCATCGAGTCCAGTCATTCCTATCAAATATTAACCCATGCCCCTCAGCACCTCGTCCACCCGTCCCTTAAACACCTACAGGGAAGGTGACTCAACCACCTCCTTTGGCAGCCTGTTCCAGTGCCCAATGACCCTTTCTGTGAAATTTTTTTTCCTAATGTTCAGCCTAAACCTCCCCTGGTGGAGCTTGAGGCCATTTCTCTTGTCTGATAGGGTCCTGCATCCCTCTGAGTCAGAGAAAGGCTCTTGTTGCCATCAGTAGGCATTGGACATCATGAGTCCAGAGTGGCCTGCAAACCTCTACTCACTCATCAGAAACAGGTCCTCCCTCTGCGTGTGCCCACTCCATCCATGACTCAGGGAGAAGGACCTGCTCCAGCTCCAGCTGGGGCAGCAATATTTGCAGCACTATTACTCATGTTTCCACTGGGAAAGTGCAGGATGATAATTTCTAAACATTACTCTTTCAGTGCACACAGTGAGCTCAGCATTAATCTCATAACATTTGCAAGGAAATCTTTTTAATCAGTAATGAAAGCCAAACATTATCTAGCCTTTATTGACCTGCAATAACAGAACACCGCTGCTACATTTTCCCTGTGCCTCTTGCATGGGTTCGTTTGACTCGATCTGTGGTTGGTGTTTATTCTTAGCTCACAAAGCTCAAAGTGTATATTATTGATTTGCTGTATTTCAGGTCCAATCCCTTGGTGCCCCTCAACCTGAATGAATTAAGTCAGAAAGAGTTAACAGTTTTACTTCCAAGACAGAAATGTGATGGTGGTTTATACAATCCATGCACCAATGTTCACTCTGCCGGTGTTCAGCACGTTAACTGGAAAGCGCCAAATGCTGCAGCAATATTGATATTTGCAACAGCAAAGGTATTCACAAAAAAGAACCTGCTCCTGGCAGAGGAAAAAAACGACATAGTCAGAAACAGAGAGTGAAGAGGCACAGCAGAGTAATCCACACAGTGTGGGAAACATCCTTCCCTCACTAGAAGCTACTTAGGCGTTTGTTACCCTGCACGCAGATGTAGCCTCCTCACATTGTGCTGAGGTCGTGGTTCCTAAATCCTTTTCCCTACTTCTTATTTATTTCATGTACCCCTTACAGTTGTTCAACAGGCTAGATTGTAAGCACACAGATTAGGGTCTCCCACTTTATTTAGTGGCTATATGACACTTGCTCACTGCTTCTTAGTGCAAGAACAGAGGAGCAGCAACTGAAACCAGCAGACAGAAAGTTCAAAACCAAGAAGAAGAGAGGCCATTGCCAGCAGCAAACAGTGGACCTGTGGAACTTCTTGCCCCTGTATATTTGTGGATGCTCAAAGCTTACAGGGATTTAAGAAGTGATTGGAGAAATCCATCAGGGGAAACTCCATCAGAACCATTAAAAACAAAAGCCTCCACCTGAGGAAATCCTTGAGCAACAAATAAACAGAAGTGGGGAAAGCAGTTGAGTATGTACCATTACACCTCTATCTTATTCTTATACTCTTCTGCAGAATTGCTTTTGGTCACTGTTGGAGACAGGACACAGAGCTGATGACATTCTGGTATGATACAGGACAACTATTCTTCAGTCACATTTAAGAACTGTGACACTGAAGAAAACCTGAAAGTTTTGCGTCTTGCAGATCCTAGGTATTATTTTTTCCTTGATTTATACTAGCTGAGCCAGAGAATTTCAGAAGGAAATATGAATGAAGAAGCAAACAATTGCACTAAAATATGGAGCCCAAGAATAAAAGAAACTCTGACCGGGTGACAGACAGGAGAGCCTGTTGCATTTTGTTCACCATGACTTCAGAAACAAGAATCTTAAAACAGCTACTACGATGACTCGGGTACCATTAATGTGTTAACCATTAACACTTTTTCCCACTGGTGCTCCAGCACCTGCTAAGTCCACAACCACGACCTCACCCACCGCCTGGTGCCATGTGGTGTTTCATAGGTTCAGCTTAGCCCTTTTCCATTCATTGCAGAGAGGGTCAAGAGATGGTGCATGCAAACATGAATAACCAGTGTCTGCATTAATGCTGTTGCCTAGGTAAGTGTTTTTAACAAATAGATTTGTGCTGAGGCTGCTTGCCCAGCCTCAGCAAATTTATAGTGAGCACAGGGTGACAAAGCACTAAAATATTAAAGTCTTTGTATAGTGATTATACTTGGGAATTGCTCAGCTGGCTCTGAAAAGTAGCTGTAACTCTATAAATAGTAAGTACTTTATCATTTCTTTCCTACTTTAAACATACAGCTATATTTCAATCATGATTCATAGTAAATCAAATTCCGTGTGAGGTATGGTAGAAATGCTGTGTGCCCTAGAGGTGTACCTTAAGTTCATTTAAATCAGCACAGCTCCACTGATGCTTAGGGAAAGGATGCCAATTTATGCAGCTGAAGACCTGCAGGCAGCATTTGTATCTTTGTCTTAAGACTGAGATACCAGTAAGTAAACATTGAACATCAAATTATTCAGTATAGCACTCACTGTCCTCCTGAGACCTACTGAAAAAAGGCACTGTAAAAGTGCTTATTCTCTCCGATGCCACTCACTCTTATAAAACTATTAAAGTGTTGTTTAGAACTAGCTATGATTCGTCATAAATCTCAGTGCTATGTAACAGTACATTATGTTTAGGTACATTACCTGGAAATTAGAAACCAAATAAGCCATTGATTTTTAAAATGCCATAGATCCAAAGTTTCTTCACAACAAGGTACAAATAAACTCAAAATAAATCAGTGTTTACCAGAGGGGAAAAGGGAACAGGATCTACGTCCTCCAAAACAAGAGATTGATGAAATTCTCACTTGAAGAATCTAATGGCCAAGGAACTAAAATAAAACACCCATAAAAGATAATGTTAATTGAAGAGCTATAAGGAAATACACAGCTGTTACAGCATAAATACATTTTCCTCCTCTCTGCAGCTATACAGTTTGCTGTGCATGCCGTGTTCTTCTTCTGAGTTGGGATTATAACTGTCTTTTTTAATGCATGCAGGCGCAGTATCTCAGGTCAGAGGAAAACATTCATTCATCCAGCCTGGCTTTCCACATAACAGAGGTCCTTGCATTTCACCCATTTACCTCTACATTGAAGCCAGCAACTTGAAGTAGGCAATATTTTTTTGTCTTGGCCTCAGATAAAAGTTCTTGGGCTCAGACAAAGTATTGCTGTCTTTTCTCTGAGGATGGCTTCACTTTGTGTCTCAGAACAAGTGGAAATACTCCTGTGTAGCTGCTTTCAAAGGACTGCGAGGTACCAAAACAAGCAGAAGCAAAGACTCATGTTATCCCATGTTCCTGTGCCTTGGTTTTCAAATACACTCTGCTGGTGGCATCTAAGCATCATCCTCTTCTGCTCCCGCAGAGTAAAGCAACAGGCACAGCCACTGCACAGGTTTGTCAGACAGCGCATCAACAAAAGGGTTAAAGTAGCACCACATAAAAGCAGGCAGCAGTGCTAAAAATAGGCAACAGTTTAAAAGGAAAAAAAAAAGAACAAAAAAAACCTTCAACACATCTTAAATAAATCCATTTATTCCAGGGTTTCATAGAAACCATATAGCCAAAATTGCTACAGGATAATTCCTTATAAGCCTTATAAGAAATCTTGCTGTCCCAGAGCCCCAGTACAAATCCTGGCAAGAATATTGGAGATAACAGATTGGATGCCATGGAAACCGAGACAGACCTAATTTGAGCAGTAACCATTGCTGTTATTTATTTAATTCTGATAAGCCATCTAAATGTAGAATGACTAAAGGTTCCTCTGCACTAAAAATAGCAGGCTTGTAATATTTTAAATCGTGAATTGCTTGTGTTTAACAATATTTTGGGCATCTGACGTTAACATTTTGCATGCAGTTTTGAAACCTCAAAATCAACCCTGCTCTGGTTTATGCCATAAGAAGAAGAGCGCCTTGTCTATTCCATCTTATATTAACCTTATACGTCAAGGATGTTTTCCATCATCCCAGGCTTCTCACAGGGAAGTGGGAGCTTGGATGTCCCTGCTGCCCTCTTGTTCTCCCCCCAAGCTTAAAGCAACTGTTTGAAAGAAGGCAGAACTGGGCCACAGGAACCAAATTCCCCTCTCCAATTGATATCAAAGATCTTCTGTGATTGTTTGATCTGAACGTCTCCATAAATAAAACACCTCCTGAGGCACGTCATTTTTGAGCTGGCTGAGAGCTCCCATCTGTTTTTGCACCCCTGCTGCCTCCTTTCATGAGGTGGAGAAGTAAGAACCCACAGGTGTAAATCTGCAATTTCTGGGGTTTTGGGGATTTTGCAGTGCTGCTGACATGCATGAAGCAGGGGAGAAACAAGGCTGCTGTTGGGATGTTAGTGTCACCTGAAGGATCAAATTTAATTTCCTCATGTCTCTGCTGTGTTTTTCCCCCTTGAAATCTTCAGTGTTCTCACAGCAGGAATAACATCTCCATTTCTCTCCTGTTTTGGATTTTAACCTTAAAGTGTAAATTTGCTTGTATTCCCTGGGAGGTTGTATACATGCTGTATAACAAATAAAAAATCCTAGATGCATTTTGTTTCTTAGACGTTCTCTCTGCTGCTTATGCTCGTAGATGTTAACAGATCAGCAGCAGCCCTATTCCTATCCTTACACACCTGGTTCTTCACAGCAGCATTTGCATTTGCCCTCTTGTGGGGACAATCCATCAGCTGGGGCATCAGGCACCTTGTCTCACCACACCTTCCCTTCTGAAACTTCCCTGTCTTCAGGTTTTCATTTTACCACCCTTTGAGCTGGGAATTGATGGTGCAGACAGCAAGAATCCAGCAGCCACTGTTGTGCCATCCAGAGAAGCCCAAAGGATTGGCTGGTCTAGTAAAGCTACAAGGCTGGGTCCTCTTGCCAATTAACACCAAATAGCACAGTGCCAGTTTAAATCAGCTAAGGATCCCTGGCATGGAACTTAATGGTAGTCTGGATTTTGTATGGAAAGGAAGGAAATGGCCAGTATTCTTTTTCACTTTGCAATTAGCTGAGCTCTGTAACGTTACCCAAACCTTTCTTGTCTGCAGCACAGGGCTGAAGGGTGAGTTGTCAGTGTTGTTTTCTTCAATGATTCAGAAGTAGGACTGCAAGAAAGCTATTCTAGGCAAGAATCAAAATGAATAAGAATCGCTTTCAGGATCTGCCACATTGGAGTCAGTGTATATTTAGCTTCCATTGCTCTCGTTTACAAACACAGAGCAATACTGGGATATTTATAGCCTTCAAAGACCTTTTTTAATGTTTTGCAGCTCCAAGGATCCACGTTGGGATGGACAAACAGTGTTACACTATATTAGTATAGTATGGAACAAGCATTCGATCTATATAGGGCACAAAAAGAGAGGAATTGTTTTGAAAAAGTACAGGTTGCAGTTACAGTTCTTTACAATTTCACTGACTGTGTGCTACAGGGCTACTGCCAGTTTAAGGCTTTAATGCTTAGCAATTGCATTCAGAAGTGAGCGGTTCATTCATCAGCTAGGGCTTAATCTCAAGCATGATACAACCGCACAGTGAATATTCCACTACACACTCCTCATGTTATCTGAGTAAATTAAATTCTTCTGAGCAGGCTCGAGATGAAGAATCAGATATGGCAGTTTCCTCCAAAAGTGTGCACAAGGCTTCTAACAAGCAGGTTTTAGCAGCTACAGAAAGAGTAAGTTTCTCACCTAACTTTCCAGAAAGAAAAAGTTGTAAGGGGTAGAGGGCATCCTGGTTAGCTCTCTTTTCTCATTAGAGCCTGCAAAGATGTTCATCTTCTGAAGAGTATCTGACGGCTGCTTTTCATAAAGAAAAGCTCTCCTGAGTTATCCAACTAGCAGCAAAGAAGTACTTTCTGAAAGGATTTTTATTCAGTTTCACACTGTGATAAAATGCTGGTTATTAAAATATAATAGGAAGATGTTGAATAATTTTAAACAGAGATTTTACATAATAAACATCAGGCTACCTATATTTAGCCACCCAAATCTCTACCTAAACTTCTGCATAAAAATGGCCAAATGGATAGCAGCCATTAGAAGTTGTTTTTTACAACTCACACCTTTGTCAATATGAGTTTGTTGGTATCGTTTAATTTTTCCTTTCTCTTTCTAACACTCCTCCTCTCTGCTACTAAAATTATTCCCACTGTATTTTTAAGTATACATGACAGCAACATCTGGCTTGGTAGGTGTTTTGAGAACAGCATCTTTGAAAATTTGAGTGACCTTAAAGAGTTGATGTGGTGCAACCACTGTATGTCCAGCTCCTTCTATCTTCTTTGGAGATCCTGGCCACCACCCACCCATTGGTACTGGTACCCCAAGACACTAGAGAAGAACACGGGTGACTTATTAACTGATTTCTTGAATTACACATAACATCATGTCCTAAAGTTAAATATACAAATCTGTGACTCCATAGACCTCAAGGGTCTTGTCTCCATACACACCAGTGTGCGCAAGATGAGAATCTCATGGCCATTTGTATAACAACACGCTGCTGTTCAACACCAAAAACCTTTTGCCACCCCTTCATTGCTTCAAAGGTGAAGCAACGACATTACAGTGGAGGACGTGGGAATAAATTGTTAATTCTACTTAATTCTTGAGCTGCCCTTGACGTTCAGTGGAAAGACATGAATGTACTGAAACAAGTGTAAATAAGGTTAACGCATCAAGAGAATTGCTCCTAAAATTGAAAAATGTTGTCATCTGCTGACAACAATCTATTCTCTCCTTGCAGAGTCATAGCAGGGCCACTGTGACTACAGCTATGGTTGAGTCAGCATTTCCATTACCAAATGCCATTTTCAAGGATTTATATCTTGGCCGTTTAAAAAAATAAAAAAGAGTTCTTGGCTGAAATTTCCATACAGGCTTCCTGGGCCTGATCACACCTCTGCTCTCCACCTGGTACCATCAGCTGTTCCAGCACAGCGTGAGTATGAAACACTCTGGCACTGAATTACCAGCGATCAAATCACTTTGTACAAGCAGGAACAACAACTGAAGGGGCAAGAGATCAGCAAAACCAGTCCCTGCAAAAACACTGCCTTTGCTGAGCACATGTATCAGAAGCCTGCCAGAGCTGGAATTTTTTAAGTTTGTTTTCAGAAATTAAGCCAAGCAAATGACTCCCCTACTGTGCCTCACAGCACTGTCACAGATTCAGACAAGTTATAACCTGAAATCACAATTTCTGTGTTTGCAGTCAAAGTTTTCCCCTGCAAGACAGCTCTTACAGGGTTTACTGTACAGTTGACTCCTTCTTGCAATAGATGGGCATACTGACACCTCCTTTGTGATACGATATTCACAAAGCTATTACTGGGTTTTAGAAACCGTTTGTAAAAAATATTATTCAGCTGTACAGGAAAGATGTTCTGCAATGAAGAAATTATTTGGTGACTATAAGTTTAGCCATGGGAAGAGACACTTTTTATCAGAAGAGGGAGGAAAAAAGCAGTTGTGCGCACATCAGCTGGCTCACTACCACCCTGCAGAAGCAGAGGGAGGTTTAGCCCACGATTAAGGTTCTCCATCTGGCTCCGAGTCAGACCACAGATTCACTGAACTACATCAGCTGAGTGCCATCAAATAGCACACTGGAAGTTACGGCAAGGGTTCATATTAATCACAGCTTTGCAATGCCAGCCTGAATACTAAAGGCAATTTCTAGCCATAGAGATGCTCATAAACAGGACTGTGAGTTCATTTGACCAGTTAACTTTAAGCTACTAATTCACATTGTACAAGCGGGTTATGTTTAGGAGTAGCATGTAAGAAATACAACTTAGAGCAGCTTAAATGAAACTGCCTTCACTAGGGCCAGTTCACTGTGAAGAGTTTGTTTTGGTTCTCCTCCATGCTACAAGAGCGTTGCAAAACAACCTATTTGTGATGCAGACTTCACACACGTAGATGCTAACTGGGGATGGACAGAGCATTTTTCCATAGCTGTTGCCCCTGTCCCTCCCTGCATTCACAAGCTGATTGCATCCTGAAGGTGTGGGAAGTCAGGAGCCTTCACAAGCGGTGATACCACCTGCCCTCCCTGCTCCTTTGGGACACTGGAGGACTTCTGAGTGTTCCTGCCCTGTAGGCTCTGCTGGCACAGCTGAGGCCTCAGCACATACTTTAATAAGAACTATTTTGTTTGGCATTGTTTTCACAAACCTTAACAAGCTTTGTATGCTTTCTCTGCACTATTTTTTTCCTGAAGTAGAAGGTTTTATCCTATCAGTTCTCATGCAGTAGCCCTGCGTTTCTGCATTTCATTCATTCACCTCTTTCTTATGTTATTTCCTGCCTTATGGAGCCTTCAAACCCATGTCCATTCCTCCATGCTAGGTATTTCTTTTCCCTCCCGTGATCCATCACAGCTGTCACTTACCTTCTAATGGAAGTGCCATGCTGTCAGGCTCATCAATGCTAATAATATAAGTGATAAGTCTTTGAAGACTGTGTTTTGTTGGTTTATATGTTAAAGAAATTGAATAGAAACAAAGCTAAGAGCTGTAGACCTCAATGTGTTTAGGTAAATCAGGCATATGTAATTTCATCTAGAAAACAGCTCACAGCAACTAGTTATTTAAATATTGAGTGTGTCTCAATGAGAAGTGTAATTCATCTTTTCCCTGGATTTTCCTAGCCAGAACTAAGTATTGCCATTGGGGTATTTTTGAGTTACATGGAAGAATGAATTTAAGTCTCAATGGGAAGCTTCTAAATGGCAAAATACTTAAGCCCTGTGCAACTTTAAAAGGGCAGGAATGGTCCCATTGAAGTCAATGGGATTTAATACACGTACTTTAGAGCCAAATTGAATCACAGCCTGAACAAATGTTGGTTTCATGTTACAGAACTGTGTGACCTGATACCCTATGTCCAGCCATAACCCAGCTCTGCTGACTTCTCTCCATCCACACAGCCTAAACACTAAATCCAAACCCCATCTCACTTGCAGCTTACCCGGACTCTGTATTTTTAAGTCACTTTCCCTAGACATCTTTTTACCTCCTCTATTAGAAGTAACACTAGATACAGCTATTATAAAATGAGATTTCTGATAAAAGTATTTGCCAGGTCATTTACTTTATGTAACTGTCAGTCATTAATATGTCATCACTGTCTTAAACAGTGGGTCCTATACTCTGCATCTTACAGTTTTTTTCTATCACCAGCACAACCCTGCATAGCAGTGGGAGTCACAGAAAGGAATTAAAACACAAATATGCTGCTGGAAGGATGGGAAACTTGCAGGAGCTCTTGGGGCAAAAGTCATAGCCACAGGGATTTATACCTCCAGTGGTGGACACAGTTCTCATCTAACTGGGAGGGGTGTCACTCATCACGCTGGCAGCCTACGAGCCATCCTGAATGGTGCTAAGGAGAGGGATGGTAAGAATAGAGCATCATGCCACCCACGTACTGCTCAGGCTCTCAGCCACCACAACCCCCTCATGCAACCTGCCTCTGGCTTAGTGTCCCTACCTCTGCCTCAGCCCAGGTGAGACACTCTAGCAGATTTGGTTCTGTGGGCTATAAATGCCTTTAAAAATGGGGAGCAGAAGAGAGCAGAGATGATTTAAATATTAAACTCCCCTTGTCTTTGAAAGTGTTAGATCTGCCTGTGATAGGATTTTTTTCTGTAGGCAAACTTTCTCTTTACCCTTCAAATCAGAAGCATCAGTGGACAACAAAATCTCACAGCTATATCAGGCAAGAAGCTTCATCCTTACCACATGCAGGTTTTCCAAGTTTCTGTTACCAAAAATGGAATAGGCAAGCTGAGCAAATCTATTTGCTTGCCAATTTAAGGATTACAATTCAACTGAATGCTATGGCTCTGTACACCAAAACAACTAAAATATTGACAAGACTACTTCCAGGACTGATAGTGCTGCTAAAAATGAACCACAGTAAATAGGGCAATTGCCTAGAAGCTAAAATGATGTGCGCTTTCTGGGCTAAAAATTCCTTCAAAGATATTTATTAATTCATTATTCAATGATGACGTGGATAGTGCTGTGCATACTTAAACATGAGGCACTGCTGTAACTGCTTCTTGAAATTCTGATTTGCTTAAAATATTTAGTCCATTTTCATGCTAATTAAGGAGCAGCAAAGATCAGTTAAGAAGAAAAACAGATTTTCTCATGGAGATGAGATTTGCCTCTTTCACTCCTCCCTGCAGCCAAAACCTTCCATGAGCTTATAAGCACTCTCATATTTTATCCATCTGAGGCAATCACAGCTACAGGATAAATCACAGCCAGTACAGGTTAAGAGGTGAGGTACAACAGCCATGGTCAAGAATTAGAGGTACAATACAAAATACAATGAAACAGCTGTTGAAAGCAAATCAAGCTATTTGTAGCCTGCTGTGTTCCCAAGCTAGGCTTTTTTGCTACTTGTGTAGTGATAATTGTACATCTGGCAGCAAGGATTTGAGCACAGAAGCAGCTCTCCAGTCATTTCTCAATTGCAATTGTGACTAGAGGATGCCAGAGCTGGCTGACCAGCTGGGAAACAGCAGTTTCTGCCAACAGGATCAGAAGACTAATCTTTCTGAACACTGTGATATTATTACTCTTGAGTTCCAGGGTTTGGGGGCTCAGGATTTTCGGCTCTTCATTGCATTTCTCCATCCGTTTGTCACCCCACCCACCCTTTTCCTCAAGCAACAAATAAAGTTCTCCACAAGAAGACTTTTGGGGGAGATAAAGGAGCTGGCAGCTGCAATCCAAATCCCAAATTTTGTGATTATAAATTCATTTTGGACCCAATCCAATAATTAAAGTAGCATTTGTTTAGACAGCACATTTCTTAGGGTTTCCACGTTGTTAGAGACAAATTTCCCTCATTGCCTGACAGAAGGAGATTGACCATAACGTTGTAGCAGACCTTGCTGGAGGTTGCCAGTTGTGGTACAGCATGGGAACTGCAATCTAAGGGACCATAGTAAAGAGGAGGCAGAGTTTGCATTTCATTTTACCTGTCAGGCTGAAAGCAATTTTCAAAACATTGCCTAGAAAATGTTGCCTAGAGAAACTAGTGAAATGAGTAAAGCAAAAGAGAATTATACCTGGGAAAGCCGCTGCAGTGTTATGCAGAACAATACTCTAAGAAACTTTCCTTTGCAAATACATATTCCAGCATTTCACAAGTTGAAGTGAAAATGTAAGAACTAACTCAGGAGACTTTGCTGCAATGAGCAAAGTACAAAGAGATTCCAGAGAAGAGACAGGCAGTTGCATCTTCCTAGATTGCTAAATTCCTAGAGCAATTTGCAAAAAACACGAAATGGATCTGGGTGACTCTTCCCACCTGCGCAAGTTTTAGGAGCGAGTTCATTACTTCTTCCTGCTTTACTATTCTATTTTCATTGAGAAGCACAGGCAACACTAGTCCTCCACAAAAAAAGCAGAAAGGAGTTCTTCTAGAACAAGTCCTGACTCATCCTGCTGAGTCAAGCTGTCATTCAAGTTTGTCTGATAACTTTGAATCTCCAACTTTGGATGGATGCACAGACTTTTCACTGGCAGTGCCAGAAGTTAGAGAGTTCTAGCCTCTCACTAACAACCAGGATGACCTCCTAAAATCAGTGTGAATGAGGAACTCTTACTGCCTTTAGGAGCTACAATTGGTTTCTTTCTTCACTGTGGTCCATAGACAACCTTGAGCTCTGAAAGCGCATCTGTTAGCATAGGAACTAAAGAAGTGCTTGATATCTACAGCTCATCATTTTAGCTCTGAGTCTTCTCTCAGATCTCCAAATAAATATCAAGTGACCCACCAAAAAGCTGCCTGACTGCCACCCATCAAAAATGCCACAACTCCAAATCTGAGGGACTTCACTGCATTTTCATTTTGTTTGTGCTGTTCTGCTAACTGAAATTTCTATCTGCAAATTACATTTGAGTAGATGTGCAAATATTTTAGGTGCCCAGTCAACGTGCTATAGATGATAAATTACAAAGCAGGAAAGGAATAGCTGGCTATAAAGCATGGCTTCAGTGCTGAATTAAGAAGTCTAATAAAGCGACTGCTACCATCACGCAACATTGACACCTGATTCACTCTGCCAGCAAGTGTATTATTTCAAAGAAGTATTTATCTTAGCCTATTCATCAGGTCCCATCAAATCAAGAGTCTCCCTACACTACAGATTCCCTATCCTTGAAATAAATCTGTGAAAACTGAAAAGCTAAAGAGTTTCATTGCAGATAATACAAAAAAATACACTAATTATCTATGTACAGAGAACTTCCACTGCAGTTTTGAAAGCAGTGAATGGCATGTGGTATGATGCAATAGGAAGGTGAGGAAAGCACTTAGCAATGTTTTAATAAATATTTTCCTATTGAAGTACGATCCTTATTTTTAAAACAATCTATTAAAATTAATCAGATGCTAGAGGAAATGCCTGTGCTCCTCCTGCTGGTGGTCCCAGGATATTTTATCTCTGCTGTGCCTCTGGGACAAAACAGACATGCGAGTACTCAGCCAGTTGGCTGTGTGTGTCCTCCAACTTGCCTTCCAGTGCCCTTGAAAGGAATGATGCTTTTGACCAAGAAGGTTGAGCTTTTGCAGAGGGGATAATACTCACTCTTTTTCCTGTAATGTAAATATTGTTTGTGCCATAATGAATCTGATGAACTCCAAATCCAGCTGAATAACTGGGATGTCGAGGCACTAGGAATACTCTTCTATAAAACCTCACCTATGAGTCTAAACCTAGTCCCAAGTTATGATGAAGCTTGCACATGTCCTCTGCCTGTTAGCAGAGCAACCCTTGATAGACAGCCCTGGCACAGCTTTATAAAGGAATAAGAATAAAAACCTTTCCCAATGCATTAAAATTTCGTATCTCCAGGTCTTTACCTACAGCCTCAAACCTTTCCTCAACTAGATATTTGCTAGCCTATAGCCTCAAGAGCTGGTGCTTCCCTTTCACTGGAATAGGACAAGGAGGAGGATTGGGAAAACCTAAAGGAATCCCAAATGTACGTAGGAAATGCAAAATTGGAGAGTTTTGCATACAGATTTTTTCCTGATAGCAGTCTATCTGTAGTAGCTGGACTTTAAATTTATTATCCTCCTATTCATCCTCTCTTTTGGACAAGGACTGGCCCAATCTAGTCTGCTGTCTTGGGGGACTTCACATGGATGATCCTGATAGATGTTAGACGTGCCTTGCGTTTCCTTCTCCTCTCTGTGGTGGCTGGTGGAGTTGAGGGTTTAGTTTGTGGCCACCACTACATGATTTTTACATTTAGAAGTATTGAGGTGAGCAACTGGATTCAGAGGATTTGAAATGAGATGCAGAGAGACATTTGCCTTAAGAATTTGATGGAACAAGGCATTATTCCCTTTCAAGTATGAGATAAGTAGATGGGTTTTGAAGTCTGCTCTTCTAATGGAGGAAAGGTGCCGGAATCTGGCTGTTTTGAATCAGAGAGAATAAAACAGACAGTAAAAATGAGTGTGAATGAATGATTGGCCTGTCTCTCTCCTACATAAAAATACCATTAGCTCATTTAATGTGCCACATGTTATTTACTGACTGGGCTGCTGAAAAGCCTGTTTTCTTCACCCTGAATGCTGCTGCTGAATGCGCAAATGCTTTTTTCCAGAGGGTAGACTGAGGCAGGAGTGGCTCTCCCCAGCAGTGTCAGCTCTCTCCAGCAGTAGCTAACACTGCTGTTGGGGTCAAACCTCTATTTAACCTCCAGTGACAGCAGGCAAACAGCTTCTACCAACACCTGAAGCTCTTCCCCAAACAGCCTTATACCAGAACACTACAGGTGTTAATAGCTCTGAGTCAAAATCTTGCCAGGTTCATATAGGACTGGCTGTCCCACCAGCCCTACGCACTTCTGGCAGCCTAGGGATGAACTTGAACAAACCTGCAGATCTCAGTACTTTGTCCCTGATGGACCCTCGCCCCCTAAAAAAACCCAAAAAACACAAACCAAAAAGGATCTAGCTGAAAAACATTATTCAGCAAATAAGACAGGCATCTGAGATTCAGTGTAAATATCAAGACTGACTGAGGCTGGCTGAGAAGTAATACATTTAATTACTGAGAAATCAAGACAAGGCTAATTCTGCTGCCGTCCAGCCTGGCTGTCTCCCCTCAGCTGCATCTGGACTGCCAAGGGAGATGAGAGGGGGACTCAGTGCCAGGTCCCACCAGAGCCCTGCACCTCCTGGGCATGGACCCTGCAGACTTAGTCTGCACATATAGGAGAGGCCCAGAAAAGCTGGCACTCCTGCTGTCCGCCACCACACACTGGACAGCTATTCAGGGAGATTCAGAGAGTTCTCTATGATGGTTTCAACATGTGCACATCAACATCCTCGTTACAGAAACTGCTGTTGGTTTATTCCAGTTCTCATATGCTCAGGCTGGGGCCAGAGCCTCCAGGCAGCAGCTGTGGATGTAAACAAGCCAGCAGCAGCAACCATGAGCACCCTTTCATCAGGAGCTTCACATTCCCCTCCTCAGTGTCGTTTCTGATTTTGTAGCCTGCTAGTCCAGGCTATTTGCATCCGTTGTCTCTGCTGAGTAAGGACACAGCCAAACTTTTCACCACAACACTTTGCATACTCAGATAGCAAACATCTTCTGAAGTTTTGGTTGCATGCGAAGAAATTTAGCATGTTGCTGTTCATTATTGAAAGGCAGCAGTCACCCAGGGTCAGAGCTGATCAGCTAATTTAGGAGCACAGAAAATAAGATGAGGCATCATGTAAAGGCCAATGGAGACACTGCTCATTTTGATGATTAAACTTGCAGTTCAGAATCAGAGACATCTCCCAACAGAAGATAATCTGTTTCCTCCATAACCACCCAGGAGGTGTGGAGAGATGGAGAAAGCAAAGTAAATCTCATTGCCTACAGGAATTTCCAATGTGAAAACAATGTCAAACCTAACTCCAATATTCACCCAAGTTAAGGCAGAATAAAGGTCAACCAGCTATCCTGCTTCAACCAAAGCAATATCTCTAGAAAACTGGGCTTCTGACTTTAGCATTACAGACATATTTATTTATAGAAATAGAAAGTTTTAAGCTTTTTGAACCATTTCTCAGTAAATAGGGCTCTGGGTTCCACTGCATGATAAGGGAACATAAGGAATAAAAATAGGTAGAGAGCCCTTGGGGAAAGAAAGAAAAGTGAACATTTAATCTGTTTGTGAAAATGTTTTCCTGGTAAAATAATCTTTCAAGCACATTGGCAGCAGTTTGTTCAGTGAAAAAAAAAAAAAAACCCATCCACTTCAGGAATGGACAATTTTTAGAAAGATAATTAAACAAGAGGTCAAAAAACATCTGGGGAAGCAGGTATGGCAATTATTTAGCATTGATTCTTAACAGTAGCTCAGAGACAAATTTATACGACACCCTCTTGGGCAGTTTAGGCTTCCATTTTCCTATGCCAGTGGCTTAACTATTTCTTAACCAGCTAATATCCAACCTACCATGAAACAGACTTTTTTTCTGGTAGCTAAACTAGAAAGACAACCTGAAAGGCTTCCCAGACTGCAGGAGGCTGACACTCCAAAACCTACCCAGGCCTTTGACCTTGCTCCATTTTGGTCCAGGCTGTCTTCATATGATGTTATTTAGCCTGAAAACCAGATGCAGCCACTATGATGCCCATCAGAGTTTCCATCTGCAGTGAGGGAAGCCAGATAGCTATAGACAGTGTTCTTCAATGAGTTTTGGCATAGAAAAGCATGGATTTTTGTGCCTAGGTAGTTTAACAGAGTGGAGACAGACTAGGGTGAAGAAACACTGAGCCCAACAAATGGAGAGATGCTTTAAGAGCACAGGAAACTGCGCCAGTTCTGGCCTCTGTCAGCAGAACCTCAGCCACTTTCAAATTCAATGCCGACCTTGTTTTGAGTGAGAGGTTGGTCTAGATGCCATCCTCAGATCCCTTTCCATAAGATATCTCTCTCCTGTGGTTACAAAGAGACTACATGCCATTGCAAGAATACCCAAAGAGGAGGAAATTGCTCAGCAGATATTTGCTGTTTAGAAAGTTGGAGAATGCTCAGGACCCCCAGGTCAACTCATTTCTAAATGAGCTTGTAGGGAGATGCATTCTCCAGCCGCATGGGAAGGAGACGGCTGCTCCTGCTGATGGCACAGCACTAACACTGGAGCTCCTGCATGTTCCACCTGCAAGAGAAGATGAGTTGAAACTGGCTGAGGAGCAAAGAGGAAAAAGGCAGATGGGAAATAGAAACTAGCACAAGAGGATGGATCTGCAGTCACAATGCATTCACCAGTTGTAAATGAACCCTGCTACCCTGAGATAGCTAAATCACTGAAAGAACAGTGGATCCACTTGGGACCCTATTTGGAGGCTTCAGGAATGGGTTTTGTGGCTCTTCATAGAGCTGTAATAGTATAACATCTTTTTGCACTGCATAGAGAAATCTATTTTAAATCACTCGGAGTTATCAAGCCAGAGCTGTGCCTTCACATTTCCTTATTCCCAAGAAACATTCAGCTTCCCACCCCACACAACAGTTATATGCATCACAGCTTTGATCTCAAGAGGAAGGAGCACAAAATACATTCTTCCCCTGATAGTTAATAAAGAAGGCTTAGGTGGGAGCACTGTGCATCAGATAGTGCTAGTTGCTAAATGGGTTGCCTCCTGTAGAGGCAGTAGAAGAGAATATTTGTTCTTGTCTTCCCCAAGGCATCTGCCATTAGTCCCAGTTGCACAGCATGCCTTGTGTTGCCAGTCAAGAAGATAAACCCATGCACTCCAGACTCTGTAGAGCAGCAAAGTGAAGTGGTGTTATGCCAAGAAAGGCAGGCAGGATGATTCAGAGTGCTTTTACATTACAGGCTTCTTTCAAAGTGGCAGCCATCTGCAGTCACACAAGCTGCAAATCAAGTGCCTAGGGGAGACAACTGAGTTTCTTTACTAAATGAAGTGGAAGAAGCTCCTTACTCACTCTCAACAGCTCTAATTGCTACTGTTTCCATCAATTTTTAGGACTGAATGTTGAATAAGAAATAAAGTTCCTATTTTAAAACCATCCTCGCTTCTTCACTCTGTGCAAAGTGAATGGGAAAAAGAAAAAATCAAGTCTAAAGCTTCGATCCTACAGAGTCCTGGAGATGCTCATCACCTTTCCCAGAGACTCATATGGCAGATTGGGTTTCTGTCTCCACGATGCTGCTGAAACCACAATGTTTCCCCCATACTGTTAGGTATCAGGTGTTTAGAAAGAAATAGGCCAGCTTCTGGGACAGAATTCAGAGAGGCCTTGGGACTCCTACTCTGGTACACGGTGAAAAAATTGCTTTGAACCTCCAGCCTAAACTGCATAATAGAGCCACAGGTCTTACAAATACATAATTTTGTAATGCTACATCAATATGAAATGCATCTAAAACTCTCCATCAATGGTACTTGACTGTCACTTCTGTTATTGTCCCAATGACTATTCACTTGTATTTCTTGTGTGAAGACACTTCTCTTCAACTTAAAGGATCTCATTATAGCTTCATCTGCTACATCAGAAAGGTTCCCCTCAGAACCCTTTTTTCCAGATGTGAAAGGTTAAGTCTTGCCTTGGTTATTACAAAATTGTTACACTTATAGCTGAACAAATTGCTCAGATTTCTCACAACAAGGCAAGTTAATCAATCCTTCTACTAGTTTGGTATATCTATAGGTATATCTATAGGAATCCTGACTAACCCCACCCATTTTTGAACTGCTCACCTATACAAGCTTTTCATACGGCAATTATATTAGCATAGAAGCAGTATCATCTTCCCAGATTATATGTGCTCAAGAACCCCACTAAAATTTTGGCTATGGATGAACTCATATTCATTCAGCATATTTTTCCACTGGCCATCCTTTGCCATTTCTCCCCATGGCACTGTCCCAAAGCAGAAATCTCATGGCCGATGTCATTTCCAGTCATCTGGTAAGTATCGTGGGAATGGAGAAAAACATGAGTCCTGGAGAGCACCCACAGTACCAAGAGCTGACAGTGATAATTCTGAGGACCATCAGTTAGGCAGTTTTATATCCATTTAATATACACAATATTCATTTTCACGCTCTCTAGTTCCTTAATATAAAAGGCTCTGCAGTACCAAATCATGTGTCTTGCAGAAGTCTGTATATACTCTGTTGTATCAACCCAAGTGTTTTCATCCATCAAACTTGTAATCTCATCCAAAAATACTACATCAAGCTCCTTCAAAAAGATTATGTTTCCATTAACCCACAGGGGTAGAAATGAAGGAATTTTTTTCATTCTATAATTCACTACTCAATCTAATTCTTTGAGGTTCCTTTCAGATAACACCATCAGTCCATAATATTTGTGATTCTCTGCATACATTCAAAATCCAGCTAGTTTAGTCACTGTTTTATTTGCATTTGCTTGAAGCATAAACATCAAATACTTAAAAGCATCCCTATTCGAGGCAGGTAAAAAAAAAAAAAAGAGAGACAAAAAAAGAAAACAACAACAATAAAATAACTCCTCTCTGCATCTAACATGCAAACTTAAATAATTTTTTATTTCAAAGCACTGGCTGTTTTCTTCTATTAAATGTACCACAGAGGCTACAGGATAGAAGACTAGAGAGATCTGCCAGAACACCATTCTGTGTAACATAAAAGGAAGAAATGGCTGAGGTTACCTGACAAATTATTCACGTATTTAAGCATCAGCAGAATGAGGATGCATCAAATTTGCAGGGTGGTAAAGACAATGAAGAGAAACAATGCTTACTTGTGGCTCTGCACAGGCTTGTTTTTCAGAAGGGCTGGTCTTAGTTTTAAGTTTCCTCTTATTAGAAAGAATCCATGAACAACAAAATATGCTTAATGTTAATCATGTATGTCAGGTTCTGCAGAATATTCACATATCTTTGTGTCTGTGCAAAAAATGCTAGAGAAAGCCCCTACTGGAATAAGTCTTTGATCAGGCTGTAATGCTGTTTTTACTCCTAGAGGTGAATTGGCAACAAGCTCAGCTCACTGAGCTTTTATTTCTGAAGCAGAGGACTGAGGGGCTCTTGGGCTAGCTGCAAAATCAAAGAGAGATGTTCCCATTTGTTTCAGTCTCATTTTGCAGATCACCTTCAGGAACTTGGACCAATTCTGCAATTGGCCGTAGGTCATTCACCCAAAAAGCTCTTCTTTTAATGGGCACGGGGGTGAAGCATAGATAAAACTTGTGGTCATAGATATAGTTCTGTCCCCAGAACTTCAGTTACAGGTTTGCTACTGTCCCATCCAGTTACTTTTAACATGGTTTGCCTTTAAGCTTATTTTGACTACTCCTCCTCCATGTGCTCCCCATCCTCACTGCTACTGAGCAGTTCCCAAAGTCCTCCCTTACACTGAGGTGAGGTACCTGTCTCTAGATGCTAGCTCAGATTTCTTCATGACTGCTTTATACTCTTCTGTTTTTATAGGATTGTTCCTTTCCTTCTGCAGGACACAAAATTAAGATTAAAAAAAAAGCCAGACAACAACAAACCTCAACAAGACCTTCTGTCAGTCCTGTAGAGTATCTCCAGCCTGCAAGCTATGTTCACATGTAGATTTAATCTTTTCTGTAGGTACATACTTTGTATTTTTTAAGAGGAAACCAGAGGGAAACACTGATAGGGGCAAGAAAAATAAAGGTCTATGCCAAGCTCAGTTTGCTTAGGTTTCTACAGAGCCTGTGCTGGGAAAAAGGTGTTACTCAGATTTAACTCTGAATAAATTACTTTCTGGAAGGCTGAAATAGCTTCTCCAGCTAAAGAGCTAAATATTCCCCCTTCCACAGGCAGGACCACTGCTCAGTGGTGTTGGTTTTCCATGAAGTCATCTGCAGAAGGAATCCATAACTAGACCTTTCTGAGCTGGAGCACACAGGGAGAGGTCCCCTCCCAAGAGAAAGGGCTGGGAGTATGGGGTTTGTGCCAGCAGTTTTCATGCTGTCTAATTAAAAGCAAGTAGAGATCCCAGGCCTGTGTGGGTAATTGATATTTAAAGTTCCTAGAGGTGATATGTGGCATAAACTTCAGGGCTGCAGCAGGTTTTCCTAAAATGTACTACTTCAAATTCCTTATTTCATTTTTGGTATGTTTTAGCTTTAGCAGCACACTTTGCAATTTATTTGCCTCTGATGAGCTTGTCACTGTTGAGAGCAACAATGAAGAGACAAATGACATTTAGAGCTTTCATTAGACAAATTAGATGGATTAATTAAAACTCATTTGATTTCAGGCACGATAATTTGTTTTCCTCCATTCTACCATCAACAGTTTTGGTGCCACCTTATCTTTTGCAATGAAACTTAACTGCAGCAGCCCTGGTAGCTGAGGGCTCAGTTACAAAAAATCTATTGTTTTCTGGCACCAGAGAGAGGGAAGCTGGGCCATTTAGGAGACATTTTTAATTACCAGAGACAAGATAGAGGCAATAATCCTCACAGACTTAAGAGCAAAGGCTGAGCATACATTGCACAAACCACGTTAAGTGGCTCAGATGAAGACAGTGTATATTACCTAGCTTATATTTGCTTATCTATTACACACTTGTGAGAAAGTCCTACCTCATTTAGTGGATAATATTTCCTTTTATCAAGCTTTTTATTGCTCCATCTCTTAGAGAATTTCCCTGACAATTCAATTATATAGGGTAGCTTTAATGCATGACAGGAGCACACCATGCCCCTCTTTGTTTGTGCAGAACCTCCAAGAACACTGCTTGTTTTATCATCATAGGGCTAGCCTGAAGAAGACACAGGGAGCTGGATTAGCTCTCTAGAAAACCAGAGCACCCAATCCTGGCTCTGGCACTTTTTCATAGCTCCATCGTGGGCGGGCTATTACATTCTCTCCAGCTCCCCTTCCTCCTCTCCGTGTGTTCTTGGTGGAAAGACATTAGTACAGATGTCCTCTGTGAAGCCTTTATTTCTACCAAATCCTGCATGCAATGATGGGATGCACACACACACACACAAATTCAGAACTTTCCTATAAGAATAACTTCTTAAGCATTCAGTACTAAGTGATTAAAACAACCTAGCATGGTCCTTCTAGCTATAGTTAACCCAATAAACTTTACAGAAGACAACTTTGCAGAGGTGCACAAATGAGAACATTTTCTACCAGCAACCAGTTTTGTTTGGTAACTCATATTTTAAATGAAGGTTTTCATCATAACCTTCTTCTCAGAGGGTACCAGGACCCTCCCCAGGAAAAGCAATGCCAGCTCTATGTATACGCATGATTCAAGGAGTCCTTTTTCACCTGACAACTTGCTGCAAATTAAATTTTAAATTCTATTCAATAACCACATTGCTTTCCACCATTGTTTACTACTGGGTAAAGATTAATTTCAAAGATTTTAAGCTTTATTTTTTTTTTTAGGAAAGAAGTACAGGTGGTTCGATCAGTGCACGGGGAGGTAAAGTTTCCTCAGATTTCCCAAACCTCAAGTTATTATCCTCTGAAATGACAGCAGACTGTCTCCTACATAGCTAAAGCAAGGAAATAACAGAACTTAAAATAGAACAATAAGCACCCAAGGGCCCCACATCTGCAAATGAAGAACATGAAATACACGAAGAACTCTCTTCAGGGAGCAACTTGGTGAATCTGCCCAGAGAAATACCACCATTGCTCCTACAGGCTCAAGCCATGAGAAAGAACAGCAAAGTTTTTAAGGAAAAGGAGGTTTAAAAGAGGACAAAACCAAACCACATTTCTAGCTATACTACAGGAGAAAAAATTGCTTATCATTTTTCCAAACACTGTCGTCTAACTTGAAGGCTTTCTTTAGAAATGGCATTTGCTCTTCATTTTTAATCAAATGGATTGTTTTCCTTCTTAGCATGGTGCTGAGCCTTTTAACAGTGCTGCAGAGTACAGGCGCTGCTAATAAATATTTCAAGACTCGAAGCTTTAAGTGAAAAGAAGGATTTGTTGGATAATATTTTACTTCCCTTAAACTGTTTTTTCACCATTAAAATTGAAAATTTTAATTTTATGGTGCTTGCTCAGAGAGCTGATGCTCAGACACTTTCCCAAGAAACCCGAGAGCCAGAAAGGCAATCTATAAATAACTGCCTTGGAAATAAACTTCTGTGAATTGGACATAACCCAGATCAGGTTTTTCAAGTGTGTTGTAAATTACCCGCAGTCAGAGCATAGGTCAAAAATATTTACTAGCATTGAGCTTTGTTCCTCAGATTCACTTCCCAGGAGTATCTTAAACCTGGAGCAGACAATACGGAGGCCTGAGGTTCGGTTTTGCTTGCCTTCAGCCCCAGGTGGTTATTTATTCCTGTGCTGACACAGCAGTACTGTCTCCTGGCCTTGTGTTAGTGCAAATGTCCATAACAGCCAGAAGCAGCACCTGAATTTGCTATTATATTAATACCGGAAAGATTGCTTGTGGTAAAGATTGCTTATGATTCAGCTGACTTGAAAAGTACTACAAAAGCCTTAGAGAAATGCAGAAGAGCAGGAGGAGAGAAGGAGAAAGGGAGAGGGAGGAAAGGATTGCCTCGTCACTCTCCTGAAGAGGAGACAGAGGGAGCTGACTGATCTCCTTCATAAAAGGAGCAGAGTAGTGGCTCTGTGGGATAACACTTGCTATTTTCGGTGTCGTTTTGTACCACAGTCATTTGCCTTGCTGATGGAGGGTGACCAAGCAGCATTGCCAAGAGCTCCTGACTCCAGTCACCTGCTCAAGGCACAAATGGACTCATTTTCTTTTGTGGTTTAGTGCGTGAGCTGCCCCATGAAGCCTCAACTCTACGAGCACAACTTGACATGAATCACTTGCAGCCTGGAAAGAATGATTCTGAGCCCCTCACCACAAGAGGGATGTTGTGGCTCTGGAGCGAGTCCAGAGAAGAACAATAAAGCTGATGAAGGGGCTGGAGAACAGGCCTGATGAGGAGCGGCTGAGAGAGCTGGGGGTGTTTAGCCTGGAGAAGAGGAGGCTGAGGGGAGACCTTATTGCTCTCTACAGCTACCTGAAGGGAGGTTGTGGAGAGGAGGGAGCTGGCCTCTTCTCCCAAGGGACAGGGGACAGGACGAGAGGGAATGGCCTCAAGCTCCACCAGGGGAGATTTAGGCTTGAGATTAGGAAAAAATTCTTCACAAAGCGGGTGGTTAGGCATTGGAACGGTCTGCCAAGGGAGGTGGTTGAGTCACCGTCCCTGGAGGTGTTTAAGGTTAGGGTGGATGAGGTACTTAGGAGCATGATTTAGGGATTGGTGGGAATGGTTGGACTCAATGATCCAGTGGGTCTCTTCCAACCTGGTTATTCCGTGATTCTGTGATTCTGTGATTCTGTGTGATTTGCAGCCCACCTCCCCAGTCTCTGTCTGCTGTGCCTGTTGTGGAGGCCTCCTTGGGCACACACAGTCCCTTCTTATATGCCAGGCAAGTTCCCAATATGGTTTAAACAGCGCAGCAAACTAGCCAGAGAAAACATCAAAAGAAAAAGTAGGTGGAGACCATTCAGAGGTGGTGACCTGGTTAAACTGCTGAGGGGAGGATAGGTCCTCATAGATGCACTACATGAACTACCCACTGAGTTGGCATGATGATTGTGAAGTCCTGCCAGCTGATTTACTTACTAGCCTGGTTTTATCCAAGGACTGAGCCAGGCAGTGCTATCATCACTCTAGACTCGCAGTCACAGTGTGTTGCAGCAACCTTTAAGAGATGGCCAGCCCACAACCCCATTCCAGTGAAACAAACCGTGCTAGCATGAAGGAGGGGCAGAATTTAGTCTCGAATCTACTAAACAGATCAAGATGAGGCCAGTACCTGGACAACTCGAGCAATCTGAATTGTGTTGCCATCCTGCATTCTTTGTATGGTGCAGCCACAGCTGGAAGATAAACACTTAGGACCATATTCAATTATAGGAAGAGCATACGTAGCATTTTTCTATAAAATCAGGATTCGCAGCTGGAAGTCATGACATCACAAACTTTTCATGTTTCCATGAGTTTGACACAGCTTTCAAGATAAAAAGCTGATCTGAAGGAGCACCCATCAAAACCCCTTGGGCGATGTTTTTTGTGATTTCTGAGATAATCCTTTGCAGTTTCAAATTACGTTCTAAGCCTGAGCTGTAGAACTCATGCATTTTTTCAAAGAGACAAGCCTAATTTAGAAAGCATGTGTCATACATTCAATGCTGCATCTTTTAAGTGGTTGTATTTCCATGTACGTGAGATATTTCACTTGATTTAAGAACTTTACAATATGCTTCAACTCAAACAGTATATCCATAATTAACTTTAACTGCAAAGAGTGCTAGCCAGACAAAGACAGAGAATTTTCCTAAGGTAGGATAGGGATATGCTATTTAAAATTACTTTGTAATAGTTTAAATGCAAGCCTTTCATGATGTCTGTCGCAAAGTTTAAACTTCAACTAAAACTTCAACCAGTGCAAATCTGATGAAGCACCATTGCATTCTGTGCAATTACTCTGAGTTCCAGCCCTTATCTGTCACTTCGCATCCATCCTTTCACTGTCAAGGCTCCCAATATCTTCTGAACAAAGCATAGACCTGACACAGCAATTCTACAGCCACCAAACACAAGGTGTCATTTTCCCCTTGGACATGGAGTATAGGTGTGTACGCTCCCCATGGAGTCAACACAGGGAGGAAGGTACTTCAAAGCCCGGCCTTATCCCCAGTGTCTGCTCTTTTGGGCCTCTGAGCCTCTAGAAGTGCATCATTCCTGCAGCTATAGAGTCTGTGGTCCCAGACTTCTCAATTTTTATTAGAAGACGAAAGTCAGAAAGTTGAACCCAAGCTTTTGTGCCTGCCTCGCACAGGAAACCAGAAAACGCATCCGCAAACAGTTATGGTAGATCTTTATGCCAGCAGGTTCCTTCCTCCATGAGGGAAGTGACTGTACTGTACACCAGTGAAAATCACCCCTCTAAAGCAATCCCTGGGTACACAGCTACCATCCTTCCTGAATTTTCAAAAGTAGTGCAGAGGAGTTTGGCTCGCTCTCTTGGTGAATTTGGCTGCAAATTAACCTTCAGAGCAGAGCCCAGTTGGCTTTGTTAGAACTGGCAAGTCAGAGCGTCCAACCATCCATTAGTGAATGCTGTTAGCAGGAAAAGCACTCCAGGGCACTAGGTCAGGGGAACAGCAGAGGAAACCCAAGTAGATCAGACTCCCTAGAAAAGCCAATTCAATCATCACTATTCATCACATCACATCACACACCTCTGATGGTCCTGGGATTTGAAAAATTGCAGTGCTGCCCTCGGGATCCAGAGTAGCGGTTTCATCCATCATATGCATTGACATGAGCAGACAATTGAGAATTTCTCTGAAGGTCAACTATCGATAGACAAAGGCTGAATATTGCTCCTTTAAGCTCACCTTAGAGCTAGACTTAAGGGCTTTGACTATGGTAGGTTTGGATGTGCTGGCTGAGACCAGTTTCACCCAGGTTTAACTACCCAAAAATAGTTTGACATATAGTGTAACCTATCAGTCAAGTCTCATTTTCTAGTCAACAGAAAAGGAGAGATATGTCTCTCCTCCAACAAAAAAGGCATCAGGACAAGGCAAGACAAATCTGTTCCTATGAGCAAAGAAGGAAACAAGCTCCCTCTGCTTAGCTGGATGCCGCTAGCTGGAATTAATCTCTTTTAAAGGAGTCCTGGCTCAGGAGTATTTCTCTAGGACACTACGCTGCTAATATCATCATCAGATGAGTTTTCTGGAGGAGAGAGGAAGATCTTTCAGAGATCTGTTTCAAAGCAATCTCCAGAACTCACATTCACGTCAGCAAGCCTGCGGCAAGACAAACCTCTCTCCCACACACGTGCCTGGCCTATTACAGAGATTGTGTCATCTTGTGCCAGGACACAGTGGCAAGCCAGCTTTTGAGCTTCTGTTTGATTTAGTTTTTGCTCTGTACGATAATGATTCGGCTTGGTGATCTACCTGACCCATGAAAACCTGCAAGAGCTGCTGCCTCCTCTGAGCTTTGTTTCATTGCTTTATCTAGAGTCTGAAGTGGAGATGACAAAGTCTAAATTTAGAGTAAATTCAGCAGCATGGTGCATCTATCCATGTTTGCACTCTGCTTTCTGAAATGACAATGACCAAACCAAATCTAGATTTCCTTTTAATCTGGCCTATTTTAAATCAAACTGCAAAGATAGATATTAGAGCTGCTACTGTGAAATGTGCTGCTCCATGAATTAATAATTGTGTTTACCTTCTACATTGGGAATTTTTTGCCTGTGTTGCTGTTTCTTACTGCCATTCAACGTTAGGAGCTTTTATTCGAATGAGAATATTTCAAAGCACTTTTACACCCGTGTAGAGTCAGGGACTTATTTATTTTCTGACAGTTATTTACTTCATGTAAATATTTCACAGCCACAGGATCTCCCAGATGAAAGCAGAGTTTGCTCTGTGCTCCTGTTCAGGAGTCTAATTAAAAACTGAATAAAACGGGAGGGATGAAGCTAAAGTGCTAACTGCAATGGATGTATCTGGAGGGTATTCAGCAAGAGAAGCCTGTTTCTTGGCACAAGTATTGAAGCCTTTGCATAAAAACAGAGGAAAAATGCCCAATACAGGAATGGAAAGCCCTCAAATGGACTCAGGTAGTAGGGAGAGTTTTCAAAGATGAGACTCAACAGTGCTCCTGCACAAACTGTATGCTGCTGTCAGTGAGGAGCTGGTCCTGGTTGCCATTTCACATCACCAGTGCCTAAATATGCCTTCTGCAGCACAAATTTGTAGTCAGCAGCAGCACCTCCCTGCACCTGGGATCCCACCAGCCCAGAGCCACAGGGACGAGGCTTCTGCATCCCACCTATGAAAGCTGAGGGCATATCCTCGCCCGGGGTAGGTCACTAATGCCACTGGTGTCCAAATGCACTTTAGCCTCCTCAGTGGCAATGGGACTTTTAACAGAATTGATGCTGCCTCCAGTATGTTCATAACTACAACAAAATGACAGGCACTGCAAAGGGCTCTGTGGCTGTGCTGCCTCTATATTTGAATAACTTCCCACAACTAGTGCTCCAGAAAAGCCAGGCACTTCAAAGTAATCAAATAAAGAAGAAGAAGAAAAAAAAGGATCAAGTATTACTTTCCCTGCTTTTCCAGAAATAGTTCGTTTGCTGTTGGTTAAGGGAAGATTATTTACCATAGCTGTCTAGAGGGCAAGGGCAAATTGTAATTTGCTTAAGGTTTTGAGTGAGGATTTTTTCCTTAAAAGAGTGCATTTAGAAACAAGGGAGATTATGAACAATCCTTTAACAAGATCCTCAAGCTATCAGGCTGTTTAACATTATTGATCAGCGCAGCCAGAGCACATTTTTTTAAAAAAAAAATCTATCAGATTAAAATGGAAATAGCTTTCTTGCTTTGACTTCTCACAAACTTCATTTTGCTTTGCAGCAGAAAGCTTCTCTGAAAGACAGGCAGTCCCCGAGAATAAGGTGGTGGCCCTGCTGGGAATACACTGCCCTGCAACCCCTACCAGCTTCTTCTGCCTTTGACACAAACACATGCCCAGCAGCCACATGTTCTGTTCCAAAAAAGGGATTTTTCAACAAAAAAGCCCCAAACCTACCACCTCAAAAAAGGAGACACATCTCCTAACAGCTCACAGGTCCAGAAAGCCTTTTTAATAGGAAGAAATATGACTTGTGTATTTTCAATAGCCTTTTTTTGAGAACATAGAGCACTAAGTCAAAATACACCCAGATATCATATTTAATTGATGTCACCTACCTAAACAGCAAAGCTTTCATCTCTAAAGTGCACACTGTAAGGATTGCAATTCTGGTGATTTTTTAGCAAAATTAATAAAAAGAAATACTTTGCTTTCAATTCAACACCCCAGAGGTTGACAGCAATAGTAGCAAACAATAGAAAATTATTTGTATTAATAGCTTTGTTTATTCTAATAATGTCATTTTCTGTTGAGATTAATTAGTAATAATGTTCTGAATACTATTACATGTGAAATGCACACCACAGACCAAAAATTATTTGACTGACCTATGTTGTAAAGTGAAATATTTGCAGTAATGAGATTCTAATTATGCTTTGTTATGGTAGAACTTACTCTACACTCCTCTTTATTGACAGGATATATATTGTTTCAGCATTTAAGCTCAATTTATTTTCTCACATTTGCATTTTCTTCTGCACAGAAAATGAGAGATGATCATTACCTTCTTCACTTTGCATTCAATTTACATCAACAACGCATTACCTCATCCTAACTCATTTGTCTACCAGAGAAATGTGATAACAAAAGCTACTGTCAGTGATGAATAAAGATAATTTCAAATGAAGCAAGAAGAAACAAGATGAATTATAGGTTTCAGGACCTTTTGTTTCCTCAAGAAAGGGGTAAAAAAGGATTGTTTTTCTACCTAGGCAACATGTATCTCACAAGACTGTAATTCACATTCAGCACCTCATATTTACCTGCAGCTGATCGGTCCTTTCTGCAAACAAAACTAACTCCAAATACCCACACAACCGTAAATATCTCCTATTTGCTGCACGAAGGAATGTTTTTAATTTTTTGGACTGAGTGCACAGAATTTATGGTTCATAAGCTCAAGCAAACAATTTAACAGCTACCTAAGGGCTATTGTAGCCTCATAGCAACTAATAGCTCTCCAGCCTATGGAGACATGGGCATGTCCAACACAGCACATAATCTGTGTCTTGCTGGATGGTGTTTGCCTGCTTATGAGCACTGGTGGCACCATGAAATGTGCTGTGGGATTCCCTTGAGTGGACAATAGCAGAATATCCATCCTGGTTTGCTGGGAACTGGTGATATCTGCCAGCTCTCCTCTTCTAGCTCCTCTGCTTTAACAAGCCATCAGAGCCTGCTGGCCTCTTGCTGCTCTTCTTAAGTATTATGTTAAAGCTAAGCCTATACCAAAACACAACACCACCACACTCGGAGATGAAGTTTTACTTTAAAATGCTTCTACCCAAGGTCTTTTTGTACTTCGACAGACCACTGCAAGCCCCAGAAATGCATGAGTGCAATAACGGATTTCAGTTCTGCCCTGCAGAAACTGGGAAACAGGTTTTAAGGAACAGATCATTGGCAAAAAGCCCACAAGACCTCCCCAGAGTGGGATGAATGATTTTAGCCTACTTTCCTTACAGGTCCTCAAGGAAAGAGGTGAGGAGGAGATTTTTTTACTTTTCCAGAAGTGAATGTCTAATTTATATTTTTAAATATTTAGTATTTTCCCTAAAGTAATTACTCACCTTGGAATAGCTCTTCATACTAAGGGAAAGCCAGAAGAAGGGAAGAAATGGGTTTTAAAATTTGTAAGTAACCCATCATTAAAAATGAATGGTTTCATATGAAAACTCATTTCTTTGTGAACACATTCCTACGCCAGCTCGCTGTCCAACCCACCAAGTAGCAGGTTCCTTCCCGTAGCCTCAACTACAGAACCTGGGAAATTCAATGTGTTTCCAGCCTTTGCCCCAGCAGATCTGGGTAACAGACTCATACTCTCACTTCACTCCAACCAGGTTTTTAATCAACCTGCATGAGACCATGCTGGCTGAAACAACCCTGCTCCAAGGCTGCCAGGTGCCTGAGAGAAAACATCACCTGTAGGGTCATCTTCAAGGGATGTGCTGGCTCTTTTGGGCATATGGTGGACTACGCTGAAGCCTTTGAAAATGCTACTGTGGGCTTTTATATGACCTGTTGGAAAATCCAATGCTTCGGAGAGGCTAACAGAAGCTGAATCTTGTGCCATACTCAGCCCCCTAAACATCGCAGGAATACTCTACAGGGCAGAAGATGAGCCCATGGGCTGCAATTACCTATCAGGTTTCTTGTGCATGGACGTGCCCTCTCATATAATACTGCTGCTGCCACTGCAAGGCTCACCAGCGGCACATCTGGGGGCCTTAAATTAAAGGGTTACCCAGAATAAATAAACAAGCACTTGCACTTTGGAACTATTGACTGAGCTCAACCATCCGAACAATTTGTTAGAGAGAAGTTTGGGCAGTGGGAAAGAAGATGGCAAATATCCCCCTCATACTCTCCATTTGTCTTCTTGGAGTTTGTCTGGGTGTTGAAAGAACAGGTAGGTTCATTTAAAACCTAGCAAGTCCTTCACTTTTGGGTGCAAGGGTTTACTGGCACAGGTAAAGGGATCGTTTGTCACTTGACAGTGAGACAGCTTGTGGAATATCATAAGAGATGAGAGCTCAGGGGCACTACTGCGTTTCATGGTTCCTCTCTTTAAAGCTCTGGGAATGAAATAATAGGTTTTGTGCTGATTTTACACAGAATGTGCCACAGGGATAAATTTTAAGAAGGGGATTTTTCTTAAACTTTTTGCAGCTTTTAAGCTTTCGGAGCTTGATTCAGCCATTTTAGAATGCATGCACTGATACGCAGAAGGAAAAAAAAAAAAGCAGAGAGCATTGCCAGTGGAGTAACATCCAAACCTCTTTGTATGCCATCACTTTGTCCTGGAGTACAAACAAGTACTCACGTCCCTGAAACAGTCATTGGATTTGCCACTGTGAGAATCACTTAAAGCCAAACCCAGTGTGAATTTAACAAAGACCTTAAGATGCAGCCAAAATTGTAGACAAGATAGAGTAGTTGATGGATGTGGGCAATCACACATAGTAATGCAGGCTGTTGCTTGATTTATCTGTAGCAGCAACAGTTCCAGCAGAGGCTGGTTCACATCCAGTGTGAGTACTTCTTTGGTGCATGGCTGGCCTTTCTTCTTTCATTAAAACATTGTCAATAACAGGTTAAAAATAAGATCTATTTCCAGAAAGCTTACTTAGCAATGATATTGGTACCACCACCTACCCTCTAGGTGTACCTCCCAGAATATACTATACTTTGTTGGCAGGACAAGTCTTCCCTTACAAGTTCTTAGCCCAGAAACCCATCTCAATGTCTCAGATAATGGTTCAAAAGCTGGTAAGCCACATGTGAGCATATTCTTGGTTTGAGGATGGTTTCCAGACAGGGTGCATACCAAGCCTGTGACCCCACGGGGCCTGTAACCTTCAGTTCAGATCAAGTTTTGCTTGTAAAAGCAGCATGTGGGAACAGTAAGCAATTGCAAAGTCCTAGAGGGATCTGAGGGAGGCAAAGCTGCATTCATTAAAATGAGTTCTCGCCATTAAATGCATTACCTGGCACATGCCACTGGGAAGAGATGAAGGAGCGGGTTTAATACCCCTGCCTCACCTCACACACAGCGATTTGCAACTGTGTCTGCGTTGGGTTCCCTGGGTATTAATCATATGGAGAGACCAGCAGGGTTACAAATCCAAAGAGGGCTGCTCCGTCGTTCTCACCCGAGCCTCTTCTGCCCAGTTTGGGGACAAGCAGGAGGTTGCAGCCCATGCCATGGGGAGAAGGGACAGGCCTCCTCCAGGGAGACTGTGTGCCCCTCTGCCTCCACGCTCTCAGGCTCTGGCTTGGCTTGGGAGGCTTGCTTAGGGGTGTTCATTCATATCACACTCATAAACCACAACCCGGCATCTGGGAGGGTATTGACCACCCTACGGGGGCCGCAGTGTTTGAAACAAGCCTGTCATTTTCTCAAGTCAGTGCTTTACCAATCAATATCTACTGCCAAGCCACCACACTAAGGTTGGAATTTTAATGCACTGCCTTTCATTTTCAAACAAAAATGCACCAGCAAGAGGAAGACAGAGTTGCAAGCTTGCTGTACAATAATTAAAAGCATTGTAAAAACAATTAGTTTAGACTCTCGCAGGGAGATCTCCTGGTGAAGGGGCTGGTAACATTGTCAGTGACGTGCTGTAAATCAGACCAACACCCCCTGGGCACATGAGCGTTCAGCAAAACTGATCCTCTGTGGCTTTGGAGGGGCTGGGATCTGCACTGGATCCAGAGAAGGAATTAGCCATGAGAGGTAACAAGCAGCTGGTACTTGCCCCTCACTCTCCCTTCTGTTCCTTAAAGCTCAGACACACCAGACCCATGTGTCCAAACCCCTTCTAGTGCACAGCTCACAGCTCTCACAGAAAGACTTGTGTCTGGGGTGGCCACCAGCAGCTGCAAGAAGAGCATATGGTGACAAAATCGGATGTGGCTGCAAGCGCTAAGGAAGGGTGGAGAGAGGGGAGAGGCTGAGGAGACAAATCAGGAAGCTCCTCTGGGCTACTATCGTCCTTTTTAGAGTTGTGGCATAGGTGAAGAGTGCTTAGCAGAGGCAAGGGGCTGCAAGAATTGAGTCAAGAGGAAGCCCTGTTGGATGGCTACTGCAGCGGGGATGTCACTGCTGACCCTGTCAATGGGATGTGTGGCCCAGCTGGGAAAGCATTCGTGGTAGCACCATGACAGGACTGCAAGTCTTTACACCCCTTCACGAGGGCTTCTCTCTAGACCCTATTGCTTTTCAAATTGCAGTTTTTATCGAGAACAAAGAAGCGAACTCTGTTCTGCATAGGCAAAAGCGAGCCAATTCAAACAGACTGGAAGAGGTTATTCCTGGGAACCTCGAGAGAGAATGCATAGAAGAAAAATGCAGCTTTGAAGAAGCCCGAGAAGTGTTTGAAAACACAGAGAAAACAGTGAGTATCGCTGCTGCAAAATGACACCACCTTGTTCCCTCCAGACTGCACCTCTACACCTTCCAGGTGAGGAGGCACAGAGAGGGAAGGAGTGAACAGCAAGGGAAAAACCTGCAGGGGCCAAGTACAGCAGCTATTGCATTTTATTTTTATTCACAATGCATCACCTGAGATTGAGAATTGCTTTAAAGATTTGTTGGTCATCACAGGGATTATAGAGTTGATTGTTTTCCTGCAAGTCAGGCAGTGCTCAGATTAGAAATCAAGGGAAACTTTTTTTTTTCCTTTGCAGATGGAGTTTTGGAATACATACATTGGTAAGAGTTGCTTTCATCATGTTCAAACGCATAATATTTGTCTCTTAATGCATTAGTAGCGGATGTTTATTGAAACAAATGTGTTCTAGCATTCTGAAATTTTTTTGTGACACAGCTAGTCAGAGTCATGCACCCTAAATCTTGTAGCCACACACCCTGGGACTGATCTATTTGTATACAAATCCCAAGCCAAAAAAAAGATTACTAATATTTTCTTTCTTCAAGCAGCCTTTCTGAACAAACTTCAAAAACCTCAGAACAAAGCCTATTCACACAGACCACTGGACCCATTGACTCCAGTTCACACTCTGGGCACTTAATTTCAGCTGTAGCATAGAGTAGAACACAACAGCAATAATTAACACCCCTCTAGCAAACAGCAAATACCCTTTCATCAAGCAGAGATCTCCAGTTAAGGCACAGCCTTGTGCAAGCACAGTGTGAATTCCTGGAAATGCCATATTAAAGTGAAGCCTCAACATGATCATAGGAAACAACTGTTTGCAATTCACAAATCCTTGCTTCTCCACCATCTACTACTCCGCTTTCAGCCTCCATCACTAATGACTCCTTAGTTCCTTACCAAAAAGAGTTCAATGCTCACTACAACATTTGAAACTAATTTTAAGGACATTTTGATAAACAATCTTCTTTGTAGATTGGTGAAGCTCCCAGAACATCTCCTTTAAAAGCCATACATGATTCATATTAGTCAGTTCAGACTACAGAATAATAAAAAAAAAGTTATACTTGCATTGGAGGACTGTCCTCTGAAAAAAACAACTTACAAAACTCAACACTGCATTTGTTTTATTGCCACTGTAACCAACTTGCTGTTACAAAAAGATGAATGCCATGTATTCCCCTATCATCCTAAGTGTCTGTTTTACTGTTCAGCTTACAAGCTGCTGCTCCCAACACGTGGACCACAGGAGCTCACCTCTTCCACAGCGCCCAAGTGGCTCCAATCCCCAATTGCCCTCACCAGGCAGCAACAACAGCTGCGATCCATATGTGCAAACCCTGAAACCTTGCCTTGGAGAAGACAAAACCATTTTGGCCATGCTTGGAAGCTGTCCTCTGTATTCCAGCCTGTTCCTCAAAGCACCACTAACAGCCACGCTTATTGGCAGGACACAAACACATCAAGACATTCCCTTTCCTCCTAACCTTTACATTACTATTTCAAAGCACTCTTCCATGTAATTTAGCATCATGGACTTACTGTTCCAAAGTGTTAGGTCACTAGTTTTGCAATACTGGGTATTTTTATTAAAGCCTCAGCTGTAGGTAGCTGCGAGAATAAAGATCCTGACATGTAAAGAAAAATCTAGAGCAGTTAATAGTGATGCAAGACTTAGGAAGAAAGAGCAATGAGCAAGGCTCTCAATCCTACAACACACAGAGGTCTCCAAATCTTCAGAGAACAAAGATGGTAGTGTTAAAATAACGATTAGGAAATCCTAACCCCCCTTGAGGAAGCAAACATTCTAACATTGTCTGTCTAACTTACCCAAGACACGACGTCATGTTGAGATGTTGCATGAGGGAGACTGAAGAGGGGTTCTGCTGAAACAAGCAGAATTAACCCATGCAGGACAAGGATGCATAATTAGGACTCTGAGTAAATCACTGCTGCTGTTACCCTACCACTGATGTCTGTTGCACACTTGGGTGCTAGGACCTGGCTTATTTTCTACTACTAGGAAGGAAGGTGTGGAGGCTCTTGCTCATCTTTAACAGGAGATTTACACAGAACCAAGCGCCAGTCCTTGTCTGACACCAGCTGTGGTGGATGCTCATGTTCATTAATTCTCCTATCTTCTCTCCAAGATGGAGACCAGTGCAACCCAAATCCATGCAAAAATGGAGCCGTTTGCAAGGACGCAGTAAGTTCCTATGTGTGCTGGTGCCCAGCTGGGTACGAAGGCAGAAACTGTGAGATAGGTATGTCGTGGGGGCTCAACTTGAAGTTGTTCTTCCTGACTTGAAATTCCATTGGATCACAGTGGGCATAAATTTCATCCTGCTCGAGGGCTGTTTCAGACACACCACACCTTGCTCTGCTGTAAGGCATTGTATAAATGTGTAAATGCAGCCCATCAGCAATGAGATTATAGGGGACGTGCCTAGAGATATAGAAGTAGATGTCTCCATCCTCTCCTGAACTCAGTGGAGCCCCAGCTCCACCTCCACTGAGCACCAAGCTGCTAGCTCTTACGCAGTGTTCAACTGAGACTCAGGATCAAGGTCTTTTGTTCTACATGCTGCAGCTGCCAGCGCAAATGTTGACATAGAGACCTTCCTTTATCTCCTCAGCACAAGCCTTTTCAGGGCTGCTTGTCAATCAAGGATGACGTGCTCACCTGCTGAAAGGAACAGTTTTCTACTGACCCTAATGGGGGGCCCCCATGCTCTCAAGTCCCCCTGTATTTCTCATGCCAGGCTGGGCTGCAGGTGCTGAGCAGGGCAGGATTATTGCAACCTCCTCTCAATGGCACTCTGCTAAATTCATAATTATAATTATCAGTAGCAACCTTGATTCTAAAGGCAAACAAAAGGCAAATATTTTCCTGATGGGTTGAGAGTGTATGAAAACCAAACAGCTGATAATTTAAGCAAGAGGGATATTCAGCTCTTATATTTATAATATAATCAGGGGCTGTGCAACTCGCATAATGTGCTAGACTCACTGCACTAATAAAAGATTCTCTTTCTAGTTGTGCTTCTGCTCTGGCAAGAGAGGAGCATACGTTAAAAAGAGCATTTCAAAGCTGCATCAAATTTAAATAGTCTCATTGCAGATTTATCGTGGAAGTGAGACAGGAACAAAAATAGCAATAGAAGTGAGGCGTGAAAAGGAGCTCAGTAAAAATAGTAAATGATGGCATTAAAATGGCTACAGGAAGGGAGGTGTCCTTGAGGAACTAGGAGTGGAGTTAATCGGCTGTGAATTTATTTGAAAACTGACTGAGAATTAGAAGTCTGTCTATGGATCAGTAGCTTCCTACCTCAAAGAGATGGTGCAAGATGGGGTGGGAGAATACACGGGCAGGACACAGGAATCTCATAAGTTGGGACCCATTTCATCAAACATCCTGCTGAAATGGGTCTTCCACATCAGGCTGCGCTGATTTATTGGTGTGTCAAGAAGAACATATGGCTTCACTTGAGGTTTTAAATCCAGAGCCCACCGAGAATCCCAGGACAAAGCCCTTCAGGGTTTGCTCCCATTTGACACATGACATTCTCTGCTAGCATCCGCACTGGGGCTGGATTGCCCTGAGCACGGGGTGGGAGGAAAGCAGCACGACAGTGGGGAAGTCACATGGCTCATAACCAAATATTTGCAGGAGTTTTTTATGGACAGGCTGCCAAATTTCAGAGAGCACACAGTTGTTGGAGGACGGAGGCTGCACCAGGGCTCAGCAGAACCTCTCATAGGGCCATTTCCTCAACCCGCATTCTTTCATTGTGGTTTGGAAGGAGGACACTCTCCTTGCAAGCAAGCATGGGTTTTCCATAGTCTGGAACAACCAGAGTGGGTTATAGGCTGAGTCCAAAGGCCCAATTCCCAACAAGTCTCTAATGGGTTGTATTTCAAAGGAGATTTCACAGTTCTGTTTTAATTTCTTTCAGACTTCACTTGTGCTATTAAAAATGGAGGCTGCAAGCACTTCTGCAAGCACGACCCACCACAGAAAGTTGTGTGTTCCTGTGCCCCTGGCTATAAACTTCATGAAGATGGAAAGTCCTGTGAACCTGCAGGTTAAGTTTTAAAATATTTTTAAGAGATTCAGCTACCATTTAGTTACTGATCCTACATCGAGGGTGTTCTGGAATTTTTCAGAACAAAAGACAACCATCCTAACTGTAAATCTTCCTGATAGTCTTCCTGATAGGCTGGCCATCACACAGCATCTTATAATTATCTGAGTTGGGTGGAAACAAGTGAAGCTGTATAGTGGTGCTGCCCTCCCAAGAGTGTGTGTCTGCACACAAAGATGCTTAATAGGAACTAGGCTGTGGTTTAGCTGTCATATTAAGTGGGGTGGAGCAGAAATGCATTGCTTGAGATTGAAACTTCATGAAGTACTAAAGAATAGTGGTTTCTTTTTACATTTCCCTGCCGTACTCTGCTCCTAGGCTGTTACGGTATTTCTAAAGCGACAGGTGCAATTCTACCTCACCACAACACCGCAACTTAATTTGGCATGAACATCTCGGAAGCACATCTCTCAGAGCAAAGAGTAGATTGAATAGAGAAATATTTTGCCACCTAAGGTCATTTTAACATCTTATACTATCATATTTCTGACACCTGAGAGTAACACCTAAGCTAGCATGCAGGCATCCACATAGGTGAGAGAGTTTCTGAAGGCCTGATAGCTACAGCCAGAACACTATGAGTTCCTGAAAGTGCCGACTTTCACAAGCAGTGTAGGAAGTATCTTAGGCTGGGAGCTCTTCTGTTAATGGTGAGTGCAAAGAGCTCAGGCCAGTGTTACCCAACATGCTGTATCATTTTCACTGAACCAGAAAGTTTTACTGTTAGCAACAGGCTCATCTTTCAGATTGGGTAATTGCCCTTCCTGCAAAATCTTAACTTTTGTTGGCTCTGAAACATTCATTTCCCAGTCTAACCTCATGGGCAGTATTTTCCATCACTCAACCCTTATTTAAGCCCTATTCTTAAAGCAGACTGCTTAAAAAAATACGTAATCTCAATAGGCCACCCTTATATCTGATTTTACACTAAGGTTTGTTAGCACAGTGCTGTCGAAAGCTTTTCAGATTAAAGACAATGTCTGATGCTATTTACTGTATTGACTGTCACGATCATTAGTAATTTGTTATGCACTGCGTAGGAGAGAAATGGGAAGAGCTTGTCTGAAATGAGCCTACAGATGAGATCTTCATTAAGAGAGAAAACCTACAACCCTACTAAGAGTTTATTAATGTTTTCCTCACCTTGGTGCCAAGCAGGATTATCTGTACAATTGGCAGATATTATTTCCTGCCCTCTCCCAGCTGGACATTTATTGTACTGGAGTTACTTGCTGTAGAAATGTCAGCCAAGCACCCCAGCTGCCCAACACAGAAAGCCTCCCAGGAACGCACCTCAGCATCCCGTGAAATAAAGGCACAGCTGCTCTGTCCCATCAGACATGTGCTCTCTCTCACAAGCTTTCTTCCTTTTACAAGCTGTTCAGAATGCATTTCTAAAACCCAGAAACAACCTGTGCTTTTGCTGCTCTCGCATATTACTGGTGCTGCAGCTCAAAGCCGCAGGCATCTGTTTTCACAGAGAATGCAGGAATCAGCCCATAGCCTTACACCTCCCATGCTGGTACCCAAAACAGGTGCTGAAATGAGGCTGCATTTTTCTCCTTGCATGCTCCTCTGATTGTTGCAACTCCCAGCATGACACGCAGCCAGTCGTAACTGTGACCGTTTCTCTCCCAGTGCCCTATCCCTGTGGGAGGATCACAGCTCCTGAAGCGAAGAGTAAGCTCACCCGAGCCATAAACACCTTTGAGCACTGGAACATCACCACGGATGACCACGACAATGCTCTTGAGGAGGTGCTCGACAACGTCACAGAAAGTAGCACCATCACCACTACGAAAATCACACCAATAATTAAGACAGGCACCCGGGTTGTGGGAGGATCAGACAGCATGAGAGGCGAGGTGCCTTGGCAGGTATTGGCTATTTCCAGAGCTCTCCCGTAACTCCAGCAATCTGTCTGTCTATTCATTTCCTTCTGAACGCAGGATCAACTTACTTCTCCATACCCAAAGCCCATCTCTGAGGTTAGTTTAGCAATTGATCTCAAGTCTAACAGGAATGCAGCTTATTCCTGTATATGGTTTTGTGCCACAGGAAGAATATTTGCCTGGCTGGGGGTTTACCCTGGCAGAAGAGTCACAGCAGGGCCTGAAGGATCCAGATTTGAGCTGCAGCAAAAGATTCCCCAGCGGTCCATGAACTTACCAAGATTAAGCTGAAGGCAGAGGGTGGGGAGCTTTGCAAGGCAGAGTTTCACCAAGAACAGTGCAGCTCCTTTTTTGACTCCATCAGTTTCAACAGATCCATGACAGTTTATACCAACAAAGGATCTGTCCTTTTATGACTTCTCCCAAATTCTACTGTTCTTTCTTTACCCAACCCACATCCTATTTGCAACACCATAGTCATCCCTAGCTCACCAAAAGTGACATCACAGACCAAGGGGGGTTGCAAAGAAACCTCCTCCAAACCACTGCTCTGCAAATACTTTTAAATTGTTGTCAAAAGGGAAGTTAGGTCCTAGCTTGAATCTTTTTCAAAACCATCTACTGCCCTTAAATTCTATTCAAGCTTCAGTGAGCACAGAAACCTCAGCAGCTGAGAGTGCAAAATAATAAATTCAGATGAGGTTTTAGGAATGGCAGATCTTTCAGTTGCAAGCTGTGGTATAGGCTGACACTGGTGATGTCAATTAAAAGTTGCCCATGCAGAGATATAAATGCCCATTGATGCAGATCAGCCGATCCCTCTACGTCCTCCGAGGGAGCGAAGCAGTGAGCAGGTTGTACGTAGAAAGGTCAGGAAGAGCCGTCTGCTCTCCATTTCAGAGCTAAAGGAGACAGTAATGTGTTGGGGACAAACACAGCCACAAGAAGCAGTAGCAGGAGGTTGGTTGGGAGGTCACATGTTGTGAAAGCAGAGGCTGCACTGCTGCCCTAGGCACGTGGAGCATTCTGGCCCAGCTTTTCGTGGGGCTAACAGTGGGTGATGCTGGCACCTACCACGCATTCACAGGGAGTCAGGAAGAGAACCAAGAAGTTAAATATGGGAAATCAATATCTGTAAAGAAAGTAAATTCACACGCTAAAGCCCACCAAGTCTCGCCTGTTGGCTGTGCTTGTGGAGATCTTTACCTCACCAGGTACCCTCTGAAAAAAAAGTCTTGATTGCCCTTTTGCCAGCTGGTAAATGAAGATGCTCAACCTGCTGGGGCTGAGGTAGAAGCCAGGAGGGTGCTATGTTCCTCCCCGGTGCTTGGGAGGCAGTTTTGAGGTTCAAATGCCAGAGAAAGGACCTATAAACCTTGCCACTGTCCTGCCTCACACCCACCAGCAGCCTGCACTGCCGTCCCGTGGCAGAGCCCCCCCGGGAACCGGGGATGGGGGCACCTGCAAGTGTGGAGATGTTCTGGTTCATCACAGAGGAGTTTCGTCCTTTTCATTACGGATATTGAGCTCCCTAAAACACAGCCGCCTCTGCCTAATGAGCCATCAAATGAGTAAATGCATAGAAAGTACAAGGCAGATAGATGGTGAAGAGCCATGTCATGTGAAAGGAATGAAAGGGATGAATTATAAAGAAATCCTTCTTTAAAACACAATCTGGCGACTCAGCTGATCAACTTAATGAGAAGTTTTAGTGTAGGAGATGTCCTGGCTTGTGCTCCTTCAGTGCTGAGGCAGTTAGAGGCTGAAACAAAATGGGTAGGTAAGATTTCATCCCTAGTTAACGAGTTAAGATGTAGTCACTGCCAACACATTTTTAGGAGGTACTTGTATTTTGGATGCTCTGAGTTTTATGCTGAGGTTTATCTTCAGGGCTGGCAGCCAAGCAGGAAGAAGTAACCCATGTTTTGGGAAGTGCTGGCCACCTTTATGATAAAGCAGGAGATAGAGGGGCAGGGACTTCCCAAAGAGAATTATCTGGGTCTCTCCAACTTACATGCAACCAGTCTTGCAGCCAAACAAAACCCCCACATCCCACTCTTTTTCCCCACCAATCTTCACAACCCCACAGCTGTTGTTTCCTTTTGCTCCCATAGGTTCATCTGCTGAACAGCAATGGTGTGGGCTTCTGCGGCGGATCCATCATCAATGAGAAATGGGTAGTGACAGCAGCTCATTGCCTGCAGCCAGGCGCCGATGTCACTGCTGTGGCAGGTGAGCAGTTCAGGCAGCACAGGCAAGGGATATGGGACAGAGCTTGTGCTGGGCAGGTACAATAAATTGCCCAGAAACCCAGGACCCATTCCATCAAGCAAGACAACACAAGTTGCTCTAGAGCACTGAGGTCCCGGACCGCAGCATTTCAGCAGCCTCATCCCTGCAGGTACCACCAGCTCCAGCTAGAGCAGTGAGCTGGATGTGCCCTCATTCCCAAAGCCATGGAACTGCTGGACCATATTGCAAATGCAGTTCAACCCAGCCACAGGCAATCTCACCTGAGCCAGAGAGAACCCTGAGCTGCTTGGCTTTTGCCTCGCTGACTTCAGTTAAGATGCTGCCTCATGAGCTCGTGTGATGGATTTTTATCTCCACTGGCAATATAGGACATCATTAAGGATTTCTGCTCTTCTTGGGGGGGTCACACTAAGTTTTCATGCAACTCAGAGTGGATTCAGGTAGCTGGTGTAAGAGGGGCACCAGTATCTTGACTAACTCCTTGTAAGAAGAAAATTATTACTTTTTCTCTTGAATTCTTGAGAATTAAATAGGTTTTATGGATTGACATAGAGAAACCAGACTAGGATGTGACAAAGCAGGGTCTCTAGGGAGTTAGGCAGGGGCAGCGTGGCCAGACCGCACAGCAAGTGCTGCTGCTACTTTACAAAACAAACATATCTCTGCTTGAAAAATGGTGATCCCCCTGACTCTTGGTACCCAGCTGTTCCAGATTGCCTGGTAGGCAGCCTGCTGATAACTCACTGCAGGCCCTTGGCAAGCATCATAGGGCCATAGTTCACAGTTGTGTCAGAATCAACTTCCCAAAATTATTTGTTTCTCCCTTGTATGAGTATCCAGTGTAGAAGGGTTACACTGATAGGTACAGGAGCAGAACATGGAAATGGTTATAACCTGCTACAAGCAGCACTGAGAGGAGGCATGGAAGAACTATGATTTCTGTTTAAACAATATGAAATGTACTAGTGTCAAAAATGACATTCTACCTGAGCCTTGAAGTACTGACTTCATATCTACAGAAACAAGCTCAAGAGGGTTTCAGCTGCACCTTCATCTTCAGTGTTAATGTGGCTGAGCTCCTAGGTGTGCCTGGCCAGTCCCAGGAGACCGAGTGCCATGGGGCTGAATACCACCTGGCCAGTGCTGGCAGGATAAGTCTCACAGCTTTCAAACAGACCTGGCCAGTGCTGGCAGGATAAGTCTCACAGCTTTCAAACAGCATTTTTTTGTTATCTACTTTCAGGCAGTTTTGCTTGAGAGCCCTATGCAAAGCCAAGCCTTTTACCTGCTAACAGGAGAAAGTACAAAATGCCTAGTGCAAAAACAGTGTCCTCCAGAAAAGCACATTTCCACTTAGAGGTTTCATGATTGTTGCATCTGCATGCAAACTGCCTCATCTTTCAGGCATTCTCCTGTATGTCACATCTCCCTCCTTTTAGGATACATTATCAGCCAGCTACACTTACACCACTTTGCAGCCCTGGGTTTCCAGGGCAGGATTTTGGGCAGGCAGCAAGAAAGCAAAACATGAATTTGCAGAGCTTCAGAGACTATTGAATTTGTACCTGCACCACATACACTGCATGAGTCCTTCACGTCCCTTCATACTAAATGTTCAGCTTTGCATATAGTATCCTAGGAGGCCCAAGAATTGATAGCAGAGAGTAGAAGAAGCATTCCCCTTCCCTGTCTTTGCCTCTCCACGTTCATCCCTGAAGCTTATTTTCAGGTTCCCAGCAATAGTAAGCAGCTGTAGCATATGAAAAACCTTCTGAAAGTCTCCCCCACATCTGTCTTACATTTACACTGTAGAAACATTGCCTGCAAAGAAGCTGACATTCACACTCTGCTGCAAAAAAAAACAAACTTACAAGAGCACATAGCTGTACCAACCACCAAACCCGCCTTCGTCAGGCGCCAGCATTAATGTGAACACAGAAAGCTGCCTCACCTCTCTCGCTGGGCTCTGTGTCGCTCCTCAGAGGCAGATGCAGCAGACACAGGACACTGCCAGGGCCAGGAGCACTGCAGATACTGTTTAGAGGAGATCGTATATTCTGGAGATTACAGCAAAGCATGTAGAAATACCGCAGCAGGGGTTAAACACATCCTGCGCCTCTTGGGCTGCGAGAAAGCAAGCAGGAAAAGTCATCCTGCTCTCCAGCCTTCAGCACAGCCAGTTCACAGGCAGGAGAGAGAATTCAGCTAGAGATCCAAACGCTGCCCATTTGCTAACCCCAGAACATTTTCCCTTCCCTCTACCTGTTACACAAGCCGGGAGGGGAAGTAATCGGCTGCCAGCAACTCAATCACAGGAGCCTGAGGCTGCTGGCAGCTCCCTGTGATCGCCAGCAGCTGAGCCTCGTGCGGGTGGCAGGGTCCTGCGGCACCTCTGAGCATCAGGGCTGTGGGGGTAGCATTTCATATCCCTCTGCAGCTCATTCTGCTCATGGCTGTGTGGTTTTGGAAAAGGGAAGGTCAGGTTTCTTCTCACTAATTGATGACCTGGTTTAAATGAAGATTTTTTTATTCTAGAGGCTTTCCCCTCTTTGAAGCTAGGGCAACGTCATGCTTACTTATCTATGAGGGTGGTAAACTCTGAGAACAGGCATGTTGCTACCAGCTTAGTCAACAGTATCTGGACCTTTGGCACTTGATCAGCTGGTGTATCCCTGGTTTCATATAGAATCATAGAATCACCAGGTTGGAAAAGACCCACTGGATCATCGAGTCCAATCATTCCTATCAAATACTAAACCATGTCCCTTAGCACCTCATTCACCCATCCCTTAAATACCTCCAGGGAAGGTGGCTCAACCCCCTCTCAGGGCAGCCTGTTCCAGTGCCCAATGACCCTTTCTGTGAAAAATCTGTGAAAAAAAAAAATATCTGGTGGTCTAGATCCTGCTGGCTGTGGGGACAGAGGAGGTGATGCTGAGGAGGAACTTCCAGTACCCTTTGACAAGTAGCAAGCAGCCTAAGGGCTGAGGCGTGTGGCACTCGACCCTTTGCAGCCACCTGGCCGTGGTGATATTGCATCAGGATGGCATCATTAGGGTACGGTCCCTGGTCCTGCCATGGAGAGGGTGAGCCCAAGCCATGCTTGTCTCTGCAGGTGAATATAACACTGATGAAGAAGACAACACAGAACAGCAGCGTAAGGTGGTGAAAATCCTTCCCCATCCCACATACAACGCCACGATCAACAAGCACCACAACGACATCGCCCTCCTGGAGCTGGATGAGCCACTCAGATTCAACAGCTACGTCACCCCAATCTGCATCGGCAGCCGGGAGTTCACCAATGCCCTGCTGAAGCACGGGACGGGGACAGTGAGTGGCTGGGGCAGCACTCTCTTCCGCGGGCGGCCGGCCAGCATCCTGCAAGTCCTCAAGGTGCCCTTCGTCGATCGGCCAACCTGCCTCAAGAGCACCTCCACCACCATCCTGCAGAACATGTTCTGTGCAGGCTTCTCGGCTGGGGGCAGTGACACCTGCGGAGGGGACAGCGGAGGTCCCTACACCACTGAGATCGAGGGCACCTGGTTTCTCACAGGGATCACCAGCTGGGGTGAGGAATGTGCCAAGCCAGGTAAATACGGCATCTACACCAGGGTCTCCAAGTATATTAAGTGGATAAAGGAAAACACAAGGCTTGCCTAAGCCATGGGAGGTGCTGGGGGGTGGACTGGTTCATTGAAGGGAGACCATAACAATCTAGATGTCTTTCAGAAATCATTGCAGTTGAATAAACATTTCTAAATTAACTAATTTCTGCTCTTGGAAGGCAAAAGTTTAACGAACGTAGCAGAAACGTGGTAATAAGGAAATAAAAAGCCTTTTTAATTATCCATGACTGCTTTCCTGAATGCACCAGAACTGCTGAAAGTGGGTGAGTCCTCAAATCTTCAGTACAGAATCTGGTGTGGATGAGCTTTGGCATGGACCACTGTGCCACCACCCTGCCCCTCGCTGCCACGCAGTACCACGAGCAAGGGGAGCCCAGAAGGTGCTGCTCTCCCTGTGCTCCCCAGCAGATGCAGCTCAGGCACCAGCGTCCAGCATGGTCCCTGTAGCAGAAGCCCACAGGGGAGGTGAACACACAAAGCATTGCACCCCCCAGCCTGCTCAGCTAGACTTTTTCACATAAGCCAGGCTGAGATGGATCATGGGCAGCAGGAAATGCACCTCCTTCTTTTGGACTGCACGAACTGGCTGCTTAAGTGACCTAAAACCTCTATAGCACTCATTTAAAAGCAGTGGCAGACTTAACGCTAATGATTTCTGTGGAGTCTTGTTAGGATTATAAGAAGAACTGCTCAGTGTTCATTACCTGTCCTTGTCTCTGCATTATATTATGTTGTTATATTAGAGACTGGAGCCATGGATGATGCTGGTGGTGATGGAGATGGTGTGTTGCCTCTTCCAGACAAGCTTGCAGGCTGTCTCCTGAGCACAGGCAGCCCAGCACATCCTGATGTCTGGTCTGTGCCGGTGGGAAAAACCTTGCTGGGAAGTGCCTGCTCCGTGCCTGGGGTGAGCACTGGCACTGAGGCATGGGGAAGGAGAACCGGCGTCCCAGGGAAGGCTATGCCGAGCAGAGGTCCTGTGCTGGGCTGCCTCCAGCAGGCTTAATTCAGTTCCCAATTTCCAGGGAAAGGAATAATCCCAGAGGCAGCTACGTCTGATCGGTGCTGGTTTGCCTCATCTCTCCTCCCACGGAAAACTGTTGGGGCGCAGGGGGAAACAGTGTGGCCTTTAGACACTGCACCTGGGCAGCTCACACACAGGTTTTACCAAGCTGCGGGCTCTGCGCACAGGACCACAGCATGTCCCCAAAGGCAGAACCCCGGTGACAAGGGTCTCCTCCCTCCCAGCAGGCGAGATGTGCCCCTAAAACCACCTCTCCCCCCTCCACACACCTGCAAAGGAACGGCTGATGCCCACACCACCCCTGTGAACCCACCCACAGGCACAGCCCCGCAGCCCCAGGTCCTTCCTGGCAGTGCTGCTCGGCGCTGGATGCAGGAGAGGCTGGCGATGGAGACACCCTGAGCCAGGGCAGGAGCCCAAGAGCTGCTCTTTCAGACATCAGCATGAGTGCTAAGGTGCCCCTCCTGATTTTATTGCCGCTGGATCCAGCAAGAAGCTAATCGGATCATCTGCCACTGCTATTTTAAAAATCAAATGCATGTAAGAAGGTTATATTTGTGCCAATGAAATTACATAAAACCAACACTATGAGAATTATTTTATAGCAGAGGTGTCTTTGGACAGAATTGCATATTCTCATATGGATTTATTTAACAAGTTTTTAATCTTTAAATATAGATTTAACACATTTTTTTTACAGGTACATGTACAATATAGCTCATTTAAACTTGCAGTAAGAGAAAATTCTCTACTGGAAATTATAATAACATATACATGAAGAGCCTAGTTCAACTGCATCCTTAAGGTAACATATCATGTCGTGTGCAAAGTTTCAAATGTTAAAAATCTCAGACTGTACATTCAGATTTGCAGAACTTATCAACTTCATAAATTAAAAAAAAAAAAAGCTTAGATTTAAAACTATGGAAGACAAAAAAGATTAAAACCACTTAATATGCAATGTGTGCTATGCTTGAGACAAATATTTACAGTTGAATTTCCAGCTTTGTACTGTTACCACAATTGTTACCACTATAAACAGCTCCAACAGTAACTTAAGAGACTCCTACTTTTCCACCTAGCAAGTGCATTGTGACCAGTTTTAAGTAGATAGAAATAACCTTCAGTGAATTAAACCCCTCTGCTATGATTGCCAGGGGCTGTAGAACACCAGGACCTTTGTAGGTCTTGCAGTGTTGCTCAGTTCAGCCTCAGCTGGTCACATTTTTGAGGGTGTATGGGGGTTACCCGTAATACTGGCCACCCAAACCAGAGGAATGCCCACCGCCACGTGGCAGTGTGGAAGGCAACTCCCCAGGCAACCACAGTCATCAAGTAGTTCAACAATTCCTCCTTACAAAAATGGTCACCAAAAAAAAAAAAAAAAACCCTGGTATGTCTTAACTTAAACCAACTCGGTATTGTGCCTAGAGTCCACAGTTCACAAACCAAAGCCAGGTTATAAAGGTCCCCCTTTAGTCCATAGTATAAAACATTTCATTTTGACAGGACAGAGCAAATTCACTATTGCATGCACACTATTAACCCTGCTCTCACCACAGTCAGATGCTCTTAGCACACATCTGCTTAAAAGTCAAACCATCTGTATCTGTGTCTACAAAAGCAAAACTAGACAAAGAAACACGAAATTAAATTATGAGTTTGCAACATTCTTTTTTCCTTCTCAAAAATTCAATAGCTACATTTTTGTTAAAGATGCTGAAAAGTACAGTCTTATCACAAGAACATCCTTAGTGCAAACATGGACATTTAACTCTGATTTATGGCACGTGTTCCGAAAGTACATACATTTAATGTAAACTTCAACACTTGCTAGATACAGGTTTCAGCCTTGGGACATGGTGGGACCCTAAGTGATTTGTGACAACCCTGAGTTGTCAGTTTGACCTGATCCAAGCTCCACTGAAATCAATGGGACTGACTGCAATGGGCTGGAATCAGATCCTAAGTGCAAAAAGAGGATCTTTAGCATTATTGCATCCTCGCATGTGAGTCAGCCAGATGATGCTCTTACAGAACATTACATTCACATAGCTAAAGCAGATACTTAAGAAAAATCCATCCATAAAATCAATTAAGCAGGACATAGAGCTTCTTTGTTTGGTTTTTGGTTTTTTTTTTTTTTTGGTTTACCAAAACTGAACTCTTTTATTTGCAATCAAGTTCAACAGTTGTCAACTAATACGTAGGTAAAGCCTTCAACCTGAAGAGGAAATTTCAATCATCTAAACAAAGTGTCAGGAAAACTGTAGTGTACTTCCCTGATGAAAGGTGATGGATGTCATGGAAAAAACAGCAGGAAAAATTAATAAAATACTGTACTTTCCATAGGAGAAAAAAAAGAAAGAGCAGAGAATGGCTTCCTTTATGACTATGAGAAGCTGTTTAGGACCCCAGTCCCGTTCAGTGCAGATGAAGCAGTGGAGGTCTGTGAATGTGATGAATAGTACAGGACAACTCCAACTATTGTGCTATTTCTCTGTAACACTTAGTCGAAAGCTTCCAAAGAGCATCGAAAATAGGATGCTACTAGTTCACCCTTAATTCAAGGGGAACTAAACTTTCTCGTGTTACACAGGGCAGCATCTATAAAGTAATGAAGAATGATGTTAATATTAAAGCATCTTATTCCAAGAAATACATTGTTCCCTGTAATCATGTAACATTTGTATAACATAAAAAAAAAAATAAGAGCACTCCTGCAGTTCTCCCTAAAAGCTGAATTCCCACTAGCTTCAGGGAGAGCCTTATCTAAGGCAGGACCACAGGGTTTGACTCATTTCCATCATCTATCACTTGATTATCACAGTGTGGCCAGCTGATGTCTTCTCTAAGCTCCTTATTTTGTCAGGCTCAAAACGGTTTTCTACAGCATTATAAAATAGCTGTTCCATGAAGCTGGCTGGCATTGCAGTTTGTACAAGGAGAATCTGCTTTACATTTCAAAGGCCAGAATAAAATAATCAACGTTACCTTTAATGGACCCTGCATAAATACGAAAGCCTGTGGCTGCAATCATTAAAGTGCGTGAGTAATAGTGCAAACAGCTGTGCTGCATCTGCAAAACTACCAGCGGCATTTTAAATAGAACTTTAACAAAACTTGCGCATTTCAACTAACATGCTTACGCCAGCCTGCAAGAGCCCAGGCACGTATGATACTCTTATCAGGCAGATTCAAACCACGTGGCCCAGGGAGCCACGTAAAGGGTTGCCTCAAGCTCAGCATAGTCAAGAGGATTGATCCCCACTGCCCTGGCCAGCAGGAGCAGAGGACATACAAGCTCGGTCCTTCAGGCACAACCAGCGGGAGAAAACTTTGCTTGGCTTTATTCTATGAAAAGCACAGACAGGGGAGTCCCTTAAGGCTTAGAAGAGATAATTTGGCAGGTGGATTGGTTAAAACAAATTAGAAGAGGGCCTGGGGTGGGGAACAGGAGCTTGCGTCCTCCCTAAGCCAAGCAGGTTAGCGCACCTGTCCTGACACAGAACATCCATCTGCACCTGCTGTGAACGCTCCCTGCCCTTGGGCTCACGTTAAATATGCCATAAAACTTTTCTGCAGTTTAAAAGAACCTGAAATTTGTGGCAATATTCATTTCATATATTAAATCTCATAAATAAAGGAATTTATCACTGCTTCCATTTTTTATTTTAATTCCTTTTTTTTTTACTCAGGTTATTCTATTTCATGCTGGTGCTATTGGGGACCCCCGAACATGTTAACCAAGTTTATCCAGCTCACAAGCAAAGCAGCGTTTCAGCACAAGCAAGCAATAATATGTAAGGGTTATGATGTTCCCTCCTGCCTCTACTTTGCTTTACAAGTTCAGTCTACCTAATTCTCCCTCTGCTATATTGGAGCAAGAGCTCCACCTCCTGAGGAAGCAGAAAACAGAGCCCAATCCAGTCTGCGTCAGAGCAGTCAGTGCTACAAAGTCACCTGCAGTATAAAACGACCAGTCCAGAGAGGAAAGGGAACTGCTAAGTGCAAAGGTACTGTGTGAAAATCAGTTTTCAGAGTGTAAGTACATTATGGCTATAAGGACATATCACTAAAAAGCTCTAGGAAACAGCAAGAAAACATCCTACATCATCCTAAAATATTGCCTGGGGTGCATGTAAAATTAGAATCATGCCTAGAGACTGCATACATGATCAGCAATAGCACAAGAGAAGAGAGTTAATCTTAGGGAAAATAGAGCCTCAGTGCTGCGACAAGACCCTGACAACACGTCTGCAAAGCACTTAGGCAGCAGTGTGAGACTTACAAAAGGAAATTTCTGCAGGTTTTCCCTTGTGAAATTCTTTGTTTGTACTAAACTACTTAGCTTTTGTCAGCCTGGACCTGCAGGTCTCTAAGCTTTGGGGGATGTGACCTCTGACAAAGCAAACCAGTGCTCAAGTTTGCTAGAACTCTGTTTGCAGGATGCATTTATGGCTGGAGGAGCCTCCTGCACAGGCTGTGGTCCTGGACTTGGTGAGATATGATAACCAGACTTGCTGAGAAAACAGCATATAGTGCTCCAGGGTGGGAGCACACCAAACAGAAGCCTCTCAGCTGTGCTGCTAGCCCACTACAAGCTACCTGCTATATAAAGTCAGAAAGCCTCTAACCTGTGAAATTTGGCTGCCCTGCAGTAAAGGGGATAAAAAACCCCACCTTCCTGTATAGGAAGGATTTCACTGAAATATAGTGGAAAACCATCAAGAGCTGACTGAAATTTTAAGCCTTTCAGAAGGCTTCCTTCATGTTCATCAAAACAATAGAAAGAAATCTACTTGCAGAATTTATTTCATACGATCATAACTAGAGTATTATCGACTAGTGGACTCAATCTATATGGGTTTTCCTGAGCTTCTCCCATCATAAACCCTGGTCTCCCATTTGCAGTGGACAAGCATGGTGATGAGGCAACACATGGAGCGGTGATGCTGCATACACAGTAAAGGCTACAGGCTGCTCCTAAGGCATTTTCTTGTGTCATCTCTTATGCAGAACAATTTCTATGTACACTAATAGCTAGAAAATGAGAAATATTGAGACTAGAAGCCTTCTGCCAGAACCTGGTAACTTGTTTTTAAATTTTATTCTAATGATAAATTAACAAGGAGGCAGCAGAGAGGGCAGAAGTGGGGCTGCAGAAATGAAGTATTGCCTTGCGAGTGTTGGGGGTCAGACCACGATGTCTTTCACAGCAGGAGGAGATTTTGCCCTAGGTAACTCCTATTCATGAGGCTTGAGCTACAGCAGCACGTGGGCAAAACAGTCACAGGAATCCCTGATCAGACTTCATCTCTTCTCCCCGATCTTCTACCCAGTGCTCTTGCAAGGAAATCTACATTTTTAAATGCTTGCTTTTAATTTACTAGTGCCTAAAGTCACAGAGATGTTCTAAAATGTTAACAAACAGAAAAGTACTAATTTTCCAGGCCTTTTGGAGTAGCTGCTTTCTTTTTTTTTTCTCCTGCAGAGGCATATGTAGCCAGATTTAGTACATCAAGTGTAACACAAATGGCTTAAAAGACCTGATTGGAGTTACAAAATATTTCTGCTAGGCGTGCTATATGATACCTGCGACTTTGGCATTCCGAAACCTGCAGTCACCAACTACTATCTGCAGACTGTGCACAGGAATCCAGCCTTCTTTTCTTCTATTTAGGTTTTTCACCAACCTTTGAATGACAACAATATTAGTAAAAAAACCATACCAACCCAGGAGCAGTTTGTTATGGGCACACTACACAACTGCTGGTGCAACAAACAATTAGTTCAAACCAAGGAAGCATTTTAACAAAAGCTAGGAATGCATTTAAAGTAGTAATCCCACCTAAATTAAGGAACCTAATTAGAAAACCCAAACTGGGAGCACAGTTGCCTTGGGTTCCTCTCTGGTCAATGGAGAAGAACAGGACTCTCCAGAACACAAGCTATCCTGTCCAAGACCTGCATCACTCTCCAGACATGCCAGTATCACTCCCTTGACTACTGATAGTGCCAAGGACAATAACGTTTCTCAGTCCTCTGCTACTGAGCTAGACTGGTAGGATTAATTTAGTTATGGTAGTAAAAGTAAATACAAGCCAAGCTGAAGGCAGCTGGAAATACTCATGTTCATAAATTACACTTCTCCATCTCACTCATGCAAAGAAATCTGCTCTAAAAGAGAAAAAAAATAGGTTTGAGAAATCTTTGCTGGGTACTGGTCAAAATCAGCATGAGAGGTGGTGAGCATTCAGCAAAACACCTTGTTTCTGCTAACAACAAAATGAACTTTGCAAAATGCAATAGGACTAGATGACCACTGTAGGTCCCTTCCAACTGTCCTATTCTGTTCGAATTTCCATTGAAGTGCAAGTGCCAGGAATCCTCCACAAGGCATTTGTCTCTGTGCCTTTACAGGCTGCTGCCTGCACAAATCTGATACAGGTTCCTGCTTATATCACCCCTCCCACAGACAAGGCATTAACACACTGTGCTTTCTCCTGCTGAGACCCCAGGTTGGCTGTGAGAGCTAGTCAGAATTCAACCTGGAAAGAAAAGAGCCAGAAATATAAGCTAAGTTGCTGCAAAAATCCAGAGAGGGCACACTACCCTCCAAGACAAGGATACTAATGGTTCTACAGGCAGAAGGCTGCGTATGATGATTTCCCGGGCAATGCTCCCAGCATAAGAAGAGAATCAGCTGTAAAGTGTTATCTTGTGAGCCACAGCTTTAAATGCAACAGAAAGATGGTCTGCAGCCATTCAATAGTTAACACTCACACAGCTGTTTGAGGGAGGAAAACATCTCACAGTTACTCAATATTGCAATTAATAAGCCCAAAGGCAGCAGCTGAGCTGGGGTGGGCAAAGAGCTCTCATTTGAAGTACCGTCTGAAGCAGGAAAACCATGACAAGAGAGGCTGTGAAAATGTTCATAAAACACAGCTCACCCAGACACTCACGGCAAAGAAATTCCTGACATGTGTTCCCAGGCCAAGCCTCTAGTCTTGGACAGGGAATTAATTTTCTACCTTTCTGGAATGGTCTAAAACTTAGCCAGAAAGCATGAGGTTGCACAGGACTGCCTTGTGGGCTCTGAGAGACAAGGCAAAGCAATCCTAAAATACCTACCACTGTCCCTCACCATCTTCATGCAAAAGCTGAATTTCATCCCCATTTTTCACCAGCAGGTCCTCTGATCCTCTCCTCTTGCAGTCTGCGAGGGCTTTATATTTTCCAGGAGACTGTAAGAAAAAAAAAATTGTCTCATTTAGCTACATTTCTCATCACGCAGCTGTTATTTCTGACCGCCTCAGGGAACATGACAGAGCCCTATCAGCTACCTTAATTAAAATTGTTTTAAGAAACTGTAGCTGAGACATCTCCTCATTCCCCAAACTGAGATATGGAAAATGTGAGAGGTGAACAAGACACATCCATTATCCAGTGATGTAAAACAAAAGTGAGATGATGAAAAATGGCAACACCCTGAGCTTTGGGAGTATGGCATCTCTGTACTAACCAGCTGGTTCCCATCCTCCTCCTCGGTGTCGGAGCAGTTCGAGAGGTACTGGTTACCCGACCACTCCTCCAGCCCCTCGCAGATTTCCAGGGACTGTGACATTCCTGGCCAGCCTGCAAGACAGTGTGTAGCTCAGGTCTGGGGTACCGCAGCACCCACAAAGCGCTCCCGGAGGGAAGGGGAAGGGTCCATACTTCTGTGGGGCTTGTTCTGGGGGGACAGGAGCCCACTGTCCAGCATCACTGGGCTGGTGCGCTCCGAGTCATTCTCTTCTGAGCTCACAGAAGCTCTCTGCTGTTTTCTGAATGATTTAACAAAAAAAGAAATTAATCTTGGATTTATTTTATGAATTAACCCAAACTCCACAACGTTTTAAAAATAAATTCAGAAATAATGATGATACTTTTTAATGCCTGTTTCTATAAAGGTCTAAAACTTCAGTGCCTGGGTTTAATTTTTTTGTGAGAGGAAATGACGTTTCTACAGTACCTCCTGCTTTGAATTAGAGCACCGTTTTGGATCTTTGTCTCCATTTGCAGAGGAGTTGCAAGGAGAGCATTTGAGGGTGCCCTTTCAAACCCTGTCCCCAGACCTCTATCACCAAAGGATGAACAGCAGTACACTCCGTCTTGGACAGAAATGGGGAAATAGCACAGGATCAGGATACGGCCAGAAGGCACCGGGTGCTCAGCAATAGGAGGATACCAGAGAAAGCCCCTGGGTGAGCTCCTGGGACTCACCCATCACTCGGCTGGGAGGAGAGCGGGAGCTGGTCCGTGCACGAGCCAGGCTGTTGCTTCTCCACTGCAGGGAGGTCAAATATCATCTTAAAATCCATTTTTTTTAATTAGTCACAGTCAGACTTGAAGCATTATTTTTAAAGTTGGAGCTTTTGTGCAATGCTAATGATTTATGTTTAGAGAAAAACAGACGTAGGGTCTATTTCGAAGCACAGACTTAGTTATGATTAATAAGGCATTTTAACAGAAATCCAATAGTAAGCATGCCACTGAAGACTTCAATATGTCTATAACTACGTATCTGCTATGTACCATGTTGAATTAAGCCTCTGATAACAAATGTGAAATTATCCGCAAGGTAATTACAAAAAAATGTACCTCTGTAATTCATTTTCACATAAGCAACTGGCCTTTACTGCTCTATGTTATTTCCCTGTCATGCAAGACCCCACTCTAGTATTTTGCTATTAGGCTTCTTCTGAAAAATCAATTCTCTGGTGAGAATCAGTGGTTTGAAGATTAGCAATGTGAAAATAGGAAAAAGTAGTTCTGCTGCAGAGTGAACGCCACACAAAAATTTGTCAAAGATACCTTTTATAAGCTCCTGCTGCTTGAACAGAATTTTCCTTATTTCATTCAACCATGCCATCTTCAGATCTACTGTTTGAGCCTGGAAGGAGGGAAAACAGTCTGAAGTCTGAATTAAGAATCATCAATTATAACATATAAATAAAATCTTACTTTTCTATGCTGTAATTATCTGAAATCATTACTTATCTAAACCCACCACTAGATTTTAAACTATTTTGATCTTTTAAAATTGGTGATCCCCACAACACCCAGACAAATCACAGAGGGAACTGTGGAGCCATCACTACAACACAAGGAGTACAGGCAAAAGCACAGGTGTGAATGCATCTTATCTCTTTTACTAAATACCCAAAAGGCCAAATCTGCCTTTTAAATGTATGTATACTCTGCTACGTACGTCTGCTTTATTAATTTAAGTTGGCTATTGTGTTGTAACATGGAGAAAAAAGCTGGGCAGGGGATCTATTAAAAAAACCCGTTAGCAAATGATATTTTCACAACAGGTTTTCCTGTGAACAACCCCTTAGAAAAACCTTTCACCTCCATAAATTTTTATTAAAAAGGACACAGAAACTAAAAAAAAAACAGGAAGGAATCAGGTTAGATGGCTTGATATTTTGTAGAGGAGTCAAAAGAGTACTGGGAACAGCACCACGGAGTCAAAGCCTTTGCTCTGGGACCAGTTCTGATGTCTGATAATCCCATAAAGGTCAACGGGAGACATTTCCTTAACACTGTTATGAGATTTACAAATATTCAGACTTTTGAAGCTACAAACCTGCACGACATAGACCTCTTCTCGCCCACTATACCAGATTTCAAATTTCCGATGATCTCCCTTCACATTCTCAGTTATTCCAACTGCATTCATCTGCAAATCCAGAAGAACCAAAAAATAAGACATATTATAAATCTCTCCCTCTTCCCCCTATGAATGCAGACTTTTTGCAGCATGTTAAACAAAGCTGCTTTCACCAAATTTAACACGTTTCATCAATTTTAATGTCACTAGCAACTGGAAGTCATTATCTGACTTTCCGCCACCTCACAATATTTGCAAAAGCTTTCCGAAACCAATCAATGGACCTTAGGGGACTTTTCATTCGGGAATCAGTGGAGCCAATTGAAAAGTCGTCTTGTACCTTTTACAGAATAAATTTTCTCAGATGAGGCACGTAAAGCTTCATAAATGCACGCTACATCATTTTTCTACATACATTATTTCTGTCATATTATCCTTTATTTACTCGCTAAATTATGTGTTTCATTCTCTCAGCAATCTTTAAAACCTGTTTGTGAAACCTTTAAGTCATTTAGGAATTTCAGTTCAATGTCTTTTGGTCCCTGGCCATTCCAGTAGTTGAGACGGGCCCAAATAATTCAGGATCTGCACAATGTGACCCACCTGAACGAGTAGTTCAAACTATGATTACAGACAAAAAAACCCTCTTCAGCAACAGGACATCTCTGACCCACCTGCTGAACATGCCATAAAGATATAAATACTTTAATATCTGATGTTGCATAAACCGTCTTTCTCACTTAAAGCAGAATTTGGTAGCAATTTGTCACTAAGAGATAGTTAAAAATAGCTGAAGCATCCCAATAACATGTTTTGAAACATATCTAATAAGAATGGTATCATCTATCTTAAATTATTCACACAGATTGGATTAGATAAATCCAGTACAAATACAAATAAAGCCTTAGAAAGAACATTTGTTTAACATTGCTGTTCCTCTTTGTTAATACATGCATTCTCAAAGCTTTTTGGTTTTAGAGACATCCAGTTACTCAGCTTGTACCCAACAGCTTGCTTTAACTCTGAATCCTCAGAAAACATTCCTGCAAAGAAAAATAATTTCCTGATGCTATCATGAACAAAACAAATGCCAAACTCCAGAAACAAGATTTCACCCTCAGGACAGCAATTCTGAAAACATATGTATGAGGATGTAATCCTGCAGCATCCATGGATCTTCTAACCCCAATCTTTTACTGCGACAACACAAACAACTGGAAAATGAGCCCTCTCGAGGCAAATAAAAACCCAGGCCACGTTGCCTGGGCTTCTAAGCACAGGAGTTTCTCCTCTGAGCAGGCTTTCCCTCTGCTACCTCTTCAGTTCTTTCAAAAGTACATATGGTAGAACCAGTACTACAGGGAAAACAAGCTCTCCAGAAAGAAAATTATGCAGTTTGGGAAAAACATTTAAGTACCTAAGCATATGGCCTGGGATTTGCTTTTAATACACGATTTGTAACATGCACTGGAGCTGAACAGACTTATCTGCTGTTACATGGCTTTCTGACTGCTCGTGGTATCTCCCTTCCCAGGCCCCACTGAGATCAGGGACCTGCAGCATCTGAGGTTGAAGGCTCAGCCTCCAAGTGTACGGGGGTTTTTTCCATTTTAAGATATACCCCCACTGGGTTTTTATTTATCAAGAAAAACAAGTCAGAGTACTGAGACAAAATGCAATGTTAGAAATGCTCAGCACATGCAGCACGCCAGAAGGTCTCTTTTACAGGAGCAGTTTGGGATTTTTATTGATGGTAGTTAGCATTTATAGGCTTGGGACAGTTGTTTATGTCCCTCATATTTTGCCATAGGCTACTCTCTTCATTTTATAATTGTACTTTTAGCTGCAGATAGAGCCTGCCAAAGGAGAAAGGCAATTAGAGAGGAAGAAGAGTTATCTCTACATTCTCCTGGCTGGGAAACAGGGCCCATGAACAGCCAGGATCCTCCAGGCTATACACCAGCCAGATCCCAGCCCAAGGGACCTTCCTGGGGACCAGTGTTGTGAGGAATTCCCTTTCTGCCCAGGTGGGCTGGGAAAGGTACAAAGGGTCTCCCCCGTTTCATGCCCTCACCCCCACTACTGGAAATCAGACTGAGGGAGTAGGGAAGGTGCATTCTCATCCCTGACTCTTGCCCACAGTACTGTTTCCCTGGCAGATGCCATCTCTCAGCTGCTGCTTCACAGTTTATGACAACCAACAGCCTTTCATGGGCATGGCACCTCTATACGGGGCATTATGACCCTTAATAGCAGAAAATAAGCCACTGTGTTAGAGGCAAAATACTCTCTGGGTCTGCAGAGTTCTTGGTTTACAATACATATGGCAATGGCCCCAACTAAAAAGTCCTTACTTTCAAAAAATGCTTAAAGCTGTAAGACGAGGTTTTATCATATCCGTCTCCATGCTCTTCTCGCTTCTTACAGAAGACCAAGGCTTTCTCATACAGGAACAGATGCCTCTGCATTGGCTTGAACCTGGCAAGATCCTTCATTTTTGTTGGACCTTTCCGGTGCCCCGTCCAAACACTGAAAGATCCTTGCATCAATACTTTCCCTAGTTCACTCAGGTCACCCTGGTGAGAGCATGATAAATAAAAAACAGGAAAGAAAAAGACATTAAGTAAAATTTAAGAGCACAGTCCAAACAATGACGGATGATGGTGCTAGCCCTGTTCCAAGCCACATCACTCTAAGAATAGGTCTTCCTGGAAGGATCAAATGATCTTTTGGGAGTGGCGGCATAGTGCCAGGAGGGGCACAGAGGTCTCAGATGCAGGGCTCCATCTAGTCTATGTGAAGGGATACAAGTCAATAACTGGATGAACTAGGAAGATGGGAAAACTCCTCAGCTCCTATGGAAGTCCCGGTGAAAAGTTCTGCCTACTTCAGTGGGAGAAGGCAGATGAGATTTGAGCCTGAACTGAGGTCTTGGAGGATGGAGTTTGCAAGGAGGCCAGGACTGGGACACGCAGTTTAGAAAACCATTCCCTTACCCTCCTCCGAAGCCCTAGGAAAGATAACCGCTTCAATGGGCAAGATCAAAATCAGCCTCAGAGAGTATTTAGTTAATGTTGAATGAGAAATGCTATGAAGACACCCCAGGTGAATTACAAGGTGAGCCATGAAAAAACTAAGGTGCATGCTGGAAAAAATACTCTTGACAACCACAAGGTGGCAAATGTGGGACTTTGGATAGTCCTTTGGATGCAGCTATTTTACAAAATTCTGAGATCAGATTGAAGACTGTCACATGCAAGAGCTTCCTCCTCCCATTCACTTTGTAGCTGTTCTAGTATAGTTTTTTAGCTCAAACATTCTGGGACACTATCCATTCCCAGTGCATCATCCGGCCTTGTGCAAGGTCTCTCATTACCCAAATCTACTCACATCATATCCTGTTATTGAAATCTGATGCATAGAGTCATTAACTGACTTTAGCAAATCCAACATTGCAACCAGAGCTTCTTGAAGTTCCTGAACTCCATCACAGCTCGTGCTGTACTTTAGCAACTCCTGAAAATAGAAATGGAAGAACACGTGTTTGCACTTGAACAAAGCAGACTTTTCCATCTCGCCCAAAGATTCCAATACCCAAGAGCAACCTACACTGTCTGAGTTTCTTTTTTCATATGCCACTGGAAAAAAGACTCACTCTAAACCAGAGTCAGTATAAGGTGTTGAACAGACCACTGAAGCAAGGCTTATCTGAATTTCCTTAAGGACAGTGTCAGGCTATAAAGTGGCACCACACTCATCCGAGTTCTTTGAGTTACGTTTCTGCTTGGTAAGACATGGGAAATAAGGCTCAGGTTTTCCATGAGGTGCCAATATGTCTTATATCAGGCTGAGGGGAGACCTTATTACTCTCTACAACTACCTGAAGGGAGGTTGTGGAGAGGAGGGTGCTGGCCTCTTCTCCCAAGTGACAGGGGACAGGACGAGAGGGAATGGCCTCAAGCTCCGCCAGGGGAGATTTAGGCTTGAGATTAGGAAAAAATTCTTCACGGAGAGGGTGGTTAGGCATTGGAACAGTCTGCCCAGGGAGGTGGTGGAGTCACCTTCCCTGGAGGTGTTTAAGGTGAGGGTGGATGAGGTGCTTAGGAGCATGATTTAGGGATTGGTGGGAATGGTTGGACTCGGCGATCCAGTGGGTCTCTTCCAACCTGGTTATTCTGTGATTCTGTGATATATATGCCTTCAAATGAGGTTGCAGCAGATGACTGTCTTCAGACTGGCAAATACAAGGAACAGAATTTATAAAATCCAGAGCCTTGAAGTCACGAAGTAGAAGACAGATTACAGAATTATACTGCTGACATAAAATCACTTTAATTTCAGACCTCCTGTATCCACTTACAGCTTTATGTGTACTTATCTCTCATTCACGAGGCTAGAAGGTGGGGTTCAGAAGCCACTACTCCAGTGTTACTCCTACTTTACAGAGTGCGAATAACAGCACTGCCCTACCTCAGCTGGGGGAGCCAAGACAAAATGCATGAAACGTTACAGGCACTATAACAACCTCAGAAGAAGAGATGCACGAATATCATTTACTGCATACATCATACTCTTATGATCATCTCTGGCTCAGTTTTCTTAGAAGTGTTTCTGTCATCTTGCATCTCTGAATAGATTCAAACATCCTCCTCCCCTTAAAAATAGACTTGTTCCTTTTTCAGGTGTATGAATTTTCATCTTAACTGAAAATCACTATTGAGGAACAAGATAAGCAATATGTGATCTAAGGCTTGGTGCTGATTTACAGGTAACCTTTAATCGAAAAATAAAACAAACTGGAAAATAAATCCACTTCCTGATATCATTTCAAAGCAGAATGTGAGATACCTTCAGAAGTAACTGGTACTTTGTTAGGCGCTGCACTGGCTTGAGCAAATAGGAATCCAGCCCGAGCTTGTGTTCTAATTTTCTTTGGCATTCCTGGAACAAAGAATTCAGATTAATTAAGTTCTGCAAGAACCATAAGTAGTTATTCTAACAGAATGACAAGTATGGTTTAATGACTTTGAAGATTTGATGTAAAAATGTCATATGGTGCCTGTAACTAAAGAAAATTTAGGAAAACACATAAAATAATATAACGAATCGTTCTGCCTTAAGCTCCTAGTGAACATGCAACTCCAGCTGCTATGTTTGTGAAGCTTCCATGCAATAGTAAACAGAATATGCTGCAAAATTTTGGAGAGCAGAGGAGGGTATTTAGGACATGTGAGTGCCCCAGGATGATGCCTGCCTTGGTAGGAACAAATAGCTCACCTGGAAGAAGGTGCTTTCAGAACACTGTCTCCACAGGGACTCCGACCGGGGCTTGTTCTGGCAGTATTTCTCATACATCTGGAAATCCTCTCGCTGTAAGGGAAGCCAAAAGGCAAGTCACAAATACACAAACCTGCCAGGCAGCCAAATAACACAAACAACAAAATTTGCTTTCATCCCTGCTGCCAACTTTAATATCTGAAAGTCACAGGGTTTGGGTAAGAAAAGAACACTGCTGGGAATCACAGCAGACCGTGGTGTAGTCATAGCTGCTGCTCTCTCTGATCTGCTGCTGGCCATGCACTTATGCTCCCTGCCTTGCTGTTGGTATTGCATATCAGAGGCATCTTACTAACTGACGTAACTGAGCTGTTGCAGAGTGTGATAAAACAAGAGAAACATTGGCCTTTATGTCTGCTTTATATGTGAAAATGAGTCACCTACCCTATCTAGGAAACAAAATCCCACTCTCTCGGGTGCTCCCAGGCAACTTTCCAAACTATGCAGGAAAATTCTGAAAGAGATGGGAGAAGAGACAAAATGCAGCAGTGAGCAAGGCATGGTTTGGGTATTGTTAGAGGACATCAGTCTGATAAAACGGGGAGTAGAGCCAGCATCGTACTTGTTGTGGAAGTCATATATCTCAGACATGTTTCCAAAGAGGACATCCTTCCTGTTCCGCAAGATGGGAGGCATAAGGATGAGCATGGCAGGGTTATCCATCTCAGCTCTGTAGCCCTGTGGGATGCAAAATGGGCTCATCACTCAGTTTGTAAAGCCTTAGCTTGGCATTTCCTTGAAGGCAGATGAAAACAGGACATGAACAGACTTTCAATGCAATCTGCTCATTTCTAAGTGCAATATCCCTTTTATTCCCTTAGTTTTGTTCCTAAGCCCCTGTTTTTCAGTCCCTGGGCATACAGTCATTGTGGTCCAGCAGAGCCCTATGGGGCTGGCCAGCACTGCAGAGATGCTCTCTATTCAAAGACAAATTGCAGCTGCTTTCTCCCTGCTATGGCCTGACTGCTGAGAAAGATCCCAGACAAAACCTTGTCTATGTTAAACGCATCTGCTGCTCTGACCATGGGACAAAGCTTCTTTCTTTTGCCTCCAAAAGGTAAAAGAAACTAGGAAATAGTTAAGCATCCCAGCTTTTTGTACATTTTTCCATGCGCTGATAAAACTAATCACTAGTGATTTTGTGTAAAAACAGAAGGCTTCTCCCTCATTCTAGATGAAAAGCTCATCCTGACACCAACTGTTCCTGCAGATGCCTCCAACAAAGAAACACTAGGGAGAAAACTTGAAAATTTATGACCAGCTTGGCATCTGACAGTTTGGTTGAAACCTGCCCCATCACATTTTTGCTTGGTTTAACAGAGTGGCAGGTGCCCTTTTGTACAAGTCACAGGGGAACAGTAATGAGGAACCTGAAGAAGTCACTCACCGTCAACACAGTGAAGAGCTCCTCTACGTACACTCTCTCAGTTTCTATAAGCTCATTTATGACATGACTAAAATAATGAAAAAAAATACGAGTATATTATTACTGTGCCTAAAAAAACCCCCAGGTAATCAGTGCTGTTCAATTAGTCCAAAACATAGTGCAATCTCATTACCAACCAACATAAGGATGATAAAAGAGATAAAAATGAAAGAGATGACATCCAGGTCAGGTTGGAGGAACGCATGGATGGGGCAAGGATCGGCCAGAAATAAACATCATCTTGACTGATGCAAACAGGGTGAAAGCTTACCCTTTTAGTATATCTAAGTTGTCATCACTGTCTGAAATAAAAGACTGCAAGGAATTCCGTTTTTCCTGGTAGTCGTGCATTACTTCAATCTGGAAGAGAAATGAGATGCACTGGGAAGAGGTGTGAGGAGGCCATGGCAGAGGCAGGACGAGCACATTCCCTGATGGTGGTATGGGAATTCTTTGGGGAAGGATGAAATATGCTTCCTTTGAAGAAGTCCTTTGTGACACAAAACTTTAAAAGAGCATAGTGTGTAACGGGTAACCAAATATTCCCAGAAACTACTCTGCTACAGAAAACCTGAAAATACTGCTAATGTAATTCCTAAGTGCAGAGAACAGTTTCCACAAGGGAAATACTTGTGAATATGGAGTTTTCCTTATAGACATCACTCGTCATGCAAAGAACAAGTTCAGGGAATCACACAGGAAATCAATACCTGTGACTTAGAAAAAAAAATTAAGATAGATCTCAGGCACTGGTCATATCCAAGTAAACCACAGGGATATGAAATGACGGTTTTGTTTTGCTTGTTTGTTTAAGAAAAAAAAATCACCTTCAAATTTGAAGTCTAAGCACAACCAACCATTTTTAGAAGGGTTTCAGTTTTTCAGTGTATAAAACTCATTCAGATTTCATGAATAATTTTTACCTTGCGAGAACTTGGAGTCTTTCTTGATGTTTTCTTCCCAGGGAGAGAGAGATCAAATGAAAATTTCAAACTGGAATTAAAATCCACACCTTGGGTAGAAAAAACCTTAATTATGTAATGTACATCTATAGAGAAGGAGATGGTTCAGATAGAAACTAATAAGTCACAAAGAAAAATGGGATACATTTAAAGAATGACTAATTAGTTTGCTAATGCTAGAAGCAAACTGACAAAATAAAGGGTATCTCAAACAACAATACTGAATACTAAATAACACAAGTCACACAAATTGTCATAAAAGCCATAAAGTAAAAAGTAATCAGAAAAAAAAGACGTCCATTTAGTGAATCTCATAACAAAAGCCTAACAAATTCTGTGAAGCCTGTGCAAATAACAGAAAACAAATAAAACCAAATAAACTACTAAAAGGAACATCACCTGGTGGGGTAGTGTTTTAAAGTCCTTTTATGAACGTAGGGCAAGATGCTTAGGTGGTATAAATTGTTTCTCCACCTTAGAGGGATTTTTTGATAATGTTAGTAAATAATTACAGGTTGCAACAATTTGGATTGCAGAGGTAATTGGAAGCTTAAAAATAAAACATTAACCTCCCCAACCTCCTGTATAGCATCTTTCAAATGCATCTCACTCCTGAATATTCTATATGACAGTTCTTCACTAAGAGTGCCTCGCACTCAGGCTCTGCCATAGCCTGCTATACCGCTTCTGCACATCTCATTACACTTTATGGCTCAGGACAGGATAGATTTACTCTTTTTACACACACATCCCCACCCCCCCCCCAAAAAAGTGGTTTCAAAATTAAAACCACATTTATCAGACAGACTTCAAATCCAGGGCAAAGATGAAGGAGGAAGCATCTGTCCTCAGACAGGAAAAGAAGGGGGGGTGGGGGCAAACAAAAGAAAGGGAAAAAAGGACAAAAGTAATGTGCTCAGAGGAGGTCTGGTTTCAATCCACACCATAAAACCCATCCATCTCAAAGCCCTCCAGGTGGAGCCCAGCATGCGTCTTTGACACTGCACATCACACCAGCAGGCCTCCAGCATTTTGATGTTTTGTGTCAAACAGAGGTCTTATTAAAAAGCTCTCTTGCCATGATCTATCCAAAAAGGAGCCTTTTGTCTTTCCCTGCTTGTGGGCTACGCTTATATTTCAACACAGTTGATCCTCTCTTTCAGGAAGAGGATTAATAGCAGATACCCATGCTTTGCAGGCAACTGAGTGCCTTTGCTAGAAAAATGTGCATCCCATAAAGGCATGAAATATGTCCGGCTGATTGATGATGGTCTCACAACATCCCGCAGAGGTGACCAACCATTTACCCCTACTCTTTTAGTCAATAATTCCTCCCGAACACTTTCCTGTTTCTAGAGAGCTGGAAAAGTTAAATAGGGTAAAATGGGCAACAGTTTAGTTGAAAGCTCAGCTTTTTTCCTGGCTGAGGAAAGGGGTTTAGAGGGCAGTGTGGGCTAGTGAAGGTGGCATTGGCCTGGGGAAAAAGAAAGTTTGGATTTATTTGCTTCACTGCCCTGCACCTTGAGCAGCTTAGTTCCCATTACCGCATCCAGCTTCATCCCCATACACCACTAGCCTGGCTGTTTACATTAGCCAGTCCTTGAATTGCAGCCACTTTTACTGTTTGTATGACACCTGCTACAATTCACCATTACCAATATTCATTAATTCATCATAAAACTTTTGTGTTAGGCAGCCACATCATTGAATTTAATATTCCCACATAGCTCAGCATCCCCCTGGTTTAAAATACATGAACATTACTTTGGAATAGTTCTGATACATGCAAGGCTGCCAAGAATGGAAGTTTGAATATTAGCATTTAAATCTAACATTGTGCCACATCCCATTACCAAAATTAAGGCAGAATGTTCAGTGACCTCAGTTCAACCAGAATTTGTACCTGTATGGGCATTCATTCTTCCACAGTTGGGATTTGAGGAAGACAGCCTCAAGGAATCAAAGGGAGTTAAGCATCCAGCTTCCCCTTTCTGTTCAGGAGATCCGAGCCCCTCATTTCTCCAAGCTCCTTTGCAAACATCAGTCTCATTTTATGTCATTTCCAGCTCAAGACAGTTACAGAGACTGTTGCAGAGAATAAGTACGCTAATAAATTTATAAACCTTGACCTCTTTCCCTGCAGCACTAATTCACCAGTTTCCAGCCCAGCAGGATGCTAGTAAAACAGAGCTGGAAGAATGCACTGTTCACAGCTGTCTTTTTTTCACTGAGTAGGAAGTGAAAATAAATACTAAACGACCAGCTGCATTTTTCACACAGGTATGGGAAGCTGGACACCAAAATTGAAAAGATAAGAAATCATCTCATATACATTCAACCTTACACAACAACTCTGTAGCCAGCAGGGTCTAGCTCATTTCTCAAAATCATCCTTAGCCTTACTCTTACTTTCTCAAGGCACAATTATCAGCTGAAAATACCATAATCTTAAAATATTTTACCATGTTTAGGAGAGAATAATGGTGATTTTGATCTTGGTGGATTTTCTGGTCGAGGGGCTACTAGCTGGACAGGTCGTACGTGTTTATCCAACAGCTTCTTGAAGCAAGACTGACGATTCTCAAACATGCTTCGAACGTTTTCAAGCTTGACCTGCACTGACTGTATCTGGCACTGCAGAGAGTGAAGAAGACTCCTATGATCAAGTGACTGTCATTATTTTGCATTTTGGCTCAAAACAGAACTACAAAGCTGACAACAACACAACATAGTCTGATCTTTCTTTTCACTCGTGTAACAAGGAAGCAGAGGGGTTGCTTACCTTCAGTTCAGATGTTAAGACTGACTCAAAATCATACTGTAGGGCTTGGGGATCGTGGTTTAAGTAGGCTGAAGAGCTTTCAAGAAATCTTTCTATGTCCTGGAGAGCTTTCTGAGCGCCCTCTTTAGACTGGCACTTATCCATCTGCTGGTTGGCAAGCAGGTAGGCACCTTCATCACAGCACTGCAGAGCCTGGTAACAGCACAGTGCAAACACAGAGAGCAAGACCATGAGCAACACCCCTACTAAATTCAGGTTCCCATGAGTAATGTAATTTACTGCATCTGTATTTTCAACACAGAGGTAATTAGTACTCCTAAAGATCCCGGCAGCTTTACATTTTTATTAGAAAGCAGGAAGGCCACATTTTTTCTGGAGTTTGACTGCAGTCCTCAACATACCCAGCCAAGTTGTGCTCCCACTTGCACCTGGATAAAACTAGTGGTATAACTAACAGACAAGTACTGTCTAGTGCATAGCTGAGGCAAATGATAAGCAGATCTTTATTTATTCAATGCAGAAAGCTGAAGGGGGCACTACAGAGTTTTACAACAAGACAGGCAGGTTTCTTGAGATAACTGCCTGGCTCAGTGCAGGCTGGAACTGAGAGGAACGATCAAAGTAATTGCATTCTTGTTTTAAAAATAATAAGGATTTTAAATTTCAGCACAGGGTGCTCCAGCAAAGCCACTGGTTAGACCACTAGCACCAGCCAGGACTGCAAGGAACCCAGGAGAGGACAGTGCTCTGCAGCCAAGAGGCTGCTGAGGAAATAAATGCCTGTCCCCACAGATTACTCCAACATTGAAGTGAAGCACACAGAAAGAACAACCAAGTTCCCTTGTCCCCCCCAGACAATGAAATTGAACAGTGTCAAACTTTGCTGCTTCTCTTAAGGGCCTCGAGGATATTACAGCCGTGTGCCTTCTGGTCTAATTAGTGTGAATTTTCCTAAATGAATATTTGATGCTGATTAAGATATCAAAAAGCACTGGAGTCACATGACTCCATTTCCATGCTAGCACACAGCAGCTGCGCCTATCTACCAATCTGTCACCTTATTTTACAGTCAGTTATGTTCATTCTTAATAAATTGCTAAGAAAAAAGGGCTGGAGTTTCTCTGAAAGCATTATTTCCATCACACTGGGTATGAAAACCTTGAAAGTCAATTAATACATGGATTCAACATGAAAGCATGACCAACAGCAGCAGCTGAACTCTGGTGTTCAGAATTGCCCTCTGGAGATGCTGACCTCTTTCTGCTGACTATTCACAGCACCAGCACGTATCTGTTTGCTAATCCAACCAGATAAGTGAGGGGGATGAAGCACTCCTCCAGCCTCTCCTACCATGACCTGCAGAAAATTTCAGATGCTTCCAGATAAGAAGTGGAGAGGGTAACCCCACAGAGAAGCTAACTATGTCTGAACTCTTACCTGCTGAAGTCGAGTATGAAGATCCAAGGTCTTCTGCAGTCGCATCTGCTTCCTCTTGATCTCATCAGACAAGACATCAGAATGGTGCCGCAGCTCATTGCATTGCTGGCAGATCAAGTTGAGTGCGTAGTGATGATTTGCTGCTAGCTGGTGTCCATGTAGTATCACCACCTGAGCCTTCCCTATCAGATCCTTCAATAAAAGGAAGGGAATGGATTGCACACTTAATGAAATAATGCCAAAACATCTACATATAGCAACACACACTTTCTTGTCTTACTGGATTTCAGGTACAAATGGAGATGACTGACACTAGGAGTAGCCAGAATGGGTGGCTTACACAGGACAGAATGACACCTATTATCTGGGAAAAAAACCCTTTTGCTATCCAAAAAAAGTATTTCACCAAATTAGCAATGCTGTGAATGGCTGCTGGCAATGTATTGCTGCTCCAGGGACTGCACTCTAAAAAATGGAGCTGATGGCCAGTTTAGGCACACCACGCTCAAAAGCATGAAAGGTAATTTAAGCAGTCAGAAGTTTCTGCCGAAAACAAATGAGGCTTTTGCAGGCAAGTCTGATGAAAAGGACATGCTATCTTTTTTGCACATTTGGTCACTGTAACTGTTATTTCTTCTCCAGGCTTGGCTTTTTATTGGGACTGCTTCCCTGTTGCATCCTGGCTGCCTGGCCTTTCGGTCCTCCTCCCTCTCTTCACAAACATTGCTGCCAAATGGCCAAAAAGACTTAGAACTTTCCCCTAGAACTCTTACATCCATAGGTGCCTCTGGTGGTTTTGTCCAGATCCTTTATGATTTCTCCACTGACAATGGCCCACTTGCTAAGTACATCCCTTTGCAGAAGTTACATCCTTAGTTGGGCTCCTGTGAATCATCTCTCTTCACTCTTCTTGCCACTATATCTCTTAGGCTTCATCCATATGTTATGTTCAAATTACAGACACGTCAAGATAGCAACTTTTTTTGCCTCTCCATGTGCCTGGTAACAAGTCTCTGCCTATTAGCACTGCTAAAGTGCTTAACGTATAAATAATTCTTCTTCCAGCTTATTAACTCCCATGCCTCCTCTATGTTCAGACATTTATCTGTTCTGAATTTTTATGGTAGCTCAGCAACTTATTTTAGCTGTGATAATTAAATACCCTGTTCCTGGCTTTCAGTTTGATCACAGCATTTCTGCCTAGAGCAAAGACGTGAAATCAATCCTTTTGTGCAGCCACTTACTAACAAATTAAACCAGAATCAGGTAATTTTAGAAAAACACTCCTACCCCTAATACAGACTGTGCCTCTCTTGTTTCATTAGTGCCTCTTTCTGTGAAAAATTATCTCACCTGAGCCATACCATCGAAATGACCCAAGTCCTTGAGCCTTTGTTTCACTTGGGTGACACTGTCACCAGTGTCGGGCAGTTCTGCTTGCTGACCCATTAAAAATTCAATGGCATTCTTGACCTAGACACAAAGAAGAAGACTGCTGCAAAAGGATACAAAGCACAGGCAGAAAATAATTCTCAGACTAAAATTAATCACACTTTAGCTAAGACCGCTAAATCCAATAATAAAACTAACATCCAAGAACTAATTGCTAAATTTAAAGATGCTGCTGTCAGCAAAACCTATGCGACTGCAGGGCAGCGATACCTAAATTAGCTTTGGATGAGGAAGCGCAGTGGTCTCCCCAAGCTAGCTAGCCCTGTCAGATTCCAGGAACTGTAGCATAAATTAAATACTCTCACAATAAAATACTCTCCTCCCCCCTCATTTTCCTCTCTAATTCTTCCTTCTGCCAACAGAATTGAATCTGACCATACCTCTTGAAAACTTTGCTCAAACTTCCACAACTGTAAATATTGCTCCATTTTTAACTGATGTTTTTCCCAGAAGCCATCAAAAGCAGTCTCCATCTCACGCAGCTGACCAAGTAACCTTGAGCACAGAAAAAAGGACAAGACTGAACAATTTGCAAACAGAGGACAAGAAGAGAATGTACAAGCCCTAGAGATCACCTATGCAGGTCTTCAGGACCCAAGTTCTCAGGAGGAGTCATTGGACATGTGCATATGACTTGCAAAGAGCTCAGAGGTTTAATGAAATCATCACTGCAGATGGTGACACCTGTGTGAAGCAGTTGTTGCTATCTCCATTTATCTGAATAATACCTGAGAGCCTGGATGGGAGAACCCTGCAGCTGCTCCACAGCCTCATCATCTCAGTGTGGAGAGGAAATCAGAACAGGTCAAAGTCATTTGAAGGTTCTGGAGCAAAACTCTGGTATTTTTGTCTTTATCTGTTTGATAGGTGACCTAAACAATGCATCTACACCTAAATAATGTGTTTCCACTTAAAAATTAGGCAAGTTAGGAACATAGTGCACTCACCGATTCACAGTCTCCCAGTCCCCAGGCCTCTCGCGGTGTTGGTCCTGACTGCATTCCGCAGAGTCAGGCTCTTCAAAACTACTCAAAAGCAAGTTCCCCTCTTTTGTGACCGCTGTAATATCTTCCTGTAAAGCACAAAACATTTCTGATTCAGGCTACTTTTTGTGAGGTAAGCATAAGTCATTTTGTTTTTCTCCTGCCTTAGTTTCCTTTAACAAAATGATGCACCAGTACCCATCAGACAAAAAGACTCTCAGCAGACATTTTATATCCCTTAATTAGCCCTTGAGTTGGAAGAGGCCGAACCACAGACTTGTCACCAGGCTGGGTGGAAACTAGCACGCATGAAAACATCAGGCCACAACATGGTTCAAGAGGCAGGAGGAAAGCACAACCACGGGTCTGTCTCAGTGAGCAGCCAGGTTTGTATTAGATATATACCTACAAGTTCACGCATTCAAGCAAGTATTTCTGCAGCTTGAAGGCCATGCTTCTCCAACACAGTCATAAAAGGAAGCTATAGGAAGAGCATCCCATAGTGGTACAGTGCTTTAGACTGCAGGTGGCTGTTATTTCATCCTCTTATATCTCACTTTCCAGAGCCCTACATTCTCCTTTCGATTCAAACTTTTTCATTATATGCATAACAAAACAGCTTAAACAGGTGTTAACTTGACTGCTTCCCATTCAGTATACTAAAGAGGTTAATTTCTTAATCACTCTGTTTAATTAATTTCTGTCTTTTTGTCATTGTGTTTGCAACCAGCTTCTGTTCAGTATCACAGCTACACGAATTATTCTAATCGACCCATTATCTGAATTCAGGAATCAGCTGTACCAATCTTGGAGTTGTCATGAGAGAGACAACAATCCCATGTCTCGTTGTCACCACAATCTGTGCACAGTTTCTCATCTGCTTTCATCCTTCATGGTCTTAGAAGGAACAAAAGAAAAAAGCTAATGGGCTTCATTTCAGACAAAAGCCAATGAGTGGTTGTGATATTTAAAATTAATAGATGAAGCATTAGAAGCAACAGATGCCTTGTACTAAGTACTGCTGTGCTTTATATGCAAATTAAAACACATGACATGTTTTATTGCTCCACAGAGGACTGGTTTATGTACAGGACTACATTGTGTGGTATTTTCCCCCTACACTTTGGCTCTAGTCCTAAGCATGAAGTTGAAGTCAAGTCAGTTATACTGCAATATACACAGTTGCTGTTATACTCTGCAGCTCTCTTAATTTCCTAAGAAGAAATAAAGGACCATTGGCAGTATCTATAGTGATGCTTTCCCTACGTATGTACATGCACTTATGCCTACACACAACACATTTTGGATGTCATTTTGCATATTTCTTAGAAGACGCCTTCTGGGAACTCACTGCCAAGTGATTATAAATGAAATTAGATTCAATTCTTTGACTTTTATAAACCAACCCTGTCATAAAGCAAAGCTGCACAGGATTGGCTGTAGCATGGGAACCATTTATGAAGGGAAGGTTAGGGGACAGGGCCTGTGCTGTCCCCAGAAATAGGCAGGGGCAGCAAAGACAACAGCGTGATACAGCAGCAGCTGGCTGCACTAAAGCTTCCACTCCAGGAATTATTGCAATGACAATCACAAGTAATTGAAAATTTCGTGTAAAGTTGAAAATGGTGTAAATTTTGAGGCTGTCCAATGCAGGGATAGGAATTGGACTCAATGATCCTTGTGGGTTCCTTACAACTTATGTCATTTTGTGATTCTGTGAAAAAAATCTTAAAACAGTGAAGATAGAAATGTTCTCTAAGACAAAATCTGAAGGCTCACATGAAGACAGGGATTGCATCCGTGAATGCCTGTAGCATGCACTCGCACTAAATCTTCACCTTGGATGCTCTCAGCACAGTTCCCTTAAGTCTCCCTGGGGAAGCCGCAGCAGGCAGAGGGACCGGAGGACAAACCATCCCTCCAGACATCCTGATGATCTTTGTGTGCATCTTCCTCCAGCCACGGAGGTGAAGCAGAAGGAATCCTACCAGGGGCCACAAACCCACAGGCGATGAAGCCTCCCACCCTCCTTCCCGCCAGCAAGACATGCAAAGCCCACGATGCGAGCACACCAGACACCAAGTTCTGCAGCCAGCAAGGAGGCGGCAGCTGAGACAGTCTGCTGGATGCTGGCAGGGTGATTTGCTTGAGTGGATGGCAAATGTAAGGATAACATACAGAAACAGTCATGCTGTGTTTTATTTTGTCTGTCAACACGCATACATGCATGGGAGGGAAGGAGGAGTGGACACCAAACAAATAGGCAGTCAAACCCCAGAATCCCATCTTGCTGTGCAAACAAAGGTTGGAAACACATGGTGGAGTTGCTGATGAGACATACCTTGAGCTGGTAGTACTTTTCTGTGCGCAGGGACAGGATGCGCTCGATTGAATACATGTCGTCTGGTAGCTCGGTCTCTGCCAATTCCATGCCAAAGGATTGTAACATCTGTGCAATTTCTTTCACGGTTAGTGCAAAACTCTCTATTGCCTGGTGGGAGATGATAATCACAATCAGTTTAGGATTCAGGATATTGGTACAGCTCATTAAGAGAATGTGAAGAGCCAAGGCTGAGATCTACAGCTTCCTCTGAGGGAGGTGGGTGGGATGTCCACTGCACATGAAGCTCATGCGTGCTGCAGTGCATTAGCTAATGGCCACCGACACGTGGCCAGGTGGCTTTTAGTACAACAACAGGGACTTAAATATGGATAGTACGGGGCAAAGATACTTTTGTTTCCTGCTGCCTATTCTTGTGCACTCAGAGATATTTTTTCCTACTATATATTGGAAGTCCATAGGTTCCATCTCATGTATTCCTGCAATTCCTCTTCTATCTCCCTTTTTATCTGGTTAACCTACACCGGGAACCACCTCCAGGCAAAAGGGCTCTGGAGATCTGTTTGGCTTCTTGGTGATGGATTTTTCCAGCTTTACAAGGCAGTCTAGCATCATGGCTACCTCATTTGCAGCTTTATCAAGAGGACAAGGGAGGGAGCTAAGTAGTGTGTCAGAGACAAACTGGAAACAGTGGGATGGAAATGAATACGTACAGTCCTGAAGATGACCCACTCGCTGTGGCAGTACTCCAAGGTGCCTCCAAACTCAGGGGTCAACTGCTGCTCATCAATGTACGTCAGCAGGTCACTAACTGAGCTCAGCATAACAACCTACGAACAAGGCAACACCGTTAGCTGGCTGATCATCTCTTCTACCCAAGTCATACACGGATCCAGGCTACAAATCTTTTATGTATTTAAAGTTTTGTTTGCTGTAAATATTGTCCACAGAATGGCTTTCTTCTTACGCTTGTGGCTTAACATGGGTTGTATTTGATATACTTAACCATTTTTGTAAGCTAACCCTGATCCCTCAAGTGTTTTCTTCTTTAAATGCAAAGCATAGTGAGATGCTGTAGTATCTGACTGCAGAACAGAGCTGAAAGCAATTGTAATGCAGGTTTTTGCAAGGGATGAACACTAATCTGGAAAAAATTATATAAATTCTAATATGTTGTGAAGTGTTGGTCAATTTCATTTAAATATATACTCATGAGTTTTTGCATGTCTTGATCTGCCCTCTGATAAGCATGAATTTTCAAAACTGTGCAAATGACAATAATTTTTAGAGCAAAAAATTTACAGCTTGTGAAAATCATATTATTTCCTAAAGGAAATTGGTTTGGTTTATGGATTTGTAATTGTGTTAAGCTTAGATTCCATAAACACACTTTTGTTCCCTTAAATATTATGTTCTCTAATCAAGGTGGGGTTAGAATTCTTGGAAACTGCCTTGAGAATATAAAATCATTTCAGTTATTTTAGAGACAAATACCAACATGATGTTGGTATGGAGTTTACACTGAGATGAAAATGGCAATTCTAGGTAGAATTTCACAGTAAAAACTTTGCTTAACACATCTTCTGACTTTTCAGACATTGAACAAGTTCCTGAGCATGGTTTTATCCTCCACAGAGACATGTAGGGCATGAAAACAGGTAGAGAACCCCACTACCCACTGCCATAGACATGCTCTTTGGGGAACAAACTGTGCACAAGGGAGCTGAAAAATGCTACAGGAGGGATTTTGTGGGGAGAAATTTGGTGGAAATAGGGCATTTCTGGCAGAAATACACCAATTACTCTTCACATAGGTGCCTGTAGTCAGTCCTCAGCCCAAAGTGCATGGGCAGCCTCCAGTCACATACAGGCACAACATCTCTGCATGCTCGTACCGGTAACTTGAGTAGAAAATCCTCCTGACTGAACCGAAATCCAATGTCAGTGAAGGTCCGCTGGAAAAACCCTGTGGGACGAAGAACCATCACTAAGTGCAGGTTCCCTGGGAAAGATGCCTGCAAGAAAACAGAGATGGTGTTCAACTCGGGGACATGGTAGGTCCAACAACAGCTTTTAAATGCCTTGAAAATATATTTTTGCTTTTTTTTTTTTTTCTGATTGCCCCTTATATCCTTTTCCTGTTTTCAAAACAGGAGGGAGACACAGAGAAATGGGATGTAACTGCAGGAGGATTGTGCAGTCCTACTGCTCTTCGGAGCAGGCAGAAGTTCAACCACACACCTTGGAAGGCCACTTATTATAAACTTTAATACTCTATATTGCGTTCAGCATTTTGACTTAGGGAGTGAAATTATAACTTAACAGGGAACAGAGGGCTGAAACATTGAGGGGAACGAGAGACAGATTGGGGAAGCAAAATTTAGTGCCAAACTTATTAATCATCCTATAACTGCAACAAGCATACATGTCTTGTCCCTGGTAATTACCAAGCAACATTTAATTTGTGGTAAGAATTTGGAATATCCTGTCTACGCTGCTGGAGCCTTTTTTCAAGCATATGGTTGACAGGTGCATTTTTAAATAGATCTGTGAAAAGGGTGCTTGAGAATGAAAAGGAATTTTTAAGGAAGTAGAAGTCATATCATTAAATTATGGGTAAGATTGTGATGAAAAGAGTTGAGTTAATTACGACACATGGTTTTCTCCGAGATCCTGCCAGGCCAGGTTACATTTCTCCATATACTCCTCCTTATATTATCTTCCTCCATTATCATCCAAGAAAAATTACAGTATCTATACTGAGCGTGAGAGCAACGAACATGTTTAGGTATTTTGCACTGCAGAGCACTTAATGCTCCACGTAACAAACAAGAAGAGACCATAACCTGGCACTCGCATCCTTCTGCCACATCTGCCATGCGGGCAAATTCTTTGACACAACTTTATGCCCCATACACACATAACTTTCGCTCCGTGATGTGTTTCATCTCAGAGGTAGCTGGGTTTCCAGGACAGGTGATTTGATTTTCATTCAGTTTAGAAAGCATTTGGGGATTTTTCAGCTGATCTTGTACAATACAAGATCAAGGTCAGCACTTATAAGTAGCTACAAAGGAAGCAATACAGCTTTGCAAATGATACCTAACAAATTTCAAGCATGGAAAAAATGAACAATCCAAAAAACAAGCTTGCATAAATGCAATCACCAACCAAACCAAACCCTGTGACCTTTTAGAGACTTAAGAGAAAGGATGAAATATAAAAAAAAATATACATATCTATCTCTATATATAAAAAGACAGACTAATAGTTCCTCAGAGGTAACATTTCTGGAGGACGTGTATTTTTTTTTCAATCACTGATACAATTCTAGTTCTTCCAAGGGCTAAAGTATAGATAAGTTACATGTAAGCTGAATTCTAATGATACTGAATGTACTGCTGGGAAAAAAACCCTACTCCATAATATATTCAACAAAGGAAAGACAAGAAAAGTCTTTAATCTTGCCTTATGTTTTATCTTATTATTTATAACACTGCAAAGAATCTTGTGCATTTGACAAACTTGGGTTTATGTAATAAAACACCGAGAAGAACTAGCCCTCTAAAGCCCTTGCCTCTGCTATTCCTCTGCAGCATATCAGGAAAGACAAAAACTGAATTGTTGTAACTCCACTAAACCAGGAATTTGGCAACATTTCAATACTATTCGCTATCTCACTGACCAAAGACCACGCTCAGAACATTCCCTTCCTTCTGAGGACACAAATGTGTAGGTCTTAAGGCCTCAGCTGAGCAACTTGCTTAAATAGATATTCAACTACAACCATGTAGACAGCCCAGATATAATCGATATAGGCAAACTGGGCTAATAGAGCACAAAGAAGGGCATGCATTGAAAGCATCAGTTATTTCCTCCTTAGTGCATATCTCAATCTGATGCATTTAATGTGATTTTTCCTAATTTGGGGAATTCAGTTTTCAGAGGATATCCTTCCCTGCAGCTCACTGGGACATTCACGAGGCTGGAAATCAATAAAGGTATTTTAAAAAAAAAAGTATTCTCTGCCAGTAAGTTTCTTCCTGAGGAATGGAGCAAGAGGCTAGCGGTCCTTACTCAGGTGCTGAAGGGAATGACTTTCTGCTGCCCCTTAAAGGAAAAGTCACACAACAAGCCGCCAGGTACCGCTAATTCGAGCTGTAACTTCCCCCAGAGCCAAAATGAAACCGCATAGCGCTCCGCTACCTCGATTTCAGCTGCATCTTCAACCCCCAACGATGCTGCCAGCATCGCTGCTGCCGCCGCACAGATTCTACCTAGGGCCGGAGGCTTTCTCTGGCTGCGAGATCAAGCAATAAAGCCTCCCTCCCCGCCGCGCCGGGGCGAAGGGGCAGCTGGAGGAGCAGCAGCTGCAGCACCGCAGGACCGCGATGCTGAGGATGCTCCGAGGATGCTCGGAGGATGCTCCTCAAAGACGCTCCCGCGCCGCTCGCTCCCACCCGCTCCGGCCGATCCCCACCAAGCCCTGCAGGAGGAGGAGGAGGAGGAGGAGGCCTCCCCGTCCTTGGCCGCTGCAGCACGGCCTTACCGCATTGCTGCCGGCCCGCCGCGGGCTCGCCTCGGCCATCGCCCCGCAGCCCCGGGGATGGGCGCGCAGCCCTCCCGGCTCCCGGCTGGCAGCCCCGCTCCGCTTCCCAGCGCCGGCTTCGCTTTTAAGGTGGAATGCCCCAAATCATCCTGCAGACGGGGCCAGCTCTTCTTCCTCGCACTGGGCTCCTGCCCTTCCCTCCCTCCCCCTGAAAGCCTCTCTCCGAGGGGCGTTCGGGAGTGGGATAGGATTAAGGTGGGTGGAAGTTAAGGGAAGATGCTCTAAAACCTGAGGCTTGACCCTGGTGGCACAGCCTCAGCTCCCAAAGGAAGCTGCACCTGGGTTGCACAAGCAATTAGAGACCTACACAAGGAGTTAAACAAAAATCTGTACAGTCTGAGAGCAATTTTTTCCGGATCTGATGCACAAACCACAGAGCTGCAATTGCATATACATATGCTGAAAAAAATAGGACACTGTGCATTTAAATTCGGCTTATTTGCACTTTATTCCAAATTCTACAAAGATTCCTAAAGTATACAAAGAATTATACAAAAAAAAAATTTTAATTGCGCCATGGGTTATGGTTTATGATTGGAAAGAAATAAAGATTGGAAAGAAATAAAGAAATAAAATATTTTCTGTTAGCTGCACCAAAATAGAGACCAGTCAAATGCCTCCTGGACACAAAGACAGCCCTCTAGGGCCAGACTCCCATATCTTAAGATTTAGTGGACACTGGTTTCCTGCTCTTGATTCCTCTTTGCACACACCACCTTCATATAACCTACGCGGACAGCCCCACTACCAGCAAAGTCACTTATCTACGTGGACACACAGTGCATACAGGTACTCAAATAGGGCGTTTGCACAAAAGTCACAAAACAATTAAGTTTTCTTATTCAACACAGAATGAATGACCCTTCCGTAGAAGCTACAAATTAGGACAGGCTTTTTTTCACATCTGAAACTTCCAAACTACAAAAAGCAACTGCAGCATCCTTAAAAGATGCTCTTGGTACTAGCATTCCTTCAAATGCTGGCAGCAGAACTGAATGTCGATGATCACTTTAAATAACTACTTTTTACATGCTGCTTCTTCTTTAATGGTATGGTATCCATACTTGGAAACTCTAGTTATAATATTCAGGAAAATCAGAACCCAAAATATTGACAGTGGTATCTCACGCACTTTGCAGAAAGGTAACCCCCTCTTCATCCTGCTGGATGCCCATCGGCAAAATGCCATCAAAGCTAGAGATTTTTAATACCAATTTCAGCTGTACCAGCATTAACTACTTAAAACAACAGGAGATCTAACTTTATCAGATCTGAGCAGAACCAGGTAAGAGTTTTCTTTCTCAGTATTTGCCGTTTACTTCATTCTCTTATCAAATGGACCAACGCCTTTAACTGTTCAATGACTATAAGAAGAAATGAAGACAATAATAATACACCTAGAGGATTTTCACTGAGTTGCTCACGTGGCACAAGAAAGCATTTATCAATCAGCTCCTACCTATCCATGCATCTATAAATATGACTTTTCTACGCCTGCATGCATTACTGTAATACCATGTTCTGGTTTCATAAGACTCATTGCATTGCTTGGTAGCAAAAAGCCTACTTTTGAGATATGCTCAGAATATAATGACGTCTAGTGCATAAACATGTGTAATAGATATTTAAAATACATGAATGAATATATACGCATTTAAAACAGACTCTTCCACCCATGCCCACATACAAATGTTTGCGAAGCCTGTTTTAAGAACCTAACACTTAGTCACTGACAACTAGGTAAAATCTTTTCTCACTAATGACCACTGCCTAGAAAACAAATTTTCCACCCATCAAAAGCAGAGAACATTGCACAAAACACATCTGAACCACTATGAAAAAGTACAAAAGCAAGCAAATGAATTAGGTAATACAGAAACAGCTCATTTATGCATTCAAATGGGGCATAGAGCTGTGACTGCATTAATTATAGAGCCATAAAACAAAATACTACCCAGAGAGAAAGCACAAGCATCATTACTCCCAGTTCCCAGTGTTTTCTGAAAGTGATACGTAATGCCATGACAACTTAGCAATCTAAAAGAAATAAATATTAAAAAAGGTCTTACTGCTATTTTTTGGAGAGTCATTTTGACCGATGTCCATGTATCCAATCTTCTATCCAGGATCAGGATAAATTTGGTATCAGATTCATGTTGACTATGAGATAGATAAGAAAACACCAAGCAATTAGATAACATTTTGAGGGAATATGACTTCAATCCTCCAAGAAAAAACCTAGGCCCAAGACTACAAGATGCAAACCATGATATGATGCTTCCAGAACTGCTGATACTCTATTTGAAAACATTTCACTAAACAGGCTCTAGCAAGAAATCTGGAAAGCCCATCTTACAGTTAGTCTGGGGTTATGCATCACCTTCGAAATGGGAAATAGCATTGGAGGTTGTCCTTGAAACCCACACTGGGCTTAAGAAGGACTTTGCAGAGGTCAGAGGCAGCTGCGCTTCTGTTGAGCAGTCCAAGGGTGGCCAGCAGCCTCCACCAGCTGCTGCCCCAAGATGCACATCCCTGACCTCCCAGTTCAGCTCTTCTCTCTGAGGAAGCTTGTTACCCACTTGCCTGGGTTGCAGCAACCAAGTGATGACTCCCGTCTTGTTTTAGACCAGGGCAACAGATGTGCCACTAACCTAATGCAGGGAAAGGAGATGTCAGCCTGGTTGGGGGAGAAGGGAGCTGGTGCTGAAACAGGTTGTTGAGGCTTCCCCAGCAGTTCCTGAGGCCCCACTTGTGCAGCAGTGACTGCTAGGAGGCAATTTCCAGCACGCTCTGGATCGCTTTGTAAGCACAGGCTTCCTGGCATCCCTTTTGATACCCAAATCCCTTAAGTTGCTTTGAAATCCCCAGTCTTACCAAGCCAGTCAGCAGTACCAGAGATACCCGGTCTGGCAGGTGATCTAACATGTAGGTGAGGTCCTGTCTGTAAGTCAAATATTGCCTTCCCAGGATAGCTGGGTACAGCTCAGCCAGGCTGAGCCCATGACAATGCACACTCCAGGGCAGTCTGAATTACAAATTGGAATCATGTTTGCACACAGGTAAGGGTATGCCAGCTTGTAACCAAGTCCTGTGATGCGAGTGTGTTTACAGGATACTTAGGTGATATTTACAATATTTTTTTTTTTTGTGGATGCTGAAACAGGATAGCCATGTCCTGCGTCACCCTATCCGTGCATCTCAGTGCTGCAGAGAGGCTCCCAGTACACGTGCTGGCTCCTGAGGGCTGGGTCAGGTTGGCTGCCCTGGGCATGGCCCCATACAGGCAGCCCAACACAAGCACTGTCTTCGGGAACTCTTGTGTTTGGCAAGCAAAAACACATGGTGGATTACTCAGAAGTATCACATGGCAGCCAATACTTGGCAGCCTCACTACAGAAAAAAAGAGACACTTGAAGCCAGTGCAGGAGCATTCATTCAATTCACATCTTGATACTCTTGTCTGTGGTAGCCACACCGTTAACAAATACATTTAAAAGGAATTAGCAGCTGTGCTGAGAGGAAAAAAAAAAAAAGAGAGAGAATTCCCTTTGGCTGATAATAACAATTAACTGAAGATATGTAGGGACACCCAGCTCACAAGCTGTCATAGAATCATAGAATCACCAGGTTGGAAAAGACCCACTGGATCATCGAGTCTACTCATTCCTATCAAACGCTAAACCATGCCCCTCAGTACCTCGTCCACCCATCCCTTAAACACCTCCAGGGAAGGTGACTCAACCACCTCCCTGGGCAGCCTGTTCCAGTGCCAAATACATCTTAAGGATCTCTAACATCACACCCGGAGTGCAAAGATTTCATGGGAATGTATATATTACCACTGAGGTGCAGCAGAAAAGAGCAGAGAAAATGAATATCATATTTTACACGTGGTTCATACACAGAACTTCTGCATGTAACAAAGTCTTATATTGTGAGTTGGATCAGGCACGACTCTACAGACAAAACCTTCTTTAGCTAAAATAGTTTTGGCAACATGACACAATTCTGCAGGTTTCTGTCAGCTCTGTTCACACTCATGAGTTAAATGACCCAGACAGGTGGGAGGTGGGCAAGAAGATCCTTGTCTTGGAGGTAAAAATAAAACCCTCTGGTTTTACAGCACACCCTCAAACTTTAAAAGATAGGTCTCTGTCCCATGGAAAACAACTCCCCAACTCCTAACAGGTTGCAAGTGAAACACAGCACTGCTATTATCATAATAAAAGCTGAAGAAAAAACCCAGAATCCAAATAATTTAGAAAAGGCAGTCAGACTGTAGTGCACTGTCAGTTAATAAAAGTATGCCAAAGTAAGCCATTTACTCAGTACAAGGGTATATTCAGAGAGGAGCCTCTCAGCATGTTAATTGACTTTTATTAGCTTCCTTAAAGACATGAAGAAGAAAGTTCCCAGCTGTCCAAAAGCCTTGAAACCTACTATGGAAAATTTTTAATGTATTCTGGGGTGAGTGGAGCAGGTCTGTGACTATTTGCAACCCAGGCATTGCAGGTTTATCAGATTTCCAGTCCTGCAATGTACCTTTTAGACTGACAATAAAAATAAATCAATGCTTTCTCACTGAGGCTGCAAGGGGAGAGATCATTTGCATCCAGCAGCAAAAAGATGGAGATGGATAACCAGATCAAGGATTATTTCTCTCCAGGCGTTTCTTGTCACATTTTCTTACCCTTGATTTTGTATGTGTTGCAGGATGCACCAAACTAAAAATAAAGCCTTGGTATGTTTTGCAGGAGGACTTGAAATCAGATCCCAGAGCCTGCAGCTGTGAGATTTATCACAGGAGTGAGAGACTCCCTGTGGCTGGTGGGATCACAGCACGCTATAAGGACCCACTGCCTAATTTTTAAATTCAGAGGTATTTATAGCCAACAGCACCCTTTACTGTGTCATTACTCTGAGTTATCGGGCACAGCTCTAAATCACTTTGTACTTTACTTCCCAGTCTAAGTGAAACACAGCCGAGCACGTCTAACTACCCAAAAGCTGGATAGTCAAACAAGATGGAATGGAACGGAATGGACAGGAAAGGCACCATGTGTGTGGTGTGGTTTTGATATGTCCATGACATGCCTGTATTCATGCATAGGTATGTGGTAGAGAGGTACAGATGCATCCACAGCTAACTCTGATATGCAGTTCAAACATTTACCTCTTTTAGGGGCTCTCTCACCTGAAGTCTGAGCTTTGAACCCATGATGCTGCTGAGGGACACATACCCAGGGTGCGACAGCTAACACACATCTTCCACCCTCACCTCTGTGATGCTTTTCCTTGCTTCCCAACAGCCTTTACAATTCCAAAGTGCTAAAAAACCACACGTTTAAAACAGTCAGGTATTGAGGCAGGCTGTTAAGGTGGAAGGAGAAGCAGAGAAGCATGATTAAAGTGGTTTTATAAATAACATGCTGAACATGTTTGAATCACCAGCAAGCTCGTTGCTTTCATTAGTTTCTTGATTGAATTTGACCTATTATAGGGACAGGAAGACTGCTCACCACGCTAATGCCAGGGTGTTTACAGTCATATGAAATAAGAAGCCCTGGAGAAACTGGGCAGAGCTGGGAAGTGCAATTGCACAGACACAGGCTGCCCACACAGCACGAAGGAGAAAACCCTCTGGCTGGCACACACCATGCTGTGCTCCAGTCCAGAGTGGGGCAGGAGCCCACCAAACTTCAGAGTCCATCCAAAAAGAGGACAGAGGAACCAGTAGACTTCTTTTTCCTGAAAAGGTGGCTAAACACGTTATTCCTTCCAAGGCAGCAGCTTCTGAAAAGCTCCCATCCAGCCGCTGTCAACCTGCTCTCCCTGCAGGAAGAAATTTGCCAAAATAGGCATTATTCAAGGAAATTAAGCATTCCAGGTAACTGAGTCACCAGGCTCAGCGGCAAGAAATAGGAGGGCGATTAATCTAAGTATACAGCCCTGCATGTGGCACAGGCAGATTGTCAGCCGCTTAACCCTGAGACACACAGGCGGGTAATGGGAGCGGCAACACACTGCTGAGCCATCCCCTGGAATGGGGACCCCAAACGGTTCGTTCCTGTAACTAGTCTCTTCCTCCAGTTACATTTCTCTTCTTCCACGGTAATGACTGGTTATCTGTACAAGTCAAAATATTACTCTGCAGTGGAATGGCATATTAAAGCAATGACACAGTGTAAGGAAAGCTTGTTGTTAATTAGAAACTTCATGAACTAAATTTATGATACATGCAGGCTGACAAGTCATAGGGATGATGTCCACTTTTTACTCTGCAGTTACTGGCGCACTAAACACCATACCTGGACACCATAAGGGCTTGCTTCATTCATCTTCTCCTTCTTATCTGCTCTGAGAGCTTAAGGTGTCCCTAACCCCCACGTGTAGCGTTATTCTGAAGATCCCTTGCCTGATCCAGGCAGGACCAACACCTTGCCCAGCAAAGGCAAGAGCTACAAGGGAGCGACATACCTTGGGACTGACGTTAGGTATGTTAAGACTTTAGATACGATCTCCTCAGGCACCTCATTGAAGCGAGCGTTGTCAGGGAGGGTGATAATCCAAGCCTTGTCTTTCCCTCGGCCACCTGGAATAAAGACAAGGATGCATCGCTGTGTGTGCTTTCAAGGAGGACCAGCAGAAAAGCCAAGGCCCACCAGTCAGGTCAGAAAGCACGCGGTCATCATTACTGAGGTTTTTCTACATCACCAGAATCGCATAACTGGGCCAAATCCTGCCTCTGATTTTAAGCACAAGACAAATGCACAGGCGGTACAAACAAATGTATTAGGTACCAGGTATTTCCTTTATTTACTGAACATACTTTACATGGGACACCAAAAGAATTCAGAAACACAAGGACACAATAGCATGCTGGTCTGGAACCTAGACAAATATATTTCAAAGTAAAATTCTTGTTAATGTGTTGATTGTTTGCAAGTAGGGATATTTTACAGTACAGCTTGAGACAGAAACCTAATATGCTCTTTCAAACTGTCTCAATGTTTTATTAACAACATTTCTAGTGGCACTGGAGACCACCCGATGGACAAGATCCCGTGTGGAGTATCATTTTCCCAAATAGCACAGAAGTTCATCTGGAGTATTTAATTACTGCAAAGGGAGAGAGACCTGGAGAAGTTCACCATACTCACCAGAAAGAAAAGCAAATTCTTTCATCAAATCATCACTGATGTCCTTTGCACAGATGGGTGTTGCGGTTTCTGGAAAGAAAGCAAAAGGTACAGTCAAAAAGGAAGCAAAAATCCAAAGCAAACACGTTTAGAACGGTGTTAACTCAAAGGTGGGACTTGAACCAAATGCAGATTCCCTAAATTATATATGAAATTTTGTAACAAAAGATATACCATTCTCCTAGAAAGCAACGTTTCTAATGACTCTAACAGGAAAAACACTCTAAGTCAGTAGCAAATATATCCTATCAAATGTACTAAGGGACTGAGAGGTTGAGTGCTATCCCTTCAACATGGTACACTCAATGCTAATTTTTATATTTTGGAGTTACTAGTTTTACTCCCCCACTTTGTGAACTCCCCCTGTGCCTCCTAGCCATGGCAATGTCACGGGCTGAGGTTTCTGCTGGCAACAGCAGCGTCCAAGGCTGCCGCACTGGGAAGAAGGCTGGGTTTTCAGATTGTTGTAGTCTTTAATTTTGAGCAAATAAGCTTCTGAAATTATGTTTCCACCTGGCACAGAGCCACATGCACTGGAAAGGCTGTTGCTCTTATGTTCAGTTATTAGATTTCTTTTGAATTAAATAATGGGAGAGGCTGGTTTAATACCACATTTCGTACACTGACCATCTCAGTGGTAATGAAGCACACAAATATACATAATTTTACCTTTCACTGGGAGAAGGAAACAAAAACCAGACTCAATAAACATAAGAGAAGCTTATAGCTGGCAGACATTTTTCTGGATTATCTATAAATGGAATGATAGCTAAAAATTAAACATCCTTGTTCCTTCAAATAAATGTTTTAAAGCACATCTATACAGATTATAGTCCTTGTGCTTTCTGATAATCAAATCTTAAGCACCGATTACTTTACAGAACCGGTCCTAGGGAGTAATCTTTTGGCTGTTTTAAATCACACAGGCTGCATACTTCAGCACACTTCACTGTAACCAATATTTATTCTATTTCACTATTTCCAAAAGCTTTCTGGTCACTTCTACTTTATCTAAGGATTTTTCAAGCCTTTAATCAGCAGTTTGAGCTGCAGCACAGTAGCCCAGAGGTGCACAAGGTGGGGGATTCTCTGTCTCCTGCAGCCCTTGCAGACCACTGGCTGCTCTCTGCTCTTCAATGCACACATTGCTATTTTTTCCTCTTGTAGATAAAACTGTTATTTTTGTTTGTTAAGGATCAAGCCTCAGTCCCTCTGGCATCTACAGAAACATTCCTGATTTTAACAGGCCTCAGAGTTGGTCTTGGTAAGAAAGAAGTTCATTCTGCAGAGATTGTTTGAATATTTGTGTCTCATCCAACTGCTTCACCTAACTTGAGGACAAGCAGTGGCAACAGATTTCTTCTCTATTTGTTGATTTTTTTCCCAAGTCAATAGTTCCAAGCTAATTAAAAAAAAAAAAAAAAAAATCACACTTAACAGTTTAATGAGCTCCAGCACAGCAAGCAGGTGATATTAAACATACAGAACTTTGAAAATATCATCAGAGATGCAGCCACCAGCAAGCTGGGCAAAGTTTTGCCCTGCTCTATAACAGCCACTTGTGACTCAAGTGCTCAACGGTAGAAGCAAATTCAGCTATAGCTTTACAGTCAATGCAGCTTTTGTTTCTGGTTCTTCGGTGACATGGGAGGGACATGCTGGTTTATTGATAGCTGTCCAGGAAGCAGGCTGGGGAGAGGGGGTTAACCTTTGCATGGTAAAAAAATAATCACTTAATTCACAAGTTTCACAAGACTTTTTCTCACTGAGAACTACCTAACAATCTGCAGCCTTAGACTAAGCTGTAAACACCTATGGTTGGGGGAAAAGAAACAATTTTACACAGATATTTTCAAACTTTGCTTTCCAGAGAAGAAATACCATCTGAAAAATGCACGCTTTAACCTCAGAGTGTGGTGCTTTTGGTAAGGTCAAGGCAAAACAACAGACTGATTGTGGTCCCATGAGAGCCGCTCCTTGGCCAATTCATCGCTCGCTCTGCATGGACCATCAAACCTCCTGGGCAAATGTTAGGAAAAACTGAGTGCTGAATTGCAAGTGGGTTGCTGTGCCTGTGGACATTACTATAAATCCTGCACAGAAGCGTGGTCTCTGTCCTTAAATATTAATCTCTGGAAAAAGAGCGGTGAAAGGCAGTGAGCCACCAAAGATATACGCCTCTCAAACAAAGCTTCAGTTGATGTTAATTAGCAAACTGGGCATTTCTTATTTCAAGTACAATCTTGGGATGGTACAAAAGTGACCCCAGGGTACTGCCCGACGCTGGCTATGAACAGTACAGCCAGCCTGCATCTCGCTTGGAACAAGGCAGAGGAAGCCAAGGTTTCATGCAAGTCCATTTGTTTCTCCTAAGAAGAGACTCTATGATCATCAGCTCTTATCGAATAAAGATGTGCTGTTACAAAATCAAGCCTGAACCCCTCGCATTACTGCATCCCGGAGCTCTTTACAACTACACTGCTATCACCACACAGTTGGTCTGACCTCACGTCTTAAGAGTCTTACCGAATACAAGCAGCATTGAGATGATAAATTGTCATAACAGTGTAATGCCATTTTTTTATATAGGCTCTAAGCTGGGTATTTATAAAAATGATGCTGCAATTATTACATTCAGAGACTCCCCTACTGAGAAGATTGTTGCCATGACAGAGTTTCAAAGGATGCGTGAAGCCAAGCGGGGAAAAGACAAAAGGGAAATACAGAGCTCTCTACCCCATCGAGAAAAATTAACGTGGCTTGGCAGGGAACCCCACTAAACTTGTCCTGTGCCCACCATTTGGTTACACAGACCAGAACATCTTGCCGAGTCCTCCTCTCAAGTCTTTTGCACAGACTGCAGTTGTAAGAATGAAGCCTATTGTTAGCGATCTTCTCTTTTGAGGCGGTTCAAGCACAGCGGGACTTTCATGGATGGTGGAGGTCTGCGGTGACATTCAGACAGTGGACAGCTACAGCCCGAGTCCAAATTCCTCTCATAAAGCTCGATTAAACTCTGAAATGCTTTGGGTTTTTTGTAACTATTATTTTGCTTCATTTCCCAAACTTTGCAGGCCTACAGCAGCCGCATAAGGCATCTGCCAAGCTGAGGAAACAGCACCGTACACTCCCCAACACTGACCAAATATTGTTTGCAGCTACAAAATCCACTTTGAGATGGCTTTGTTGTGAATGAAGAATAGCAGCTTTTCATGTGAGGGTTGCTGCTGTAGTCTAGGAAACAAAACTGAAGTAAATCAAGTGAAAAGGGTAAAGGATCACATTCAGCTTCTCCATGATCTGCTTGTTCTCAGCTGCTTGTCCAGTTGCGCATCTATACCCAAACGAAGCAGCATTTATTTGGTGCCAAGAGAGCCTGCAAATCACCACATTTGTAACCTGTTTCTACTTCCCACGGTGACTTTCTGGGCTAGCTGGGGTCATTAGCTAGCATCTGTCACAGGTTGTCCCACTGCACAAAGGTCCATCTGCCTCCAGAAGTTCCTTTGAGGCTAACAATGCCCGTAACACAGACCTACACAAACCAACAGCGTTTGCAGGCAGATCTGGTGCTTGAGGAGTTTCAGTGAGCAGGATTTCTCCTGGCTGCCAAGGATGCCCTTGTCAAAGGCCAGTGTCGGTGTGAGCTTCCCAGAAGAGCCCATGGAGCACAAGCTAGGCTGGCAGTGAGGATTAAGCCATTTCTGTAGCCACATCTGCTTTGTGCAGGAGTGGCTACAGAAATCCCTTAGAGCAGAGTGCCCCAACCATGAACCCACTGCGACTTAGAGAGCAGCACTTTCAGCTTCTCTAGCTGAAGCTGCTCTGCTTTGCAAAATTAAATATTCATTGGGGCAAAGAATAGAAACACAGCCCCGTATCCGAGGAGAAATATCAACTCACCAGACTGCAATTTCCCCCTCTAAGTCTTCTTGCTACATTCCATTTCATAGCCACAAAGAAGCACTCAAAAGCAATGAACCTGCAGCCCATTGCTCAGGGCACTCACTTTGGATATGGGGAAGAGTTTCACTTGGAATTTAATTATCTGTAAAAGCCAAAGAGCCCCTCCAGGAAGAATGACAGAAATCTACCCTAAAGCAGCAGGAAAGCCAAGTCTCCTAGCCAGTGAGATGCTGAGCCTCACCCTGCTTTCTCACTGAGCAACTTCTAAAGACTTTGGATTCAATCCAGTCCAAAACAAGAAACGTTGCCATTCTCCCTATCAGCACACCATGTCCAGAAAGCTGGGCAGAGGGAGTTATTAGACAAAAAAGAATACTATTTCGTTCTGTTTGCAAATTGCCCTACTGTGAGCGGTACACTTACATGAAGTCTACACAAAGCCAGTCCAACAGTATGGTTCCAAGTGACAAAATACTTGTCCCTGGCTGTGGGGAGAGAGCATGAAGGCACGACAGGAGGTGTTGCTACCTGCGCACTGCGTCAACCAGTAGTTTCCCAAGGCTCATACCCCACCTGTGGGGTCTCCAAGCCATCACTTCCCAGACAAACTTATACCCGGAGTAGGATATGAATTTCCACAACACCGGATTCACCCTTCAACCTCTTTGGCTTGCCCCATACCTGCCCAAGCAAGGAAAATGATGCTGCATGCACACAGAGTAGGTGTTTACACAGTGTTTGAGGGAACCGGAGCCAGGAGGGGCTGGCAGCTGGCCAGGTGGCACAATGTTGATGGAGACATCCTGATGAACATGCCGTTCAGCATAGGACACGTAGCAGAGAATAGGACATTGTGCTCCTCCACAAGGCCTGCTGTATTCACCAAAAGCTTATTTACAGGACCTGATCTGAGAGAACCGACAGCCAAGGTCCCGAGGCTGCTTCCTGGCTCAAGAATTCTTTGAGAATAACCTTTTAGGCAGCTGGGAGCGAATTATGTCTCCCACGTCTTCAGCTCCTCATTTGCAAAGGGAAACTGGCACAAAGAGCCCCAAGAGGATACGATGTTGGCAAAGGGCCATGAGCACATCTGATGACAGGAGTGGAAAAGACCCTAGAAGCCCTCATCCGTCAGGCCTACGTAGGTGTCCACATCCATATGGATTGTGTGAGAGCTGGAATTAAAGGGCGGGTGTTAATACCCCTCTGAACTAACTGTTGGATGGAGTTGGGACTAACCTGGACAGCTGGGTAGGAAAAGGTCTCCACAACTCACAAGACTGCTTTCTGGATGCACTGAAGAACTGAAGGTCTCAGGATTAGATATGAATTCCACCAGCTGGGACTCAATGACTTCCTTCCTGGGGACCTGAGGCCAAGGGATCATTTTTCTCTACATGTGAGTTCACAGCAAGCTGACTTACAGGGGCTTGCAGGTCCCATACCAGGGACTTCTAAAAATTCATAGGACAGAAAACCAGAGGCATCTGCTAATAAGACATATTTCTACTCGGTTCTACCGAAGTCATCCAGAGCTGCAGAGCACATAAGGGTTAAAACAGCCTTATACTGCAATTACACCTCTATACCAGAGGTAAAAGCCTGGTTTATCCCCATGAGGACCTTTTCCCCCACGTGACAAACATCCTGCAGTAAAAGCAAATTTCCTTCTTTCCACACCCCAAAAGTTCATCTGCTAAAGAAACTTAGAGACTTGACAAAGGGCAAAAAAGGCTGAAGCCCTCTACTACATTTGCAAGCGATCTCAGGTACGTTGCAGAAGCTATCTATGTAATTATTAGTCATTACTACCAGCAGCTGTGGGCTGCACACACCCTCCTATGCATCCAAACCATGTTCAGCTGCTCAAGCATCCTGCCCTGACACTCTTGTTGCTGGGGTACCTGCTGCAAAGACAAGACTCTGTTGCTGTCCAGGGAAGCAGGCAGAGTAAATTCACCTTTAGCCATCTCAGTTAGGAACAATTTCTGCTGTTGCACTACAACCTGGCACATTCAACAGTTTGTAATTCCAGGTGGTGCAGCCACTCCCTGTGCCAAGCGAGCGACACAAAGGACTCATTAAAATATTTATAGCAGAAAGCTTCAATAACCTCACCTCCTGCAACTCCCTTTGTCCCCTGCTGCCCGCGGGGACAGCTCTCACCTTGTTGAGACGATCGGTTTATAAATGCCTGTTTTCTGGAAAATGAGGCATATTAATTCCACGGAAGATGATGGAGCCTCTAGGCCAGTTCTGCCAGTAGACTGATGGCAAACCTCTACCTGCCACGTGTGAACTTCTTGGTAAATCCTCGACTTGGCAGAGGTGCTTGCAAACCCCTCTTCTGCGGGGTGGCTGAGCTGCCACCTCAAGTGTTTCCTAGGAAATATATCAGGCCAGTACAGGCAACGAGAGATTGTGGCCATCCCAGGAGCTGCCAGGAGCCCAGTGATGCTGGCAGCCAGGCACAGGTAGCTCTCGAAGAGCTGTCTACTGAAGCAGGTGAGTAGCAAAACACTTCATTCAGAGCCAGACATGACAGATGCTCAGCAGCAGCCGCCACATCACCATTTCAAAAGAACTTGTCCCCTGCCAAGCCATGCCCTGTGCAGGACAGCCGCTGCGACTGGCTCCCCGGTACAGCCACCATCCTTCACAGCCACAGGGGCACCAATACAGACCCCTCTCACCAAACCGATGCAGTGTCTGCCCACGTGTGAGCATGCTCCAGCAAAAATCATCGCTTAAACTTCACCAGGAGCATCACCGCATCTCACAAATGGGAAACAGGCGGTCACACCAGGCAGGAACACATCAAAAAGACCCAGGTCTTCAAAAAGGCCATGGAAAGCCCCAGGAGGGTTAGTACATCACTAGGCATGACAAGTTAATCACCACGCCAGGTTCAACCACTGCCTAAATTATCCCTTGTCAGACTGGGGAGGATATTTTAAGGAAAGGCTCACTCCGCAAGCCCTTTCTTTTACTTCCTCCCAAGCACCCACTCCAGCACAGCGTAGGAGGCAGGATACGGCACCAGATGGTCCTCTCTTCTGACCTAGTGGCTGTGCTTCTCCGCTAAGGCCTTCCAGGGCTTATCTGCAGTTGGTGCTTCAGTGCAGGCACACATTCCCATCATCCAAACCTGGGAGTATGACTGGCTAAGAAACCATACAGCAAAAAAAGCGTGAGGCTTCTGAGAAGCAGAATGACCTTTTCAAAAGGCTTAGATTCGTATACACTGAGGATAACAGTAAAAATGCAAAAGAAAATGCCATGAAAGAAAAATAAAGATAAGAAATGGGGAGAAAATGTGAACTGAGTGCAGTCCAGACTTGTGGACTATCATCCAGGCAACATGCCTGTCCTTACAGGACCAGCTGAATCATCACCTTCCAATAGGAGCTGACTGGTGCAGCCAAAGGAGGATCAGATGGCACCATGTCCAAGCGTGCACAGAGTGACCCTGGATCAGGACTCACAGCTAAGCCTGCAAGCCCCACGATAGCAGCCTCTCGCTCCCAGGCATCCCTCCAGCAACCACTGCCAGGGAAACACCATCTGCAGAAGAGCAGGAGCACCCAGGGCATTGGTACAGCTGCAGTGGCTCACTGACACACAAAACCAGCAAAACTTCATTCCTGCTGACCACAGGCCATAGCTGTCAGCAGGACAAGGTGTAGGCAGCTAAGGATCCCGCACTCATGGGAACATCATCCTCTGATACAATCTTGGGAGCTGGACTAAGCAGAAGGATCCTCAGGAACCAGGGCTGAGCTGTGGTACCAGAGAAGAGGATGCTCATGGGAGGTTAAAAGGTCCAGGGAGTCCCTTCTGCTAAGGTCCATGGGGTTTTGGTGGGGGGAAATCTCTTCTAAGTTAAGTTTAACAGATGGCAAAATATGGAAGCTTTGCTCAGAAACGATGAAGCAAAAGTAAACTCAAGGCTTACTTGTTATCTGCAGTAACTGCTGTGGCTAATCCACTAACGCACGGGAACAAAATACCGGATGCTGTGTTGTTTTTACAGCCAAGAAGAAAAACAATCTTCTCATATCACTCTAAACTAAGCAAAAATTGTGAAAGATAAAAGCCAACTCAACTATACATGAATTTACATATATTGCAAGAAATGTAATAAAAGTTTCTCAACACCCACCCTTGTGGATTCAATCACAGTGTGGGAGTTGAGAAAATCTAGTTTCTTGCATTTCTAATACTTAGGAGCTTCAATGTACTCTTAATTTTCTCCTACTCCCAATTTCAGTTACTCCTCCCTCACAAGAGACTCAGGAAAGTGCCTACAGGTGTTTGCACACCAGCACCGGGGCGCGCTGGGCAGCTGTGCAGGTAAAGGCACCTTTAGCATCTGCCACCAGATCAACAGCCTTCAAAACAGAACCATTCCGCACAAAAGACTTCCAAAGACAAATAAAACCATACACACCTCAATAAGTATCCCATCCTCATTCAATACCATGCAAGCAATGCTATTTCCAAGCCAAATTCCAGCTTTGTGCACAAAGTAACTCCTGTAATAGCAATAAATCCTTGGGCTTCATTACCTTCCTAGGAACCTGGAATTCAATTCACTGAAGTTACTGGAACAACTGAACTGCTTTCGTAGCCCATACGGCCAGGAAACTAAATTGTACAGCCAGGTCCCCATGATGGCATCACCTGGAAACTCTGCTGCAAAGTGAGGGAAACTAAAAAACCATTTTCCCAAACTGGAAATGCTCAATTCTGGCATTCCTCCGTTGAGCAAAAGCACATCTCCAGATCCAGCAAACCACTTTCCTGTGGCAGGAGAAGGTCAGCAGCATGGAAAGTGATGGGGAGGAGGAGATCACTGGTGCTTGCTGTCTGTCTCACACCACCCAGCCCTTGGACAGACACCCATGGAGCAACAGACGGATAATTGCACTGCGCAGGCGGCTCTGCCAGTGCAGGTTCCCAGGGAACAATTCTGCCCTGGGAGCTGCCGGCAGCCGGAGCTCCTGACTCAGCCCCACTCTAAAACCAAGTCTGGCATCGCCTGGGAGGAAAAGGGATTCAGAAGACAGGGCAGCTCCACCCAGCCACTTCCACCACAGCTCCCTGTGCTCTTGTTCCTCTGGCCCCAATTCTGCAACGACCCTCAATTTTGCTGCATTAGGGAAGCTGTCAGGTGGGATGATGGAGGCTTTGGCAGTGGAGCAAGCTGAGGAGCAGGGGACCCGAGCTGTGCTCTTCGCACGTGCCAGAATGACCATCATCACAGTGACGTGTGTTCCTTAGCACAAAGCTGCCCATTTGCAGGATGAGGCTGAGGGCACTCGCTAGGTTTGTGGCTCTGGGATTCCCTTGCAAGTCCTGCGTGCCAAAACCAACTTGAACAAAAGGCTCCTGCCACAAGCATGACCAAAGGCACTATCCAAGCTCCAAACTCCCCACCTCCAGGCACATGGGGGAAGCTCTGTACCTCCAAGCATCCTCCAATTCAGTGGCAATGTCCGCTTTGGAAGTCTCTCTTTCCCTTGCCACGTTTTACACTTCAGTTACTTCCCTCCCACACAGCCCTGCTGTCACCTCACTTTTGTCCTGGTAAATGAGTGATAAACCATTAAATGGCAGTTGTAGCAAACATGATGTAGGGAGAAGAAGCACATCCCACATACTACCGGCTGCTCCCAGACTACTACTCCTCAGTGGTCCACCTAAAGGGGTCTAGACCAATGGTGGCACTGAGATTTTAGAGGCTACAGGCCCTGTGCTCTCATAGCTCTCCAGGGGAGCCAAAAATCTTCTAGAGATGAGAATGGCTGTAAATGTCCTTATATAGGCTTATATTGCACTGTAAGGTAAATACTAGGGAAACATGACCTCCTACTAGGAAAGACCAACAGGTTTCCAGTACTGATGCAGGAAGGGAAATGGTTAAAACATGGTCCCAGATCAGGCTGAATGCTCAGAAATTAGCGATGAGGGAAAAAAAGTCTTCTGATTTATTTTTAATCTCATGATTTGGGGAACCTTACTCAACTTTGTATCTTTTTTCAATACCTCATTTTAAGAATCTATGTAGATGTCAAATCATGCGTCCAGGTCCTCCAGCTATAACCACACAAGTGTGCTTTTGTGGAGATATTTTGATTTTGTATGAGTATTAAAAAAAGGTCATCTGCCAAGAGCCGCTCAGAAGACAGGGCTCACACTCAGGAGAAATCCACTGCACGCTTTCACCCTATTTCTATTACATCGTTTATAGAAAATGTTCACCATCTGCGTCCCTGTCCCTGTGTCACCCAGCTCCTGTTGGAGCAGTGTGGGTGTTTCATCACCGACATCAGCGCATGGAGGATCAGACTTTTTTTTTAATCACATCCATTCTAGTAGCATCCTTTGCTAAATAACTGCGATCACTCCACCTACATTTTCCTATCCCATTTGCAGGGTGTGGGCAAGCAAACAAGTCAGCACGGGTCCAGGACAGCCCAGAGTGGAGGGGAAGATTATACGATTCGATTCTTGCCTGTTCCAGCATCCCCAGCATCGCTAGCAGCACAAAGCTGGCCAGCACAGATTCAGTAATGCTTTTCATCTAGGAATTACAGCATCAGGATGCACAGCATCAGGAATTACCCACATTCTTTGCTTGTGCTGGAGCTGTGAGGGCAAATTTGGAGCTGGGTCAGAAGGGAAAGAAAATACTTTTGGGTTCCTGGCACTGTCTCCTGTACCAACAGGTGCTTTACAGCTGGGGTAGCCCCAGCCAGATCCTCCGTCCCACAGCAGGGTGGTGGGACAAAGCAGCCAATAAGCCTCTTGGAAAACCACCAGAAATAAACTCTTTCCGCCAAATATTGTGTTGGTGTCCATCCAGAGGAGCCCACGGAGCTGATTCTCCCCAGCCCCTTTGCTCCTGCTTTTAACCCAGCACAAAAAAAGATGGACACCGTCCGAAAAAAGAACGTACACAAGCACCTCTTGACACACAGGTGAAGTCCTCACCTGTGACTTATCCCCTGCTAAACTCCTCCCACCGCCTAAACTGTGCTTTACAAAGAGGTCAAGGAAACTGGAATTAGACAGCAAGTTTTTTTTTTTGGGGGGGGGGGGGGGTGTTAATGTGTCTTTTTTGTGCCTGGCATGGCTCCAAGAGCTCTGACAGCTGTGAATAAATAAGGACTGATGATTGTACTCTTGACAGGTACACAGAGTCACTCAAGATGCCACTACCTTCCCTGGATTATGAAAGACCTCACTGCAAAAAAATCCTGTTCTCCCCACAAGAAAGCAAAATAACAAAAAAGTCAGGGCTCGGTGCAGTTTATGAGCAGATCATTGTCCATCAAAGGAAACACAGCTGAAGCACAAGAGCAGCTTTCACCTCAGAGTAAGGGATGAGATTGCATCTCCTTCTCACATTAAGGACGTGCAGCCATAAAACCACAGCAACACCACTGTAACTCTGTGCGTTCTCCAGTACAGCCTGGGTTTAAGCAACATTTAAAGACAGAACAAGGGAGGAAAGAGAGGCTGTCTAACAGAGACACACACTTTACACACACTCATTCTTTTCTACTTCAGAAAATGGGAAAGGGCGCACTGTAGTCACTAGGGCGAGATCTAACTTTTCAGTGACAACTTCTTTAGTTTTGGCCACGGGGAATGCGAGCAGAGGATGAGCCCTGGCAACCAGAAAACAATCTCTTTCCTTCAGGTACATTTGAGCAATGCATTCCACTAACAAAAAGGACGTGCCAGCTGCACAAAATCACAGAATCACCAGGTTGGAAAAGACCCACTGGGTCATCGAGTCCAACCATTCCCATCAAACACTAAACCATGTCCCTCAGCACCTCATCCACCCGTGCCTTAAACCCCTCCAGGAAAGGTGAATCAACCCCCTCCCCGGGCAGCCTCTGCCAGTGCCCAATGACCCCTTCTGTGAAATTTTTTTTCCTAATGTCCAGCCTGAACCTCCCCTGGCGCAGCTTGTCCTGTCACTAGGGAGAAGAGCCCAGCTCCCTCCTCTCCACAACCTCCCCTCAGGTAGCTGTAGAGAGCAACGAGGTCTCCCCTCAGCCTCCTCTTCTCCAGGCTGAACACCCCCAGCAAAAAGAACCGAAGCCATTCGCCATCGACCACGCAACCCACCAAATTAAAGGAACCCCCAGCAGCCCTGGTGCCACAAACCCTCCGGGAGGCTCCCAGGGCAGAGGGACTGGAAGATGCTCCCGAACTCGCATCCCACTCCGGCCCGGGTCGGTCACCCGTGGGTGCCGGGGCTGCAGGCTCCACAACGGGGTGGGGGGGGGGGGGGGGACGGAGAGGGATGTCCAGGGAAAGCCCATCCCTGTCCCCGTCCCCGTGCCGGTCCCCACGCCGCTCCCCGCACTCACCGCCGGCGGCCGCCTCCAGGAGCGCGGCGGCCCGCAGCAGGCGGTAGTACCGCTCCATCTCGGGGGCCGAGGCTGCCCCCGGGGGGGGCCCGGGGGCCAGGGCCATGCCCCGCCGGCCCCGCTGCCCGCCGCTCGCCGCCCCGCGCCGCGCCGAGACGGGGCCGCCCCCCGCGCCGCCCCGCCCTGTACACGCCTCGGCCTCCTTGCCTCTACCTCCTTTTTTTCTCCCCCCTTTCTCTTTTTTCTTCTCCCTTTCTCTTCCCCCCCCCCCCCCCCGCCGTGTTCCTTTTTCTCCCCCTTTTTTCTTCTTTCTTCCTCCTTTTTTCTTCTTTCTTCCCCCTTTTTTCTTCTTTCTCCCCCCTTTTTTCTTCTTTCTTCCCCCTTTTTTCTTCTTTCTCCCCCCTTTTTTCTTCTTTCTTCCCCCTTTTTTCTTCTTTCTCCCCCCTTTTTTCTTCTTTCTTCTCCCTTCCTTTCCCTTTTTTCTTTTCTCCCTATTATTGCCCTTTTCTTCACCTTCTTCTCCCCATTTTCCTTTTTCTCCTCCTTTTTTCTCCCCCTTTTTCCTCTTCTTCACCTTTTCCCTTTTCCCCCTTTTCCCCCTTTTCCCCCTTTTCCCCCTTTTCCCCATTCCCCCTTTTCCCCATTCCCCCTTTTTCCCCTTCCTCCTTTTTCCCCTTTTTCCCCCTTCCCCCTTTTTCCCCTTCCCCCTTTCCCCCTTTTCCTCCTTTTCCTCCCTTTTTCCTCCTTTTTCCTCCCTTTTCTCCCTTCCCCCCTTTCTCTCCTTCCCCCCTTTCTCTCCTTTCCCCCTTTTCTCTCCTTTCCCCCTTTTCCCTCCTTTTTCCCCCTTTTCTCCCCCTTTCTCCCCTTTTCTCTCCCCCTTTTCTCCCATTTTTCCTCTCCCTTTTTTCTCCCCTTTATTTTGTTTTTCCTTCCTCTTTTATAATTTTTCTCCCCTTTAACATTTTTCCTCCCCTTTTTCCTTCTTTCCCCTTCCCATTTATTCCTCCTTCCCCCTTTTCCTTCTTTACCCTTCCCATTTTTTCCTCCTTCACCCTTTTCCTTTTTTCCTTCTCCCCGGTCCTCCTTTTTCTTTTTTCTCCTTTTCCCCCATTTTCTTCATCACTTTCCTCTTTGTTTTTCTTTTTAAATTTACCGCTGCTCTCCAGTGTCCCTTGTCACATTGCCCCACAGCGAGAGCTCTTCCTCACTTTAATGCCTATAGCACTTCTCTAAGGAAAACAAACAAACAAACAACTGTTTTCATCCTCTACCAGCAACATTTTAGGAAATTCATTGACCAATATATGAGAACGACATAGAGCCGGTGCTACAGTCAAAGCTGCCAGAGCTCTAAGCACACATGGGCCTGACCCATGAGCCTCAGTTTCCCCGGTGCTGAGGTTCAAACGATGTCAGCTCATCCTCAACAGGAGCCTGAGCTGCCCAGGAAGGCAGGACAGAGACGTGGATGTTCCTGTTTTTCCAAAACAACCTTTTAATTATGCTCCCTACTATAATAGCAGCCTTTTTCCAACACTTCAACAGTCAGAGCTATTAATTTAGGACCCACGGTCTAACAATGGTTGTATATGAAAAACACCATCTTTTGGTAGACTGTGTCCCTTCTTACATTGACACAAATTCTCATGGAAAAACTACCCATTCACTCCGTGCTCCTTGTTTGTAGCAGAGCTAACTCAACAGTTTGAATATGTGATTTTCTGTTTGGTTATAAAGCACATCTTGTGTGACAGGGAGAGCTCATGTGCACTTACTCACCAAAAAATCCAGCTCAGGTGCACAGCAGTAAAATATGGTTATAAAATAGCCATATGGAAGTCTACAAGCCTGGACAGACAGGCACGCTGCGTTCCTTTTGTCTCCTGATAGCAGGAATGCTGTTTTCCCTAAACTGCAACAGTTCATAGAATCACTAGATTGGAAAGGATCCACTGGATCATGGAGTCCGTGGAGGAAGGAGGCCCATCCTAACGCTGAAAGTCTCTTTTTCAGTCTATTGCTGTGGAGAGGACACCCTGCTGCAACTGGGACTCACCACCTCTGAGCGATCCCTGGGAAAAATAAAGCTAGCTAGTAGAAGACATAGCTATGTTATCCCTAAGGTTTAGCAATCAGTACATTTCTTCATGTCTGAATAGAAAACGAAATTATTAAGACTGGATCCGGATCAGGTCGTTGAAACCACCAGCACATCCCACCCAAGCCCCCAGTGGGCTACGCTGGACCACGATGGCAGATGCCAGCAGGAATCCTACGCACGCCAAAGCTGAACCTCTTTCAGCCAGTTCAGCTGGTGCAAGACAACAGCAGCCAGCTCTCAGCATGGAAAAGCCGTGTTGGCTCACACGGAAGGGTAATCGGTCAAGGCTTTTCCTTACCATCCTTCATTTACAGGCTTGACGGCCACAAAGATTCTTGTTTTGGAAACCTGGCTGCTTCCAGGCCCTCCTTGCAGGCATTTTGCAATAAATACTCAGCTATTCCAGCACCACGCTCAGCAGAGGCACCGTCCAGCTGCTTGTATTTTACACTGTCAGGAGTGACTCAGCATGGCCATCGTTTGATAGGAATGGTTGGACTCGATGATCCAGTGGGTCTTTTCCAACCTGGAGATTCTATGATCCTATCTCCTCAAGAGACAAGCGTTACTCTCTGCCTGCCTAAGGAACGATAAGCTGATATAGAAGAGGAAAAAGGAGACAGATAAAAAAGAAACAATGCTAGCCAGAAACAAGGGTGTTTCTTTTAAAGTCATTTCCCATCCAGTTGCAGAACAACGTTCAACATTCTGATAGCAGCACATGTAAGCCTGTGTGCGAAGGGAATATCCCTTTCAGAGGGCTGTGGAATATCCTGCCAGCACCTCTGTTTGCAGTTTTATTTCATGTGAGTGCAATTCCTTATCCTTAAATCTTAAGGAGAAGTTGTAAGGAGAATTCCTACCAATTTAATTAATTCCAGATTAATGGAAAAAAAATCCCCAATGAAATTCAAACCCCTCTTTCTCCTCCCACTTCCAGGTTAGAGCTAGTTTTTGCTGGAACTGGTGCCATTGTTTGGATTTTAGAAATTCCCCTTCAAAAACACCTGGATGCTCCATCAAACCAGGATGCTCCATTTTAGGAAACCTCAGTAATGCGATTCCGTTTTGAGACTGCATAATCATATCAGCTATTTCCCCCGGCATGCATTTTTATTATAATTTGAAGAAAATATAAGTTTCATTTCTGTGGCTCCCTCTGGCCCACTCCACCACCTCGGTCCATCAGCTCATCCAAGCAATTCCCCCACCGATCCTCTCCTCACGTGCAGGTCTGCCCCGTGCCCCCTTCTTAGCCTCTGAGCCCCAGCTGGAACAGAAAACAGTCACTTGGTCTTTCGTGCCCAGACTCCAGTGGACAAAACAGGACAGAAAGGCTTTGATTTTTTTAGGGTGGTGCTGGGAACTAGGAAACCAGAGCTGGCTGAATGCAGTTTGTAGCCAAATTGATGTTGAAAGAGAATTGTTCACCTCTAGAATAAGCATAGCAACATCAAAGCACCTGTCCAGGAGAGCAATTAAGCTCTGGTTGGTTTTCATAAATGGGGATTTTAGGAGAATTTCATGCAGAGAAGGCAGTGCCACCCTCGATCCAGGGGAACCATCCAGTGTGGGCTCCTTCTAGGCTGGTCTGGGAAGAACAGAGATTTCACAGCCCAGCTGAAATCCTGGCCACACTCGAGTCAGTCAAGCCTGTGCTGATTTCATCAGGACCAGAGCTTTACACCACCTGCTATGTCAGTGTGGAAAAGAGAAAGGACTCCCCTCTCACTTTCTCTGCATCAGTCAGACCTGCCTTATTTATTGTTGCAGCCCCTGGTTTTGGAAGGGAACATGCACACAGGTGCACACACACCCTTTCTGCAGGCCACAGTGTATTTTCCAGCTTAGCAGGTTATCCCCAGACACGTGAAAATTTAAGAAGCAAACACCAATTCCAGCAGCAAGGATGCTGTGGATGCATCTCCTGCAAGAGCTTCAGGGGAGCAGGGAGGGAACAGGGACACCGCAGCCTCTCCACATGCCAAGAACTCTCACATGACAGCAGCCTGACCTTTAAAAAAATTGCTGTCCTTGTTAAAAAACACCTTACCAAGCGACATTGCTTCCCATTTCTAATATGAAGGGTTACACAGGCATTTTAAAAGCCAGTTTGGTGCTTTCTGAAATACCTGGTGACCTGCAGCCTTCTCCCATTGCTAACATTTACGACTTTTGTCCCATCAGCCTGGGTAGCCAGCTCAGAGTAGAACCTTTCCTAGCTCTTCAGATGATTTCCACTATCACTCACTCAGGCTATTAGGATTCTCAATGCATGTATCTGGTTTCCAGTAGTACAAGCTGCTTCTTAAAGGTTATAGTTTGTTTTAAATAGCACAGCCATCTGTCCTACAGTGGCTCATGGGAGCTGAAGAAATTGAAGCAGCCAAAACAGAATTTTTCAAACTGTCAGTTTTTCATTACAAACATTTCGGTTTGAAACGGTCATGTCCTGGAAAAAAAATTAAGTTATGATTTTTTTTCTTGTGTATTACAAACACTGAGAGTCTTGCTTTAACAGTGTCATTTTGTTGTTGGAATTTCATCAATGCAAATATCTGGCCTGAACTCTGCCAGCTCTAGATAGTTTACAAGCCGCAGGACAGTCCTTCTTGGTGCGAGTCTAGTCTTTGAACTAAAAAATGTTCATTTATTACAGGTAGCCACAACACACAGAACTAATGCACAGCATTAAGAAAAACTCTTCATGCACATATGGAAATCAAGCACATGGACCTGCTTTTTTTCCCCCTGGTTCCTAAAGGTCTGCTAAAGCTCCAAGTTCAACTCTTCTACAAAGTTAAATCAATTTTTTTACTTAATTCACAGGACTCACTTTTTAAATTCAATGTTATTTTTGAGGGAAATGGGTTTAGAGCACACAAGACAACTGCAAACAGCAGCTGAATTGCTAATGCTTTGCTAGAAAAACAAAAATATATGAGAAGCAATCAGTATTTCCTTAGGCAAATGCTACATCAGAGAACTAAACACCACTTTACAGGCATCATCCACCTCCTGGCAAAAATGCTGATGGTGCCCCTCATATTGCCTTGTAAAAGTCCACATTATGAACTATTGCCTAGGAGCATCCCAGGAGACGAGACAGACAACAAATATATATTAATCAGAACAACATACCAAAGTTTATTGATTACTTCAAACAAAAGTCTCTGTAATGAAAAAAGAGCAAGTTGCATTCATAAAAGTAACATTCACATTCAATTTCCTTTATATAAAGCAACATAGATGTATAAAATTGCATTTAAGTGAAAAAAATGTAAGATTGCAGTCCTTTTTTTGCAAGAAGCTGAAAATGTATCTTCTCATTGCCTGTATATAATTTACATTTTCTATATACTACATGGTTTTTAAAAAAAAAACCACAGCTGGGAAACTGAATAGACAGTGCAGTATTAGGTAAGTTTTTCAACTGCGTGTGTACAAATTGAATTTTAAGCCTTATACACAATTCCAAGTCATTTATATCTCATAATGATTTGGATTAGTTTTTGAAAAGTAGCTTTGACTATACCAAGTTCCTCCCTTATCATGTAACGGTTTTAGAGGGTATCACTAACCACTGATTAAACTTCAATTAATTATTAGGAAAAAAAAAAAACCCAGCCTTTTTTCCTTCAAGTTTATCCACCGATAAGCCTGTACTGACCTTATAGCTCACTGAGGAGCACTGTAACAGTGCAGTGTGTATTATGGTACACGAATAACAATCACAGCATCACTGTCAGGCTACTGCCACTTCAGCATCCTGCTGGCTTATACCTTTCAGTCACTATCATAATGTTTTCTGCCCTCCCCTAATCCCATAAGGGGTCTCCTGTTTCCCTTGATTTCACAAGGCATTCACAACAATAGGTATTTCACTACTGAATGATGAGGATCAGCTAATTCACAGGTCCAGGGCAGCTAATCCAAGCCCAAGAAAACCTGCATTTTCCCAAAAGAGCTGCTATTCAAGGCATTTCAAATGAACTCCAGCACACCTGTCACCACACATGCCTTGGGTTTGAACAAGCAGCTATTGCCATGGCTTGCTCCATCCTGAGATGGGACACTTGGAAATGGGAAGAGAAAAATTTGGTTCTCAGAAGGCTCTGTCTTAAAACAGGCTGCAGAAATTAGCCTGCTAACTGGCTTTATTCAGAAAGTTCACACTTCGCACACACATAGCAAGCTTCACTCTGTTCCCACTAACACCAACAGCAAAGCCTCCAGCTGAATTTCACAGGAATAGACTTTGACCCTAGGAGTAGAGTACAACACAAAGCAAATCGAGTAGCAAGGTGTCAGGGCTGGGACCATTTGGGCTTGGAATGATTTTGAATCACAGGAATTAGGCATTTCGGTGCCCACATTTTAAAGGTTGTGTAAACACAAGTCAGCAATCGTATATTTAAGAAGAAATGTTAGATTTGGCATATAGAGCGTGTATTTTCATTGTATTCATCGCACACCTGATCTGTAGGCACCACATTTTAGTAAAAAAAAGTTCAGAATGGGACAAGGCCCGCAAGTTGAATTCTAGGTCTGTGAAATGAGCTAGGAAAAGATGAAGTAAAAAAAAAATTTGCCCATGGGACATGCTGGAAGTGCAGCTCCTTACTTGCATGCGGCAAGGAGTCGAGCCACGGTTGCTAACACGGTGCCAACGAACACCACTTGCGTTGAGGCCAGTGCAGCGTGTATAATACAGTGGTCCTGTCTGTGCATCCCCTCCCGCGCTGGGTGAAATAAAAGCAGCCACCTGTCATGAGGACTGCACACCCCCCTCTCCCACTCAGGCAAGGTCCATTGCAAAGTTCTTGTGATGAACGCCAGCAGCTGATGAACATCCTGCTTCCACCGGAGTCAAAGATGGACCTCGGGGGTGGCAGCCAGACAGCAAGACTCAAATCTTCCAAAATTAAGTCTGCAGTTCAGCAAAACTTGATGAAGGGAATGTTCCATCTAGTCCCAAACTGTTGTTTCTTTGCATCTAAGTGACAGAAATCAAGCGAGAGCCAAACCCAGTTGCAGTGTAGAGCTTGTTACTTCCAAAAAGAGATTTGAATGCTTCTCATTGTAGTTCCTCCACACTGCTCTGCAGCGCACCAGGGCCAGGGGCAGTCAGCACGAAGGGCACCTTCACACCAAATGGTAGTAGCACATGGTGCTTCATCACTGCTTACGACTTACAACGAAAAAGCTGCTTTTTCCCACAAACGAAATATCAGAGACAAAAAAACATATCGAGAGTCAGGCATCTCACCTCTGGTGTGTACAGCGTAAAGAGAAAAGTTCCCACAACCATGGTACAGGTAGATTTAAAAAGAACATGCCACTTTAAAAATCAAATAAAGTGTAAAATGAAATCAGGTTCATGTATTCCTTTCATTTTAAAACCAGCTTCTTTTTTCTTAGTGCAAATAACTCAAGATGCAGTTTTATATGCCTGTGGGTTTACAGGCGCAGCCTGTGTCCTTGGGATCTTCCAAGGACCGTACTGTCACTCAGGCCTTTAAATGCTGAAGCAACTGCACAGCGCAGTAACGTAAGCACAACCACAGGAGCCCAGGCAAAATGGTTGAAACTCTGGCGCAGCCCAACTTTTGAGATTCTTTCTTCCCCACAATAGCTTCCTTCCATCACAAATAGGCACGACATGAGGGAAAACGCCCTTTCCTTCACCCTCCATCAGGAATAAACCCATCTGCAAACTGGCCACCGGAGGATGCTCAGGCGCTTCCCAGCACAGCGTGTCTCCGCATGGATACTGATACTGTGTATGAACCACAGATCGCTTCCCATCACATCCAGAGGGATACATAACTGAACACTTTGCACCGTCGGCAAAGATACCCCCCAAGTTTTCAAGTATTTCTGCCACATGCATCTGGCAACCCACGGCTGGGAGGGGGGGCAAGGGGTCACAGCCCCAGCACCAGGCGAGACGCTCACAGGACTGTCTCCAGCTTCTGTGCGAGAGGAGCGGGCTTTCCCCGGCACCTTCGGAAGCTGTTATCGGATTTAAAGTCTGTGCTACTTCTTTGGTCAGGCAGAGCAAGTGACTTCAGCAGCTCTCTGCTGCTCTCAGACAGATTTGCAGCAGGCAGAGGAAGCCCCCGTGTGAAATGGAGCTAGCATTGCTCTCTTGCACTTCAACTCATGCTGTTTTGGATGAATTCACAGAGGATTTCTCAGCCTCCAATGATGTAGATTTTTCATTTGGCAGAATTATTTTAGGAGTTAGGGAAGCCACAAGACCAAAGACAGATGGGTACCATGGGGCCAGTGCCCTGGCTACTGCTTTATCAGCACGGCTGCTTACTGTATTTAATTAACAAGAACTGTTAGGTTAAAACCATGTTTTTTTCCTACAGCATGACAATATGCGGTGTTTGTATGGAGCACTTTAAAGTATCCTGAGAGGATGTCTTTCTGCCAAATTAGTAACAGCATCTTCAGTCTTCACATAACCATTCTCTATACGTTTGTATGAGACTAACCTAGGCAGATCAAAGGGGCCAGTCTGCAAAAATCAGAAGGAAAATGCACATGTATTGCAATTGTTACATTCTGAAATTCAAAGGATTTTGTATTTTTAACAAAATGAAACATTTAAAATGTTATGGAAGAATGATTAGAGTACAATAAAAGTGCCAAATTTCATTCACAACCAAGTAACAGGATGGTAAATCAGTTTGGCTAATCTGCAAAAGGCTGTTTAAAGTCTAGAAGTCTCATCTGCCTCGTTGTCCCTTGCAGCTCCCATTCTGCCCCAGTGCAGCCACCTCCCACACCAGTCCGCACCAGTATATGTTAGCGGAGAGCACCACCTAACGTCTGCAGGGAAGGGCTGGCTGCTTGGCTTGCCAGCATTGCTTGGGCCAGCAAAAACACAGATTTAAGCCACACATATTTGGAGCTCTGGCAAGTCTGGCTGTTGGACCTGCCACTCTGATTAAACTGGTTTCTTTACAAGCAGACGTGGGTACAAAGGTAGGAAGGGTTTGCAGAAAATTAGCAGTTTCATGTTTGCAACGGACTCCACACAGCTACATAACATATCTCTGAAAGTTAAATTGTGAATTCAATTGGGCACTTTTACTTTTTTATTCTGCTATCAGCTTACTATGGTGTTTAAAATCAATACTAGGATGCTCTCTGTCTGTGTATACACATACAGACACAGAGACATGCCCACCGTACCAGACACATTTAGTTTCAATCTTTGCAGATGAATTAAAATGTACTTATTTCCATTTGACAGAGCAGCATGCATCCTGGAAAAAGGGATTTTGGTACAATTCAGATGCAATACTGGAATCATTTTAACAGCAGAGATCTGAATACTTCATTGTGAATATACTGGCATTAGCTTTTACAATCCCCGTTAGCAAGATCACTGGTTGTACTCGCCAGACTAAGTTGTCTGTTAATATTAGGCTAAAATATCAGTTATATTGAAAGACTTGTTTACATACTGTGCAATATTTCAGTTTGAGAGGATCTGTGCACACATGGGATTCTGTAGTGGTTGGATAGGGCATCCCCAAATTAAAATGCATCCCAAGCATTGCATCTCCATTCCACAAGGACAGGTGCCCCACACCAATAGTCAAGAGGATTATAAGAACCACAGTTTAATTGATTGGGGCAGGGGGGAGGGGGTTACATTCGGTTAATTAATGCCTTCTAAAACCATCCCAACTCCTTCAGACAGGGTACCTGTTACAACACACTAGACTCATCTGAGAATGTTCTTAAAAGAAGTGGTCTGACAGAAGGTCTGGCCGACAATGAATCAGGTACCTTCCTGCTGCTCTGCAACAGCGAGGCAAAAAGACTTACAGCATATGCAACACTTGCCCCTACCTAATGGTCAAGCAATACAAGACACACACACACCTTTTTACAGCTAAATAAAATCATAAGGGATGTAGCAATATGCACTGTCTAAATAAATGGAGATTAATAGTCTGGGGTTTGCAGTGCAAGAGGAGTGAAGAGTATTCAGAAACAAGCCCTGCTTCCCAAAATCGTTAACTTCAGGCTTGGAGATTTATGCTGCAGGTGCTTTCAAGGGAGCAGTAAACCATCCTTGATCTCCTCATAACCGATATTCTTAAATTAGTGAGTCATACAGGAGGTCTGCAGCAAAACCAAAGAAGAGACACTTTGCTCTGGGGTAGCCCCACCACCCCCACAGTCAGCAACTTCCAAGCCTATCCCCTGTTGTGTTGCAAGGGTTGAGAGCAGTGGCTTATTTGCTTGTATAAAGAACAACAGCATTAAGTGGGATGGACTGGGTAAGACAGGCACCTGGGGAGGTCCTCCTAGACCAAACCTGTTTGCTGGGTCATCCAAAGGGGGATCTAAATTGAATCCACTTTGTCCCATGCTTTAGAGAAGTTTGTATTTAGCCCAGTGATCGACAAAACTACAGCGGGGCAGAGTGTTAACTCGTGTCAGCCACCACCACATCATGTGGACATTCCAAGCATGACCAGCTCACCCACCTGAGGTGCAGCAGGAGACCGAAGGGAAAGAGACAGATGAAGTATTTAAGCAAAAGATTTGAATTAAAGCAAGAGGAGGGGGAAAAAAGCAGGGTTTTGCTGGGTGAGCAAATCTAAACAAGAGTTTTCAGGAGTTAGGTGTTAGAAAGAGGGGAAAAGCAGTAGAGCAAGCAACACAAAGTGACTCAGAAAAGAAATCACCTTATTCACTCCAAGAAAAGCTGTGATTGCTGGAAGTTTGAGAAAGCATGAAGATAGTGGATGTTCCTGAGGAAGGAAGGCGCTTCGATACCTAGTTCACAACAGCACAAAAGACAGAAAATTGCAGTACAAGAGAGAGAAAGGCAGAAACCAAGGAAAACACAAATGCGCCTTGCAGTTAAACAAAACAAAACACTTCCACACAGAAAATTTAATAAAGGCTGAGCAGAGCCAATGCATTGTGGAATAGGAAACTCAGGGTGAAACCCGCTCCAGCTGAGGTCAAGGGCAAATGCTGATCGACCTGGCCTCAGTCCATTCTCCCCTTCCAGAGGGACCCTTGGCATTCAAGCGGGGGGGGGGTTCAGGCACCTAAGTAACTGCCCTAATCTTATTTTTCACTTAATTCTCCCCCAGGAAAAAAATATATCTTTTCTCCATTACTAAGGTCAGGATTCTCAAAAAGGGTCTTGATTTGAAATCATCAATCTGGTCTTAGATATATTTAAAATTTAGGTGACTGACTTCAGCATCTGACTGCTGATACAGACATCTGGAGCTGCTATCTGCTTCAGGCTTTAAAAGCTCTTACTCAAAATGTACATTTAAATATGGCTTAGCCTGTGTGTAATTTGCTATGCACATATGAAGAGACTTTTCTAGTTGACACTTACTTTGTTTTGCTAAACGATTTCACAAGAGCCTTTTTAAATGCATATAAAGCACTCTTGAAAGCAAGTATTGCATTGGGGAATGGATCTTCTGGCAATCTGCTAAAGGCAAAAATGGGTCACCTCTCAGATGAGTTGAGCAGAGGCTCAGTAACCCCCAGATCACCAGCCTCAAACTGTTTTATGCTTCTGGCTGAGGGCAACTCACTCCCAGCCTATTCAATAGGGGTGTCAGGCTAGACACTATTAAATGATACTTAACTGGAATAAATTACATGAAGACTCTAGGAATAAATATAACTACACTTCTTATATCATCACTATTACTTTCACCTTTAACAGTTTAGGGTTTGGGTTTTTTCTTGCAGATATACATTCTACTTCACTGATACTATGCCAAAATGTACTTCAAATATTATGGGAGGGGAAAATCTGTATTACTTCACTGTGAATATTTTTTTTAATTAAGATAATAATTGTTTTTAAATGAGGACCAAAGATAAGTTATCCCAGGTGAGGAACAACCACTGAAATCTCACAGGATAAAAGAAATTCATGGGGAGAACCCTGGTTTGCACCTCAGTATTGGCAGGTCAGCCCATGGTTTCCCGGGACACAGTCAGACCAGCCAGGCACTGGTGAGCTGGTACCTCAGTGCTGGTTTAGGGCACAGCTGGCAGTTCAAAGTCCCCTCTGCACTAGCCAGGGAGAGCAATGGCCAAACCCACTCTGCCAACATCTGCTGGGTGCCAGCAGGGGGTGACCCCATCCCTGTCCCTTCAGCTGGGCTCCACCACTGCCTGACGACCTGCAAACCTGATGGCAAGAGGCCGGGGGCAAGGGCAATCTGCTGCGTGCTGACCTGAGGTGGGACTTGCTGATGTTGCAGGAGGAAGGAGAGGGGCTGCAAGAGGGAGGCAAGGAGCAGGGAGCGGCAGAGGCACAGCCAGGGTGAGCAGGGGCTGCCCAGGAGGAAGGTGCTGTGGGCATGTTTGGCACCTCTGGGCAAGCAGAGAGGAAGGGACAGGAGGGTGTGTCTCAGCACAGTGCGAGTCGTGGCATTCAGCAATGGCAGGAGTGAGGACGAAAAATTTGAAGAAATGGTTTACACCTCTAAAATGAGCCCTTTCTCCTCAGCAGTGGAGGAAAAGTGTTAAGAAACCAGACCACTTTCAAGGAGAGCTAGACACTGCAGGCTAATGTCACAGCACAAGCCCTCGGCAGATGTGACAAGACTTGGCCCTGTTCCCACTGCACCACAACCTGGAGGACACACCAAGGGAACACCATGGGTGTGTTCTATGACATAAAAACAAGTTCAGGTTGGAAAAGGGCTATGGTACTTTTATAAGAGACAGCAGGTTTCCAGCTAGTGAAGGCAACTAAAGAAAGGCATGGGTTGAGCATCTTCTCGCTATAGATCTAGGCAGTATTTTTAGCTGAGCTTCTGGCACATGAAAGAACAAGGCAAGACTCCAGAAAGCTTTTTTGAGACGTGAATGGTACACTGTTATGTTACAGGTTCATCTGGTGCTTAAAAGTAAGAGAGGTCTTCCTAAAATTACTGTGCGATACATCAACTTGGTCCTTACCTGATGACTTTTCTCTTTTATATTTTTTAAAACTATTAGAAGAATTTCCGGGAAAAGGCTGATAAAGATCAGGAGAATTATTGCGAGCCACGTGGAAAGAGAAGTCAGCATATGGGCAAATACAAAATACATTCTTTGCTGCTTCAAGAAAGGCCTGAAAAAGAAAGGATATAAATAAATTCTGGTTAACATTGATTTCCCAAGGAGGTCAGAATTGGAGGCAGATTCAGATCAAACCCTTAGCAGTAACATCTCTCACCGAGCTGGAGATGGATACAGCCTGCACAGAAACACACTGTCCATCTGCCTAATGCATCTCCTGCCTTTAACTGCACTAGTTCTGGAGGACTGTCTTGTCACCTTACACAATTTATTTTGCATCTTCCATATCTGTTTAATTTTGGGATGGTGAGGAGTTTGAATTATGCTACGATCACCAATTTTGCTACTATCACTGAAAGATGAACTATTCACCTTGTTGAAAAACAGATAATTTCATTTCAATTTTAGACACTGATATAGCTTATGGTTTGCTTTTGATGGTGGAAATCCAGAGACTCTTGGTCCCAATAGGTTGAGTCTTTCTCCCTCCCTTCATAATGCAAGGGAATCAACAGATGCTCATGAAAAATCCCTCATAAATAACCAAAGACAAGGATGCCAAAGCAGTAGTTGCTTAGCATTAACTCAAAATTATTGAGCTATGCAAATTAAACCTACAAGTAGAAAACTGACACATTTCAGCACGGAGATTTGGTGAGATTGTAGATCTGAATCTGTTGGTAAGGAGTGCTAAGAAACAGACAAAGCCTGTGGCTCCCAATTAAATTACTGAAATCATTTCCACATCTTTACTAGCAGGCTGCTGGGTCAAGGATCTAGCCAATGACCCACTATAGCCCATGGGAAAGCAAAGATACTGTGAACGTCAACAGAAATGCCTACTTCAGCAGAGAAAATAGAAAACTAATAATATTTGCAATAATCTATTGCTTGCCTGCTTTTTCAGCAGCAAGATCTGTGCTTTCTCTTGTTTCATTTCTTGCTCTTAATCTGCCCCAGAGTGCTGCGTTCTCTTGCTCCGCGTCTGCCTCACCCTATTCTTTCCTTCTATATCACTGGATTTCTTTCCACCACCAATTTTTCCTTTCTTTCTGATCCACTTACACACAAAGATCCTGAAGCGTTTAGCCCAGAACCTCCCAGAAAAGATAAAGGCCTCAGAACCAGAAATGCCCCCTCGGGGAGAAAAGCAAACCACCTTTTGTCAAAGTCAAAGCAACTGGATGGCAACCAGGTTGTTATCTGCTTTTAGGTGATCTCCTCAGTAGGGAAAGGAGCATGGTGCACCTATTCCACCATTCGTAAATGCCTGGATAGCCCAGCTGAGAGGATGCTGCAGCCACGTTCCCCATAAAGCCGGTGTTGCTGGCATTCCCCTAAGAAAGCACCACAGGAAGAAGATACGATACTTGCCAAATGACTCCTCCCCAAAAGAACGAGAAAAACACATAGAAGGCAAGGGAGCCCCAGATCACAAAGTGGTTCATCCACGTCCAGAATCGGGTATCTAACGCTAGCTGTGTGAATACAAAGAGAGACAGAACAGGTATTAGATGCAGAGTGCATTTGATTGTATTTATATGAAACTTCAGACTGCTTTCACAATAAGGTTGAAAATTCTCCAATCAGCTACCTCGTGGCATGTGTACACCAGGGAAAATATTTTAGGTATCTACAGACTGGCACAATGTCAACAGGGAAGCAGTGAGTTTCTAATTGTAGCTGACACTTTCTAATAGACTACATCTGATGCAACTTCTGACGTTACAGGAAATAAATGTCTAAAGGTTACAAGGATACTAATTGCCTTCTGCCACCACCTGCTGTCCTAAACCCAACACAAAGGACCTTTTGTAAGGTCTTATAAAAACTGTTCATTCTGGAAAGCTCCATGAAACAAGGCAGATTTGCTACTGTTGTTTGACACATGTGCTTTTGTGATCCCTCCAGTGCTTAGCGGCATCTGAAACAAGGTGGACAATACCAAGTTCTCTACTGTTTCTCTCCTTTTGGAAGAACTGAATACAAGGGCTGAAATCATGAAAAAGAGTAAACTTTAACCAACTAGAGTTCTCAAAAGAGGTCAAAAAAGAGGGAAATAATTTAAACAAAACATGAATGCTTATAGACTAGCACATCCCATATATATGGGCCACAGTCTACACAGAACACTGGTCAAGAAGCTACTTGGCAAGTTCTGCCTGTATGGAAGAAAAGAAGATTTAAGTGTGGGGAGGACATATTCATAGTAACTTCATTTTCAACACATTTACTGCCCTGATTGCGTGGTCTTACATCACAGCACATATACAAGCACTGGGAAATGACTGCAAAAATAAGTGACTGAGAAAGAAAGGAAGATCCTAACCTTCAGAGTGACAGTGAAAACCAGCACGGTGAAAACAATCGTCCCAAAGGTCCAGTTCCCAAAAACCTGAAAAACACGTTACATTGCCACAGATGTCTCTGTCACCTCCTTCAAGAGGCACAAAAACAACAATGAGGACAGGGGTGCAAGCAGGGACTGGAGCGAAAGAACAGGATGGAGTGACTGCTAGAGGGGATGGATGCTCAGACAGGCGCTGGGCTACACTACCCTGAGCCATGCAGTGCCACACAGACGGGTGACCCAGAGCTGGGACAGCAACAGGTACAACCTCCTACTAACAGCAATATTGATCAAGGATACAAATCATTGGACCATCTTTATTTCATGACTTCTTGGTAATTTACTGAGTTTCTGCTTTCCCATGATATCTCTGCTCATCATCTCATTTTAGTCCCATTTGCAGAACACACCAATGGGTATTTTTCCATCTGGTTTGGTTTGCAGATACTAGTGACTACGCACGACAAAGAAAAGCAGATACTGTATATTAATCCAAATGATGGCAATGAATGGGAGGGATGCTTACCAAAGGCTGTCAAGATCTGAATGCATACATTAAAACAGAAAGTGAAATGTAAAAGTTTTTAAAAAATGCAAAAAAATTAAAGTCAATAGGAGCGAAAAAGGGAGTCAATCAAACATACATGGATATTATGAACAATTGCTGGTAGCAGTTCTTACAGGCATAAGTGTTTACAAAACAGGACATAACCACAGACCTTACTGTAGTGCCACATAGACTTGACTTCCCAAGGCATTTGCAAAACATCTCAGTGCTTCATGTTTTATTCCAATACAACCAGAATGGCTATAAATACAGAAAAGCACTGAATATACAATACAGGGGCTTGACTGCTTACAGCTGGGGCCATAAATACTGGCACTGATGCAACATGTGCATAAACATACATAAATTTCATCAGCTTTTCTCCAAGTGTTAGCTGCTACAAAAACACTAAAGTATTTAAGGGTCACAAGTGATGGTATAAAGATGTCTTCCATCAGCTGAGACTTGATAATGCGCTGCATATTCCCCTGAGTAAAGGTCCTGAGACAGCCCAGGCCACCGCATGTGGTAGCTCCACTGTACTAATGCTTTGCTCTGTACTCAATTAACCAGCAAACAGTAAAAAAAAAAAAAAAAAAAAAAGAAAAAAAAGAAAAAAGGAAAAAGAAACATAAATTCAATCTTCCCCCCACTGCCATTCTGTGCAGGCTAACCCATAGCAGCTCCCACACCTTGCTCAGGTGGTGATGCAAGCACCTGCCCCGACAAGCTAACTTATGCTGGCTTTGAAATGGTAGCAAAACCCCAGCTACAGCCTTGCAAAGCGGGGAGGGCGGCTGAAATCACCCCCCCGAAGCAGGTGCAGCATGCTAGCAGCCTTGTACTATGTCTGAGTGAATGAGCAGTATCTCATCAAGGTGAGCTAATTCAGTCGCTTGCAACCTGCTGAACGAGTGCCAAATTGCACACAGCACAGAGGTGGGAAGGACCGACACTGCTCCAACACCTGGGACCACACAGAAGAGTAGAAGAGCACTAAGCAAAGCTCACTGCGTTGGAATAAAGTTGTGTGTAAGACTAGTTATTTTACCTAGTGAGTATAATCAGCTCTGCCCTGTTTCCATGGCAATTTGGAAAACGTTTTCTTTCAAGCATTTGCTGCAGAATCACGGAATAAGCAAGGCTACACCGTTGGACAAGACTCACAACACACAGCACAGATTAAGCGTGTAGATATTCCCTGTTAGGTGCATAAAACAAGCAGTGTGCAAAAGAAACACCCATCTTTCATTTTTGGTGGCATTACCTTTCCGTTATCTTCCAACGATGAATTTTGAAAAAGAAAATAAACCCCAAAGAAAAACACGAGTCCTTCAAAGGCGCCCAGAAAGGTCCAGTACAGGAACGGCCTCCACTGCAGCATTGCATTATCTGAAACCTTCCTGCCAAGAGACGGAGTAACAAGAACATCACCGTCACGGTTAGGATGCGCTGCAAAGCCCCTCGCAGCCAGGTGACCAGTGGGCTTTGGAGCAAGCCCTTGCTGTAGGAGACAAGGAAGTAAAACACATAAATATCTGCCAGTGTACAAGGCATAAACAACATTTACCATATGCAGCTGCTAGTCATGACAGATCATAAGTGGTTGAGCATACTCATTTGTTTTGTCCTTTTCTGCCAGATAACTTGGATTAAAATCCAAGCCAGCCCAAAGCAAAAAGCAGTAACACTGTCCTGTGCTGCTTCTGCAGCCCCTGCACCGACCACTGTATCTGACATTAACTGCTAAATTTTAAAACCAGAGCAATAGGGGAAGAAAAGCCATATGGGATGTAGCAAAACTGTGGCGTGTTTCCGACTTCTTGTTGAATGCACAAACTCCCTCTTTGAGAAAAGCTCTGCAAGTTCCCTTCTTGGAAGCAGTGTTTTTCTGCACAGGCTAAAAATAATGTCCTGAATCGTACGGTGGGTGTTTTTAGCATGGGGGTTGCAGCAGGAGGATCTTGGCTAAGTATAGGAGGCCTGGCACAGAGGCAGCAGCAGCAAAGGGATGTGCTATGGGCAGAGCTCTCCATGGACCGCAAGCAAAGCTCAGGGAGCAGAGGGCATCCATCAGGGTAGAAGGGAGTTATTAAAGTTTCCTGTATCATTATCTTTTCATATTACTTCGGATTTGATTTTTTATTTGAAGATTGATGGGGTATAAAAGTATGTTTATGTCAAACCCCAAAATCCCCGTTTCTTCTTATTTTTCTTTCTAACTATTAAAGCAACACATCCATTTTCAGCACCTTGCAAACTGGTGTGGTGCTGGGTTCCTATGATTGCAGTTTCCAAAGCAAAACTACTGAATCCTGTGCACGACGATGCAATGACAATGCTCTAACATACTGCAGTTTGGGTCTGAGTAAGGAGCATGGATAAACCACACTCTAAGTGTGGAAGTGGGTTTTATCACAAGGAGAGAAAATACAACCAACTTCCTCACTGCGAGCTCTGATTTGCATTCATATTGATGTCCTGCAGTGCTCATCGTAAACAGGCTTTTTACAGCACCTCAGTCTAGAGATCTGCACTGCAGCAACTCAGCACTTCATACAGCAGAGGCGCAGCAGTCGTTCTGCATTCAGCAGCACATGTACAGTCATGAATATTCAAATTAAAGCTATCTGCCTGCACAATTAATCTGTTTTCTCTCCATGGACAGACCCCAGAGTTCAGACAGCCCACCAGGTGAACGCACAGGGGGCTGCTGTTATTGCTCTATGCTGCACAATATTCAATTACCAATTTATTTAAAAATACATGCAGTGCCATTTTCCCATACAAGTGGAGGAACATTGAGATCTAATCAATCACGGATTTAAGTACTTATTTCAAAAGCACCCGTGCCCCCTTCCTAGCCTTACAGCCCTTGCGTTTGCTGATTTTTCTATAACTAAGCAAATTTCATGCACTATCTTTAGGTACCCACTATTTCCCTCTGCTGTCCCTGCAAAGGCATCACTCTTAGCTCAAGCACGGCTTTACCAAACACAGCTCTGCCGTGGCTGAGGAGCATCACCCAACGGTGACAGGGATTGCACAGGGAGCACTGCCTGGAGCAGCCTTGACTTTGTCTCTCACCACAGGGGTAAGCCTGGTTCTGGTCTTACCCTCAGGCAAGGGAATGAGCAACAAAAGATGCATAAATAGGGACTTCCCTGAAGAAGCACTTTCCTTAGTCCTTCCTGAAGGGCTGCACCCAATTGTGTGTGTGTGGGCAGGGGCAGGAGGAAGCTGGGAAGCAACTCTGTTTCCATGGGAGGTTGGAACCCCCTCAGCTGCAACCAAAGGAAGAGAGAAAGCAACCAACTAAGCACAGAGAGACAGGTTCCTCTTAAACTGTGCTTTCCCTGGGTAACACGGCAGAAAACTCCAGAGTGTGTAGATCCAAGAGCAGAGTTCCCTGGTAATAGGGTCTGATATTGGGATTTGGCCTGTAATAGAGGTGAGGATATCCATTTAGATCAACTGAGAAACTACCTGCCTGAGTTGGGCTTCAGGAACATTTATCTTTCTGAAAACGAATGGATCTTTTTTCTCCTGAAAGCTATATCACCCCTTCATCCATTACACACTCTATCATGTGCTTGGCTCATGCTGCCTGGCTCAAAGCTAACGTGGTTGAATGGTTGGGCCACACTCGCAGCTTGATTTTTTCTTATGGATGAAGAATACAGTATTTTTTTTACAGATACACAGCAGTGCAATTTGCTAGACCAGATACTGTTGGAGAGCATAAATAAATAGAAACAGGTAGTAAATAGGACATTGCTCAGCTCTGATGCTGAAGCAGCAGAGCCAGCAGGGATAGAAACAGCCCTTTCTGCAGCTCATGGTCATCCTGTCACCAATCTAGGCCAGGTACACCTGCTTATACTCTCCTGCACCAACCAAACTTAAACTGTGGTTAACCAAGTTGTGCGGAGGTTTGCCAACACCAGTGGTACTTACATATACAGCTGAGGATCTGAGGTCAGCGTGTCGATGTTGATATGCTGCTCCAGGAGGCTGTAAGCCAGGATAGGTAGGGATGTGAAGCAGATGTTGTACATGGTAAGATAAGCAGCATCGTACAGGGGCTTAAAAGAGGAAGAATGGGTAAAATGAGACAGAAACTTCACTTTAAATGTTGGAAAGTTTTCTTACTGACTGGTCTCATCTCCAGCTCATTCTCCAGAAGAATGTGACTAAACAGCTCTTATCACAGCTTTTCTGTAGCTGCTCTTGTGCTGCTGTTTCTATTAATATATTTGATGTCTCCTGTGACTCTCTAAAGGCTAGACTGTTTTAGAGGAACTATAGCAGCTTCTTCTTTTTTCAAAACAAAAAAAAAAAAGAAAGGCAAGTGGTTCTGCCAAAAGAAGCAGAGAATTATCTCCTATCATTTACTCTTCCTAACCATTACTCTGGAGCCCAAATAGATACAAAAGCCCGTAAGCTGACACAAAAGCCAAAGCTCTTCTCTTCAAACACGTGAGCACATCCATCACATGGATATGTCTTCTGAAGCTCACCTGGACTCTAAGAAAGTAGCTGATGACACTCATCATATGTCTTTTTTTAAAGGCTGTCAAAAAAGAATGTACTGTTCTTCCTTTTGAGACACGCTTTCAAAACAGGCAAGTGCTGCAGGGGATAAAAGATCAGGAAAATCTTTTTCTCTTGAGAAAAGTAGAAGTAGCAAAATCAGGTGCTGACAAACCAGCTAAACGCCTCTCTCATTATTTTTGAAGATGTCCATCTGTGTACAGGTGGTGGCTGGGAAAAGAAAGAAATTGGAATTCTTTCTTTTTACTAATGGGTCTCAGAAATCCTGTGCCTCAGATATAGTGCTGAGCAATGAGGTGGGTTCCTATTGTCCTCTAAAGTGAGGTGAGGAAAGGACTGGATGCCAAAAGCTAAGTCTCTGCTAGGAAGCCACATTGTGCCTCCTGCTTTCTCTCCTGGCTTTATAGACATGTTACTAGAAGTTACCTGCTGTGAGAATCCACAGAAGAACTGGTACAAAAACTGCGGTAAAATGAAGCAAAGGTTCTAGGGAAACAAAAGACAAACAGTTAGCAGGAAAGCACTTGTATTCTCAATCTAAATCCAAGTAATTTTTGCTGTTATCAGACACGTTGGGACACTGTTTTCTACCAAGCACAAAACTAACCCAATAAGTGGTTAGTATCTGCAGAAGACATCAGAATAAAGTCACGCTCACATTTCCCTCTACGCACTGCTTTCAGTTGACAGGCACGTCAGAGACATAGCCTGTTCTAGGGAAGGAAAACAGAACTACAGGATCACCAATACATTTTTTCCTATTTACTATTTTTTCTATTGTCAAAGAAACCCACAGTGTAAACAAAGGAATAAGTTGCACACATATACCTTACCTTATAGAAGAAATACTGTACAAGGTGTGCTATTCTCACGTAATATAAATGCCCGTGTGCTAGTAGCAATTTTCTTAAATGTTTAAACTTTGGCACAGCATAGTCGCTGTTTCTGGAAGCCTGGCGTCCTTCTTTGCCTTTTATACCTGGAGACGGAAGCACAGCAAGGGTTTAATTCTCACCGGACCAGAATTTGAACTGATGCTATCCCAAAGGGTTAATCCCTGAGGGACCAGAACTTGGACCAAAGCTACCCATTGGGTTTGTTCATCTCAGTCGGTGTTTCAAGGCATGACAACAGCACAAAGATGGTTATTTCCCTCTCAAGCTCCCCAGGACAGCAAAACAGTAACATGATGACAGAAGACTTGTAGTGGTTTTGGATCCGCACTACTCAGACCTGCCATTGGAGTATCTAAGCTATATTTAGGTTACTGTCTGAGTTCCCATGTAACAGTGTGGTGAAGAGTATCTTAGCAAACCTGATAAGAGATAAGGAACTGGCTTCCCTATGGGCTTGCCCGCATATCACACAGCCTCGCTATTTCATTGTGGATGTTCAGCCTCCTGAGACATCCCCCTAGAGCAGAGCTCAAGAAAGACAGTTTTGTTCACTGACAACAAACTGCACTGTGATCCCATTCATTAGAGGGCACCGCAGCATTTCCAACAGCCCAAATCAAGAGGCTGCCTTTTCTTTTCCATTGACTCTTCTTTAGCAGTATTAAAAAAAAAAAAAACCTCCAGTATTTCCCGTATCTCTGACATCAAACTGCAGAAAGAAGGATAGTTTCCAGCCTGATGTCAGTCATATGGACAGAGCAGACACCACATAATCTGAGCATCAGCCCCTAGGAAACACACACAGGTCCTAAGTATTGAGTTACTAGCAGCTGTGATCAGTTAGCCCTAATAAAGTCTGATATTTTCATTGCAACCACTGCCAGCAATCGCCCATCAGTTTGCTACTTGTGCCTTTTTTCTCTGACCAGCAAGCAACCTTTACCAGCTTGAACTCAGCCACAGTTTTTGAACTCAATCTGCATTTATGACTGATAAAGAGAGGTACTATCACTTAACAATATATGATTATCCCAAGCCTTCATTTGGAGTCAAACCCTGGCTCCAAAGGAAGCAGCAGCAGACTTTCAGCATTTTTCAGTTTAGAAGTGTGCTATCAGAAATTCTGACTGTGCCTCAACAATAAACCCCAACAACAGCAGATAGGTCTTAGGTGTCAGATGGGTGTAACCAGGGGTCTTACCTATTCCAACATGGGCTTCCAAAATCATACTAACATCATTTGCACCATCTCCTATGGACAGTGTTATCGGGCTCCCTTTTGTGTTCTTCACCATTCGCACAATCTAAAAAAATTTAAGACGATAGCAACAGAAACCAAAGATTCGGTTAAAAAAGTCTCACTTCCAAGAGCCTCCCAGGACAAGCAACTGCGCTTCTACAGCAGCAAAATAACACCTGGAGAGTTCTGATGAATAAACCCCCTCATTACTTCCTTCACCAAATCACAGGCCAAAGCATCCCGTCCTTCCCTTCTGCCAGAACCTGTTTTCCCAAAGACAGGACCTGTCACACATTTCAGGGAGCAGGAAACCCTCCCACCAAAGAGGTGCAGAAACACACTGCTTATCAGGCATGGACACCACCAGCCGGCATGAGGAAGTCACAGACTCCACCTGACAAATTTAGAAAGGAATAAAGAACAAACAAAGGTTTTTCTGTTTATTTCTAATTGCCTGGGACTTGTGGCTTCCTGAGTGTGTGTTAAACAAAGGTTCTACATTCAGATTTGAAGGACAAGTTTGTTTCCATCACATTCTGAAGCTTAGGCAAGGCTTACACATAGCCTGGAGAAGTCTGATTAAGACTACAGGGTCAAGTCCCAGCTGGTGGATTCAAAGTGCATCACATCATCTGGGGATGTGCTTTAGATGGTTAAAAGTAGATTAGATACCTGTGCTTTCTGCAAAGGAGCCATCCGGCAGCAGAGAACTGCAGTACATTTCAAGCAGATCTGTAGAAATATGTTTTTGTAATTACTAGAGCTGGAGTCCTGAGAAGGGTTGAGTATCAGTGACAGTGTTGAGCCATCTATAATTAGGCCGTATTCTTGACTCAACGTCCAGCTTCTGCAACACAATGAGGAACATGTTGAAAATAAAATCCAATTTTAAGAAGTCAAACTAGCCGCTTGCATCATCTTAATGGAAAAGAAACTGCTTTTGTATTAATCTTCTTCACATCCCTAACTGGGGGCTTGTCAGTTTTAAAAAGCTTGTGTTCAACATGCACTCTTCACTAAGGGAACTGAATAATTAAGTTCCAAACCAGCCAATACAAGAGATAATGAGCAAAGCAAAGGAGCCAGCTGCAGTTGGTACAAGCTGCCAGTGCCCCAGGCCACAACATGGTTCTATTTCTCTATAAACTTTGGATCTGCAATGCTCGTGGGCTAATTCCTCTTGCTCATTTACCTCTTCAGGCCTCCCCGGTTTTTGGGAACATCCTGAATCAGCTTTTTATGGTACTCCATCAGCAGCTCATGGAGCCGATCCTCCTTCCTTTCGTTCTCACCAACCACTTTCACTGTCAGCTCCAGCAGCTCAGTGCTAGTCTGGAAGAGCCTGCAGGCATAGCAGGTGGATTTAGCAGTTTCCATCTTGTCTCCTGTCAGCACCCAAACTTTCATGCCAGCTGCGTGCAGGGCTTCGATTGTCTCTGCTGATTGTTCCTGCAGCCTGCAAGCAGAAGCAAAATATCTCTTCTCAGTTGGGCCCACACTTAATCCATATAGCTCTTATTTAGCAGGTAGGAAATACCAGCTCAAGAGAAGTCAATTAATTTTCCCTGTGCTGGAGAGACCACTGCCACAGGAATAGGGATTAGAAGTCTGTAATCCCAAATTTTTATTTGCAGCCAAAAAAAATCCATCATTGCTTTCTACTGTGAGAGCGAAGAGTCAAGAGTAAAGGCTTAATTTACACATGCGGTTACTATAACTGCACGCGAAAATGAATTTGTTTTGATGTGCAAATTAACACTGTCTGCTTAATTCACTCTCTAGAAGTGCGAGCACTTCTGTAGTTTCATTAATAAATCCTAATTTCTACTACACTGGCCAATTTTAGCAACTAGGGCACTGTGTAATGGACTGTGTCACAGTAATTAATTGCCCTGGACACTTCTAGCATCTGCCTGGCTGCTCAGTTCCACCACGGTGACTCAGGGCCACAACGCAGCATCGGAGAAAAACAGCAGGAGAAATCAGTACTGGTGTTGGTGGTCACCTCTTTACCTGTCTTCCACAGCAGTAGCCCCAATCAAGTGCATGTCTGCTTCTGTGTCTTCAAAAACCTTTGCCATCTTTTCCTCCCTGTCCTGCAGAGCCATCTTAGCTTCATTAAGTTGTCTGTCAATTTTGTCATACTCCTTCTGAGTTAGTTCTTTGAATGCCACACAGAGTGTTCGGTAGCCATCCTGGTAGGAAGAAGGAAAGCGAAAAGAATGGACAAGTCCCCTAAAACCAGATTTTCTTCAGCTCCTCACTTTAGGTTTAGTGCCTTTTTCCACCATCAGTGTTTTCTGTCAGTACTGACTGTGACAGTAATGAGAATTCGTTGGCTTGAGTCAAAAGACCAGTTTCTCTGTGTTTACATAGTAACTTCTTCCCATCAGAGTGGTTATTCTACTATACGCATGTTACATGGCAGAGAGAAACAGGGAAGGACCAGAGCTGAAAGCGTGTATCCAGCAGGGAAAGCAGGGACCAGGTGTCTCCATGACTGTAACCAAGCACTTCTCTCACCAGAGCAAACACCCTGCTATTGTTATTTCTATTTTTAAAGGTGCTTAAGAGATGCTTGGATGCAACTGTGATGGAAATCATATAAGTACATACAAAAATCAGATAAAGGTGGAAGCCAAAGAAACAGAAAAGGAAAGAAGCCTCACTTCAAAACAATGCGAAGTGACACTCAGATTTTCAACACTTCCCTGCAAAGCAAGGTCACATCCCTATTTTTGGAATAATGCTTTCCGGACCCCAGGAGCCAGCCAAATTCCATCCACGTGCTCACCATAGCATTGCGGTCCACGTGGACTTTTGTTTGTTGGATTTCTTCTTGCTGCACCCTCGGAAAAATAGAGGAGTCTGCTCCTTTACAGAAGAGAAGCAATTTTCCTAAAAAGCAAATTATAAGAACTTTATAACATCCACAAGCTGCAGAAAGACTTAACAGCTTCAATAACGAGCAAATGATGCAAAGGGAGGAAATCTGTCAAGATTAAAGAAGTAACAAGTAGAAGCCCAGTTGCCTACCAAAAGTGGACTTAAATTAACCAGTGCAAAACCTTGTTTGACCTCCGGCTGGGACACTGGGTGTCCCTTCCTGCTTCTGAGTAAGCTTTGTGCAACAGGCTGGACAAAGCAGCTTATTTTTCCTTACTTAGAAGCTTTGGCAACTTTATCAGGGAGGGCAAAATCAGCATCCCATACCTTACAGGACTGACATTTGAGAAGGATGTTGACCTCCGAGTATTTGTCTGCTATCCCCACCGAAAATCCAACCTGCTCAGTGAAAGGTCTCGCACCTCCCCTCTGCTGTACTTGTACCTCCAAGGTGGAATGAGGCAAGCAGGGAGCTCTCCATGGGTCACTGTCTCCACCCCTGCTGCTACTCCCAACAGCTGCTATGGAGAAAGTTAACTCTACCCAACAAGATCCAGTCCAGAATTTAATCAGACCAGCTTAGAAAACCTTACAGCTTAGCCTCTCTGGGTTACAGGAAAAAAAGGATGTGTTTTGTATTTGTGCACATGTATGGAGTCCAGAAATGCATTTTAACTGTACCCGTGGTGGTTCTCACAATGACACTCATACGCCGACGGACAGGATCAAAGTTCAACACATGAAGAAGCTGGTACCTTAGAAAAAGAAAAAATAAGCTTAGGCCCAGTTAAAGAAAAATAACTATTTAAGACAGAAAATCACTAACAATGAGCTGCAGAAATCAATACACCCTACAAGTGGCAGCACCCACTGGGCAATGCACTTTTTACAGCTACTGCACAAGAAGAAGAACTAATACAAAAATAAACTCTAGTGCTGCTTTGAGCATGGGGCTGAGGGTGTGGGTGCCCAGCAGGGCAGCGAGCCCCGAGGCTGGGCACCACGCACCGCAGGCAGCGACATCAGCTCTGGCATTTAATTAAAGAACTAACACCATAAGAGGAGTAAGAAGTGAAACTTGCTTGTGAAGGCAAGTTGTCAGGGAGTGCTGGGATTAGGTCAGTGATTCTCAGATGTCCTCCAAACTGTGAGCGCAGGGTGAAATCTAATTATTTGCAGCTTGGGAGGGAGAAAAGAAGTTACAGGGGAGAAAGCTGTATCACACAGTTTAGGCTTAAAGCATCTCACTGTGAGGTCCAGCACTGTCTGTAAGGTCAGTAACCACCCCCTGAAAGCCTGGACCCATCTGCACAGCTGGGCGTACATGAAGGGTACATGCAAGGGGCTGCAGGCACTGAAAGGACCTGAATTTAGACACCACTGAAACTGCCAGCAGATTTTTGCAAACACGCCTTTCAGCCTGCACCCTGCTGTGCTGCACTTTATTATAAAGACAGGAGCTTTTTACAGGTCAGCACGGTCTGAGAGCCCTCATGGAACTGCTTCGACTTTGCCAGGTTGGCCATGTTGACCAAACTCAATTAAGCCCAGTGGGAGCCAGTGCAACACTAGCATCCCTGTTCCGTGGTGGCTCCTGCAGCACTTACATTTCAGTTTCATTCTTTTGGTTTCGTATTTTCATGAAATCATTTTCAAGTCCTAGAAAAGTGAAACCATACCTGTCAATAAACAAAAGGACAGAACAACATTGAAAACACCCATTGGCATATATTATTAATTAATAACATTCTCACTTCACCTCCTGTACTGCAGAGAAGAGCAAAGACGTTAGCGAGCCTGAGCTAAAAAGCCTGGCTGGATGTTTGCTTCTCTATGCAGTGCCTGCTATGATGTTCTGGCACCGCTCCTATGAACTGGAGAGCTGGGCACCACGTCGCACAGATGGATTAACAGTCCATAAGCAAGTATATACAGCTCTGCCTAAAACATATGGGCTGGCAATAGCATAGAATCATAGAACAGCTTGGGTTGGAGGAGATCTTGAAGATCATCTAGTCCCAAGACCTCTACCATGGGGTGGGACACCTTCCACTAGACCAGGTTGCTCAAAGCCCCATCCAACCTGGCCTTGAGCATCTTCAGCAGGATTCAGTTGTGGGTTTGATTAAAGTAAACCACTCTATTATTTTGCCACTGCATACAACTGAAGCAATTTGGCTGCAATATGCACAAGATAACAGGGCTCCATTTCTCAGGGATTAAAACACGTGGCTACAGGGGCTCCAGCAAAGGAGCCTCTGCCCCAGCCAGGCACCACAGCACCTTGGGGCTGCTCTCAGCAGTGAATACAAACCTCCTGAGAAGTTGCTCAGGGAATACTCTTTGCAGATCATCCCTTTTACAGAGAGCTCATTTAAACCCACAAGCTTGCATGGCTTAACAGGGTTGCAGATCAGGCCCAGCACTGGTATCACAACATGCTTCTCAGAGAGGTGCAGTCTTGACTGGGAAAATGGGTCTATGACCTTCAGAAAACCCTCACCTCCCTCCCACCAGAAAGAGAATTAAAAACCCAGCATCTTCATAGTCTTACTTTTCTGCGCCTTTCACCAAAGCAATTTCATCTGGGGAAGAGGAGATATAGGTGTATTTGCGTTCTGGATGTCCTATTAGCCCATCCACCTGGTCTGCTTCCTTGATCTGAACAGTGTGGCACAGGCAGAGGGCTCGCAGGAACAGCTCCTCACGGCTCTAGGCAGGAGTGAGGGAGGGCTCGTTACCAGCTTAATATCATGCACCGAGTCCACCTCACAGCACTCGACTGTAATTGTCCATGCATATTTAAAAAAAAAAAACAAACCAACACTCTCTCCCAGCTTTTGCTGTATTTACCCAGCCAGGAGCTGAAAACAAAGCTCTAACAAGTCATCAACACACAGAACTCCTACCTTTTCTGCTTTGCCATAATATTTTAGGGGTCCATCAGTCTGAGTGAAGCCATCCACCTCCGAAATGCAGTCTTTGTACTTGTGCCCATCTATGCAGCACTCGATGAACTCCATGCTGTTCTCTGTCAGGGTCCCAGTTTTGTCTGTGAAGACGTACTCCACCTAGAATCAAGTAGGCAAGTTGTCTCACTGCAACCCCAGCCCCACATGATGGGGAAGAAACCCCAAATTTCAAAGAGGCTGGAGCATTTTAGTGCATCTGTACCAATACTGGAGAGGAGCTGCTATCCTAATCTGGCCCACTAAAAAGACAGAGGCACCCCACAGGACTTACACCACCAGGTAGTTGCCACTGCTTTGCTTCTCAAAGGAGCTCTTTTTCAGTCCATTACACAGGTGGCAGGAAGCAGCTTCTGAAAATCTGTTTCCAGGCTCTTTGCTTTGGGCCACTAACTACAAGAATGACATCGAAGCACTGGAGTGTGTCCAAAGAAAGGCAACGAAGCTGGTGAAGGAGCTGCTGAACGAGTCTTATGAGGAGCAGCTGAGGGAACTGGGGTTGTTTAGTCTAGAGAAAAGGAGGTTGAAGGAGATCTTATCACTGTCTACAACTACCTGAAAAAAAGGTGGTAGCAAGGTGGGCATTGGTCTCTTCTCCCAAGCAACAAGAGACAGGACAAATGGAAATGGTCTCAAGTTGGGCCAGTGGAGGTTCAATTAGATATCAAAACAATGTATTCACTGAAAGGGTTATCAGGTAGTCAAACAGACTGCCCAGTTGAATCACCACCCCTGGAGGTATTTAAGGATGGGCAAGACAAGGTGCTCAGGGATATGATAGAACAGTGGACAGGTACAGTCAGACTTGATGATCTCAAAGGTCTTTTCAATCAAATGATTCTATGATTCTCTTAATTTTCCCCTCATCCTCTTTATTAGGTCTGTTGCTAGAGCTCCTAGTGCGTATAGAGCTGGTCTGCTGCCTTCTTTGGGGGACTTCAGCTTGGGGCTGTATTTAGATTAGGCAATGGCTACTCCAAATACATCATCTTTAAAAGGAAAATAAAAAGCAAGAGGTCCTACGCATGTCTAATTGCCCCAAAGCCAGCAGCAGCGTGGCTGCATATGCATTGCATGCCTCGAGAGACAACTGGGCAGGCATGTTTGTCAAACCTTGAGAAGACAGAGGACTTTTAATTTTTAATTGAAGCAGTGAAAGCAAACCACCCCGACATGCAGAGTGCTGCGCCTGATATTCCCCAATATGGAAACAATCGTCATGACCCAATTCCTGCTCTTTCATGCACTATTTATAACCTTATCTGTTTTGCAGAACAAGTAGAATCACATTAAATGGAAAGTGCCACCAAACCAGCTGAAGCTCTGCCCTGAGGGGACCATGGGGGACTGCCACAACAAGGGTTCCTATCAGGGAGTACATTTTCATCCACATTTTCATTCAAGCAGACACAGAGCATGTTCAAACCTGCCCAAGCTCTTCGTTCAGGTCTGAGGTGTTAACCAATGCTCCTTCTTTTATTTCTTCATCGTACATCTCCTTGTCCCAAGAGATGAAGAAAGAGCCCAAGAACTTTTGCATCTCTACCGTAACGTACATGGAAACGGGGATAATAAAATTGAAGAGGACCATAAATGACAAGAAGTCTGTGAACATCCGCAAGACCTGCAAAGGACAGAGAAGATGCAGTCTGTGCCCACTAGACATAACTCAGGGACAGTTTATCACAACTCCTCTAGGGTTTCAGACAGCTTTTCTTCTGAGGTTAAATAGAGAAAAAGAATCTAAAAATGAATACAGCTAAGATACATGGCCAAATTATATTTTCCTTCAATGCAAACTTATTTTCTTCTGCAGACCCACAAAGGTGTAATATGAGACAACACACTGCTTCACAGTGACCTAAACAATGTGTTTTTCAAGTGTATTTCTCTAAAGAGCACACTGCTGCAGACTCATTCTGATCTCAAGTAACTAGAAACAAGAAGCAAGTGCATTGAGACCTGCCAAGCTATGACAAGGGCACAACTGATGCAGTGACACCCCAATAGGTTCTACTCAATAATCTACCACAAAACCAATTGCTACACACTTACGCTCGCTCTTTCAGGGCGACTGCTTGTGTCTCAGCAGGTTTAGGAAGCTGGTTGAAATGGCCTCAATTTAAGTTTGCCTACTCAAAGCTGAAAGATACCTTGCATCCAGTCAAGGATCCAGGTTAAATTAGCTGCTGCATTTCTCTAACGTATTTATTTATGCTTTGCCCGGTTCCACACAAGCATCACCGTGCACAAGCACAACAGAGGTAGGAAAGAAACATCAACAGCACAAGGAAATTATAGCACTTTCAGCGAGGAAACAGGACTCACAGGGCTGGCAGCACACTATCAGATTAAATAAAACTGTCTGAATAAATGAAGCTGGAGGAGGTGCTGAAACACAAATCCACTTACCTTGAATGTCTCCCTCTCTTTTTTAGTCTTTTCATTGTACCAAGGCTCATCATTAAAAGGATTACTCTGCCAGACATATTTCAGAGTCGTGCACACAGTAGCTTTGCTCAATAGGATGCACAAATACACTATCAAGAAAGCGTTGATAGATCTGAAAAACAGTGTTCTTTTTTAAATCCTTGCAGCCATTATTATATAGAAAATCATGCAAAAAGGAACAAGGCTTCATAAAAGAAAGGAAGGGAATTACAGAATAAGTGCTTTTCATAGTGCTGATATCCAGGGTCAGTTCATATATTTTAACATTTCTTTATTTTGTTTTTAAATAAAAGAGCTACTAAACTTCTTGAAAGATCTGCTTAATGAAATATACAGATTTTCTATGCAATCAGGGAGCATCTGAAACAAAAGGCAGCAGATTAAGTGATAATTTTTGTACAAGTCATCCAGGGAAAAACACAAACATAACAGCTTTCACCAATTTCTCACTGGTACTCACTTTTCTACAGCAGATCGTTTCTGAGATTTCCCTTGGTAGTTCAAAGCCATTTTCGTTTCCATTCCAGTATAGACTGCAACTCCTACAGGGTATTAAAGCAAGGCTCATAAGGGACTCATAGCACAGGAGGGACCCAGCTTGCACTTAGCCACAAGGAGCATCAGTGTTTACATGAAACTCGAATCCCAGTCGATGAAAGAGGCATTACCTAAGGAATGTTCAACTACAGAAGCCTCTGAGGCTGTTAAGCAATGAAACTACATATATCCCAGAGCACTGTGCAGGAGCCTAAGGATCGCACACAGTCAGAAGAAACATCAGTCGTCTTTACAGCCATCACCCTCAACCACTAGTGGCTGGGACTGTGAGCCTGGCACACGTTTCCAGCTAAGGATTTGGGAACAACTCCCTGCTCTTCATATCTCAGGCAAAAAAAAAAAGCTTCCTCGGGTGTATTAACAAAACCTGCACAGCTTGGCATTAAATATGAAGAAGCATTTTGCCTCTCCATATTTAATGATGAACAACTACACTTGTCATTTATCAGAACTACTTAAATAAATGATGATGATAACAACAATAATAATAACAATTGTTCACCATAAATCTTCTTGGTATTTTTGAGGGTAGCACCTTTCAGCAACAGGTTTTCAGGACCTAAAGACCTAAACATAAAAGAAGTTATCACATCACTTAAAGAACAGTCAAACTGCTTTATAATTTAGATGCAGAGAGAGATTATAAAGCTAAATAGATTTTTTTAGATCAAATTACTTGATTTGTATGTTAAATACAGTATTGCTCGAGTTTAGTTTTCTCTTATATTTCCATTTCACCTTACAAAGACAATTCTTGGTGCTCAAAGTTCCAAATGTAATGGGGGACAATCAGTAAGTCTTTTGAGGAATAAGTGCAAAATGTTCAGATCTAATATGTTTGAGAACTTAAGTCAATGGCTTATTTTTCTCCCATTTGTGTTTTTATTTCTCTTGAAACCCTCATGATTGACTTGTTGCTTCTAGAGTCTGGATAGATCCACCACAGCATGAAACACAGCCCACACTGCTCTGGCTACATCTGGTTTTGATGACTTATAAATGTTATTTGCTTATGTTTTTTTCCCAAAACATTCTGATCAGTGCTTAAATTTCTGCTTTCCCTCCAAAAACAGTATTTTGCAGTTGCCTGGTTTTTGTTTCCTGTCAGCAGGGAAGGACGTTACCAGGTGGCCCTGCACTGCTTCCCCAAGAGGGTCTCAAATCACAGGCTGGCAAAAGAGGATAAGTGAAGAGGCCTCTATAGGCCTCCCTTAAGAATGAAATATTTGGAATGTTTAAAGAAAAGACACCATTCCCTAATGACGGCAGCACAATTTCAGATTCTTTAAGTCTGATGTGGATGCCCAACCTCATTGGAGGGCCAACAAGAAAACTGCAAGACCAACCTGGCTATGGGCTCTTGGTTGCTTCTGTAGATGATAATTCTTCCAACAAATCTGCAATAGAAGTATGAGAAACTTGTATTAAAAACACATTAATGTTACAAGGAGCTGCTACAGACATAATAAATAAATTCCTTGGCAGAATATGGAAGCAAGCACATAAATGAGTGCATTTCAGAGTTCAATGTTTCGGAGGGGTGGCTGCCCTCAGGACAGGGGGATGTTGTGCGTCCTCCAAAGCCTGCAGTGCTCCCCCAGCTGCCACCCATCAGCAGAGCAGCAATACCTGACCACGCCTCTGGACCCCAGCACATCCCCATTACGGAGTGCAACATACTCCAGCAAACCTCCTTCAAGGGATGTAACCACAAAGACCACTTGCTTGTGGAAGTCATTCAGCCTGATGCATTTTAATTGAGAGAGAGAGCAGCCTAATAGGCACACAGACCATTACTACAGCTGAGCTGACAAAAAGTAGCTCATTACACCATGGCAAGTGGTGCGCCAGGGAGGTTTTACCACAAAGAAACTGAGCCCTGAAGAAGCACAGTGTCGATTTTGCCATCCTCATATGCAAGAAGCACAGCAGCTTATCACTGCCTCAAGAAACCTTTTGGTCTCTGATGGAAAGAAAATGCCCTTCGCTTTGCTGAACTGTAACTTATAAGATCCCCCACAGATGGTGCTCATGTGTTTGCAGGGAGATGACACCAGGCAGCTGCAGGGCTGGAGGAGCAGGATGGGCAGGGAGGAGCAGACTCACTTGTAGAGGTCAGGCTGCGGCTGTTCACACTCGATTGTAGCGGTGAGGGTATCAATAGCTTCGTCCGTACAGAGCACGGTGGTATCTCGCACTGCGTAGTGAGTCTGGGCAGAGAAGCACAGGCAGCTTCACCGCAAGCCCCCAGCAACACTGCCTGCCCCCAAGTTTTATACCCCATCACTTAAAATACCACAATGCAAAGGCTTTTCAGCACCAGCAGCTCACTCAAGCATTTACCCCACTCCCACAAAGCAACCAAAGCGTCTCTCAGCGAATGGCTGAAATCAATAAGCTTAAGAGAAATCATAGGGGGAAGGAGCTGCTGGATATCTGTTCAGTAAGGTGTGCACCAAAAGCACAGCACCCTGGGTTTCCCAGAGGGACTTACTGCTGCCTCATCTGGGTGGGGGAGGCTGCAGGTGCCCCTGGGGTGAAGGGGCTCTGAGGGACCACCAGCCCACCCACTCCTGAAGGTAATTAGAAGCCAGCTCCAGCACCCAGGGATCAGGCAGAGCACCAGCAGACTCCAAGCTATTTTTAGCAGCTGCTGCTGCGAAGGTTCATCTCTCACAATTAACTGGAAAGCCCACGAAGGATTCGCTCGCTGCCTTCCAAGCTCTATTTATAGAAGCTACTAAGAGCTCCAAGTCACGGTAGGCTGCTTTAATCCATCTTCATAAACAAATTCATTAAAAAAGCTTCCTCCACTCCTTACGTTTGCATCCCCCTCCTTACGCATCCTGGGAGGAACTGTTATGTTACACACGCTGTAGTCACGACATTATAAATACCCACCTTGATGCTGCTTTGGTAACCTGCCTGCCTTATTGTATTGAAAGCAGATGCACAAACACACATGCATCTCTGGTATAAATCACAGCTTTTGGGAAGCACAACTCAGAACTGGTTTTGCAGCGCCCAGTACCAAACGCAACCCTTGTGCAGCATTTTGCATCTGCTGCTCTTGTCACCATGGACACTGTGCAATTACTGAGTGATACTTCAAAGCCTCCTCCTAATCAATACCATGATCTTTACATCCTTGGTTTCTTACAGTATTTAGAAAACACATGTTCTTTTAGATAATGTATGACTGAAAATTCACACTTCAAAGACAGAGCTCTAACAAAATCCCTTTTATAGTTCTGCTCCAGTTTCACTTACCAGGCATTTTTCCCATACCTTGACCTGACATGCCCCAAATATAAGAAAAATCCCAGCTTTTTGTCTCTTTTTGATGACAGCTAGGCAGCAGATACCAGTGCTATGAGGTTTCGTGAGTACCTGAGTGAGCTTCCCTCAACCTCCTTTTGCAGCAAAACCTGGTTCTTAATGTTAGACCTATTTCCCCAAATAGCACTTTCTTTTCTATTCCCTCTTCCTCTTTGATCTCATCTTCATCTTATCAGGAAAGAGAAGACACGTTCCCGTCACCAACAGGAGTCTACAAAGCAAGATAAAAACCTACCACAGCACTTGATATAGAAATTCAGCATTACACTTGCAGACTCAAAAGTTAGTAAGAGCCAAGACTCTGCAACAGTAACGTGAAGTCATGCATATAAAATACCTGACACAAATAAGCAACTGTCTATTTAACATGGTTATCTATTTTTAGCCTTGAGCCACTTCAAAGCTCCGCTCCACTCCTCTTCACTAGTGGAACCAGCACGGTGCACAGCACTGCGTCAGCTCCTACACAAGATTTCAAGCACCAATTACAGCAGAAAGAAGTCACAGACCCCACACAATACATATCAGATCACAATGGTACTCCCACTGACTCCAGAGTGTGCCAGGATGAATCGTGTAATTTTCAAGCGCCTTCGACCCTTATTACTGCAGTTGCCAGTATCTGCATAAATATTTATCAAGCACAAACACAACCAAATTTTCATGTCTTCTGATGTAGGTAAGTTTTTGTGGTTGTTGCTTCTTTCCTTACTTTAGAGAGGGGGGGCATGAATAAAGAAAGAAAACAAACTGAAGAGGAGACTCATGCTGAGCAAGACTAATACTGAATTTCACTGCTTGATTAAGGGGAAGGGAGAGAAAAAAAACAAGAATAGATGTTTTTCTCAGGCTAGTGAAAAACTCTCCAACTGAATCCAGGCATACTGCCTCAAAAAGTCCCAGGTCCAGTCACTGGGAAAGCTTGGTTAAATAACAGAGGTATTAGCAGAGTGGAAAGGGAGCTGAAGTAACTGAGGCACCAGACCTCATGATGTGTAGCTGGAGCAGAGAAGCACTAACACGCTTCCCATGATAGGCAATTAGGCAGCGAAGCCGTTATCGATAAATATCGATTCAATTTGGGGCAGCGCCAGCAGAAATGGCTTTCAGAGACAAAATGGAAAACAAAGAATCCCCAGGGCACTCCAGGGCTGACATCAAGCAAACAGAGGGAAGAGCATTAAATACAGCCACAGGGCCATGGGGACGGGCTCTTCGGCAGCATCCTCCACTCAAGCACATGCCTCCCTGCACAAGTGCCTGCTTCAGTGGCAGCTCCAGACACTTAGGTAACCCCTGAGAACCAGCTCCCAAATGCTGCCTAATCCATCCCCGTCACCTTGAAATTGGACTCGCCATCGAGACTCGCTGTAGTGACATAACAAGTCCCATCACTGCTACTTGAGGCCAAAAATATCAAGTCACAAGGGAAGGTCTCATCCGCTTTCACTTCTACTATGTCTCCAACCTGGAAGAAAAGAAATGTTTACATTAAAAGCCCTTTTGGTTCTTATTAGATGGTTACGGATTTAGCTTCCCTCAAAGCCTAAGAGAAATCACCTTGGCTAAAAGGGAAATCAGGGTTCAAGAGATGCATGGGTCCCTGAGCATCACACTCCACAGCCTGACAGGTTGATCCAACCTAGCGCCAACTCAGAGCACTCACGTGGCACAGTATTTATTTCCCTGCTAAATCTTGATAGAGCAAAAGACTCTCTACTTGTCTGAAGTGTGGTGTGATAAATTAACGTCAAAGCTAGCGTACTTTCCTGGTGTCCTTGGGAGAGTTGGAAATAGAAGAGGACTGCCTGTCCCGGAGAAGTGCAAAATGCTGACAGATCTGTCACTTGTCAGCCCTGGTACAGCTTTTGCAAGACAGCTTTTCAAAAGCAATCAAAGAAAGGCTGCTTCACTCCTTAACCGGGAATGGCTCTCTGAGCGTCTCCTCTGAAAGCAAGCACACCAGGGCAGATCTAACAGCAGCACATCCCTCCTCCCCTGCCCTCATCTTCCCATCAGCTTCAAGGATAACTACACACGAGTCCTCTGTTAACAGTTACCTTGATTTTTTCACTCTCTTTCTGCACTTGCTTTGCATTTTCAACAATGAAGACATTGCTTTTGTTCACTTCGTTGTCAGCTCTGTGCCTCAGCCAGTCCTCATATCCCTAGGCACACAAATACAGGCAACACAAACTCGTAACGAAGCAAGTAAACTAATGAAAGAGGATGAGTAAGGACAGAGAGAGAGAAGGAGAGATTAAAAAAATGAATAAATTAAGCAGTCCTCAGACCTCCTTCATGCCTGACAAAACATCAACCAGAGTAGCTCAGACTGAATCAATTTATTTTAAAAGATTCATATGCATATTTGACAGATTCAGAACAGATTCAAATAACACATAAAAATAATCTATATGCAGCGCATGCAATGAGCAGCTAAATTACTGCAACATGTTTCTATTATTCTCAGTGTTGGCAAGAACAGGCTGATAATATGAATAATACACTTAGCACCCTGCAACTCTTTCCTATGGTAACGCAAGACAAGACTCTTCCTCTTCAGTCCTCACTGAAAGAATAAAACATTCAGATTTGAAGCAGATGGATTTTACTCTAGCTCTCCCTTTCTGGCCCCCTGCAGAAGAAACTTCTTTTAGTATTCAGTCCTTCTGTGGAGGAAATTTTAAATGGCACATATGCATACGATAGGAGGAAAAAGATCTTTTACACAGCAAGAAGATGAGGACTACATATTTTCAGGGCTAGTTAAGTGGTTGAACAGAACCTGCACTTTCCATTTACCAACATGTGAGCAGAGTGGGCTATATTTGGAGCACATCTCTGCATCCTGCAAAGACCCGGAGAGCATTTCTAAAACGAGAAGAAAAAGTCAAGTGAAGCCAGAGCTACAGTGCTAACCTTTACTGACCCTCACAGCTTGCTTACAACAATACATATAGAGATGTTTTACATTGCCAAAACAAGACTCAACATGCAGCCTCTCTTGAAAAGCTCCAGTATACACGTCTGACCTTCTGAGAAGGGGTCACCTAACCTACCAGCCCTTTTGGATAACTCCTCAGTATACTCAAATGCACGCTCCTCATTTTCTTTACCAATTATCCCTAAGAGCACATTCCTCTCCCCGCACTGAAGCTTGTACCTGTTTGATAGCTGTGACAGTGATGACAAAGAAGAGTGGGAGGCCACTGGTCACCGGGCTGGTTGGGGTGTCTACTATCACCTGCAAAGAGAAAAAAGCGCACTGTTGGCAACTAGTTTTCAGATAGCAGAAGATACAAAAACTCTAATAATGGGAGGAAAAGGGTGCTCATCCCACTGAGGGTAAGTCACAGCCCAGCAGAGGAGGAAGGGAGGGACACAAGAGAAGGACCAGCACAGGCATCCACCTTGAGAAGATTACATCTCCTTCCTGAAGACCATGGGATGTCCTCAGGTGGGAAAAACCCTATCAAGTGTTGCTTAACACCTAAATTTGATCTTGCTCCAGTGAGGAACAGAAGCATGGATGAAAGGGCTGCTAGGGATGGGCTAAATAAATGCAACTACTTGACTGTGTCAATGCCAACAAGCCTGCTCCCACCATGTGGTGTGCTGGAGAGGACAGAGGATGGATGCATGAAGTGAACACTCCCCTCATTTCTCACTGACCCACAGAAGGGCCACTTCGTCTCTTTGGTAGTGAAGACAGGGTACATCTGAGCCCTAAAACACAGCTGGTTCTAAGAGGGAGGACAGCACTGGTCATCTCGAACCACTGACACAACATCAGCACAAATTATCTATGAAATGCAGAATAGAGCATGAATATTTAAGTAAAACCAGAAATCCACACTTTGTCTTTAAGCTCTCAAATCTGGAGTTTAGAGCACGATTTAAACACAACGACCATATGAAGGCCTTGGGGTGGAAGGTGCTCGCTGCAGCACTCGAGACAGCACTGCAGTAAAGACCAAGCCACTTCAATGTTAATTAAACCTTTGGGCTATGGGAAGCGGCTGTTTCTTTGGATCAGACTTGGCCAGAAGGGTAAGAATGGCAGAGCAGGTTCATTACTGGGAGGGAATAACATAAGAGGAGGACAAGCTGCACCCTTGCCTCACCTTCCATGCCAGGGCACATGGAATTGGCCATTCCTCCACTGTCACTGGAGAAGATGGGAGCACAAGAGGCAGATGTGGAGGGCTGTGATGAAAGGGATGGGAAGCTCAGCACAAAGGCTTTGTGTCCCCACAAAGGGACTTTGTCTCCCTCTGCTTGTTTGTGCTTCTCTGGCACTCTCATGAACAGCAGCATCAGTATCTTTATTGTTCAAGGCTGCTCATAAAAAGCTGTGTTAAAGACAGGGCTGCTCTTATCAGCTGAGAGGAAGCTACATGGAAATTTTTAACACTATGAAATGCTATCCACTGCAATTTTACCCTGCACTATTGGACCCAAAGAGAGGAGAGCCAGAAGATTTTGAAATGGAAGAGAAATACCACAAGAAGAAGCCAGGTAAGTGGTGTACGATCTAAGTAGTGTGAAGGTAAACAAAAATAAGCACAACAAGTATTCTAGGAGAACAAAGTCCTCAAACAGGCATGAAATGTTTACAAACTGAAAGTCTGGTAGGGACCAGACTTTGGAAGAACAGCCTTGAGCAAGGATGACACCAGGTGTCACATGGAAACATCGCATACAGCATGTGGTGCCATTGCAGTGAGTGCCTATGACGCTAAGTTCAGGCCAGTCAGCTAAAAGTTATCTAGCAAAAATTGGACAGACCTTCAGAATGCAAGAAGAACATTAGATTTAGCTGAGAAGAGCAAAGGAGAGGACCTCCTGCTGCCCAGAGGGAAGAGTTCTCTGCACTGGACAAGATGCAGTTGTATTTGTTTAAACAAAAGATACAATTTCTGTCCACACAAATGCTGCATTATAGATGTATGAACACAAATATGAGATGAAGTTCCCAGAATAACTCATTTGTGCATTTGGAAACTGCACTCCCTGCACATACCGTGGCTGGATACTACTCTTCCCCTTTGCAGCTGGTGGAAAACTGAGGGACACACAAGCAACATGCCAGAACATCAAAGGCAGACTCCTTTGAAGTTATTTTTGAGCTGGTTTAAGACCTCAACAGTTTCATTTGGATCCACTTAAAAGTGACAAAATCCTCTTTTTACTTAATAGTTTCTTCCTAATTCATTGTTTAGGAGACTGAAGGCCACAGTTCAGAAGTCATCTCCATTAAAAGGGGCATTTTTTTCAGTCCTGATATCTCCTAAATTAGCTAACTGCCATCAGCACAGTCTGCCTATAAACACACTTGGATTATGAATACTCTAGATCAGACTTTTCCATCAGGATTTTACTTGGTTTTCTTCAAGCACTGCAGTAGGTGAACCAAAGGAACAGCTATTTGGATCCCTCTTAGTGTGCTAATTGGCATTTCATGTTTAATGCATCCACTTTCTCTCTTTAAAACAAGGGCTGAAGTTGGAGTGACAGAGTAACACACATTTTGATAAAGGGTTTCAGCAGCAGGCAACACCCCAAGCGCTGTGGTACTTCACTCCTTATGCAGCAAGTAGGGTAAAATCCATTAATTTTAAGTAATTTAAAGATAAGCACCAACATTTAAGCTATAGATGTCATTTTTCAAGGTATACACTGGTATTTTAAATGACTGGAGTTGCTCTGAGTGTTTAAAGCATTTGGTGTCTCCAGCACAAGTGCCCAGAGGCAGTCACTGTCTTTATATGGCAGCGAGTACATTAGTGCTGTCAAGGTTGTTTTTGTTTGGTTTGGTTTTATTCTAATAGAGCATGAGTGTTGCTCGCTCATTTCAGAGTGCTCCCAGAATAAAACCAAGGAGAAATAGCCAGGCTCTTCTCTCACCTGCATACATTCGTGCCTAAACTGCAACTGGTTTTGTTAAGTATAATCAAGAACATCCCATGTTCCTTCATGGCCACAGGGTCAAGAGAGAAAATGTAATACGGCGTCACTAAATGGCCAGCTACACTAAATGACATCCTGACTCCCAGGCATCGCTTCAATTCAAGGCAAATTACAAATGCAGTCTGACAAAATGGACAAAAACGATGAAATCAAGAGACAGAAGAGAGCCAGAAGATGCCAGGATAAATAGGTCTTTCACGTAACACTGTCAGGAGGAGCCATCCACGGCTGCTATCTCGGGATCCCCTGTTTCCAAGGCAGCCACCAAAAGCACTGCCAGCCACGAGTCTTTACTGTGAGGATAAAATGTTTTAGACACTTGTCTTTTAAACATGAAGCCTAGAAGAGAGCAATATCCCAGACCTGAACCACTAGAACCCCACAAAAGCCACTTAACAGCAGGCTGTCTGTAGTTGCTGCATGGTGTCATTTATTTTTCTGGGGTAGAGTTTTTGATGCTCATTTCAGCCCTAGAGCAGGCTGTCTGCCAAATCCCCAGCCTGAGTATAGGACTTAAATGGTCAGTAAATGCAAACTCCCAAACTCCCTTCACCCCAATACATTTTGACACCCCACTTTTCTTGGCTGACAGAACAGAAAACGAGTACACAGGTTTTCTCAGGATTTGCCTCTTAACTAAAGCCAAAAAGGAGAGCAGAAGATGTTTTCCCATGTATAAATTAGCAAGAGTGGCTTCCTTAAGCTTCAAGTTCCCAAAGCTCATGATAAGCACTTTCTGAATTTCACTGAGCGTAGTCTTTCTCTCTGGCTTGCCTTGAAAACTCACTATAACTGAGACACCTAAGTATCAGATAACTTGAGAAGATACACAGTTATGAAGCAGAAGTAATAAAGTTGATAAAAAATAGATATTAGTTCTGTAGCATCAAAAGCTTTTTCACCTTTTGAGTGATCTTAATGATTAAATATTTTAAATTGTTTCAGTACTCATTCAAGCCATCTCAGACTGGCTCAAATATTTTAACTGTTATTATGCCTTGGACAGTGTGCCAGAGTATAACACAGCTTCCAATTGAAAAAACAAACCAGACAATCCAACCCACTTATAAGCATCAACAGAATCGGTTTTGAATCTCAATTCTTGTTCAACCATAAATAAAGCATCAAAGCTCTTACCTGTACAAGGAAGATGATGAGGAAGTAGAAGTTGGCAATTCTTCTGAACTGCTCAAAAAGGTTCTTTGGGAGGAAGTTCCAGAGGGTGTACTGTGGGGAGAGATGGGACTTACAAACAGACCGAGACATGGCACTTACCGGGGACTTGGGACAGAAAATGGGAAGTATCCACAGAAAACAGGAAAAGGGATTTTCCGTTTAACCCTGTGAGAAGCACCACAACGAGCTGTCTGACCAGCTCTAACGTGCTCCAGGCAAAGGTCCAGATCCCTGCTTTAAACCCGGGAGTGTGATGCAGCTGGATGCTGAGATGCCACCGACCTCCTGTTTCAGCTTGCACTGAAACTCTCCACTGGTTCACTGAACAGTTGGAAGTGTCTCACAGTTATGTCTTGCTTCCCTTCTTTAAGGCATGCAACTATTTCTCTTTCGTCAAAACAACCCAAGCCACACAGCTAAAGATGGTGAAGGGTGAAACATGACAAAAAAAAAAAAACCAAACACCCCAGGATCCCTTTCAGCAAACAAACAACTTCTAGATAAGCATCTGGACAGACATGATTTCATGAAGAGGTAATGTACAGAGCTGAGATTTTTCCACCTCCCCCCCAACAAATTCCAAAAACCACCTTAGAGCTGCTCTTCTGTTAAAAAAAAAGCCACGTTGTCCATACAAATTTCTGATTAGGTTGTGCTTCATTATCATTTTAAGAAGGCTGCTGAATCCTTTGCTTTGGGAAACATGTAGAATTTAAGAACAACATGGAAATCAATGGGTTTAATATCTGATCTTTCATTCTGCTTGGAATAAACAAAGAATAATAAGCAGCCAATTCTCAAGACCAGCATCCAGTTAATTATAAAAAGAGACTGGTCAGGTAAGAAGACTCCACACCTCTTGCATGCCAGGGAAACATCAATGGGAGTGCTACAAGAGTTAAATATTGTTAGACTTAAAACTTTTCCCCAGTATAAACTCAGATAGCACAGAGACACCAAATCAAGTAAAATCTAAGCTATATAAAAAAAAAGAGAGGGACCCCTCCTTACAGCTCAAGTACAGTAACACTGAAGCCTAACTGAATGTTGAGCATCATGAATCCTGAGCAATGTAGTATGTATCCAGCTGTGTTGACAATATTGGATGCCACTTGTTTGATATTTTACTCGAATTGACTTCAAATCTTTTGAAACAGCTTCATGAATGTCATGGAAAAAAGCTAAGCAGAAGGCAGACGGGTGTCATCGCAGTTTTCCATCATAAACAAAAGCTGCATTAATACCATAAGAATGTTTCCCCTTTCATCCAAAGGGATAAACAGAGCATGGTTATTTTTGTCCTATCTCAAGAGAGAAAAAAAAACATGGAACAAAAAAAAAAAAAAGTAGAGGAGTTGTAATTTTCTGTCCATTTAGAAAATAATCCTCACTTCATTTTGCAAATCTGAGTTGCTGTTGTCTTGCACTGGATTACACTTAACATATCCTTTCTTCCCAAAGGGAGTGCTAGAAAACCTTAAAAAAAAAACCCAAATACTAACAACTCAAAACACAACAAATAAAAAAAAATATATAAAATTAACGTATCCATGTGCTTTTCCCTCATTCAGCCTGGAAGACAGAAACTTGTACATCCCCTCATTATGACTGACAGGAGTTAAAAACGACTAACACAGATACCGGAGCCGTAGCATAAAGTGTGTACCAGGATGCTCCACTTGCAAAGGGACCTTTAGATCCATTCCTGAGGAATTCAGAGTTTTCTCAAATTCAAAACCAGCCATCAATTAAAAATCAGGGTGAATACACAACCAGGGAATACCTGCGTGCGCGCAAGGCACCTTGATGAGTGGAGCAAGCTCACCTTGGAGGAGACAATCCTGTTGTCGCAGAACTTCTGTGCCACATACGCATCTGTTTCTGAAACCGGACGGTGCCCAACCACCACGGTGCGTGTACCAACGCGCTTTTCTTCCCCAGCACACTGTTGGAGCAACCAGGAAAGGGAAAAACTAGCTCAAAAAAAGAAGTCCAGTTAATAGCTTCCAGCTTATGAATGCACCACATGGTTTGTTGGAGATAAGGCAGCTGGAACCTTAAAAAGTCACTTCCCTGTCTCCCTCACAGAGAACAAAGAGGTGCATATAAAGTCATTTAGCAAAATCAAGGCATTGTTGAGCTTGCAAGCTGGGGTCCTCACTGCTGCTCAGCCGCTGATCCCCCAGGATCACAGACTATCCCACACACCACCAGGATAGGTCATAGCTCATATCCACCACACTCTTGTTTTATTCAGGATGGCTGCTGCCTGTACTTGCAGCCTGTGTACATCTACCAGGCAATTTTCCCTTCTTTAAAGAGAATCTCTCTTTATCAAGCATTTCAATTTATTAGGAATATAATTTATCTTCTACGTATCTCTTCCTAGTCCCGACTTGGAGAGTTCTTCTGTCTGTGGGTTTGTAGAACAGCTCCGGGCTTTACCCCAGGGACCCCATGGAGGACAATGGAAATTACATCCTCCTTTACACCTGCTTTCCTCTCAAATCTTCAGGTCCACTTGAAATGTCTCACCAACACATTGGTGCATGGAGACTTGGGAATTACCTTAAAAAACTCAAAGGTACACTTCTGCTATTATTCTCTCAGGTAAAAACAGAATAATGAAGCATCACAAATTCCTAAAAAAGACAGACAAGGTGCTGGGGATGCCATCTTACCTTGCCGGGGTTTTGTTTTAAACCAGAATATGTCATGAGTGAATGAAAACCTGGTGTTAGGGGAACCTGACAACAGCTCCTCAGCAGCTGAGAGAAGGATGAGGGGAACCACAGCAAAATAAACTCAGACACAGGGGAAGCAGAGTGGCTCCGTGGGAGAGGCATCCCTTGCACAAAGCCACGGGAGTTACTTGCAACCAGCAAGAAGGGGCTTTAGCAAAGACCCAGCTGTCCCCGTGGCCCTTGCAGGTGTCCCCGGGGAGGTCACGGCACCCAGCAAATTAAACACAGATCCTCCCAATCCAAAAGATCGTGTGTCGAAATAACACAAAGTAAACAAGGTGTCTGAATGTATTAGAACAGTGCTCTTCTGACTACATGTAATTATTAAATGTTGAATATCTAACTTCCTATAACTTCATTTGAAAACCTTTGGAAACCTGTGACAAAGCAAAGGCAACTCAAGTCCCTGCCAGTGCCTCCAGCTCTGGGGAAGGCTCTCAGGTGAACACGCTGTGGGCCTTGTTTCCATCAGCTTCCAGCTCTGCACTGCCCAGCCAGCACAACATTCTTGGTGAACTGGAAAAGTCTACTTTCAAAAGAAAAAAACCTGTGCAACAGTTTAAAAATCCGCTGCTTGTTCTGTCCAAGTTCCACCTTGCCTATAGCAAAGTGTCCCTGCCACAGATACTCGCAGACAAAGAAGGAAACCCAGCAAGAACTGGGAAGCATTTTGCAAGGTTGAACTTAAAATCACAATATAAATTTAACATGGCCATCCAGAACAGATGCAGTGTGGGGAAAAAGAGTGGTCTTAGATCAAGCAAAGTTTTTCTTAATGTTTTTGATTTTAAAACATGAGCAGGGAAGACATTTGTCACTGCTCATGGTTCAAGGGCATTAGCAGGCAGCAGGGCTGCTACACACCACCTGATACTGTCCATACTCCTCTTAGTCTTACTAATCCTCAACCCTAGAGCTTGTTTGCTTTGAAACCCCACCAAGGCAGGTGCCAAAAATGCCAGATCCCTCTCCCATGTCAAGCTGCCTGGCATGGACTCAGTCTCGGATACTCCTGGCATGCCCTGGATCCAGCTCAGCATCCTGCTTGTCTGAAGGGCCTGTCCCAGGCTACTTGTCAAGCTGCAAACAAAACCCAGCTAGAGAAAAGGTACTCTGAAAATAAACATGCTAAGACAGCAAGGCCAGGATTAACTGCTGCTTGGGGCAAGTATAAAAAATGAAAAATAAATTAAAACATAAAAATCAAAGCCAGCCCTATTCATGCACCTGGAGCAGCAGCACTTGAATGGATGATGCTGCACCAGCAGCAGGCTCTGCCCAAAAGAAGCGCCAGCTCTTCCTTTCCCCTGCTCCCCACCCATCTCTGTGGCATCTTTTAATTAAAGAATTGGTTTTACACCATGTCTAAACCCGGTTTGGTGTGCTGACTACTCTCACTACAGCCATCCTCAAACCTCTAGTGCCTGACAGAGCAGAACAAAGTTTCCCACATCCCTGTACCACATCCCAACACCACCTGGATGCAGAGCGAGCGGCAGCCACCAGCACCCCAGGCAGCTGCTCCCACCTCCACCACACACACCTGGCTTCCTGAACATGGATCGGGCAGGTGCACATGATCCCACCTAGGGAATGCCACCACCCCAGCACAGGCCGGCCACCTGTGCCAGCCTCACCACCACCTGCAGCAGCCAACAGCACATCTTCTGAACTAGAAACTAGACTCCAGAAAGGTTTCCTGATGGCTCTGCTACATTACAGAGGTGGCAGCTATGTGTCTCACCAACCTGTGCCCCAGGAGCAAGAGGCAGAGCCATTCACCCACACCACAGTGGAGCCGGGGAGCAGAGACAGACTGTCCCTAAGCCTGAAGTCCCTCTGCATTCCCAGGCAGGAGCTGGATGTGCCTGGTGAGCATCCCTCCAGCGCAGGGAGAAAAGAAGAGCTTCCTGGTAGAGTGGTGGGAAGGAGCAGAAGTAAGGATTTACCAAACATAGGCACCAGCATGTAAGCAACAAGGCTCTGGTTAAGACATTCTTGAAAAAAATATACACAAGTATTTACTCTTCAAGATTATCTGTAGTTAGCCATGGAATACCTGGAACACAGAGCAGGTGAAGAAGAGAAGCCAAATCCTAGAGTCACCTTCCCTGGAGGGGTTTAAGGGACAGGTGGACGAGGTGCTGAGGGACATGGTTTAGTGATTGATGGGAATGGTTGGACTTGATGATCCAGTGGGTCTTTTCCAATCTGGTGATTCTATGATTCCATGGTGTGTCAGCTCTAACCAAGCCCACTACTCTGCTTTTCTACCAAAGTATCATCACAGACTCTAAAGGTGGGTTTTCACCACTCAGCTCCCTTTCACTTCTTTATTTGAAGCACCTCCTGCAAAGATGACAGCAACACCCTCCACAGTGCATCAGAGCCCTCTGTGGAGATGGCAGCTGGAGAAGCCCCTGTTCCATGGTCTAACTAGAGTGCCACCACTCCTGGCTTTTTATGTCCCTTGACCACCCCTCCCTGTCACACCATTGTGCAGCCACACGAGCAGCTGGAAAGCTTCATAACACGTCTCTCCACTTTATTTCACCCCCTTGAAAGCGAGTGCACGCTACGATGACGCCTGCAGTGAGAGGTGTTGGCTCAGATCAGCAATTAAAAGCTCGTATTTTGACAAGCCCACCTCAAACAGCTCGCTGGGTTGCTAATAGATTGCTAAGTCTTAATAATGGCTCTCAACAGAGACTTACGAGGAGATTTAGGGAGTAACTGCCAGGCTTTAGGGAAAATTATAAAATATGCAGATCAGCAGGGAGAGGATTTAGATGACTTTTCCCGACCGCCTTTCATCAAAAATTTTAATTCTGACGGCAAAATAAAGAAGAAAATATTACTTGGATACAATTCAAAGGGCTGCGTCATTGTCTGGTGAGGTTTTATAAAGCCCGTGCTACAAGGTGCAGGAGTCAGTGCAAGCAAAAGCCAGAGCCGCTTCTGCTGTTTAGAGCCGGGCATGCCAAAGGGATTATTTAAGAAAATAAACAACTGCATCCTCCCCACATGCACTTTATCACTTTTCTCTGCCTGAGGCATGGTGTTTGCAGGAGTGCTGGGAGTACGAGAGCTATCTGTAAGAGATTAGCAGTGCCAGACTGCCCACAGCCTCTGGACCGGGTGACGGGAAGCTGCTTTGCATCCTTTAACTAACCCCTGAGGATTTGGGGATGATCCCAGTCCTCTCTCTGCTGTACCGAGCCCCAGAAGAACTCCCAGCAGCGGGCAGACACAGAGCAGTCCCCCAGAATTCAAGAGGAGGGAGAGAAAGAGGTATTTTAGAGAAGAACCACTATCCTGTTTGCATCACTAGCCCCAAAGATGTGGGTGTCTCCTGCAATGTATAGGCTTCAGTTCAGGGTTCCTGCTCCACTGCCCCCCAGTATCTAACCAAGCCCATCAGTGGGTCAGTCTCTCAGAAGAGCATCCAAACCAGATTTCTCCTGAAGGAGCTCAGCTGGAAGACAACAGTCAGAGAGTCAAACACAAATCATAGGAGACAACGATGAGGCTGGCGAAGCTGTTCTGCCAGGAACACCTTTTTGAGTTGGCAGCTCACAATCTATCTTTGCTTCCCACCTCGTGAGGACAGGGACCCAGGCTGCAGTAATAAATAACGGCACCATCGCCACTGGTGCAGGGATGCACGCTCTGCCACGTGCACGGCAGGGCAAAGTGCGGCTGCTGCACAACAGCCTTCCTCATGCCCTGGAGAAACTCAGATGCAGAACAGATTTCTGTTAAATATTTTGATGTAACCCAACCTTCCTGTACTTCCAGCGTTGTACAAAGCTCTCTTATTGCCAGAAGCAGCAGTTATGAAAAGAAGGCATCAGGGATAACGGTTATGTTTTTTACATTGTCCAAATGTTAGAAGCCCATCTACACACATCAATACACGTGTGGAAGGTCAGCTGAGGCTTGAAATTTTGCTATAAACTTTTCTTTGAAGATTTAGGAACAGGTATGATTTGAAGGCATCAGACCAGGGCTAAAAAAGTCCATGGACGCAACTAATGACCCAACATTGTTTACGACTTGAAGCTGCTGGAGCATTACAGAGAGACGGCAGGATTACATTTGCAGCCCACAGCAACTAATGACCCAACATCATTTACGACTTGAAGCTGTTGGAGGCATGATTACATGTGCAGCCCCCAGCACTCCCCAGATTCTTCCCCTGAGTTTGGGCAAGCCTCCCTTCATGACTCTTTTCCCTCTGTGTCCATCTTCCACAAAGATGTCCTGCTCTAACGCAACCGCACCTGCCTGCCTACCAGAGAGGGTCCTCTTCAACCGCCCTCCCAAATTTCTGGGAATCCATCATATCACATGTACAGGACCCAGCTGGCACTTGATAAAAGTTGCAAACCTGGGTAAAAATTACCAAGCCTGGGTAAAAATTAATGGAGTTAAAGCAAGTTCAACTGAAGGGGTGAACCTGTGCTCTGCAGCCACCGTTGACAAGAAGCCACTCTAAGCGGGTTATTTCTAGGGCAGCTGCAAAACACACTGTAATTATAGCCACCATATGGAAAACAAGCATCTGTGCTACCTGCTGGCCCCATTTCCAGAAAAAAATAGTGGCAGAAAAAAACCCAAAGCCACCATTTGATTTACTATAAGCATCTAAACCAGAACTAACTAATCAAAAGAAACTCCTTTCATGTTTGCTGAAGATATCTTCAAGCCACAAAGTAAACAAAAATAACTCATAGAAAAAAAAGATCTAATAAAAACCACAAGCATTTCGAAAAAAAGCCATCTGCTAAAACCAGAGATAATTATACAGAACAAGTAGAAAGCTCAAACATTTGAATGAAATCACAGCTTACATTAAATATATGCAGAAGTAAGATTAAATCGCATTACTTGGCTTAGATCTCAACAATGGTTTAAAGTCTAAGCACTTCTGTATTGTTCCATTTATCATAAAAGTAGTAGAGAAGACAACACGATTTACCAAAAAAAGCCAACATAAAAACACCTCCTCAAAACAGTTTCTTCTGGAGCCCGTTTCATTTAGACCCAGTAGAATCAAGAAAAACACATCCACAATTTTAAAAAGTCTCCATAAGTTTCCCATAACCTCCCCAAACTGTCCTTGGAAAGACGCTCAGGACATCAATCTCTCTGCCCAAACAATATATTTTTAATTGAAATTTTTCTTGTCAATTTTTCTACAATTCTTTCTCCTCAGTCATTTCTATGCAAGCACAAACGCTGCTTTGAGAAACTCCCCCCCCAGTAATTTAGCAGCTCGAACTACTTACCCACATAGACCACATTTTTAGGCTGGTCTCCTGATTTACAGGGAGGACTCCATCAACTGGGATGAACTCCACCGCTCTCCCCTCTGCCTGTGGCCAAGGGTCGATAACGTGCACAGTCCTCGGAGCAAAACCAACATTACATTTAAAATACTAAGAGCCCATAGGTCCATGAGAAAGGGTTGCAAGCAAGCACAGCTCCAAGCTCATTTGCCACTGAAGGGGACTTCCACCGCTCATCCCTAAGCGGAATAGGGAAGGCCAGTACCTTGGGAAAGAAAAAGGTTGAAATTTAAACCAGTATCCCTTTCCTTCCACTGAGGCTGAAGCTCCTATTGATACTTCAAGCACAGAGAGAACAGTATCACCGAAGAGGAACAGTCAGGGGCAAGCCAGCTCCAGCCAAGGTGAAGAGGTAACCACGCAAGCCCCCAGATCAAGCAGAACAGCAACTCTGACCCACAGAGCATCATCCTTAAGGCAAGTTGAGGTGCTTCCAGAGATACAAGGGGCTGCTGCAAGAGCCCATCCCCATGCTCCCACCATCGCAAGGACATGCAAGCTCGCCATATGGGCTTGCAGGAAGGTCACCTTCACCAAGGACGACAGGCTGGAGAACAACAGAGCCCAACCAGGCTGAGTTTCCTGGAAAAGCTGATTTAGCCAATAAAGCCACTGATAAAAGCAGAGAGAGAGAGAAATGGCAAGGCGGGGAGAACAGAGGAAAAGGCTGCTTGAAAGTTTTAAGAAGGGCGGAGAGAGGAAATACAAGAGGTTTTTTCCCCTCAGATAATAAATTTACCGGAGGGCCCAGCCCTCTCCCAGACTCAGGGAATGCCACACACAAGGGTGACAGCTGAAAAGAGCTTTTTTTTGGCATTGTTTTTGGTTCAGTTTGGTTGGTTGTGTTTTTCCTGTGAAGGCAGCCTAGCCCCAAACTGCAACTTCCAGCAAATATGCCACACGCCTTCAGTTCAGCAGCACTTTGCAGAAAATCAGGTTCACGTATGCTGCAGAAAGCCAATCCCAGACCAAAGCCATCAGATATTAATTGGGGTAGAATTGCTTCAATGACACCGTTTTCTGGAAAATCTGTTGCTCTCATTCAAATATAACCACCAACCTTTGGAAGTTTTCAGGATCTCAACTCTTTTTTCCCTGCCCTGTTGGCAGCTGGGGTTATGAAACCATCACTCAACCTGAAATGCAGGCAGCATATCTTTATTTTTAGCAGTCCAGAAGAAAAGTTCGGACAGCATGCTGCCAGCATAAAAAATTCAGGCTCGTAGGAACACTTCAGACTTGAGAACAGAAAAAAGACTTTGAATGAAAGCCCAAATGTTTTGCAGAGGTCAGAAAGCAAACACAACAAGGTCTTCCTGTCTTCAAACTTATTCCTCCCTCCTTTCCCCGGCTCAAGCTGTGCACATATGTTTGCTCATCGGCAGCTATTTTAGTAGGGCAGCAAGCTTTTCAGAGCAGTGATTTGTCCTGGTAAAAATTAAACTAAGAGCAAACTGGGAAAAAACCTCCAAGTTTGCAATTGTCAGTGCTTGCATCAGCCAGCAAAGCTATAATTTGTTGGTTTTCCCGTTGCTTTCTGGTCCTCCAAAAGCCTGAGTTCTTCAGTTACAGAAACAAAAAACCCAAAATGCTATGTTACGCACCTCAGCTCGGTCAGACATTACACTGACCTCTGTCACCTACAGACATTTTGCCCCTTTTTAAGTTTTCCCAGCATTTCAGAGCCAGCCAGCAAACATTTCCAAGAGCAGTTTCTCCCCTGGGAAGCGAGCGGCTCTGGCTGCTGCAGACCCCCTGCCAGGCTCTATATCACTGCAGCAACCCTGAGGCCAGGGCTGGTACCCAGGTCTGTGCACCCCACATCCCCCCAGCACAAGATCTTCCTCAGGGAGACCCTTGAGTTTCCACCCCACAGCTGCTGGGAGGGCAGGTGACCCCAGCCCCCTGCATTGGGTACCTGAGCTCTGAGGTCCCATGCTGCTCGCATGGGATTATACTGGTGCAGTATAAGTTTTTCCACACCGAAGAAGCTGTGGTTTTCTAACACTCCCCTTGCTGTACTGCAGATAAATGTTTCCACAGAAATAGCAGAAAATACAAGGAGGAAAACAGGGAGAAATCACCTACTTCATCCCTTGCTCCACAGTAAAATCAGCTCCACATGCCCCAGACCCGGTCTGGAGTATTTTCTTCTCTGGATGCTATAGTAACCAACAGATTTATCCCTGGGGCTGCAGACACAGTTACACTAGGACACTGGATCAGTGCAATCCACCCAGTCAGGAGAGAAACTCTCAACATGTGGCCTAGAATTGTTTATCTCCAGGAAATCCTTTTGGCTCCTGTTCCTGCCGGGCTGGGTAACGTAGCTGCAGCAAAGCACACACAGCCCAGGGCCAACTGAGCACCCGCACCAAGCAACACCAGGTTTTGCACCAGGAGGGAAATCTGCTTATTCACAGGGACCTGGAGACAAGGTCTGAGCTGGCCCCGCAATGCCAGGCTTAGTGCACGCGGCATTTCTCTGTGTTCCATCCTGGCACCATCAGCTGCAGAAGCCATCCTGAGCTGGAGAACAGGGCAGCATCCCGGGAGATGACTCACAGCCACTCGCATCCTACCAGTCATTGTCCCTAGATGGGCACCAGGATAACGGCGTTCCTGCTCTCACAGTTAAGACAAGCGCCTTCACCCAAGGTTTCCCCTGTTTACACATTTGATCTTCCCACCCTGCACTTACTGGAATGGTACTCGTCAAGTGGGAAGTCACACTTCCATCCATTCAGCTTCACTGGAAGAAGCCGCCTCATGGAAATTTTGTACTCTATTATTTTTATATTAAATATTAATTTGGCGGATGCAAGGATAACGGCTGCCTGGGCATCACAGCTAATTGTACCGCACTCCCTCCCTGAGCAAACATTTATAAGTAGAGGTGAGCTGAAAGGAAGGGGGGGGGGAGGGAAAATGAAAAACAGAATAAAAGCCTTCCACAACTGGGACTGAACAAAACTAGCATGAAAAACACCACTCCATGAGCCAAAAGAAAATAAAAAACAAATCAATATTGCATTTTAAGCTTTGCTTTTGCTGAGCAGGTGCCTCCAGCACAGCCTGAGCCTCCGCAGCAGCAAGCAGTGCTCAGGACCTTATCTCACCCCTGGTCCCTACAGGCAGCAGCCACATGGCTTTCTGCAAACACTAGGGAGAAATTACACAAAAACCATAATAAAAGATGGGAGGGCTGCTCACAAAGTGGATTTTTTTCCCCTTACATTTAATTTCCCGGCAGTGAGATTTTCTTTTTCCTCTTAAACCAATTGAGACCCGAGCGAGGGAGCACAGCGTCGCTGCAGTCTAGCCATACTTTATTTTCATTACTGCTGAAAAGATCCTGGATTGCAATACCAAAGAAATGCTTGAAATTGTCTCGTCTTGCCTGTTGCACATCTTACTCAGCTCTTCTAGATCCTGTACTGTACAAGAAAAATCAGATCCTTCTGTTTTGCAATTTTGCCAGAATACTGCAAACAAATTACATCCACCAAGTAAGTGCTGCTTCTGTTTCTCACTTCAACAGTCTTATAAAATCTTATTGAAGCGTACAGCATACTTTAAGGTAGGGCAGACAAAGACTGGTTGCTGATCCTTTGAAAATACACAGCTAGAAACTGCCAAGCTCTCCACAAACCACCCAACGAAAGCAAGGCTGGCCCAGACCAAGGGTCCTTTCATTTACAGATCCTGCAAAATTCACCTGAAATCACAGAGTGAAAAGCCCTCGGTGAAGCATTGCTCATTCACAGGTGAACAGGAATCTTGTTCCAATAGTGACCCAAAATAATGAGCTGGATTTTTTTCCCAAAATACCCGGCTACGATAGCCTCACAGGTACCTATCCATCCTTTCTGCTGCAGGAGGAAAACAAAAAGCCCTTTACAGCCTGATGAAAAATAAGCGCATCAAGCATTTATTAAGGAGAACAGGACAAATGCCTTTGAACTACAAACGCTATCAATTATGTCTGGATGTCAAGAGTGGGAGTGCTTTTACACCAAACTGGCTTTGGTAGGAATTCTACCTCAAACAAAATTACTTAAGTTTGGGAGAAAAAAAATGACTGAAGTTAGCAAAATGCAACAGATACTCAAAAGAGAGATAGACACACGGCAAATCATGTGTGGACGTAATTGTATTAGGAGCTAAAAAAAGATTTTTGTACAAAATATTGGTTCCAAGCAGTATCCAGAGCAGCAAGCATCCCTATGACAGTATGAAAAATGATGGAGGGGAGGAAAAGCACAACCCAGGACTGATTCCCTTCCACCAGCAAGCACCTGCTAGCGCACTGGCCGGCTCCTCTCCCCACCCAGCCCCCCTGCCCTCCCTGCGGGCACTCAGCTCAGCATCCAAATGCACTTTGCAGCCATCAAAGTGGTACCTTGTGCCAACCACAGGATGGCAGCTCCCTGGATCTTGGTTAAATCCAAGAAAGAGCCCATAAGCTCTTTACCACTAGATGATCTTTAAGGTCCCTTTGAACCCAAACTATTCTATGATTCTAAGCAAAATTTAATATATCTTTATTGCACCTATATATATTGCATATATGTATATTTAATGTGTCTATATTGCATACATGCATATTTAATGCACATATATATAAGTCACCACAGCCTCCAGGCAGAACAGGCTTTTCCTCAGCCAGCAGCTGTGCTGGTGAAAGGCAGGAGCCAGAGGAGACCTTTTAAAGCAGGAAAGTTTCACAGTTTCCCCAGGCTACAAGCTAGTTCACTAAGCTTTAAATCAGCTTGCCCCTTAATGCACATCCCCCTGCAGTGTACAGGCAGTACCAGCATCATTCTCCTGCCACGAAAGGGTGATGGCATCCCATAACAGCTCCATGCATAAGTCTTGGAGCCAAGTTTATTACAAAAAGCAGAATACTAACTGCCCAGATCAGATGTTAAGCAGTTCGGTGAACAACCTGCTGGTCAGACAGTGCATAATTCAAAGCAATTCAGCCAACTGCAGTGCGATGGTTCACTGAGAGCAGCCAGGGCTGCCTCATCGTCAGAGAGCCAGCCTGGGGCAAGGACTCACAGGAGAGAAATCATTAAATAATAATAATAGAAATGCCTTACAACCATCAGCAACACGAACAGTGGTGTCCTTATTACCCATTTCCAATGAGTAGGACACACTTTCTGACTGGCACCGTGTCCCTGAAGGCCAGACACAGTCTGAGCACCGCATGCTTCGCTGACGTGTCCTTCCGTACAATGCTTGCTGCTCCCAGTGATGCAGTAGCATGAGGCTCCTGAGTAGCATCTATCCACCACCAGTTAGCAAAAATACAGTCGTGAGCTGCTCAGGATCAGCCCTGCCTGCAGCCCAGCATCTGCACGGCCCCCATAACTTAAAGAAAGCTGCAAATCTCTGGGCAAACAAGGGATAAAATACAAAAAGACACAGAACTTTAGTAGTGCTTCGCAATTAAAATAAGGAGGGGAAAAAAAAAATACTGCCTAGCTGCAAGAGATGAGGAGGCAGAGGCTGTGGGCGATGAGCAGCAGGGTTCTCCAGGCTCCCGTGCAGTGGTTAAGCATCATCTGCAGAGCTCAAAGCCCAGGTCTGGATGCCGGGGAGAGCTCATGCAGGTCAAGTCTGCAACACCCTGTGTACAGCACTGGCAAAACCTGCTCAGCAAAACCCAACCCATCCTTCCCAATGCCACAGTTCAGCAAGCATATAAATATTTCTGAGATAAGCAATGTGAAGCAGCTTTCAGTCTAAACCCACGGGTAAGGTATTTTTCTAAGACCAACTGGGGGTAGCCTAGCCGGCACAGTGCAGGAGCTGCAGCCTGCTTCCCACCGTAAGCTAACTCGCTTCTGCTGGAGACCTGGGGGACACTTTGGGGCAGAAGGCCACCAAAGCGACTGGCTGAGCAGAGCCACATAGGAAAATCTCTGCGCTGCATTCCAGCCTCAGCACCCACTTCCTACATGCAGCTAAACACAGGAAACTCCCTTGAAAAAATCCCCCAAGCAAAATTTCTCAGGGAAAGGCAAAAGGATTAATACTGCACCGATTCACCCCATGTCCAATTCCTTGGAAAATTCCCACTTCCCAGACACCCAGCCATTCTGGGCAGCTCAGTGACTCCCTTACCCTGCCTCTACGATCCCAGCTCCTCCATCTCAGCTGCAGGTGTCACAAGGGACATCCACCCACTTGGCTCTCCTGGTGCTTTCCCAGCATGGAAGACAGCAAATCAAAGTCTCCCAAGGGGACGCAGAGCCCTGCACCTCCAGGAATTAGCAGCCAGAGTCTTTTTTTCCACTGCACACTGCTGTAGATAAGAGATACAAGTGTGGGTACCCCGTGGGAGGAAGATGCTCACAGGGACCCAACCTGCGCTGCTAAAAACATGGTCACTGCCCAAACAACTTGTTTTGGTGTGAAGGTTTATTTTGCCTGACAGACTCCATTAACAGTCTCTACCAGCTTTGTTTTTGCTTTTAGCTAACATTTAAAACCAAAAAAATCTCTCCCATATAGAGGACATCAACAGTTACAGCCAGAGAGCAGCAGTTTTAATCGGAAAGGAAGTGCATAAACCAAAGGCAACAGGATGAAATTAAAGGCAAGGCTGAAAAGCCTGCTATTAATAGACAGCCTGTTTGCTTTTACGATTTTTATTGTTAAAAGCAAATTACCATGCCTTCAGCTGCAACTCAGTCAGCTCTGCTCGGAACCTTCCCTGTACAACCCAGACAATCATTATTATTCTTAGCAAAATATCAACTGGAGACAAAAAAGCTTCGAGTAAAGAATAAAATACAGCTTTGAGATGCACGTAATTCTCTGCAGAAAAGTTTCTGCACACCATAGGGTTTAATTGGCAGCATTAAGGTTTGATCGGTGCTTTCCAGTCCCTCCTTACAGTGATTTCTAACTTCTCCAAACTTCAACTGCACACATGAATGTTTCCATGCAGCTGCTTATTCAAGGAGAGTTTTTTGTTTGATTTTTATTTATTTTTAGCCAAATGGTTGGGCCATTTCTGGGAATAAAGCTACAGTAAATTATTATAATCTGGGAATAAAGCTTTGCAATGTTAAAGAGGAACAGTTACAGGAATTTGGGAATATCCTGTGTCCCATTTTCCATGGTAAAGGCATCAATAAGGGGTTGCAGCCCTGGGGAAGCGCCTTTTGCAGCTCCAGGTTCCCAATTTGAGCCTCTGCTGTCTTCTCTGTGGTCAAGCATGGGCTGCCCTGCGGCTCCTATAGGGGAAGTGGCCCTGAGCGCATGAAACGCCGTTATCACGTTAAATACACATTATAAAATACAGCAACACTCCCAAAAAAATTAAAGTTGCCTCATTAAAACCCGTGCTCTTTGAAGTGTGGGATTTCTCCATGCAGAACTGCCACCCAGTGTCACGGAAACGTCCCAGCCATAACCTTTGCTGCTTCTGGGGGTTTGTCACATTAATGAAAGCAAAACGCTTCACGCAGAAATTGTCAGTTAGGTACAAGGTATCTGACATGCAGCCTCACTCTCAAGGTGTTAATATGGCTTGAGCAGGGGAAAAAAAAAAAGCAATTCTCAAGGCTTCCAACTTCTACCTATGCTCCTCTTTCTTATTAGAATAGGAACCGCAATCGCACACTGTAATGTTTGGTTCACGCTCTCTAGAAAAAAAAAGAAAAAGCTAGCATGAAAGAAAATCACAGATGTGCTGTGTCCCAAAATAGACTTTATTACACATTTGCTGCAAAAACTGAAGATAAGAGCGTAAATCAGCATCCTTCACTCCAGACTCAGACGTACTCCAGCATCACTCCGAGCCGGGTGGGGTGGGCAGCAGCTGGCAGTCATCTGCCCCCACACTACAAGGCGCACCAGGGGCTCTCCCAACCCACCAGCACAGGAATTTATTCCCCTTCTGAAAAGCTACTTCGACTGTCTCTCATTTTCTGCCCTTTCAATAGGTCTCAGTGAGGGTATTTTCCTGCAGAGCACCAGGTAGGACCAGCCCCACAGGGCTCATCAGCATCCACCGCCTGCCCTGCTCCTTCCCAGCTCGAACCATTTGCCCAACCTTCAGCACACACCTCTTGAGTCAACACATAGAATAGCCAGGTTGGAAGAAACCCACTGGATCATCGAGTCCAACCATTAACATGCTTTCTCCAAGGTCTTCCTCCTGCCTCAGTTCCTCCCCACCCGGGCCAGGCAGGGCTTTGGGGACACACAGGGACAAACTACCACGTGCTAGTCCTCCTTACAGCTCTGCCTGCCACGGGGCATCCTAACCCACACTCCTCTCCGTGGCAGAACAAGCCTGTCCCTCTGGGTGTGTGGGGCTGGGGGGCACTTGGGATGAGACAACCTTCAAAAAAAAATCCAAAGGGGCTTTGAAAAACTATAGCAGAGCCCTGAATCCTACACCAGGCACCTCTCGTCTGTGTGTGAGCCCCAACCCACAAGCATAGGGTCAGTCCCCACCCCGCCACTTCAGGAAGGGTAAGGGAATTTGTGACACTTGCAAGCAATTTAATGAGAGAAACAGAGCCCAGGGTGCCTGGCTGGGACAGCCCCCAGGAGAGGACAAGCCACAGGTGACATTAAAGCTTGGCCTCAAGTGCCTGTCCTCTGCAAACCTGCTTTGTGGCAGTTTGCAAGCAATGCTTTTTATTCGGATAAAATGAGCCCCAGATGGAAAAGCTCCACATGAAAGCAAGCACCAAGCAGGCAAATTAAGAGTAGCAGTTGGCTGCAAACGCAGCTTAGGGCTGCACAACGCAAACCCCCTTCACCTTCCTTACCATTCCCTCTGCTATGAAGCAAGCAAGCCCAAAGCATTCCAGGGGGGAAACCAAGGGACACATCCTGACCTGGGGGAGCTGAAAAGTCCCAGAGAGAGGAGGGCGACAGAGGGTGAGGGACCCCACACAGCCCCCTAACCAACCTGTGGGGACCCTCGTCACTGGCAGCAGTGCAGCAGAGATGAATGGAGACCCCAGCAGAAGACCAGCATGAGAATATCATCACCAGCTTAGAGCAAGGCAAAGGCACTCAGTCACACTGTGGGTCCAGCCCAGGGACAAGCACTGCATGCCCACCCAAGAAACATCTTCTTTCTCCCAACATCAAGCAAATGTTCTTGAGAGCCAGCAGCTCACGATCAGCCCAGCACTTGCTAAACACCAGGGATTTACCAGGGCATGGGCTGCAAAGAAGATCAGGCCCCAAGGTATTTAATTAAAAGGGAATAACACAACTAAGGTCCTGTTGTTAGACACAAACACACAAATCCCACTTTGCTCGCAGTTACAGACTGTTTGTTACTTTCCTACTTATCCTGGGTTTTAAACAAGAATAGGAAAATAGCTGAGTAAGGACCTGCAATAACTGTAGAGTCAAGAGACTCCGGTGGGATCGCCACAATGGATGGGTGCCAGCCCATAGGCTCAGCCTAAACCAGGCACCCTGAGAGGAGGAAAAGCACCCTGGGCTGCTTCCCTTCCCAGCTTTCCTGCGCCATGAGCAGGGCAACAGCTCCCAGGGCTCACTTCAGACCAGCCTCACATGAAAGCAAATGGAGGGGGAACTGGAAACAACAGGAGTATCAGCTTTTCTGCATTTCCTACTTAGTTCTCGCAACAGCCGAAATCGGCAGCCATCCTGCTGTGTCAACAGAGCTGTGGTGCGTAGCTGTGGCCCAGAGCTACAGCTGTCCACACGCTTTAGAAGAATCCAGGAGAAGTAATTAAGGTAAAAAAGCACATTGTCTTTGATGCACGACACAGGGATCAGTGCTTCTCAGGCGTCTGCCAAGGGAGTCTTGAAGTGGGCTGTGCTCACCTCAGTCCTGCAAGGAGCCCGGCACAAGGAGATGGACCCAAACCCATCCCTGGTCATCAATACACTTCCCCACTCTACCGCCACATCCTCCCCACAACTACTGTAATAGTAGCATGAGACTAAAAATAAGAATCCAATACCAGAATCCATTTCCAAAAAGGAACTAAAGCTATATTTCAAGTTGACAGTATCTCTTGAAAGCGGATTAACCATGGCAATTCAATCCTGCCTCTCCACAGCGATCTCAGCCCCAGTCCTCTTTCAGCAGGAATGATTTCAGTGGTGTAAATTGAAGTTCAGAATCCAATTTGTTTCTACAGAGAGCATCAGTCTGTACTCTAGGGTAGCAGGGCAGACTGCGTACATTGCTGTGCCTTCCTTGCTCTTTTTACCATCCCGTTTCATACCCTATCCAGGGTAAAAAAAGTATATGGGAGAGAGAAAGAGAGCCACGTAACAGTCATATTGATAGGGCAAGGCACATTCATTATGCCTAAGCTGTGAAATACATCTGAAAAGGGGATTTTTAATATCCGGTGGTATTTATGAGTCTCTCGCAGAGACCGCACAGTGAAGAGGTGACAATATTCATCTGAGTAGCCCTATGGGACCTTAAGTGTCAGATAATCTGCAGCCTTTATTAACTGCAGTGACTTTTCTACAATGATGCTGCCACAAGACAAGTTTCACTTGAAGCCCTGTGCTACCCATACAGGACCCAGGGCAAGACAGCAGTTTGGGGATGTGTCCATGGAGATCTCTGCAGGCTGTCCCCTCCTCCCACGGAGCAGGAACAGACACAAATGTCCGGGGGGACCCTGCGGGGCTGGGGCAGAGCCACAGCAGCCTGGAGGGTGGTGGGAGCTGCTATCTGCCCCACACCAGGGGACCCATGCCACATGCAGCAGTTTGATAACAAACACAGCTCATTGCTGCTCAAACACCACTCACAAAGCCAGCAGGTGGAAAAAACATCTAAAGGCCTTAAACAATGCTGCAGATGCCCTGGTCCTTGAGCAGAGCTGCTCCCCTAACCAAAGAACTAGTTCTAAACTTCCAAACACATGCTGAAAAAAAACAGTTCAGCCCTGAACATAGCAGTTAGAAATACCTGGGTTCAGTGTTCAGGACTGTTTCTCCTCTACTCCAGCGGGCATCACGCCCCAGCAGTGGTGCATGTCATCTCCACAAGCTGAGGGACTGAGAGAGGTGATGGAGATGGTGCAGAATCACTAGGCGCTGCAAGGGTCACGCTTCACGCATGAGGAGCTGAAGCACAGACAGGCACCTCCATGGGTACCTGCTCAACGGAGGCAGCCACCTAAAAACGCTTCTAGCTGAACCCAGTGGAGATGCTTCATATCCCAAATGCCCCCCAGTAGAGAAAAACTCCTGCAAGGTCTGGGTGAGAAGCACGTAACACAAGGCAGAGCTAAATTCAAAGTCACTGAAGTCAGAAACTGAGGGCACAGAGGTTAGATCTGATACATTTGTTCCTGGGGCTGCCAAACAATAGTTGCACTAGGTGTGTTCTCTACAGGGCTAACCCAAAGCCTGCAACAGAAACACAATCTACAAATAGGAGAGGCAACCCCTTTCCCCCCCCCTACTCAGAAGTGCTGCAGAGCTACTTCCCGGGCTCAAAGAGGAGGTTAGAGTCCCTTGTGCAGAAAGCCTGGAAACCTGGCACACACAGCTCGCTCCAAATCAGAAGTGAATATGAAAATCCATCTCTGAGCGGTTCTGGCCTTGCGGGCGGCCGCAGGCACAGCCCATTATCCTGGCAGGTAGGAGATGCAACTCGCCTCAGGAAAACAGCTCCAAGGGTGGAAAAGCTGCCCGAACAGCATCCGCCTGCTGCTCCAACTCCACGAACTTTGTTAACTACGCACTGCGCAATAAATGACACTGCTAAACAAACAGAAGCTCCAGAAATTATGTTAAAACACTGGTTTTACCACACTTGCTGCGGAAGAGGAGGCGGGGGAAGAGTAATTACAGAGTTGAAGCCAAGCAATGAGGTCACGGTGAAATCTCCGAGTAGCTTATGTGGCACCGGGAGGGGTTTTTAACGTATTTAGGGGACAAAAATAGGGGCAGCACTCTGAGAGCTGCCCTGCAGCTCGCCTAGTCTGGAAGCGGGAGATTTGGGGTGGGTCTGAGAAGTCGCCTCCTCTAGGGGGTTTTGGAGGGGGGGTAAATAAAATAGAAAGGTTTGGTCTCTTGCAGCAAAAGCAACTTCTCGCAAAGCAGCCGCAGCGCGGGCAGGGCCCTGCCGGGAGGTTTCGCAAGGGAGGGAGCTGCAGCCGCGAGGATGCGTGTCCGTCCATCCCCCCCCCCACCCCCAGCAGAAAATGAAGAGGGTAAGAACGACAAAACCGCTGCTAACGAAGCGCCCGCCGCCCCCGCGGCTGCCCCGCACTCACCAGGCGGCTGAGGCTGCGGCGCAGCATGGCGGGGCCGGCGCTCACCGCCGCATCGCTGCTTTCCCGCCCCGCGGCGGGTTCGGCTCCGCTCGGCAGGGTTCGGCTCCGCTCGGCTCGGCGGGGCTCGCAGCGCTTCCCCCGCGCCCCCAGCTCTTGTCCCGCCACCGCCCCGGAGGCGGCGCTGCCGGCAGCGAGGCAGCCTGGGAGCTGTAGTGCCGGCGGCCCGCGGGCTCTGAGCGCCCCCTCGCCAGCCCCAGCGCAGCGTGGGGAGGGCGGGGCTGGCTCCCAGAGCTCCCTCTGCCTCTACACAGCGAGCCAGAGTTAAGATCTACAGGTATCTCTCCGGCTGCGCGCCCGCTGTTGTAGTTCATAGAATCACCAGGCTGGAAGAGACCCACCAGATCGAGTCCAACCGTTCCCATCAAACACTAACCCGTGTCCCTCAGCACCTCGTCCACCCGTGCCTTAAACCCCTTCAGGGGAGGTGACTCAATCCCCTCCCTGAGCAGCCTGTTCCAGTGCCCAATCACCCTTTCTGTGAATTTTTTTTTTTCCTAATGTCCAGCCTGAACCTCCCCCGGCAGAGCTTGAGGCCATTCCCCTGTCACTTGGGAGAAGAGCCCAGCTCCCTTCTCTCCACAACCTCCCCTCAGGTAGTTGTAGAGAGTAATAAGGTCTCCCCTCAGCCTCCTCTTCTCCAGGCTGAACACCCCCAGCGCTCTCAGCCGCTCCCCTTAAGGCCTGTTCTCCAGCCCCTTCACCAGCTCCTTTGCTCACATATATTTCATGAATAAAAACTCGATTGTGTGTTTCCTTCCACAATATGAGCCTTTCCATGGGGGGGGGGTGTGAACCACTGTGGGTCTCATTATTGTTTCCCACTTTTGGATGCAGAAATTCTTTTGGAGTCAAGCCTTCCTCAGACCTGCAGCAAGGATGCTCAAACTCAGAGATGAGCCCAATCCAGGGGTGCTCCATATATTGGGGAGCCATGGGGCAACATCATGCAGCAGCAGCCAGGCGTGACAAGAAAGTAGCTAATGAAGAGACAGATCTGTAACCGTAGGAAAACCAGGATGGTTCTTTACCCGCTCCTTCAGTAACCCCAAATCACAGAAAAAGATTCATAGAATAGTCTAGGGTGGAAGGGACCTTACAGATCATCCAGCTCCAACCTCCTGCCATGGGCAGGGACACCTCCCATCAGACCAGGCTGCCCAAGGCCCCATCCAGCCTGGCCTTGAACAGCTCCAGGGATGGGGCAGCCACAACATCCCTGGGCAACCTGTGCCTGGGCCTCCCCACCTTCATGACAAAGGAAAATAAGTCAGAAAGCAGATTTTGAGAGAGCGCCCAAGCACTGGGTTTTACACATTGATACAGAATTGTAAAGCCAATTAAGTGCAAATGATCCTTGCTAACGGGGGCTTTGCAAGGCAAATGTAACCTGGTTGTGACCTGCAGGTGCTCCTCATTCCCAACAGCCTCCCTTCAATACTCAGCAGCTGCTCAATGGTATAAATAGAACTTTGGGCAGAACCAGCTCCTTCATGGGGCTGGGGCACAGGAATCAGGATGAGGAAGGATCTTCAGATGTGGCTCTTCTCTCCATGTGTTGAATGAAAGGTAAAAAATTAATAGGTTTTCTGCCCTAGAGTGGCCCCTGGGGAGGTGACACCCTCTGCTCCCTGTTTTTCCCACCCTCACACATAAGGCAGGAGGTATCACAAGTGAGCTGGTCAGGCTGCACTAAGGTGTGATGCGCTTTCTCAAGTTGTGCTCCTGCTGAAACCTGAGTACAGATGTATAGAATTAAGTAACTAAACAAGAGCAAGAGTAGTGGATTCCAAGCCTTAGAGTGGGCATTTGGGTTGATAAAAGCCTGGAGTGGATGTTATTCTGAGCTCAAAGTTGTTTATTCTGCACACTTTCTCACACCTGCAGCCCCTACCCTCTGACTCAGGTGGGCTGGGTGTCAAGGTGCTCATGTGGCAGTTCCCAAGCCAGCCAGAAAAAAGGGAGAGTTGGGAGATACTCTTTTGCTTTCTGGAGAAGCAAAGCAGGGCACTGCTGCTTTCCATGAGATCATTCTAACTGTCCAGAGGGAAAGTGCTGGCATGGTATTTGGGCAGCTTCTGCCCCCTCCAGCTCTCAGGGGCTGCATCCATTGGATAATGAATGACCATCTACAGGGGTTCTTTGGGGGTTTTGTTCTCAGTTGTAGATCCTCTGTTGTATTACATTAAACACAAGCACTAGAGTGTTTGTTGTCACCTATTCTGCACACTTGTTGGAAAAAACAAAGCTTGATTAGGAGAGAGGAATTCCCCAAGCTTCTCTTGATTGCTTCGGAAGATGCTATTAAGACTTTGCAAGGAAAGAGGAGATAACAAGGAGTGGAAACTGAGAACAGAATACAACCTCCCCTTTCCAGGTGACAGGAGCCTTGTTGGAGACCTCATTGCTGGCAGGAGGAGGAAGGCTATAATCAAATTTATTTAATGAGTGTATTTGTCTGAGGGCACAAGGGAATGTGCTGGAGTCTGAGGTATATACATTTGTCACATCATGTACCATATCTACTCACTGAGGTTTTTTCCCCACTTGTTACGAAAATCTTGTTTTCAAAAAAGGGAAATTCTTTTAACTAAGATTGGTAGTGTTTCTCTTTCATAAGTTATCACTCTGCAAGTCGCTGCATATTTGAATAGGTGATTTCAGACTCTACAGGGAAAGTGCCTCTTGAGAGAGGCTATCAGTGTATTAATTAGAAGGGCTTTTGCTACAGAATATCACTGGCTATGGGGTCAAAAGCCAATTCATTAACCAGAAGCTTTCATTGTAAACCCTTCTGTAGCAACAGGAACATAGGCCTTGTCTGTGAAGGGAACTTTCACCTTTTTAAACTGCGTTTATATTTCTGTGTGGTTGAGTAAAGCAAGGCTTTAGACCAAATCCCTGACCTGTGGCATAGATTTCAGTTTAGTCTTATTGCTTTTGCTGAAAATTGTTCTTTATTTTTCTTTGGTTTCCTGTATTTGGCTTTCATAAATTTAAGAGCACTATTGCCATTTACATAATAATGCCAAGGTTGGAGCCTTCAGAAGAATTCAGGTGAAACAAGCATTTTCACATTCTGAAATTTATAACCTTACCAGCCATGTCTACCCATCACAACACACTTAAAATATTCTTTGATATTGATTCGACCTTTGTTGTTGTGTTGTTGGGTGACTAAGCCCGACAGCCAGCAAGCACAGCCTCACCCAGAGGGTAGTTTTGCAGCCCCTGAACCCAGAACTGCCCCTCCATCCTTTTAGCAGCACCTAGACCAACCTGTATCCTCTTCCCTCTGGGCTGGGATAACACAACTGGAAACAACACTCAGCTGAAATGCTTCCTCAAGGGAGCATCTCCCTGATCCAGAGGGCAGAAAACATGAGAACATTTGTTTCCACAAAAATCACCAAAATTCAGAGAGATAAGATGCAACCTAACGAAATCTGCATTTTCAATTATGCTTGACAGTACTGCTGGGTAATAAATCAGCTTTTCTTGGAGCAATATCCTCTGTAACAGCACAGGGTAGGGAGTTCTGCTAGTGCTCTTCCTTGCCAACAGCCTCAAGGACCTCCAGGAGCAGATGGGCTCTTTGACCCCACCAGGCAGAAGCCACTATCACTTCAGCAGCCAATATTGCTCCTATTTTAAAGGAGTCTTCTCCCTTGAAACCAAGCAAAACTCATCTTGTTGTACCAAAACTGAAGCCAGAGAGCAGATGAGGGCTTCTAGAGACCTGGAAAACAGATTTTTTTTTTTTCACTTAGCTTTTTTAAAGTAAGAATAGTACCATATTGATTTTACTAAGGCTAAATCCAGTCACATTTGCTCTGCTTAAGCACCCACAGTCTGGCAGTTTTGCACAGCATGATATACCTACTTTCTCACAGAAAGCCTGCCCTGGGCAGCACCAAAATAGCAGTTAGGTGTTGGAGAGGCAGGAACCCACTGGGAGTTTTTTTAACCCCATTTATCCCTGGGCAGCAGTAGGTGGGTCGGTGAAGGCTGCTACATCCCAGCTGAGCAAGGCAGCCTTCCCAAGGGGATAGCTAGCACTCTTCTCAGTCCCAAGTGCAACCTTTCCACTATTCTCTCTGCAGCTGTTCTGTTACTCACCTCTCCACACAAAAGCCTAACCACAACAGAGGAAACCAGGATACAATGCAAGGCAGCTTTGAATACATTTTAAAGTAATGAATGGCAATTGTTAAACACCTTCATATAATGCCTAACCAGTTTATCTCTAAACTTCCCTCCCCCACAAAATGATGACAGAGAACTAAACTTGGATCAACACCTTACTGCAGCTTTTGCACTGCCTTCTTGATACTTTTTGGATGTTTTCCTAGCCTGTTTGTGTGGGCTAGAAGGAGTTGCTGGTCTCAGACATTCTTCCTGTTGCAGTGCTCTATGGTGGGTGTCAAACAGATAAATGATGCCCAATGAACCAGCATCCTTCAGGGCCAGGCTTCTGCGTGTTTCCAAAGGCTAAGGCAGCTTGGCTGACCTGTCCGAGTAGAAAAAACCCTGCATTTTTGTTCTACAATATATCCCTACAGGTATGGTTGCTCAATCTCTCACCCCCATTAACTATTTAGAAGGGAAGAAAAGATCCATGCAGCTACACTTGTCTTTATGATTCCTATGCTGTACAAATTGCAGTTTAATTTGAAATGCTGCTGTCTTTATTTCTTAAAAGTTTGCTGGGGTTAGAACTAAAACTGCAAAACAAACTGGGGTGAGGAATTAACATTCAATAGTGATTATCTTTACCCTATTGCCATACCTAAAGTGTAGGAGACCCTCTTCCAGGGAGCTCCCAGATGAAGCAAGTCTAAGCAAGTCAGCACAGCTGGGAAGCAGGCACAGGTAAGTGGTTTTTCCCTACTCACACACTCAGCCAAAGCAGAACTGTAACCTCCTGTCATGCACCAGACCACTTAGATCCATTCATCTTCCTACCCACCCTACTCAGCCAAAGGCACAATTTCACAGGAGAGATCAAGGCAACTGTCATACCCATCTTCTGCTGCTGACACAGTGGCCTTAGTGAAACCCCTATTTCAGCAGAAACCATCCCCACACAGAGGAAGCAAAACAACCCTGACGGGGCTTTTTCACACCCTGAAACAGCCTGCGTGATTCAGCTGCTGATTCGGCAGCAACTCTATCAGCTCACAGGTCTTTTACAAAGGAATCTGCTTTTAATGCACCTTTTAATGCCACAAGCACCCAGTCCCCATGTGGATAACACACAAGCACAGGCAGTACCAAAGGGCCTCCCTGCATGAAGCCAGCAGGCATTCCATCCTGCATCCAGGTTTGCCTTCCCCACAGCAAGAGCACTGCAAAGGGCACACCCTAGGGAGAATTTTGCACAATATGACTCAGCTGGGGTCATCACCACTTCAACTACCATAAAAAAACTAGTTATCCAGTATATCAGCCAAGCTCTCAGAAGATTGCCAAGCAGGGTGTGAACAAAGCGACTCGAGGGATTGCTGTGAGCTACTTACAACTTGGGAGTCTATCAAATACTTTTACAAAGCAGTCTTCATGTCCTATAACATCTCTTTTTAAAATGTTCACAGTGATGGAGGCTTTTGAACCTCAGTCCCTCAGGCAGGTAGCTTAGCAAGGGGTGCAGGCTGGTCTCCCACCAAACTGGGGGCACAAGCTAACACTCATGGTTTGTTATTTTTTAATTTAAAAAAAAAAACAAAAAACCAAAAAAAACAAACCAAAACGTTTGCAATGTTCTTTGCTTCTTCTGCCATCGTGTGGTCAATTGGAGGGCGACAGCTGCCGCTGGAAGAACACGAGCTGGAATTTCTGTATCTTCAGACTGATGGATTTTGTAACGCCCAGTGGAGTACGAAGTCCATGGACGTGCGTTACTTCTCTTCAATATCCATCCCAGCTTCTGACGAGTGCAACAGTTTTATCTTTAATGTCGTGATGGCTTGAAGTAAATCTTGTTAATCCAGCTATTTAGCTTGACAGGTGATTTATTATAAGGGCACGACTTCCTTGGTGACTTGCTGCTTGTGGAGCTCCTCCTCACGCTGGGCAAAAGGACTGGGAAAAGGGCATCTCCTGCCAACCTCCACCACCACTACCAGCTTTCAGAGCTATTTTCTCCCCTCCTTGAGAAACATCCCAGCACCATCTCCATCTAGGAAAGTCCGAGTTCATGCCGTGGTCACAGCACTCTGCAGACACTAGCAGGGCTCCATCCCTGCCCTCTGGTACACTGTCCATGCCAGGAGCCCTTCTCTGCCTTTCCAGGGAAGGAGTAGCAGACAACACCACTTTTTCCTCCCCTTTTCCCAAATGAGGCAAATCCTTCACTGACTTGGTAAGGAACGTTGTTCCATAAGGAATGAGAGCATGTTTGCCAACAGATTACAAGACAGAACTCCTGCCTGTTCACACTCAAGACTTTCAAATCCACCCTCCAGTGGCCTTTGTTCACCCTGCCAGGGTGGGCTGATCAGGAGGCACAGGACCAGGAGTGGTGCCAATTTCCAAACTACTGCTTCTCAGCCTGTGCCAAAAACATCTGCTTCGGACTTAAGACTTCCTCAGGGAAGTCACAGTTTGCAGCAGGGACCAACTAGGGAGTGCTCTGGGATTTCCACCAGCCTTCCTGGAAAAAGGAAGGGGTGAATTCACAGCCTGCACTGAGAGCTACAAAACTGACTCAGCAGCAGCCAACACGCTGCAGTTTCTGTCAAGTAAGGAGATTCACAACTGCCTATCTCCACCCCTAAGTCCATTTTTAATCAATTTATCACTCCAACAGCAGCTTTCTTTGATGGAGCAGGGTACAGAACTCGCGCTGGTAGCTGCAAGCCTGTGCAGCAATTGTACCTTGCAACTTATGAACACAAGCCCAGAAAAAGAACAACACACACACCAGCAAAAAAAAACCCCAAAATTACCCCACAAACCTCTTCCTACATCTCTGTTGTGCATGGGTGGTGGGTTGTAAAGCCTGGTGCAGAGAACAGCTTGGGTAACAGGAGTTCTGTGCCACAGGTCAGGGATTTGGTCTAAAGCCTTGCTTTACTCAACCACACAGAAATATAAACGCAGTTTAAAAAGGTGAAAGTTCCCTTCACAGACAAGGCCTATGTTCCTGTTGCTACAGAAGGGTTTACAATGAAAGCTTCTGGTTAATGAATTGGCTTTTGACCCCATAGCCAGTGATATTCTGTAGCAAAAGCCCTTCTAATTAATACACTGATAGCCTCTCTCAAGAGGCACTTTCCCTGTAGAGTTTGAAATCACCTATTCAAATATGCAGCGACTTGCAGAGTGATAACTTATGAAAGAGAAACACTACCAATCTTAGTTAAAAGAATTTCCCTTTTTTAAAAACAAGATTTTCATAACAAGTGGGGAAAAAACCTCAGTGAGTAGATATGGTACATGATGTGACAAATGTATATACCTCAGACTCCAGCACATTCCCTTGTGCCCTCAGACAAATACACTCATTAAATAAATTTGATTATAGCCTTCCTCCTCCTGCCAGCAATGAGGTCTTCAACAAGGCTCCTGTCACCTGGAAAGGGGAGGTTGTATTCTGTTCTCAGTTTCCACTCCTTGTTATCTCCTCTTTCCTTGCAAAGTCTTAATAGCATCTTCCAAAGCAATCAAGAGAAGCTTGGGGAATTCCTCTCTCCTAATCAAGCTTTGTTTTTTCCAACAAGTGTGCAGAATAGGTGACAACAAACACTCTAGTGCTTGTGTTTAATGTAATACAACAGAGGATCTACAACTGAGAACAAAACCCCCAAAGAACCCCTGTAGATGGTCATTCATTATCCAATGGATGCAGCCCCTGAGAGCTGGAGGGGGCAGAAGCTGCCCAAATACCATGCCAGCACTTTCCCTCTGGACAGTTAGAATGATCTCATGGAAAGCAGCAGTGCCCTGCTTTGCTTCTCCAGAAAGCAAAAGAGTATCTCCCAACTCTCCCTTTTTTCTGGCTGGCTTGGGAACTGCCACATGAGCACCTTGACACCCAGCCCACCTGAGTCAGAGGGTAGGGGCTGCAGGTGTGAGAAAGTGTGCAGAATAAACAACTTTGAGCTCAGAGTAACATCCACTCCAGGCTTTTATCAACCCAAATGCCCACTCTAAGGCTTGGAATCCACTACTCTTGCTCTTGTTTAGTTACTTAATTCTATACATCTGTACTCAGGTTTCAGCAGGAGCACAACTTGAGAAAGCGCATCACACCTTAGTGCAGCCTGACCAGCTCACTTGTGATACCTCCTGCCTTATGTGTGAGGGTGGGAAAAACAGGGAGCAGAGGGTGTCACCTCCCCAGGGGCCACTCTAGAGCAAAAAAAGCTTCTATTAATTTTTTACCTTTCATTCATCACATGGAGAGAAATGCCACATGTGGAGATCCTTCCTTATCTTCTGATTCCTGTGCCCCAGCCCCATGAAGGTCTTGGTTCTGCCCAGAGTTCTATTTATACCATAGAGGAGCTGCTGAGTATTGAAAGGAGGCTGTTGGGAATGAGGAGCACCTGCAGGCACCCTGTAGGATACAACCAGGTTGCAGCTCTTTCAGCAGTGACCAAGCAGTGCTTTTCCCAGGTCTCTTCTCAAAAGAGTAGTAGTTTGTCTCCTACCCTCCAAATTTTATCCCACAGAGTTAAATTTTGACAGTGATCACAGGAAAAGATCTGACTGTACAAACACATGGAGGTGTGACAAGGGGGGGGCGGGGTGGGGTACATGTGTGCCTGCAGGCTGTCACTGAAACCTCTCTCCACCTCCTCCTGGCACCTTAGAAGCAACTATCAACTTTTGCAAAGTTCAGACAAGCACAGCCTCCCTTCATCCCTCCGTGCTTGAGGCTTATGCATAGAGAGAGCTGCTACTGGCCATGCTGGCAGCCACAGGTTCCCTGAACAAACACCTTTGAGGGGAAGTGGGGTGCAGACAGGCAAAATTGACGCATGCTTCTGTCTCACAGAATTGCAATAAATGCCGTCACAGCCCAGGCTGAGGCGCCACAGAAAAGCTCATGGAAGCAGGATCCAGGTTCTGCCTAACCCAACCCTCCAGAGACGTCTCCTCTGGAAGCCTGAAAAGAAGTATGTGCTAGATAATAAAAGAACGCTTAAATGCAAAGCACAATTCCACCACCTTGCTGTGCCCTGTCCTCCCTGCAGAAAATGATGTTGATACCATTTGCTTTCTGCATCAGTAGGCAGAGCACGGGTCTCCCTGGGGCAGCTGTTGTTGCATCGCTTCGTGCTTCTCAGCACGCTTGGAGCTCTGGCACTTTCTGACAAACCCAGGATTTATGCGAGAGTGTCACTCATCACTACCTCATTCTTGGGGACAAGGCACGTATCGCTGCTAGGCACCACGCCTGGTCTCGGTACACCTGCCAGCAGATCGGACACGCTGGGATCCGCCCGGACAGAGCTGCACCTTGTCCTGCTGACAGCCAGCAGCACCACTGAGGACTGTATCTCCCAGACACCTCCTCCTCTCGCTGTAAGATAAACAGCAGGAGGAGAACAACAGCAAAAGGAGGCCTTGCCTGCCCCAAGCGTGCACCCTGCGCTCCAGCCACTGCTTTCCATGCATGGCAGGAGCAGCCCAGACCATTGCCCCATGGCATAATGTAGCCACTAATGAGTATATTTTGGTTTATCTTTGATCACATAAATCTCAACATCTCATTTCCGAGATGTTTCTGGCTTTCAGATAAACCATTTTTGACACGGAGCAGTTGATCACCTTCTAAAGAAGATACAAGCTACATTCCTTGTTGGTGCAGAGCAGTGCTGTCTCCTGGTTGTAGTAGGGCTTAGCTGCTTTACAGCCATGGAAACACCAGGATAAGTGGGGTGATTTTGAAATATGTTTGAAGTACCTGTTTGTAGCACTCACTTGTGATCGTTACGTTAGGGGAAAGTGTGTTACATCAACCCAGCCGGTTTCTTACAGCTGGCTCACAGGGCAAGTTTCACTCTGGTGCCCAGCAGTGCCAGCTGGGCCAGTTCCACCTTTGGACTTGTCTTGCTGGGTGTCTTCTCCAGCTTTGGGTGTCACACAGGGCACGCCGTCCCCACGTGTGGCTTCAGTGCCCATGCTGAGGAGCCACAGTGCCAGGAGCTGTAGGCAGCTTCAGAGGGAGCTTGCTGCTGAATGCTCCCAAACCCTCTCAGCTCCAACTCTCCACAGGATTTTGGAGCCCCAGCCTGGCCATGGGCTGGTCTGGTTTGGTGTGCCAGCTGTCTGGGAAAGCTTGGCCTCCTCCAGACCTGGTGGGTATGTGAGAAGCGTCTGTTAGAAGGGATGCCACCTCAGCATTTACTTGGCAGAGAGAAAATTTCAGTATTTCTCTCCAGATATCTGTGACTGCGGCAGCAGGAGCTCAGCCAGCAGCCCAAGCTGGCCCCGAGTGGGAGCACTCACAGTCTGACCAGCCCCTGGAGAAGGGGCTCCAGGGGCTCCCCGCTTTGCCCCCCCCCGCATCACTCACAGCCCAGGTACCACAGGGAGCTCCACCAGTTTTACCAAAAGTGCTGTATTTGGGGGCCAATAATGATTTGTGCTTTTGTTATTTGCAAGTTATTTACAATTAATCCCTATAGTCACAGACAATTGAATCTGACAGTTACACAGAACTTTACAGCAAACCGGCAAAGCAGAGTAGCCAGAGTTTCTCTTCTTTTCCCTTTTCAGCCCTGATGAGGGAAGGGCTTTAGCACTTTTCCTTCCCCTGGACTATGACGGAATTGCCTGTTAATAAGTAATGAGTGCAGCAGAGGTGACTCACGCTCTGCTGCTGAGCACTACTGAAGTCCCAACACCATTGCACCTGTGGAGGGAAACCTGCTGCGCTCCTGGCTTCATGTGAAGTGTTTCCAGGGCTGATTTTCCAGGGTTGGTTTTCCTTCACATGCACTGGGCTGGTGCCAGGGAGCACAAACCCTCCAGGGCGGCTTCACAACAGCTTGTCTTTGCTAGACATGGAGTGTGTCACGGATGGTTGTGTTGGGATGTGGGTGCTGCTTGCTCTCTTGTCTCAGAGCTGAGCTCAGCACAGCTCAGAAACTGTCCTGGGCTGCAGGTGCCAGGCTGTCAGAAACACAGGAGCATTTTGCATTACCTGTAGATCAGCGCTGTCCTTGCTGGGAGAATGGCAGTGTTAAGAGGAACCCTCCCTTTCTGGAAAGGGGCCTCCAGTGACCTCAGCCACAAGCCGTCTGCCTTGGAACTGTGCAAGCCTTCATTGATGAGCTGCATGGATGCACAGCCAACATGGGCATAACCCTCCTCCACTGTGTGAGAGAGCCCCTTGAGAGCCCTGCGAGATGTGGCTGGAGGCCCCCCCGACTGCCCTCCCACCTTCAGCAGCATGAAATTAGACTTGTTCAGCCAGCCAACAAGGACTGACTGAGAGGCCAAGCCAGGCTCTGATCCGTTTTCCCGAGACATTTGCTCTGATCTCCCTTTTTTCCACAGGCTCAGCTGGGTTCAGGCTGAGGCTCCCACAGAACACTAGCATGGGGTCAGCAAGTGTCTGGCTGTTTGCTTTTCAGATAGGTTTGTGCCAGGCTGCCAGAGAAGCATCTTAGAAAGGCACTTCTGGCTCAGTCCTATGGATCTTGATTTTCAAGCCGGCAAAGGACAACGATGCCATTCATGCCTCAGAACCCGCTGCCCAGGAGGGCCAACCCTGGCCAAGCACCCCAGAAGCCCTGCACAGGTATGGGTCCCACTGCCGCTGCAGTCTGGAGTCCTCTGGGTTGTCACATTCCCTGGGCTGTGCCTTCCTGCTCAAGGAACAACGGCAGATTGCTGCTTCCTCTGCTCCTGCCTCATCTTCAGAGCCAGCATCGCCCGACGGTACAAGTCTGGGGAGGAAGGCAAGTGACCAGACACTAACACAGGCTCCGAGCTCTAGGGTCCAGCCTGGCAGCCTGTGCTGAGCGAGGGCTGCAAGGACACCCCAGGCTCCAGCACAGTGGCCTCCCTGCAGCCCACCCAAAGGCAGAGGCAGGAGCACCTGCCTCCCCAACAGCCCACATTGCTCTGCAGCAGCACCTGCTTTTGTCTCTATCCCCACACCCAAACCCTACAGCCAAAAGCTCTTGCACAGTTGCCAGCAGGCCAGACACCCCAGTAATTTTCAGCAAAATCTGTCCTGGGAAATACTAACCAAAAGTGCTTGAGACCTCCTCACGCTGCTGCTCCATGGCAGGATCCTGTGACTTGATTTTATTCTTGATTTTCTTCTTCTTTTTCTTTTTCATGCCCTGAGCTAGATGGAGAAACACAAAATTTCAGGCACCACATCTGGGTAAGGATGCACTTGTCATCAAACCAGCTGAGAGGATTGCTTCTGGCAGATCTGCAGCCTCCCATCACCTCCATGCAACAACCCCTGCAGAGATGCTTAGAGGTGCCCCTCCTCCTCCCTGGTCAAATTCCCATAACCCTGCTCATCTGATCTGCAAACAAAGCTAACAGAGATGGCAGGGACCAGCAGTCCAGCATACTGCCACATTTTTGGATCCCCAAACCACCCCACAGGGTGTCTCTGGGGGCCAGTAGTACCAGCAGCACCTACTCTTACCTGGGTGTGGAGTGGCCATCACAGTGAGAGTGGGCTCCTCCTGTCCCACTCTGTTGGGAGGCAGCAGCCCCCCTGCAGCCCCAACTCGACTGTCACCCATTCCTCCTGGTCCCTCCGGCTCCTCAGCTGGCGTTGGCTGCCCTGAGCTCTTCTTCCTCATCTTCACCTTTCTCTTCCTCCTCCCAGGGCCCTTCATGGTCTCCTCCTGGGTAGGGAAAAGGGGATGAGCAGAAGGAGTTGGAGTCCTCCTGCCTTCCTATCCCATCCTAGAACCATAGAATAGCTAATGTGGAAAAGAGCTTTGAGATCACATGGGGTTGTTTTGTCCAAAGTGCAGGACCTGGCATGTGGCCTCATTAAGCTTCATCCCGTTGGTCTCAGCCCATTGATCCATCCCATCTCGTCCCATCCCATCCCATCCCATCCCATCCCATCCCGGGGGCTCACTCACCACAGGGACGAGGCGGCGGAGAGGCCGCTGCTCCCCTGTCCTCCCTGTGCCATCTCGAGCATCCTCCCTGGGGGGCAGCGCGTCACTGGTGGTGCAAGAGTGTGGTGAAGGATGGGGGTGAGCATCCAGGAGAGGGAATGGGGAGTGGGGCACGCACGGATGGAACCTTTCACCTACTTGCGGGTGAGTGGGCGGGCACGGGCTGCCCTGGCACTGGGAGGTGGGAGCGGCGTGGCAGGGATGGCACGGAGGAGCCAGCGGAGCCCCTGCAGGGTGGTACGAGCTGGACCGACAGGGGCATCCCGCCTGGCAGCACAGGGCTCCTGTGGGCAGAGGGACAAGGTTTCAGTGCTGGCAAGGTGCAGGGAGCAGGAAACAGAGAAGCCCCTGCACTCACAATGCGACAAGGTGAGCGGTTCTCGTTGACCAGGCGCTCCAAGCACAGGCGCTCAATCAGCTCACAGGGCAGCAGGGCAGCCGTCGCGTCTTGTTTGTTGGCCAGTCTGGAGCATGAGGAGAGTGGAGCACAGCCGTCACCCCAGACTCCAGACTTCCTAGCACATGATGGTGGGGGAAGCTGGGTGCTTTGTCCTGGTTTGGCCTAGGTGAAGCATTGCCCCTGCGTGCACACAGCACTGGAGCCCCTTCTTCAGCCTTTCTCCAGATATGCTACCAGCTCCTGAGTAACAATGAGGTCCCCATGTCCCAGTACCCTGGGTACTTTGTGCCAGTTTGGCTTTGATTAGGCAAAGCATTGCCCCTGCTCGTACGCAGCGCTGGAGCTTCCTCCCCAGCCCCTTTCCAAGGATGCTTCCAAATCCCAAGCACCACTGGCATCCTAATGTCCCAGCAACCTGGGCACCACATCCACAGTAGCCCAGCCATGATCCCCCCAACCCCACAAACAGGTTTCCACTGCCTCCATCCCAAACCCTACAAGTCACATCCTAAGGTCTTGGTCTTACAGTAAGAGAGGCTTCCCAGAGACGTCGGGATGGCTCAAGACACGACTCAGGACCTTGCGGACCTCCTCCATCCGTGCCAGGTCGCTGGAGTCCAAGACGAAGAGGAGCCCATGAGCTGCGCTGTAGTGAGTGCGCCAGGTGCTGCGGGAGCGCTGGCCCCCCGGGAGATCCACCAGGGTCACCTCGAACCTGTCCACCCGCAGGCGGGTCTGGCCGGGCTGCGCTGCTGGCAGCACCTCGCCAGCCAGTGCTGTGTGTGAGGAGAAGGCAGAGAGCTGGCACAGAGAGCCCCGGACCATCCCTGCAGCATGTGCCTCCTCCTCCCCCAGCCACATCCCCGTGCCCAGGGCTGCCCAGGCAGTGCCCTGCCCACTTCCCACTGCACAGCAGCCGTATTTCAAGGGTCTTGGTCTTTCCAGGCTTGGATAGTTGGTTGCAAAGAACCATAACAGGTTGCCCAGGGAACCTGTGGCTGCCCCATCCCTGGAGGTGTTGAAGGCCAGGTTGGATGGGGTCTTGGGTGGCCTGATATATTGGAATGTGTCCCTGCCCATGGCAGGGGTGTCTGATCTTTAAGATCCCTTCCAACCCCAAATATTCTATGATTCTATGATAAAGCTACTGCCTCCAGCCAAGGCTGGCCCTGGGCCTGTGCTGCTCCTCACCTCTCTCTATGTCCATGATGACAGAGGTTTTCCCCGCATTGTCCAGCCCCACAACAAGGAGTGTCACCTTCCTGGGGAGAAACAACAGTGGATGAGCATCCCAGAGCAAGGCTGTGCTCCCTGGGGAGCAGTGACCACTGCTGATCGCAGGGCTCCCAGGCAAAGGACACTGTGCATGGGAGCTGCACTTCAGCCAGGAGAGGGACAGGACAGTGACACAGGCTCTGGCTAAGCTGAGGGCAAAGGCAGAGATGCTCCCACATTCCTGGGAGAGAGTGAGGGCAGGCACAGATGCCTGGAGCTGTCCTGGCACTGTAGAACAGTCACGCTGCAGAGCCTTCAACATGCTTCCTATGGCAAGGATTTCTTTTCACATTTTATAGGATTAAGCAACAATATGCAGACGCCCAAAAGGTTGTTCCTCATATGCAAACAGGTAGTGATTGTTCTCAGAGTCCTTCCTGGTCAGAGAGTTATGAGGATATATGGCTAGGGAGAGGTAGCAAGGATATTTTATGAGCTTCTGCCTGAACACAGGAAGTTTTTCTGTTGCTAAACAGTCCTATTTGGTCTCCAGTGACCTGCTTCACCAGAGCGACACGCAGAACCTTCCCCCTGTGGCTGACAAGCCATAGTAGTTGTTCGCGGTGTTTTCTTCTTTCAACATACAGACAACACTGCATGGCGATGCGGCTCCACCTCTGTCTGGCATTATGGCAAAGTGCCTTCTCTGGTGGGAGAGGACCACAAACCCCCTCATGGCCACAGTATCTTCCCTGGGCAGGTGCAGTGTCAACCCCATGGAATCAGTCTGGGTCTCCTAACACAGGCAAACACAGCAGGCATTTCAGTCCTCGCTCTCCAGCATCCTTGGGGACTTTGCACAGGAAGAATCCTGCAGGGATTGTTCCAGTGTGCACACCCCTGCTCACCCTTCTCCCTTGCCTGCCCAGCTCCCGTCTGCTGCAGGGACAGTGAAGACACGTGTGCTTTGCTCTGCAGTTTGAGAGTGATTCCTGCATCAGGCACCACTCTCACAGTGTTACCGCAGTGGTGTCCTCCCCAAGGAATGCTTGGGTAAATGTTATGGCACCCAGGGACCCCCAAGGAGCAAGCATGGGGACCTACCTGATGGGCTCCTGTATGGCCTGCAGCCACGACCAGCAGTGGGAGAAGAGGTGGAACATGCTTGGCAGCCCTGTATGGAGGAATAGTCTCTCTTCAGGACCTATGGAGAGAGCAGCCTGGCATGTCCCTGTGCTTCATCCTCCTACCTGTCCTTTCTCCACATGGCAGGAAGCATCTCACCTGGGAAGCCCTGTCCCACATCCGAGCACTGCTACCTCCAGCCTGGTGCGCACAAGCCAGGCTGGGGTACAAAATCCAGCCCCTGGCCAATAACCCACAGGCACAAATCCCCCAGACCAGACCCTACCCTGCCCTCTCAGCCCCTTCTTGCATCACCGGAGTGCCAGTCAGCCTCTCACCTTCTTGTCCTCGCCTTGCAGCCCCTTCTCACATCCCTTTTGCGTAGCAGCTGCTTAAATCTAATCTGGATTTAAAATACTTACTCCTCACAGCCTCCTTAATCCCGGTGGGTCCGGCCAGGCCGGTGGCTGCTGGGACATGGAGTGCTGTGGGCCAGCTCGCCGCGCTGGGTGGCACGACACAGCACTGCATTACCCACCCGCACGGCACCGGGAACCTCATGCCTCCACCAATGGCTTAAATGCCTTGTGATGGTGATGGGGACATCGCCTGACACCCCACGTGGTGCTTCCAGCTAAATTAGTGTCTCCTCTAACGAACAGTGTCCCTGGCTCCATGCTGTGTAATCCCTGCATAGATATTTCTTTGCAGCCCCTGGAAGGTGCAGCCCTTGCACAATGTGCCTGCTCTGCTGCTCACCCACGGGTCCCCTCTGCACCGGGCTGGGGGACATCACTGCTCACTGCTGGTATTTTATGCCCCCTGAGGCACCTCCTGAGCAGAAGCAGGTCCTGTGCCACTGGGAAGAGAAATACCAACCAGCCCGAGTAGGCTGGTGCAGGACCCTTAGACAGCAGGGCAGGAAGCAGAGCCAACGAAGCCTTGACTCTGTGATCCGCAGCTCTGAAGCTCTTATCTTGCTCCTCATGTTTCCTGCTGCTTTCCTCAGCTGGGGCTGCTCTCCCTGGCATGCAGCCGCTGTTGTGTGTAGAGGAGACAAGGCTGCAAGGGTCTGTCCGAGTCGTAGGTTTCAAGGGGTGGAGTGGAGCCCAGAGGGATAAGGACATGAGATCCTTCAAAAGTCCAGAGGGATAAGGACATGAGATCCTTCAAAAGCCACACAAGAGAACAAAGAGGGATCCTGCTGGCTCACATCTGTCTGTGCTCAATCACCAAGTGCCGGCAACACTGCCTTGACCAGCCAAACCCCAGCTGTGAGCAAAGGTGCTGCCAGCTGTCCCTCATCTCTGGAACAGCCACACGGAGCGCAAGTTCAGGTTGGGCACAACCCCATGCTCCCGTCCCACATGCTACATTGAAGCTCGGCACCCACCCTTGGGTGAGGGACCTGCCCCGACGCTATGCCATGGTCAGGGAGCCATACGTAGTTAATGATTAACGGAGGAAGTTTCCATACTGATATCATGGCCATAAGCAACGATATCTGGTGTGGCTGTTTACTCTCACACCTCTGACGGCAGGGCAGGGCTGCACCTCTTCTCCAGGCTAAACACCCCCAGCTCTCTCAGCTGTTCCTCATAAGGCCTGTTCTCCAGCCCCTTCACCAGCTTCGTTGCTCTTCTCTGGACCCGCTCCAGAGCCTCCACATCCTTCTTGTGGTGAGGGGCCCAGAAAACAAGTGTCCAAAATCCCTGGTCAGCCTGGCAGTGGGGACCAAGAAACCTGCGAGGTGCCTGAGGCAGCTCCAGGTTCCCCCTCCTGATGCACACACACAGGGCTCAGCTGTCAGGAAAACCCCAAAATCCACTCGAAATCTCGTGAAACCCACACTTGTCTCTGGAGAGGCAGTGCAAGGGTCATGTCTGGATCAGTAGGTATTTTCATGGGCCGGGGCTCAGGTTACCTTGTGAGCAGCTGACCCTTTGCCCACACAGCCAGGGTGCAGCCAGAGCCGCTCTGCCAGGACCACAGGGACCCCCCCAGGCAGTGCCAGTGGGGACCCACAGCAGCCATCTGGGTTTCCTTGGTGACTGTTGCCAGGTGAGAAACTCTAAGGCAAAATTTATTATCTCGGTGGATAACCAGAGATGTTCTTTACCAGATCTGTTACTGGACCGTGCCCCAGCGCCGTGCTGGGCTGGACCCTCTAGTGCTGCTGGTGGCAGCCCCTGAGGGAGGGCTGAGCCCAGGGCACCAGGGCTTCTCCGCCTCTGGCATCACTTCCCGGAAGGCAGCACGTGTTTTGGGGCTATTTCTGCCTACTAGAGTGTCGCAGGCGAGGGAAGGAGGTGAAACTACAGGGATGGCAGAGAAGCACAGGTGGACGTGGGCTGGCGGGCTGCCCTGTCTTGGCTTCCCTCGACCCCGTGAGTATGTGCCCAAGCTGGCACCGGGCACAGCAGGACCCCCAGCTCGGGACACCCTGGGTGAGGAGGAGAGTCGAGGGGGAGGCAGTGGCAGGGTTGTGGGAGCTTGTTCATGGGGAATGGCAGCTTGCAAAGGAAAGCAGTGGGCAGCACAGAGCTCTAGGGACTGTGGCATTTACCGGGAGCCTCAAGTTGGGGTGGCATCAAAACGGAGATGATGGCAAGGACCAAAAAGTCCTGGCAGAAATGTTTGCAAGCTGTCCTGCATTGCTTGGGCCCACATCAACTCTGCCCAAAAAGGCATCCATGGCAGGGCAAGGACACGTACAGGCTTTGCAGAGGGACTCTTCTTTCTATTTAACACATCGGACAACAGCACCAGCACGGCGAGGCAGCAGATATATGCAAACAGCTGCATCGTCCCTTTAAATCCCGGGACAGCTCTGGTGGCTAACCATAACCCCGGATCATACAAGCTCCTAAATCCCAAGAGCTAATTAGAGACGAACACCCCACGGTCAGGCTGGAAATGCAAGATAATTACAGCCTGTGCCACGGAGACCTGTTGGTGTTGAATGGGGACATGAGGGATGTTTGCTGGCAGGCTGGTGTGGTGGCAGAGAGCGTGGCCTGCCTGGCACAGAGGGTGCAGAGCAAACTGGCCACGCTCCCTGCTGCCATGCCAACAACCATTTTGTAAGCTATTTTGAGCAAGGGAGGTTGTGTTTCTGGAGCTCTCTTTGTTTCCCCACCATCGGTACCATCACCCTGCGGCAGACACCAAAGCCGGAGGGAATCTGAAGGGAGCTGGCTGCTTTTTACCCAGTTACTGGCTGGGTGCTTCCCAACCAGACCACACACAAATTCATGGGAGAGGCTTGGATTTCAGCACAGGGTCCTGTGCCAGGGTTTGCTCCGCTCTCTGCTGCATGGGGAAGCTGCCAGCTTCACACAGGGTGATGCCCCTGTGACAGCTACAAGCCCTTCCTGGGCTCCTGCAGTGTTTTTATTTAGAGCGTTGCAGTGCTCCTGCCATTTTCCTGCAGCAAAGCACGGGGAGAAAGAGAGTGTAAACCATCCCTCCTGCCTGCCAGGATGCCTGGGCAAGCTCAGGTGCCAGGAGGTGGGACCAGGAGAATCAGTTAATTAAACATAATTTTAACCCTTCCTGCCTCATTTAGTGTTACAGCATCATCTGCCGCCTGAGCTGGGATTGCAGCCAAAGAGACATAATTTCAAAACGTGTAATTATTGCAGAGACCTATAAATGTGCCCAAAGAAGGCAACTCTATTTTCTTGTTAAAGAATCTAAGCTGTGAGGTGGCAGTGACATAGCCTGTGCCAGAGGAGCATCCAGGCTCTGGCAGCACTAAGCCCAGTGGTGAGCTCAGCACAGCCTCCAGCCTGCAGCGAGATTTAGAAGGATGAGGTCTTCAAGGCAGACAGGTTTTTCTTCCAGCAGAATAAGGGAGCAAAGCTGGAGGAGGAAACTGAGTGGCAAAAGCAGCCACATGATGAAGCAAATGGAAAAAATATTTCTCCAACCAGAAACTATTCCACAAACTGCTCAGGCAGGAAAAAATACAGCTGAGTTACTGAGAAAGTAATGCAAAATCCAAACAGTTTAGGCTGTGAAAATCAGTCATTTGCAAAGTGATTTCCAAACTAAGTAAAAAGTTTCTGGCTCACAGATTCCTGGGAAGCTCCCAGCGGTGCCAGTCAGGGCAGTGTGGCTGCACTGAGGGAGACACAATTGTGTCCTCTGTTCACTGTGTGTTGAGCTGGGGAACACTTTGTGATTTCCACTGCATCCAGCACACGGGGTCTTTGGGGGATCAACACGTCCCTACTGTTGCACCAGCTGAATATTTAATCCTCAGGACAGAGCGTGTTCCTAGGGGATGTATAGATCCAATAGGGCAGTGGGGGATGAGCACAGCCATCCTCACACTGAGCAGCTGCCTGCACCTCTGTGTGCAGGGCCATATTTGGGAAGCCGGCAGCTCCTGGCATGTCCCAGCGAGCACTCTGGGAGTGATGTTTGCTCCGGGTCCTAGTGCAGTGGAAGCACTCTGGGGAGAGGTGAGGAGAGCTTGTGGGATGCACTAGCAGCAATCCTCATCTGGGCTCTTTAAGGGCTCTGGCAAGGAGCCTCTGCCATTTCCAAATGGCTTTTCTCTTCTCCTTTTACAGAAGATGAGCCGCCAGGCAGGCATGTATAAGCAGACACGGCTATTTTCAGAGTGAGAGGCAGTGAGGGAGCCTGCTCCCACTCCACATACAGCCTGGGCTCTCACACACTAATACCCTTGCGTGTCTGCAGGCATGCAAGGGACTGGAAAAACTCCACAGCAATTCCTGTGTTTTCCACAACGAGCAGCCAGCACTACCACAGCCCTGTGTTCAAAGTGCATTGTGTGAACAGTGGGATTAAAAACATAATGAAGGCTGGGATTAAGAAAATAATGAAAATGGGATGCTCTCCAGGGCAGGGAGAACTGAGGTCTGTATGGGGTGGCAGAACTTGGGCATCCCTGGAGACTACTGAATGCTAGTCCATGCGGCAGGGACTCAAGTGACCCAGTGCCACCTTTGTCCAGGGAAAAGTGTTTTCTCCTTCACTCAGCCTTTCTTTCTTAATCCAGCTCCTGACTGTGAGGTCTGCAAAACACACGAGGTGCTGTAACATAAATAACCTGCCAACCACCTAAACCCCCTCACTTTCCTAAGTGATCCTAGAGAGACCAGCCTAGGCTCCCTCTAGCACCTCAGGTTTTACCCCAGTAGGCACTTCCATTGCATTGAAAGTCTCTTCACGTCTCTGAACCATGGCTCCACAGCTCAGGGGCTGCTCTTCTCTTGAGAGGGCTCAGAGAGAGGGCTGGCCAGCAGGTGCCTGCTCTGCTGGCCCAGGGTCTGGCCGCTGCACATGGGAACACTTGTGTGGAATGTCCTCAGCACCCAGGCAGTCCCCCTTGGCTTGCTGCAGCTCTGGGTCAGCCAGCGGCTCTGTGACAGCGGTGTCACAGGGTGTCTGCGCAGCCCAAGCCGCACTGGGTTTGCAGGCAGAGGCACAGGCTTTGAGCTGGCAGGCACAGGGAGTGGCAGAGGCCGCATGAGCAGGATCGCTCGCAGATGCTATCAGTGTTACAGACAGCTTACGGTCTGCTGTTTGCAGTGCTGAGTTGCAGACAAGTAGGGTTAGGCTTGAGGGGTGACTCATAGCGTGAACCAGAAAACAGCCTGCTGCTTCTCCGTGCTTGGGTCAGAAAATGGGATAATAACTGTTGTGGGAACGCTCCATCCTTCCATTCCCCTAACAGCTGCTGGGGCTCCTGGACACAGCACTGGAATTCTTGACTGATTAAACAGTTGCTCTTAAGTATTTCATCATGAAGCAGGGCAAGATGAAATTAAAAATACGATGAGTTAGAGCCCAGGCATTGCTCAGTCGAGGGCTTGGTGGCCTGCCAGGCTCCTGGGGGATGCTTTTAATTTGGATAAATGGAAGTTGCATAAACAGTATAAATTGCACGTTGCTCTTGCTGCTAATACAGAGATGTAGGCGCAGTTGGCAGTGCCATACGATGTGCCACTGCCGGCTGAGTGCCCAGCAGGCTGGGAGCTGGGGCTGGTTCAGCTGTTGCCTGTGCTCAGCTCCCACCCCAGGCGCCTGCAGGAGCCACTCGGCTGACGGGCAGGCTCCTTCGTTTGGATGCCGTTCCCTTTGCCCTCTGCCCTGCTAGGGTTTTTTTTGGAGAGGCTGTTTTCTAAAAACAGCTTGAAAATATGTAACTATCATACCAGAGCTGAGTGGTCACACATAGGTCTCCCATCCCTGCCGGTCAGGCCAGTCCCTATGAGCTCATGGAGTTTGTGGTTTCCTAAAGCAGCTGTTCAGCGTTGGAAGGAAAAGCGCTGAGCAGCTGCAGCCACCGGGATTGCTTCTGTGCGGGAGCTGCCATTGGGGAAGACCCAGCCTCCAAGGTCTCAGGCGGTTTCATTCCCAGCTCTGCTGCTGATAAGCCCAACAGCTCTGGTAATGCTTCCAGCCCGGTAAAATGGGGGAAAGCGGGATTTGGGAGGCTTCATGGCTTGCACAGGATCAGGGAAGCGCTGGAGACAGCGTTCTTGGCATTAGCGTGGGCACCTCCTTGTGAGCTGGCCTGGCTGCCAAGGAATGAACACCCAGCGCCTTTTAAAAATTACGTAAGACTTCCCGGTCTGCCTAGACCAGGGAAAACTGGACGACCTCAAACACTCCTTGTTTTGCCCCATCTCTCCCAGCCAGCCGGCTGGACTGAGTAATGTGGCAGGGAGCACACGCTCGGGTGAGACACTGTGTGTGCATCAGCGAGCTGGCAGCTGACTGTGCTCACCCAGGAGGAACGGAGGGCAGGGCTGGTGCCAGGGGCCAGTGCTCATCCAGGCAGAGCAGGGACCCCACGGTCATCTGTGTGGGAAGGAACACAACCAGCCTTGTGTTCCCATCGGTGACCAAGGAGCGGAGGTCAAATGGCCTCCCCAGGTGGGACAGACAGGAAGGGATGTGGGACTGAGCCGCGGTCTCAACGATGTAAGGTCTGGCTCTGTCAGTGAGTGCACGTAACCCATCGCCTTGAAGGCGAGTCCTTGAAGGCAACGGGAAAAGCACCTTGCTGCTCAGCTGTAGGCCACCTCTGCACCACCTCCTGCCCAGGAGCATCCAGGATGTCGGAGCCACATCTCCTCCTTAACACCCTACCCAAATCTCAAGGGTTAACCCTGCATCCCATCTGCTCTCCGGACCCAAAGGGATGTCCCTGCTGCAGCTCCGCTTGCAAGAAAACAAAATGATGCTTGTTTTGGCTACCCCCTTCCTTCCCCACACTGCCCCACAAAGCGCAGGGCCACGGGCTGGAGGGCTGGGGCTGCCCAGGGGCTGGAACTTGCCATCAGCCCCAGAGCTGGGGTGGGGGGTGCAGGGCACCAGCAGGTGTGGCCCCACGGGTGCAGGTGGGGTGCTGGGGCAGGGGTGCAGGAGAGGTGATGGGTCCCAAGGTTCCTGGGACATGGGTGCAGGAGGGGCTTTGGGGCAGGGCTGGGGCAGGGGCCATGGGGCAGGGGTGCAGGAGGGGCTGTGGGGCAGAGGTGCAGCAAGGGCGCTGGGTCCCAGGGCTGGGGGTGCTACAGGAGAATTGGAGCAGGGGTGCAGCAGGGGCTATGGGGAAGGGCTGCAGGAGGGGTGTTGGGTCCCAAGGCTAGTGGGACACGGGTGCCAGAGGGGCTGTGGGGCAGGGGTGCTACAGGAGCATTGGAGCGGGGCTGTGAGAGGGGCTGTGGGGCAGGGGTGCAGGAGGGACTGTGGGACAGGGGTGGGGCAGGGGCTGTGGGGCAGGGGTGCTACAGGAGCACTGGGGCAGGGATCCAGGTGGGGCTGTGGGGCAGGGGCACAGGAGGGGTCGTGGGGCAGGGCTCTGGCAGGGGCTATGGGGCAGGGGTGCAGGTGGGTCAGTGGGGCAGGGCTGCGGCAGGGGCTGTGGGGCAGGGGTGCAGCAGGAGCTGTGGGGCAGGGGTGCAGGTGGGTCCGTCGGGCAGGGCTCCGGCAGGGGCTGTGGGGCAGGGGTGCAGGTGGCTCCATGGGGCAGGGCTGTGGGGCAGGGCTGCGGCAGGGTCCGTGGGGCAGGGGTGCAGGTGGGCCCGTGGGGCAGGGCTGTGGGGCAGGGCTCCGGCAGGGTCCGTGGGGCAGGGGTGCAGGTGGGTCCGTGGGGCAGGGCTGTGGGGCAGGGCTCCGGCAGGGTCCGTGGGGCAGGGGTGCAGGTGGGTCCGTGGGGCAGGGCTGCGGCAGGGTCCGTGGGGCAGAGGTGCAGGTGGGTCCGTGGGGCAGGGCTGTGGGGCAGGGCTCCGGCAGGGGCTGTGGGGCAGGGGTGCAGGTGGGTCCGTGGGGCAGGGCTGTGGGGCAGGGGTGCAGGTGGGTCCGTGGGGCAGAGGTGCAGGTGGGCCCGTGGGGCAGGGCTGTGGGGCAGGGCTGCGGCAGGGTCCGTGGGGCAGGGGTGCAGGTGGGTCCGTGGGGCAGGGCTGTGGGGCAGGGCTCCGGCAGGGGCTGTGGGGCAGGGGTGCAGGTGGGCCCGTGGGGCAGGGCTGTGGGGCAGGGGTGCAGGTGGGCCCGTGGGGCAGGGCTGTGGGGCAGGGGTGCAGGTGGCTCCGTGGGGCAGGGCTGTGGGGCAGGGGTGCAGGTGGGTCCGTGGGGCAGGGCTGTGGGGCAGGGGTGCAGGTGGCTCCGTGGGGCAGGGCTGTGGGGCAGGGCTCCGGCAGGGGCGCTGGGCCCCCCGGCGGCGCTGCCGGTGCCGCCCCGCTCGGCCCGCCCCGCCCCGCAGCGCGGCCGGTGTCTCTCGGCAGCCCGGGATGGCGCCCCGGCGGGGCTGAGCGGGATGCGCGGCCCCGGGGGCTGCCCGCCCGCCGCCCCGTCGCGGCCGAAGCCGCCGCTCGGCATCGTCTTCTCGACGGCGCTGTTCTGCGGGGAGGGGGCGGCGGCCGCCGCGCTCTGCTGCTCCTACGGACACTCCGACGACCGCTTCTGGCTGGCGCTCACCGTCTTCTTCGTGCTCTGCCCCTCCGTCCTGGTGCAGCTCACCCTCATCTTCGTGCACCGCGACCTCAGCCGCGACCGGCCCCTCGTCCTGCTCATGCACCTGCTGCAGCTCGGGCCCCTGATCCGGTGAGCGCGGGGTGGGGGACAGGGGACCGCTGCGAGGGGTGTGGGGACCCCCGCCATAGGATGCAGGAACCACGGCTCGGGATGTGGAGACGCTGACGTGGGACGTGGGGACCCCCGGCATTAGAGTGCAGGGACCCCCAGCAAGGGGTGTGGGAAGACCTGTCATGGGATGTGGGGACCCCGGCCGGCAGGACCCCTGGTGCGGGATGAAGGGATGCCCGGCAAAGGATGGGAGGATCCCTGGCCCCCTGGAATGGCACATGGGGAACTCCGGCACGGGATGCAGAGGTCCCCAGCATAGGACATGGGGACCCCAGCAAGGGACATGACGATCCCTGCAATGGGACATGGGGACCCTGGCATGGGATGGCATGACCCCTGGCATGGGATGAGGGGATGCCCGGCAAAGGATGGGAGGATCCCTGGCATGGGACACGGAGCCCCCTGGAATGGGACACGGGGAGCTCCGGCATGGGACACAGCAATCCCCCCCAGCATAGGACGTGGGGACCCTGGCAAGGGACATGAGGATCCCTGCAATGGGGTGTAGGGATGCCAGCATGGGATGTGGTGAGCCCTGGCAAGAGGTGCAGGGAGCCCCGGCATAGGACACAGGGACCCCTGCCATGGGACATGGGGATCAGGTAAGAGGACAGGCGGGGGCTGAGCTGAGCAGGGCTCTCCAGGCACTGGCTGTCAGCAGAAATCTGGCCACACAGAAAACCCGGGAGCTGCTCCATCTGGCTCCTTGGCCCCATTGTCCCTGGGAGCACTGCTGCTCCAGGCCCATGGGATCTTCTGCTTGGCCACCAGCCTGTTGTATCTCAGCTGCTGAAAAGGTTCCTTGCAGGGTGACTTTCTGCAGCCAGCGTTTCCCTCTGCCTTTGGATTTTGCCATTGTCTTTGCTGAGAGCACTGGTGTTTGAGAGTGAATAGGAACAGGGGTTGTCCCCCAGAAATGTCCCCAGACCTGGCATGGATGGGGCTTATGGGATGTGGAGGAGAGGAGCTGGGTGTAGGAGCTGGGCTGGCATGGGAGCTGGGGGGCCACTGGTCCCCACTGGGTAGACAAGGGTGAGAGCGTGGATGTTGCACAAGCTGGAGAGGTGCTGATCTCTCACTCCTTGGGAATGCTGTGGTGCCTCCCTGGGAATGCTGCCGTCGCCCTAACAATCCTGCTTGGTGAGAGTGCACATGGGGTGCAGTTGGTGACACGGCAGCCCCACCATGTCTGCAGGGCTCCTTCCCCAAGGGCACGCTGGCAGCCGTGCTTCAGGGCACTCCACGCCTGCAGAGCTACAAAAACACTGTGCACTGCGCTTCCTCTATCATCAGAAATGAGCAGGGTGCTAGCGGTGTCCTCGTCAACATGGCTCATCTTCAGAAATGGTTGGGGAGCTTCATCTTGGCACCACCTCAGGCCATGCTGGCCCATGGTGGTGCCGCAGCTCTCATCACACCAACCACAGCTGTCTGAGGTGGTTACAATGGCGCTTGGCTGCTTGCAAGTGCCAGATCTGCTCAGAGGGGATGCTTCAGTTGGCTCCTTGGGTGGAGATGGAGCCCAGCCTGTTGAGAAGGTCTGGCAGGGCACCGGCAGCCAGCTGGAACTGCCCTTGGAGCTGGGCCTTTTGGATAAATCACTTTTCCCATTAGAGTGTGGAGTGAGCCATCAACGCTGGCCTGATCTGGCAAGAGAATTTACCCAAAAATCTCATTCCATTTGGGTCTGAAGCAGAGCAACTTCTTCTGTCCTAGTGAATGTTCATAAGTAATTACATCCTGTTGATACCAGAGCCAGCTTGTCCCTGGGCAGGAGCCAAGCCTGTTGGATGGATCCTCCTCCGCCGATCACCTCTGGCCCATGCACACCCACCTCGTGGCTGTGTTTGGAGGGGCTGAGGGGCCCTCTGCCCACTGGCCTTGCAGTGGGGAGCAGCGTGGGAGAAACCCGCCTCCCTTGCCTGCACGTGAGGGTTCCCTGCAAGGAAGGGGTTGCGGAAGCCTTGTCTTATCGGCCCATGTCACACACGGCTTCACCCTGCGCTCCCCTTCCTGCCGTTCCCACCAAGAAGGATGTGTAGAATCATTCTGCTCAAGAGGAGAGATCAAAGACGGTATCAGAAAGTTTCTCTTGCCTTTGCTTAGAGGAAGAGGTGCATTTTGTGCCAGTGGAGAAAACAGAACCTGAGAGCGATTAACCCCTTTGTGTAGCTGTAGCTCCCAGCAGAGCTATGGTTTCCTACCATGGATGCTTCACCTCTTCTGAACAGTTGCCCCAGTCAGCTGGGCTGAGCCCAGCAGCAGCAGGGTCTGGCTGGCACTGGGTGAGGGGAGGCTGGAGGTGCTGGGAGCAGGCGCGGGGAGCAGAGGGGAGACTGGCAGAGGTGACAGCTGCCGTGTCCCCACAGGTGTGTGGAGGCCCTGGTGGTTTACTGCCGATCAGGGAAGGAGGAGGAGCCTTATGTCACCATCACCCGCAAGCGGCGGCTGCGGAAAGGCTATGAGGTGGAGATGGAGCAAGAGGTGGGCCACTCGGTGCGCCGGCTGGCCACCCACCGCAACGCCTTCAAGCGCATGGCGGTCATCCAGGCCTTCCTGGGTTCCACCCCACAGCTCACCCTCCAGCTCTACATCAGCGTCCTGGAGAAGTACATCCCTCTTGCGCGAGGTAAGGGGTTCTGGCCCGTGGGCTCCCTTAGAGCCGTGCAGGCAGGACCCTACCAGGGCGTGGTGGCAGCTCCTCTGCTGCGTGTGCCAGTGTGGCATCCAAACGAAGCTCGGGGGGATCGCTGGGAGCACGGTCGCCACCAACTCCCCTAAGCATGAAGCACAAGCTGCAGGGGTTGGGCACCTGTCTGTCCTCTAGTTTGCTTTTCCCATGTGGGAATCGTGGTGTGGTATTTGGAGCAGGTGAAGGCAGAGGTGCTTGCAGCACAGGCCATGCCCCACTCCCCTTTGAGCAGAATTTCTTGCACAGGGCAAGGAGGCTGGTGTCTGCCTGAAGCAAACAGCCTCAGTTTGCAAAGGTGTCTGGGTTAATGGTGTAGGGAGAAAAGCTGGGAGCAGAGCCTCTTCCCCCACAGCCACCCCATCATGGGGTCTGTCGGCCACAGCCACGAGCTGTCCCAGCAGCGCTCGCACTGAGCCTCCTGCTGCAAGCCCTGGTGGTTGGCATCTTGCACTTGGCATGCGGGGCTGTTACTCCATGCTTTGCACGCAGAGTTGCCACCCCACGCTTTGCACCCAGAGCAGCAGAGAGGCTGGGCACACAGCCTGGTCCCCTGCACTGCCTGACTGCCCTGCCCTCTCCCTCTGCAGCCATCCTCATGGGCATCTGCCTGGTGTCAGTCACCTATGGGGCACTCGTCTGCAACGTCCTGGCCATCCAGGTGAAGTACGATGACTACAAGGTCCAACTGCGGCCTCTGGCCTTCCTCTGCATCGTGCTGTGGCGCAGCCTGGAGATCTCCACCCGCGTGGCCGTCCTTGTGCTGTTCAGCACCGTCTTCAAGCACTGGATCATCCCGATCGCTCTGGCCAACCTGTTGGTGGTCTTCTTCTTGCCCTGGGTGCAGTTCTGGCGAAGCGGCACCCGCCTGCCTGACAACATCGAGAAGAACTTCAGCCGTCTGGGCACGGTTGTGGTGCTCTGTGCCTTCACCCTCCTCTACGCTGGCATCAACATGTTCTGCTGGTCGGCCGTGCAGCTCAAGCTGGCTGACAGGGACCTCATTGACAAGTCACAGAACTGGGGCCGCGTGGTTGTGTACTATGTGGCCCGGCTGGTGGAAAACACAGCCCTCGTCATTCTGTGGTACTTCTTCAAGACAGACATCTATGAGAACATCTGCACTCCGCTGCTGGTGGTGCAGCTGCTCCTTGGCTACTGCCTGGGCATCTACTTCATGCTCCTTTTCTTCCAGTACCTGCACCCCTGCCGCCAGCTCTTCCGACACAACATTGCTGACTTCCTGCACTGCGTCTGCTGCCGGCAGAACCTGCCAGAGACCCCTCTGCATCTCCAGGCACCTCATGAGCCTGGTGTGAGGCACAGCATCGTCTGAGGCATGGCCAGCGACTGGCTCCTCCAGCTGGCTATGAACACAGGGGCAGGCAGTGCCAGGCGGTGCCCTCGGGCTTGCAGAACAAGTTGTGCCTCCTGGCTCTGCAATGACAGTGGGTCCCAGCGCATCCCCATGGTGCCAGGGGGGCAGGAGTGTCTTGCTTAGGACCATATACATGGGCACGAAGGACTTACGGGGTCCCCAAACCACCTGCTGCTGAAAGTTACTTGCCATGCACATCCCCTGGGGTGCTCCGACACCATTGCCCACCCGCTGTGGTACATGTGGTAACCTCGGGACCATGGGGGCCAGCGGGACTGTTTTAAGCAGTAAAGAAACTTGGCTGTAACTGCGAGTCTGGGCAGCCGGTGACTCACGCAGAGGGTGGGGATCGTAGCGCCAGGGCTGGCGTGGGTATGCACACCTGCTGCCCATGTAGCCCTCATACTCATGGGCACCGAGCTGGGGACGTGCCAGCGGGAAGTGGGGCTGGGAGAGCCCCACACTGGGGTTGGGAAGATGCAGGAGCGTGGTGGGACGGGGCCGGCCTCATCCTGCGCTTCCGTCAGCGCAGCCCTGGCTGCACGCCAGGAGCAACCCTGCATGCTGGCAAGGAGCAATCTTGCACAACCTGTTCCTCCAGGTGGGAGGCCCCCCCTGCATCGGCCACTGTTGCCAGCAGGAGCAGTGGATGCCGCGGTGCCCACAGGGCTCTGCAGCCTGCAGTGGAAGGCAAAGCAGAAGAAGCGTGGCTCACACAGCAATGTTGTTGCTGATGGGACCCAGGAGTCCTCACTCCAAACCAGGAGTGTGACATCCCCACACTCCTCCAAAACCATTTGTGGGGTCAGCTCACTTTGGAGGATGCTGAGTGCCAGACTGAAGGTGCTGGGCACCCTGGGATGCCCATGAAGGCACAGCACTGCTGGTGCTTAGGGGCTGGTGGCACAGTCTTAATTTACCGTCTCTGGGATGGATCTGTAGGATGGATCTCCAGGCTGGATCCTGGCCCTGGCACGGTGCTATTCCCCCATACAATTCTCCCTTGGCTGCTCTTGTCAAACAGGGGCAGCCAGGGCTGGTGAGGAATTGCAGGATGGGTCACATCTGCTGAGCAGGACACAGGATGGACCCTCCGCAACTTCCTCCCACCAGGATATCCCTACCTTAAAAGAAGCCTGGGTTTTTCCCCAGATATTGACAAAAAACCAAGAGGAACCGCCCAATGCCCTGCAGCACCCGGCTTTGGAGCCACAGAGGACCCCTCAGCAGGGAACCGTGCCTGGCCAGCACAGGGGGCTGGTTTTGGACCAGCCGATAGGTTCAAGCCTTCCTGGAAGGTGGCGTCTGAAACCGCCCGGCATTTCCTCAAAGGTTTCTCAAGGGAAAGTCCCTCTGGTGCCGTTCCCGTGGTGGGAACTGCTGCACCGCCTGCTGCCTCGATAAAACAGTGAGCCGTCCGTGGCACGCGGCAGCAGACGCAGGAACGGGGACATCGCACCATGGGCAACTGGCTGGTCAACCACTGGTTCTCGGCAGCCGTCTTGGTGAGTGTGTGGAGCTGCGGGGCTCGTCTGCTGGGAGATGCCCAGGGAGGTGGTTGATTCACCTTCCCTGGAGGTGTTTAAGGGATGGGTGGATGAGGTGCTGAGGGACATGGTTTGGTATTTGATAGAATGGTTGGACTCAATGATCCGATGGGTCTTTTCCAAGCTGGTGATTCTATGATTCTATGAGAGGCTAGGGTGGTGTGGGGAGCTATGAGGAGCAGTCTGGGCAGGGTCCCAGGGGGGCTGCCAGGGAAATAGAGGCTGATGATCTGTCGTGGTGCTGAGCTGCGTGGGGGAACAAGCAATCCCTCTTCCCAGCCAACCTGCAAAGCCCAAGTAGCCAGGGGAGGGATGGGGTTCAGAAAACTTGTCTTAAAGAATGTGCAACTCAAAGGAGAGTTTAAAACTTCAAAAATGCTGCTGCTTTGCCCAGGAAGCTCCTGTGAGCGCACATGCTGGGGTGAAGAGCCTGTACCACAGGGGTGATCTGCCAGTGCTGTTCTGTGGCATCGCTGGTGTGACGGGGCTTGCCTGTCCAGCACTGTGCCAGCTGCTCAGCACTGCGTGAGGAGCTGCAAAGGCTTGGGAAAATGGGGATTTGCAGAAAGTTGGATTATTTTCATTTTTTTAAACACTTTTAAAAAAAGAAACATGAAGAAAACTAATACAAACCATAACAAATGCAAGGCAAAATGGTTTTGATTTGGGAGCTCAACAGAAAAACTGGCTGTGAGAGGGACCATTGTGGGGTGCGGCAGAGTTAGGCAGGGGCCAGCAGCACAGCAGGGCTGGGTGAGCCACCTCCCTGTGCAATTTCCTCCTCCCATAGTCTTCTTCACGAAGCCCCGCTCAGCCCCAGCCACCCTCCGGCTTTGCTGTCCCCAGGCATTGCCTCCAGCTGCCTTTCCTCCTTCCTTGTGTGTGGGTGATGCACAGGGCTGTAGATGACAAGACAGTGATTTTGCAAGACTCCCCACCTTTGGCCCCTCGTCCCAGCCCCGTGTGTGCTGCCACAGCTGATAAGGAAGCAGGAGGGGATGCACTGTCCTGACATTCTCCTGCTGCTCCCACACCCGAGTGCTGCGGGCTGAGGGGCCATCCTGGGCCAGGGTCCGTCACGCGGCTGCGGCTTTCCCCCACAGGCGGCCTGGCTGGGCATCAACATCTTCCTCTTCACGTACTACTTTCTGTTCTTTGACCGGGATGAGCGGTATTTCTACACCAGGGCCATCCTTGGGGTAAGGTCCTCCCTCACAGCACCCTGCCTGCCCTTTGGAGCCCTTCTGCAGTGGGGTGTGGGCTGCAGCAGCCCCCCTGCCCATTCCTTGTCCTGTCCTCTTCCAGCCCCCCAATCCCCAGCTTGGCATTGATCCATGCTGGTCCTTGTCTCGTCCCAGCCCAGCATCGCTCCCTCCCGATCCTCCTCCTCTCCTGGCTCAGCATCAACACAACCCCATCATTCCTGACCCCAGCATCGTGCTCTCTCCCACTCTCCAGCCCAGCATCGCTGAGTCCCAGTTCAGCATCACTCCCTCCCAATCCTCCTCCTTTCCTGGCTCAGCATCAACCCAATCCCATCACTCCCAATCCCAGCATTGCGCTCTCTCCCACTCCCCAGCCCGGCATCACTAAGTCTCAGCTCAGCATCGCTTCGCCCCACCCTGTCCCTGTCCCAGCACAGCACCGTGTGGGACAGCAACACTCACCCGCCGTTCCTTTCCTCAGTCTGCTTTGGCGTGGGCACGAGCATCAGCCAAGTGCCTCAACTTCAACAGCATGCTGATCCTGCTCCCCGTCTGCCGCAACCTCCTCTCCTTCCTCCGTGGGACCTGCTCAGTGAGTGCCCCGTGGCAGCACGGCCACTGTACCCATCCCTGTCCCCATCCCCATCCCACACTGCTGCCTCTCCCCACAGTGCTGCAGACGGACGTTGCGGAAGCAACTGGACCACAACCTCACCTTCCACAAGCTGGTGGCCTACGCGCTGGCGCTGCTCACAGGTACTGCCCTGCGCCGGGCTGGGGTGCGGCGGGGACGGGGAGGTGAGCAGGAAGGTGACTGCATGTCCCCTGCCCAGCCGTGCACACCATCGCCCACCTCTTCAACATGGAGCGCTACAACCACAGCCAACAAGCCACCGATGGCAGCCTGGCCACTGTCCTCTCCAAGATGCACCTGCAGGGCAACAAGTGGCTGAACCCCATCCATTCCAATGAAACAGTGAGTGCTGACCCCAGCGTCCAGCCCCTGCCACCGCCTGTCCACTGCCTCCCTAACCCGTCCTTCGACCCCTGCAGAGCGTTGAGTACATGGCCTTCACCACCATCCCAGGACTGACGGGGGTCATCATCACACTGGCACTAATTCTCATGGTCACTTCCTCCACTGAGTTCATCCGCAGGAACTACTTTGAGATCTTCTGGTACACGCACCACCTCTTCATCATGCTACTTCACTGGTCTGGTCATCCATGGCATCGCGTAAGGCACCTCACCGCTCCCCAAAGGCAGGAAAACAAGGGGCAGTGGCTGCAGACCCCTGGCGGGGCAACCTCAGAGTGGGTCCTGCGAGTGGGCTCCCCATTCCTGGGGCTCGCTAGCCCAGCTGGTCCCACGCAGGGAGGGCAGAAGCCAGCTCCTACGCTCAACTCCTGACCTCCCCGCAGTGGTCTGGTGCGCGGGCAGACGGAGGAGAGCATGGAGAAGGTGCATCCTCATCGCTGCGCCTACTACCTCACACACAAGGATGAGGACTGCAGAGATTGCTGCAAAGACCCCGAGTTTGGGAGCATCCCTGCTGAGGTAGGGCAGCAGAGGGATGGCTGAAGGGGGAGAAGCCCTCCCCTTGCCCTTGGGATGCTCCAGCCCTGCCCAGCCCCCAAACCTTTGCTCTCCTTCATCCCTGCAGTCCTGGAAGTGGGTTCTGGCCCCCGTTCTCCTCTACATCTTTGAGCGGATTCTCCGGATCTGGCGTGCGTGGCAGAAGGTGGTTGTCACCAAGGTGGGTGGTGCAGGAACCGGTGCCTGCTGCCAGCTCCTTCCCACAGCCACCGGTGCCGCAGGTCCTTGCTGGAGTGGCCATGGGGAGGCAGGCAGGGGCCACTGCCAAGGCCGCTTGGCTCAGAGACAAGAAGCAGGCTGGGTGCCGAGACCTGTTCCTGCCCCACAGGTGGTCATGCACCCTGCCCGCGTGCTGGAGCTGCAGATGCAGAAGAAGGGCTTCCACATGGAGGTGGGGCAGTACATCTTCGTCAACTGCCCCGCCATCTCCCTGCTGGAGTGGCACCCCTTCACCCTCACCTCAGCGCCCGAGGAGGATTTCTTCTCTATCCACATCCGGGCGGCTGGTGACTGGACAGAGCGTCTCATTGACACCTTCCAGCAGCAGAAGCTGGAGATGCCCAGGTAGGCCGGGGAGCGCTGCAACGAACCTTCCCAGGGATGTGGGGAGGCCAGACCTCCTACCCAGGCCTTTCCTCTGCTAGGATTGAGGTGGATGGCCCCTTTGGCACAGCCAGTGAAGATGTGTTCCAGTACGAAGTGGCCATGCTAGTGGGAGCAGGCATCGGCGTCACCCCCTTTGCCTCCATTCTGAAGTCCATCTGGTACAAGTTCCAGCAGGATGACCAGACCCTCAAGACCAAGAAGGTATGGGGTATCCAATAGGACCAGCCACGGGTTTCTCCATGTTAGGTTTCCCAGTCCTTGACATATCCTTCCACTCCTCCTGCCTGCTCCACCTTGAGCAAACCCTCTCCCTCTGCATCCTAGATCTACTTCTACTGGCTCTGCCGGGACACGGGAGCCTTTGCCTGGTTCAACGACCTGCTTGCCTCGCTGGAGCAGAAGATGGCAGAGTCGGGCAAGGCAGACTTTCTCACCTACCGTCTCTTCCTCACTGGCTGGGACAACAGCATTGTGAGTCAACCAGGGCAGCTGTGACTGCAGGGGACATGCGATGGCCAAGTCAGACACGAAAGGCAGGGCAAGCCCATCAACAGCTTGCAGGCAGAAAGTCCGGGAGTGGCGTTTGGTGGATCAGCAATGGATGCTCCTCTGTGGTGAGGGACTAGAGGTAGGCTCACAGGTGGTTGCTGGGGTCCTCACTATCCCTGTTCTGCCCAGGCCAACAATGTGGCGCTCCGCTTCGACACCGCTACAGACACGGTGACGGGCCTCAGGCACAAAACCATTTTTGGGCGCCCCATGTGGAACAGCGAGTTTGCGGCAGTGGCTGCGGCCCACCCGAGGTGAGAGCGAGGCAGGGGGTTCACGGTGGGAGCTTGAGCTGGGAGGCAGCCCCACCTCCCTGGCACCAAGTGTTAGTTTGGGAGGGGTGTGCTCAGCCCTTTCAGGTTGCAGGGACCCCAAAAACCTCTTACATCGCTTTTCCCTGAGCTGCCTGCCCTGTGCTGTGCACAGGTCAGTGGTCGGTGTGTTCCTCTGCGGGCCAGGGGCCTTGGCAAAGAGCCTGCAGAAGTCTTGCCACCAACATTCCAGCCTGGATCCCAGGAAGGTGAAATTCTACTTCAACAAGGAGAACTTCTAAGTGGCAGCCAGGCCGGGATCCCAGCAGGATCCCAATGCTTAGTGCCTCAGTAAGTCGACGTAGCCGGGGATAAGCACATACCAAAGAGCATGTGCATGGAATCAAGGAAAGACTTGGCCAGGTACTCCTTCTCCATGAGAAAATCCAGGTTCAAAGACTGCTGCCTTCTCCACCTGGCCTACATGGGCTTCCCATGGGAAGCATAGGCCTGCAGTTCTGCACGGATCTCCTGTCGAGAAACCAGCGGCACATACTGCAATGGTCTCGCTAGAGCAGCAGGAAGCATCGGGAGTGCCCAGCAGGCTGGGTGGAACCACAGGACAGGGATGGGACACAAATACACCAAGCTGGCAGTGGGGGCTAAACATGCCCCTCTGGATTTAAACAGTCCTTTGTATAAAAATGTAAATTAAACTTGCTTTCTTTGTAGTAAGAGCCATGGTGGTAAGTCCATGTTGGGGCGAAGAGAACCCTCTCTTTGACCCCGTGTAGGGCTGCAATAAGAAAGCTGGTTCATTACAACATCCAGGGGTGCAGGGTAAGGTGCTCCCCTTCACAGGGTCTTGCTGCCAGAGTTAGCCTGCAGCAGGCGCTGATGATTGTGCAGGCTGACTTCAAACGCGGTTCAGGCAATGGCAACAAGTTCTGCTAAAGCATATGCAAAGAAGAGGGGAAAAACCACCCTCGCTGAGCAGGATGGCGTGGTAAGTGATACAGCAATTGGATACGGAGCCCTTCCCACACAGTCAGCAGGGACAGAAAGTCGAGCTCCCTGTCCTGCCCTTCCCTGACACCCCCATGAACAGCACAGCACGTAAAATCCCAAGAGCAGGTGCTGCCCCGATGCTGGGGAGATGGGAGGAAGGTGAGTGGTTTGGACTAGCCTGGAGCCAGGCCAGACTGCTCCAAGAACCCAACACTCCCAACTCCAGCCTCCACCAGAGACCAAACAAGGTAGCCGGAAACATAGCTTTGCTCAAACTCTTCTCCCATTTTATTTCAAACATCATAGAATATACACACAGAACAAAAACTAAAAAACAAAAAGGATGAATGGGAGGGAAAAATGTTAGGAGGAAAAAAAGCCAACCTCTCCCAAAACACAGTATCAACTCAGACAGCAACGGGAAGCAGCTCCCATGGCTATACTGGCAGACGGCACCTCCACCACATACCTGCCAGTCCTGCAAGAAGGAAGAGGAGGAGAGTGAGCCCCAGCACAGACAGAAAAGCAGGGCAGAGCCCTATTCTGAGCAGCTCTGATTTACCGAAGGGGAACAGGCACAGGGTGAGGCTGGGTTAAGGACATTACCTGTCATGGTGCCCCCGTGGACTTCTGGATTTGCTCCTTTAGAATAAGGATGCTCTGCCGCTGCTCCGGAGGCAGCATGGCAATCTGGTCCGCTGTCAGCTGCAGAACCTGCATGATCAGGGCTGCCTATGGGGAGAGGGGGGAATCAGGGACCACCCTGCCAGAGCAGCGACCACCCTGCCAGAGCAGCCATGGGTTTTTGGAGCTGTCCCTGCCACGGTAAAGCATGGAGGAGGTGCTGTTCCACTGCCTCACCCTGTCCTTTTTCTCACCTTCTCGTGATCCTGTGGGGTGACCTGGCTCTGCCCTGGGCTAAAGCCTCCAGGCTGACCAGCTCCTTGGACTCCTGCTCCAGGAATGCCTCCGCCTGCCATGTTAGGAACCTGCAGGCACAGAAGACGAGGTAAGGAACAAGGGGTCTCAACTCAGCCACACAAATACGGGAACGTAAAGCAGATCAGATGGATTCACAGACAGCCTGAAGATGCCTGATCATGAAGACAGACAGGCTACTGTGTGCTTTACGCTCTCTCCTCTCCCTTCAACTCCTGCACTCATTCATGTGCATCAGGAAGAGATGAAGAGAGGCCCAAGCATCACCTTGTCCCCAGGAGATGGCCAGGGCCTTGGGAAATGGGACAGGTGCTCCAAACCACGGAGTGCCACTGACCCAGGCCTTGTGCTTCCCAGAGGTGCTGTTCTGTGGGACACCCTCCCCTCTCTAGCTGCTGCAGGACATGCCCAGAGCCCCGATCCATGAGGCACTGTTGGTGCCCAACCAGCTAAACAGAGGCATTGTGTGTACCTGGCGGGGCCCCTGTGGGCCACTGGCTCCCATGTTAAGTGGCCCAGGACCCTGTATGCCACCAGGCATGGGGCCACGTGGGTTGGGACCAGGCCCTCGAGGCTCCAGACCCCGGGGCTCCATGACCCTGGCCTCCATGGCCCTGGCTTCCAGCACTCGTGGCTCCAGGACCCGGGGCTCCAGGCCTCGTGCCTCCAGGGCTCGTGCCTCCAGCACCCGAGGCTCCAGCCCTCGTGGCTCCAATCCTCTCGGCTCCAGCCCTCGGGGATCTCTTCCAACTGCAGGAGAAAGAGAAGGCAAGCTGTTGAAGGGCGCAGCACTGCAGGGAGCAAGCTGGCTGCCTCTTTTGCCTGGGGAGTAGTTAATGCCCAGCAGGTGCAGGGCTGGGGACAAGCAGAGCGGACCAGGACTGAAGGAAGACCCTTGCCCTGTGGGACTTGCTCCTCCTTGCCCTGGAGTCAGCTGTTTCACTGCCCAAACAACCCTTCCTACATTGAACCTCAGGGCAATGGGCTCCACTCCGACTCCTTGCCTGTATGCCTTAAGCCACCCATTATTCCATGCCCCCTCTCTCACCTCGAGCATCCATGAGGGGCCCCCGCGGCTCTCCCATCAGTGGTCGGGGTTCTCCCATGGGTGCCCCCCTCATTTCATGGGGGGGGCCACGGCCGTCATGACCAGGCATATGGTGCATAGGGGTTCCTTGGTGGGGCGGCCCAAGGTAACCTCTGACGCAGAGAGATGAGGAGAGCAAAGCAGGAGGAGGAGAAAAAGCGAGAGAGTGTGAATCAGATGCTGGCTTGGCACGGTCTGGGCAGAGCGCTGGGATTGCCCCCAAAGCCGGCCAAGGGGGAGCAGAGCAAGGCTGGCATGGGGATGGGTGCTGTGAGCCCCACACCACAGGGCTGCTGCCATCACCCTGGGGATGCCCCATCCCCGGAGGAACGGGCCAGCCCCTGCGGTTGGCAGCACACAGGCCTTCGTTCAGGCCTGGGGGACTCCCAGAAGGCTGGTGCCATCCCTGTCCTCAGTGAGAGGTCACCCTTGGGCAGGGGATGGTGCCAAGGGCTCCTCTCCTTCCCTCTCCCCTCACCTGGGCTCCACTTCTCCAGTGACTGAGAGCAGGGTCCCTCCGCGAGGGTCATTCGGGGCATCTCCCAAAAGGCCTCGGGGTGGCGGGCCACTAGCAGGTAGAGGTCCACGCTGCATAGGGGCCCTCGGGTCTGGCATGGGCACTGCCAGGGAGACACACAAGAGCTCGTGAGGATCTGCATGAGCAGTGCCGGGCCGAGACTGTCCCCCAGCGCTCTCGGGGCTGGCTGAGCTGTGCTGACATCTGGTGAGCAGCCCCTCACACAAGGCCAGAGCACACCGAAGCTCCTTCCCTGGGTGATGACTTTATCCCTCTCTCCCCCTCTCTGGCTCTACCTCAGACTACTTACGGCATCAGGTGGCCAAACCAAGCATGGGTGCCCCTGTGGCAACCCCTACAAGCACAGACATTAACGCTCTGCTGATGCGGAGCCAGGAACAAAGCAAGACCTGGAAGGCTCCTGGTAGCAAGGTGTCAAAGGGGGCTGGATCCTAGGCAAAGGCCCTCTCCAAGCTGGCTCTCCTTTTCCACTGGTGGCTCTCTGAGCACAGCGCTAGCCTGTTCTTTCCTCTGGTCATGCTGGAACTCCTGTCTCCTCACTCTCTTCACCCTACCGGGCTATACAGAGCAGTATGCCGGTCCCCAGTCCTAAGCATAGCGGGGTGAAAACTGCTCTCTGCACACTCCACAACAAGCTCCAAGGAAGGAGGGAGCTGGCAGGTGCTGGGATACCTTGAACGCGTTCGATAGACGCAGGCCTGGCAGGTCCCACGGGCGAGAGCTGCAGGTTCCCTGGGCAAGCAGCAGGAAAAGAGGGAGAAGAGCAGACACATAAATAGTGTATGCACACATGCACTCAGCCTCGGAGACAGTGCTGTCTGCAGGATCGCCTTGGCTCCCTTAAGTCCCCTGGAAAACCTACAGAGAAGTTACTTCATGCTGTAGGTCTGGCTTTATCAACCTCTTCATTAATGTTACCTCTGCCACCACAGGTGGGACAGCAAGCTTGGCACGGCCCTTCCCTCGCTCACTACAAGAACATGCAGGGTACGTCTCTCTGAGACAACTGGCATTCTCTGAGGCCCCACAATGCACAGTGAACCAGCTTCTGCCCCTGCCCGCAGTTTCCCATGGCATTCCCAGTGCCAGCTTTCTCTCTGCTCTCCAAATCCTTCCAGGTGCCAAGAACTACCAGGATGTTCACACGAAGGTGGTAAACACACCAAGGAAAGTGAGAGTCAGCTGCCTCCAAGTCCCTAAGACCAGAGGGTTTCAGAAGAGGTTTGCCACATTCCTGAAACAAAGCCTATGACACAAGTCAAAGCAACAGGGGAGTTATCACTGCCTTATCACTGGAAGAACAGGAACACCTTGGTCACACAGCATGACTGGGCAGCCACACAACATGTGAACCATAAGGAATCCAGCTCCGGGGCTGGGCCGTACAGACCGTGCCTGCAGAGGAAAAGCCAAGCCATCTCTCACCAGGAAACTCCCTGCCAAGCCTCGCACTCACCATTGAAAGCAAAAGCGAAGACCCAGCTCCCTCTGCCGGGCACAGCGCAGGGAGCACTGGGAGACGTGGTGGCAGCATAAGCTGCTTCCTAGCACTCAGGCAGCAAAGGAGCAGGACAGGGATTAGAGAGGAGCAGATTCTGCCTGCCCACACAAGCACAGGGACAGACAGAGGCTCACAGAGAGATGGAAAACACAGGCACATACTGCTCAGTGGGGCTCTGCAGGGACTGGCAGCTCTCCTGGCTTCCAACACACATCTGCACAACACAGGGCAGGACAAGCTGGGAGCAAAACTGCTGCATGGACTGGGGTCCTGGAAGCAGGGGAGCTGCCACCACAGCCTTGCGCCTAAGCGAACAAACCCAGGTGCAGCCCAGCATGGTGGGAGCTGCCCCGAATCCAGGGGTGGCAAGGCCACCGGGCACTGGCATGGGGCTTGGCGCAGCACTGCTCAGCACCTGTGGCCTGGGCCCCCGCTGCAGCGATTGTCATGTAACGCGCAGCACTAGCCAGCATGTTTACCTTGTCCACGCTCCAAGGGGACAGGCCCTCCACCTGGCATCCCAACCTGCGGCTGCATCCCACCTGAGAGGAAACAGACAGAGTTCAGATTCCTCCTCGGCCATCCTTGCACCACTAAGCAATTCCTTTGGACCCAAATACCTTCCCCCTCCCAGCTCCTGGGGGAGCATCCAAAGGTGTATTTTCTTGGTGTTGGTACCCCACAGAGATAAGCCAACTTTCTGAACCATCACTGGCAGCACCTACAACCACACACGGTACAGGACTATGTTTGCTCTCACAGGGACAAGACCTCCAGTTAAGGGAAAGGTAGAGGTGGGGCTCCCTGCAGGACCTCTGTGCCCAGAGCACTGTTCATCCAAATCCCACGCACTCACCTCCTGGAGCCATCGGGCTGGGGCCAGGGCCCTGCACAGGGGCTGCCATCTGTCCAGGGGCCGGCACTCCTCCCTGCATGGGTGGCTGCATCAGAGGAGGGGCGCCGTTTACATGCAGCCCACCCTAACCAGGAGAGAAAAGAAAGGACCTCAGGGAAGCCCCAATACCCGGGCATGCATGTGTGCCCAGCTGGGAGAGCTGGAGCTGGCAATGCCCATCTCTCCCCTACATGACACCTGCATCATGTAGGCTCTTACTATGGGCTGCGGCTGGGACGAGGGAGTGTTCTGTGGGTTAAGCTGGGCGTTTGGCCCTGGCCCTGGTCCTGGTCCTGGTCCAGGCCCCGGTCCTGGCACTGGCTGCTGGTTGCCTGGGATCAGAGGAGGAACACTTGTCTGGCGATGCAGAATTTTCTAGGAGCAGAAGAAAGAGAAAGGAGTTTTCTTCCACACTTGGTCCACAACAGGCTGCCACTGATATCCCACCACACCCAGATAAGCAAGCAGGGACGAACCAGTGCGATCTCCGGGTCAACAATCCTCATGACCACCTGGGCCTGCAGCAGGGCGTAAGCCAGCTGGGGATTCTGGAGCAGCATGTTCCTGGCTTCCTGAGGGCTGTTCTGGACACACAACTGAGAAAGCAAACACAGATCAGAGCTCTGGCAAGGAAAAATAGGGGCTACGAGGACACGGGCAGTGGAGGTAGTAGCAGTGCTCATGCAGAGAGTGCAGCCCTCTGCTTCACTCACCTTCATCTGCTTCATCAGCTCAAACATCTGCTCAGGTGGCAGGCTGGCTACTGCCCGGCTGATGGACTCGGGGGCATCTTCAGGATTGACAGGGTCCCCATAGGGTGACTCTATGATGGGTGCGCCCGTGCCCAAACCTGCAACAGAGTTTGTGACCTTGAACGGCAACGTCAACTGGCTGTTTTTAGCAGGCTCATTAGAAAGGAAGCACCACACCATCATGGGGAAAGGGAGACACTGAAAACAAGGAGATCACTTGAAAGAGAAAACACAGAGCCAAGCCCACACAACCCTCTCTGAAACAACTGGCTCTATCACTTGGAGCAGGCCAGCTCAAAGAGTTCTCCTCCTCGCCAGCCTTGCCCAAGATGTGTGCTTTGTAAGGCTGAAAAGACCAGGCGCAGCATGACATCGGTGTGCTCTGCATCACAAAATTCAGACTCACTCTTGAGCTCCTCCTTGTTCTTCTCACTGGCTGCATTGTCAACGCGCAGGGCTCTCCCGCTGAACTCTCGCCCGTTCAGGTTCCGCATGGCACTGAGGGCCGTCTCCTGGTCTTGGTACTCGCAGAAGCCATAGCCCTTTGGCTTTCCTGTCTCCCTGTCATACACCAACCTGCACAGCGAGGAGGAGTGAACCACCACTGCTGAGGGCAGCGCAGGCATCAAGCAGCACGCGGTGCCCACAGTTCCCCAACACCCAGGAGGGGGCTATTGGGGTACACAGAACTGCTGGGAAGCAGAGTGAATGCACTGGGGTCAGGCCAAGGCACGCCCTAAGCCAGAGCCCAGAGGCCTCCTGGATCCAGGCCGATGGGTGTTCCCAAAGCTCTGGTGTCCAGTACAGCCACTGGTGCAAGCGCTATGCTGTGCATGACCCCACAGACACAGCTCCTGGGGTCATAGCCTGGACTGGGGGCTCCTGGGACTCCCAAGCCCTTAACTGCCACCTGGGCACAGGACTCCAGCGGCCGTACCCTGAGCACCGTCACAGCCTGACAGCCCGCTCCGAGGCTGCACTGCTCCTCTCCTGCCCACTGGGGCTGGTTCTGCACAGCAGGCCCCGCACAGCTCCCTGCTCCCGTGGGGCACAGGGGGATTTGCACTGGGGAACCGGGGAGGGGGAGTCCCTCAGCCCTTCTCACCTAAAGCTGACCACAGGCCCGACCTCGGAGAAGATGTCCTTCAGCTGCTCCTCTGTGGCCTCGTATGGGATATTCCCCACTGCGGGAGAGAGACGGGGGCCGCTGCTCAGCACAGAGGCCAAAGGCTGTGCAGGTGTCGGCCCTGAGCAGTGGGGCAGGCTCAGCCAGCCGGATCCCTGGCCCACTCCTGCCTCCAGCCCCAGCCTCCAGCCCCGTCCCCAGCCTCATCCCCAGCTCCAGCCCCGTCCCCAGCCTCATCCTCAGCTCCAGCCCCGTCCCCAGCCTCATCCCCAGCTCCAGCCCCGTCCCCAGACTCATCCCCAGCTCCAGCCCCGTCCCCAGACTCATCCCCAGCCTCAGCATCGGTCCCGGCCACGGCCTCAGCCTTGTTCCCAGCTCCAGCCCCATTCCCAACCCAATCTCCGTCCTTGCTCCCGCCCCCATTCCCATCCCTATCCCTGTCCCTACCCCCATCCCTGTTCCCATCCCCATCCCCGGCCTCAACCTTGTCCCCAGCTCCATCCCCGTCCCCGTCCCGCGGCGCTCACCGAACACAGAGCGCAGGGAGCGATCCACGGCGGGGTCCCGCACCGCCAGCCCCGCCATCCCGCCCCGCTCCGCCTTTTCCGCTTCCGCGGCCGCGGGCGCTCCGGGGCGACGCCGCCTGCTGGGTAGGAGCGGGCAGGGTCGGGGGGCCTCGGGGAGCCCTTCCCGGGACAGACCCGCGGCGCACGCTCTGTCCCGGGGCTCCCCCGTCTCCTAGGCTGCCCTGTCCCCGAGGCACCGCACTTCTGGGATGTCACGGCTCCTGGGACGTGGCATCCCCTGGCACGCTCCCATCTCCTAGGATGCTCCTGTGCCCGTGGCAGCCCACTCCTAGCGCCCCTTGGGACACCTCTGTCCCCGAGGCACCTCGCTCCTGGGATATCACACCTCCTAGGAGCCCCGAGGCTCCCGTGCCCCCAGCTGCCTCCTGCCTCTGACACCCTGAGCCCGCCTGGCAGGTGGCTGTGACCCTTCCAGCCGGTGACATCCCGGGGCCTGTCAGGATGGAGGCCGTGGATGTCGTGGTCCCTGCGCTGGCCACGGAGCCGCAGTTTGCCCAGCGCCTCAGGTGAGCCCTGCGGCTGCCCTGGCAAAGGTGCGGGCAGGGCCGGCCGTGACGGGGGTTCCTCTCCCCTCCGATGGGGTGGGATGTGGGCCTGGCGAAGCCCTGACTGTTCTTGGCCTTGCAGGGAGCATTTGGAGAAGGAGCGGCTCCTGGATGGGCGCTACCGGCTGCAGCGGGTGCCAGGGGGCCGAGTGGCACTGCCCGTGCTGGAGGAGAAGCTCGACCAGCTGCGGCTGCCCACGGAGAGGATGCCCTGCGGGCTGGTCCGGATCCAGGTTGGGAGAGACCCCTTGGCCTGAACCCTGATGTGGGGGACAGGGTCTCAGCCCCACGTGCCACGTCCCTCCCGCAGGACCCTGTCCCCTCCAAGGCAGCCCGCCGGGGGACGCCTGCACAGAAGCTGCGGGATGAGCTGCGGCGGCTGCTGGGTGAGAGCTGGTTGGAGGAGCTGGAGCGGGATTTGCCTCACGCCTGGCAGCGGCATGGGGACCTGATCCTGCTGAGCGAGGACAGCTTCAGGGCTGCGCCATGGGAAAAGCTTGGTAAGGAGGAGCGGGGTCTGTCTGCCCAGATCCATCCTGCAGAGCTGCCCTGGCCCTTTCCAAAGCTCCCGGTATGGGTGCCTTGCAGGTCCAGTGCTCTGGGAGACGGTTGCCTCAGCTCTGGGTGCCCAGCGGCTGGCCAGGCGAGGACGGGTGTTGCCAGATGGGATGCGGACCCCCAGTGTCACCCTGCTGCTGGGTCAGGATGGCTGGGTGGAGCACATGGACAATGGGATCAGGTAGGTAGGAGCCACAGGATGCGGTCAGCACAGGAAAGGGGGCTACCCTTAACAGGCTGGCAATATCTCCCAGGTACACATTTGACGTGACCAAGTGCATGTTCTCACCGGGCAACATCACAGAGAAGCTGCGGGTGGCCTCACTGTCCTGTTCCGGGGAGGTCCTGGTGGATCTCTACGCAGGTAATGGGGATGGGAAGGGGTTTGGCAGGGCAGGCTTGTAGAGGCAGGCAGGCAGGCAGCAGTGATGCAGATATTGATGGCATCCAGATGGATGTGAAATGGCATTTCCAGGCTGGACTGGAAGAATACCTAAGCTTAAAGCCTGTCTGGTAGCCCTCAGCTAACTTGGTAGTGCTGTTCGTCTTCTGTCCGTGTTCCCTTTGGACAGGGTGGTAATTGGTATCCAATCCTGCCTGCAGGGAGGAGTGTGGGCACTGGCACTGGCCAGACCCTGCCCTCAGCTGCTGCCACTTCTCCTGTGCCCAGGCATTGGCTATTTCACGCTGCCGTATCTGGTTCACGCAGCGGCCGCCTTCGCCCACGCCTGTGAGTGGAACAGCCACGCTGTGGAGGCTCTGCGAAGGAACCTAGTGCTGAATGGGGTGCAGGACCGCTGCCGCATCCACCACGGGGACAGCCGGCAGGTAGGCAGTGCCCCCAGCCACAGAGTCCCCATTCCTGCGTGGCATCCCCCTCACTTTCCCTCTTCTTCCAGCTGGAGCTGCGGGACGTAGCAGACAGGGTGAACCTGGGGCTGATTCCCAGCTCAGAGGAAGGCTGGCCAGTGGCCTGCCGTGTCCTGAAGAAGGACACGGGTGGGGTTCTCCACATCCATCACAACGTGGAGACCCCAGTCCAGCGGGCTGAGGGGTCTCACTTTGATGGAGAGGTGCAGCACCCAGTGGAGGACAGAAGGAAGGAGGCCAGGATCAGACCTGAGTGGCAGAGGTGGGCTGAAGCCACGGCAGCGCGGATCCAGGGGCTGCTGGCCGAGCTGCATGGGCAGCAGTGGCACACCAGCATCCTGCACATCGAGCCAGTGAAGTCTTATGCACCCCATGTGCATCACATCGTTCTGGACCTTGAGTGCCGGCCAACGCTGCCAGCCTAGGTGGCCAGGAGATGCCACCATTGCCTGCTGCCAGCCTGGACACGCATTATGTCCCCTCGTTCCCAGGTGGCAGCACTGCCTGACAGCAGCTCCCTGTGCATGGAGTAGTGCTCTCCCACGAGAGATCCCTCCAGGAGCCACATCTCGGCAGGGGAATGGGTAAGCTGGGGCTGAGAGTGCACCGAGTCCTGCCCCAGCTCTGTCTGTTGCTTCCCAGATCTTGTACAGGTGGTGGAACTTTCAGCCCCATTATCACATAGGAGAGAGCTGCAGGGCTGAATAAATCTCAGATTCCTGCTGGGCTTCCTTTCAGTGAGTCAAGGACAGGCTTTGTGCATAAATTTATCAGTATGCTTTTGTATTGTGCTGGAAACAGGTCCATTTAACTTGTATTTTTTTTGCAGAAAAAAAGGATGTTTCCCACCTCTCTTGTTGGTGTCCAGTTAAAATGTGAACACTAGTCCTACATGGGGACACTGGGTCCCAGTGGGTGGAGGGGCTTGGGGTGTGAGGCATCTGCCTGCAACCTCTTCCCTCAGTTCTGCCTGCAAGCTCGAAGCCTCGTGTAATAGGAACCTCCTCTTGCGCAGCTGTGGCTGTAACCCTGTTGGCAGGGGGGCCCTTTGGCATCCCCATGGGTTTTTCCCTGTGTAGGTATCCCATCTCCTCCCTCAGGCCTGGGAAGCTCTGCCTCTCCCCTGTCCTGTGGCAGGCAGCACAGCTGAATGTGTGGGCAGAGCTGTGTCACAGAATCACAGGATCATTCAGGTTGGAAAATACCTTTAGCAGCATCAAGTCCAATCATAAAAAGGTGTTCTCATGTTTGCTTTGGTCGCTCCCAGTTGTCTCCCGTGCTGCTCTGCCATCCTATGTGTCGAGCAGACACCTCCCCATGGTTGCGAGCCCCACACCCTGTCCTGCCATGTGCGCTCGTGGTTTCCCCTTTCCCTGTGCTGCTGGGGGCAGAGCTGGAAGAGCCGTGCTAGGACCCTATCTCTGCCCACAAAGGACAAGGGCAGAGGCTGGAGCCTTGCGTCAGGGCCGCCCTGTGCTGAGGGCAGAGCTGGGAGGACGCCACAGCCAAGCTGCTCAGGTCCCAGTCTGTCACCCAGTGCCATACTGGGCACTGCAGGGACTGTGGGAGAGCACAGATCGCAGAGTGACCTGAGTTGGAAGGAACCCACGAGGATCATCAAGTCCAACTTCTATCCCTGCATAGGACAACCTGAAAATTTACACCATGTGTCTGAGTGCATTGTCCAAATGCTTCTTGAATAATGTCAGGCTTGGCACTGTGACTTGGTTCCCTGGGGAGCTGTTCCAGTGCTCCACCACCCTGAATGAAGAACTTTTTCCTAATATCCAACCTAAAACTCCTCTGGCACATCTTCCTGCTATTGCCTCGAGCCCAATCACTGGTCATCAGAGTGAAGGGATCAGCACCCACTCCTCTTCCTCCCCTTGTGAGGAAGCAGTGAACTGCTGTGAGGTCTCCTCTCGGGTCTCCTCCAGGCTGAACAGACCACATGCCTTCAGCTGCTCCTCATACAACTTCCCCTCGAGACCCTTCGCCAGCTTTGTGTCCTCCTGTGCACACTCTCTGGTAGCTGCAGATCCTTTTTGTAGCGTGGTGCCCAGAACTGCACGTCTGAGCTGTAGACTTTGTGCCGGCGTCTGTGTGCTCTTTGGGAGGAGCTGCTTTCCCTGAACGGGCTGTGGGGAAGCGCACCCCGGGGAGCAGCCTGGGGGGCTGAGGCACAGTGCCAGGCACTGAGCTGGGCTCTGTTCAGCCCTGCTGGATGGGGAGCAGCTTGCGGCGTTGGAGCCAAAGCTTGAGAGGTGTGGGGACAGGAGCTCCAGGTGGCCCAGGACACAACAACCCTGTGCAGCACTATAGGCTTGGGGAAGAGTGGCTGGAAAGCTGTCTGGGAGAGGAGGACCTGGGGATGTTGGGTGACAGCGACTAGACATGAGCCAGCGGTGGCCCAAGTGGCAAAAGAAGGCCAACAGCATCCTGGCTTGTATCAGAAACAGTGTGGCTAGCAGGACCAGGGGAGCTATTGGACCCCTGTACTCGGCACTGGTGAGGCCACATCTGGAATTCTGGATTCAGTTTTGGGCTCTTTGTTAGAAGAAAGACGTTGAGGTCCTGGAGCACGTCCAGAGAAGAGCAACAAAGCTGGTGAAGGAGCTGGAGGACGAGTTTTACGAGGAGCAGCTGACAGACGCGGGCTTGTTTCACCTGGAGAAAAGGAGGCTGAGGGGAGACCTCGTTGCTCTCTACAACTGCCTGAGAGGAGGCTGGAGTGAGGTGGGTGTCGGTCTCTTCTCCCAAGCGACAGGTAGTAGGATGAGAGGGAATGGCCTCAAGCTGCGCCAGGGCAGCTTCAGACTGGGCATTAGGAAAAACGCCTTCGCTGAAAGGGCTCTGGGGCGCTGGACGGGCTGCCCGGGGGGGCGGTCGTGTCCCCATCCCTGGACGTGCTTTAAAGACGGGTGGATGAAACGCTTTGAGGACGTGATTGAGTAGCGGACAGGGACGGTTGGGCTCGATCTCAAGAGCCTTTCCCAGCCTTTGATGCTGCCGGGGAAGGGGCCGCCGCGGCCTCTTTAAGGAGGCGGCACCGCCGTGTCCCCCCCCCCTTCTCCCCCCCGCGGGAGGCGCCGCGGCTCCCGGGTGCCCGGGGGGGTTCGCCGGCGTCCAGCCCCGGCTCCGGGGGCGGGTCCGTCCGTCGGGGGGGTCCCGTCCATCGGCTCCCGGCGGGTTGGCAGGTGCGGCTCCCGGGGCAGCTCGCTCCTCCCCGGGGCGCTGGGCGTCAGCCCCGGTGCCACGGGAGCTGCTGGGCAGGGCCGGCGCGGGTGCGGCTCCCGGGGCGGGGGAGGAGCCCGGGGTGCGGGGAACCTGCCTGGGGAGGCGGGGGAGGAGCCCGGGGTGCGGGGAACCTGCCTGGGGAGGCGGGGGAGGAGCCCGGGGTGCGGGGAACCTGCCTGGGGAGGCGGGGGAGGAGCCCGGGGTGCGGGGAACCTGCCTGGGGAGGCGGGGGAGGAGCCCGGGGTGCGGGGAACCTGCCTGGGGAGGCGGGGGGGGGCCCGTCCCGGCTGCGGGATCCGGGCTGGGGGGGGGGGGAGGCTGCGCTGAGCGGCTGGTTCCTCCCAGCAGAGCCGTCCCCGAGCAGCGATGTCGGAGGCTGTGGATCTGTCCTTCTTGTCGGACGCGGAGAGGGATTTGATCCTGCAGGTGCTGCAGCGGGACGAGGAGCTCCGCAAAGCGGAGGAGAGGAGGATCAGGTGAGGATGGGGCTGGCTGGGGGCGCGGGGCTGCCCCAGCCCGGGGTCCCCGCGGGGCTCTCACGGCTCCCGGCTCCGAGCAGGCGCCTAAGGAACGAGCTCCTGGAGGTGCGGCGCAAGGGGGCCAAGCGGGGCAGCCAGCGCTACAGCGAGAGGACGTGTGCCCGCTGCCAGCAGAGCCTGAGCCGCCTCAGCCCCAAGGCCAACACCTGCCGGGGCTGCAACCACCTGGTGTGTCGGGACTGCCGCTCCTACAGCCCCGGCGGCTCCTGGCGCTGCAAAGTCTGCACCAAGGAGGCGTGAGTACCAGGGACCTTCTGTGCATTCTTGCTGTTCCCTTTTGCCTCGCAGCCACCCCAGCCTGAATGCCCGTGGCCAGCCTTCCCCAGCCCAGGGCAGCCGTCGCTGCTGTCCCTTCCTGGCGTGGGTACCCAGGGTTGGGTGATGGTGTGCTGGGTCGTGCCCCGCTCATGGGTCTCCTTCAAGCCCACCTCACTCCTTTACACCACCACACCCCCCTTGCTTGACTCCAGCATCTTCCCACGCCCCTCGTGCAGCCTGTGTTGTGAGAACCCCAGGATTCCTCCCCTGTCCTACAAAACCCACCTTGTGCCCACATCTGCCTCTTCTCCCAAGTGACAGGGGACAGGACGAGAGGCAATGGCCTCAAGCTCCACCAGGGGAGATTTAGGCTTGAGATTAGGAAAAAGTTCTTCACGGAGAGGGTGGTTAGGCATTGGAACGGTCTGCTAAGGGAGGTGGTTGAGTCACCGTCCCTGGAGGTGTTTAAGGTTAGGGTAGATGAGGTGCTTAGGAGCATGATTTAGGGATTGGTGGGAATGGTTGGACTCGACGATCCAGTGGGTCTCTTCCAACCTGGTTATTCTGTGATTCTGTGATCTGCTGGAGATGTAACTGGGCCCCTCATCTGTTTAGTGCATTGTTGCTGTCTGGCTGTCTGCCAAGCACACTCACTGTGTCTGTGCCCTCCTTGCCTGGTGGCCGCTCTGAGGGTGGTGGTGGTGAGCCCGGAGCAGCCCCCCAGCTGCTCCTGACTGACTCGCATTTTTCCTCTGCCCTGCAGAGAGCTGAAGAAGACAACAGGTGACTGGTTCTATGACCAGAGGGTCAACCGCTTTGCCAACCGGCTGGGCAGTGACATGGTGCGGCTGTCCTTGCGGCACAAGTCGGCAGGTAGGGGTGCAGCACTGACACCTTCTCCTGCAGCCCAGCCCTCTGCGATGCTCCGACTTTCCCTGGTGCGCCTCTGCTCCTGCTCCAGGCAGTGGGCTTGGAGCAATAGTCCTCCTGAGGCCTCTCTCCTTCCAGCCAGCAAAAGAGGGACTGTGGGACAAACCCTCCTCCAGAAAGCCCAGCTTGGCGAGCCCAAAAGCTCCTCTGCACCCCAGCAGCAGAATGCCCCAGCACCCCAAGAAGGGTCCAGGTGAGGTTCTGGGCCATCTCCCTGTCTCTGGGTGCCAGCTTTTGTGTGTTGCAGGGATGGGAGGGACGCTACTGCCCTGCTTGAATCATTGGTGATGCAGAAGCGCTCTTTCAGACCGGCCTCCTTGCCAAACAGGATATACCTGTGTTTTTGTCTGTCTGCAGTTTGTTTCTGGATGCCTCAGACCCTCGGGATGGCAAAAGTGACACAGAGTCCATGGAAAACATGAGCCTGGATGGCTACAGACCTGGTCCTGGTGGTGTGCGGGGCAGGTGAGGGGCTCCCTGGGTGGGTTGTCCTTGGCAAGGCTGGCCTGGCAGAAGATGAGGACCTTGTGTCAAGTGTGTTTTTCTCAGTCTGGTGAGGGGGAGCTGGCTCCTCTGACTGGGCTGAAACCTGGCTCTGGGCAGGCAGGCCCTCTGTTCCCCAGCCTGGGGTGCTCCAGGGACCATGTTTGGAGATGACTCATTCTGGGAACACTTGTTTTTGGCCTTGGAAAGACCTTTCTTTGTCCTCTGCAGGAGTAACTCCCTGGAGAGAGCCGCCCCTGTCAAAGATGGAAAGCAGGTTGCTGCACCTACAGGACTTGCTGCCTCCAGCCTGACCCTCCCTCTCCATTCCAAACCCTCTCTCTCCGATGGAAGAGTGCGTTCTGCTGCTCTGCAGGCTCAACCCTGTTATAGGGCGCTGGGCTGGGAGTCCCCTGGGGTGCCCAGCCTTGCCCTGCTCTGAAGGGACCCTTCCTCCCCAGGATGCTGCCGTAGGGAGCCACAGCAGCGCCTTGGCAGATGAGCATGAAACAATATTTAAGAAGAATCCCCGGCGGGTGGTGAGACCTGCGGGTGAGAGCTGCCTGGGCGTGGGGGGAGCTTGGGAGCCAGCCTGGCAGGAGGTGGGCACATGCTTCTCCCTGCACTGTCCGTGCAGGTGGGAGAGGCTGGGGCAGCCCCTGGCTTGGGGGAGCATCAGGGTTCTGCAAGTCCTGCGTGTGCCACTGCCTCCTGCCTCACTGTCTGTCGTGCAGACTACACCAAGTCGGTGATTGACCTGCGCCCAGATGACTTTGTGGGGGAAGGTGGCTCTTTAGGGGACAGGAGCAAGTCAGTCCCTGGCCTCAACATTATGCTGGTGAGACCCTCCATGAGCCGTAGAGCTGGCTGCCAGGTGGAGGAGACGTCTGCCTGGCTGGCCTTGCCCTAGTGCTCTCCACGAAGGTGACTGGTGCATCTCTCCTTGCAGGAGGAGGAGGAGGAGGACATCGATAACCTGGTGGAGATCCATCGCCAGAGGGTGGCCCGCGGCAGCATGCGCAGTGGCACCTCCTCGGTGAGTCCCTGCAGCGTGGCTGTGCTCTGGTCTGCTGCAGGAAGGCGTGGTGGAGAAGAGCAGTGCCAATGGGTTGGGTGAGAGGGAGGCAGGATGAGGAGCTCCTGGTGTGGGGAGGTTTCTTCCCCAGTGCTCCTCAAACCTGTCTCCTCTCCTGCCCGAGAGCCTGTCCCATGCCTGACACTTGAAGGAAATAGAAATGCAGAGATCTAGCTCTCTTCCAGGTGGGAGGCACTTGGCAGCCGTCCCAAGCCATGGTGGCGTGGCAGAGGGGCTATGCAAAGGAGGCATGAGAAGTGGCCTTGCTGAGGATGAAGAGGGACTCACCAAGTGATGCTGCCCTGGCTCAGCCCTGCTGTGTCTTCCAGAGCACGCTGGGGAGCATGGTCAGCATTTACAGCGAGGCTGGCGACTTCGGCAACGTCACAGTCAGCGGAGGCATCTCCTTCTCCCTGAGCTACGAGGAGAAGACTCAGACCTTGTTCATCCACGTGAAGGAGTGTCGCCAGCTGGCCTACGGGGACGAGGGCAAGAAGCGCTCCAACCCGTGAGAGCCAGGGGGGTGATGGCTGATGGTACTGCTGGTGGTGCTCAGCAGGGTTGTGGGGTGCCCACCAGAGATGGGAGCCGTAAAGGGGGGTGTTGGTGAGGGAGGAGGTTCGGGGTTGCCCCAGGGGTCAGGAGGCTGCCTGTGGGGAGACCATGGTGAACTCCTGCCTGTTCTTCTATTCAGGTACGTGAAGACCTACCTCCTGCCCGACAAATCCCGCCAAGGGAAACGCAAGACAACCATCAAACGCAACACCATCAACCCCCTGTACAATGAGCTGTTGAAGGTGAGTGGGGGTGGCCTGGGGCGCAGCCTGCTCTCTGCTGCAGGGTCAGGCCCTGGGGATACTGCTGGAACAAACCAGGGGATGGATGGGCTCTGCAGAGGACCCATGGTCAGAGACTGCACCCTCAAAGCTGGAAAAACCCATTCCCGGGCTAGGTCACTACTCTGATGTGTCTGTGGTCTTGAGCCTTGGATGCCGTGGTGGACTTGGGACACAACTGCAGATGTGAATGTGTCTCCTGGCTTCTGTGTCATCTCCCAGAGCCAAGAGCCTTCTGCTTACCCCTGGACATTACTCCTGGACTGTTGAAGGCAGCTTACAGGGATGGGAGGGCCAGCAGCATGGCTGCAGAGGCAGAGATAAAGGAGTTCTGGACCCCAAGGCAGAAACACTTGGCACTACACTTCACAGTCTGTGCTGTGGCCACCACAGGATGGTGGGAAGGGCTGGCTCCATCCCTGAGCCTGGTGGCGCATCGCTGAGACCAGGCTCTCTTCAAACAGCAGGGAAGTGGGAGCTGTGGTTTGGTTTCCAAGCTCCCACAGCCCTGGGTTTGCTGAGGTCTTGTGCTCTAAAACACCTGAGGTTCAGTGGGCTGGCAGAGCTTTGCTTGTGGTGTGATGGGGTGGCTGCATGCCGTGAGTCTTGGTCCTGGCTTTGCATGGGCTCTGAGGACTACTTGCCTGAAGAGCACGGGCTCTTGCACCACTTCCCCAGGACTTTGAGGTTTCAGGAGGCTTGGAAAGCAAAACAAACAGTCTTCTGTCACGTCCAGTGCTCCTCAAACCTGTCTCCTCTCCTGCCTGAGAGCCGTGGCTGGTGGTGAATGCCAAGCCTGTCCCGTGCCTGGCACTGCCGGCGCACTGATGGTTTCCATTTCTCTTCCTAGTACGAGATTAACAAGTCCCTCCTGCGTGCAAGGACGTTGCAGTTCTCGGTCTGGCACCACGATCGCTTTGGCCGAAACACATTCCTGGGGGAGGTGGACGTCCCACTGGATGCCTGGAACTTCGAGAGTCACCTGGAGGAGTTTCTGCCCCTGCACAGCAAGGTGCTAGTCCCACCACGGCAGCTCTGCCACCCGCAGCAATGTCCCTTCCTGGCCCTGACTGTGGGCAGAGGGTGCAGAGACCTTGACTAAGAGCTGACAAAAGGCTTGTGCCAAATCAGATCTTTAGAGAAAAATAGAGCCAAAAATCAGACAGGAGCACTGTCATAAGTAAGAAGGGCAGAGCTTCTGCTTTGAACCTACCTTCTCTCTTCCTCCTCAGTAAGTCCTCGTGGGATGTTGTGGGATGTGTCTCTGTCCCATCAGGTATTTTGATTCTGTTGGCTTGATTGCTCCAAGAACACAGCTCTTCGTAGCTCCCAGCCAGGAGGAACTGGAGCCAATTTCAGGGAAACAAATGGGGGAAATTGGCCAGGACATCCTGCTGTCGGCTGTAGAGCTGAGCAGCGAGGGCCTTTGTGCACCTCGATAGCAACAGTAGATGCTGCTATGGGGTTTTAAAAATCTGTTTCTCTTGACTAGCTTGTACTGTAGGCCTAGCCCTTGGCATTGCAGCTTGTGGAACTCCCTAAAAAGGTCTCCCTAAGGGAGCTGGTTGAGTCAAATTAGGCTCACAAAAGAGCTGGTCTGGGTCTGACCTGGCGATGCTGGGGAGGGTCTGCAGACATTTGTGCCTAAACCACTGCTAGGAGAAGCCAAGCTCTTTGTTCCGGCATGGGGAGGTCCTGCACACAGACCAGGCCATCACCGTGTCCGCTTTGGCTTCTCTGGCAATGTTTGATAAGCCTTGTCTCTTTGCAGATTGGGGCGGATGCTGCTGGTCTCCACCAGTACAAGGGGGAGCTGGTTGTCTCCATGAAGTATATTCCATCTCCCAAGCACCCTGGGGCTGGGAATGGCAGAAAGGGTGAGTGCTGGAGCTCTAGTATCTTTGTGTAGCCCATGGGACCTGCTCATGGTCATGTGAGCTGGGTCTGAGTGGGTTTCTTGGGTGGTGCCACTGTCGCCTTCTCTGCAACACCTGCAAGGCTGTTCTGGGTCTGTCCTCAGGGTGGCTAGTGCTTTCCTGGGGCCGGACTGGACTGGGCTATCAAACCCCTCATGGAGCAATTGTCTGCCCTCACCACAGTTGGCAGGGCTAGTAAGGGAGGAGGTCAGAGGAGATAGAGCTATACCTGCCTCTGCAATGAAGGCTGCTCAGCAGAACCTTTCCAGAAGTTAGCAGTGACGGAAATTAAGGTTGATTCATTCTTGCTGTGTTGGGTTTTTACCAGGCAAAACAGGGGAAGGCGGTGAGCTCCAGGTCTGGATCAAAGAAGCCAAGAACCTCACAGCTGCCAAATCCGGAGGGACATCAGACAGCTTTGTCAAGGGGTGAGCATGGGTCCCACGTAGGGGGCAATGAGAGTACTGTCCTCCCTGTCCGCCTCCCAGAGCTACCTACAGGAAGGTTGGGTCTCTCCATTAGCTGCGCTCTGCTGCCTGCATTTGTATCCTTAAAGTCACTGTCTGCCCATCCCTCTCTGGAGACAAGATGCAGCTAGTAGTGAATGCTCTCATGGGTTTTGTCTGGCTGAGAGGTTGCAGTGGGAGGCTGCATACAGGGCAGGCTCCAGCTGCTGTCACATTGTCTTCGCAGAGGTCACCAAGCCCCTGGACAGCATGGCTAGGGGTGAGCAGGCTGTGGTTCTTGCCCTCTCCTCTCCATAGCCCACATGTGGTCTGCCAATTGGCTTTTCAGGAGTTGGGGCAGAGACCCCAGCCCCTTGCAGACCATTGTGGCTCTTCTCAGGCCATGTCAGGGAAGGTCCTAAGGTGCTGAGATGCCCAGCCCCTAGGGCAGAAGGCAGGTGCATGGTTAGTGCTGCTAACCCAAGGGGCTGCTTCCCCCAGCTACCTGCTGCCACACAAAAACAAAGCCTCCAAGAGGAAGACACCTGTGGTGAAGAAGACGCTGAACCCTCACTACAACCACACCTTTGTCTACAACGGCATCAGCCTCGAGGACCTGCAGCACATCTGTCTGGAGCTGACAGTGTGGGACCGGGAGCCCCTGTCCAGCAATGACTTCCTCGGGGGTGTCCGTCTGGGAGTGGGCAGTGGTGAGGAGCTCTGGCGTCTTATCAAACTCTGGGAACAAGCAGCCTTGCTTGGGGCCACCTCACGGTGGGCAGGAGGCTGCTCTGGCAATGACTGCTGCCTCTGTCTGTCCTTTCTCCCAGGCATGAGCAACGGGCAGGCTGTGGACTGGATGGACTCCACAGGTGAGGAGCTGAACCTGTGGCAGAAGATGCGCCAGTACCCGGGCTCGTGGGCAGAGGGGACGCTCCAGCTCCGCTCCACCATGGCCAACCTGAGGCCGTAGGCTGTGGCACTGGGACTTGGCCAAGGGCTGGCACTGCTGCTCGAGAGCTGAGCTTGTAGCATGGCCCGACAGGGCTGCCACACGTGGTTATTATTTTACTTATGCTTTAATAAACATGACCTTCTCTAAACAGGCTTGAGCAGAAAGTCTTCTTGGCCTCGCCTTGTTTAAAGGGTTTTTCTTTTGTCTTAGGCTTTGCACTAAACTTCAGGCTGAACCAGAGTGCTTGTGGATCCTCCCTTCTTTCCCCCTGGCACTATGCTTTGAAATGTGGTTGGATTTTTTTTTTATTCTTTCCATTCTTCTTCCTCCCACCCACTCTGTTTCCCAGTCTGCTCCCTACTTGTCTTCTCTCCCCTCTTCCTGAAGGTTGCTGCTGGCTCCAGGATGGGGGCAGTTGTGCCCAGCCCTGGATGGAGCTGTGCAGGCTCAGCCTGGGGGTCTGGGAGTAGGGCCCCCAGGAAGGATTTGTTTCCCAGGCCTCTCTGTGACACATCTTCTGCCAACACTCGCTTTTATACAAATTTATTTATTTTGAGTTAATAGTCTACTGCCAAAACAGTTCCCAGGAAGGGTGCCCTGGGGCAGCGAAGGGCAGGGTGGGGATGCTGAGCCCTCCGGGGGAGCTGTGCTGTGTACTGGTGGCTGCTGGCTTTGCCAAGTCAGGGACCGTTTGCTTTTATTAATGCTAAAGGCTTGCTGGCAGGACCCTGGAAGCAGCACCTGCCTGCCAGGGCTGACCCCAGGCTGGCGGGAGCAGGTTCAGGTTGTGCATGGGGTGGGGAGGGTGAAGCTGCTGTATTGGAGATAGTTGCTGTGTCTGCAGCCCTGTGCTTGGCACCCTTTTCCCACCTGCCCCCGGGGTCTGAGCAGGAGGGGCTCTGGCATCTCCCACCCTGGTCCTGGCTGGGCTGAGCCATCCCACAGCCCAGCTAGAGGCTGCTCCTGGCTGCTGGGCAGTGGGAGTCCTGCTGGCACATGGCCTTCATCCCTGTCCCTGCTTGCATCTCTGTGCCAGAGCGGCTGGAGAGAGGCTCACCTGCCTCTGGAGGTCCTCAGCACCCTTGTCCTCCTCTAGGGTGGGTGACTAGAAAAGCAGAAAGGGAGATGTCTGTCCCTTGAGGCTGGTGGTAGCAGAGGGTGGGTGGGTGGGGGGGGTCTCCCCGGTGCTGCCTCACTCGCAGGGGTCCCCGCTTTGTGCCCGCCGTGCTGACTCCTGCTCGCTCAGTAGGTAGGTGTCAATGAAGACGAAGAGTTCATCAGGGTTTACGGGGGAGATGTAGCGCTCACGGTCGGTTCCTGCCTTGTCCAGAAGCACCGCATTGAAGTGGGAGCGGGTGAGGTGGAGGAACTGCCTGGAGATGTAGGGGGAGAAGCTGCTTGTCAGGGCTAGGGGTACTGCAGGCTGGAGCTGAGCTTGCCTACCCTATACAACCACGCTCAGGACCTCCTGGAGTGGTGGCTCCCATCTCTTTCTCAGGGCCTCCAGAAGCGGCTATTCAGAAACCCAACTGCAACCTCCTGCTTTGCCACCCCTGAAGGTGACCCTGTCCCCACTCCTCTCCTGCAGACAGTGGGCTCCACAGGAAAGACCCCATCCCCTTACCTGAGCTCCTCCATGATGCTGAGGGACAGCTGGTGCTCCCGGATACGGCCCACTTCGTGTGGGGGCTGTCCCACCAGCTCGATGGTGGTGACGTGCCGCAGATCCAGCCCACAGGCGGCTTGCTGCAGAGAAGGGAGCCATGAAAGGTTGCTGGCTGGGTGGGGTGGGAAGGGAGAGGGCTTGAGGGTCTCCTCACCTGCAGCATGGAGATCTGCAACTTGTAGTAGCGGTTAGAGGGGTCAGGAGCTGAGATGACAAGGAGGCGACGTTTCTCATGGAACTGCTCCAGCAGGCTGGCAGCCGAGTTCACGGCTGTGTTGATCTGCATGGCTAGGGGGAGAGGCTGGTGCATGGAGTGATGCCATTTTGCCTCCCACCACCCCTTCCCTACCCCTCCTCCCTGCTGGGCAGCACCTCCCCAGCCACCAGGCACCTCTGCAGGCTGGTCCTGCCCTGCTCGGCCCCACTTACGTGCACAAAGGGGCTGGGAGCCCGTCCACTGCTGGGTGGACTGGCAGACCCGCAGGGACGTGCCCTGTCGCTCGTAGCCCCCATCGCACAGGTACTCGCAGGTTGCACCGTAGTTGTTGCCATCAGAGGTGCAGGAGATGTAGCCGTTCTGTGGAGGTTTGAGGACAGGGCAGCGCCTCACTGTGAAGAGGGAGGCTGGGTGAGGTCTGGGGGTGGTGGGGCATGGCTCCAGCTGTGGGGCACAGAGCCTAGAGCTGGGCAGAGACTGCCAGCAGCCCCTGGTGAGCCTGCTTCACCTTGGACACGTATGCTGAACTTGCAGCTGGCTCGGTTGTACGCCTGGTCATAGGCAGTGTAGCGTATCACGTGATCTCCTTCAGGGAATTCGGAGCCGGGCTCTGGGCCCCGCAGCATCACCCTACACCCAGCAGATGTGTTCCTCTGTCAGGATGCTGGGAGGGAGCAACCAGTGTGGTCCCCAGCCCTCAGCACCTCCACCCTCACCTCTTGATGATGCCATCAGCAGAATCCTTCACACGAGGTGGGTCCCAGTAGACGATGGTAGTCAGTTTGCCTGGCTCAGCTATCCGCTCCCGGGAGTCTGGACAGCGGATCTTGGGAGGTTCCATATCTGCCCGAAGGAAGGAGATGGGATTAAGGAACCTGTGTGTGCCAGGGCAGGGCTAGAAGGCCAGCCACTGCCCTGGGCATTCAGGCACCCCAGGGATGGTGCGCACAGTCCAAGCACCCTGGAGCAAGCAAGACCTGCTGTAAAGCCACCCCCGAGTGCCTTGATCCCACATCACCATGCCCTACACCAGACCATGCTTCGGGGCTAATGGCACCTAAGCGACAGTGGGAAGGGGGTCCCAGGGCAGGGAGGTGCAGGAGCCGGTGCTGGGCAGTGCCTCGGTCAGATGTGGGGATGATGCTAGCAAGCACTCTGGGGACAGAGAGTGGCTTGCCCTTGTGTGCCGCAGCAGCGCGGGGCTGGGAGGGCCGTAGGGTGAGAATTTACCTACACAGACTGGCTCGCTCCCGCTCCAGCGCCCGTCCTCCATACAGATGCGGCTCCGGTCACCCTCCAGCTGGTAGCCGGGCAGGCAGCTGTAGTCGCAGCGGGAATCCATCTGTACTCCAGCTGAGCACACGTAGGAGCCCCGCAGCACTGCTGGCAGCACGTGGCATCGGATTTCTGGGACAGGGAGAGCAAAGAGGGGCTGGAAGCGGCTGCCTTGCCATGCTGGCAGGCAGAGCACTGCCATGGGTGACTGTGGGGATGCCGGCAAACTGATGGGCAGGGCACACTCACGTCGGCAATACGCCATCCCAGACCAGTGGCGGCTGGGCAGGCACTGGACGGTGCTGGGCCCTACCAGCCGGTACCCGCGGGTGCAGCTCAGCTCACAGCGTGTCCCCAGGCTGCTGCGGTAGGAACCCCCCCGGGGCGAGTAGCAGGTGGCCTCTCCACGGTGGATGTTGAGTGTGGCACACCACTGGGGCACTGGGGGAGAGGAGAGACGTGAGGGGGACACTCAGCCCTGTCATGCCTCGGTTTCCCAACAAGGACTCGAGGGATGGTTTTGGATGCTGTACCTCGGCGGTAGTCCAGGGCAGGCTCGGGAGGGGGTTCTTCCACATACACCTCATTGGTGTGGCTCTCAGCTGTGTAGTAGCCAGACCCTGAGAAGGAGGAGAGAGATGAGGGGGCTGCATCACAATTTGTGACCCAGGAGATGATGCTTCCCCATGCAGCTGCATCCTCCATCCCTGATCACCACATAACTCCCAGCAAGCAATCCCATCCCTGGGCAGACTCAATCCTGCTGTGCTTGGGGCTGATTTCAAGGGTTAAGCCAGACAGACAGTGAGCCCAGTCCCCAGCGATGTGGTGTGCATTGGCACCAGCCCGCAGACTAAACAGTGGCAGGAGCAGCTGTGGTTATGGCAGGAAACGGGTGCTGGCGCAGAGTGGGCTGGCTCTGACCCCCAGCTTCGCACTGCTGGGAAGTCCTCCTTCCACCCCCTCCTGTGGCACTGTCCCTGCCACCAGGCCTCCCAAGGGAAGGAAGAAAGCTGCCCTCCCAGTGGATACCCTGGCCAAGGCAAGGGAGGAGAGATGTGCTGCCTTGCTGGAGGTCTAGCAGGGATGCAGCCCCTCACTTATGCACCAGGGAAGGATGAAATTGCTCGAGGGACTTGGCCAGAGCTGCTGGCCTCACGCCATTCATGCTTTGCAGAGGGGCCCCATGCCCTATGAATGAGTGGATTGCATCCTGGCACTGTCCTTGCAGGCCACCTCCTAACCCATGCTATCCATGCTATGTCCCCATGGACAAGGGACCAGCAGGTAGGGAGCGAGCCGTGCAGGGGTAGAGGGCTGGCATCCTTCCCCATGGCCCCTCGGCCGCGTGCCGCCTCGGCCGGCCACGGCATTCCCCAGCACTGAGCTCACATTTCCGCTGCGTTTCCTCAAGCTCCAGCCAGCGCTGCCCCCTCCTCGCCGCCAGCCCACCCCACCGCAATCCCCACTCCAGCGTGGGGGGGATGCTCAGTCTGGGAAGGGACCCCAGCCAAAGCAGCAGCCCCATTGCAGCTGCTCCCATCTCCTCTTCACTCATCTCCAGGTTTTGGGAAGGGGATGTCTGCCAAGGGCAAGCCAAGCAGCAGCCCCGCCGTCACAGGGAGGAAACTCCATTAAAAAAATTTCCAACATGAACTTTACTACAGAGCGACTCCCCACCGCTTCCCACAAGCTCTGTTAAGTCGCCCACTCGTCTCCACAAGCCTTTTACCCTGGCGCCTTTCCCACCCTGCCACGGCTGCCTTGGGGAGCACAGGCATCCAGGGCAAGCACGGAGCTGGCATCCACCGGGATGTCAGGGACCCGGTGAGCAGGGCTGCTTCCCGAGGGGCTGCCGAGCCGATGGCCACAGTCCCACGGACCCTGCAGACGTGCCATTTAATTGTGATGTTCCATTTTTGTGCAGGCACTGTCTTTTCCTTCTCACCTGGGGCCAGCTCTGGCTGCCCAGAGCAGGAGCATCCTCAGCCAGTCGTGCTGGCAGCACGGCAAGGGGATGAGAGCAGGGAAAGGGGAACCCCTCCGAAACAGAACAAGGGTTTTGATCCTTAACCCAGCTGCTTGGCTGCAGGGGAGGTTGGATCCGAGCACTTTGTCCAGGCAAACATCTGCCGGTCAAGAGCCCCCGTGGGAGCAAGGAGTCAGCGAGAAAGCTACGCTCCCGCAGGCAGGGGCGTGATGGAGAGGCTGTTTTTCTGTTTCTCTCTAGATGCTTCCCAGCACCCCCTCCGCTCCTTGCCATACCATGCAGCCCACCCCGCAGGCACTGATGCTCTCCCCAGCATCACCCTCCTTGCTCCCAACCCCTCGCCCCCTCAGGGGAGCGGCACCCTTCTGTCCCCGGGGAGCCCCGCTGTGCCCACGCACCCCAGCGCTCACCTTCGTGCCATGTGGACGAGACCAGCCTGGCGAGGACAACCAGCAGGATGGAGGCTGTCTCCAGTGCCATTCCAGGGGGCTGGGGGATGGCCAGCCTGCTTGCCGTGCTGGTCCCAGCGGCCACCACGAGCCCTGGCAAGGACAGAGAAGGGCTGGAAACAGGGCGAAAGCCCCCTCCGTTGCCTTGTCACTGCGCCTCCCCTCCTGCTTGTCCTCGCTGCCTGTGCTCACCAAAACTACTTTTCTCTTCTGCTCTCTGTCCCGAACATTCAAAAGCTGTGAGTCAGGCCCAAAATGATGAGATTGTCAAAAATAATAAATCCCAGGATCGACCATTTTCCAGCGCGCCTCCTGCTTCTCTGAGACTTTAAAAGGTTGTTAGATTTTTTTTTCCTTTGCAAGCAGAAGATCCAGGAGCTTGTATTGGCACAGGACAGAGCGTAGCTGCACCTCTGCCAGCCTTGCTGGGCTCTGTGAATGGGGGTCCAGGGGAATGAGGACAAAACTGCAGAGCCAAGACCCTTTTCCCACCTCCTTCCAGGAGAGAGGGAGGGAGGGAGGGATCTCACTGCAGACAACGGGCTCTGAAACCGGTCTGCAGGCAAATGCTTCCAGCTGGGGTCTGTTTTCTAGCTGAAGTTCAGCCCCCGAGAGGCAGAGGTAATGAAACACGTTTGTTAGGACCCACAGCCCTGCATCCCCTGGGGTGCGGAGGGAGGTGAGGCAGGGGACGCCTGGGATTTCGGCTCTGGAGTACAGGACAGCACGGGTGAGGGGAGAGGAGCGATGAGCCTGGCACAGACAGGTAGGAGACTTGGCGCGGGGCGCAGTGGGCGGATGCGCTGCCTGAATGCGCTAATTATGTGGTGGCCAGGCCTGTAAGCATGCTAATTAATAACACAGCTGTCCAGAGCAGGAGAAGACTGATGGGAGGCCACTGCACAGCGCTGGTGGAGCAGAGGTGTGGGGAAGGCTGGCTGGAAAGCCTGCAGCCCTGTGAGGGGAAGATGGGGCCCTTGCCTCACAGCAGGCAGGGTGCCCATCGCTTGCTGGCATGGCTGTGGCGCCACGTGCTGTGGCACAAGGCACTCCTTGCTCTGCAAGGGAGACTGGCAGGAGACAGGGGACAGGAGGCGCCTGGGCAGGAGACGGGGGGACACGTAGACTGGGAAAGCAGGGACCAAGTGCCGGGAGACAGGAGGGGCGTGGGCAGCATGGGGGCACCGGGCAGGCAGGGAGCCCCCCACGGGGGAGGAGCTGCCTTCGTGAGCGCTCGAGCATTTCCGTGAGCGCTCGGCTCCGGCCGGGGAGGCGGGGCCCGCAGGGAGGGTGTGGAGAGGCTAGGGGGCTCGGCCTGTCATCGAGGGGGCGTGGCCTGTGTGAGAGGACATGGAGGGGCGTGGCCTTCAGTCGGGGGCGGGGCCTTCTCACAGCGAGGCGAGCGTGGCTTGCCGGCTGGGGGGCGTGGCTTGAGGTCGGGGGCGTGGCCTTCGGACAAAAAGGCGAGCGTGGCTTGCGGGCTGGGGGCGTGGCTTGGCTGAGGGGGCGTGGCTTGAGGAGGGGGCGTGTCCCCGGTGCGGTCCCGTCCCCGCGGCCGCGGCCCGTGTCGGCCATGGCGTCCCCGTCGCGGCGGCTGCAGACGAAGCCGGTGATCACCTGCCTTAAGAGCGTCCTGCTCACCTATACCTTCGTGTTCTGGGTGAGCGCCGGGCGGCAGCCGCCCCGCCCCTGCCCCGCGCGGCCTCGCCGCCCTGTCGCGACAGTCGCGAGCCGCGGCGTGTTCTGTCGTCCCCGCAGGTGTCCGGCATCGTGCTGCTGGCCGTGGGCGTCTGGGGCAGGGTCGGGCTGGCCGTCTACTTCTCTCTGCTGGACGAGAAGGCCACCAACGTGCCCTTTGTCCTGGTGGGCACCGGCACCGTTGTCGTCCTCCTGGGCACCTTCGGCTGCTTCGCCACTTGCCGTGGCAGCACCTGGATGCTCAAGCTGGTGGGTGGCCCTGAACGGGGCGGGACGGGGTCCCATCCCTTCCTGACGCCTCCCATCCCATCCCTGTCCCATCCCCATCTCTATTCGCATCCTATCCCCACCCTATTCCCATCCCATCCCCACCCCTATTCCCAACCCCATCCCTATTCCCATCCCCATCCTATCTGCATCCCTATTCCCATCCCATCCTCATCCCCATCCCTATTCCCATCCCCATCCCTGTTCCCATCCCCATCCCTGTTCCCATCCCCATCCCTGTTCCCATCCCCATCCCATCCCCATCCCATCCCCATCCCCATCCCCATCCCCATCCTCATCCCTATCCCTATCCCCATCCCCATCCCCATCCCTATCCCCATCCCCATCCCTATCCCCATCCCCATCCCCATCCCCATCCCCATCCCCATCCCCATCCCCATCCCCATCCCCATCCCCATCCCCATCCCATCCCATCCCATCCCATCCCATCCCATCCCATCCCATCCCATTCCATCCCATCCCCTCCCACTCCTTCCCATCCTACCCTTTCTGCCCGCAGTACGCCATGTTCCTGTCCCTCATCTTCCTCATCGTCCTGGTCGCTGCTGTTGTGGGGTTCGTCTTCAGGCACGAGGTGAGTCTGGGTGGCCACTACTGCCTCCTGATGTTGCAGAGCGAGTTTGATCCTGGTTTTTACCCCTGTGCAGTTGCAGATGTCCCTGTAGAAACAAAGCCACTGCTGGGGGTGGTATGTACTTTAGCTAAAGTGGGGTTAAACCAGCCCAAAGAGCAACCTGGTCCCTGTAAGGATCCATAAGGTCCTCATAAGGATGGGGATGGGTGGAGAGTCCACCTGCACAGCACGCTGCCCCTCCACCAGAAGAGGTGAAGTAGCCCTGGAGTTTAATTGCTGGCTTTGATCTGTCTTCTGTAATAATTTCTGTAATTAAGGCTCCTCTGAGGGTTCCTGTGCTGCGGAGCAGCCTGCTTATGGGGGGAGCTGGCACCGTGTAGGTGCTTGTTATTGCACTCGGCAGCCCTGCTTCCACAGTGCATCCCAGCCTGCCCTTTAATACCGCGTTTAATTGCTTGGGTGGCCAGGGGAATGTCTTCTGGCCATGGCCAAAGTCACTTCAGCCGTCACCAAGCGGTGACTAATGCAGGGCAGTGGTGGTGTTGTGCTGCGGGTCCCGAAGCAGAGGAGGGGACGGCGCCACCGCAGAAACCTCTCTCTTGCAGATTAAGACAAACTTTGAGAGTAACCTCAACCTGGCCTTGAGGGGCTACAACGTGACCGCAGATCGGCACAGCGAGGCTGTCGACACCATCCAGAGAACCGTGAGTGCCACAGGCTGGCGTCTGGCTGGCAGTGGATGGGAATACTCGCCTCGGCCCTGGGACTCCCTGCGTTACTGGCATCGCCATTGTAGTGTCGTGGGTCCTTTTGCACCATGGGCTTTTGAGTTTGGGAGGAGATGCTGGATGGGAGCACAAGATGGGGGTGGCTTCTGGAGAAGTGAGGGCAAGGGAGCCATGGGAGTGATGGTAAGATTGAGAGGTCAGTATCCTAGCATGACTGGGCTCCCCAAACATGCTTCCCCCTCCAGCTGCACTGCTGCGGGGTCCAGAACTACTCAGACTGGGAGAAGACTGAATACTTCTCTCAAAGGGGCATCCCCCGGAGCTGCTGCAAGAGCCAGGATGACTGCTCAGTGGAGGATCTGAAAGACCTGAGCAAAGCCAAGCTGAAAGTGTTTGTGGATGTAAGTTAAGTTCAGAAGAAAAACACCTGCCAGTCCTGGAGGTGGGGAAGGCAGAGCTGGGCAGGTGGGGAAGGCAGAGCTGGGCGGGTGGAGATGGCCTTGCCCTTCCCTGTGGGGCTTGAAAGGAGAACTACTCCCTTAATGCAGACACCCTGTGGTCCAGGGACTCTGCTGGGCTGGACGAAGGGGAAAGGCATGAAGGAATGAGCCCTTCCTCATGTCTGAGGTCCCCCTCACTTCTTCCTTGGGCATCAGGCACCAGGTGGACCCAGAGCTCTGTGCTGTGGAGAACGAGTGAATAAGGCATTCATTTCCCAGTGAAGTTCATTTGAGCAGTCTCCCAGGGGCCGTGCAAAGTCCTCACCTGACTGTGAGCACAGGTGACCTCATCCAGTAGGGACGATTGGGTGATGCATGGGACATTCCTGTGATAAATCACCTTGCTCAACCCAGCACTTCTCACTGGGAGCAGCCCAAGGGCAGCACTCTCCTTGATAGTGTGGCTGGGCTGGGAGGCTGGTTGGCGCAGCACCGATAGGGAAATGACTTTGATGAGGTCAGGCAGGAGGGTGGCAGCCAGGAGTCCTGAGCTGCCTGCGTGAGGTCATCTCCTCCTGGAGCTGCTGGTGCACTGGGAGATTGCTGGTTTTGCTCCTGGGGGGTGAAAAGCATGAACCCACATGCTCGCTTTCTGTCAACTGCAGGGTTGTTTTTTCCTGGTGACATCAACAATGGAGTCAAAAATGAGCATTGTGGCTGGAATCTCCTTTGGCATTGCTTGCTTCCAGGTAAATCTCCCTTGGCTGGCACTGGAGGAGTGCACAGTGAAGCTAGGATGTCTCTGGAGGTATTTAATTTCTGTGTAAAGTCTGGTGTGTGTGCAAAAGGCACAGCCTGTTTCAGCCAGGGAGGAGCAGCTATTCTGCAGATTCCCCTTGGGTTTAATCTCACCACTGTGCTTTCTCCAGTCTCTTAAACCCATGGCCAAAGCACCAGCTCTGTTTCTGAGAGCCCAGGTTGTTTGCAAAGAGCTGCTATCTGAAAGAAGTGACTTCAAGACAAAGCCAAACAGAGCCTATGCTGTGCTGGGCAAGCTCCCTGCATCTGCTGTTGGCAAGGATCAAATTTGCGCCATTCCTTTTCCTACCCACTGATCTCCCTTTTATCAGGAAGGCGTTTTGGCATTGCTTCTGCATGGCTCGGTGCCTGTGAGCACCTGTGGGGCACTGCTTGTGCTGCCAGCTCACACCCTGCCTGCTGCCTTACCCTGTGATTGCTTCCTCTTCCTCCTGCACCCCAACTTCTCCTTTCCTTTATCCTGTAGGACATTTCCTGCAGGAGCCGCAGCGGTGGCGTGCTCCGGGATGCTTTATCCCAGCAGGAAATGAGAGGCCTCTGCCCCCAGTTCCACAAAGCCGGGCACGCTGATGCTGCTGTGGGGTTTCCCGAGGTGCCGAGGGTTTTCCAATGCCCTGCAGTGGGAGCTGCAGGAATTGCAGCCCTTAACTGGTTGCTGGAACCTTGCTGGGCTCCTGGCACTGAGCAGCTGCAGAACAAGCTCAGCCAGTGTTGACTTTGGAGGGGCTTGAATTCAGCCTCCCCTTGATCCAGCCCATGGATCACAGCTGTGAGATGGAACCTTGCCAAGATACCTGTCCCGTAATGAGTGTGTTGCCGTGTGTTTCCCATAACGGATGTGCTAAACAGGGGGAGAAGCGGGATGCAACAGCCCCTGCCTGCAGCTTGTGCTACCCAGTGTTTTCATTTGTGGCTGGGAGAGTCCCAGAGCTGGAGCAGGTCTGCTGTGCCCAGGCTCTCACTCCGCTTTCCTCCTCAGTTGCTTGCTGTGGGGTCACCGAGATGTGACCGAAACACAAACAGTGAGCTACACGCTCCTAGCCATGAAATGATCTCAGCTGATGCCAGACTTGGGAGTTGTAACTGGTTCCTGGCTTTTATTGCTCTTGCAGCAAACCTGGCTGTGCCCTGCAGCCAGCAGGGACCCATCATGCAAATGTGCCTCTAACTTGTTGGAGGCAACGTTGTGATAACAGTAGTGTGTCCTTCAGATGCTGATGTGAAAACAGCTACCTTGCTTCCCTGCTGTCCTTGCAACAGGGAGAGGTGGCTGCTGTTCTCTAGTGGCTGTGTAACTGGCTTTGATGCATCTGATATCTATGTAATCTCTGAAATCACCATAATACAGTAGATGCTTCGTGGAACAAAATGTAACAGGATGGGATGCAGAGCATCTCTTGTGAGGAGCTTGTTTGGGTGATGCCTGCCAGGATCCTCTGCTTCAGCCTCTTAGTTTATTCCAAAGCAGGGCACAGCAGCCTGTGTTTTGGTTTGTAAATCCCATTGTCCATCCTTGGATTTTACAGAACTGGAGCAATTTTTTAGGCTTTTCCCCTATAACACTGTGTTCTGAATTTGACTACCTCTGATGTATGGGGTTTTTTTTCTCTTTTTCAGTTGATTGGCATCATTCTCTCCTGCTGCCTGTCCCAGTACATCACAAACAATCAGTATGAGATGGTGTAGCTGGCTCCCAGCACCCTGTAGCCAGGTATGTGTGTCCGTCAGTGATGAGGCTGCTCTGTGCCTCTACATCCCTGGCTGCTACCTGGTCACTCCTGGGGACCTTCCACGCAGTGGTGGGTACCACTTTTGGGACTGTGTGGGGATAAAAGACACTTACAGAACTATGACTGCCACATTAGTTTAAGCTGTGTATATTCCCAGCCTTGTCTGTTAATGCTTTCTCTTGTGCATTGCAGGGTACGCTCTCTGCAGCCAGGGAAGGTGCCACCACCTCCAGTTTTCCTCTGGATGCCTCTTGGTGAAATCTTGCTTTAAACTGACTGATCTTCTCAACTAGCTCATAGAAACGAGTGCAGCAGCTGTCCTGATGCGCTCAGGGACTTGTCCTAACACTACTCTGCTGTGCCACCGCGTGGGATAATTAGTGTAGCTGCGGTGGTTACAGCAAGCGCGCTCCCCCAGGTGCTGCAGCTCCTGGTTCTTTCCTCGGCAGCGCGTTCAAGTGCCGTGCCAAAGCCAACCGTGCTGGCAGCCTCACGGGACTCCCCAGGCTTGCCTTCAGTGCCTCTATTGGGAAAGCAATGCTTTCCCTCATCTCCAGCAGCTCCTCAATGTGCCCTTGCTCTACAGACACGATTGCTCTCGAGATGGGGCTGTTGCCCTGTTAAACCACAGCCCTGCCTGCCTGAAGCCTTTGGCTCAGCAAGGTTTCGGCTTGTTGCCAGGCACTCTCTCTTCCCTGCCCTGGGTTTTATATACTTTTTTTATAGTTGTACTTCTTAAAGCACTGGCTGTAGTGATTCTTTGTAAGCTGTAGTGAGGTTTGGTGATGTAGCTCCTGGTGCCTTTACCTTGGTAGGTGTCCTTGCACCGAGTCAGCTGTGACTTTATTGTCAGTATTATATGCTGCTTTAACTCATTTTGTGTATTGGATAGAACTCTTTTGTCCTGAAACTCAATAAATATTAAGATATTTTGCTCTATGAAACCACCTTGGCTTTTCATCTCCTGGAAATTCCTCTGCTCAAAGTCACCGCAAAGAGCAGCAAACCCTCCCTAGGAGGTATCTGCTTGCCCGGAGCCAGCCGCTAACCTCTGGACCATTGCAGCTTGCCTCTCTCTGATGCTTACTGGGGCACTTGTGCTTACAAATAACTTCTGTAATTGAATTTTCTTCATAACAGCAGTTGTGTAACCATGCTGAAGCAGAAGGCCCCCCCAGGAGCTGGGGGGTTGGGTTCAGCTCCATGCAAACGTGTGCATCCTCTGCTGCCAGTCGCTTGCTTCGGGCAAAGGGCAGGGCAGCGCTGCTGGAGCTGCCTTCTTCGCCAGCCTCTCCCCGACAGAGAAAGAAACGTGGATTTAAGCTTTTATATTTATTCAATACTGATCATTTTTAGGCTGTTTTGCCAGCAAGCCTATTCCTTAGCGAGTGTGATGCTACAGTGGTGCCATGAAACTCCCCTCCTGCTGAGTTTGGGGGGTTTGGGGATCTGAAGCACTCGACTCACTTGGGCTGTGGCTCAGAGCAGCTGGGCAGCTGCCAGGGCTGCTGCTGCTGCTCCTGGGGAGGAGGCAGATGGCAAAGGAGGTGTTAAGTGTAGCGTCAGCCCACTAGTAAACGCTGCTCCGGTGCTGGATGAGCTGCCCCAACCAAACCACTCTGTGGTGCAGCAAATCACCAGGTACAGGGCAGCCTTGCTGCCAATGGAGGAACCCGAGGGGAATGCTTGAAATCCTTACATAGTGTTTAACCTGGGTAAGTAAATTAGACTGTTGTCAGCGCCTGGCTGGCCAAAAGCCTCCAGAGTTGGAACAGCGAGGCAGAACGCATCAGAGCATGGGAACTGGGGTGAAGAGACGGTTGACGGCAATTAATGAATGGATGGAGACGGTTTGGATAAACTCATCCTGATCAGAAAGCCCGTGTAGAAGGAAGGGCCCCTGCACTGGTGTGCCCCCCTGGCTCCCCAGGCAGCTTCATTCCCAGGGCTGACAGTGTATGCAATGCCAGGTGGGCAGAGGTAGTGCCAGCAGAGGGAGACACAGGGATCCCAGATGTTTCTGAGCTGCTGCAGCAAAACCAGCACTGACTGTCTGTCCTGTCCTGAAGAAGTTTGTCCAGGTTGCTCATTGCTGCAGCCATCAGCGCATGCAGATCTTATCTAGTTAAATAGCGTATGTAGCCACTTTGCTTTCATTTGGAGAGATATCAATGAGCTCCTGGAGGTACAGGTGTGTGCTGTGGGAGATGCCAGGCAGACTTAGGACACTGCAGTTCTGGTAAAGGCATTGGATGCACATTGGTGACCTGTCTGGACCACCCGAGCTGGGACGTGAGCATTGCTGGTTGGCCCCAGGTCTCCAGTTTCCTGCAGCAGCTATGCCTGGGTGGGTTTCATACACTACTGCTGCATTCAGATCTCCTCTCTCAGGGGAATAAATGTCTTGGGGACTTGTCAGAAATGCATGGTGTCCCCAAGGCTGGTTGATGTGAATCTCCTTCTCTGGAGGTATTCAAAATCCACCTGGACACATGCCTGTGCAACCTGATCTAGGTGAACCTGCTTTAACAGGGGGGTTGGACTGGATGAGCTCCAGAAGTCCCTTCCATCTCCAAATGTTCTGTGATTCTGTGGTATCACTTGGGATGCCATGTAGGCTGCATCGTGCTCCCAGAGTTTTGATCATGTTGCCAGCACAACCATGAACAGGGATAGAAGGAACTGCCCTTAAAACATACTCATATTCTCATAGGAGCTACATGGATGCAGGGAGGGCCCAGCAGCCCCTGGGACACCAGGGCTGGAACCCTGCAGAGTGGCAGTCAACAGAGTCCTACCTCTGTTCCTTTCCTTCTGAGTTTGGCTGGGCAGGCTTGTTCGGGGAGGCATTTCCCTGGGAAGCTCTGGACGTGGCAGCTCATGCTCCCTGGATAACACTGGGAGAGTTTCACCTGCAGGATATCAAGTATCCTCGGCAGCAGCTGGCTCCTTGGGATGAAAGTTGGAACCTGGGGTCTGGCATGAGCTCTGAGGCTGTGAGCAGAGGAGGGCTGCACAGGGGGAGCACAGGGATGTTGGCCATTAGCCCCTCAGCTCTGCTCAGGATGGTTGCAGTGTTAAAAGCTTCCTTTCCCCCCCCCCCCCCCCATAGCTCAGGTTTTCCCTGTTTGTTGGTCACAGGGATGGGGAGAGCTGATGGCACTTGGGATCTTCCATGCTTCTGCTCCCTCTGGCTTTGGCAGCTCAATTCCTCAGGGGCTCCCTGTGCCTGCTCCTGCCTCCACCTCACCTGCACACAGTCATGCTGTACATCACTCCTGAAGGGACTGGTGCCACTCCTGAGCTGTCACTAATAACTACCAAACACATCAGAGCATGCCAGAACAGAGGGTCAGGATGTGCTGAACAACAACCAGTGCCATCAGGGAGCAAATCAGGGACCTTTGCGTGTTCTGAGCGAGTCAAGCGCTGGCAGTCCCACTACCTGAGTTATGGATGCTCGTGACGAGGCAGCTGAGCAATTAGATCACTTCTCAGACCCATTAAGCATCACAGACTGAGACAAAACGACTCTCCATTTTCTTTGCAATCGCTCATACAAGACATTTATTGTTTGCCTTTTGCTGCTCAGCACGGTGATGGTGCAGTCGAGCACGGATTCCCCTGGCCCCACGGGAGCAGCGTGGGATGTGGGGTGGGGACAGGCAGCGCGTGCACCAGGCAGGTGCTGTGGCCAGTGGGCTTGTGTGCTCACCAGCAATCAAGCAGGTAAGGCCCCGCGTGTCGGCTGTTTAAGAATGCATCTGGATAGATGGCGATGGGGCAGGCAGGCATGGAGCAGCACCCAAACGCTGGGTGCTACACAGCATAGGTTACACCCTGCCCAGCATCCGCGCGATCCACCAGTTGCAGGGCATGATGATCCGGCAGATGACCCTTCCACCCTGGTAGCAGTAGGGGTAGGGGTAGTAGCCCAGGAGGGGCTCACAGACCCTCCTGCAGTAGCGGTTGGCACGGCGGCACTGGGCACAGCAGTAGCCTCGCTCATCCCACAAGGGGTGGAACTCCAGCCCGTTCTCCGACTGCCAGGAAGAGCCAGTGTCAGTGCGGTGAGGGGGATTGGCCAGGGCACCCCAGGAACACAGCCAGCACACCCCAGGAGCATTGACAGGACATCCCAAGAAGCATGAACAGGTTACCCCAGAAGCATGGCTGGGTCACCCTAGAAGCTTGGGTAGGACACCCCAGGAACATGACCAGAACATCCCAGGAGCACAGCCAGGATACCCCGGGACCATGGCCAGGGCACCCTGAAAACACAGCCGGGGCATCCCAGGGTGCAATTCCCTGTACTCACGTAGTCGTTGACCGGCAGGTCCTCCTCGGTGAGCTGCCGTGCCCGGCGCTTTGGTCCCAGCTGCACATCTTTCTCCACCTCATGTTTGCTCCCACCGTTCAGCCAGCTCTGGTTGTCTATGAGCAGCTCAGAGTCTTCTTCTGCCGCCCCTTCAAGGTCAGCCAGCTCAGGAGCTACAGGAAGAACCCAAACACTGCTGTCAGCAACCAGGGTGCAGGAGGACAAATGCCGCAGCAGGAGTTAGTGTCTCTACCAAAATTTGATGCTGTGATACAAGAAGAGGAGGAAAACACTTCAACCTGAGAAACCCCACCAGAAACCCAGCTGTACTCCGTTACCTCCTTCTCTTACCAAGCCTGAGAGAAAGGCTGTAGGAGATAATAGGGCAGGAGGACAGGATAGAAAAGACGTGGCCTGTCCCTTCCCTGTGCTTGTGGGTAATGAATGTCCGTGGGTGGTGTTGGCATCCCCGGCACAGGGCTGCAGGTGCAAGGAAGCACGTCCTCATGGTGGGCTCTGCTGCTGTAGAACCCCAGCAAAGCAGACTTGAGGCAGATTACACTCAACTACAGCACCTGTTGGTGGTTTAGGTAAGACCCACAGCAGGGTTAATTTTCTTTGCAGCCGGGTTTAACAGCCAGGAGAGAAGAAGAAGAGGTGAGAGCAGCAAAGGACAGGAGCCTCCTCACTGGGGATCCCTGATGCCCACTTGCTTCCAGGACCATCAACATCTGTGAGCTGACTGGTACCCCTGGGGGACAAGATGTGCTTCTGTATCTTTCAGCTGCAGAGCAGAGGGAGTTTTCTCAGTAGGGGTTTTTAAACTAGCTAGTTCAGGTAGAAGTGGGTTAGAGAGAGTGGGTAATTACGCTGGCGGATCTCAGAGGCCACAACCTCTGCAAGGGCTGTGTAGTGAGCAGCTGGAGATGGCAACCCCGTTGTGTGATTTAGATGCAGATGTCTGCTCATGCTCTGATGTTCATGCGGGTGACGAGAATTTAGACGTCCCAGTTTCCAGCAGTGCTGGCTTCTTTGCACGTACAAAGGGTTTTTTTTTTTTATTGCCATGTTATGAGGAGGGTGGCCACTCTACAAAGTACAGGGCAGTGGGGAGCCAGCAGAAATGAGCACTTTGTAGAGAGAAACTTCAGCCCCTTATTAGCCATGTTCTCTCATGGTCATGGCCAACATTGTGTTCATGTGTGAAATGTATAATGAGGCAGCAGAAATGGGTTCCCACTATGTTGCACTGGGGTAAACGGCAGAGGAGATACGGGTAGGTGGCAGGGCTGGTCCCAGCAAGCGGGCTCATGAGCATTTCAGGGTGGAGGTGGCTCCTTGTACCTGCTATTGGTGTTGGGTGGATCCAGTAGGTGGTCACGTTTCTGCAGATGTCAAAAATTTTGGAGCTTTTCAGGAACTCCTTGTTCTGAATGGGCTTTTCCCCAGGCACCCAAACTACAGACTGCTCAATGTAAGTGGTTGTGATTTCTTCTCCCTGGAAGAACAAGATTTCACCTGGTGTAGTGAGGCACCCTCTTCCCGCTGCTGGCTGCTTCTCCTCCCCTTGGCTTACTCGGAGGCATTTCTCTCCTCCCAGAGAGCAGTTCATCTTACTCTGCCTTAGTTCATGGTGCTCACTGTGCACATGCACTACCTACTGGTCCTCATGAAAGGAGACCCATCATGAGCTTTGTCTTTCCTACCCACTTCCAGCCAGCACCACCCTGATCTCTCCTCCCTTTGTTCACCATGTTTCAAGAGCCTTCTCCTGGGCAGCCTCCACCATCTGGAATAACCTTCTGGAGCACCTCAGCTTATTTAAAACCCAAGATTAAAACATCTCTCTGCTTTGCTCTTACTACTTAATTTCTCTCCCCTTCTGCTACTGATTTTGTGATTGAACACTTTAATTTATTCCTCACAGAAATTCTTTGCACGGCTGTATTCTGTAATTTATACCACATGTCTCTGCTGTTGCGTGTTTTGGCAGGCACTTAGAGAGGGAGATATATAAAGATTATTGGATGGGTCTGTGCTAAGCTATCTGCCAAGGCAACATTGTGTATGTTGGTGGTGGTAGTCCGTAGAGCAAGCTGGCAAATGGCATTTTTCTCTCCAGAAGGCGTCTGGAGCTGTATTTCTCTTTTTATAGAGTTATGGCTTTGGGAAGTCTTAGGAAAGTGCAAACACAACCTGACCCAGTCTGAGTTGTTTTCAGGATCTCCAGTCAAAGCTGTGGGGTTGGAGAGGTGCTACCTGAAGGACCTGGCAGTGTGAGGGCTCAGGGAAGAGATGACAGGAGCCTAAATCTACGTTTATCTCACTGGGTTTTACATTTCAGCTCTCTACCCGAGGCTATGTTCTGCTAAAGTTTAGGAAGACATATCCCTTTTACGACGGTAGGCGAGAAGATCTATTAGCTTCTTATGGCATAATCAAAGAATCGGCTTCAGGGAATTTGGGTCATGATTCAGGGAAATGTTTCTGCCCACGCTTCGTTTCAAACGTGTCCTGCTGGCATTTTATCTGCAACGGCTTCCTTAAGGAGAGATTCAATCTGCTAACGCCCTTCATCTTGCAAATGGGGAGGTGGAAGGGCTGTGCTACGGGACTGTGTGGCCACTGAGGGATCAGGGATGGACTTGAGGTCTGGGGACAACTCATTTCAAGGAACAGAGGCATCGCCCTGGTTTACGCTGTCAGAAAGGGGTTAAAATATGGAGTTAAACTCCATTTCCATGCAGCATGCAAAGCCTTGCAGAAGGATGCGGTGTGTAAAATTTAAGTGGGTGTAAGATGCAGTCAGGCACATCGAAGGGAGAATGGCCGTGTAGATCAGAGGTGGCCCCAGCCTGGAGCTTCCCACCTCCCAGAGCTGCACTCCAAGCGCTTTCTCAAATCACATTTCTTAAACGTGGCTGCTCTTTTAAATTCATTACTTCTGCCTCATTCTGCTTGAGAACACGAGACTCAGTGCTTGGAGAAAACAATTTGATTGACTTATTGGTGCCTGCTAATCCTGAGCTGCCTTGCGACCTTTTGACTACAACAGGATTATTGTTCTTGATCTCCAGTATTGTGTTGAGAGGTTTTTGTCTGTTGGCTGTCTAATCCCGTCTCTTCCCACTTGTTGTTTTTAGAAGCAATCCTCTGAAATACGATCATTTTATGAAGCGATCACAACTCATTATTTCTTTGTTGCAAAGTCTGTAGGAAAGCTGGAGCAGATGGGAGCGTGGTGGGGATGGCAGCTCCCAACACTAACGAGAGGAGTGGGTTTCACTGAGGACAGAGGGATGTCCTGTTTTATTCACCTACCTCAAGCTCGGGGATCTTGGCTTCTGTCGTCTCAGGTAGGACTTTAGTCTGAGTCTTGATGAAACATTTTTGAAGTCCCACAAAGAAGATGCCAGTAATTCCCTACAGCATCAAAACAAACACCATAAAAGCAGTCAGGGCAAAGCAGGAGGATAAATAACTCCAGCACGCAGCGGGTACAGCTGGATAAGGGTTTAGTTGTATTTTTCCAGTTGATGTTTTTGTGCAAACTCTGTTCAGCAGTGGTGCTAAGATGTACTAACAGGTTCTCCTAAGGGATATTGAGTTTTATCGTTTGGGAGAATTGGGCTTTTTACAAATATTTTAAAGCAGATAGTCATAAAATTTTACTTTGCTCCCTTCTCCTTATAACTATTGTGAGCTCTAGCTGTCATAAATAAAAATATGCAGAATAGCATCTGACCGTTATGGCTCTGTGAACATTCAGCCCCAAGTTCCTGCTTGGCTATTAGCTGAAAATTTTGCCATATGTCACCGAACAGGGTATTTTCCTACAAATTTTAATTAGGTTTCAGAGAGAGCCTACAACGTTATCAGAAGGTTTAATGCTCTCCAGACAGACAAATGTATTGGGCTCGGATAGATTTATGATGATTGTGTTCCTTTGCAAGGGTAAATCCAATAACTAGGTCTTGTTTTTAGGATGTATTTTGTGGGAACTGAACCACGCCACTATGAAATATGGGTGGGAGCTTACGTAGACACACGTCCTTCCCTAGAGAGTCTGCATATGAGCATTGCTCTTCCTGATCATCCTACGTCTTGCTCCAGCAACCCTGTGGTGTCCTAAGGGATCCCACCAGTCCTGCTGCAAGACAGCAGGCAGGATCCTGGGGACAAACTCTGCCACACTCACATTTTTGAAGTCATGGATCTCCAGGATTTCTTCACTGCCGTTCCCACTCCTGAAGGTCTCTGTCCTGGACAGTGGGTCGATCTCCATCACAATCTTCTTCTTCTCGCCGTGGCTGAAGAATGTGTGTTCCATGTCATAAATCTGTGAGGGACAAAACCACATGGGGGTCAGCTAAGCCTCCCACATGATGTCGCACACCAGATGGTAGGCGAGTAGGCTGCTGCTGGGTACCTGCCCCCTGGTGCTGGGTACCCTGCTGGCTTCTTCCCCGTATCCCAATTCTGAGCCAGGATGATTGTCTGGATAGTGCAAGGAGAGTTAGTTCCCAGGCACTGGGGCTGGAAAGAAGGGCAGGATTGGGTCAGGCTGAGGGGGAAATACGTGTCAAGCCTAGGAGACGATGTTGGTCCCATGCTTGCACCAAAAGCTTTGCCATGTCTCAGCTTTTGCCAGTGTTTTCTGTGGGATAAACCTGTTTACATCCCAGACTGAACTGAAGTTCTGAGCTCAAGGGACCTCCTTTTCCCCTATCCTTGGCTTGCTTGCTCCATCACCACAGTCCTGGCTCTCTTGCTCTGTCTTTGTGTCCCTGTGTTTCTTGGTTCATCGTTGCATCCCAAGCTTCCTCGCTCCATCGCTGCATCCCCGTCTTTCTTGCTCCATCAATGTGCTTTTTGCTTTTCCTGGAAAGGCAGAGGTAAAAGCCTCTCTCTGCCTGGAGGAGATCAGGGATTGCCTGCAGATCAAAGACCTCCTCGAGGGCTTCTGAAGAGCTTCAGGGCATAGCAGCCGGCTTCATGGCAGCGCTCATCCCCATGGGGAGTCGGGGTGAGCAGCACCGAGGGAGCAGCCACCTCCTCTTCACAGGTGCTCGCTGCACTCAGCTGGCCCGGCAGCCCTGCAGTCTCTGCGGATGCCTGACCCTCAAAGGATGAGTCGTGGCAGATGCTCTTTGAATCACAAAAATGATCCTGCTGGTCTGGTGAGGGCTGTCGAGCCTTGGAGAGTCTTGTTTCCCAAATAAAACGGTGCCGTGCAGAAGCAAAGGGATTGTGCAAAATCCCTCAGGTCCACAGGGTAGAGGAAAGCTATAGAGGCACAGGGATGGGAAAGCCCCGTCAGTCCCCTGGCTCAGCTGCAGAGCTAGGAAAGGAGCACCCTGACCCAGTAGCTGCATCCCTGGGAAGGGCAAACGCTTTGCCTGCAGTCCCCATTCATAGTCCCATTTCTTGCACATCCCTCCCTGTCAGAGGGTTCAAAGCATCTTAGGAATGTTTTCAGCATCAGCACCCTCTGATCTGCAGCTGCTGGAGGAAGCCTCGGCACAGAACTGGCTGTGGGTAACTGCCAGGTACCGGTACCCCTGCTTAAAATTTAGAAGAGCAACGTGCGCCTTGGCAGCCATGAGCGTCTCCTGTTAGTCAGCAGGAGGCTTTTATAAAGATATATGGCTGTCAATAGATTTTATGGTATGGAAAATATAGTCTGAAGCCTAAAATGGCTGGAAGGCTGCTGGTTTTGACTGACAAAATACACACAGTGCCATAAACAATTTCTAGCAGGGTAGGATCCCAGGTGGCATCTTACCTTCGAGTGCCTCTCCATTTACGAATAATTACTTCTCGCAACGCAGTGGCCAGCTAACCCATTTCGGCTTGGCTGGCTCCGTGCCACTCAGAGAACTGCAAGATGTTTTATAGGGCTAAAAATGACACTTGCCCACAAATCATTGAAATATGTCCCTCTGCGAGGCTGCGACAAGCCCCTCGTTAGCTGACTCATCGCCTTCGCTCACCGACTGTGCCAGCCAGCACAGATGCTGCCACGCAGAGGGCAGTGTCCAAGGCAACCCCTTGGAGGAACAAGCCTTCTTTAAAGATTTTTCCCATTCTCAGGTTGCAAGAAGGGGCTCAAAGCACTTTTTGTTCTTTAAAGAGTTTAATTCCCCTTGGTTTATACTTTTGAGTGTTAGGAACTCTGTCTCCCCCTTCCTGCTGTTCTGAGAGGACTCCCAGGCCAGCTGGAGAAGCACTATCCTGCAGCCACAGAAGACGTGGTGATGCTGGACGCCAGGAGCATCAGAGCGCAGATTCACTGTAAGAATATCTTTGCTTTCCTGTGACCTTTTGCTTCATTTCCCTGCCCAGCAGGAGCTGCAAAGGGCTTTCAGAAATACCAACGGACTCTGTTCTCCACCAGTGAGGATGCCAAGGGCTAGTTCCCTAGATAACTTTTCCAAGGCTGGTACCCTGGATAACTTTTCCAGGGCTACAACAATGGCTCTGTGCTTCTAGCTCAGAGGAAACCTCCCTTCTGGGGGTTAACAGCCTATCTCCCCCCCACAGCTGGCACGCACCCTGGTTTTCGAGGAACAGTAGAGGCTTTATAACTGTCTTGGCAGGAGCCTGGAGCCACATATGGCTTTTATTACTTTTTCTTTTATTTTGAGGGTACTTATTTCTATTTGATAAGAAGACAAAGTTTTCTGTGAGCTGGGCTCTTCCTCCGCTCTGCTGTGGGGCAGGGAGGAGAGAGGAGATGCTGCCGTGGGAAAGAGGCCGCCTTGGCTGCCCATGGGAATTTTGGAGATGCTCTTGAGAGTCAGCAAAACCTGCTGGCACCAGGGTGCAAAGCAGGACCTTCTGGACAAGCATGGAAACTCAAAGGGGAGGAGAGCGAGGAGCACTGGGCAGGTTGTTGGCTGCAAGGTTAAGTGATTTGCTTGGGTTATAGGACAAAGAAGAAGAAGGTTTGGCAGAACTGCAAAGATCTTGGCCTGAGCAGGCAGAGATGCCGCCACCGGCACGCTCAGCACTTACAGTAGCGTCTGTCGGCGGAGCTGGGAATAAACGAGCCCAATCCAGTTAGCAGGAGCTCCTCCAAAAGCTAATCTGTCTCACCATCCCCTCACATTGCAGACACATTAAAGTAAGAAATATAATCCATGACAATCAATCACCACTGCGTCCTGGCTTTCTCTCCTCTTTATGCGGTGGCATAATGACTTTTCCACCAGTTCCTGGCAAGATAATTGAAATGAAATGGAAAATATTTTCTTACTTGTCATAAAATTTGCTGCTGGTGAAATAAGAGTAACTTTAACTCTTTGTGGCGTAGCTCCCATCCCCTGTAATTGTCAGTCAGGGAAAGAATGCGGTGACAGAGAAAAAACCTCAGCCCGTATAATGTAAAAACTAGTTATGCATAATACAAAGGTATTTTATATGAATACTTGTGGTCTAAGAAAATGCATTTTCTAAAATTGCTGGGGTTTTGGGGTGTAGTGAAAACTTTCAGTGAGTCGAAGGGGACAGCTCTGCCTGGCTAAGTGGCACTCAAGCACTGGATCAGAGAGTTTTTACTTACTTTTCTTTGTGTTGGGTTCCAGAGATATTTGACACCAAAAAAAATCAGGATAAGAGAAATGAGCAGCAGGCTGAAGAACAGTCCACAAAGCTGGTATCTGGTGCAGGTCTTCTTGCGCGCCTTGGATGCTTCTGCCTAATTAATGACAAAACAGTGATAGCCAGAGGTTTGCTGATGATTCGAGGAGGGATGGGTACACATGTATATTAGATACTAATCATGCTGACAAGCGGCACGGGGGCAAAGCAAGCCACGTACTTACATCCAGAAAGCGGCAATCCTCCGGGCTCTCCCGAGCCGTCCCTCCCATGGTCTCCTCTGTGTGCAAGGACTCCAGCCCGTGCCGAGGTGGAGTTTCAGAGGCTCTGGGCTGCACAAACAGCGGGGAAGGCTGGGTTACTGCCGCCCCCACGACGGCGGCAGCCAGCTTTCCCCCTCAGCAATGCTCGCTGTTCGCACGGTGCAACCGATTCCCATGCTTTTGGAGACAAGCCTGCACAAAGCTATGCTGTGCAATGTCCATCGGCTACGTCTGGAGTCCCAGTTTATCTTACAACTTCAGCTCCTGGTCTCCACTTCTTGAGATCGTCAATTCCAACTGTACCTGTCCACTACTAAATCACATGCAATATGTGCACGGTTTAGTGTTTGATTGAAATGGTTGAACTCAATGATCCGGTGGGTCTCTTCCAACCTGGTTATTCTATGATTCTATGTTTACATGTTTGTGTGTGTCTGTGTACACAGGCACAGCTCATACGTGTGCATCCAGCCCCCAGCAACACAGTGTGAAGCCCGAGCTCTCCCCACGGAGGGTTGTGCAGATCCGTGCCCCAAGGTTGGCCTAGCCAGGAATTTGCTGATTAATTTATTTTTTCTATGTTCAAAAATTTCCGTTTGTTGAAATTATACCATTTCTTCATGGAAATGAGCCCTTCTTAAGAAATGTTTTCAAATCCAGCGTGAGGTTTCTAGTCTGAACAGGATGAGGCTCCCTGGTGTAGAGGAGCTGGCATGCACTGTTTTTCCAAGCTGTTTACGCTCATAAAAACCCAGAGTACATCATGCACTAATTAAAATTGTGCTGAAAAGAAGGAAATCCACATCAAGTTTTGCTCAGAGTGAAAAATGGAGAAAGAAATTGCTTTTAGCGAGGCTGGCACTGGCGTTGAGAGCATGTTGGGGCATCGCTGCTGGCAACCTGGGGGTAAATCCAAGCAGGATGTAAGTGGAGTCGGGAACGCATTTTGCGGGGGGTTGTGGGGGTGTGTGTGCCCCTGCAAAGGGGGTTGAGCTCCCTGGCCCCAGGGTGACAGGAGATCCATCCTCACCCCACAGGCCAGCAGCAGCTCTGGGGCCAGCTTCCCTTCCCTTAACTCGGCAGCAGTTGCTTGGGGGTATAAAACACACCAGGGTTTTTTAATATTTTAGAAGCCAATAACAGAAGGGAATTATATTGACGAGTGAAAGACAGCAGGTTATTTGGAGGAGAAAAATCACTTTTTAATGGAAAGCAATCACAGGCAGCCTTTGAAAACATCTGAAAGACTCTGGAAATCTAAATGAGGCAAAATCTGTGCAGATATCAGCTTTGTCTTTCCACTTTTCCCCAGAAAGTTTCACCTCTGAAGCTTTTGTTATTCACTGGAAACTGAAGTATCTGAAAACATTTGCTTTTCCTGTCAAAATTACAGTTTCAAAGGAAAACTTTGGAGCAGCTCTACTGAAAGATGGTTATGATTACAGGAAAGAATTACAGCAGTGCCGTTAAGCAGACATAATTGATCAGCATAGCAGCGATCTTCACAATATCCCCCACTCCAAGCACAGGAAACACTGCAAATACCACTTGTAAACCAAATTAGGCATTATTATTTTATTACTGTTGTAAGGTAAATGTCAAGCTTTTTAATGGCAATCACTGTAACTCCGGCAGGAGTCGGGTGTCTGAATTAGCTGGAAGAGGTGAGAACCTCCCAGGGCTGGGAGTTAATAAAACTCAATAAATATCATCGGCCCCTTCCAGTGCTTGACAAGTGCTGTAGGTGGAGTGGGTGGGGGATAAAGAGAGGTCCTGCCGCTGGGCTGGGGACCTCGTGCAGCCTGCAGAACGGGGCAGGGATGGGGAGCAAAGAGGGTGAGCAAGCACAGACGTGCACACTTATCCATATACACAGATGCACACACACGTGCCCGTACATCCAAGCACATGCAGTCCTGGTGCCAGCTCAGCTCTGTGGTCACCAGCCCCCGTGCTGGGCAGGGAGCAGGATGGGGCCCCTCATCACTGTTGCTCTATGTATAGAGGGTTATAAATATCCAGGGTGGAAAGACGGCAGCAAAACCCTATGTGACCCAAACTGTCCTTCTGTGTGACAACCTTTGGATCCTATTGGGCAGAGAGATCCTTGGGATACAGAGAGGGACAGAAACCATGAGATGACACTGGTCAGGAATGGGATATTTTTCCCAATTCCCCAGTGCTCAAGTTCAGCTCAAGCTCAACCTTTTTCCAGAGAAAAAATAAAATGGATTTTTGATGAAAAGACAACAGTTTCTGGGGACCACCCCCCTCCTCAATCTCTTTAAGATGGCAATCAGGTTCTCTGTACAAAAAGCAGTTCTGATGGAAATCTCCCATTAGTATCAATGAAGAGGGAACAATCACTAATTTTCCTTGAAGCTAACGAGCACAAGCCTGTATGACAGGGGAGAATTTAATCTTATGTGAACTGAGGAAGAGAAGCAATACTGATATTAATGTGTGACTAATTGATACCCAGAAGAACATTTGAAATGATTAAAAGGCATTTGATTTTTATACAGGACAATAAGAGGCTCATTGGCTATGACTGGTGCATCCTTTCAGTTTTCTATTTCTTTCTCCAATTTGCCCAGAAAAATCTATCATATCTGCAGTGTGGCTTGACTGCTGCATAAAATCTCTGTGCCTGGAACTGCTATAGCAAGAAATTCCTCCCAGACAGCACGAAGGTTTGTACACAGTGTGAGCAGGGGCTAGAAGCCTGGCAGAAATAAAATAGGTCTCCAAACCACTAAAAAGCAGCTCCCCAAAGCAGTGGGGCTCAGGCAGCAACCTCCAGTTGAAAAAGCATCGTGATTAATATGGTGCTCTTTGTTAAAATGAAAAAGCCATTAAGGTCAGTGGCAGCATCTCTGAGCAGCACTAAATTGGAACGATGGAGACAGTAAAGTTAAAAATGAGCCATAATATTAATGTGGATAGTGAATTAATTGGGCAATTCCATAGGTAGTAAGTAAATCATATTGTTTACCACAGGACACAGTGCCTCGTGTCTCTCGCTGCGTGGTGGCAGTGGTGGCACCTGCTCCTGGAGAGAGCGGGGGGGAGCAACACGAAGCTGCAGCACCCTGGGAAGAACATCTGGATCCACCTCTGCCAGCCTTTGCCTCTTCTCCTTGGGTGCAGCTAGGGCATCTTTCAGTAAGGAAAAAGCCTCTTGCCTTGCTCTTTTAGGTGCTCCAACCCCAAAATATCACCAGAGCACTGGCTTACAGTTTGTGTGGAGCGCTGCATCCATCGTTCAAGCTGTCTGTCCCTTGGTCCTGCAGTTGTGGTCCAAGATTTCTGTCCCTCGGGCTTGCAGACAGAGCCCAAGGTGTCTGTCCTCCCTCTTTGCTGTTGTGCACATGAAACTTTGAGCGAGCTGCGGGTCTCAACAGCTAGTCTCTTCCCCTGGTTTGAGTGGATCTTTCAGGAAAGGTTTACTCACCTTCAGGAAACATGTATAGCACCATCTTACAGCCCTCAGCCATCTCCTGCTGCTGTCGTGTCTTGGAAGGGGACCGGCTGCAGGGGCAGGGAGCAAGCGGTTTATACCAGAGTGAAGCATTTGCATGCATGTTGGTCAGGCTGCTGGCTCCCTCTTCACTTCCAACATCCTGAACAACAAACAGAGGAAAGGAAAAATCACTTATAAAAGGAAATTGCTCATTAGCCAGTGGCTGATTAAGCAGAACTGTCTCTGCTTCAAACCATCCCATTTTCTGTAGCATTTGCCAGATGAGAGGACACATACCTCTTCTTATCAACTAGCCACATATGGCCTCAGCTGAAGGGAGGTTTCAGTAATTGGCCTATTCATCATTCATTGTTTATCTTAAGTTCACATTGTCGTAGGGAACTCCAGAGACATCCTTGATTTAAGTTAAGCAACTTAATCATTATGATAAAACTGCTCGGGGAGTTGGACTTCATGTTGGAGATGCATGTGGCCATGTGACAGCCTGTAGCTGTAGCAGATTATTCAAAGCTGACAACGCTCTTGGAGAGAATAGAAAAAGATAAATGCGTGGTGGTCGTTCTGATGGAGCCGCTCAGAAAGTTATTACTGACAATACGTGCTTCTCCTTGCTCACAGCCCGTGAAAAATCCCACTCCTCTGAGCTCAGGGGGACGTCTACCTCATTGCTGCCGTTGTGACTCCCTCATCAACAGAAGTTATTAACAGCGCCAGAGAATTTTATCCAAATGCTGGTTTCATCTTGATAAACAACAATTTCATGTCTCTGTTCTACCAGATGACTCCACGGTTTTATTTCAAACACTTAACTTCTTCAGAAATGCTTCCCTGTGCACAAGGCTTAGCTCATCTATAGAATATGTGCTGAGCAGTTTTTATTTTCACCAAGCTTCGAATATCTGTAATGCTAAGACCAAACCCATAATCTTGCACTATCATAAGTCACTTCTCCCAATAAAGAGCTGCTCCCTACTGGGAGTGCTAAAATGTAATTGAAAGCTATGTGTGTATTGGTGTCACATCAAAAAGCATTTTATTAAAAATAGTTCAAGGGTTGTTAGGATCAGAAGGAATAGTCTACAGCTCCTCTTGGATGTGCGAGAAAGGAAATGAAGAAAAGGATAACTTGGGGAGCAGGGGGTTGGTGTATCCCTCTGCCCTGCAGCAACCTGCAGCCCAGTGCCCGGTGCCCAGAGCCTCTTCACAGCTGCTGGTTTTGGGTTCCATGTTCATGGCAGCAGACGGATGCTCAGGGTGACGCAAGTGCTCCCTTGGTGGCTGTTAATTGCCAGCCTGCTTAATTAGAAGCAAGTAAATTTATGATGACTAACAAAGGTGTGGTGGGAACAAGGTGGATGGGGCCATCTGGGTTTCTCGAGGAGGTGCAGATGTCTTGCTGCAGGTGCGTCGGTCTGTTGCAGGATTGATAGGTGCTCTGGCTTTCTCCAGCAGCATGGCAAGAGTCATTAGGTTTCCTTTTGAGGGACTGCAGGGTCTGTATCTCACCTTGATTGTGAACTTCACAGTGGGAGACCCTTCAAGAAGGCAATTTTTGATAAAAATGCTGCACGATGCTGGGATTGCGTGAAGGGAATAACTAGTTGATTATCACTGCTTAGTAAACCTAAAATATTTAATATTTACATATTGAACATCTCCTACTGAATCAGTTCAGAGTCACATAGGCTTCTGCATTATTTTACTCTGTCACCTGATAGATGTATTAATGTTGTTTACTTACTAAAGCAAGTAAAGACACAGCCGTGATTACTCCTGAATACAACTAATCAAGAAGGAGCCCATTAAACTGAAGAATTTCAACACAGTTAATTTTTCTTTGATTGTTATTAAATCTCCCATTGATGGTCTTCGCAATTAATCGTGCTGTGATGCTGCAAGCATCGTTTTCCCTTGTCCTCTGAGACTACATGCAGCTGCAGCATCCCAGTGATGGGAGGATGAATGCCCTGACCTCCCAGGTGCGCTGAGTTTTTTTCAGAGATTCTGGGGCTCAGGAAGTGGGGATTTGCTTAGTCCTTTCTCAGTGTTGCTTCCATGCAGCCTTTCTTTCTTCCCTGGCACCTCAAGCTCAGCCTCTGCCTCTTTCTCAGCTCTCATACATACGGTCGAGCTGTTCACGACTCCAGGGCCCTTTTAGAAAAAAACCAGCTATTTTAAAAATCAATAACATAAATAAAAGTAACCAAAATCAGCATGATTTCCCATCTCTGCCCCAAAGAGAGGAAAGCAGTGGAAGAATCTGCAACTCTATGAATTTTGGGGTTTATCAGCTGCTGCTGCTGTGGGCTGGATCCCCTCCAGCTGCTCACGGACAGCCGGGGGCCCTGGGGGTTCTGAGGTTGGGGGGATATTCCAGCCAGCTACACTTCCACCTGGGGCACCAGCCGGTCCTCAGGAGCAAAGGTAGTTGGAGCCAATGCTGCTGAGCTGCCCCTGCCTGGGGATGGAAGAACTGGGGGGGCTGTGCTGTGTTGCTGCCTCTCGGCTGGGAGAAAAGGCTCTGAGGGGCTCCAGGAGCAGGGGGTGCTGTGAGCCGAAGGTTGACAAAGGGAAATGAGGACAAATATAACCAAAAAGATGGGAAACAGAGCAGGGAGGAGGCTGTGATGCGTGCAGGTGAGGTGGGACCTGCGGGGTGATGGCAGCACTGTGTGCATTAACCAGCCCTGTTCCCACAGGACAGCAGCACCTGTGCCAGGCTGGGCTGTGTGCCCGTGCTGCGATGCTGGTAGGGGATCTCCTCCTCCTTCTCCTCCTCCTCTGCAGCCTCCTCTCCGCCTCAGCCATGTGTGATCGCAGATGGGCTGCAAAGGGGGTACAGAGAGAAGACGATAAGCATATTGGTGGTGATGTACCATGGCATGTGCCTGCAAGAGCAGGCTGGCTGCTGGGGGCCACGGGCACAGCGTTCCTGCTGTGCCGCCAGGCTTCGTCCCACCTGGGCACCATGTGTGAGTGCTGTTCAGAGACAGACCTGTCCTGAGCCTGACCAGTGCCAAGCTGAAGCATCCTTGGTGCTCTGGGGCTGTGTGTGGTGGTGCTGGGAGCTGCTGCAGGTTGTCCTGCTGCTGTTGTCCCGCTGCGACTGGGGGGTCTGGCAAAACCTGGGTGATTCAGCCCTGCTGCAAGGTGCCCAAATCCCAGCGCCCGATCCCTGCATTGGGCTCTCCTAACATCCATCCTGGGGTTTGCAGGAGAGCTGGCTTGCACCTGGTGTGGTGCTGGGCTGCTGGCCCCACGCTGCACCCCACAAGCTCACTGCCTCCTCGCTCCATGGCTGGGCTGGATGCACCTCAGCTCTTTCCTCAGCTTGGTGAGTCTTTGACTTTGGGATTGTGGCTGCACACTCCTGCTGTGTGTGGTGTGCCTGCCCTTGCCTTCCACTCAATGTACCCTGGAGGGGCTGTGCCCAGCCTGTGTCCCCCAAGCCCATCTGAAGAGGACTGAGCCCAGCCCACGTGCCTGAGGCTTTTTCATTTTTTCCTAAATTCAAAGCTCTAAGCTCCATCTTAACCTCTTTCTTTCCTATTGTCATGCATTCCTCTTGCTATACCTGGCAGGGATTTTTTCCCTCCTTGCCAAAGTCCTTCCCTTCTGTTGGATTTTTCCCTCCTCCTTTGCTTTCCTGTTTTCTCCTGCCCCGTTCTTGCTCTTTCTCTTTTAATGCCACCTGCCACACTCCCAGCATTTCCCTGACTCCCCAGCTGTCTTGGCTCTGTGGCAAGAGGGGGCTGCAGCCCCTGGGAAGGGAGATGTGCTTCATCCCCTGATGCGAGCTGGGCTGCTTGGCTGTGGGGTCTGCACCTCAGCTCTGTCCTTCAGGAGAACTTGGCTGGCAAGTGCAAATTCCTAGGAGAACCTGCTTAACTTTGCCATCAGCTATGGTGATTGGTTTCTGCCTTTCCACATTTTCTTTTTTTGTCCTGTGAGAAACTGCTCACTCCAGAAAGCACATTTTTCTTGCTTGATGGGGGTTCCTGTTTGTCATTTTTATAAATCGGTGTTTATTGGCCTAATTATTGTAAATGCAGAGCCCAATAAAGGTGACTGTGATTGCAATATCTGATAATGAATTTTATAAAAAACCTGCTGAGCCTGAAAGCTGCCAGCAGGAAAGACATTATGTCAGGTTAATGACAGAAAGGAGAGATCATCCCCACAAAGCTTTTTTTCCAAAGCATGAGGGATGTCTGATGCAGGCTGCTGTGGGTCCTGCTGGGCTGGAGCACCTCAGGCTGGTGGGGTCTGGCGCTCCAATACTGTACATCAAAGCTTTTGGGGCTCCTTCACTGCTTCCTCAGCCTTGCTTTAATGGGCAGATGCTTTGGGCACGCCAGATCGTGGGTTATGAGGTGGCTCGGGCTCTGCTCTGGGTGCGCAGACCTCAGGTAGCAGCACCCAGAGATGCTTGTGACTCTCCTCCCCGTCTGACTTAATCGCACCATGCAACTGCTGAATGTGAGGCACTGGGAAAGCCGCTTAAACAGCACCTGAAGGTAGCTCAAGTCTGACTGCTGTAAATAGATTAATTTAAAAAAATCAATTGAGCTCTGCAGGGGTACATTTTCCAGTAGAGGTGCCGTTGCCTGTTCTAACTTCACGCCCTCCTACTCAGGGCCAGGGAACAGGTCCCCTGCCCCTGTGCGGAGCTGCCCCTCTGTCCCCATCACCTCCTCCCACCCATGGTGTCTGCAGAGGTGGTGCAGGTGGGGAGTCGCTTTGCTGGGGGAGACGATGCTGGTCCTGCAAGGCCCTGATGAGATTTGGGGAGGCTGTGGGCTGCTCCTGGGGTGCCTACACAGCCTGGTGTGATGCTGTTATCGCACGGCATTGCAAGTGCCACAGTCCAGCATGATGTTTGAGTGAGGATGGGGGACCTGGGGCACACAGTGCCTGTCCTTGTCTCCAAACACTGTCTGACCACGGTGGCCTCTGTGTCTTGATTTGTCGTGGTCCTTCTCAATGCTTGTGATGGTTTTGGGCAGAGTCAATGACAGCTGCCCATGTGTCTGCTCCCTGGGCATGGCTCTTCCCCAAGGTCTGGACCCAGATCTGCATTTCAAAGCTATAAGTTTTGGGCGCTGAGCTTTTTGTCAACGAGTGTCAGCTGTCGGCTCTGCTGAGCCCAGATCTGCTCCGGGTCCATCTGATCCAAAAGGCAGCTCTGTTCCGCTGCAGGAACTGGGGCGCCCTTGTAGACCTGGATCAGACCCAGACCAGGGCTTCAAACTGCTTTGAAGCCTGGGATTGGAGGGTTTGATTGAGCTCCCCCACCAGCCGCAGGAATTGAGTGCAAGAGGCAAAGAATAAAGAACTACAAGAGAACATGTTTTCTCTTTAATAATGCAGAGAAACACGGGGGAGGAGGCTGTACAAATGTGATTTAATCCTTTGCCCCTATGTTATTTGCTGCTGGTTGCCAGCGTACCCCAGCTGTGTCTTGCAGGGCTGAGGGAATTGCTTGCCCTCTGTAATGTGTGGATGCCTGCACTCAGCCTCCTCTCCCAAACCACCAGCAAGGGGCTGGAGCTGCTGTTTTTTTTTTTATTTTTTGTATCTTTAATATTTGGTTGGCAGCTGCTGTATTTGACACTACTCAATGTGAGAGCAAATTGGATTAACTGAAACATATTTACTGGGACAGGCAGGCAAAAAACCCCATGCGTGGGGTTGTTTGCAGAAGCTGGTATCTGCAGAAGGTGGCTGAGCATCTCAAGGGGCTCCAGATGCACAGGGAAGGGCAAAGCCTGGCCTTGCTTACAGTCTGAGATGGGAGAAGGGAACTAGGGGAGGTGTGGGGGACATAAACCCAGCACGAGGTGACCCTACAGCCCTTCCCCAGCAGGATCTCCCTGGCAGCAGCGTCACCCAGTGATTTATTGGTGTTATCCACTATGCATGTGAGAATGCTTTTCTTCAGCAGATAACACTTTCAATAGCACCATCAATAAGAAGGGGACATAGGTACCTTGTGAAAATTTGCAGAGGAATTTTGGGGATGACTTCTGTTTGGATAAACGTGTCACAAGCACTGTGTATTCATCACACTGCGAACAAAGCAAGCAGTGTGTAACTGAACAACGTGTCATCTCTGCACCTGGAAATGACCGTCCCTTATCCAGGAGGGGACAAGGGCACAGGAGAGATGCAGAAAGAAAAAAATCCTTTCCACTGGAGGCAAATGTTAGAGGCAGAAGGCTAGTGTCCATGGCTTCCCCTGCCTGATGCTCAGCTAGCTGGCAAGAGCATTATCAGGGTAATACCCTGTCCTGCTCAGCCCACAGAGCACTATTATTTCATTAATCTCATGTCATCTCCTCCTCAGCTGATCCAGTTGCAATATTGCAGAAATAACTGTTCGTGGCTCCCTGAGGAGGAGCAGACTTCAGAGGCCAGGAGAGCTCTTCCCTCTCCTCCCTGATCACAGTGGGCTGCGATCCCTAAAGCTGCCAGAAGGTTTGCAAAGTCTTTGATTCCTTCTAACTCTTACAGTCAGGGATGCATAAAAAGCAGCTCACGCGAAAAAAAACCCCAACCAGTCATTATTATCATCAAACCCTTCAAAATCCCAGGGCAACTTAGCAAGGTCTAGATGAAGAAGTCACGTCCCCCACCCCAGACACAAAAACGTCACATTGCATTGGCCGATGCCGGCAGATGCTGTCAAGCAAGTGGTGTTGTGGATCATTCCCCATTCTCTTTGTGTACCCGGCTTCCTCGGATGCTTCTCCCCCTAGTTACTACCCAGACCACATGCTGCTCCCTCTGCTTGCGCCGTCCTAGTGCTGTGGTCCCTCCGGCTCTCGTCTGGGAGGGAGCATTCCCGGGGTGTTGATTTGTGGAGCCTCATTAGCTGCAGATAAATGAGGAGTCAGGTGAATTCTTACTCCGATTCCTAAAATACCGTTTTAATGCATAATATATGTCCGGGGGTAAATCTCAGTTTCTATTTAAATGTGGGGAAGAGCTTGCTGCTGAATTTTAAGTAAGTTATCACAGAAAACAATGACTGTGCTGAGTGAATGACATGTCTAATGAATATAGCGAGGGGAGCAGCGCTGGCATCTCCGCTCCTTTACGCTGGTGCAGCCTCCATTAGCTGCATGGGGGATTTTTTTTCCCCAAGCATAGTAGTGACAAATTATACAATCAATACAGAGGCTGATCCGTGGTCTAATCTTGCTTAGCCCTGGTAAGCCTGGGATTGATCCAGATCTAATCTTGCTTATCCTGGACAAACCCAGGAACAGATCCAGATCGTAAGGTAACGCATCCTGTGCAAATCCAGAATCACTCTATCGATTTACTGGCATCGTTGCTCTGGTTCCGCCTTGCTGCAGAGGGTTTTATCGGTGTTATCTGCCCCTTGATGTGTAATGCAATCAAAGCAGTCATCTTGATTAATTGGTGGCAGTGAGTGCCTGGTGTCTCGGGCTGCAGGACTGCAGAGCAACAGGGCTTCCAACATAAGACTGGCACAACAGAGGAAGGAGGTTAAATGCTGGCTGGGAATCAAGGCACCCTCTGTTTGCTTTTAACCTGGGCTGTGAGAGGTTTTCTTTGCTGCCAAAGGTGGTTATGGAACCATGGATGCCTGCAGAAGTTGTAGTCTGTGCAGATGAGGCTCCAGCTCCCACCTAGAGTGCACCTTGGTCTCCTCTCAGGTCCTGGACGTCTCCTGATCCTCCACTTGTGACTTTAGTGAGCAGAAGAGGTGTGACATTCTATCATCCACTTACTTTGTTGCACTGCTCTGCAAGAACTGGTCCCTGCAGCCCACCAGCCCTGCACGCAGCCCATGTCACTGAGCTTCAGCACACACAGGTCTGCTGCTCCTGCGAGTCAAGAGGCTTCTGCTTCAGGGCCTTCCTGCAACTCTAATAACTTCAGGAGGAAAAAAAGAAAAAAAGAAAAAAGAAAAAATGCAATTACCTTCTGGGGTGGAATTTCTCCAACCTTTACTCAGCCCACCAGGGAATTTGTCAGAGCACGGACTGCAGTTTTATTCAGCTATTCCTGAGTTATACCAGCACAGGGAAAATGGCATGTCTCGCAGCTTGGTGTTTTTCTGATGTCTCTCTTTGCTCTCAGCTTTTAAAAAAATACCAGACCCCAAAAAATTTCTCTTCAAAACATAAAACTTGCCCTTAGCTTAATTCAGTGGAGACTCTAGCAGCTGCTCCTGAATCTTGGAGAAAAGAGGTCTTGTGCTATTAATATGTCTAAAGAAATTGGATGTAGAAATGTGAAGGTCTCCCGTCTTTTCAGAGCTGCACTCTGTGCCTCTGGCTCCTGGCTTTTGCATGGGCAGTGCGGCACCGTAGAATGCAAATCGGTTGTGGGCGCTAACCCAGCTGGGTTTGAAAAGGGATGTGTGTGCCCCAGCCCTTTGAGCAGAGGGTCCTTGAGCCAGGAGGAGCTGAGGAGGAGCTCTCTCCCATCCTACAGCTTTTATAGCCCCATGCAGGTGTATTGTGGGAGGCTGGGCTTAAGCGTGGGGAGACTGAATCTGGAGGCTTGGTGCCAGAACTGAGCTACAGCTGTGTCTGCAGCCTGGACCTGTATTTTGCTGAATGCTTTGAGCTGAAAAGTGCTTTAGTGGTGTAAATGTAACCTAGAAGGTCCTCAAGCACTCCAGAAATGTTCTCTGAGAAAATACACTGCCTTTCCCCCCATCACCCCACCCGCGACTCCTTCCTTCAAAGGGGAAATAATTCCAAATTCATCCAAATGTGCTTTTCTAATCAAAGGGGCCACTTTGTACTTCTGAATTCAAGGGGAGGGGATCAGAGCACGAATAAAACAAAACTCCTTCTCAGCATTGCGTTTGCAAGATGGATCTCCCGTGGCTAAATCCATCTGTGTTTCTCCTTTGGCATGAGCAGGAGGATCTTCCCACTGCAGCTGGGCACTTCACTTCACAGGCTTAGCTGCTGCACAGGGAGGAGGAGGAGGATGAAATGCTGGAGTAGCCCAGGTTTCTATGGCAGTATGTGCAGCAGACGCTCTCCTTATCTTTCCAACTTGATCGGGAGAAATTGCTTTTGTCAATTTTAATTTCAGCTGAGCTGAGCAGGATAAACAAAGGGAGGTGCAAGCAAAGCAGATGGTTTGTCACAGAGCACAGAGCAGGCAGGAAGACTGTGCAGCTTTTTATAGCGTATAATGGCCTTTCCTTACATCTAGCTATCCATCACCACATAATTCCTGAAATAAACTGGGCTTGTGCAATATATGTGAAATACCCAAATGTCACAGCAGGTCTGGAATATTCAGCTCGCAGAAGTTCTGGCAGTGATTGGGAGCATCCGCACAAAAGCTTTATGCTGGTCCGTGTCAACTTCTTGTTTGGAAATCCCTGCAGTGGCTGCTCATTCCATGACCAGGGCAGGGAAGCTCCACTGTGCATGGGATGAGACCTCCTTCTGCAGTTTGGCAGATATGGCAGTGTCACCGATGGTCCTTGTGACCAGGATTAACAAGGGGTTTGTGGTTTGGATTATACCAGCCAGGGTCACCTCAGACCACCTGACCCAGGTCAGGCAGGTGGCTGAAGAAGGAGGGAAAGGGGATGCCTCATGGCCCTCATCTGCATTTCCTTGCCTGCATAGTGGTCTTGTGTATGTGGAGCTTTGTTATCCAAGCAGGTATGGACTGGAGCACGGAGACACTGTGCTTGGTGCCCACAATGACCTCCCACCCCACTGTCTGCCCTGGCTTGGGTTAGAGTCATAGAATCATAGAATCACCTGCTTGGAAAAGACCCATCGGATCATCAAGTCCAACCATTCCTATCAAACACTAAACCATGTCCCTCAGCACCTCATCCACCAGTCCCTTAAACACCTCCAGGGAAGGTGACTCAACCCCCTCCCTGGGCAGCCTGTTCCAGTGCCCAATGACCCTTTCTGTGAATTTTTTTTTCCTAATTTTCAGCCTGAATCTCCCCTGGTGCAGCTTAAGGCCATTCCCTCTTGTCCTGTCTCCTGTCACTTGGGAGAAGAGGCCAGCACCCTCCTCTCCACAACCTCCTTTCAGGTAGTTGTAGAGAGCAATGAGGTCTCCTCTCAGTCTCCTCTTCTCCAGGCTGAACACCCCCAGCTCTCTCAGCCGCTCCTCATAAGGCCTGTTCTCCAGCCCCTTCACCAGCTTCGTTGCTCTTCTCTGGACTCGCTCCAGAGCCTCAACATCCTTCTTGTGGTGAGGGGCCCAGAAATGAACACAGGATTCGATGAGTGGCCTCACCAGTTCTCCTGCCGCAGGGGACACTTTGGTGATGGGGTGTCCTCTCGTGCCCTCCAGCTGCATTCACCTCCCTCCTTCTCTTCCGATGCCAGCAGCGAGGTCCCATTGCTGCCGTGTGCCCCACGGCCTGGACAGGGCTGGCAGGAGGCTGCTGGTGGCCAAGCAGCTCTGACACCGCTGCCGTGGCACCATGTCCAACCCAGCTGGGGAGATGTGATCTTCCCCGGAGCTGGTGCTCTCTGAGCACAGCACAGATTGGTGGATATTTGTTTCAATAAGAACCATGCTGGTGTTTGCAAACCCTTTTAAATTGCTCTCAGCAAGCACTTCTGTGTCTGGAGCAAAGTCTGCCTGCAGAAAGAGGAGGTCTGGGGGGCAGCGGTAGGAGCCTGAATCCGTGCCAGGTTTCCATCCCGCGGAGCTTGTCGGGGCTGGAGCAGGGACGTGCTGTGGCTGCTGCCTGCCTGCCTTTGAACAGTGGGCACGCAATCGCGGCTCTGAAATATCCCCATTAAAGCATCCCCATGAAACTTCAAATAATGAGCAAATACGACGGAAATCAAAGTATGTTTGAACTTCATTAATGAACAGAAAGAAGGCTAAATGTTTCAAATAAACTCATTGCTGCAAATTTGCAGAATAACTAAACCAGCTCCGTCCATCCCAGCTTAGGTTCTGCAGGTGCCTGGAGACATGAAAACCTCAGCGTGTGAACGATGGCAACAGCCAGAGCGCAGTGGGCAGAGCTGCTGGTGGTGGCTGCGATTTCTGGAGATAGGTGTCTTATTCAAAAATGAGTGTGTTACGTTTCCGTGTGCACAGGCATCCCCTTGGGGAAAGCAGTGGGGGACAGCCTGCATGTGTTGCTGGCCTTGATAGAAGCAAGGAAAGGGAAGATATGGTCTGGGCTTGCAAGAAAACAGAGTTCAAAAGAAGCTTCCAGTGGGGACCAGCTCATGTTAAAGAGGATGGTCCCCGTGGCATTTGTGTGCAACTTAAGAGACCTATTTAATGTTTATTTCCCTATATTTGTTTTTTAAAGGAGGCTGAGCAGTGAGGTCCCCAATTTCCCAGCCCCACTGTTGCAGGGCTGTGCAGGCAGAGCTGGGGCACTCAGCCCAGGAGCAGCCACAGGCTTTGTTTGTGCAGGCAGGCAGAATTTCAACAAGATGTGTTTTCATTCTTCAGGGCTGGAAACCTGATCTCAGCCACAGGCCGGTTGCTCAGGGCTTCGCCCTGGGACAGATGGGTGGTTGTTCTGAGTCACCGACCTGAACCTTTCCCCGTTTAGCAGAGGTTTAGGGCTGCCCTGTGTCGGGTGCGCAGGGTGCGTGGGCGATGGTTCATGTTGATGGCTCCCTCCATCAGGACACTCAGTTATCTCCCAGTGCCTGCCCTGGCTCCACAGCACCATCAGCTGATAAGCTTGCTAATTAAAGTAAATTATGAAGATAGGGTTGGGGTATATGTTAAACCTCTGCCAGGAAGAGTGTTTTTTCACGTAATGTATCACGTAATTCTGCCACATGATCTAGACTGTAATTGCTGCTTTTCCCTTTGAACATGGTACTTGCCTTAACTTTAATGGTTATTTATTCCCTGGCTGCAGGAGAGCTCAAAGCCCTGAATCACAGCTTTGGCTTCATGGGAGTCTTGGGTGCTGGCTGCAGAACCAGGGAGGGGATGTTTCAGGAGGACATGTGTGCAGAGCTTCACACCAGGTGACCACTCTCTCTGGGATCCCGGTGCATTCCCCGTCGGTCCCCCAGCCTGGGTCTCCAGTCCCAGTTCTGCAAGCTCTCTGAGTGTCTGTCCCCAGACTGCTGCCACTGGCTGTACCCCTCTGCCTTTTACCCAGAGCTGGGGTGATGGCAGCGGTGTGTCTCATCGTTGCAAAAGCTGGCTGGCAGTCTCGATGCAGCATGCTTTGCTGCTCCTGAGTGTGTCTTGCTTAAAAGGCACCTCCTCTGTCAGATAGGATAGCATCCCTCCCTGGTGCCCTCCTTGCTTTCAGGGGTTGCTCAAAATTGTGGAAACATGGAATTTCCAAAATTGCCCTCAAATAGCAGACCAGTCCCTTGGGATCACATCACCTGTAAGCAAGACAAATACAGAGAATAGATGTATCTTTTGCTGTTAATAGGTTAAAATTATAGATGATCACAAAACTGCAGTGTACAGAATAAATGCTTAGCTGATGTAAATTACTTTTTCCTCTATTTCACTCCATTAGCCACTGACAATTTACCCCAGGCAGAGCTCTGTCCCTGGGAAACACCTGAGCTGGATGTGGAGCAGCAGGCTTGGTAAGTGCTGGGTAAGACAGCAATCCTGACAGACTGAAAGGAGATGAAGTGTGAAAATAAGAGGGACTGCGAAATGGGGGATGCTACCTGTCATATTGTCTGCAGTTCTTAAAAAAAGAAGGCAGGGAGCTGTTTGTATTTGATTTGTGCTCTTTTGTTCTGGGCATGACTTGCTCCAGGAAAGAATTTGGCCTGCAGACGAGTGAGGAAAGTTTGCAGCATTGGCAACAACACTATGTGATTCAGGAGCGATCCCTGAAACAAGATTATTACTCATTTTACTAGGCACAGCTATCCATTATGGTTAATAAAACACCACATAAGTGATTCTCAGCCTGATCCAAACAATATATCTCATGGCCCAGCTGGACTCACTTTTATCCTTGGCCTCACACTGGAGGATATGTTGGCATCAACATACAGTGAGATGTTGGTACCTGATCACATGGAGAGCCAAGACCTGCCTCTTATTTTCCAAAAGACCAAGTGATGTGAGTGGTTAGATGGTTTTGGGAACAGTTTCTCTGTCCCTGTCGTGGCCTCCAGGCTCTGTTGGCTGTGATGGCACACTGGCTGGTGGTCCTGGGGGGAAAGGCAGCTCTGTCCTGGGCAGGGCATCCACTCCATGGTGTGTGTGTGTGGTGTACTCTTGAGGGATTGTCCTTCATGCTTTTGGACTGCTGGAGCTGTGGCTGCTGTTTTGGCTCCCCACAGGGTGATGTCTCAATGCCCTGGAGCAAATCAAGTCCATGGGCTGGGGAACGGGAAGAGGACCAGCCTTGGCTGCGGGAGGAAGGTTTCATCCTGGCACTCCTGCCAGAAATGAAATCCACAAATTTGTTGTGGAGATGCACCTGATGCAAGAGTGATGATGAAGCTGGTTCTGTGTGCCCGTGCTGCTCCGCAGACTCCACTGGTGCTGCCGGAGAACAGGAGCCAGCAGTCCTGCCGGCATTTTGGCTTTTGCATCTGATGTTACGTCTGTGCTGCAAGGCGCTGGGAACAGCTGAAGGAGCACTGGGTCAGCAGCAGGAGCTGGTCCCTGCCAGGATGTAGTTACCCCACAAATAAGGAGCAAGCACCCCATGGCTCAGGGTGACCACCTGCACTGGCCAGTGGCTGGCCAGGGGGTCTGTTTGGGGATGTCCTTCTGGCATCTTTCTGAGACACTACATTCCATTTTTTTGTCATGCCAAAACAAATCCTAACAGACTATTAATCACTAGCTTGGAACAGCATCCACCCTGGGTTCAGTTATGATAAGCTATGCCAGCCCTTTCCCCTACACTGTGTCTGACATCCTGTAGCCATTTGAAGAGGCCATAATTACAGCAATTGTTAAGCAATTTTTCTAGCCTTTTCTCCCTTCTCTTGTAGGTAATGTTATGTGACAAATCGTTTTCCCTGACATTCACATCTCCGTGTGCTCTGCCGGAATACCACTGGTAGCCCGGCTGTGTTGTGGTGTGGGAGCATCAGGCTCACCGCAGATAGCACAGGTGGGGTGGCATAATGTGCAAATCTCAGTTTAGTGGGTGAAAACGATTCACACGGCAATGCTGGGGATGAGGGAGAGGTGGGGCTTTGATGGGTGTATTCTGTGATTTCTCTACATCTGCAGTGCAGAAGTGGGGGGAGGAGGGAAGGATTGCAAGATCGGTGCCTGGACTAATTGCTGGATGTAAGATACAGGCAGGTAGTGTTTGAAACACCAGACTGTTGAATGCTGCTACCAGTGAGGGAGCACAGCTAGGTTCCCAAATAGAGGCACCTTGGTGAGATGGAGCCAGAACCTGGTCCCAGCCCCGTGGCTGCTCCTCAGCTGGTGCTACACGTCTCCATTGGCTGCTCCAGAGCCAGGGCAAATCACGCCAGCTGAGAAGCGCTGCTGAAACCTCCCAGCTGGCATTCAGCACTGCGGCAGGAGGCTGTATATCCCAGAAACGCTTTCTCCTGCCTGTTGGCATGCTGGGCAGGAGGCCTGTGGCTCAAGTGTAAAAGCAAGTGAAGTTTGGGAACTGTCAGCTCTCTGACAGTGCCAGATATCTAATTTCTCCTGGAAGAGGGAAGCATTGCACTCTCTTTCCCATCCCATGGGTTCAGCAGCAGCCTAAGTAGCATGCTGGAATAAAGGCAAGGAGGGGAGAAAAGAAGAAAGAAAAACTGTAGAATAAGCGATTTAGTTGTATTTAAAAGGCAGAATGGATGTTGCTGGAGTGGCTGTGCAGAGTTTGCTAACCTTTGTGCGTTAGCCATGTAGCTGTTCAGACCAGAGAAGCTGCACAGCTCTATTTCTCTAAATCACTATCCTTCCTCTGGTGTCTCTATTCCCCTGACCTTCGCAATCTGTTTGTTCATACAAAGACCTGGAGACTGAATTAAGATGTGCTATTTGTAAGCAGGGTAGGAAGAGCGGAGGTTCTCCTGTCACCTAGGATAACCTTCGCCGGCAGGCGGATCTCCTGTAGAGAGAAGTTTGGTTGCCTCTTAATTCATCCATGGCGTTGCTGTCTTGTAAACCCTAAGGCCGTCTGTTCTTCACCTGTGTGGGTAACAGCATGCACGGTTTGTAAATCCAGGCAGGCATCCAAAGTGCCGTCCTGAAGGTCCACCACACAATTGTGCACTGAACTGCATTGCAGCGCTCCCCCGGCTCTGCTTCTGCACACGCTGATGGCACAGATTGCAATTTCCCTCTGCTTCGCTTTCTACTCTCCCTCATCTCTCCTTCTTGCTTTTAATCTTTGCTTAACTTGTTGTGCAGGCAATTGCATGGCATTTAGTGCATGGTGATGTGTGTTTGGGGCCTGCGCTGGAAATACAGCTCATTATCTGGAGTGGATAATATTAAGCACTTTTCTCTGTTGGCCATTTGATCACAAGGTTATCCTGTTTGATGGTTTTATATGCTGGAATTGATTGCATGGGAAATATTTAGCCAGCACGGCCGAAACGCGTGTCTGGCCGCAGGCTGCTGGATGCAGGTGTGCTGCCGTTCCCAAGGGGCTGGGGGAACATCTCAGAGGGTGGCCAGTGGCCCCAGTCTCCACACGAGGCTGGTGGTCCTGCTCGCCTCCCAGGTGGGGACCAGGCAGGTGTGGACCGTGAGCTTTGCAGCATCAGCAAGGATGAATTTTCTTTCCTTTCACTGTGTTTCGATTGTGCCGCAGGAACTGGGCAGGGGGCATCTTGATGAGCGTGGCCCTCTGTGATACGGGGCACACTGGTGTGAGCAGCCAAGCATGTGCGGAGCCAGGGTCTATCCGGGCACTGGCATCATCCCCTGCAGCAAGGACCTGCTCTCTCAGCTCCTCTCCACTGCACAGACACACTGGAACCACACTGCCTGGGAACGCTTCTGCTCTCAGCACCTCCAGGTGCTGCAACTACCCCAGCACGTAGGCTCTTTGTCAGGTCAGCTTTTCTGGTAAAGTATGGGATCAAATCAAACAAGTCACGTATTTTTTGGTGTGATCCTGCGGCAGACAGCAGGATGGTTGTCAGACATCTGTGAGGATGCTGTGATGCTCCCGGCTGTGGGGCTGGCTCACTCACTGCGGGTCCCCTGCCCAGATGGGGACACCTCTCCATCCTGCTTGGTCCCAGCCTCTCAGCTGACCCAGCCAGCAGAGATGCCGATTACAGCAATAGCTTTTCATAATGAGCCCTCTGGGAAGGTGCCTGAGAACCAGAGCGCTCCTTTGCCCCCGACCATTGAGTAGCCGCTGGGTAGTGAATGCTGGCAGCAGCCAGTGGGGTGAAAGGCTGCATCGCCTCTTAACAGCACCCTAAATCATGCTGCTTTTTGTCCTTTGCATCTTAATAAACCACACTGGGAAGAGAGAGGTTGATAATACTGTCTGCCTTTTGCCTTAATATTGCCCCGTGTAGGCTCCTGAGAGCCAGTCCAGCTCCTTGCTGGGCCCTGCGCTGTCTCCATTTACACGAGATGTGCCTGTCTGGCTCCTCAGCTATCTCCAGAAAGCCCCATCCTATTATTTCTCTCCCTTCCCCATGTTTTGCTGCCAGGCAGGCTGTGTAAATCAGGAGTGGTTCCAGCGGGCTTCCTCTGGACCGACACCAGTGCGGGAGTGGAGAATTAGCCCTGCACCTGTCACTTTTTTAATATAGGCTTTAAATCTGATTATAACTGCCTGTCTGGCTCTGCATTATGTACTTCATGATTATTCAGCATTATGTAATCTTTGATAAAAGATGCTGCATCAGTAAAAGTGAATTAAACTATTGACTGATAGGAGTTTATCGAATTCCTCAGAGTGATGCTGTCCTTTCTTTGGCACTTTAACCTCTCCTGTGGAAGGACTGTGCCAGACGCTGGCCTTGCTAACAGCCAGGAAACCCTGCTGACTTGAGTGGAATCGTAGGAGTACAAATAAAGTTAGATTTCAGCTTAGAAAGACAGTTCTTTATAGTCTAAAGACTCAATATTTTACAGCAGCGGGTCCTTATCTGCATTATGTGCAAACTGCTAACAGAGTTACATGGACAGATGTCTGCAAGTCCTGCAGATGCTCAATAAAGTTTGGCTCTTAGAGAGCTGTCAGGCAGAGCTGGACAGGCTGTCCTCACTCCAAAATCTTTGAGAATGAGCATGCACTGAATTCCCACAAGATGGGGAGAAATATTTGTGTGTTTAATTCTAAGCTGAGTATTTTCTCTTGTTTTCCAAACACTCCCCAAATACAAAATATTGTATTTTTCTCCTTTGTAGGTCTTCCTTTTCTCCACACATGGCAGATGTCTGATGGCTGAATGGTCTAGGGATTTTTCTCTGAGTTTTCCTATTTCTTCATTTCCCTTTTCTATGCTACATTTTTTTCTACTTTGCTGTGATATTAGAAACATTGCTAGGGGAAGAAAAAAGCATAAACCTAAACTGTAACTCCCGACACCCGGATGCTTTGAAAAGCTTTCAAGTTTTGCAGAACTGGATAAGCAAAGAAAGGGAAAAAAAAATAAACCTACATCATTTATTTTACTTCACCTAGTAGCTAAAAGGAAAAGGTGCCAGAAAGGGGAAAAACAACACTTCAGAAATGTAAAATTAAAAGAAAGGTTCTGAAAAATTAAAAAGATAAAGTTCCTCTTTGATGTTTAAAACAAATTTCAGACTGTTTTGTACTTTTTCTCCAGTTCTGCACTGCGCTTGGACAAATGCAGTGCTGGGGATCTGGGTCCGAGCGGCCTCTGCTCCTCCCTTGCTGCAGCAGAGGGTGCGAGCAGTGGCTTGAGTACCATCAGCCAGAGGAGGGTATTGGTGGGAAGCCTTTGCTGTTGTGGGGGGGATTGAGCCCCCAAAGCCTGTTACAGCCGTTCATCTCAGCAGAGGCAGGGGAGAGAGGCAGGAGGGGAGGCTGTGAGTGTGGGTGATGCCTTTGCTGGCCTCATCCTGCGCTTTGTCCTTTCCTCTCATCCGCTGCACGAGGCGTGTTTAATAAAAAACCCAGGCTTGACAGCCTGCTGATACTGTAGCTTTAAATATACATGTTTTAGATCCTGAGATTTACTTTTTGACAGGTACAAGAGAGACAGCCATAAATGCTGGGCTGGAAAGGAAAGTCGTTCGCATTAGCACTCAAACAAAGGGCTGCAACCTGCACCGCTCGCTTTTAATTAAAAGCTTTCCTTATTTTACAGCATGGGCAGAACCTGAAGCAGTGTCTTCATTACACACCACCTGTACCCATCAATGAGCTGGCTGAGTGACAGGCCGGGGTGCCACCCTGTCACACAAGCTCCTCAGCTACAGAAGGCTGGGCTGGCCCTGTGGAACCCCCTGGGTCCTCAGTCTGATGTCGAGGGGTAGTAAGGTGACACCGAGGGGGACAAGGCAGCTCCCCGACAGCAGCACGACTGGAGGAGGGTGCTACAAAATGGTCTGTGGTCTTGCATGGAGAGCTCTTGCCAGGGGGGACACAGGGACCACTGCGTCACCTGCACCCTCTCCTCCACCCAGACCACGATCCACTGGTGGTGTGGGTACTGGCAGGAGTGTCGTGATGGGATTGTTGAGCTTTGGATGAACTAATTGTGTTGCAAGGAGTGGAGCGAAGCTTTTAGATTTCAGAGCCAACATGTGGCATCTTTATTAATGTGCCTACTTGAGTTCCCTGGGACGCGATGTTTTCTCTTCACCCTGGCCATCCATCTGAACTGGTAATAGGACTATTAATCCATTTTGTTGACAGCACTCACAGACCTCCAGTGAGGCAGGAGATGGGGAGGGGTGGGGCTGCAATCGATGCCTGTTTTGCTCTGAAGGGATCCTGTCACAGCCTCTGGCAAACCGAGCATTAGCTGGAGGTGAAAGGATGGAGCATTAACCAAGGTTACCTGTACCCTGCGGCTGGCCAGCTGTGGCCTGGCTTCTCCTTGGTCACCTGGAGAGCATCCTGCAGAAAGCCATTGAGATACAAGATGCTCTACGGAAGCCAAATCTGCAGGAGAAACTGTGCTCCTGGGCACATTACACTGTGCAGAGACATAGGCACCAGGGATAAACCCCATGGACCCACTCATCAACCTCTTGACAGTCACTTAACCCCCCTCATGACCTACATGGAGGTGAAGTTTCTCTGATTTCAAGGCCCTTTCAACTCTGCCCGGCTACAAGGTGCCTAGCACTGTACCCATCATGTCAGTGAATTCCTCTACAGCAAGAGAAACACATGCATGGAATGAATAAAAAATTCAGGTCTTACATATATGTGATGTATAAAGAAATACTGCAGTGAAAAAAGCTGGAAAATGAGGTTTGTCCCTGTCCAGCTCTTGCTTCTCTACGCATCCCCTGCCAGTGGCTCATCCTGGGTGCCTTTATATTCAGACTGATCCTGTCTGGTTTTAAATATCTCAAGCCACAGAACTTTCTCCCTCCAGGGAACCACATCGCAGCCTCATAATTTTTGCTGTCAGCAGAGGGGATTTTTTCCCCTGTGACATTCAACCTAAATGCTCCATTTCTTCATTTCCTGTCATCCCTTCTGGTGATGCCCCTTGTACTCTATTAAATAATTCCTTCCCTCCCTCTCTGTTTACACCGACCAGATCTGTAAGGCTCTTAAGTTTGTCTCCCTATGGACAGCTCTTAGCCAAGCAATATATATATTTAAGCCTTTTAATCTTCCTTCAGAAATCAGTCTCTCCGTGCCTTTGATCACTTGCGTGGCTTCCCTCTGAACTGCCGCCAAGGCAGAGGGAGCCCCACGCTCTGGCTCCAGCCACACCTGAGACTTCCAACAGCCCCACGCCGTCCTCGGACACCAGATGCTGATCCCTCCCTGCTGCTCTCACACACATGAGCATCCTGGGTTCCCCGCGCTGTCCCCCTCACCCCGGGTCCGTTGTCGCTGGGGTGATGCTCCCGCTGGGTCGCGGCGCTGCCAGCTCGGCTCAGCCATCCTACCCCTTCTGCTGTCGGCTCCTACTTGCCTTTGCCTCCCAGCTGCACGCACTTACCTTTATCCAAGGCACAGCTCCTTTTGCTCTTTCCTGCCTATATTTCTAATTTCACTAGGCCCCTTTTGTGTTAATTTCCCGTGCTTGCTGGAGCTCACAGCACCTCCCAATATAGCATCATCTGCCAAATTCATTAATGTGTAGTTTACTCCCTCTTTCCAGGTCATTAATGAGGGTATTAAATGAGAGCAGACCTAACCTAGATCCCTGCAGTACCCCATAAACACCTCCCCCTGTTTCCAATTACCCTTTGTTTATGATCCTTCAGCCAGGTTTTCAATCCACATGGCACAGTTCAAGCCATCAGAATTAATTTTTCTGAGGAAGATGCTGCAAACGCAGCAGCAGAGGGTTTGCCCACTCGTGCTCCCCACCAGCAGCTTCCCACCCCCACTTCCCCATGGGTCGCGGTGACCCAGGCTGCTGCTACTTGGAGTGGGGTAGCCTGGAGAGGACTCTTCTCTTCTCTGGCTTGTGCTCCTGCTCCCCAGGGACACGGCAGCTGGGAGCAGAGAGGCCACGTGTCCACCTCGTGTAACCCCAGGGAGAAGACGGTGCCTTGGGTGTCCCAGAGCATGGTGTCCCTGGAAGGGGTCGTGGCCCTGGATGGGTATCCTGGGAGATGGTGTCACTAGAGATGGTGTCTCTGGATGGGTGGTGTCCCATGGGATAGTGTCTGTGGGTGGATGCTATCCTGTGAGTGGATGCTGTCCCATGGGTGATGCTGTCCCGTGGGATGTGTCCATGGGTGATGCTGTCCCGTGAGTGGATGCTGTCCTATGGGATGTGCTGTGGGTGGATGCTGTCCCATGGGATGCACCATGGGTGATGCTGTCCCAAGGGATAGTGTCTGTGGGTGGATGCTGCCGCGTGAGTGGGTGCTGTCCTATGGGATGTGCTGTGGGTGGATGCTGTCCCATGGGATGTGTCCATGGGTGATGCTGTCCCACGGGATGTGTCCGTGGGTGAATGCTCTCCCATGGGTGACGCTGTCCCATGGGATGTGTCCATGGGTGATGCTGTCCCATGGGATGTGTCCGTGGGTGGATGCTCTCCCATGGGTGACGCTGTCCCGTGGGATGTGTCCATGGGTGATGCTGTCCCAAGGGATGTGTCCGTGGGTGGATGCTGTCCCGTGAGTGGATGCTGTCCCGTGGGATGTGTCCATGGGTGATGCTGTCCCATGGGATGTGTCCATGGGTGATGCTGTCCCACGGGATGTGTCCGTGGGTGAATGCTCTCCCATGGGTGACGCTGTCCCATGGGATGTGTCCATGGGTGATGCTGTCCCACGGGATGCGTCCGTGGGTGGATGCTCTCCCATGGGATGTGTCCATGGGTGATGCTGTCCCACAGGATATGCCTGTAGGTGGATGCTGTCCAGCGGGATGTGTTTGTGAGTGGATGCTGTCCTATGGGATGTGCCTGTAGGTGGATGCTGTCCTACGGGATGTGCCCGTGGGTGACGCTGTCCCGTGGGTGGATGCTGTCCCACGGGATGTGCCCGTGGGTGACGCTGTCCCGTGGGTGGATGCTGTCCCACGGGATGTGCCCGTGGGTGACGCTGTCCCGTGGGTGGATGCTGTCCCACGGGATGTGCCCGTGGGTGACGCTGTCCCGTGGGTGGATGCTGTCCCACGGGATGTGCCCGTGGGTGACGCTGTCCCGTGGGTGGATGCTGTCCCATGGGCTGTGTCCGTGGGTGACGCTGTCCCGTGGGTGGATGCTGTCCCATGGGATGTGCCCGTGGGTGACGCTGTCCCGTGGGTGGATGCTGTCCCATGGGATGTGCCCGTGGGTGACGCTGTCCCGTGGGTGGATGCTGTCCCATGGGATGTGCCCGTGGGTGACGCTGTCCCGTGGGTGGATGCTGTCCCACGGGATGTGCCCGTGGGTGACGCTGTCCCGTGGGTGGATGCTGTCCCATGGGATGTGCCCGTGGGTGACGCTGTCCCGTGGGTGGATGCTGTCCCACGGGATGTGCCCGTGGGTGACGCTGTCCCGTGGGTGGATGCTGGCCCATGGGCTGTGTCCGTGGCTGCCGCCGCCCCGCGGGCGGTGTCCGTGCCGGGGAGGTTGCGGGGCCGCTCCCCGCCGCGGCCGCGCGATGGCGCCCTTGTGCCTGGGAAGGCGCAGGGTCCGACGGCGCGGCCGGGCGCGGGGCGGAGCCGCTGGGGGTCGCGCGGCACCGGGGCGGCGGCTCCACCGCGGGACGCGTCCCGCCGCTGCGAGCTCCCCGCGGGCTCCCGGAGGGGCGCGCTGGCTCTTTTAAGCTCGGGGCGGGGGGAGGACGGCGAGCCTGGAAGTTCGCGGCTCCGACCGGCCCCGGGGCACGGCGGCGTCTTCCCTGACCCGGGAACGAGAGCTCGAGGAGGCGGTTTGCGGGGGGGAATCGACCGGGAGGTTTCATTTTTAAGTGAAAACGCTTCCGCGCGGCTTTTTCCCACGATTGGCGAGCGCGGCCGGGGCCGGAGCCGTCGCGGCGGTGCCGCTTCCCGCGGGGCGGGTGCGGAGCTGCCGGAGCGGGGCGGGCTTTCCCCGGAGGCGGGTCGCGGGGAGAGCGTCCGCGGGGGCTCTCGGTCCTCCCCGCCGGCGGCCGCGGCGGCGACGCTGCCGAGGGCCCCGCGGGTGAAGGCGGCGGCGACCCCGCTCCGCACGCCGCCCGCCCGGCTCCGCGCCTCGCGCCCCGCCCGCAGCCCCGCCCCTCGGCGCTCGGCGCGCTCCCATTGGCGGAGGCGCCCGGCGCTGGCCCCGCCCCCGCGCTCCCATTGGCCGCCGCCCCCGCGCCGCCCGCCGGCGCTCCGGACTGCGGGCAGTGGCGCGCGGCCGCCGCAGCGAGCGCCGGCGGGAGCGGGCTCGGCTGGCTCGGCTCGGCTCGGCTCGGCTCGGCTCGGCTCGGCTCGGCTCGGCTCGGCTCGGCTCGGCTCGGCTCCCCGGCTCCCGCTCGCCATGCCCGGCCCGGCCGCGGCGCTGCGGGCTCGCGGCGCCTGAGCCCCGCGCGGGGACCGCGGCAGCCGCCGCCGGGCGCTGCGCGCATGAGAGCGGCGGGGCCGTAGGGCGGGCGGGCGTCGGGGCGGCGATGGGGGCTCTCCCGGCGCTGCTCGGGGCCGCCTTGCTGTGGGCCGGCGCCGGGGCTCTCGTGAACCTCAAGTACTCGGTGGAGGAGGAGCAGCGGGCGGGCACGGTGATCGCCAACGTCGCCAAGGACGCCCGGGACGCCGGGTTCGTGCTGGACCCCCGGCAGCCCGCCGCCTTCAGGGTGGTCTCCAACTCGGCCCCCCACCTGGTGGACATCAGCCCCGGGTCCGGGCTGCTGGTGACCAAGCAGAAGATCGACCGGGACTTGCTGTGCCGGCAGAGCCCCAAGTGTGTCATCTCGCTGGAGGTGATGTCCAGCTCCATGGAGATCTGTGTGATCAAGCTAGAGATCAAGGACCTCAACGACAACGCACCCAGCTTCCCCACCGACCAGATCGAGCTGGAAATCTCGGAGACGGCCAGTCCTGGCACACGGGTTCCGCTGGAGAGTGCCTACGACCCGGACTCGGGCAGCTTCGGCGTGCAGAGCTACGAGATCACCCCCAATGACCTCTTTGGGCTGGAGACCAAGACACGGGGCGATGGGTCCCGCTTTGCCGAGCTGGTGGTGGAGAAGAGCCTGGACCGTGAGACTCAGTCCCACTACAGCTACGTGATCACGGCGCTGGACGGCGGCGACCCACCCAACTTCGGCACGGTGGAGCTCAGCATCCGCGTCATCGACTCCAATGACAACAACCCGCTCTTCGAGGAGCCGGCCTACACCGTCAGCGTGCCTGAAAACGCCCCACTGGGGACGCCGGTCATCCGCCTCAACGCCTCCGACCCGGACGAGGGCACCAATGGGCAGGTCCTCTACTCCTTCCACAGTTACGTCTCCGAGCGGGCCCGGGAGCTCTTCCAGATCGACCCCCAGAGTGGCCTTATCACCGTGAGCGGTGCCATTGACTATGAGGAGGGTCACGTCTACGAGCTGGATGTGCAGGCCAAGGACTTGGGGCCTAACTCCATCCCTGCCCATTGCAAGGTGACCATCAGCGTCCAGGATGCCAATGACAACCCGCCCGTTATCAACCTGCTCTCTGTCAACAGCGAGCTGGTGGAGGTGAGCGAGAATGCTCCTCCAGGGTATGTCATTGCCCTGGTGAGGGTCTCGGACCGTGACTCTGGGGCTAATGGGCGGGTGCAGTGCAAGCTCCTTGGCAATGTGCCTTTCCGGCTCCAGGAGTATGAGAGTTTCTCCACCATCCTGGTGGATGGGAGGCTGGACCGGGAGCAGAGGGACCAATACAACCTCACCATCCAGGCCAAGGACAATGGTGTCCCCTCCCTGCAGGCTACTAAGTCCTTCACTGTCAAGATCACCGATGAGAATGACAATCATCCCCACTTCTCCAAGCCCTATTACCAGGTCATCGTGCAGGAGAACAACACGCCAGGGGCCTACCTCCTCTCAGTATCAGCCAGGGACCCTGACTTGGGCCTCAATGGCAGCGTCTCCTACCAGATCATGCCCTCACAAGTCAGGGACATGCCTGTCTTCACCTACGTCTCCATCAACCCCAACTCTGGAGATATCTATGCTTTGAGGTCCTTCAATCATGAGCAGACCAAGTCCTTTGAGTTCAAGGTCTTGGCAAAAGATGGGGGTAATCCCTCTCTGCAGAGCAATGCCACCGTCAGGGTGATTGTCCTGGATGTCAATGATAACACCCCCGTGATCACAGCCCCACCGTTGGTCAACGGGACCGCGGAGGTGTACATCCCCAGGAATGCAGGGGTCGGCTACCTGGTGACGGTGGTCAAGGCAGATGACTATGATGAGGGTGAAAATGGCAGACTTTCCTACGAAATGGTGGAAGGAGACAGAGGATTTTTTGAGATAGACCAGGTCAATGGAGAGATAAGGACCACCAGAGCCTTTGGGGAGAACGCAAAGACAGCCTACGAGCTGATCGTCGTGGCTCACGACCATGGAAAAACATCTCTCTCGGCTTCTGCCTTGATTTTGATATATCTATCTCCAGCCCTGGATGCCCAGGAGTCCATAGGACCAGTTAACCTCTCCCTGATTTTCATTATTGCCCTGGGGTCTATCGCAGCCATTCTTTTTGTCACCATGATCTTCGTAGCAGTCAAGTGCAAAAGGGATAACAAGGAAATCAGGACCTACAACTGCAGGTAAAGAAATCTTTGTTTCTTTGCACCTGCTGGGTCTGCTTTGATATTTGCCATCACGGTTACTTTTCCGTTTGCTGCTTTTGCTGCCGTTTACTTGGGGGGAGTGCGGTGTGCAATTTGCTTTAGGAACAAAAGTGAGCTTTGCGTCCCTTTAAGGAAATTTCCTGTGAAGCTTTAAAAAAAATTCTTCTCTGGGAGAAGCACAGAAATCTGTGCCGAGTAACGGATCGACTTAATTGCGCGGCTTGACAATCTGTTGCAGCATCCCTGATTTTATGCGCTCCGTGGCAAGAAGCGGGGAGAACAGTTTTACAGCGGGATGGCTTGGTTCTCGTGGCCAGCCCCGTGTCCCCAGCGCAGCTCCCTGGCATCCTGAGGGGATGAAGCCCCAAAACCCACTGCAGCATCCCCGCAGCAGACGGGGTGAGCGGACGTGTTGGCATCCCTTGCTCACCGTTTAAAAGAGCCATTGTGCACCCGATGCGGCCCCTCTTCGTGGCTGATGATGGGGCCAGCTGGATAAAATAGTAGTGAAAATCACCCAGTTCCCCTCAGTGCATCCTCCTAGCACCCAGTGTGGCTGTGGTTGGACTGGGAGCACTGGGGTGAGCGAGGATTTTTGCAGCGCTGCGTTATTTTGCCCTGGCTGGATGCGTGCTCCTGGGTCTGAAATGCTGGAGGGGAGGTCAGCCCTGTGCCCTGAGCTGCTGAAAGGCTGATAGGGAAAATCCAGTCCCCTGAATATGTAACAGCCCCGCGATTATTGTCTCTCTTTTACTATTCTCTGTGTTACACAAGTTAGGAGACAAATGCTAACCACACATGAATATCAATCAGATGCCATAAAAGAGCAGCTGCAATGCCTCATAAATGGTTTAATCCTGTTACTAGTGAAATAGCCATGACTTCTCCATTCCTTCATCACCGAGTCGTTTCAGAAGGGAGGGATGGAAATTAATTTTGCTCTACCTTGGAAACGCACGCTCGCCCCCGGCAATTCTGCGGCGCAGGGGGATGTGCAGTCTTTAAAGTTTTATTTACGCAGAAATAATGCCGGAGAGTTTCGCGTTTTCACAGTGCAAAGTGCATTTATAAGCCTTTTTGCTCGATGGGAGAAAAATCGTCTGCAAATAAAGGTCGGTCTGTGCTGTATTATGGGATGCCTAGCTTCAAGTGAAAGCTCATATACCAGATTTCTTGCCAGCTCGGCCCATTAAATAAGAATAGGACCTGAATGGATAAAAATGACGTCGGGGTGGTGCCCCTAACAGCTTCACGCATATGTATAAGCCCTGGGTTTACAGTGATGGCTTAGGGATTAATGAAGTGCAGTTTAATTAAATAATTGGTCAATAGAGAAAGGGCAGCAAAATGAATGCCTGCAGGAAATAATTGGGCTCTCACATTGCCAAACTTAAACATTTAGGTAAACAAAACAATTAAAGCTTCATCAAGCATTGTTAGACGAGTCAGCAGCATATAGATTGTTGGCTCAACAGAAATCCCTGCCTCCCCTGATTTATTTGCACGCTCAGAAGGATGCACGGGCTGTTATCAGTGTGCATCTGAGCAGGAGAAGTCAGCTGCAGAGCCAGAGAAGCACCAGGTAGGCTCAGCAGCGGCTGTGGCCGTGGGGCACCCTCTCCCTGCTCTCCATGCGTTCCTTCAGGCTTTGCAGTACCTTATTTTGGTGGTTCTTCTCAACTGCAGTTAGAGAGTCTCCATAAAATGTGTAAATTTATGAGGCACATAAGGTTAAACGAGAGCAGTTCGACTTGGTGGCATTTTCATGCACAGGCAATTAGCTGTCTGGAACAAGAATATTTGTCCAATATTTGCCTTTCTAGATAAATTGTATTATTTATTTGTCCCGTTATTTCTGTTGCAGCTATGGGATTTTTTCTTTTTTTAATTTCTTTCTTTTTTTTTTTTTTTAATGCTGTTATCATCACAGGTAGAGGAGCAAAGTCCTGACTTTCAAATGTGTGTTTCTGACTGCGGGTAGCATCTGATGTGCTTCCCTGGGAAATACTGAGTTTCCCAGTGCAATGCATGTACAGATTCATCTGTGGGACACTGATTGTGGCTGTGTTGCTCCTTATGGAAACAGGAGCCACTCTGAGCCGAGCGTACCCAGTTGACATGCAAGGTGCAATCGTATTTGTTGTTGTTTGCTCAGGTGGTGTTTTATGATAACTTTTTTCCTCTGGTGTTTTACAGAAGGTATTCAAGGCACTTCGTCAGTTGATTCTTTTGGCAGGTGGGAAGCAAAGAGGGAAAGAAAGGCAGTAAAGAAAAGGGAAATCAAGCTTGCAGTAAAGAAAAGGAAGGTCAAAAAGGATCATTTCTCTTTGCAAAACACAGTTGTTGCTCTCTGATTTCTGGAAGACAAAAACACTTCCCCACAGAAGCAGGTGTGCGTGTCAAGTGAGGGAGGGATAGGATTGTTGGAGAAAAAATTTCAAGTTATCAGGTATTATCAGGAGATAGTCAAAACACCAGCAATTTGGATAAAGCATTAATAAACAAACAGCTTTTGGAGTGTGAGAGAACGGAGCTTGCCAGCTAGGACTGCTTCTGGGTCTGCTTTATTTATTGCTATGGAAAATGAACTGGGAAAGAAATCTGCTATTCATTTTGAATTTTCATTATGGAGACCAAATTAAATCACATTTTTAAAATCCTTATTATGCATGGAAATGAATGCAGGTACCCTTTTCAGTTCATGGATTTTAACATCTCCATTTTCTCTTCTGCAGGCTGGACTTTACTCCTAGTAACTAAATATCAGCAATTATAAACATTAGAGAAAAACAGAGGCGTTCTCCTTTCCCGTTATTTTTCATATTTGACCTGAAAGCATTATGCATATGAAAATAAGCTAAAGACTGTGTCGTGCTATCAGACCCAAAATATGACGTAATTGCATGACTAAGAAGCCTACACGGAGATGGGGGCCAAGCCCTCTGGGTTCCTGCATGTGTATTTAGCAGGGCAGGGTTCAGGATGCTCTCAGCTATTCATTTACCTTCTCTTCCCCCCAGAATCGCAGAGTACTCCTACGGGCATCAAAAGAAATCAAGCAAGAAAAAGAAAATCAGCAAGAACGATATCCGCCTGGTACCGCGGGATGTGGAAGAGACGGATAAAATGAACGTTGTGAGCTGCTCCTCTCTCACTTCATCCCTGAACTACTTTGACTACCACCAGCAGACCCTGCCACTGGGCTGCCGCCGCTCCGAAAGCACCTTCCTCAACGTGGAGAGCCAGAACAACAGGAACGCCACTTCCAACCACATTTATCATCACACTTTCACAGGGCAGAGTCCCCAGCAGCCCGACCTCATCATCAACGGGATGCCGCTGCCAGAGGTGAGTAGGGGTGGGCGTTGGAAACGGCTTTGCTCGTGGACCGCGGTGTGCGGGTCTGTTGGTGTAAGCACTGCTGAAACCATGCGTCGAGTGAACAGGCAGTGATGGTTTCTGTGCGTTGGACACGCTGGGAGCGATGGAGGATGAGCAGAGGAGAGCTGAGGCTGCCCAGCTTGTGGGTTCTGGGGCAGCCCCAACACATATTTGTGGGTGGCTGTTTCGCCCTCAGGCACTACAGAGACCCCTTGAAATGCCAAGGCAGGGGTGCTGGCATTTCTGAGCCAGGCCAGGCTGCCACTGTGCTGTTGGGAAGCTGGAAGTGGCTGCTTTGCGAGTGGATTTTGAATGTGGTGCTGCACAATGGAAACAACACTCTTTGCCTTCACAAGAGTTTTTAAAACGTTGTTGAAAGCGGTGCTGGTGGCTGTTTCTCTGGAAGCAATGGATTGCAGTGGGGATACAGGCAGTGCCGGGTGCCCCGGTGCGACTGTGTGCGTGCTTGGCCTGGGGCTGTCCCCTCGCCGTGTGGGACAGGCTCACGCTGGCTGTTGAGAGATGCACAGTACCTGCTGAAGGCCGGGAAAGGGACTGCACGGATCCACGCCATCCTCATCAGTTTCTTCTAATTTATCGGCTTTCCTGTACATCACAGGCATCATTTAATGTTGCTTGTTTGTCTCTCTTTGAATTATTGTTTGGTATTAAGCAAAACAATCAAAGGTTTGTCATGTTTCCTGCTTTGAACAGAATAACAAAGCTGAAAAAGCAGCTGAAATATTTATGGCTTGCTCTGTTTTCAGTTCAGTGTGTAAATGCAAAATGATGCTGCTGAAGACAGTGGAGCTGCTTCAGATTTGTACTTGCTCTCCAGGGCTGCTGGAGAGGATTGGTGCTGGTGGGCCTGATCCTGTAGTGTTTGTATTGGCAAAATGCTTGCTGAACTTTGGTGTTTAAACTCTGCTAAGGCTACAGAACCAGTTCTCGAGAGGTCGCATGCTGGTGTTGGCCCAACTTTGGGGTGCTCACAAGCCCAAATGCCAGTAGCTAAAAGCAGAGGTGCAGTTTTTAATGACAAGACAGTCAGGAGGGAGCTGTTGGGATCTCTGTGACAGATCATAGGCACTTAGCCTTCCCTCCAGCCTGCATTTCGAATCTCTCCGGCCCTTGCATGTGCTGGTTTCTTGCCATACAGCATTGCCTTTTCAAGATAACTGCTGACATGCTGCAAGGAGGCAACTTCTGCAGGTCTGTTCCAGCACACTCCAGTGCAGCTGCCTGCGTTTGAGAGGCTACAGTGTGAGTGACCCAGCACTGGTCCCGAGAATTAAAGCTTGATTTAACTTCTGGTGTTGGTATAAAAGCTGTAATAGAGTTTCTTGGCAATAACTAAATGGGAATGACCTGGATATAAGCACTTGTATATTCTGCTTGCGTATATCCAGCCACAGAGCTGAGCAGACTGTGCTGCTCCCAAATGCCAGGATGGGGAGAGGCATGGACTTGGAATCCGGGTCTGGAGGGGAGCAGTTTGGGATAAGCTTGTGTCTGGTTAAATAAGGCAGAAGAGTTGCTACCAAAGCTGCCTGCTCCTTGTGCTGTGCTCACGCTGGCTGGGGGTGGAAAACACCACCCGTCGCATACTGAGGGATCCCCGTCGATGCTCAGATTTGCCTGTGCTCTTCACTGAGTACTAGCTGCAGCTCAGGGTGCCCAGCTGTGTGGGAGCTACAAGACTGTGGGTGACCATTGCTGTTGAGGTGCTGACAGCATTCCCTGAGGAATTCCTCCCTCTCTGGACTGGTGTCTTTTGGAGAGGGCTCTCAAGTACATCTCTGGCTGGTGCCTTGCTGAGGGCACCAAGGAGAAGAGCACCCTGTCAGCCTTTGATTCACTGTCAGAGACAAAATTCAGTTGTAAAATCCATCACATGTCAGCATTAGCCAGAAGCGTGTGCCAGCAGTGGAAGATCTGCAGTGCCAGCAGGGAGGGAAAGACCATTGGGAACATCATAGCTAAACTGATAAAGTTAACAGACAGCTGCAGGCAGAAGGCAGCGCTGCCCATGTTCCTCCTTGACACAGCGGTCAGCCTGGGGTCCAGTGAGATGGGCTCTCCAAGGGCCCCCACCGCTTTGGGCACCCCTCTCTGAGGGAGCTGGGATGCTTGTTGCTTTTCCCTGTGCCTCCAGCTTGCACGTTTCCTCATCACTCATGCAGGTGGGATACATTGCAAAGGGCTGGTACCTCACCTGGAGAAACAGATTTGTCTCTTGTAACAAGTGCCAAGGAGCATGAGCTTACACCATGCCCTGCAGCAGCCCTGTGAGCACACAGGAGGGCAGCTGGTGGCTCTCCAGCCCTGCTCCGAGACCAGCAGCTCGTGGGTGGGTGCTCTTGGGAAGAGCAGCATGTCCTGGCATGGGTCTGCTTGCTCCCTGGGGATGCTTTTGAACAGAAGGGCAGGGCCAGGGTTTGGGAAGGAGTGAGAAATCGCAATTGGAAACTGCTTGGAAGTTTGGTTTAGGGTGGGAACTTCTCTTTTATTTGGCAGAGAGCCTCTGTGTTATGCTTCCAGCTGCTGCAAGAGAAGTTATCTCGCTGGCAGTGTGGATTCAATTGGCTCCTAAAAATACTGAGGGTCAAGAGGCTCAGCACTGACCAGTGTGACAGCCCTGTCCCAGCATGCAGGGTGACACAGAAAGTCCTTAAAAGATGCTTCCATGGAGAAACAGCCTTGTACCCACCACAGCCTGTTGTGCCTTAGCAGAGCTTATGATGTGATGATATGCACATGAAGTGTGCTATTGGATCACCTCCAGGTGACGATGATTTAAGAAGTTAAATTCCTGCCCAAGTCCGAGGTTTCCAGAGCCAAACCATTCCCTGCAGTGCATTCAGCGGGACTTTGTCTAGGCTGGTTTGAATAGCCTCCAGTGACGAGGCTGCCGGCATTTCTCCTGGGAGCTTTTACGAGGTGTCAGCATCGGGGAGATATTGCTGCTGCTCCACCTGGGAGTGACTTTTCCTGGTGGGAAGGCAAAGCATCTGTTGATAAAAGATAAAATACAGAGGTAAATGTGTTGCTGGTGGTGTCGCTTAGGATATGATGGTTTTGGCTGGGAGTACGCGATTGCAGATGCGCGCTGTCCTAGCAGCGGTAGGTTTGCTTTGGCTTGATGCGTAGCTGGTCTTTAATGTGAGGCTCATTTGCTTTAACAGTCAGGAACCTTGAAATAAAAGTCCCCAAGGATGGATTGTTTGTGGAGCTTCAGGAAATGTTTCCTTCTGCGCTGTGGCGGCGGTACACACAGTGGCAGGTCTCGGGTTTGGCAGTGCTGTGCTGGCAGTAATTGGGTTCGTTGGTGCTCCCCACCTTTCCCTGCTGGTCCTTAAAGAATTAAACAGCAGCATCTGTGGGGGCTGCAACCTGAGTATATTTGCAAACTGAGCATGCAAAAAGAAGTTTAAGACGACCCTTGAAAAGCGTTTCCCTTTGGGTGGGGGCCAGGCTCAGCTGCTGGCTCTGCTTGTTGCACGGTACAGCTGCCAAGAGAGCATCGGGAGGTGGTGGTGGGTGTCCCGGGGGGGTGTCCTAGGTGGGGTTCACTGGTCCCTTGGGTGCTGGGATACCACTCAGGGACCCCTGCCTGTGGCCTTTTAGCATCGTTGTGGCTGTCAGCAGTGATGGCAAAAAGAGTTGGTGAGCAGTTCTGGTGATCGTGGCTGACAGCGGGAGGCTTGGCCCCTGTTAGTATTTCGACTTGTTTTGCAGGAGGGAGAGTGGGACATGCTGGAGCTGCAAGGGCATTGCCGGTCAGAGGCTTTGCTGCTGCTGAGGGCTTTTTCTTCCTTCCTGCTGAGCCGGAGGAGAAGTCAGCTTTGAAACCAAAAGGGCTTATTGTCAGGTTTTGCATATGTATTACTGGAAGTTGTACCAGGAGATTAAAACCCCAAATTAATAGGAGCCATTAAGCGGCTTCCTTGATAAAAAAGCACATTGCATTGGGGTGATGTGGAAACCAGTGTAAATGCTGAACCTTTTAGGATCCCTGGGAGACGACTTGCATGTAGAGTAGCCACCCTTGGGTAACACTTACATGCCTGGATTTTGGCTTCATGGTTTTAAAAGAAAACAATGTGCATGTAATGGCTGCATCTGGATTTCAGAGGCAGTTTTACATCCAAAATCTGTGCCACTTTGGGAAACTGTGCCAAAGCATCATAGCTGCCTCAGGGTGGGGAGCATCTCCCAGGGCAAAGCAGCTTGCTCTGCCCCTTGGTCTTCCCCAGGGCCGCAGTGGTGGCTAGTCCCTAGCAGGACCCAACATGGGAGAGGTGAGGAGGTGTGAAATGAGACCTTGTTTGAGAGGTTGGATGTCCAAAGGTGGAATTAGAATGGAGGTTCAAGACTGGCTCTGAGCTCCATGGCTGTGTCATGCCAGCAGCAGGGCAGGGAAGCTGCAGTGCTGATGTTACACTGTAAGCAGGGTGTGGATTAGGCATGGCCTTGCTCTGGTGCTGCTTTTGGAGGTCCTGCTGGAGAAGGTCAAGGTGGAGCAGCCACTGATCCAGCAGGACTCAAGTCCTCCAGGGGCCTTCACCCTCCCAGACCCAGGTTCAAGGTGTTGTGGCCGTGGTGATCCACCACCTCCTGAGCCTGGTTGCCACCATCAATGAGATGGGGAATTACTGCTTTTAGTGATAATCCTGATCTAATGCCCCAACCTTGATACACTCCTGTGTAATCCTCACTTGCACTGGTTTCGTTTGGGCTCCTTGTGGCCATGGGGCTTATTTGAGCAACAGTTGCAGGATAAGGCCCCGGTGGTTTCAGATAGGCTTTTTACTACCTGGAAAGTGTTCTACTCACTGTTGGAAATGGTTTTCTAAGCACAATAGAGCAATTTTCTGTTTCAGGCAGCACCGGCAGTTTTTGCTCTGGCTATCTGGCGGTGTTAACTAAAGCACATTTCTACAACACACAAAGATTTTTGTTTTGTAAGAAATGAAATCAGCGTGGCTGTTCCTCTTTCTCTGTCATTTCTCTACTTGTCAATTCTTTCTTCCCCTCCAGCTTATCCTCCTCTTCTCCGCTAGCCTTAAAAAGCCCCCAAAGTGTCTGTTATAATCACATTTTGTGTATTACAACCAGAATGAATGTACTCACTTTAATATGCTGGGTTTGAGGAAATCAGTTTCTGTCTGGTATAACGGACAATTTGTTATAAACCATGCCATTTATAAGTGAAGGGCCTTGCTTTAGTGTAACACTGGGGAAATGTCATGATACATAATTGGAAGGGATTTGGCTTGCTTCTGAGTAATACTGTGTATAGAGCAGGAGAAAGGAAAAAAGGGGAGATAATTTCCAAGCCGGAGAAAGTTTGCATCACTGAGACATGCCAGGCTGTTGAAATGAGGCTTATTTTCAGCAGAGATAGTAATTAAAGCATTATCAGCAATGATGTTCGACTAGTCGGAAGGCTGGCTTTGCAGTGATCGTGCGTTGCCAGTCTTGTTTTCTCCTTGGGAGGTCACTGTAACTCAGCACTTTTTTGTTTCTGCGATGCGCACCGCGATGGGTAAGCACAGGTCACAGCTCCTACCTTCCTATGCTGTGCGTCCCTGTCTGGGAGCTATCTGCAGCCTTTATTCTTTGAGAGCCTGCTGAAGAGAAGCGATGCTTTCAGCTTCAGATAGCGCCTGGTTATCTCCTCCCCAGGGAAAGCTCCCTGGTCCTTGCTGGAGCAACCAGTGGGCATCCTGCACCTCCTGGGGACCACAGCTGGCAGAGGGAGGAACCCCAACCTCCTCAGGTGCTCCTCTGATTCACTCCCAATCCACCCTGAAATCGCAATTCCTAGCCAATCCCTCTGCTTAACTACTCCCAAAGTGTTTTGTGTATCACTGCATGTTCCCTGACCCCACTGAGCGTCAGAAGCTGACATTATGGAAATCAGCAGCTTTTTATTCCATTCGAGGTCAGCCTAACTAAATTATGCATCTCCTAATGTAATCACTCCAAGTTCTCCATTTGGAAAAATTCATTTGAATACCTTGCAACAGAGATAAACACGCCAGCTCCCATTCATGTTCAGCCACGTCTCTCATGGGTGGCCGTGCTCTCTGCACTGTCTTAGACAAGCTTGTAGTTCAACAGGGTTTGGCTTTTGGATCGGTGATGCAGGGCTGCCACCCTATCCCAGCTTCTCGTGGGTTTTCCAAGGGTTTTCCAGCCCACAGTGGGGTGGGGCCAAGGGCATTTGCTGCAAGGTTCTGTGGAGGAATTAGGTTCAGTTTGTGGTGTATGGTATTAGTAGCCAAGTTGTGTTTACAGTAAAGCTTCTCTCCTTTGATGGCAAGACCTATATATAACAATAACATGATAACATCTTTATATATATTATATACTATGTATCATATTATCTCTTATGTACTGTATGCTATGATATATATGACGTAATTATAAATACAAACCCTAATTATTTAAATGAGTATATAATATGTCATGTAACCATATATATCTTTCATTTGTTTTTATGTAATTGGTTTGGGTTTTATGGTTCACTTTTGCTGAAAGCAGACGGAACTCGTTTTTGTTTTAGTAAATTTAAATTTCTGATACATGTCTTACTTGTTGAGTCTATAATAAAAGCTCCTCCGACTATATTTACATGGCAGATAAGAATTTTCGCTTAAATTAGGGAAGATTTATAGTAAGCTTATTTTAGAAGCACATCAAAAGGGTGGTCTTGCACACTATTTATGGCCTTTCTTGTAGCAGTTTCCAAATTAGCTCCTGTTGTATTGAGCGTTTTGGACTCTGTGGTTTCTCCCTGTCGTTTACTTTGCACAAAGCAAGCACTGCATGCAAAAGCATGATTAAGGCCAGGCGCTCGTCACCTTTGAATAACCTCATGTGCATCTGCTTGGCTCTGTGGGAGAGCTGTGTTTTCCAGCTGCCATCTCCTGAAGGTCCTCCTGAGGGCTTTGAGCCAGAGAAGCTCCTCAGCCAGGTGCTCTCCCAGGTCCGTGGTCTCCTGCTCTCATTGAGGATGCCCTCCTTGGGTCTTTCCTAACTTCCCAGCAGCCAGCAAAGGCTGTCCACCCTTCATCCCCTGCCTGCTTCCATCCATGGGCTCGGCCTGCATGGATGCCAGCTATGAGCCCTCCGTCTTTCCTGGGACACCTCTTCTCTTGCCCCTCCTGATGGCAGCCGCCACTCTCATGTGAGGGCTTGGATGGGGGGGACCCTGGAGGGGACGCCCAGCCTTGCACGCTCACTCTTCCCTGCCGGGCTGCCTATGGGGCTGGGCATGGCTTCATTTCAATAAATGATTAGATATTGTTCCCAGTAGAGGCTATAGCTGAGTTCCAATCATTTTCTGTTAATTAAAATACAGGATGGTCTTATTTGTAGCATAAATAGTTGTAATCTGTGTACTTATAAGTGTAATTATAATTTAAATTAGAGCGTGCTCTGAATTGGCAATGGATGGGGTGCTCCGCAGGCAGCACTATCCTCCCAGGGATATGGGCAGGCTGTCTCCTGGGGTCTGCCGCGGTGCTGGTCCCCACTGCCCCCAGGAGAGCATTGCCCAAGGCTCAGCAAAGGGACACTGAGGCCATTGATGGCTCCTAATTTCACTGCTCCTGCTGGGGCAGAGCTTGCTTGTGGCACCTGTTGCGGGGTTTGCTGGAGAAGAGACCACAGTGTTGTTGCTTCAGTGTCTGCCTCTAGTTTCTACTCTGAATTTGGAGGAAAGTAATGGCTTATGTCAGCTGGACGAGTGATTAGGACCTAGCCTTGACGTGAGTCTCTGTTTAACACAGTATTACAGCAAGTTCTCATTAGGCTTGGGAAGCCTTGAGTGTGGTGACTACTCGTGCTGCAGCGGACAGCTGCAGGTATTGTACTTCACACACCCTCTGATGGAAAGCGGCACCCCAGCTGCTCCTCCTCCTTGCCCCCAATACATTGTGTAGATCTGTGATAAATAGTGTAGATCTGTGCGCGTTGGAGCTGTGTAGCTGAGGTCCTCGTCTCGAAGCCCTGTTGGCCACCGGAGATTTGGACGTGAATCCTTCATGGTTCTCACGGGGATCCGGAGCTTGTCGGATTATACCATCTTTTGTAGTGGCAGGTGTATGCCACAGGGCAGGTTTTAAAATTCCCGTGTTGGTGGATTGCATTAACCCATCCTAAGTCAGGTATGTAAAATTCCATTAAGCAAAAACCCTCTGGCATTTTCTCACCCGTGCTCGAGCTCTGCAGGCTATGCTAATGCAGTGCGTTTGCTCATCTATTAGGAAGATGATGGCTTTAAAATAATAACATTTATCTTTGGCAGCGGACCTACAATAGTGCACACCGAGTACAATTTTGTGAAAGGCTCTGCAGATGTTGCCTCATTCAATCTGGGTCAAAAAGAGTGCTTAGAACCATAAAGGTTAGAAAGAGATCAAATAATTTGGTGGTTTTATTGCTGAATAATGTACTTTGAAAATATCATTCACCATTATTAGACTAAGTGAGTACAGAAAACAGAGGACTCGATAGTCATTTCTCAATATTGGCTGATTTTACTGTTTTTATAATGTAGCTAAATTCCCTGTTATTGATTCTAGCATTGATTATCGATCTGAAAATCGAAATGCGTGCTGGTGGGAGGAGTTGGACAACTAGGGAATTAGGCATCTGCACCTCCCTGCAGTACCTGGTGGTGGGCAGCATACCCACAGAGCACATTGATACTGCTTTTGGGGAGCTGTCAGGGTTTTGGGGAGCTGTATTCACAAACTGATGAAAACCCAGAAAACCACCTATTTTATGTGTGTTGTTTTCCATACTTGAGAGCTTATGTAAACTCGGTCACACAAACCCAGATGGGCTGGGATGCCAACACCGGGATGGGGGCTCAGTGCCTGTGCCTGTGACTCCCGTCACCTGCTCCCTCCTGGACTTTTCATATTCAGATTCACATCTGGATGCTCTGGCAGCATCCCAGCTTCAATGACATTTAGTAATCAAATCCACATGGCTGTTGGCTTAGAAACAGCATCCAAACCTGTCTACCCGGTGAAACGCTTTTCCAGACATTTGCGAGTGGTTCCTCTGCTTTTTGGTTCAGCCTCAACATGGCTGTTGCCCCATCTGGCAGAAATAACATTCCTGGGCTGAGTTCCTTCCCTGTATGTTGGGTTAGTGGAGACCAAAGCCATGGTCTCATATGGGTTCTGCATGCCATGATGAGCCCATGGACCAGAGCTGGCAGCATTGCTGTGGAAGCCATGGGCTCCTGCCAGGCTAGGGCTCACTGAGCCACACAGTGGATTCTTCTGTTTGGAAAAAAAAAAAATTGGAATTTGCTCATCTCTTGTTCTCCACACTTAGTTGTTGTCGGCATTAATATGCCATTAACACATGCTCATTACGAGGAGAATGATTATACCCTGCAGAATATGGGGGAAACCTTCATTAGGCACTAACATATTGAACTGAGTTGCAAACTTCACTTGGGAAAACTGGGGAAGGTTCTGCTTAGCATCAGGTTTCCCTGATTTCTCCTTGCTGGTCTGATAAAAGCACATCATCATCTAGCGCATGCTTTGGCCACCCCACAGGGTGATGCGTGAGAGAGCCTGGCCTCAAGCACCAGTACTGAAATCTGTCTTGGGACTTTAAATCCTCCTTCCCCCAGTCTGAAGATGTCCTCATCAGAGCTTATTCTGGCACGTGAATAGGACATGAGCCCATGTTCCCCCTCCAAGGGCTATGCTGGCTCTTCAGGCTTAACAAGATGAAATTTCACATCCATCCACAGAGCCGAGAGATGCTCCGGGAACAGATTTGTTGAGAAAGGAGGTGTCATTTCTACATCCTTGCTTTTCACACTGTAACGACGTTTTAAGCGTTCATCTGGCCTTGCTGCCTCCAGTCTGAAGCCGTAACCTGCCATGTGTGACAGGGCAATTGCTCGCCCCGGTAATGATTACAGCGGAGCCTGGCGTTGCTCCCTTGTTTGCTCGGCGCGTGGCAGCTCAAGGCATGTGCGTGGTGCTCTCTTAAAGTCAATCAATAAGAATAATTGCAAGTTCAGGTAGGGGTGAGGGAGGAGAATGCCGTAGCAGATAAATATTTGCAGATTAAGACCCTGTTTACATGCAGATGCCTCTTGTGATAGGTAACAAGGGATGGACAATAAGGACTGTAAGTGGTATTTAATCAGAATTTATTCTAAAAGGGGTGATTTAATCGATTTCCATGGAGCTGGCAGCTGTCCTCTGTAATACGTGTGAGTGTGCTGCTGCCTCTGTCCTTGTCCTGCTCCTCTGCCCAGGGTTTTGCAGGATTTTGCAGTGTTGTGGTGGGGTGTCACAATCCCATCCCCCCTTGCTTCTGCCTAGATATAGTCAGAGGGAATCCCACAAATCAGTTTTCACCTACAAACCTCAGTAAAGGAAAAACAGCATTTGATGGGCCCCAATTTCTCTCTGTGAAGTTGCATGAAAGCATAGCTGCATCAGGAGGTTGGCAAGGTGCTAGGGGAGGTAGCCCTTTCTTCTCCTACCTGCAGCTTCCTCAGGAGCAGCGACGCTGGGCTGGGAAATGCTTGCTACCTGCAGGACAGCCAGCACCCACAGGATGTGCTGGAGCTACATCTGGTTATAGAGAGACCCAAACTGCAAGTTGGAGGGTTTCTTCCTGCAGATATGGGACAGAGAAGGCTTGAGCTGCCCACCTGTGGCTTGTGTTGCCTTTGACATTGATCCTGAAACCTAGTAGTGGGGAAGTACACCAAAACCAGAGAGCTGAGCTGTGGTTATCTGTCATTCACAGGGGTGGAAATGAGGTGATCAGATCAGATATGGACACGTTACAGGTCAAGCTTGGAAGCTTTTTGGTGTCTACTAGTGCCTTTATTAGCAGTAGAGTACCATCTCCTTGTTCGTGGTGGCTGGCTGGCTGGCTGGCTGAATGGATGGATGGACATCCTGGCTTTCAAGGAGTCAGGTTGGTGTCCGTCCCAGCTTCACCCAACTTCTCCTTGGTTATTTCTCCTCCAGCCTTAATAACTTCTCCCTCTCTACCCGCCGTGCCCTCTGCAGGAAGAGCAACCACAGGTTCCCATCTAAACGCATCTCTCCACGTTGGTAACATGCTGTGTCCATTTGCTGGGTGCTGCATGACTCATGTAATCACCATGCGAAATGCATCATTCATAAACTGTTTAGTGCGACCTTTTGTACAGTAGCACTAATTATTATTATCACAGAAGCCCAGTAAACTAGACTAGTAATTATCAGGGATTTATTTGAATGGACAGCTAAGCTATTCTTGGCAAGTTAGTCAAAGCAGTTGTCATGACAGCCACACAAATGTGTCTTATGAATTGGGTTAATTAGGGTAATTAATAACTGTTGTTTTGCCCTTTTTAACAAGGTATTGCCTAGACACTATCAAAAAATAGCAATTGTACCTAGCAGAAATAGTCGTCTTCTAGCAGCAACCTTCAAATCACAGAATCAAAGTAATAAACACCTGTTGGGTTGCTGTTCCACAAAGAAATGTGTTAACCTTCTTGTGCAAAAGCAGAAAGCAAAAGACTCTGTTGTAATTTTTCTGCTGAGCTTCCCCTGCTGTGCAGTGTTATCTAGAGATTGGTCTTTGTCGTTATTGATATTATTATTTATTTTAATGGTGTGCTTCTCTGAGCCATTGTTGCAGAAGGTTCTGTGCCATGCCTGGCTCTGTGCAGGTGGTGAGGGCAGCCTCAAGGTGCTCCCTGTTGGTTGGAGTAGGCTCTGCAAACAGCAGTTCTTAAAATCAGTTTTCAAGTCATGACCATATATTATTGTTATTTTGCTGGTGCATCATCACCATCCTCATCAGGGTGGCTGGTGCCAAGCTGCTGAGTCCTCACTCTCACGCCACAGAGCATCTGCTTCTTTCAAAAGAAGAGTTTTACTGCATAAGTGGTTTTGGTTTTGTCATGGTTGTTGCTGATACTGAATATTGATAGCAACTAAGGCTCTCAATAATCAAGTGTCACCAAAGTGCTTCAAAAGTTAAAAAAAACCCCCACAGTCCCCATCGCAAGTTGGTCCCTGGGTACCTCTGCCTGCCTTGTAGGGGGTTTGCACGCTGCGATGCTGGTGGTCCTGTCCCACACGGGTGGGCTGGGTACTTGCTAGCACACAGCACCCTTTCCCCGAGGACTGCAAGATTTGGTGCTGATTATTATAAACGGCCCAAGATTACAGATGCAACTGAGGAATATTACATAAGTTTTGTAGAAAAATGACCTGAATAGATGAGTGAAGGCTCTGGCTGGCTCTCCAGCTGCACCAAGCCTTGTCTATTTATATCACCTCTGGGCTTTCGAAGCTAAAGCTTATTTGATAACACAAGTCTTTTAAAAAGAAAAGAATAATAATAAAAAAGAATGAAAGGGGGGAAAAAAGCCTAAAGAAAAACACCTCTATGGAGAAGGTAGGGTTTTAATGAAGAAATATTTTACACCATTCTCCTACAACCTTCGGGCTAATAGCCTGGAACTGGTACTCTGGCTCCTTAAAAAGCCCAACAAGACAAGCCAATTACGGCCTCTGAAACATTTTTATTTTTAGTTCCTTGTAATAGCAATTCATCCTCGGCTATGGTACATTAACTGGAAGGAACAAGAAGTAGTAAGGTTTTGGCATCTTTGTAATAACCAACGGGCTGTGTTTACCAGGCTGTTAATAACGTGGGGTGGCTGTCAGGCAGGGAGAGCGGGCAGCACGGGGATGGAGATGGGCATCCAGTTAGCACCGGAGGAGAGATGGCCCAACCTGGCAAGCATGTTATTATGTTTCCCTACAGTTTATTCTGGGAGAAAACAGGCTCCTGTTTGGCTAAATTCCTCAGTTTCCTGATGCCTTTTAGCTGACAGCATGGCTCAGAGGGGTGCTGGCATGTCCTCAAGGATCCTGAAGCCAGTGGGACACCTTGGGAGCAGCATGGTTCGTGGGGAGCTGAGCAGAGCTGAGCTGAGCTGGGTGTTGCATCCAGCCACCCATCCATGCTCTGCACCTGGTGCTGCAGCTAGTAAGGATGGGGATTGCAGCAGGAGGGAAGGCCAGTCTTGCTCAGGTTTGCATTCTGTCTCACGGCTGCAGGGTAATTTTGTGGGCTGGAGAGCTGTGTTTTCCTGCCCAAGTAGCGAAAAAAAAAATAAAACGGGGAAAAGTGGTTTTGATAAATAATTTTGTTGTGAGCAAAATCCCCTTGAGGCTGAGAGTGGGAGCTGGCTAAGGCTATCCTGATTGCAAGCCTTCCCATGCAATTACAGATAAACAATGTAAATGATAACACGATGAACACACAGGGCAGTGTTCTCAGTTTTATTATCCACCATTGCTGGGGAATTTTAGCTGAAGCCAGGTGGGGGCTGCTGGTGCATGGATTTCACTGCCAGAGCTGGATGTGCATGACAATGTGCCAGGGGTAGATATGGGGCAGGATCAGGCCTCTGGTGAAGCCGTAGGATGAAATAGGCTGTGAGGTGTAAGATGATAATGTGAAGTACTTGTTGCACACCCAAAAATCAGAGGAAATGGGGCTGGCACTGAGACACAGGGCAGGGCCAAAGTCCCCCTGCACCTGTCCTGCCTTCCTTAGTTGCTTGCAGGGCTGCTGCCTCCCCCTTGCCACATTTCTCCCTGTGAAGCCTCAAAGCAGGGAAATCCTCTGGGTGCTGCTGTGAACCCCGTTGCCTACTGCCCTGGGGTGCCTCGGGGCTGTCCTCATCACCTCTGGGATGCAGAAGTAAAGTGAGGTGCCCCGTGGTGGCCAGGCACAAGTGGAGCCCGGCTGCCCCTTTTGGTGCCCAGTCCCATTTGATGTGTCCCCTGCCCCGCTGCCCACCCCAGGGCTTGTGCGCAGGGATGCAGCTGGTGGAGTGGCCGCCCGGGTGTCTCGTCACTCTGATGTGCCGAGCTGGCAGCAGCATCTCACACCTTCTCTATTTTTAGCTCAGCTGCAATGATTTTTGTTTTTTCTGGTTTTTTTTTTCTTTTTTTATTTGCAGTGACAAATCTGTGATTTTTCCTGTTCCCTACTAAATGCAACGGCCTGACCTGCCGTTCCAGAAGGTGAATGACAAGGAGTTTTATTTAGCCCTAGTGATGAGAACATTTAAAAAAAGGTTTCTCTGTTACATTTGTTTTCATTCCTAGTGGCAGAAGACAGAGAAAGGACAGTTCAGACAGGTTTTTTAACAAATCGGTAAGTCATAGCCCATTACCTTGGGGCTGCTGATTAGATCCAGATTGTTTCTTGCACTACTTAGGGAGGGGTGTAGTCCACACTGGAAGCTGCACGCATGGATTCATTACACATCTAAAAGTCCCAGGCATAGGTGATGGGAAAAAACCCTTTTATTAGGTTTATTGGCTATTACATCCCTGCAGGGATTTTTCCTTGGTGTTTCAAGCAGCTCCCCTGTGCAGAAGGCTGTGCCCCAGTGGGCTGGCGAGCTTGGTGTCGTGCCCATCCATGGGTACACGGGAGGAAGGCTCTGCCCCCGCTACCCTGAGATCCCTCCTGTCTCAGCCCCAGGGGGGCACTACGCAGCTGCTAGGGCATCGGCAGCCTGATGACCTCTCGAAGTCCAGCCAAAGCATCTCTATGCTCTCCTTTATAAAGCCTTTTTGGGTCAGTATGTTGCTTTTTGATCGCTTTGTGGGGGTGGTGTCGAGGGGGTGCCTGCATCAGCTGTGCTGCCGGAGGGATGCCCCTGGGCTGCAGCCACCAAAGAGCTTTGGGGTTATAGGTGCCATCTGAATGTATGGTGGGGTTTTTGTTATTGCATTTTTGCTCTTCATAACCATACTGTAGATTTCTGTTATGGTGACAAATTCAACCGGGTGACACTATTTGTGGCTTTGAGGAGTGTAATTATGGCTTCATTGTGTGTTGCTGCTCTCAGGATTCAATTTGGGTTTCTAATCCTACACCCTTTTTCAAAATCACATCACAGTAGCTCCTTTCCTCCTGCCTCCGATCCATTTTCAGACAAAAAAATGAGAAAGCTTGTATTTATTTGGGGAGGGGACAGGAGTTCAGTGCGGATTAGTGAGCATGCCTGTGCTGTAATGCAATCTGGTTTGATACTTGTGCTCATTCTGATGAGCAGGGTGATGCTGAAGGATGAACTCTCCCAGCGATTTCTCTGCAATGCTTTTTATTTCATCAAGAGAAAATGGAGACTGGACTCAGTTCCTTCGGTGTTTAATAATGTCCATCAGAACCAAATGCCCTTTATTTAAGCTGCAGTAATAATTAGAGGGTCGGTGGTGTTAAGCAGCCATGGAGTGTTGCTCTGAGGAATGTTCATTGTGCCTCATTAAATTTGGAATTAGTGCTTAAAAGGTCAGAAATAAACATTCTGTTTATATTTCGGGGATAGTAAATCTAAATGGATGCTGTGTTTGCACATCCTTGTCTCTGCTCATTCCTGCTGAACCGAGCAAGGCACAGCTCCATTTGGTTTAGGCAGCAATCAGAGTGTCTGCAAAAAAGCCCAACCCCAAAAACCAACCCTGGTTTCATTGATCAAGGGCAGGAAAATGATCTGCTGTATTACATCTAATTATAAAACATCAATATCAGATGCTAAATGCACTTACTTTTTCAGAGACACTATGTTGCTAGTTTACAATTTGCAATCTCCTGTATTATAGGCTTTAGCAGTGAGCTGGGATATGGGGGAATGGCTGCAAAGGGAGGTGCCAGAAGTCAGACCCTTTTAACCTCTATTAAACTCCTCCAGGTGACTGGTTCTTAAATGCTCCACAATAAGACCTGAAATACTTTGTGTTTCCCTTACATCTTACTTGGGGCTATTGACACAGCAGAGGCACATCCCTTTGCCCCTCTCTCCCTGGCTTGTGCTCCAGCAGTCCTGGAGTGGGCTGGAGCTGCTATTGGGGACTGGTGCCCAGCTGAGTCCATCCCAAAGGCCTTGATGCAGGCATTGTTCACCCCTTTCCCCCAAGGTAGAAGCACCAGTAGCTTCTTTGGGTAGAATTTGTTGGGGTGTTAAACCAAGAGACTTTAGCTGGTGCTGCTCTCGCCTCTCTGATACCCACCATATCGGGAAGTGCTGATACTGGAGACTGTGAAATATGGGTCTGTCTTCTGTTACGTCTTCCCAGGCAGTGGCTGTGGTGCTCAGTACCATCTTCCATGGTTGGAGACATTGCAGAACCGTCAGAGCCTGAGCAGAGCCAGTGGCAAGTGTGGCAAAGGAGGAGCAGAGCTCCTCAGGTTGGTGAGGCACCGATCCTGACTCTGACTGATGCTCAGAGGCAGTGGTGTCCTCATCAGCAGCCAGTAGCACAGGGGCTAATTATGCAGTGTCACATGTAAAGGGAGAAAATCTCTCCTGACATCCTTTGTGATCCTTTCCCAGCCTGGAGCTGGATCTCATGAGTCTCCTGCCAGGGTGCAGAGAAAGACCAGTTGCCTTGCTGGCTGTGAGAGCATCAGGACAAGCCGGGCTGTTCCTCTTGGGGCTGTGGGGCTAGATTCTGGTGTTCGATGGGGTTTCATACTGCGCCTGCACTCAGCAGGAAGGAGTCTCAGACTGCTTATTTATTTCCCATGGAGTAAATAAGCAGCTTGCTAAACGATAATGACTTTCCCTCATTGTGGATGCATACTTCATTTGACCTGGTCCCTACTTTGAAATTTTCCCTGTTTCCCAAGTGCAGCTGGAGTGATTTTTTTTAATTTGCATAAATTCTATATCACCCGCAATATAGTTCAAACTATAAGAATTAAGTGCTGGCAAGATCTCCTAACAGGCAGCAACAGTTTTATTGCAGATGCTGGAGCCTGTGATTGACTTGCGCTTGGAGAACAGGACCGAGGATACAAGAGGACCGGGACATGCGGTCTTACAAGCCCTGCCCTTCTCATCAGAGAGGCCTTGTGGATTTTTTGGGAACAATCTGCCAGTTCTGTGGTCCCTGACGATGCCTGCAGCACAGAGGGAAGGTCAGGAGACTGGTGCTCCTGGTGAAGATGTGCAGCTTGATGCAGAGGATGAGGAGCCATTGCGTGTTTCAGGAGGATTTTCTGAAACTCAAAAGGAGAGATGCACATTGCAGCCTTGGAGAAAGGTCCGCTTTGATTTTTAATAATAAAGGGTGACATGCAAGCTTTATTAACAAGGCACACAGGGGAAAAAAAAAGGCTCAAGGGATAACCCTGAAAAAGTGGCGCTAAATGTGTCATTTTTATGAAGCTGATTTTGTGAAGGGTCCCTACGTGCTTTGGCAGGAGGTTGCAGCAGGTTTACAATAATTTGTAGAACGATAGAAATGTTTTCACCCTGAAGTGAGAAGAAGGGCAAAAAAAAGCCGTGCTGAGATGCTTTAAAGTCATCTTACGAGGTGGAGGCTGGCAGAAGGATGGATACCTGTCACTTTGGGTCGGGAGAGATGTGTCCAGCTTTGAACAACCATGGACTTTGCTGGCGGCAAATGTGTGGACCAAGGAGCTGAACCCTCTATCAAGAGTCCAGATCCAGACACAGTGGGGAAAGCTGGATTTTCACCTCCGTGGAGTTTGGTTTGAAAAAAAAGCACATTTCAAATAGCTGGGGAGAGAGAAGAATGAGAAAAAGCCAGATCCTGGGCATCTATCCTGAGGTGGACAGGCTGGAAGGAACACAATTGTGCTGATCTGAGCCTCCTGGCTTGCCCTAAAATATGTCCCTATCCCACCCTGGGGACTGACCTTGGCCGGCATCTTCTGTTTCTCCAACAGTCCACAGCAGTGGTTGTGCCTGGAGTCACCACAGCCTGCTGACCTTTCCACTGGCACTTGCATTAATTCCCCTTAAACTGCCTTTGGATCCTCTGGGATTTATTTCTGTTTCTAAGGCAGAGAGTGAGCAGTCGTTAGAGCAGTGCCCTGTTGCTAACTGGCTGTTTGCTAATGGAGAAGTCACCCTCCTTCCCCTTGTGATATCCGGGTCAAGAAGAGTTGTACTGACATTTGTACATCTTTTTTTTATTAATTTAATGGAATTGGCAGTTCTCAACCAAAAGTGGCCACCGGGGAAAAAAAAAGTTTTAAATTTCCCTGCTGATTGCTTGATTCTGAGTGTGTCTGTTATTATATTTATAATTGTGTTGCTAAGGCAGCAACTAAATACAAGCATTTTTCAAATTAGGCACTGGTAAGCTGGGTGTTGAGCCAGGGCTCTCTCTTGGTGGCATTGACACCAACATGCTTGCATCTGGGAGGCAAATCCCAAGCCTGAAAACCAGCAGGGTTTCTCTGCTCCAAGAGAGATGCAGGCTGAGACTACAAAGTTGATGCTAGGTGTTATTTGGTGCTTTCTGATGTCTTGAATCTATTGTTTATTCATGGCAAAGAGGCTGAGGGTTTGATCTTGACAAGTATGAGCAGCCTTTATTCATGTTACTATGAGCAGGAAATACCAATTGGCAGCACTGCTCAGGAGGTCCTTGCTGGACCCTGCTCTGGATCTGAAGAGGAGAGGCTGGGTTTGAGGCTGGGCTTCCCACTGATTTCAACAGAAGTGATGCTGATTTGTGAGAAAGTAACACTGTTTGCTTCTCCCAAAATAAGAAGACGAGGCCTCTTGATGATGCACTTTATGAAGAGCATACTTTCATCGGCACCAGCCAGCCTTACCTTTTCCCTTGTTTTTATGCTTTGACTTTGTTCTTTGGGCTTCATTAAGAGAGGGAGTGGATCTTTTCCCAATTAAAATGTTGACATGTTGGAGATGTTCTCCTTCCCCTTCATTTTGCCTCTGTTTGTAAGGGATTGCATTTTGCAGGATGAACTAGAATTAAATCAAGGGAATTTCAATTGAGTAATGCAAGCTATAAAGCAGCCCTTCTCCATGAAAAATCTCATTTATTTTTTATTTTTGTGTTTTGATCCCCTAGCCTGCATGGAGATAACCTTGATGGATAATCCCATGGCTGAGGAGAGGTCTTGCAAACTGCTGGGCTGCCTTGTGCAGCAATAGGAGTCTGCCGATGCGGGCAGGGCAGGCAGCCCAACCTCCTGCAGGTGTGGGCAGCCCCTCACCAAGAGTGCAAGCTCACAGCCTGGGGAAGCACGTTTCTCATTCTTATGGCCATGTCACTCCTTGTTTTGTCCGAAATCTGGAAGCAATTAGCATTAATCATGCTGCTTTTGGTGGCGTGGGGGATCGAAGCCTGGGAACGGATGCTGCCTGGGACCAACCCCACGGGAACCCACTCGCTTATGTGTGGACTTGTGGGGTTGAATTGGTGACGTGATGAGCATCCCAAGCAGAGGGGACACGTGGACCAGGGAATCCACGTGAGAAGGATGTTACTCCAGTCTATCAAATGTAAATCATGAGGAATTACTCGTTGCCGAATGATTTCAGTTAGGCCAGGACTTGATCTCTTTTTGGGTCAGAAATCAATAGCAAAGCTCCAAGTGATGTTGATCCAAGGGGGATTTAGCGCAAGGTCTGTATCTGGGCTGCAGCAGGAGATGTGATGGCAGCACATGTGGTGTTTTCCAGCCTGCATTCCCTGAAGATGGCCCTGAGTATTCCTTGGTCTTTGAAGCCTAGGCCATGCAGCATCAGTGCTCTGAAATATTTAAAGCCCTGTAATGTATGTGTTTATATTGAAATTGGCTCTCCTACCCACCCATTCCTCTCCTGGTTGTCCTGGGGCTGGGATGTACACGTACAGGAGGGTGAAGCTGATGGACGTGGTGGTGGGTGCAAGGTGTCTCGTGCTGCTGCAGGGCATGGTGGTGGGGCTGATGATGCGGGGATGGAGCCAGCTGTCTATCTGGGCTTGTTGAAGCCATTCCCACATCTGCCAGTGCAGGGTGATGGATGGAGGGGTTTCACTGCAGAGCAGGGATTGCCTTGGAACTGGCTCCGATCCCTTCTGCCCTCAATCACTTGGCTGTTCTGAGCATATTTGTGGGGCTGAGGTCTCGTGTGGGGCTGCTGTGGGGGGATGCTATGGGGTAGCATCCCTCCTACAGGGTGGCAGTGCCAGGATTGGTGGATAAACACAGGATCAGGCATTTTCTGTGGCATTTCATGTGTTGGGCATCACGTATTTTGAAAATACATGTGTTCATTTGCTCCTGAGCTCTAAGCATCAAAGATGTTCTGCAGGACTGAGGATGCAGGAACTGCAGGGACTAGTCGTTTGTGCAGTAAATCTCCTGCGTGACTCTCCAGCAGTAATTACTACGTGAAAGTAATAACTGAGCTGCGCCGAGTGCTAGGCCGACTCCCCCGGCTCGCAGCTCCTTGCATGTTTCTCTCTGGGAGGCTCCTGTTTGGTAAATTAGATATTGTGCTGTATTTCAGAAAAGGTCACACTTAACCACGCTGCCTTTGCTTTATTATCTTGGCAAAGCAGTGTAACCTCTGCCGGGGTACGATTGGATTTCACATGCGGCTCTGCTGCAGCGTCCCTACTCCCTGCATCCTGCTGTTGTGATTACGTTAGCAGCAGACTCTGCTTTCCTTTATTTATTGAGACATTAAAGATGCATGCATTTATTTTTACCGTGTTCATAATTGCCATAAAAACAGGCCATACTATCCTAGAGCAGATCTTTGGGAAGGAGAGTGGCTGCAGGGCTGGGACGAGGAGGACCTGTAGTGGAGAGGAGTCAGAATGGGGCTGCTGGGACATACGGTTGTCCCTGCTTCTGTCCTGGGAGGACACTGCTGTCAGCTGGGATAGAGCAGAATCTGCCCCTCCTGCTGCCCAGGGTGTCTGGTGGGGGCAAGGAGAATGCCCTGGGACAGGGATGATGCTGGTGGGAAGCCCAGCTGGGATCTCTGTGGATCTGTGGGGCTTTGGGTGGATGGACAGATGGACTGGGATGCCTGAGTCATACAAACAGACCTGCTTCCTCATGGGTACCTGAAGCTCAGAAAAGGTCCTGGCCAGGCCATGCAGATCCCAAGTCTCATCACACAGCTTCCACTGTGACTCACCATGCATCCCCACCGCATTCTGTCATGCAGATCCCACCGTGACCCACCATGTATCTCGAATTCCACAAATCCCACTCTGTAACAGCCACTGCACCCCACCGTGTGGCTCCCACTGTGTCTTCCTGGGCAGTAACACCTTGCTCTCTTCTCCACCTTCTGGTTGCTTTTTTTCATTCCTTACCTGCTGCAAGATCCAGAACTCCAGGGCATTGTAATCTGAGGTTAAAAGACAGTGTTTCAAGTGCAGAGGGAGTTAGTGGGTTTTGCTTGCAAATGACAAATCCATTGACTTTCCCCACACCTGCTTTCACTCCTCTCCAACTTTTAAGCATGTCACCTATTGTTTGTTTTTTTATTAATAACAGAACCTACTGTCTCTGCAAATGAAATGATGTAAAACAAAGAAGAGTGCCCGCATTAAATTCTCCAGCAGGGGATTACCTTGCTGGCATTTACATATCTATGCAATAAATATTTTAACATGTTAATTATGCACTAATAAGAAAAATACCTTTTGAACTTTCAGTCAAATTGACACGCACAGAATCGAGTCCATCAGGGAATTAAAAGCAATTAGTTTTGTAACAGAGCATAGTCACATTGTTTCTCCTCTGCAAATTGTTCTGTGGTGACCAGCCAGTCTTTTTCTTTGGTGAAAGGTGGTGGAAAGACTAACAGGGAGGAGTTTTCCACATCCAGCTCCATCCTGCTCACTGGGGTCTGTCCTGTACTGGGATGCTCCTTCCCTCCCATGGGGTTTGCTACTGGTTTTTCTCCTGGTCCTGTAAACCCATCTGTTCCCAGTCATGGAAAAATCAGTTTTCTAACTATCTTCTTTTTCTTTGTGTCCTTCCAGACTGAAAACTACTCCTTCGATTCCAACTATGTGAACAGCAGAGCTCATTTAATAAAAAGGTATGTAGACTCGCCTGAAAGTGCTTGGGTTTGCCCAGCCAAATCCTGATTATTTAATGTTATTCCTTACTGCGTTATATACTACTTGCTTTTTTAAATATGCAAAATGTTTCAAGAGTAATCATTTGAATTTAAAAACAGTGTTTACTTCCTATTAAGTCCCTTTGCTCTTGGTTTGCAATAAAGACAGGTCTTTTCTTTTTTCGTTGGCTCCTTCGCACTGGGAAGTTAGAGCGAGTGAGGTGGAGTGCTGTTACCCTGACAACTTTCAAATTCATAGAGTTTATTCTATTTAAATGTATAGGAATAAAATGATAGATTTGGATGCTGAGATCTCCCTGCCATGTGAGGCGGGGGGAAAAGAAAAAAAAAATCTCATTTGGGGGCAGATAATTGGGTTGGTTAGACTCTCACTGTTTTAGTTTGAATACCAAGGCAAAACAACACTTTGCTAAGCTTTTTTCTTCCATGGGTAAAAAGGAAATCATCAGTTCAGTTGCAGCCTAGCAATTACCCTTGGGGGAATTTAACTCTTTGGATAAAGTATTAGTTTCCTCAGAGCTCACCAGTGGCAAAGAAATGTTTCAGGGAGGTTAATGCTGAGGTTATCCGGTTGAACCCCACTGGATTGTGTTAAACTCGAGGTGAGCATTCCCCCCGTGGGTTAGGTGGCCAGGCTTGCCTCTGCCTCCCCGGCCGTTTCCGAGGCAGGGAAAGGCACTGACACAGCACAATCAATACTCACCATCAGGCCGCCGCACGGGGCTGGGAGTCGTCTCCCAGCGCAGGGTGCGGGCAGCTCTTTGCCCACTCCCCTCTCCTCCCCAGGGACCAGCTGGGCATGCGGCGGGTGAGCCGGGGCCGTGCCCGTGGCCATGGCTGGTGGGCTTGTGCCTGTGAGCTCTGCAGAAGCCGTCATGGTAGCAGGGGTGTAATGGAGAGCAGGAGCCGGCCCTCAAGTGTTGAGATCTGATCTGAGCAGTAAAAAAATCCAATTATCTGCCTGGCTGAGATCCCATTTGTTTACATCTTAAAAATATAAGAAGTAAGGGAGCTGCAAGCACGTCGTTTAAGCGGCTCGGGTTCAGCTAGTGGAGGGCAGGTATATTTGCCTGGGTGGCTCATGATGTTTAATGATGCTAATGTGATTGTGAGAGGGAAGGTTTGCCTGTGCCATGCTGCTCCTTGCCAGAGAGTGTGCAAGCATCCCAAAAAAGACCCCCGAATCTATTAATCTTTCTGTGTTCACACCTAAGATAAAGGCAAGCAGTGCTCCTGCCTGCCGCAGCAGGGCTTACTCCCAGGTTGTATTGTTTAGGAAATGCTGCCGCTGCCGATTCCCTGAGACCTGCCCATCCTTTAAAGAAGTGTCAGCCGTGGAAACATGTCGTGTGGCTGCTGCATTACGGTCTGGTTCACTGCGGGGAAGATAAATGCGTTGTAACACGGGTTGCCTGCACGTTATGAACAGCAGCTCCGTGTAGGACAGCGTTTCCTCTTGCTTTATACCTTTGTCTTCTACCTTAAGTACAACAAGTGCTGGGAATGTTGTGCAGACATCTAAGAACGAAAAATATTTTCTGTAACATACTGTGGCATCATTTTCATCCTTTGCCTTTATGAAGATGTTGTAGCTCTTCTATCTTTGTTGAGTGAATCTCCTCAAATCCAGTGCTTTAATTAATCTATTTGTACTTTTTCTGTGTTGTCTGCCTGCCTTGCTTGCTCATCTACGTGCACACAAATGAATTGTAGATTTGTAGTGCTTTCTTAACTTAAAATTCTTTGATGTTGCCTGGAATCAAAGTCAGTGGCTTCAACAGGGACATCTTTATTTAAAAGGTAATGTTTGAAGGTTTACCAATTTATGTGTATTTCAGAGTTCCCCCCTTGCGTGCTTTTGCAAAGCATCAGATGGTAGGTGGTCTGCTTGGTTTCCGTGGAGACGCAAAAGGGCTTTTAAAAGTAATGAAAATCTCCAGCTCTTTGGGGCTTTGAAGCACCAGCGCCTTCTTTCACTGCTGTTTCACCTCAAATCAGCCAGCAAGAAAGTTTGGGGCCGTGGGTGCAGGTGATTCCACAGCGATAGTTGCAGATTTCTGATGCCAAGTCTGGGTGTGGAAAAAAGCACAGGATGGGTGGCCCCAGGGACACCCTGATGGCAGTGCCACCTGGGGCAGGTGCGCCTCGACGTGACCTCACTGCAGCTGGATGCCCTGGGGCATCACCCCTTCCAGGGCAGCAGGGAGCAGCGGAAGGATCCCCAGTGCAGCCAGAAATGAAAGTTTTCCATTCCTCCAGTCTAGGAGCTGGGGGCTGTGATGGAGCGGCTCAGCACTTGGGGGAAATTTGAGAGCGGCTCAGCCCTCAGGTCCACCCAGCAGTGGCTGTGCTTGCAGAGGATGTCAAGGAGTTAACTGTGTGTCACATCTCCTTAAAGTTGTGTGAACTTGGACCCAGAATTGCTATTTTTAAAAATAAGAGTGACATCATCATTGTGAAAAGAAATTCCTGTTTCTAGGAAGATTTTTATTTTCAAACTGTAAGAGATTAGGATTTGGCCTCTAACCTAAAAAATGAGGGTTTAGATGCTGTATAACTTCAATATGAAGTAATAGGGCTTGATTCTGGTTATAGCAACAGCTCATTTAATGTATGTATTGTTTAAATTTTATTTTCAAGTCTGGCTTCCCTCTCAGCTTCCATAATACCCACAGCAGCCTGACCTAAAGGCTCTCACCGTGCCTATGGGCAGAAGCAGCCTGCGAGGTGCTGCAGGCTGGATGCTGTGTTTTGGAGTGCTCTGTGCCCACTTTTCCAGCTCTCTGTGCTGGGGAGCAGTTCCAGCCCTGACAGTGGGTGCTGGGGTGCCAGGGGACTTACCTGTCCCTGCGGGATGTGAGGCTGAGCGGTGGTGGCAGTCTCACCGCAGCGCCTCAGAGGCCACCCTGTCCCACCCAGTAAGTGATGGCTGTGTCTCCCCCAGCAGCTCCACGTTCAAGGACTTGGAGGGGAACAGTCTGAAGGACAGTGGCCACGAGGAGAGCGACCAGACAGACAGCGAGCACGACGTGCAGCGGGGCCTTTACTGCGACACAGCTGTCAACGATGTGCTGAACACCAGCGTCCCCTCCATGGGGTCCCAGGGGCCTGAACAAGGTGAGCCACCACTCTGCGTCCTGGGGTGCTACCCACCCTCCCTCTGACTTCCACATGCCCCATTCGGTGGCTCTGATGTTGCCTCGGGTGCACAGTAAGGATGCTTAGTGCTTGCTGGGATAACGCTGTACATCGTCAGAGTGCTGGATAGATACAAATTAATCTTCACGCTACGCCTGTCAGGTAAGCAAGCAGTTAGGATTATCCTCTATTTCACAGGCAGAAAACCCAAGGCCTTGAGCATTTGCCTGACAGCGAGCGAGCGTCGGAGTTGGGATTAGGGCAGGAATTACTGGTGCCGTACCCGGTGCTGGTTGCTGCCAGTGCTCCTCTCTGGAGTTCAGGAGGTGCACCCTTTCCCCTGCACGCTGCTCGCTTCCTCCAGAGCTCACTCACAAGCAGTGTCTGGGCAACTTTTCTGGAAGGTCATCAGAGCATGTAGGCAATTAGTCAGGCATCCCACGAGGGATTAACTCAGGCCAGTGGGTGAGCGTTTTGTATCTTTTCACCTGAATAGATGGTGGGTTTTCAGCTCTTACACATCCCCGTGTGCGGGGATGAAGTTCTGCTCTGAAACCAGATCAGTATTAGCTAGAGGAAAGAAGTCAGAGGAGTTCAGCCGAGCCTAAGCCACCGTTTGTACTTGGGTGTGAATGTCGCTTTTAATGTCTGACTGATGCAAACATCCTATGCAAACATCCTGTCTTTTTCAATTAAGAAGCCTGAATGCGGTTTGGTGCTCCGGCGCAGGAGAGCCTCAGGGCGCTTGGCTATATCTTGAGATAAGCTGTAGCTGAGGCTCAACTGGAAGCCCCACTGCTAAAAGACTTAAGGATATGAAAACAAAATGCTGTGATTATGAACTGGTCTTCAGCTGTTTAATTCAATTCATGGTAAACATCATTAAAAGCCTTTGTTTTGCTGTCATAAAAGAGTCAAACGGGAGAGAGAGAGTTCTTGCCATCTGCGCCGCTGAATGTTTTCTTTTTTTCTGGAGAGAAGCTGATCGCTGTATTAATTCTCGATAGAGTCTGTTAAATGGCCGTAGTTAACCCTGTAAGACTCTGCGAGGAGGGGAACACAGAGGTCACCTACCCATTCCACGCTGCCAGCCACGCTAATTGGAGAGGGATGGCATCCGCAGCGATAATGTATTTCTAGACAACCCTACTGTGGCCAAAGATGAAAAAAATTAAACATTTATATAACTGTACGGTGGCAGTTTAATTCTCTGCGGACCGGCACCGTGTCAGAGAATGCAGGCTGATAGCTATCATTTATTATTCTTCTATTACAAAGAAATGCTTTTTCATTTCGATCAGGAAAGGGTTTCCTAAGATGCGTTTGCAGTAAGGGATAACTGTAGGAGCAGAAATGTTCATAATTGATTCCTGTCCTGTTGAATGGTCTGAGCAACATCTGTTAATTTTTTGTCACATTCCTTCAGCAAAAAAACCCAATCTCTATGGACTGCAGATAGGGTTTTACAGAGATTACATTTCTGATAAGTCTGCAGTGCTGGCTCTGTTGTGCACCAGATAACAATGCAAATGAGTTAAAGAGAATGAGTTGGAGGCAGAGCTCGTTGGAGGAGTCAAATGGAAATAAATATGGTCCAATCCAGTGTAACAAGAACTCCTCATTGCCTGTAAAATATCTCCCCCAAATCAGGAGTATTTCCAGAAGGCGACTTCCAAAGGCTACCCGTGAGTCTGGTTCTCAGTCCTGTGATGGCCTGAGGGTTGATGCTCTTGGTTCTGGTTTACTTGGAGACGAAGGCGATGTGCCAGCACTTCATTGCCATCCAGCTGGACCTACAGGCAGGCAGATGTGCTGGGTCCAGCTCTCATGTTCTGCGGGACCCATGCTGTCTCTTGCTGAGGTGCAGGGAGGAATCACCTATGAGGTTATCGAGGTGTTTGCGGGGCAATGGCAGGAGCAGTGCAGATGGGGAAGGTTAGCACTTATTGTCACAAAAGCTGAAAAAAAAAGGTGAAAGAGAATATTTTCTGAGCTGATTTGTTGAGTAGGGACTGCAGAAAATAATCACAAAAATCGAGATGCTGAGATGATGGTGATAACAGTAATTCCTGCATGATTAAAATGATGGTTTGGGCATGGTAGTTTGTACCAAATTTGTGTCAGAGTGGCAGAATAGGGAGGAAACAGGTTCAGTGCCAAGGATGCACAGGGCTGGTTGCCTGACCACTGCCCCAGGCTCACTGTCTGTGGTTGAAAGGAAGCCTGGCAGCTCCTATCCCCGTGCTTTGCTTAAACTGTCTCTCATGCAATCCCAGAAAGGTGTGTTGGAAAAGTTGCCACGGTTTGCTCATCAATGCTAATGATCTCTGCTTGGAAGCCCAGCGAGTTGCCCCCATGGCTTGTATGTCAGCTTGTAACATTATGAGTCTTTTGTGAGTGGCCAGCTCTCAGACTTCACCCAGGTAATTCAGGAGCCTTTAACTGCTGGGTGGGTTATCCTGGATCTGCTGAGGCAAGATGCTGGTTGATCCTTGCAGCTTGGATGTAGGAGACGATCCCTCTGTGGTGGCACCGGGGGGCTAATGTTTGCTTACTGAGATGCTGGATTTCCTGCCGAATGTGGCAGGCATGGGCTAGACATGGATAGGTCCAAGGTCCTTAGTGTTAAACGAATGTGTGAGTCCAGCACTGGTGGTGAGGACCTGGCCATGGGAGCCTCAGGGACCTGCTGCAGATGGTCAGGTGGCCTCCAGCCTTGTTCCCCCTGCACTGTCATGGTGCCGCTCTTGGCTGCTAGTCCTGCTGGCAGGAGCCCTTTGAAATGACCTAGATTTCCAGAAAAATGGCAAACCATAGCATGGAGGATATCAAACTTTAATGGGCATCAGTAGGTCATCAGAAATACTGCCTGGAGCTCAGCCATGTCTCTTATTTTGGGAGTAGGACTTCTGCCCAGTCCCTCTTTACCTCAGGATCTTAATTATTGATTATAAATTAATCATTTGAAAAGATGGCTTTAATTGCTGTAATATGTACCCAATTTGGAGTTCATTATCACCCAGAATTGTTTTCCTTCCCCTGCTAATTGATACCAAATGGGATGCTGAGGAAGGCTGGCACCGGGCACTGGTGCTGCTCCACCTTTTGCGATTGCTTTGCTGCTGTTTAATTGTTTGTTTATTTGTGGAGGTGTTAAGCACTGCTAGAAGTTTATATGCACTCCTTTCCTAATGGTGTCCTCAGCTGAACTTCCGAATGGATTTGTTAGAAAAAATGAAGCTTTGAAATGTCTGTAGGATCTCAGAGACATTTCAGGTTGGCTGGCAAAGTCTGTTGGAAGATGGGGAAAAATCCTGGTGTCCCCCTTTGTATTTTGTCCTCTTTTACTACAATATTGGATGTGTTTTCTCTATGTCTTGGTGTAACCTTGACTCAAAATACGATACTGGAGGAAAATGTGATTTCCAGAAAGGGGGTGAAGTGTGCAATGGTGCCAGGGGGAAGACCCACCGTCAGCATCGCTTCTGTAGGTGATGCTGGTGGCCACAGGAGCTTTACCATCGGTTCTGAAGCTCCTGGCACCTGTTCCTCCCAGCAATGTGGGAAAATCTCAGTGTGAAATGTTTTCTAACATTGCAGAGCATGGCGGTACTTTTCCTGGGAAATGGCAGTGCGGACCAGATGTTTCACAGGGTAATTGAAAATTCCATTTTATCAGAAAGCATTTGCTGTCAAAAAGTTTTATCTTTACTTCAACAAAGAGGTTGATTAGATCCCTCAGGACCTGAATTAGCATCTTTGAGGCTAGATACTATGTTTTGTGATTCAGGTAGTTATTCCTCCCTTGGTTTCGCTCATACTGAAACTTTTTTTTTAAAGCCTTTTACCCTCTTCCAAACACAGTGTTTGTGCAGGTTTGGCTTGTTTCCTTTGTGTGGATGTGTATGGCCACCTGGATTTGCTTAAATGTTTAGTATCATCTTTTTCACCTTGCCTTGAACCAGAGTTGTACTTGTACTCCATAAGTAATAGGAGCTCTTGCCAGCATAGAAATCAGAAAGAAATTATTTCAAATATGTGTTTTTAATGACAGAAGCAACAGATTTCAAACTTATCTTAATTCCTAGTGCTGGCCAGTATTTTTGCCATCAGTTGTAGAAGGAAAATCATTGGCCCAATGAAGCAGTGATTTAAAGGTAAATTTAAAGTGTTTAAGGTAAAAATAGAATCCAAATGAAAATATGAAAATAACAAACACACACTAATCATAAAAGAGCCAGCTTTAGAAATAGTCACCACAGCCATAAAATAGTGAAAAAGCTTTAAAATCAAAGTGAAAGGGTTTTAAAGCAATGTCAGTAATGTGTCTTTTCAGAGAATTGCTTCTAAAAGCATCACTTCCATTTTTCTGGTGCCAGATCAGCAGTAATGGTTGGCGTGAAATGTCATATGGAAAGACCTGATCCTGCATACATTTCCACATTTCAGTAACTTTGCTCACCTAGATGGTTTAATTGTCTGACTCTCATAAACTCCAGCAAGACGAAGGGTTCTTTGTATAGAAATGAGTTATATTTAAATGCTTATATTAAGTTGTCTTTATACTATCACGCAGTACAGAAATAGGCTTGAATGTAAAGGAGGGCTGGGCACATGATATTCACTGAAACTTCTCTTGATGATTACATCCCAGATTATTCAGGTACATCATCATTTAGGGGGATCAGGTTTTATCTAGAATATTCCAATTGCCTCTTATGCTCATCTCCATAGTATCTGTGTGCATTTCAGGCATGAATTGAGAACATGACTAATGGTATTAACTGGAGGCAAACACAGGCATTAGAAACTGTTGATTTTTTTTAAGCTGATTTCCAGCAGTTGTTCCACCTGCAACTCCTTTTTACTCTGTAGAAAGACTACACATAGAGCTGTATGAAAATGAAGACCTAAGTGACATATTCTAGGGCTTTGGAAGCTGGAAATACAGCTACATTTCTCTGGAAGTTTATACAAATTAATAAAAATGCCTACTTTCTCATATTCATATATGCAGCACAAGACATAGAGTATAATGTTAGTATGTGAATGACGGCACATCCTTTAAGATGGATAAACGCTGTAAGCTTTCTTTACAGGGCAATGTCAATTACTACAGCTCTTCTGATTTCTGGATTATTGTATGGATCTTTCAGTAAAGCAGACTCAGCGAGCTCAGTGGTGCTCCCGCAGTGGCCAGCCTGGAGGGAACAGTCAGCTTCTCAAAGTACTTTGAAACCCTAGAGAAGGATTTTTATGATGAGCGGGTAAGCTGGGCTTTGAGAAGCGGAGTTGCTTTCTTATGATTCCTACAATTTTAAGTGATTACCTGTTAGGCATCTAAGTTAGCTTGTGGATGGCTGCATGGTGGTTACTGATACTTTTGCACATGCTCTCTTCATCCTCCCCATGCTCCCACTCCTCTTCATTTTGCCCAACAAGGCTCACAGAAGGATGTAATATCTTTTATTAGACAAGTGAATCTAACTGGAAGAAAAGCTTTTAAGCACTCAAACTAACAACTCTTTCTCCAGGATGACCTCTGTCATTGTCAGGCAGAGTTGGGTAGTGGATCAGGCTGCCCCACCCCTGGGCTCACCTTCCTTGGCTGCCGCGTTGCATCACAGCAGAGCAGGGCAGTGGTCGCTCGAGGAGCTTGGATTAAACGCACAGACTCTCTGACTGTCACAAACAGATCCCTCCTGTTATATCTTTTTTAGCTTTGTTTCTCTGTAGCATTGAGCACAGCTTGGAGAAGTCCTTGCTGGAAACTGATGGTGGGGCAGGGTGACACTGAAGTCATATCCATAGCAATAAATGAACACCAATCCTTTTCTGCAACAACAGAACTAAATGACAAACAGATGTGTAAACTCTTTTGTTTGCATGAGGAGCATTATCATATTTCCTGCATTCCTGGCACTCTTTTTTTTCAGTGTTCATGTTCCTTCCATCCAAGGTAATTCTCGCAATTTCTCCATCTCTGATGTTGATCAGTCCAGGGTCACAGGAGTTAAAACCTTTAGATCCTCAGGTCCTTTCTATGTAACCACAGAAGACATTCACCAGATGTGAATATTTTGGCAACTTTGAGAATGAAATTAAATTTGGATCCATGCCCTGTTGTGTAGGTTTGTAATGGATGAATGATCAGCCCAGGAAGTTGGAGGGTTTCTAGCGTTTTATTGTACTTTTTAATGAGATTTTGTCAAATTTGCTTTCTGCTTACCCATATTTTTGCTGGGTGACTGGAGAGCAATTTATAGGAGATATGAAGAAGTGGTATTTCTGGTTAGATAGTTTTTGCTTCTATTTGTGCTTGGATTTGTTAATCGCTCCTAAACTCCAGCTCAAGCAGAAGGTTTGCAGAGAAGATCTTTGTCAGTGTGCAGCTGAAGGATGGGACAGTGCTAACCCTGGCTCTCCCAAAGTATTCTTTCCAAAACCACCACCCCATACTTGGATTTTCAAATATTTCTAAGATAAATAATCAGTTCAGTTGAGCTTGCAGCTTCCTTTTCCCTTATAAACAAGCCAAAAAAAGCTCATGTGGACTTTTTTTTTTTTTTCTTTTGCCAGTAACTTCTAAGGAAACCATTAACACTTTCTGTCTCACAGCAGTTGAGACTAGCAAAATGGTCAAGGTAATGGCCATCATATTTAGCAGTAGGAAAGGTATATGAATAAAACCTAACCTTCTGCTAACACAGCAAGCCAGCACTTCCTGATCTCCTCCTGTAATCAATCTACATCGTTAATGACTCTGAAAACAGACTGAACTGCTGGGGCTGGCACTGAGAAACTTGCATTACAAACTAACCATCTCTTATTAACCTTTCGGTGTTTCCTTCACAACACTAATTAGAGCCAAATAAAACTACTGCTTGTGAAACTCTTAAGTTAAAATACAATTTTCAGAGGAAATATGGTAAACTCCAAAGCTCCTGTTTGCTTGGCCTTTCTTTTTAATTATGATGGAGGATGGCTGTTACTTGTTTAACAGAGGCTTACATGATTAATGCTGCAATGTTACTGTAATTAAAACAGCAAAAAAAGATGTGATTGGAACCCGCATAATTTACAGACATCTCGGCATTCTGGTGGCAGAGCAGCTCTAAGTGTTGCAAAGAGGAATCATAAAAATTTATTCTAATTAAAATTGCCAGATTGACTCAACAACAGGTGACTTATGTAACTTGAGCGACTTGCTCTTGGGGTGAGAAATCATCTGAAATCAGTGAATTATACAAAGCTGTCTATTATTCTACTAAATGGGAAAGTGTGTGCTTACCATGGCAACCTGCATCAATTTTGCAGCCGCTGGAAAATACAGGTCCCTTTATTAAAGGAATAATCACTGCAAACAGCGTGCTGAGCCTCGGCTCTGTGGCCACAGGGTGCACGGCACAGCGAGTTGCAGAGCAGCCTTCTGGGCACGAGCAGTTGCCATCAGGTTAAATCCTGCCCTGCTGTATCAAAACATGCACCCGGCAGCTCAGGGGTGATGCGGAGCTGGACTGGCATCGCTGGAGCAGGTGATATAAATTACATGCCTGTCGTGCAATTAACTTTATAAGTGCAGTAAAGACCTCTCTTTGGACCTCTCCTAATTACAGTTGCACAATACAGAGATTTGTGGGACAGGGGACTGCATCTCCCTTGGGGGGTCTGGGACGGCTCTCTGCAGCCAACTCTTCACAGTGACAACTCGACGTGGGGAGCACCAAACCTAACCGAAATCCTAACATTCCCCGTGTAGAGTTGAACCCAGGGAGAGTCAGCATTGTAGAATTGGTCCCTGGAATGTTGGCCACCACGGAGAGTTGTCCCTTTCTGCTCCCCTGGGTGCAGGGGAAAGGGCCCACCTGTCTCTGAAATATGGTGAATATGGCTGAGTGTCTAAACTGCTCCGTTTCCTGCAGATAACTGCTGAAGGAAGACATACCACTGGGTTTGTATGTAGGATGTTTTACTAAATGATCTATGTAATAATAGATAAGTCAAAACTCTGTAATAACTGGCACCAAACAGAACTTGCAGCTTTTATCTGTCTTAAGGGAAGTGCTGCCACTCAAAACTCACGAGTTCTATGTTTTATTTCTCATACAGCATATATGAATGTAAGAGAGTAGATCTTTTTAAATGGGTCACAGAATTATTAAGAAGGTTGGCAGACTTTCCTTGTGGTAGACACGCAGGTATGCAGTGAAGCGGGCTGGGCTGGGAAGCAGGAGCATGGGGCTCTGCTGGGCTCTGTTTGGGTTTGTGTTGCCTTTGCTCGGTGATTTCCTTTTCCATCCTGCATTTAACCCCTGTTTCTGTTTGGAAAATAAGTTCTTTGTAGCAAATATATTATAGATATACACTAGCCACAATGTGTATAATCACAGTAAGCATAATATGGCCCTGTGTGTGCTGAGTAGCTGTAATAGTAATGAGCAGCTTTCCCCCTCTCAGTCTTCGCTCTCTTAGTGTTTTTATTTTTCAGCAGAAACCCTCTTTTGTTCCATTTTCCTTATCGTATTTTCACCCTTTTTGGAGTGTGGAGAATGACTTGCTTTGTAACCAGCTTCATTAGCTACTTGCATGTTGTGTTTCATTACCAACATCCACAGCTGGCTGTGGGTGACAGCACATGGCAGTGGGTGACCGGTGGCCACCCTGGTGTCACTTCACCTTTGGGCAGTGACAGTCACATTGGGGCAGGGAAGTGGAGTCAGGTCAAGATGAGTTGGGCTCGAGGTCTGGGTTTAGTACTAACAGGACATCTGGATACATGGAATGGCTAGTTGTAGCAAAAGCAGAGCTTTATCCTGAAGAAATCCTGGGTTAACATCAGTCGCTGTAGGAAAAGGAGAAAATTGAGCCACAAAAAAAAAAAAAAAAAAAGAAAAAAACCTCTTTGAATTGAAGCAATAGGAAATGAAAATTGCTGAGATATAACGTTGTGTGGGTAGTGGTGCTACCAACCTTGTGCTGCAGTAATTACCTCTATGCATGAAATTTGTGCTCGGCTATGACTGATTTCCCACATCATCTAGTGCCCAGGCTATATTCAATCAGTCCCAGCTGGAGAAAACTATCTTGGATCATTTGGTGAGATTTCACCACAGATGCTACCTTGTGCCTTATGGAATCGCTCAAGAGCTGTACACCCCAAAGCCTCCCTGCCACATGGGTGGAGGTGTGGGAATCATCACCGGAGGTTCCCTGCAGCAATGGGAGTGCTGGCTGCAAGCCAGGGGGGTGCCACATCCTGGGGTGTGCTAAGCACCCGCGCCTGGTGGGAGTTAAAGGTGACGAGCTTCTGGCCCTTCTAGACTCTGCTCTGCTGGGTGTCTGCTGGAGATAGTAGGTTTTGTGGTTGTTCTTGCACTCTTTTATGTGAAAAATGAAAGAGCGAAGAATGTTGGCTGGAAATTTTTGCAAGAAGCCCAAGGAAGGTGGGTGTCTGCATTGCTTGCAAACCAAAATAGGTCAGGCACTTGATTTCCTCTGACTGCTTTGGAAGCTTCGGCTTCATTAAAGAGATGAAGCGGGAGAGTAGCTGGTGTAGAAAGTACAGCAGACGGTGCTGCCTCGTCTGCTCACGCACGTTCTCCACTCAGCTGGTTTAATAGGCGAACTGCTTCTGATCCAGGTGAGGGGCCTCTGGATTTGCCCTGCAAGAGGAACGGCTTTCTCAATTGAACTAACTGTGCCTCTGGATTAGATACAGCTCAATGAGAAGATATAAAGGGGCAGCTCCTGTTTGGGAAGAGGAATTTGGCTAGGAATCTGAAGTCAAAACCATGCATAGTAAGAATTCAGGGAAGGTCAGAGAGGCAGAAATGTTTTTGGGAGCAGTAAGTGAGCTAGTGGAGGGTATAAATACCTTTGGGGAGGGTCTGGCACACTCAGGTGGGTCCTTGGATGGGCACTTTGTTTAGACCAGACTCTCATTGGTTTTCACTCTCTGCATTTACCAGCTAAATTATTTGTGGGACTGGTGATGCTGCTCACCAGCACATTTCAACAGGAGCTGTGTCTTCTTGATGCTCCACTCTGCCTGGCCTTGCTGCCCCTCCTATAGCAGGCTCTGAGAAGCCATCCCTGGGAGAGTGGGGCTGCCGTTTGCCTTGCGGTGCTTGCCAGTTGGCTTCCATGTCCTGCATCTCTTCTGACAGGCAGTGCTTTTGGAGCCACTTTCTGATTAGTTTTGGTCCCTCAGATGCATTGATTTACAGATCTTTCCTCTGCAATACAGCTTTTCTCAATGACAGTCCATGAAGCACATGATAACTCAGCAGCCTAAATTATTCAGGCAAATTGAATGTGTTTAGCTTGTTCTAAACTTTTGTTTCCTCTCAGTGCTGTCAGGAAAACAGGTAGATATGATGCTTGTATCCAACTCATCCTAGTGCCAGGGACACAAACAGCTCAAGTATAATCTGTGTTTTACCTTGTTCATCACTTATTTCTACCTTCAGCCATGCTTTTTCTGGGCACTTTCAGCCCTCACGTAAATGTTTAGCTTGCAGTTAGGGTTGCTCTCCTCTGGTACTCTTATGGGCTCTGGGAAGTCACTTCATCTTGTGGTGGAAACACCCTTGTAAAATCCAAAGAATTTTTTTGTTTCTGTTCCACCCTTTAGCCACGTGTCTTTCTGTGGAAGTATATTCACTCATGCAAATACTTCAACCCATTAGTCATCACTCTAAGATCCGAGAAACCTCACATTAATGAAGGCAAGTAATTACAGTGAACAATTCAACCTGCAGTTCCCTCATCACCTGACCTCTGCTTTGTCAATCTTCCCATTGTTATTGGGTAGATAAGTCCCATTAATTCACTATAAAATCCACACAAGCCTTTCACTGGGCAGACATGCCTTGAAGGGGCCACTGAGCTCTGGTACATCAGGTGGAGTGGAGATGCTTTGTCAATGCAAAAACTGTCCCCTTGCTTTCTGAGGACTGTTCTGTATCAGGAGATTCTGGGTATAGCTGAAGGCATTGGCTTTCACTCTCCAAACATGTGAGATTTAGGACCTTACTCAAATCTTATTGAATCCATCAGGACTCTTTCAGCAGAGACCATGGGGCTTGAAATAGGACACAAGAGAGATGTCATCCTCTGGGGATGTGCTCTGAACTTTGTTGGAGACATCAGACATCTCAGCATGTGTTCAGATGTGAACTCGGGGAGGAAGGTATCTGCTACCAAGCATCTTTGATTCAGTGAACAAGGCACAACTGCAGCTGGAGAATGCCTTGGAAAATTCTAGCTGCAAATGAGACGCATCATTTTAGGAATTAGAATAATTACCCCCTGGAACAGGTTCCCAAAGGATGTGATATATTCTGTATCACTTAGAGTCTTTAAATCACATTTGCATGTTTTTCTTGAAAGCATGCCTAGTCACTCAAAGTGAAGGACTGTGCTTGAGAAGCATGGTGTGACAAAGCTGAGTATTCTGTAGTTTGCAAGGGAGCAGAACACGTAGTCCCCATGGTCCCATGTGGATTTGGCTCTGCAGATCCCTGGAGGAGTGAGTATTGGCATATTCTCGAGGATAAAAGCTCACCACTGTCCTCTTGGCCAGCACCGGCTGCCGTGCAGGAATGTGCAGAACTGAGCAAATAACCACGCTGGGGATGATTCAGGAGTGAACTCCCCCAGACAAAATCTGCCTTCCCTTTCCAAACACACACAATCCCTTCCTTGCTGAATCAAACGTCCCCAGAGACTGAGCAATGCTAGCTGTATCAGTGTTTCCAGGACCTTCCCTCCCACCGCTCCCTAAATGATGAGAGTGTTTTTGAAGACCTCATTTCCTGAACTTTCCCTTTTATCTCTCCAAACAGCAAGTAAATGAGCAGCACTTTAGTTTTCAGTTACTGCTTCTGTACCTGGTGAGCTATCAGAGGCTGTTGACGATGACTTTTCTCTTTTTCATGCTCCTGCCTGCAGGATTTGGGGAGATAATTCATTTGGTCCTGGTGCTTTGTCAACTTTCAGCAGCTGTAATTGCCTAATGATCAGTGCTGATGCTGTTGTTAAGCCTGTTAAAACTTTGTCCTGCTGAACAGCCAGACTATGGCTGTCTCATCATGTTGTGCCTGCTGTGTCGGCTGGGGCTGCCTTTGATGCTCCTTCCTTGGCCCTGGCTTTGGTTGCTGCTTCCTACCTTATCTTAGCTACTGCCAGCACCTGCCGAGAGGGATGGATGCAGCAGGGTGCTACCCATGCTGAGAAACCATGTCAAGGGTACAAAAAACTGAAGAATAACACCATGGAGAGCCAGATGCTTTCCAAGATGAATCTCCTTTTCCTTGCCCTAATGTCTGTGCTGGCCCTGCGGAACCTGGTGCTGGGTGGTGAAGGTGGTCCATCACCCTGAGTCCTGGCAGGATGGGTGGGAAGAGCAATCTGGAGGAGGCTGTCAGTGGTAGGATGTTGCTATATAGCAACCTTCATGCCGTTTTTGTTCTTCCGTCTCTTGGGTGCCTTTCTGCCTTTGTTATCATTTTTGTAGAGCTCTAATTGGTCCCATTTTGTGCTATCACCTTCTTTGCTATGTATCTGAGGTGCCCAACTGGCTGGTGCCGTCGCTTGAAGCTCCCTTCGCTCATCCTCGCCTCTTCCAAGGCTGCTTCTTACTTAATGGCACACACTGAACATTAGTGCATTACCATCCCTTTTCCAAGAACAGTCTCCATCCACTCTTCTCTCGTCCCCCAGTGCCTCATCCAATTTAATTAATTATACTTAGTATATTACGCATCCTGTCAAAGTTTTTCCTTTCCGAGGTTTAATGGTTTTTTAATTCTAATGCATGCTGCATGTGTAAGTGTTTTAGAAATGAGGCGAGCGTGCAGTGGCAAAGAGGCAGCATCACATCTGTGTGCCGCAGACAGTGAGGGTGGATCCCTGTTGAGAGGCTCCAGCAGAATTGCTGCAGGACCACGTTGCCTGCCTTCCCATTGCATCCCTCTTCTTGTACTTGGGATGAAAACCAGGCAGATTCCCACCACAGAGGGACACATTTGAGTTAAACCTACCTGCCCACGGCACATATTGTGATCCTGCTGCAGAAGCGGGCACCTGGCTGGCGGCTCAGCCTCTCCATCGGCTGCGTCTTTCCAGCTGCTTCAGCCCTGTGGTGAACTCCAACGTAATGAACTTGACTCTTCTCCTCGCTCTAACTCTGTCTAAAATTACATGAGTCATTTCAGCATTGCTTTGAAGAAAGGTTTTCTTTAAGGATGTGGTGGGGACTAGACTAATCAAGTAGTGCTGGCTGGGAATGAGACCTATCGCTCTTTATTTCCCAGTGACAGTTAAAAGGTTTGGTCAGAAAAGTGGTTCAGGAGGAATGACTTTGTGGGGTCCTACACCTACTAGCTTTGGATGTTTCCAGATAAAACCTGCTCAGACTAAGAGGGTTGTGAGTTGGTGTTTTTTTTTCCTTGCCTGTCACTGTTGCAAAGTGCTTAGGTTTTGAAAATCCAGCTGGGCTCTGTCTGTCTGTCACACCATCACTGGGAGTAACGATGCTGTGGTGCGATTTAGCTGACAGCCCTGTGAACTGGGGCCAGGAGCCAACGCAATCCAGCCTGACCTTGGGGCAGTGCTGCAGCAGCGCGCCGTGGAGAAATCGGAAATCATTGCAGGCTGTGCAGGCAGGGGTTGGGCTAGAAGCCCACCATGCTCGAGCAGCACTAGAGCAGCCCACCTCGGGGAGCAGGGGCCTCCTGCCACTGGGCAGAAGCATGTGGCAGGACCCCAGGGTGGCATGCAGACTACCTGCATCAGACCCAGCATCAGTCTCCAGGTGCATCAGCTTTACTGGGAGCATCAGCTTTACTGGGAGCCACAAAACCAACTGCTTTCCTTGCAGTACTTACACAGTCATGAAAATGTAGTTATTTAGCGTTCCCATTGCTCAGTCATCTCCCTGCAGCTTTTCAATTTACAGCCCCAGGCAAACTTGAAGGCTCATTTTCCATCTTGCTGTCATGGCTGCAGGGCTGATGGGATGGGATGGAACCCAACCTGCCTTGCTGGTCCTGAGCTTGTCCATGACTTGCAGGTAATGTAGTTTCCCTAGGCTTGTCATGAGGTTTTAGGTTTGCCTTTTGGCCTTACAGTAATTTTATGTGTACATTTATAGACTATGATCACTTTCTTAATTAATGAAGGTAAACTTAATCGTCAGGATGACGTTTCTGTTGAGTTAAAAGGGACAGATTCCCAGGCTCTGGTGCAATGCCATGTTCTCTTCTGGTGGCCACGGGATCAGTCTAACCCACATCTGGCATTTCCCTGACATTGCTGTTATCCCTTGTTGGTGTGGAGCTGGAGCCTTGTTTGAGCCCGTGGTGTAGATCGATGGCTGGGGCAGACAGGAACAGGAGCATCCTTGTGTCGCAGTGAGTCCTGGTGCTGGATCAGACTGTAAGTGCTGTTGGATGCTGGACAACGTAGAACAGCTTTTGCAGACATGTCCCCGTGGTCATGCCTCTGTGCAATTTTCTGGTGCACCCGCCACCCTAGGCCAGCACCTCATCCGGGAACAACCTCCTGCTTCAGCGGAGAGGATCCACCAGTGTGGAAAAGCTCTGTGATAATCCAAATTAACCCCAAAGAGTTCAGGTGGAAAACTGGGGAGGCAATGATGCTGGATTCCAGAATGGAGGAACACAAGGTCAATGTCATGATGAGAGATGGCCTGCAACCAACGCTTTTGGTTTCAAAAAAAAAGAAGAGAAAGAAATGCCTAGCTATCTCTCAATGGTGGGGAACGCCCCATCGTGCTGGGAAGCCTTCCAGCTCCCTCCGCTCTTCAGAGCTGCACACTTTTAAAAAGTACAAAGAGCTTCTCATAGTGTTTTGCCTTGTGGGTACGTCTATGATTAATTCCGTGCAAGCATTACTGGTGCAATAACAATACTGGAGGTCCTAAAACTGAAAAAGGAAACACATTTGGCTCGTACTTCATACACAATCACTTACACTTAAGCTATTGATAGTTGATTGGGATCTGTAGACTGCTGGGCTGGTGCCACTGGGTTTCTGAGCGCGTTCAATGGCTGGAACAGACAGCAAGGCTGTAGGTTTTGGCAAGCTGTAGGTCTCATTAGTCAGGCTGACTGTATCTGACACGAGAGATTCCCATCCACCAAGATGAAGCTCACTTCCCTAGGCTTTGGCTGACATCCCAACAATATTTACATGAAGGACAACAGAGGATCAGTGTTAGATTAAGGCTGTGAGTTTCCAGTAGGCAGACAGTTAAATATTCTATTGAAATACTCTTTTGATTATTTAGATAATAACGAAGTTTATGCATGTCCTTGAGAAATCTAGGGAAAGGCGGTTGTTTTATGCTAAGCATGCAAAGATGTATTTAATCTTGATAATAGGAGTAAATTATGTATCAGCATTTATAACCTCGGCTCCTTTATTTCTCACTTGTTGTGTGGAAACACCAGAAACCTTGCAGGGATGGGAGAGCCATGCTGAGCGGGTGCAGGCAAGGATCGTGTCTGCATCCTCGCTCCTGCCAGCGCCGTGGCCTCCACAGCTCTGCGGGAAGAGGATGAGGATGGGTTGTGCTGCTTCGTCCTGGCCAAGGGAGGTGCCAGGGGAGGCTGCAGTTGTTGGCTGTGAGCCCTCCAAGGGTTGTCCGTCGGTACGGCTGCAGGGAGGGCAGGGATGCTGCTCCCACAGGCGCTGGGCCAGGAGCTGGCCCGCTGCAAGCAGCTGGGAATTGCATCTTATCTCCCTCAACTGTAATTTCTGGTTTGTTGGATTTTTATCAGAATCATCGAGTTGCTATTTTCTGAGCAACGCCTAATTTTGAATGGGACAGGGTAATAATTCGATTTATTGCTGTCATTGGAATTTGGCTGCCTGACTGGTCCCGCATTGCCCTGACAGAATATGTGAATTTGTCTGGTTTGGATTTAACAATAGCAGAGAAAAGTAACCTTTGGATTAATTTGCTTTAGCAACTAAAGTCCCATTAAATGGAAGGCAGCTGGTGTCAAAGGCATAAATGGAGACAAAGTTTTGCTCCCAATTGTGGGAAATGTGTTTAAACAGACTAGAAATGTTTCCATCTCTGCAGGGTATAATATACTCAAATGGTTACATTAACATGAAAAAAATATAAGAAAGAGTGTATTTAGGACAATCCCTCTGTATCCAGTTTTAATGAAATTGAATTCCAGTAATGAAGTCAAAGGGTTGTATTCTGCACTCGTGCAGGCAGCATAGTAACTGCCATTAGCATTAATGGGAGCTGTGCCTATGAATTACAAAGCCATAATGGTTTAAGATGGAAAAGGTCTGCCGGATCCCAGAGCGCTCGCCTCTCTGAGGACCAGATCCTGCATCCCCACTTCAGTTAGGATGTTAATGAGCCCTGTATTGAGAAGTGAGTAGCAGTTTCAGAGGTGAAATCCCACCCCTCCCCGGCTCAGGTGTGGGCACGAGGTTTATGGGCCACTTAAGTCCTCAGAAAAGGATTAATTGGAGTTTAAATTGTGTCTTTGATGGCCTTCTGAAGGGGAATTAATTTTGCCATGTGAATGAGATGGGGATTGGCCCATGGTCCTGGATAACGGGGAGGGTAACTAGCTTTGACCTGCACCCCAGCCCATCCCTGCTGGGTCTGGCTCTGCTGCAGAGCATGGTGTGCCCAAAACTGAGCTCCTCTTGCCCTCCTTCCCGAACCCACCTTCTCATCCCAAATGCTTTGGCATGCCCTGGAAGATGTTTTTCCAGATAAAATCTTTTGCAACCAATCTATCTGTAGCCCTCTGGTGTGTAGTTAGTCATGCACACCAGACGTATTGGTGTGTCTCTCCCCATTCATGATACAAGGACGATTCTGCAGCAGAAAGGGCATTATTAATGGTAATATAGAGCAGAGAAAGAGGTAAATGGGCCAACTTCCCATCTGGTGTAAATCAATATGGGTTCTCAGTGCTTCTTGGGAGCTGTATGTATCTGCAGCAGCCAGGAGCAAGCCCCATCACGTCTCTGTGCTGACCAATGCAGAAGCGCTGCCCGTGAGCTGCATTCAGTCCTGGGTTCTCATCAGCAATTGCCTGATAAATTAATCTAATTCACATCCCTTGTTTTGTTAAAATAATTCCTTGCAGGCATTTGCTTTCTCCAAGCAATGTTGACCTCCTGTGTTGGGACAGACAATCCAGGATTAAAATTACAGCATTTTTTAACTAGCATAAATCCCAAACATTGGCGAAAGAGAGGAAAAGAAAGGCTCGTTGTTGCGGTAAAGACCATTTGTCACTGTCCCTGGTTATTAGTATCCTCCAAGCATTGTGCAAGGGAAGCCACGCCAGGATTACATTTCTGCATAGACTGGAGGTTTCTTATTAGGAAAGACGAAGTAAGCTCTGTAAAAGCCCATAGGTCAAAAATACAATACACTATTCCCCACCTCTTGTTTCTTGATATTATGCTATTATGGAAGATAAAGGAGAGGTGCAGAGTCTTAATTTATAAGCAGATGATGAACCCTGGCTGGGGACTGTTTGTATTTTGCTCGAGCTTATTATTTTATCTGGAGGATAAAGTGGTGGATTGCTGGTGGGGTGGGCCCTGCGGGTGTGCTGAGGGTGCTGGGTGCCGCACGGTGGCTCGGGGACATGCCTCACACCTTGTGGTGCACATTCCTGAGAAAATTAAGGTGCTGGAGTTGAAAAGAAACCCCAAAGCAAAGAAGAGTGTTAAATAATGCAGTTGCGCATTGTCCATGAAAGATGGCTAACCATGAGTAAACAACAGCAGCAATGTTTGATCCCTTCATGTTTACTATTTATTCATATTTATTATTCATAAATTCTGTCACAAATGTTAGGCCTGCACCCCAGTGAGGCATTTGCATTTTATTTTAAGTTTGGTATCTTCCCCCCCACACGGCTTAGTTTTGCGAGCTGAGATTTAATGATTTGCTTTTCCACATCATTCCTGTGCTGGCTCTCCCTGGCTTTCCTCTTCTTGTTTCAGGAAGAGATTTCTAACATGGAAAAGTGATATTTGAATAGATTCCCCTAAGGCAATCAATTTACTTTTAATTTGTCTGGAACTAAGCTTTTCTTTGTTGCAATGAGAAAGGATTGAAACTGCTGTAAAATTTATTAGCTTCCAGGAAGATTTTGAAATGAATTTTTTAATGATCGTGCTGTTTGCTGTACCCAGGAGCAGTGTCATCGTGATTACAGTATAATCATACGGTTGATGAAGAAACACTGAAATGTGGAGATAAAGCCAGGCTCCTGCACAAAGGTACCTCTGGTACCAGCCCAGGTACGGGCACGCGTGCCCTGCCCTGGCACAGGGCTGGGGGCTCAGGGCTGGGGCCGCTTGGCACGATAGTCACCCATACATCCCCTGCCCCATTCATGTCCCAGCCAGGCTGTGATTCTTTCAGTCGCCCTTTTTTTTTTTTCCTTATTTTTCATTTTCAAGCGGTGACTCCGCTCCTTTTCCTTGCTCCCCATGTAATAGCACAAATGAGCTCTACTTACTCACCTCAGCAAAGCTGCTCTGACATGGATTGGATTGAACTGAGTGGCTGTTTGAAAATGGAAACTCCAGGGACTATTGTCATCTCCCAAATTGCACCTTAGATTGTATAACAGCACATGTCATCTGGCCATTTATCAGGAATATTACATTCCCAGGCACTTGCACCTTGCTACGATTTAACTTTGTCTCTTTGGCCAGCGTTGTGATTCCACTGGAGATAATTCAATTGCTCTGAGAGCTGAATGGGCGCCTTGCACACCAGCTTCTTGTTGCTCTGTTGCAAGTACGCAGGCTTTGAATAGGAGACTGAAAGCACTTGTACACCCTGGATGTTTGTTAGTCCTTCCTTTTCATCAGAGAAGATCCTGTGCTGGGAGGAGCTGGAGGGTCTGTTGCTCCAGCACCCACTCGTGACCTCTGCCTGCTCCTCTTGGCTCCCAGATCCCACACATCCAGATCCCACATCTCCCCGCTCTTCTGGACAGAAGATTTTATGGTGGTGTTGGAAAGTGCTGAGGGTGCAGGCAGCAAGGTGCTCAGACCCCTTGATGCTGGGCTGTGCTCAGCCTCAGGAATTTAGGGTGTTTTATGTCACCTCCCTGCTTCTTGTGTCACTGTGCCGTTGTCCCCAGCTCCTGTTCCCTGCAGTGACATGGGCTGTGCATCTGCCTCTGGATGAGCTATGGGTGCTGTCGTCTCTCCCACTGGGTCTTCCAGCAGCTGCTGGTTCTCAGCTGGCTCAGACGCTGCAGACAGTGCGTGGGGTGGCCAAGCTGTGTTATTAGTTGCCTTTGTGCTGATGCCCTGAGGCGCAAGTAGAGCAGGTTTGAATCTTGGACCTCAACATAGGTTTTGCCATACTTGTTGAGGAGCATATTTATTCCAGAGGTGGCTGTTGGTTTGTGTTTTTATTTCATATTTACTATGTTAGAGCTTCTGCTTAGCAATGACACGTTTTTTTCTACCAAGCCTGAGTTCAGGATAACTGCTTGCCTCTTGATGGTGAGGCTTCTGCCAGGACGTTTTGTTCTTGGGGAACATTTTAAAAGCAACTCTCTCCTAGGGTGCTCTGAAATGAGATTCTGGATTTGTGCTGGGTGAAGGCAGACCAGCTGAAAAATGGACATTGCTGCTGTGGGACCTGCACACCTCATGTGCCAGGCTGCATGGCCCCTGCGCTCTCTAGACACCCTGCATGCAGCACAGGTAGCCCTGCACCCTGATTTGCAGTAGGACTCTCCCCACAGGGTGCCCATGAGGTGCTCAGCTCATTAGAGAGCCCAGCCCAGTTCGGGGCGGCTTGCACAGCCCCAGGCATTGGGCTGCTTGGGGATTCCTGGCCAGGATGACATGTTTGCTCTGTGGCTTATGCAGAGCAGCTCCGAAGCTGGGGTGTTGCTCACCCAGTGCTGCTTCTCCATTGTTCCCTGCTCCCTTTACTTCCCGTCAGGGCCCTTTGGGCAGCACTTTCACACCAGCTTCCTTGACCCCCTGCCATCGATGTGCCGGGTGCGGAGGTGGGAAGCTGCCTGTCTTGGCTGCCTGCCACTCGTCATGTCATGAGCGGTGCGGTGGTTGTTATTACTTGGGCTTTGCTCCTTGCATTAAGAACCATTTTTAGTGCAGACAGTAACAGTCGTATTGACTAGGGCAGGTCTAGGGCTGCAAAAGAATTTCCTGTTGTCCTATTTCCAGTTGTTAAAGCAGTAAAAAACAAGACAGAACAGTACAATAAAGAGCCTGTGAATGTGAATGACTATCCTGGGTGCCGTTACGGCCGGGTGAGTCAGACCTAGCTGCAAAGGTCAGCGCCAGGAGTGATGCCGGCGGCTCCGTGCCTGCCTCTGCTTTGGGGCAGCAGCTGCTGCTGCTCCCTGGTGCACAGCAGGATGCGAGGTGATGGCCCTGGGTCAGCCCTCTGGAGAAGTCCAGCCCCCTCTGAGCTTGCCTTTGGGCCTGGATAGCAGAGAGGTACTGTGGTGTTCATTTGTATCATCAGGGCATGCTGGTGGTGTAAAAATAGTGCTTTATGTGAATTACAGGGTTAAGGAGGTGATGGGCGAAGATTCTTGCTCTGCCATGGAGAAGTAGCTGCTGGTCAGGGCTGTGAGCTGGTCCCTGGGTCTACTGCCAGGTCAGGGCTGGTCTGGGGAATGCAGAGTTGTCCCTGGGAGCAAAATGGTTTCTGGTTGTGGGACGTTGTCTCTGCAGCCCAAATCTGAGAGGTGTGGTGGGGACAGGAGCAGGGAGGCAGAATGTGCCGTGAAGGTACTCATTGTCGTCAGGTCTGCAAATGGACCTCTGCCTGTCAGCCCAGCACCCTTCATACTTGTTACATTCCCTTCATAAAATAAAAGACTGAAAGGTATAATTTAATGTAATGCTTTTCATCTCATCTCCTGCCTGCATTTCAGGCTGCTGGCGCGACTTGCAGACGAACATCTTGGTGCCCAAAGTGGCTCACCTCCCCAGCAGATAGGCACTGTGCCAGTGGTCTTTAATTATCAACTCTTAAAGCATGGATCCCTGTCTGTGTTTTGAGGAATATCCACTTGCACTGCAGTAATCAGTGAAGTCCTCGATTTGATTTTGACTGTGAAATGTGCCAGCTTGGAATAGATGGGTAAAGGCAAGATGAACCCACCTGTGCTCCGTCTGGACTGCGGTTTGGCTTGGCTGTGGTGGTCCCATGGATTTGGGGCTGAGCTGTGATGATGGATAGGAAAGGTGAGGAGCAGCAGCTTCCCCCATGCCTTCCTGTGCTGGACCAGCCAGCCCAGCGTGTGCATAGGTCGGGCGTTTCATGTTTGTGGAGAGGCTGAAGTGATGTGTGCTCCAGCAATGCGCCCAAGGTCACACAACACAAGAAATCAGTGTCTCATCGGGGATGAGAACCTAAGATATTTCTGTAGCCCCTCCAGCCATCACCAAGTCCTCTGCTATCACAGCCAGACTACACAACTTTGTATGCCTGTAGCACCCTTTTGAAGTTAAGCTGTGGATAAATAGGCAGACAGCAACACTTTCAGGGCAATTTTTCTTCGTTTTTTTATTTTTTTATTTTGCTCAAGCACTTGAAAGTAACGGAATCGAAGTATAAGAGCATGGGCTTTTAGATCTCAGTGCAGGTTGTTTTGCATGTAAAGCTCAGGCATCTTTTTCTCAAACTGCTGTAAAGGTGGCTGCCGAAACCCAGACCTCCTACACAGCCACCCAGCGCGTGCTCTGCACCACCAGGTAGCTGCTCTGATGTAGAGATAAAGCTTATGTTTTACCCATAGATTTTTAAATTAATTGGCTTCTTCTCCTTTAAAAAATATCCCTTTTTTTTTTGTTGAGGTCTGCCTTTTACTCGTTTATTCTCTGTAAGTGTTAAGCTGCTCATATTTTGGTGCATTGTGTTATGTGCAGAGAATTTTTATCAGCCGCCCTAGTGCTCGAATGTGGTGGAAATACCAATGTGTCTGAGGAGCGGAGGTTATGCACACAGATGTACAAAGCATCAAAATGAATGGTTTGCAGACAGACGGGAAGCAAACCCAGGCTGAGTCTGCACCTTCACAGGCTTCGATCTATCAAACCAGCACTGACGGACCGTGGTCTTGTATGGGTAATTGCATTAGTGCTTTAGCACTGCTTTGTGTGTATAGGTTACGATAAGAAGGAGCTATGTTTTGCATACGGAAAGGTCGTGCTTTATGAGGGCTGGCTGCAATTACACGTTCTTATCAAATGAAGGAAAAGTCATAAACTGAGACTGAAAAGCAGCCGGGAGCCTTTGGTGTTCGATGGGAGCCACAGTAGGATGCTCAGCAAGAGCTCGGAAAGCTGAGGCTCATGGATCTGCTTCCCAGCTTTGCACTTACCGAGCCCATGCATTTCCCTGGGTCCCAGTTTGTCCATCTGCGATGGTGGGATGAGGTCCTGCGGTCCCTTAGGATCAGCTGGCAGCACAGGGATGTACACAAGCACTGGCTACGAGGGTTTGCACATACCTGGAAGCCCTCAGACCCAGGCATGGAAGTTCCTTGGAGAGGGTTAAACCACCACTGCATATTTCAGCCCAGTAAAGTGGTGTCAGGACAGCCCCAAGTTGAGAGAAAGGATATTTATTGCTCTTGTATGAATAAAGCTCCAGCAATGGGAATGACACATTTAATCTTCAGTGGAGTGGACAGTCTTGGAGATTTACAGAGCCTTGGTTGTGCAGGAGGTCAGTGAGGATTAAGCAAAAAGTGAAAACGCACATATACCCACACAAAAAAAAAGCTCCCCTTCTCTCTGCTCCTTTCTCCCCTCTGCAAAAAGTCAGGCTTAAGTGTCATGACAAACCAAGCTTAAAACATGGTGGCTTTTAGCACTGGTTACTAAACCCAGAAAGTGCTGGCTCTAAGCGGTTTGCTACGTGGGACAGACCTGCTGTGATGGATTCACAGCAGTAACTCCTTTCCCCAGGTTGCAGGTTTGGCAGCAGCAGATGACACACAACCTGTTGGAAATTGAACTCCAGTCGTTAGAGCAGCGGAGAAATAAAAGTAAAAGATTCCTTCTTGCGAGCCTTGCTGTAAAAATGATTGCTCTTTGGGATAGGATAACGGCTGCATGTGTGGGAGCGATGGGCAATGCCTGGCTCGGCGGGGGCTCCCCAACCCCGAGCAGGTTCAGGGGGCTGTGGGCACCCCTGGCAGGGCTCATCCCTTCACCATCCCTTGTGTTTTCTCCATGCAGATCAGAACGAAGGATTTCATTGCAGGGAAGAGTGCCGAATCCTGGGCCACTCGGACAGGTGCTGGATGCCCCGCGGCGCAGTCCCCAGCCGCGCCAAGTCCCCTGAGCATGGGAGGAACGTCATCGCCCTCTCCATCGAGGCTAAGGCGGTGGACACGGAGCCTTATGCAGACTGCAGCACAAAAAGGACCTTCGCCACCTTCGGCAAGGAGGGCGGTGAGCCCCTCGCTGACGAGCGGCTCGCCAACCCCAAAGGCAAAAGAACGGTGGACCCGGCCGCCTGCAGCCCCAAGGTGAGCGGCACCGTCCGGGAGGCTGGAAACGGCTGCGAGGCCGTCAGCCCCGTCACCTCGCCCCTCCACCTGAAGAGCCCTTTGTCCGGCAAGCCGGTGGCACCTTACGGCGCCGGGCACTGCCCTGGCAACCGGGAACGGGAGGCCTTTGGGAACAGTGGTCCTTCCCGGCCCATGGAAGCAGAGCCCCGGGGGGCGGACAGCGAGAGTAGCGGGCAGGAGGGCAACCCGCTTCTGCAGGAACGCCGGGAAAAGGACTCGCCCGGCGCCCGGAGACTAAAAGACATCGTCCTCTGAGTGACACCTGATGTGAGAAGGAGGAGGATGAGGGACCGCACGATTCCCAGCGCAGATTGTTTTTATTGCTTACCAATGGTTCACAGATTGCTGTATTTAAAAGCTTTCCCTAAATGTATTGTTTATAAATGAAGCTATCGTTAATGTGACAATCCCACTTGTCTCAACAGGCGGCAGGGGTGTGCAGCCGGAGCAAAGTAGCTGGTGTTTGGCTTTTGCCAGGAGGCGGTGGGTGGCGGGGAGCGGAGGCGAGACCTCCTGGTCCTCAGGAGCGCTCGGTATCCCCTCCTTGGAGTTTATATATTTTTATATCTCAAAGCAAAGATAAATTTTCATTCCTGGAAAGAACTGAACGGCAAATTCTTTATTCGGACATCTTTAATAGTCACGCTGGCAGTTTTGTAGTCTAGACAAAATAGCGGCCACTTCTTGTGTTTGACTGTTCCGAGTGACAGTCCGGTGAGTTTTAATATTCACCCAACACGGGGTTGTTTGTATTTTAAGATGTTGCTATTTTGCTATGGACACCCCTGCATTTATGGATCCTTTTGCTGTCACATGCTTATCTGTACTATTATTGTATTTGATATTGCAAATTACTGTATGTCTAGTGATGGCAAAAGGCTTTCAAGCTTAAAGGAAAAAAAAAAAATCACAATCATCTTAGTTAAACCATGGGGAACCTGCAGTTTTCAGACCCGGTGGAGCAAATGCTTCCTCCAGCACCCACCATCGCCTGCAGCTTCCCCTGGCTGTTCCGGGGCAGCGACAGGGCATTACGGGAAGGCATTTTGGGGAAAATTCTGCCTGGATTGCAATTGTTGGATGCACTGTGCTGAACTTTTTTCCTTATCTGTTTCTTTTGCATAATTACAAGACAATGCATGGAAAAAATTTCCAGAAGTTGTTCGGGTTGGTTTTTTTTTCCCCAGTTCCCAGATTTAGATATCCCCCATCTCCTATCATTTCCAAATCAAAGTGATGGAATTATTTAAGGGATCTAAATTACCTTCTCAATTAGACACACGCTTCCATGTCAGCATTTCCCAGTCATGATTATGCCAAGTGTGTGTGTTTTTGTATGCCACTGTGGCATGGATTTGAGATTCTTCTGATTTCTTTCTATCCCTGCATCATAAAGAAGTGTGGAGTGAGCAATAGTGATGTTAATTTAGGGGCAGACAGGTGATATGTAAAAATGCTACTAATTCAATTAATGTGCCTTCTTAATGGAGAAAAAATTAAAGCAATTCATTATTTTTTCTCATAATTAAGGACTTTTTTGTGTGGGTACAAATTTACTCATATAAAAGTGATTTAAAAATTGAGCTACTTTAATAGCCATTTTGTAGAAGGGAGAGAGGGAAGGGTTTTCATACCTCTCTGCTCTCTTGCAGTGATAAATCCTCAGTGAGGTATGAGTAAGGTAGGAGAATTTCAGTTAGTGTATTATTATTATTATTAACCCTTCGCCAGACAGATTTTCCTACCCTAAATAATGTATCCTAGAATTTAAAGTTGATTATGGAAGGGAAAATGTATAGCTCTTGCCAATGTTTGCTGTACCAGCAAGTTGAAATTAGTGGTTTCTAGAGAAATAGTCTTTCTAAGTCTACATATCATGATAAAATAGTTGTTACTTTGATTTATTTAAATTAAAAATGTCAACAAGAAAACAAGCTCCAGTCATTATTATCCTCAAAATAAAATTAAGCTCCAGCCATTTGTTTCTTCAGGGCAAATTGATCCTGCCTGAAGTTGAGCCAGTCCAAGACAGGTCGGCAGTCAGCCTGTTCCCCCTGCCACTTGCTAGGGCCAGGAATTAGGAAACAACCGACAAAAATGGTCGTTTAATGAAATGTGTGATGCTTCCCTCGCTGTTGTTGATGACTACCTCATTCAGCTCCCATCCCATGCGTTAACCTGATGTCCTGCAACCCTCTGGAAAGCAAACTGGGGATTTTCCCCTCTCCTCTGGAATTTAAGCCCATTTTTCAGGGATATGTTATTTCTGTTCCTGCATTGTTTCCTGCCAGCGTACTGTAACCGCTGTCATTTATTTCTGGTTTTTTCCCCCCACATGTGTGTATTATTGTAACACAAGCAAAGAAGAAAGGGGCTGGCTTGGGACTGTTGGCGTAACTGGATTTTCTGTAACTCTTAGACTGGATTTATTCTGATGTTACCTGTTTTTGTCAACCCTGGGTGTGGTTTGGGGGGAAGCTTTTTGTATGCGTTTGCTGAGCAGCAGATGCCCTGCCTGTCAGATCCTTGTGGCTTCCCAGGGCATCTGGCAGGATGAGATCCAGCTCCCCTCATTGCTCCCCATCCCCCAGGGATAGGGAGTGTGGGTCCTTCCCGTCCCCAGGTGCCCCATCATCATCCCCAGCTGCCCGAAAAATGCTGGCTGTTAATTTCTACTGAGCATTGCCCTCTGCCTGTGGAGCTGCCACCACCAGCCCAGCGTTTTGGATAAAAAATAGATGCTAAGCGAAAAGGAAGAAAGAAAAAAAAAATAGAAACATTTCTCTAATTTACCCAGAGGAAATGTTCCTTGCCACTCTGAATAAAAGCGCAGCTGAGAAGGAATGTGAAATAATTCTGTATTAAAAGGGGGCATTAAAGAGGTCAGTAAACCCTTATGCCTCCAAGAAAATCGTTTAAACACCAGTTTTCTGGGCTGACCCGGGCTGCAGCCAGGGATGCTGAGCGAGGGGCCCTTCCCCAGCATGTCCTTGCTGTGCGGGGCCGAGGGGAGAGCTGGAGAGTGGCCCCAGCTCCACCGCCTCGTCCCTCTCCTGAATATTTTGCTACTCCTGTCACTGTCCCTCTGTGTCACTTGAGATGAGTTCAGGGCTCCTGGGCAAATCACATTCTGTCTTGTGGTTTTTTTTTCCTAGTTGCATCAAAACTGGCCATGCAAAAACGTTCAGGGCTTCAGGGCAGGTGGGGCTTTTACTGGGAGGGTTCCAGATGTAATTATTGTGCTCTTTAATAACTTAAACCTGTGCCCAGATTTGGTTTAGGAAAAATTGCTGGGATATGTTCATTTCCTTCAGGCAAGCTTGCTCCGGTCTCCTTTTTATCCAGGGAGCAGCAGCCACCTATGTCTCTCCCTGAGCCTGATGAGGACCCCATCTAGAGCAGCCCTGGGGCTGGGGAGCAGAAAGAGGGTGAACCCCCTCTGTGCTGGCCCAGGGACCCCCAGCCATTCCCACTCTCGAGGCTGCCAGGCTGCGCTGGGATGGATGATGGAGGCTGGGGACAATGACCGACGGCTGGAAAAATACCCCCCGAGCACCATCCTGCTGAGGTTGTTGCCGTTCCCTGTTTGTTGTGAAGCTAGAGGTGGCCTGTGGATCACACGTTGTGCAGAAGTGAATTCCTTTTTTTTTGTTTTCAAATAGGAAACAAGTTGCTTTTGTAAAGAACACACTGTCTGATGAATATGTTGAAGTTATTCTTGGGGGGAAAAGAAATCTAATTATGAATGGAAACACTTTTTGTCTGTCATTGGGGAAAATCGGTGATCTTGTTGCTACAGCTGCTTTTGCAGCTATGGGTGATCTCTGATCCAACCTGTGAGTTGTGGTACCCATCGGGGAGAAGCCCAGCCGACCCCGCTGCAAGCACTGCTGAGACAGATCCTTTATCGGCATCAGCTGATGTTCAGCTGATCTAAGCTGGGATATGATCTTCAAACACACCTAACGCAAACTGGTTTCCAGCAGCACGCACCTCCTTGCAGAGTTGCAGGTACAAGCCACGGGTCTCGCACCGTAACAGTGGGAAGAGCTGGCGGCGGCACCGTCGCTGCTCGCCTGCCGCGGGACTGAGCGCGGTACGTCTCGTCGTGGTGTCTCCGTTGCCGAGTATATGAAGAATAAATTGTTGTATATGCTGATATGTATGTTATGTACATTTTCACAGTGATTGAATCATTGTAAACAACAAAATGGAAAAAGGAAAAAAAAAAGAATCACCATTCTGTCTATTTTATGAAGATGATAAAGCAGCTTTATTAAATTATTACAATTCTGTTTCAAAATGGTGTACCTGCCACACTGGGTTTTTTTCATCTGATGAGAACTTTGTTTTCCACCTAAATGTGATTTTCTTTTCTCTGCTTTGAGCATCTAATGCATTTTAGTATTAAAGCAACTATTGAATAAAATGGAAAGTAAGTGTTTGGTTAAATAAGCTTAAGTGGGTTTGCTTTGATGGACTCCAGGTGCTGGTCCTGCAGAAGCCAGCACATGTCTGGGCATCCACATTGTCCTCTGGCTGCCACTGCAGCCCTTTCCCCATCTGCTTTGGCCACCAAGAGGTTGCAAATAGGCAGAGCTTTCCTGGGCTTGAGCAGGTAACTCACTGGGGCAGGCAGGCTCGGAGCCCCTCGTCTCACCCCATGAAGCTGGGTGCTGTGCTGGTCCATTGCATTGCAAGGCACGAGTAAGAAACACCTCCAAGAAATGCTCACTGCTCCACTGAGGTCTGGTAGAGACTTGTTTTCCCCCGCCTTTTCAGAAGGGCACTTTGGAGGCTCTCAGAAGAAGGTGAGGAGCATCCACTGCCTCTGAATTAATGGTCCGCTCTTATGCATGGAGCATCCGAGTGCTTTGTAGCCTGCTGAGCTACATGTCCTCCCCAAATCGCCTCTGCTCATTCAGTGGCTCAGCCGAGGAGACTCCGAGGTGGAACTAGAAGGAGGGCAGTGACATGAGGTGGGAAGATGCTTGAGCTGCATGCCTGAGCATCGCCCCACGCTGCCGGCACACACAGCGAGTGGGAGGTAGCAGGATTTAACCACACCTGGTTGCTCCCCACTTCCACTGTGACCCCACGATGAAGGCTCCAGCAACACAGTGGGGTCTGGCTGATGCCCCGGCTCAGCTCCAGCCCAGGTGTGTGTCAGCAGGAGCACCTTGAGCAACGGTTTGCAGCCAGGCCTGGTTACACCCTCGTCGGCAAGGTGTTCTGCAGGTGGGTAAGAGGAGGAGATAAAGCAGGCTGTGGAGGGGAGGCTGCTGGTGGTTGGGGTTTCCAGGGCTTGCTCTGCCTGGGCTGGTTTGCAGCCTGGTGCTGCTGCAGAGCGATGCCTGAGCCTGAGGAGGCAGCAAGCTGTGCTCAGTATCAGCCAGTTGCGTGCCCTGCCTGGACTGGGACCCCCTGCTAGAGCCGGGACACCCTGGGCTTCTCTTCCAGGTGAGAACTGACCTTGTCTGTGTGGGGAATGACCCTGGTGAGCTGCCCTTGGGCACAAACTGTGGGAGGTAGAGGAAGGAGGGCAGTGCCTGCAGGGCTGCCTGGCTGCAGCAGGTAAAGCCTGTGCCCAGGGGTCAGGTGTGGGAGCTGAAATAGGGCTGAAATCTCCCCAGAGGGAGAACTCCGCTTGCAGCATCCCAGACTAGCTCTCGCCTGGCTCACTGACAGAACCTACCAGGACCCTGCAGGCCCTGTGCTCTCTCCTCATTTAATAAACCTCTAACCCCAGTGGGTGCGCCGTGCTGGCTGTGGGCTCCTGCTTGCAGCAAGCTGGGGTCTCAGAGATGTCAGGTCAGTGATGTGTCCTCAACGTGCTCCCTGGCCAGCTGTCGCCATCCTCAGTCCCCCCCGGCACACCCCAAAGAGCTGCAGCGTCTCCTCTGCTGAGACAGCAGCAGGAATGGTGGCATTGAATTTTGCATAAATAACAGTGCCAGGAAGAGCTGAGGTGGGCGGCAGGAGGGAGAGAGATTGAGAGTCTGCTGCAGATAAAAAAAAGGATCCTTCTTTCGAGCGTACCTGTCTGGAAATGCTGCTGGCCCATAGGGATGTGCTAAATCTTATTGTTTGTCAAGCTTCCTTGCACAGAGGGCCAGATCCTGAGCTGAAGTAAACCCCGGTGAGGTCCTTGGGGCTGGGCTGGCTGTGGCCAGGCAGGTCTCTCCCCTGCACTGCTGCACTGCAGGCTTTGGTCTGTGCCACATGTGACTGATAAATGGGGGCGGTTGGTCCAGAGATCTAGATGCTGCAGGTGGACTCAGCTCCCCAGGGAGCTTCTGCCCCATTCCAAGAATGTCCCTGACCTGGAGGGACAGAGCCTGCTACCCCGAGCTCCCCAGCATCCTGGGACTGTGCCAGTGGCTGCCTGTCCCTGCTCTCCTCTGGGAGAGAGCTCCTGGGGTGCTGTGCTTCACCCTAAGGTGCAGAGTCCCCCACCCTGCTGAGCCTCTAACTGCGATGAGGGACTCAGCCGTGAAGACTGGCTCAGTGAAGCCAGAGAGAGAATAAATTAGCAAAGAAAGCAGCCAGCCCTCGCTGGGCAAGGTTCAGAGCTGGTTCATAGACATGGATCTCATTTCTGTTTCTTCTGGACAATATTTTATATTGTATTTGATGTTAAACTCGAATATCTAAATAGAGCCAAATTGGATTAACAAGCACTGAATTATCATACACTTTGATTGGTAAGCCCATAAAGACAAGAACAAATAAATTGGTGAGATCAAAGGCCTGAATGAACAGATGAAAAAAAATTACATATATTGCTGTTTAAAGCAGAATGGCTCTGCAAATACAGAGTATTCAGGGCAGGGATGTGGGGAGCAAAGGTCCCTGTCCTGCGTTTCTCTTGCTTGTGGATCCGAGCTCTGTTCCTGTGTTGTAGAGCCAGTGGGAAAAGGTGCAGGGCTGCCTGCCTGCTATGTGGCTGCCTGCAGTTGCTCGCCTTGGGCAGACACCGGAGTCCAACTTCCCCGGCAGCCCCAACGGGCCTTCCACTTGTTTAACTTGCATCTGTTTTTTTTTTTTTTTGTTTTGTGTTGTTGTCCTTTTCTTTTGAACGTGATGTAACAGAGCGTCCCCAAAGAGCCATCAGAGAACAAACACAGGCAGGTGTACAATTATAGAGCTCACCTCTGCTGCCGTGCAGCCTGCGCGGCTCCCTCCTCGCTCCCAGCCTGCGGGGACGGGAACGGGCTGCAGCACGAAGGGTGAATTTTTGGGGACAAACTCTGGGCTTTAGGGTATATTGTTGGCGAGGGGGTCTGAGCAGCTTCTGTGGGGGCACGGCTGGTAGCTACTGTGCTAGCAGTGTGATCGGTCATTGCCATGCAGTGTATAAAAAACCCACCCTAGCTAAACACCTCCACGGCACTGACTGAGAAAGCTCTGTTGTGGCACTTCCCATTAATACCGATAAAAAATTGAGACACGTGGCAAACAATATTAACCCCATCACTGATCAAGCTTAAAAGCTTTTCCCAAGAAAAATTGCCTCCGGATTGCAGTTAAATAATAGGCAGGGGGATTGCTGCCTGCAGAAGCTTCTGCTGCGGGTCCTGTGTTGCTTCCAAGGCTATGGAAGGTGGAAGGGATGGTAGCGGAAGGTCAAAGGCAAACACAAGGCTCATCCCTTGCGAGGCTTTAGGATGAAAGAAACTTAAAGTGGCCTCGGTGCTTTACGGGGAGATGGTGCTGGAGCAGAGCAGCAACCTTGGCAGGGACCAGTCAGTACTGCCCGAGGGTGATGGATTGTCTTCCAAGGCCAAAATAAAAAGGAATTACGATAATAGAACCTCTGAGAGAGAAGCTCAGTGCAAGGGTTTCCTGCTTCCCGGACAGGAGGGGTGGGGGTTGCTTGGTGGGAACTCATGTCCCTCCAATGTGGAGGCAGCTGGGGTAGAGGAGCCCTGCACCCCTGGGACAAGGGTCTCCAGTGTGGCTTCGCTCTCCTGCTGTGGCAGAACTGGTTTCCTTGTTCCAAGCCTTCCCCATCTTGCTCCTCGGCCCCTTTTGCAGGTGGCTCTCCTGCACATGCAGGTGGATGCTGTATCGCCAGCATATTTCACCCTCTCCCATCACTTGGGGCAGGCTTAGCAGACATGAGCCCCCAGCACGCTGAACCCGCTCGGCCACCACAGGGCTGAGGCAGCTGCCCAGGGCAGGGGCCACCCGGGAAGGACCAGGAGTGGGCTGGGGACCACAGGGTTGGGGACCACAACAGCTCCATCCTGGCCCTGCTATGAGGAAGCCCTCTGCTGCTCTGCTCCCTTAGTGCCCATGAGGAGAGCAGACAGAGGCGGGGTTGTTTTGACTGGAAGAGGAAAAAAGAGCAAACAACATTCTCCAGGTTCTTTTCTAGCTCTCTTTTTTTTTTTTTTTTTTTTTTTAACTTTCCTGATAAGGAAAGAACCCTTTTTTTTTTTTTTTTAAACTCCCTTCTCTGACTCTGCTGCTCACTGGCTCAAAGGCTGTTCTCTATCTATTTGATTCTCTGTAAAATTGATCTTATTCTCTTTGGAAGAGTTAGGTTTAAATCACAGGATGAAATCCTGGCCCAAGTGAATCAATATCAAATCTCCTATCAACCTCAGCTTGGGGTGGAGATTTTGGCCATGGGGCCATTCCTCAGTTCCCAGTGAGAAATGTCATCTGTTGGAGAACATTTTTGTCCTCAGCTAGCAAGCCCTTCCCAAGGTGTCTAGTAGAGCATGTTGCTCTTGCTGTCCTTCTGCTCCAGTCCCATCCACTTGTGCTTATGATCAAGGTGAAGGCTGAAGTCTCCTGCTCTAAATTTTGGTGGAAAACCTCCAATCCACCTTCCAGTGACCTCCCTAGTGCTCCTCTGGCTCGCTCCCTGCCTCTGTTGGGAAGGAGCTCATAGGCACGAAGGTTTAGTGCAGTATTGGCTGGCCTGCTTGAGTAGGGCAAGAAATGTGAGCTCTGGCTGTCTGCATCATCCCTCCTCCATCATTTGTTCTGGCATTCAAACCCTGGCACAGCTTTGCATCTTTCTGTGCCTCTTCCCTGGCCCCCACGGCACGGGGAAGCTGCCCAATGCTGTCACCCACAGCTGTGCTGGGGGCTCCAGTGCAGTGCTCCCCGGGGCGGGGGGGAGGGGGGCAAAACCTCATGTTTTTGCTTCCTATTTCCATAGCAACCACATCTCGCCTCCCAGGCTGGACACCCTGAGTGCCTGACAGAGCCATGGGCAGGATGCAGCCCCTCGTGGGGCAAGGGTTGTGCTGGCTCCCCTCCACTTGGGGTGGCCCTGGTAGCTGCAGTGATGGAAGCAGGGTCCCCCCTCTACCGAGACATCCCCAAGGCGGCTGCATCCCCCTTCTTGCTTCCAGCGGTGCGAGGTTCCCCTGAGGCAGACGGTACAGCAAAGCTGTGTCTTTATCGGAGGATACCGGTAGCGTTCAGCTGCTTTTGAAGTCTCCAAAGAGAGCTGGGATATTTCTTGATCTGCTCTTAAATAAGTCATTGCCACTGCTGTTAAGTTGCATTAAGCACCGGAAGATGCTGGGTGCGCGGGGAGAGGCGAGCACAGCTTGGCACGCCGGGGCGGCAGCCTGCCTGCGCGGGGTACACAGCCGCGGGGTATGGCCTCGGGAACAGACTTTGGGGTATTAAATATTTTATGTGCAAAGTTTATTTTAGTCTGAGTCAGAACAGAACTGCCGTTCCTCCAGAATGATGCTGATCGCAGGAACAACCTTGGATGGTTTTGTGTTGGTTTTGCACCTTGATTTCTCTTGGTGCTGCGGCAATTTCGGTTCCGTGTCAGCCCCAGCCCCACATCCACATAGAGGACTGTGCAGTTTGTGCTTAAGCCCTGCCTGCCACCCCCAGAGCTGCTCTCTGGTCCTGCCTTCATACACATCTACACATAGGTGTAGAGGCACCTCATCCCTTTCAAAGGGACTGAGAAACAGATGTCTTGCTGGTTTGGCTTGAACATTTGAGGGTTTGTACCCAGATATCTTTTTTTTTTTAGCTGGTTCTTTGCTTACACATGGCCATAGGAAGAAGGGGTTTTTGCAGAAGGATGAATTGGTAGCTGGTGTCTGGGAGGTATTCAGAGTTAACAGAAACATTGACAGGTCAGATTGTGTTTCTTAAATGCTACTTTTTTGCTTTTGCTCATTCCCTTTGGATCCTCCACCAGCAGCACCTTTAGCATTTATCTCATTCGAGTCCTCTAAGCAAATCTTATCTCTACATTTATTGCATCTATGGGAATAGTAATTTTCAAGTCAGCTTTCACATTACTCCATATTTGTTACTACTCCTCTGTCAAGGGAAAACCTGGCTCGTTATTAGTTCTCTGCCTGATACAAAACATTTAATTTGAACAGAAACCACCGAGAGAGATACATATTGCTTTTCATAACCAAAGTGTCAACATCTTGACCAGACTGTAGCTGAAGCAATCTTTACCATATGGTGGATTTATATACTTTAACTTCACATCTGCATCCCCGCTGCCTCTCCTTTCATTTCAGAGATGCTGTGCTGGTGATAAAAGGTGCTGTCTGCTTGTCCTTCCTCAACACAATCACAAAAGGACCTCTCAGCAGATAAGGAACTAAACCAGCTATACAATAGATGTGGCTTCCCACTGGCTTTCTACTCAATAGCTTTCTGCTATGCAGTAAAAAAAAAAAAAAAATAGAGGAAGAAGAAAAAAAAGAATAGCAATGAAGGGAGCATGTGTGGGGAAAATAAGCCCCTGTAAATCCCAGGGAGGGCACGGCTGCAGAACATACAGGGAATACTGACTAGAACTGGGCTGAAACAAAATAAAACTGTTTTTTTCTGTATTCCTGTTAAGTGGGATGCTATGGACAGCTTAACTGAAGCCTGCAAAGCATCCAGACTTGATTTTTAGGAAAAAAAATGGACCTATAGTAGTGTAGGGGTTTATTACAATATAATGCAAAAATGTATTAAACACTGTTGAAGGTTGGTAGGAATAGGTTGTATGAAGTTCCTAGTGTAAAAGCTCATTCAAAGCCAGCGCAGTCAAAAAGCACCTGTATCTGCCACCAAACAGCAGGCAAAGGTTTTGCACAAGCCACCACTGAACTGGGGTCGGGACTGTGCTGGTGGCGGTCAAGAGTGCTCAAAACATTGCTTCTGTTTTCTGCTTGCTCAGGCACTACCTGCCCTGCCTCCCATCCAAGATAATGGCTCAGTGCTGGTCCCAAAGCCTCCACTGCTTCTCCCCATCCCCGGCTGGCCTTTGAAGGAGGTAAGGACCTTCATTTCATGAAATGTGCAGTGAGCATCAGTTTTCCTCCTGGCAGCTTAATTTCTTGGCATGCCTCAAAATTGGCTGCAAATGCCCATTGTATTGAGGATATAGAGTCTCTGCCACCAGCTCTTTCCCCTTCTCACCTGGGCTGGCTCAGAGCCCCTACCTGTGAATGGGAGAAATGGGGCTCCCACCCCACCTCTGCACTGCGCTTCCACAATGGACATTTTAAGCCTTGCTTCTTCTTTGACTCTTGCCTCTCTCTTTTTCTACCCTTGGGGCCTCAAGTCTTGCCCACATCTGCCTTCCCATGCCTCTTTCCACATTCCCAGTATCTTTTATGGAGCCTGCAGACTTTGCTGGGGTGCAAGGAAGAATAGGGTTGGTCTCTGTGAGTGGCACGTGCCCTAAACTCCTGCCTCAGCAGTTTGCATGCTGCATTGGATTTTATTGTATTGCTTTAATGGGAAGTCATGCAGCCCTGAACCCCAAATATACAGCTTTGTAAGAGTAGTGGCTGGAAGAATCCGCAGATAATTCAGTCCTGCCTCTCTTAAGTGAAATAGGATGTTAATACAATACAGCGGAGAATCGCTAATACAATCCTATTTTTATACTAGCACTTTCATGTCATATTAGAAGAAGATTCGACTTTTAGATCTTTTTTAGCAATTTAGCACAGTGAGGATTTCATTATCCTGACAGAACTATTGACAAAAAGAAACACATTAGAATTGGGAGGATAATGGTCCTTGGGAAGAGGAAATTTTTGCAAGGCTTTTCATTTAAAACTGGACTGGACAAAGTAACAGGCACTGTGCAGTGGGGAATAATCCTGCATTAGCAAAGGGGTGGACTAGATGACCTTTTAAGTCTTGTCACAGACTAATAGAAGTCGAAGATGGAAGAGACTTTTAGGTCACATCAAACGTTTCTTCCAACCAAGTGCAAGACTATTTCTTGATATATTTGATGGTGTTTTTTTCCCACTTCTAAAAGTTCCAAGTCATGAAGCTTTCTCTCCTAAGGAGTCTTTTTCACACTATTTCGCCCAGTAAGTGTGCGCTTAACTTTGCGCGCTAACATTAATTCCCCTGAATTTAAGTCTTTGCAGGATTTAACAACTTTAATTGGATTACTCACAGTCTGCAAAATTAAGCACATGCATAAGGCTTTGCAAGAGAGAGGTTTAACAGATCTTAGCATTAAGTTTTTCTCACTTTTCCACCTTAATCTTTATTTTACTTCACAGTCCTCTCACCTTCCCCTTGCCTGGTTCAGCTCAACCTCTCCTCCTTCTTCCTCCTGATGTGCAGACAGTTCTCACCTTCCCTGACATCGGTGATGCAGGCTACGCCAACCTCTCCTCACCAGACGGACGGTGACTCTGCAAGCATGCGAGAGATGGGGAACTGCATCACCACCGGCTACGTGGCTTCTGGCACCACATCTAAATTGAGTTTGCTCTTGCAGCACTGAGCAATTTAAGCCCTTTCCCCCCCCCTCGCCTGCTATGGAGCAAGAAGAGAAAGTGTGGAGATGCAGCCCAGGACGGCGGCATCACCAGCAAGGCAATCTGGCGAGGTGGTGAACCTCGCTTGCTGAGGCTCTGTGACAAGAGGAGGAGAAACTTTCCCATTCCATCTGCTCCCAGCCTTCTTGACTAGGTACCCGCTTTCCACGCCGAGAGCAGATGTTCCTGCTGGAAATAGGCTTCCCTTCTGAAGTTGGAGCCATCACTTTGCATTAGAGCCTGCAAGCCTGCTTTCTGCCTTATAGTGCTTTCCCCGCTGACAGAGTGTGAGGCACAAAACATTTTAAATGAAGATCTTTACAATTGTGAACATGCTGCAATAAATATTAATGCTAACTTGTTAAATGGCGAATCAGCAATTTATATAATGGCTGGGGATGCCTCTCCTTAAGTGACACGTGGTGGCTGGGTGTTGCTCTGTGTTTCCCAGCCTTAGATCACCACTGCTTTTTGGAGAGGGGTGTTGCTTTGGGACATGGTCCCTAATGATGTTGTGCTGCGTTTGCCACCTTAGGGACAAGTGATTTGCAGGGAGGGCTTGAAGCCCAGGCTGCTCCAGCCAGCTTCAGGAGGATGCCAGACATGCTGGGCATTTCTCTGTATGAACCGCCCCCAGGTATTCATGGGTTGCCCTGCAAAGCCTGTTTCAGCCTAGTGTCCTGGACTGAATTCCTTCTTCCTCTGTTTAATCATATCGAAGGGAGAGACAAGACCCTCGCACACCTCAGTGCTGAGAGGTGCAGGTGAGCATTGCTAGAGTTGTCTTGATTGCTGAATGAAAAGCACCTCAGAAGTGTGACCTATTGCTATGAATTAACATATTACATTAATATGATGGAGGTCTGAATAGGCTGATCAAAGCAAATGCTCAGTTTCTGTTGTTTCCTTGGTGGGCTGGGGTGTTATTTAAAGGCTTGACCCAGCTCCAGCCCAGCTCTCCGGCTGCCTCTTGCCTTACGAACAGCTGCCTATTGTCCAGGCAGGAGGTGGATTTTCGGCAGAGACAAAGGCAAGACAAGTTCCTTTTTCCGTTTTTAAGCTTGAGTTCATCCAGAGGAGACGATTTACTTGTCTTTGTTGTTTCCAGCATCATTCATCCCTTCTGTTTGTGCTCTGTAGAGGCTGAGCCTGGGATATCATCTGAAAGAAGTTTCTCTTTCAGGATCTTTGATGTTAGGTTTGTTATATGTATATTTGAAAAGTACTTCTGCAATGACAAAGCTCAGTACTACTCCTGCTGGGCTGATGTGTGTGTGAACTGTGCCAGCGAGTGGCAGTGATTAATCCAATGGCACCATATGCTTTTGCTGCTGCATGGCTCGCAGTGTGGACAAAGCAGCAGGTTGGATTGAAATCAGTGACAAAGGGGATGGAGTAGTTTTCCTTGTCTGTGGGTTGGGAGTGGCTTTTGGGAGGCACTGGTGTGAGCCCCGTGCCTGCAGCTCAAGGAAGGGTATCCTGCCCAGGCTGTTGGGGTTCTCTCCTGCTCTGTTCTGCTGGGGGAACTTCCAGCCCGAGGTGCCCACTGGGGCCAGTCTGGCCAAGGTATGTGGAACTCATCCCCAGGTTCTGCTCCAGATGAGCCTACGCTCTGAGCCACGAGGATGGGCTGACTTGTTGCGTGTTATACTGATTTCACAAAAAAGCTCCATGTCCTCTGCAGGTAGCTACCCCCAACCAGGAGGGCTTGGTTGATGCCTGGATCTAACCCATCACTCAAACACCTGCCCTGCAGTGCACAGCTGGATTACTTGCAGGCTCCTGCCAGGGTGCCATTGACTCTAGGTTTGCTCTTTAGCACCTTCCCACCCACAAGCAGAGCACAAGGGTGGCTGTGCCAGCCCAGCCCAGCTCTATGCTCAGCCTCCAACTCCAACCAGCAGCATTCCTTGGGGAAAAGGTCTCAGAAGCAAAGGCTGAGTTCTGCCATGGCAGAACCTGCTGGCTTCCAGCAGTGAGGGGCATGGGGATGCCCAAAATGGGGATGGCAGCCAGGCTGCTGGGCTTGGCAGCCAGCTGATCTGCTCCCCTATTTGTATGTCAGGTCTCTTCAGAATTAGATTTTGTTCTTGGCCACCACAACAAGTGGTGGTAATAAACTGCATCAAGTAATTCTGTTCTGCATGTAAAAGGGTTTCCTTTTTTTCCAGCTTAAAATTACTACCTAATAATTTCATATGCCCAAAGATGGGAATGTCATTAAGTAATTTGCAGGGTGTTCTCTTTGCCACAGCCTGTGGTGCCGTAAAAGCCCTGATGCCCATGGGGACATGCTGAATGCACCAAGCAGGCAGAGGTGACCTGGCATGTGGCCCTGCCAGCCTCCACATGGCTGTTAGAAGGGGCTGAAATCTAGTTTTGTTTGCTAGATGCTACATAAATAAAATCCAGATCTGTCACATTTGCTGCTAATTGGCTTGCAAAGGCTGCTTGTTTGAATTGTGGAGCTCTCACAGAAATGAGTGACCTTTGGCAGTGCTAATGTTTCCCATGAAATCTCTGAAGTCCTGTAAGTTCCCTCATCCCTGCTGAGAAAACCTGCTGAGAGTAGCTGCTCCTCTGCTCTCCCATGCCTTCCCCTGCACTCGGCTCCACTTTCACTACACATGACAGGAAAGCTGCTTCATCACAACTGGTTAATCAACGAGCAGCAGAAATCCAGCACTCAGAGACGTTAAGAAAGGGCAAGGGACGCAATGCATCAGCTCTTTTGGTGGCTTACAGCCTGTTTCTGATTCAGGGCGCTGGCACATCTGCAGATGCTTCCCAGGCCAGGCTCTGCCCTGGAGAGAAGCAAATATTTCCCTGCAGGAGAAAATCCTAGCATGATTTGGATGGGGATTTGCAGAGGATCCTGATGTGACTGGCAGCTGGGACAGTGCTCAGCTCCATCACCACTCAGCCTCGCGGCAGAGCCAGCTGCACTGCTCAGTGCGAGGACTGATGCTTGCTGCCTCTGGAGCAGCCCAGCCAGCTATAAGCTTTTCTCCTGTGCTCTGTCACCCGCGTGGGGCTGTGTTTTGCAGGTTTATGTTTTCTGCTGGTTTGGCTGCTCAGCCTGGCTCAGGACGCCCCAGCAGCCAAGCTGCGTGGGGTGATGGATGAAGCAGGACAGCACCCTAAACCTGCCCTGCACTGAATGGCTTAGAGCTCAGCAAGATGATGCCATTTCCCTAGCAAGATCCTTAGCTATTCCTCGCCCATCCATCCTCACAGCATCTCTTATTATTATTCCTTTATTCGTATTGATTTTAGTTCACCGGAACCTGAACGGCTTTGTGTGTAAATTGTTGGAGAGCCTGGCTCGCCTTTCTGTGTGGCTCTGTCTGATTTGAGGTGTAATCCCCAAAACAAAATCCCCCCTGGGAGGTCAAGCGCTTCAGCCTGGCTCATTGTCACCAAACACCTCTGGGCTCTGCTGCAGGCAGGGGGTTTTGGGGGATGCCTGCTCAGCCCTGCTATTTGTGCTCTCAGTTACTTGCTTAACCATGGTGATTTACACGGCAACCTGATGAGGCCTGGCATTTTGGTACCTTCATGCATTAAGCAGCATCAGCTCCCGTGTAATTTAATTGTCTGTGTTTTAAACATAAATCAGCAACCTATGGGCTGGAGCAAAGCAATCCCCTCACTGGGTTTGGAGGCTGCTCCTGCTGAGTGCATCTCCAGTGAGACATGGCTAATCCTGGTGCCCCTGCTCCCCAGGGATGTGCTGCGGAGAAAATGTAGGGTGATTCATTTGGATCATCCTCCCCTTTGGGGGGTTGGATTTGGGTCGCATCAGAGAAGCTGGAGCCCCGAGTTCTGTGAGTGGTGGGATTGGTGAGATTCAGTTCCCGCATCCCTCCTAGGAGCAGGCTCTGCAGCCAAGGCTGCCTTTCCCAAAGCTCCTAGGAGCCTGATGCCTTGAGGATTCCCCTTTCAGTTAGTTTTCTCTGAAATTGGCCAAAGGGCTTAGAATTCATTATGCGCTGTGACTAATAGTTGTGACTCAACCAGCTTCATTTCCTGAGGAAATTGGGCTGACCGCCTGCCCCCCTGCCGCCTCGCTGCATGTTTTCCGTCCCATCAGACCTTCCTGGATCAGCTCTGGTGGAGAGCTGCTCCTCGGCAAGGCTTTGATCACCCAGAGCCAAGTGTCTGGGTGGGTGGCGAAAGGATGTTTGGGTTTTGCTGCCTTTTCTTTCTGCAGCATCTCCCTAGTTTGAAGAGGGTGAGAATGCTCATGCCCACCAGCTTCTTCCTCTGGGGCCCTGGAATTTGGTATGAGGGATAAAGTGTTAACAGTGTGGGAATGGGAATGGGAACTAGGAGATGTTAATGGGCTGGGGAGGGCTGCCTTCCCCTTCATGCAGTCTTGCTGATAGCAGGAGATTTCTGCTGACAAATTCCGACTGCCACAGCTGTGTCCCTGCTAGTGATGGTGGGAAGCGCGTGCCAATGTCCTTGTGGGCAGCTGGCCCTGCTGTCCTTTCCTTCCCCAGCAGGACTCTGCGCTGGCCAAGGCCAATAGTTCTTGTTGTGGCCAAGGCCAGGGATGAGCTGCATCTCCCCACCACGTCCCTGGGCTGTGGGGGGCAAACAGGGCGATGATCTGCTGGGCAGGTCACAGCTGCAGACTGAGCAAGCCAAGGTAGTGTTTTTCCCAGGTCTCCTGCTGCCCACGCTGCAGTCCCCTGTCTGTCATGCCTGTGGTCCCCTATCAGGCACTGCAAGCTTGGGAGGCGGGGGCGCTAAGCTTGGACCTTCTATTTTGGCCACCCTAGCAGCCTCCTTCACTTCTCTTGTGCTCCCTGCAGCCTTTCCCACACCTCTGACCAGCCACCTCCAGCCCTCTAGAATATAGGACCAGCAAATGTCAGTGCACGTGTGTTTCATCTTTAAAAATGTTTTGCTGTTCTTTTTCTCTCTTCTGCAAAGCATTTTTCAGGCTCTTTGGAGTGTACTAATCCTCCCATGCAGGGTAAATCAAGAACCAGAGGGAGGTAAAAAATAAACCTTACACTGCCAGGTCTTACCAGATGTGTGCTGTGGTACCTGTTATATTTCTACTAGGTTGGAACTACAGCAATAAGTAGCTTCCTTATAGCAGCTTTTTGTATGCCTTTTTGTATGCAAGTGCTCCTTGTAATGTAAAGCAGCTTTCCAGCACCACTTAAGTCCTGCAGTAGTACAGTATCTGCACAGACTTTTCCAGGTGGGAAGTGGCTGGAAGGGTCGCATTGCAAAGCCAGCCGCAGCCTGGGCAGCAGCAGCATCAGCCTGCCAGACAAGGCTAACTCGGCATGGAGCCTGGCTCTGCAGGCAACAGGAGCTGTGCTTTTTGGTAGGAGAAATGTGTTGATTCAATTGCTATAGTTAATTCAGCTCTGCGATTTTTGCCTGAGGTGGCTGGTATTTCAGGACGCATCAGGTGAGGCACAATGAACCAAGCTGTGACCTGCAGGCATTTGCACAAACAAGTTAGTGGGCTGGGGCCAGAAGGGCTCAGGTTAGCTGGGAGCGATTTATTCCCTTAGCTATGTTCACAGTCTGCAGGCTTGAATAGATAGTTATTTATTTTGTTATCCTGGTTTTATGTCCATGGAGAGACTTGTCTCTGTCCTGGACATAGAATAGCACAGGAGCATGTGGCTTGTGACAAGCGGTGTCACTCGGTCTCCTGCCACTGGCTGGAGGTGGCTTCTGTGCATGAGAACAGTCCTGTGGTGCAAAACCTCTTCTTGCTGTGGCTCTGCTTGGGTGCTGGCTGAGTTCCTCCTTGGTGGCACCCAGGAGGCTGCTCCCTGTGGGAAGGCAATGCAAACTGGGGCTGCTTTGCACCCCAAGGTGTGCAGGTGGTTCTCCCAGAGAAGCAGAGGTGGCTCTGGCAGGGAGCAGGGTGTATACGGGGCAGCTGGCTGTGGCTCGGCAGAGTCCTGCTGAAGCATGTGGGCATGAGGCACTTGCTTACAGCAGAATTATCCCTGCTGGCAGCTGGGCTGGAGTCCCTGCAGCCTCGTGGAGTCACCATTACAGCAGAAAGAGGTAGCGCTGAGTTTTGTACAGATGCTAATGGCTCTGGACACTTCAAGAATGATATAGAAACTGCATCCCTCTGACAGACGTGCTGCCGACTGTACTTACAGCATGTTGTGCTGAGACTTGGCTGCTACTGAGAGATGCTGTGAGTCCATTCTGAGCTCTGATGTGCATCCTCTGTGTCTCACTGCCTGCCCGTGTTGGAGCCATCTCCCAGCTGCAACCTTTGCTGCTTGTGTGGGGCCTCCTGCAGCTCATGGGATCGCAGGGGGGGAGGTGAGCTTGGCCACCGCACGTGGTCCGGCTACTGCCCAGTGACTGGGTGCAGCCGCTGGGGCCGGTGAGGGAAGGTGCAAGCCACGCTCACCACCTTTCTCATCAAGGAGCTCCTCTATAATTTACGAGAAGCCTCTACTGTATGAATATTTCCCATAATGAGCGATAGGCTCATTTACACACTTTTCCTCTGCTGTGCTTGTTTTATTTGGTTTGCTTTTAGCATGAGAGATCCACTCTTTGCCTCCGATCCAGTCTTGCTCTGCCCCCACCCTGTACTCCTGGCCCGGGCAAGCTGCATCCCTGCCTCTTTGTTGGCTCCTTTCAGAGGTCGGAGCCCACATCGCCTGGCGCGGGCGGCTTGGGGCAGGGAGAGCAACAAAGGGAAGCAAAGAATCCCTCTTCAAAAGGCTGGGGAGGAAGGCAGGTGGTCAGTGAGCGTTAGGCAGGAAGACAAAGAGCCAGGAACAATGGGAGCTCCGTGCAGCACAAACATTCGCCCCTCTCATTATCCGTCCTTCGCCCAGATGAGTCACACGAGGCTGAACTCTTCATCTCCAGAGTCAGACAGGGGAGGAATGGGTGGAGGTAAAGAACCGGGCACTCAGAGCACAGCCAGCATCAGTCATGCGAGTGCTGGGGCCACCTCCAGTGGCAGCTGGAGAAAGCCACGGGCTGCAAGGATGGCACGAACCCTGATGGCCCTTGCTCAGCAGCAAAGCCAAGAGGCAAGGAGCTCCTTAGGGACACCCTATGGTTGCCATGAGGGAGTTTGTAACTCTTAATATCTCTCAAATAGTGCTGGTGGATGCATGCAGCCTGAGGAGCAGGCCCCCGGTGAGAGGAGTCAAGGTGCACTTTAAGCATTTCGCTTGGAAATCTCTCTGAGAATCTCCTGTCCTCAAAGGGACCATGCTAAGCTGCTTCTAGGATGGAGAAACGTGTGCCTTTTGAAAGATGACACTGTCAGGAATAAAGTAGAGGAAAATAAACCTCTTAGCCAGATCAGCAGGTCAGGCATTGGCTGCCAGCAAATACAGAGCTAATGACTAGATTCTTGTGATGTACCAGGCATAGCTATTCCAGGGACTTGCCAGTAAGCGGATGGAGGGCAGGGGCAAGTTTTATCTTAGCACGCTCATATTTAAAGGTGCTACTCTGTGATTATGTAATTTTCTCCAGCTTTTTCCATTCATCTGTCTCTCTGTGATGAGCATCTGTTTGTGTCAGAACAAGGGGTTGTTGACTGCACTTGAGCAGAGCTGCTTTGACCTGCACTTCACAATGCACAAAGGCTTTTCTCTATGATGATTAGCTCTGTGCTGCAATATTAAAACTCTTTCTTCCTCCTTACGTGCCTTGTACAAGGTCTGTTAGGTGGGGAGCTTCAAAGGACCTGCTGGTGGGTCCTGTTGCTGTCTAGCTCAGATCTGTTGCTGCCCTCGTTCCTCCTGGAGTAGGAAACCATTTGATACGTTATGACTCCATCAGGAATCTGCAGAGGGAGAAGAGGCACAGGAAAAGATTATCACTTGAAACTAATTGTCATAGACTGTGCAGTGCTTTTCCTGGTGAGATTAGACATTTATCAGGGTGGTGGCAATGCCATGAGTTAGTGGAGCATGTAAGCAAAGGTTCAGGAGGAGATGTGAAGGTGCTATAGGAGGCATAGGGTCACCAGGACTCTCCTCTCTGCCTGTTCTGCTGCTGGCTGTGGCTCTCCTCCATCCTGCAGAACAGCAGTTGTCGGTCCTTCTCAGTGCTGGACAGCTGAATTGGCTGGAGAAGGAACCCAGAAGCTCACAGACTGTGAAGGTAAAGTGTTCAGTAGCTGGAGGTCTTTCAGAGCTATTTCATGGGCTCTCCCATAGATGGAGATAGTATTTTTCCTACGTGTGAAAACATTGATTTCATATTGTTTGGGAGTCAGCTTTCTGGAAACATTTGGGAAGTGTCTTGTATGATGCCAAACGTCTTTGGGTTTTCCCACTATCGTCTTAGCTCCAGAGCATGGGGTGACCATGGATTGAGGTCCCACTGGGCAGAAGCACTTGCTGAATCTAGAGTTGAGCTTTGACACAGCTTTTGGACTTGCATAGCACACAGAGCAAACGTGCAGGCACAGTGACCTCTCAGAGACCGCTCTTCTCCCACTTATGCGTGACCAGAGAATTAGTCTCGTCTCTTCCCAACACTTTTGGTAGGATCTGAGAAAAAGATTCTTCCCCCCGCCCCTTTTCTCTGATAATTAAATAAATAAATAGAACCCTTGAGCAAATGAAATGTCATTTCACATTCAGGCAAATACATTTGGGTTAGAAATCTAGGTCAGAATGTAAATTATCTTGTTGCCTTCTTGAAGGTGAAGTCCCTGAAATGCTCTCAATTTAACTGAAATTGGGGATTTCCCAGTTTTTGCAAGCACTTTATTTTTCCTTCTAATGAATACAAGGAAAAAAACTTTCCTGAAACTGCCAGGGGATACAATCTATCTCGAATGGCTGTAATATTGTATAATAAAATAAACCTCAACAATAAAAGCCTTATGCTCTTAGAGCCTGTATTTTGAGCATGACATGTAGAGTGTTAAATTTGGTGGAAAATCTGACCAGAAGTCAGAAAATCAACTGCATTTTTTCAAGACTGCTGCCTGACAAAGAGACCTTTATTTTTGTGCCATAGAGAAGGACCCAAGGATACTCCCCACACAGGGCTAGGGATACAGCAGGGCACAGCACATCAGCTGGTGGCTCCTCCCCATGCTGAGGTGTGAGGATCAGGGCCAAATGTGTGGAAAGATGGAAATGTGTTTTTATTTCTCAGTGCTCCTCTCCCATGCCCTGGACGCTGTTTTCCCCTTGCCCTGCTGAAGTGGTTCCAGCTCTCCTGGCTCAGCTGGATATGACCCTCCAGGTGAAGCTGTGGCAGAGGCAGTGATTCCTTGCACAGGAGGATGATGTGAATTCTTGTATTTGATAGGAAAAGAAAAACTCCCAGTACTACGCTGGGGCTGCAACCATTTGTACAGCAAAAACCACATTAGGACTGTAAATTATTTGTAGGAAAGTACAACCAGCAACACCAGCCGCAATCGGTTCTGAGGAATTCAATGACAGGAGCTCTGTGCTCTCATTGCCCCCTCCCTTCTCTTATTCAGGGAATTAAATCCTTGAGTGTTTCTATTTACCACACAGTCAGTGTTTGTTTGTCTCAGTGTTAACATTTCCTTTCTTTTTTTTGTCTTTAATCAGCTGCAATTATTCAGTTATATTCATGGCTAGCACTAAAACAAAAATAGGTGCATTATGAATATTAAATTTCTGCAAGCAAAGCCCTGAATTACATGATTTGTGTGCTCGGTGTACGTAGGTTTTTCTGCTTGGAGTATACAATGAACCATATTTTTCCCCTTCCCTTCTCTTTCATTTTCTGAGGAGCAGTGTGAGCCCTTAAGGGAAAGGCCAAGGAAAGAGAGACAGGGAAATTTTGGGTGCTTCCAGAGCATCACTATGAGGTGCTATTCCTGCAGAGTCTGCAGAGGGGAGTCTGAAAAGAAGATCTTTAAATGGCACATCTGGATTGCAACAGGGAGAGGCAGGGCAGTGGGTAAAGCCAGAATTAGACACTAGTTTTTTCTTTCTCTTCTTCTGCCTCAGAGTCCTTAGGGTTTCTTGAAGGGAAGCTGGGAGTCGATGCCACAGCCTGATGAACCTGCCGTTGCTCATATCCTGCGTCTTGTCTGGATGAGTGGTTCTTTACATTTTTAATGGTATTTTGTATTGCTTTTCTTGTAGTGCTCCTGGATATTTTGCAATACGCATCTTTGTGGGTGGATGCAATGAATCAATAGCGAATAATAATCTAAGTCTGGAGGGAACAGAGTCTGCAAAGCAACTCACTGTTCACACTTGCTGGAAGTGTGATGAGAAATCACCAGGATAAGGCCGAGTAAAAGAAAATGACCTGGGAGAAGCACAAGAAGGTAATCCAATCTCTGAAAATGAAAATAGATTTTTCTTTAAGTACTATGTAAAATTATACATTTAATTCTTTTCCTTATAGTATCAAACCTTACAGCAGATTGTGCTATAGCAGCTTCCTTGCCGCTCCTGCCATCTGATTCTCAGTAACCAGGATGTCTTAGTGACTTGTTTTTCTCAGTAGTGCTGTAGTTTTCTATCTAGTTCCTTAAAGGATTGGATTTGAGAGGCTTTTAAATCACACCAGTCACCTGTGAGTTTTCCGTTTAAGCCCTGCAGGTTGTCTAAAGGGGAAGGCTGCTGTCCTTAGCCTGGCTCTGTACAGCCCTTGACACAAACTTATTCCCAAGGCTGTACTTTCCTTCACCATTCCCCCTTAGGCTGAAGATGGACTGAGCCTCTCAGGCTGCTGTGCCCTGATGAATGTCCCTGGTGTAAATAAACTCTGTTACAGGGGCTCGAGCCAATGTCCATGTTTGTCCCTGCTCCCTCCTGCTGCCCACTCTACAGCTGGGACGAATTGTCTCAATCTATCACAATTACAAAGACACTTGAACTAAATAACTTCGTAAAGATCCACTGGGAGAATTCATTGGTTTGAGACCTTAGAAATGGATTTTATTTACAGTGCCTAGAGAATCATCGAAAGGAGGTGAGCTGGGCCATGGCTGTGCTCGGCGACAGCTGCCTGCACTGTCTGAGCTGCCTCCACAGCCCTTGCCACCTGCAAGTCTTCATGGAAAGGTATTAAACAACACACCAGTGCATGTAGGAGGGTGGAGGGATGTTTAACCCACCTTTGCTGCGAATAAAGGGATAGGAGGGATTTTATGTCTTAGGAGAATTTGATGGTCGTTCCTCTGTCCTGGGCAAAGTTTTCACAGCCTGTTTCGTACCCAGACTGTCCAACCCATTTTCAAAACCAATGTTAGCATCGGAGGACTTGCTGGAGATAGGATCCAGTTACAGCAGCATAACAAATTACCTCTTGTCAGCTGAACCGTGATAGCCGAGTACGGATGTGCTTTAACTCTGTGATCTTTCACTGACATTTAAACTAAGCTGTTTTAAGGATTTAAGAGCAGTCATAACAGGTCATAGCAAAGGGCCAGCCAGCCTGAGCTGCTGGCCCTGGGAGGGGCTTTGGCCAAAGCCCTGGGAAGTGTGTAGGAAGAGGCAAACTTGCTCCACTGCCTCCCTGGGGCTCCCGCCGCCCCCAGCACTGTGGTGGGGCTGAGAGGCTGGGTTGGGATGGGATGCTTCAGCCCATAAGGGAATTTTCTCCTACTCATTTCCTTTCTTTTCTTGAGGTCAAGTAAATTTTTATCATCTGCAAAATCCTATGGTGAGATATTTCAAAGCTTAACCCCATGGTGGGCTTCGGAAAGTTTGCTGGTGTATTTTTTTGCGGTCCATGGATCATGGCAGCTGTGGTTTGGGATGTACCTACCTGACAGTTCCTGTGCTTCCGTGTCCCAGCACGGGCTCAGCAGAGGTGATGCTCCTAAGTCCCACACATTTTTGTGCCTAAACAGTGTGTATCCCAGGAGGCTTTATCTACCAAGTTAGGACCAGCAAACACTAGGTAAGTACAGTTAGATGCCTGTTCCCTCCCCGCTATGTGTATTTAGATGTATCACTGCCTGCTACCATGGGTGTACTGGGCAGAACACAGACTGACCTTGCTCAGGCTCTGCTTTTGCTGCTAAGCATCCATGTAGAGTGCCACATATAAGGAATAATCATTTGTAAAAAATTATGTGAGTGCTAGCAAATTAATAAATCCTTCTTATTTAGTGCTGTCTGAGGGAATGTGCCCTGAACGCCTGCAACTTGTCATTCTCTGGAAGGCAGTTGTGACCGCTCTGTCGGGGATAACACTTGTTCCAAGTACTAAATGCCAATTTGGCTCCCTTCGTTCATTCTCATTTTACTATAGTTAACTGTCTCTCTGCTGAATGTTGCTGCAGTGGTGAATTTGGGCGCTGGCAGGGTCCTGGCTTTGCCATGAAGGGGCTGGTCCTGCTAGGTCGGCTGTTGGTGTTCGTGTGAACCGCTGCGTTGGCTCTGTCAGATGGACCTTCCTTCCCTTGCTAATTTAAATATGATAATCTTCGTTTAGCTACTGCATGTAAATCCCTAATATCGTAAGTTTGATTGCCTCTCCGGCAGTTTAAAGGATTATATCTGGGTTATTTTTAGCCCAGATCATTTTCCTGATCTAATTTACAGGCTATGCCCAGAAGGAGCTGTAGGCAGATGGGCAGCAGGGAGAAGCCGTGGGGGCTGAGCATCCCAAGGCGACACTGCCTCCGGTGCTGGGGGGTGGAAGAGGGAACTTGCAAGGCATAGGCTCAGTATTTCCATCTCATGAGGAGTGGTGAGTTGCATCACTGCAGCACAGCTGGGCCTGTGGAGGTGGAGTTAGTGCTGCAAAGTAGTTGCCCATCTTCTGATGAGTTTGAGGAAAAAACCCTGCTTTTTTCCACCATCCTCTCCAACCAAGTTTAGGACAGACGGGAGGTGCAGAGCACACTTTCTCATCTCTACCTGCCTCTTTAGCACCTGTGCTTGCTCCTTCACCTCCAGCTAGCTGCCACAAGGTCCTCAGGCTGTCTCCTCCCTGCTAGCCCAAGGAAGAGCATTATCTCCTGTGCTTCAAAGACAGCATCAGCGGCACAGCAAGCCCCCTTGCTCTTTTCACTGGCGGATTTAGCTAATGCTTTCTCCAATCCATTTTGCTTCCCGCTGCTTAATGTGGATTTTTATCCCCATATCGCCAGCCCATTTAGGGTGTGCAGCCCTCTGCCAGCCTGGAGGCATTTCAACCCTGCTAGCAGCCTGTCCACACTGAGGGCGCCTTAGGGGCTGAGGCAGAACCAAGGGTGCTGAGCGCCAGGCGTGTGTGTTTTGGGACACAACTCCACAGCCAAGAGAAGGAGTTAAAATAAAATTAGTATTTTATGGCACGTTTAGGCTCCAGTGACCCTGCTTGTCCCTCCCTTGTGCCTGTACATCCTGGGGTGGGGCTGGATGGAGAGCCCACGGAGGAGAGGCAGCATGGCAGGACCAGCTGTGCCATCAGTCTGAGCAATGGCTCTCAGGCTGGTGAGGCTTCCCTGGTGATGGAGCAGGAGGTCTGGATTCATCAGTCATGTCACATTACATTATGTGATGCAAAGCAACGTGGCATGACTGATGCAACCCAACGTTAAATGTCATAGAGCAATGGATCAGCTCAAGGCTACGGTAATTTTATGTGCCCATTTAATCTGGTATTTAAAAACAAACACTCATAGCAATCTGCATCACACGCTACATTTTGCAAAATTGAGCAGCAAATCTGTACCAAGCAAATTATATAATTCTGTCATCTCTCAGCTTTATCTACATGTGTGTAAATTCTACAGTCGGGTTTAATATTGGTGCTCTGACTTCTCACACCATGAGCATCACCAGGGAGGACCTCGTGGAGTTGTTGCAGGCTACCCAGTGATGAGGTCTCCACTCTTCAATCGGTACTAGAGGCAGGAACTGGGGCCACTCTGCTTTTCACTGCTGACGCTGGGGCTGCCGCTCTTGCCATCTGCAGATGGAGCAGCCCCTGCCACTGTTCACTTCAGGTAAATCTGTCGGGGTGGTTTAGATCAGCCATTTACACTCTAACACTGAAGATGAAGGGTTGTGCCTGAAGCTCATTTTGGGCATGTTTGCCTGAGCTACAACAGGCACAGGCATGGAGGCTGAGGCTCTGCCCTCACCCCCGGCACAGCTGCACCCACAGCTGTCTGCAGCTGCACAGAAATTCAGTGCTTCCCACTCCCTTATGGCCTCCAAATGCATCTGCTGCCTGGCCTCTCCTCTCCATGGCTCAGACTCCTCTGCAGACTCAGCTTTGCCATGTCTTTCAAAGCCTTTTGGGGTTTTGAAAGGGAAAAGCTTCCCCCTGTTGTTCTTCCTCCCAGCCCTGTGTCTGTGTGGCCTTGTTCTGGCTCTGCTTGGAGGAAAAAAAAAAGTCCCTTCAGCATTTGCTTACCCCAGCCCAAATGAGCGTAGCACTTTGACATGAGCTGAATTTTAAACAGGTATGCAAGAGTTGTCCTGGGATGCTTTCCCAGATCAAACCAGGCCAGACGTCTCCAGCGCAGAGACCATTCCTCCTTTTAATGGCCAGAGCAACAATAACAGTAATTAATGTTTCCCCGGCCCGTCATAGCAGCATCAGATTTTACGACCAAAAGAAGTGCTTCAGTCCTTTTGCCTTACTGGGCTCCTCTCCTGTGTCCCAGCGCTTGGACAGGAGGGCAGTAGCTCTGTGTGTGGGTTCCCAACCTGCTGGGCAGTGCTCCAGTGGCAAGGAATGCTGCTTCTCCTTAAAGAAGACATAAGAAGGAAAAAAACCAACATCAAACTGAACCAAAGGAACAGAGCCCACGCTGCACCACGGCCAGGTTTGCCTGGATGCTTTCTGGTGGTGGATGTCGTTGCATCTATCCCTGTGGGTCTCTGCTTGCCCCATCCCTGGCAGGTCTCACGGTTTGGGTGTTTGCTGAGCTTTGCAGGGCTCGTGTTTGCATTTGCAAACCCCACGTGCCAATGCATCCCCTTTCTGACTAGAACTGCCTCACTGAGGTGTGGAAGGAAACAGACCTGGCAGAGCATGAACTTCCCCATCAAAATATCTCCTCTCAGAGGCTGGGTGATCCCAAAGCGCTGGGGCTTGGTCAGCAGAGCTCACTGCAACACAAACCAGAGCAAGTGGCAGAGACCGTGGCCGGGTCAGGTACAGATGCTGCTTTGCATGCTGTCTGCTGAGCTGGGATTCTGTGTTTATGTGCACTGTAGTTGTTGCTCAGACCTTTCCAAGGGGGGGTCTGTGTTTTGCAGCATTTGCTAATATTGCTGTGTTGAGCCAGGATTTTTTTTCCCTTTAATTTCTGGAGCTGACTGGAAGCGTGCAGCCAGGTACAGATCCAGAGCAGGACTGGAGCAAGCCATTTCGGAGCAGCTTTGCAGCAGCTGGCAGCACAGCCAGACGATGTAGCTGTCTGCAGGGTGTGTGCTCAGCAAACCCATCTCCAGGGCTCTGGAGGTGGGTGAAAACAGGTAGATGCTTGCAGCCTCGGAAGTCTGTTTTTACATCTTGAATCAGAAACATGCAATGAAAAATTCATATTTTGGTTCAGATCTTATTTTTGGCTCAAGATCAGAAAAAAATGTTAAGTGGGGAATCTAATGTGCATTTATATTTGCGTAACTCCCTAGCAGTGGAACTGCTTTGTGTCTTATACAGCTCATGCCAAAGTGAAGGATTTGCTCTTTCATTTTCAGCCTGGGGTGAAATTTTACAGTTGAGATTATAGGATCCTGAAAATAATTGTTGCCCCAACCTTAACTCTTACATTATAAATGGGGATGCATCATACTCAGCATGACTGGGAATTACAGAAATTAAGGATGAAAAAGACCTCATCTTCCAGCCAGTGTAGGATTATTTTGTACAGTGCGTTTCATTTTTTAAAGTGTTCTCTCTTTCATAGATGATGACCATTTTCCTTCAGAGCAGTGCTGCTAATGAATGCCTCCATTTCAAGTGAGATGCAACAGCAGTATCTTCATGCTGCTCTTCTCCATAAAGGAAAAAAAAGCTATTTCTTTACTGTGCACTGATATTTTTCTGGTCCAGGGAACCGAGAGATATTGAGGGCTGAGATGGAAGCTGAGGTTTGTATTTCAAGGGCTAGCTGGACACCGGGGCTGCTGGAATGCAGCCAGCGGGGTGGTCATTGCTTGTGCCCTGGGAGCGGGAGGTGCTGGCACCTGGGCAAGGACTCTGCACCGGTGACAGCATGTGAGGCTGGGGGTAAAGGGTCTCTGGAAACGTCCTGGACCTTCTCCTCTCATTGCCCCTGCTTGCCCAGCCGTCCTCTCTCCTCCATCCCCATGTGCTGGACTTGGAGCAGCAACACCAGGACTGTCCCCACTGGGTCCCCACCATCCTACTGGGACAGCACCAGAGGATGCAGAACCACAGCTCTAATGACATTGGTTTTCCTCCCAAAGCCCATTAGGCCAGATTTCTGTGGTGGAAAGAATAACTGAAAGTGCTAAAAGTGAAGTTTTCTTTCTGTGCTTTTCTCTCTTTCCTCATCCAGGCTGGCTCCTTTCCACCCTCCTTCCACTTCTCTTTGTTGTCACTAAAAAGATTAAACTTGTTTGACCGGGTTCTGAGTCAGCACAGTTGTAAGGGGAAGATGAATGAGGCTCTTTAACCCTGCTTATCCCTCCAAATGCCCTCCTCATGGAAAGAAACACAGACATGTATGCTCCAGGAAACACTGGTTTTAATGTTCCTTTTATTTTTAAGTCATTCTTTTCTCCAGTCTTATTTCTACTTCTGTCAGATAATGGGTCTGCTCTCACTCCTGCTGCTCTCTGTGCTGAACCTTTCTCTGCTTTTCCATGCTGAAAGGGCTCTCCCTTTCTTCTGGATCTTCTGCAGTAAGCCAGAGCAGGATGCATGATCCCGAAAGGGCAAAGTGGCTTTGTTCTCTTTTGTCCCCAAAACCTTTCCCCTCTCAGCCCAACTCTTGCATCTTGATCCTTTTTTCCCTCAGTCCTCAGAGGAGGCTACTTTCAAAACCCTTTTATCCCAGCAGTAAAAATCAGAAGCTTGAAGAGAAATCTGAAAGATGATGCAGAGAGATGGGGCTTAGACCCGTAGAGGGCATGTTTAGGAAGGAACGAGGTGCTCTTGAGTAGTGAGAGAAACCATTGACCTTAGCACTTATGCCTCCTGGTGAACAACTGTGTGGTTAGACTTAACAAGTCCTGTCAGTCCATTTCCCGTGACTGGCCTTGTGTTTGGCACTGAGCCCCATGCACCCACATCATGTGGTTTGCAGCCACCGCAAGCACCGACAACACCTGCCGACACACCAGCATCCTATCACTTGAAGCCCTTTGTGCTGCAGGCAGCATCCCCCTTTGCCAGCACCTGAACCCAATCAAAGAGCATCTTTGTGCCCATTGAGATGAATCCCAAGGCAGAATGAAACTTCAGGGCAGGATTTCAATCCCCAGCCATGCTAATTGCTCCCAGAGTTTCTCTTTTGTTTGACAGCCTGTCCCTAAAGCCCACTCAGCTCCAGGAAATTTCTTAAGCTGAAGGCTCGGGAGAGGTAAATATTTTCCCATTTTCTGTTTGGGGGATAAACAGAAGTAAATGGTGCATCCATAATCCTGGATTCTGCTTTACAAATGCCTTGTGGTGGTACAGTATGTCATTCATATAAGTGACTTTTACAATGAAAAATCCCATCTAAGCCTGACCTTTCACATTCTAGAACATAATAGACTGTGCAACCAAATAGCATCTTCCTGGAAGGGACACCAGTGAACTGGAATATTAGTTCTGTAAGAGGACATTTGAATTCTGAAAAACCATTCGTCAGAAGTTGAGTTTCTAACTGTGGGTCAAGGGCAAGTTTCACAGGCAGCACAGGACAGGGAGGATGACCCCAGCCTGCTGAAACCATGGCTGGTGCAGACAAGCACCTTCCCTGGGTGACAGTGATTTGAATTTGGGAACAAGTCTACTGAGAGCAACCTCTTCAGAGATCTCTGCTTATCTCCCAGTGAGCAGTAGGAAGAAAGAGCAAAGATGGTGAATGAGGTAGAAACAATATCTGCTTTCCACAGCAATTGCTGGATTATGATGGAGTATTTTGCCTTGAATGTATGGGATGGAATGGGATGGTAAGGGATGGGATGGGACAGGACAAGATGGAATGAGCTGGTATGAGATGGTATGAGATGGTATGGGACAGCATCTTATTATTGCTCTCCAGCACCTGCTCCTTGTCCTGCCTCTGCCCCAGCTGCAGAGCAGGAGAGGTGGCTCACACAGGTGGGTCTATTTCCAGCCCAACAATTAATTATTGCTGCTGTTTCCCCCGTGGGGCTCTCTGTGCAACAGCTCCCCATGTTGGCTGGCAAGGCTGCTAATTCCCCCCATTCCTGCTGACTCGCAAGGCCACTGCGGCTGCTACTTGAAGCATTTATGTTAATACACTATCAGGCAGCCACATCCCATGGCTTATCATTTTCATCAAGTCTTGGTTTTATGGTTGAAAGGAATTACTTTCAAAAGACCATTACCACCTCCCTGTTTCTCATGGCCTTATGCCTACCTGCTGTTAAGCTTTTATAAAGGCATATTTTTTTTTTATGTAAAGCTCATAAAAGCTGCTAGTCAAGTCCCATGCTTGAGTCCACTTCCCTCACTCGCTGCCTGGGACTCCGAGTTGGGCAGCAACAATCCTGGCTGATGCTGCTGGGAAGCTGGGCGGTGGAGGACAGAGTGACCACCTCTCCTCTAGAGAACCTACGGCTCTGCAGGGGTATGTGATGATGCCAGTGCAGAGTTAGAGCAAGAACACTTCTTATAAGGATGCCTCGGGTCCTTTTCAAGGAGAACAAGGGGACACAGGTATGCTTGGCCATCTCCAGGCACAGCAAGAGGGCAGGATGGTGGCAGCCCTGAAACTCTGCAGTTCTTTTCATCCCTAGCACAAGTTTCAATACCTCCTTTACCTAGGGAACTTGTCCTCTCTTTGCAACCAAACTCCTTGCTGCTGTTGTAGGTAGATGGTTTCTGCCTCTCAGGCTGCAGAATGAGCTCTGGGGCTGGGGCAGGCAGTTTCTCGTTTAGCACTCCTGCCACATTCACTGCTGCTTCATTTTTTATTTTTCTGCTGGCTAGTTTAAAAGGGGCACGCAGCTAGTCACAGCGCCTGATAGTCACTTGCCAGTAACATAAAAACTCTTATGCACCAATACATCAATCAGCGTTATGTGTCAGCCTTGACTACTGCATTCAGCTTCCATCACCCAAACAAAATCACACTGTAGCAGTCGCAGAGGAGGCTAATACCGATGACTGGAGGCATGGCTGGGCATACAAAGCACGGGTGGGTTGCTGGGTGGCCAAGCTGGCTGCTGGAGCAGGGAAGGGAAAGCCCAGGAGATGCAGGGTGCAGGCTGTGACAGGGTTTATCAAGTCCAGCTGGGCTGATGTGGTGGCTGGGGAAGGGCCAGGGTGCCCTGCATGCTCGCTGCCCCTTGAAGGGCCACGGCACCCTGTGGCTTCACAGCCCAAAGGTGCCTGAGGTCCTAGACAGGACCAGCCAGGGTGAGCAGCATGTGCAGCTCCCCCAGCCTCTTGCCATTAGCCTCCATGCCCGCTCCTCCTCTTTGCATCCAATTAGAATAATTTTAGCTAATTAAAAGGAGGTAATGAATTTCAAGAGATGCAATGTGTTCTCTCCCGATCTCTCCTTCCACCAAGGCTGTTGGAGCTACCTTGGGACAGTTATTCCTTATTAGCATCTTTTGCAAGCCCAGATGCCTGTCTTGCTCCTGGGCAGTGAGTGCGGCCGTGGCCTTGCAGGTCCTGGCGAGGGCAAACACTGCTCTTTGCAGGGCTGAGCGCCTGGGGAGCCCATGCAGCCTGTGCTGGGCCAGGCAGGCACAACCAGCAACAAAAGCTAAGGTATGACTTGGATTAAATGAGCATGAAAACTTAAATGTTACTGGGGGCCAGTCCCCAGGCCCTTGGCAAACTGCCAATATGATGCTCAGTGTCTGCATCCCTCTGGCTGTTGGAGTGGAGAAAAAATCCGGCGAGGTGCTCCCTGGGGAGCTCCTCACCGCTCACCTATGGCCTCCAGGGCTGCTGCAAGGCAGAGTCGTGCTGCTGGCCCTTGGCTCTAGCAGCACTAGAGCTCCTGCTCACTGTGTGCCTGTGCAGGGCTTGCTGGATGCGGTTGTCAGGGCAGGGCTGGTGTCATCCTCATGGCACTTCTCTTGACTGGAACAGCACTGGTGTTGGCTCTCCCTGGTGCGGCCACGTCGGGGATGGAGAGGCTGCGGTGTGGGTGGTTTCACAGCAGTAAGAAGTTTTGGGCTTTGCATTTCTTTATATTAAATATGTGAATGGCCACTTTATCTCCTGATTATTTAATTTTACTTGGAATAAGAGGTATTTGTATTCATTTCCGGAGATGATGTACAGGCCTGATCTTAAACTGATTTAGACAGTATTGTACATCAAGAAAAATGAGAACGGGAAAATCTAATGTATGGCATTTTTTTAAAATAGGGCACTTCACAAACCTACACAGAATTACAAGTGATAGGCAAATGCTGTCACAAAAGTCTCTCTTAAATGACAAAAGGCCATGAAGAATAGCGCTGCTCAGCAGCACAATACAAGCTCCAATAATACCATCACATGTTTCCTCTCCAGTAGTTTGTAGTACCAGGGCTTTGACAGATGTCTTCTGTCAAATTTTCCCCTGGTAGCTGGAGTTGTTACCAGTGTCTCTCATGCCCTCTGCCAGCAGCCACTGACCTCTTGGGCAGGATCCTGTCTTCTCCAGGTGCCTGCACACCCCCTGGGCATGTTCATCCCTCCACGTCCACGCTCCAGGGCTGGACTCATCACCAGGGCTCGTTTTGTGTTTGCATTTTGGCTGGGCAGGTACAGCTCCACCCCATCCCTGGTGTTGGTGTGTGGGGTGGACTGTGAGCTCAGAGGTTTCTGCAGCCTGGAGCTCTCTTTGGGTTGGCTTTGTCAGGGATAGCCCAGGTTTACGAGGATAAGGGAGAGAAGTAAGCAAGTGGCAAGCAGAGCCAGGTGAGAAATGCTGTTTCGCACATGGGTAGGCAGCGTGTCCGTCTGTACACACAGATATATGGAGATACAGGTGCTGATCGGTTGCATCCAGCTGCTGGAGCAGAATGCACTCAGTGCTTGGGTAGGCTGCAAGCCATCCGCTGTGGGAGGTGACATCGGTGGCTTAATAACAGCACCCTGGACAAGAATTAAAGCCCTGGCTGTGGCTCAGCGGGTTCTGCGATCTCTGCAAGGTCCAGATTTTAAAAAGCCATTAAAGCTGATGTGATAAATGGGGTGAGGCTTGAATGGGTGCTCTGGCTGGATCAGAGCACACATGCACACCTTGCAGTTTGGTTACCGTGGCGTTTGCTCTCATCTTCCTTCCAAAATCATTGCAGAGCAATGGTTGGAGGTGCTAGGAAACAGCTGTATTATCAGAGGTAGCTGTGTGCTTGTGGGAGGGATAGTGAACTGATCTTTTCTGGGAATCTCTTAGGATCAGTGCAAACCTTTCCATGGAAGTAAATACACATTGGATGAGGGCCATACTTTGACCTTGGCTGGATGTGTGGTTTTAATTATCAGAGCTGGCTGAATAACACACAACATTTTGCCATGAGTGCTGCAATTCCTAGGAATTTATTTCAGCATTGCTTAGTCCTTTCGGGCTCTGTGTTTATGAACGTACAAATAAACCTGCTCCAAAGCAGGTATTTTCACCTAAGCAGTGTACCGAGGGGATTGTGATTTTATTTACATGCTCTTTATGCTGTTTTTTTACTGTGGGTATAAATATAACTTACACCTTCCCAAATCCTTTTTCTTCAAAAAAATGTGTGAGATCCTATCACAAAGGAGTCACAAACCTTCTCTAAGTGCTGCAGGGTGGTTTGGGGGTCAGATGTGAATCTGCAGCTCTCTGATATCTGCTCCTGTGTGGTGGGAGAAGAGGAGCCATTGCAGACAGGATGGCTGTGGTGGGGCATAGCATCTTCCACCCCACCTCAATGCAGTAAGATGCCTTCAAAGATGTTCTGCTTCCTCCACAAAGCATCCCAAAGTGGTGCTCAAGCCCTAGATGGCGTGTTTCTTGTGCTGGCCCTGCAGAAAGCCAGGGGGATTGTTGATGGGCAGGTAACTGGGGTATGGCCTCAGGCTCCGCCAGGGGAGATTTAGGCTTGAGATTAGGAAAAAATTCTTCATGGAGAGGGTGGTTAGGCATTGGAACAGTCTGCCAAGGGAGGTGGTTGAGTCGCCGTCCCTGGAGGTGTTTAAGGTGAGGGTGGATGAGGTACTTAGGAGCATGATTTAGGGATTGGTGGGAATGGTTGGACTCAACGATCCAGTGGGTCTCTTCCAACCTGGTTATTCTGTGATTCTGTGAACTTTGGGCTTTAAGAGAAGCTTGTTGCTGTTTAAATATGTAATAATCAAATGCAAACGATCTTTGGCCACTCATGGGAGTGTTCAGTCTTCAGAGTGGCATGAAGTGATTTAGCCGTTAAGGTTAATGCTCGTCTTCCTGCTGTCTGTTGAAACTCTGGGCTAGGCAATGCAAATAGCTTAGCCAGTACTTTTAAAGGTCATTGTGCATGAAAAAAAATAAAGATCATACACCGCTCATGGAAATGTCCTTAGTAATAACTGCCTGCTCAGGGGAGGAGGGACGAGGCACTCCTGGAGTGTTTATCTCATCCCACCGATAGTTTGGTGACAGGCCTTGCATTCGTGGCAGCTTTAGCTGCCAGCTGGTAGCCTCTCTGGGACTCGCACCTCGCTGGGTAGTTTGTTTGCTGAGCGGTGATGGTGCTGCCTGGCCTCAGTGGTTACTACCCCCCTGCCACTGAGGCTTCCCTCACCAACCTCTAGATGTTCAGCCCTTGATCTTCATCGCAGGGACCATTCCTGGCTGTTAATCAAAGCCGTGGATGCCAGCTCCAGGCAGGCTCCTCATCACTAAGGCTCCACTGATGGACACGCAGGGCAGGTTTCACTTCCAGTCTCTTATTTGGGTTTTCTGCAGGACTCCTTTGGGTTTAGCTCTTCCCTTCTTTGCCTCCCCCACAGGACATCTTGCTCCTAATTTATCTAAGAGGTAATTTTAATCCTTTTCTCCTCAGACAACTGGCTAACCAGTGCATAATTAATTTATTAACATACTAACCTACTTTAAAGCAATAATCACTTCAGGGTCACAGCAGATCTTAACCTGGCCCTGTGACAGGGGTTTTCAGAGAACTTAAATTCCTTGGCATCAGGAGGCATCCGGTTGGATACTGACTTCGACATCCTCTTCCCGCTGACCCTTCTCCCTGCAGCCATCCCATTCCAGCTCCGGGACTGAACCTCATCTTCAACCTGCTGCCCACAGTGAAATGTTGGTGTGAAGGGTATCTGCTCATGTGTGGGGCTAGGAGGAATTAATCCTTTAGGTAGTGCCCTTTAGTAGTGCCTTCCTCTCTGTCTTTCCTGAGTGGAGTTGCTGGATTGTGAGTTCCCAGGGGAGGAGAGGAGGGAGCTGTTGCTTTGCAGCCTCTCTGATGTGGGTGTTTAGCACCAGCTCTAATAGCCTCCTCTCTCAGAGAAGTGAACTATATCCTCCGCTCATTACAGCAGCCCTTCAGAGGAAGAGGAGAGAAGAAGAAAAGATCCTATTCAGTCTCGCCGTTTCCAAACAATACAAAGAGGATGAGGACTCCTGTATTTGTAGTGAGCTTATATAAGAAATAAGCAATAAATGAGGAAATCCTGGTGACCTGCAGTGTGCCCCGAGCCCTAACGTTTCTGGTGCTTGACTGTCCGCGTACAGAGCTGCAAAGTGAAATGAAAGCAGCTTTTAAAGTCTCTATTCTTCTCTTCTGCTGTGAAATTCTTGCCTCTCTTTGTTGGGTATGATCTTTGTTGGTGTTTTCTTTGTGCCTGGAGTAATTTCTGTGTTGAGAGTCTGTTGTGCTGCTTCCCAGCACCGCTGTGCTGTCATTGTTCATCCTGACACCAGCCCTTCCCAGAAAGAGACTTCTCTGTGGTGGCTGTGCCAGCTGCCAAGTGGCCTCACAAGTGAGGTGGCAGCAGCACCTTGAGTGCTGGGATGAGGGGATACCATAAAAGCTCCTCGCTTCTGATGCAGTAGGCACCCACAAACTCCATTTGGCTCCTTAGAGACTTCATGCAGCCAAATGGAGTTATGAATTTTACAGGGACAGTCCCTCCCCTGGGAGATTCAGAGACGGTTGTGCTGCAGGCAAAGGTTGGGGGGTGAGCAGGAGATCACACAGCGCATCCTGGAGCTCTCCCAGTGCCAGAGCTGGAGAGCAGCAATACTGCAAAGTGGGCTGGGAGAAGGAGTCCTGCCTTTTTAGAGTGCTTCTCGAGCTCCCAAGACTTTATTCTAGAATGGATATTAATGAATAGTAATAAATATTGATAGTAATAATTTCAACCTGCTTGAAGCTCCTGAAAAGTACATGTTTGGGACCCTGCAAGATGTGAGCTGACCTTAATTCTGCTTGCACTGAGCAATGTGTGCTGACAGCCTGGCACGCGCGCTGACGCTGCTGCGTTGTTGGTCGTCCATGGGGACAGCTGAGATTATATTCTATGTGAGAAGTTAAGTGTGCCTCATAGATCTGCACAAGAGCAGGGCTTGTGCATTGTATTTGATAACTTTTTCTTGCTTCTCATCTGTAAAATTCACAGTCAGCGTAACAGATGGGGACAGCTTGGATGTTGCAGACACAGTTTGATGTGTATGGGCTTGAGCCAATGTCCTGTTGAAGCTGAGGGTTTTCTTCTAGTCTCTGGAACACAGTAAATGAATTAATGCAGGCTCTGGGGTCATTATAAATACTCACCCTGTCCAAGGAATGATGGTGTCTGATGTGTGGCTGGAATACAACACCTTGTGAAGGCAGGCTCCAGTCCAAAGCTGCATTGAGCTGTTTTATGCCTGATGTAATGCTTGTTCTTGCTGGAAGTTTTTCAGGCCTGACTCAGGAAAGCAGGGAAGCACATGCAGGAAGACAGTGCAGCACTGGAGCTGATAAGGAATATTTCTGGAGAAGCTACATGGTTCCTGTGCAGTCAAAGTCAGCTGCAGCACTTTGCTGACCAACTCTCCAGAGAGGGATCTGAGCAGAGCAGCAGATCCATCCTCACCAGTGCACATTGAGGGCTGTTCACACATGCCAGTAGGGCTGGCTGGATCTCACCCCTCACCTGGCAGCACAGGGAGGTAAGGAGGCACCCGACTCCTTTTCTGTGCCCAGGAACCCAATGCAGATCCTGGTTTAGCCTGGCTAGGTGATGAGTTCACTCTCCAGGACATCTGTGAGCTGCTCTGTGGCATCACAGACATGGGACATTTCCTTCTTTCTGGTACCCGCCTGTGTGCTTTAGTGTCTTGGCATCACTCCAAGGTATTACAGCCTGGGTAGACAACATGACTTATTCTTTTTGTCCCTCTGTTAAAGGATGTCTCCTGGGTGTTTGGAGAAGCAAACCTGAGCTTGCACACAACTTGGCTGTCTCATTGCGAGCTGGTAAATCATGCAGAGAGACATGTCAGCCTGGCTTGGGATGCTGTGGTTGTCCCTGGCTTGCCTGACCGTGCCCTTGCCATCCTCACTGGCTCCAGGGATACAGTGCCATGCCATGTCCGTGCCTAAACCTGGCCCTAAGACTTTGGGTCTCTCTGTCTGGAAGCAGAAACAGAGGATTCAGCCTTCCCATTCTCCCCTCCCACTCCATTATGTTCCCTTGGAAAAAGCTGCTTTAAACTTCTTCCCTGGCTTGTCCTACCAAGGCAGAGTTCAGCGAGTTGCATCTGCCTGTCATGTCACGTTAGTGTTTGCTGTGAGCCATGCCATGACATCCCAAGTAGACTGGCGTACCATGGAAATAAAGTTGCTCTATGTGAAAATGGAAAAGTTGTCGCTTTCCAGAAAACAGGCTGGGGAACATCAGCTGCAAATGGGAAGGAAAAAAAAAAAAACATGCTTGTCTGAGTGGATGAAGGGATAGCTTTTAAAAGGCAGACCCAGCTTCCACCGATGTCAATGGAAAGCCTTACACAAACGTTAATGGCTATGGAGTCATGCCCTAAAGCATTATATTTTTTGGGATGATGTCAAATCGCAGTATCTCAAACAAAGCTTTTGTGTTACTATAATAAGGTCTTTTTTGATTCAACTACTTAGGTTAGCTCTTTAGTGAAGTCACTTCACCTCTCCCTGGCCCTGGAAAATAGCTCTCATGAAACCTGTGAAACTTTATCGAGTGCTTTGAGATCTATAGGTGGAGTTGGACTGTTGGGGACGTATTGTTATCACTCTCACTACAGAACGATTTAAGGGAGGAAAAATGTTTGTGATTCTTTGGGCAGATCTGCAGGGTAGGAAAAATGAGTAATTTGTCCCCTATTAAAACACTGTGAAATACTCTGACTCTGGAAGAATTTCCCTTGTGCTTTTAGAAACCCCTCGAGTTCAAAGCATCCACCCCCTGATGCTCCAGCCTAAGCTGTATCTTGTAATCTCTGCTGTAGCCTTTGGGAAATTTCCCCATGGCTTTGTGTACACAAGAGAGACTCTTCTAAGGAAATTTCATTTAAAAAGTCACTTTTTTAAAGCTGGATTTAAATAGTAAGCTACTTGCTCTCTGTCAGCATTTCTCTCCCTTCATGTGTAGTGGATCCTGTTGTTGAATAGATATCCGTCTCTTGTCAGGCACGTATGCTTCTGTGATAATAAGGGAAACTATCTGGCTGAACTGATTGAAGATAATAGTGGGCCTGCTGCTCCCAAGCTGGTCTCTGACTGCCTGGAGTTGTCATTTGGTGCAGTTTAGCCATTGGTGCTGGATGCTGAAAGAGGTGACTTTGCACTGAAGAGGAGGAGGAGAGCTCACAGAACAGCCCCGCCAGCTTTGCCATGGGGACACTTGCAGGCGTTGATGGTTTTTATTCACAAAGCAAGTCCCTGTCTATAAGTTATGTCTCCATTCAAGGAAGCATCTTGAAGCAGGCTGATAGTTACTTTTTCGTTGTCAGTGGTGGTCGTTGTGTGCAGCCCTTATGGAGAAGGCACTGAAACTTGCTCAAGTGTTTCCTCAAACTGCCATTGTAATCTTATCATGGAAGTGCCAACAGCTGGCTGAATATTACGGATTCTTTTTGTGTTTCTCTGATAAACACTGTCTACAGGGTATGTTGCAACAAATGATATGAGTCGCAAATACAGCACTTTCAGAGACAGTACACAACCTGGTAATCTCATTATTTGCTACTCCTACACAATATAAGAGCAATATCAGATCAGCCTTAGGTGTTGCTTCAATAGAAATAATTAATAAAAATCAATCTGCTACCTATAATGTCTTTAAAAAGCAATAGAGAACATGCACAAGCTACGCCAAACAGTTCTGCCTCCTAGGACTGGAACTAAGGCAAAATCTTCTGCAGCTTCTCACCTGAAAAAGGAAAAAAATTGTTTACAGTAAGATTCACTTTGAATGCTGTGAATATTTTATAGTAGTTTACTGCCAGAAAATGATGCATTTTTAAGAGCCTTTTTTTGGTAAACCAGGAAATTTGAGATTTTAGGAAGGTCTATGTATGCCAGGTACTCATTCTAAGGGCTAGAGGTAGCTGAGCAAAGCTGAGTGCCGGTGCTGGACAAGCTCAACTTTGCAGACCCTCAGTCACTGGTGTTCACAAACATCTTCTCCTGGCAAAGTGCAAACCACAGATTTTAACATAGGTTAACGATTACATCAGACTGAGAAGTCTAACTGACCACATATTGGCTTTGAACTGCTCACTTGGTTTTGTGGAGGAAGACACTTAACAAAAGCGAGCGGGGTAGATGAGGGAAGACTTTCAGGGAACATATTGTGCAGTGTTTCTCAAGGTGTCCTCACATGGGCTACAGTTTAACTGGGGAAAAGCAATCACGGGATAACATTGTGCTGTCTGGCGTTCGGCAGTGTGAACACTCAGTGTCTCCAAAGGCCACCACCTGTATGTTTGGGCCACGGTTTGGGTTAGCCTAACTCAAGTAGAAGTGTCCCCATTGCAGCTTTCCCCGTATGATGGCTCTGGGCTTGGCTTGGCTGTGCTTTGACCTCCCTCCTGTCACCAGCCCTCTGTGCCAGGGTGGGAGGTGCCCAAGCAGTGAATGAGAGGCTCTGGCTGTGTCTGCGTGTACCCCAGGGGTTCAGCATTACTGAGCACCGTTTAAAAGCAGTAGCAGCAGCGGGAGATCCGTATTCATAATGAAAAATTCTTCAGCAAGCAAAGCAGTATAAGGAGATAGAAGGGAGTCTGCCCAGTTGGGAGTCATTTTCAGATGGTTCTGGTTCATTTGTTGACTGCTTTTTCTCTGTCTTCATCAACCACCACTTCCCTTGGCTTAGCAGCACACTCTGAGCACATTCTTAGCTTTAAGCACCTGAGAAGTCCCATTGACTTCAATGGGGCGACTAATGTGCTTGATTAAAGGTAAGTACCTGCTTCAGTGCTTTGCTGAATCTGAGGTCTGGGAATAGAAATAAATGGAAAGATCCTGCCTGCAGAGGGGGAATCTTCTGGGGAAATATTTACCCTGAAGGTAGGGAAAAAAATGGTCCTAGGACAAATTTCCTATCTACATCTCAATGCCATGCGTGGTCTTTTGGAAGTTATCCACACTGAACATGTCTCCAAACTAAGCTTGGACCATTTACTTTCATGGTTGTATGAAGAGAAAGTTTATTTCAGTGCCATGGCCTGCTATGTAAATGTAAGAGAACTATGAAAGTCAGTAGTGCTCGTCTTAGAGGGAGGTGAAGAAGGCACTACTCACTCTTTTAATCTTACATTAGGATTATTTTAAGACTGGAAAATAGGAGTGCTGCAGAGAAGGTTATATTCCCAGCTTGCTGCCTGACCTCAGTCAAGTCCTATTATATGGCTCCCTGTGTTCCGCACGTGCCTCAGTTTCCCCATCTGCAAGTTGGAGATGATGATGCAGGTGTCACTAGTGAAGCGCTTCACACTTTGTTGACAACAAATCTCTATAGTAGTAAGAGTGGACAGGCTGAACAATTTGTGGGTGCACAGTGCCTCAACTTTGGTGTCCTGAGCTCCTGCAGCTGCTGTCCTGTCAGCAGGAGCCACGGCTGGAGATCCCTTGCTTACACTCGTGCTCATACACTCCACAGATGCCTGAGTTTAGTGGACTAGCAGCCTGATGTGGTTTGGTAATATTTTGTCTCTAATTGATTTACCTGCTAATTATTAATATTAATTATGTTTTATAGGCAAGCAGAAGACAAATTTCCTGTCCCATAGGATCCGTAGTGTAAAGTCAATGGTGAAATCTAAGACGTTTTGGAGGAGGAAGAGGAAGGTGAGGAAGCCCAACTTGCCTTTCAGAGCACAAAGAACATGGCAAGATGACCCTACTCACCATGGAACCAGGGTGACAGAGGTCAAACTAACACTCCTTGAGCACTTTGTTTGAGGCTGGGCTTGTAACAACCCTGGCCTGGTCTCAGAAACTCAGGCTGGTCCCCTGTGAGGGCTCCTGGTTGTGGATGCCAGGTGGGAACACGTCTGCTATGAACACTGCCCGGCAGCAAAAATGAGTTTCTTTAAGAGCCTTAAGTGCTGGTGAGGACCAGGACAGAACTAATGGGCTACTAGCCTCGGGGGACTAATGAGCTGGCTAATAAGGACAAGGATTTTGACATCGCAGGGCAAATAAGAATTGGCAGGCATTAACCTCAGAGATGTCTGCTACCTAGAGAAATCCAAGCCCCTCTCTCACTCTTCGTTCTGTTTAGCATATTAATGTTTAATTCCATTAGCATCAGCAGTGGTGGCTGTCGTTCAGCCCGGGAGCTGCTTGGGTGAGTCTCGGGAGGTGCCACTCTTGGAAGGGGGACCCTGTGGCTGGCCAGGAGCCAGGATCAGGCCCTGTCCTGGCTCATCACCTGGCAGCAGTTGCTAATGCTGTGGCAGCTGCCGGCATCTGCCTCTTGTTCGTGCTCCCCTGCTAATTCAGCATCAATTGCTACTGCCCACTCCACAGGCTGTCTCCTTTCTGACACACGGCTTGTGTGTTTCATTTCTGTTCACCGGAGGGATTGTCCATCTTTCTTTCCCTTTCTCCTCCACTTTCATCCCTTTCCCTTTCATGTTCAGGGTGTAATTCCTACGTGCCTTTGGGGAGCAGCAAGGATGCAGGGGCTGCTTCTAGGATGGAAATAGGACAGGGCAGCAGCTCCTCACAAAGAAATGAACCATGTTGATTCATCTTCTCCAACCTCCCTGCTCTCCTCTCCTTGCTAAGTGGCAGTGGCAGGAGCAGCATGGTGTTCAGTGGTGCATTTCCCTGTGTTCGACCCAGCAGCCCTGCACCTCTGGAGAGAGGATTGATTGTGGGAAGGACAGGAAAGAAGCAGACCCGATGTCTGGTGTGATTCCTTGCAGAGCTTAGAGATCTAATCAGTGTGGTGGTGTTCTATTTTTCTCTCTTTTCTTTCTTTAATGTTTCCCTTTAAACGAGATATTAAAAATAGGAATATTATTTTGGCAGATGGTGCAATTGGGCTTTTGGCAGGAGCCTGCACACTGTGCTGCGGAGTCGCAGACCTCCGTCTCCATGCTGGAGCACCGAGCGATGCTCTGGCTCCTCTCCAGGCACTGCCTTCCTCCAGCTCCTGCTGCTTTCTCGAGCTCTCCGTGCTGGGAGAGCTATCTAGGGTGGAGGGAAAGCTCCTGTGGGTCCTTTTTCCAGCTGCAGCCAAGTAGCTTTGATGTCTGTCAGTTCTGAGCCATCACTGAAGGGTGGAGAACTCATTTCTGCTTTAATTGCAGCCAGGTTTGATGGCAGGGGGAGCTGCACAGGTGTAGTGCATTACTTCTCTAGGGTGAGGGGGTGGGTGGGGCTCTGTCCTGAGTTTATAAAAGGCTCCTGGGAGCGCTTGGGCATTGTGGGGAAGGTATCCTCTTTAAGATGGTCTGCAGGAGTTGAGTGTGTTGGGGCTTGTTTCAGGTATGGCAAGTAGGAAGGTGGAGCGTTTCCAGTTGGAGTGATTTTACAGACTTCTCTCATTGTATGCTCTTTTTTTTTTTCTCTTTGCTGGCTTTCTGGTTGGTCTCACTCCCGTCTGGGAGGAGGGTTCTGGTCTTTTATTGCTTTTCATTGTGTGAATTTTCAGAAGCACTCTGGAGTAAAATTTCCCCAAAATTTTCTCTGCTGGATTTTTGGCTCTATGCTGTAATTTCACCAAGGGCTAAATGAACCTTAATTAATTCCTCTATCTATGTTGCGTCCTTTTTGCCCATCTGCAGCATCATGTTATTTAATGTCTCTCCCTGCACTCTGTTTGAGACCAACCTCAGTTTCTTGGGGCTATAACTCCTCCAGTCCCAGTGGGGTCCTAGGAATGGTAGGGAACATAAGCAGATTTGCGTCTTGTACTTGTGGTTAATTTTTCACACATACACAAAGATTTTTGCTTTCTCTATCTTTTAGCAATTTTGTTGTTCTTTGAACTCCTTCCAGCTTGTCTGTCTTTGTTATAATGTGATGTCCAGATCTGGGTGTGCTGCTTCAAGCAGTGGCCTGATGAGTGTTGGAAAGAGTGGAATAATTACCTTGCTGGGTTGCAGCAGCCTGATGTTATTGACTTCTATTCAATCGATTTTCCCCCCAGACCACTGTCTGTTGTATAGCTGTTTGGCCAGATATCTCCATACAGCCTCTGTACTTTTTTTATTCCTTCCTATGCGTTAATCTTTTGCATTTGTTCAGCTGAATCTCTTTGTATTGATTGCAGGCCACTTCTTTAATTTATCAAGCTCCTATTGTATTTTATTTCTGTCTTGCAAATTATTTGCTACCCTCCCATCCTGGTAAAATGTTCAGATTTGATTAGCATACCCCTGGTCTGGTTTCCAAGTTGTTAATAAAACTATTGAATTGTATTGACCTCACGAGGCACTCAGTGGGACCCCACTTAACATTTCTGCCCACTGGACTTTGAACTGTTGAGGTATGCACACATGTATTTTTAATCAGAACATCTTTGTTCTTGTAGTTTGTCTTATTTATGCTATGTGAAGAGCCACATGATGTTTTGATAATAAGAATTGTGATCTGTGAGGTTCAGCCACCCGCCTGAGGATCTTCCTAGTGATAGATATAGTATCTGACACAATGGTCTCTGAGCCCTTGTCTGTTGATGAGCTGCCGATACCAATGCGCTAGATTTGTGTGAAGTTTGAATTTAAAATATCATTTTACATTGTGGAAAAAAGCTCTGAGGCCTTTATCCTGTAACGAGACTCAACTGTTTCCTAGAGTTTTCTCACTCGGCATGCTGGGCAGGCTGGAGGGCTTGGATTTATAAAATGATGGTTGTGCTCAGCAGCTCTCTGGTCCTGCTCTGGGAAGGCACATCAGTAAGCCACTTGCTCAGAGTCCTGTGGGCTCTAATTAATCATGAGCAACCTGTGGGGGCAGAGGCTGTGCAAAGCTGATGTCAGGCAGTGAGGTTGGTCCCTAGAGCAAGGGGATAACCCAAAAGGTCAGATGCCTGGTGCCCGGGTAGATGGCAGCATCTCATGCCTCTGGCTGTTCCAGCACCTGGGTATGCAACCAGATCCTCTGCTTCTCAAAAGAGCTTAACTTTAGCAGGTTTTCCTTGCTCTTTTGGGGATAGAAGTTGCCTTTAAGAAAAAGAAGTGACAGAGGGGAAAAAAAAAAAATCTCTCTAATTCAGTTACACACTTCTGACTGCCAGGACCAGCTTGCGTTTCACATGCCTGCTTTAGGTGATTGCTGCTTGCCAGCACTGGGTACTGCTCCATTTGCCATCGTGAGACAAGGCTTCAAGGCCAAAGCTTTCTTGGAGCGTCTCCTGCCTGACACTGCAACTCTTTGTCTAGCAAACCTCACCCTTTTCCTTGACCACTAATGGAGAATGTTTCCAGCCCATGAGAAAGATCAAACCTTAGTAAAAATGAATCCTGCCGATCCGAGTTAATTTTAGAAAAGTCGGGGCTAACTTGCTCTGACAAACTTTCCCCTGGATGGGGTTTGCCTGACTCTCAACATCATCTTTTTTAGGTGTTTTGGGGGGTGTATTTCCCCTGCATGCTTCATTAAATGCCCTTTCATTTTATCTAGGCTTAAAAGTAAAGGGAAGCTGATCTGTGCTTATCCTGATTTCCCCCTGGATCCCCTGAGAAATGATATGTTTGCCCCCTTGCCCTCCCTCATCCTGAGTTCAGGCCATGGGGTCACCCCACCCCATGCTGATCTTTCCAGCCCTGAGGACCCTTCTCCTCTGTGAGGCACCTACATGTCAGTACTCCTTCCTCTGCCTGTGACAGCTTCTTCTCCTGTTAAGTGTTATTGAATTACACAGCCTCTTAATTGTCTCCTTTTCCTTGAAGACTAAATCAAAGCAACTCTTTAGTTTATTAGCCTCCTTGCTGTCTGTCAGAACTGACTTTTTTGACTGAGCCTCTGTCAGGTGATGCTCCTCCTCCTCTCTCTCGCAGCAGCTTTGAAGGAATTCACCTTCCAGTGCTGTTTTTATGCCTCAAAATTGTGTTTGGGGAGCCCCTTGGTCCCCAGCGAGAAATGCTCCCAGTTGCATGGGGAGATCAGCTGAAGTGAGGGGTGGCCGGTCCTGTCCTGCACCCCTGCTGGGCAGCTGAGCTTCCAGAAATGGTCAGTCTGAAGCAAAAAAAAAAAAAAAAAAAAAATCCTGAGTGTGACATGGCCAAAGTATCTGGTCTACTAGGAAGAGACACATCTTCCCACATCTCCACTTCCAGGCAGAGCTCCTCCTGCTTAGCACTGTCACCTGCATCCCCCCCTGTGTGCCTTGCACTCCTGCTGCCGACTTGTCTGAACTGCTCTGCATCTCCCTAGATGTTGCACATAGCCTCCTGTCTTCCTCTTTTTGTCACTGGAGCACAGTGTGACACTGACAAGTGCTGGGGGAGTACCTGAGCTGGGGAGGTCTCTTCTCTTTCTGCTCGAGGACCAGTGGCCATTCCTGGCTTGGTGCTTAGGCTTGGGCTGAGCTTTCCCCGCAGCTAAGAATTCACTGGGACTCCTAGCCCAGAAGCAGCTACCCAGTGGAGACAGCCACAAACCCACATGGGCTGCCTGTGCCCAGCCCAGCTCAGCTCCTCTGGGGCAGTCAAACCTCAGGAAACCAAGAGATTCTGCCAACAAAATAATGAAGGGCCTTAAGGCCAAGGGGCTTGAAATTTAATTAGTGAGGGCTAAATACTACTCAAGAGCCAAATGCTGTTATTTTCACATTGTGTGAGAACTGTGTCTCCAAACAGTCTGATCTTCTTTGCGGTTTCCTACAGAATATAGTAGTGATCCTACTAATTTTGAATGAGGCTGCAGAGATGCTCTGGATCCAGCTACATCAGACCTTGGTTGCCAGAATCAGTCCTGAGCAACAGTGATACCAGAGGCATAAAAATAAGCAACAGCTCCTCTCTTGCTGCTCAAGTACCTCTGACAGTTACAGTGACCGATCTCTGGAGGCCCCAGGTAGAGGGTCCCCTGCCTTGCCAGCATCAGCCCCTGCAACTTTCTTTCTCCCCATTGCAGGCATTTTGCACCACCAGCACTATTGGCAGTTCTGGAGCTCCAGGACCCTCCTTAGAAAATGTGCTTTATAGCATAATTCTCTGTGTTGTAGCAAGAACCCAGCCCCAGTGACAGCTGTACAGGTGTGAACTTCTCTCCTCTCTCCCACTGCAACAGACCATTCACCTGTGGCGCAGAACACAAATACACAGGTTTCACCTTTGTCTACCTGATTTGGCCAGCCCTGTATGAAATGAGTCATTGCTATTGGGTTTTCCCACAGAAATCTGTGGGCCTGGTCTTTTGTGAGATTACAGCTGCACTTAAAGTCTAGCAGAATCCAGCCCACAAAGGCTGGCATATGGTAAGGCGATAGATGTTTCCTAGCGTGCGGATCCAAAAATTATTCCTACAAGGTGCAGAGTTGCATTGATTGTATTACTGGATTATCAAATGATTAAAGTCATTAACAATCCACTCTTGAGCAATCAACGTAACAATGTTTAGTTGCCTTGCAGTAACAATTAAAAGATGAAGCAATTTGCAATAATTAGGTAGTATCTGGAAAAAGTAGTCCTCATTAAGAGAAGTTAAAAAGACTTTTCTTATGGTTGAGATGAACCTAGCAGGCCAATTTTGTTTCTCCTCACCCTAGCTCCTTCTCCCCCCTCCCCTCACATTTAAGGAAAACAATCTGTTCTTCTTTAGCCTTTTATTCCAGAAAAGATCAAAGAGGATTTAATGACTGTATGGCTCCCTTAGCACTCAGGAGGCAGTGAGAATCAGAGGATGACAGGGCCAGGGCTGGGAGCCCCTTTTCTTAGGGAATCTGTCCTGAGTTGGTAGCAAGTCATTGAGCTATTTTCCTGCCCATTGGGATTTTAGGCAAAAAAAGTTTCAGCAATTCATCTAGCAGGGGAGGTTCTCAGAGAGAGCAATTGTTAAGGCACATGCCTGATTATTCCCCTACCTCAGCTCCTCACAGAGAACCATGCATCGCTTCCAGGCTTGTGTTGTCTTGGCTGTCCATCAGGTGTTGATGAGCAAAATGTGAGGTATACCAGGCTTGGACAAGGGCCAGGAGTAGACTTGGTTGCTGGAGCATGTTATGTTGTAATCTTCTTGTGGCACTAGAGTATTTGATGCTGGTCATACCACTGTCCTCCTCTTGCAGTGGTCACTGTACTGAAGACCACTGGTATTTGCTTTAAAGGAAAGCTCATCTATGTACATATATTAACAGGCTTTGCTGTGTGCTAGCGGCTCAGAAGATGCTCATTTTCCTCATGCAGCAAAAAGGTAGACTTGTCCCTCTTCTGAGCCCATATTCCAGGTACGTAGTTGGTTGATATTTCCTTGTGCCTAGTATCATCAGCAATTGGAAGAAGAGGGAAGTGGGATGTGTGTTGTAGCACAGGCTCTGTAAGAAACCTGGGTGTACAAGTCTTGATCTCTGTGTATTGAAAAGAAACATTAATCCAGTGCCTGTGTTTGGAATTGAGTAACCCTCGTGGAAGAGTACTGAGGACCTCCCAGTAACAAGTTTGTCAGATCCATGGCTCATGTAGGGATGGGCATGTTACTTCACTAATAGATAATCTCCTTGGTGATGGTCCAGTCATCGTATCTGGATGATTTTGCTCCAGAATGTCAAACAGATTTTCCACCTGAAGGTAGAAGTAAAGATGTTCAGGTCAACAAGTAATTACAGAAATTGTGATCTAGCTATTACCCTGAGATTTTCTCTTCTGCACTGGCAGAATGAGCAGTGGTTAAGATCTCTTCTGGCTGCCAGCAGGCATGGCTTGATTTCTTGCACCACCCAAATGGCAGCCAGTCTGTGGCCTCCAAACCATACTGGGACACGTGTGTCCCTGGAGAAATGCCATCTATCTCCACATGGAGTTTGCAACTATACTGATGGTGCTCAGGAGCTCACAGGCAAAGAGGAGACAGCTCAAGTCCAGAAAATCAGCCTAGGGGAGCGCGCACAGACTGGCTACACTTGCCTGAAACTCCTTGAGACAGAAAAATGCACCAAGTGAAATGGCCTCCACCACATTTTGGGTCTACGTAGCGTGCAGAAATTTGCGTAGAACTTTGGCTATACAATTCCCACCACCATGTACAGCCTTTAAAGAGAATATTGTGAGGGGGAAGGGCCTGGATTGCCACTGGTGATGCAGCACCAGTATGTCCTCCTCTGCTGTGTCCATATGGAGTACCATCTGGTGGCAGGATGCAGACTGTGCCTTCGCGCTTCCCTGGAACACGCAGCTGCTGGGATGCGCATTGCCATTTGAGGCACAGAAATTAGAAGTTATATCAGATACTGTAAAGTTGTCATGAGCGATATGAACTGATAGGAGCCAATGTTCTTTAGCAAGCTACTGCTGTCATGAATAGAAAATGAGAATGGATTGAGCTACATTAGGACTGTGAGAGTAAATCATCTGCAGTTTCTGGGACATTTAGAAATACAAGGATACCCTGAAGGTATCCTTCGCTGATGGGAAGACTGGTGTGGAAAAGGCATTTAAAGTAGTGGATAGACAGAGATGCAGTCGCTATGATTAGTTATATAGTCCTCAGAACCAGAGTGGCATTTGAAATAAATGATCACAAATACCTCAGACAGTAGGACTCAGGTTCTTCAAACCCAGGCAGCATTCTTGTGCGTATTGCCTGTAGCTTTCTTTAACCTTCAGTATTATTGCTGGAACACTGCTGACACCAAACAGATTGCTTCACGTTCAGTGTTGGGAATGATAGATACAGATCACACAGGTTTGGTTTCTTTCAGTGGAAGATGAGCATGGATTACAGTGGAGGTGTAGTGGTGAGGACCTGACTCTGTTCATCATTGCCATTAGTTGACATTGTTGGGCGCTGCTTGGATACATCAACCATTTCAGACCCAAATCTCCTGCAAATCGAGCACCCTCAACAGAGGTCAAAGCTAGAAGGTTCCCAGCACATGTGGCTGGAAGGAGCTGTTGTTTCAGCTGCAGTCAACATGGTTACACCGAGTCTCGGAGAGAAAGCTGGAGGCAGGGTTGGCAGCCTGGCCAGAGCTGCAGCCCTGGGATCTGAATATGACTGTTGTTGGGGTCTGTGGTGCTCCTGGGTCCAGCTGGGATCTTTCTCAAGAGGGTTGCACAGGGGTGGCTGGGCAGTGCAGCAGAGCCAACCATGACTTCTGCCTTGGATAGGCTTCCTGGGAGCCCTGGCTGAGTATGGAGGGGTGTAATGTGAAAGCAGAATGAGTGAATGATATTTTGGTGTTGCTTTTGACTGTCATTCAGTATTTTTTGAAGAATACTTCTGGCTGCATATTTAGATGAAATAATTATTTTTTTCAAGCTCTGTTGTCATTAACTGCTCCCCTGACCCTGGGTTTGTTGGGTGTTGGTGCAAATTAGCTTCCATAAGCAACCGCATTGTGGTAAGTTGGTGGGTTGATACCCCAAGAGTGAGGCTTCTGCTTAGTGTGTGGCAGCAGATTGAACCCCTTGATGCTGGACCCAGGGATTGTGGATAACAATGGGAGGACTTGCTGTGAGGGTGCCTTGACTTGGGATCAGCAAGGGTAATTTGGGAGTCTGGGACAAATGTTGCTGGTGATGGAATAGTGTTAGTCCTGGATTATATTTATGTCACAGACTTGGTATTCAGATTGCTTCCCAGAGTAATGGACTCTGCTGAAATAATTTATTCTTGATTCCAGCACAGTGCGTGCATGTTTCTGCCTTTTATTCACAAATAAAAGTTATGTGGAATGCTGTCTTACAAGAACAGAAATATATTTAGTGATTCAGGTGCTGTTATAAAGCATGAAAATGAAGCTCATGTTGTCAGTCAGTGGTACGCCAAGACTTATTTATACCTTCGGTCATAATTTCCTTGCTTTAAAATACCTGATTCTGGGTTTGAGGTTGCACAGGGAAAGCAATAGTACTTGAAGAAGAAATGTAACAGAGATGCTTTAAAGAAAAACTCTGTGTGTGTATATGTATGTATACATAATGTATACTTTGTAATATCTATTTATTTCTCTATAATAGGTTTTAAGCCAAATATACTGTCAGTGCAAGGCAGAGCCTTGTACTTAGCTGAATTCATTAGGAATTTTCAAAGTCTGAGCATATCATGCAAGTCCTGTGATGAAAACACTTAATAATGCTGAGGTTTTAATTCTGACAGGGATAGACACTTGTACTGAGCAACATATAGCTGCCTCCAGCAGCTTACGGTGCTGCCGCAAATTAATAGAAATAGGTTATTCCCATTTTGGAAATGGGGATAAATGATGTATTTGGTACCATCCAAGAAATCTGCAGCAGAATTAAAAATTGAGCCTCTGTCACTGAGTCCCCTCCAAGCGCTGCAGATATAAACCTGTTCCACCTTTTGTCTGTATCAAAGGTTTCCCAGTGTTTTTAAGTCCCGAGCTCAGTTTGGCACAGTTTTATGGTATTTTTATGCCAATTTTGAAAGTAGTAATTATATAATTGCTTGCAAAATCACCTGTAGGGAAAGATTATACAGTTCCTTATTCCTGATTGCTGCTACAGTTGGGTTCCCTGGAATGCATTTCAGGCTGCTGCCTGAGCCCTTGGCCATACCCATGTAGATGTGAGGTGCTCCATGCAAGTTCTCTTCTACCATCACGAAGACTACCATGCCACTGGCTCTATCCCTGTATGTGCTCCCACGTACAGCAAGCAGGAGAGGAAAGCTAAGCCTAGGGATTCACGGCAAAGGGTACTGACCCAAGGCAAAAGGAGCTGTTGGGAAGGGGCTGCTGTGACCAGCCCCCACATACTTTTTGGCTACAGCTGTTGGGGAACAAAGTGTTTTGGGTGCATGAAGCAGACTGAGTGCTTCTGTGCTCTAATTTATTCTAGCACCACTTGTCCCTTTCCTCTGCAGAAGCAAAATGCTTGCCTGCCCTCTCAGCAAAGGGAAAGCCCAGGGCCTGCTGCACAACCCATCCTCCAGCCCAGGTGAGCTTCCCTAGCTGGTGGCTTGTCATAAATTCTCATTAGGGCTGGTGTTGCCATAATGATGGGTGGCCAGGCATCAGCTAAAGATAAGTCAACTCCTGCCTACTCAGTCATATTCACACTTGGACTAATTTCTGGTTGCAATGGGGGCTGCTCAGCAGCACATGCAGAGCACAGTGTGTGGGGAATTAATTAGCTGTGTACTTCTCCAACAGAGTTATTCTGCTGATGCCCTGGGCACTGCAGCGATAGCATGCCTTCTCGAAGCATCAGGGTCAGCCCTGCCTTTCTGCTGCCATAGTGGCTCTGGAGCTGCTGGGGCTGAGGTTTGGCTCCATTTCTATGTTTTCTTCTGCTGTGGAGGCAAAGGCACCTCCCACACTGGCCCCCAGAGGCAGGGGTTGCTGGGCCAGTGGCACCCCAGCTCCTGCGAGTGTGTTGCTCACGCTGCTGTGCTGGCAAGAAGACTCAACCTGCCTGAGAGCTCTCTGCATCTGCAGCAGCAGATTATTAATTTTTTTTCCCCACTTGATCTTGTATTTTCACCTTGTTCTGCCATGCAAATAGGCTGTGAGGTGGAGTTGGACCAGAAGCTGGCCAGAGGCCCTTTGCATGTGCAGCTGTTTGATGTCTGCTCCCCCATCCTGATCTATATATAGCTGATATCTTTCTGCAAATTTGAAATTCATTTTATGAAATCTCACCAAAACTTTCTTTAAATGCTCCCTTGTCCCTGTAGTTCTTGTGGAAAGGTCAGGTTGTTCTCATCAATGTATCGATTATGCATTTCTCCTTCTATTGATCCTTGTTAAAGACTGTCATGATAGGTGCCCTGGATACTAATACCTAAAGGCATGTTTTGAGGCTGCTGGAAAAAAGGAAGGTTCTTCTAAAATTGTTTCAAGGTTTGTTGGCTTTCTACATGTCAGCCAGTGATTTACCTCCATAGAACAGCCCTGAAAGCTTGGGGAAATGATAATGACTGACTTCAGGATTTTTGACGTTAGGTATTTAAGGGCAAAACAAAGCTTTAGTGACTGTGTGCAGCTTGAAAGGAGGAAGCGTTTCTTCCCATTTGAGCTTTGTAAGAGTGTGTCTCTCTTGTATCAAAATGTAGAAGAATATAATCTTGGTTGAGACCCGTTCACGTGTAACTTAGCAAAAGCCTTTATAGTTCAGCTTCAGCAGCCCCTTGCAGCCTGGAGGACCTGTATTTCTTGTTACTCATGCAAGGCTGTGGCTGATCACTGTATCTTCATTTCTCTTACTACGGGATAAAGGCATTTGATGGTATTATGTCCTGTGGTGTCTTCACAGCTCTGCCGACAGTCAGGTTTCACTTTCTTACTCAGTGTTCAGTCCCATTCTGTCAGCTTCATTGTGAATTCCTTTCTAGCTGCAGGATGTAATGCAGTAATTAGTATCGTTCCCTGCACAACTGCTGGTAAAGAGGCACCAGGGGATTGAACTAATATCCCCTCTGTAGGGGCTGCTTGCAAAGCAGTGGACAGGAGCAGAGTAGAAGGAGCAAGTGTCAACCGAAGTCTGCAGCTGAACATGCTCCAAAGGCTTGACGCGGCGTGGGGAAGGAAACCCCTGGGCTGGAAGGCCAAGCCAAGCGGGTTGATCATGTCAGGGGGATGATGGAGTTCTCTTTCACTGTATGAAGTAGACAGTCATCCAAGCGCTCTTGCTAAATTATGATTGAGCACAAGGACGGTTCCCTGTGATGCACCTGGCAGATTTCTGCTATGCCCTATAAAGCAGGGGCCAGACCCACACTGTGCCAGCTTGGCACACAGCTCCCGGGCTGAGGAGGAGAGGAGTGCCCAAGGCGAGGCTGCTTCTGCAACTTGCAGCAGTTCAGGTGATGTGGACAGGGAGCATTGCACCGGCCACCTGATCAGACCGCACAGAGATGAAAGGGAAGCAGATGCCAACCACACAGAGACCCAACCAAGCTACACTAAGACTGTTCGGCTTTAGTTAATAAGCTACTAAGAAGACGGTAATTGGAGGAGTCTTCATTGTTGCTAGCAGAAGAACTTAAAGCTCAAAAACTTTGTGCCATCCAGGACATCCAAGATCTTGACAGCTGCAAGCAGAATTAGCACAAGATTTGTGAGGCTGCTGTCTAGAACTGCCTGAATCGGAGGGGTACCAGTGTCAGTGCTGGCCTGGCCCAGCCCCTCGCTGTGCTGAGTGGGATTTGCTAAGCCATGTTTCAAGATGGAGTAGTTCTGCAAAGACAACATTGATCTGAAATTTAAGTCCACCATAGTAACTTAAGCATTTTAAAATGTCTCTGAATCAATGAAAATGATTGAAGGCAAAATCCAGATGGCCACATAGCTGTATCATATAATACTCACCAAAGGTTGTCTTTTTCTGAGCAAGGGTATCTTTTAGCACAGGCTTAGTCTTCAAAGAATTTTAAATGCTGAAAAATACTCATTCTAGCAAAAGTCTTTTTTCTGCCCCTCTTAGTAATCATCAGTGCTGTCACTGGGATTGTGATCTAATCCTTTGTGGATGTTTTTCTGCTTCATGCTTCCTAACGTCCGGGAGTGAGTCATGTGCACTGTTGAGGCCAGCCACCAGTAGCAGATCTGATTGAAAAATGCATAGAAATTCTCTGAGAATACTCTCAGGGTCTTCTAGTGTCTTTGCTGCAGACTACCACCATAGTAGTTCTAGCTGGATAAGCCAGAAGAGATCATGTTATAGGTATTTAGGATTTTTTTTCAGACTGTGGTCTTGCTCTGCTTTTTTTTTTTTTGGGTGTCCTGGTCCATGCAAACATCACTGAGAAGCCTAGCAAGACCTGTCAGATGGTTAAGTGAAAGTCATTGCCTCTGATCAAACATAAGGATTTGGAGAAACATGAAGTGAGGGGCCAGAATTTCTTCTGGTACTTTGTAGGTCCTTGAACTTGCTGAAGCAGTGAATTTATGGGATTAGCTCAGGGTGCTGGACTTGGTGGAGGGGCAATTGTGGAGCTGCTGTCTACTGAAGGGCTGACTAATCCTGTGCCCACATGTGCCTGGGAAATCTTCTCTGACTTGTTTCTAGTTAATAAAAAACAAGAATGTCCACACTTTGGGCTTCAGTGACTGACAACACTGTCTGCCTGTAGAAGGTGGTTTGGGTGCAGCTATGCTTTTGCTTAACTACATAGCATGGGAAAAAGAGCTTGCCCCATCTTCTTTTGAACCTGCTACTAGTCCTTCCCTGACAGTGATGTTTCTCACTTCTTGTATAGTGGAAAACAGTAGATAATTATCCTCTTTATTTTTCTTGCATGACATTCCTGATTTTATAGGCTTCTTGCATATCCCTTCCTTGAGGGTAGGGAATCACAGCCAGGTGAGGGCTTTTTGAATGGGACTCCTTTCATAGCTATGGTCATCTCTGCTCTGTCTGTACCTGTTCCAGGTGAGCATGTATAGAAGCTGCAGAACAAGCAGTGCATTTCCCACTACAAATATGCTGGAGAACTCTGAGCAGTGCAGATTCCTGCACATAACCTCCTCCACTGACAGTATTGACTGTTTATTCCCAGCTAAATTAGGGTGCTTGCAGATGGGTGGAATGAATGCCTGTGACTTAATCTCTGCCTCACATTCTAAATTTCCAGTTTTACATGTGCTTTACAACGGCAAGAATCCAAGCATGAGGCACTCAGCTATTCCAGTGGTGAAGACTGCACACATGTATACATAAAGATTATTTCCACTTTTAGATTGGAATAAAAATTCCATATGAGTCATTTGGGACTACCCAATCTATAGATATTATTGAGCTAGAAACTTGTCTTCTGAAAAATCCCTGTTGTAAGGTTTTGATTGCATCTTAGAAACTGCTAGAGGAATTGTATTTTAATGTGGTTTATTTTCCTCTCACAACTCTCAGTAGGCACACACCCACATGAGGCTATTCTAAATGATGGTGTCATTACGTTTGAACCCTTAGTAAATGGGTGGTTTTCAGCAATTGAATTAATATGTTTAATTTTGATATTTTGTTTTGTTTCTGTATACAAATTAAGGTCTCTGCCGGTACAAACAGCTTTCTAGTAACCCTGGAGGTATAAAGCAAATGTTGAAATGAAAATTAGAGCCATGCAAAAGTTTGTGGTGTTTTTTTTTTTTTTTTTTTTAAATTGGGTCTGTAAGCCATGAGCTTGAGTTTGCTAGAATCTGAAAACTCAGTCCAGAATCATAGCAAAAGATGAATTACAATGGGGTTCCCAGACTCCAACAGCATGGGATACTGACAAGAGGTACATGACACAGGTGAGAGGAGCTCTCAGTGACAGCAAATTTGTTCTCAGATGCCAGTTGTTCTTCCACATGCTGTGCAGTCAGATGGGACAGTCAAGTTGAGGTTTCAGCAAAAGTCAACACGGATTTGTGGTAATCATTGGGTCCTTTAGCAGGCAAGTATGTCTAGGTTAGGATATGCAGTCTGGGACACTCCTAAGGATGGACTGTTGTTCTGATGTCGTGAAGCAGGTCCCCAGGATGCTGCTTTGTCCCTCAGTACACAAAAGCAGTGTGTGACTTTCCGCTGGAGACTGAATTTTGTCCCCTCTGCTCCATTGCAATACAATGAGAGCAATACAGAGCCTCATCCCTCTCCTTGCACTAAGTCATAATCTAGAAAAGCAGCAAGTCCTGCTGTACTTTCCACATCTGGGTATGGTAATGAGATAACTGTGTCTAGAATGGTAATGTTTTAATACAGACACATGAAATTTCCTGCCTTAAGATGCAGAATGATCTGTGACTACTAGGGATTACAGCTGAATATTCCTGTTGGCAGAGTTTGAATCCTAAGGCTGCCCATGGGATCTTAATACTCTTGTCTGGAACAGCTGGTGCCAGTGGAAGTGTGCGGGATGAGACAAGGCGATGGGCTTGGTCTTATCCCTGATTCCTCTTTTCATATACTTTGATTTCTATTTGAGTGAGATGCCAGTGTTTCAAGAGATAAGCAGAGACTGAAGGATGTGAACTATTAGTGGAGCAGAAGATGTCTGGAAGAGGTGCTGTCCCTGCACTGCATGGGAAACTGTGCACCTGAAGTGGGAAGGAGAAATTTTCCTATTGCTACTATAGCATTAGCCACAGATTCTAAGTGTGGAGCAAGACCATGATGTGCTTATTGTTATACAGACAACTTGTTTCCATTTTCCAAAACTTTTACCTTAAGACAGCAGAAAATGCAGACATTGAGATGGAAAAAATGAGATAACGGGATAGTGGTCTGGACAAGCTAGTCACCTTTTTAGAAGCTGTTTGCAAAGCATCAGTTGTCTGATCAATGACTGTCTTTTTGTAGCACAAACTGACATCTTAAGGAAATGTTTGGGGAGAACAACAAAGTGAATGTTTACAAAGGCTCTGTATAAACATGACCGGTAAGGAGAGAAAATAAGAAAGTGTTTCCTGGGGAATAGGACAGCAGAGACTTTCAAGCTAAAAACATCAGCTTGGACTGGGAGTAGTGATGAGTCATATGGACAACGTGTGCAAAGATGTGCAGGTTATGTGTGATGTGACAGGGATCAAGGCTACAGAAATGCTCTACAAAGTGGTTGTGTGGTCAGGAAAGATGCTAATTTTGGCAGTAGGGTTCACTGTGAGCTTTAATTCCTCAAGATCAGGGAAGATGTTATGTTGATGGAAGTCTGAGATAATTAGAGCACAGACAACAGCTCTGGCTGTGTAGCTGAATACAAAATGCAAGGACGCGTAATGCAGAACTTTTAAAAATCCAGACATGCTCTGGATAAGAGATTGTAAAGTCTCCAAGTGGAAGCTGGTATCTGAGTAATGTGCCTTAATCACTAACAGCACAGTGACAGCATAAGGAGAAGGGGATACTTTTATGAGGACAAGGGGTGCCCTTTCCACAGGGGCAAGATCACTATGGAGTTGCTAACCTCCACGTGCTGTTCCGTGGCATCCCTGCACAGGAGATCTTGCTCTTTGGAGCTAATGAAATCGATGTTCTGCCTGTGAAGACTTTTGTGTGCACCACAGTGGGTAGCAACTGGGTTTGGAGTGTGTGCAGAGGTACATCCTTTCCAGCATTAGCAATGACTCTAGTTTGAGACTCTTATCAGCCAGTGTGCACAACAGAGTTTCTAGCTGCTTCTGGGGAGAGTTTGTAACTTATGGTTGATTGATATGGGGCCTGTTTTGAAAGGGCACTCAGCATAGCTCTGGTATATAGCAGCAGTGTTGAAGATGCTCCAGCTCTGGCTGCTGGCCTGGGAGGCCTTGCTGAGCTGCTGGGGAAGAGGGAATCAAGAAAAAAAAGAGCATTGACTCTGTTCATGCATGGTCTTTGAGATCCCATAGGACTGAGGCATCTGAACAAACCCATCACTTTGAGGAAAGAAGCTGGATTCACTGTGCGTGGGGAAAAATGAGGACAGCATACAATGGAAAGAATAAGTTATCTGCCTGTGTGTAAGGAACATTCTTTTAGCGAAGGAAAGGTTCAGCCTGGGGCAAGAGAAGAAATAACTCTAATCACCACCCACTTGCTCCTCTCAGGCATCCTTACGAATGCCTTGCTTCAGTGTGGTGCTTCACTGGCTGCGGCAGCCCAAGATGAACAACTGTGGTGTGCAGCTCCTCCATTTACCCTTTTTTCATCCTCCCAGTAACCTCACAAATAACTGAGCAGAGGAATAATGTAGGGTTACAGCTCATCTGTGGATGCAGAGTGCAGGTGTTCAGTGCAGACTCACAGCTGCCGGGATAACCTGTACTCATCCCCAGCTGGACAAACAGCTGCTTAGATACTTGGAGGTGATGATTCTGTTGGTCATTTACATTAGAACTCATCCTGTGTACCCCAGGATAGAGCCATGGTTGTAGGGGATGGGGAGGGAATCCTAAGCCTTTAACTCAGAGCACCAAAACCGCAGCACTGGATTTTTATTCAGCATCTGCATCCTTAGTTTGGGAGGAAGAAGTCCATACTCATCATCATGGCAAAAGCCGATTTCCCATAGTGGCTGTTTGTACAGTAGGCTTGCAACAACTTCAAATGCTGCTGTTCAGCAGTGCACTTTTTAGGGCTTGGAAACAGTTCATTCGTCATGTATTTCTCTGCATACTTCCCATACTGCTTTACTTTATGCAGTGTCATTCATCATTGTGAGGTGCTTAGCACAGGTGTTTGCTGGTCGTCCACGCAAGTCCAGGGATTGTATTAATGCTGTGGTCCAGATCTGTTGGGGTCATGCCATCCTCTTCATGCCCATCTTCTAGGCTGCTATGGCTGAAGACATCTCAGCCTGCCTCAGGAGCACTATTAAGGGGAAAAATAAGCTGGCAGGTATCAATTTTGAGCTGTTCTCATCTGATTTATTGTGAAAGTCACCTCTTTTGACTTAGGCGGCGCTGATAGTGAATGAGAAAACATGTGTTTCTGAAACAATGGCAGTGAAAACATTTCTTGTCAGGGACTGTAGTTTATTGTCTTACTACTTGAAAGGTAAAATATCCAGCAGGGAAGACACTGTGTCATCATAAAGCAAATGTGGATTATACAATACGACACTAACTTCCCAGGTAATGTTCACAGCCTCTTCTGTTACACAAGTTAAACTGAGTTCTTTGTGCTCAATGATGGTGCCGAACCCCTTCATCACCCACAGTTTTTCCAGACCCAGGTTCCTAGACCTGAAAATGTTAAGCCTCTGGCTGTAGCTCCTATTCTTCATTTTATATTATTCTTGGCCTGGGTGGTTTCTCCGGGGAAGCTCCCTACTGGTTGTTGACCCACCTCCTTTCTTTCTGCTGTTAGGTGCCCCTCACAAACACTTTCTCCACTGAGACATGTCTAGGAGTACACAAGCAGAAAAGCCTTTTCAGAATTGCCATTTGTGGTCTTTCTTACTGCTTGAGACAGGATACAACTGTGACTTCACTTCTCAGGAGGAGCTGCTGGTTCCTGCCAGGCTCTCAGCAGTGCACCCTGCACCTCTCTGCTCCTCTTGTTTCACTGCCTGGACTCCTCTCCTTGATTCTGTTTGACAGTGTTTTCTTTCTCCATTTGGCCAGTCAGCTCACCTTTAAGCCTTATCATATTTAAATGTTTAACTGTTCTCAGACCTTAATTAAGAGTAGTAACAGCAGCAATAGCTGTAGCTGTAGGAATAGCAGCGATTTCTCCTATCTTAAATTTTAATGGTTTTTCTACAAGGCTTTGCAGAAAAGGTGATTAATGATACCCAGAGAGGCTGAGGTAAATGTTTCTCTGTGCTGATTTTTGCCCTTTCTATTCATGACCCCCTTTCTTGACTTATAAAAAACTGAAGAGTCCATTTAGAAATAATTCTGTGATTACATTTTTTCTGGGGTTCAGTAGGTGCTTAATACAGCACTTAATATATGTGTTGAATAGGAGCTGATCTCTTAAAGACCCAGCTCTTGGTGGTCTCCATGCCAACTCAGCCTTGCTTTGAGCAGTAATTGCTAATATTGTTGGTAGTCTCCAAGGATTCGGTGGGTTTGGGAGACTAAGCTCCCCTAGGCTAACCTTTATTTTTTTCCATCTTTTGTACTAGTCTGAAAGGAGTAGATGGACTTTTCATTTGATAGAAACATCAGTGCCTGAAGTTTCATTGTTTTAGGTTTGTGGAATGGGTCATTGAGTCAGTCATAAGATGTGAAACATCTGTTTGCATTTGCAGTGAGACATCTAAGTCTTAAGACTAAAAGAGAAAAGAAAAGGAAAAAAGAAAACCCAACATCAAAAGATATGAAACCCCTGAGGTCAAGTGTCAGCATCATGATTATTCTCTGGTACAGAAAATATTTATTGTGGCTTGTAACCGTGTCCACCAGGCGGTTAATTAGCAAAGTGTAGAGATTGTCACAGTGGAGGTAAAGTGAATGCAATTCATAGAAAATCCTCTAAGATAAGCAGTGGACATAAAGGTGATTAAGCTGTCAATAAAGAAGAAACACAGAGAGGGCGGGGGGTGGAAAGCAGGTGGATTTTGGTACGTGCCTGCAAACTAAACCTATGCCACAAAGCAGAGCAACCATTGACATTGTTAATATTTGTACTCCTGACATGCCTCTGAGTTTTAGCCTTGAACCAGGATCCCACACTGCACTGATCCTGAGCAAGAAATGCCTGTGCATTAAAGAGCTTATGATTTAAACATTAGTCAAGAGACAGTAGATGGGCACAAGCAGACAGACAAGCATGTATGTGGTACTGGTGAGGACTGCTCAGCGCGGTGCAGGCTGGCCCAGCACGACCACAACCTACCTGCCGTCATTTTCTTACCTTGTAAGCAACATTGCAAAGGCATTGGCATTTTGACAGTGTGTATACCTTGCAGAGATCTTCCCAAGTGTTAATTAAACATCATAGAGCCGCAGCAGTATTATTACAATCCTCATTTTACAATCAGGAGATATGAGACAGCTTTCTGATGTTGGGCTGGGTAGCCCAAGGCGACTTGGCTGTGCAGTGGCAGAGTTAGGGGATGAACTTTGCCATCCTCACTGGAACTCCTCTGCTTGCATCTCCCAGCTGACTGCACAGAGAGATGATTATAAGAGGTATTTACTTGGATTTCAAAGAACATGAACAAAGGCAGTAGCAAAAGTGAAACTTTAGATGTCAGTGTGAAAAAAATTATAATTCATTTTTGATTTTTTTTAGAATTACAGTATTGTCATTCTGTGTGGGAAAGAGCTCAGATCTCAAGGTTTAGGTTTTTTTTTTTTGAGCTATATAGGAGCATCTCTACTTCCTCTTAGCTTGGCACAGTCTAAGATTAGCATGTGAGCACCTCTGGCTTACAGAGCCTAGATGTACGTATGCCTTCTTTCTAGATCATCAGAGTACAGTGTCTGGGTTTCGACAAGTTGTTTCAGATTCTGTGGCCATTCATACATCCATGGACCTCTGCAGAACCAGTACCCTGCTTCATAATGTTTTCTTCCCTAATGAGAGGTATGTGGTGCTAAATATAAAATCCTTTATACATTTGTTTTTAGTCTGTGTCTGGGAAAGAAAATAACCTTTGATTTTTATTTTGTCTTTCTGGAAACCTAACGCGTTTCCTATGGCTTATGACCACAATTCATTTCTAAGTGATTTTCCCTTGGCCAATTTCCATTTATCATTTAAATAATCTAGCAACAAAGAGGATGAGGTATTCTGCAAGAAGGTATATGACTCTGTAATCATTCTACCTTCATATCCCCTTTGGGGGGAATTATTAGAGATGAAATGACCTTCCTGGCTATCAAGCATTGCCACTGTAACACGGATGGATAATATGACACCCCTGACACAGAGCCAAAGGCAGGTTGAACTGAGCGTGCTGTACCCGAACCTGAAAATGACAGAGACTTGATTAAAATGAATGTGAGAAAGAAGACCAAGAGTGATGGGAGCCCTCTGCTAGCTTGTGGAAGAGTAAAGAATCTAGTTGTGATGTATGGCCTTCACTGTACTTCTCATTTGGACCACAATGAGGGAAATTTACCATCTTTATTGTCCTCTCGAGGGACCTTGTTTTTTTTCTCTTCACGTTCTTTAGGAGGAAACCATGCCCAGTGGATTCAGAGAAAAAGTCTGTCACTGGCATCCTGTGCAACAGTGTTTGGCACCTGCAAAACTCAGTTTCCCCATTTGTCTGATGGTGAATATTGTAGATCTTTTATATGAGCTGCTGAGAGCTTTGGTTGGTGAAGCATGCTCCATCATAACAAAAACTACATGGAAAAGTCAATATTATACATTAGCATGACTCTATTTTTCCTCCAGAGATTCCTAGAGCAGTCAACAGGATACTTCAGCATTTATTTGCTCAACTTTTGGGCTGAGAAACTAATGTAAGATTTTCCTTTTTATATTCCCAAGAGCTCTCTTCACATTTCTTGGGTATGCAGCCATCTGTGGTGTGTAACACTGTAGAACGGTATCTAACAGAGCTGAAATTGCAGAGGAAAGTCAGGAAAAGACCATGTAGACCTTCAGACTTGAGTTTGGCCAAAGAAAATCAATCTTATTAATACCATCAAGACTTTTGCCCTTAAGCAATATAGGATGAAATATCAGAAGTGATTTGGGAGTCTTAATGGCCCCCAAGAGGATATATTGCCCCGTTGTAAACTTCCTGACAGATTAATTTAGAGCATTGATAAATATGGATAGTGCCAAGGGGTCTTACCTGACCTCCAGTGGTGAGGACTTTGGCTTTAGTCATGACTGTAGTTATTCATATTCCTTAAAAGCAGTGTTCTATTTGCATGAGAGCTTGCAGAGGGAATTGTGTAAGCAGCTGTTTTCTTTAGATACCCTCTGCCTTTAAATAGGAAACACTGAACCTGGGCTTTCAGGAAGAAGAACAGAAGGAGTGGCCAAGAATTTCCATCCTCAAATGTAGGAAAGCAGAGTCAGAGGCACAGCTCTTGACAGGAACCTTGCATGCCCATGAATCTGAGGGGAGATGAGCGATTCCACTCATCACATTGTGTTCGTGCCATTGGGATGCACTTGCTGTTAAGTATCCCACTGATGGAGCAGAGAGGTTCTGAAGTCCTCTAACTTCATTTTCTGGTTCATCTTCGGGAACAGTTGTGCAAAGAGCATGATTTATCATGACTGTTATGGTGATCTAGCTTGATTTAGTGGTGAAATTACAATGATGGATCGTACTTAATTATGATCATTAAAAGATATCAAAAATGTAATCGGCTGTTCATCATATACCTTATAAAGGAAAAAAAATACCTCAGGATTTTAAAGACTGGAACTCTAGGTGTTGATAAAATTAGAATATGTTTTATTCATGCTGTGACACAGCGCACTTTCTGTACTGATCTGGGTGTTTCACTTCAGAGGTACGGGGGAAGGATTTGAATGAGACTCAATGAAGTATAAACAACCATGGGTCCTGGCTTTTCCATGGGTCCTGTGAGGTGCAGATTGTTCCCAATGTTAAAGAAATCCATGGGGCTCCCTCCACAGAGAGAGCTCGTGCAACAACACAAGCTGCAGATCAGCACCCTGGCATAAGCTATTTGGATTCTGAAAACGCAAATTTGCCCCCATTTGACCTTGATTAAAGTCTAGCACAGCTTAATGAGGCAACATAAAATGCAAGTCAAATACTCAATAGGGAAAATCTTGTCAGACATAAGGAACAATTGGGATCAAGTCAGTCAGAGCTTCCTTGGGCTTTTAATGACCTGTTAGATTCAGCTTTACTATAGGGTTTTATCAAAAAAAAAAAGTGATAATGACTGAAGGGAGCATCATTAGTATTGGAGTGAAATGGCTAATGGCTCCAGATTGCTCACAGGTGTCAGAGAAGAAAAGTTTCTCCCTAGGCAGTGAGCTCTGTGATCACCATGAGCATTATTATTTGCACTGCAGGAGCACCTATCAAGGTTAATGGATATGCAGCCCTCTTTTTGCTGGGGAGCTGATGGGATGTGTGTGGAGGAGAGGAAACAGGAAAAGCAAACTCAGTGCTGGCATCCCCTCCTTGGTGTGCAATCCACTGAGTGGAGCTTGGCAAGATCCAGGGAGAAACCATATGGTTGAAGGCAAGGACTGGACTATTTGATAAATATTACAATTATAATGTGTTACTTTTTTTAATTCACTGCCTTAACAGGAAAGGTGAAGTGTGATTTGATCATAGTGTGTATCTATCTGAGGAGCAAACCTTTGTGTCGGACACTTCTGCTCAGTGAAGTGTGGGAGTCCAGGCAGAGAGCCGAATGCAGACGTATCTATCTATGATGATAATTAACATTGGCACCACTTACCACATTTCCTTTGGATCCTCAGAGTCTAGCTATGAGCAAATCAAAGCAGGATACATTTTCCAAGAGGTTTGCTTTGATTCCAATGAGGATTCAGGGAAGTCCAGTGGCCTCTATATACAGCAGTCCAACTCCGATGATTGCTTATACTATTTGGCTTTAAAACCTGTAACACATTATCATGCCCTAGTTAACAGATGTCAAACTGAGGACTAGAGATGTGCCCAAGGTTGTACAAGGTTGAGAGACTCATAGGATATGGAAAACATCTGGTAATCGCATGTTGTAGTGAAGCAATGCCACAAAATCTCTGACACTGGTCAGCAGAAGAAGCAGAGAAGGTCCCTGTGAGGTTTTCACTCTCATGGAGGTGCTTTCTCCTGCAGGAGATGGCAGGTAGCACATGCAGGCATTTACAGTGCTGCATTCATTGAGGAACAAATACAAAAACCAAACACAGTGGAACATCACCGACTCACCTTTCACCCTTCTTCAGGGCAAGCCTGTGGCTCCCGTCCTTGTGTGGGACGTAAGGACACTCTGCCCTGAGCAGTACTTACTCCTGGGCTGCTTGTGCATGTGGGAGAAGAAACTACTCTCCTCCTCCTCCTCACCCAGCAGAGACAGGTTTAAGTCGAGTTGGGGGCTGAGATGGGGTGTTCCTGGGGAAGATACCATGAAGGAAGGACTGCGGCAATGTGATGGGGCTGACTCAGATTTCTCATTTCTGGAGGTGAGAGCATTTGGTTCCTGGTCTGCTGTATAGTGGCTGCCTGGGATCTGGGTTGTTGCACAGGGCATGGTGTGGCTGCGAGCAGAGATTTCAACCTTTGTGTTTAGAATAGTTTCTCTTCCAGCCAAAAGGGCAAATACAGGTTCTTTTCCTTCCCTCCTGTGGGCCTGGTATGCATGTAACACACTTCTCATTGTACGAAGAAAGTGTTTTTGCAGAGACAATTGAAAGAAATTAAGAATGACACATCATGATCATTTATATCATGTGTATCTCAGAAAGTTCATCAATTCACGTTACATTAGGGAATATGTAAACTAAATGTGCACTCATTTGGCATAGTCCTCAGAGCAATTATTTTTCAGTTGATTTAGTACACTTGATAAAAATAAAGGTTAAGGAGGATGTTAATTTGGGATATTTTTTTATTGTTTTTTTTTTTTTGTAAAGTGTTAGAATGCAGATTAATTCCAATTTGCTATCATATAAAAATAACTTGCATAAATCAGAGGAGAGGGCCTGATCCTCGTGCTCCAATACTCGCAGAGAATTTTGACATTGACTTCTGTAAGAGCAGGCCCAATGTCAAAACCTAGATATAACATGAATCCATGCCAGACACGTTAGAGCTCTGCTAGGAACATCCTCATTGGAGCATAATAATTTGTGAGAGAGAGACATACTGTGAGCACTCCTGGGGTTGGGGGCCCTGGGCAAAATGTTGGTGGCAGAACTAATTCTAGTCTGAGGAAATGAGAAAAGCCAGTGTCGTGTAGTGCTGTTGCTTCCAAATCTCAGCCCATCGAAGACCTACATTTTTTGGTCCGATTTTGGAGGTGGGGGAGCGTTGGCAGGACATCCTCAGGAGACAGTGAAAAGAAATAAAACCGCTGCAGCTTTTTCTTTCCCCCCCTGAGTTCAAGAGAGAGGAGTGAAAAACCTGCCAGTGCTGCCCTAAAATTGCTAATGAAAGAGAGTGAGAGAGGCATTTGCTTCAATATGCTCAGCCAAAATGGGATTTTCAAAGGTGTCTGGATAAAGACATCAGACACAAAGAAATCAGTACCTAATAAAAGAACTTACCTGAGTCAATCCTGCTGATTGGCTTCAATAGCAGACATGTGGGCGTTGAAGCAAAATTCACAGCAGAAGTTAAATAAAAAAAGAAAGAATGAAGAGGAAAAAGAAAAATGACATGCAAGTAGTAGGGAATGCTAATAATACCACTAAGAAAGGGCCCTTCCTCTGCAGGGTTAAGGAACTGCTTCACAGCACCTAGGAGGAATGCTCTAGCAGTCTTTTTCCCTAAGGAATGAATAAAGCCTATATCCCAACGTGAATCTGGGGGCAGATGGAGTGAAGGAAATCCATCCACTAGAAAAAAATTGGTTTATAAATATGAATAAGGAATTACATGGGAGTTACATATGAGAGATTTCACTGTAAAAAAAAAAAAAGAGTTTACATATATAAACCTGTGGCTTAGTTCAGAAAAGTCTTATCCATGGCTTTCTGAGGATTCGCACGTTCATCATCATCATTTTCTTGTTGCTTGCCCCTGTCACCAATGCTGCTGGGACAACCCTTGTGTCCCTAGAGCTGCCTCAACCCACTGCAGCTGTGGGAAAGGACTTTCTCCCTGGCTTCACCCTTGTGGCCCATGCACTGACGTGTCCTCCCTGGTGCATTTGGGGTTTGCAGAGAGCCCATCCTCCCTGGCAAATCCCAATAGCTGCCATGCAGTGCTGGGAGCAGCTGGCAACCCTCACTCAGGGATAGTGTGTTTCTCGTGGTCCTTTCCCTGTCTTCAACATCGCCGCCCCTGGGAAATCTGCTCCTGGGGGTGTTCTCAGCAACTGCATCTGTCCAGAGATGAGAATTTAGCTCTTGGTTTTATCCTTTCTGTGTTGCCTTTCTGTTCTGTGCCCAGGTGGGTCCAGGGTCTTGCAGACTTGCACATGCAAGAAAGGAAGACTTCTAGTTGGCTCCTTTCACATAAAGTTAATTTAGATAAGTAAATAACCCAGAAATCTGGTGGATCCATGAGACGTACCAGGTTTCAGCCTTCCTCGGTCCAAATCCTGTTGAACCATGTGCATCCAAATCTCCTCCTTCCCCCACATCTGTAGGAGCAGGAGAAGTGCTGGAACACCCTGCTTTGCTGCAGAAAACAGCCTTGCCTTGGCTCAGGGAATGGGCGCTATAATTAAACAAGCGTCTTCTGTCCTGAAAACAATAATATGAGGATTCAATTCTATCATTTGCCCATTCTTGGGTGTTTTTTTGGTAAAGCTCTCCAACTGTAGGCCTAAGGGTTTCCAGTGTGGATGGTTGGTAGCTTTAGTCTGCAAAGGGGTTTTTCTTCATATTATCAGAAAGCACAGGCAGGCTCATGGTGCCTTACTTCCATTAAGCTCATTTTTTTGGGCTGATGAGTAAAACTACACATTCATACGTCTTTGTCATAAGAGGAGCACGAAGAGCTGGAACTCCTAAGATGCCAAATGTGATTTCACAGCTGCTATCCAGATAGAATTGCCCTTCAACATAAACCAAAAAGTTCTTATGCATCAAAATTATTCCATCATACATAAAATGGCTCAAGTAATTTTGAGTGAGTTATTTAATAAACTTTGCCATAGTGTAACCCACAAATAATTTATGATGCTCTTGAATTTCCTCATAATTCAATTATATGTTGCTATATAAGTTGGATGAATAAGTTGTGGCCCGTCAATTGCATGCATGTGATTAATTAATTGTGTATTTGTTGATGCTGGATTTTAAGTGTATTGGTCAGTTTAATTGGATCAGTAGGCCACATGGTATACTTCTGTTTTCAGGTTGGATGGATGCTTCTCCTTGAAAGAATCCTTCAAGTATAAAAACTCCTGATCAAGCATTTAAAGCAGACATCCTGGCTGAAATGCCTGGATGATGCAAGCAACCACAAACTCAATCAATTATAAGTGTTGTTGGCATCCCAGAAAGTGGAGTGCTGCATTGTACTTGTCTTTTTCCAAAAGAGAAATTCGACTTGAGAGAATATTTGTGGAAGTATTACCTAATATTCACTTTTCCAAGCTCACTCCTGCCAGTAAGTTCAGTTGTTAAAACACATGTAAAGTACAAGATCAACTGAAGCAAATTTCTATGAAAATTATGTAAGGCACACGCTTTCATCCACTCTTCCTATCCCGCACTACTGATGTTAAAGGGATCAGCAACATCTCTCCTCATACCATGTTTATTTCAATTTTATATAACCTGAATGCCATGTACATTCTGGCTCTGTCATTAATTTTAAGCTAGGTCAAATTCATACATATTAGATAATAAGCATTTTTAGTCCCCAAATGTGTGCGTTAATTAATTTTATTTCATTCAGTGTAATTGTCCTTACAGCTCTGTGCTTAGTAAAAGAAGAGGTTCAAAATCCTCCTTTGTGCTAAGCTTAATTTGGGTAGAAAGCACAGAAGCTGCCTTGCAACTTCTCTACCAATGCAGATGAATTCTGACTTGCAAGCAACCCCCATCCTCCCCACCACTATTACTGACTCAGGAATCATTTCCAATTCCTCCGTGTAAGCACACATCACTGTAAAGAGACAGAAATTGCATCCAAAGGAGCAGAAATAGCCAGGAAGACCTACTTTCATATATTTTCCTTTCAACATATGTAAGCATGTTGTACTGAATGGAAATACCTACAAGTGAAGCAGGTACTGGAAGTACACTTGCTCATCTCCCAGTCATCCAATTAATTTTTCCAAGGTCTAAATGTTGGTAAAAGTGCCTGTCCTCACTGGTGGGCACTGATGCTGAGGGTTTCTTTCAGTGTGTGTGCCCAATGCAGCAGGTTTCTAATGTGCAGTTTACAGCATACACAGGTGATAGACTATGGTTTAGAAGCAGGTCATGGGTGATCGTGTAGACCTTGCTGTGGTTGATAAGGATTCTGCAACTATTTATGCAATTATTTTTTAATCTAGTATTTATTATCAGAGCTTGTGTGCCCCAGACTTGTCTTTTCCTTTTGCATTGTCAGTTACTCAATGATGACTGTGGCTGCATCCCTGCTACAGTTGCTGTTCACAAAAGAGCACCTCTTTGTCATTTATTAGGAATTCATAAATGACCCCTGAAGAGACTGTTCTCCCAATACATCCTTCAGTGTGTTAGTGCTGGATGCCTTTGAGTCCCCCTGTGTGTTTATGCCTTGTTTTTGCTATGAGAGAAGGGCTCTTTAGGGTTTTTGATGTGGAGCCAGTATTTGAGATGTTGAATTTACAGTGGTGGTGTGGATCACCCTTGGTTCTCACGGATCTCGGCAGGAGATGAAGATGCTCAGCACCTGCTCAGTTTGTGAATATCCCCCAGTGGAAGGCTAACCGCAGCTTCTGCCTCCTGTCACCCTGGTTTTCAATTGTGTTGACGTCTTTCCTGAGATGGCTAGACGCATAGTACTGAACAACACAGTTTAGCTTTGAGTTAGCTACTTTGAGGTGTGCCTAAAAAAATGTATGAAGCAGTAGTCTGGGTCTTGGCTTCTTTGGTGAACTTCTGAAGATGTGATTAGTGAAGAAACTTTGGAGGAGGATGCAGTCTCAGAGGGAATGCACCCCTCCTAGAAGATGATCCTTAGGGAGTATAACAACTCAACCTCTCCTATAAATACACCGTTTCTCCTCATCTGAAGAGGGCAATTGCCTCTTCAGTATGCCCTGGTGATCATCAGACATGTGCAATTCCCTGACCAAAGTGGGAAAAGGCAATCTGAAGCCGGAGGGGCTTGCAAAGACTTCTCTTCCAGCTAATGGACTTTCACAGAAAGCGCCTCTGATGGCACTGCACAGGGGACTTTGCCTTTCTCTAGTTGTTTTTTGTGTTTGTTTTTTTTTTTTTTTTTTTTTTCCACTATTTTTGCAATGCTGATCTTCTGAGCTAATGTCTTGAATTCCTCTGCTTCGTAATGCAGTGTGGTCCTTTGAGACCCCTGGGCCTATTTAATTTCATGCATGTGTAAGATACCTTTTCCCTTTTGGCACCATGATACCAGCTGCAGTCACTTTAAACACTGCCAGTCAATCCTAGTTATCAGAATCTGTACAGAGGACAGGAGGAGGGAGAAGATAATGGATTTGCCTTGAGAGCTCATCTAGAAATCCAGCCCTACACAGCAGACTGCCTATGTAATGTATTACTTTTTAATAATGTAAATATATTAACATTAGAGCAGTCTTCTCAATCTTCAGTACCTAAACATTACATCACTATCAGAAGCAAACATAATTAGATATCATAAATATGAAAAATATTGGGACATTAACATAAAGAGCACCAATAAGTTGCTTTGCTTGTCATGTAATTGAAAAGCATTAAGGGTGCACTCTGCTGTGTGCGCGCACAACGAGCAGGGATCAAGCCTAATGCGAAGGGACAGCTCCGGTATGCAGAGCCTCACCCGAAATAACTTCACAGGGACACTGTCAAGGGTTTTTTAGGTCTGAAAGTTAACATTTCTGTAAAGTTGATTAGTACTTGCAAATGTTCTGTGCTATTTTCTAATCAGCGACATTCGCTGTCTTGGTTATTTAATGGTATTAGTGACAGCAAAAGTGGAACCATTTGTTTCAGGCCAAGCAATCATAATCCTGCTCACTCTGGATGCTGGTATTTAAATATGCGTGGGATGATGTTTTCATCCTACATTCCTGTTCTGTGAGATTTTTGCTTTGCAAAGTTTTCCAGTCTCTTGGTCTTCTGCTTAGCACCCTCCAGGTAAGCCTAAAATTGAAGAAATGTCAACCATTTAAAATAAGGTACAGTGCCAATACGACATATGAAGATTTTAAACTTCCAGAGCAAAAAGGAATTATTTAGCATGGCTCTACTGGGAGTACAGACTCACGCTGAGGAAAAATGGAATGCTTTGAATGACTTTCTGGCAGTGAAATCTGTGGAACAGCCCAAGAGGGAAATGTCAGGTTCTTGTTGCTGGGGTAGATTAGACCTGCGCTTGAAGATATCTGATCTTATCTGGAAGACAGGTCAGTGGTATTTTCCCAACTGGCCATACAAAGTGACTCCTAGGCTGGTCACGGGCTTTGAGTGAGCAGCTAGATCCACATTATCGAGGTGCAGAGGGAAGAGTGATCTCAACATTCATGCAGCAAAGACAGGACTCTGATCCTAGAGTGGACATGGAGAGGAAATGGAACAATACAGCGTGAGCTCATGCAACCAGAAACAGCATCTGACCTTCAAGAAAGTTGTTCCTCCTTTCCCCTGTGCTGTGATTTTTCCCTGTGTGAGGTTTCTGAAGCATCCACCTCTTCCCTACCTGCTGTGACACACAAACACGTAGCAGGTTTAAGTCCAGCTTTGCTCAAATGATTTGCCGTGCTAGGCTGAGCAGGATGACCTGGGTTTTCCTGATGAGGAACAACTTTGAGCTCAAGCCTTATACTGAGCTGCTCAATTCAAGGAAGCCCCAATCAACAGGGTGTTCAATGGGACCAGGCCTGCTTGGGCTTGTAGAGTTGGAGGTGGTCTGACGTGGGCTGCTCCTTTGGGTGCAATGCCCCTGCTGAGTCTGGTGGTGATGGCTGAGCTGGCTGCTCCTAAGCTGTCCATCACTAGCATTTTTGCATGTGTTATCTTCAAAATTGTTGCTTCCTGTAATTAGCTTCATTCTGGATTTTGATGCCAAATCCTCATTTATCTTCTTGTGTTTCTCTTTCTGTACACCCCTTGTTCTCTAATTAGTAGAATTTCTCTCTCTGCTTTGCTTCTCCCTTTGTCCTTATCCCAGTTCTGCTCTTAGATCTCTCTTTACTTTTTGTCTGCTGTATCATGGCTGGATATTTATTTGCTTATTTTAATTTCTGTGATGGGAAAGCCTTTCCGGCACCATATCTCACAGACATCAGAAGATCTTCTCAGGCCCTTCCTGTCCTCCCTATCCTTGTGCCAGTGTTATTCCCTTGCTCTCCCATTTTTTGCGAGTTATGCTGTTGCTCTGTTCTCACTGCCATGGTAACTTCAAAAAGACACAGCCATTTGATATATCAGGCGAAGGAGAAGTCCGCGGGAGTGTGTGTGTGCAGGTGTATGTGTCAGGAGAGGGAATGGGGCACCCTTTTCTTTTCTCTTTTCATTTTTATGTTCAAAGCATTTCATTACAGTTGCTGGAAAGAGGCACTCCAGCTTGCAGGTGCAGCATGAAACTGAGGGATAGGAGCTGTGCATCCTGTCCTGCTGCCCATCTTGGGAAAGGAGATGCTCAGCTGCTCCCTAAACCCGATTCCTGGCTCTGTAGCAATGAGGACTAAAAGAAAAAAGAAGCAGCAACAACTTAAAAGTGTAAAGCATATGAAAGAATAGCTCTGCTCCTGAGGGGAAACATATGGGGCATTAGGAACACTTTGCCCAGCTTGCACATTTGTACTTGAAAGTTAACAGTGAAAGAAAACAAACACAACAGCTTCAAACCAAACAAGCCATAGGGGATCAGGAGCTGCAGCAGCTGCTGGGGTGAAACCAGCAGTGTATCATGACAAGGAGTGGGGACTTGCCAGAGATGCTCAGTAGCACATGAGCCACCCTGTGTCGGGGTGGAGTGAGAGGTTGTGGGGCTTTCAGTAAGTGTTGAGACTTGAAGCGGAGGTGGTGAGGCCAGCCCTGCCCAGACCAGGGTTTCTCAGGGGTTCAGTCCCACATAAACCTCCTTGACCTGGCTCTTGTGGCTACTAGGAGCGCATGGTATCCTGCAGCCAAACCCTCCACACAGCTCCTCAGTGCTGCAGAATCAGTGGAGGAGGTGATCGTAGCAGCTTTTGTCCCCTTTACCCCAGAAATGGTAGCACGGTTAGTACATCTCTCCCCTGCCCTACAGCAAGCAGTAGTGCCCTGCGTACCAACATGATGTTTGCCGGGAGCTCTTCACAGATCTGGCAGTAAAGGGCCCCTCCAGCCCTGGGAAATACAATTACTGTTTTGGACTCATTTTATATTTTCTCCACAGTCTCATTTTGAGAGCGATAATTATCTTTTCCTCTCCTTTGGGTGCCAGCGAAGCGGCTTGGGCAATTAGTTGCAGAGAGGGGCTGTGGGAGTACCAGGGTGCCGGCAGCAAGGAGGGCGAGACCTCTGCTTCTGCCTTTCCTTTGTTATCAAAAGGGTAAGGAAGGAATATAACAGCAGAAACGTCTCTGTGTCAAGGAGATGTTTATCTGTCATGCTGAGCTGCTGGGCAGGAATCAGTCCCATGTGCTGGGGAGAGAATGGTGCAACCCAGAGTTGCCTTCCCCCAAGGGGGATGTGGGACTGCAGGAAACTCATGTGCTGACAAAAATGGGGTTGGGACATGACCAGGATGGGGACAATGCAAGCATATTCTTGTCCCAGCTCACGCAGAAGTGGTCTCCTCGCTGCTGGGGATTGCACATCTGTCTTTGCATGAGGTTTATTTGAAAGACACTTTTCTGCTGCATAAAACTGAGAAAGAACAAACCTAATGCTCCACAGGGACCTAGCAAGGGATTCTCTGCAAAGATTTCCTCACATAAATACCCTCCTGTGGCTTTTAATACGGTTGGGGAGGAGGGAGGGACAACCTGGGCCAGCAAAGCTAAAACCTGGTTTTCTAATCTGTGGAAACCAAGCAGGGAAAGAGTAGGAGGAAAAAGCAAATAGTGATGACCCTGATGTGCACCTTGAAGGAGCAGAAACAGGTTACTGAAATGATGCTCTGCCCCACTCATCCCATTCCTGTCCCCCTCACACACCCATGGCTTTGTAGTGTTTTTAATGATTGCATGAGGTACAGGGCTGCTGGTAGTGAAACAAGATGCTGTTGAAGCCTTCTCCTTAATGCAGTGCTAACTCACTCATGTGTTGTCTTATTGTAAAAGTGTTGTGGTAAATCTATATTGATGCAGAATACTTTTCGATTGCATGGCATTATGAAGTTATTCATGAAAGGGTTTCATTAGATGCACGTGTTCCTGCTTCTTGGTGGTGGTTGCTTTGCTGTATCCTCACCAGGAAGATGCAGCTTGGGGCATGCAGTCCATCTTCTTCAGCACCAGAAAGAAACAGAGATGGATGTAGACACGTATGAGCAGTTCAGCCCCAATACTGGCCATGCCGTGATGTTTTATGTGGGTCTGAGTTCAGGTGATGTGGTACAGGCAGGAATGGAGCCACGGAAACTCCTTGGACTTGGCTCTGTGTCCTTGATGAAGCTGCAGAGCAGCCACATCCTCAGCTCCCTGGAGAGCTGAGAGCCGGTAGGGGCAGTCTCTGGGGAGGGAGGGGTTTAATGAGAAGAGAAATGAAAAGAGAAAAAAAGAGAAATGAAAGGAGAAAAAGGAAAGTCATGCTCAGGTTAATTTTGGTTTGGCTTTCACCTGAAAGCATTTAAAAAATTGGAAGAAACTTCTAAATGAAAGGATGTTGTGAGCTGAAAAGACGTGAAAGTCTGCTGTTGAAGGTTTGACTTCTGTTTTTAATTTTTCATAAGCAAATATCAGAAATGCACAGATATGTTTTGATGCTTAAGCTCCATTTATTTTTGTTGGAAAGGGTGTTTGGCTGTTTGGTTTTGTTTTCACCAGCTTTGTATTGGAGGGGAAACATCCTGGATGCAAATGCGTGATCCAGGAGGGAATCTGTGAATCTGCCACCAAAAGCATCTTTTCAGTACAAAATGTCTCCAGCACCAGAATCCTGGGTTAATTTGCCATTCTTCCAGGGCTACATACAAACTGTTTAGCTGATTAGAGATGTGCAAACACACCCACCACAGCATACACTACTGCTCATAAACTGATAAATAACAACAAACCAGAGGCTGTTTTTTTTTTCTTCTTCCTGGAGCCATTTAGTCTTCTTCACCCGTGCCTGATTCCAGTGCCTGGTGTAAAGATCAGCCTGTCTTTCCCAGAACCACCTTTAGCCTTCACGACTTCTTGCACTCCCTTTGTTTTCTTGCTGTTTTCACCTTTCCCTTCTGATCTGAAAGCCTCCAGTGATCCTCACCATGCACAGAGCAGCCTCAGGGTTCTCTCCAGCTGTGGAGCAGCAGGGAGCTGGACCAGATTTGGGCACAAGGCTGAGGTGCTCTCAGCCCACACTGGACGAGGAGGCTGGATAAGACAGATCTGGAGGGGCCGTCAGCGTGGTTTAGGTGGCAGTGCAGAGGAGCTGGTGCATGTGCTCCATCACGAGCTGCTGCGGGAAGATCTGCTCCCCCTGGGAAAGGACAGGCTGGATGCATTTCATTATGCTTCCCTCGTGGGCATGCATATGTATGAGTGGCTCGCACTGGTGCATGTGCACGGCTGGAGATGTGGAGAGACTTACGCATTAAGCTGTTTGGAGGACTGACTCATGCCTGGGGTCCTGGATAAGTGGGCGGACTGGTCAGCCTCTCCAAATGGGGCAGTTGTAAGGAGACACAGGTCCCTGAGTGCAAGGACAAGGCTGCTCCCAGCTACGCCGCAGCACCTGCTGCAAACCTTTGAGTGCAAGAGGACTAAGGTGCTGACCTCTCTGCTCCCTGTTGTCTCGGCCACCCCTCTCCCAGTGGCTGCGAGATTCCTGATGGGGTTGTTCTCGCATGGGAAATCTCACTGACCGTTCAGATGAGCTGCTTGTTGCTGGAGCAACGCAGAGCAGCCCTTAGCATCTGGTTCCTAAAATACCGCTCTGTCATTAAAGCCCTATCATATTCACGAGGCAGCGTTGCAGGGAGACACATCCATAGCTCTTCCCTGCTGCTCCCAGTCCTGCCCATCGCTCTGCACCCACTGTGTCAAAAACATGCAGAACCCAAATTCCCCTCCTCAGGAAAACAAAACTCCACACCTCTTCTCATACAGCTTGCGGGGGGAGGAAAGGATGTTTTAAATCGAGCTCATCCTTTTCAAAACTTCCTTTCTTTTTGTCCTTGAAGAAAATCTCTGTTTCCTCTGGCTGGTCCTTGTGAACGCAATACCTAGCAGGGACACGTTGTTGGCTTTTTTTTCCTTGGGCTTGAATACAGTGTTTCAAATGAAACACCTTTTTTATTCTCAACTGCTTCATCTACAAGAAGATGAGTGAAAAAAAAAATCTATTTTCTTTCTTCTTTTTAAAAGAATTTTTTTTTTTCTCCAAGTGGCCTTATGGCTCCTTTTACAAAATTACGTAACAAATTGAGGAAATCTGGAATGGAGCTGGAAGTTTGATTTCCTTAAGACTCTCCCTTCTGCCACTAAGACAAAAAAAAGGCAGAGTAACATTCAGAAGACAAAAAAAAATAAAAGAAAAAAATCAAAGTTACTGTTTGGCTTTTGAACAAGGTGCAAATTAGTGAGTATTTGTTAAAATTTGAGACAGCAATTGTCTAAGAAAAAATATTTTCAAAGAGGAGAAGGATTTTTTCTTCTTAAATAAAAAAGCCCCCAAACCTTCCTTTCTTTCAACTTCAAAAGGGAGCCAGATTGCAGAGGAATAGAGAAAAAGCTTAAATCTCCTCTGAAGGGATGCAAGTAACTTAGTCAAAGTGATCTTATATGTGAGGGAGTAATTTTCTGTTCACTTTTTGGTTTTTCTCTTCAGATTGTGATCAAATGACTTGTAAATTTTTAACTCAGCTACTGAAACCTTTGCTCTACCTGTGGGGGGGTTGAATGGTGATTATTTGGGAACGATTGGATTATATTGAGACTCACCTGAAAACTCCATCAGCGGGCACCAAGCAGGAGTTTTCTGTCTTCTTTGGGTAGCTGTTTTCAGAAGTACGTGAATGCATGAAATTGCCTCCCGCTCCCTATGATGGTGTTTTGCACTTGTTTCTGCACTGAAGCAAGTGGCAGCAGCACAAACACGTTCAAGGGTTGGCCTGGATCCAAGTCGTGGTGGAAGAAAAGTAGTGTGGATCCTGCCTGGGGTCTCTCTCGCAGCTACAGCATTTGCCAATAAATAGGAGTGATAAAGAGGGATTTTCAGATGTGACCCACAGGTATTTCATGTTTATGTTAGTGATAATCTCTGGGAAAAAGTGGCCTTCTAAGGGATGTTCTCGCGAATTTATCTGGGAAAGCCAGTGCCAGCCTCTTCCAGAGTAATATTAACCCTTGTATGGGTTTATATATGCAGCATCTGCTGTGTCTTTGGCTGGGCACGTAGATTTGACATTGAACTCCTCATTTCAATCTAAACTTTAATAACGTGAGAATTGTCACAGCGCAACAGAGCGCCAATTCATCCCATAGCCGGGTCTGCCAGTGGCCCGTGCCAGATGCTTCAGAGGAGATTGCAGAGCATCATCATACAGCTAATTGGTGGGAACACGTCCTCCTGCTGCCAGCTGGTGTTCATCAGCTACGTGTCCTGCAGCACCGGGGTCTGATGAAAATAGCCATGTGTGGTGCTTCTTGCCTGCCTTCAATTAGAGGAGCACAAACACCAGTGAATGAAACCACTTATATGTCGGGTATTGTGTTGTTGCTGGCTGTTGATTGCCTGATATCAGGGGACTGAGAGCCAGCATCCCCGATGGAGGTTCAGCGGTTACATCAACACGGGTCCAAACATATGAAGGTTTTGTTCACTGATGTTTGCACTCTCCCAATTTCCCTTATGGTCCAGGGAAAGCCAGGTGGCTCCTGTGAGTGTGTGGAGAGCTGTCCAAGCAAGGGGCTGGGACCGTGGTGTGTAGCACAGCAGGGAGATGCTCCTGCACACGTAAGTAGATTAAAAATGTGGTAAAATTAAAAACAATGATACAATTCAAAGCTGGGAAAAATGTGATACAGGCTAGAGCCTATGTAGGGGCGGAATTACAAACCCTCTAGCCTGAAACTTATCCCTGGCTAGACCTGCCTGTCTCTAGACGATGAACGTTCCCCACCTTGCAGAGCAGCAGAAGTTATTCTTGTAATTGTTGAGTCCTTTTTATGAGAGTTAGTAAGCTTTTTTTTTGCCTCAATAACCTACAGCAGAGAGTCCTACAGGCTAATTATATGTTTCATTTTAAATCCTTTAATTTTTTTGTAGTTCAAATAGATAACTATGTTTTTCTCCCACATCTTTGATTCAGACGGATGATTTGCTTCATTAATTGATATGTGGAGGAGGGGGTCTAGAAATGAGCTATATTCATGCTTTAAAAATAATCTTTTCCCAACTGTGTTTTTTTACTTCTGTGAATCCTCATACTTATTTCAAAATTATCCTGAAGTGAATATCAGCAACCTTTATCCAGGAGCATTTTGCTGGATTAACTAGTCTGTAATGAAATCTACTTCTCTTCCTCTTTGATTTCCAACTTTCAGTTTGGCTTGGTGTCAGACTGCACCCAGAAACCTGCTTTCTATCCTGAACTGTCAGTGGGAGGAGGAAGGCAGGGTGCTGGGGTTGCTTGTGAAAACTGGCAGCTTGGCAGAGCTGGGATTTTGGTCTTTGAGGTGAAAACACACCTGGGAAATGCCTCTTTCACCCAAGAACTGTAGGAAGTGGCCAAGTGCAGGGCAGAGCCATACCAGAGCCCAGCCTGGTCCTAGTCTGGCTGCCCTGTTTCGTGGCACGGGCATCCCTGCACCAAGCAGTGATAGAATCACCTCCCAGAGGGGAAGATTTTGTGTAGCCTTGTCACTTGGTGGTGATTATTTCAGCTCATCCTGTCCAGATGGAGGAAATTGTGAAGGTTCTAGCCCTACAAACCAGACATCAAAGCAGATCACACTATCACACTGTCATGCACCAGCCAGAGTCCCATCTTCCAGGGAGGTTTCCAGTACTGTTTGCTTGCTGCTTTATCCTTGGCTTTTTCTGTTTTATGTTTTTCTTTCAACAGAGTTTGGTGAAAAACGTGTGTGAATAAAAATTTTTCATGAGGAGCTTCTATTGCAAAGGCACTTTTTTTTAGGAATGCAGCATCTTTTTTAAGAGAAATGCCAGAAATCTCACAAGTCAAAGCTGAAATGTGCTGGTTGCAACATTAGGTGCTAACAGTTGGCAAAGTTTGAGTCTCAGTGGCTAAAATACCAGAGAAAATGGCAGACAGTTCCTTGGCTTTTATATTTGGGCTGTCTCACTTGTGTGACAGGAGGAGAGAGGGTAGGACTCAGATCAAGCTTGTTGGCTGAGTGATTGACAGATTTCACGGGCAGCTTTTTATGGCACTCATCATGGTGATGTTCTGATTGCCTCCCCAGTGCTAATGAAGATCTCCTGTGACGGGTCTGTGAGGTAGGAAAATATTATCATTTCTAATTTCCAAACGAGCCTCATCCACGTGGATCCATTTGCCTGATGTTGCTGGCCTGCGTGACAGTGATGCTGATGCAGTTCCATGCAGGTGGTGGTGCCTGTGCCCAGCCCCACACCTCACCCATCGCTGCATGGGGCTGCGAGATACTCCCAAAGCCGCTAAAAAAACCCTGAAGGTAAGAAATGAGAAATGTAGAAAAAACACTGTGCCCACAGTTGACTTTGTCTTGAAATCTTCAAATCAAAGCAATTGGTAGGCTTTGTGGAGAGCTGACAGCATTTTTGTTTAGATCTTTGTCCCTGAGATTTTTTTTATAGAAATGCCTGTAAAAAGGAGTGCATAATATCATAATAACAGTCTCAAGAAAACTGGGAGAAGAAAGATTGAAAAAAGAGAGAAATTCATAGAATTTTTCATGAGCAGAAATTTTTGGTGATGTCGCTCCCTGGGGTTGAGATGGAGAGAAATGCTTTTGAAGATCATTATTTGGAATAAAATTTTCCATCTACGGGTTCTCAGGTAATCCTCCAGATCACTATAACGGCTGTGACAACTGGCTGTAACCTGACTGTCGACCAAAATTTCAGACCCAGCCCCCTCCTTTTCTGCAGTGTGTTAGGGATGTACCCAAGCACCAGCCTCGAGCATGGGACCTCTGGCTACAGCCTTGTAGCAGATGGCGTTTGCTTGCTCACACTTAACTCCAGTGCCTGTAAGGAGCTATGTGCTGATGACAGACACGGGTGGTTTATATGCAGATGTGTAGAAAGATGCATTTTGTAGGTCAGCGCCATGACGAGGACGGCTGGGGTAACAGCTTCCCAGATGAAAGATGAAACCAACTGCTCTGGTTCTCTTTGACCCGAGCTGAGTAGCAAACTCAGCTTGTCCTCTGGGTGGAGAGGTGGCACGTATGGATTCTGATAACTTTCTTCTGTTTAGAGGTCATTGTCCACTTTAATTATTCATGTTCTAAGGGACATTAAATAAATAATGCTGAACTTGTTAAACTGAGTGGCTTGCAACTTTTGCATATTGTGTCTTGTTTGCAATCGCAAAGTTGTGCAAGACTGCTAAGTACAACCTGCTCTGCAGTTAGAAAAGGCTTTGTTGTTCAGACCCCATTATCTGCTAGCTGGGTTTGTAAAGCAGGACTGAAATGGTTTGCATACAGGTCTTCAAAACAGGTGCCTCTGATAGCTACAACCTGGTTTCCTCTTCTGGAGGGAAAAAGGGGAAAAAAAAATAAAGTGCTGCAAATGAGCATTTTTATTTTGATCAACCAGAAGGCTCCAACCCCAATTCCTGTGTGTGGTGGGGGGCATTCCTTTCAGCTGCCCCCAGTGCTGGAGAAGGCAAAGCAGCCCCGCTGGAGTCTTGCTGCTCCTCTGTGGCTCCAGATAGGAGTGTCGGGTGTTCCCCATGCGCTTTTATTATGTGGATTCCAACGCATTGCCTGTAGGATCTGCTTTAAATGACAATTTGGAAGAAATCCCTGTGGTGTGAGATTGAAAATAGATGGTGATCGCCTCTTATTTTATTTTTTCCTCTCTTTGGTTTGTACCAGAATATCTCACAGTGTCTTGGGACTTGCAGTTCAATCCAGACACTCGTATTTGCAAAAGACGGTTAATGAATATGAGGTTTCAAGGTAGGAGCCTGTCAGTGACATGAGATTTATGTAGAGACAGTTAGTATAATTTTTTACCCCCCGTTTCCTTAGGAAAGAGTATAAATCACCAGATGAAGGCCTCCTGTTTTTGTAAATCAGCTGAAACATAACGGTGATGTTGGGAAGTTGTACAGAGTTAACTGAGCTACTTCTCAATCTCAGAGCTTTACATAACCCCTTCTTAACACACTGTTATTTCCTTTATAGATAGACTCATAAATTACTCCTGGTACACAAAATGCGTGGGAAGCTGCCTGTTTGCACAGCATGGGACCAAGACCTGCACATTCAAATATCGGCAGACAGCTGGAACGCAATCTGTGAAAAGACACTCAGAGCCTCCAGGTCTATTAAATACAAACTTAGAACATCTACTGAGAATTTTATATCTTGCATTACACGGGTAATGCAAAAAAGAATAGGTGCAATTCCCTTGAGACTTTGTCAATAAATGTCACAGCAGAATATCAAAAAAATCTTTCTTCTGTGGGTAGGTGTATCCGTGTGCACACAGGGGCAGTGGGGACATACGTGTGCATATGCATGAAATGTATTTGTCCCTATCTACATATTTGAGAGAGGAAGATCACCTTGCAAAAGCTACTTTTAATTTAGTGTCCCATTCTGTGCTGAACTCTAACCACATTGAGAGAATCAAGAAATGCGTCACTTTGGGTTCTGCAGTTATTTTGCTGCAGTCCTATAAAATTACAATGTGTACAGAACCCATGTAGTCCTTTTCTGAAGTTGTTTTGCTTCCAATCTTGAGAAAGCTTCCATTATGGACAAAGTTGCCATATTTGCTTCCAACAGTAAATTACACCCATAGTTTTTGGCAGAGGAGTAAGGCGGTAAGAGACTTCAGTTAGTCTAATGGGCGCGAAGGGAGGCAGGATCCAGGTTTCAGAGCCCCACTAAACAGCCTCTGGTTCAGCTTCCATGTTATCCCTCCTGTGAGTATGGTGCTTACCACACTTGTATCTTACTGACTGAATTCTTCAAAACATAGTCCAAGGGCCAACTCTTATCCTAAACCTTCTAGTGGCATGTGATAGCATTTATGCTGTTTTTACCTCCTGTAACTGCACATGCTTTGCTAATATATTTCAGTTTCTTGGTACCATTAGCAAGTAATCAAAATTTGGAAAAATACTTTACTTCATCTTTAATCTAAAGGCCACCTCTTGATTAAGCTGTTTTTGAGTACGAGCCAGATACATTTCCACCTGCAAATAAGGCCTAGGTATTCAGGCTAGTCATATGTCAGATTTGATTAGTAGCATAATCCATTGGGCATGGAAATAATTCACTAGCATTTCAAAACATTTCACAATGCTAATGGGCTGTAGTTATCTGCCATGCAGGAGCTGGTTGGATGTAACTGGTTGAGGAAAGAGAGACTCTGATTATGAAAGTATTTCAAATGTTTGTGTTTTATCATAGAATCATAGAAGGCTTTGGGTTGGAAGTGATTCTTAAAGGTCATCTAGTGCAAACCCTCTGCAAAGAGCAGGGACATCATCAAGCAGACCTTGTTGCTCAGAGCTCCATCCAACCTGGACATGAATGTTTCCAGGGATGGGGCATCAATGACCTGTTTGGATAACCTGTGCCAGTATTTCATCTCCCTCATCATAAAAAACCTTATTCCTTATATCTAGTCTCAATGTATCCTTTTAAGTTTTGTTGTTTGTTTTAGTTTTTAGTTATGCTTCTTTGAATTCTTTTAGTTGTGTTGTGGTGTTGTCCAGAAGCTTGTATTAAGTGGAAGTGATTACAGTGATGTGATCTGGGCTGCATTTATTTGGATGCTCAGGGAAGGCAAGAGCAGGTAGGATGGATAGAGGCTGAGCAATGTCATCACCTTACAAGCACCCTTGCTGTGGAAATGAAATCCCTAGATTTTGGGAAGAGACAAATGATGTAGAGGCATCAAAATCCCTTCCACGTGCAAGCCACAACCTTAGGCTATAGAGAGATCATTCAGTCTGAATCGTTTGCCCAAGGGGCCATGACCTGCTGTTCTGGTGGAAGGTCAGACCTGAGCTTGTGTGGCTGCTGTGACTGGAGCAGGGGAGCACACCACCATGCTCAACAGCAGGCATGGGTGTGAAAACCATGCTACTGACACCATCCTCGGAGATCTGAAATATAAGCAGCTGAGAAGCAAAATTTTTCTGTACTTCTTGTTAGAATTTGGTCATTTCTGGGATATTTTCATTTCTTTCAGGAATAAGGTGCAGTCAGAAGGGAAGAGGACGGATGTTAAAAACAAATAACACTCTCTGTGTAGCTTTGTTTCAAAGCAAAAAGCCTCTTGTGGGTTAGAAGAGTGCTGGGAGAAACACCTGTTCTCTTGCCAGGCTTGTTGCTTGTTCATGTACGACACCATTTAAGTTGCACCAAGTTTTGTTGACTCAGTGCATCCTTCAGTCACATGGAGATAAAAACTCTTGCCTACAGGGCATCCTAGATGCACAGAAAATGCTTTGGTATTTTTGAATAAGAAGTAGGTAAAAGCTCAAATAACTGTTGCACTGCTAAGGAATTTTAATAAAATTGGGTTTAAGAGGCAGGGATTAGATACGGTACAGTGTAAAAACATCAATTAGCAGAAGTACAACAAGCAGTCATACAGTTTGTGTTTGTTAGCAACTCCTGCTAGAAATATTTGGTGAAGTTTTTCAGGGGCATAAGCTGTCATGAGACCTACAATTCTCTTGATTCTACTGGTAGCTTTCTATTTTTATAGCCGTGGGGAAAAAAAAAGATTAATGTATCTGTTTTATAACAATTTATCCATGGTGGGAAAAAACCTTCTTACACTTTGCCTTCCCGTACCGCAATAATAAATTAACTATCACAGTTTAAGATGCAATTGTTGTTCTGTTACATCTCCAAACTAATGCGTTGTGACACCTCGATTACATGAAATGTGGACGGCTACTCCTGCCTCTTCTCTTCTAGGTGAAGGCCTGTGATGACATCGAGGGAACGTCCACTGGCCAACTGGCTGGTTGTGGCAAATTTGTACAGCAACACCTGTGCCTGGGGTCCCTGCCTGTCCCCTGCACGGGTGGTGGGGAGGACACGGAGCACTCATCCCCATGCTGGTGTCAGATCTCCTTGCTGGTGTCTCTGAAGGGATGGTGTTTCTGTTTGTGCTCCTTTACCTGCTGCCCTTAAGAATATTAAAAAAAAAAATAATAAGAAGGGAGAAATTGCAAAGTTACTGGACCGAAACATGAAGGTGTGCAGTCAGAAATCAGTGCACCCATGTGCTATTGCCACACACGCTGCGTAACAGAATGGGAGAACATGTTCAACAGCTATTGTGAGAGTAATGAAAAGAGCCTTTCAAAGCGAGCGTGGAAGCACACTGGGAAAAAAATCCCTCTATTTATTTATATTAATGCCCCTAATAAAATTGCTTCCCATAAATGTTTTGTGGCTGACACTGCCTTCCCTGGTATCTGCCATAATCAAATCCTAGTAAGGCAATTTAGCAAGTTGTGGGTTTTGTTTTTTCCAAAATAAAACAGTTGCTTGTTGTTTCATTCCAGCAGGCTGGCTCTGCGTCCCAACCGCTCCCCTTCTCTGGCAGGCTCTGCCTTGGCTGAGGTGTGCTCTCCCAAGCCGTCTGCTCGCTGCAGCTGGGCTGGCAGGGCTGGACTGTCGGTGAAGCCACCCTGAGCCACGTCACTGCCCCAGTCCGGGTCCCTGAGCACAACTGCTGACTTTGGACGCTTCCAGACTAGGGCAAAATTCCTCAGCCCATCTACATGAAAACTCGATTAGTGTCATTAAATACATAGTGTGACACACAATGTCTCTGCAATACTCCCTGACGATGCCATGCACTGAACCAAATGACTCTGACTGTAGCTAAATATTGTACTTGACTGGTAAGACACCACTGTGTGCTCAGCTCCTACTGCTGTAGAGTGGTCTACAAAACAGCCTGATGATTTTCTGAAGGTCTGAGATCATGGCAACACCATGAGACTCACAAAAAAAAAAAAAAAAAAAAAAAAAAAAGTTTCCTTTCCCTTCCTCCCTCTCCCTGCAAGGCTCATTTTGAAAACTGCAGCTGCTGAAAATGGAAAGCCAGCTTAGCGCAACGTCACTGTGATGGTGCCACGGAGCGGGGATGCTGCAGCAGAAATCGGCAGGTTGAGCTGATGCTGGGGCTCCCAAAGCGTTGTGTATTGATGGACTTCACTCTCCCACTTGTGAGATGAGATGGAGGAGCCGCTGGCACTGCTGTTAATGTGGATCAGGCGCAATCCTCTGCACTCCTGCCAGCAACGCCAGGAACACGTGTGGCCATGTGCTACTGATGCAGGCGAAGGATGTCACCTCGCAACTGTTTGTCCCCAGGCTCAGCTCAGGACTGGGTGAGTAGCTGGTGGCCCTGTCTAAATTCCCCTCTGCCCCATCCAACCACCGCTGCCTCCTTTGTTGTTTGGCCCTTTTGGTATCTTAACAGAGCCCGTAATATTTAATGGGTTCACTAGTGGTAATGTCATTTTAAATGACATAGCTGTGACAAATCGCTCCCACACGTCACTGAATTGTGTTTCTAAATTTTTATGTATTTTTGATAGGCCAATTTATCCCTGCTGCAGCTCCTGCCCATGCAGTCAATGGCATTCCACTGGGGGTGAATTTTGTCTGCTATTTACAGTGTGTGCTTTTAAGCAGTGATTGGTGTGACAGTGTGATCTGTACAGCTGTCTCCCTGTATTTATTCTTTTGCCTATAAGGTTGATTTATACTAGCTAAAAAAAAACCCCCACAAACCCATAGCTTTTCATGCGAATGACTTTAAATAACTGATTAACGATTATTATTAGCGTGACTATCATGGAACGGGGTTTGTGAAGTTTATGGGCTTGGCTGAGCAATTTCACGTAAAGCTGTTGTGTGCCCCGCTCCAACTCTAAACCTTTTCTGAGGTTTTCTTTATAATTGGACAGTGCCCTCTGGGCTCAATCTGCCTTGACGTGCCTGACATGAGGTTAGCAGCGGAGCCGCCTGTGTGGGAGACGTCTGATGTTCCTGTGTGCGGGGATGGCATCACGTGGATACCTGCTGGGAGCAAAGGGAGCTCTGCACCAGCCTGCTCCTTTTGGGGAGATGAAAATCCTCCCCCCTAGATGACAGTGGCAAAATGCAGGCAGGGAGTCTTTGAGTGCTCTGCTTGAACTTGTACGGCACTCAGTGGCTTTGTCTATGTGAATTTTATGAGCATAAAATGGTGGCTTTCCAAGGCAGCATCCTATCAGGCTTGTGTGACATGAAGGGCCCCCCAAACTCTGTTTATAAAGCTGTCTCTCCGGATCTGTCTCTGCTGCTTCAGTGATTTGTCTCCTCCCCCTTTGGGTACTGATCCCTGCCTTGCTAGTGCTCTATTCGGTGCCACTCCAGGAGTCTCCTGGAGTCTTTTGGAGGGATGCAGTGCTGAGTTAACCCCCCTCTGCTTGGCTTTGCATTTCTTCTCTCCTCTTGGACTGACAATATCAGACTTCTGATGGCCAGAAACACCTGCAAGCAGCAAAGCTCTGCTCCCAGGTGTCTGTGCGTCTTGGGGACAGCAAAGGGCAGCGGTGGCACAGGAGCAGGTTCCTCACCCCAAGCGCATCACCACCAGAATCTGCTGCCCACCTTGTACTAAGCCCCCAGGGCCATGAGTATGACTCAAACAGGAAACTCCTTCCTGACAGAACAGCTACTATATAGTTAACATTTTTTAGGACTGAGTCTCCTGAGATGTTTATTCCAGTGATCCTGCTTGAGCTACCACCTGTGGTACCAAATAGGAGGAAGGATGGCTACGTCATGAATATGTCCATGCCCTGAAAGAAGAAGGAATTTGCAAGCCAGGAAATGCTGTGTGTATTTTCCTGAAGGTTTAACTCTTGAATGAGCTTGCTTTGATATGTTTGCAAAAGGGTAACCAAAAGCAGCCTGCAGAGCGACACCAGAGGGGTTCAATTTTCCCCAACGTTACTGAACCAGCCATCCAGCTAGGAACACCCCTTGCTATTTAGTTGTCAGCTTTATCCCTGTCAGAATCCTAGGAGGGGAATGGTAGGGTGGTTTTTTTTTAATAAGATGGTAAGTGCTTCAAAAACAGTACGGGATAAGGCAAAGTCTGGGAATACAAGTATTATTATTGTTATTATTATTAATCACAGCTCAAGTAAACCTGCCTGAGAATTGCTTTTATTATTTGCTCCTCTTTCCTCTGGTTTATGTTCCCTGAGCAGAGTTTGATTAAAAACTGTTGTGTCTCATTTTGCTCACAAGGGTTGATGTTCTGTGTTGCTGTCACCGGTCTGCAGCCAAAATAATATGACACATCATGGAAGTGGTTGAATACTTGCTACTGGTTTTGATCTTCTTTAAAATATCATTTTCACTTTATATAGCTAGAGAATAGCTGGCCTCCTGCCGTTCCCATTCACATCTTATCCTTGAACAATGAGAAGAAAATCTGCCTGCAGTAAATGTTCAGTTTATGTAGGGGAATTTTTCCAATACATAAAGAGAAAGGGAAATAAAGCAGCTTTATGAAATAATGGTGCCATTCGCAGATAAACATGGATATTTTTGCTGTTAACTTCATGAATAAGGGGAGTAAGGAGGTCAAATGTAGCTGAACTCGTGCCAGAACTGCTTGTCTATTCAAGGGTTTTGAGCTTTTAGGCTTTTTGAGAATTTTTAAGGAAGAATTTTAACTCATGCAGGTTTTACCTTCCTATATCTAAAAAGGGCAAATTTATGACGGGTGTAACAGTGTTTCCCTGCTATTTCCATAAATGTGGGTTCTACAGGAGCTGATAGATGCAATCTTCCTGCAATTAGCAGCACAGGAGCGGGCAGTACCACACAGGGTGAGGCAAATTGCAGGTGGCAGGGTCAGCATGGAGCTGGAAAAGGGAGAGCTCATCACTATGAAATTGTTCATGTTTGCCATCAGTTCCAGTGGTGCCAGGGAAACTTATTGTTGAGCTGTTTGAGTCTTTCCAGCCCTGGGACCCTTTTCTGCTCACCTGCCTGCCCTGGTAGCATTGATGTGCCAGCCCAGCGCCGGCTCTGTGGAAATGAGGATGCAAATCAGGTTGCTCGGGAGTATCGCGGTTGTATGAAACACGCACATGACTCCGCAACCAAACATCAGCTCAACTACCTTTTATTATTAATTTCAAGCTCCAACTGCTGCCTTGAAGCATTTTGATTTGTCATTCTGAAAGTTGCTGCTCAGAACAAACAAAAGGGAAAGAAAAATGAAAGCAAAGCCCCTAAAACTCATTAGTAATATAAAGTCTAGCAAGGATGGCTAACGGTGGCTCATCTGTCAGCTATAAAAATGTCATCCCTAGAACTTTACTAAAGCTTTATAAGGTCTAAGCAGAGTTTACTGCTCATGGCAGCGTGCAGGAGGCATCGCATGGCCAAGAAAAACAGCACAGTGCTCACATCGTGCAGGAGCAACACTGGATGCACGAGCCAAATGTGTCAGTCTAAAGGATGGGGTCTCCTTTACTCCTGCTGCAGAGGAGACAAAAGCAGTCAGTGCCTGTGTATGTTACTTTAGCCAGAGGGGAAAAAAAAAAGCTCATCAGTATGGGGGACTGTCAGCTAGTTTAAGAGGTGGGACCTGCTGCGGGTGGACCCTTGCGTCTTGTTTCACACAGCATGGCTTGTAGTTCTCTAATTCTTGCTTTGCCTGATTGTCTCTATAGCATCAGCGTCATTCTGGAGAGGATGAGGTATCGTGGGGGATGTGGGGAGAGCAGCAACCAGCCCACTGAGTCACTCTGTTCAAAGGACACTTGCAGAGAGGCTCTAATCATTCCTGTCCTTTGCCAGCACAGCCACTTTGCTCCCCAGCCGGGCTCTGCCTGGCCAAAGCAAGGCAGTAAGCTCTGGGGAGGCTCCAAAGGAAACAGAGATGAGCTGGGAGGGCTACACAGAGGCCACTTGGGTCTCAGTGAGCCCAGAGGCTGCTGAGGTAGGTCCGTCTGGAGTAAACTCATATTGAGGGTTTCAAAACCAGTATATAACTATTTATCACTCGCAGATACTCTCTCTGTGCCTCCTGCAATGTCTTAGTCACCTTCGCTGATCTCCCTTTCAGTGACTTTCCCTTTGCCCTCAGCTAATCCATCATCTGGTCCCCTGCCTCTAGAAACAGCCCATGGTGCGTTTGCTGCTTCAAACTGCTGACCTTCAGACTTTGCTCCTGCAACAGCTCCCAGTCCGCACTGATCCTTTTTCCCTTTGGAGACTGTTGACATATTCGGGTTTTGAAGCAGCTTCATAAAAAACTGGAAGGAGGTCTCCCATCCAGATCAAGCATGGCATCTACTACTACTCCCCACACACCCACCCTCTTCCCTCTTGCAAGTTTGAAGCTATTTTTTTTCACTGTGCTTCTTTGTGGGGCTAATGAATTTACCGCTGCTATACCCTCTGATGAGGGATGGGGATAGTTGCATGATCACTGCAAAAAGCTTAGAAATATATGTAAGTGCTTTGGGTTCCTCTGTGAAATCTGAATTCAAATCCCCACTCTTGGTAAAAAAAAAAAATATATATATATATATAAGAAACACTGATGCTGAAGAGCAACAACTTAAAAAAAAATGGTTCATAGGGAGTCTGAGGTTTCACTGCCTTTTTCTCCAAACGAGAATGTTGTAGCGTTGCCTACAGAGCCTTTCTTCTCTGCATTAGGCGAGCGAGGAGATTTCATTTCATACATCATTTACAATGGAGTGCGTCAAGAGAAGAGTCGGCGCATATTAACACAGGGGTGTGGGGAAAGAGTTGGGTTCTTTGAAAGTTTCAAAGCATTTCCACCGAGGAGGGGAGCCTGGGTTGCTGATTCCCTTTCACTCCATTGTAGAAGCTGTATGAACCAAAAGCCTATGAAATGGAAAGAGGAGAACAAAGGCAATGAAAGGTCTGTAACGTGCCAGCATTAGCAGGAGCTGGAGTAGCATGGGGATGGTGTAGCAGCCGTCCTTGTAAGTCTCGAGAAACTCTTCTGTCTCTTCTCCTCGCTCTCCTAACTGCCTCCTGCCTTCCTTTATATTTGCACTGGAGTCAGCACAGGGTCTGCTCTGTGCTTGGAAAGAATGGTTATGGGTTGGAAGACATTGTCCTCCTTCCTCCCTTGCCCATCTGGCCAGCAGCTGCTCAAAATCACCCTTTCTTCATTGCCCCACGCTTTAAGCCAGGTTTCAGATCACTACAGCATGGCCAGCCTGTGTATTGATTAAAAAGTTTTTTAGATAATGATTTGGTTTAAGAATTGATCCTCTTCTTTTTTTTTTTTTTTTAATATATTTGGGTTGCTTTTGATTTCCTCCTGGAATTTTGAGCCTAAACTTATACTTGAGAAAACTGAAATTTCTGACTCACTATGAACTCTAAAACTAGGGAAGCAGATATCTCATCACAGGAATATGGGACTGGAGCTTTCTGGAAAACAATAGGTATCACAAAACTGCCTATAAAACTATGGGATAGGCGGCGAAATGGCCATGTCTTTTCCCTTCCTTTGGTACTGTTATTTTTTTTTTTTTCTGTGGCAGACACAGAACAGACTACTCTGCAAGAGGGAACGGGACAGTTCCCAGTGCCTTGTGAGGGCTGTGCCAATATCTTACCACCTTCCTCATGCCCAGACAGACCCATTGGGCTGGGGTGCATGGGGCACTGGGTCTTTGTGCATGAAAGCTCCTCTCTGAGTGCTATCCCTTGCCTGTTCTATGGGAGACCACCTAAAGCTCTGAAATTTTGGAGAGAAGTGTCTGGCAGAGAGCCTTAGGAACAACACCAGTATCAAGGGCATCTTCCAGGACTGTTGCATTGGGAACACAATGATCATCTGCCTGATGCTGTTTTTCCACGTACACAGTTGTAGGTCAAGGGATTGGGAAGAGATTTAAATAGGAGCTCCCACGGCTCCTGAAATGAATACAAAGTCTTACTTGGCTGATATTAATATAAAGCCTTCCTTGGCTGTTATAAAATTTACTACATCCCATTCTGGTGGGTCACCTTAGTGCTATCTCATCTGAGGGAGTGCAGGAGCAGCAGCAAAAATTCCCACCACGTCTGGCAATGTCTACCTGGATTCAAACACTTTCAGGTTTGTTCAGTAATTGATGCTGATCGGAGATGTTTCCCTGGATTTACAAAGTTTATTTTCAATTAAATTGTTGACTGGTACTTGCTCAGAGTCTGTTCCAGAACTGGTAATGGATTTAAGTCACTCAGAAGAGATTCAGCTTGCTCCAGGTGCCTTCTACAAGGTTACAGGAGCAAAAAAAAACCCCATGCTGCATTTCTGTCAGCTGCAAGTTTTGCCCTGTTAGAGTTAGGAAATGGAAACTTTTCCCATCATTCCCTCATGACTGTGCTCAAAACTCCACAATCTATTTTCTCTCACTCTTCACCTCTTCTCCTTTATATTGGCTGCTTTGCACCAAAAGCCCCATAGTTACATGCACTTTGACACTTGCATTTCAAAATGCCTGATTGTGGAGTTCTGCCAATACCAGCAATTGATCTGGTGCCACAGACTGGCTTAATTATTCAAGGTCAGTCTCTCTCTGTCTCTTCTTGTCCAGGGAGCAGCAGCTATGGGGAATAAAACTTGAACAGTCTTTAAATTTTAATCATAAACTTTAGTAAGTCACAGATTTATTTTGCTGTATGTGCTTTTTTCTATTGTGCTTCCTGCAACTTTTCCAGATTCCCCACTTGGAGCATGTCTTTATTACTCAGTACAATAGTGTGCATTTGTAAAGCATGGTATTTTACACTGCTATTTAAAATGCATAAGTTGTGTGATCTAAGCAGTTTCCAGTTCACTTTTGAGCTCCTGTAAAACGTATCCCTTAAGGCATTTCAGCTGAGCAACTAAGAAGGTGAGAGTATTAGAGGTTGTGAAATGGCTTGTCTGCTAATTCTTTCTATGTGCATCTCTCCAGATAAATCTCTTGTGACCTCCTACTACAAGCAGAACATTAGTTAAGTATCTCCTTGGTAATGGCGTGTCCTGGACCTGATCTTACATTGCATTAAGGACCCTTCATGCTATCTGGGAACATGCTTGCCTTCAGTGAAGATAGGAAAGGTGTCCCTGAAAGCACACGAGGTGCAAGTAACTTCATTGAACAGTGCCGGGCTGATGCAAACACGTAAGCCCAGCCCTGCTGCTGGTTATGGGCACTGAGTCAGGCTGGAAGGATGCTTGGCCGCACCACCCTAGGCACGCTCGCTGCTGGCTCGCGTAAAGGTTAAGGAGCAAGATTCGGTTACAGTCACCGTAGGGACGCCCTGATTTTAATCTGCCACAAACTATGCAAAACCTTTGAACCCCTCAATTCATCACTGAGAGCTGACGGAGTCTAAGGAATTATTATTATATTGATAATATTCCTCCAGATAATTGCCACATATTATCTAATTATTATACATTATAGAATAATTATATATGCTGTTATAATTATTGCTGTAAATAATAACAAATCCTGAAAAAGAAGATCCAAATGGCTTTCCAAATTAATAATAATTATAAAACCTAACATGGTTGGGGACAATATTGCAAAGATGCAGGTGATGTAGCCAGCTCTGTGTCACTGCGAACACGGGAAGGAAGGCTGCAGGAAAGCAGGGCTGGTGCACAAGACACTGAGCACGCTGGCAATGGGAAGAGAACCTCCTGCAGTCTCTGCAACAGTTCCTGTGCTTGGGAGAGAATGCAGGGACTGTGATTGCAAGGGCAATGCTGCACCTGCCTGCGCAGTGCTCTGCAGAGGCACAGGTGGGGAGCAAAGGCGACAGCGCAGAGGCACTGGGGAGGTGCTGGTCTGGGTTTGGCGCTCCAGGTCTCCCCAGCCTGCCCATCACTTGCTAGGTGGAGCTGCCAGCTGGCGTTGCCCAAGGGGTGGCACTTCTTACACATTCGTTTCAGGGGGAAATAAAGCCCAGCGATCTTTGCTAATTTTTAAACTGCCGGCATGATTACAGTATCTCTGTTTTACAGCACCCAGCCATTAGTGAAAAGCACTATGCAAGTCAATTAATGATAATGTCTCTTTCCTTGAGATAAAATAGTTCATTCTTACAAACCAGCCGGGGTACACAGAAAGGCGAGCTGCGTGTTGCCCTTGATGGTGCAGGATGAATAGAAGCGCAGATTCGCTTTCTTCCCGTGCAGTTGCTGGCTTTGTTGCAGATTTAAAGCAGCACTGTTTGAAGCTCTGCCTCTATAGCTGTGTTATGCTGTCCTTCTTTGTAATGAAAACTTCTGCTTTTTCATCATTTTTAATTTCAAAGCCTTTAGGGGTTAGCTTCCTCAAGGCTACATCTCAGTCTATGAAGAACGGAGTATTTAGCCATGCTCTTCCTCGGCAACCTGATGGCCAAGGCTACCTGGCTTTCACCTTCTATAACAATAGTTTATGGCTCCTGGCTGGTGTTTACCCAGCACCTTGTCTCACTTTAAAACATATTTCTAGATGTGAAACCATTTGTTCCTGAGCCGAAGCACTCACTGGTAGTTTGGGGGAGGTTTGTTTACTACAATAACCAGCTTGCTCCTTGTATATTCCCATCACTCTCCCTTGCTATAACCCACAAATCTCTCCAACTTATCCAGCTCTGTGCTGGAGATGGTTTTTGAAGTCTTCTTTAAAGTACAGTGAGTGCCCTTAAAATTTTTCCCTGCTTTGAAAGACTCTACCTGTTCTAATGCAATTCCCCATTTTAAAGATAGGGAATAAATATCTTGGGGATGGTTGGCTTACATACAGCTCCTATCTCTTAAAACATTAATGGTCCATGCTGTTTGATTCTTTTTGAAAGTACTCTGTTCCTGCTTTGTTTATTTAATTCCTTTTCTCTGCACTGGGACTTGCCAAATGGAGTCATGTACCCCCACCCCCGCCACCCTTTCATTCACTGAAATCAGTGGGATGTAAATACGGCTCATTTAGTTTTAGCATTGCCAACTTTTGTTTCAAAAATCAGACATAAGGTCCCTTGAATTTTAAAATGGGTTTCAAAAACCCCTGTTGAAAAAATAAATCCTGAATAATTTCTGGTTTTGCTTTCTGCATTTTTTGCCTTTGAAGGTTCATGTTTCCAAGTCTTCTTGTACAATCATAAGAGACTGAAATTTGTTTTACTGTTATTAACTGCTGCATCCCCTGCAATCACACAGTTCCAAGAGGGAGCCGGAGTAGGAAATGAGCCAAGTCAAATACTGCAGCTTAATAAACTCCAAAGACTTGACAACAACAAATTTTGCTCCTGAAAATTGCCCATTGATTTGTTTATAGTATCTACGAACTCTGGGAAAACAACATGGGAACAGGGAGAACAACAGCTGGGCCTGGGACATGCAATAAACTGGATCACTTTGTTTTTGCATGCCTATGTTATACGACCAAGCTTAACTTAATCTAAAAGCTGAAGGTTGGCTCGGCTACTGCCCCGGGCACCTCTGATGGTCTCCCTCATGGAGGGGTGGGTGCATTGCCTTCCACGAGGTGTGTTTGGGAGCCTTCTTCCAGCCGCTGTTTTCTGGTTTGGGAATTACAGAAAGCAGATTTGAAGATAGTAATGAATTTGTGCCCTGGAGGGCGTATTGTCCCTGAGGAGGTTTATCAAAGCTCAGCACTACTTTGTGTTAGAGCTGGCCTTTCAGCCCAGGGCTGAGCCTCCCCAGTGAGACCCGTCTGGTTTTCTGGTGACTCTGCGGAGCTGCAAATCATCAGGTTTATTATTTGGAGCTGTCTCTTCTGTATTAGCAACATTTTAGCTTGTCCTGTCCTGTGGCAGGGTATCCATGGATGTTTGGCTGGGTATGACTGGTGTCTCCTCTAATTCATGTCAAATGTTGAGGAGTGAAGAGCTGGGAGTAGAGGGAGCTGCCCTCAGCCAGTACAAGAGGAGAGGGTGGAGGGTCCAGCGCTGGGGCTGGAGACCTCACTGCCACTGCAGGATGGGGAGAGCAGGGCTGGGACCAAACAGACACCTGAGTGCTTTGGAGGTGAACACGGGAGCAAAACTTCTGCCGGTCATGTACTTTTGTTTTTTACAGTCTCTTGTATAGAAGGTGAGAGGGAGCTGACCAAGAGATGAAGATGATTCAGTGTGTCAGAAATATGGGCTGGTTTTTCCTCTGATGTGACTGTTGTTGGGATATGTTGATGACTTCACACAGATGGTCAGGAGACGAAGTTCAGGATGACTGTGACTGGTCATCTCTGCCCCATGTCTGGGTGATGTGTATAAAAGCTTGCCCAGTGAAATCTTCCCATGCATACGGTCCATTACTGGTACTATCAAGTGAAGGAGACTAAAAGCATATGTGTGTGCAGAGAGTTGGCAGTTAGAAACAGGCACGGGCTTAATTAATCAGACAAGTTATCTGGGCAGCCAGGGCTAGCAGGCAGGTCACCTAACTCCCCCAAACTGCAGTCAGTGCACATAAATCCTATTTTCTTCTCTGCTTTTTAAGTATTTTATCTTTCTTGTCTGTGAGATGTGTGGAAGGATAAGCTTCCTGCTTTTCTCTTTTTCCTCACATGCAAGATATATATATATATATATATATATATATATAATTTATAGGTAACGTATACATAAAATGATATTCTGTCTAAATACATGCAGACGCACACGAAGCATGTTGCAGAGCCTGTGGGAAATACTGTCTGTAATGGAGCTTGCTAATTATAGCAACTCTAATGGCAGCTTCCCTCACCCTTCCCAACAGCAACAGAGATCAAAACCTTTTTTGTTTAAAATATTTACTTGTACAGCTTGCAAAGCTTTAATCAACGTAACATGACGTTTCCTTGCAGCAGACGAGTAATAAATATGCAATTAATAGAGAACTGAAATACACCCATTAGCTGTTTGCAGAGCCTCCACTTCCCCACTATAAAAACGCTTTCAGAGCATTTAATGCTCTGCCTACAGCTGGCTGTGCCACCAAAGAACAGGGAGTGAGGCGATCCCGATGCCTTTTGGCAGGGAAAGGGATGAAATGTTTCAGAGATGTTTTGCAGAGTCTGCAGTGGAATTCAGCCTTGCTCCTGCTTTGGCGGCTGCGACAAGTCTGGGCAATGCAGGCGAGCGGTGGGACAACAGATCCACCCACATTTTATATCTCTCCCGCCTGGGACTTGGGTTTTTGAGACTGTTGATTTTGCTTCAGTAAGTGTGACTCTGCACAGTTTAACAGGTCTGTGCGTGCTGATCCCCAGTGGCTTCGTATTCAGCCAGTGCAGGGCCAGCAGCTGGGAGCTGAGCGCTGTACGTACCTGGCTGCTCTGGGACTGGGGTCGCAATGAGGCTGCTTCAGAGCTACAGCATCCTTTGGGCAGCCCAGCATTTGCTGGATGGGCTATAGCTGGGCTGAGTCTCTGCTGCAATGGCCCACAGGCCAAGTTAGAGGGTTCCTTCCATAATTTTTAAGCTGCTTTTAAAAAAGTTTGTTCCCCACCATGGTTGTAGCATCATCCTGGCTCTATTTTGGGTAGTAGGAGGCAGCACAGAGGTGGCTTGAAGACACTTGGTAACTAAGTGATAAAATATACCTGGAATAAGCATTCACCTCAGAGTTTTCTACAAACCCTTGTCCCACAAACTGTGTGATAAACTTAAAGCCACATCATGGGACAAGAGCCTGAGTTTATGCAAGATTCCTGGCAGCTTGCCCAGCAGCCAACATGCTCCTCATCGATGGGGCTGACCCGGTCCCCTGCAGCCACCCTGTTCAGCACTGCTCAAAACTGGGTGGAATAACGCCTAGGCAGGTGTCAGGGCACTGGAGCTCGTGGAACCGTGCTGTACGCAGCCAGAGCACCAGCCAGATGCTGCTTCCTGGAAAAGCCTCCCCATCGCATGAGGAGGAGGCAGCACAGAGTCGTGTGCCTCCCAGCTAAGCATTAGTGAAGCTTTTTAATCTCTCACTGTGGGATTTCTTTTTGCTTCAGCATTGTGCCATAAAGTATTTCAGACAAGGTGACATTTTCCATCTGCATAAAGTGCTTGCAAACAGTGTGAATTTAACTTTTATTGGCCTGATTTAGGGGTATGGGACTGTGCATAAGTCTTGGTCTCCCAACCTATAGTCCTGCACTTTAAGTGATGAATTAGTCAGTAAAATAAACAAGGTATTATCTAGCTGTACACACGTCTGCATCTTCCAAAGAAAATTAAACCGTTTTGACTGTACAAAAGCTAATGATGGTGAAATCAACTTGGCTATAAATTACCCAAAACTCAAAACTAATCCCCAACTTTCTGAGAGCTCGACAATGCTCTGTCTCCTGGAGCAGAGAGTCTACCACGCAGGATGGCAGCGTGTGATCATGGCAGCCTCTGTGCCACTTTGTCCGTCTGTCTAGGTGCTCACCACTCCCTGTGAGGTTTGACCCGTGGATGGGGCAAGATGCCGATGTTACCACAGTTCCCATTCTCTTCCCCACGTACCGAAAGAAAGAGTGATCTATCTGTTGCCATCTACAGCTATCGACAAATGTTGATGTCTTAATGGCAACCACCGTACCTGCAGCTGGGGTGTGATGGAATACTGATAGAGCCATTAGTACCCAGGCTGGTGATGTGATTTTATATTTCATTTAACCCAGAACACAACATGCTGCAATGTATATATTTGTAACTGCTCCCTTGATGGTCTCTCCAGAGTATTATAAAGATTTATCATGTAGTGTTTGGTCAATACTAAATACCGTGAAATGTCAGTAGAGCAGTTCCTGGGATTGCTTCAGCAGTAAATAACAGAATCGTACAATATCCAAAAAGAAAAGCAGGTGAGCAAGTAACCTTAGAGAAACAAAATGAAACAAACCCAATCCCTAACCTCTAGAAAAGAACAACAAAGCAGCAAAAATGTTATCGTGAAGTCCCTTTGACTTTAAATGAGATGTATGAATACTTGTCATTTAAATGCTCTGAAAAGGGTCGCCATTTAGATCTGGAAATGCTGTGTCTTGGTTTTTGGGCACCACATCAAGGTTCCCCTCTTTTACCTCCACAAAACCCTTGCTCCTCCTGTGGCAGCTGCCCTGCTAGGGTTAGAGAGACAGCACAAACATCCTCTGCATCCTTGTCTCCAGAAAACCATCTGAGAAAACAGCAGCTGCCTCGAGGGATGCAGGATGGATGTCCCCTCTCAGGGCTGACACGTTCCCCACCAATAAATCCCAGCTAATGGTAGGGATTGCTCTGAGAAAACCCTCCAGCTTTGGGTTTTTTTTACAGGTCAGAAGTTGGCTACTGCTTAAACATATGTTCCTCTTTCGTTGTCTGTGACTTGCAGAATAGCTGCTAACTAACCAAAAGACAACATGGTGAGCGGAGGCTATTAGTGAATAATAATGCCATTTGCAGGCAGCAAAGGCTGAAAAGCTTCCAGAACAGTTAGCAGTCTGCAGGCATCTCCCAGAAATGCATGAGCAGAGCTCCTGTGCATCAGCCAAAGAGCAATTATTCTTGGAAAGCACATCTGCCTCACACTTTAAAATCTTTTCTAGTGGCTTGTGCTTAAAAAAAAAAAAAAAAAAAAAAAAGCGCTGAAAGAAAACAGAGAAACTGGAGTAAAGGACTTTACCTGCTGAGAATGAACATGACTGCAGGTGTACACCTCATGGCACCTGTCCTGGTATGAAATCAGACTGAGCAGCCCAGAGCCTGGCTGTGGGGAAGAGGCTACAGGTAAATTCCCTCTCTGGCTTTCCCACAGGCAGCATCCAAAGCTTCTCAAAACTGTGTTTTTAGGATGAATTTCAGGCAAGTAGGCTTGTTTGGGTTTTCTGGTTTTTTTTTTTTTTTTTTTGCCTTTGTCTTTCCTGTGGTTTTTTTTCCCCCAAACATCCCATTTGTAGCAGAAGATTATATTCCTAACAGGGTCATTCTGAGTGCAGTATTGTACACAGCTCTGCTCTTTAAAGAACTAGCATGGATCCTAACAGCTCTCCAGGCAGGAAATCTGATGGGACCTCTGCTTTCCTGCTTACTGATCTATCTCTGGATCCAGCTCTCCCACCGAGCCCATCATTGCAGTGTCTTGGTAGCAAATAGTGACATGGGGAGCCACCAAAGGACTGGTTTATGGTACAAACTTGTTAACTTCAGAGAACAGTTCTTTTGCAACTTTATTATATTTTTTTTTTTGGCAAATGACTGTGTGGCTTGCTAGTTTATGCCATGTCTTTGTTTAACCACTCTGGTGCTATTTTTTTTCCTTTAAATTGGATCTTTCACTTCTGAGATGAGATACACTGTCAACATTTTTTTTCTGTGTGCTTTTTCTGTATGCTGTTGCATCGTTTTTGGTTCACTTATTTTAATTACGCTTTTTATTTTAAGTACATTGTTTTATGACATCACTTGTTAATTGTTCAATTACCACTCTGTTCCTCTGCTGCTCCGCAGTGTGCAGTAGCCTTGAAGTGCTGTAGGAATGTGCCTGAAACAAGGGAAAAAAATGGCCTAAAGACCCAAAGATGCATCACAGACAGTTCTGCACTATTTAATTACATGTTGTTTGGCAAATAATTAGTAAGAAATTAGCTCCTTTCTCAGTATTGTAAGGGCTTTTCCAATTTGCCACCAGGTCCCTGCCAGGTGAAGCCGGCTGCTCCCTGAGGGGCTGCAGGGCAGAGCTCCTGGTGTTGCTGTTAGCCTGGGAGTGGGTGAAGCCGTGATTTGCATGGGTCAGGGCTGGCAGGACCTGTGGGGTTAGCGGTTGACTTGCTACTCCTAGAGTTAACAGCATCTCACGGCATCATAGACACTACTGTGGGGGCTGTACTAGGCATCCAGATGGTGCCTAAAAGATGCAGGTTAACAGGAGGTGCATTTAGCCACCACCTCTTAACTCCTTCAGCTCACCTGCTGCCATAAGCCCTTTCTCCAACTCTTTAATGTACTCCTATGCAAAGCTACTGATGCACCTTGCAGCATCGTGCATCCCTTCTCACCTTTGCTTTAGGATGTCAGCTCCCTTTGCATTTTCAAAAAAGGTGAGAGAGTGGCATCTGCTGTCATCAGCCCTATCTGAATTTCAGTAGATGTAATTAAAAACAGATCAAATACTGAAGTGATGCAGCTGCGCAGTTAGTTATAGGTGTTATGCTAAGTGCTTTATCTGTGGACTCAGAAGCAGTCTGATACACACATTTCGATAGACGGATGAAAGGAGTATTGTGGTCTGTAGACACAGATCTATTGAGTGGTTTGCTTTCAGCTTGAGAAGATAAAGGTTCATGTCCTGTCTTACAGTGGAAGGACTGATAATTGGTCTTGTACTGCCTGAGAAGTTGGCTGGTGCAGATAAGGGCAGCCCTGCCCGGGCAGTGTTATGGTTGATGTTACTGCAGTAGGGTTTTAAGTAACTCCCACTTGGATTTGAGAGACCAAAAAGAAGTGTCTAGTTCCTCATACTTGCCCAGCCCAGAGCTGCATGTGATACTTATCTTCCTTGTAGCTGTGAACACTTCCTATCATCTTTTTTATCATATGAAACCCTAAGACAGCCTGGAAGCTGGTTTATGATGCTGAGCTCTTCATTACATAGTTCAAACAAAGCACATCAAGCACTCTGCGGCACGTCCAGGTATGAAACAGTTTCACTTGCAAATCCATATTGTATATTAATCTGGAAGGGATGTATGAGGTGATGGCTCATGTTTCTGTTAGGAATGCAACAGTTTGTGACCTATTTATAATAAAAACCTGAAAGAGAACTGAAGATACTGAGATTCACCATATATCGCTGCAGTATCTCACTTGTTTTACAGTAATTTGATGCTGACTGAACACAGTAGTCGACCTTTTTTTACTCCCGCTTGCAGCGTAGAACAGCAGGGATGATAAACCTTATGCTTTAGTTCAGAAATAGCACACATCAGCGAGAGCGACCAGGGCTGCACCACAGGAGAGAGTGGGTTGTGGCAGCTCAGAGCAATACTGATTACTGAGGTTTATTATATATACAAGAAAACCATATTGCCTGCCAGAGAGAGTGCACAATGGCCTAAAAGCCTGTTCAGGGTTTGTTTGTTTGTTTGCTTTTAAACCCAAGTTAATATCTAGTTGTATATTCTTCTTCTGGAAAGTGTTGTCATTTTAAAGACCTGACTGACTTAGAGTCCAGAGAACCTGAAATGGAAACTTTTGTGAGCAGTTTGATAAGCCCTGCTCCACCTGAGGCTGGCAGTGGCTGAGATCTGCATCAGCTGAACACACATTTGAGTTGCTGTCCTTTTCTAAAGGCAAAACTGGCATCTCACAATGGCTTCTTGAGGTGCAAAGGGAAGTATAGAAGGGAAATTTCACTCTGGCCACTTGAAAATTGTGTTTGTTGCCTAAACTGGGGTACAAAACTCAAGAGTAGGTATGAACTTGCATCCTCACTCTGCCTGGTCAGTAGAGGACCAAGTTTATTTGTTCTCAGGGCAACATAGTCGTGGGGAAAAATAAACCTTAGCACAAAAAGCATGGAAAGATATAATAAAGCAGAATCAGCACAGGATGAAAGCTGCACTTGGGGTCATCTTGGTGATAAAGAGCATCTGCTTTTGTGTATACAGAAAGATACGTAGCATGAGTAATGGCTCTGAAGCAGCTCGCTGGATGTTTATTGCACAGGGATGACTGGGGCAAATGAGAACATTTCCACTTTTTCAGCAGGCAGTGCACAACATGTATGACTCTCACGGTGACCACAGACCTCAAGAACAGTGGGCAAGTGCCTTCCTTCTAGTAAACCGTATAATCTCTTTCCAAAACCGTGAAGTCTAGCCTCAGAGATCACAAGGATTTTGCCTGATTAAAGAGCAGAATAAATTTTGGGGCCAGGTTGTCTGGCTGTTGTAGCAGCAAATGTGGGAAGAAGGGCCTTGGGCTATTTTCCTTGACATGGAAAACTTACATGACACATTATTTGATGTGTTGATTCTATTTTTTAAACATTGCCTAGCACAGAAATCAGAGCTGGCTGCAGCTCAGCCAGCCGTCAGCTCTGCCCAGTGCAGTCCAACATTTCTGCCTTCCAGGGCAGGAGCTATGCCCAGCCCCTGTGTCTCTACTGGCAACGAGTGTGCTCCCACAGAGGTATGAGCATCTTTTCTCAGGTGTCTTCTCCACCTCCAGCACAAGCTAATCATAATCCCCGCGTTCCTCCATGAACTATTTACATGATCACAGTCAGCCTTTGGCACAATTTCTCGCTAACGCTGTAACAGTAATGGCACTCATAATGCCTGTGCTGGCACCAGCTAAATCTGTACTGCAAATTATCTCACCTAGCTCAGAGTCTGCAACGTGTCTACATGGGGGTCAGCTGGGGGAACGGTCCTGCAGGATGCGTGGCCCCAGATGAACCCCAACTCTTTGTGGCATGTTCCAGAAGAAAGCTTTGGGAATTGCATCTTACCCCTTTTGCTCAACACATAAAAGGGCAAATTCCACTGGAGCATTACTGGGATCTTCTGGGGATCTTCTTCATGGGTGACAACTTAGGAGGGCAACTTTCATCCTGAGGAACTTGATGACCTCTTCTTACACTTCATATGAATGAAAGGAGTCATTCTGAGGAAAGAGTTCCTTGGAAGACCCGATGTGGTATTTGACTGGTGGGACCTCTCTTGTGGATGCTACTGTGTGAGAAGGACAAAAATGAGTCTGACTGTCAGGTCCTAGGCAAAAGTATGCAGCTAAGGAGGAGGAAAAAAAGATAAAACAGTACTTTTTGCTCTGTTGCTGGTTTTTTTTTTTTTTTTATAGTTTTAAAGCAAAATCGATCCTAAATCTTCAAGGTTGAATCTTCGGTTTTGTCAGAGTTTCTTTGCAATACTAGCATTTCAGAGTTTGTGGACAGACCTTTAAAGATTACATGAAAGGACAGTGTTGAAGTGCATCTCAGGCAGCTGAGAGACTTCCATTTAGAAGAATTCTCCAACCCGCACTTCCTGACAGAGGCAATGGGAGATGGCAGATGGTAGGTGGCATCTTGTTTATCAAAACAAAAACTGTGGGATCTCTTGAGGTACTAGAAAGACTATATAGCTGAAGTGAGAATTTGTCTGTGTGCACTTACCAGCTATTTCCTCTGAACTAAAAAAAATGCTGCTGTTTGGTGCAACTTGCAGAAGAAATTCATTTTACCAAGGAGGATTAGTGGGGAGGATATTGGTCCTGTGCTGGCTTGGGAGATAAGGTCATTAGGACTGCCACACCTCTCACCATAGCCAGGAAGCCCAGAGTTTTGATCTCGAAAGCAATCACTGTGAGTGGGAAGGACATCAATGCCAGCAGGTAGCATGAACCCCACTGAGAACCTCAGTTTCAGTCATTTTAGACCAGGCTTTTCAATGTGCCTCCCTTGTGTTCAGGTCTGCTGCATCCAGAAGGTGATTGGTATGCTCTCATATTCTCTCTTTAGTATCTAAAATATTCAGAAAATGTTTCACTGGAGAGGCTGCAGTTCTGTTTGTGTTTTTTTCCCACACGTGAATATTGCTGGGTTTTATAAGAAACGCACATTTCTCAATACCTAACAGCATCCAGGTTTGGCCTAGAAAGCACAATTAACCCAATTTATTCCTTGTGCAAGCCAAACTCCCAAATAACCAGGACAGTCACAACAGAAAGATGAGGTGCTCAAGATATGACACAACTGTAGCATCCTCCTACAGAGAATAGTGAGAATTAGCAGAGGTTTCCTTTACAGTCATACAATTTTTGTGACTGCTTCCTCCAGTAGAAAATACTGATATGGTTAGGTAGGCAGGAAATTACGTATTAATGCAGATAAATACCCAAACAGATGTGGTCATTCTGCCACTGGGGCAATGCCAAAGCAGTTTTCTGGATGAGAAAGGAGATTAATTGGAATAAAAAAAGGTATGGGAGGAGAATTGGAACACTAATGTTGCTTTTTCTTTCAAACTGATCTGTACACATGTCACACAGTTGGATGTATGAATAGTAAATTATTCTATTCATTTCTTACTCTTGATGAACAGTAAATTAGACTAATAACATTTACTGTTCAATTCATTGATTGTCAGAGGGAGATTAGAGGCAAATAGCTTTTAAGTCTTCCCAGCTGCAAACATTAGAGTTGCCTAAAGTTATGATTTTTGACTGTAATTAGCTGCAGCTCTCCAGCATCCCCCTGTGCCGGTGTGCTTCCCCAACCCCTGCCCAGGCATGTGTCACCAGCCAGTGCTGCTTTGGTGGTGGTCGTCACAAAACACTGCGGTTCTTGCAGCACTCTTGACAAAGTAGGCAATGAAAATAACTATTTTTTTTAATAAAAAACCATTTACCCAAGTGGCTTAACTATGTTGCACAGCAAGAACACTGGAAAGTGGAGAAAAAACCTTAGAGCTGTGAGGCTGGGGGGGTTGCAGGAAGGTGTATATAGTCAGGCTTGGCCAGGGCACGAAAAGCCTTTGTGTTCTGTGTCTGGAGGGTCTGAAGTGCTCTTACACAGGAGGACTTCACTGAAGTTGCTATACAGGCACTAGTAGAATCCAAGTGTGCAAGCGAGGAGAACAAGGCCCATAAAACAGCAGATGAGTCAAGTGAATTTAAAGACGGATGTCTGCCTTGTACCTGGAGTGCCTCCTGTTTGTCATCGTGCTCCCTGTGGCTTGGGCTCTGCACTGGGATTCGGTCCTATCAGTAGGAAGACCCTACAGGCTATTTAACAGACATAGAATTACTTGTAGCCAAAAGAAACCATAAACAGCAGAATCATTTCAAACGCTACCAGAGCTTGGAGTTGTTTATTACCTTTATCTACACCCTCACCTCGCTTTTCTTTCGCAAAACTAAAGAAGTAAATAAAAGTAGCCTTCTCTTGATATGCTAGTCAGGTTTTATCTCTGTTAGAGACATGTTGTGCTTGCTGCAAGCTGCAGGTGGGTTGAAACACAGGTGCTTTGGGGAAATCAAGCTTCCTGCCAGCGTGAGAGCTCTGCAGAAAGCTCGCACCAACACGGCGAGGCCAGCAGCAGCCACCTCCAGTGCATCCCTGTGATCAAAGCAGCACCTGCTGGGGCTGCTACACATCTGGCAGCATATTTCAGGTGATGCCTCTTGGTCTCTGGAGGGAAGGAAGCTGTGCGAGGCACCCCAGGGCTTTAGCCATGGAGCATTGTGAGCCAAGGACGAGGATCAACCTGGGTACCCAGCACTGCTGCTGCAGTCTGGAGTTACATGATGAACTGCTGGGGGAGAATTCAGACAAAGCTCTTGGCAGAGCAGCTCCTGGCTTCTGGCATAGCGAGGCCAGGCACGGGGCAGCCAGCCAGCCCTGGTGCTGGCTAACGAGACCCAGCAGCGGTGCAGGGATGGGCCAGAGAGCTGAGGGGCAGGAGCAGCAGCTGGGACAGATGGGGCTGGTTCAGCTGCTGGAGATGTGGCTTCTGCTTTCTAAGCATGTGGGCAATAAAATGCCACTCACCATATTTCAGGGAAATTCTTTTCAATCAGAAAATTGAAATCTGCGCGCAAGTATTTGATTTTTGGTGGCATTTTGCACTGGGAAACTTGAAAATGTATTTCATGGACTAGGAACAGGTAGGGTTTGGTCCATATTTAGTTTTGCACTCACCCAGGCTGTCAGGATTTTCTGTGAGCAGTTCTCCATTTCCTGGGGCATGTTGTTGGCTTTCCTGAGGCTCACTCATCTCCTGGATTTGGACCACAAGGGGAGTACGGGGTGCAGAAGCTGTGGGGAAGAATGAGACCATGATTCCTACAAAGGCCAGTGATATCTCAGCTGCAGATAAGCATTAATGTCAAAGCTAGATCTCATTAAATGAGACTTCCGATTGATATTTCTTTGATATTTGCGATTTTTTTTTTCTTTGCTTTCTCTCCTTCCCATAGAGTGACCAGCAGTAGTGTGAAAAATATGAAAACTTATGGAGAACTGGAGTTATGTATGTTTGGAGGGGGTTGCTATTAAAAGCTTGACTTATGCCTTTCTTATGCTAAGGTTTTCAAACAGAAATTTACACACACCTTAACAACAAAAGGCTATAATCACTGCATTGTCACCAGATAAAACTGTACTAAAAATAAATAAATGCTGCAGTTTAACATGATTCAGTAGGCAGGGCCCTTATTATTCTTCCACCGTTCAAAGGAAGATTCAATTTCAGCATAATACACTCCACACCTCTGTAGCATCCCTCATCCAACTGGTGCTTCTTTCGAAGTTTCTGTCTGCTCATGAATGCAGAGGGTTAAGAAGAACCACAGGCGCAAGTGTTGTGGTCACTGATGCATGTTTTTAAGTGGTAGGACACAGTGAAGAATCTTGGTTTAAGTGTAATAAAAGTGAGGTCCCGATTTGTTAATGAGGAGCATTGTCTGCTACAGACACTAATTTCACTACAGGGTGCAGTCTTCAAACTTTTCATTCTAATTAGAATGCATTTCCATATTCTTTATCAATTTCTTCTCTTAGTGAAATCTTCTCAAATGCCCTTTTTTTCTTCACTTATGACTCATCCAAAGATCTTTATTTTTCCCAAAACAATCATTCAGATGCAACTGCATTTTTCCAGTAAACACGTTCAGAAATAAATGACCTTGACAGCTCATGCCTACACAGTGGGAGAAGGGCATTAGCAGTGCAGAGGCAGCTACTAATAATACACAGGAAAATTAACTATGGGAGAAGACCATCTTCTTCTAATTCCTTGAGCATTTAATTTCCAAATGCCCTGCAGTGGAATGTGTCTTGAGTAGCAGCTTAACGGCTACCAATGGAGCTCCAGCAGTGGGGAAACAAGTCCCAACAGAACAAGGGGCATTTTGCTCACAGAGGAAAATAGGTTATCTGCTAAGGAGGCATTTTTTTCTTTTCCTTCAGTTCTATAGAGCTGTGTCCAGTTCCAATTTTTATAATAAAGTAAATTATTAACTCAAGTTGATGGATTGGTTGGTGTTGGTAATAGGCTTTCAAAACAATTAGTGACATATACTCATTACCCAAATTAAAAAGCCATATTAAAAATAAGGAAGGGAAATGTAGCAGCATTATCAAAGTAATAATTTCTACTTAGTGCATATCTTTCCTGAACTTTGGCAAATGTTGAATTATGCAAGACAAACACTAATCTGAAAGCATTCTAATTAATGATGGTATTTCTTTGCTATCAAATTAAAACTAACACATTCACAGTGCATCTGACTTAAGTGTTATTGCAAGTTCTGCACAGTTTGAGCAAGACTGATGTTTTTTTAAATATTATACCTATACTCAAGTTAACAGGCCTGAAACACATTCTTCAGCTGAAGAAAAATTGGAAAGACTTATATAATTCAAAGTTTACCCAAATATTTGGTTTGTTATTCATTACTTCAACCATCTCAGAAAAAAAATAAAAACAAAAGCAGAGATGAGTATCTTGACATCAATTAATCACAGTGCTTTGTTATCCAGGGTTTGCTATAGTTTTCACCAACTAACAGAATCAAACAGTTGCATTCACTTTAAAGATGCTTTATAGATGAAAACACATTTACAAAACCTCTTTCAAAATAAAACAATAATCAGGCAGCTAATTAAGCACATTGTAAGTACTGAGCTTTCGAGTTAAAGACCTGTCCAGGCTGTAACATCACTTTTACTTTCTTATTGTATGCAACAAGCCAATAAAAATATAATTTTGAAAAAAGATCACATTAGTGACTTGCCATAGTGAATGTAGATGTCAAAAATGCTAATCCAGAGAAGCTGTCAGGAGTTTAAATAGATTTTTCACTGACTTGCCGTTCTTAATTATAGCTCAGCACTCTGTACAGGTTAAAAATGCCGGGTTCCTTCGAAACAAACTATGAGCTCCTTACCATCTCGTCAAGTTTTCCTTCTCTTCCTTTCAAATGGATCAATCAGATGCCAACACATAACATTTTTCATTTACATTTTTTCTTAAGCTTCCTTATCCACCTCAATTATATTTTTACCCAAACCTATCCTGAAGGGGATAGAAGAGATTTCATGGAAGAAGCATAATTGGCAATTGAGCTTGCTCTTCCTTTGGCTTCTTTCATGAGAAAAGATAGCGTTTTGTATTGTAGAAATTCAGCACTTAAATTAGGGGGTATGTTGGCTACTTACTTAAATAATCTAGAATAATCAGGTCAGGAGGGAATAGTGCATGGCTTTCACTTAATGTTTTGTATTAATTTTTCAGATAATGTAATTCTACATAGATTCCAAGTATTCAAGAGCACATCAAAAAAAAAAAAAAAAAAGCTGCAAACCAGAGGATTGACAAGTTGCTAATCCAATCCTCTGACTGTCACAGGGTGCCATCTAGAAGCGGTCCTTTGTTCTTTAAGAGCTGATTGAGTTCCATTAGTATCCATATTCAGAGCCCTGGGCACAATATTAATGCTAATACCGTTGTTACGGCCATGGAAAGCCATTAAGAATGAACAATAATCAGCTCACAATATCGTTGGACATATTCATGCAGCTTGTAGTGGGTTGAGATCCGATAGCTCTGAACCTTTCTAAAAAGAAAAGGAAAATCCAATTAACATCTTCTATGTAAACCTCCCCGGCTACTTTCACTGGAGATGACCTTGGGCAGCTGTGTTGCAATTTTGCCAAAACCTCAATTATGTCTTTGATTCAGCAGCGTTGTTGGGTTTTGCCCAGACAGAAGGCCTGGCTCCTCACCCTGCCCCTCATGCTGAGAAAGAGTTGCTCACACAAGTAGCCTCAGCAGCCATTGGCAAGCTCTGCACCAAGCGGGAACACAGACAGGCAGCAACCAGGTTTTGGGCTTTACAAGTCCATGGGATGTGCAAGCAACCAGCAAGAAAACTTCTTTTCTCTCCCTCTCCCATCTTTAGTCAGAATCCCAGCTCTCAGATGTGTCTTTCCATCACGACTAGGGCAATGCACCAGTTTCGGGGGCAGATTGCTGGTGTGACCTGGCCAGTGGATAACTATTACCAGCTGATAAGGCATGTGGTAAGGGGAGGAGAAACTCCCTGTGCCCCAACGCAGGGCTTCTCTCCAGCCCAAGTGGGATGACAGACTCAGGCCCCGCAGCCCAGTTCCCTGGACTCAGGGTCATCCAGCCTGTGTTCAAAGGAAAATCTGCTTCATTAGAATAAAGGTTCCTTGTGATTACTTTGAATTAGACCTATAAGAACTCTAATTATGAGTAAAATTCAGCCTGATGGAAAACTGAAAGAAGTATTTTTATCTGGGGGAGAATATGAATTTATGCATTAATTGCCCAAAGTAGGATGAAGAAGTAACTACAATGAAAGGACTCATGAAGAAAGAATTTATTTTTGAAGTATTTTACTGGACTGCCCACTTGATATTTTTCCTTAAGATGGACTGGAAACATAAGTTCTCACAACCTGTCCTCCATAGCACTTTTTTTTTTAATTGACAAGCAGCTTGCTGTTAAACTAGTGCATGTTACATCACAGTGAACACTCACCCTGGTGGCCACGTGTCCCAAGACCTTTCCACTAGGCAACATCATCTATAACAAGGTCAGGTCCTAATCACTGTGAGTAGGGCTCTTAGAGGAGTAAGGATCTCGATGGGTAGAAGTGCATTCATTTCCAGCCAGTGCGGACAGCTTCTGGACAAAGCTTTTCCCTCCTGTGACTGTACAAATCATGGGAAAAGAGGTGAAAGACTTGTTACTGACTGTGCTAATGCCACTGAGATATTCAACATGAATTGTAAGTTGTGTTCAACCTGAAACTTTGCTATAGCTGCTGTCAACACCACAAGTGAAGGATCCCAAAATATAAAGCATTTTGAGCTCTTGCTTTTCATTTCCTTTTCATTATACCAGGACGATACTGCCTTATCTCAAACACACACTTGCATATTTGCACTCTATTATGGAGAAACAGCACTACATACAGGTCCCTAAAAGTAAACACCAAACTCTGCAAATCTTGTGTATAATTAGGAAGATTCTTCTGGATTTATTATTTTTTTCCCCCAAAGCTGTTACTGCTTGATTTGGCTGTCATCTGTGTCACTTCTATGGAAAGGTTTTCTCTGTGCTAGAAAGGGAAGATCAGAACAGCAAGCTAGTAATTTGCCACAACAGTGAGATTTAAGGAAGAAAATAATGAAGCAGAGATGCTGACAGCATTGTGGTTGTTGTACCTCCTCCTTAAATTAAACGGGTCAGGATTACCCTTTGCACTAGAGGCTCTCAATAGCGAAGGACCAGCACGGACCTTGCTGATGGACATAAGCATCCTTTCAGCACTTGAGTCTTTTGCTAGCCAGATGCATACAGTGAGAGCTGAAGAGTGGCTTTAAACTGAAAAGAAAACAGCTTTCCCCTTAAATATCCCCGGGCCAAGACTTACAAAACAAACTTGGTCTCAATTTTATCCTTTTGATTTAATTTCTTACTGTATTAATTTTAGCCACTCGATTTCATTGATCTATTGAGTCCATCTCAGCTGTGACCTTGATTTGATTGCTTAATTGGCTTAGCAAAGCCTGGATGCACTTCCTTTGTAACGTGCTTGCTTGATTTCTGTGCGTGCTTGATTATTCTTTCTTGTAAGATCTATAAAAAGTAAACAGCACTTATTTTACATAAAATGGCAGTCAAGCTTAGAAATTCCAGGGCAGAGACAATTTCAGGTATACGCATGCCACTCCTCCTAACATAAGCAGAACAGTTTAATCTTGCTTTGTTCAGATCTGGAGATATTTGAGTGTTGACATAAGCCCATCAGTAAAACTTTCTAGTTTAACAGATCACTGTCCAGTAACAGCTTGGCTGAGGCATGAGCTCTCATTTTCTTCAGATGGTTGCTGTGGGGTTGTTTCAGCTGATAGAAGCAGAGTAAGGAACAGACCGTGGCAACATCTTCTGCAGATACAGTGAAGCTTTCTCATCTGTTTCACTCAGGATCCTATCATCATTATACCTGACTGAACCAAATCTCTGCTGCTGTTGGGATTTTAAGCATGCCGATGCAATGCATTGGCATTTCTGTGTTTGCTTCATTTGCATTTAAACAATCAAGGATTTTAATTAGATTGCATAAATGAATCATCCACTAAAAGCCTTATCTCCTGTGTTATTTATTTTTTATATTAAACCTTCAATTTGATGGATAAGCACCATCATTGGTCATTTCTGCTAAAATGATCCCATCAGCAGTGAAATATTTGACAAATCTAATGTTAAATTTTTCATTCCTAGCTTTCAGCATTTGTGGTCCATTATGATAAATAGTATGTCTTACACTTTTGATCTATTCTTTGAAGCTCTCTGGGACCAGCACTTTGTTAAAGAGGGAGAGGTCCAGGTCAAAAGGATGGTTTGTGATTCAAAAAGTGCTCTCATTATAGCTTTTGTTATATAGCCCAGCACATCCATGGCAGCAAGTGTTCTTTGCTTCTTTGCCTTCTGCCTTTGACAACTATCACTCCTTTCTGTATAATTGGGGGTTTGGTATCAACCTGTTGATGAAACAGAAAGTAACATGGACTTTCTCACAAGGGAAACACATTTTCCTTATTCCTTTTTTTTTTTTTCTTCCATCCTGTGACGGTGGCACCTGCAGTCACCACAAAAGTTCCTACTACTTCCAGTAGTACTTTGCAGCTGGGTGCTGACATTTAACTCCAAGGAAAGTAATTTGTCCTAAGAACTGCATCCTAATACGGAGAATAAAGCAGAAAACACACTCTGCTGCTAGCTTCTCTCAGAGGATTACAGTAAAACTAAACTAATAATAATGCAGCATTCCTTCAAAAACTGAAATCTTGCTCACATGCTAAGAAGATGTAAGAGTAACAGCATCATCTGGTGGCTTCTGCCACAAAAAATAGATTAATTGATTTTTTTTTTGTTCTACTTTCATTTAAATGCTTCATCTTTCAGGTGAGGCCAGGTCCTGAAGGAATGTGTGAGAGGCAAAACAGACAGAAAATGAGAGAAAGTAGTAATGAAATCCTCAGCTATACTGAAACATTAAACTGCATCTGAATATCTCAGATCTTTTTAAAAAGGATTTTTTAAAAGAACACTGAGAAACACTATCCTCATTGAAGTCAAGCTTCATTTAAGGCAATGCCAGATGTGTTAGGGATTTTCAAAGCATACATTAAGAGCAGAAATGATGCTGATAAAGGCCTTGAACCTTAGATAAGGACTGGTGTAAATCTCAAGAAAATCTTCAGGCAATTCCTTTCCACCATTTCTTTTGTAAGTGCAAACCCAAATCCTTCCTCTTTCTACTCCTGCAGCTTCCTTTTGGAATTTTTACTATTCCTCTGAACAGTTGGAGAGGCGGTATGTAAAAATGAGATCAACATATATTAGTTTGCAAAGAGTTTCAGCTGTGAACAACTGTTACTATGATTATGATTGTAAAACAAGCTAATCCACCAAAGCTTACATATACAGCTAGCATAGTGCTAGAGGCTGAATCAACCCAGTTTAGGTATTAAACCTCCTTGACCCAAATGGGCTGAAGTATTCCCAGAAGTGTCCAAGGTCCTCAGTAAGAAGTTTGCCAAAATCCAGATGAAGGAGAAGGGCAACACTAGCCCACGTAGCCCCAATACTTCAGGATTAGTTATTGCAAAAGCTTATTAACAGGCAATAAAATTAAAATTATTCCTTCTGGCTTTATTGGTGCACAATGTCTGTTTTACATTCTTACAGTTTCTGTCCTATCCTTGGCAGTTGTCTTCTTTGTTGTATTCTTACAAAGAGAGAAATATCAAAACATTAATTTAAGCTGTCACAATGCAAAGGGCTGACAGTCATATAAAGAATTATCATTATGGTAGAGAATGGAGACAACTTAGCAAAGGAAAATTAAAGTGACTAGCTAAACAGAACCGAACTTCTTGAAAAATCTAGGATATTGCCATGACAATGTGAATTGCTCCAACTTTTTCTTTTTGTGTTTTTTGGCACTTTCCTACACAGTCTATTATCAATCTGATGGGGATAAGAAAGAAAAAGAAATCACTTCATGCATGTGTTAGTTTTAGCAAAATATGTATTTCCAAAGAGCAGCTTCGTCCTGTACAAGTTTGTGCAATAAGATAAATTGCAAGTAACATCAATCTTTGTAATTTCCCATAATTGTAGAAGTCAGACTGACCAAGATTACAGCCTATCTAATCCTTCTTACCAATGCATACAATATAGAAATGTTTCTTTTTTCCTCCTCAGGGCTTTTTTTTTTTTGAAAACAAAAAAGATTCCTTTCGGCAGGTGGTGGTTCAAGGTCTAAAAGTGCTTTGTATATCTCCAAGAATAATTTTTTATTTTACAAATAAGATAAGGTACAGACTGGTTAAAAGAAGAAAATAACCACTTCACTCTTGTGTTAAAAGCTTTCATGAATATCTCTTAGAGTATTTTGCTATGGGTCTGAAGAAAGCGAGAGGACAAGAGTCTTAAGGCACGTGTCTATGCCCACCAAGCGAGACCACAGCAGTCTGAGTAGCTTGCTTTCTCTGGTAAAGTAAACCAACAGATTTTTATCATATAACACAAATTTTCAGCAGGGAACACAGTGCTTAGTCTTATGCTCTGTCCTCTCCTCATAAGCTACCTGGATAAGAGGAGGATATTGTGAATTTAATGCAAGGAGTTGGTGAAATTCTGTGTCCTGCGTTCTACAAATGTCCACTGCCTTCTTGCTTTAGTATCTGCACTGCAAATTAAGTCCGTTAGCATTGCAGTGGCTAACTGATCAGGCTACTAATGAAGCATGAGTCCACTTGATTGCTTTATATAGTCAAAATTTATAATTCATTCTCATACACATAAGCAATCATTGAGTTAGTTCAGCTAGCACATCAAAACCAGACGAAAACACCAAAGGCTGAGCAAATCAGTCCTCCCAAGGTAGATGAATGAGAGGCTTACATGAGTAATGCCAACAGGACAGAGGCATAGAACTCCCTGTGGATGTAAGGACATAAGATCCTTTCCGCTCGTTCATCATCCTTATGCGCCTTTAAGCACTGTAATCCTGGAATTAGAAAAGCAGTCTGTTTAGAAACACCACAGTAGGTAGCCTTGAGGTTGTGTGTATATCCAGCAGCAGTAGGCACTCTATTCAATAGGTGCCAAGACCAACCTGCCAGCATTGCCAGCTAGAGCTGTCTGGCCAAGGCCTGGGGTGTCCTCAGAGATGTCACAGGGTCGAACCCTCTGCACAGTGAAGTCACATCTAAAACATCTGCCCGGAACATTATAAAAAAGAACAGAGAAAGACTGCAAACCACTATTATTCTCCAAATGAATCAGATGTACATTATGACTTAGGAAAGCAGACAAGAAAACACTCAGGAATATAATAATTGAGAATTGCTGCAGTCACATCAAATGCAGTTTCAGTCTCCTAATTGTATCAATTATTTTTTATGATTGTGATCTCAAAGATGATAAGTTTTTTTAAGAAGATGTATTTGCAAATCACTGATTACTATTTGCGAATTGTGTGGATGTGTTTAAGAGCTTCTGCGTATTCACAGAATCACAGAATCACAGAATGACCAGGTTGGAAGAGACCCACTGGATCGTCGAGTCCAACCATTCCCACCATTCCCTAAATCATGCTCCTAAGCACCTCATCCACCCTCACCTTAAACACCTCCAGGGACGGTGACTCAACCACCTCCCTGGGCAGACCGTTCCAATGCCTAACCACCCTCTCTGTGAAGAATTTCTTCCTAATCTCAAGCCTATTCGCTTTGGCCCTCTGACCTCTCTTCACAGTGTCCTGAATTATCTGGCAGAACATTAGACACTTTAGACCCTCCAACTCAAAGCACTCAGGCAGTATTGGGATTATTTGGGCTACTCAAATGGAGAGTCTTTGTATAAACTGTCCTCTTACTGATCTTAGGGCTCTTATGACTGACTTTGCTTCTCACATTTCTCCCTCTCTCTCATTTTTTAATCAGATATGCTTTACTGTGAGGAAGAATTTGACCATTTACTATTGTATTCTAAGAAATAAGCCTACCAGATCAAGCGTTCAAGGTAATTTCATTTTTGGAATAGGATGTATAATTGAAGAACCACATTTTCAATGTAAGACACTATCTGAAACTAGTCCCTGGTATGAACCCTGGTCAACTATACACAATTCTCTTTAATATGGCCTTTGATAGTATTCATTTAGCATTCTAGAGCAAAGCCTCAAAAAGGGCATTGGATGAAATTAGTTTCCCAAAGAACTGGAATAGTAACAGAAGTCTCTTTCTCCAAATTAACAAGAATCTTAAAATCTCAACTGCCTTGAAACAGCACGTTAATCCACAATGAAAATGTTTGCATAGCGTTTAAAAAAATACAAACAGGATTAATAAAGAACTTTCCAAGGACAGGATATATTTGACTCGATTTTAAAACTGAAAGGATAGTTCAGTGCCTTCATTTTTTTAAGAGGTTTAGACGCAGAGGCTGTAACTAGGTGAGGGGGAGAAAACCCTCCTCCTCTCCCTAAACACCAATTTAAATATTGCGAAGTTTATTTAGTAACCATATATCAACACTGTGAACATAAATCTAACTGCTGACTGATGCAGTGTGATTGGCACTAGTTCTGTAACAGCACTACATGTAATTACCCTTTCCAGCCACTGCTGTAAGGCAGTCTAAGTCTCTGAGAACCTCCTGTATCTCAGAGCTCTCCAGTGCTTGTACCATCACCACCAACTTAACTGTCCCAAGGAACAGGATATGTGAGCAAGTATTTTTGGGTTTTTTGAGTTTAGCAGATCTGCAGCCTACAAAGGGAAGTATCCAGCTCATGACCTAGACAATTTTGTGCCAAAGGAAGGGGAGGAACTTTCAGGGCAGGAAACCATCCCTTTCTATCTCAGATCTTTATTTTATGATGGAACAAATCGATTTCTCTCACTGTTGACTGCAGGAGAAGATTAAACAATAAGCTTGGACTAGATAATCAAGCTTCAGAAGGCAAAAATTAGATTAGGGGAAACCTACGCAGAACAATTTTGGGCCTGGTCTTCAGCTAATCTAAGTACACCTACACTATTCCCCTTGATGAAGCGCATGCTGGTTTCCCTCAGGAAAAGCTCTGGTCTTTACAATACACATGGCATTCTGGATCCAGAAAGCAGTGAGAGCAAATCTTCTGTAGGACAGAAAGCAAAAGGTGGTCAAAAGAGAAGTAACAATTCCCTTGACTGTACCTCCATGAGGACACTGGTCTCACCCAGAGAGCATACTTCTCCCGACGGCTTTTCACCAGCTTCTCATTTCTCCTTCATGTTCCTTTTTGGATTGAGCAGCGCTGTAGTACCAGATCTGAACTTACTACCACTGTTCAAAGAGAGATTGCAGTGCTGCTAAGAGTGAGTGAAGGACAAAGGCAGACTGGAGTAAAGACGAGTCCCAGGAAGATGAAACAGAACATCATCTACAAATTGTCATGTCTGAAAGGTATAAGCTTAAGAGAGCTCATCCTCACAGAGAAGAAGCAATTTCTTACCTCACACCAGTTTGGCTTCATTTCTGCTGCGAGTCAGGACTGGCGCGGTGACCACACTGCTGAATGCGAGATGAAGTCCTCCTGCCCTCTCTGTCCTGTTCCTCACTTTCAAACTTGCACATCTCAGCACCTGCACCTGGGACCCTGTCTCACGAAGTGAATTTAGAATGAGATGAACAGGGATCATTTTGGGAGCAAAGAGCAAACCCTCTGCTAAGCCTTGAAACCTGTTCTGAGTAGACTTTTTGATTGCTCCAGGGGTGTATATACTCATGCGTATGTACTTCGGCAGTATAAAAAGTGCAGCAAAAATGATTAAACACATGAGGAAAGAAGCTTCCATCTAAAATGTGATTAAAAAGGGTAGCATTGTTTAGTTTGCAAAACACAAGAGTAAAGAATGATAAAACTGAAACAGAGAGAAGGGGCTATTTATTCTGTTTTCTCTCAAGAACAAACACACAGGGAAAGGTGAAAGAAATATTCTGAGAACATTCGTGCAGTATATAATCAACTTGCAACTCATTGCTGCAGGATATTAGGCAAATTTTTCAGAAATATCTCCAAATATATTAGACACTACAAATAATAAGCCTCAGTTACCTAGGTGAAGGAAAAAAACCCAACAACAATACCCCCAAACTGTAAGGACGGTTAGTCCTTGTGCTTAGATTGGTTAGAGATGGAATTTTTGTCTCCAGAGGGATGGCATTATTTATTTATCAGGTGCATGATATGGGAGCGCTCGCTTCCTTCAAGTAGGAGGTTCTGTAGAAGGCAATTAAAAGGGTCAGCAAATGCAGCTGTGTGAAGTCATTGCCCATAGATTTCTCCCAGAATACACAGAATTAGTAATGGTCAAGAGGTTCAGGTTTAGTTATTTTGTTTTTACCTGGTGATTTTCCCAGATGAACTTCAACTACAGCTAAGAAACAGTCAAGGCTATGAATGAAAATGGTATTAAATATACTCACGTCCTTGGAAAGTTCTTTGCTAATCCTGCTTGTTTCTATGCACTTGTAAATGCTAAATAAACATATTCACTGTGGATATGGCCTATTTTGAGTATATAAGAGAAATTATTGTACCTCCAGTATTACTCCCAGTTAGCAGCGAGCGGAGTTGGAATTTTAATGGTCCCCTCCACATCAACCAGTGCAGGAAGGAGCCTGGGAGAGAGCGGACCGGGCTGCTGATGAGACATAGTAGTCCTGAGCATTGCTGCTGGTGCCTGTGTTCCTCACAGCCTGTGCATCTGCAGTTTGTGCTGTCAGATCTGGAACGCGCTGAGAAGTGGGCAAGGTGCAGCTGCAAACAGAATTAGTACCTGCTCAAACTGTCCATATATACAAAGAACGCACTGTCTTTCTAAAAGAATTTTAAATGCTACTTTTGGCTTATGAATAGTTTTCTTGCAACTGTCAGGCCATCTGCTTGGAGAGGGGTCTGTACAGTCATGGAAAGGATCTTAAAATATACTCGCTTCATAAACCTCTTTTGTTTGGAAAATCCACATGCATCACATAATGCAGCACAGGCTGAACTGAAACATTTTTAAATGCCGAGGATGCAACCTTGGATACAGCTCCCCCCGCCCCCTGCCTCCCCTCTATTAATAAGCACACTTTAAATGCACACTTCGACACATTCTCTTACAGGCTCAGATTGGCAGCACCCACCTGCTGGGAAACATGCTAAGATAACTTCCTTGGGTACATCCAAAATACCAAACTGGGTTGTGGGCAGAAAAGAAACAGGCTTCTGCAAAGCAGCTCTCTCAGAGATTACATCATTCTCCCGGCCAATTTTCTGCCTACACTGCACCATTTTGTATGGTGTGTGTGTGAAAAAAAAAAATTTAAAAAAAGCATACGTCCTTGTGTATACAACCAAAAAGGCCAAATTAGGAGTGTGCAAGCACATCCAATTCTAGCATTTCTTAACTTTTGGGAGCTTAGTTTTTCAAAACTGCGTGGCACGTGAATATATACAATACATACATATGCACATAAACATTTGTTTTGTTTGCATGCTTAGAATATATAACTGTGTGTATGAGAACAGTTTTATGCTTTCCTTACCTTTTTTTCCTCTTTATTTTCATCATACTTTGGTCATTTTTATTTACTTGCTTTTTGTTATTTTAATGGAAGTTCAAATACACAAAATGCTAATTTTCTTTTACATAAAAATGTAATAAAACTTTCTGGCTTTCTTTATAAACAAATTTCAGCAGGAGTGTTGATGGGATGCTGTGTAACAAGTAAAGAAAAAATACTGTTTAATTATCTTCCATATAAAATCCAATAAAACGTTCTGGCTTTTCTTATTTTTCTGTTCTGAGGATTAACATCAGCGTCTTTGTGATGAGAAATCTGCATTCATGGCTCCTCTATTTAGATTTAAATAGGAATTATAGTTCTTGGCAGAAAGGGATCTGTCAAATATCACAGCATTTGTGGCAGGTGGTCACTGCATTGCTTAGTACAGACACTGCCTGCTAAACCATAGCCTGAAGTAAACATCAAAAGTCAATTATTCTCTTTGTAAATATTTTATTTATATTTTGGGGGCTAACAAACATCTTTTCAGTGCTTGGCTGAGACCTTCCTCCATGGATCAAAATACTATTGAACCTGCATTTGGGTGGTTAAAAATGTGTTTAGAAATTCAGGGATACCAATGTAGCTACTAGTGTATATTAGGCTTCATAATGCAATCCTCTGCTTGGAAACCTTCAACGACTTGGCTGAGTTGAAGTGGACAGAGCTAAAACTTGTCATGGTTGTTATCATTGCAGCTGCCAATTAGTATGATGATCATGTGTTACTTTGCCAAAATCCCTTCCCTCAGTTAAACAGTATTTTGAATATAAATACTGAAATAGAAAAAAAAAGAAAAAGTGTCTATTTCCATGGATTTAGCACTTTGGGGGTGAGAAAGCAGGAGGTCTGGTTTAAGAGCAAGATAAATGTGTGCGCAGTGGTCCTATAGACGTTACTTGAATGCACATTGAGTAGCAAATGTGGAACTCGAGTCGAGCTCAGAGGGTCAAATGCCTTGAAGAAGTGTCTTGTTGCAGGATAAACCTATTAAAATAAAACGATAGCGTCTGGCAACAGTTACGCATACATGGCAGAATCTGTCCCAAACCCACTATTGTGGGGAAAATGTTTAAAGAAGCTGCAACACATTTTAGATCTGTATTTGAACCCTATCTGAACTCTTTGGGCCATTAACTAATCAGATCTTCTCATTTAAACAATGTTATAAAAATAATCAAGTATTTCTGCCTACATAAATATATGTTGAATATATTTACCTTAGAGAACTGGGATTTTCTTGAGTATTTAATCCTGACATTCAGGAAACAGAAGGAGTACAAAATGTTAAAGAGAAGCAGAATGCTCTGAGATGGGGCTGTGGGTAATTTTCCCTGCAAGCCTGTTTGGTGGGAAGTTAACTGACTCCCACATTACCGCAACGGCAATGTACTAAAGCACTGGGTGCTCGTTTTCCTTCGCTATTTGACTGGCAAAGGCCATCTGTTCTACCCCATCCATCCACATGCACAGCGTCTATTGTTGTCAACAGGATTCACACACACGTGGATCAAGGCAAGCATGTGCCTCTGACTGTTTTGATCCCTAGAACATGGATTTTTCATTTTCTTTGTTTCTTTGTGCTCACCCAGTAATAATACTTGTCATCTGAGAATTCATATTGATCTTGTCATTGCCTTAAAATTGGATGACAATTACTATCTTTGTCAAAATTCGATCTGATGAAATGGCTCCAATTAGGAAGGAAAAAGAAGGAATCCATCACAGCAGGGAGCACTGCATTTGGCTTTAAAGTGGGGAAGCTTCTCTTAAAGAGGTACTGGTGGAACAAGCATAACGGAGATTAGGATGCAAGTCTCAAAATTTGCAGAAATTAGCTATATAGATGAAGCGAATAGCCATTTAATTTTTGCACTCCATAACTGTATGCGGAACTGAGTTGGAATTCCTCTGACAATAGATGTCAGCAACTGTTGTTTTCATTTTCTGATCTGGTCAGACACAGAGTGGCAGTTGACGCCAGCCTTTGTGTATTTTCAAATCCAGTTCTGATCATCAGTATAATTATAATACATTATTGGGAGAAGATGTGCTGAAGTTCATGAAATGATAACAGCATAAATTGCATTATGTTTCCAGATACTGATCTCACCTTCAAACTAAATGTAAAAAGGCAGTGAAAGAATTAAAAACAAAAGAGCGAGTGCACTTCTATTGCTACTAATATTGGCACTAAAGCAAATAACTCATCCCTGCTAATTACAAGTAAAATTATGATAATTACTGGTTTTTTTAGTTTATAAATCAGCCCTAAAAATTAATGTGTACATTTTTGTATGTGTAGGGGTATCTTTTTACAAAACAAAGATATTTGTTTCATGTTGAGTGAACGCTTTTCTCAACTAAAAAACCTGTCGGTGTTTTAATTCTGAGCAGGAAGTGATGGGCCAGATTCACTGCTGGTCTGTAATTCTGTTAAGGCCTTCCCTGGGAGCTGGGAGATGTGTGCTGGTGCTCAGCTCTCCCCAAATGACTGGCAGCTTCTACCCACCAGTAAAACAATTTCAGCTCAAGGTCGTTCTTGTGTAGGTTTCTCTGAATCAGGCCAGTAAATGCTGTTTTCTCACAAATAAAAGTGCGGCAGGAACTGGGCTCTTGGAGTTGTGCAATTATCTGAGCTCCTGAACATGAGACTACACAGTTTACCTCCCTGAAAAAATCGTGTTTTCTTAACTACACAGAAGAGCTCCACAAGGGACTGAGGGAACCCAACCAAGCACACCACGCTTTTAGCAGGTGTTTACTTTCTGAGCTAAAAATGCAGCACTAGGATGATGCAGAGATGAGTCACCACACCTCATACAGCAGCAAGCTGTTTGGTAAAAGAAGGTGGGTGAGCTGGTGCCAACACATCTTCCTCTAGCAAGCTGGGAGGACGTGAGTTCCCTTTCCCAAAATCTTCCTTCCCCCTGCCCCTGTTTTTATTAGCTAAACCTACTTACTGACTCTGACCTACATTTGCAATAGTTCCAGAATGCAACAGAGCTGTGTTTCTGGGGAATTTGCTATTTGCTAAAAATTTTAATCCAACCCGTTTGAAAATGTTATATACTAACTGAGCAAACACAGCGATCAGAAAAGTATACAAACCCCATGCAATTGTCCTGGACTTGTTTGCAACACAGTGCTATTAATGAGCATCTGGGATGAGCATGGTATCTTGTACTGTGGATCTCATGATCTGTACAATAATGGCTGATTTTAAATGACTTTTGCTTCATATAGCAAATCCCAATTGGAGAAGTTCCAGGATGCCGCTAGTGAAGAACTGTGGGCGGGTGCATGTTTTGAAGTGATGGTAAACATTGTGACATATACTGTGTGTACCACATATTCTCATATGCACATTTTGACTTTTGTTGCCTTGGCTTTCACACAGTATTTCTAACATAGACATTCCTATTTGCCAGTTTGAGTGGAAATCTGTTAATATGTGAATACTGCTCGCCAGCATGTACCACTATCACTGGACTTTCAGTACTTCTCTTCTCTTATGAAACAGCCAGCTCTACGTCTTCACAGGACCATGGAATCTGTGAGAGCAAGACTGGTGGAACTGGACAGATGAGGAATGACGAGAGCTGTTATGAGAAGCTGTAACTTTGAGAACTTGCTCAATATGATTCACCAATTTCCAATGTAAGTAATATCGCCAAGAAGGCCTCGCTCTTTTACTGCCGTGAATTCTTTTTTCCTTTCAAGAGATGCTGGTAACTAACACCAGGTTTGGTCAAGCCACTTCAGCAGTTAAACTAAGTACAGTGGGTATTTAAATACCTTTAAAGATCTGAGACTAAGAGCCAGATTACCTGTATGATATATTTTAATGATTAGCCAACCCTTCTCCTTAAACTGAAATGTGTCCTGAATCCACAGTGGTCTCTAGGAACCTGGACTCGGCCATGATTTGCACATGTTTGTTTTCTAATATGATGCATTAAAAAGTCCCCTGCTACATATCCTATCCTGCCTAGCTGCAATTTTGTGTGGCCAAAATTAGACAATTTGCTTTTGGGCTCCTTCTAGAAAAAAACATTTGCATCATGTACAGCAAAGCTACAAAGTATTTATAGACATCGCAGCTCTGTGCATCCTCTCCCCATCAACAAGGCGCCCAGAGCACGCAGGGAGGGTGCTCTGCTGCTGCCCATGGTCCCAAGAGTCACAGTCAGAGATCCTCTGATATCACTGCAGCAGCTCCTCCACTTCACTAAAGAATATTGCTCTTAAAAAGGAAGGAAAAAAAGGATACGGTTTCCCTCACTGCAACATAGCCACCTCTCACGGAGACCACCTGTTTGCAAACGACTGTTAGGCAAGATTCATGCAAGAGAGATCTGTATGTGAGCACAACGCAAGGAAACCAGTGCCAGTGCAAACTAGCTGCTCAAATCTACTGTGCTGAACAATGAAATAAATGCTGGTGAACGGGTGTTTCTGTGAGGTAATACTTCCCTCACATCCAATTCCAACATTATCCAGCAAACTGCCTTGCCAGGAGCCTTCTTTGTATTGTAGGAAGCCATCTGTGATGGTAGCTAAAATGAGAACAGAACAGGATTCACTATGAAATGCTCGTCAGAAGTACTCCCCCCAAGTGCACGCTCTGCAGTTCCCACACTGCCAGAAGCAGCTTCTCACTGAAGGTGAGGAAGTCGTCGTGCCTTTCACCTGCTGCCTTTTACTGGGGGTCCACACAATCTCCGGGTTCTAAACCATAATTTGTCCTTGGCTGAGACCATTAATTGCTATGGAGATGGTGGGTGGCATGATGGCTCATTTTGAATAGGATATCTAAAGCCTTGATTTCAGCCTTTTTAACATATCTCCTGACAGAAAATGCTGATTGTTTTCATTGATCTCTGCTGCTTCTGGTTTAATTTTTCTTTCTCTATCTCTAAGTCTCTATCTTTGGTCTCTTTTTTTGCCAAACTATTCATTTGTTGCTGGAAAATCATGGGCTTGTGTTTCAGGCAGCTTCTTATTTTGTCCATCTTCCTGTTCTATTGTCCACATATTCTTTCTCTGCAAATTTTTCACTGTTGTGCAGTGGCAAGTGGCTATCTGCTAATGCCAGTATTACTCCTCGAGAATTTTTCTTCCTTGCATCATCAAGGGTTTAAGTGGGAAGCCTTCAGCACAGTGCAAATTTCACTCCTGAGAATATCCATCTTTTGAGGTAGCTGATTTTAATTAAAGAATACTCTCTCTCTCCCTCTCTCTCTGGATTATATTTTAATTTCAGTCTCTATCACCACAGTAGATACTTCTTAGATAAAATGTATTTTTGTCTCTTTTCATCCATGATTATCTGTAGTGCTTAAACACTTGGGGTCAGCAGCTGGTCCCCAGTTGACGTAGTTCAGGAATAATTCTATTCAAAAGAATTAATTCAGAATAAAATTGGCGTTAAGTTCAAAACAAGGCAAAACGTTCATAATATTTTGCCTTTATTACATATGTGAGAGTGAAACTCTCAGAAATAGCAGTAATAAAAATTGTGGTAATAAACAGTAATCTCTGAAATGTATAGCACCTTTCACCTGAGCATTTTAGACATAAATGCATTAAGCTGCCATCATATGAAGAAATGTCATTATCTTAATTTTACACAAGGGAAAAATAAGGTGGCAGGAAGTTAAGAAAGCAGTTGGAAGTCATATAGCAAGAACTGAACCTACATCTCATGATCACCTGTTTCTAATCCCCCAAGCACGGGGAGAATCTGTTCCCAAAGGAAATAAAATTGACGTCTTGAGAGTTAATAGTTATGAAAGAATCAACACGATTCAATCATAAGTACAGTTTGAGTTTTTACCTCCATCATCTTGCCAAATTATGATTGAAATAAAATTGGTATCATATCTTAAATTGTTTATGCATGATTAATTTGCATAGTTAAATTATTTACAAATTTCTCACAGAAGTGTTTGAAGTATGGTCCTGGGCAAAGAAAGCCTCGCCAAAGAATTAAAGCTTTACTGCTGCAAAGGAAGCTGGAGTGATATCCTACCACTTTTCAAGCAAACCTTCTCATTCTGATAGAAGAAGGACCCTGACCATGGTTTCTACTGCCGTGAGGACCCCTTGCAACCAATCAGTGCTTTTTCATATGAAACAGTAATATACGGGTATGCATGAGGTCTGACACACACACACATACAAAAAGAGACTGTGCCTGTAACTTTTTACTTAATAAATTAAGAAAATCAGCTACAACCACTTTCAAAATGATTCCCTTCTGAGTTTACACAAAGCTGCATACGATGCTGTCAACATTCAAAGCAATTCTACAGCTCATTTTCTAAGAGGCCGTTGAAGATCTCTGTTATTTTTACTTTCACATCCACTATTGACAAAGTACGGATTCATTTGAGCACTGGCTTGAGCTTTGGGAAGAGGTAGAAATTGAAAGGTGCAAGGGCCGTTGAATAGGGCTGGTGCTCAAGCACAGTGATGTTATTAGCTAAAAACTGCTTCACAGACAAAGCATCGTGGGCTGGCACACACTGACATTTTCCAGCCGAGGGTAAGAAAACACCTCTATTTGAACACTTGTCCACTCGTACTGAGTGAAGCAATTGAGCTGAGCCTCGTCTCACTGTGACAGGTTAGAACATGTTCTATACCCATCTCTCTGTCTCTCCTCTCCCACTTTTGTTTCCCAAATTATAGGGTTAGTCTCATTTGGGTTTTTTTTTTTTGCGTCAGACAGTGTATATACACACATATGTGTATGTATGTGTGCAGAGCTATGGATGCATATATGCCCAAGCAGACCTTACAGGGTGAGTTCATGCTGGAAAGATGAGGTTGTTCTATTTATTTCCTGTGTACTAGAGATATGAAGCAAGTCATAAGTCATTGCAGCAGTCATTTTAGGTTTTTCCCCCCATTCTTTTGTCTGCTTGTTGTTTGCTTGTTTTAATGCCCATTCCAGTCTATACACATCTCTGCACTTCTGATCTAAATAGAAAAAAATATGTCTGTAAGATAAGTTTAGGAATAAAATGTGCCTTGGCAAAGTGCTTTAAACTACCTTTCTGCCAGTAAGCCATTAATTTGTGCTTCTTTGTTTTCTCCAAGCTCAGAATAATTCCCATCTGCTTTGACTCACTATCTAGTGCATAAAGGAAGAGGTCCCTTTTCTAAGCACAGATTAAATAGGAAACTTTTTGTATTAAGGAAGAATGTGATTTGGAATTCTGGGGTTTCTGCCATTGGGACCTAAAATAACTTGAGGTCCTGCTATTTTAATTAACTTCATTATGACAAGTCTGCCTCTTCTGTTCATCTATGTTTTCTCAGCTTTTGTATTCCTGGCCTGCCTGTAATACATATGTATTCCCCTTCTTTCCTCTTACTGAAGCTGAAGATGCAATCACATCTTTGAACCATCTGTTTTTTAATTTATTATTTTCCCCCATTGCATTGATGGGCTTTCTCATTTTTCTTTCAGGCTAACAGTTTGGCTCCTGTTTATCTAAGATATGTTAACATGCTGTTCCTCTTCTGGGCACTCAGGCAGCCTATTGTATTTTCTGAAATTAAACACCAGAGACTTTTTTTAATATTATTTTCTTCATCAGCCCAGGGAATATCCTCTACCTTTATAGCATCTCTTCCTCCTTTTGTTGTTCCACTGCACATTTTATGACTATTGCTATATTTAGGCTAATATGTTATTCTTCTGTCCTCTCTGGATGTCTCGGAGCCTGTCTGGGAATGTTCCTCTACCCAGTGAGGAACCTACTCACATGAAGCCAGAGACAGATGAGGATTCCCTGGAGGAGGCAGAGGAATCCCCGCGGAGATCCTTTCATGTCCCCACGGGACAGGACGTGAGGTGGTGGGAGCCCGTGACCAGCACAGCTTGACCTACCCCTGCTCATTTGTGTTCCTCACATTTGAGGTTGGGAAAAACCTCCCAGGCGTTGGTTTGCTCACCCATGAAATGAGGAGATAGAAGCACTGAAGGCCCTTGCAATGCCCCAGCCAACCACCGTCACAGCTGGGTAAGGCTCTGCCACAGTAGTCAGATTTGTAATCCTGAGCATAGCAGGGAGCTCTATATCCCCCAGATGGCTAGGAAGTTCCATTTAATCACAGGATGGAGCATAATGTGGATTTATATTTGCTACCTTACTTTTCTATAGCACCTCCCAAGAGTCTTCTGAGGCATTCCTTTTTTTAATAAGTGGAAAGTGCTCTAAGATTTTTCTAATGAAAATGATATAGAAGTACACGGTGTTATTATTAAAAACTCTCCCTTTTTCTCTAGGAACTGCTAAAATACATTTACAGTTTATATCCTTTTCGGTGAGCATTAAACTTTCTAATTTAAAATAATAAAGCCTAGTTTGCTTGCTTTCTTTCACTTCTATTTCGAAAATATAAAAAACTGTCAGTTTTTAAACTATTCTTATTTTGCTGTGTGATTTTTGGATTTCAACAAAAATAACACTGGTTACAACATTTTGTGAGATAACCAAAGACTTTTTTTTTTTTTTTTTACGGCACAATTATGGAAATTTCAAAGAACCTTATAAATATCCTGCTATTTGCATACATGAGATAAGCATATTTTAGTAATGATTCTGACAGGCTAGCAAGGAAATGTGTGGGACAGCTATACAGTAAATACATGCAAACATAGAGAGACATGGGAGGTGTGTCTGCACTTTTCTAGACAAGCCCGTGCCTGGTGGGTGCAGGATTCCTGGGAATGCACAGAGGCTCCCCAAGGAATTTCCCAACTTGGAGATCAAACATTAGCACTAGTTTTCTAATGCAACAAGGGATTTTCTTAGGTCCAGATGGTGTGCCCTAGATAAGAGTTAAAATGCTGCCCTTTGGTTTTGTTTCCACTCACCACGGTACAAAGACTTGGTTTTACCAAGACTTCGGGGTGCAGCGGTGCCGTATCTCAGCTGGCCAGGCTCAGGGTGCTCACGCTGCCTCTTCCACACCTGCCCGCAACCATCACATCTTGTACCAACAAGAGTTTAGAGGCTCTTGGAAGGATGTCGTTGCTGCCAGGGCACAGAGGCAGGCTGGTGGTCCCTCTGGGCTGCATGGAAGATTGGCACATCTCTAGATGTCCCTAAAATACCCACAGGCACCTAAACCTCGCGTGGTCTTCAGCACAGGCCTGTCTCTCCACTCAACCCAATGGGAAGGTGGCCACAGCTGCCCAAAGTGGCTTTCTGAACTGAGCTAGTCCATGCATGCTTTTATTCTTTTCTCTGCCTTTGTATTTTTAAGTTGGAAATTGCTTTTCTGGTTATGCTTGAGAGCTGCGAGGAAGCTCAGAGAATTAGCGCGGCAATTTCCTTAGTCCTTTGTTGAAAAGAAAGAGTCCACACAAAAAATGCACTGGCATTTCAGCTGCATAAATTGCATAAATAGCATAAATTGCTGTCAAACAAAAAGACGATTTAACTAAAAGAAACCCCAAACAAACAACCCCCTCCACACACAGTTTCATGTCCCCATTAGAACTGCAGGTTTCCATTCTGTGGATCTCCCAGCTACCTGCTTGGCCCTTGAAAGAGTCCTTGAGAAACCAAAAAATGAAAACCACTTACTTTCTGTAAACTAATCTTGGCTTCCTGGTGCCTTCTTTCAGGGGAGTTCCACTTGAAGCTTGATTTCTTTAAGTGCAGATACTCAGTATGTCCTGAACAATTAGATGCCTTTGAAGATGCTGAAAGCTAGGCACAAAAAACAAATCAATCAGCAGCCTTGTTTGACAACTGACACTATTTCTAATGCAAAACCCCAACAACCACCAAATAAAATTATAATAAAAAAAGCCCAACAGGAAACCTCAAAGCCCAAAAATTAAGAGAAAATCTACCAAAGTAATCCTTTTCTCTTTAGATTTTAAACCAGTTATTTTTCCTATAAATTTTTCATTATCCTGTCTAGAAGCAAAATGCAGAGGTATATTTCTATCTTTTTCTTCACCTGCTGATGGAGATGACCTTTACCAGAAGCCAAAGCTGCACAAGCCAAGGACCCTCAGAGAGGTGCTTGGCAGTTGCTAACGGGTTCCCTCTGGCCCCTGGTGCCTCCAAATGCTCCTCATTCACCACAAAATTGGGAGGAGAGGGGGTGACAGCCTCAACCAGCCCCTGTGGGCTCTCAGGAGCCCATATGGGGAGAAGATAAACACTGGCGTGAGGAGTCTGAAGGCAGTGAGCAGGACTGCAAGCTGCCTAAACCACAGACATTATGTTGTGACTTTTTTCCCAAGCTCTCACTGAAACCCATGCCTTCTCTAATGGAGACAGGAAGGATTACAAGCAATCTCTGCCTCCCAAGCAGTTGATATTCACAAGAAAAATAGAAGAGCAAGGGAAGGGCAGTTTTGCCTCGTCAGCTAATGATCCTTGACTCGCTTACTTTGTGTTTTTGGTAGCAACCACAGAGAGGTCACACATGAAACTGTGGAAGTGTGAGGTGTCTTTATTAAATATATCAATGGAGTTTATTAAATGGAACACGCAGTACTGGGTAGTGTAAGCCGCTGTCAGACGGGCTCGGGGTCATGCAGGCTTCCTGCCTTGATGTCACCGGCTGCTGGATTAATACCATGAGCTCACAGCATGGACCTGATGAGAAGGCCGGGTCCCAGTTGGTTTTACCTCTGCCCTCTGCTAAGTCTTTGTTTGCAACGTGAGCAACAAGCTTTTCAGCTCATCACCAAGGTGCCACGTTCAGAGCCGAGGCGGATCACTTAGGTCTTTTGCCACCGCTGGCAGACACGGGGTTTAAAATTCCCATCCGGCAGGAGGAGGGCACAGAGGTGGAATCATTATCTCCTATTGTCCAATTGATTGTTTGGACACTGGAAAAGTCTTCCTTTTTGAAGATAGTTTTCTTTTCTTTACCTTTTTTTTTTTTAATCTTTTCCCCCCTTTCTTCTCATTTTCAACCTGCACCAGGAGGGCAGAACAGAAAAGGCTGCTGAAAGACTTTTTTAGCTTGCTTTCTCTCAAGGGATTCTAGTTCATGGCAGAAGAAACTAGTCTCTCTGACAGGAAAAAGTAGTGAATTAGAGATCCTTCACCAAAATGAGGCAGTTTTCATGTTTGGAGCTACTGGATTGCTTGCATTGGCTGGGCCAAGGATGAAGAAAGCAAAGAGGAGCTCAGGCTGCACTGAGGGGTGAGGGACCGTTTTGTGCAATTCGGAGGAATGCAGGTGGAAAGAAGGGATTTAGTGTGATGGTGCTCACTGCATTATTAGAGATGACAGGAACAATAGTGCATGGCTATGTCTACACTACTTATTAGCAGCATGCTGGCCTCTCAGTGAAGAGGGAGGTCTCCTGTTAGATACAATACTTTTAAAACAAAAGTGGATGGGACTATGTAAAATTGAGGGAAGAGCAAAGGAATGAAACAAGAGGACTTGCAAACTGTCGGTTAAGACTGTATTTTTCTAGCAGCCAGAGAAAAGCGAGACTGACTCCAGAAAAGTGGGATTAATGCAGTTTTAAGCCATCGTTGTATGCATCCAGTTCTGGATGACCAATGAACTTGGACATCTCAGAGATCCATGCCAGAGAGCTCTGACTGCATGCCAAGCTGCTGTCTAGTGTATCAAGGCCTGCGCAATGGTTTTTATCAGAACTACCCACCCATACTGACTGCAGAAAGCTCTTTGCTTGGATAGAGAAGATGCAAACCAGCAAGGAGGGGAATATGCTTACTTCAAGTGGCATCCCTGGCAACTCTACTCCTTCTGGTCTTGTTCTCCCTACTGCAAAATGCAGGCAACACCCTGCTGCATGCAGATCCTGCCCTGACAGGGCAGGCAGAACAGAGCCTGGGACTGTTCGACAGTATTCGCAACTTTGGTAAAGGAATTATTGATGCCCAACACAACAGTTGAAAGAGCTATTCTCACACACCACAACAAATTCATATTTCTACATTCATCCAGTGTGGTTAACACTCACTCCTTTACGTGATTCTGAAAAATATAGACAACTTTCCCTATAGCTTAGTCTTTTTCTCCACTCTAAAGCTTTGCCTGTGATTGATGAAACTGCTTCATGTTGTCAGAACTTATCTGAACTACTAAACAATGGAAATGCCTTTATATATGTGCATGCCAGATCCATCCCCGCTTGCAGCCCAAGGTGTGCTCCTTTCCAGGAAACCCCTGACTTGCCATTCTTCATGTTGGTTATTTACCATTTTCTGCCTTTTATATGAACATATTGCCCTAATTGCTCAGCCATTTGTTGATTATCCTGCTGCAGTTGTTTGTCAAATTCTTTTATCCATTGATCTGTGAGACCTTTCAGCTGCCATTTATCTGATAGGGAAGTTTTTAACCACCAATGCTGTCAGAGTCACATCTCCCTTCATATCATGGTATTAAAAGGAATATAATCATGGCTGGCTGTAGTCATTTGTGAAGCCATTTAGATGGGAACACCACATCCTAATTTTTGCCATTCACCTGTACTAACTTCCTTAAAGCTTCCTTTGGAAGCCAAATTCTTCATATCCTGAGATCTGTGGCTATTCTACTATGTGAAGTTGCTGTTTTATACTTAGCTGGGCAAAAAACTTGCTCAGTAAAATGAAATCCTTCACCCTCATTTACTCCTACTGCTGGGATGCACATCTGACAATGCAGTTGGGATTTCTGCCACTTGTACTGAGTGAGGTGAATCCTGCCCGCTACCTCCTTACAAGGACCGGAGTAAATCTTGCTCAAGCCTTATCCCAAGGGAATTTGAACCACCCGTAAAGCAAATTTCTGTGGCTGTATTTTGACAGGGGCAATTACACTTACACAGGCTACTGTGCATCGGGGAGTTGCAATCTCTGACACTCATGTTCAGGACCCTCACCATTAAGGTCTGGAGATGCTTGTGTCGTGTGTACTTTTCCAGGCCTAACTCCCTGAGCCATCACCATAACAGTCCATTTTGTCAGCTTAGAACTAGATACGCACCATCTTGTGCTTTATTGAATATAATGTATTTTAAGGAAGCATGCCTGGTGCCTTGTGCCATTGATCTTCCTCCAACAAAATAATCCAATTTTACTGATTTCCAGACTAAAGATAGTCATTCCTTTTGACAAGGAATTGTGGCGTCAATAAGATTTGAGATGCACAGACAGTATCATTTTTTTGTGCCAAACTGGCACTTCCTTCCTGGCAAACTACAGGTGAGAAGGTTTCCTGGGTCCAGATACCCCATCACTGCAGCTTGGGCTAGGGCTGGTTTCAGCTCGACAAAGCTGCCTGCTTTTCTGCACCCTGCTCCCACAACCTAGTTTTCTCTAAAAGCTTAGCTGGAGGACGACTCACTTCAGTGAACATCAGAATAAAATCCTGCATACAATTAAATGTGCCTTACAGTGCTCTTAGCCAGGCAGACTAGTGGGGTTGGGTAACTTTTGAATTAATTCCACACTCTGTTTATCAGCAGTCTAGCCTTCAATACCTAGTATTACGTCTAAAAATTTTACCTCTTGTTGCACTAATTGAACCTTTTGTCTGTTGACTTTCAATCCTTCCTCCTGGATTGCAGCCAAAACTTTCTGTCTGCAGACATGCTTGTTTTTCAGAATTCCCTCAGTTCAGGTGTGATCCACATACGATGTTACACACTTCCTGGACCTGCAGGCTAATTTCTCCTACATTTGGGTGAAATATATGTGACAGATCACAGAAGCTTGTAAAGTCCTTGAGGAACTTGTATGAAAGTATTCTGTTTCTTCTGAAATGTAAAAATAAACTTTTACCAACAATTCTCTACTGAAAGGCTAAAGAATAATGCATTTGCTAGATCTATGACCAAAAACCACTTAGCTCTTTGTACTACTGCAGCCGTAATTTCTGGCATTTTAACAAGAAGAGGTGATGTTTGAGGAGTTACAGCATTTAATGCTCTAAAATCCACAGTCAGATGCATCTTCCTATCTCCTTTTAATGCCAGACACACAGGGGAATTACACACCCAGGGTCACTGCACTGGCACTCCTTGATCCACCAAGCTATTAATAGTGGACAACAATCCTTTCTGGGCTTCGCTTGGGTACTTACATCGTTTCTGCAGTCTTGGATCAAGCCCTGTTATTAAACCAAAGGCATTAATCTTTCCATACTCCAACTTATCTCAAGCTTATACTTGCAGAAAGGTAACTCATCCTCATCCTCAGGTGTTCTGACTATTTCAGGAGCCTTTACAGGCGTACATCATTTGTAGGTAAGGTAATTATGAGTCCTTCTATTTCTGTATTATCCTTCCACAGTTAGTCAGATCTGAAGTTACCTATTTTGTTTAAGGAACAGGCTGCTGAAAAGCCCATTTTTTTATCCTACACACGATGCTGAATGCAAGAAAACTCAGCTGCACTCTCCAATAAGCAGTTTGCACTGAGAGTGGGTGGAGGAGCAGAGCTGATAAACTCCCTGCACCACGGGAAATCACTGCACACCTTTGCCTGCATGGTATTGCAGGCACCTACTCTTGTGAAATGGTAATTTCAGTAGTTGCTCAGGCACCAGAATCTAATAACAGTTGGTGCTCCCAGTATCTTGTTTTTCACTGCTATTGTACAGTTCTGCCAATTTATGTGTTAAGACACTAATGGGGTACATATTCCACCCAGCTATATCATCTCCCAGGTTTTCTAGTTCCTTCTGAACCCTGTATCACATCAACTTAAAATGTGATCTTCAAGAGTTATCCAGTCCAGACAAAATACCCTTTGCCTTCCTGTGGGCAGAGGGACACATACTGCAGGATGGTAAAGGTCCCTTTCATCCTCCAACGCTTTGTTTTCTTTATCCTCAGGACCCTGACTAATGAAAACAATGGTTACTGGTACTGATTGCTTTGACTAAACTTGTTTCCAGTTCCTTTCCTTTACAGAGAATCCTTCCAGCCCTTCTGGAAATACCTATCTACTCCTGCCCCTCATTTTGTTGAGCAGAATCCACAGTCATGCCTAACTTCTAGCACTGCAATTCTGAATCACAATTCATTATCAATAGGACACAGTCTCCCCCAGCAGTAATGCAGCAGCTATCCCAGGAGTCATCTTTTAGCAATAAATGACTTCAATCCCTCATCTGATTTTCTTTCCAGCTTAGATGCTAAACTAGTTCAAAATCTTGACACTCATCAAAACTCTAGCTTATTCTCTCTCCCCACTGCAAGTTTGTGGAACTTAGCATCATGCAGAGTCCAGTCAGTGGGCATTCAGCTAGCTTTGGCTCCAGAATTTTCATCGGAATTAGCTTAAATGGGCTGTTTGCCTAAAGCCACAATCCATTCCACAAAAATACTCGTATTTAAAGTCCCACTTGCATACCGAAAGCTCAGGCTTAAGTAGTAACCAACTTCATTTAACAGTGAATCTTTCAGTGGGCATAATCTCACGCTGGTCCCTGTGTCCCTAAATTAATAGCATTCTTTCCTATGACGGGATCCTCCATCCCTGTGTGCTTGTTGCTCATTATACAAAGGGACATAAGTTTCCAGGGCATGGTCTGGGTGAAATGGGATCATTCTAAATGTCTCCATCCCGGTCATCAGGGTTGCTACTCCTCCAGTTTGTACTGCAGTCAATATATCCATTTTAGCTGACAACTTCTGTTTATTTTTCTCAGTGACTTGCTCACTGTAGTCTCAGAATTCAAGTGTTCTTGTTCACCCTATGTGGCAATGATTTGATTTCTATTCCATTTCTGCTCAGGCTCTCACAGCTTCACTCTCATGGACTTGACTGCTGGGTTACCACCAATCTGCCACAAGCAAAATGCAGTCTGATGATGCATTCAGAACACCCCCTTCCCTGCCAATGCAGAGCAGAATAAAAATGGCTTGGCTAACATCTCTTTTACTAAAAAAGCCCAAAGAACCTGACAATTGCTAGTGCTGCCCTTGTAGCAGACAAATTTGGGGCATTTACACGTGAATTAACATGCCCAGTTGCTGAAGCCAAGGGAAGACTAACCTGATACTGATGGGTCTTTGTTCAGATCCTTGGATAGTAGGTGGCATCTTCTGGCCACTGGTGAGGACTGTGGTGTCCATGCACTATTACATGCCCAGGGTTTTCCTTATGCAGTCTAGCTTGCAAGGAAAACACTCCTAATGTGCCAGTGCAAACCACTGTTTTCTAGGGTTAGCTTTGCAAATACAACAGTGGGTATGCGAGTACGTTATATACAACCTAACTGATCATTCAGTGAAACACCCGTTAGTTTCCAACAGTTTTCCAGCTTACTCACTTCAGATCTACCAAGGTAGTTTGGACTGGCCAGAGACTCATTATGCAACTAAGGCATTCACGGTAATAACACTGTAGTTAATGTCTTTCTGTGTATCATGATGACCCTTCCAATGAATCACTTCCTCACCTGGCCTCTGTTAACCTTCCTTGCTCATTCAAAAATGTGCTATTGAACTTACGAAACACACGGAAAATAGCTCTTCTTGCTCTTTTATGGCATACTCCAAGGATCATGGTGCCCTTCCTTGTCTGTCAGACAGAGCCTGGTGTTAGAAGGACCACGTGGAGGAGCAGCTGCCTGCTAGGGCTTGCCTGCCCCATGGGGGCCCTCTTGCAGTTTGGGGGTCCCCAATGGCCCTCGTTCCTCTGCAAGTCTACATGTGGGAATTGTGATCAGCGACACTGTGGCAGCAATGCTGCCTGTACAGTGAAGGAGCCTGTGAGTTATGGTGCTATAAAAGCTGAAAACCTCCACCATTTCTTTTTATATAAAATTGAAAAAAAAATAATTGACTGAAACATCAACTAAAGAAGGCAGGCAGGCCCCTTAGAAATGCACATGTATGTTTGTGTGCACATGCATGTACACAGCCTCCTACTGCCAGCCAGGCAGTGCTGCGTGACTTGTCTTAATGGAAGGCTTAAAATAAATCAGAAATATTTCCAGATTAGAGGAAAAAAAAATCCAGTGAAGATGTTTCATTCTAAGCACAGAGAACACAAAGGGAGCAATCTCTCTGCCAGGCAGCACAGCATATTCTTTCTTCTAGTCCCTTGCTCTTTGACCTTTTGCTCCCACAACCTGGCTTAACCTTTTTCTTCCTTCTGATGCAGGTAAACATATGACATTGTAAAGCTGCTGCATCCACACCAGTGTATCTGTGAGCAAGGTGTGTCTCTTGCAGACTTTTTTATTTTCTTGACAGAGGTCTCAGCCAAGCTTCCCAAACCAATGTGATTTCAGCAGCTTAAAATACCCATCTACATCTACAGTGACCAAGAGCGTAAACTCATTTCTTCCTAGTATCACCTGACGAGGCCCTAAGCCTGCAGAGCCTTTGAGCCATGACCTCGTCATCTGGCAGAGTTCACATGGGAGCATCATCCATACCTTTACCAACTCCAGGGTCCCAAATGCCTCGTATCTAGTGGAGCTGGTGCTCCCACCTCTGTCTGATGCACACTGCTCGCATTTCAGAACAATATGGAAATGTTTTCTGTTCTCCAGTGCTGGTGGAATCACTGCCGCCAATTCACTGGTTTCAGTGTAAATGTGCTTGGTGATCTCGCATGATTCCCTTGACACTTTAACCAGGGGCAAAGCCTGGAAGACATATGGCATGGTAGCATCTAGCACAACGTATGAGTAGTGGGGCATTGAAGGAAAACAAAAGCCTGCCCCAAACGCCACCAACACTCCCACACGTCATCTGTTTGCATTAGGAGAATTTATCATTTCTGACTACTCAAGTGTGTCATTTTATTTACCTTGGGTGCTTTTAGGGCAAATTATAGAAACGGGCCAGTTTACTTTGCTCTCATTTTTAGACAGTTTCACTTTCAATTTCTTCTGCACAAACAACATGCTACAATTTGGGGCTGCACAGGCTGCAGGGAAATATTGATTTCCTCACAATAACACTAAAACAGTTCGACCCAACATTTTCCGAAGGCTTTTACAAAACATATATTTTGAGGGACAAGTTTGACTTGACAGGCTTCTTTTAAAGAGAGCTGCCTTTCTCGCAGCCATGGTAGAGCTGTTATTTACTCCTTTTTATTACAGAAAGAGGATTGTTGATGCTAGAAATTTCTTTTACTCAGGTGCATAACTCTCAAGCGTCAGATTATCAGGCTGTGTGAAAAGCTGCACTGTAATACAAAAAAAAAATTCTAACTATTCAGCTAATTTAAAAAGTCTTAATTATAATATAGAATAATTAATTTCTTTTGATACTTACAACTCAGACCCTCCCTTGTATTCCTCAGGGGTCCAGAAGTCTTAGGGAATGTAACAATGGGAATTACTTCTTAGAAAAGCCAGCTTTCTTTAAGGCTTTTCTTAGCTTGACAATATTTCTGTATATAGGAATAAGGACTGATGGCCAATAGTATAGCTGAAGATTCCTGAGCCATCAGATCTCAAATTCATAAGGTCATATGGCACCTCTACTATCAAAAGCATTCCAAAAAAAGACACCAAAGTATCACAATCTGTGATACTACTAGCACACTACTGCACTACGAGAACTGCAGCTCATCTCATCTTGCCATCACAGCCCCAGCCCCAGCCCCCTGTGGGGTACCACTGGACTAGGAACTCCAGAGCCACTCTTTCTTTAAACCCCTCTGTCCCAACGTCTCATCACAGACTTCCAGTCTATTCCTGCCTTGTGAAACTGCTCAGTGTCATCCAGCCAACTGACACTCCAGGAGGAGTACAGCTCCTCTACAACACGTCACCAGCTTTGATGTACCTTCTGCTAGAGCTGGACTTATAGGGCACAGGAGATCACAGCTAACCCCTGCAGGGATGAGTAGGTGAGGTGGGCACACAAGGTCAGGACATGCCAAGCTGTGAAGGAGGCTTACATTTCCACTCAGTGCCACTGCAGTAACCTTTTTCCTTGCTTTATGCCATTTGCCTCAATTAGAGAGCCCAAATCAGTTTAATTCAAGGAAGGAGATCTTAACTTCTGTCCTCCCTGGCTCATTTAGCCCATTGAGCTGGGTGGTGACTGACATTCTGGGTGATCCTCTTAGCCAAGAAAACAATCCAGCTGCGAAGGACGTGGGCTTTATTTTCACCCTGGTCCCTCACATCCAAAAGCATATGGAGTTCCAATTTTTGAGTGAAAACTAACAGACACCCTGAAGTCAGCTGGGAAATTTTGAGAATACACAGTGTTACAAATCTTGAGAATAAGGGGTAGGAGAAGGCAGTGCGGTGCCTATGAATCTGACAAGAAAGGAGTTATTTATTGGGTCATCTGCATTTTTCTGTAGTTAGCTAATAGAAAGGACTTGATTTGGTGAAGGCTTCCAAACAATCGCTCTGTGAGATCAATATCAGCTAACATATTACCATAGCATTCAATACACTTTCACTTTTATGTGTTCTCCATTTCCAGATCCAAATATCAGTGTAAAGCAGGCCCCCAGGAAATGTGGAGTGCCCAGGGAAAGAGTGCTGACAAGAAGCCAACAGATACTGAAGGTTATGCTATGCTGACACTTCTCTTCCAAAAAAGCATTTTAAAAGGATAGGTTTCTGAAAGCTTTTGAGGCACTCAGGTGCAGCATCCTAGCCTAAGACTTCATAACGCTTTAACAGAACCTCTCTCTTTCTATGTTTCATACAGCACTTCATGTAGCAGAATCCTCCTCCAGCCCCTCATCCTCTTGGAGGCTTCTGGAGGTTAAGGCAGGACAATAATACAACACCAAGCTACGCGTACTGATGGACACTCACTGGAACGGGTAGTTACCATTCCTTATAAAGAACAATACGTTTGTCCCATTTCTGCTGCTGGTGGAACACTAATTTCCACTGAAAGCAATAGTTGCATCTTATTTCTTGCTCAAGGCTCTAAATCTCCTCTCCACCCATTCATGTGTCATAGATAAGGACTACATTTACATCCCGTCAGTCACACCCTGCTGCACAAGAAGGTGAAGCCACTTTATGCAGGTTAGTTAGCAATGCAAGACCCTTTTCCAGAACAGTAAACTTCTTTCTGACATCTTTGATGGCAAAATAGGAAAAGGAAAATTCAATTACATTTCAAACCCTAATAAAATTCACTTATCTTTCCCCTTTTTCTATTTTGAAAGTATACTTGCAATTGCTACTTTTACTGCATGTTCCCCTTCTTAAAATTCAGTAAACCTTGTGTGCATCTTCACTCATCTCCTCCTCTGTGAAGAATTAGAAAGAATTAATAAGCTGGGATATTTGAATAAAATCCTTTTTATTTCATGGCCTGATTTTACTTCCAGAAACTCTGCCTTTCTAGCAACCTCATAAATTACCAACATATATGGAAAATAAATACTCCTTGTCTCTCCTACTAAGCCTGCAGACTTAGCAAACAGATCTCTCAAAATCACAGGAAAAGGAAAGAATATTTTCTTTTTGACTCATTCAACTGGAAATACAATTTTGAGAAAAGCAAAGCAGTGTTTCCCTTTCACTGTTTCCATTTCATTTGGGCTGATAAATGCCTATGGGACATAGCACTTCTGGTTTCACCTCTTCTCAGCTGAATGTCTTTCTCTCTTTCCTTCTCTCTCTCTTTCACCCTCTTTTCCTCTTCCTCCTCTTTTCAACTGGCCTAAAAATAAGCAGTTGCTGGCAGCTGCAGTGTTGGCTGTCATAGGGATTGTTGGTATATGACCTTCTGTCGGTAGCAGAAGAGGACTAGTTTCCTTTGACAGGCATTGAACAAGATGAGGAGTGGTTTAACTATCTTTACTGATGACACTATCCAAAGGATGTTCCAGAGATGTCAAAGTCCTGTGGTTAGGTAAGCAGCCGGATACGAATGATGGGAGTTTTCTCACAAACAGTCCCATCCAATAAAAGCAGACTAAGACTTTGACAGAAAAGAAAGCCACTGTGAATTCATGTCCTCTTTATGCTTCTGCTGGCAGCAAGGCACTGAATTAGTGTGAAAATTGAGCAAAAATTAATCTTTGCCTCATAATCCATTATTTAAAAGGGAACACTCACTCACTATAATTTTCGAGTCACTGCCACAGCAAAGTCGTTCTGAAATCTCTAAGTTTGCCATAGGGAAAAAATAGCAACATAAGACTAGGTCTTGAGATTTGCCAGAGTGCCAGACTCTTAATCTGCTTACTGCATTCACCATTTGCAGTTTTGAGTTGTAGTTGGAGCCTCCTCAAGGTCACCCCAAACATCTCAAAGCCACGACTTAACAATCTACCTCTGATCCCTAAAAATTAAGACGGAGATAGAAAGACTACCGGACTCCTTAGGGTCACTCTCATTTACCAGAGAAAAAGCAGCAGGAAGAGAGTCCTGGGCCACCACAGCTGCAAGGCAAAAAGCCTTCAGTGCTCACAGCTAAGCCCATGGCCATCCCCCACCTCTGTCACCAAAGCGTGAGGCTGCACATGCCCGGTTGACACCAGAGGGAACTGATAGGCAAGTTGGGATGATGCACGCCCGCATCACCAGCGTTCACCTCTGCTAGCCCCAAATCCTGTTGCAGGTAGAGGCTCTTCGTGCCTGCTGTAGCTTGAGCGGTCATCACGTGAGAGAGCCTCAGGCACAGGGTTTGGTTAGTCAGGGTTTGCCTTCAGCACAGCAGTCATTTTAACATCAATTTCTAAGCCTATATCATGCTTAAAATGAGCAGAGTTGTATAAGAGACAAACTGTGAAGCTGTGTTTCCTTTGCCATATGATTGCCTGCTGTCCTCCAGCTTTCCCTGGGATTTTGGAGAGCAGGGATAAGGTTGAGAAGATAAATCAAACGAAGAAAAAGTCTTGCAGCTATGGGAACGAATCACAGATCTTTAGGAAGGCTTGGACCAGGTCACTGAATCTCTCTGCTTCTACTTTCCCTCCCTGAAACATGACAGTAAAACACATTTCTTGTTTATATATGTAGATAGCAAAGTTGTTTGGTCTCCTGCTAGCTGTCTTTGCAACCTGAGAGATGCCAGTCTCTGCTGGGGTCCGTAAGATTTAATGTAATACAACAGCTCTACTAAGAACAAAATACATATGTTACAGAGCATGACACACATACACACAAATCTAGCTCCTGCCATGACACAAGGAAGGACTAGCAGGGAAATTTGTATTTTGTTTCTGCTTTTAGGAAAAAGAAAAGGAAACAAACAAGCAATAATGGTAGACTATAAAACCGCAATAAAAAGAATAGAGATTAAACTGCAGCATGCAGGCACTTTAAAAGAAATAAATAGCAAAAAATGTCTTAATTTGTTTCCATTGGGTCTGAAAGACAATCTGGGACAAAAAAAGCCCCCCCCCCAAAAAAAAAGCACCACAGGCTGCCTAAATAATGATATTATGGAAGGAAAGGAGTGATGAATACTTTGAGAATGTGTTAACTTTTAAACAGCTTGAATATTCAAATTGGAATAAAAATATTCCTTCAATTAAAAATTATTAAAATTAGCTCAAAGTATTTTTTGGTGTGTTCACTGCAAGAATTTAATAGGATCTAGTACTCAGCAAAGCTTTGAAGCAAAAATAACGTCTCAGGAGCTCATTATGCATTAAATCCTATCAAAAAGCAGGATCCCACTATGAAATTAACACAATTTGCACATCATTATTGCAGGCTACTCCTTCTCCTGCTCTTTTGGTCACTTTTAACTTGAATTTGTGCTGCTGTCAAAACCCACCACCGCTAAAAAAAACTCGCAGAAGAATGGGCATTGTACCTTGAAACATCCTCAGCTGCGAACAGCAGGATGCAATAGTCACACTGAACAACATACACAGGAGAAGCTGTCAGGAAAGCCAAGAAGTAGAAAGTGAAATGAAGTGAACCAAGGGATGTGGATCAAAATCGTGTTTGGGAACTTTTTATACAGTAGGAAGTTCTGAACATTGTGCCTTCCCAGGCTCCTATAAATGCAGTCCTGGAGTTTCCAGTTTTCAACCTGAGTCTTAACATGGCTGAATTAATTGGTTATTTTACAAGACATGTTCGATCACAAGTATTCATGAAATATGAATCACTGGACAAAGTCTCCTTTAATGAAATGCTGGTTCTTGTTTCCTCTTGTCTGAATTGGAGGAAGAGAAAAAAGAACAATCAATACAGCTATAGCTCATTAAAATTCTAGGCTGTCAATACAGTATATGTCTATCACTTCGGAGGCTACTGAAGTGTTGCTGGTAATGGCACTTTACTACTGTATTTGTTAAAGTACTTGTGGTGTCTGCTAAAACTTAGCAAGTGTTGGCTGCCTCAGTGTTTCTGAGGGCCAAAAGGAGGTGACAGTTGAGGGAGAGACATTAGTTTCCTTAATTGTCCTTGGCTAATGTGAAAACCAATGTAGCTGAGTTAGGGGATTCATCTCCACAGAGCCCAGCTGTTATTTTTAATGCAGTATGTGGAATATTAAACTGTTTATCTTGTTATTGAAGCCATAAGAAGGCTCTTTCATGTCATCATTTCTATTTTATTTTGTTTAGAGTCCTTCATTAACTTTTCATATGAAAGATCTGTAATTTACATCTTCAAAGAACTTTCAAAATGTAAGTTTTAGGGACGACAAGAGCTGTATGTGTGCAGTTCTATTCTGACGGCAAAGTCAAATTGCAAAAAATACCATCAAGAATGTTTCTGCCTTTTCTTTTTTATTTATGAGTAAAACACAAGGGATTTCTCTGGGGAAAAAAGAATTATTCTGACTTGATATTCATCAGTACAAACAGAAGGCTAAACCTGGGCTGCCTCTGAAAGGCTAAAGAAGGTTGTACGATGTATGGTTCAGGGCAAAAATGACATAAATCGATTAGAGGTACTTTAAAACCAGGGATGTTCTGCATATAAGTATTGTTCTTGCTTTGCAATCCTAATTTTGAGCAGTCAAACCCCCAAACCAACCAAATCAAATCTGCAGGGGATTTTGTTCCTCCCTCTTAGGTCAGGAAACATGGCCTGATTTTCAGACACCTGGGAGCAGAGAGAATCCCTGGCCAGTGCTGTTAAGTTTTATTTCTCTCTTATAGTTTCAGTCCTGATAAGAAGCGCAGCTTGGAAGACCATTTCAATGGGAGATTTCATCAGCAACCACAGCAGGATTCAGCAGCTCTACCCCAAATCCTTGCGCAACAGAAGTCAACACCAACATCCTGACTAACCAGAAAGGTTTATATTACTACATCTAAGGGTGATAACCCTTCTCAGGTCAAGTCGCTTATTATAAATCAGTCGATCAATCCCCAGGATTGCTAGAGCATTCAGTTTCACATTGTGACGGTAAAGCAATTAAAAGCCCGAACCCAAACAAATTAGATTTTGTATGTTTGGTTTTACAGTTGCCCAGAAAGGGGTCAGATCTTTTATCACTGTTATCAAGGGGGAGGGAGAAAATCCATCAAGTCACACAGAACTAATTTACACCACTTAGTGACAAAAATTGGAGCTACATATGGTAATCCAAGTAGAAAGGTTTCTTTCAGCACAGAAATGCAATGGACTCTGTAGAAATCTAACAGATTGTGAGTTGGTACTAGCCGAGGAATCAAAAGAATTAGGGACACAGTGGAGAAAAGAGACCTCTAGCAATGACTGGAAAAATGCTGGAATCTGGAATTGTCTGGTCGTGTTTGTATACGTAATCTGTTATCTCAAGGCAGTGTTTCATTATCATGCCCTAGGGCTATACCACCATGACTGCAGCTCTGGGGATCACTGGACTGCACTTTTCTGCATGGTGGAGGCAGATGCACCCTTCTGTGCTCGCCTGACATCTCCCTTGGGTGAGTGTGTTCTCATGGCACTCAGTTCCCATGTTTGGTCCCACCCTGCCATCTCTCTTGCATTTTGTGTGCTGAGACAAAAACAGGATCACACTGGGAGGGGTTGGTACTGATGGGGAAGGCAAGGCTGGGTAACTCTGACCAGTCTTGGAGAGCATAACCAGCGCTGGGTGATTCTAATCTGTGTCTGGGGTAAATTTCTCCTTAAGTTCTCCCAGCAAGTCCATCCAGGCTTAAGAATGCTCAGAGTAGAGATTATCATTCACTGTGCCTTTACTCATCAAGGCACATGTCTAATGCCTTATCTTTAATGAAAGTCTCCGCATGTTCCTGTACTATAAATAATAATTTAAATATTGTATGTCTGAGCTCTAGTGGCTGAGGTTGAAGTGATCATTTTGGAAAGATGGAACAGCTCTCATCTAAAAATACGTATCTGAAAAACTATTCTGGAAGAAGCGAGACTTATAAATTGATAAATGGGTTGAAGCTGGAATGGAGACTGTGATGAGAGGAAAAAATCAGCTCTCTGAAGGAAGGAAGCAAAAGAAAAGCAAGAGCTGTTCCAAGACATTTATTGTTTAAAGTTAAGGATTTGAGGCGTAGCGATATAACAACCAGGAAACTGGCGTTCTAAAAACGCTGACCTAGATGAGGAGTTTTTGAATTAAAAAAATTATATAATTAAGGAGATTTCTACTTAACAAAAAAACAAGCAGGAAAAATGGAATTTTTTTTATGGAAATGTAACTTCATAGGAGACTAGAGAAGCATGACAGAAACCCAAAATGAGGATTCAGAGGAAGCATATCTCAGCCAGCTAAGTAGTTTTGATACTAATTGATATGAAGCATAGATAGCATCACTCTTTCCAGTTCCCTCCATATGAGCAATATGATCAGACACCAACCTGCAGAGTGTAAATTCCATCCCTCCCCCATCTCACAGCGGGTTTGTGCTGGTCCACACAGACTGCTGCCGCTGGTGGCAGGTTGCTGCAAGAACAGTTTTGTATCTGGGGCTTTGGGGTTGTACAAAATCACATACTTTTCATAAACAAACATTATTTTTCACCCTAAAACTACCTTTTTTCATGGAAAAAATATAGTATTTCACACATTTTTCTGAGACTAAATAGCACTGAATAAGAATATCCCCCAACACATTTCATTTAATAATCCAGTAAAATTCTAACACTTTTTTCTTCACATTCCACGTAAAGAGCAGAAAACATTTCTCATTTCCTTTTGAATGTTATCACTTCACTAATATGAAAGACATGTACTTCTAAGCATGACCTACCAAAGGTCTTTGAATTTTATAGCTCGTGGACCAATTTAATTGCTTTATTAATGATTATGATAAAACCAGAGTTTTACTTCCTACTTATGAAAACTCATTTCTCTGAGAGTGTTTAAAATGTAAACACATGAAGGCTCTGAGGTGAATGCTTCCTGCAATACTGGTGCTTTGGACGGTGAAAGTGGGGGACGTGAAGATGCAGAGAGATTCAAATGTAAAGAAGACAAGAACACACCAGAGGCCACAGCAGAACATGGAGTAGAATCCTCTTCTGTGGTCATAGAGAACAGACAACTTTTGTTTTCAGGAGCAAAATCACCTCCCTACAGTCTTACTTGAAAACAATTACATAGATGGAGGAGATGTTCTTAGCCTGATGAGTTCTTTGACAGAGATTCATTCGAAACACACAGAAATCAGCGAGAAGCCATAGTACTGCAATAGGGTTTGCTTTAGCTCTAAAAACTTGCAGCACCCACCAAAACATCAATGAAACATGTCATTGAGGTGGTAAGCAACAACTGCATAAGACCATTTTATTGACTCGGAAATCCCACACTTGCAAAGAGAGAAAGACTGGGAAGGTGATGGAGAGCTCAAACAGCTTAAGCTGAACTCAGGAGACAGAAAATTAATTGCTGCATTGGCATTAAGGTAAAGAGGGCTGGGCACTTGTGGGAAGGGTTAAAAGTCTGCATTTACCTTGGATTGCAGTTCAAGGCAGAAGACTTTCATGCTGACAGAATGCAGGCTGGAGAGGGAAAAGCAAGCTGATTGATAGGAAAGAATCAAGCTAGTGAAAGTGAATAATAGAGGATCAGACAGTAATTGTTGAAGAAGATTTGATAAACTGTTTGAGAGCAAGACAAGGAGCAGGGAGTCAAATATTGTGCTGCCATGAAAGCCAAAAGTCAGGAAAAAAAAAGAAAAAAAAATGATGCTTTTTTCTTTGTCTCCTTCTCTGAAAACGCCTAACAGGGGCCACATGAGAAGAATCAATAGGACTGATTTAAGGTGTGTTTGAAATTACTTAAAAAAAAAATCCAAATAATTCTGGTCAATTTAATTGGTGAATCAGCAAGTTCTATCATATAATTTTTGAGACCAGGATGGAGAATTATGAAATGAAGCATAGGGAAGAGCAAAGGTCCCATGGGAGCCCTTTGCAAGAAGGGCTTAGGAAGAAAAGAATGGGAAGGTTTGAGCAAGAAGTTTATAGCATGCTATAAAAACATGACCAAAAAGTCAGCCTTGAGGAGATCACAAAATAATGAAGAAAAGGGAAATAAGAAACTGTAGCTAAATGGGCCCAGATTGGATGAGACAAAATACTTCTGTTAGCTGGATGCCACAAGAAGAGGCTGGTTTGCTGGATGCTGTGACTTTCAGAAACCACCCTGGTTAATGGTCACCACTACAAGAATTGCAGCAGGGCTGGAAGGGCAGAAGGGTGTAGCAGCACTGTCTTCTTGCCATGGGGCTGGTAACTGAGGAAAACATGAGGCTTTGGGCAGTCTAGATTTTGAAGGATGAAGTCAGCAACAGCATGATTTTTAAATTAAACAGCTAAAAAATTGTTTGGCCTATTGTTTGTACCCCTTTGGCATGCTTTCTGAGAAAGAACAAGAAGAAAAGAGCTTGCTCTGCTCTTTCAAATCTGTGCCCACAGTGCGCACACATGCGTTCCCATCGCCAGTTATGTGTTCATGCTCCAAGAGAGCAAACTGTGGGGTTGAGCTGAAAGTTTGCCATGATGCACGACTGCAGGTTTAGTTTGCATGTGCCCTTTTCCATTTGCTGGACCACATCTAGAGCAGTAGCTGGCCTAGAGGTCCGTGCATTGCGCTGGAGGGCTAGTGCTGAACAGGGATCACTGAGGCTCCCTTTGAAGGACCACTGCTGGCCTTCCCAACCACGCTGACCACCCTGTGTTAACAGATTAGACAAGATCTTAGAGCTGGAATGAGCTCAAAAATAAAACACTGCAGCTGGTCCCTTGCCAGAGAAAGCTGAATCTCTTCAAGGCTGGCTTTGAGGCTAAGCACGGCTGTCCTGCTTTCTCCCCCATCCCAAGCATTTACTGCTGGAAAGGTCCAGAGACAGCCCTGGATAATCCCATGCCTTGACAAAGGTAGATTTCTTCTTTAGAGAACAGATTGCTTTTAAAAGGAGAAAACCAACTGCAACAAGAATGTTTGGAATGTAATGAAGCAGCACACTGGGGGAGCACATGCAGGAGCCTCGCACCTCCCAGCATGTGTGAAACACAAACAAGTGTAAAAGCAATCACAGATTAAAGTTTCTCTCTTCTTAGTTCGACTGGCCTAAGGGAGACAATAGCAGGATTAAAAAGAATAATAATAACAAGCAGCCTATGGGAGTAATTTTTAATAAAAATACTCAGCTCAAGGGGAAGTTCTGGCTGGTACCCGCATGTGTGGAAGCTCCCAGGAGGGGAGCTGCTGCTGCTCAGTAATCAACAGGAGCTGTGATAGGGACACAGAAGTGTACAACATCAAGGCTGTGAGAGCCTAGGTCATGTAGGGAGGGGGAAGATATGGTCTCAGCCACAAATGCTCCGTGTGGGAGTAAAGGCACAGTCTACCGATATCAACGGTAACACTTCAAGTGGATGGTGGGGCTGATAAAAGCGCTGACAGCAAACAGACAGTAATGAAGGCATGAACTGTGTGGTAGGGCTTTTTTTTAGGACTGCTTAATGAACTCTGCTTTTAGATACATCAAGTAAAATATGTAAAATATTCACTACAGGAGTGAATCTCTCAGAGACCTGGAATAGACACCACTGGGAAAACACAGCCATACCTGAGAGTGCAAAACTGCACAAAGGGGCCGTCAGATACCCTGCAGCTGTGTGGCTGGGCTGTGGCAGGTGAACACAACAGAAGAGGAACACTGGGTTGACACTAGTGGTATATATGACGCAGTGGGGGAGTCATATCACTTCTATGCCTCTTTTTTTGCAAGTCTGATAATGGATCTAATCATATTTACCCACCTTACAATAGTGTAGTGAAACTTAATGGGGTGCTTTGAATTCCTGGACAATGCATCCTATAAAATTAGAACAGACTCCTCAAAGATCCTACAGTGTTTTATCCTACTGCAACTGCCATGGTAACTCACTGCCCAGAAATGCTTTGATAAAAACCTCAGTTGTCTGTTGCACATCTTCTTCCAAATCAATGGTAACCCTGAGTGTCCGTTACGATGATCAGACACACCATTTATGTGGCAGTTTTTGATTAATGCCCTAACAGAGCTCCTACCAGATCTGTGTCTACGGACATTTCAGAACAGCAAATGGATTTACATCCCCAAAACAAAACCGATGAATTAGTGTGAGTCTGGGCTGACAGGTAAAGGAGAAAAGCAATGCAAATGAGAAATAGCAAAAAATGTCCCCCCCAAAATATTGAATTTAGGGGTTGTTTTTTCCTTTCCATACACGGGAAAAATTTGCTAAGCAGTCGTCGCAACAGAGCAATATCACAAGTACACATTCCTTTTTCCAGCTGTTGAATACGTCATGGCAAACTCTGTCCTACCTTGTAAACTTTCTTTTTGATACTCATTTTTTCAGACATTCAACCATGACACTACATGCCAACACCTCTATGTACTTAACCTTCCTTAAAGGAAAATAATGACAAAATGGTAGAAACAGAAAAACCTGACCCTTTACATACAACTCCTGCAATTCTGCAAATGCTATCAATCAGTTTATTCTTTATTTTTCAGATAAAGATGGCAACAGTACAAACGCAACTTATTCCAACTGTGTTCTAGAATAAGAAGGGTAACCTTCAAGTCTGTAGACTGTTGGTTTTTGGAGGGATAGGTTGTCCTATAGGGAAAAAAGAGGCTGAAAAATAAAGAAGGTTGCACCACTTGCCTAAAATTCAGCAGAAAAAGGGAAGGAGCTTAACTGGCACAAAGCTGGTCCTAGCTCTGGGTAGATCACCAGACAGACAAACTTATTGACTCGAGAACCGAGTAACCTCCGTAAGATGAGATGTGAGCACAATGGCTGGGGTAAGGACAGACCGGGAAGGCAGACACCTCAGAATTGATAACCTGCTCAAACTGCTACATTCGAGCACTCCATGTGATGGGAGGGGCAGTGGTGGTGATGGAGTGGGACACTTTGCTCAGAATTACATCAACAGCAAGGAGGAGAGGGCTCTTCACAGGGCACAGAAAGGGCTCTTCACATAAACTATGTTTTCTTCCCACATCAAAGCTGCCACGACTCTCCACTAAAACACACTTTGAGATAAACTAGCAAAAAGCTCTATTTAAGATAAAGCCGGTAAAGTTTGTTTCAAGAACTCACAGATCTTCAGAAATCTAAAACCCACCTTCCCCAATCTCCAGTGCAGCCAAGCAGGTTAATGAGAAGAGACCTTAGCAAGATGGCACGTACGGCACTGCCGCCCAGCACACCGGCTGCAGGAGGGCTTTGTTGTGGTCCTCAGTCACCCAACCTCCATCCCAGGCAACAGGATTGCTTGCAGAAATCCTGCTTAGCATGGGCATGAGCAAAGGGTTGTGGCATCTGGGCCTTGGCCTTCAGCAGAGGGGTTGGCATAGAGGATTAAAAATCCTGGCTGGCTGAGCTGACAACACCTGCTACTGCGTCCTGATAAGCCGGGCTACACAAGGACAATTATAAATGTCGCCAGGATATGTTAGAATACATGTTTTAATTTAATCAGAGAGAACAAAAAAGCACATTAATCACTGTTCTCTTAACAGCAAAGATGTCCAGATATTTGCCAAGATATCAGCATTTTTCCCGAATGCATCGGGTACAAAAGGACAACAACAACAAAAAAATTACAGCCTTACAGAGGTAGATACTAGGCCAAATTCCACCTCATGTTATGCTGAGCAGTTGCCTACACAGGCAGCTGAGGGAAAGGAGAAGCCTGGCAAGGCTGCTGGAAAGGCAAGAGATGAATGCCTCGGGCAAAGACCCTCAGCTTTGTCCACAGCAAAATGACCAGGTGATTTGACACTCCTTTACACAAATACATCTAACCTGAGGGGAACTTTGCAGTAAGCATTGTCTCTCTGATTCTTCTGTATGGGAAAATGAAAATTAACAAGAAAACATTCACAGAAATGACAATTGAATGCTGATGCACCAATCAGAGGGCTGATCAAGGAGCTCTCTGATGCATGATGGAACAATCAAGGAGCTCTCTGATGTTGGAGCTGAGATATGTCCTTTCCTTACCATTCACAGGAAAGAAAAAATCTCTTGTTTTAATAACTTAATTTTTTTTGCCTTTTGTGCTCTGCTTTAATCGTTAGTTGACCCTTTATGGCACTCACCATTTGTTTTTAATGATATCACCTTCAGGCTTGTTCTTAACTCTGATGATGAGCTTTTAGAGGAGGAATTGACCCTGTAGCTGCCCATTTGCCTTGAGCATTTAGGTTGGAGGGTGAACTGTGCACTCACTGGAAATCTATCAGCAGGTGCTGGTGCCCCAGGGCAGTTAGGGTGCTCTGTCTTAATACTTGAGTGTGAAGCATCTTGTCAAGTCTTCAAGAAAATAAAGCAGCAGCAATTAAGAGACCTATATACCATAGAGGTGAACAGCTGAACAGCCACTTTCCCAAAGGGAAATGCTGAGAACTCCACATTCTCATACCCCATAGAGAAAGAAGAAAGCTCAGTTATTATTTTTGATCCTAAAGAACATCTCTGAAAATAGCACTGGCAAGTCCTACAAGAAACAATCCTTAAGAAAGTCTAGTTTATTTTCTCCAAGTGCTGATGTCTCCTCTGCCAGCTACAGTGTCAAGTTTCTAGCAAGACATGGATGGCTTGTCCGCATGATATAAAACCAGGGAGCAGGAAAAATGTGCTGAGTTTAACGTTTGGGTAAGCATCTAGACAGGATTTGCTGCACAGTTTCCTGTAGGAAGTTAAACTCCTCAAACTGAGCTTCTTATGACGCAAGGTCTTTCTCTCTCTTACTGTTGTTATTTTTCCTCTTTAAATTGATGCACGCAGCTGAGTTTCCAAGAGCAGCGTAGTGAGTAAAGAGGCACTAAGTAATAATCATCTTCCCTAACTGTCAAAGGATTGTTTTAGTTAATGCAAAATGCAGACTATTTATTGACAGAGATACACTGCAGAGAGATGATTTTTCTTTACCTTCACAGGCAAAGAAAGTACACAGAGAAGTTAGATGGATGGACTGGTTTGATCTCAAATGGACAGCAAGTCATAATGATACGTTCAACAGAGAGGCTCAACCAGATCGACAGCTGAGAACATTTGGCAGTAAGAGATAAGTGATAATGATCTCCATCATGCATTTCTACAGCACCTTTTATTCTGAACCACTCCTAATATAACAAGAGGTTCTTTCCTTTTCCCTTTTTACTCTAGGCTACACTTCATCTGAGGAGTGGGGAAGCAGGGAGAAGAAGGATTTACCTGTCTAAAACAGCTACATAGACAGAAATGCTGAGTGGCAAATGAAAGTGAGAGAGACTGTGCTTTGATAGGCACACTTAGATGCCATTCCTAAACTAAGGTCTGGGAGAAGTCCAGCTGAAGTCAGTGAGACTGTTCATGTGAGAAATAATGTGAAGGATTAGGTATAGCTGGAACATACTGATAGCACAGCATTTCTGAAGCATTATCCTGAGCCTTGGCCATGGGCACCCCTTGCTTAGGTGGTTTAACAGAATTAGTAGAAATGTAAATTGTAACATGCACAAGATCACCCTGTGTCTCCTTTAGGTTGACTTCAGAAATTTAACACGTGCTTTTTGTTCTTCTGACCATTCTCACATAGCCCTGAGAAAGAAAGAGCAACCTCGACAAGAGTTTATTTGGAGGCACTGCTTTACATGCATCCAGCACATGTGATGCTGTTGTGCTGTGGCACATGTTAGCACTATCCAAGTTCATCTGACAGGAACTAGAAAACATCTTCTCCATCTGAAGCCATGAGGGAATTTAAAGAGGGAAAGGAGAAACTGCAGAAAAGTGCAGAAAATACAAAATCGATTTATCTGTGGGATTTTTGCAATCCAAAGTAACCTCAGCTTATTTAACACATTGACGTTCATAAATTTTCTTTCTTTTACTTGTTAGGCTGGCAAAAAAATGAGCTAAATGAATGACTATTGCTTAGCGATATTTGATCAAGTAAGTTACTATTGTTTCCATTCTGCTTCCTACAAAAGTCTGAGGAAAACCAGTAAATACAAACAGGTGAGGAACACTGGAACATGATCACACAAAAAGCCTGACGTATGTTTTTGCATATTTATCTTCCTGAGTAATACTTCACAGCAGGTTACTTAAGTGGGAATTTACTAGGACAATCTCTTTCAAAAGTGCAGTTAGATATCTAATGACAGTATGTGCTTAGAAGCTTGCTTTCCGTGTTGTTTGAAAGACTACATCTTTCGTAGCACAAAGAAAAATATCATGCATTGAATTGCGCAGATATTATTCTCCAGCAGCCCAGCTGTTTCTTAGAATCTGAGTAACCTTGAGTAACCCTCTTACCTTATGTAAACTAGCAAAATCATAGTGGAAGGTGACTACAGGATGTAGAAAAGCTATAGGAGAAAATATTACCTTATCAGGAAGGATATGAAATGGTCACACAGCTTTTTGATCTCTTTGGCCTTTGTTTCTGCAAAAAGTGAAGCTGGTAGCTTATGACAAATATCACTGCCTTAAGATGAATATCACATTACTAGAGAGTACAAGTACTGGAGAACAGTACTTGATCATTTATTGAAAAGCCTTGTAAAATGAATAGAAACTAGCATCCAGAGGCTTTTGCAAGTCGTATCAGTATGTCTGGAGGCTGTGCGGTGGTGTGCCAGCTACTGGCTCACTTCAGTAATGGGCTGGCACACCTTGACACAGCCTCCAGTGAAGGCAGCTGAGCTCCAGGTTTGTAATTAGACTTCCTATCTTGTCAATTAAATATGGAGATATGAAATAAAATATGATTACTGAATATTAGAAAGAGAAAGTGAATGATCTTAGAGGTCAGGTAAAAGCCTTTAATTTAGAGACTTTATTGCTTCCCCACACCAAATTGTCAGTGGAAGGGAAGGAAATAAAGCAGCTCTTCTGCAAAAACCACGGACAAACTATGGATAGGACCATGAGTCTGTACCCCAGCTAGTTACAATTAATAATTTCTTAGGTATGTTAGTGCTTCCAAGATTAGAAGTCATTACCTGTGAGGCTACGTAAATGGTCACTGCTACCATGAAGCTCTCCTTCATTTGAGAGTTGCAAGCCTCTGCTCCCATTGTCATTCAAAATGCAAGTATATTCTGGGAGTCAGTTTGTTCTCCAACTTCTAGCTAAGCACAACTCTCTGGAATTTTCTCAACACAACTACCTGAAAAGCAAAACTCTGTTTCCTACAGGCTCTCCACCATCAGCACAGGGGTGTTGGCAGCACCTGAACAAGCAGCAGCTGTGCTTGCAACAGCCACAGCAAGGAACAAGCATCCGAGAGTGTCAGAGAGCATCAGAGTTGTCAGCAGGCTCCTGCCAACACCTTTCCCTTCAGACTCTTGCTTTGTACTTTCTGTGTTTTAAGCATATGTCTGTGTATGGCGAAGAAGAAAAAGGATGAGAAGATCCACCTTATCTTCTGTTTATACCACACGTGTAGCTATGGATCCACAAATCTTAGGGACTTTACTGGGTCAACCAAAATATTTCTGGTAAATTCACATAGGTACTTCCAAAAGTGTTATACTGGCAGTTTCCAAAACATGAGTCACTTGCATGAGAACTCTCCTGGGTGCAGGAATGTAGTATGTGCTCCATTCTTTTACCCTGCAACACAGCATTTAAGAATGGAGGCTGCAGCTTTCTCTAGGCTTTTCTCTTGGGTTATTCTGAGGTTAATAACTAAGCACTGTTAATGAGCAGGCTGAGTAGTGCAGCTGCAGGAGAGATGGGAAGGAAAAGGTCAGATGCTCACTCTCATAGCAAAATCATTTGTCACGTGTGAAGCTGCATCTAGAGATAGATAGATGCTGCCTTCAAAATTCCTTAATCTCTTTGAGGAGTTCATTAATAAAAGGACCTGTTTCCTGCTTCACCAAGAGCTCAGCAATACAGGGGATTTTGTTCTCTCAGCTTGCTGCTTCGGCCTCTCCTTACTAGGAAGCAAAATCCACCTGCACATCTTTCAAATATATTAGAAGTCTCCTGTTATATTCTTTAACTGACAGCTCATCATCACCCTCCTCTCACATCACCTCATACAGTCAGCTTGAAAACTACTTGCAGCCCTGCCATACATCATCTCCCTAACCTGACTGAGCTCTCCTTTGGGGGGGTTAAGCACCCTGCCAGAAAACTTGAAGAGTAACAGGCATGAGCTCCCCACTTCCATTGGCCCTGACAGCATCCCTGATACTATTGTGAGATTCTCCGTGAAGAGCTGGACCAATCCATATTTGCTCCTCTGGGTATTAAGTCATACAATCATAGAATAACCAGTTTGGATCATTGAGTCCAACCAGTCCTATCTGCCCCTAAACCATATCCCCGAGCACCTTGTCTACCCGTCTTTTAAACACCTCCAGGGATGTTGACTCAACCACCTCCCTGGGCAGCATGTTCAGTGCCCAATGAGCCTTTCTGCGAAAAATTTCTTCCTGATATCCTCAACCTCCACCCCAAATTATGGTCCCTGGAGGACAGAATAGAGAGCCACTGCTTTGGTAAGGGGACTGGAGTACACAATGCACAAGGAGAGGGTGAGAAAACTGGAGGTAGCCAGTCTTAAGAAAAGGATGAGAGGATCTTATTGCTGTCTCCAGCTGCCTAATGACAGGATGCAGAGAAGTCAGAGCTGGATTATTAGAGGTGCACAGATGATGGGATGAGAGACAGTGGACAAGAGTTGCAATAAAGGGAAAAATATGAGCAGAGTTTAGGAAGAAAATGTCACCAATCTGGCACTGGACTAGGTACCCACTGATGCTGTGACATCTCCATCCTGAGATATTCGCATCTTGACTAGACAGGGCCCTGGGCAACCTGATTTAGCTGGCCTACCTTTAGCAGGTGATTTGACCAGATGATTTCCAGAGATCCCTTCCAACATGCTTTAAGCATACACTGCTTTGTCAGAAGAGTCAATACGTTCAGGTGGTGGTGGCTGCAAGCCCAGGCGTAAAAACTGACTGTTCCATCCTAGTCCTACCTAGTTCACCAAAACATTAACTAGATCCATTACTGTGCTATAAAGCCTCCAACATAAAACTGCCCTGTCAGCACTGAGGGGCTGGGGAGCCTTTCAGAATTCTTTCTGCAGGGGTGCCATGATTATGATCATAAGTTTGCAATAATGCTAATGGAGCTAACCATAATACCATTTCCAACTGAGGTAAGCTATGGATATGTATAAAATATGTATCAAATTATTTCTAGATTTTTTTAAGTTCAGAGCCGACAGGAGTTTTTTATTATAATGATTTTGTATTGACATAACAACAACTTTCAGCTAATCGGTTAGGACTATCTATTTCCCTCATGGCCTCCAAAAGCACTGTAAATTGAAATGTACATTAAAAACAGTCAGTCTTTGTGTGCTGGCAACATTGAAGGAAAATTGACTGTAGTTTTATTAAAAAACCTCCTATCTTAAGTGACTGACCTACAATGAGGAGTCTTAACAAAGCTCTTATTTCAGATTAAAACCAACGTTCTCTGTTTGACTAGATCCATAGAAGCAACATTTTGCTCAAAAGAAGTGTAAATATCCCATTAATGTCTTCACAAAAATAATGAATTGATAGAAAGCATCACACTAAAGAAAACAAGAACTCAAATACTCTGTCCTGCACTGACCTGACTGGTACACGTGTTGCTTGCAGCTGCTCCAGCAAGCAAGGACAATCTATTTACCTATTTCTGCTCTGTCCTGGTGCCTGGAGAGACCTCTGTCCAACCTCCTTGGTTCAACTACTTCAGTAGAAGGACAACTTCACAGAGAACCTGCATGTCTAGTAAATAGAACAGGAGAAAGCTGGGACTGGTAATGAAAAAGCCCCCCTGGACCTTAAAAACTCAACTCAGGTAAAGCAGAAAAATAGTATCTAAAAACTATAAAAGATGAATGAGACAACATGGCCAGGTCCTAAGGCTGCCTTTCCTGGAAACAAGGTTGTCTGTGCAGAAGTGATAGGTGCTAATTAATAAATAGTGCTGTTTTTTTCTTTACCAATTATTTATTGAAACACTCGATACTCCTCTCTGATAAGCCAGCAGGAGTTGGTAATAGCTTTTATCACAGCCATGAGCAAGCAGAATTAAGTATAGAGTGCCATTCCTTTCAAGTTGTTTATCTTCTCCTGTTATAAAATTCTCTGCAGAGTTTGTTTCGAGTTACAATGAATTAAACACCTTCTTTTTTATTATTATTTGTATTGTAGTAATCTCTAGAAATCCCACTGTGGACAACGGCTTTGCTGTTATGTGAATACAACTGTGAACATGGAAAAGGCTGTGTCCCAGAGACCTTTCCCCTGAGCCTTGTGATTGATTGCTTATACGTTTTCCTTCCAAATGTTATCTCTGAGCGAGCGTTTTCTGTAATTTATGTCATATTCTATCTCCTGCTTTGTTTTGTGTCTGTACTTGGGGATGCAGTTTGCACAAAGTAGCTGAAAATGCAAAGTTGCATTGCACAGGTTAGCAGACAAACTGCACAAAGCACTGAGAACTGCGCTTTCTGGAGAACGAAACTGAACTCAGAGCAGAGGAGTAGAAAATTTTCTAACCATGCCAAATAAGTTCAGCAGATAAAGAACACAGGAAAAGACCACCGGTCCTTAACCAACACATTGCAGCTAGTTTGAAAACCTCAATACACTGTCAAAAAATGTGATCGTTTCACTTTGTTTTCATCAGGGAAAAAAACCCCAAAACCAAAACTCAACATAGCAAACCGAGCAAGCAGATTGCTGGCCTTGGAACAGTGAGCCTCTAGAGCACTGATTAAAGTCATCTGGCCTCCAACACATGCAACTCCTCCCAAGAACTAAAGATATAACGAATGCCCTCACAACCTATTAGCCAGCTTTGTATCCTGAACAAGGGAACCCTGGGGTCCAGCTCTGAAAGGTCACAAAATTTCTTAGGCTTAAACTAGATTTAAAAATGGTTTTCCCATAAGCAAATGCAGGAAAATAATGATTTGTAAGAGAAAAATTGTAAAAAATAACATAATCCTCCCATTCTTTAGAGTCTCCAAGTACAGATACAAATGGTATGTGGCTCTGAAGGTGAAAAAATCCTAAATCTCGTTCTGGAGAAAGGCAGAGGAGCTTGTTTCTGCAATGAGATGCCAATGAACCAGCCAACACCTATGAAGCTGTGCTTCAGTGATGTAAAAAAGTTTGAACAAATTCTGAATCATATTCACTACTTTCAATGGCCATGGAGTACTCTGTCAGTCTGGTCTGCTTCATCCTGTCTGTCATTGTTCTCAGCAAATTTTTACGTTAATTTCGAAGAAGCAACATTTTCTTTGTTAAAAGCAGAGTTCTATTTCTTTTTCTTTGACTACATATATAACTTTCACAGCAAACTGTCCTCTCACATATACATTTTCTTGTGAACAGAGAACACCTCTTCTGACACTTCCTAATTGGTGATATATTCTACAGCTTTTCTTAATGAGAAAGACTTAAGATGGGCTCATTGGGCCAAATAGAAGTGGTTAGAAAGTTCATTGGTTTATAGAAGAAAATATATCAAATCACAAAACAAAGTTTACCACATACATCTTTTGACCTTCTCTCCCCTTTTTAATATTTAAATAGATCCCACGAGGACTATTAGTTGCAAAATAAAAGTATTTGCTGATGATAGAGCTTAAAAAAAAAAAAATGATAGCTTCTTGCTTCAAAAAAACCCTCCTAGAGTTCATTTACAGGTTTTCAAAGTGAAGGATTTTAGAAATGTAAAGAATAACTGACAGTTTTATATCCATAATGCATTCCTCCCTGGGCACATTTACAGTCAATGTAGTGTGTGGTATTTAAAAAAAAAAAAAAAAAATCCTGAGATATAAAACCTGTGACTTAAATACAAAATCACATTTTGAGGCTAATGTAGTTTTATCAGTGGCAAGGATCCTATACTGTCTCTTCGACTGTGACCTATGCTTCACTTCCATTAATTTGTTTGTTGGCCAGCCCTGCTTATTATGAATTTGGTATTTGAGGTGAAATTCTTTTTCAGACTCTTTCCACTGCATCATTTGTCTTCATAGCACAAATTCTCTTTTCTCTCAACTATTCCACTGACATCTTTACTTGACTTCGTCTTCTTCTATCCACCCCCGAGGCTATGGCTGCCTGTTTATTTATGCTGTCGGCTTAATTTCTTGATTGATATTCTCACATTCCCCCTGCTACTTACTTATTTACATTGTCTGCTTGTTTCAGAGTTCTGCTTCTTTAAGAGCACAATGCTACTTTATTTATGGAAGAGAATCACCGTTTTCCACAACATGTTCTTTCTGCTTCTGCTATGACCTGCATTACCAGTTAATCATCCCAAATATTGCTGCTCTCACAGTGCTGCGCTTTTCAGTCCTCTGTTCCTCTCTAGTGGAATTCCTTTCCTGGGGACACCTCATCAGCTCAAGTAGTGCATTTTTCTTTTTTACTATACTAATTATTTAGCACCTAAATAGCACTACATTCTCGAGGTAAATAGGAAATGAGGTACTTCTGCTACAGGACTTGTGACCTATGGATCTGATTTACCCTTCTCCAGGGTAAATTAGCAATTGCTCCTACAATCAAAGGTTTTTATCCTTGGGTAAAACAAACTGGCAAAGAAAGAAGTAATGCATGGGAGCCTGATGGCAAAACATATGACATCCCATGTCAGAAGAGAAAGAAGTGGTTACGTCTAGAATACAAATGTCTTGGAAGGTCTACAAACACATGGAACTAAAGTGCTGGCTCAGGAAAGGCAAGCGACATACTGGTTCCAGTAGCATCAAAGTTTCACTAGGCTGCTCAGCTGCTGAAGGATGAACTAGGGTGCGAGAGTCAGGACAAGAATCTCAAAGGATTCTCAAAGGTTCTGTAGGTCTACTTCGGAGGGATTCGGAGATTTAAGGGATAAGTATGTATAAATGTGAGGGCTTAAATGAGACTCACACTGGCCAGCCACTCAGAGCTTCACCTTGACTGAGTAGCCAGAAATCATCCTACCCAAAGCACACTGCTCTTTTTAGCTGCTGCCAAAACATTTTCATTACTCAAGCCACAAGTCTGCCATGAGAAAGGTTATGTCAAGCTTTCCTCTTATGTAGCAAAATGTCCTGTAGGCCTCTTCAAATTAACGCTGCTGATTTCTGTTAAAATTATGACCTTGTGCCTCCCAGACAAGACAGAGGGGACAGTGAAGCTTAGCTCTGCTTCTTAAGAGCAACGTGCTGCTGCCAGTGTTTGCCATGCCCTTGCGTGCAGCACTGGGCTAACAGTGATCACAAGAAGGAGGGCAAGTGAGGAGAAGAAACAGAGAATGTGACTGTTCAGGTGAATTCCTAAATGTACTACAAATCCCACACAGATGCTTCTTTGCCACTGTCATGTCGAAGCACACTCAGAATGAAATTTGAGTGATATCTGGTTTGGTTACAGCCAAGTTTGCTGTCTAGTGACCCGAGCTCTCCTCAACGTGCTGGAAACATTCTCCCAACCTGTTTGCCTGATGTGATATTTACAAATACTGGTGGAGTGCTTTGAGATGGACACACTGAGCTGAGGTAGGGAAGCCTGCCTTTCCTTCACAGATGAAAAATATGGAATGCTCTAACAACCTAAAGTTCATAACACATACTAATTTGTGGCCTTATTTAACTGCCTTGCTTAATTTGTTGGCCATTAACAAGTCAGACTGTTTTGCTCTGGGACGGAGAGCAGAGTCCAAGTCCCTCTTGCTTTTGTTCTTCACAGAGTGGCGAAGGAATCAGCAGAGGTTATTCATTTAACAAGTGGCAAACTGGTGATGCCACAGGGGGGAAAATAGATGCAGCTGTGCCTGCAGCATTACTCAGTCTTATTCCCTCCATTGATTTCATTGAGGACTGAGCCCCAGCCAGCAAAGGAACAGCTGCTGGTGGTTATACAAACTATCATGCCCGAGTCCAGCCTGAGGCTGGGAGATGTGTGCTTGGTTTTCTGCATAGTGCCTTTCATAATTAAAGGTTCACAAAACTATCTTCGTTGACTCTGCCTCAGCGCTGGCATGGAGTTAGGGGATGTAGGAGAGGCAATTGTTTTGAAGCCATACTGTGGCCAACAGTGAAATAGGTGGCTCACCAGCAGCAGGGCTGATAGCACTGCCCCTGTGGCACCCAATGGCCTTAGTGGCTGACAGGGAATCTCACTTCAAGCTGTCTTCAAAACTCCGTTCCCCCTTTCTATGCCACCACACAGCTCTGCATCCCGGTCATGCTGTGTGGCCCACGATCCTGCTGCCTTCAGCTGAGGAACGCAGAACTGCAAAGGACTTCCTGGGTTACAACCCGCTATTAAAGACAGGCATTTAATCACAAAGACATAATAATAATAAAAAGGCATAAATGCTCATTTTTAATTCTCAGTTATATAAAGGCACATCCAAATATAAATCACAATGAAAACTTCAAAGAGAACTAAATTGCCTGAACCAGTGAAATAAATCGGATCCAAAGCAGCCTAATATCTAGCTGCAGAAATACACAAGACATTAATTAGTATAGAAGCAGAAGGAAAGATTGATGCCAGATTTAAATAGGTGTATCTTAAATCACAATCTGGTCTAAAGCATTTTGAGTTATATTCTTGAATGACACAATCAGCAGTGGGTGGTAGGGTGTGTCCTGCCCAACTGGGAGATTGTCCCCTGTCATTTTGGCTACCATCAAACTTCAGAGCACTGAGATTTCAGTGGTCTGGTTTTGCTCATTTATCCATGAGCTCATCTGCTCAGACAGAACAGAAAGCTTCTTTCTTCCATTCTTTAATGTAAAATAAAAATGATAAAAACTGACTGCAAAATCCAACCAATAAGAGCCTGTCAGAATATGCAAAAAGGGAAGAAACAGAGATTAATGGATCCCAATACCATTTTTCCTTTTTATATCCTGTTTGGAGGTTAACAGTAGAGATGCTGTGGGTCCTCCCTGGATATTTTGCCATTACATTTGCAAGAACACGTGACAGAATGGAAGAGGCCTGTCCACACGTCCAACCCAAAGCATTCTGTGATTCTGTGTTCTTACACAAAGGTTCCTACTGCAATCACTCTGCTACAAGCAGCTGGCTTCTGTCTCTCTACTATGGTGCTTAGCTGCTTCTAGGTGGCTACGCTGAGAGGGAGAGAGCCCCTTCCTTTCTGCCTTGGAGCAGATGCACAACAGCATGAAAGTGCACAGGGCTCCACTTAGCACCGGGTGGAATTTCACAAGTGTGTGAAGAGAGATCAGACCTCTATGGCTTTATTGACACACACTTCTCACTGCTCTGCCTTTGGATCCAAGGGTGATAAATGGAGAAATGGTTTCCAAACGTTAATGACTGCTGATTTTTTAGGAGTAGGTCAGGGATGTTCTTTACTTAAGAAAGGGCTTTTTTAGTTCTTCAGAGTGGTAATGCTTTGTTCGCACCTCATCTTTAATTCTTGCAGTGGTATTTTCTCTCACTGAGGGAGCTCCCAGAGGACCCTCCCTCAGTATGACTAACATGCCTGACTGTACTTCACCAGTTATTCTGTGCTTGCAAATTTGCAAAGCAGCCTTGATATAACAACCGACAGGCCCCGTGCACAGTGCCTGGCCCAAGTCTAAGGATGACATGTCCTATTCATCCAAAGAGACATCTATTAAGCTTACTATTGTCTACCCTAAGGGGAGAGTAAGTTGTATAGTAAGTAGACCTCCAAGGAATCCTCAAGGCTGGCTGAGATGCCAGCTCTGTGCACGCTGCCTCTGAGCACCTTGGAAATTCCAAATGAATCACAGATATAAGTCCAAAGTTAAAAGAAGTGATGATGAACGTATGAGTATAACAGCAATAGAGACTTAAAAAAATTATAAGAGAAAATCTGTCTTGAAAAGAAAACAACTGGTTGGTTTACTCAAATACCTATTAAAACCTTATGGTTGGTCTTAAAAATACTGTAGTCAAGATGTAATGGTATTTTTAAGGTCTTAACTGCATTGGCACCTTCTCAGAGCTAATGAATGTTCTTACCTGAAGCTGCATAGAGGGAGCACCCTATGACTCTCTACAATAAGTCTGAGAGAAGATGGAGGAATGAGAAAAGCAAAGCCTCAGGCTTGGATGATCAGAAAATCCTGAAGGAGTTCAGATGCTTATCTGAACCCGTTCTGCCTCAAAATCACAAAGGATCTACTTCTCTTATGTGATTCACAACACTATTCTGGTTTCAGCTGGAAACTACACCGTGTTTCAGTAGAGTTTTCTGCTTCCAGCCTAAAACCAAAAATTGCAACAGCACAATAAACATTCTGTTAAGTCTGACCAAACTTCTTCTAGCCTCAGAAAAAATATCTATCCTCGCTTTATTAGACCCAATTTGGATCACCCATCTGTTGTCTGAGGGAGTTTGAAAGCTCACGGGTAGAATAAAAAAAAATCTTTCCATCTTCTTAACTGTTCCACTGACATTTGCTTACTAGTTTCCTGCCAGCCGAGAAGTGTATGAAGAGGACAGCACCTGAAGCTTTTTGGAACTGGTTTAGTTCAAGCTCTACGGAACAAAAAAGTGACAAGTGTGTTGTGTATTGTCACGAGCATCTTTCCTCATAAAAAAAACCCGCATGTATAGATCTGGAGTTATTTTTCCCACTCCTCTTTATTACTTTTCCTTTGTTCTCTTGCTTATCTATTCCTTTTTAATGCAGACGATAATACAATTCCTATTCTCCTGGCTTGTGATGTTCAATGCATTTTGACATGTGACGCTGGTTGATGAAATTGGAGGAGAAAAGCTGCATGATGATTTAAAGTGTTATTTTCATGATTGTGCCACTCTTGAGTATGGCACAAAGGCAAACATGACACATGAGCCTTCCGAAGAAAATAATCAGGATGACAGAACGTTAAATTAAAAATTAGACTGTCCTGGTTAAACCAGGATGTCTGGACATCTAACCTTATAGGATTATATCTAACATCCTTTTACCAGCGACAGCTAATGCTTGAAGGGATTTTATTCTCATGTAATCCCCGCATTGCTTTCAAATCTGCTTGTTTGGGGAGATATAATTAAAACTTATTATTCCTCCTTTCTCTGCCAACCAACTGTCAGAGAGCAGGAACAGAGAAAACAAGATTTCTTTACCAGCAAAAAAAAAAATTGTTATTTCAAAACTAAACCCTCATATATCTATCTAATTTCAAATCAGAAGATCAGTACAGACTTTTTGACTGGCAAAATGTACTGGACGTGACAGATACTAGTATCAAACTTCCTTTAAGAAAAAGATAAACATGTTGACAGATCGTTGGAGAAACAGGAGTTTCAGAAATGATCATTTTCTCCTCATTTCCCTTTGTTCTGCATTTTACAATTTATCAGCTGGCTTTTGCATACGATGCAGTGAAAGGACTAGACAATTTCTTTTGTTCAGACCACTCTACCTGTTTTGTGTATTTAGTATAAAAATTTTGTATATAGTATAGGTTTGTCGCTGCATAAAAATCGGAACACCACATAAAATTTAGGAAGAAAGCTATAATGCACATACAGTATGTACGAGTGATGCTGTGCTGTTTAGATCCCTAGAGGAGTTTCAGAGATTTGACAACCTTAAACCCAGGGATTCAGGACTTTTTCATTGCTGATACTCTCTCTCATGTCAGTTCAGGTTGATCTTAATAGCTCAAATCCAGGCTATGAAGGATGGCAACTCTACCAGTTCAGAGAAGACAGAGAAATCTGAAAGGAAAGTTTAGATAGCAAGTGGTCAGAAGAAAATAAAGCTTTGCTTTTATGTTTTACTGACATTTAAACAAACTGATAAAGTCAAAGCTTAGATACTGGGGTGTAAAGGGTAGCTGGAAAATTTCTAGAGTATGTGAGCTATATTGCAGCAAACAGACTTTTATTCTTCTTCTCTACAGTCATTTGTCTTCTCCACAAAACTGAAGCAAACATATTTTTCCCCTCTCTTCCACTCCCCTCCTAGCCACTTATCCTTGCTTAGCGCACAATAGCTCTTCTTTCACCCAATATCCAGAAGCAAATTAAGCTCTTCCCAAGCTCAAGATCTTCTCTGGAACAGCACTGTATAAATGGACCTCCCCTGTGCTAGCCCTGAGCCATTCATCTTACGTGCTGCTTTACACTTCCCTGGTAAAATGCCACAGGAGATGTGGCTTTATATTGCCGTGACACATTTTCCCTCACTTCTCAAGGCTGACACATTCTACACAAACCTGTTTTGTTGTGGTTAGCTGAATCACCTTATGTCTCACAACTTTGCTGTGCGATATTAAGATTGCCCCTCATCCCTGGTGGACAGGCAATGCATGAGTAATCCTGCCCACAGTCCTCACCTCTCCCTGAGTCACCGGCACTCTTTAGCTACAGGTCTGAGCTGCACTCACAACTGTCAGCAAAAAAAAAACCCTAACACAACACTTCTGGAAGCAAAAAAAAAACCCAACCAGTCCCACTTCTGCATGGGCCAGCCAAATGCATCCAGCAAAATCCCAGCCACCGGTAGGCAGTCTACGCTGCCCACCCTGCCCGTAGGCAGCTGGAACCCCACTGGCTGGGCACAGCACGTGCCCTCGGAGGGCCACGCTTCCCTCGGACAGAAAAGTGCAGCCTGACAGTAATTTTTTTAGCAGATTTCAAAAGACAAGGCAGTTGATTCTTCTAGGAAGAAATCCACAGCAGTAAATGATCCTATTAAGTTTGGTGAGCAACAAAGTCCTGAAGCTGAAAAGAAGAATGATTTAATAAATAAAAAGGGTAGTTTGAAGACACAGTCTCATAGCCACTATAGGTCAGCAATTGCAACAGCTACCATATGGCACCATGTGAAGGAGGGAGGCGGGAGGGAAAATGCAGGATACCAGTTATCAGTGTGTGGTATTTGGCAGATGATGGGCTTTCAGTGGTGATACCGTAATATATCACCGAACAGATTCTGCACTTATACCATAGCAACCTTCATTCAATCAATGAGGTCATAGCAGTGTCAACACCAAGAAACTACAGCTTCTCTTCTGAAGAACAAAATTTCTGAACAACAAAAGAATAAAAATACCCAAACCCATCTTCTCCGCAAAAGTGTGGGTGTGATCCTCACATGTTGTGTATCACTCAGCTCAGCCCCACGATAATTGATGGGGATGTACCCATTTAATGCCAGTCAAAATTAAATAGGAGCTTGGGCTTTGTGAAAGCTCAGACTAAATTCACGAAAGATCTCATTTTTCTGAAGAACATTACTGTTTATATAAGTATAGAAATCCCCGGAGAAGTGAACTTCTCAACAGTTCTTCCTTCAGAGAAAGAAAACCAGCTGCTTTTTATTTACCTGGGAGAATCCCTAACTAACAATTCTCACTCACACACAGGTGGCTAGTTGAAATATTGATTGAGGTCTATTTCCTACATCATGCTTGTGCTGCAGCTCATTTTTAGACACTAAAGGAATGCATTAATAGGGACAAAGTGCAGTAACTAATTCAGATTTTTAAGTAATTTTAAGGGTTAAGTTAAACATTAAACTAAATTCAGCCTGCCTTTTCTAACTGTCTAGTAGACATCAGCAATACAAACCTTTTCTTCACAGTGGAAGATACTTCAGTTCAAATGAGCTAAATAGCTGCCTCAGAGACTAGTACTACAAACTATTTATACTGGGTTTGTAGAGCCTGGCTACAATCATGAGTATGACACATTTCACTCGTCTTCATTTCTTTCTTTCCTATGTTCTTCCCTCTTAGATCCTGAAATTCAGTTCTGTGTTTAAATACATCCCTATTCAGAACAGATCATAAATCATAAAATTTCTCCTGACCGCTCCGTTTTAGCCTGAGTCAGGAGCTCAATAGTAAACCCAACTTGCCGATATTACTTTTGGTCATCTTTAAGGAAAAGTCAAACCTCAGTTTCAGGGGCACAACCCAAAATCTGACTGATGAGAGCCAGAAGAAACTTTAGCAAAATTGCTGTAGAGATTCCTGATGCACAGTCACTCTCTCAAAGGAGCTTGAAACAGCAATAGCATTGAAGAAAACCCAGGCAAGCCTTCAGTCTGCATAGTAATCCAGTAGGTCCACATTCACTATTCATGAGAGAGGTATTTGGATAGAAGACTATGATAAATAATTGGGAATTTTTAATCAGTTTGTGGCTATAAAAATAAGCTTAATTTGAATAGATAATGTATTCATTCTCAAATTTTCACTTGTGTGCAGTAATGAATTCAAGCCATCACTGAGACATGGCCAAATTCTATTAACCAAAATCGATGGGGTTAAATAAGTGATTTACATCAAGGCAGAATTTGCCTTGTAATCTGGATTTGAACCAGGTCATCCAGTGAGGAAAAGTGACATTACCTTTTGCTTGAGCCGGTGCTAAACTATGTATATTATGATATTGGTTTCTCCACTCTACTTACTTACTTTCACACATTAAGCTTTTGAGTAGTCACCTTTTTAATCATATCACTTCTACTTTTGTTATATTTTATCTGCTTTTAAATGCTAGATAGAAGCCATTAACTCATATTAACCCATTGCAGAGATCTATCTTATACAAGGACATGTAATCCTTTTTATTACACAGTGCTTTAATAACCTACTTTGTTAACAGCCCATTCATTTCAGATAATTTGATACAGGAGTTCCCAGCTGGATTTAGTAGTTAGCAAAAAAAGGCAATATCTTTTCAGAAACACAAATATATTATTTCTTCCCTATATATTGATCCAGATTTTAACATAACATACGATTAAGATAACATGAACATCTTTTAGCAGCAATGCCTTTTTCCAAAACGTATGCTTCATTGCTGAATTAAAACCAGAGCTGGGTAATCTGCAACTTCTGCTGAGGTAAGCAAGGAAATGCCACATGGCAGCTGTAGAGATGAGAGAAGGTGAACATCACGATAACTGAAACTACCAGAGGAACTCGGATAAGAAGTTAAATACAAAGACTGGAATTTGGCCAGAAGATCTAGGTTAATGCTCTTACCCTTGAAAAACTTCATGGCAAGGGTTCAGTGCATAGGTTTTACAACTCATCTTGGATTGCTAGGTCATCATTTGCACTGTAAAGATGGCTTTTTTTCAGGGTCAGAGTCCGAAGGAGCAGAAAAGGGCAAGAACAACGTTTAGCAGTTTTGCTCTGCAAAACTGGACTGTTCCTCTGTGGTCTCCCTCTCAAGTATAGTCCAGAATCCAAATATGTAGCCTCGAGTCTTCAAAACACTCAAACAGGGATATTTAAATATAAAACAACATACCTAAGCATTCTAGATTTCAGTTTGTCACTGCCATAGGGTTCAAATAATTACCTAAATATAACACATTATAAATAAAACTTTGTCAGTCACAAAAGCTCAGAAACACAAGCCTTTCCTGGTCTGCACTCACAAAACGAAAACCAGTTAACAAAATACCATAAGACTCAGTGGGAACACTGACATGTGTATGCAAGTTATTTTAATTAGACTACACAAGAGAGAGACGCACACACAATCTGCTCCCTTATGGAGACCTAGATGTAGGCTTAGTACATACCACACCTAGAATGAGGAATGCTACCAAATGCTAACACTTCTCAGGAAAACATTCCAATCAGCAGCCTCTGGAAAAATCAGCATTTATTTCTAAATTTGTAGGCCAGTCCAGCCTCTCCAGCGTTCACCCTGAAATAACTCTTGCAAGCAACCAGACAATTACTACAGCCAGCTCTCCTACCTGCTCTTATTTAAAGTATCAGTGAACAGTCAGGTATTTTGACATCAGCAGGAGGAAGAGCCTCATTACTTTGCAGACCTAAACCTACAGCTTAATTAGTAACATAAACATCTATAAAGGAACAAAAGGTGAGGGACAGCTTGTTTAGCTGAGCTCCCATTAAATGATTGCCTAAATTTATGTGCCCTGATCTAGCTGCTACAATAGCTTGGCCTCTTTCCCCCATATCCTTCTCTGGTACGGTGCCAAGTTCATAATGTGGGGATCATACTGAGTTAAATGAGTAGTGTGGGGTGCCTTATCTGCAAAACCACACTTTCCCACTGCTCACAGTATTATGAGATTCATACTAGTCATTGCAAATTTTGCTGACTCGAGTTTGTGAAAAAGTAATTAGAGGTAAGTAGCATTGCCAACCAGTACTTTGAGAAACTTCAAATGAGAGCGTAGATTAGCAGCTCACTTAAGCAAGGAAGATTCCCAGCTTCTGCATTCTGGGAAAGAATAACCAGATGAAACATGTTGCCCCAGAGCCAGGGTGGCTGGTACAGAAAGAATGCCTTACAGCACTTCACAAAACTGCACAGCACGAGACAAGCATTTTGTAATTTTACTAACTGAAAGTCACATTTCTTTCCAAAATGGGTGGAAGTCAATAAATTCCTATGGATAGGAGTAGTTAATTGATTTTGCTGCCACCTGTGAGCCAAAGCAAGCCGTGAGTATAATATTACTTACTGGCTTCTTCACACTATTGTGAATATTTCACACAAGAGAACCCTAGACAAATTATTCTAGTCCTGTGTCTTTTTATTGCTGCTAATAGCTTGTTTCAACAAAAAGACAGACATTCCAAAATTGATGGGAAGAATATTGACATTAGCTTAATAAATCCTTCCAACCAGAAAGTGTTGAACAAAGGGAAGTAGGTTACTGTTTTCCTTGTGGACCTGTTCCATAATTAAGGAGCTTGGGGCAGATTTTAAAGACTGAAAATTCCATAACATTTGTCAGTTTGTAATTCCTCTGATCATTTATTTTCTCAGTGTGCCCCTCTACCATCAAGATGCCTTTTAATGTCTGCCCCTTGAAAGTATCTTCCCTTCGTAATTTATCTCTGTGCAATCCTTTGTGATACTCAGGAATCTTAGGTACACTACATACTGAAGGCTAAAAGAAATGGGCTACAGAAATAAACCTTTAACTAAGATGAAATCAGAAAATCTGGAAAACTACAGTGACAAGGTCACCTGAAGAGCTTGTTCCAAGATTCGTGGTGTGCAAAGTTAAGGTCTTAAGACAGCCAGCCTTGTTTTTCATATATTCAGAACAGAAATTATGTGGCCTTGAATGCAGCCCATCACAGACAGCTTAGCACCACTTGACTGCCAGAGCCAGACTGATTTTTATAATGATCGTTAGGAATGGTTGCATAATAAGCTCATATGTGAACATCACACACAATCTTGATTAATACTTATGTGACAATGTAGCAAAATAGGAGACTCATCCAGGGGCAGAGGTAGGAAAGGGAGGACTCACACACTTTGTACTCTGTGTCACGCAGGGTGAAATTGCTCCATCTCGCTTAGCTGCATAAAGAAAGGGAAAACAACACTTTCTTGAAAGCGATTCAGTTTTTCTAAGAAAGGGGTATCTGGAGGACAGCAGAATAGCAACGGGGTCTGTCATGCTGCTGAAAGATGGATAAATGCTTTTTAAGTTCTTTGTGGGCACTTGACAATGAACCTTGGAGGTAAGAGCAAAAAAGCTCTTGCAGTTTCCACAATCTTGTAGATAGAGCTGTAGCTGATAAGACCTGTAAGATCTTAAAAAATACCTTTGCAAGTAAATTTCTTTCTATACAGAGAATTAATGTAAGAAGGTAATTTTCTGATCACTTCTTCCTTTGCCAGCCGTTTTGCTCTCTGAAGGACGAGCCCATATTCAAGCATATTGGGATTTACAAAAATCTGAACAAGCACAAAAGATTTTTTCTAAACCCTTCTCCGCTCTGTTGCATGAAGAGTTTTGCTTGCTTCTTTCTCCTTTTACTCCCTCTCTTACTTGATACCTGTTATCTCCCCCGGCTCAGTCTCTGTGACTGGTCCGTCTCAAAACTCTGCATATCTGCTTGGCCCATTGCCTCAGGTGGAGGGACAAAGCTCTGCTCAGTGATATCTCTCAATCACGACACATCACGCTAAGGGCACTTACGGGAAAGATCCGAGGCTATCTCATCTGCCTTCTTGTCTACCTGGAATGCCATAGTCAGAAGGGATAATAGAGACATTTGGGACAGGAACATAAGCCCTCCCACACAGCAGGAAATTGTGCTTATGAATGCTGTCTCACATCGAGGGAGTAACTGAATTTTTACTCCACACTGGCTGGACCTGTCATCGCTGCAGCAAATAAATAGTGAGGGTGGGTGGGAAGATTGGCTTCCAGCCTGATCTGAAAATCATTTAGAGGAATGACAGTGCTTTAAGTCTGGCTGCTAGAGGAAAGTGTTGCCCCTGCCTTTGAGAAGGGGCTATAAGGAAAAAGATGTGGCTTGGGTTGTGCACAAGAGGTCTGAAGTTTTGCTTTGCTAATTTTCAGTTCTCAGTTAAAATGTCCTCTCCCCAGGTTATAAAAAGCACAAGTCTATTCTGAATGTCTGTTTGTTGAAGAACAGTTTTCTTTAAAGTTCTAGCAAATGGTCCCTGTGAAAACGGCTGAAAATTCCTGTATCATGGCTTTAGAAGTAGGCTTTCATAAGCAAATATCAAATTATCTTACTATCTTCATGTGAGGCATTGTTCAGTAAATACAGAATACTGACAATTGATAAAAAAGACAGACATCCACATTCTAGAATGTGAAAAAAAAAAAAAAAATTCCTCCTTAGTGGCCCTTTGATTCCACCCCAATACAGTTGAATTCTGCCTACAGAGAACTACTATTTAAAAACCAGCAACAAAATGTCTTTTTCTTTCCTTTGTACATTTTTCTGCTTTGTGTTAGGGAGTTGTACCAACTTTGTGGAGTCACTGTACTTAGTAGTAAATGATGTACAAAAAGAAAAAATCCTGTCCTTCCCATGCACAAAGAGAATACTGGCAGCTCTCAGCAAGCCCAAGTATATTGCTTGTTTTTACTAAATTAAACTCATCAAGTAAAGATCCTGAATTGAAAGACAGTTGCATCCAATTACCTCTGTTGCTACTTAAAAGGAGACACATTTCAGAAGAGTCTGTCTTTTTCTCTTTATCACCCCCTAGCTCACCTTCAGGTTTTAAAGGGTTTATTTAGGGGGTAAAGCTTTGACCGGGGGCGGGGATTTCTAAAGGCATAGGTATGGGTCTCTTGGACATCATAGGCAAGAATTCCCACAAAGATTGACCTTGCAGTCAGAGAAGCCAGTGGCACAGTTGCAAATAACAGATAAAGACCCCAAGACAGAGACTACAAGCCAAATTTAGCTGTTTTCTCTCTTAAACTCTCCCTCTCTTGGTCCAGTGGAAAATCCAAGCTGTTCTGTGTAGGTAGTTGATTCTTACAGTAATTAAAGGTTAAATCGATAACTACAGGGGTCTTTTATCTGAAAAAATTACAAATCCCATCATGATCCTCTATTCTCTAGGAACACCCCAAGATGCAGTACCTACATTAGGCTGTCTTACCTTTAGACTGTTGCAATAGCAATTGTTTTTACAGGGAGATGCAGTGGATACAGCATATTGCTTGTCTGGCTCTCAGCTACAGGTGAAAATGCAGCCTCTGTTGTCGCAGCCCTGTTGATTTCAAAGCCCCAGAATTACATCTGTGCTTCTCTCCCTACCACGCTGTTTGATTAGAGCAAAAGCCACCACAGCTCTGCTCTTCTGCATTTAAGCATCGTTAACACATTGTCAGCCAGCTGACAAAATTACTCTTATGCACAAAGTACCCCACCCTCTTAAAGCTGCCTGTAAAGGAGAATGCAGATTTTTTTATTTACTTTAACCCCTCCCTTCTTTTTAATCGTTAAATAAGATGTACATTCTTTCAGAGACATGAACTGTCCCCCTTTGGTTAGCTATCTCCTCTAACATACTGTTCCACTACGCAGGCATGTAAATAAATTATTATTCCCCTGTGAATAACACACTAGCATTTAATTCTGACTAATGCTTTAGAGGGTAAAAGATGGGAAGAGCTGGGTCAGGAAAAGGTATTCTGCCATTTGGAGTGAGAAACAAGAAAGAGACAGATGGCAGCTTTCTCTTCTTTCTGAAGTGTCTTAAAGCTCTTGGATGCTGTAGTCTTAAATCTATAAAGAGGTGCGTCTGTGTGAGAGGCTCACAGGGGTGTACTTGTTTGTGGGAAGTATTCCTGCTCTGGTTCGGTTGAGAAAATAAAAAGCAAGTAATGTCTGAACATTTGGATTGTAGGTTTGCAATGCTCTGCACTGACCAGGTACATTTATATTTCAGTTCAGCAGCTGGGTATTAGAGAAAAGAGAAGGAAATATCTTTAACCAAACAATTCACCTTAAAAATGTCACCCCTTCAAATGCTTCTCCATTATTGCTTTTGATCCCACATCAACTCCCCCCTTTGATGCCCTGGAGGTTTTAGAAAGAAAGCTAAAAGATCTTCAGCAGACAGTGATCCTTCACCTCCTTCCTGGCTGCTCTACCCCTGCAAGCCATTCTCCAAAAGGATGTGAAGGCAGACTTGGAAATCAGCCACAAAGAAGTCTAGGTAGAAAATCCATCCAAAGCCAGCATGAAATGCTTGCACACACTCATTGCTTCGATTCTTCCACAGCAGCCCAGCTCCAGACAGCACTGACCATCTTCTGCTGCAGTCTGCCACAACCTGGACAGGACAAAACAATTTCACAGCAATCCTGGTTTTAAGATTCTATTTTCAGGTGAGTCACATTCTCTCCTCTGTAATGTCTGTCCACAGAAATACACAGCCGGGCTCAGGACCCATGGTGTCACAGACAGTATGAAAACAGTTTTAGTGAAAAAGAGAGCATGGAATGATTAAAAGTGTTTGACAGGAAATCCTTTGGACTTTTTTTAAACGCTTCCTGCTCCATGCAATTCCTGAGTTTGGATCTTATCAAAACCTTCAGTTTCTGAAACTTGATGCCTGTTGTTGCTTGTTCCAAGCAGCTACAGTGTCTAAGGACGAGTACAAGGAAATTTACCACCTTTATCAGCTCCTCTGCTGCTGCTCTGTGGTGCTTCCTTTGGCTCTTGTGGTCTGTGAGATTGCTCTGAGTAACCCAGAATGTACCTAGTCACCCTCTGCACAGGCCTGAAGTGCAGGCAGCTCTCCCAGCCTCTCCTGCCCTACTCATGGGGAGGGGATCTTAGAAAACAGGCCTTACATGTTGTACTTTCTTAAGGAAAGATGAGTATTTCAGAATAATATTCATGAATATATTGAATTTTTATAACGAGAAAGGCAAATTACAATTTTAATTCAATTATATTGGCTATGGGATGCATAATGGATTTTGTGGCACATCGCTGTCTCTCCAGCGTCCCTCAGAAGCACTACATTAAATCAAATAATGGAAAAAAGAGGTTCAAGGTTTGCTTTAGAACAGCTCTTCTGGTCTCATAACAGAGTAGCAAATGCTATAGTCTGGTTTTTGACTGAGGCAGGTAGATCTCAAAAGCCTTACTTTGCAGGTGTCTTTATACCAGTAAGCAAAACCGAAGTACTTCACAATACACTTGATTGCATCCATACAGAATTGTTTAGTGCGTTTTAAAGAACTGAGTCTGCAGGAATCCTAGTACAGGAACACACTAAGAAAACAAGGTTTTCTAAGTCCAGATGAAGAAGTGACTTTCTGTTTGCAAGAGTTATGCTGCTTTGCTGGGCAAATAACTTGTTATTTGAGTTTGTATGCTCATGTTTACTTAAACTTGACACGGCTGATCTCTGTGCCAATCACACACAAATACGTACGTCAAACTGTGTTTGCATAAAGCAACCTTGAAGTTAATTAAGAAATATAGAAAGGTTTAATTGGGGTTTACGCTCCTAAATTAACTAAAATATAGAGTTATATTTTCCTATTCTGTATCTGTTCTTGAATAAGGATTCTCATATTTCAAACTCGTATTTAACTTTCCCATTCACATGTACATTCACTTATGATTACAGGAGAGGCATGATGCCAGACTTCCTAGGTGACATTTATATTTTTGCCAAGTCATTAACCTTACATCAAATTAGTTTTCACTCTGCTGTACCTCATGAAGGCTTAGGATATTTGTTTGGTCAATCCATTCTTGTGAATCACAGACTCATCTGCGACCTGATTATAGATTTGCCACTGGAACACATCACAGTCCCAAATACAAGCTTAAGAACAGCACTTCCTTGAAGAAGCTAAGGAAGAGTTATTATATTTCAAGAGAGAAGTACCAAGTTTACACTGGCAATACCCTTAAGAAAGCGTATACAATAGAACTACGTACGGCCCTGATTATAAGGCAGTCTGCTATAGGTAGCTGATTCAAGGTATAAACTTATTTCAGATGTTTTTAAAGTATCATATATAAAACACCAAAGGAAGTACAGCTATCTAGCATTCTTGTGAAGGCTAGAACATTGGACGTTATGTATAAAATATTTAAGAAATGTAGTTTTGATATGTTATTTTCCATGTCTTTTTGCCTGCAAGTGGAGAGGTGGATGGGATTCCCAGAGAGTCTCTTTTATAGATTCTGCTGACAGCTCTACAGATCCACTTCCTTTCAAGCCCTGTTGATTCTCTTTTTTAAGGAAAACACAAACCAAAACAAAACAGGTACATCTTCTCCAAAGTTTACAAAGAAAAATAAAAGAAACTTTGCCTGCAGAGAAGTTTGTTTTTAACCACTTAATTTCTAAGCATGCCCTCGAGCACTAGGTACACATAGAAAACAGAAAACAGGGACTCTTGCCCTCATACGAAACCTGACTCTAGCCACCAACATTGAGCACGACAGCCTCACAGAACTGGGTTGCTAGTAGGCTTCAAAGTCTTTGAGACAATACGTGGTAGATAAAACAATACATAAAGACTTTTAAAATCTATACTCCATTCCTTTAATTTGAATACCCAAATTTCTAGTGGTTGGGAAATGTAAAACTTCATGATTAAACCCAAAATATCTAGATGTTCAGTGTGACGTTTTTGCTGATGTACTGCTCACTCTACTGTTGTGTGTTTCCACTGACTTTGCTTTTATTAAGCGTTATCAGGATACTGAGTTTTAGCTGGTCACTAGTAAACACCTGACTGTTCTACAAACAAGAACAAAGAGTATGATGTGCACTGTCTGCAGAAAGAGCAGAGGGCTGGAGGAAAGACTTCTGGCTTCTCTTTGGAGCTCTACTATGGATACTATGGCTCTACAAGCCAACTGTGTAATTTCTCTTTTTCCCAGCCTTGTACTTAAGTAGGAAACCAGTTGTGAAAGTCAATGATCAGAAAACATTTTGAGATCCATGGATGAAGTTTTCTAAGTTTTGCCTCTGGGGACAAGGGATGGGAACAACACAAATCTTCGACCTCCACACTTTTCTGCATTTTTGACTCCTGTCATGGGTTAAGGCAGGTCTGTTATGCATTAAAGGGTCTGCTGGAGACTGGCGCAATACAGACAGAGGTTGAGACATCCAGGTATCGTCCTAAAATCATCACGCCAATGCTACCAAGAAGAAAGGAAGGAGGAAATATTCACTCCTCTCAGTTTTAAATGCCATTGTGCTATCTCACTAGCTACCCACTACAACATTCATCTCACTTAGCACCCCTGATGTAAGATGCCCTGTTGCATGAGTGATTTATGCCCCACACGCCAACAACTTTGTAAGGGCCTGAGTTGGGCAATGGATCTGAAATGGTCTTACAGTTAATTCTTATCAAGGTGGACCCACAAGACATTTTGGCTTTGCATGGTTGCTGTTGCCCGCCTTGTTCTGGATGAAAAGACAGAAAAGTTGGAAAAGTTCCTTTTTGCCAGTGATTTGAACACCCCTGTGCAAAGCTGACTACAAGCTGGCAGTGCGGCACTGGATCTGCGCCAGCATTGGTTTATAAAAAATTTTAACCTGAATCACTGATGCTTATTGTATCAATCTCTGTAAATAATGAGTTACAGTATTACTCAGGCTTTATGTGTTAACATAACTGCTGCATAATATTGTTGTCACTACTGAAAATTTTGCAGGAAATGGAGTCAAGAATATGGTCTGCATCATCTCAGCTGAAATAGTAGAATAATCACCTAATAAACAATTGGGTTTGTATTTAGGGAGTCACCTGAGCAAAAATTAAAAAAAAAAATCAAAGTAAGTTTGTAGCTCAGCTGTTTATTGGTTGCCTTTTAAACTCCTGTTTGCAAACACCTGCACACACTGGTTGTTTTTACAAGATCCAGAATGTTTACATAAGCAAGGTATCTGAAGGCAGCTTGTTTCACAGGTGGATTTCACCTGGGTAGAAGCTCATACATTACAAAAACTAGCATGGCTGTCCTCAAAGCCTGGCAAACAAGCGGGAAGCCCCTCTGTTCCAGGCTCCAATCCGTCACAGACGAACGCCAGCATGCCTCAATCCATCAACAGAGCCACGCTGATTTTCAGCAGCTGGCAATCTGGCCCCATATGTCTTAGCTGACCAGTCACACAGCACAAATAATGAACAGTCACAGCAAAAGATTAATGAACTCTAGACCACAAATCACCCATGCAAATGATCCTGGGATTACCAGTGTTTGTGAACAGTGAACACAACTGCAGCTTCTTGCACAGCTTACAATTGAGCCACAAAGCCCATGTGAAACAGCACGTATGCGAAAACCTCAGCGGGACAGAGCCATTAGCACAGGATTTCAAACCATAGAGACAAGAGCAATGCATACAAATTTGGTCAGGAAATCAAAGGCAAACATTGGAGGAAAAAAAAAAAAGTGAATAATGAGTTTGCCAAGAAATGTTATTTTGGGAGGATTGTAAGTATCCATGAATTCAGACCAAATCTGATAAAACTACTTTGGCTCTAAAAAATGAAGAAACATTTTTCCAGTACGTGCAAAATATTTAATTCTGTTATTTTCCAAGGAAATTGTTATGGCTTTTTATTTTTCAATGGCATTCCTACTTTGTTTTTTTATAGCTACTTTTAAAATTATAACAAAAAGCACTTATGATCCTGAAAAAGCAATATTTAATTTCGGACCAAATTCTACAAATTTAGATTAAATTTGCATCTTCACCCAAACAGCTAATAATAATAACACACACACACTAGATATAGGTGTATGTACACATGGATGTACGCACGCTTTCCTTTCAACTGGTTAGGCCAACGAAGCGGAAAAACCCTTCTGACAGCTCTACACAAATATTTCTATCAAAATGGCAAAGCCTTTCCTTCACACCCAGAGCATGCAAAAATCCCATTTGCTTTTCCAAGCCTTTGCGGAACCTCGACCTGGCACTGTGGCCTCAGCCTTCCAGCTCTCTCTGCTGAGCTGAATGGATCTGATGGGTGTGCAGCATTCCCGGAGGTTAGAAAGCGCACAGCAATCCCAGCCTGAGTGACCCTGCAAGTCTCTAAGTATTTGGGACTGCATCAGCTAGGATGCTTTGGATCCTCCACGGTAAACTAAGCAGGTGGTCTTGGGAAACCTCTCTGTCTGACCAAAGCAGGGTGCCAGGGAAGCGCTGAAGCTATTATTACACCAGGGAGGATCAAAGGGTATCCGAGAGGTTGGCAGCGTACGGAGCAAATATTCAAGATGAATTTTGTAGTTGCTAAAATTAGATTGCTCCCCTGAGGCGTTAGCCGTCAGGGATTTCTGCTGTGGGAAATAAAGTGGCAGGCACATGTGGTGGGAACTGCTTTCCTGAAAGCCTCCCTGAATGTGCTGTGGGGAAAGACAAGAGGACGGAGCACAACTGACATTGGAACAATTCTTTCCAAAGTATGGAGTTTAATCTGCCCTAAAATGAAGCAATTTGTCATTGGGTGCAAAGCACTGTTTCTGACCTTTAGCATCTACAACATATATATCAAATAACATATCTTCTGTCAGATTTGCCCTTCCCTTCTTCACTTTAGAAGTATTACAGAATTCGCATGGAAATAATCACATAAAAAACAAGCAGTCACTGAAGGTTTTCCACCAAACACGATACAAACCTTTTGGTTAACAGCAATGTCACAAAGAAGCTGTAAAGCCCCCAAAGTCATTTCCTCCTCCTAATTCACAATGACATTAACAAGATCTGAACCCTGACCTGCAGGTGACTAAATTATGTTGCTAAGCAACTACACGTTCAAAAAAAGAGAGAGGAAAGGAGCGAGTGGTACGCGTGCACCAGGCTGCCGGTATGGGGTAAGTACGCATTGTGTCCGACTCCCGTGCTTGAGACCCAGCACGGGAGCTGACTCCCTGCTCCACTGTGGGAAGAGAGTGGGGTTCCCGACAGGTGTGCATGCTATTTTGGGTTTTTCTTTTTCTGAGTCACACAGATAGGTATACAAGCACATTGCTACAGCTAAAAATGACAAAATGAAATATAGCAGCCATTTTTCTTTGGAGAAGAGGTGCTTATAAATTCACTTCATCCAAAGTATCTCTCGTTTCAGCAATACATCAAACTATGCAGCCCCATCAGTCTGAATCAATTAGAAATTACTCACCAAGTAAATTACATTGAAAAGCTTTGATTTGTTACTGGAGTTTGTTACTGTTCTCTTCAATCTTAAAAGACTGAAAGCAAAAAAGTAATAATGTGACAGAGATAGTGAAATGTAACTTTTATTGAGATTGATGAGAACCTATTTGCCACAATATTTGCTTTTAATAATTTAATTTTTCAAACACTGCAAAGAGAACCATAAATATTTGATTATGAATTTCTTCAAATTTATGGTACCTTAGTTTGCATCGGTTTCCTAACTTTTCAACATTTTTATATTTCATTTCTAAAAATAATTTTACCAACCATATGTTCATAACTTACTTTTACTTTGCCTTCTAACCACGTTCTTTTAACTTTCATCTGTTGCAGGTTAGTAACCTTTCCACAAAAGGCACTTCAGGCACTGAAAGAAAACACAAAAGGATGACTCCCTTAAGAAAATATTATGGTTTTTACAGCTCTAGTTTATTTTTGAATTCTGTAAAAGGGCCAGCTCTTTCTGACATGAAGGTCACTGACAAAACTTACAGATATTTCGGTGGGAACAAGGCTTGTTTCCCTCATTAGGATTGCTTACTGTTGCTGTGACTGCTATAACACAGGATTCGTAATTGGTAAAACAGAAAGAATTTCTCATAAAATAATACGAGTACCAACAGAATTTATGTTAATCATAGAAAAAGTTGCTAGCTAGAAATATTTCTCCTTGTACAGAATAGATTTGCAGCTGCTGTTTAGACCAGAAGACTTTGCCATTTTTGAGGACACAACAGCGGATGAAATGGCACGACTGGACTTTTCTGATATGACAGTTCCTACAAATACATGTAGAAAACTAAGGGCTAACCTTGTCACTCTTCACCTGGTCTTCAGCCAGCTCTTAAATGTAAGGAAGGGTATAAGCTGAAACAGCATTTACCTCCTGTTATACCCAAGCTGTTAACAAAGCAAGGAAAAAGAAAACAGGCATTTCTGGTAAATGTTCAGATTGCTGGATTTCTCATACCGAGAAAGATGCTTTCACTCCTCATTGATGACTGGATGCTACTAGCATCTGCTTGGCTGCCTTAACTAGGTATTAAACCAGGTCTTTTGACGGATGCCAACTACAGATTTTCTCGTAAAATGTGTTAGCTTCCAAGGAGTCTTTCTGACAAGTTAGCTATTTTCTGGATTAATTATTCCACCTTGTACCTGGCAGGAAGTTCTGGTGATGGAGGTACCATATCGACCTCTTCCTCATTCCCCAAAACTTACCATTACCTACCTACCTACTTGATATTCTTATAGGGGGATTAAAGTAAACAACACAGTGAAATGTAGTAGATTACAATAGTACAACAAAAAATTAACACAAATGCAATCTAAAAGCATTGCTAACAATGTACAGCATCCTACGTAAATGTCAAATTCTAAGGTGTGTCATTTGTAGAGAAAACGACTCAGAAACTGAATGACAAGGCAACAGGAAGAGTCAGGTTAAGTTCTTTTAAAGGCTAGTAAGTAGATGACAAACGTAGCTCAAATGGTGCAGGTGAAGAATGAGTCATTATTAATGACCAAAGGCTTTAGCTGTTGGTGCTGAATGGAAAAAAATAATTATGTTTGAAGCATAGAGTAGAAATTATATGCAATCCCTGCTAAGTGCCTGATTTTACTGCTAGAAAATCCGTCTGACTGAAATGTACTTCAAAGTAAACTACTTTAGAATTTCTTTGCACTGTTGGATGCCCAACCAAAGGTCACTTTTTCTCTCTCTTTGTGCATCATTTTAGCAATTTTTAAAGTTTTTTTCTCCCCTTCTTCTGCAGTTTAGCTCTATTTTTCTACACTTCAGAGGGCCTAAACTGAAAATTGGATAACTGCGTTTGGAAATGAAATGCAAAATCAGGAGCCTACAGTGATTTAAAATGAAGATGTTTATTCATTACCGACCTTTCCCTGCAAGGCATGGGCCACCTTCTTGAGCCATTGAGCTCAATAGGTGTGAAGGGGGTTACAGAGCAGCAGCAGCCTGGGGTGGGAGCCTCCAGCTCTTCCCCTCCTCCCACTCACAGCTCAATTACTCACAAGTTTTACTTTTGCCTACAGCAAAACCCCACCATGCCCAGTAAAAAATCCTTCATCAGTGCAGATTTTTCTTAATGTTTTGGGATTCTCTCCCGCTCTCACAGTTTTCTCACTTGCTCAATGTATTTTTGCCTCTCCATGTAATCAGCGCACTGATACAGAAGCCTGGTCAGAGACTAAAAGGAGAGTTCCTCAAGTTTTAAACACATCTGTTAGCAGCAATAGTGAAGAGCACTTGAAAGGTAGCAGTGTTCGGAGAGAAGCAGAGGACTGTGTAGAGGAAGTGTTGGGCATGTCATCTTCTTTTGTTACTTCAAGAGAAACCCCATCTCAAACCTTCTAGGAACAGCAAGGCTCCTCAGGGCATAAATTGGGATACACATCAACGTAGGTACAGAGAGCTCACATCTCTCTGCTTCTGCTCTGCTGAACATTACTGCAGTCTATCCTGGCTGAATATCAAAGGTATCTGGGCACTTTTCCCTCCTCACCTATGATATATATGAGTAGGTGATAGAAACACATGATTAAAAACTGTAACAGAACACAGGGACTGAAGATCCCTCTTAGAGCAAGACGACGGTGCTCCTGGGTGTACCAACAGAATCTATAACAGCAGAGTAGCATTAGCTGCTCTGATTTGATCGTTGCTGCAAGACTGTCTTTCGGACTGCTATCAAAACAGCTAAAGCAGCTGAAAATGAATGTTGCCAGTCTTCTTACCTCCTGGAAAAAAGGGTGAGTGTTTGCCTACTGTTTCTTGATCCACCTTACCTGGTAGCTCACACAGGCACTAGCACCAGCAACTCTGGTCTCTGAGTACGTGAAAGCTCCTCTTGGCAGCCTTCCACACTACAGACAATCAGAAATCTGTAGTGAAAAAATCCCATTCCTTCATTTATTTTCTTTCTTTGATGCACAAACCGGCAAGTATCTTTTGACCAGCGTGTGGTCCAAAGGAGAGAAGGAGCACCAGGAACAAAAGAATAGTTAATAGTCATGAGGAAAGGGCAGGTATGTTTGAACAACATGGTTTGCTGCAATACATGGCATTATCCTTTTCTGACTATTTTCAGTAACAGCAATATGACTTTTGTCTTGCAAAATGGCATTTTATGTTGCAAATGCTGTGTGTCCTGAGGCCTTTCAATTTTTTTGGTGGAATGTGAAGTTGTGCCTACATGGATATCTGTACTACATTGACAGGAGGGAAGGAAAGGGGAAAGAAATAGGACAAAAAGAAAAAACTCTTCAGGGCAAGTTAGTAATAAAAGAAATGTGAAGTTTTAAAACCAGCTAGGGCACGGGCATGACACTCAGGAAACCTATGTTCAGTTTCCATTTTCTGGTGCAGTAAGATCCTGACCAGCTCTCTTCATTTTTCACTGCTTCCATTTTTCCTTTTTTTAAAACCAAAAATTGACACTTCTAACCATCTTTCCTTATATTTACGTTGAGAAGACTAATTCATTATTAATAACTGAGAGGGGTTCAGAAACACAATGATGTATGTCACGTGAGCCAGCAGAAACTCTTCTATCCTCCCTGCACCATGCTTCATACAAAAAGAGATAAAGGGGCTGATTTCTAACAGGAGAGCTGTGACTGCTGCAGATAAAAGTTCCCTACAGTCTAAAGAAGGTATTTAGTGCTATAGCTTTCCTTACATAGTCATCTTTATTCTACACAAAAGCATATTTACAGAATCTAAGCTTCAATGTGCTATGGAGTAGCAGAAAAGGGGATTTGTTTTCCCCTTCTCCCACCAGCTTTCCCCTTGAGGCTGATCTGGTTCTGTTCTCTGCCCCAATCCATTCCTGGAGGCACCTTTCCTCACCTGTCCTCTCAAAAGCCGTGGGAAACTCCCCATCCTTCAGAGCACAGCCTTATAGCTGCCTGCCTCTGAAGCCATTTTCATTTACCTGAGAACACTAGAGTAGATCATGACTTGAGACCTGGATTTGTCCTTAAGAAAATCACTTACCAAAGAACCCCAAATCTCTCTGAAAGAATGCACAAGTCTCTTCTGACAGCCTGTGCACAGGAGGCTAGAGCCACGTTTCCAACTGAATTAGTGGAAGTCAATGATACGCAGTGATAACGGTTGTAAGAGCCCACACAGCAGTGCCTACCATCCTCAGCCTGCACATATTTAAAAGAATCTCTCTGCGAGGAATCAAGCTGCAATCATTATGAAAGCAACACAGAGCAGCCGTCAGGAAGGCCTGGAAGTGAGGAAGGTGCTTGTCATGGAAAAATCCAGGCTGAATGCAGAACCTGTCAGCCAATATCGTGACTCAGAGGAGTGTTAAAGGGGTCATTTGGAACTTTAATTGGAGTTCATTCTGACTTTCTGGAATTTCTTCCCAATTCTGAATAAAGTAGTTGTCAAAAAGTTGTTTTGGTTTTTTTCTTTATTTCTTTTTTTAATTAAAAAAACCTGAGAACTTGTTTAACTTACATGAAGCTAGGTTGGAACATGTAGCCACAGCTGTGGTAGGGAATTTAAATGTCTCAAGGTAGGAATAGCGTCTGGAAGTTTTGACATTTCAGAATTCATAAAAGTAAAAAAGATAACCTAAAAATTTACCTGAAAAGCTTGCAAAAAGTTGCATTGTGGATTACAAGGGCAGACAAGGAGCCTAAGCAGTGTCCAGATAAATACAAGACCTCTTGCGACAGTCCACTAAAGCTGAGGTTTTACAAGAGCAGTCAACAAACTCCTCAAGGGGTTCAAGATCAGGTTGGATGGAGCTTTGAGCAACCTGGTCTGGTTCAAGATGTCCCAGCCCATGGCAGGGGGGTTGGACTAGACGACCTTTAAAGGTTCCTTCCAGCCCAGGCAATTCTATGATTCTATGATTAGGCTGTTCAGGAACAAGGATGACACAGAGACCAAAGGCAAGCAAATACTTCCAGCATTCTGTAAACAAAAACACTCCTCCCCACAGGATTTATGCCAGTTGATGTTAGGATTACCTTATTTCTTAATTAGGATTACACACACTTTGTTAATACAAAATGAAAAGAAATCCACTGTCTGATAAAATATGGCCCTATACACTATCTCATAAGGTTTTTAATGTAAATCTCCATTCAAACACGAAAAGCTCAGTGTTGAAAAATGAGTCCACCTCCAGGCATTCGGAGGACTTTCTGCCCTTCAGATGAGGTGAGTGTTTTGGAACGTAAATAGTGTCTACTGCATGGTAGGTTCAGGGGCAGGAATGAGGTCCACTGCAACCCATACCTTCAGATTTCCAGGTACAAACTCATTTTTCATCATCAGACCTCTCATGCCTAGAGCTAGTTTAGTACTGTGGTATAACATGGTATGTTGAGCAGAATCCAGCCTAGTGTTCTCGTCACAGAATTATTTCTGTAAATAATACCTCTAAACTCACAAGAGTCCCTGGAAAATACCTTCTGGTTTATGTACAAAGAGACATTTTAAATTAAATCCTCTAAAGAATCCACACCACATTTTATAAAGCTTCCTGCTGGTAAAGAAGTTTGTGATTTTTAATTAGTACTATGCAGACACGAGGCCAGACATGCAATGTTCAATAAACCAGTTAGTTTTTACATCAGTAATGAGTCTTAGAATATTAATGTAGGGCCTTCAGAAGTCAGAAACAGAAGAGCGAATGTGCACTGATCATCACATTACCCCTAGGTGCATGTGAGTAGCAGTGATATTAACAACCTCAACAATGTAAACTTTTAAAGAAAAAAATCCATAGAGGTGGAAATGTATATTTCTCATGGGTTAATATAATCAGCTGCAGGTAGATTTCAGAGGTTTATTTCCAATCTTTTGAGAAGAGATTTCTTTTGTGGGCATGATAAAAATTGTTAATATGTTGCTGCTGTTTTATTCAAGGTGAAAATTTTACTTTAATCACTTTCAAATAAATGCGAAACTCAACCGTTACTCCTTTCTAATAATACTGAAGAAAATAGTTCACACTAAATCTAACATAATGAACACAGCATGTTCATAGAGAAGTGAGTGTTCTGAGCTTAAGACCCCTTTAATCCATAATTCCTTTGGAACTACATATTACATCCACATGAATACCAAAGAGGTTTATGATTAATGTTATTTTAATGAATAATAAAAGAATTGATGATGATTTACACAGAGTTATTTTCGGTTTTTTTTCGCATAAAGATTTGTTGGTTAGAGACTCTAATATACATAAAATAGAACACTACAATCTGATTGGGATGGTAATACTTTTGTGAAATCTTCTGAGCGATGTGAATGCTCAGCTGAATGGAGCTGAGAATAGCTGCAAGCTCTCACAAGCCCTGAGTATTCCCTGAGTTCTTCCCTTATCCAAGTTGTGCTGAGGAAGCACAATGACAGATGCACATTCTCAGGGGAAGTGACTTTGCAAGCATGAGTAGTTGGGCCTCATCCTCACCTTGCACTGGTTTGACTTCATGATTCCTACCCAGTTACTCCTCACATACAGTGATACAATTAAATGAGGCTGGGCGATACTGTGCATCGCTCCGTGCAGAGAAATGCTGGGTCTCAGCTTCTGCCCTTGAGCAAGATCCTCAGCTGCTCTAAATGCCAACAAGGTCACTGGCAATTGGTTACACCAGTACAACAAATGACAACAAGTCACAAATGGTATGATTTCAAAAACTAACGACCAGTTAGAGAGCTTTCATGCAAAGACTGAAGCTGAAGTTTCCCAGTCCCTCTTACGTTACAAATTTTAGGAGGGCTTTTACTCCATCAGCCAACTCGGATGTGCAGACATTGAAAGCTGTCCAGCAAATGCTCTGCATGTGAAGTGGGATTACAGGGGCTGGTGATCTCAGGGACTGGGGTTCTCACCCTGCTGTCTGGTACAGAGCTGCTATATCGGGTGCCTCTCACCACTTGCTTTCTTGCCTTCTAATCTGAGGCATTGGCTCTCACTGAATCTATTTGGCTCATCTTTCCAAGAAAGTCAAGAAAGGGAAAGAAGGGCTGTGAGGCAGTGATAGCACAGCATAAGCCTGCATACACTGTATCCAAATAACCTATTAACGAAAACCCTTTGGCAGCTGTTTAAATGCTGTGAGTAGAGAAACGTCTGCAGTCAGAACTCAGTGGGATCCCTTCCTGAAAATACCATCACCATGTTGTTATAATTAAAATAACATCCCCCCTCCAATGCCAGCTATCTTTATTAGGTACCAAACACCAAACCTCTTCCCAAGTCACTGGAGTGCAAATTACTTTTCAAGAACATTTTTGGAACTGATTTAACCATAAGCTTTTACACTGGAATGAACTTTCCCAGGGACAACAGTTGCGTTCCTTCCCCTAGGCTCTGTGCTAGAGACTTCTGTATAGTTAGCAACAGCTGCCTAGATGATGGAGATGCTTTCCTGGGAGTAAGTGTTGTTAGACTCTAGATCACATTCTATAGCGAATTTCTTTTTGATGTTTTTTATCACTTTGACCAAGCGAACAAACAGCCACCACGGTACCTCCCAGGGGAACTCCAAAGAAAGGTTTAGTCTGGAGAAAAGATTGCAAGTGTGGAACTGGGAAAGGTATGAGTTGGATATGAATGCCCAACAAAATTAACTCAAGTGGTAGAATTTACTGTTAAATAATTAATTAATCATTCATATTTTTAGTGTGTAACTGTGGAAGTTTCTTTCTGGAGGAAAGGGATGGTGGTGTCTGCTTTCCCACACTCCTGTTCAGAGATGAGATCTAGACCCTATCCTGTGTATTGCTAAAGGCTATCAACTCCCTTCTAACACTGACATTATTTGAGAAGGTTCATCACTTCAGAAGGTCAGAGTGGCTATCTGTAAAAACTGCACTGCTGTTACTACTGGGAAGGACTCATGTATCTATGTGCTGGCATGCTGTGCCTTTTGAGAAGCCACAGGGCCCCTGAAGGACCAGGTCTTCAGAGGGTGCAGGTCTCCCATAGGTCATGTGTCTCATCAGGCAGTTCCTTGGATACAGCTCAATACCTTAAGGTTTTTAAAACCACGCTATGTATCAGTGGTTAAGTAAATAAGTCCCACACTTTGTATCATGTCCGAGTCCTGGTTTCTCTCTGCTTCTCTCATCAGCTGCCACCTAAATCTTTCATCATTTCTTTTTGTGCCCTTTTTGTACTCCAGGACCATCCTTCAGGTCTGCCTGTGTTCAGAGCTCATCTGACCAAAGCTCAGCATTTGGTATCTTAGACAGAATCAAGTCCGCCTCCTTGCTGCCTGTCTACACTCTTTTAGAGGCCACAGTAAGCTGCAAACAAACAAGTAAAATGCATGCCAGGACTCTCAAAAGAAACAGAAAATTGTAAGGCTTATAATTGTATTTCATGGGTTGAACACCCTCAGTATTTGTGGGACAGGCTGACCATGCCCTACCTCTTTTCCATGTAATCACATACTAGTGGTCAGACACACTAGTGGTCTTTTCCATGCTGCAAGACCTTTGACAAGTAAATGGCTACTGTAATAATCACAAAGTATTTTAATAACATGAATTTTATAGTCTACAATTCAAGCTACATGCAGTCAACAAGCTGAAAAGCAAAACAAAATCTGGTCTGCAGGAAAAAAAGCAGCAGATGCCAATGAGAGCTGATCAATTTACCTTGGATTTTCTGAGGGCATAGAACATTGGACTGGAGAATATTTAGTATTTGAATACATCTTCTTGTAAGTTTTATATCACCAATGATGTTACTTGGCCCTCTCCCTGTTTTTTAAATTACCTCAGATTTCCAGAACAGCTTGGGTATTTGATAAACAAAATGCCATTCCTGTGCCTCACAAAATACACAGTGTATATCTGCTAATAAGGTTACAGCTATCTTTCAGAAACTTAGACAAACACACCCCAGAATGAGTTTTCCTGTCAAAAAAAATACAGGACTACGTTTAGTTGCAACTAAATGTTTAAAACTCTTGTTCTAAATGTTTAGAACCATAAAAAATACATAAATGTTAAGGGATACAAGAAAGCAAACAGCCTGTGTGCATGTTGGATGACCTCATTATTCCATTGTGACCAGCTGGAAACCTGCTGGTTTGCAGCCAACATCTCTCATCACTGTAAGACCAACATATAGTTGATACAAGCTTCTGCTGGGTGGACTGTGAGAGGTAGAAAGAAAATCTCACAACCTATTTGCTTCTTACTAAAGCATTTGTGTCCTTCCCTTTAGAGCAAGGAGCAAGAAAGTTTGCTCACTATCTCCTACTGACAAACAGCTGACAACTCTACTAGTTTCCCACGTATCTGGCAACTCTCCAGTCTGTCCTTCCAAACATCATCTGGATGTTATTGTTATTGCCAGCTCCAGAAATGTGATTTCTAACAGAGGGACATCAGAGGTTACTATTTTATCATCGCTTTCAGCGCTGGTGTTTCACCTTCAGTATTTTGCTATCATCTTTGCCACAATCACATTTTAGCATCTGCTGTGTCAGCATCATGTTTCAGCATCAGCATTTAACCATCAGCTGTTCCGCCATATGGCATTAGAAGCATCAGCAACATAGCACTTAAAACACATATGAGCAAACAAAAAGCAGTTGTAATTCCCCTCCACCCCCATTATCCTTTCTTCATTCCATAGCCACCTTTCCCTGGGAAAACACTGTCCCTCAATCATCTTCCTTTTTTCCAGGAACAGTCTGGAAGGAAGAAGAAAACAAATCAAACCCAAACAACTCAGTTCCTTTAGGCAAATTTGAAAGAGTCTCTCTTGTGATCTGAATTTCCTCTGAGGTTCACTGAAGCATTTTTAAGGTCCTGTGCTATGAGAGCAAGCTAAGGGTCACTGACTGTCATGCTTTTAATCACAGCTGCCATTTGGTACTCGAGCTGCCCAGCAACAGTGACAGGAAGCCTCCTGGAGAGCTGGATCGAATTCCCAACCAGCCCAATCTTTTATTACCTTGGAGGATAAATTTAGAACACTATTTAGACTAAAGTTCTTCAAAAGGACCAAACTGATTTTGCAGATGTTGTGAGCAATACCAACCTTGGCTGCAACTGCATGAGACTTTTGGTTTTGCTGCTCAAGGGGTTCACAAAACCTTTGAAACCGAAAAGAAGAGCATGCTTTTGGGAACGTAAAACACTCTCCTGATCATGTAAGGCAGAGGGCAACACAGTTTACTGCCTAAATATCAACAGCTTATATGGCAGCTTGGTCTCATCACAAATCCTCAGGGCACTATAACCTACAGCTATCTCTCTTCATACTCTGGACACGTATTTTCTTCTCTTGATGCAGTCTGTCTACCTGAAGCTCAAAAAAGATCTTCTGTCAGACAGCTTTTCAGAGTGGAGGAGCAGCTAAGAAGACTTACAGTCTTAGCACAACTGTCTGGTGATTGGCCAACAATTAGACCATTGTTGAAATGTTGGATCTGTGTAGAAGCCTGGGAAGACCCAGGCTGGCTTTTTTCTCAAGATAATACAGGAGTCATGGTATTCTATTAGTCATATCACATACCATCGATTTTTTTATATGGTACTAAACCCCGCCATTCATAGCAAACAAAGTCCATTTTTGAGAGCTGCAATCTGCAAAACTAAAGCATCATTTAATTTATGACAAAATGAATTTGATATCTGCTTAGCTTACAAGCAATTATGTCTCAAGTTTGTTCCGAGGAAAGAGTGCCATTTTTCCACCTCATTGTAAAATTTGACAAATGCAAATTTTGTAGGCTTCACTTTGAGTGTGAAATTTGCCAACACAGTGCCTGTTTATCTATAGAAAGCTGTAGCTAGCAAGATATCTTTAAGAAAAATGCAGCAGAAAGGGAATTAAATGAGACATAGGACTTTTCACCATTGTGGTCGGACTCTAATCACTCCTCCCCAAGCTTTGAAGAAGTCAGTATGAATCAGTATTTTCCATGTTACAGTATACCAAGAGAAAATGTCTATCTTTGAAAACCACTTAGGAACAGAGAAGTTGAACTGAGATTGTGGGAGCACAAGAGAACTGTCAAACCCCAGGAATGAAAGGACAGCACTAGCTGGCCTCTAATGGTGTGAATCATGGTTAGCGTTGCTGTAGACACTGGTGCCAACGATTTAAAAGAGGAGGTTTAATAGAAAAACTGACAGAATATACTTTTTTGTATTATCAGGTCTTCGATGATACAACAATGTTATTTACCTTGTTTCAAAATTTTATATGAGAAAATCTGAATTTGCAGCAGCAAGAGACATTTAGTGTTACTTTAGTTGACAGTATACTAGTTTCTAAAGCCACCTTTTTCACATAAAGACTGTATTTAATCAGGATGTTAAATGAAAGGCCTCACATAGCTGAAAGCCTAGTTTAGATGTGAAGACGTCCAAAACAACAAGAAGTGTCTGTCTGTAAAGATACAGTTCAATAATGGAAATTGAGCATTACCCATGCAAGTTTTGCACTGTTATAAAGCATCATTATGTTCCTTCTACGTGGACTGCCTGAAGTGAGAGATGCCCACAGCCACTCTCCAAAATAAGACCCAACTAGATTTTGTGGTAATTACCAGGCACTCAGCCATAATTTGTAATAATGACATTTTCCCATGTAACTATGCTCCTGGAAGACCTGACTTATTATGGTGTGGGTTAGGGATTTGACACTTATGTGCTTTCAGAATCAGTTTATTTCATACCTTTCTGGAATATACGCTGCGACGTGACATCCCAGTTACTGGGGGGGATCCTAGCAGCAACTTATCAACGGTTATTTTACTTCTGTGAATAGATCCTTAATGAGCCCAAGATTCTTCACACCCAGCAACACTTTTTACTGTAACATACCGTATTTTTCTTCCAGAAAATGAATCAACCATGCTTTCAAGCCAACGTAAGCTTTTATAACCAGCAGAGCCTGCATCTGCACTACTAATCACTCTAACCTTGTAAATCATAAACAGGTCTCCGACAAAGCCAGAAGTAACATTTCCAGCTGTAATGCTATTAACCTAATCCCTGGTACTTATTACAGGAACTCGTGACACACAGCTTAGCAGATACCAGAAAATACAGTTTTTCCTTACTAAAGTTGGGGCTGATCTTTGTATGTTAGAAGCATTATTAAAACCAGCTGAATTAAAATGTTGAAAGTTGAAGCTTCTACAACTTTGGTGTCAACACGTAAAAGTGGGTTGCATCGTTTTGCTAATGTGTAACGGTAATGATAGAGGGAAATATTTGCCCATGTAGTGCGTTCAGGTGTTAATGTTTTGCATTTAAACCCAAACTGAAGTGATTTATCTCTATGCAACTCAAATTCACCATTTTATCTTCTCTATGTGTCTTACTATCTTTTCCACCCAGAGAAACACAAGGCAAAATCATAATCAAACTAACTCAGAAGATGACAACACTTTAAATATTTGAACGGAGTGTATTGGTAGGTTCTTATTTATTTTAAGAAGCCAAAGCGCAGGTCGAAGCAGGACTTAACTTATCCCTGTGCAACTGAATACATACACTATTGCCACAAAGTTAAGTTGTTCTAAAACCAAGTGCCTTGAAAATATAGTGTCTCATACATTTCTAGGGGGTGTAAAGATACAGGCCATTTAGCTCTAAAATGACTGTAGGGAACTTCAGAAAAGAGGTGTTTCCTGTGGCCTTTCAAGGAAACTTCATTTTTGTTGGTTTCTAGTGCTTTTCTCCCACTAAATTAAATTATTTTAGAATGAAAGTTCTCTATTTGCCTTTTTTGCAGGGAACTGTAACTCCCACAGATATAATTCTTGGCAGTCTAACTGCAGAAGACTGGAAGCCTCACAGATGTGATACGAAAACCAAGGATTATCTCAGACATAATCAACAATACCCTCTGTTCCTACGTCACTCAGTAGTGCAGACTCCACTCTCACCGGGGCCAGTTAGTGGGAAAAAATTTTTGAACCTCCACTTCCAAAAGGCTGTGCAGTACTTTGAGATACAAGAGAAGCTACAGTTTTAGATGTGAAATGTAAGATGTTTGATACGTTCACTGTGGATTAGACTGTCAAGGTTTCACATGGAGAATCGATTCCACATTCCATGACTACTGAGTTGGGTAAGACTGCCAAGCGTCTGGATAAAGCTCTCATGTGAGGAGCACAGAGCAGGTTTTTCTGGCCAAGGTAAGTTATCGTAGAAGAGATCTATCAAGAAACCTATACCTTCTAACAGTGGCAGGATCATATTCCCCTCTAGAGTGAGGGACTGGTTGAAGGAAGGTGAGGATAGGGAACAATGGGAGTGGAGCCTGAGAAGCACGGTGATTCATGGCTTGATACAGCTTTGGGAGCAAACCCTGCTTAGGGCCAGACCCAACATCTGCAGCTATAAATTCACCAGAGTTTTCTAATATTTCATTAGCATCTAAACTGACGGTACAAATGGAGTGAACACAAGCGAGAGTGAAAAAGCAGAGTGCTCAGAGCCCTTTGTTGTGTCTCACATTTTGACTGCTGTGCTCTCTGTAAATCTGAACAAGGCAACAGTTTTCTTTTCTGAAAATCAGGCTCTTAGTTCTGGAAAGTGGCCCATAGAAGAAGTTTCCCTCCAGAAAAGGAAGGAACATTTTTGTAATTTTAAATTAAAGTGCGCAATTACTGTTCTTTATTGTTGCCAGTTAAAAGAGATTTGCTACAGTTGCTTACATACACGTATAGGAGCTGAAAGAAACCAGCAGGTTCTATAAGAAGGTTTCCTCCTGAGAGGTGTGAATTTCACAACAGCAATAAAAATGTTTGCTACAGAGCAAGAGCTATGATTTAAACACAGACAAATGCTTATTTCCCTTCAGACAGCAGTTTCCTTAGCTCTTTCTGACACATATAAATACACTGTTTGGGAAAAAGACTTGGAATATTATTTTAAGATAAGATAGTACAAGTTCATAGTGATTAAGTCAAACTCTTTTTCTATGAAAAGAAGTGAGTGAGCAGGTTTCCATGGTAATTCTTTTCTTACCTTTTAAGACAAAGGACCGCTTAGAGCTACAGAATTAAGTCTTTTTCATCCCTTTCTTCTCATGCTTATACAGAATCTATTTCTGCTTTAAACCATCAGAGGCTCGTCCTTTCTGGTAAATGCAGCTTTAATATCAATTTCTAATGCAAATTTGAGTTAAATATTTAATGGTTTTTTAAAAATGAAGACATACAAAGAGTTAATGAAAAGACCAAGTCCTGATTTTTCACAGCTAAATTATTTTCAGGTTAGCATTTCAGGGAGGGTGGGGGTGGTACAAGTCTAACTGAAACAATTTAACCTAATTATTGAGTTATTCCAAGGTGCAGCTTCATTGAGTTAATTGGCACTGCAACAGGGATGAATTTGGCCCAATGTAAATTTATCTTTTCTCCATTGTTAAGATTGCTCAAAAGAATGTTTTTGTAACCTATTTCTGAATCCAACCATTGTGTTTCATTATGATTTTCTTTTGATTCTGTTACCATGTGAACAGTGAAATACACATAACCACAGCTCATGATCTCAGAATGTCAACCAAGGGGTATTTTGTGCTTCAGAACTGATTGGAGTGACTCAGAGCGTTCTTTGAAAGTTCTCTGAAAAAGTCACATCTGTGTTTAGATCTAAAAATTAATTGGGGATTAAGGAACCAAGAAGCAGGCAAAGGAAAATTTTGATCACTTCAAACTCTATACAAGAACTTTGTTTCGAGAAAACCTTTACTGTAAACCCAGTCTTAATTGTGGATTTGATTCTGGGCTGAAGTAAACTGGATTAGTTCCATTGAATAAAATGACTCAAATTTAGTGGAGTTACAACATGCAGTAGAGTGAGGCCAACACTAGTTTGTAAGTTCTCAATACGTGGGTTACTGACTACATTTACATTCTATTTAAACACACAGCACTGATAAATCTACCCTACTAAGCAGCATACCGACCACCTACTCTTCATATAAATGAATTTAGTTATTAATTTTGCTGTTAAGTTTCTTAAAGATCCAGGCCAAGATTTCTAACTACAGCTGAGGGGTTCATCACACTGACTCAATGCCTAGGACTCAATGTTTACAGAGAATGGCATGACAAAAGTGAAACAATGTAAGAGAAAATCCTGGATTCCCCTGAGAACTAGACATAAAATTATTTCAGTTACTAGAATCTTTACTGTTTGTGACAGTGCAAGAAATAATAGAAACTAGTAAGAATTTCATATACCATATTAAATTCAAACTGATTATAATAATAAAGACATCCTTTAGATATTCAAACCGAGTCAGATCAAAAGTGGAATCATCTAAGAACAAGTACAGATACAAGCAATAGCACTGACTTGACGTTGAACAACTAGTATAACTGCTAGCTACACAAAGCTTCAGTGGGCTTCTTCACTGGATTGGCTCAATAGCTCCCACACATTAAAGTGAAGATCTAGGCTAGGAAATCCACAGGGGACAGTACAGCACTGTGCAGGTTTATCAGCATGGATCCAGAAGCCCATTCTTGCCTTCCTGCACAGAAGCATCAGTGACTGAAGAGTGCATCCTTTAGTACTTCTGCTCTTGGGATGAGGTGATGTGGTGGAAAGGGACAACTCTTTGTGGTTAGCTCTCTGTAGGAGCCAGCTCTCCATGGCAGCCAGCTGTGGGACAATCCTACGTGGCTCGCCCTCAGTCCCTGGCAAAGGCCCTTATCAATGTTTGAGGACTTTGCAGAACTCAGCATGTGCTGGAGGAAGGAGAACTGGTGGCATCTGCCGGACCATGCCCTACCGTGCGCTTGGGTCTCCCTGTGTAGACCTGTCCACATGGATAGCTGTCTATGTAGAAGTGTCTTGAGGAGAGTTGTCCTAGACCCATCATGTGGATCTGGGCTTGTCTGCCTCCATGCTGGGGGACCTCTGCCTGGCCACCCTCTGTTCCACACTGGGGAACACGGCAGTCACCAGTTTGTGTGAGCTTCAGCTTCGTTCTGAAATCTTACAGCACACTCAGACTACAATAGTCCGCAATGACTCTCATGGCCATTAGCAACAGAAAGAAAAGTGTTGTATGATTTTGGCCTCAGCTGCCTTTTGCCAGTTTACCTACTGCTTTATTACTCTCAGGGAAACTCAGTGCTTACACCATACTAGGGAAAGCTGAGCTGGGTCACAAGACCTTTCTTTTGCCACCGAAGGGTCATACCACGGTTGCAATTAAATACATTTTTCAGAAACTAGTTGGAAGCTTTTCAAGGGCTGCTCAGCATCTTTTGTCCTTTCCTTATTTAACTCCTCCAATCTGCATCATTCTTCTTAATGGAAAGTGTAAGTGCGATTGTTTTCCTTGTTTTCTTTTCATGTTGTTACCTGAGAGTTACCAGATGTACATTAACAAAAAAAGTATTTTTCCCTGTGACAGAAATGGATATGGTAATACAGAAAGAATCTGAACAGCGGTTTCTGTACTGCTTTTAGTACTGCTAAAAGCTCAGTAGAGACCAAGAGCAAAAGAGTTGAGATGAAAATATTCATGCCTCTTGTGCCCTTTGGACTATGACCTCTTTTGTTTAACAACAGCCCTTCTTAACCTGCATTTTGTAGCTTGTAACAACCTACATGTAGTTCTCTAGCCATTTTATGTAGCTGTAAGAACCGCCTCTAGAAGGATGGGTGGAAGAGAGTGGAGGAGAAATGCTACTCCCTTCAGTAATTAATTTCTCCTTAGGAACGCTGAAAGGTTTCTCTCATCTTCAGTTAAGAAAAGTAAGCTATTCAAAACACTGTCAGAGCTGAAAAACTACTGGGGCTGCGTAATTCCTGCAAAGAGCAGAGAAAAGAAAATTGCACTTGAAAGAATCTGAGAGAGATTTCTGGAAGTGTTTCTGGATCAGGAAAGAGAGACATATCTGGGATGCATTCAGGATAGATTTCAGAGTGCCAGCAAAGGCATTGAACTGGTTTCAATGACCTGACTATAAAATGCCAGCTCTTTGGACTGCCAGCTCTTTGAAAGAAAGATTCTCTGGGTTTATTCCCAGATGTGCTACAGCATCTCCATGTAACTCTGAATGAGTCACTTAAATTCAATTTTCTTCTGTTTACCTGTCTAAAAAAATCAAAGACCAGAGTAGTTAATTTTGCCATACGCTTCCTATTCAGATTATAAATGCTCCAGAGCAAGATTGCTCTTCCTTTATGTGGACTGCCAAACACCAGGTCAGCAAGCCTCTTGCCTCAGCTGGAGCCTCTTGCATCTAACATAATACAAATAACAGTAACTGCTCAGCTCCTCCTTCCTGTGCCAAAAATCTTCCTTCCCTCTTGCTTTTCCTTCCTTCCCAACATGAATTCTAAGGTACTCCCACTTTCACACTGTCCTCTGCTACTGCCCATGGCCAGCTTCAGGCCATATCTTCTCTACTATTTTAGTTTCAACTAAAAACAGAACAGTGGGCAGCCACCTTCACTATTTCAGCTCCGCTTCCATATTTAAATGTCATTTCTTTCCAGGGAGGATACAGGGAAGAACAACTATGAATGGTGGTTGTTTTTATTTAAGTACAAACCCGATGACTTCTATATAACTCTTCTGTTATTATCATAACGTGAGCAGCTTTAGCAAACGTCTTCAAAGAGAAGAGCTGCCAAACTCTCAAGTGGTCACACGTCATTTATAAGCTGCGATTATGTTTGTCAGCTGATAACCACAGACCTGAGCAGTTTTCGCCAGTAGACTGGGAGTGAAAACTTTATTACCTTCTACCCAATATTTCTTTTCAGATACAAACTGCTTTCAGTAGGCAGTGACTTTTCTAGCTGGAGCAGGAGGAGATGAGCCCTGGTCAACAGGGCAGAAACTGAATGCCTTTGTCACTTGGCAGTGCTAAGAAATCACAAAAGAAATTTTTCTAATCTTTCTAATACTTAAAGAGGAGCTTTAAGAGGTGTTCTCAACACCACACTTTCATGTGCTTCTCTCGCCATATTATGTACTGAACTCTTCTTTCTAGGATTTTCCTGCCTGATCAGTGCTATTTACTGCTTGATTTTTTTCTATGGACAAAGAAGTTGTGCAAACAATCTCTCTGCTTCTTCTTGATGTCTCTGCCTACATATCTTGCAGTCTGGATGCATCACAGTTACCACCACAAAAGAAACCTAGGTATGCTCCAGAAATAAATTAACTTTCCATTTTCAGATAATAACTTCCTGGAAAAAATAAAGCAAGCTATTCTTCCTGTAGTTCACAGTTAGACTGACATTCATTGAAAATTACCATTTATTTCAAACATATTCCTTTATTGCAAAGACTTGATCCATGACGCATGCTGGGTAAGATACCACTGCAAAGCCCAACTTCCACAAAAACACAATGAAATTAAAAATGAAATTAAAAGAGAAAGAGACCAACCTAAATCAGAAGTTCCAGGATAACAAAGAATAAAAATTGAACAGAGAAATATTCATAAGAGTGATGTCAGCTCTGCAATCCAGAGCAAGTGCTGCTTTTTTGACTTAATAACAGCGAATGTCAAATTCTTCAGAAAAGGAATTTGCGAAGTCTTGGTAACAAGTCTGCTGTGGAACTAAATCACAGTGCATTCACCACAGTAGATTATCTGTCACTCATAAAATCAGTACTTTCCAAGTTGCCTCTTAGGATGGCTCAATATATAGACACAGATAAAAATATTTACAAACCCAAAGCATATCCACCAATACGATACCTCTTTCTTAACTGATTTATTACTTCAGTCTTCAAAGGGAAGATCTTATAAAAGCAATCTTACACTTGTATTACAGTAATAAAATTATCCATTTAGAGGAAAAATATCATTTTTTATTGGCCAGATGATATAAAAGAAGGGAGAAAAAACCAGCTGGATCATACTTTAAAAAGAAGCAAAACAAACTTCAAACCTACCTAGAGGGATTGAATTCCTAGGCTGGGGAAAGTCAGGTAGCCTGATTCTCATCCCATACATGCCAAAAGCCAGACCAGACCAGGTTGTTAATCACACTGACGGAACTGCAGATGTCATCAGTAGGATGGAGACAACGAAAGTAGTGTTAATGAGATTAGAGCCCATCCAAATGGAACTATCTCTACACAAAGGGATAATCAAGCTCTGATTAGATAACTCCTCTATTATCAGTTCAAAGCAGATGCAACAAAACTTGTTGATGGGAGAAACAAAATGGATAGGGAGTGTACTCTGTGAGATGACTGAAGAGAGAGTAAAACAGAAACAGACCGCCACTTGCCAAAAAAGGGAAGAAAATCTTGATGTATGAAGAGAGGCAGGACTGAAGATGTCAGCCTTAAAACAAGTGATGATGGCATCGCATTGCTTAGTAGAGGTAACATCAGAATACCTAATGGACATAAAAATTTCAGTTCTGACAATCATTCACACAAGAGCAGATTGGTTTGACTAAAATTTTGAGACAAAGGTATATGGAAAAGAGGGGAGTTTTATTGTTATTATTCTGATTATTTGCCTATAATCCTTGATGAAACCTAAGCAAGCTGAAAGCAGTGTGTCTGCAGCCTCAGCGGCAGAGGGGCTGGGGAGGAATGGAAAGTTAGTGCCACTCTAGTACCCCTGTTGTACACAGAGCATGGATTTGCATCTGGGCAATAACTTGTCACAGTCATGGGGGGCAGAAATGTCACTTCTGGAGTGTATTACAGTAAATAATGATGAAACATTCCCTTACTGCAGGAAGGGAGGTTAGTGCAGAAGTGCAGAGAGAGAAGCACTGTCTAAGACTGGCAGCAGCTGATCTAACCAGGCTCTGTAATCCAGCAGTAGAGACGATGAGGTATGTGTATGATAAGTACAGAGGAGGTGCTTACCTTGGCGTCTGGGGAATTCTTCCCCTCTCCCACCATAATATGGTAATTCCTGGTGAGATATGAGCCTTGCTTCCCATCTGCACTAAACACAGCAGTGGATGTGCTAGGACCAAGACTGTCAAAGGAGGCGTAAAGAGCAGGAGGGCATGCACACCCAAAGGAAGAGTGCTCACTGGTACCACACATTAGAGAGCCCCTGACCCTGAACACTCACATGTTTATGTGCTGGCAATGACCTTTAATTCCTGTATAACTGTAGAGACTACAGGTATAAACTGAAACCTGTTCCCTGCTACAGTATCCCTGGATACAAACAGAAAATATCTCCCTTTCTTGTTTATGAGTGAGATAAATCAGCACATTCCTACAGCTTCCATTCCTACCCAATTAACTGGTGCACCGGGACTTCATGGTTCACCTCATTCTTCTTCAACCACACGTGATGGTAACATGTCCAACAAAATACTGGAAGGAATGTCTGTGAGGTGGCGTGAGATGTATCTCTTATCTCTATGCCAGCAAAAGCAACCCTTGCTTTGCATTTCAAGAAACAGGTTTAGTCAAATAAGTTGCAGAAACGCTTAGATCAAATTGGGGGCTGGTTTAAACTCAGCATGGTTTCACTGATTTCAGGGAGATTGTAGAGAATTTGTCTTTCTGAGCATGTTTTGCTAAATTAAGCAGTGGAGAACTATTTCCATAATTTGAATGAAGATATATAACTTACTACCTAGTGGAGACTTAATTCTCTGTCTGATAGACAGGAAAATCCTTTCAGTGAATTATAGCTATGTCTAGCTTTCCTTGTATGCTGCCAGTACAAGTTTCTTCTAACACAATGGCCAGAACTGTGAAATTTCATGATATTTGCCAGGCAAATTGGAACTACAAAAGATGCTGTAGCTGCAGTCCTTGCTTGGCTAGCAGACCTGAAAAGCCACGCTGATCCTCCTTGAGTGCAGTAAAATGTAACCTTTATTTTTTCACTACATCTTCTTTCTTTAGATCAGTTTTGTCATTCAGAGTGTTGGCAATCTTTCAGGCTAGGTGAGCACAGAAATGTTCAGGTTATAATATATAGAGCATCTGAAAGGTATGACAAGGCAAGGAAGCATTGTAAGTATCTCAGAGAGATTACAGGGAAGGGAGATGCTGTATTATAAGTATTTGAGAGGCAGGATGAGGAACAGATATGCAGTGTAAGGAGATCACTGACATAATACTATAAAGAGCACTCAGCATCAAGGGATGGAAGGCATTTGAGAGATACAGTGAGGAAGAGAGTTACTATACAACTGTATCTGAATGATGGGACAAGGAAAAGAGATACGTGATACTCTTGAACTTTTTATAAACTGTAGTATTCATCGGCAGTTGTGATAATAACACTGGAAAGACTGTTGGCAGCTTTTGAGCTACTTAGCCATGACGCATGGCTGAAAATGTGCTGGGAGAAAGCCGATGTGGCAAGGTGTTGAGCACCTTCACTGAAGACAGCAAGGGACAGCCTTTACAAAGGTGCTGAGCAAACACAATTCCATTGGCATCAATCAGACCCGCAGGGAGTCACCACCTCTGAAAAATCAAGTTGTGGGAGTTGAAGGCACCCAGTAGGTTCAGGTCTGAACTGTCACATTAGGAATGTGACAGCAATATCTAATACATCTCTCTCCACACACATACAAATGAGAATGCACACGCGCACACACACATATATTTCACCATATTCCTCCATCTTCTGTGGTTAAAATGATAGAAGTGTAACATTTTGTGAAGGCAGAGAAGTAGTAATTATCACAGTTGGTCTGAAAACCCACTTGGCCACCCGGTAGTGGGAGGGAAATACAATATATTTTGAAAGACAATACAGACATGAAAAAAAAAAACTTTTTCCTTAACTGCAGCAACCTGCTTTTGATTATTTTATTCCTCTTTTAATAACAGGCAATTGTGAATTGCAGCAGAGTTGTGCAAATGCCTTGAGATGAGAAAAATTCCATATCTCCATCCACCAAAGAGTGTTAGACCCTCATATACACATTATACGTGAAGATCTCATAGCCATCCTCTTAGTTAAACATATTTTGCCTCTCCCAAACTACTGTCCTGTCCTACCCTTCAAGGCAAAGCAGTGTGTATAGCAATGGCACTGTACAAATACTGTGTGACAACACTAATAAAAGTGCGGGTCAAAGCACTGTCAAAACACTCATTTTCTTAGAGTAGACAAAAAGAGATAAACATGGTGACCTAAATCCAGCAACAGTATAAGCGACGGTGGGCTTCGCTTCTTGGAAAATTCATATGCAGTGAGCAGCAAAGCAAAACATCTTGCCTGTTCATACTAATTTTTACACTTGCTGCTTACTAAATGATGGCAAGTGGCCTTTTCTGCAAATTGTATCTCCTTTTTCCTCATGTCTTCACACAGACTACATGACACCTCATTTCTGCCAGTGGAACTTTTGATAGACAGTCTCCTGTGGCACCTTCTTATAGCAGGGTAATCTGTGCCAGTTCCTGGAGGCTTAGCGAACTTGTCAGAGGTAGTTGTCGTAGCTCTCCTTTGTTGCACTATTTGGAATTCATTAAGCATAAGCATGGAAAGCACTGTACATTCTCCAGAAACTTCAGCTCATGGTGGGCAAGTGGCTTTGCTTGGCACATTCTCATTACTTTTCAGAGGGGTGCATTCTGCATCGTTGAGTAGACACTCGAGAAAACCCTGTGTCAGCTTTCAGTCACAAGCTGGTCTTTTCTTTGGGAGTCAATCCCTAAAGATCACAAGAAGGGCTCTTCAAACTTGGATTAGTGCAATTTGCCTTTTTCACCTTTCTTATGTAATTTTTAAAACCACTCTTGTGTGATTCCTTTTGCAAGAAGTGCAGCACTTCTCAAGCCTGAATATAAAATTAACTGGAAATACTAACACTATGAAATGACTGTTCTTAACTGATCAGCCCTCAGATATGTTCTGATATATCTTACCTTCTGCACAATATAAAATGTAGTTCCACTCGGCTCATAGCAATGCCTTTTCGTGATAACACTTCCCATAACATTTGACAAGGCCAGACCAGTCAGTCAAAGACTGTGCTCAACCTAATGTCCCTCCAGACTCCTTGGCTTAGACAAGAAGATTTCTAAAGAGGTGTCAAGGTTATTATGAATTCTTGGAGCTATCAAGAAGTCATAGTAAAGTAATGATTTAATATCTGCCTGTAAAAAGAGAACAGATAAAGCACCATCTAGTGTGGCTAGGGCGATCTCCTGCACCAAACGACTCCAGGTAAGTCTGATTTGAAAAGGATGAGCAGAGCAAAACCAGAAAGTCTACATCTAGCAAGCCAGCTGCTGTCGCCTAAGGGAAATTGCCAGTCAGTTAATGCGTGGCTATTCGTGTGAGTAAATTAGATGTCAAGTCACTTCTGTTTTCATGCTGTTGTACTTTGTAGAACTGAACAATCAGCAGACTGATCTCACCCCAGAAGCAATGCTTTTTTTGCTGGCATTTGATCTTGAAGAAGACATTGCTGTAGAAGAGAACTGCTCAAAGATAAGACAGAGTAATCATGATACCAGCTCAGCTAACTGCAATAAATCTGTTTTTTTCTACCTTTTAACATCTCTGGCATTCCTCTAGATAAGGCACAGATTCCCGCTTTGAGCACATTTGGACTGAGAGAACAGCATGTTAGGAATCCTTTTGCCTTTTTGCAGATACTTTTCTCATTCCACTGCATGTTTGTTTATCATTAGCACGAATTATGATGGGTGTCTGTACAATTCAAACAACCTTTTCTCTAACAGCATCATCTCAGTCTTTTTTCTCTCTAAGCTGCAGTTCACTACAAGGGCTGTGACAGCTTTTATGTTTAACAGAATCTTTAGTCTGGCAATCATGATTAACTCGTCTCTACAGAGAAGTGCTATTTTAATAAGAGCGAGTGAAGAGTTCTAAGAAAATCTTTTTTTTTTTAGAAGACTTCTATGCATCTAAGAATTAAGACTCTGTAACTAAACTTTAGATACAGCATAGCCAATTCTTCTGCTGGCCCCTTGAAATATTTTGGAAGGTTTCCAGCAGACCCAATTATTTCAAACATGCTTCAGAAGTTACATTAAGGCCAGCATAACAGAATCTGTGAATGTATTCAGTCCATGCCCTCTTCTAACCTCTGATTTCTTTCCAAATAAAATGTTTAATATTATTTTTTATTTCTATTTTCTATTTTTTAAAATATTTTATAGGAGCATCTGGGGCTCAGATGCTGACATTATTTGAGATGTAAATTATCCAAAGCTTAATAGCTTCTTCAGGGTCATGGTTACATTCTGGAGCAATAATAACCTTGTTCCACAATGCTTAGACAAAAATAACATACTGTCCTTTCTTTGAAGGATCTTAAAAAACTTTATGAATACCAGCATGTTTGAACTAGCCTAATTTTCCAGGTAGTAAAGTCATTGCCCTAAATACCTAAACATCCTCCTCAAATTTTGAGAAAGAGCAAAACTAGGAAAAAGTAAGAAACTGAGGTATTCTGAAGACTGGAAACCACCTTCTCTCTCCTAATGTTATTGAAAACAGGGTGAATCACTTCTCATTATACAGAAATATTTTGAAACTAAAAAATAATGACGTAGAAGGAAGGCAAATGTGAGTCTTCATCTCATTTGTCCCTCCTCCCTCCCCAGTTCGTAGTCCAGTGCTATTAGATGTTTAGCCTGAATTGTTGGATTTAGCTGATCTCTGTACAATACCTACCTAGGGGCCCAAAAGTTTCTGAACAGTTTGTCCAGACAGAGGATGAGGTCAGGTAAGGAAAAGCTTGAGAAAGAAAACCAAAGCACAGCAGGGCTCCTACTGTTCCAGTCTTTATCATGCACCACGGTGCTATACAGAAATTTTTTTATAAAAAGAGCATAAATGAAGGAGAAATCTAGAGTATCTAATAACTCTGTAACTCAATAGGCTGATAGAGTTTTTATTTGTTTTGTTTTATTGGAAACTCTACAGCAATTGATCTGAAAGCAAAGCAAGGGCCGGGGGGATTTCTCTTCTTTTGTCACAACTTTAGTTTGTTCCAATGCATGCAGCATTCAGCTACAGGCAGACTTGAGACATCACAGAAAGATCAATAATCAGCAGAGGTCTCTGATGTTTCCAAAAAGTGGCAAGAATAAAGAAAAGGTAAGGGAAGCTGTAACCAATTTGAATCTACTGGTAGGACTGGTCAGCCAGTTTCCTAAATAAGCTCACCTTTTCTGTGCAATAAAGAGATTTCTGGTACCTGCCTTTCTTGTAAAATTGCATTCCTGCATGAACAGGGTAAGATAATCACATTGGAACTGGATCAGTGGAGAAGTGTGAAAAATGTGGCAGCATTCAAGTTTCTATTTAAGAAGAGACGTTTACCAGTCTTGGGAGAGAGAGAAAAAGAAAGTGTATAATTCAACATTTCCTTTTGATCTGTAAACTACTTTTTTCTTCTGAGTTAATTTGCTTAAAAAATGCACAAAGAGGGAGGGCAAAGCAAAAAGTAAATGTGCTAAAATGTTTGACAGAAATTCAAATGTTTGTGAAGAAATACGTTTGTTATTCCATGCACAGAGAACATGAGTATTTGCTTTGCTTAGTGGGGTGCATAAATCTAATGGCAGAAGAGGTCTTAACACAGTATTAGATTTGAGTCAGATTCACAAAACTGATGCCCTTTGTCCGTTAAAGGAATGTGCTCCACTCTTAACATCACCGTGAACGCACAGTGCAAACCACTAACACGGGTGCTGTGCACTGGGGCAAACCTAGGTTTTCAATGATATTGCTTAATCCAGTAAATTACTGGAGGGTGCATTGATGGAACCACAGTAATGGAAGCACTGTAGTGTAAATTCATATACAGAAGACACAGCCTGGGGAAATGACAGAGAGAAAGGTAATACCCTAAGCAAAAACATGAAAAAAACTGTCTTGGATCAGATCGTCCTTTTAAGAAGATAACACCACCTGCATTGGGCTGCCCAATCTCTTCTTCAGAACACTTTGGATTAATATCATGCATGCAAACATCATGTGCAATATAAGTCAATATTAAATGCACAGGCATTAACAATACTACTACCCAGAGTCACATCCTTTTCGTGAGCATAAAGGCCAGCAGCCTCAAGGCAGGTTTCTTGGAGGACCAAGAAGACAGGGCATGAGGTTCACCTCTGAATGGAGTATTTCTTAGCTAGCAGCTGTGTGGGACAGATGTGTAGGAGAAGGACATTTTCAATGCACTCTTTGCGATATGGCAAGCCTTGCTTGTGAACGATGCCCTTTTTCCCTTACCCACGTGGACAGGAGATGACATATGATCAATTGTAATAAGAGAAGCATCACCCTGCCTATCCAGCACCCATTTGATATGGTTTGTTGAAGAGTGGCCAGCTCATATTGGTGTGCAAAGAAGGATCAGGAGCTTCTCATTCCCTTTCAGCTGGAGTAGTGAAGCCAAAAGCAGGCTGAAATCCATTTGTGCTAGACGCTCTATCTAAATACATGATCATAATCACTCCTGAGTTCATCACGTTACTGCACATATTACTTTGTAGAGCTAAATCAGATCTCCAGTACATCTGCAAATAAACATATTACTGCAAACCTGGCTCTAATGTCACCATAATAAACAGTACTCAATGTGGGAAACGTGCAAATGAAATGTTAGTGAGAGTGTTTGGGGGCAGCCACTCTAAATGTTAAATCTTTTCTTTACTCTCACTGCTCCTACCTAAAATGACCTTACCAATTCATCCCATCAGAAACCAGTCAGCCAAGCAAGAACCTAAGGTAAGAACCAAGGGATGCTGGGCTCCCAGTTCACACTGTGCACCAGAGCTGCTTATTCTCTTCAGTGACGGAAGGAACACATGGATTACAGTCTAACATCAATGCTCTATGACAAATGCTGTGGGACAAAACCAGGCTATGATACATAAAAGCTTAGTTCCTAAGGCACAAAAGAACTGGGTTCAAGCAGATTATGTTTGCCGGTTCCATACAAGCCACTGGAAATACATCAGAGCAATCTCCAATTTATAGCATCTCTGAACAGTTCGAATTTTCTTTTTTTTTTTTTTTTTTCAAATATCCAAGTCCTTGCTATGCTATAATAAATTAAAGTGAAATCACACATTAAGTCAGTTTGGACTCTGGAGTATTTAAAATCTGTATCCCAATTTTGTGATTTAGACCTATTTATATGTAAATTAAAAAAAGGAAAAGATTATTTTCCTATTATTTCCCTTATGATAAATTAGTTTGAATTAGTGATGAATATAAAGAATTAACTCTTATATTTCTTATGTTTTGCCTCATTTACAAATGTCATAAGAGCCCATTAGGCACTTTAAAAAGTATGTCAAGTAAAAATAAAATTCTCTACAGAAAACAAAGTAAAATGTTTAATGATATAATGAAGACTCATTAATGTAATGTTTATTTTTAATATTAAAAATTCACAAGAATTGTCACAGCTCTTGTCTTAATCAGATGAGCTTTTGTAATATTTATTTTCGTTGTAATTTCATAAATATTTATGCATCCATTTTCAAACTTTACTGGTCTTTTCTTTATTAAATACATTTTAAACTTGTTAATATTGGAAGAATATTTTCTCCATGCGTGCCAGCCAGACATTTTACAATACTGAGTGATCACAGGTGAGGGTAGAGAGACTTACACGTACAAGCCTCTGAGAGTAACCTTCCTATACCAACCTTGTACACGATGTAGCCTGTGTCTTTCAGGGTATACATGGACTTTGAAATGGTGTTAAATGCAGAGGGCAGAGAGCCAGTCTACCCCTCCTGTCTTCCTGTGCTCTGTGGCCAGTAGCCACCTCCTCCTCCTCCTCCTCCTCCTCCTCCTCCTCCTGTGTGTTTCTCAGGTGGTGGAAGTGGCTGGTCCAGTGGCCAAGGGCTTAACTTCCTACCTTGCACTCTTAGGTATAAAGACAGGGCTGTAACCTTGCCTTAAGGTGGGCTTCTATAAAAATTCCAATATATAAGAAAGAAACAACCTGTAACTGAGAGATACATGAGAGTCCCCTGCTTCTGGACTCTTGGCACACTGGGCTATGCTCTACTCAGAGAAATTTAGGCAATCCAGTTTTTTCTGTGTCTGATCTCATGAGAGCTTGCAAACTTAACAAGGCTGAGTTCAATCAGTATGTAAACAGGAGACTTTCTTGAAAGAAAAAGTGTTTGAGATAAAATTCAGCATTCTGGTTTCAATGTATATATAAATAAATATGGTATGGAGTCTTTCAAGTAAAAAATCAAACATTATCCCTGACTACTGGAAACCCTTAAAAAAACTCACCAAGCAAGTGACTACTACAGATGAATGAAATTAACAGCATACATTTTGGGTTAAAATTGGAACAAATTCATACACTGCTTTAGAGAATGGGCACAAAGCACAAAACTACTTCAGTCTTTTAGCTTTGCCACCTCCTACATCTTTACCTGTAGATTGAAATAAGGTTTCCCACTGTATAAATTAAGGATAAATTCAGCAGATCTGTAGAAAGCGTGAGTGATACTCAGTGTCTTTAAGCTAATGAGCTTGGATACTATAAGTGCTACCTGCATGAGGCTGGTACTGCCCAGGCTACTATATCTACTCTCTGCTGGTTCTCAGCAGAAGTAATTACCCCAGGTGAGCCTACATATGCATAAATATGTAGCTGTGCCTGTGAGTACATGTGCCACTCCACGCTGCCTCAGGTGCTGCTATGCGGAATGCATTATAAGAGCTGAACTGTTCCATGTAAACATACCCTTTAAGATGCAGAGCTTGCTGGAATCACAGCCTCTGTCCTTAAGTTCCCATACGGAGATTCCAAGTACGACTGCATTCTCTGCAGCAACCATGAAGAAACTTTAAGTCACCCAGCAGATCAAAGTCCAAGAAGTAATTTCTTTTTAGGTCTCATGCCAAATGAGCTAGAGAGGGTTTCATACCCTATACTCATGTGCTTACGCTAAGAGCTCAGATGAGAGGAGAGGCTGCCAGGTCCAGTGGCCAAATCAACCTCCACTAGACAAAAAGGTAAGATGGTGCCTGTTTATCTTCATGATTTTACATGGGTTGGTGATGACTGCCTTGCTCACACAAATTCCTCATCTAAACACTTGAAATTAAATGGGAGAATTTCCTCTAAAAGCCTCAATTGCTAATAATGTACAAACAGATCACTAGAAAACATAAAATCTGTCTGTGCTTCTAAGCCCTTCTCATATAACAGTGAGCTAAATACTTAAATATCTTTCAGGAAAGTTTTTCACTTCGTCTCTCTTGATTTTCCATCCTCTTTATAATTCGTGTGGTAATATTCATAAACAGTAATTATTTATACAGAGTTATGGATCGCTCAAATTCGATTCTCTTCTCACTTAACCTATAAATATGAAATAAAATTAATATGAGTCAGAAAAATTAGGACCCTAAAGACTGGAATATATATAAAATCACTTACAATCCTCTAACTTTTTGAAGTGATTTTTTACTTTAATATTCTCTTGGGTTGCAAACACTACAGGGGAAAGTTTACACCCAATCAAGAACACATTTACTGAAGTGCTTAAAAATGCACAAGAGCAGTTCTACTAATATTAAATTTTCTAACTCTCTCTCTCTTGGATTAAAAACAAAGCAAGCTCTTTTATCCCTGACATTTTGCCATTTGGAACACATCAAAATATTTCTTTTGCTCTATTGGAAAGAAATTCTAATTTTCTTGTCCTCCTGTGTTTGAGGCAAAGAAACAAACACAGAATTCACAAATTAAACTCCTTCACACTTTCAGGCAAAAAAGAAAGAAGGTACAGAATGGAAACACAGAGAGAGGTCTGTTCCTTTGAGTTGGTATCTGAGACACAAACCTGACCCGTGCATCTTCGGAACCAGCTTTCTGTATCTACCTGAAATACAAGTTTCAATCATGCACATCTTATTAGACTCTCAGAGTACCTAAATCAATAGACTAGATGATCTAACCCCTTCTGTCCTTCAAGCTTACAAATTTAAAGACCAGTTCTTCTGAGGTACAGATTCAAAATGGAATAAACATCTGGCAGGCTCAGGAGGCATCGTGATGCTTTCACCACTTCAGTTCAGAGCTTATGAAATCTTTTTCACCATGGGAAAACAAACCTGAAATACACTTCTTTCCAAGCTTTTAAAAAACACTGAAAACATGATACTAATCTAGATCAGAGCAGGCTCTCCTATCCATCACCACTTCAAATTTAATGTTCAATTCTGAAGTTTAGAAATTAGATGTTTCTTTTTTTGCACTGAACTGAGACAGACTGAAAATAGAAGAGGTGGAAAAAGAAGAAAAAAGGTAGAAAACAATTCTGAGAATGAGACCCTGATGTTCACATCATAAAACCACAGTGTGTATGCCCATCTGCAGAGATTAGCAGTATCCTCTTCAGCTGCAATCTTGCTTTTTAGCTTCTAGCCTCAAGGATGACACCATTATATCCCAGTACAGTCCCAGGCTGCAACATTTTGCGTGGTTCTAATTCAGTGTGACTTCTGTAATGTATTCATCCAAAGCAGCACTTGCACATATGCAGTTGCTGTTAATTTTATTCTGCTTTGTTATCATCTTCGCAATTTTATCAATATAAGCTCAACTGAAAAGGACATTCAAAGAGTTGTTGCTTGGTTCTCCCCCCGCCCCCCAAAATGAGTGCTCAGTGATGCTCAACATAAATTAATTTTTCAGACTTCGTAGAGGTTATGTAAATTTGCAGAACGTTCTTCTGATGTATAAGCCACAATTTGACAACAGCTTCAAAACTGGTCAAAGAACTCTTCTTACTAACATCTGCTTGTTGAAATATATGTAATGACATGGTTGTGTAGCACTTCCCATTGATCTCTGCATGCCAGGTGATCACTCAAGCTAAAAAAAATGTGTATGCACACAATGGCAAAGGGGAACATAGATCTTAAAACAATGGCATGAGGGGGGGAAGTGATAAATTTTCCTCGCTTTTTTTAAATCAGGATTTTAAAAGACCCAGTAACATATGTAGCTGCAATATAGCTCTTTGACTATCGTTATTCATCCCTACAGCTGTTCTGAGTAACTCTTGTTTTCCCTTATCGCAGTCAAGAAATATACTTTAAACTGGGATCCCCAAAACGACTCCCAGTTTAGATTTTTAAGTAAAGTTTAAAGCAGCTCAACTGCTTGTGGAAAAACAGGATTCACTGCGATTTCCTTTGAGGCTCAGCTGTTTGAGAAGGCGCTCGCTTAATTAAAGCAGAAGGGAAACTGTTTTACAGTGTCTGACATTCAACGCCTGTAATGCTTTTGTCACAAATGATGTCTCTTTTCAGCAACATGGTCTCCTTGCCACCAACATAAGGCTTAGTTTAATTTAAAATACAATTTAAAGTTTTATACATGGTGGGAACTCTCTCTGTCAAAACACTCTGCTGAACACAATGGGTGCAGCCTCCTTTCAAGCATGCTGGGTTACTTTAGTGAAACAGAGACACACAGCCAGTGCTGCTCAAGTATTTGAAATTATACTTAGAGGATAGCTGATGCTGCTGTGCATTTCCAGGAGAAAAAGATTTTGGCATATCAGAATTCTAAGGTTATCAAAATAATCTGTCTTATTGGATAAGCTGGCAAATTTTCACTTCAAAATATATACTTTTTAATGATACTTATTCGTAAAAATGTAAATAAATCTGCAACTTTATTCACCAAGGAATTAAAGGATGAGACTTTCAAATGAGAATGCATCAGAAAATACAATGCAGAAAATATTTTCCCCCCATAAACAATTTAACTATGTTTTCAAATAGCTTTCTTTTATCATGGAAGTAAAAAACTCAGCATGACTTGTCTAAAAAAGCAGCAAAGAGGATTTAGGATTAGTTATCAGAGAGAAAGAATTTTGTAAAATACTGCAGGTGACAAAAGTGTGTAGCAAGACATACTTGGCTTTATTACTTCTTCAAAGCAAACAGGCTGTAGATGATACATACATTAGCAAACTTGTTTCAGAATAAATACATTGCTCTTCTACTAAAAGAAAAAAATAACCTATTGCAATGCAACTCTCATCTACTTCCTTAGCCAAAAGTAAATTATTTATGGAATTTCTAAATAATGAATAATGACAATTTTTTTTTTGCGAGATGTGCTTTTGATTCAGAAAATGTGCTTGTGTTCTCTGTGACACACAAGTTGCATTATGTGGTGACCTAACTAATGCCATATATCATCTTGCACAAATGATTGCTCACTGTCCAGTGCAGTTACACCACTGCGAGGTGAAACAGAGGCTTTCAGGGAGCGTTATTCATATGCTTTGCAACAGAAATTGGATTAATGTCAAAACTACTATTTAGTCAGTAAAGTGACCCGAATCCCTTGCTTCTGGAATATGGAAAACCACTTAAGAACTCACACTCTACAGCAGAGCAAAAATGACAAGCACAATGACTGGGGATTTCTACCTAAAATGCAAGCAACAAATCTATAAAAACCTTCTTTTGGGATACAGCCAATATGTGGAGCCTGAATGTGGAGATACTAAAAATCAAAATCCTGGGAAATGGGCACTGTTGATACTGGACATTTGTGATTTTGCTAAACTTGTTAAATGTTAATGTATTTCTGTGGCTAAGTCAAGATGCTCTTTGACACATTTTCAATAGTGATACAGGTGAACATGCACAGCAGACCCTCAGTGAGACAAGGATGACATCCTTGAAGATGGGACAGAGAGCTGAAAGATGGCAACGGTTCATTTGTTGGTTTTATTTAATGTTTTCTTTCCTCAATATCTATACTGTCAGTGTTCTCACAACTTTTTGGTGTGTTGTGTCCTTGTGTATTTTCAGTGAATTCTTAAGTTAATTATTTATATTATTTTGAAAAGTGATGAGATTTTGAAAGGTATTGTTATACTCAAAGTCATTGGAAAAGTCAGTATCAGCACCAGATGTTAACTTTTCTAAAAGGACATGAATACAGATTTAAACAGTAATTGGCAAAGCTCCAATGTCTGAAAGGGAGCATGTGGATAAGCATCAAAAAAAGGTGTCCTTCCCTGACCCGCATCTCAAATATTATCCAGTTCCTTTGCTTTTCAAAATTTGGTGGAAAAACTTTTTAGTCTAGGTTTTGCAAAAAAGAATCCCAATATTACCCACATCTGGCCAGTTTAGTCAAACTGTCAAGATAGATTTTTCCAATGGTACTTCAACACTTTATCTGAGCTGAAGCTGGCAGCAGAGGAACGTGAAAACACAGCATGACAGAAGAGAAAGTGACAGATCTCTTCCAGAATCCACATATACGCTCTGAATTTCTGGTAAAATTTTGGGCTGGTTATTTCTCTTGACAAACTGGTGATGAATTTCCATGGAGCCAGACACTGAGTTTGATTTAGAAATACTGCCCTTCCACACATGAAAGTTTTAACTTGTTATGATAACAAGAACCTAGTACGTCTGACTGAATAAATTCCATTTTAGGTTATACAAAATACTGCATGAATAAGTACAATGAGCTATAACCCTCACTCTAATCTAGATAAAATGTTGAAATAAATAAAGAAATAAAAATTATTTAAAAGTTAGAACTTAAGGATACCGTGCAAAGTGTGATGTCCTCCTGTTTGAACTACTTCAGTAGCTTTTCTATTTGTGTATCGTGTGTTCTTTTCTGCTTGTGCCGTTGTGGCTGAAATTCATCCTCTAAAATTTTTACCTGCATGTTCTGAAGGTGAACATTTTGTAAGCATAAATCATGTATTTCACATCTCCTTTTTCTTTGAGAGCAACTATTTTCTATTGCTTATTTAAACTGGGAGAGTGCCTGCTTTATTATCAGTTAAGAAATTGTGCACAAAAATGACACCAGTTTGCATAATTATCATGAAATAAGACAGGCTTTTTTAGGGGTAACAATCTGGTAACTTTGTAATAAATCTGTCTGGAGCAATCGTAATTACACAGTAACTCATCTTAATACATTAGTACTCACAGCAGATAAGTGTGGTGATAAGAAGTCCCACTGTCATCTGTGATTCACTCGAAATGAGAAACTGCATACAGAACCATTATATAATGCAATTTCTAGAGCTTTCTACCCCGTCTTAAAGGCTTACTGCAAGAGCCCAAGGGTTTGTTTATCTAATCTGGAAAGCAGTTTGAATTTTGTTTTTATTTTTCCCTATAGCCACTAATATAAAATAGCATCAGAAATAAAATTTTCAGTGTGTGTTAAATTTGTATACATTCAAAAATCTGAACAGATGCTCTTTAGTTCAATCAGTACCACCAGTTGTGCATGTAAATCGGGTAATTGCCTGTTTACCTCTTAATGTAATAAACAACTATTCAATGAATACAGGGACATGTACACATGCATATCTTTTGCATCATCCAAATGAAAGGCTTCTTGCAAATGCTGCAATATCTTAACTCTGATTTTAGAGGGGATGATGTTAGGGAAAAAAGTCTGAGAAAAAAGTTTTTGCTTAGAAGAAAGAGCACAACAAAGAGAGGAAGAGTAAAAGCTCTGATGTTCCATACAACTGGATAATGCTCTAATTTTTTTTCCCATGAATGGAAAGCTGAAAGCAGCTATGTTAAAACTCACATCAGTGCTGATAAGGACGTCATATTTACCATATAAAAACCAAACAAGAAAATGCATAAAGCTGGTTTTTAAGCAAAAACTGGTGGAAAAACAGCTTATAGAAGCACCAAAACCTCTCAATAATACTCCCATAAAATTCTAAAACTGGGATTCTAAACCGATACTGTATTCTACTATATTCTCACTTGTTGCTGGACCTGGTTTTATCACTCCTTATGCCCCCTCAGCCACTCAACAGATTGTTCTCCTCACTGTGCCTTCCAAATTCTTTTGTTCTTCATCCTCGGTCTTCCCCTTCCATTTATTTCCCAACTTACTAAACCACATAAAGCACATCCAGAGAAACTGCAAGGGCTGTAACACTGCCTAAAGCAGGAATAACCACTCCCCAAACACTCCTGAGAGGTATTTCTCTGAATTGCTTTTAAAAATCCACAGCGACTGAAAAGCCATAACCTTCAGAACCTGCTGTCACCAGAAGAAATGTTTTCTTAATGTTTCCTAAATTCTTCTTGTTAACATTTGCCTCATACTTCTTACATTACCCAGTTCATTTTTGTCCAAGTCTCCCCAGTTCTTTCTCACTTCCTATTTCATCTCCTTCTCTTATCAACCCCATGTATTCCTCATAAAGCAAAGCCAACCTTTTATTTTCAATGACAGGCAAAGCTCAAAAAGACGTACACCCACCTTCCTTCTGCTTTGGATGGTATTCTTCTTTCCTACTGCCTTTCACTTTTTAAAAAAACAACTTTTCAGGCTGTGCGAGAGAGCACACACTTCAGAATCCAGAACGTAATCAGTGGCTCAAAAAAAAATTCCTAGATTTCCCAAGCCGCTGAGATCCAACAGACTCCAAGACGTGTTCTGTGGACAGAGTTATGGGGAAAAAAAATGGCCAAGTGTATAAATCAGGAAAAAATATAATCTAACATTCATATATCCCACACCAGTTTATCAACTCTGTCACTACAAATGTTAAGCACAAAACTGTCAAAAGGGATGATACATAGTCTGCAAATCTAGTCCTAGGGCACAGTCTAGTACAGCAATTTTAATTGCCACTGAAGTAAGTCTAAGGAGATTCAGAAGAGAAGTTCATGTGAAATGAAATGTTATTGAAAATTGTGGGTGGAGGAATGTAAAATATGTATAGGATTAATATAATGTTGATGAGAAAATTTAAGGGAATTAACTCCAGATGCAATCTGATCTTTCATGACATATAACTAATTACACAGGCAATAAAAAGTAATTAAATTGATTATTTTCTTTGACTCTCTGGTTCTAAGATTAATGTGTAAAACACAATATTTGGTTCTATTTTCACAGAGGAAGAACTACTTTTTCAAGGAAAAACAACTAAACTTAATTTGGAGGCACAGAGAGGCAATGGCAGAACGGTAAAAAAGCTCTCTCTAAAGGCAAGTCCTGCATCAACAAACTAAAGCATCAGACCCACAGACAAAAAATGAAAGAAAATTAATATGATGTAAGTAATGATTAGGGAAAAGTAAAAAAAGACATATCTTTGTCAGTTTTGTTCAAGAATGAGTGCAAAAGAAATCTTTTCTTGCTCGTTTTGAATTAGATGAAGAGATAAAATATAATATAAATAATAACAAAGCTACAGATCAGTATCTCAGAAAAAAAAGTAGTAGGCATCCACTAGTGCAATGAAAGAGGTAGAGATCTTGTTGATTTAGTGTTCAGGAATTTAACTATTTTATGGTAGCGGCTAGAAATACTTAGTGGGCACAAGGACCTTGTTGTACTAATCACTGTGTGCACAATAATCTCTGCCTCAAATATCTGCAATGGAGATGGGTGAAATCAATTTCAGGTACTTATGTTTTATAACACAAGTGAGGTGAAGGGAAGGAGAGGGAGAGCAAAAAGGTATGCCAGCAAAGTGGATGCTTTCCGTTGGTCCTTGTTCACTGCCATGTGTCAGTACCTTGTCACGTATGTCAAAGATCAAGAGGGAAAAAAAGCTTTTTCTCAGCTTAGAAAGCAACAGACATTCTTAAAAAGACGATGATAACAGTTTTCAAACAGAGAAGGCGGGGAAAGAGAGGACTAGTAGCTGTCTCTTCTGGGCTCCAGCAGCTCCCTTATTTTGCACTCATTCCACACACGGCCATGGTCGATGGAGCAATGTTGCATTGTTGAGATAGTACTAATTTCAAGCTATATTTAGTTTTCTCCAAAAAAAAAATGTAGATGTATCATTATAAAATGTCTTGAAAGTGTTAGTCCAGAGCACTTTTCAAAACTACTGTTTTAATATCGGTTATGTTTTATTACATGCTTAGGCTAACCTCATCTTGACCATTTCAGTCTCAGCTACCTTTACACCACGTTCACAGCCAACTCTGCCAGCATACTTGGAGTTTCAGAACAGACTGAGTCTGAAATGCGACTTGGGTTAAGAAACTTCCCCTTATTTTTAAATAACACAGACAAACTTAGGTTACAATACAGAACATCCTGTTGGATAAGTGCACACTGGGCCAAAAACTCCTCAAGTGCAACTCTGCCAAGCTTGAGATGATGCAAAGGATGCATTTAATGTTTCTTCTCCTCCTGTTCAAGCTGGATGAAGTAATTATGAGAGCCACAATTGAGACTGGATGCAGTTTTACTGCTACAAATAAACCAACATGATTAAAAGGAGGAAACACATACAATGAAGAATTTTGTTTCATTATTTCCTCTCCAATCCCTGAAGCTGTTGCTTTTTCTTTGGCACTACCACTAAATTTCTGGTGACCTACAGGGTCAAGACCTCTCAACAACAAAACAGGCAAATACTGACTGTGGAAACTCCTTGCCAAAGATTAAATAGGCTTTCATATAAATTGAACACAACATTTTCAGTAAGTTACAAACAGACTCTGTTTAAACGATTACCGGGTAATTTTCCTCACGCGCACAGCTCTATTGTATTTAGCAGATTTCTATAGATCTGATTTCAGAAGATTCATTACACAGAGAATGCTGCAATCCTAGTTTGTAATATTTTCTGACCTTGTGATGTTCTCTGACTACTGCCATAATATAACTACATGATCTCCTGATTCACTTTATTGATTTGTTCTTCAGTGTTTTAATGGAGAGAGGCGCGAGGGTGCCTTCAGCTGCTATATAGCTTCATTAGCCAAACATCACTGCATTTACAAGAAAGCTTAGTGCAGAGCCTTCTCGTAGGCTTCCATTGGAAGGAACATGCCCGGTCACTACATTTCCTTGGCTGCTACTGCACTGTAATTTCACATACCTGGAATTACCAGGCTTCAGGTGAAAATCTCAGAGGTTTTTGCTTATTTACGTGCAATAGAATTACAGAATTGTTTAGGTTGCAAAACACCATCAAGTCCAAATGCAAACCTAACACTGCCAAGTCCACATGGAAAAATATCCTTTAAGTCCTGTCTGTCTTCCTCTGTGCAATAGAATAAAATTTACCTGTTAGGCCTCCTGTACATTGGACAGGGAAGATGAAAGAGCACTTTTCTCTTACAGATTTTTCTCTGTTTAATTTACATATGGCATTCAAGATCTTTTTCATGTCTGCCACCATAAACACTGCTTTAGAAGCAGAGTTATGCTTTTAAGAACACTGTCCCTGTTTTGGTCCTATGGAAGGTAGAAAAGCATCAATATTCTTACCAATGCAAAAGAACTCTCAAAAAACACCTTTGGCAAACATGTCTGGCCAACACGAAGGCTGTGAAAATTAGCCAGCGGCATTGTCTTTGATTCTTGACCACCTCTGACCTCTGGAACCTACAATTTCACAGTTCATTCATATTCTGATGATGCAGAAAGTGATGTTGACTTTCTCCTTTAACTTTCAAATATTCAAATAGCAGTGGGTAATTTTATTTTTCAAAATTTCTACATAAGCATTTATCTCAAGGACTGAATAAAATGTTTCAAGTAACCTTAGAATATAGATAGCTCGACAGTAACTAATTTGCTATCTTTGATACACCAGAGGTGAACAGATTAAGCAAGCTAGTTTGCTATCTACTAGATAAGAGAGGAATGTATTATCATTTTCTCTGATTAGTATCTTGCGCAGGTAATTATACTTCTCCTTTGCACATAATTAAAGTGAAGGTTGATTTCCATTCATTCTTCACAGTGGTAAAATTATCAAGTTACTTCTCAACTAATTATTTTCAGTAGTATAGCAGTGTTTCAGATCCCTGTCACATTCCATTTAGCAAACACAAAATAGCTCTGAATAAGACTTAACGCAGTCTGGGACTTTTATGCTATTAATTTGTAGGGGAAAAAAATCTTTAGATGGATGCTATCCAAGCTGAAAATGAATTTCATTCCAAAACACTCAGTCAGTTTTGGGGTTTTTTATTTTAAACTAGCACTGAATCTTTTGCTTTTTACAATCTATTGTTTAATTTGTCCTTAATTTGTCCAAGTTCACAAAATTTTATCTGACAAAGATTCATTGAATTTACTTCTTAGAATAAACCTTTCTTCTGATTTTATTAATTTCATATGAACTGCATCTTGTTTTAAGACTCTCAGGATACTAAATATAGCAGTTATATGTATTTGTTTGATTTACTTTTTTTGAGACACAGGTGGAAACACCACCGGCATTATGATTTGCAGAAAGGTAACCATGCAGAATAAATTGGCAAGAAATCCCTACATTATCAACACATGCAACTGTTGGTTAAAACCACTTTAAAAAAGACAATTTCTTTTATATTTTTTTTCTGCCAGAAGCACTTAAAGGACTCTGACTGAAACTGCTGTCATTTGAGGGAGGAAAATTTAGCTCCTGCTATTATTTTCCATCTTTCCATTTAGCATCCTTTTGAAATAGCTCTAAATTACATGGTCTGCCCCACTCCTGATGCTCAGATTTTATGTCACCCTACTTCAATGGTTTTTCCCCTTTCTAGGAGTAAGAACAAAACATAATTACTATTACCATTCAGCAGGTGTCAAATTTAAAGCCATCCTTCAGCTGCTACCACTTGTGGTGATTTTTCTTCTCCTGTTCATTGTCCTGCTTGGCCATTGTGGTTCTTTGTTGTGCTTCAAAAGCACAAGTTCTGCACAGTATTTTTTCTGCTCAAATGTACTTCTTCTCTGCCAATTGGTTCAATCTGATTCCATTACAGACCTCTCAGAGCTGGATTCTCCCCTCTTATTCCAGAGTAACTCCATTGAAAATGATCATTTTCTTGACTTGCCGTAGCAAAAATCAGAGTAGAAACTCCCTGTCCTTTTTATCCCTTTCCTTTTTTCTTTCTTTTCCCTTTACAGCACTGAGAGGTATTATTTGTCTGTAACGGCCCTCTATCTGTCGTACACAGCAACAAATTTCAATTGCCCTTCTCAACTGCCAGATCCCTACTGACACAACTTGATATCTTGAGATTTTAACATCTGCTTCGGCTTGACTTCTGGATACTGCAGTTATTGGGCATCTGATGTGCTATGAATTATTTTTCCTTCTCTATTTCACTCTGTATTACTATAATTGGACATATTGCCTCAAAGACCTGATCCTCTTCACTTTCCTTTCTCCTGTAGCTTTTTGAGTCTATTTTCATCGCAGTGCAGGCAAGGAGTCATCAAAAGCACTGAACAACCATGAAAAGTGCAACCTGTCCCTGTTAGCCCCCATTTCCATCTTAAAAATTCTGATGTTTGCAAATCATGGACCAAATCAGTCTATTTTTGCTATGACCGCCACAATTTATGACTCATTTATAAGATATTTAAAAAATAATAACTTTTAATAGAATCATTAAGGTTGGAAAAAGAATTCTAAGATCATCAAGTCCAGTCATCAGGCCAACACCACCATGCCTGCTAAAACATGTCCTCAGGTGTAACACTTACATGTTTTTTGAACAACTCCAGGGACCGTGACTCCACCACTTCCCTGCGCATCACTCTTTTGGTAAAGAAATTTTTCCTGATATCTAAACTAAACCTCCCCTGATGTGACTCGAGGCCGTTTCCTCTCATCCTATTACTTGTTACTTGGGAGAAAAAAGCCAACACCCACCACATCACAGCCTCCTTTCAGGTATTTTAGAGAACAATAAGGTCTCTTCTCAGCCTTTTTAAATCCAGACTAAACACCCACAGTTCCCTCAGCTGTTCCTCATAAGACTTGGGCTCCAGACCCTTCACCACCTTCACTGCTCTTCCTCTGGACACGTTCCAGCAACTCAATGTCCTTGTAGTGAGTGGCCCCAAACTAAACACAGTATTCAAGGTGCACCCTCACCAGTGTCAAGTACAGGGGGACGATCCCCTCCCTACCACTGCTGGCCATACCATTTCTGATACAATTTTAATCAGGTACACAGCTCAATAACTCCCCCCCCGGCCCCGCCAGTTAATTTAGTGCCAAGAACATTGCTAGGCATGCAGCATGGAAGAATTAAGCCAATTTATCCACAGACAATATACAGCGTAAGCAACACATACTTCCTAATACCATTTGATCTTTACGCTTCAGGGACAGTCCATGGAGAGACAGTATTTAAAATATAAGAGGTAGAGCTCTGTCACCATTCCTGCAGGCACCGATCCAGCAGAGCACTTGAGTACATCTACATTCTGATTGATTTCAGTGGAACTATTAGATGCTTAAAATTTCTCATGTATTTAAGTGTTTTGCTGGATTAACGCCATAAACTCTTGATTCTTTTAAAACTGCCCAGTGTGTGTTAAGCTCCTCAGACAGATTTTGTGCCGATACGTTTGTTCACTGGGACGTGGATTGTGATACCAGTTTGATCATACAGCTGACATTCAGCTGTCCTAAAATAACTGTTCTTTTCTGGCAGTAGGACTGACAAGTAAAAAAATCCTCTTGTCCTGTTGCCCCTTACCTGTGCTAGTCAAAGGAAGTCTTGACCTTCTCAAACTTAATAAGTTTATTTTACAGAAATTAAGGAAAATGTCTTGGTTCATTCTTAGAAAATGATTAATTAAGAACTGCACTCTAAAACATTTATGTATCTGGCATTTCAAATCTCTTTTATTAATGCTTGAGCTAGTCCTTTCTTTGCTTTTTCCTAAGGGGTACTGCACGTGTGTCTGATTTTGTTCTACAGGAAATGATTGTGAATATAGGAAAGTGAAGTGAGAAAATATTCTACCCTTTTCACACCTGAAAGCAAACTAACACTATCAATTTAGGGTTATTTAAACTAAAAATAGATTTAAGAGACACCTCTCTCAAAAGAATCCTGTCCTGTTGCAGGTCCTCTAAGGCAAAAGAAAGCAAAGCTCAAAGACTGAGCTCCTGCCCAGGAAAGAATTTAAATTCAAAGAAGAAATAAGGCATTCCAGGGTCTGCATTACCTGGCCACTGGTGCATGCCTTTTGTGCTTTGTTAGGATCAGTGCCAGGTTTCAAAGAGCCAACAGCTGAGGCGACATCCACCTAACGGGCACTCCAACAAGATTAACTGTAGCTTACTCTGACTAAAAAAATACACTTTCTAATTATTGCAATGCTTTGAGTAATATCAATAGAACAACCCAAAACCAAATAAGAATTGTACTTCTACACTGAAAACTTGACAAATTGCATTATCTTATATATTCATTTTGTTGATTTGCTAATTGCAGCTAACGGTTAGGACTTAAAATACACAGAAGAATATTTTTTTGTTGTCTCAGTCTTCACTAGAGGAATTTTTAAATGGATACCAACTGCAGAGCATTTGCATAACTGTCCTCCAGAAATTCTGTTACGCTAAGTGAAAGAACAGGAGGAAAAAATATTAGTTTTCTTTTAAAAAAAACCAAAAAGGCATTGTTTACTTGAGATAGAAATCAGCACTTGTATAAACTAAGTATATTACATTTATCCATATGTTTATTTTCTAGTGTATAGACACAGGGAAGGAAGAAAATACAGAAATCTCTAAAATGATTTCTGAGAAGTTTCAGCTATTAGATATCAGTTGAAATCAGTCTTATTCATCCCCAAATTTACATATTTTCAGGTAGAAGAGTAATTGTTTCTAATAAATAAATGGAAACAAGGATCATGAAAAACAAGAAATGATAATATCCAGTTCTTTCTCAGAGCCTGCATCTGCAGATATCAAAACAAGATGGTTTACTTGGCAAATAAAGATTGTAGAATGTTGCAACTACTTATAGGGAGAAAAAGATGAGTATGATGTTTGCCATTGCCATCAAGCCTATACCAAGTCTATTCTCCAGTTCTTCTGGACCTGGAAAATCCAGGAGCATATGCAGATCCATTGTTTTCTTCCTTAAAACCCAAGCAACTATGGAACCCTAACCTTGTTTCAAGTTTATTCAATCCAGTATTTGGACCAACATTAAATGTAAATCATAATAAGTATTGGTACTAGGATCCATCACAGGTTTCTGGGTATGCAGCATTCAGAAGCATTTTTTAACTTTAAGTCCCTTCTTTCCCAAATACTAATGCTAACTGAAGTGTACTCCTAGCTTTAAGGGCATAAAAATGACTTTCATCAAAATAAAACATAGATCATCATTCCTGCCTATGTCAGTCCATAAACTAACTGTCCAATGCCAAGAAGATCCAGCCATAAACTTAACTATTCCCAATCCCACTTCAACACCAGCTTCATTCTACCTTTAAATGACAAGAATGTAAATGAGAACTACATACAAACCACTCCTCCCTTCTATTTTCTTCCCAAATGCTGCTCTAATGCTAACTATGTTCTTGGCACTAAATGGAAATTTGCATCACATCAACACATCAAATGCTCCCTTCACATTGCTATTAAACTTTAACAACTGGATCCAGAAGGATGTTGCAATAAACCTCAGTATAAAAAAAATAATATTTTTTCCTCCTAATTCCTAACCCTAGTCATTTAACTAGCTGAACCTCACTCAAGAGGACAACTAGGCAAAACAGGCCTTTATCACTCACTTTGTAGACATTATCACTTACACAAAACATTCCAAATTTACCAAAGCAAACTCATCAACACTTCTTATGCCAAAATTAGCCTGAAATTCAAGCTTAACCACAGCTATCACTATACCAGGGATTCTAAACACAAGCAACTCCTCCCAAAGAATTTGGCCCTCAAACTAAATTTCATAGATTGGGAGAATACTGCAATAAATCTAACTCGAAGATTCTTCTTTTCAAAAATCTAACTTCAAGTAACTGTTTACCTCATCGGAATCCAGATGATTTGTCTCTGATGAAAAAGAGACATTATCTATTAGATCATACTTATATTTATCCTAGAAATCCAGCAGTACTGTGGCAATAAACCTGATTCATAAATACGTCTTTTCTCGATCCCTAATCCTATCACTAGCCTTAACTATACCCAGGAGAGCAGAATCTGGAAGAAAAACAAAGAGTTGTCATTCATCACTGCTGACAACCTCACTTATCCTACTTTATTCTATACTCACTTGGCATAGAAAACAGGATTCAGCCTAATTCAGAAACGTCTCTGTTCACAAATTCTTAACTCTAATTATAATCCCTCAACCACTTCCCTAATACTAACCTTCATTATATCAGAGGCCCAATACCTAGATGGAAGTTGATATCGGCCCCTCAAACATCATGCATTTAAGATGAATGAAAACTCATCCTGCATTTCCCTGCCCTAGAGAATACAGAAATAAATTTGACTTAGAAATGTTTGATTCCCCAGACTTCCCTTCTACTTAGCTTTCACTGCAACTGAGGGACTTTTACTTAGCAAAATAACAAACATCAGGAACTCATTCCTGATAAGACTTGTGGTTATCCTGCATTTCTGAGCCTCCAAAAATGTAAGCTAAAACCTTGATTGACATAACTGTGCTTTTTTACAGCCCATTCCTAGTCACATCTAAGTGACTAATAGAAACTATTTAATTCATTTTTGTTCCCTGTCCAAACAGAAACCCTAAGTCACACAAGCTTTCTTTAAACCTAGCCCTAGACCTAATCCCAGCCTTAACTCAACATGTAACTGTATCTGCAAGAACAAGGCAGAGAAGAAAACTTGTTAGTAATTCCTTTTCTTTGACAAAAGACCTAGAAATCTCCTTGAAAGAATGCATGGTTCTGTGCCTAGAGGAAAAGCAAGCATCAGTCATTTGTCACTGCTTACACTTTGTCTTATATTTTCAGTCCGTGCAGAATGTTAAATTAAAATAAATCCATACACAAATCCTTTCCAAACATTAATCTTAACCACAACTTTTCAGTCCAAACTGAACCGTTTTGCTAGCCTTTATGGTACCTACGATACTGGTACTTGCACAAAAAGTAATCTCTACCAGCATTACATGCATCTCTACTTTCTTCATCTTCTAGAATGCAGCTTTAAATGCAGCTCCTCCTCTGTCTGCAGCCTCAGCTCCAACAGCAGCCCCAAACACAGCTGTAACCTGCGCTCGTCCACTAGGATGCAGCTGAAAAAGACATGTCAGTCTCTTCTCCCTACTGGCAGCTCTACTTATTCCTGACTTCTAGGTGCAGCTGAATAACACAAATGTAATATATAAGTGTGTAATTCCCCACTTTTAGCCCTACCCCTTCCCTCATTAGTTTTCTTTTGACCAATACTGAACCATCAGCCTTTACCCCTAGTAGCCACTAGTTCCCCGTCTCAGGTTTTGAGGCCACACAGAATACAAGAACAGACATGGTAATATAATGCTTGCGTTTTTTCCAAAACCCTAACCCTGGTCTTCACTAGATACTTAATCACAGCAAGAAATTACATTAAAACCAACACCTGTTATAAATCCTTGCCAATACTTGCACTCATTCCACTTTTCTGGGCTATGCAGGCTGCAGTGACAAGCTAAATATATAAACCTTGATTTTCCCACACTCAGGCTGGCACCTAGTTCTAACTTTAAAGTTATTTGGCATGAGTAGTACCTACAGCAAAATTACACATCAGCCACTCTTTCCTGTTGACACATAGGCTCACCTCAGATTTCCAGACTTCATAGAAATACAGTTTCTCTACCAACCACAGCATTGTGTGTGTATTTATATATACATGTATATGAGGAATATGATATAATGCATTTCTGTGGTGTTTTTCCCCTTATTCCCTTGTCAACCCACGCCCATATCCATTAGGTTTACGTGGTTCAAGCAGACTGAGCTATGAAGTGAAACACTAGTAACCAAGTACTTCTGTGGAGACAATAGTCTCCAGAAATGGTTAAATGGCCACTGATAATTTGCTTTACAGTAACTGTACTGCTCTGCCAGAAAATAGTAGGCTTGTGCTTTTCCTTGTGCTCCATAGGCTGCTCCTCTGCTAGGGCCTGGCGATCCCAAAGTTGTGCTGCCTCTCAGGGCCCTGTAGCAAACTTTTTCTTGGTGGAGACAGTGACTACTGAAGTTGGCATAAATGAAATATTAACTTCCTGGGCTTTCCCAGCGGAAGAGAAAGCAGAATAAACAGTGCTTTCCAGCATTGCTCAGCCATTTTTCATCCTTAGGAGGAAAATACAGGGCTGTTGGGACAATTTTCCTTATCCCCTTGTGACTTCTTCACATTTTCTGCTCTCATGTAATACAGGCAATTGGACAAAAGTTAAGAGGACAAAACTGTGAGCATCTACCCATTTTCTTGCATAGATAACTCAGCTAAATTACACAGTTATAACATTCTTATGTGATCATGAATATATTAACTATTCCTCTTATTGAACACTAAGGGCTGCTGCTCGTTACCCTGATGGAGGATCTATTACACATTATAGATGAGGCATTTCTTAAATAATCTTGCATCTCATATATAACACAGGAATGTAAACCTAATGATAAACACAGAATATCAAATAATCGATGGAACACTCACACTGAACTGCTCTGCAAACAGTTTATCCACCAGATCAAATAAAAACTATTAATTGAGCAAGTTTGAACAAACACATCCATAACAGTCTTGATCTCCTCAGACAATCTGCAAACAGTTTAAATGAGCTCAGTCACACTACTCCCTCTTCACAGAACCTTCCTCTTTGAACCTGCTTGATAACAGATCTCTCTTACCTCTAGCTGAAGACACCTATAGGGTATGAAAATGATAAATAATGAGATGGCAGTGTTGTGGTAGTCACATACTTTCACACTAATGTGAAAGGAGCCACCCCAGCACCCTCTGAGTCACCGTGGGTCCTGCCACCTTCCTAACTCAGGTGCTCATTCTACACAGGTGTACATTTACTCATGCAAGCCCAGGGAGACTGTGGGACTATTGCCTGGAAATTTTCTGAGATTTATTTGCTATCATCACCTACCTACAAGGGGGAAAAAACCCAACAAATACAAGCAAAACAAAAAAAAATAAATTATCACCAAACCCACTGACTCAGTGGTCCACAAAGAACAGTCCAACCAGCTTTACTATTTCTCTCTAAACATTAGCTTTGAATTTTGAGCTAATGATTTTTCTTTTGAGTAATCTGATACCAGGAAAAAAAACTGATACCAACTAACCATCAGGCATCAGCAGCCAAGGTCTTCTAGAAGACAAACAAATGCACTTACATGCAGTTTGTTCAATTGCTTTTAACAAGGCAGTAGGAAAAATATCAGCAAAAGTCATACTAACAGCATAACTTTGCAGCACTTATGTTGTCTGATATTTCAATGTTTTTGTTTAAGTGTACTGAGAAACAGTTAAAGCCAAAGAGCAGGGAGCTGGACTTCAAGTGCACTAGTATATCTTCTCTGAATATGTATTTCACACTTGCGTATGCAAAATTAAAAGCAGAAAGCTGAAAATATAGTTTAGGGATATAACAACACTGACATGGCATGAGTGTCAATCAGCTCAGGCTGTGCATGACTTCTAGATTACAAGATGAAAGCATATTTTTTTTATTATTAGACACATAAAAATTCATTATTATTGTCATTTCTTGCAAGCTATCATCTGCTTTCAGTACCAAAATAAGTTTGTGTTTCTTACTTCAAGAAGCAAGGGCTTTTCCAATGACTTGATTTCTTTCAGGATACAGAAGTTTGTGAAATATCTCTGAGTTCTATGTGATTTCAGAAACTAATTAACTACTTAATCTATTAAAGCTTTAGAAAGTTGCTAGAGAACTACCTAACTTGTCAGGATTCATATGCTAAGCACATAAAAGTAAATATTTCCGAGTTGAGCTGCATGCATAAATTAGGAATCAGTACTAATAGCTATGGAAAACACATGAGTGTTAATGGTAGACATCTCAGTAATTTCTCAAAACTATGAAGATTTCTGAAAAACATTTTTTTTAAGATAACCAGAGCTGCTGTGAGATTTTTAAAATTAAATTTCTGTTGTGCACAGGGCTGAAGAATGCAAAACACATCTTATTCAAGAGACCTATCACCCACAGAATCAGTATGCAACTCACTCATCATTAGAGTGAAACATTTCAGTTCGTTGTGTCTAAGTCTAACTTATTTTCAAAATACTAAGCTGTTCTGCTTTTTCTTATCTTTTTTGGCTATGTAGAGGGTTGGTTAATAAACAAGCAGCTCAGGCAAAATCATACAAAGCAGAAGAGCAAACCATGTAATTAATTTAGTAAGCAAAGCATACCTTAAAGTCAAGGTAAAACAAACAATCAAACAAGATTATGAAGATAAAAAATTGAAAAGAGGATTGGCATGTTCCTGAGTGCCATAACTGGTTGAATGTTTTTCAACAACAACAAAAATGCTTTTGTAAAAGATGATTTTCTTTCATAGGAAGTAACAACTTTGGCAAAGTAAATTTTAGAAGTGAGAACACGATTTACAGAAAACATCTTTCTATGCTTTCTGTGAATGCTTTGCATCTTTCGGTACATGGAAAACAGTAAGTAAGCTGAGGCTATGTTTTTCCTCACATTTTGAATTTCTTGCAGCTTTTCTGACTACAAAAAAAAACAAGCACAAGAAAACATATTTTTGTAATTTCACATAGTATTCCAGCAAATGGAAAAAAAGTAACACAAATGGGAGAAGTTTTTTCCCCTTCCCTCAGTAACCCCCATTCTTTTTAATTCTTGCACAGGAAAAAAGTTACTTCTCAATAAAATTTTCAGTGAGCTTTTCTCTGAAAACCCCCATGGGAGAAGTTTTGTTTCTACCCAGTTCTACTGAGTTATTCTGGTTCCTTGAGATAAGTGTGCCTGGTCCCTCTACCATGCTGCATTACAGATTCTTCAGTATGATAGACCTTAAATCAATGATTTTATAACCCCATTCACCTCATTGACGTTTTCAGGTACTGAACGCCAGGGCCAAATGTCAATTTCCAACTAATTTATCAATAATTGAGAGTGCTCATAGGAGCCTTTTCTCTTAACATCACCCATGAGCAGTGGGGCTGAGATACCTGTGCAGGAGTTCAGCCGATACACCTTTATCTGTCCCATCCAACATTCATAGTTTTATTCTAAGAAGCCTGACATCTCCAAGTTTTATCTCAAGAAGAGAAGAAAAATGAGGGGCAAAAACCCCAGTATGGTTCTCTGATGTACTTCTTTGCAGGTAGCTACATTGTACTATGATGTACTGCTTTCAAAAGCTGGCTACTTCTGCTCTAAGAATAAAGATAAAAGAACTCATGGAGGTTTCAGATGGAAAAAGTGCTATGTTTTAAACAGCAACAGGTCATTCTTTGCTCATACAAGACTCTGGAATCTCACAATTTACTTTACAAGCACTGTGGAAACTGAGCACACATGCCTGCATGTATTCTAGAGATGTCCAGCTCATTAAAAGGTCAGCTTCTCCACATCATTCCCTGTATGAAGGGTGCTTTCCCTGGGCTAGACTATAAGGGTATTTATCTGTCTGCCTTCAAGATCCTTTCCACGGTATCACAAGGTGTTCTGGTTTGAGGTAGAGTGAAATCAATTTTCTAACTTTTCAGCCTCATATTGTCTGTCTCCAGAAGCCTTTGTTTTTATCTATCCCTATAGAAACCAAGGCCACCCTCCAGCTGGTAGAATGCTGTTAGTGTAAGGGGTGAAAAAGGGCTGCAGGCATAGAGAAAAGCAGAAAGGAGAGATAACCCAACACTCACTAACAGAATATTTCACCCTTCATGTGTCATACTATGTATAAGACTGAGGGATCATAAGGGGTCAAGCCCTCTTCTCCGATGGCTCGGGTCCAATATGTACCTTGCCTGTCTTTTGGTGTGTCTGGCCAATTCATATCAGCCAAGACAGGTGACCTGTATGGATCAGTGACATTGATTTTTATTCACTTTTTGGTTTAAATATATTTAACAAAAGATAATTTGAAACTGAAAAATAGGAAGTGACCATATTCCTATCTAGTGTATGTCTATATGGCACTCCGCTGAAGCTGGGTCAATATCGTTTAACTCCCAGCAGGACTCAATAGCTCAGGATCGGTGACCAGGTTGTAGAGTTGTTGATGGGCTCACCAGGAGTGCAGGCAGAGCACACTCAGCTGCCTTCACATCACGGTATGAATGCATGAATTCCCTGTAATTCTTGTCCCCATCACTGCGATCTCTGACCGTTCTACTAATTTTCCAGTCAGAAGTACCTGTTTCTTTGCATAAAAGTACGTTGAGGAAGGAGAGTCTTTTAAACTGCATCTAAATAATATCGTGTAGTATTTGAGCTGGACATTCCTTAGAAAATGGAAATGATCTAAAAACAGTCAACAGAAGAAAAGCAGATGCCATAGCAGTTCAAGTAGAGAAAGTATGAAATTGAAGAAGGAAATTCAAGGCATTCCACATCAGAAATCTTGCCACCCCTTCAGACTTCTCTGGGTGAGGAGGATGTGGGAAAGCCAGCAGAGACTCAGGATCTGGCACAGATCTAGCATCCTTGTGCCACTTTCAGTATTCTCACGTTTGAATGAGGCACAAAACCTGTTTTATGAATGTATAATGATGATGATAATACTTTGCACTTCAAAAGCTTCTTCTCTCATACAGTCTGAAAGATTAACGAATGAGACTTCACAAACCTATGCTAGTTAGCATTTAACTGATCACAGTGTTTACACTGACACACACATCTTTATTTTTGAGAAATAATTTCATTGAAAGCTTCAGTAAATTGCCGAGAAGAGAGAATTATAATCATCAAGGGCCAACTCCTGCCTGCCATCTTCATACAAATGCAGAGAGCACCAGGATTTCATCCAAACCATTTCCCATAAGCAGCAGCACATTTCCCAGTTTATTTTCCTTATACACTACACTCTTCTTTTGACTCATTCTCTCTCTATTGATTTGATATCATTATTTCTCTTTCTTCCTCTTGTGATAGTAACTGTGCCTGAGAAGACTAAAGCGAGATCAGCACTAGAATTGCTTTCCTTGGCTGCTATGAGTTTTCTTTTAAGCTGTAAGTATTCCAAAATCTACAGCATATCTGTCAAGCAGAAACCACAGCATGCAAATCAATAGACATGCCTAGGCTGCTAAGAGCAAAACTCTCGACAATCCCAAAATAGAGCTTGAAAACATGTATTGGTGCATAGTGATTTCTTGCTTCCCCCCCAATGACCACATGTGCTTGTTATCCTTGCTCTGGCTCCAGCTCCAGCAGCAGTCAGCTAGTCCTGGTTACAAACTACAGGCTGCTCTTTATTCTCAGATCTAAGCTATTTTAGTCATTTCTGATCTGCAGGAGAATGTTTTTTTTTTTTGCTCCTGAGTGTTCAGTTCCTCCGAGACATTCAAATTCATTTGAAATACTTATGGAAAATGTAAAGGACGGGGGGGAGGATGGTGCTGTCTGCAGAGACCTGCCAGACTAACCTTGCAAAAACATGTCCATCACAAACACTAATCTTTCTCTGGAAACTAAAGCAGGTGTTTCCTTCACTTTTTCTCCTGTTTACAAAGGGTGGCCCAATTCTGTCCTGCTCACTCAGGCACAAATCCCATTGAAATCCCTCTCAAGTTCAGATGTGTTGCCTCAGAAGACAGGACAATATGTCTGTACTGACTGGGGTCGATGGGCATGATTTTCCCTTGCTATTGCCATAATGTCACTGATTAAAGTGAAATAACGCAAAAGATACATCTAAGTGGCAGAACACAGTGTTATGGTTGAATATAGAACTGTTGCCAAGCTCGTTTGGATCCAAGAGTGATAAAGCTAACTAATGCCACATCTAGCTGGGCAGATATGAGCAGCAACATGCTAGACCTGCATTAATCCATGTTAGCCACACTTCTGATCTGGCAGCTGGGTATTGGCATCAGTCTGGGAGCTAAAGAACACAGGAGAAAAGCAGGGCTTCCTCAAGCAGCACACGCCAAAGTGTCTATACAATTGCCACACTACAGCTAGTCGGTGTTCAACTCGCCCTGCCCTCCCTGCCAGCTGATGTGTGACTGTGGAGATGTTTATCCCTTATCAGCCTGCTCAGCATGTCACTGCTCTTGGTCTAGGCAATTTTGCACTTTTCTTTCTAGTGAGTGAAATACAGGTAAAGTTTCCAGAGACTATTCCCTCCGTGCCTTTCTGACCTCCATTATCCTGCTAGTTTCATGAGCGATCTCACATGAGATTTTTAGTGTAGTATCCTCCAAGTAAAGAGAGAAAAATAAGAAATTCCTGGCTCTTCAAGAAGGTGGGTGGCAGTAAGTTGGGTCCAAGGAACAGAGTAAAATGTGAGGGGGAAGAAATTCTAAGACTGCAGGTAATCTCTTACAGGACACTTTATAATAGAAAGATCGCCTCTTTGTCAACTGTGTGTGTACTATGGTGCAAAATAAATTTATTTGAAAAAAAAAGAAATATAAGTCTAAAAGGTAAAAGTATGCTCAATATACCTTGTTCAGATACCCATGGAGATGAAATAAGTGCTCAAAGTCAGAGCATCTTCATATTCTTTTACTAGTAAGTGTAACGACAATACTGAAAAGAACATACTCATAGCTGCTAAACCAACAGTGAGTGGGGAGAAGTTGAGGAGCACACATCAGTGCCTGGAAGAGACTGCCACCTTTTCCTGGCTACGGCAAGAACCACTAAATGCAGCACTTCCAGCAGAGGCAATTAATGTCCTTTAAAAAAGCTTCAGTGGCAATACAGCCTCTCCAAGAGATGAATATGATGGTAAAACGACTAATGAGAGAGCTAATTGGTTCAGTAGATTGGAGTAGTAATGAAGAATCATCTACTGGATGCCTAAATCAGATCATCTGACACCTGCAGAGTACAAGTATGGCTCGTCAAAAGTAGCGGGCCTGCTGTTACCCTATTAATAATTCCATTGTTCATTTCTTGCTTCTTAATCTCTTTGTTTCACCCAACTTTGTGTGTTTGATTAAAAAGAAAAGCAAGCAAGCAAACAAACAGCCACATGCTCTCTCACTGAAACAATGACATTTCACAACAGCTACCTCTCTTGATTAATGCAATTTTCAACTACTTGCAATGAATCGAGTAATGTGGTATTTACAAGATCTTAACCATTTTTATCTTCCAAGCTAGAAATGGAGCACCCTCCAGGGACTAATGCAGCTTTTATATGTTGTCATTTTATATATTATTTTACATGGGGGTTTTTTAAGTACTGTGATTTTCCATTTTTGCCAGAATTTTTTTATTTTTCTCTTGATGCTACCACCAGTTTTCCTGGTTGACTGAAGAAGACTGAATTAAAACTCCATCTGGCCAACTGCAACCTCTTCTCATTGGCACAAAGCCTGCATGTGAATAAAGCCTACCTGGTGAGCAAGAAATTGAATGATTGCGTCTTTCTGCTGTTACCAACCCAAGTTTTCATCACGGGATCACAAGATAAATCACAAGTAATGGTGTCTGTCAGAAAGTCACCTGCTATAAGACATTGTGGCCATTGTGCACATTGTCTTAAGAAACAGTCCTGCAGCATTTTATAACCCTGATTCAGAATACCAAAGTATTGATATCTGAAGAGTCACTGCAGAGAAAGAAGCACAACCAAGAATTCCCCATTGTGTGAATAATGCATTTATCCTTGAGAAGCAAGCAAGCATTTTTGACTCTCAAATAAAGTATGTCAATAAGCATATTATAAATTACTGACCCTGGAATGTACTCAGCATTTTGGGCTTCAAGGAGTAGTTTCCTTTGGAAAAGAGTTGCTTGTACGAGCTAGGTTTGTATTCAAAACAAGCCGTCTATACAGCAAGAGTACAAACAAAATTCTTTGTGTAAACCCAAATAGGAAAAATGAATCCGAAAAATGATCAAGAGTTTCTTCTTCAGAAACCCAAACCATACTACCATTCAGACCCTGTGTCAAAAGAAACTATTCTCAAGCTTATTTTGCAGGCAGTACTTGCACTCACTGCTTTTAAGATCTGACACACTTCTCTTCCTACTCTTGCATCTGCAACAAGGCTTAGGGAAGTCTTTATTCAAGGATTTAGTAAATTAGACCACTCTGTGTTTTTCAGTGGTTTGATTGACAAGTCTGACTTCCTCAGCTATCCTAAAATTAAACAGTGTGTAACTGCTCCCTATTTAATATGAAAAAAACCAGTAGCTGGTAAACCAACCTGCTTCACTGAGGTTTACAACAAAATAAATTTTTTGACTCCTCAACATCCAACATCTCAGCAGAGATAAATTCCATGATGGAAAACAATGAGGCCCTCGTGGAGTAGCTGGATCACTTGTGTGCTGTACAATGTCACTGAGCTGGTTTACCACCTGCACCACGGAGCGGTTTAGTGTCGTAACAGATGGGGTGGAATGGAGATGGACACACACTGCTTAAGCTGGTACAGCCACTGGAAGAAATGTTTGCCAAACCACAGCTTTAAGATACAAACCAAACCCATTTAACAGCTTTTTACTGCTACTCCAGAAGATGTTTCTCTAAGAACAGACGGTCAATATCCCATTTACTCTTCAGTTCAGAAAGGTGGGGGGTTGTTTATTTGCTTTAACATGACAAACTATGTTCCTATTGCCCCACTATAAGCGAGGCAGAGAGAGTCCACGGGGGTGTCAGACAGAGGTGTGTAAGATCAGTCCATTGCAGCTTTAGAGACTCTCCCATTCATTTGCTCGTGATGTCAATTCCTGACCGTGGCAGGTTGCTATATATTGCAGTGCCGGTGCTTCTCTTTCTCCCTTCCTAGTCAGGCAGCTGCTGCTTTTTCTCATTGTCCTTTCATATGCCTCCTTTATTACCTTGGTTACACTCTCATTTATCTGAGTTTGGCTTTTCTCACGTATCTTCAAATTGTCATTTGCAGTTTAGTCACCACTTCTGTGTTTGGAGGAAGTCTCTCTCAAATGTTGAACATTTTGCTATAGCGAGGTAGTCTCTCCAGGGATACTTACAGCTTCTGCTCTTAGTGCCTTCCAGAAATGTTTCTTTAATAACATGCATAGATGTTAAAGGAAAAGAAGGAAAATTGGGAAGACGAGAAGGAGGATTTTGTGGGTTTTGTTATTTTTTCTGACCCAATTTCCATCCATCACTTCAGTTAGGTTCTCAGAGACAGATGAACTTCTGCATTCTTTTTCCCTCCGATACCTTCTGTACAACTCCATATGGATCTTCAAAAAATCCTGCCTTGCTCAACCTTCCCTCCCTGTTCTCTGTCTGCATGAGTGCCCTATTTCTATTCCTTATTTCTTCGTAATTGTATTCAAACACTCTCTTTGTTCTTTGTTTGCTAACCTGCATTTTTTTTTCCTCTAGTCAGCTTATCTCTTTTTTAGTTCTTTTGATTAAAGTTCTCAATTCATTTAGTATCTTTCTGTTTCTCCCCAGTCCTTCTAAAGTGAAGCTATAAAGCACTGCAGGGAGTGCTTGTATTTACCTCCCAATTCTCTTAGCCAGGCTTTCAGTCTGACTTGTGAGCTGTATAGTACTACATCTTAAAAGTTTCCATTCCTACACTGAGCCATTTTACTCTTCTCTTCCCATTCTCTTCCGGCAATAGCAATAGCTTTATTTTCTACACCCATTATGGTCTTTTAGTATTGTGATTTGCTGCTGCTGAAGTCCTTTCCTAGTGGTCAGATAAACTGAATAACCTACACAATTCAGAGTGAGCACCTCTGGCACTGGCAGCATCACTGTGGCAGGAGCAGAGAGGTGACAAGTTGGTACATCGTGCATCTTTCAGCACACATCCTGTTGCAGTTTTTCATCCACCATCTGTCTGAGGTAGTGACGAAACTGGAGGACTGTTAGACTGTAATGTTCCTTGGATTTATCTTACATTTTTAAACAGAAAACAGGAGAAACAGCAAAGAAATTTGCAGCATAATCAGCTTGGTTTGATTGGGGATTTTATTGCTATTCCAAACGAGAATTTTTATCTGTTCTATGGGCAGCAGGCTGGTTTGCAGCCTTGATGTCTTTGTACCCACCATATCAATACCAGTGAGTTCATCTTTCCATTTTCACTGAAGTTGCTTAGTAACAGAAGATGAGGGGAAAGCATGTCCAGACTGCATTGAAATGTCTTATCTTCAGGTTCATTGAAAAGGATGGACTAATGGACCACCAATGTGAAAATGTTGTTCACATTTGAATTGGTGGATCCATTTGATATTCCTCAAGGAGCTTTTAGAAGAATATTTTTGTTATATTTCTTTCCAGCACATATATTTTTATGTGAAATCCCTTTGGCTATGCCACATTTAAGAAATAATGAAGTTTTTTTTTTTTGTATTCACAAGGCATTCTGACCACTTTGGTAAATATACCAGAATAAAGTTTCCATATTTTGGGCACACACATTTTGAATAATTTTGAAAGTGAACTTACAGTTCATTAAAAGGACAGGCAATCTCAAGTATTTCTAATACTGTGGATCTTTGCTTAATAAACACAGTCTCATGGTTGAGTTCCCTTACTCCTGTGATCCTGAGAAAGATCTCCACTCCCACAATGACTGTATAGCATCGTTCAAAAGCAGTACTGCATTAAGGAAGTGGGCAGGTGGGATTTTCAGGTCTTAAGCTTTAGTCTAACTCTGCAGTTCCTGAAGGCAAACAGCAAGAGCCTAGTGCTGCCTAAGTCTACTACAAGATTTTTAATTACCTTTCAATAAATTTCCTATTAAAAAAAACAACCAACGCCCACCCAACGCCGAACAAACAAAAAGAAAGGTCATGCAGAAGGGTCAACAGCCACCACTCTTGATCACCAAGTGCTAAATTAGTCAGCTCAGAACTCTTCAGCAATGCAATCAAAGCTGAATTTTACGTCCATATCCTTCCTTTTGATCTTGCACTAAGGAAAGTAACTCTCCTCTAATTCCTGTCTTTATACATACTCATTCTCTACAGACACATCTCTTTTCTAGACTACCTGATTACATTCAAAGACAACTGCAGCAGCTATCAGAGCCACAAACCTAGGAAGGAGGTGCTTCCTTTTTATACTTCTAGGCCTGGGGAAAAGGGAAATAAAGCCTAGGGGTGTTGTGCTGGTTTTGGCTGGAATAGGGCTAATTTTTTTTTCCATAGTAGCTAGTATGAGGTTATATTTCAGATTTGTGCTGAAGATGGTGTTGATAACACAGGGGATGAAGATTGGGCAGCTGACCCCAGGAATATTCCCCAAAGGAATATTCTGCACTGAAAGACTTCATGCTCAGTGTATAAAGCAGGGGGAAGAAGAAAGACAGAGGGAACATTTGGAGTGATGATGTCTGTCTTCCCAAGTAATTGTTACACATGATGGAGCCCTGATTTTCTGGTGGTGGTTGAAAACTTGCCTTCCAATGGGAAGTTTTGAATTAATTCTTTGGTTTGCTTTGCTTATACGTGCAGCTTTTGCTTTACCTATGAAACTACCTTTATCTCAATCAACAAATTTCCTTAATTTTACCCTTCCAATTATCTCCCCCATCCAACCAAGGGAGAGTAAGCAAGGGTTCTACTTTCTGGCTGGGGTTACACACTAGCAGTGTTTTGTTCCACCCTCTGCAGCAAGAGCACATGGGTATGTGCTCACCACCAGCCCAAAGCAAGAAGAGAAACAGAGGGGCAAGGACAAAGTGGAGCTGGTTGCATGAACACTACAGCCTGGCAGCCTACTGGTCAGATGCTGTGCCCCCAACATGGGGAAAACAGACAGCTTCTTGCACTGTTTATGATAAGCCAGCTGCAATTTGAAGCTCTTCAGGTTTATGTAGTGTGATGGCTGTAAACTGTTCAAGCCATAGTGTGAGTTATATACTTTAATTGCCTTGTAATATTACTGTATGAACAACCTTTGCTAGTTCTTGTTTATCCGTACTCTTGTCATGAAAGGTTTCTGCTTACACAAATGAAAGTGGGTGATGGGAATAAATATTGAATATATGCTTGAATGTATGAAATCTATAACTATTACAAACACAGTTTTTCATTTCTCTATGAACAATGAAGAAGAAGCAGCACTTTTAAAAGATGAGTGCTGGGTTCAGATTTGGATATATTTGTTTTTTGAAAAAGAGAAATATGTCTCTAAATCATTACAGAATACCTAAGGTCTGAGTGAGACTACCTCTCAATCATTAGTTTATTTTTTATTTTTATGTTTGAATCTTAAAATGTATTGCTGCTCCACAGCACTAGTTACTCAACATCCTCAAATCCCCAAGGCAAAGAGTTTGGTTAGACACAAGCTGGCAGAGTACAGATCATAATTATATTGAAAGGGTAGGTTTTTAAAATTCAAGATAAAAAGAAAAAAAGTCATGTGAAACACACAATTTGACTAAGAACTCAGAAATTGATGGTCGGGATCCTATAGGAATATCTTTAAATATTTAATGCATTATACAAGGCCTTGCATTATGCATTTATCATTATTCCCAACCTCAGTATCATAGCAGAAAATACATGTGGTAGCAAATGACTCCTATAAATCCTAGCAAACAGTTGATACTTCTATTGTATGTTTCCCTCTGGAGTTTTCTAAAATTCCTTAGAAATTGTAGCCTATTCTGCAACTATGTGCTGCAGAATGATAATTGTTTTATCAGTATTATGATTATCTTAATAATTTTAGATGCTAAATATGTCTGAAATTGTCCAAATGAAGAGATTGCCTGATCTACCACTTATCTACCTATAAGCCATATGAAATCAAACACCCTTCTGTGCACAAAGTAACTAAACACAGTTTAGGACAGGAATTGAAGGTATTGAAAATAGGTGAAAATAAAGGGAACAAGGATGTTAATGTGAAAAAAAAATAGCTTGAATATGTACTATCTTCTTACCATGTAGTCTCAAAGATTCTTAAGTGTCTATCCACACATACTAAAACCAGAAACAAAAGTTAAGCCAGCATTTTGCTCAAAGCTGTAACATGGCTGAAAAGACCAGTCCATGCACTGGAACCAGTACAGCCTGTTCATCCTTTACCACCCAACACTTAAGCTATGATCCACTGTATTGCAAGTTGCTCGACACATTCACAAGTGTAATAAAAAGAACTAGACCGTGTACCAAAGGGATGGAATGAAAGAGAGAAAAAAAATATGTACAATAAAATTTCATTGCAGATACTTCCAGCTTTTCTGTATTTTTCCCCCAGTCTCCTCATCTTTAACAAGGGAGGTTCCCTTTTTGTTTTGTGTGCTCTGTAAATAGTGGCAGCCATTATTTATTCAACATACTTGCCTTTTGTAATGTTGGCTTTAATTTTTAATATTCACACTGATATTCCTCTTCAACAGCGTTCTGCACCGGGGCATATCTGTTTGTATTTATTCATTAGTGTGTTGCTAATTAAATATGTGTTTCATTAAACTTGTTTAAAAAAAGGAGAAGTTGAGAAGAATGAACATACTGAAGTACAACACCCCAAGGCTCTGAAAAAGCTTCCACAGCTGAGTTGTTAAAAGTAATGTGGGCAGCAGGAGTGTCAAAAGCATCGAATGTTTTCTGCACAATACCGAGTTTAAACAAAATGTGTGTGCTAAAGGTAGCAGGTAAAGTTAGCATGTATCTGTCTACTTAGAATATTCATGCCTGGGAATCAAAGCGCTTCAGTAACTTTTCCTCTGGCTGCTCCTCTGGCCGGCTTTTTGCAACATGCATTATTTTCTTAGGAGATACCTTTACAAAGATGTACCGAGCTATATCACGCATAAACAAGTATAAAGTGACCACCTGCTTTGACTGCCTTTGCATGGTGAATAATACCAGGCAACAGCTTTTTCTCTTCAAAGCTCAAGTCCCAGGCTGGGTTCTTAAGCGCCGCTGAATCTTCAATGTCGCTCTCCGACATTGCAGCCAAGCAAACTGTATTCTGACACGTATGGAGGTACCTGCTGGCTGCACAGCAGTCACCACGTTCTTTCTATAGCCATGCAGCCCTGAAGCTCAGCAAATGCAGCAATGGAATGGCTCAATGATAACCTTAGCTTCAGGACGGGCACACGCTGAAAGGCAAGGCACAAACCTGCAAGGGGTATTTTACTAGTTCGTGATCCTGTGGCTGGCTGAACTTTCAGTAATTCTATTGAGCTTCACCATGCAAGGTTACACCTGCTTAGCCTGCCTTCACTACCTTACCAACCGAGCAAGACATCATGACAAATTCTAGCAAAAAGTGAAATTTGGTCTGCAAGTGTGTGGATGCTTCTCTATTTAAACTATCACTGAGCTAAAATGCTGGTGCAATCACTACCAGAACAGCCTATAGGCAAGCTCAGATCAGATACATGGGATACTCATAAAGACAAGTTGTTAGGTGCATATCTCATCACATGAACTGGATGAAAAGGAAAACATCCTGAGATGGTGACTGCCAGCTACAAAAAAGGCTGTATTTATCACTCAGGAGAAAGAGTGGGGAAAAAAACCCCATGCATCAAGCTGGAGCATCAGGAATTATGACATGAACTCAGCATATCAGATATTTGCAGGAACATTATGGCAATCTGTAGATCTTGCAGCAATGGCACATAAAATGAAAGGATATACATGGGAAATCACCCACTTATGCAAAACAAAAGAGTAGGCAGATGAGAAATTTTTCCAAAGGAACATTTATCATGCATTTACCATGACTACTAACGGACAGATATGGTAATAGCGGACACAGAGAGAATGACCTAGGTGCTAGATGAAATGAAATGGTACTAGCTACAAAAATGTGGTTGTTAGAAGGAATAATGACGGCTTCAAGAAAACAGAAATAAAAGATAAGTTTTAATAAAAGGTCTGGGACATGAAGCAAGGCTGCTGCAAAAGGCTGCAAAAGACAGCTGCAACAATCATGGCATATGTGAAGAATGAACTTAGAAGGATGTGGTATATGATAATGCACACTAGAGTGCAAGGAAAGATAAACAGAAGAAAGATCAAGAGTGTGCAGAGCAGACAGAGTGAAGAATGGCACAGAACAAAAAGGTTTAGAGATAAACAGAGTTATGGAGCAGATGCAGAACACAAAGTGCAAGAATGTCATTCTGCTGCACTGTCACAGCTGCACTGGCAGATGGAAAAATACAAATAAGATATAAAACAATGCTCTAAGACCCATAAGGTATCTTTTCCATGCTTACAATATTCTTAAATGAATCAGTTTAGTTTTCAAACAAGAATCAGTGTTTAATCTCCAAGTATTTAAATACAACAGGTTCCACGAACATAGAGACAAACAAATGCTTATCACATAGATTTGCCCTGTTTTGCCATTTACTTCTGTCTTGCTCTCAAGGATTTGGACAGCAGTAGGATCCAAAAGTAAAATTGTGTGATAAAAGTTACAAATGATCACACAAAAAAGGGAAGTCTTGGTCTTTATTTGAAGACAATTGATCCCTATAAACAGCAGTTGCCTGAGACAGAAAACTAACAAAATTGAATTCAAATTTAGGCATATTTAACAACATATGGAGTTTTTTTGTTCAACCAGATTAATTTTTTATTATTATTTCATCAAACTTTAACTATCATCTGGAAGAAGTAACTTGTTTTTGTTATTTCCTTGGGATATTTAATTCTTTTAGAGTGAAATATTTATGTTCAATAATGTATATTTTCATTCTGTTCCCCATTCTCCCCATTTTGTGTCCATTTAAATTTAAAATAACATAATTAAATAACTTTTTCCTTAGCGTTGAAAGACTTTCCATGATGAAATAAAATTTATTTCCATGTTTATTGTATATTAAAAGACTGAAACTCTTCTCAAAGACCTCTTAAATCTATTGTATACAGGAAAAAAAAGGCAGTTTGATGAAGGACAATAGTTTTAAGTGTCACTATCTGGGTTATTGATAGGGGAAAGGTAAAAGACTGCTTAAGACATTCTGTAGAATCCTAGAGTCACTTGAGCGTCTTTACCGATTTCAGTGGACCTGATTTTCAAGGCACAGTGTATGGAAGGATTTAATGAAAAACAGAGAAGTTACTCAATAGACAAGAAAGAAAGATTGTTCCAGATATGAACTAATTATCTCAGACACAGACCAAGATAAAGAAATAAAGGTCATATTAGGAAGAGGGATGAATAGATCAAGTGAAACAGAACAACAAAAGGTTGTAAGAATGAGAAGACAGTTTTCACTGATGAACAGTACTGATGAATCTATGGGAGGAGTGAGAATAAAAGGAGGAAAGAACAACTGAAATGGAAACAAAACGATTTCTGCACATCCATAGGGTTAACAAAGGAGACCCAGATTGGAGGAGTATAATTAAGTCAATACACAGATTCAAGGATAAGATACAAAGAGAACAGAGGAAGGAAAACCAAACCATTTTAAATGTCAGAGTTAATATAATATTTACAAGACAGACAGTAAGGAATGACTGTATCAACACTGTAGAGATAAAGGTAGAGGAAGTGCGTGATAAGATCAGCTATAAAGATGGTAACATTCAGATAGTGACAAAATAGCAAACAAATGATTTCAAAGTGACAGTTCAAGAAACTGGATGACAGGTCAGGAAGAGAGATATTTGGGATCCTTCTGAATATGAGTATTGGCTATGTCATTCATACATGTCAGAGAAGTCAAGAGAGAGAGCTAGAGGCAGAGGCTCTGTACAAACCAAAGTCAGAAAATGCTGCCGTTAGGTAATCTTTAAAGCATCACTTTCTAAAATGTACACTGAAACCCTTAGAAAAGCTTCAAGAAGTAATTGGATGAGCTTGATATTTGTCACCACAACCACCTCCATTTTATTGTCTGCTTCATCTCTAAGAATTCACCCGTTACCTTGTCTCATACAAAGGTAGTAAATCCCTGGATACGTGGCAGATGTTTTACCTCAATGCTCACAGCAGTCTGCACAGTGACATCATGGACTGTTTCGGGGATTCTTTAAACTGCTAATACAAATGGCTGAAATCAAATAAAAACCCTTCCGATATTATCCAGAATGTGTCAATGAACAATTGGATATAAAAATATATCTAAAGCTTTGAGCCATCTAAACCATGGAGATGTTGGTACATAATAATTCCTGGAACCACTCACATGAGAACATGCACACTTCATTCATCTAATTACACTAAAATACTCCTAATGTGACATGTTAAAACAATAAAATTATTTGAATGCTACCTCTACTTATTATCACATAATTTATATCTTCATTTCAGTTTTGAGTAAAAATCTCTCTCTCTCATTAGCGCTACACACATTAAACCAAAATCATTGTTTGCTTTCGATCTCTGTTAGTAAAGGTAATGATACTCCACCTTTCATAATGAAGTTAAGTGCTGCAAAAAGTCCTTCATGTGGCAGCATCGTCTGTGTGCTAAGATGAAATGTCCATATCTACCACTTCAAAAAGCTTTCCCCTTGCTACAGATACCCATTGACATATGCCCTGCACAAAAGACCCCTTCTCATTTCCTAGAAACTGAGTGTGGTGCTTAGTGAGAAACTGCTCACTGCCCATCTCAGCTCACAAAACCATATCTAATGTTTGAGTACAAAGAAAAACGACAACTGCACTAACATGATTTCAGTGCATCTAGTGTTCATAAAGAAATGACAATTTCAAGCTGTCACGCTGCTGAAGAATTCTAAAATTGCTGTTGATGTACCATGTAACCAGTGAACAGGTGCTGGAAATGATTGGAGCGTGGTTCATATTAAATAGAGACCTTTGGAAAAGAAAGATACATTCTGCCAGGCAAATTTGGAGAGGTTGAGCTGATAACACATATTTATGAATACTGGCAAGCGATGGCAAAAGAACAGGAGGTAGAAATAATAAAAAAAAAAATCTTGGATGAACACAGTGATATCACAGCAGAAAAGCAGACTGTTTTTCCACTGAGAGATTATAGCCATACACTGCACAGGACGAACAAACCTTTAATAATAACAATGACACAGCATGAAAGAGACTTCACTTGGGTAAGGAAAAGTCAGTCACTGTATTTAATGAAAATCCTGTTTTCCTAACATTATGAGTATCTGAAGGACAATCTAGATGCTTCAAGACACCCCATGGCCATTATCTCAGGGAAGGTTAAATGGAGTTACCAACTCTTCAGCAACTTTGCTCTTTTTACTATACTCAACAGCTTAACAGATTCAACTACAGATCCAAAATAAAGATAGCCAAAGCGTGTAGAAAGCTGTTTCAGCCAGCATGTGAAACCGTGGGAAGCATTTGGAAGGTTTTAATCTAGAACTAAGACAGTCCCTTCCAAAGATTCCAGGCAGTTCAATGCTCCTTTCGTACCTTGCAGCCTCTACAGCTTCTACTGATTGTTTGACCAGCCTGCCTTTGCCAGAGTTACTGCAATGTTGGGAATGGGGGAGTGAAGGAATTTGTGAGGAATAAAGAGAGAAAAAGCATTAACAGTTAGAAATAAAAATCAAGCAAGCTCAGCTATTGGAAGAGGAATTTAAATGGCTGATATCTCTCTGACACTCTCCGTTCTGCTACCTTCTTCTACAAAACACTGACAAGATCCTCGGTAATCTGGCACGTGTGTACTGTACCTGCTAACCGCTGTTGAAATTTGTGCAGAGCTCTAAAATGTACCACATATGATTCAGGTGCCATGATTGTGCCACTTTGATGTATGGGTTTACATTAGGCAAACAGGACAGAAAAATAGCTACAAGGAAAACAAAGATCGTTTCCTATGTTCTTTCCTCGCATTTCAATTCAATGTGTTAAATTGCCTCAGACTATCAGGCTGCAGAAGACAGCACATGGCTGGGTGTAATAGGTAGTATCCACTTGCTAATTTTTCTGTGCATATGAATCTGAAAAAGGTAAACCAAAATTTTCCATCACTGTAAAATCCACAGCCATACAGGGCTGCACAGCAGATAGGTAGCTAAAAATTCCACCTTGAGCCTTGTCCAGCTGCAATAATTTAGTCCTGTTGTTATCCTAGACTCAACCAATAGCTGCATAAAAAAACCCCAAGCCCTCCTTCCTGAAAACCTCTGAAAACAGTTGCTTTCATGACCTTTCTTTTAGGTAATTCCAGATTGTGAATATAGCATAAACAAGCTATTTTGCAATATAGAGTCTCTCACCTTTATTTCAGTGGCTGACTCCTTGATCCTGTACTGTGGGATCAGAGAAGACAGGGAATGATGTAATACTGATCAATTTAATATTTCTGTCAACTGCCTCTAAAAAAAATCTAGTTCTGCATAGCTTCTGTTCTTCTAGCCTTTTATAAATGCAAATAAAACATCAGCATTTGGGAAACAGAAGTAGGCCAACAAATATACCTTTGGGAAAGTAAAGTACTGCCAGCTCCTTCTCTGTACCTATTTTCCTTATCAGACAGCCACAACTGATAGCATTTTTCCAAGCCTAAGACACAAGGTTTGATTGCAGGAAGAATTGTGGAAAATCTAGAAAAGCTTCTAGTGAGATCTAGTTCACAAATGTGTATTCAGAGCTCAGCTTATGAAAAGTTCATGTAAACTCAGAGCTTCTGGGTTTGAACCTATCCACAACAAGAATGACTCCTTCAGGTATCCCTTACTATCTTTGAGATTTTGTTCAGGGTTAGCAGAAAGAGAAGATATAGATTAGACTTCAGTAAGGTAAGGAATATAAAACACAATGTAAAGCACAAAGTGCCTGACAAGAACTTCACTAGCGGCCTGTAAGCGATATGAGAGACATAGGTGACAAAATCTTACATCCAACAGCTACATATCCGGGTTTGGGTCTTAAGGAAATAGTATTTGTTGACACCTTAACTGTCAGACCGTATGCAGGTGTAGCAAGGAGCACATTTCTTATTTCATCCAATGAGCTGTATGGCATGTCACAAACAATTCCAATGACTCATGCAGCACAGGCAGAAAAACAAGTATCTGTTAAGATTCCTAAACGTACTGGTGATATAACAGCAAAACAGATACTGAAGTGATGAACAGAACTCAAGGAATCACAGTGACCTTAATCAGATCACACACATACACTCCCTCACCAACAGTCTCTCCCACTAATTATATAGGTATTTTGCTAATGTGCCAAGAGAGATGAATGTAGAGAACCCAATCACTCTACTGTATCTGCTTCACAAATCTTTCAAAGGTCAAATTGAAAGAGGAAATAATCTAAAACAGCTTGTTCTTACCCTTCCGTCCCCAGTGACACTTTGGAACCACACACTGAACTAAGCAGCTTGCCACAGAATGAACTTGGCCATGTCACAACAGAAAGGAGGATATGAAAAAGCACTTAGCATTGACCTATTTGTGCTCCCATTTTAATCAACTGGAAAACACAGGCTGGTCAAAAATGGATGCATCTGAAAATCCTACCTGTATGCATTAATGTTACAAACAGTTTTATGTGAATAATACTGATAACTCTTCAATGGTCTCCTAAGGCTCCACTCTCCCCAAAGAGAGTAAATGACCATCTTTGGTTCTCAGACTCCCTAGTGCAAGAAAGAGATTAGGCTTGGACAAGAGAGGGAAGACAGATATACAGAGGAAGGAGATACCTAAGGACATATAATGCATGTTAAATCAGGTGCAGTAAGGCACAGAGGTGTGTGCTGCAGAGGAGGATGAGTTCAGTGCTAGAAGTGGCTGCCCTTAAACTGAACAGGAGAGATACTGTGGTCTCAAGATGCAAGGTGCATCTTTTAATACAAATGCTTTTATATTTTTAAGATAAATCCTGACTTGAGTAGCAATTGCTTGTTTGCCTAAGTATGGTTTGTTTTTTTTTAATTTTCAAATAAGTCTTTAAACTTTCTTTGCTGCAAGCCTCCCCTCCTCTCTTTGTACTTTATATGCTGTACAGCATGCAATTTTGGTTTCCTGCTGAATTCACACTTTTTGTTTGCTTATATATTTCAAGATCTCAATCAATCATGTTGTCAAAACAGTCTTTTTGTATCATCTACCTACCACCACTTGTCATTAGAGATGTTTAAAGCTCCACTGCTGCAGAGAGTCTGTTTTACACTCTGACATCTCCCACACTGAGCTTATTATAATTGTCTATAAACTGCCCTTTCACAAGCTTTAATTAGGAAATAACAAATGGTTCAGGAGCATGCTGTTAGGCAGTTTATTCTTTCTAAATTCAGTATTTCCACTGTACTCTACTGATCACAATGTCATACTATGCAACAATCACGCTGATTTCTAAATTTTTACTTTAACATTTAAATCTCTTCATGACCTTTTCCCTTCTCTTCCTCCTTCTCCTCTGCTTGAATACGTTTTACAGCTTTCTGAATTGTTCTAGATGCAATATTTCTGAGCTGAAACAGGAATAAGCTAAAAATAAGCACTACACCATCAGAAAACGTTTATTTTATTAAAGGCCCACTGGAGAAGTGGCTTTCTTGGTTACACACAGTACTCTCTGCATTCTAATATACCACTATAACCTTACAATTTCACTGAGAACTTTAATAAAAAGTCCGAGACGAATTATATCGTTCAGTGGCTTGGAGTCACAAATTCCAGAAAGGGTTATATAGTTCAATTAACCGGTCACCACACTGCTGGAGCTTATTTTATACAGTAAAATTAACACTGAGGAAATGCATCTATAGCAGCTGCTATAGACCACAGTATTATATCATACAAGGTCTGAAGAGATAATCACCCGGATCCCAAAATAAATGGAGGAGGAAGTTCTAAAGGTTGAACATGAATGCAAGCTTTTGAATGCATATCTACGCATCTCTCATTTGCAAAGCTTTGTTTTCCGTGTCTATAAATGGAATGGTTTATTTAGAGAAAAAGATTATTTGAACTTCACTGATAAAAACAGTCTTGCACTACCTATTTCCTTGAACTTCACAAAAGAACGTGTTTTAGTATTTATGAGGAATAGTCACAGCCCAGTCCACCTGCAATCAGTCATTGCTGTTTTGCAGCAGAACAAAGACTTCTGAACAGATTCATCACTAGGATTGCCTAGCTAACAATAATTCTATTCTAAAAGCTTGTTTGCACTGCACAGCACTGATTGCAGCAACAAAAGGTTTGAATGTGCTCACAATATGTCTCCAACTTCCTCAGCTGCTGTTTCTCATTTGAGAAATGGATCTTGTTCAGGTATGTAGTTGTGCTGGTTTTTGCTGGGATAGAGTTAATTTTTTTTCCATAATAGTATGAGGCTATGCTTTGGATTTGCACTGAAGATAGTGTTGATAATACAGGGATGTTTTTGATGTTTATGTCATTGCTCAGCAGTGCTTACACAGAGCCAAAGCCTTTCCTGCTTCTCACAGCATGGTGTCAAGAAGCAGGCTGGGGGTGCACAAGAGGTTGGGAGGGGACATAGCTGAGACCGTTGACCTCAACTGACCAAAGGAATATTCCACACTATGCTCAGAGGATAAAGCTGGAGTTAGAAGAAGGAACTGGAGGAGGTTTGGAGTTATGGCGCTTGTCTCCCCACGTAGCTGTTACATGAGATGGGGCTCTGCTTTCCTGAAGATGGCTAACACTTGCCTGCTAATGGGAAGCAATGAATGAATTCCTCATTTTGCTTTGCTTGTGTGCATGTTTTTTGCCCTGCCTATGAAGCTGACTTTATATTAACCCATATGGTTGCCCACTTTTGACCTTCCCATTCTCTCCCCCATCCTGCGTGGGGAGATTGAGTGAGTGTGTGGGTTTTAGTTGCTGCCTGGGGTTAAACCATGACAGTGATCTCCTCCTCTTCAGTATCAAGTCAGACTGCTTCAAACCACTGTTATGATTGTTTCGGTACCAAAAGAGCAGAGAAATGCATATTTGGTTCGAATGCCTTTTCCTTAGCATTTCACAACTACTAGTTACTGTCTCATGTGTAAGAAGCTTCTGCACAGCTTGATGTCCTAATACATGTGGTGGCTGAGCTCTTTACTTGGCATGGACTCTCCAACGTCATTCTGCTGCCACAGGCACTTTTGGAAGGGAAACTAGAGAAAGCGTTAGGAGTTTTAATATTTTGAGCAGTCTTGCAGACAAGCTTAGCAAAGACACAAAAGTCAGCATGCACATTTTCATGGAGAACTCAGCAGCAAGAAGCACAAATGGCAACACGTAGCATTTAGGCTTGCACACTGCTAAGCTGTTGAGATAAACGTGCTGAAACAGCAATTTGCTTTGTCAATGCCTTGCAATGTAGAATATTCCCCCACTTCATAACTGATATTGTTTTCCTTCTTGAAGACATGTCTTGGGGTCTGTTCATAAAGCCTAAAATCTGTCTCTAATGGGCATTTTGCTGACTTTCTTGTCTGCAATTTTCATATAGCAAAAATATATACAGTAATACTAATAGAATACTTCATTAAACCCACCATACAGCACTTTCCTTTATAGTACACAAATATGCATTTGTTTGACATATGAAGATAGATGCATTGTTGTAGAAGCAGTGTATTGGAGTGCACTGTTGATCAAACTAAACCTAACCTGTTGAAAATTGTATTTCTGCTTTGTTAGCTCCAATCATTCATCAGCTTGCACAGAAATTCAGAGAACATCTTCCTCAAAGGGTTCTTCAGGGAACAGAATACATAGCATGCTTTAAAAACTGATCTATTTTGTTTTAATAAAATGTTTGTCTTTGCGTACATAGACTGATACACTCTGTCAAAATGTGTTAGATCCCTAGTTAACTGCATAACACCAGAGTATTATCTGACACATTTTTGAAGTCTATTTTTTATTTATTTTTATCTATTATTTTATTTATGTTTGGTGTTAGGCTTTATTTTTATTTATTCACATTTGTTACTTTCAAGGTTTAGTCCTGGCATTTCATTTCTACATACTCTGTACTTTTGGCATGCTCAAAGAGAAACTGTTGGGATTGGTACATGTAAAATTTGTACTATTCCATGCGTCCCACAGGACATGGATCTAAAATGGTGTCATAGAGTTAGGTTGAGAGACAGCCAGAATCAACTGTGTGCTGAATGACTTCCAAAGGATGGTAATTTTCCACTTTCCAGGAATGTCTTTATGCTGCAGATATAAAGAACTAATTTCCATTTCTTCTAGATCTGACTCAAATCCTCATTTACTTATAATGCCTGTTTTAAATCCCGGGTTTGTCTAGGTTATTTTGTGATACAATATATTATTATTATTCTACTTAAAATAAATGAGAACTAACATCTCAAGGGTGAATTGTTCTATATCAAAACAAGCAGTAGTGAAACAATATGGAAATTATTTGTTTTCAAAGTTCCAAGGAATAAAAATAATGATAGAATTCTAATAAATAACTGATTCATTACCACTTTTATCTCTCTACTCCCTAGAATGTTCTGCCAGATTGAGTTTCCCAAGGCAAAAAATAGAGGTCTAAGTTTATAAATAATTTCCTGAATCTACAGAAATACCTACATAGAACTTACAGACAACAGAGCATCTCACGCAAGTCTGGAACATCCTTCCTTCTTGCAATTGGAGGGTTTTTTGCTCTGGTCTGTTTTGGCTGGCAGACAGACTCTGACTGCAACCACCATTTCCTGAAGAGCCTGCTTATTCCTCATTACAATACATTTCCTTTTTTTAGCACAGAGATTTATTACAGTAGCAACAATGTTTTACAAATCCAAGAGGTAAAGTTTGGTATCATTTGGAAGGACCCATCTGATTCAGTTTAAAGCACCACAAATGGCCAAATCCTGTAAATGCGGTATGTTGAGGCAGTGTATGAAATCCTAGGCAAGGATAACAAACTCAAAGGTGACCCTCTTATTGTTGAGAAGCCCATGTTAGTTTAGATACAGTTTAACCTAACCAGTATCACTTGCAAATTTTTGTATTATTCTCTATAACATTATTCCAGTAATTTACACTGAGAAATCTCTATTGTTATTATGTAAACAAATGGAGAAATCAGAAAAAAAGTTTTCCTTTTATTCACTTCTGATATTCAGCTGCTGCTTCATATTCAAAACTCATCCTTTGGTTATAAGTGAACAATGATATCTTGATAATGCAGTTATTTCTGCTATATATTACAATATTAGTGCATTTTTCCTGTGAATATGTATGAAAAGCCCTAAATAAAGTTTCCTTGTGTTATGAAGGTACATAGTTTGAACTGTAGATCAGCATGCGTCTGTTCCTCCCAAATGCATGACAAAAGCTCGGGATACATAATGTATAACAGCTGTCACAGTTGTAATGCCAACACAGAATACTTCAGACAGATACTTGCACTGTTTCTGACGATGAAATGTACTGTTTATTGTGAAATTTGTTTGAAAAGGTAGCTTTGGTAAGGGAAGGACTTCCTGCCTTTCAGTATATGTAAGGGAGCGAACAGATGCACAAATCCATTCCCTCTGTGGGCAATTTTAATGCTATCAAAAATTCCTTCCATGAATTCGATTTTTGAAAGGCAGTAAAAGCACAGAGAGGCCTAGAATTCAAGATAGTATAAGAGCATCAAATTACATGAAGTCTCTGAAAACACTGAAAATTTCATGGATTCAAATAAAGACAGAGAATGAAGCAGGGATATTTCTTTCCTGCGATCTTTGTTTTCTTCCCTCATTTTTCCATTCCACTGTGCAGACTGAAGCATGAGTATGCATGGTCCTAATTAAAGTTGGAAACCTTCATGGGGAAGAAGAGTTGTGCCAAATGACACAACAGAGCTTCGACTCTGTAAGGCTAAATATCCTCATGAAGGTATAGTTAGATATGTCTGCGCAGTCTTTGCAGAGCAATGTGAGCTCACTGGTTGTGAGCTGAGAAAAAGCCACATCACCGTGACATTAAACTGAAGTTAATAAGACCTGCTGGGAGGTATTTGCTGCAAAGGAATAGGTGTACAGGCTCTTTCTTTCTGGTTTCAATACGTTTCATGGAGAGTTTATGAGCTTTTTCTTCAAAAAAAACACGGAATCCTTAGAGGGACATAAGAACTCATGTAGTAGCAGCTAAACTGTAGCAGAAGGGCAGGTGGCTATATGGATCAGGACTAAAGTCCAAAATGAGTGACAAAGAAGCACTGAGCATCAGTGGAAGGTACTGTAATGTCAGGATGCTGAAAACTAGATGGATTACAGAGCCTATTGGTTTTGATAAATAGCTCTCTTGAAATAAAGCTGTAATACCTTATTGGATAAAGCATTGGTTGCTCTTCAGCTGAACAAACAGGTCAAGAACACGTCCAAGCAAATATCTGTTCTTCAACATTAAAGGAAGAGTTGCAACTCCGCTTCTCTTCTCTGTCTGTTTGCTTATGGATACATCTTGACTTCTGCTGTACTTGTGGGGATTTAACTAGGACATATCAGAGCTGGAAGAGCCATTTAACTGTATCAGTAACATGTGTGTACCTCATTCAAAAAATCAGATTATTGATACAGTTGTTCCTGATCTAGATTTACCTCTTGCATAAGGAATAGAGTCCTGATATCATTAATTAGGCAAATTTACTACTTCATTAAATAATAAAAACTTAGAGAAGTGTTCACCCCTCTGTGAGTTAGCACTCACAATCCATTTATCCTATCAAAATGATACATTTCTAAAGCTTTTACAACCGGCAAACTGAACCCTGCTATTTTTCTAGGGGTTTCTATGATACCACAGCTACCGTATTACAGAATCACCAGGTTAGAAAAGACCCACAGGATCATCGAGTCCAACCATTACTATCAACCACTCAACCATGCCCCTCAGCACCTCATCCACCTGTCTTTTAAACCCCTCCAGGGAACGTGACTCAACCACCTCCCTGGGCAGCCTGTTCCAGTGCCCAATGACCCTTTCTGTGAATTTTTTTTTTTATGATGTCAAGCCAGTCCCCTCATCCAGGTAAGTGATAAAGACATTGAACACTAGGTAACATTTATAAGAGCACACAATATTTTATATTTATGCCATACCTTTAATCCTGAGATATTTCAATATCTTAAATCAAATTATAATGTGGAAAAAGACAATTTATTATACCTTTGAAATAATGGTTAGTTCATCCCACCAAAGAACAGACCTGTACTACAAAGACCACAGCACACCAGGTCTGCCAAAATAAAGAAAATCTTGAAGGGATTGTTAACCTAAATGCAGGTTAATATCAACAGCAAGTATTTGGGGTATATAGCTTGCTTTCAGGATTGGCTAAGGAAGTCCAAAATAATTTCTCACAGGCTGCTAAATGCCAGTTAGTGGGGGGCTTTTTGCTTATTTGTTTGTCTTTTATATGAAGAAAGACTTCTGCCTACCTGAGCTAGACCCAGAACTGTCAGCTGCTCCACAGTTCCTAAAAAAAACATTGAGATGTCCAGATCCTGAGAAGTGTTTTAAATTAATATTTGAAAACATCTGGTCAAGCAAAATATACTGAAGCCTGACAAAAGGCAACTGGCAGGAGACAGAGATATAATTAATTCAATTTTAATACACACAAAAAGGCCATACTAAGGCATGACTGGGAAACTCAAGAATTTAATTTCTCTGTTCCGAACATTCTGCCACTCTGTAAGAATAACTACAACTACTGCTGTCTGAAAATGCTTTCAGCAAAAGCCTTAATGTTCCAAATGATCCTGCAAATCTCATTTCTGTATGCTTTTTAAGTTGTTTAGTTCTGAATCAGCAGTCTAAAAGTGTGTTTAAACACTGCAGGTAACCATTTCCCATGGAACAAATAGGGAGGAAATCAGGTTATAGCGAGGGCACCCAGCAGGACTCTCCTACTGTCTACTCAGTGTCAATGTAAACTGATTCCTTTAAGAAAGACACTCGGGGAGAAGTGAACAGATTGTGGGAAGCATGTTCTGCATGCAAGAAAGAGCAAAGAGATAGAATACGAGATACTATGAGATAATTATGCACAGGGAAAAAGAAGAATCAGACAGGATAGCAGCAGAATAACAATATTTCAGGAGAAGGGATCTGTACAAACTAGGCTGACTTGCAGCAGCAGATAATGGATGAGTATCTTCTCTCTCACTTCTGTACTCTCTTACTAATTCTTTCATGCAAAATAACTACTTCATTGCAAGTTTCTGATGGTTCCTTTATCATTGCTCATCTAACTAAAATTACTTGTTTTGCCAAGCATTCTATTATGAACTAAATAAGAAACATACTACAGAGAACTATAAATATTTATGCATTAAAAAAGTGCACTTTCAGATTGACCAAAAAATTGATTATGACAGTGGAAAAATTGAGAAAAGTTTGCTGTAATAACCACAGAAAAACACCTAGAAAGATGCTAAGTAGGCACAACTCTTGAATGTAGGGAGCCCAATATCTCTCTGTGTGACCTTCGCTAAGCTATATGGTGTCTGTAAGGAACAATTTCTCTGCAGGTACAATCTCATAACACATCACGTCACACTATAAAAAAAACTGAGAGCAATCAAAGTAGGCTATAACTGGAGATGTGCTACTCTGATACAATATCAAGCTGCTTAAATAGGATTCAAATAGTTCTAACAATGATTTAGTGGAAGAGAACACATTCAGACCACCCAACAAGTGGGATTATGTTAGTGATTAATTTAAGATACTGTTATTTTGACACAAAGTTTTACTATTTTGCAGTTCTCTGCTACAGACTCATTAAAAGGACTAAAAGGTGATGCACAGCCAACACAAATGACCCATCAGAAACCCTCCTGGGGCAAATCAGCTTCTTAGGATACTGCAGCTGCACCTGGAGAAGAGGGCCCTGCACGCACAAGGACAAGACTGGAATGCTACAGTAATCTCATCCATACAAGTGAACTGAGCACAACCTAAAGGTAAAGAAAAATAAATTAAATTGCTTACTAATGTCAAATCCACTTGATTATGGTGGGTTTGAAATTTCAACTCTTGATGCATTTCTTTCTTTAGCAGAGATAATATAATTAAAGAAGAGAGGATGGATATATCTGCTAGGGAAACTGTGGAAAAAACATAGCAGGGAAACAAAAGCTACTGACAAACATAAAAGGCATTCTATCTATCTATCTATAGCACAGAGCACTGTGCATATGAGAGTTAACTGACTTGGGCCAATTGAGGACTCTGAGCATCCTTTTTGCTTTCCTGCATATCTAGAAGGGAAAAAAACAGCCCTAGACTTTTAAACTGACTCATCCTTGAAATAAACATAAAACTTCCATGAAAGGCAAAAATACAGTCAAAGAAGTTCTTGAACCTTAAAACAGATGACCTCTTCTTGTTCATTTTAAATAATCAGTAAGCCTATGGCAAGGTCTGAGCTTTTGTTTATCTTATTTCTGAATCTGCTGCTTCCCTTCTAAAACCTTTATAAACAGAGCAACAGCACAAAGCCAAACAGGGGTTTGAGCACTATGCTGCAATACGTGGCACATCAAGAAAATAAAACCTAATTTTAGACTGTGACTGAGTGAAAGCTATGGTTTTTCTAGGTTGAAGGTTTAGGAAAGAGGAAAAGGACCATGGCACAAGTCATCTCAAAACAAAATTCTGATATTCTCCTACCAAATTCACAAATTTAGTTTGACTCAAGAGTATGAGAACAAGGTAGAATAAAATGAAAAAGGAAGACAGTAGATAGTCACCAAGGAATACCAGCTGCATAAATCCCACTATTACTGCAGGTTCACGTTAAGTCACACAAATCACAGAGGATGCATATGCTGCTGATTGTGAAAGGTGAAGGCTACGTACAGCAAGCATGCGTAGCCTTGATATAATATACATCATAGATTTCAAAAGTTAAAAGGTTTCAGAACTAATGACGTGAGAGTAAACAGGAACTCTCTGCATTGCTGAAAAACTCACCAACAAAGTTAGGTAGCAAATGAAATGCTTTGGAATGGCTAGTAATTACAGAACTTTACAAATGATTGAGTGTGATGCTCAGTCACAAAAAGCCAACAACAGAAGAAGCCCTGATATTGTAATTGCAGGAAAAGTGCATAATAAAGTAACAAAGAAAACTGTGGTAACCAGGAGATCGGAAAAGATTCTGTAAAGGTAGTACAAAAGAAGGAATAATACAAAATAATTTCAGACACCAAAATGAGGAAGCTCAGGAGAAAGAATGATAAGGGAGTTTGATGGAGGTGGGTGGGTTTTTTGGGGGGGTTTTTATGTTTTAAAGACCAAGCTAATTAAGACACTGAATAGTCATCTGAAACAAAGGTTAAGCATCAGCTGTTAAGACAGAACAGAGCACTCAAGATGAACTCATCACAGGCTTGCAAGCTGCAATAAAAGATAAAAGTAAGATGATGGAAGACTGGCTTAAAGTTTTAAGGTCCAAAATGGCTATACAAAGTGAAAATTTCTCCTGTTACTGTGGGGAACAAGTGGTAGTCACATCACTCATAGTGTGTATGTACAGAAGTGTGCATAGTATGTGTGTAGGATGCTACGTTCTTTTACAAAAATGTAAAATGTAGTTGTTCTGCTTTACTGCTTATTATGACTCCTAGAAATGTGATTTCAGCCACATATTTATTTGTGCAGATCAGAACCTATACACCTCATCTCCAAGACAGAAGGGGAAATGGATCCTACACAGAAGAGAGTCATTCTGGGCATCACACTTCCCGTAAATTATAATTCTTTATTGTGTTATCATTTGCACCAATAATTTGCTACTCTTCTAAATTTGAAAAACTTTACATCCTTTATGCAGTCATATCATAGGTATAGGAATATTAGCTGTAAGAGTCTCAGTGGAAACTCAGCCCTCCACTGAGTTCACTCTGGTAATCCACGTCTGTCTTGTACTGGGTATCTGTATGGGCAGGGATGAAACTGGGCACAATAATTTAGACATGGTCTACCAGCATCTGAGTATAAGGGACGTAATAGCTTTCCTTAATGAACTGGCTGTGCTCCTGTTCCTACAACCCAGGTTACTGCTGGTTTCCTTTGCCGCAAGGCTAATGCTGATGGCTCCTGGTCTGCTTACTGCCCGTCATTTTTCAGCAGAGCTTCTCTCCAGTCAATTCGTGTCCAGCTTGTGTCATTGCAAGGGATTCTTCCCTCCCAAGTGCAGGTCTATGCAGTGGTTCTTGGAAGGTTTCATAAGGTTCCTGTCTGTCCATTCTTCCAGCCTGTCTAGATCCCTTTGAGTGGCAGTGTGCATTGACTGGTCCCCAGGAATGCCCATCACTGGAAACTTGATGAGACTAGGTCTCATTAGCTCCAAAAGGTCGAATTGCCTGTTTGATAGAGCAAATAAAATTGCCGCTACCTTAAATAAGTGATTCCACATACAGAATTTAATTTGAGTGACTGATAACTCATTTTACCTGCACACATATAAAGATCAGAAGAAAAACTCTCAAGTACAAAACTGTGCTAAAATGTTTCCCCCTAAATCAAGGAGCAGATCCAGAGTCCAAGAGCTCACTCTGCTGATAGTGCTCCAATTTAACCCAGAGTATCACACACATTTAGAACTAAAGTAAGAGTGGGGGAATCAGTCTCATAATATCTGTAAAAGTTTGCAAAAACTTCCCAAATAAAGTAGAAGCAAGTGAAAATAGAAAACTAAAGAGACAAGAGTTGAATATTTTCCTATATAAGATTAGAAAACACAATATGACTATAAAACACAAAGCATACACATTTGATGTGTGATACTCCAAGTGCAGTATTTCTGCAACAGTAAATTTGGCGAAACCTGGAAAATGACTAGATACATAAAATATCAAGCTGCAAAGTCAGTTAAGTGACAGGTAAATTAAAGCACAACAGAACAAGGACACTGATTTGGTTCAAAATTCTACGTCTGCAGCAAGAATTATATAAATAAACTGGCAGGCAGGCACAGACAGCTCGTATAGAAGATGACAACAAAACCAGGAAAGAGTTATGAAATTGTGAGTTGCTATTACAGTTCTCTGAAACATTTTTTGATCTTCTTCAAACTATTTGTGCTAGGGAAAACTCAGATACAAGCACCAGAACGCTGACCACGCATTACATAACTGTTTGGCTGTGCAGCCTATGGAGAATGTAGTCTATAAAGACTGCAGTCACCAGACTTGCTGACTTTAACCCATATTAGCCAGTTCATAATTCCATGGGTTATGTCTGAGCTGCTAGGCTAAAGACTTCACAAAGGAAGGCAGAAAGCAGGATGATGGTGTATTCCGTTTACTTCAGTGGCTCACAAGTTGTTTTCAACAATCCTCTCTCCTGCAGACATAGTCAAAAGAGGCAGTCAAGACAGGAACTCTTGTATGTTGATTAGATGAACCAGTCTCTAGGTAGTAACCGTTACACTGTCATTACACCTGGGCAAAGGGCCATCACAGGAAAGCCCCGAGTGACTTTATATCAGGTTATCCTATCTGCTTTTGCAAGAAAGAGAGGAAGACCTAACAGGACTCTTGGAGAAGCGTCTAATTCCATGATAGTTAGCTGAGGTAAAATAATAAACAAAAAAAGAGGGAGAGGAAAAGAAAAAATATAGGTTGCTCCAACATGTACCAGACAAAAATTGCCACAAATGTAATACTTGTTCTAAAAATATCTGGAGAAACATTATACAGGAATGACTAGACACATAGTAATGACCAAGCCAGGAAGTTTAAGATTGTCCTGGCTGATAATAATCCCACCCTCAAGTGAGACAAAATAATACTGCATTTATTCCCAGTACAAATTGTGTAAACGGAAAATATCTTCATTAAAAAATGGTTTAACCTACAAGGAATGATCTTATACTGTAATAAGCTAGGAATGGTCAATTATAAGCTCATGGTCAATTATGGGTAGCGGCAAGGAATGAGGATGAAATTCCCAGGTGAGTGTCAGTAATTTCTGAAATAGTTGAAACTCATTTGCTTGTTATAGTCTAAACATCTTTTAATGTTCATAACAGTACAGAATATTACTGACCAAATCTTCAGTTTAATTCTCTACAGTCCAACTATGCCAGGTATAAACCAGGAGTGAATTTGCCTTCTGAAAGTTACAGTATGTCCAACTTTCTGCCCAGGATTCTAATGATGTTTGAGAGCTTCTGTGAGGAATGACTTGAATAAAAGTATAAGGAATTGGGTGCCTTGAAGGAACAAGCATACTTTAAAAGGTAAATTCCATGTGCCTTGCATATGCAGGACTCCCCTAGACAAGTTTCAAACGAGCCCTGCTGTTACTGCATTCACACTGTTCTATTCACAGTAAGGAAAAAAGAAACGTAAACATGAAAGATCTTTAGAAAATGTACTTCCTTAGAGATTTTTTCCTCTTTATATTTCAGCTTCTTGTTCCATTTCCACTGAACTTGTTTTTTGTTCTCTTTGCTGAAAGAAGTTTAAGTCTGATTGCTTCAAAGAATGCCAATAATCACATATCACCATCCACAATATCTTATAGGAAGCCCTAGTGTATGTAAACTGCATAACCTTTCCAAGCATTTTAGATCAGAACAGCATTAAACTGCTGTTTCTCATTTCACAGAGGTTACTTCTCTTGTGGGTTCCTATGAAACAGCGAGTAAAAAGTAACTATTATCTGAATTCAAGTACACAAAATAATCCTAAGTGGCCAGCATTTTACCCATAGTCGGTGACATGATTGTGTAATTTACCAAATCCAGCCACTAAATGACAAAATGTGCTGGAACTGTGTGAACAATTCTTTTCAGAGCCATATGTCTACAAATTGTCTGAAAATTGCAAGCACAGTAGAAGGGGGGGGAAAAACCAACAATACATCAACAACATCCCTTTCCCCACCCTCAAACAAACAAGTAGCCGTTTTGAAAAATCCCACTCAGAATGATACTGTTTGACCCAACTGAAGTGACTTCCTTTCTCCCCTACAAATCCTTATGTGTGAAGCTTCCAGGGGATGTTTCAGATAAATTACACATGTAGCCACAGACAGAACAGTTTAAAAGTCACAGAAAATGATGTTTCTTTATGTGCTGTACATCAGTGTTAATATGGGAGATCAAGACAAGAGGATAAAATGCAGTAAATAAAGACAGAGCAGCATACACAGAAAGATTTAGTCCTGTAATCCACACAAAGACACCAGAATACACTCATCTTCACACTGATTTGCAACAGAAAATAACTTGATTTTGCTGGTGGTGGTGGTGGTTTTTTTTTTTTTCCATCAAGCAAAGCGTAAGCATTTACTCAAAGCTGAACAAAGCTTCCTTAATAATTAGAGTTATCAGTACCTGGTGAGAGCCAAATCAAACATAAAACAAGCAGGTGTGACTGACATGAAAGATCACGTTGGAGTTTCACATCAAGAGATTGTACCTCAGAGTCATGAAGAAGGTGAACTAACATGAATTTTGTACACAGAGCTTGACTCAATGTTGCTCATATCCCTGGGTAAGCTACAAGTTGCCACAAAACATTAGATATATGCTTTTTCTGCTTGAACCTATCTAAAGACAAATGGTGACACAAAAGGAAGGAGATCTGACCTTTCACTAACAAAAAAAAAAAAAAAAAAAAAAAAAAGACAGGCTGCACATATCATCGCTGTGCGTTCCTGGAACGGTTGTCTGCACTCAGGGCCCTGCAGGATAACCAAGGATTGAGACAAAACCTTTAGTCTTTGAAAACCATCTGCCTCTTCCAGCCATTTCACATGGCCTAATCGAAGATACTATCTCTTCTTTGAGATTCTGGTTTCCTTATATCCTTAGACACCAGCCGTGCAGGTATTACTCTTGTCAGGCAACAACCAAAGCACAAAATATATCCTGATTTAACTTTCTTCGCCTTCACTGTACATCTGAGAAACAGTTTGCTGGCTCCTGTACCAATGGAAGACATCATGCACCTGACAAATACTCTCAGCAAATTACACAACTGTCCCTGCAGAGGGACTGCAAGAGGTTGCAAGATCCTCCTCTCTAATCTCAGCTACACATCACATACAATTCTACCAATTCAAAGTAAAATGCGTGTGTTTTACAAGCCTTTTACAGCAGGCAGGTAGGCATCAATTATGCTAAACCATCATTTGCATGCAATTCTTTCTGTCAGCTAGGTTTACATCACTATTGATTCTGATTGTGAAGCAGTTCTGCTAAAGGGTATTCGAAGGTAGGCAGCAAGCACTGTTATCTATGTATTTGCCTGGCAACTTGTCTAGATCACACTATGGACACACAGAGAGCTGAATGCTGCTGAGTAAACGAGGTCCGCATAGTCCAGGAATCTTTCTCTCAGCAGTTCTTTGAGGTGACAAGCCTACGGGGCTTTCCGACACCCATGGCATCAGAAGGCTCTTGATCGACTGATCTCCCTGGGGATGGTACACAGCAGCACTATCACCACACAACACCACCTCCACTACTGATTTGAGACCCAAAATGCTCTTTAGTTAAAAAGGAAATTGGAATAACAACAACAAAAATTATGTAGCAGCTGACTTAAACATCTAAATCTCCACTTTTCCAATTTAAAAAATAAACAGAACTGGAGCTGCCTTTGTATTCTCTCAGTACATGCCAATTCCATTTTCAAGTGAAATCCATATCAACTATTCTTTGCCACAAAGACTATCAGTCTTTCATCCTGAACTCAAAGCACTCCCTCAGTGTGGAATAGGGTCTTGATTTAGATTACTCCGGTGTGAAAAGCTGATCTCAAAAATCACAGCACAGTCTTGATTACCTACCTCTTACTAGAGGGACATTTTAAGTTAAGTATTTAATTTGTGACATTTCTTGGTGAAAGATGATCAATGGAAAATGTCGAGCACAATTACTGGTTTGTACTGCTCATACAATTATTCCTCCATATTAACACAGTCGTGACTGTTTGAGAAAACAAGTTGCCAAGCTTTTACATGTGAAGATGCACAGGACACATCTTAAATTCAGTTTCCAAGAGCTAATTTGAATTATTTGAGCTGTTCAAATATTATTCAAGTTAGACTCATCTTATTGGCAACAGAAACAAAGCCATGTGACTTATTATTTTAGATTTCTGCATCTAATCAGTGCAGCTGGAAAAGTGAATATTGAATTAACAATTGATCATTAATTCATGACAAATGGTGCTGAATAAATCCAAAGAGAAAACAACTGTGAACACTCACTCTTCTGGCAAGTGAACGTTCACTCTTCTATCCATCAGCTGACAGGGCCAAAATCTGCTCCATACATTTCAGACTATACGTTCAGCCTTAAGTTGCACAGTAATACTGACAAAGTGAAATTTCATTTTTACAATTCATTTTCAGTGGGATGGTCTGAGAAACTCTTTCGTAGGTTCCAGCACACAGATCTCAAGAGATCTTTTAAACACGAAGTACATAATGCTACACAAAGGAACAACATTTCTTTTCATTTCAATTAATTCCATCAGCTTTGATTAGCATTTCAAGATATTGTTCCTTCTTATCTGAAAAGCACAGCTCAGTACCCACTATGTGTTTCCTGCTGAAACCCCTTCTACCTCCTGCTCTGATGCCTGAGATGGCAGCCACCCCTAAACACTCACCCCACTCTATAAACGGTCATCATTTTCCTTTCAATTTGCAAGTTTAAATTAAATTACAATGTGAAGTGCTTATGCTAATCAAACTTATTTTAATAAACTTTGTTAGAAAACAAACAGAGAAGAGAGTGGCAGACATTTCCACCCACGCAGTAGTGACAGGGACCTGAGGGCGGACACAGGGTGTTAACTTCTTCAGCTAGAAAAGCTGCAGTTGAGAGAGAACATTAAAGTGGACCTTTAATACTATCGCTGTAACACTTATTTTGGTATAAGATGGCCCTTTTCTAGTTAGGTCACATCTATTCCTGATTAAAAGCATCCACATGGGAAATTATACACAGTAAAACTGCACTGATACAGCTATATTGGTAAATCGTTTCATTTAGACAAGGTATAGATTCTTATTCTCCATATGTAATTCCAATAAAATCAATGTATTATCAATTTACTTCAGGGGAGAGGTAACTAGCCTAATTTGCAATTGAGGAGAATATCTAAACTGAAAGACTACAAGCATGGTACACTTCGCCAAAAAGGAGGTATCTACAGAACTTTTCCTGCAATATAGTTCTGAAACAGCACATCCTATTGTTACAATGCAGAGAGAGCTTGGGGAAGAAAAAAAAAAAAGTGAACACATAGTTGTAGACAGAGACACAAAAAGATATCTGGAATCCATCATTCTCCTCCTAATTGACAGCTACTTAAAGCCAAATGCTCTCTGATCCAGTTACATTTGTAGTTTTTGGATGTCTTTATTGGCATAAGACCTACAAACACCAGCCGGTCATAATTGGAAGCATGTGAACTGGATGAAATTCAGCTTGCCATTAACTTTCAGAGACTTGCATTCAGCTAGCATAATGTCTTAGTGACTTAATCATGTATCCCACAGCATGGAGCTGTGGAATTACATCTTTTCTTAAACCAGCGAAGCATTCTACACTAAATAGTGATGCAAGTTGCTGGGCTTCAGTTTGGCATCAAGGAAAAAAACAAAACAAAGGTACTGAGGCTTTCTCAAAGCTACATTAGTAGACCATAAAATTCTTAAGTGGAGGAATGTTTCTGTTGGGTGAAATCTGTAACTCAGATAACCAATAAACATTGGCTCAGAGGAAAAGAGGAAACACATGAATTAGGTCAAACTGTCAACACTGATGTCAAGCCACAAGATCATAATAGAGTGCAGAAGGATGGCGACTGGCTCAACCTGTTCGCTCAGTTTTTGGCTAATAGGTAACATGAGCTTCCCCTGCATCACTTGGCATCGCAGAAACCATAATGGTTCTGTTAACTAAGACTGCAACAGAATGCAATATGGTCCTTGTTCCTGATGTATTGTCCATGGGGACAATACTTATTTATCCATCCTCTGCCCTTTCTGTTCTATGAAAGAGAGTTCGAAACTTCCGTACCTTGAGGAAAAACGGTTCCTCTGCGAGAGGACAAAGGGAGTAGATCTCCTGAATACAACTGCATTGTATATTTACCTTTTACAGCAGCTAATTTTGCTGGGCTTTTTCTTTAAATACAAGTTGAGCAAAGAATTCTTAACTTAATCCAGTCTTCATCAGGGTGAGCTGTACTTCAAGGCTCCCAGGCACAGCCAGCATCCCATTGTTGTGGCAGATTCACTCCTCCCCTATCAACAGCACGTCTGCACTGCCGACCACAGCATTCAAACGAGTGATGCAAAGCTGACTCTTGCAGGCACTATCCATGAGTTTACACATGAGCTATTGGGAGCATTTTATTTCAAACAGTCTTATTTGTCTTCAGAAATAAAAAAGTGAAGCATAATACAACTGCAGCTAAGCTGGCTGTGCTCATCAAAGCCACTGATCACTTATTCTGAATAGAACAGCTTTCAAACCAAATCTTGCTCTCATGGACACGTTCTAAAAAAGCTTTACTGAATTTGTAACTAGAGACATTCCTGCAAAACTCCAAAGTTGGACATTGATGCTGACTTAGGTAAGAACCGCACAGAAGTATCTAGAAGGAAGAATCCGACCTTTAAAAAAAAATTATAATCTCCTACAAAAGACATTTCAGAACAATCAGTGTTACACTAACTGTTGAAATTCAGGAAATCACAGTGCCTCTACACATCACCACTGGCACAAATGCAAACTCACAAGCATAGACAGGCCTAACATATGACTCCTTGAGAAAAATAATATTACTTGTTAATCATTGAATAATAACTTTTATATTAATTGCTCCTATTGAGTAAAAAATAATTATTCTCATTATTACATCTTGATTAAGCTGAACACGAGCTACACAGACTTAAAACCTGAAATTTCACAATTCTAATGCAGTTTAAGGGGCTTTTTTTTTCTTTTTGGAAAAAAGAGATGTACATATTCCAGAATATGATCGCATGTCTCCCAAGAAGGATTACCATCGTGCTCAGTCCTTGGTAAGAGTCTCACTGACTTCAGCAGAAGAACTATACAAACATTAACTGCTTCTGAAAAGTCAGTGTTATTTATTTACAGAGTTTTCTGCACCGTGTACCTAGGAGATTTACACATGAAGAGAAGCAGCATCTGCCTGCTTTTCTATGCCACGTTGAAAGAAAACTCCCGAGTTTAATCCTGTAGAGGGGCAGTAAGGGCGATGAAACCAAACAAGATATAAACCAAAACCAGTGGCTTCAAAAACCAGAGACTTGCTAAGGGGTTAAGCACAGTGACAATCTCACTATGCAAGGTATCATCCAAGGTATCACTGTGTGCAGCTGTAGCTATGTTAGCAATCAGCACCACGCACCAGTGATGGTTCTATAGAGTGGGACAGCTAGAGTAGTGATGTGTACCTGACAGTTGCTCTACATACCTTTTGAGTCTGTCTGAATGAACGGCGCACGCACTTAGAGCTGGAACACCTCCAGCGCCATTCTGGAACCCACCTACACACACTGGGTTTAGCCCTCTCCAAAACCAAATAGTATTTTATCTCCTGGACTTGACCTCGTGGCTTATCTGCCCCCAAGTTTCAGAAAGCTGCCCAGAGATATCAGGGTGCAGTTACCAAAAGCAGTAATTTGTGTTTAGCTTTTTACAAAACCACAAATAACACGTATCTGCTTACAATGGAACGACACAACAAGCACGAAGGAAGAGTTTTATAAAAGTACACTATCATATTAGGTGGAAGTTCATACTGTATTAAGTTTCGTGAGCACTAAGATTACAAAGAGGCCCAGATGAGTGAATATTGTAGGCAAATACACAAATACCAGCAGCAATGTAATATAAGTTACGGTTGCTTGACCTCGAGAACTAACCATATTTTCTTATAAGAATGTTGGTTTACAATCCTCCAAAAACTGCTGGAGTAGGGCACATTTTATATTCCAAATGTCCGTTCTACAATGATAGATTAGGTATTCTGCTTTCTGTGAGAAATGAGAACATATTATGGTGAAAGTTAGCTGATCTCACCACTATACTTAGGAAAAAAAACCACTTTAAAGAAGCACAGAAACCTGAAAGACAAATCACATGAAGGCATCACAATTTAATGAGTAGGGCACTGGCACATTCCTGGACATCTGAATTATTTTCTTGATTAAACAGTAGGAGTGGACTGTTTTGCAAATATTTAATTTTCAAGCTTCTAATTACAGTGGTTGAGGTTTTTTTCTCCTGAGAAAACAGGTGTTGACACAAGATCTGACACATCCTAGCAACTGGCATTTGCTGGTCCCCTTCTCAGATTTACAAACACACGTGGAAAACAGGAAAATGCATGATCTAACCTGAGACACAAATATTTGGGCTGTGCATCAAGAATGTTTTTGATCTGTATTTGCATGGTGAGTTGTTCATAATCCAGTTCAGTTCGTCCAGGGATGGAAGTTTCAGCATACCCCATTTTTAAATGGCATTATCCTGGTTGAAAAAACTGTCACACATGGGTCAGCTAGAAGGAAGTAATTAAATACATCCACAATTAAATCCTTTCAGTTAAGGAGATTTAATCTTGTCATCTTCCCTAGGCACATCAGAAAGGGAAATAAAATGCATAGAAGAAAATTATAAAAAGGTATTTGTTCTTAACAAATCCTGGAAACCTATGCTGCTTCCAGTTCAGATTTAAAATACAACTGTGATTAAAGTAAAACTTACAGTTTAAAGTATATCCTAGGTCATTTGCATACTCAAATACATTTTAATGCATTTGATAGAAGCAAGATTACTGGGAAAAATGGTACCTACTGCACATCGTATGGCTGCATTGCTTATATGTAGCTAATTGCAGCCCCTCGCCTGCATTAAAACCTCTTGCTTTGGTGGGTTTTATTTGTCTTCCTTAATGCTGTTTAAATGTAGGGGGTTGTCAGAATTACCATTTTATAGTAGTATTAAACTTGTGTCGAGACACGTTAATAGCCCTGTGTTACCATGTGTCAGTCAGTTCAGTCACGAATATATGTAAACACTATATTTAGTCCATTTTTGGTTATTCTTCCTGCACCATCCCCCCCCCCCCCAAAAAAAAAAAAAAAAGAGTATATCCACTGGAAATGCTGTAGTCTATTGGCTAAATACATGCATTCTGTGGTTTGAGTATTAATTTGGAAATGCCCAGTACTTACCCATGGTGGTAGCCTATTGTTTCTATGCGTACTGAGATGTTTTTGAAAGTGCATTTTTGGCACAAAGCATGAAAAGCTCTATGGGTTGACTACTGCACAAACATACTAAATCCATCCTTTGTTCACAATTCTGCCACAGTGACATAAAAATCAGCTAAGTACATTTTATGCTACTAAAACACTCAATGGCTAATGAACTTATCTTGCCTTCATTTTTTTCTGATGTTGAAATATCATTATCCATTGCCCCTCAGTTCTCCTCATTAGATCAAGAAGATTCTATTAATATAATCTAGATGCTTTGATATCCTCAAATGAAACAAGATAGTTCTTGACATCAAAGTGTCTCATCTGCATTACACAACTCAATCTTAAGCACAGGTAACCCCTCCAACAAGTGCGCTCTGCAATTGAATGTTGACTAGCTCAGATGGAGGCCACATTGTCACAGTTAAACTGCTTGAGGGATCTGAGCTCACATCCTCCTAGATATTTGTTGAAACTTGCTATTTCAGAACTATGTGAAGTGGTTCAAAATGGCACTGAGCCATACGGCATGTGTATTAATGAAGAGTTCTTTTTTCATCCTGTTCAAACCTATTCTCTTTTATATTGAATTCCTTGCTATGTAAATAAGAAATCAGTTCAAGGTCTGTTAGATTGTTTGTTATTTCCACATCATTCAAAGGCGTGCCAAACTCAGAGATTAATTCAGCCAGAAGAGACTTTTGAAAAAGTCTGGTCTGACCTTTAATGTAACACAGAATCCAAAATACAAGGACATAGAAGTTAATGTCTTTATAACAGGGTTGTATCTAGATGATTTGGCCTGAACTGCATGAAACATTCATTTTTAGCATTGCCAAGTGATATAAGGCACACACAACTTTTCAGGTCTCAGTGGTTCATTGCCATGGACTATTATTCTGAGTTTTAGAGAATCTAAGCCTTCACAGAACCACATGCAATTTCATGTGTTTTGTTTTCTCTCCTATGCATTTCAGGCTTTTCAATTTTGCCCAGCCCACTGTCTTCAAGTAACGCAGAATATTTCAGTTTTAAAATTAGTAAAACGTGCACATCAAGGAAAACAGAGACCAAGGCTTGAGCTTATGAAGTAGATGTGGAATACAGATGGAATACATCTGTGTTCCAGTAAAACACAAAAATCCCATGAGGCCCAATAATCAGAAAATATTGGATGAAAATGTATTGCAATCGAAATCTGGTAGCTGGTCTGCACTAACCAAATGAATACGATGCCAAAAGAGAATCCACCCAAGAACATGCTTTCAATGCCCAGGCACTGGGCCATCTTCTTTGTATCCCCTCTCCAGCTCCTTTTCTTATCTACTTCTATACAATACCTTCATAAACTAACTGAATGATAAACTGAATGTAAACTTACCCCTCAATCTCAGAAGCATTTCTAACCCATTTAAAAACTCTGCTCAGTATTTCTGTATCCCTTGAAGCACTGACACCAGAACGTGGCACGAAATTTATAGTGATATTCTTGGTAAGGCTGTACCCAGGAACAAGATCACTTTCCCACTTATATTTTAAACACCTTCTTCATTTATTTGGAAGATCTTGTTTCCTTGCAGTCACAGCATCATACTGAGAGCTCATATTTAGGGGCTTGCTTTCAGCAGCCCCCTGAACCTCATCTAAGCACATTCAGAAACTTCAGGTTCGTGAAGCCTATGCCCATTGTTCCCAGAGAAGTTAACTTGCACTGGTTTTATTAAAGACAGCCCTTTGTAAATGTGTTAAACTAACAGACTTGGATAGCACAATAAAAGCAACTTGTATTCTCTTTTCTTACTGCTTCCCCAATATCTGCAAGTCCTAAAAGCCTTGCAAAAAAACTGCATGGACAATTAAAATCGCTGATAATCGTAGTAAATGTTAGAGCACAACTCAATCTCTTACTGGCCATACAGAGAGTATTGCTCACTGATCTGTCTCTTCAAAACTATCTTTTGAGATCCACCAATGAATCAATTTTTAAAAAGACACACAGCTAAATCCAAGCTTTTAGATCAAAATGTCATGCAGTATTAAGTTCTGAAGTTCAAGCACACAATGTCAGTTAATTTGCCTTTTTCAACCTGCCCATAATCCACAAAAGAAAAAGAAATAAGGGATAAGTCTCTGCCTGACAAGGTCTGTATTTCCAAATAACTGTGCTAGTATTAATTAAATTTGTAGCTGTGAAAATTTGCTGATGAACTCCTGAATCAAATATTTTGTTATTTTACATAGAATCAATAACAGGCCAATTTTTCTATAGTTTCCTGGTCATTCTTTCCTTTTTAAAGCAAGAAACAATATACATATTTTCTCATATCCTGTGGCATTTATTTGGTTTCAAACATTGCATAATCTTCAATTCAGAAAATTGAAGATTATGCAATCTTCTAATCTTTTTAATCTTTTTAAAAGTTTCTAATCTTTTTAAAAGTTTCTTAGACATGAAAATGATCACATTTTTTCCACATTCTATGCTGTTACATATGGCAAAGTTTCTATTTCAGCTATAGCCACAATATACAGAAAAGATACCTCCACTGCTTCATCCCAAATAATGAGCAGATATTATTAGGTGAACATCTCAGTTTTTGGTTTTTCATTGGTTAAGACATTTCAACAATCACCCCCATTGCAAACCACACTGTTTAATGAAGGGCCAGTTAGTATTCACTGCTAGAAAGTAATGAAATAGCTATCTCACAACAGATGAGATGGAATCAAAGCTGCTACCACAAAGTCCATGGTGGAAAAAAAACCAAAAAAATTCAATTTTGGCACTAAACCACAGCATCTTTACTAGATTTTTGCTTCCAACGGAATCCCCCTTGTCAAGGAGGGAAGCATACTGAGTATCTGAGACCTGCTAAGATCATTTCAGCTCACCTGTGAAAAAGTCAAGTTTGTTATAGGCAGGAGGGAACAGGTAATCAATAACAATGCATACACTGTTCAGGCAGGGAAGCTATTTGCCCTGATAACAGACTGAAGGAGAAAGACAGACAACTGGTGTCTAGAAGAACAAAAGAATTATATCTTTACCAACATAGTGAAAATGAGTTTATATAAACTAAGGAAACTCAAACATTTCAGATACCTGAAGCAACTGAATCTAGGAATATTTTAAAATTTTACAGGTACAGATAGAACAACAGGATAGTCTCCTTTTTAACCAAACCCTGCACGACTTAAAAATGCACTAACAACTTCAGACTATAAGGAGGAAGGAAAAATGTTCTTCATCTCTCCAGAGAGGATTGTTCATGTTCTGGCATACACCTAAAAGTACACTCACAGTCACTTTGACACAGAATTTCTGCCTCTCAAGTTCATACTACTGTCTTTTTCTGAGCAAGCTCTCTGCAGAGGGCAAAAAATATCTGAGCTTTTCAGGTTGGTTTCTCTGGGAGAATAAATTTAGAGGCTGCAAATATTCTTGTACACAAAAATCCCCCAAACAATCACATCATCTGGGGTTTTTAGCTTTCAGTCAGCCCTCAGTTCTCAGGCGGCATCTCCAGACCCAACAGAGTTTAAACTGAGTTGGGGAAAATACCCTTTTGCCTAACCCCTTTTAGCTCGACTCTTGTAGAGCCAAAAGGTAAAACAGTCTTTCTAGTAGGACTAAAAATTTTACTAGTACACCAATAAGAAGAAACTAAAAAGGCCTGTACAGTAAGATTGCTTGGCAACACTTCCCTTATCACACCTGTTGGTACTTCACTGCACCACAACACTCAGGAAAGCTCTTTGTATCACAGGGCTGAGCTCTTTCATCGTACATCCATCTAGAGGTGAAGTTTTATCAGGGGGCCTAAGTAACAGGTGATGTCAATGATTTTTAAATAAAACAAAAATAGAAAGTTTTGACTATTTTGTACAAGTGTGTTTTCAGTCACCTCTGCTGTTTTATGTAAGTATTAAAATGTAAAATCAACAAAAAGTTCCAGAATAAAAATATAAAAGGTCAATTTAAACTAAATTTATGCCAGGCATTAAAATTGCTGAGAAATCCCATCAATATATTCTACTGGTGGAAAACAGAAATGTTCCTGAACTATCAAAACCCCTACAAACACACAAATCCTGAATTTCAGCCAGCTTCAGTAAACAGTTTATCAACTCTCATTACTCACAGTCAGTGTACCACTGCACGCAGCCTTAACATATGCTGCCTGACACCCAGCCTCCCAGGAAAAAGAGCGACTGCTCTAAAGATCTAGTTACTTAAGCCTGAGAGCTAAGAGACATAAAGGAGATGAATCTGTAATTATAGCCCAGTTACTATGCAAATACTTCAGCACACTATCTTGATAAGAAATCTAGGTCTTCCCTTTCAGAACGGTTTCATTATTAGAAACGATTATTGCCTTTATTCCACCACTGTGATATTTCATGCATCTTATATAGCACAGATAAGGAGCAAACAAGAACAAACAGCTTTTACCTCTGCAGTCCTCATAGGCAGCATCAAAATCACAACCCTGAAAGCACCAGAGATGAGAGATACCCAGGGATTTTAAATCTGTGGTTAGCAGAAAGCCTGAATAATAAGTTACATCTCATATGTTAAGAATGCAGATATTTTTTAACAAGTTCATAAGGTCACACACAGCTGAACCCACACAGGTCAGACACACCGTGACTCCTCGTGTCATGCAGGTGGTGAGTCTATGGTGGATACTTGTTGCTCTCTCTGTGAACAGGTTGGGGTTTTTTTTTAAGTCTTTTTTTCTTCTGCTGCTATTCTTAATTCTGCCACATAAACACAGCAGAGACAGGATTGTCACTGAAGAGCACATATTAAAAAGGGTGGTACTGTATGAAGACTGCTAACAATTCTGGCCCCAGCAAGCACGGCAGTAGGGAGCAGGAATCCCTAGTCATCAGGAATGCACTGATATAGACTTCCCTGTTCTACACGATTATTGCTAACAGGCACCAAGGCTGACACTGGATGTGCTGGGAGGAATGCTATGCGGACACAACTGGGGTAAGCACACTGTACTGGGTAAGCACATCAGACCTAGCTATGCATAGCATGGTTTTATCTCCAGTGTGGGCAAGCTGCTTTAAAGCAGCTTGGCTGAAACATAATTCAGAAAGGAGAAAAATCCACAGGCAAAGGCTTGCCATTGAAAATGTCCTGCACCTTAGCCACAACTTCATTATCTTGCATTTACTGGACTACTTCAAACATCCAACATGTTATTCACAGCCACACAGTTTTTTCACAGAATCAGCAGAGGAAGGAAAAAAGATGCTTAAAAAGAACTTTCTGCTCCAGGAAGTGAAAAAGCAAGCAGTCCTGAGCACTTCATCTAGTCCCTCATATTTATTAAGGTTAGAATTATTTCTCTCTCTTCACACAAATGGAGTAGATACAGTTTTGCTCCCCAGACCACCAGAAACCACAAGGGCACGCTAGATTAGGCTTACAGAACTGTTGCAGCCTTGTGTGAGACATTACTTCATGGAGTCATGAGTTAGCAACATGATTTTGGCAGAATATTTCATTTGCATCTTCTGTCAAGCAAACAAAAGGACTAATTGTGGGGAGATCTGTTTGGATTTTTCTGTGCTGCTGCCTCCTCTTCAGATGTAAGCACCGTGTCAGGCAATTCACAAATGACACCTCATCCTGCAAACAAACATTATGGCTGATCATTAAAGATTGCTACAATATTCTATATTTGCTAAAAGGAAAACAGAGATCTGAACGAAACATGCATTATAGTATCTGATGTATGGAAACAGATGTTTTTATGGACCGCTGGATAAATTCACTGTAATTTTTTGCATTCCCCTGCTTGCTGTCTTTTCTCATTTGAAGGACAAATCTGTATCGGTTTCCAAACACAGAGCATATTGTTCCACGTGTTCTACAGCTCCTGAATCACCCTAATTTGTATTACTACATTTTTAATTTTATGATTGATATGTTGGCTTTGCAAACTGACTGTCAGAATAATTCATATAGTATTAAAAAACCCAAGCGTACAGTAGTTTTATTAATGCACCCTTAAAGAATAATGAAACCTTCAGCCTCATTCTAATGAAGTCTAGTGAAACACTTATGAATGATACTATTCATATATGCCTGTCCCTTAGGTGGGGAGGAGGGCGAGGGAAGGGAAAGAACAAGGAACAAAAAAAGCAAAATTTCTAGTGATAAAATGGAAACATTTTCTGAAATAACCTTCAGATATTAAGTCCCAGTAGAAGAAATGGCAGCTTCAAACATCCACTTATTTATTCCTCTGCACTTCAGGATTATGAAGGATTGCTTCTTGTTTTGTTTCATTTAAAGCCCCAGGCACAGCCGTTCCAGACTCTCTGACAGTACCGAGGCAAGATCTATATACCTAAGGTCAAGTCTTGAAGCCCTAAATCAGCTTTTCAATGGATGTTTTGCTTCAGGGGCAAATACAGCTCTCAGCCTGTACCCATGGCTCCAGAGACTCATCAGCACACTATGAACATGACGCATGTGAGTAAAGGAAGGTTTGAAGCCTTGAGTACAAGGAACGTACACACAGTGCACGTGCAGGATTTGTTTTGAGATGGTCTAGCTACGTATGACCAAGACAGGGAAGGAAAGAGATTAACTACCTACCCTGGCAAGGCTCCCTTTTATATTTCTGCCTAAGGATACTGTAGTACAACTTCTGATATTGCACTGCAAAATATCAGTACCTTGCGGGTGAAACACTTTTCCCCCAATAGCTGAAGTTTAATAACTTTCACTAAGTCCAAGACAGAGTTCCAAAGCCCATACGTAGATTCCTACCTGCTGTTAGCATGTCAGGAAGCATTATGAACAAAGTGGAACGCAGTTCTAGGGTCCAGGCTAGCTGAAGGACAGACTTGATCAATAAAGTTACAAGAATAGAGGATACTTTCCTTCCAACAACCTACATAGGACTTTAGAATAAAATCAAAACTCCATGAGAGACACTTAAATTGAGAAGTGGTGTGTTTCAAAAGTACCGAACCTAAAGCAGACAAACCAAAAAACCCACCTCCAAGAAGTTACACTGAGCTGGTAGAGAACAGATCTGTAAATTCTGTTTGATGACTATAGGAAAGGAATAATTCAGCCAGTAGCTTTTGGAAAGGGCTGACTTCTTGCAAGTTGTCTAAGATGACACCAAGTTTCATTCCCTTTGGAAGGTTGTGAAGAACCTAAGAATGAGGTACTGGACTTTTATTTATCTGTCACATCCTAGTCTCCAGAAACTCACTCTTTTGGGGACTTTTGGATAGCTGAGATGTACAGCACAGTAAGATCCAAAAGTAAAAATTACCTGAATATTGTTGGGGCTCGTGCATAGATAACTTTCCAGGCCCTCAGAAGCTGACAGCGTTGGAAGGGAGTAGTTCAATAGTTGACTACTTTTCTTCATCAATGTTCCAAAATACAGTATTTGAGGAAGGTGAAAAATTAAAGTTTCAAAATTTTAGGTAAAAGAATGGTGCATTCTTGAAGGAAAATACATTCTACTGGGGCAGTTAAACATTAAGCCATCGTCTCCTCTGAGTACACTGCACTGCAGAAATTGTTCACTGGGTTTCTGAATGTTTGTATTCTTCATGGGATAAGCCCAATACTCAGATCATCACTCTTGGGATGATGCTCTGCAGCACAATAGAGGTAGGAGCAGGAATTACAGCTCCTGGCAGAGTACAGGCACTAACAACAGCTCCTCTGAATTAGTATGCCATAATAAAGAAAATTAAATGTTTTATGACATTTCATTTAACTGAAGTATTACATACATTTCAGACACAACAGGTCCAACAACCGTATTATTTCTGTTGTTAACCTTTCAAATCATTTACCTGTGAAAACTCCATATCTTTTCCCCCTCAAATTAACAACCATCATGGAAACAAAAAGCTGTCTGAAACCCTTAGTCACAAGTAAAGGACGTTGTCATCATTCTGCAGGTCCTGACTACCAGGGTAAAAGTAAATTGCAGTCAATTTTTTTTTTCTGTCAGCCATGTGCCAGGATGTGTCCTCACATGGTTCTCTTTGCTTTCTTCCAATTGCTAATAGTACTTGGTTTCTCCCCAAAGGAGGATCTACTACAACGCAGAAGCTCACTCTGCATAAACTGTAAGCACCGGGGTTTGGTTTGTTTGTGGCTGTCTAGGTTTTTTATGCACCATAGCATAAAATTTTACCAGAATATCACATTTTTCTTCTCTTAAGAGTATATAACACAGAAACAGATCATGAATGATGTTACAAGATTATGCCAGCCAAGACTAAAGACCTGAAATGGGAACCATATCCAGCAAAGTGCCAAGCTCTTCATAATATTAATGACACACACATCATATTTTTTCAGAAATATACAGCAAACTCCCCACAATTACAGAAAAATGAACGCTTGCTGTCCTTTTGGGGTGGGGGAGCAGAGATGTTGGAGGAACAATGGGGATTCCGATTTTCTAGTAATTGTCCTGACATAGTCCAACAATATAAACTCACTTGGGTCATGTGTGACACACTACTGCCAGATAAGAGACATGTTTACTGGCTCTTACAAAATTTTTCTGACATTACTAGTAAAAATTATTCAAGTCTGTAATCTTGATCTGTGAGACAAAGCCCAGCGCAGTCAAAACAAAACAGTAACAAAACCCCCTTTGCAATGAAGCTGACAAGCAAGCCAAAGCCTGTAGCTCAGACGTGTTGGCACACAGTCCCTCAGACACAAGACGGGAGGCCACAGAAAACACAAGGAGGTACTAGCTACTGCACATGTCTGAAAAGCATCTTATTAAGTGCACAAAATCAGTGGCTAGCAGTCCTTTCCATCTCTCCTGTGTTACTCTTCTGACTGCTGTGAAGTAAGTTCTATTTTAATATAATAAAGCAACAAGATGTATTGAGTCGATACTATAAAGAAACTCTAGAATGGACCCATGACATTCTATAGACACATGTTTCTCAGACCTTGCCAACTCATCTGATGCATTCTGCATCCTCTACAGAAAATCACATGCTTCTTACTTTTCTCAGTCTTTCAAACATTATCTGCATCATGCTGCAAAATTACCAGTAGAAAAAATTTACGAGCCAGTAAAGAAATCTAGATTATCTTAAAAAAGGAAAAAAATAGCAAAGAGTGGGAAGAAATAAAATAAGTAGTCCCTGCTTTTCACTCTTCTCTGTACTCACTAGTTCAGGAACTGGAAAAAAAGTCCTAGAAGGGATGCTAGGCCCAACCATTAACAAGTACTAATTGCACAGCAGAACTCAGAATAATTTCATAAAGTACCTCAATTGCTCATTGGAATATGTTTACCAGAAAACTTTCTTATCATGTATAAAAATGGACCCTTCCCAATGCTAATAGCATTATCATTTCCCGATTTACAAAATCTGAATGAAACAGGTTGCTTGCCCATGTCTCAGGTTTAAAGTGGATATTGGTAGATGATTTCCCACTAATGCGCCTACCCCTTTTCATAAGGATATTCTTTGAAGGTGAGCATTGAGTTTATTCTTCATGATCTATGCAATTGCTTCTTTATCATTGTCAAATAGCATTAGTCGATTTGTGGTTTTGTGGCAGGGGCACTTTTCTATTAAAAAGAATTAGATGAACCACTTCCTATTCCTCAGGCTGAATAATTGTAAAATAATCACAGTTTCTGTGAACATGGAGATGATATTAAATGGTATTTTAGAGGTTCCAAATGTTACCAAGAGTCTCTAGTGAACACCACATAGTGTTTCAGTCCTCACTCAAAACGTGCACATATTGACTTCATTTAGGCAGTTATTAGCACTCCCACATATTAACTTGAACCCTGCTGAAGAGCAGCACATGTTATCATTTTCTGTTTGCTGATACCAGTTTTACACTGTAAATGCATAACAAAAAAGAATGGCGATTCAGACTACTTCGGCAGAAAATAAGTACTTCTGAGCAATCCAAACTGCCCCTGACTGACTCCCAGCCTTTCAGAAAGTACAGTTTGAACCCATTAAATAATTGAGGCCACTTATTACCTTATCAGAACTCTGCCTATTGAAGTGATTTTCCGTTAATGCTTTCAGTGCTCCAGTAGTGCCAAACAAAAAACTGATTAACATTTTTAAAAACTAACCAATGAGAAAGAGAACAAAAAACTTTTTCTAGAAATTTTGATTCTAACTTCACTTATCTATTCACTCAAAAAGTGACAAGTGTCACCGCATCACGGTATCTGTAATGTGTGTACTGTATCTTTACACAACTCTTGTCTTTAACCAGAAAAAGAACAAAGTCAGAAAAAGATAAATGTAATATTAGTGCTGGATTTATGTGTTGCCGTAGAAATAAGATGAATATACAAATATCGGGCTTGTCAAAGACATATTTGGGTAGTTGCAAACACTCACATTTCAGAAAGTGGGCTGCAATCTCTTGTCTGTCAGATGAAGAGCAGATACAAGTTCAACATTAAAACAAAAAAAGAGAAATGCAAGATGAAAGTAGAAATACGACAAAAATATCCAAAACCTCTGAATACTTCCAGGGAAATTCATTGCTTTCTAAAGAGAATGATCAGCTCTAAGCGCCGGTGTCAGTTTTGCAGCACATTCAGACATATCTAGTCTAGCAATAACATGTTACAAATATTTCCAGAACTTCAGTATCCTCATGCCTCTTCGTCTGTACCTTCTGGTTTTTCTGAACATGCAAGCGTAAGGTTGATTCAGTTCTCTTAGGCAAACCCCTTTATTTTCAAAGGTTGTATAGGTGGATTTACAGTAGCTGGTTATTGCACAGAGAAGGAGAGGGAGGACAGTGTAATCCTACAAGCCATGGAAAATTGCAAGAACAAATCATGATGGAGACTTTTTCTTTTATTACATTTAGTTTTAGAAAAACAGTATAAATAAAACGCTGCAAACAAGAACAAAGCAGAAGCTAAGAAACAGAAATCATCCTTCCTTCTACTCCTTCCTTATTCCTGCTAAAGCTTTTCCTGTCTTTACTCTAGAAACACAGCACTCTAAAATTCTATTAATATTCCTCGTTTTCCCTAGCTAACTGTCATTATTACGGAAAGCGAGAAATGGCTGTCAAGCTCAAAAGCAAAACCAAGCACATTCTAAATCCCCTACAGCCACACTCGTTCCATATAAGGACATTGCTGCTATTATGGCAGTGAGCAGAGTAAATAATTTAAAAAAATAATTAAAAATGTTAATAATTAACAATCCCAAAGCACCCTGGGTTTTTTCACACAGTTTGTTCTCCAAACGGAAGCAGAGATATTTTATTCCACACGGTGCTTATCACTGCCCAGGTCACAGGAGACTAGGAAATTTAGATCACATAGCATGTATTGTAGCTGTGGGAGAACACATTTAAACAAGACAAAAATCTATACCCAAATGGAAAGATCATTATGGATTCATCAAAATGGAAGGTTGCACTCCGGGAGACATCTATGTGCTTCCATCCTAAGCACTCAGAAGACAAAGCACAATCTATCAGTGTTCAAGAGGTTCACCCTTCTTGGCTCCAGAGAGCAACTAAGGGAGAAGAAATATGAATATCTTCTCGGGAACAGTAGACTTAAATACAGTCTGAATTAGTTCATTAGTTCATATTCCAACAGCAGGGTCAGACTTCAATGACGAGGCCAATGTAAGCCAGTAACTTCCAGTCATAATCACAAACTCAGTGTCACGCAGACATGGCTAGAAATAAAACAGGCTATTTCACTACTCCCAGCTTTCTGGGAAATGTTCTTTCAATCTGTCCAACTGAAAGTCATTTAAAGTCATTTAGGCTTGATAATTCTTAGCATATCTCAGTTTTAGGGCTGGTCAGATACTGAAATGCTCTGAACACACAACCAGGGATGCATCTCCAGTAATACAGGTGCTTCACCTCCTTGACAGTTTTTCAAAATGGACTGGCACTCAAAAGGCAGAGCACTTCAGCAAATCTGGTTGTTCTTCTCTGCCCATCACGCTGACATTACATTCCACCTAAAGACCTGGGAAGAAGCCCCTTCACACTTCACCTTCTCCCATGTTCTCCCTGCCTCTGTTGGTAACTGCCTTTTCTAAACATCATGATGCTGGCCAAATTGTTGAGTCATCCTGCAATAATTGTTTTAATGACAATTAAAAAGCCTTATTTTGAATAATTTAAAAATACATTAAAATTCAGCCCTAAGGCAATGAGCAATTTCCTTGTCTTTTTCCTTTTTTTTCTTTGTTTTGTTTTTGGCCAAGTAACCTTAGAGAAGCAGCTTTAGCGAGGAGAGGAAATTTACTTCATTAAACCAAATGATGCAGCTAGGAGAAGCAGACAAGCTTTCAGACACACAGTTCCTTCAGGTCAAACATCATAATAAAATAAAATAATTTTCAAAATATTGCAAAAGTGTGCTTATCTCCAGTGATACCAAATGTGCTTTTGAGCCTTACCACTGTTTATTGAAGCCTTAAAGTTTTGGTTTGTAATGGACACAAATTCTGCAAAACACTTAGCAGAAGACTTCTCCATTTGAGTTTATGTACGAGAAAGAGCATAGACTTTCAAAAAAAAAAAAAAAATCCCTGGTCTGTGCAGTAAATGACCATTATGTACAGTGCAATGCAGGTGTTTACCACTCCAGCATTTCACAATATTTTCTTGGAAGTAATTGAATTCCTCACAGGATGTTTTATTTTTAATTTATCTTAACACATAAGGAAAATATATAAGGAAACATTTTCTCCAGGCTCACATCTCAGCCTTTCCTTATTGTCACCACCTTTCTAGTCACTTTAGCAAGATCCTTGGCAAGACCTTACTATATCACTTGTTAGAGGGAAGTGACTGCCTAGCCCCAGCACCTTCAGGCTGAGCCCCAGCACCTTCAGGCTGAGCCCCAGCAAGTATTTGGACCCGGTCAACTGCATCAGCGTGAATGTTGCCATGTGGAATGTTGAGCTAAACCTCAGAGATGGAGGAAAGCCTCCCCTGTCCTAGGAAGCAATGAGGGGCTTGTGGAGAGCCTGTGCAACTCAGGAGGACAGGGAGAGATGCTGAACTACAAAGAAAGCCTGGAGGAGCCTCTGGTCTTGACAGATAGGGAGTACATTTGCTTTTTAGCCTTTCATTTACCTTCTTGCACAAAATCTGTGTTTTCTCCTTGAAAAGAGTTGTTTTATTATTCTGTGTTATAATGAAACATAGCTGAAGAAATTACAAGTCTTTGGTCTCTTTTTTGGCATATTCACTTTGAAAAACAGGAAGAGAAGTTCAAGTGAACATTTGAAGGACGTGAGGTCTAATCACACTCTCCTTCTTCCCCTCGTTTTTGTCACACTTTGAGGGTATTTTGCAAGGCAGAACATGTCTCTTACTGTGCTTTGTGATTTTGGGTGCAGCTATTTCAAACACTATTATCAGCTTGCCTAAAGAGAGAACAAAGATGCTACTAGATTCTGATTTTCTCAACTCCCTGAGGCTCTGTTATGAAGTATTTAGTAAGTGACAGTGATCTCATTTGTGACTTTCTTATTTCTAAGTTAGTACTGATAATCCTATACAGTGTTAAAAGAGGCCCTGACATACCAAAGGCTCTGTCTTTTAGGCAAAATACAAAAAGCAAACCCTTCTGCTCTCAGGAATTACAAGCTCCAACACAAGCCAGTGCTTAAGGTTGGTGTCCTGGCCAAATTCCAGCCTGAGTCACTATCATCATTTCTCCTCACTCCTTCCCAAGTCTTCCTTCTTCTACCCAAGGGAAGACTAGGCAGTAAAAAAACAACTCTCAAATGCACCCTGTCCCAAAAGTGTGCATCGCATCACTTGGCTCAGAAAGTCCCCTAGGTATTTACACCATGCTGAATCCAGGAAAATAAAAGGTGTTATCAACACAAGTCAATAAATTCTTTGGAAGCTTTATAGGACTAAAGATACCACCTGTATGGCACAATGAAGTATAAACACACCATTTCATGGAATATATATGTACTGTATATAAGCATAGCAGTTCACTATTTAAAAGGTTTTATGACTCATTTATAGTACATATGCATATACAACAACAGTGGTTTCACAGAATGGCTAGGCTTGTATTCATGTAAATAAATACTTTTTGTGTATTTGTTAATATTCATACAGCAGCAAAAGGAACTGAAAGGACATAATACTTTTCAAAACATTACCTTTAGTATTTTAATGTTCAAAACCAAAGATATTAAAAAATAGCTAATACACAGAATTGAAGAAATTTTAAGGATTATTGACAGAAGTTAAAAAAATAAACTGGCCAAACATTCAACATGATACAGTTCTAAGGGGTGATTTTTAAGTCCTTTAATATTAATTACTGAATCAACCTGAATCTAGAAACAGCACTAGTGGTAGCCTAGTGATCTGGTACTACACTATAATAAAGAACTGTGAGGACCATCCTATTGCTCTTGTTTAAAATTAACACTCAGTAAAGCTGCCCGAGTGGTAACAACAACCAACCAAAAATCACATCCTTGGAATAATGATGAGAACCTGATATATCCATTGATTTACAGGCTCAGGTATGTTTTAATCTGGACCATACTCTAAGACACTGCAATCATTTTCAAACACACAAATCCAAATAAACACCCCAAAAAACCTTCAGACAAACCTGTCTTCCCAAAACCATTGTATATCGGGGAGTAGAGCATAACTCCTACGCATCCTGGACATACTCCATTAAAATCCAGGGTGAGAAACTTGTATCTTCCTGCAGCAAATCACCAGAAACACTGCAGCACAGCCAGGTGAATCACCAGTATGTTTAGACACATTTTATTGCCTTGCTGAGCCCTCTGAAGCCAAGAGACTGAAATTATTTCTGTGCAGTCAGTAACCTGGAAAGGGAGCCTCGGTGTAACGGCGGCTTCAAGCGTGGAGGGTGGCAGCAGTGTGACAACATACACCGACATATTCATTTAGTCAGCTTTAGGCTTAGTACAACCCTCGGACTAATGCATAACAGCTGATGAAAGGTCTTTGTGTGCACCCTGGTAACACAGTCACTTTAATCCAGCATAAATTTGTGGCTGCCAAAAGCAGTGCCAAATCGCTCAGCCCTGTTGGCTGCCCTGTGCAAGCAAAAGCGCTCTTGCTTAATGTGGTAACCTGGACTAGATAACTGGACCAGCTGAAAGCAACTTCCCTCTTTCTTTTTTGGGGACAGTTTTCAGCCGTATCAGTCGGGTGAAGTCAGTTCAGCCTACAGATAGAGATGTTAGTGCAAGGGCAAGGGGAGAGGCAGGAGCAATGGGATAGGGACACCACCAGCCCTTGGGGAAGCAGCTCAGGCTTCTGCCTTTGACTGGGGATTCACAGAGACCCGAAACACAGAGCTACTCTTTACTGAATTCACACAGCAAGTCATTTGGTCTGTGGCTTGTGGTTTTCTGCCACCTCTTCATGATTAGCTTTAGTCTTCTCTAAAGACTGCCTTAATAACTAGTCAAAAGAAAATAGCCCTGCTTGGGTACTGGCAGATCTGTAACAGTGATGGTTCTCTGATACAGGATTGACAAGGAGACCGTAGTCGTAATATAGGGAACTGAGAACTAATCTTCCTCATTACTCACTATGTCACATAAACTTGTGTAAATGGAAAATTTTGTCAGCAAACACTTGATTTTTCATAAAAGCTCCCCAGTGAAAATGCTAAATCTGATCTGGCCTAAAAGTGTGCAAGCTGAATTTACGATGCAACTTCCCCCATGGTTTTGGATCTGAAACCTGAGACTAAACCAAAGCTAATGTACTAAACTGAAGGTGATCTAGTCACATAACCTATGCAATGCACTGTACACCCAGGGAACAAAAACTCAAAGCAGAAAATGACAAAGACATGGCTTTGCTCCATGTAATAATTTGCAGTTGCTGTTGTGGGTTTCCTTCCCCCTGACAAATAAGTATAGGCTCCAAGAATTTATAGGCCTTTTCTCATATTTAGAACATTCGTCTAGAGACTGGCTGTAGAGATTCGTCTATCAATTGTTCACATTGGTGCTGCCCTGAACTGATCACCCCTTTAATTAACCATGTTAAACCAGCTCCCTGAAGCTTATGATGCTTCTGTCACTTGCCTGTGGGTTTCCTCTTCACTATAAGCCTGAGTGCTTCCATTAAGTTTACAGTGAGAAGAAACCAATAGAGGAAATGATGAAGGATATCCCTGGGCTCCCTTTGAAAGACTGTTAAAGAAAGGCTTCACAGAAAAAGAGAATTCAATAAAATAGCACTTTTTTTGATGCCTAGGGAAAAGAAAACAGAAAGAACATTTACTTTTTCTATATTTAAAATGTCTTTTGTAATAGCAAAATGAAAATTACCAAGCAATGGCACACGACCACAGAGGACAGAGTATTCACCAGCTGTAATATTGTAGTTCCCTGTCCTGGTGTATCCACGGTTTCATCTTTGAAAATCTGAGTGTTAACGTCACACATATGGGAAGAAGTGGGAAACAAAGAAAGATTTACTTAGACTGAAGACAGACTAACAAGATCCTTATAAACTCTTCTGAAAAGTCTTGCCTGTGTACTGAGAGTGCAGTGGCTACCTTAGAGATCTAAAAAAAATTTGTCAAGTCAATATTTATGGCATCACATTATCCCTTTTAATGAGTATTGTAAATGATGAAGTGTCAAACAATTAACACATTTCTCCTAGTCTTGCACATAGGATAACACATATTTCCCAAGAGTGGGAAAGAATTTATTTGGCTTACTTTCAATTTGTGCAACCAGGTACAAATCTAGCCTCAAGAGCAGCAAGTTTGGTATATCATTACCACCTTCTTGCAGGTACATATTTAAAAGTTAGGAAGACTTCTGCCTGAGCTCACAAAATTAATAATGATGAAGAAAATATGACTGTGACAAACGTGTTTTGCAAAAGGAGTAAGAATTTTAGGACCTTGAAGGAGTAATGGTGATGATATGATGATATTCTTCTGCCCTGACTTCCTCTGAAGAAAGACAAACCCAATAACCTTACCAGCTTTATGTATTTTTCAGTGCTTAATGCTCCATACAGCCATTCTCTTTTTTGACCAATTTTTTTTTGTTGTTTTTACCAGATATGATAAAAGATAAGCAATATATGTGAGTAATTTAGAGCTGGAAGAGTTGGATCAAGCAATGAACTCTGAAAATTCAGAGAAATCCCTTTACTAGAGCCAGGTTCCCAATTCTGTGTACAACTCCTCTGGATGGCTGAAAGTAATTCAGCTCACTAATAAAATCTTCTTTCGCGCAACTTAGAGCAAACTGCAACATCCCTGTTTCTTTCCTTGTAAAAAGGAGTTTGGCCTGCCAGGAAATGCAAACACAAATGCAATGTGCCAGATCTGAACAGCTGTATGTATCCCACTTCTCCTGAGGCTCCATCACATGCCACATGCCAGTCACCATAATTAGTAAGAGTTAGAAGGAAAACTCACAGTACAGATAGGAAATGTACAGCATTATACATAAATAAAAGATTACTGATCCCCTGTGCTCTTGTCTCTTCTAATTCCTGTTTTTTTCTCCTCACAGACCAATCGCAATGTTGAATTCCGATGAAGCAAAATGTGGTTCAACCTCAGGCATTTTGTGAGGCAGAGAGCAATTAATTGGCGTTAAAACAATACATAACAACACACATACTTTTCTGTCACAGAAATAGCCAACTGAAGAGTTAAGTATAGGATTACTAACAAACTTGAACCACAATTTTAAAAACTTACTTTATTTATCTTTCCCTGATGTGAAGTTACTGCTGCTTGATTGTGTAAGCATTTAAATATGGTTTTAAATCTGACCTACCCATGCATTCTAGGGAAGCTGGAAGACAAATAATGCACATAGCGTTAAATACATGCGTAAATAGAATAGAATTTGGAAGAATTATGGATTGGGTGATGATTCTTGATAGGAAAAAACAAACAAACAAGCCCAGAAAGAGTCGATCTGTGGCACTATAGAATGGAACAGGACCAGTTGTAGTGCAACCCCCGTAAGAACCAATGAACTGTAACACAATTGCTAATGTGTGTTTTGTTTCCTCAGAAGACAGACTCAGAAAATAGAAGTAACAAAGGAGAGTCGGGATCCAAAATTTACCCTTTCTCCCATCCTAGAGCCACCATTCATTGAAGGATTCTTCTGTTTTACCTTTGATAAATGACTATTAAAATTGTGCTTCCTGGTGCAGAGGGCAGGGATGGGCACACCTAGCAAGGAATGAAGGATATTCAACATTTTTTTCTGGTTTTATTTTCTAAAGATGCATGGTTGACAGAACATATGAGACACGGCAAGACGGACAGTTTGCCTAGATCTTTCAAGTTTACAGCTGTCAAAATTGTTAAACTATGCTATTTTTAGCAAAATTACAATTTGGAACTGGCATGTTGATTCCACACAGTTGGAGCCTGCTTCAATGCCAGTGAACATACTTTGATTTATTGCTTTTTTATTCAGGTCAGGAACCATAACCTCAGGAGCAGTCAATTCATCGGTCTTAGTGCTCTAGACAAGAGGTGAATGTGGCCTTCAGAATTAAAACTGGTTTTGCTATGAAGGAAAGACAATCTTCAAAGTGCTGAAACAAGGTTTTTCTAATTAGCTGTAACCAAATTTGACTGCAGCCTACTCAAACAGACAACAAGGTGGGAAAATAGAATCGTTCAAGATGTTTAAGGGAAATGAAATCTGGAAATCAGGAATAAGCTTGTGTGTGAAAAAAATGCTAAAACTTGAAGAGAAACATTAGAGAAAAAAATTAAAAGCTGAGAGATTATTAGTTTTAAGCATAAATAATTCCTTCGATAAATTAGGACTAGCAGAACTTTGAGATGGTGCCAGTGGAAACATCCTAAATACCTTGATATTAAAACAGAAAACAGTAAGCTTCTGGCAACAATTAATTTCTCTCATCCACATAACCTCAGTTCAAATGTTACTTGTGCATTCTCTATGCTTTGATCAATAATGTACCAGTACTTGAAGTACAAGCAGCAGCATCTCTGCTCAAACAAAAGAAACAAAAGAAACCACCACCCTGCAGAGCTGAGGGAGGCACTAAGTAGTCCACTGGAGAACAGAAATGGTTCTCTAAATGCTCTTTCCCAGAATTACAGTAAGGAAGTTGGCAGTTACACAAGGAAAATTAGGAACATAAGCATCCATTGCTTGTAACAAAACCAACATAGTTCATTCAAGATTTCCTGATGACCTGTGTAATAACAGAAGGCACTTGCTGCAGTATGCCGAGTTAAAGAATTGTCTTGATTAGTGCTGCTAGGAAAGAATGAAAAGAAACTTGTTCTTTGTGGAAACCTGACAATTCACTAACAATTCCTCCCTGACTGATGGTGGCTGAATTTGAAAAGCCTAATGTTATGACAGGTGTCAAGGAGAAGCATATAAAAAAAAGGCAAACTTAAAACAAAATCCATGAAAATATAATAAACCTTTAAACCTGGCACCATTTCCTTTAAAGTGAAAACAATTAAGCACCATTTTAAGCAAAGCAGCCAAGGGGAATGGCAGAAATCAAACATTTTTATTTCCAGATTAAGTAACATTAAGAGAAGAAAAACGCAAAACACAAAGAATAAAAAGGATTGGTTCTGCATTGCTAAACCATAAGGGACAAAAACCAGTGTTGGTATAACATTTTTCATTAACTACAGCAAAAGCAAAATGTACATATCGGTGTTAGACATTCTTTTCTTGCCTAAGGCTCTGATTAAGTTCCCCAAACTTCCTTTGCTCTACAGCTTTTAATGCACCACCACATATTTTTCTGCTATCATTGAACATGTCAGAGAAATATCTCTGCAGCACACTAAATCTAGGTTAAGAATCATAGAGACAAAGAATTCTTTTTTCTTACTTGCAGTATTAAAATGGCCGTGGTAAGGGATTTTTTCTAGTCAACTACACCCATATCTGTGAAATAACAATCTTTCTTTTGTTACAGCATCAGCCACAAGTACTCAGGCGACTCAGAATAATTATTATTTGATTGATAATGGCCACTGGAGAATTCCTCTTGCACAAGAAACTGTCCTGATATGAATCTGATACAAATGGCATAGTCTCCTCCCATATAAATTCCTTTCAATTTCTGCTGTATACCATATGGGATTAAGGGAATACAGCAGAGGAAAATGTGGTCTATGGGATTTTACAGAAGCATATAAGAAAGTATAGTTCCTTAATTTTTCATCTCACTGCATCTCCAAACTGTAAAATGTTTTCTTGACAGAATTCCCTTTCCTTTACAAAAGGCCATAACACTTGCAATCTATAATAACTGCTGTATTGCAGCATCAGTCTTTCTGAAGGCAGGAAAATACTACTCCTGACACAGACGTCCAGACTATTAAGGGCTGAATAATTACTTGAACACATATCTGGATAACAATGTACATACTTTCAGGTGCTTATAACTTCTTGAGTAGATCTAAAAAGCACGTTTCCCTCCACTTTGTTCAGGGTATAGGCAAAAGAAGGAGACTATGTAAGAGCATGCATTATAGAGTACACAGGTAATATAGAGCATGCAGGTGATACAAGTGTAATAAGTAAACAAAAACTGTTAACAAACTTTCCTTTTTAATTATGGCTTTCCTTGGGTAACAGCGCTCTCCAACCTCAAGAACGTTTGGGATGTGGGTTACTATTTCAATACACGCAAAACAAGACCAGCTGTTAAACTGCTATAGGAAACATCTTTGGCCACTAGCAAGTGAAATTTTCCCTGCAGCATGAAGAAATTTTTATCAGTTTCAGAATGATATTATGCACATTTGACTTGCACGCACTCCCTTCACAAAGACACACGCTCCCTAACAGAGGAACAAACTGCATCTAAAGCTTTCTGATCTTCCTTCACAGGATATTAGGGAACAGCTGCAAAATCTGGATTTCTCATGCCCACACACAGATGGCCATGTCTGAGGAAAGAGGGCAAGGGCATTTCTTCTCTCCTCCACTGTGTATTCTGGGAGGCTGCCTGTGGTACTCTGACAGTCACAGCTCTACCAGCATCTACGTGAGTATTTGGTGAATGATTCATGCCTAACGGTGAAACTGATGGGAAAATTGGGAGGGATTTGCATTTCTCACCAAAACTGAGGCGAGGAGAAAGAAACAACAAAAATGAAATAAACATCCACCGCTAAATGCTCACAACTGCTGGCTCATCTTCTGATTATACCCTTTAATAGGCATTTCCTGAAACACCCCGAGAATATAATCACATAAAAGGCAGGGAAGAGAGTCTAGTATTATTTTAGGCTTTTGTGGCCAAGTATGTTCTGAAGGCATTGGATTTACATTGAGATGGATATAAGAGTACAGACCCATACATTTCCTTTTCATATTTATATTTCAAACCTTGACTGACTTTTTCAGGTACCATTAAAATATCATTTATGCACTGAAGCTTAGCATGAAGAAAATGCACAACTTATGTATGCTTGTCAGGCCTTGTGACACCAAGATTCTCTCTTAGGATAGAGACCGGTAGATACAGGGGGTATATACCACAAAAAAGAGTGGTTTGCTCCACCTACGTCACGCTCCTCCTTATAGAATCAAAGGATAAAATACATTGGCATTCATGGCAAATAAACAGGAATACAGAATGCAACGGTGAATTTCATACTATAAAATACAACACCTTCAAAAGAATAGCCTGAGGTTTCGGTTTTTGCCTGCGCAATAAAGTATGGTCCAAGTAAGTATATGGTTAGAGTAAACATGGTCCAATATAACTGTTTTGATTTCTAGGCCAGAACTCCAAAACTAAATATCAAAACAGTTATCTAGGATCATAGCATTACTGGATTTCTCACACCAGTCTCTCCAGTGCAGAGAAACTTTCAGATAATGTCTAGAAAAGATCATTTAATAGTGTAAAATATCTCATGCAGAAGCTAGTAAATAAGAGTTCCACCTGTGTCTAACACACTATACAATGAAATATTTCCTTGGCAGGGAAGCTGGAGGAAACAGTGTTACTTTCCATCTCCCTCCTTCCTTCAGCTATTTCTCAATTCTGTATGGGCCCAGAAGCACCAAAAATCACTAAACTTTCTTTTGTGACAAAAATGTCAGCTCTTTATCTCCTAAAGCAAGAAATTAAAAGCCAGTTGCGTTTTTTTTTTTCTCTAAGCATCACTTAAAGGATTATCTATCTTGAACTATTACACTTCACAAAAATATTGTAAGTCATCATCTGTCAGTAGAAATAGATCATTATTAGTATTGCTAAGAGTTTTGTAACAACACGTTAACAGTTTGAAACTGCTGACAAGGGCAAGGAACCCAGAAATGCAGTCTATAACAAAATGTTATGTGACATCAGCATGGTGTGAAGGTGGAAACAGGAAATTCAATCTACAGCGAACGTCCTCATTTGTAATATCTGGAAACTGTATGTAATTGTATTCCAGAAAGATGAATTTGCTGTGGAATAGGCATGGAGCGAGCCTACTGGGATGGTGAGACGAGAAGGCAGTCTATCTGAGCCCAATTTGTTTAGGTTTCCAAACTGAATGCTGCAAACTGTTATGATTGCTATCCATAAGTATACATAAATACATATATACCCAGCGAACATATATTTAAGCTGAAAAAAGCATTGATAGAGGAATAAATGCATATAAAGTGGCCATGATTATGTTACAGCTGAAAAGTCACATAAAGGATTACTATTTGTGGTGGAATGGAATTCTAAAACTCTCTCATCCCATGAACAATCAGAGAAAATATTTGACTTGTTTGACAAGGGAACTTGATCAATTTATGTCATGACCTGCACAATCCAGAAGCCTGGATTCAATAACTTTAGAGTAATGATTTATGTGACTTCATGATGGCATCGTCTGTCTGTTCCAAGACATATCTGTCTGTGTAGGTCTACTATGATGCCAGACCAACCATTTTCTCAGTTTCAGAACAATTTTTCTTTGCAAAGTATGTATACATTTCTTTTTTAACTGAGTTAACTTAAGGCACTTCAGGGACACACAGGTTTAATATTACAGGAAACAATGTATGGTGAATTCTACCTCAGGCTGGAAATCCGAAACTGCTGGGAGAAAAATATCCTTTTCAGACTTGAGCCTTGCAGAATCATAGAATAACCAGGTTGGAAGAGACCCACTGGATCATCGAGTCCAACCATTTCCAAAGTCTTTCTCTCTACATTTTCAGAAGTCTCTGTACCATTTTGATTCACTTTTAACTAGCTCTAACTTCACAGTCACAGACAGTCCGTGTGTCTACACCACACTGGCAGACACTATATTCTCAATATTTTATTACAGCTATTAAAAGCCATCACAGGATTGGTTTGTTTCTACGTTTCCATCATTTCCTATTTTAATTATGAATTGTTTAGCTGAACAAAGCCATATTAAATGAAAAGCACAGTGCAGAAGTAGAGGAAGAACTTTACAATCATAGTTGACAGCTTAGCTATTTGTGCTGTAAATGTATCATAAATAATTTCTGAGGTCTTCATACATTTCTGTACTTGGTCTGTAGCAGGCTCATAAATAGATTGATAGACCTTTATTAACCAGTGACATCCAAACCATAAAGTAAAACAGTGCCATAGCCTTCTCTCAAAAGTGTGATGCTAATTATAAGTCTCACACATCTGCTCTTTGCAAGCAGACAGAGAGAATATAGGAGACAATTTCAAAATGAGAAATATCAGATAGATTTTTCTCACTAAAGATCTCAAACATATGGGAAGAATCAACTTTCCAGAGACCTTCAAAACACACACAATTTCAGCTTTCCTGGAACTTTTTCCTGTTCCATCTAGCTTCCATTTCCCCATGTTTTCCACTCAGCTACTGACCTTACGTCCATTATCTCCTTGCTGTCTTCTGTACTACTTTTCCTTTCTTTGTTATCAACTTTTGTTGGGTCCTCTTTTGCTTTCATTGAGCTGACTCCTAGACCTTCGAAATCCTATAGCTTTTCTCCAGATCCTCACCTCTTATTCTAACACCTTGCTTCCCCTTTCCTCTAAGCTAAGCCTGATAAAACAACACACAAGGCTTAAAAGTGAGAGGCATTTACGGAAGAAAAATCCATCAAGAGTTATTAAATACAAACATACTACCTGTCAAAACAAAAAACTAAAAAAAAAATACAGACAGACAAATTGGAAAGCATTTGCTCACCAAGTTCTCCTGTACGTATCTGTTATTTGAGAACTGCTTGATACTGAACAGTGCAGACCTTTGGTCTGACCCCGTGTAGCTATTCCTGTGTAGCTCTGTTACTTTGTCCACCTCGCCTTTCAACCTGCATCTTCCCCTCCTGCATATTCCTGTCCCAAAAATCAGCCTGCGGTCCCTGAAATATTCTTGCAGAATCATTGAGCAGACATCCTGGCCTAAAGAGGTGCCTGGACAGCTCTTCCACACCACGGTAGCGACAAACATTGAATACAAAAAGTAAAATCCAGTTGATTTTTAGAGTTTTAAAATATTTAATACTTTTCAAGCCAAGTTTTTATTCAAGTGCTCAGAAATGATAATTTAGTCAGCTTCTGAATCCTCACTGCCCCCCTCTGTACATAATATGCCTAACTGCACTGCTTAGCAACAGACACTCGTGTATCGTTAGATTGGGCTGGGAGCTCGAGCACAGGCTCTCTAGACAGTGAAGTGATGATAGCTTCATGCAGCGTAAGATTTCTCAGCTGTGTCCCCTCTGGACAGAGACTGAGAAAACTCAAGTATGTTCACCTCACATCTTAGAGTTAAAGCAGGGGAGACTATCAACAGATTCAACAATATAGGTCTCCTTAGGAAAAACATTGCTGAGGATGCAGATTCCATAAGGCAATTTCCTGAACCTCTCAACCACTCCTCTTCTGTACTATCTGATACAGTCTTTGAAAGGAGAAGTATGCAAAAGAGATGAGATATATAATATCTCATTTTGTTCCGGGCCCTGAGGAGCTTTGTTCCAGCTCCTGAGGATTTAAGTAATTATAAAATATTCAGCTTCTGCTTCTATCTGGAAAAGTCATGCAAGATGAAACAACCAGTATTTACACACACCTAAGGTTTTCCAAGTACTTTACAAGTAGTAACCAACTGCCACATTCCAAGTGAAATTGTATAGGAAATTCAAAACAGGGAGATCAGTAAACTGGAAAAAATGGGCCCTGCTTTGAAATATTTCATTAAAAGTTGCAAGGGGATGAAAGAGACTGGCAACTAAAGGAACAGTGGAGGAGGCAAAGAAATTTAGAGATAATAAAGGCAACAAAGACAACAAAGACCCCGTGCAGCCGAATGAGGACAAACTCAGAAAGAATGTGAATCAGAGATAATTGCAATGTAGTCATGACAGAACCTGTAGCAATTGTTCAGTGTATCACAAGTATTGGGAGAGACAGAATGATATTAGAGTAGCCTTGTGTAACAGTACTGTGAAGAAGTAGGAGAAGAACAAGAAAGGCAGTTCAGAGCCTTTTGTGATCAAAATCTCCTTAGAGAAATATAGTGAAAGAATAGTAAGGTCCATTAAAGACCTCCACAATCAGACTTGGAGACAGTTATTAATACTGTCTTAATGCTATTGTAAATTCTGTCAAAAAAGTTTCCATAAATTTCAAGGAAAAGAGTAAGGAAATGTGTAGTAGGCAAATGTTACTTGGAGAGGATTATGGCGTTTCAGGAATTCAGCCCAAATAAGAACTAGGAATCTCCCACTTCAGCCATCCTCCCTTTACAATCTCTTCACAAAACAAGAGATATTCTCTTTGACAGCCATATTATTAAAACAATGCTATAAGAGATTCACAAGAACATCTCATTATTTGGAAATACAAAGGAGAAAAATCTGGATCTAATGTTCAATCACAAAGTGATCTCAACTCTGTAATATAATACACCTGTGAGAGGTTAAATCAAGAGAGATATTTTAGAAGTATCAGTAAGGCCTCAACTGGAATAACATAAACAATTCCACCCAAGGAAAATAAATTCAATGTGCATTAGTAGTATGTCTGAGGAAATTAAAACTTAAAGAAGGAAATCTTGGTTTGTATAACCTCCTGAAATACAGTTTGAGAAGGACTTTATGTTTTTGCCACTGCTTCTCATCACAGAACTAACCAGCAGAAAGGATAAAGAACCAATTTACCTAAAAGTTGATGCTGGCGCAAGAACAAATAATATAAATTGGCCATTAACACACCAAGGTTAGAAATTACAGTATAACTTTCTAGTAAAGAAGGGGGAGAAAGATAATAGAAACAGCAGACGCAAAACCCCACAAGTTAGATTAATCAATATACAAAAAGTTACATAAACCTGGTTGCATGAAGGTGAATTTGATGATCAAGAAGGTTTGTGCTTGTCTGTACACTTGCTTCCCCAGTTCTATCAGTCAGACTTGATCTAACTCAGGTCTATGCTTCAATAGATTAGACCAAGAAAGACGTGTCTGCAGTGTTAGAGGAAGGCGAGGAACCACATGCCTACCCTGCTACAGCCTTAGTTATTTGCACTGTCAGTAGGATCCATTGTGAATTACTGAGTCATGTGAACTAGGGAGTGAAAAAAACAGGCTTGCCAGATGTGCTTTTTTCACATATTTTGACAATTATAGTTCAGCTTAATCATTTATGATAATACTTCATAATGTTCTAGCAAATGCTCTGGAGTATACTTTGTAAAAAATAATGAAGTCTCAAGTAACATGGCAACTCACTCAGCTTTTAAATCTTTGCTGAGAAGGAGGAAGAAACAGCCAGTGTTTTGTGCAGATTACGGAGAATTATTGCAGTAAAATTAGGAACATTTCCATTACTGTATCCCCATCAATTTCTTAAGCATTCACTTCTGTAAGATCACCATGGTCATACAGCAACAAGACACCCACAAATAAAATCAAGTAAGACCATAACTTCACAGCTTTAAAGAAAGTGATGCTATTAAGTAGTAATATGGGTAACAAAAGTAGTAAAAAAGAAACCATAGGGAAGGAAGGGACTAATAATTTCTGTGTCTACATTCAATTCAGTTCTGTAATTCTCATTGAAAGCCAACTGTCAAGTCCTACATAACTTAACTTTCTACTCTCTTCCTTATCATGGCTTCGCTGAACAATTCAGCTGGCTGCAAACTATCATGAAAATGCCTCTTTCACTTTAAAAAAGAAATCATTCTGATAGAAATTTTCCATCTGACTTCTTTATCACAACTTCTGGACAGGGTTGGATAAGAACCAGAAAACTAGTCATGTGATCTGGCAGAGCTCCTTTACAGAACATACAAAGTTGATCTAAGCAGTTAAACATCTTGTGTCGGTAACACTGACACTATCTCAGCTTTGAGAAATGTCAACAATTGAACAGTCTCTGCACTTAATTTCAAGGAAATTAAGGAAGCCTGTGGCATTCACAGAAAATTGCTATTTCCAAACTTCCTTGTTTTGTTGATTGGCAGCAGCTGCCATTATAACATAAGGTGGAAAATAGGAACAACTTGCACAGATCTATCATATGTTTCACATTCTGTAAGTGTTTAGGTGGGAAGGAGTTATTGTTCCAAAGCTTAAAACGAGGTAACAGAGTATTCGCTGCAGATGCAAGTCTGAGGCACTCTCCATTTCATAAAATCAGAATCCTTCCAAATGTTGTGCCAATGGAGAGAGTAAACTGACAAGAAATGTAGATCAATGTTCTTTAAACATTTCAGCTTTTCTGATAAGCAAACATTTCAGTCTGTGTAATATTGTCAAACTACAGCTGCAGAGAATTTTGAAGAGGCTTCTATGTACGCTTTAAATATTCTTGTTCCTTTCTACCAGAAAATGTTCTCAAGAGAGCATAACGCCAACACAATCCTGTTCGCATTGAAGTCAGTTCCCTGTATTGATTGTGGCAGAGAAAATAGGCAAAACCTCAACTAGAGCTTGGAATTTGATGTCATTGCCTGACTAAGGTACTTTGCAAGTTGCACCAGTGGAAACTAAGATAATTTGCCCCTAGATTTGTGCATGAAAAACAACTGACACTGTGGACAGAGAGGATTTGGCAAAGCAGGTAGAAGGCTACAGGCATTACACTGCCATTAAATTAGCATTTAATCTCCCTTTCACAAAATGCAGCATTTTCAGTAGAAATGTGATCTTTGCAAGATACCAGACTCTGGAATCTGTCAAATAATCAAAAAGCTGATTTTCTGTCACAGAAATGTCTCTCCATTAAATAAGACTTTTTGAATGGGACACACAGAGAAATTACAGGAAGGTATAAGAACTTCTTTGCTTACTGGAAAAAATATTACAAAGAGCTCACACCAGAGAGGCAAAGAGTCTCTAATATTAAGATTTTATATACACATGAAGAGTTCTATATAAAATTGAGAACCCATCATTAAAACTGAGTCCAAGAAGACTGAAGACATAAAGAGAATAATACACTTAAGTCCTGATGGTGTCAGGAAACTTTGTCCTGTATAATGTTAGAGGAATAACAATTGGTACGCTTAGGTCCTTGTTCTGCATGAGCAAAAACTAATACACAAATTTGAAAGACAAGAAGCAACTTTGTGAATGAGTTCTATTTTGTAGTGTTCTTTCCAAGCTCTCAAATTGCTCTCCTTCCATTGCTCAAAGTTAAGAAAACAAGAAAATATTCTGGAAAAATAAATGATGATTCATTATCTACTTCAATTATTTCCTTTTTACTTTTGTAATAAAATCCTAGAATAACGAACAAAAAGTCTGTCTTGGGTTGGTATGAAAACATCCAAGCCAATACTTCTGGATGCAACAGTAACAACTGTTCACATTCCAATATGCTCTACTTAATAGATCTGTCTTGATGGCAAAAATTAATGTGTATGCTTGTGAGACACCAAGTAGGGGTGTTCTCCAGATGGCAGAAACATCCTATACTTTGGAGATAAAACACAAGAAAACAGCAAGAATTTTATTAAACTTGCTATAAGCCAGAAAACAGTAACAGGGCTTGCTAATCACTTTGTAATGCCTATCAATATTTTGGCTATGGCTTTCTCAAATAAATAATTATCTCAGATATTTCAACGTTTCTCTGTACAATAGCCAAGATTCGTCATAGAAGGTAAAGGCAGGAATAACAGTAGCAACTGGAAAACTGAATTTTCATGTCATAATTCAAAGAGATTGAGCTCTGCAGGTTTCACAAAGACTTCAAGGGAATTGAAGTTACAGCATTTGAGCTCATTACAAGAGCTCAAAATTGAAGAAGATCAGAAATGCCAAGAAAAACAAAAGATATGTCTAGCATTTTCCAGAAAATCAACTCGTGTCTATGATTTTACATCAGCATATAAAATGATAATAACAACAGAGTCAAACATCTTTACATCAAGTTGGTTCTAAAAACTGACATTAAAATATTGTGTTCGTATGCTTTTCTGAAAGGTAGTAGTGCCTCCGTATGGATTTAAAAGCTCAACTATGCAGCCTTCCAGCCTTATGGAGCAACAAATATAGCAATACTACTTTAAAGGAACCCAACACATAGAAAATCCGATAACTATTTAATGCCCTTATTTTAATAATCTTACAGATGACCATCTTGTCCCTTTTGATACACTAGACGGCTGTTTTGCACTTCCCTTCTCTTATGCTTTTCTCTCCGATTATCAGTTTTACAGGCAACCCCAGTTTCCTTCACACCCTTCAGCTACTCTAGGCTATGGGAGCATCAAGGCTGAGTGGCTTCTCTTGCAAATTTCCAGACTTAATTTTACAACTGAAAAAATAGATACCTATAGAAAAGCTGTGAAGAAAACTTTAGCTCAATACCCGAACATGCTAATGTTTTGTGTACATGTTTAACTGAACAGTAATATTTCAGAGAGATGTACAATGAACACAGATGTATGACTAAGTCAATACCAAAGGCTCGTTAATGAAATAGACCACTTAAGTTGACCACTACGTTCTTCTCGCCCCCTGTTGTGTAACAGCATTCCTAGGACACCTTTATTCTCCACAGGTTGCCATGGAAAGCAGTGGAGGAAGGCAGCATGTATAGCAAGGTATAAAATGATACAGGCTTATCCGATAGTTCAACACAAGGAAAAAAAAGGGCTCTGAAGTCTTAACTTGTATTGATTCAGCTCTTCATACAACAGTAGAAGCAAAAATCTCTCTTCCTTTCTGGACAAAAATTAAATAAATAAAAATCAAGCAATATTAAAGCATAGAGTTTTTTTGTTCAAGATGGTATTTACTTCTCTACAGGATTAAGGCGGCACATATTCTCAGGGAGCAGAGAGGATAACCTGGATTAAGTTTGTTGTTTCTCCTAGTGAGAAATAACTTTGTCAAGTACTTTCGAAGTAACTGAGCCATCCAGAAAGTCTACTTGAATTTGGGAAGTAGAGAAAAGTGGTAGTAAAGAAAAAGGCTTCGAAAATAAACATACCATCAAGAAAAATAATGTACTGAATGGTTATATGGCAAATACTTATTGGCATATATCTGACTTCCTCTGCAAAAACACACTAGAGGCTTATAGATGGCTAGAAGGGAAAATAACATGCAGCAGAACAGTAAGAGATACTGAAGGAAGGGTATATAATAAAGAGTTTTAAACAGTAAGACAGTGACCACTGCTTGCTTGAAACTTAGCTCCTACATTAGCAATGTTAAAGATTTCAAGTAATGAGACATTTTGTTCCACTAATTCAGAGATTATTGAGAACTGACTCTCCATGATATCACAATTCCTTACATCATCAAAGGTTGTTCTTTAGGAAATGTTTGAGTGTCTCACACCTAGCTAGGAACAGAAGGCTTTTACCCAACCTGCTGAAGGAGGAAACAATGACATAATCTGATATTAGAGTGACAACACAGAAAGTGAACAAAGTTTTTTACAGGGCTAGTCCAGAATGGACATGATGTAAGCAAACTAGTTTGCAATTGCACTAGCAAATCCACTGACATGTAACACAGAAGAAAGAAATCAAACCCTTCTGAAAAAATTTAAGTTTCTGGAAGCACTGATGGACCCACGTGCTCTGCAGGTAGCATGGAGAACTTGCCAAAAAGAGGTGCAATCCATTGTTTGTTCAGTACGCATCCTTTATACACTGAAGAATATGCAGTAAACACAAAAACAATCCCCACATGTTCAGAGAGCTAACTGTCTGGTACAGAAGACGGACACAAAGGTCTGTCTCCAAGAAGATTATTTGCTCATGCGAATATTCTAGTAAGACACAGTCAGAGATCTTTGAGACACTGAGAGGATGAAGCGGCCACAGAAAATATCATATTCTTGAGAAAAGTAGCTCACTTACATAACTCGATGCCTGCAAATTTTTTAGCAACTTGTCCATTTCAGTGAATCACAGAAGGAAGAAATAGATAAATACTAAAAAATAATAAAAAACTTACATTTCTTTTTTGATGCAAAAGTGAAAATAACTAGTAAACCTACACATTTGTTGTATTTTTAGAAAGGTGACAAGTGTCTTGGAACTACAACAGCATTTAGGTAATGAGAAGTACCCCATAGTGACAGTTACTGACTCCCTCCCTCCCTGAAAAATGGACAAATCTGTTACCAAGGATGTTCTGGTTTTCCTATAGAAAGGCAAACTAAACACAGCAGCAGACAACAGTAATAGCACAAGCAGCACTAACTTCCCCACTGCTGAGCACCCTTGAGAAACTATTAATTAGTTAGAAAGTTTAAATAGGCATCTTCCACTGGATTCTTTATGAAACCATGTTATTCATCTCAATTGAGTGGAACCCCACAGAACGGCTGTGGGGAGTTCAGAATAACACCTAGTTTTTCAGAAGACTCATTCTTATTTCACTGCTTTCTGTTCTTTTGTTAATTGCCTAATTCCACCTTTTCTTGACTGTACAGCCCTTGGGAAGTAAAGGCCACTTAGCTATTTATTCACACAACCAAAGGGGCTTTGGAAAAAAAAAAAAAAAGTGTTCTCATTTTCAGATGCCTGACAAATGAGACCAATTCATTAGTAATTAAAAAGTATTGTTTTTTAATAGCTCATCCTATTGGCATACTGGAAGGCAGAAGGAAGAAAATAGAATACCTTTGGAGAATGAGGTTGTCAAATGTACATATGTTTACTCACATGAGAAAGGTGAAATTTTCACATGGTTCATCCTTTCTGTTTCTCCGTCCTGCCAACTTCATCTGTAATGACTGATTAAACCTCTCAAAGCACTCTCATGGGACTATCATTTCATGTCTGATGATAGCCAGAAGAATAATTCAATTTGCATCTGAAAACTCAGAGTACCCAAGTGCTTATCATCTGAATATTACCTCTGTGGCTGTAAAGAGAGATATAGGCGCAGGTTACGTTGTTCATATCAGGTTTCAAAGAGGAAACTGGCACTCACTTATTTTAATACAGTACTTGCATTCTCACTTTCAACGTAAAGAACTATCTTAATATTACACCTATATGAAAAAAAACATCTGTTGCAGGATACTTCACCCTACTGACTTCCAGTATAATTCCTGTTACTGCCCATGAAATCACAGAAGCACTTTTAACCCCCACCTCCTGGACTTGATTTGGTTTAGGGGTTGGGTTACTTTGGCTAGGTTTTTTTTTAAGTAATTACTTCTTTCACAGCTATAAAAGAAAGCTAGAAAAGTTTTAACTCTACAGCAAATAACATGCTTCCAAAATTGAAACAGATTTTGTTAAAAAAATAACACATTGATCTTATTATTATCATCTGCAGTTGGGTTATTCTGCATTTCATTTGATTTGAGTTCAAAATAGTTGACTTCATCCTCAGTCCTTCTTCTCATATCCAATATTTTTCTATCACAGAATGTACTTCACTGTTGTTTAATTTGGATTTCCTGTGCTGCTTTTTTTCCTAATATTATGCTTTCAGATTTCTTTTTTTAATGTAGCATTCTTATATTGACTGATTGATGCAAGAATTAAAGAATGTCAGATATTCCAAGAAAAAGAAAATCAGAAAGTTTCAGTCTTAACTGGAAATAGAAGTGATTGTATTAGGCTACAGTCAAAAAGAATTCCATTTGGGTAGTACTATTTAAAACTTATCAAAAAAGGTATTTGGATATTAAACGATTTTCAGCCTTCTGAGTATACCACTCGGAAGTCTTTGTTAGCACTATCGGTTACCTAGCTAAAGATTTCCAGTAACTGATGCCCAGCTTATTAACATCTTGCAGAGATTCAGGCTTCCGGTTTAGTAGTTATCTTTCTTTTTCCTCCTGAAATAGGAGGAAATAAATACTATCTCCAAATATTTAAATAAATAATTTAAGTTGCATACTTTCACCCATCCTTTCACACAAAATGCTCAGAACTGGACATTTGCCCAGGTGTCTGAGAGGCATTCATCCAGCCCAGCAGTGTCCCTGACATTTTACCTCCTACTCACACTATTTACTTTGTTCCCTTCGAGCTACCCTGGGACTCTGATGACCACAATGGCCTTGGGCTCTCTCACCCAGGACTTGTTCAATCACTCAGCCAATAACATAGCTGATTAAAAGCAATGGTCTTTTTATAATCTTGATCTCCACAACTTCCTAACCCTGCATAATAGACCAGAACACATGAAGGTATTTCATCAACTTTAAGGCATGAGTCACTTTAAGGTTCATTAAAAACATATATTCTCCTGTGCTTTAAGCATAAAGTCTCTGACTCTCAAATGTATTAACAAGATGAAAGCCAGCAAAAACTATATATTCGAGTCTGTTGAGTTTTCCAGGTTTAGGACTGACTTTGCTGATGTGTAAATGCCTAACGCAATGTAATATTTAGTAAAAATATCTAATTGTCTCAAAGACATGGATACACCACTCAGTGTAACAAAATACATTTAAACTTGAATATTTACTGCAATATGAGTTCTTAAAAACAGTTACATATATCCACATCATTACAGCGCCTCAGTTCAACTGCAAGAAAGACAAGTTTCAGCAATAGCTTAGAAGAAACCTACTGAACATGAATAAGTAACTTAAATAGCATGAAGGAACATTTATATTTAATCGCAAGCACCAATTGGAAACACATTTGTGTCACGATATTGGCTCTGGACGGGATTATTATTGATAATTTTGCCAGTAGTACACAAATAGAATAACCTTCAATTATGGTGCTAAGTTCATTATTAACCATGCAAATATAAACTCAACAAAATCTGGTTTTTAAATTATTAATTAGTAAATGACAACATAAGTGGATTTGTATTGAGTATACACCCCTGGAATCAATGAAGCTGTTTTACATGAAAGAAACTGTTATATTATCTTAAACACCTTAATATTGTCAGGAGAGTTGCATCAACATTAATCCCAGGCAGAGAGATGTTAAAAAATACAGCTTTTATTGGGTACAAGTCTCATTAATGTTTTTGCAAGATAAGCATCCAAGATCACTTGGTTTTGGTCTTTGCTGAATTCTTCTCAGCTAAATTATTTCAGTAATGACCTAAGGCACTTCTAGGACAGAGGTCTGTGAACAACGGGCAACTACCTTGAGTACAAGTGCTGGCTGGGCAAAGAGGATGTTATCACAGTAAGTTTAAAAGTTTCAATCATTAGGGTCTGATCTTGAAATTGGCTTCATTTTTAGGGAGATGGGGTCAGTAGATGCTGCTTATTTGTGTGTAACAAGCTTAGATGTCAAGTACTGAAGACACTATGGCAATCCAACATTGATCAATTCTGCTGAAATAAATTGCTGTTTGACTGGTCTTGGGGACTTGAATATTTAAAAGGAGTGAAACACTTAAGAACAATCACATTCCCCAAAAACAGTTGGCCTCAAGCATTGCCTAAGCACAGAATCATTAAAGAGGGCTGTACTGCATTAGAAACAGCAGTGTTTTTGCTCTCCAAATCAGATGATGATCTGTATGTCAAGACAAGCTGAGAGGAATTTGTATTGTATAATCACTTCCTCCAGTACGGTCTGGAACATCTTAAAAGTAAATCATGTTCTGACTCAGCATCTAAGCTATTTCCTAAAAAATACATCAAGCTGAATGAAGTATTGCTCTGTTGCCATATGTTCCCTCCTTTTCTTATCATGCCCAGAAACACAAAAACAGATTAGTAACATGGGAGCTGTCATACACAGGTGCAAAATAGAAATGTGGTTATGAAATAACCATCAGGCCCACTTTAGCTGTGCGACCGCTTATGAAAATAAAAGGCATATGAAAGATGCTGCAAAGCAAGCGATGGAGCCTTGCAGCAGAGTCGGGGCTAAAACAAGAATTCCAATGCAATTTCAGAGAACCACAATCTACCCCAAAATTACTTAAAATGTAGTTTTTGGTAACGGAGATTTTACTCTTCCTATTACAAATCACATCAAAGTAAAATAAAAGCTTCCAAATGCTTTTTCCAGATTCCAAAGGATTATTTAATAGGAGGAAGCAGTTTTGCATCATTTCAGTTACAGCTGACATAAACTAATTCATCAGAAATGGCAACAGGATCTTCCTGGGGAAAAGCCTGTTACCTTTGGAGAATACTTCCCATCAGCACAACAAAATCCCAGATGTGGGACATTCAAATACTGTCTATTATCTGGGGCAAATAGCAAATTTATTCATAGATTCTCCGTGCCTTTGTTAACTGAACACAAAACTCCTTCTCCACTCAGACCTCAAATTTCTTGTGTCTACTGCATATTCTTCTGGTTGTTGTTTTGAATATATTTATTATTCTGAATAGTTACATTTTTATATTCACTAATTGCACTAGATGAATCTTGTGATCAGAAACAAAGCTTTTGGGAGGGATTAACAGAACGGAATAATCTTCAGAATCAGTTAGTATGCTCAAATCTTCCTACATACAGACAAATGGTTTTTTGGATACAAAATAGCAAACCTAATGTTTTCATCTTCACTGTTGATACAGGGGCTTTGATAAATATGAAAAGGTAGCAACTATTTTGGTCTTTGTGGAATTTAGCTTTCTTATTGTCTCTAAAGTACAACAGTTTGAATTGGCATATAAAATAATTCATTAGTGTTGGTTCCAGCCTTATGGCTGGATGATGGAAATTTATTAATGAATTAAAAGGATTAAAATGAAAATTTATACAGAAAAAAATAAAAGGACGACAAAACCCATTGTTAGTGATGGCTCTTAAATGATTCATAATTCAATTAGTATAGATCACAAGTGTGTTAATTTGCTAAAGAGAGCTCTCCAGGCCATAAAAATATTTATATAGTGATTAGAAAAGCAAATAAAATCCATAAATAGCAATCATTTAAATTGTAACTGAAAATTTATTAGCTTTTAAAGTATAAAATTGGAAGTGTCAGAAGAATCTCTTGAAGAAACATTTCCAGTCAAAAAAAAAAAAAAACTACAACCCAAACCAACCTGAGATTTCAGTTATTAAAATGCCCTAATTGCAGCTTATTATTCTCAAATATCTTTGCTGTGCATTCCATAAAGTAAATGTCCTGCTTTATCATTTGACTCCTAACACTCCCAATTCAGTCCCTAGACTCTGCTGTGGTCACAGGCAATTGTTTAATTTTTTTCTTTCCTCAGTTTTCCCCCGTTTCTAATACAGAGGTTCAGGATCAACCACAAATGTCCTTGCCTTTCAGTGCAGCAGCCACTCCGCCGCAGTAAGCTGCTAGGAAGGGAAATGCAGAATACCGTCTTCAAATAAGGCACGCAGGCAGGGAAATGGCATTGGCTTGTTCATTCTCATAATGTAAATCAAAGAAACAATTAGAAATATTAAGTATTTTATCCCATATTCAATGTTCTTTCTGATCTAAGGGATTACAAACTGATGGACACTGCAGACATTTCTTAAAGTATCCTATAATACCTAACGACAACAAAGAATGAAGGTCTCCTCCTTAACATGAGCTGCTCTGGCACGACTGCATTCTCCAGGGCAAGTACCAATTCAAAAGAAAATGAATCACCTACTGAGTTACTAATACCTTTTCCAGCTGCAATAGGATTAAATTCAGAGGTTTTCCCAAACATATGGGATCAGCAAGGGCTGTATTACACTGGGAGAGGGAATTGCTGCCATAGTCCATTAGTCCTATGCTGGAGGACGCTGAAATGTAGCAAGCACTGAGAATAATATCTTGAAACAGTGCTGTAAAAAAACTAGGTGCTGTCTTAATGTCATTAGTCCTGCACGTGGCCACTGGTCGATTAACGTAAATGTGCATGGTTTCATAGAACACGAAGGAGTAATTTCATACAGAGCTCTCTCAGTGGACTCAGAAGATATCTCGAAGTTGTTTCTGCTGGTCTAATGGAAAAACATAGCAAAAATAGTGTCTGATCCCCAGGCATTTGAATAAACCAGGTTAAACTGGAAACTACAGAAATACAATCTATCACAGTCAGCCTAACACTGGGGTGAGGCTTTGACCATGTTAACGTCTACGTAAACTTAAACTAGAGGATTAGAGCACAGGTTGTGTAATACGTATCTTAGTCTTTTTTGTATTTATTTCTTCTTAGACAATGTCCAGTAATGAAAAATGAATAATACTTCGCTTTGCACAAGTACCTCTGTTCTATATTGATCACAAATTGTGAAGAGAAATCTGCTAAAGAGGCAAAACAAGTAACTGGAATTGAACCCTTTGCAATAGAACAAAGTAACAGGGAGCCAAACTAACCTCAAAAAATCATGAGATCCCATGCTGAGTGGAGAAAAAATACAAACTCATCACAAACTGCACATGCAAAGAAACTAAACAACACGTCAAAGGAATGACTTGACCTAAAGGAGAGTGTCTGAGTGGAAAAGTACCACCGAGACCAAATTCCATTTCTACTACACATCATAACTACTTTTAAAGCCAACATCCTTGGGAGAAGCAACCCCCAGTAACTCCAAAACCAGAATTGCCTTAGCATTACAAGTTGAATGTAGCCATTGGCTTTTTATCAGCACAAGCTAATGACAGCTTAAGAAAAGTTAATTTTTCTCATTCTGTTAAAAGTTTTATTAAATTACATACAGAATAAATTCTTTCTAAGGAAAGAGATGGGACCTCTATTGTTCCTTCAGAGGAGTATTCTAATCCCTGTGTGAGTGTGGCAAATTATGTCCTCTTGCACTCTTGTATCAAATGTAAAGGGTAAGAGTTTCATTAAGAAATTGTAAGGAATCACATTTTTATCTATCAAAATTCTAAGCTGACAGTGTCATTAACCTATTCAGATTCAGCAGTAACTGGTAAGTAATAATATACAGTACTGCAAAATAGGAGAAGGTCTACAGAATGATACAGTTCGTATTGAGGATCCAAAGTCCACAATACCTGTATTGTTGAAAATTGATCTGATTAACACAGAGTAATCTGAATCCAAGGACAATGCTCCTATTAACACGTAAATGCTCTCCTGGAATGTATCTACTCATCAAAAAAAATTCCAGTTGGCATGCTCCAAGACTACTTCTTGATGCATATGAAAGCACTATAACCTGGGGACAATTAGGACACTTATTTCAAATATATACTCCTGATCCAAATCAAAATGCTAACGTAAAGTCACTCCAAAGAGCTCTCAATATATCGAGTTGCTCTAGAAATCTGACTCTCATTACAATTACAATGTTATTTTGAAATGTTTAGCCTCAACCATCCACTAACTATGGCTTTCATAGAGGGCTGGAAATTACACCAGTTAGATAATGAAAATAAAAATTAAGTAAAAATCTTTTAGAGAGTTAGGTTGAGACAGACCAGAATTTATAAGCAAATGATTAGAAATGATTAAACAATGGAGCTTAGCTTTAAATGGTGTGAAATTACTTCAGTACCAGTGGAACTTCATTACTTTTTCTGTTTGCATATAATGGATTTTTAAGAGTAGAGCTTTTCAAGAGAGAAATTATGAGACATTAAAATATGTGATTAACTAGTCGAGAATCAAAGTAAACAACAGCCTTTTTAATATACTAGTATCCATATAACTCAGGAGAATAACTGAGCAAAATGAAAACTGAACAAAGCTAGAAATGCTTTGTAAATATTACAGTATAGGCTTCAGCCAAAATATTGTCAACTAGTACAAATTACACATTGCCATAATTGCATTAGATGACATAAAATTATTATAAATTAACAGTTTGTAGCACAAAGACTACATTATATATTTTTACTAGGTAGCGGCACAAGCATATAAAACGATGTACTGTGAAATAGTATAAAAGTGATTAAACTGATCTAAACTTTGTATACAACACACACTAATTACAGGTTCATATTTCACAAGGTTTCAAGTCAATGCATGTGTTATTAAGCAAGATTTTTGGAAGCAGGGAGAAAGACATTGAGGCCTAACATTCCATTTCTGTATCAGTGTAAGAACTTCTTTTTAAAATAAAGCCATGTGTATGCATTGGAATCCTAGGCAAAAGGATTCTGAAACAAAAGTTTAAAGAGAATTAGGAATGAAGGATGACTTCGTAATGACAAAGCCCTCTGATATGCTGCAAAGAGGTTGCAAAATTTGTCTTTCATGTCACCTGGCACAGGAAAAGGTTACAAAAATCAATATACGTTTAGTTTGATAGGAATAGGTAACCTTCAACTGCATGAGTAGCCTTGCATTTCCTTTTTATTCCTTCTAACAGAAAATAAAGTGTGATGTAGTCCAAAAAAAGCAGAAAATAATAGCCCCTTAATAAAACATGAAAAAAGTTTAGCAGAAGCTCAGAGTAGATTGTATACATTCTTGTAACATAGGACAGAATTGCTTCATCATTGTCTGGATACCTGTTTCTGACTCTCAATATCATTTTAATTAAGTGATTCTTTCAGAAGTATAACCTCAAAAAATTTTCATAAAAGTTTTTTACGGTTTCAGATTTGTGTGATAACCCCCACTGTTCCCTAAATACAAGGATTTGACATCTATTTTGGACTAAAGATATTCTTTATTTTGTAAGCACACATTATAAATGCTATACCAGATTTTCTGTTAGTGCAATAAATTGTATCTTATCTGTATCTGTGTAAGTGTGACTATTTATCTTTAGGCTGTATGAAGCATATTATTGTTTAATACATTTAGCAAATAGTTTTCATTGACTTTATAGATGGATTTGATCACTGCTGTCAAATGCCTTGTAAACAGTAGTTCCATTCTATGTTTTATTTCTTTAGAGACATGCCAATATCCTACTGCAGAGGCTCATATGGTGACCATAAGCAAAAGTTCTGTGTACCGTTTAAATATCGGAGAACATTTGCATACAACTCTGCTTACAGAGATTAAATTGATCTCAGGTTTAGAAACCAGTTTTTAAACTTAGTTTTCTTTAGTTCGTTGTCACTTGTGCAAACGAAGCAGGACCAGAAGGATGCTCTAGAGGTGACTTAAAAACTGTTTCACATATCAAATATTTGTCCAGGAGAGTTATATTTAGGAATGATTTGACTTGTATTTCCCATTTATCTCAGCTGACAGTGACTTGTAAGAAAGGCTTTACATCAAGAAAGGTGCTACTTTCATTTAGAGTATCTCTGCATTTTAGCAATGCTTGACAACATATTTTGGATCAAGATGATAGAAAACTCTACCCCATACTTGTTTATTTTACAATGTAAGAGGACCTTAATCTATCCTCTAGTTGTAAATATTCACCATTTCCGAAGTCAACCTCAGTTCTAAAGATAACTTTGCTTTGGCTGAATTCACTTAGAATGACTATAGTTCAGTCTCCAATTGTCTATTCGAGATATTATTAATACAACTTTGATTTATAACATATAAATAAATCTTTTATATATCAGCTGGTGATCTAACAGACACTATCTTGCAAAGAAAACCTGTCTTCCCAAAGGAGCACTTCCACAGTCACAGTTGCTGTTAATTTAAGAAACAAATATGTCTATGGCTTGCTGTTTCTTTCCTGCTTCCATCTAGTTTACTAAAGACCAAAACTCATCTTGCATGCATAGTATATCTGTACGCCAAGAACTTGCCCTGCACAGATTTTGCAATGTACCATATCTGTAATAGTATATACCTGTAAAAACCAACAGTGGGAGGTGTCTATGCACACTTTGATCGGATTCATGTGGTTCATAGATTAATAAAAAGCACAAAGAGTTAAATGTAAATTATGCAGAAAGCTTTGAAGCACTGCAACCTTCTGTTGCAGCTCTTGTCAGTATCACCCATGCCCAAAAAGGTTTTGCTTCAACTCGGCCAAGCATCAAATCTATTCTCACAGATAACAAATTAACAGTAATAGTAGATGACGTATATCAAGTCATAATCAGCAAAACCAGAGTTAAGTGGTCAGCTATATCCTGTCTCTTCTCATGTGACATAATTCCAGTTTAAAGAGCATTTTCGCATAATCTTTTTCCACTGATAAACAACATTAGGCAATTCATCTAAAGAAACATGATGGATAGAATACTGATTTCACACCTGTAAGAAAGGAAAATTGCTAGCTCATTTTCATGGAACACATTTTCATTTTTTTTTTTTTTTTTTTGTGGTGAAGAATTAGTGGCAGAAAACAGTATAGGGAACTGAAGATCAGATTACACAGCTCCTACTATACATGAATGCAAACAAGTCTCTGAAGTTTTGTGTCCAGCCACGATCATAATTTACAGAACACAGCTACAGGAAAAAAAAAAAAAAAACCACACAGAAAACCTTTTTCCATTTCAACTCAAACTCCATTTTTTAAGATGCTCACACTTTTCTAGGTCATCTTTTCTGTTGCAATAGTAACTTAAAAATCATATGCTTAAAAAAAATAGTACCTAAGACTCAAGTTTTACACTTTTATTTTACCAAATACTTCTAAAAAAGACCACAGGCAGAGTACATTCAAAAGTACTCGCCTCCCTGCATTTTTTATTCCTTCCAAAAGGTACTCATGCTGAAATGCAAAGACAAGATTTCCTTCCAACTGAGGATATATGCTCTATTCTGACCATTTAAAAACCACTCAAAGTTCAGACTTGTTATTGCTGCATTCCAGCTCTTGTCCATCCATAATATTGGGGAGATTAGATGGGATTTTCCATGGGATGACAGTTTCTACAAGCAGGCTTTAGCGAGCAAATCCAGTCTCCAGGTCCTGTGATTTACTTAGTCTAGAGAGCTTAGTACTCTTGGAACTGGCATCACAAGCACTTCTCAGTTAATTTCTCTGAACCAGTAGGATAATTTACACCTGTGAAATGTCAAGAAGAAAGAAGAGAGGAAACCCACCCAACACTTAAACAAAGGATGATTTCTGTGCGAGAGTCCTAATACTGGCTGGTGAAGTACAGCTAGCAATCTTACACACTAACTGACAAAAACAAAAACATGAGGAGCTGAAATCGAAAGGATACTGGGAAGTTCTCTATCCTGCAAAAACTCTTAGCTACCATTTTCTTTTTATGACATTTTCTTAGTGTTTGATTTATTTTCTAATGACAGTGTAATGCACATTGACACCTTTTCGTTTCCACATCATCAAAAGTTCTCCAAGGACCCGCAATGAAATCTCAGTGCTATAACCACCATGGTATCAAATTAGCATCGTAACGAATTCTCAATGGACTTGCACCCCTATGTGTTTTCCATATTCTAATCTCATAGCATAATAGCACCATAACTGAGTCCCTACAGATTCTTACCACAATCATTATGAAACAGTTAACATCACTGATACGCTACATTAAACTGAACGGAAGGTAAAAAGCATTGTAAAAGAACAGATTTGGAGAGTAATCACTAGATAAAATTATAATATCTGATTTTTTTTTCCATGATATTCCCAAAGACTTCATTCTCTGAAAAACTACATGGCAATCCCCAAAATAATTCTTAATGTGGAAAATATTCAGCTGGTAAAGTTTCAAGCCATGCAGCATAAAAACATATTCTCTGTAAACTAAACCAGTGTCAAGTAAATGAACAGCTGGAACTTTCAGCATAACCTTGTGAACATATACACACTAGTATATATTTACATACAAACAACAGCCACTTAGTAGATTTTAGGATAAAACCATTTGACGCAGAGGACCAGAATCAGTACTATGAGCAGCACAGAGTTGGAAGCAAATGCTTATAATAATGACAAAAGGAAAAAAGAAAATCACCTTAACTTCTCCTTTTATATAGCTCTTGTCTAATAAGAGGCACCAACATATTCGGCATCTGAATTAGAGGTGCTGAGCACCAAACACTCACCATTCTTGGAGGTATTTAACAGACATGTAGATGCGGCACTTCGGGACATAGTTAAGAGGTGGACTGGGTAGTGATAGTTTTACAGTTAAACTTTATGATCTTCAAGGTCTTTTTCCAACATAAGTGATTTTATGATTCCAATAACTTCTTCTAAAAGCAGCTACAAACAAGCAGATGTCCAAAGAAATCTCACTCTTCATTAGGGTGACTAATTCAATAGTGGTGTCACTTCAAAGCTAAACAAACTTACCTGTTTGTCCAAATTATATACAATATTCAGAGTGAGGGGAGGGGAGAAATCTGTGTTTCAACTAGTATTTATTAAACGGAGAAAAGACATTTTTAGAATTAGAACTAGTTTTAGTATTAGAACTCTTTTGCAGCTTGTGATGACAAAATTACTGATGTCAGTAACGTGATGTGAGCTGCTGTATCAAACAAGATGAGTGAAAAGCTCTGCACTGGCAAGAAACTGATAAATCTCTAGAACTCCATTTTACTGTAAATTTTTTTTTTTTACTGCTGGTGACTATACACATATCAGGGTGAATTATATCCCAAATATTTTTTCTCTTAATGTAAAAGAACACTCAATAAAATAGCTAAGTAAGGTCTGCCCCAAAAAAACACTCCAACAGAAATGGAATAGCAGAGCTCATGACTTCCGATAAGGAGCGCACAACAGATTTTACTGCCAAATGCAAATTACTTGAGATAAGATTCATTCCGTCTCTAGGGGAAAAAAAAAAATACACTTTTTTGCAGTCCTCAGTTGTGATTCCCATTTGAAATAACTGTCTGCATTTTTACCTCCCAGTAGAGGTATGTCACATACAGCACCGAAGAGAGGCTGCACATCTTTTCTATAGCATAGCAAAAAATATGGAGAGAAATCCCAGGGGAACAGCTGAAGTAATTTTCATGGAGAAGTAGGAAGACCAATAAGACACAGTATCATAAATTCTCATGAAAATCCTCCATCTCCATCTCCCTTCTCTCTAGCAGTGGATTAATTACTTAAGTCTATCATCTAACAGTCTGGAGGAAGAAAAATGACAAAACTTTGATGGTACTTACATGAGGAACAGGACAGAGTATAATAATTAAAAATAAATTACCAAGTTGGTCATGACAGAGTGTTACTCAGGGAAAGGTTGAGTCACTAAAAAAAAAAGCTCTATTATTATTATTAGCTCAAGTACTACATGAGTTACAGTGGCAACAGACAGCATTAACGACAACTTGCTGTAAGAAAGAACATTGACAGTCTTTTTGCTGTGAAGACTCCTGTATAAAAGGCTTTTGCAAATATATTTCAAACATATATCTGTGTTGAGAGCTTAGATAGCAAGTTAAGAATAGATGAAAGTGGTATACAGCTTATATCTGTAGAATATAGTCCTAGAATAGCTAATAGTGGAAAGATGAAAGGATGAAGTAAATTCAACCAGTTGATAAAGTTCAGCCTTCCTTTTGTAGGCACAATGTGACCTACTTGGGCCAGGCTGTGGAATTACTCATCAAATAATCAGGAAACAGGCTGCTGTTGAAGGTCTAAAGAACAATGGTGTTCAGAGTACTGATGCAAAAGCAAGGCTGTCGTCTGCACTGACTTGAAACTTCTTCAGGCATCTTGATCAAAAAAGGGACATTGAGCTTCCTTAATCTTTCTTCCAGTCTTACTACTTTCACATGGTTAACCTAAATTAATTCCATAAACTGTGCGTAGTTTCATTATAACCTACAATGCCTTGAAAAAAAGGTTAAATTAAATTTATGATATTTAGACAACGAACATTTCTGCTATTTTTCTTTGTTTAAAAAACACTTTAAAAATACTTCCCCTTTAGCTTCCAAACTACAAAATATATCAGAAGTAAACTTTCTAAGCTTTTGGGTTTCTCATATTCAAAAAGCTATAGATCTTCCAAAGATCTCTGGCTGAACACAGAATTGATCTACAGCTATTTCCGTCCACTTTGCCATGAGATGCCACTTAGGAGTCTCTAATGTGAAAATACTCCATAAATAACAGTAGCATGGTTATATGAGAAACCTTGAAGTAAAATAATCTCCAAGTGCAATAAAAGCTTTGGCGATATATTCACTTTCTTCTCCAAAAGAGTTTCTTCTAATCAACAGAAAGAATTGCTTTGCTATAGGTGATGTCAGTTTGAAATTTAAAATACTTTTAAAAAATAATTTTGATAAACAGATTAATGACTTATTTTCAGTTTTGTAAAGACAAATTTACAAAGTGTGACGGAATGATAATTTGAAATTACTTTCCTGATTTTTGTTCTTTCGGTGCTGTTGGGGTTCCATTTGCAGTCTTACAGTAGTGATTTTAATCTTAGCTTTATTATTACAAGAACAAAACATCCCTCAACAACAAAGGAGGAGGATACATATGGGCCATTGATGCCTAGTTAGAAACTCATTTGGCAGCTCCTTTGTGAGTGTGCTGGCAATAAATTGACCGTTTTAGTTTGGCTGTTTATCTTATAGATACAAACAATCCTAATGATGGGGAATAAAAAGTCACTTCTATGACCATCAAAAACCTGAAGTGTTACTAGAAGTTATTAGTAGTCTAGCAAAGGCACAAAAAAGAAAAAAAAAAAGAAAAAAATATCTGGCAATGCCTTGCCAGTGTTCCCTTGAAGGCAAAAATTACCATTATGTTCTTCTATTACTCAGTGAAATCATTCCCTCTGAAAGCATGTGATAACTATTTGTAGCTACAGAACACCGTCTGCTTCAATTCTAATTTAGCATGTGGCTTACCTAGCCTCCACATCATTAGCGCTTACATAGATAACATTCCATATAAAAAGCAAACTGGTTCCTCAAAAACACTGCAGGGAAATTGCTGTGCAAGTGCCAGCTGAAGACAAAGGCAATATTGTGCTACTCACAGAGATTTTCACCAGCGTACAGCACACGAGGTGAAGGCACATTTTTGTATCTTACCTACATGCTTCACACACTTAAATGACATATGCTAGAGAGTCAGCAATGTCTGTATTTTCCTGGCAACTCTGTACAAGAACAGACTGCATAGCCTTGACATTACTTCATGCTATGTTGCCCGAGATACAAACTCAATTAACTTTCAACAAATTTCAATAGAGATTCTTTGGGATTTCTAAGCTCACTAGGATCAAGATGCTCCTCCATCCACTCTGGAAGCACAGCACCATGTCAGCACGGCACATACAAACAACTAAATGGACTGCACAGACATTTTAAAATAACATATGCCACAGCTCTGTTAAAAGCCTACTTCAACATTATCAGGAAGCAGTAAAATATTTTGCTAATACTTCTTATAATTTAAACATTTATATACAGATCCTACTATTGCCTTTTAAGCATTCCTCTTAAATTCTTTCACATAAAAATTATGAACCCGGGAATACATTTTAAGAAAATATAGTAGCATTCACCTAAGCAGGCAAAGAAAAAAAACACACTATGAAGGCATTTGTGAATAAATAGAGTTATTGAACAGGGTTTTATGTCCTGAAACACGAAGACCCGTTAGCTTTTTACACTTCCAGAATATGGTAATATTTCATAGGCTGTTAAAATGTGCATGTGAATTAGAAATAGTACCTCATCTACTTTGATAAGCATTCCTGTACACAAAAGCTCACAAGCACTTCCCTTATATCTATCCAGGAATCATTATTTTAAAAAATAATAATTCTCCTCTCAAGACATTTTTTAAAGGAAAAAAACGTATAAAGCTGTCTCTTTTGCAGACCACAGCAGTTTTACTGAATGGCAAATGCTCATTACTATGCACTGATATGCAGAAGATATTACTGACAATTCCCAGAGTGTTCCCTCGTTCGTAAACAGACTGTTGATGGCTGATGCATAATCCACCCAAGAAGTGCAATAAAAGGAAAAAATATCACAAAACGTACCAAGGGCAGTTCAAAAAATAGGTGTCAAAGCTGCTGCAGATAGTAAACAATACATTTTCTTGACTGCACACAATTCTTATAGTCAGTGGCATTAATAGTGAAGAAACGTAAACTATTACACTTCAGTAGATTTCTGTGTTTCCACAGACTTCTCAAACATTACTATAAAAAGCATGTCATTTAATTCAATAGTGTATTAAAATCAGAAAAAAAAGCCATACTGGTATGTTTCCGATGAAATTCTTATGTTTTAATTTCTTGTGATGCGTGCAATAACATCTGAAAAAATACTTTTGTATATGATGAATCTCCTGAACATTTCCTTGTCTAGACAGTCCAAGTCAAAATACACCAGATCATATAATCAAAGAATGGTTTGGGTTGGAAGGGACCTTAAGGATCATCCAGTTCCTACCCCATACCATGAGAAGGCAGACCTTCCACTAAATCAGGTTGCTCAAAGCTCCATCCAACCTAGCTGTGAACAACTTTTCTGGGCAACTTGGGCCAGTGCCTCAGCATCCTCATGGTGAAGAATTTCTTCCTTATATCTAACCTAAATCTCCCCTCTTTCAGGTTAAAGCCATTACCTCTTGCTCTGTCACTACAGGACTTGCTAAAAGGACCCTCCCTCTCTTTCCTGTAAGTTCCCTTTCAGTACCGAAAGGCTGCTATAAGGTCTCCCAGAAGCCTTCTCTTCTCCAGGCTAAACAAGCCCAACTCCCCTAGCTTGTCTTCATAGGAGAGGTGTTCAATCACTCTGATCATTTTTGTGGCCTCCTGTGGACCCACTCCAACAGGTCTGTGTCTTTCTTGGCAAGGCTCTAGGTGGGATCTCAGGAGAATGGAGTAGGGAGGGCAGAATCACCTCCCTTGACCTGCTGGCTACACTCCTTTTGATGCAGCCCAGGATAGGGCTGGTCTTCTGGGCTGTGAGTGCACACTTTCCTATGGAATGTCAATACGACAGCAAATCATCAAATGGGATGATGCTTTTTGGCCCTAAGTATTATTTATAGACAAGTTCTTCTTGAAAATATTTTATTTTATTGCCTATACATGCAATTTCTAGCATACTAGTTGTTTTTACGTCAACTTAGACCTCTAAGTGTTTTGTAATACAAACCAAAGATATAAGGAGAGCTGGAGACATATTTATTATGAGCACTTTGTGGCAAGATTTAGGATTTAGTTAAAAACCAACTGTTCACAAAGACTTACAATTCTGACCAGCTTGACAAAGAGCTAAGTAATATCAGTGAAGAAATCACTAGACATTATTCCAACGTAAGCCTGCAGCCAAAGCTCTCCCCATGTGCTCCTGCAGTCAAAGAAGCTGGCTACGCTCTCTGGAAGGCTGGAGCAGTGGACCAAAGCCCAGGCAAACCCCAGAAGCTCTTTAAGGCCTTTTTCCTTCCTCATTCTCTTTTGCAAAAGATAAGTCTCCATTTGAGCACTCAGAGCAACCCCAGTTCCAATAGGGGCTGCAGGTGGGTATCACACGCCGTTAAATTTTTTTGTACAAAGACTGAAAAATGTTCTAGGGCTTCTGAGCGAGGGTCTGGCAAAGCAAAGCAGAGAGAGAGCAGAGCTGCAGCCAACGTGCTGGCAGAGAGCACCGAGCAGCTGGCACAGCCACGCGGGCATCCCATCGAGAGTACGGGGAGCAAGAACCACTGACGCTGAACCCAGTTAGGGAAGGGTTGGCAGGAACTGCTAAAGTGAACAGATCCAGTAGGAGCAGTTGGTAACAAAGACAAGCAGGGACACCTGCTCCAGGCCACTAAAACTATGAAGATCAGCAATTTAGATGACCAACTCATTAAAGTTTATTATCTAACAGAGGAACTGTGGCTATAGGGGTTTTGCTTAGAGCCCAGGAAACTCAATACCCCGTTTTAGTAGCAATAACCCATGCACTTGGGCAGCCTTGGCTAACTCAGCAAGAACATCTTTCCCCAGCGATTCTTGTGCTGTTCAACATATCTTGAGGAAGAGAACAAGGAAAGTGAAGAAAAGGAAGGTCAGGAAAGCCAGTCAGAAATCATATCTGCCATGAGATCCTCACTCTCCACACTTCCTAATTCTCTCTGCAATAAAAGTAATAGCAACAGCAGTTCACCTGTGTTAGCAAGAAGGCTTTTGGTGCATCTAGCTCCTTGTTCTCATGCACCAGGAAGTCTGACAACCTATTTCCTTGAACCCTGCTGTGCGACAGTGACATACGCCCACTGCTTAAACTTTGGGCTGACACTAGCCGGTTCCCTGTAACCACTGACAAAGAATTCTACGTGGGATCCAATAACTGAGCATAGGAATTGGCACATCTTTAATTCCACTCTCATTGCTGCTAATGCTGCCTCTAGTCACCTTTATTAAATAAGATCTGTACCTTTAATGCATGTGTGAGAATTTAGTTATAACAAAGTAGATATACAAAAAAATTGCAAAAATCACTAAATATACAGTAAGAACTATACTCAGTTACAACTTCTACAGTTCTGCATCCGATGACTTCAGATAACTTTGCATCCCATTTCTAAACTCAGGCATATGCATCACAATTTCTTCTAATCAAGACATATAAAGGCTAAAACCATCTACTTCCCAGGCTCCCTTCTGAAGTTACAAGACAAACTGAAGTTTCAGATTTTCATTCCCTTTAAGAGGTTGATTTATTGGTATGCGGGGAAAAAAGAACAACAACAAAGGTCAAATCAATAGCTAAGAATAGTTGTAGCAGTGTTTTGTGGTGTGCAGATGTGGTAAGTGAGAACATTACTGATAAGGTTATAAAGTTCCATACCTGAATATGCTTGTTTCACCTGTATTCTTCAAAAGGCTCTAACCTCTGCCATATGTAAACGGCAATAGCAGTGCTCTTAAACTTATGAAGAGCTAAGAGAGGAAAAAGTAAAGAAAGACATCTTCAGCAAAAGTAAAAGGATTAAACTGAAAACCCTTCAAAGCAACAGTTAAAAGGAGCACAAATTGGTGTAGATCATTAACAGGGGTCATGCAGCATCAACTTTCTTATTAAAAAGTTGCAATTAAGAGGACAGAAAATGTTACAAGAAAGGCTACCTGCATTTTTCCCTTTGAAATGTGTTTCCATGATATATTTTTTAAGAATAATTGCATAATTGGACCATATGCCGTATGGAATGTGGTTGAATCTTGAACTTGCTTTGGATTCCTGATTGCTGACATAGTTAATGCTGGCAGCCTCAATGATTAAAATAATCTTGAGACAGACATACACACAAATGCATACTTTTAAGTAACACATTTTGTTTCTAATTACTTGCCTTATGCCAGTTGATAATTTAGGATATATTTAAGACACATTTCCCAATTAATCTCTCAGAACCCTGAAGCAAGAATTTCTTTTGTATGTAACAGCTGGCATTTACAAATATCTAAGTCCAAAGCTGGAGTTCAAAAACCCTCAAGATACCTTGAAAACAGTTTTTATAATACTGCAACCCAGAAAAAAAAAATTATTAAAACCAAATAATTTCTAGCCTAAATAATGCAATTTTAGATTCCTGAAAACAATGGACCAATAAAGAATGAGCACTTGCTTCTCAAGCAGAGCACAGTATGTGCCTTTACCATATCAGAACACAGGCTAAATGCTTTACAAAGTAGCAAGGTGTCCACCTAAAATATAGGCACAAGTCAAAACAGCCAATGATATCTTTTAAAAAGACCTAAGTATACACATCTCTAAAAAGTTATTAGTTCTGGTAATTGCTGTTAAAAATTATGAGCAGGAGTGGAAAAAAATTAGAGCATATGAATTGGTTTTATATAGCCTTCTCAAAGTAAAACTCAACTGGCTTCCTTGTCTGAAAACAATAATTTTTTGTTAGATCTAGTGAGGTGTTATCTGGCAGGTCAATCTGATGAAGCCCAACTGAAAACGGTTTTTATCAGCTTCATAATAGAATTTCTAGTCTCCATCTGAAAGATGCACACACATTTTCACTTGCTCCAGGTCAGTCTGAAATACAGAGTTTCAAATTTCATCCCCCTCTTCTCCAGGCCAACACCATGATTCTCAATTTTCTATGTCTCCCTTCAGTAGCATAAGGCTATCAGTTGTTCTGAAGATGGTCACTGAACATTTATTGCCGCTGCCAGACTAATTCCCACAAGTAAAATCACAGCAGAATTAGACACACCTGTGCCAGAGGTACAAAGCATGTGGCTAGATCTTATCATGGGATATGGAACATAGCACATCTAGGGTATGATGAGAGCATCCTAATTCCCTAAATCCATGTGCAGCTATTTTTAGTCTTGCTTTTGCCATTTTACTGTTGATTTTCCCTCCCCCTTTGGTAGCTCGAAAAATAATTGTGAGAATACATCTACACAGACATGACTTTACAAGACAATGTTTGCCTGACTTAATTTACACCTCAGAACCTAAATTTGACATTTAACTATACTACATATACCTCAGGAAGTTCAAATGCAGATCCATCTTATGGGGGGGAGTTAAAAAATTCCTAAATCTCAGGAGAGAAAATTATGTTTTATCATAGATTAGTTGCTAGTTTCCCATCTCCTGTTTTAAAGTCTAGCAATGTGACTGTTTTTTAATTAATTTATTCTGTTGCTATGGGGATAGTTCATTTCTGTCAATCAGCAGCAAAAAGACCAAGGCACACCTTCTTGTAACAACTGCAGAAAGGTAGCATTCTGTAGGCACAACAATTAAGAAACTGGATTAGTTTTGAGGAAATTAATATACACCCTCACAGTAGGAAGTCTAAACAATGTTTATCTCCCTATGACATTTATTTTTTCATTAGAGTGCACACAGGCAAGAAAATGCAATCACCTGAACTAAGCATTTGGATGAACGTGCTATCCAAAGCCTTGGAAGAGGAGACTGCTGTGGGGACGGTGAGACAAAAGGGATGGAATTTAAAATTACTTTTTTCTACTCATATCCTGTGTTAGTAGGTATCTAACAGTGGAATGCCGGTAACTTTAATAAAATAGTGAGGTGGGTATTAAATTGAGAAAACTGTGGATCCTAGTTAGAAGCCTTTTCTTGCCTTATATTAAGCGCCTCCATTCATAAAGCAGCTTCAGACCAAGCCTGAATTGAAAACTCCGTGTTTCCCTCTGAGAACATTGCAGCCCCACTAAGGTGAAAGCTTTGGCTTGAAGTTTATGTCATTATGACACTGACTCAAATCTTCCTGTCCTGTCTGACACTTCATTTCACTATCCTGATATCCATTCTTTTTACTTCATTATTTCAGATCAAGGAAGGTATATGCAGGACCATTTAAGCTGGTCAACAGTTTTCAATGATTCGAGTGATTTGCTCCATTGAATCATCTATTTTTAATATTTACCATCAAAAGTAACCTAGCAAAGTATTTCGTTAATTGAATACAATTTTCTGCAACAGTATTCTTTGGAGTTCTGCACTTCTCTCATGATCTTAATACATTTTTGTTTACAATTATATGTATTTTAGCATGCTTATTCTTACAAATATTTTGAAGAAATCATCTGATTATTGGTTGCACTAAACTTTATGCTTATCAGTTAATAATTTTCATTTGCATTATTAATTCAAATTAATTAAAATGAGTTACAAAATCATTGCTGCTAACAATTTTTTAAACATTTTAAATTTCTCTATTAAATGGCTATGCGTTACTTAAATACTTAAATTCCTTAGGGCATTTTAATATTCCCTCAACATCAGCTGCTTCACAATCAAACTTTTGTTACTTTACTTATTCTTAAAGTGTATGTCCAGATAATACTGTGATCATTAGTTCCTACATGCTCCTTTTCTTATTAATTAGGCTTGTCTTCTTCACAGGATTAGCTCTCAAATAGCCTTTGACTATACCGATTGTTCCACAAATTGTCTCACTAAGGAATGCACTATTATCATTAAAAAAATATATATTTTGAATAATAGAGTTATCACAATCAAAATCTTGAGAACTAAAACCCTCCATGATCAAAGTTCTGGCTCTCTTGTAGACATTTTTCTTTCTAAATCTGCAATATTATATTTTGTTAATATACATTTTGTATTATATTTTGTTAATATATTTCATCATCTGGTTTTCTTACCTGCCCTCAAGGGTTATAATAGCTGGATTACTTTGTTGTTCTTACCTATTAAAGCTTGTGATGTATCAGCCAAAATATATACTTATTTCTCTGTGATAGCCCAATGCTATCTCATGTCAATAAAACCAAAACATTCCTTTGCCATTTTTTTTATTCATTCTAGAGTAAATTTTGTGGTTTCAATGCCAAATTGTTAATGATTTTCAGTCCTGGAGGAGCTCTGATATCTCTTTATTGGACAGCATTTGTATGGGGCTGGAGAACAGGCCTTATCAGGAGCGGCTGAGAGAGCTGGGGGTGTTTAGCCTGGAGAAGAGGAGGCTGAGGGGAGACCTCATTGCTCTCTACAACTACCTGAAAGGAGGTGGTAGAGAGGAGGGGGCTGGGCTCTTCTCCCAAGTGACAGGGGACAGGACGAGAGGGAACGGCTACAAGCTCCACCAGGGGAGGTTTAGGCTTGAGATTAGGAAAATATTTTTCACAGAAAGGGTCATTGGGCACTGGCAGAGGCTGCCCAGGGAGGTGGTTGATTCACCTTCCCTGAAGGGGTTTAAGGGACGGGTGGACGAGGTGTTGAGGGACATGGGTTAGTGTTTGATAGGAATGGTTGGACTCGATGATCCGGTGGGTCTCTTCCAACCTGGTTATTCTATGGTCCTTGCATTTATTCTAGAAGAGGACTTATCTTCACATTTTCATTAATTCTTAAGCAGTACTGTGGACAACATTTGGAGTTTATCTTCATTCCTCCCCTCTCTTTTTCTTTTATATCCAGTTTAGAAGTATGAACAGCATAATTTAAGTTAACCTGTTTTCTTGCAGGACTCATATATGGCTTTGAACAGTAGTTCTACTAATGTCACTGTTCCATATGCATGCAAAATCACTCAAAAACCTGACTGTAAACCTGAGCTGCCAGCAGGATCATCTTTATGCTGGCTTACCAGAAAAAGAACTAAAGACAGAAACACACACGAAGATGATATTGCTGAGGAGGTGAAAAAGTATTGCCAAGCAACTCTATTAACAACTGCATACATCCAAGCCAGATGGAGAGAAATAAAAGGACTATAACTGTTACAGGATCCCTATCCAAGGAACAACTTCCCTTTTATTTCACTACAGAATGAATAAAGGAATTACTATTCTGTGATCTGATAGAAACACAATAGAAGTGGTGATATTTCCAACCAACGTTTCAATTCCCAATGCACCCAGAGTATCTTAGAACAGTAAATATGCTACAGCTCCAGACGCTAGAGGAGCTTCTTTTTATCATAAAATGTGCTCAATGTCTTGTGAGTCAAGGAAAATCCCTTGGTGCTACTGCTACCATTCCTCTAGTTGGCGAACCATTACTTTTGAACAATTATTGCAGTATATATTACTAAGGTGCCAGCCAGTGAGTTGCACATTCTCTCTACTAAATCCTGTTTCTGATTCATTTTCACCAAGAACGTGAACATACTATCAAAGACAAGTTTCATTTCAATATCATTCTAAGAAAGTTAGGTCACTCTAGAACAGTGTACGGCTGCAATACGCTTCAAGTGTAGGGAGAGAAGAACTTCTGATTTTTTAAAAGATGTCTGAGGGATGACAGGATTTGGGTTTGTTTTGAAAAAGAGCTATGCTGGAAAATCCAAAAGCTTGAAAGATGAATATCCAGAGAGAACAAGATCACCTATATGACAGTAGAAGAAGCCAAGTGAGGACAGATGACAGATCTTTCCTACTGACTCAGAGTATGAAAAATATCTTTTTCATCTCATCTGCTGTGAAATTAATCAGATTTTTACATTACAGTAGTGCAAAAAGCTACCACCTGTGTAATATCCAGAACTCCCTGAATTTTCTTTTGTCTGGCACCTTCTGTGCTGCCCAGTGTCATTCCTGTTTTGTTCACAGGCTTTGACAGCGTGAGTACATTTTCTCTTCAGAGCAGATAGCGCTCAGCTGTAGCTTTCCACACTGTGAAGCTGACACCACACAAATCAAGATGTGCCTTAAACTTGTCCTTGAAGTACTTTCCTTGTATGCTGACCTCTCAGGTATTCACTACAATTTTATAACAAACGAAAAGAGAGGGACTTCTAGCACCTTTCCAGTATATACCTCCCACAACTGAACCAAACCGTATTAATTTACAGGAGTACCACTACAATACTATTTAATTGAACTCTCAGAATTCAGCATTTTAAATCTTTTTTCCACAAATATTCAGGTAAATAAGGCTAGTATATGTGGAAATGGCTGAGATCTTGATGCAAAAACTATGTATTTATCAAAATTTTGCAACTGCATAGAGCAGCAGTAACAACAGATGGCTTTGTAGAAATTGACCACTGTTTGAAGTTCATTGATTCTCATTCTAGACACTTTTATTTCACCAGACAGTAGTTTTTGAGTGGCTTTACTATTGATCATCATGTTCTGATGCAGCAGGCTGCTGAGGAAAAAGTTACACTAACTAGAATTAATGAGCAGTAAAACTTGCTAACACAGATTCAGTAGTGGTCAAACGGTGGCAAGCACAAAACATGAACAGCAACGTGTCCAGAGTCACCGACTGATTTTTTTAGAAAATGTTTTAGGAAGATCCATTTAGATTCATTATCCAGATGATAGCACATTCAAAAGTTAAAATGGAAGATTTTAAAACAATGGTAAAACACCTATAAACTTCATTCATTAATTCCGGAAAGAATAAAAAATAAAAACCAGGCAAAGGAATCTCTTTTCAACTTCATATACTTTTCTTCCCTTCATCAACAGTAAATGTCATATCCTTCTTCTTTAGACAAAATTAGTAATGTCCTGTGTTATCTTAGCCTTTGAAAACCAACTGAATGCACTTATGACTGCTTCCACACACTTCCAACCTTCAATGTGAAATTGTTAACAAACTGAAACTCATTTTTTGTACTTTTTCCCTAGGACTTCAACATTTCATGTGCTTGTCAAATGCTTTTTGGATCTTACCAGTTCCTTTCTGTCCAATGAAAATGTGATTAATTCCTGTGGGACTCAATTAAGATTTTGATTAAAGATCATGTTGAAAGAATGGGACATGAGGGCTGGTGCAATGCCCAACTAGTGGTGATTAGCAATGTGACAATTACAACTCTGAAGCCACAAACTATCCCAAACCTCTGCAGAACAGAATGAGTATTTTCTAAGTTTAGAATTAATTTCTAACAATACAGAATCACAGAATAACCAGGTTGGAAGAGACCCACCGGATCATCGAGTCCAACTATTCCTATCAAACGCTAAACCATGTCCCTCAGCACCTTGTCCACCCGTGCCAAATGCATGCCATAAAATACTTTTTCTGAGTAGATATAAACAATAAGGCCTTCTTATGTTGCCTGTGTGTTTTTTCAAGAGCATTCTACTACCACATAGTTGTCTCTTGACCTCAACAAGTAAGGGTGTCTTGGCATAATCAAATTTGCATTAAAACTTACTTAACATTAGCACAGCTATAACTTGGCCTGAATTTTCCACTTACTGATATCCTTAAACGTCCTGGGTGTCATAAAATGCAAGCTTTAAAAACCAAAAACATCCTCTTCTGTACATGACCAGGTACCAACTTAACATACTATCACTTTAGGGTAAGACCAGCAATTGTATTTTCAACAGTGTCATCTGTAGTTTACTGCTCTACTGAGGCTACCAACTACATTATTTATTTATTTTTGCTTTTTTACAGGTTAGCTCATTTTAAAAGATATTTATCTAGAAACACTGGGAGGTTCTGTACATCAGGCCACAGAATGCTACATTTAGTAACTTATTTTCCCATTGTACAGAAATTAAATTTGCAGAAATCTACGAAAATACAGAGCTAAATAAATACGACTTTAAATATTAAGCATTAATATTACATAGATGTATATTTTGAGACTTTATAGTGTGAAAAAACTGGAAGAGAGAATATCCATCTTCTGAGAACAAGATAATTGGTAGTAAAGAGTGTGTTTAGAAATGTTCCTAAGAAACTGGGTTTTGTTTTGGGTTTCTTTCCCCCTGTAGATTTTAGGCAAAAACAGTGATGTCAAAGAGAGCTTGAATCTCTCAAGAGCCTGAGAAGTGTAAAATAAGAAGAATAAAAATTGGAAAGAAAAATTTGTTAATTTTTGAAAGCTGAGGAAAAGCCTGAATACACAAGTCTAATGAAAGGAGATAAAATCTTACAGACCAATATAGAAATATTGAGAACTAGATCCAAGATTAAAACCTCAGGCTACACGGGCTCCCATATGATCTGGGTAAGAAAAAGCTGGTTAATTTTCTTGAAAATTGGATTGGAAAAGCTTAACAGCTTGCAGTTGATGATGACCCACTTTACGTTGAAAAGGCATAGAGAAAACCTTTAAGAACAGAAGAAAATTTTTTAAAAAAAGAAATCCTGAGTAGGAGGCAGTATTATGATTGGCCTTTCAGATCAGAAATATAAGGGAAGGATGCTCCTCAAGGGAGCATAAAGATAGTAAACTTATCTAGTATACTTCATGTTTTCCTTTTTTTTTTTTTTCTTGTGTTTCGTGTGCTATCACTGCAGCAAAAAAAAGATTCAAATTAGCTCTGCTAAAGAAAAGCGAGGTGTCCATTTCCACAGGGAATAAGATCTCACATTCTTTTTCCTAAAAAGATTGAGAACAGGATATGCATACAAACTGCTGCATTCTGGTTTTCCAAGACACGCCTTTCACATATTCAGAGATCTGCAGCGTTGAAAAAAAACTTGCAATCAAACAGAAAAACATAACCTAATTGATCATAGTATTAATGAGACTTCATAATTGAGTTTTAAATCTTTTTCTGGGAGAATGTTCCATGCATAGCACTGCAGGAGCCTTTGATAAAAAAAAAATCCAGTCAGCTCCAGGTTTTGATCTTCACCACTGAATATCAAATGGTACCAAATAAAAAGCAACATCGTTTCATTTCCAAACTGGTAATGACCACAAATGTACCGATTTCTACAAATTTTACATTTATTCAGCACCTCTGAAGACAAGATCCAATATATCAAGTCCCCTATATGAAAACCAAGATTAGTGAAATCCTTTGACCTTTCTTTCATGATAGGTTGCAAATACATTTGCATTCTTCATAATGGGAAGTATCAAACTTACACAAATATTCAGCTGATACCCTAATAAGGGAATTTATTTGTATCTCAAAAGGAACAAAGACATAATATTACCAAATTAATTTAGAAAATGAAGTCTCAAACTATAAAATACTTCATTTTGCAGATGAAAACAGATTAGCATTCACATTGCAATATCTTCTGCATCTATAAATAGATTCTGTATTGGCTAGGTGGTTTTCAAATAGATTTCTTATTTCTTAACGTTCAGTTGTTCTATAATGCATGTCTACACTTCATTGCAAGGAACTTAGGTATTCAGCAGCTCACTTGCTTCCCTGTCTCCCTCCCCCCTTTTTTTTCCCCCTTCAAGATTCCAATACTGTCCTCTTCAATTACATAAAATACCCTGCATTTAGACAGAAAGAACCACTTCAAATCTACAAAGTTTCAACCGCTTTATCAAAAATTTTCTTCTGTGTTTAATACTTACAGGAATGATCGAAACAAAATTTTGAGATAACAGCATGATAAATTAAAACATCATGGACACCTAGTATTACTTCCTGACTTTCTACTAGTGAAAGGAAATACCAAAAGATAGAACGCCAACTTTTTAAATGCAATCATAGGAATTTTACATTTGAAGTTATTTTTTCCCTCATACTAATTTTATTACTTGTTTCCATTTATATAAATGAATATGAGATTGTACAAGATCTCATTTACATTACATCTCCTAGCTGAACAGCTGCCTGAAAACTTTAAATGAAGACATTCCAAATATTGTTAGTTTTCAAGCTTTCCAGGAACATTTTATTTATGTATTTCCACCTATAGTTTGTTGAGCTGCTGTAGCTACCATTCTCTATTCTTCTTTGTAGATAATTTTTCTCCCATGTACCATGTTGTTCCACTCCGTCCCTCAGAGACTTACTAATATTGTATATTTAAATCACTACGTATCCCATGTATTTAGTTTTAAGATATATAATTGACCTACAGCAGTAAGAGGCAGTACTCAGGTTTTTTGAAAGACCTGTATAAATATACACTTTGATTTACCGCATTTAGATTTTTATTTATGTAAATCATGTTGCTTCTCACTAAAGTTCTACGGATATAACGAAGGGAATAAAAAGAAGCCACTCCAATTTTGCATACATAATAAGAAATCTACTTAAATGACTTCCGAAAATATTCTCAGTTATTTCAGGGTTTTTGTTTGTTTCTTTTCTAAATGCTTTTAGAGATTTTTGAAATGGAATTCGAGAACATTGGTGGAGTGCATAATCTGAGGAATGAAACCTTTGTGATAAAGATTTGATTTTTTTAGATTGCTAAATCAAGTGTGTTTCAAACTAGTCTCTTAAGTGTACATAATGAAAAAAAAAAATCTATTTCAGCAGTTAATTTTTCAGGTGATTTGCTTGCAGCAAAACAAAATACTGATCTACATAGAGGATTGAAAACATAACATGCTATTTCCATTTTAAAAAAATACTATTCTTATGGTTAGAAACTAGTGATTTCTTTATCAGTGACTGAAAAACCATGGTGACTTTATGCTTCTTCCTGTTAAGATATTGCTGCATCAGGAACCTTCCGTAATATTATTTAATTGCATAATTATCAGCATCCTAGGCTTATACCTAATTATTTTCTTCTGCTTCCAGATTGCCATTCCTACTCTACGACATACAAGAACCTCAACTACATCTACAGTGTATTACAGATAAAGAATTCAGTTTAAAATTCAGAAAATATTTACTTCTCATCTGCCTTAGTTCTTGAAAGTGCAACATACCCTTTGATACAAATTTCAATCTAGTCCACTAAGAACGTGTCACACTTCATTTCTACTCCTCTTGTCATGAGATTTTATTTTCTAATTGTGTGACTACTTTCCTTTCTGGGTCAAGTTTGGGTCTCAGCTATAGGGTTTCCTGTCTTTTTATCCCAATTTCTGCTCAGATGTAAGTATGTTCTGGCATACTAGCATCTTCACAATTCTCCCTGAACTCCACTAGCCAAACTGTTCTCCACGCATACACATCACTCCCTCCTGCCCCTTTCATAAGGTGTACGTTTGATTCCACACATTTAAAATTAGTTCCCTCTGTTCAATTTAAGCCATCTCATTGTCTCTTCTGGTTGTTTTTCGTTTGTCCTTTCCACAGGAAAAAAAAAAAAATAAAAGGTGCCAAACCATCTAGCTTCAACAAGTCCTGCCTGTTGACATGCTGAGACTGCAATCACATGGAACCACTGAGCTTGGCTTGGGAGAAGGGAAACAACAGATTTAAGAAGGCAGGCAGCTGTCTGATACGTGCTGTTAGCCTGGTGATCCCCTGGACTAGGGGATGCACTGCCTGGGGAGTAGCATGTGTAGGCAGTTTTATAACAAAGCAGACAGCTGTTCTTGTTGTTCCTTTGATATGTTATCAACCAAGACACAGAGTGCTACTAGAAAGAAAACTGGAGGCACTTTTACAGCTCCCAATATGCCATTTCCTTTTACCCACCTCCACATGATTCACCTGAACATCACTATTCATCCTCTCCTACCACTATGTTTACTACTAGATAACACTGAAACATCTCAGATATTCCTGAAATGATACAATAGTTGTATTTTAAAATCCAAAATGTAACCCAAAGAAAATGAGGTCTGTTGTTCTCAGCACTGACCAACAACACAACTACACAAAATTGTTAGCACTCTGTACAACACTCCAATGCTCCAATTTTACTGTATCTTTTCAATAACTGCAGTGAATATTTCAAGTCATGTTTTTTAGACACAAAAAATAGGTAATACTAAAAACACGCGAACATCAACAATCAGCTAAAAGTGAATTTTTAAAAAAAACACGAAGTTTTTTTTTAATAAATTTCTGATAAGCTCTAAAATTAGCATGATGAAGAAACAACAGCAACTCAGAGACATCCATTATCCTACACTGTGAAGAAGAAACTGAGACAAATTCTGAGAACTGCAAGTACCACGCTGACACAAAGGGGGAAATTTTCCGTAGTACTTAAAACATTTTCTCATGAAAGTAGAAGCACAAGAATGCAATATCTCAAGACGAATACAGAGCCTTCTAAGCAGTGGAACAAAAAAGTGAAGAAAAATTGAATCCAAACCAGCAAAGGTAAGTTCATTAATGTTAATTTAATTTATGTCCTTCAAGTCTTACCTTGTCTTCGTACATCTTGATTGTGAAGCTACATCTGTGAAGTCTGGAAGAGAGGGGAGACTAGTGCTTAGCACACAAACTGTTACAATCGATAAATAAGACTTGTCAATAAGAGTTTCATTTCAACAGTTAAACAATTCAATTCTCTATCACAAGGCAGCTAAAATTTAACTCTATTTTTCTACCTAAATACCATAGGAGAAAAAGGTATTAAACTCATTCTGGTATCTTAAAACGTCTGTTTTTACAACAATTTCGGATTCCATATATTTTTAAAAACTCCTAGTTGACAAGGCTTATCCCAAAAAGAAAAGGATGATTCTTGTGCCAATCAACAAATTAGCAAAGGTTTTACTTCAAGTAAGACAATGGTGTTTGTAAGCACAATGCAGAAAAGGTCCAGACAGGAAAAAATACAACACGCTACTTCATGTCTTGTGCAGGAATCTGTGCCCATGCAAAATGAACATAAGCTCCTACCAATACAAGTGGGATCAACTTTAAACAAATACCACTAGGCACAACTTGCATCCACTTTGCCAGCTAAGGAAGTCACACTACATTACAAAGTCAAGTTGGTGTATTAAGATCCAACATTAAGCACAATGAATAATTATATTATCAGCAAACAAGATTAATCAAAACATAACAATTTCCAGATCATCTACAAAGCTTTCTCTTTGTCTAGAAACCTTTCCACTACACATGGACAATAAACACAAATTGCCACAATTTCTACTCAGGCTAAACTAAAATCCATCTGAAAACATACATCTACCAATTCACAGGATTATTCAAATAAAAACAGAAAAAATATGAGCGGCATACGAAGTTAAATCCAGAGCTTAATAACTACAGATACAATTCACTTTGTTTTGACCAATCAGCTCTTAATAACTTAGCCTAGTAAGACAAAAGTCAATTAGTACTTCTTTAATAGACAAATAATTTTACATTTAATTGTCATATCAATAATACTGGCACATCCCTACAGCAAATCAGTAGTTATTACATTAACTAATTAAAATCTGAGTTAAAAGGTAGCTCACTGAGTGCTCTATTCAGAAAATCCTAGTTGTTAGAACTAAATACAGCTCTTCAATGGCAGGAGAGTAGGGAGGTTCAATTTTCTTCTGTGACTCAACCAAAAACCTTGTGTAGCTCTCATGCTATTAGAAGCGACTTTTTGATTGGCATAATGAGAAGGACAGTAGAACAGATGGGTCTCCTCTGAAGTTGCACAGGATTCCCGATGGACAATACAAAATGCTGACAGGCAACAAAAGAATTCCACACTTGTTATTCAGTCCAGATTAAAATTTAAACATCAACTGACCAAGCCAAGCATTTAAACTAATTTTCTTAGCTTGGTATTATAAAATACAATAAACTGAAAGACTAATTAATTGTTTGAGACCAAAGGTCCGTTATTGACCTCAGGAAAAATATTCATATTTATCATAATGAGACTATGAAAACTACAAAGTTACTATACATTCTTCTGTCATCATGAATTTTAAAAAGCTTTAAAAAGCTTTTATTATAGCATTGCTCTTAAGACAATGTGGGGAGTCATGTGTAACAGCATTACATCTATTACTTGCTTTAAAAAAAAAAGTGTAGTCAAAACAGACACAAGTATTGTACAGCATTGGACTATTTTAGGATTGTGCTATTGAACAAGTTGGTTTACATATTAAAAAAACAGACCAAAACATAACACAGGAGCGTGTGGAGTTTGATAGAAGCAATTTTGGAAGCATTCAGATATTTGTTTACTCTTTTCCTAGCAGATACATAAAAAAAAGCGCTCCAAATCTAGGATATCTGAAACCCTAAAATGATTGAATTAAGAAATCATGGTAAAACTGAAAAAAAGAGAAGAGACAAAGCAGATAGAAACCTTATTTCTAATGGGAGGGAAAGCAAACTAATCAAAGAACAAATACATTTCGATGAATCTACAAAAAAAGAGAAAGAGAAAAAGTTGAGAGCAACATTGTGACAAGAGGAACAATGCCATTAGATAATTTTAGAGATGGATGATCAATGATGCTTTTGGGCATACAGTAGCTTATGGAGATTAAAAGAAATTGTGAAGTGCCTGAGCTAAATAAGCCTGTATTTCAGGCTGAATAACATCCCAAACAACAGCAGGAAAGCAGACATCCTTTTCTCACTGCAACTGCCATCCAGAAAATATACAATATTTTCACACATCCATTTATAAATAAATCATATAAACAAATTATATAAATAATAGCATTGTGAGCTGATACACACTATACAGAGATTCTTTTATTGTGTATTCACAGCAAATGTACCTCAAGCTGCAATTCTAGCCTGACAAGTTTTTAAATAAATGTTTCTATAATTACGTAGGAGTTAAAACACAAAATTGACCTTGATGAATAACATAAATCAGCCTCTAAATAGAGTTGGTACATAGGAGGAAAAAAACTATACAATTAAGACATGCCTTTAAACATGTATGTTCTACATGAAATATTTTGATTAACAGCTTAAACAAGATATTTGACATTAAAATACAGTTCTACTGTGTTTATAGAAAATAATTCTGGTCTGATAAAACAAACTAATAAAAGTAAAGCAAAACCATTGAAAAGCTGAGATGAAGGGATCCCTTAATGCTCAACAACGCGACTAAGCATTATATCATCTCTAAAGGTAAAGAAAAGATGTATAAAAACTGACAAGTTTGAGCTCTTGCAAAGAGGATTGTTATGCATAGAGTCATCATATTCCAAGTTCTTCAGCTTCAGCAATATATACATCTAATAATTTTTAACAGGATGTTTCTAAATAATGTTGATAGTACTGCAGTCTTTGTGGTTATATATGCATACATGTGTTCCAACACACACTAAAGTATTGGTAAGCTCTGGCTGGGTGGTTTATTATAAGAACAAATGGAGATAGAAACTACACTTGTATTTAGTATGAAAAATCACCTTCAATATTTCTTAAGCAAAATACACCAGTATTCTTCTTGCAACGTGTAACACTGGTTTTATGGTTAGGATTGCTAAAAAGCTAAACTTATAAATTGCATTATTGTATCCCCAGAAGAGATTGCTAACATAAAATGTGAAGTTACTATCATTAGAGATCTTGCAGGATAAGTTCTGCCAGCATCTACTTGTGCTTTCATTCTGTCTTGCATCAGGAGACAGACTAGATGCCCTCCTGAGGTCCCTACTGACAGAATCTTTCTGCAGATGCAATTTTTCTCCTTCATACTATGAATATATAAAAGAAATCACAGGAAGTGCAATGGGATTTTTATTAATAGCAAATAATACTTATGAGAAGAGAATGTAGGAGGCCTATCACCTCTGTGATTTGACTACTAAACCTCACTATTTCAAAGTATCTAACTTCTTCCTTCATGACAGAGTAACGTATTTAGAAAAAAATTGCCAGAGCCAAAGATTTATTCTGTGTCCAAGACATGTAGTTTGTTCTGTGAAACAACTAATGCATGATATATATTAGAATTAAGCCCTGTCCACCTTTCCTGAAACTACTTCAGGAAATTCATATCAAATCTGTCTGCTGCGGTTAGTTTTTATGACAAAACTATTAGAGAGAAATAAACAGTGTCACTAGTGAAAGGAATGTCAAGCTGCTTTGAATTGGCTAAATAGCATCTGATGTCCTCAAGGATTATAGTGCATTATGACCCTGCCCTGCGAATCTGTTTAGCTTCTGACGCTTCGCCATATGGGGTCAGAGCAGTGATTTCTCATATAATGCTAAATGACCTAGAAAAGCCTGTAGCATTTACATCGCAAATACTTACTAACACTGTAAAGACTTCAGCACAGATGAAAATGTTTTAACATGTGTATTTTGATGGAGTCTCATTATATTAATAAATTTGACTGTCCTTATTCCTTAGGGGCCACGATAACAAAATAAACGTCCACCTATGTGGGTTTCACATATGCATGGCACTTACTGATCTCAGCTAGGAAATGCAGGCAATGTTTCTGATATGACCTTAGGACTTGGAAAGTGTCATTTTTCAGTGATCATGGCATTTTGTGGAAAATTACCATGAATTTGGTAGGACAGCAATGCTCTTGGGGAAAATAAAGGTAAGGTGGTAAAAGAAGAAACCCCTGTCTGAAGTTTAAAAAAAAGCATTCTGAGCAAATAGCACAGTGAAATGGTCATTAAAAGCAAATAAAACCCGCCTTCTTGTGATGAAATCTAGTTTAGCCAAGCAAACACCAAGGTATTTCTTCTAAGTTAAAAAGAATTGGGTTTTGTACAAACTCCTTTATTACAACAACATTATGACATTTATGTCTTTGAAGATGGGGGAAAAGTATGTTGGGCAATAGAGAAAATTTCCCATCAAGTTTGCTGTATGAGTGGATACAAAGAAACTGGAACAATACAGGAGAAAAGATGATCTTGATAGAGATGTATTCGTGCATTCTTTAAACATTCAAAATTCATGGTTTCAATGGGAGTAGCAAATCTAAAAATATCCAGGCTGCAGAACCATACATAAACAATGAACAGAAGGATCTTTGAAAGTTAAGAGGTTTTATCAAGATGTTATTTTCTTTTATCATAAGATAAATTAGTCTGTTTTCATTACTCACATACACAAAACTATATATTAAACTAACAGAAACAATACAATCAAATATTACATGCCTTACAAGCAAATGAAGATGTTACTACTACAGAACTTCACATATAAAACTTTCTTGGAGTGCATGTATGGTTTCACCTGGAAAACTAACATTAACACAAGAGTTATGAAAAAACAAAGAAGAGAAGAGTAGAGAAATGGGAGAGGAAAAGTAATGCAAGCAAAGGGGTAGCAGATCAATAGGTTAACCATCTTCAGTAGTTAATTCCCAGCACAACATGCTAGAACATCTTAAATTAGCAGAAATGGCTCAAAGGATACAAAGGGATATGTACTAAACATCCAAGGAAGCAATTTTGATGTGTTTACAGAACTGTCAGAGGGAGAAATGTCAAATAATGAAGCAAGTATGATTTGATTTTATAGGCAATTATGGTTGAATATTGTGTGCTCTGTTTAAGAGCAGAGACCCAACCTCCATTATTGTTAATGGGAGCACTGACTCCATGTAGAATCGTAACTGTGCAAGAACTGTAATTGTTTGGCCTTGAAACACCAAAGCACCGCTAAAACAAAAGTGTATCAAGGATTTCCCAGATGTGGAGACACTAGAGAGCAAGACTCTTCAGCAGGGAAAGAAATCGTCAGCTCACATTAGAGAATTTCCTATTTGAAGATTATGCCTCTTACTAAGAAACAACAGCCTACTTCGTTTTGTTCTCACATTTACATTTTCTACATAAAAAGTATAATTTATTTCCTGGTTTATAAACTTGCTATACCATACATTCTCTGAGACTCACCATCAAACTGTTGCTTATCACCCATGAATTTCCTTTGCTATATTTTTTCATCTAAGGGAGAAGTTCACCAGAAACCAGGAATTCCATTTAATAAGAAATAAAGAGCTGTATATCTTAGAGTAGTTTTGCAGGCACCACTTTTACAACCCACACAGACAGTAAGTCTTGTAGATGAGCCTCTTAGCTGTGATTTGGCAGACTCCTCTTCTTATTACTATTCCTCCCAATAAACACACAAAGGATAGAAAACAGCCTGTTTAGTGCATTGGCAATGTCACATATTAGATGTCTTCACCTATAATACAACAAGTCACAGCTGAGGAGCTTCTTAAATATTTCTATATTTAGCAAATCTTCTATTTTTCTTCTAAGAATTGGTCCAATTCTCCCTGAAACTATATAAACTCTACAATCTAGATCATTCTCTGGCAAGGAGTTCCAAAGTTTTTACTAAAAAGCCATCCAACTGTCTGCCTCAGGTCTACTTTCCAGCTCATTATTTTCAGTGTAGGGCCATATATCTCAAGCTGAATATTTGACGTATCAGGAGTGTGCCTTAAGCCCCAAGCTAAAGAGCTCTTATTCTCTTTAGGAAAAATTCTACATAGTTTAATTACTAAGACTTTCCCTAAGGCAGAGCATAAGGGACTACCTTTGGTCCTGTGATTAACGCACTTATCAAAGATCTGGAAGAACCTAGTAGCTAGCATAGGACTCAATATAAGTTGAATTGAACAATTCGCATTCAGCTGTGTTAAAGAGCAGGCTGGCTTTCCAGCTGCTGGGACAGATCAACAACCTTGCCCTCATATTAAGGGAAATTCCCCCCTTTAAATTCTGCCTCCCTCAGAAGCTGTACATACTGCCTCTGCTAATGGGGAATAAAAAGACCAACTACAGAGGCTAGAAGCTACAGAATATTCCTGTGTTTGAAACTGTGAAAAAGACAGAGGTTTTTTTAATCCTCATGTTTTCAAAGCAAGCTAACTACTGAATGGACTGAAGAACACACTGCTACAAGCTACTAGCTACAAAAGTAAAAGTAGGAGATAACCGACAATGTTTATGGGATCATCAATAAATACAACCAAAACAGTAAAATCAACAATGTACTCTTTGCTTTCTCTGATGCAACAGCACAGGTCTATCAGGTGATGCCTGCAATTCTTCAAAGGTTTAAACCAGTTGTTTGCTCCTTCTTTGAGAAAAGAACTACATAACACAATTCAGAGTTTAATCCTTGGGGACATGATGAAAACAGTGATAGAAAACTTGTGCAGACTCAAGCTTTCAAGGTGGTACCTAACAGTGGAGTAAAGGACACACACAGAGTGAAAAGAGCACTTGGTGCAAAACAAATTAGAAAGGCATTCACAATAATGTCACAAAAAATCCTTTGGCTCTATTTTTCATTTTACTCCAAATAGAGCAGTATTAAATATCTACCTATCTTCATTTAACACTGATAAACAGGAAAATTTGAGTCCTGGACTATTACATTCCAGACCAAAAGGTAACAAACAGACAAGTAAACGTTCTTCTTGATGAGACACGCATTTCCCTATGAACAAGTTTTCCTCTAGCCCAAGCAGTAGTTTTTTTTTTTTTTCTTGAGAGGTGGGGGTGGAAGAGGTAGGGAAATATAATAAAATTTCACATAGAGCCCCTTTTTATTAAATAAAAATATTTTTCATGTAATGAAAAACTCTACTAGCCAAAGATGTTTCCAAACAGTGTCTTGCCCTTCTTTCTTCACAAGAAGCAAAGCTCTTCACTAGAAAAACAACTCGCAGAAGTTCAAGATACTTAATTACATTCCCGAATATTCTACATATAAAATTCTGCTTGAATACAAGCTTGTACCACAAAGAATTGCTAAAATTTTAAGCAGGGTCAGTTCAAGTGACAAGTCCATAAGTACACAATTTCCATTGATTTTTCTTTATGCATTTGAAAAAAAGAAAAAACACATGCAAACCCACAATTTTTGCAAGTCTAATTCGTTTGGTCCCGTAATTCGATAAAAAAAAATATCAGCAAGCACAAACAGCATTTAAATTGGCAATATTCACTGAGAGTAAACGTAACCAAGTCAGCACCTATTACAATGACAGGAGCCCAAAATGGTCGGAGCTTTGACAAAAATCTCCTAGACCCTTTCTTAAAAACAAGCACATCTAAAAAGATCAGAACGGCTTTTAAGCTCAAATGCCAGGTTTTTTGAAAATACACAACAGAAAGAGTAATTTTTGGTATGGAGAGAATTGAAAATGACTAAGAGAGATCAGAAATAAAGGAGATTTGTAAACAAATGTCTTCCTCTTGCATCCTTGCAGGGTTTTCCCTTACTCTCAGGCTTGCTTTCAATCAAACTATTCTTTAGGGCTTCCAAGGCTGCAGTAAACTAACACATCCTCCGTTTTATCTTTAGGTAAAATGTTTCATGTTCTTCCTCAGAAGTCTCAGCCCCTGCTGCACTGTAGGTTTCCGGCATGTTCCCTTCTATTTTCCTCTTGCCCCACATTGCACACCAGGAGTTTCTTACTTCTTTAGTATGTCCACGAGAAGAAGCACTCTAGTGCCAGGTGGCTCCATCTGAACCTAAGTCAGGACAGGACAAAACCAAGAGTTCTCTCTCTGCCCAGTCATTACCTTCTTCATAATGTTTTAAGGTGCAAAGTAATAAAAAAAGACTCTGTCCAAAATAATTGTGCCACATACCTCTTGTAATAGTAATAGGTTTCAGCAGCAAAATAATATCATAGGACTATAGGATCTAGCTCTAAAATTGAGAGTGTTCTAGAAACTGACATATTTGACAAATCAGAAGTTTTCAGATTATGCAGTTGAACAGAAGGCCAGAGAGTTAAAAAAATTTGATAAGAACAGTATTAAGTATGTTGTCCGTATTTTATGAACAAATCAATAGGATAGTTGTGCAGTTAGGCGAGATGTCAATTTTTAGTTCCTTTCTATCTTTGATGAGTTTTCCAAGCTTTTAATACAGGTTCATTCTATAAAAATAAACCAAATAAAACCAACCCAAACCAAAATAAAAAACCTCAAGCAAAATCTTCTATTCAGAATTCTAAAATTATAGTAGAATAATCATTCTCTCCCACTTTTGTTTACTTGAAAAAATAATTATTAATCTGAAAAATATAGTACACACAGACTGAATCAGGCACTGTAAATTGTGGTTCAGTTTTATTCAGTGTACAGTGGTATTCCTTCTACTTAAAAAGGACACAGCCAAGGCCCATCTGATCCATTTATGCCAGATTTGTTACTACAGAGTAGATCACAAACCCACTGGACATTCTTATGCCTTTGCATCTAACAGCAAGGCACTCCTGTAAACTGGCTCAAGCCCAGGACAAGCCTTCACAAACCTGTAAAAGCCAAAATTTTCTAGGACTACCCCACATTCCAGGAGAGTTAGAGAGAGCCACATCCATTACAGAAAGAACAGCAAACAAACTACCGTGTAACAACAAATATGAGCAAGAAACCTGACAGGATGCAAAACTTTTCCTTTAGCGAAAGAGAGCAGGATGCATTTCATCCTCTGGTTACTCTTTACTGGTGACAACAGTAGACTAAAATATTACTAGCTGGAAACACAGTTCGAGATTATCTTGAGAAAGTCATCCAACTCCGCCTGGCTGAGTTGACTTGTATTTAAATCATATCCACTTAAGACGTACTCAAGGAGCACTAGTTTCAGTGAACAGATTTTGCTATAATGTGAGATTCTTTCCAGTTCCTGAATCACATACAAGATGAAACAACTAGAATCCGATAACAATGGGCAAGCCTGTTCAGATACATTTGATAATTTTTCATCTACTGATAGGAGCAAGGTAGCATCTGTCTTGATAATTATTTTTATTTTCTGTCCTGTTATTTGTTTCACCTCCTTCTCTTTCCTCCCATCTTAGATTTTTCAATTGATTTTATTTGCACACTCATGGAAAGTGCAGTGAAAAAATGAGAGCAAGAGAGATGTTAAAACTATGGATAAATAGTTTAATGTCTGAGCAAAATATGTTGTTTATGATTCTTTGCCTAGTAACTTGAACAGTGAATACTAATGAATCTAGAATCATTATCTGCAAATTCCAACTTAATCAATTTTTTCTAAAGATAAATAAAATTGGAAGTACTACTTCTAAACCTGTGAACAAATAAAAAAAAAAAAAAAAAGAAATGCTCACAGCTTTTTTTACTGGATCCCTGAGAGAAACAAAAAGTAACCAGAGACATTAAATTTGTTTGATGTTTATGAACATTTTAATGAAGCACAGCCAACTGCTGATTTTCTAATATTAACACTTGAGTAAACAGAAAGAAGGCAAAACTTATCGATTTCCATCATGGAGGCCACAAACCAAGGATGACTTCCTGGGTATTAACAGAGCACTGCTTATTCCATTAAAACTCTAAACCTCCCAGTAAAATACTAGAGCTGATCTGCAAAACAAATGAGAGATCAGCAATAAGACCAACAAGCCGACCAAAGTGTCAGCTCATGAAAAAAACAAGGAAAAATTCCATAGCTTTGGAAAAAAGTCTAGCTAGTTTTAGTTCAGAAGTCTATCTTACACTCTAATTTATGGCTGACATAAGGAAACTTTTTGTCCAAAATTAGAACAAGTATTCTAAAAAAACATGAACTGACTGAAAACTAATTCAACAGCTGCCAATGAAACGACTAGTCAATATGGACTCTTATTTCCAGAGCACTTTTGAGACACTAACATCAGTGAAAAGTAATGGATGATCTGAAAAACTTAAAAATTAAGAGTGACCTACAAGACTTTCAGAAGACAAACGATTGCCAAAACTGGAATCTAGGAAACACCTCAGCACTTAATAGCAGAGTTACCACAAGACCTTCTAAGAAACTCAAAACTAGATGTTAGCAGAATTAAATGCATCTGAATCACCTGTTAGCAGTAGACATAAAATTCCTTTTACATCTTATTATTCACTTGTCACAATTGCAAACTACCAGAAAAAAATGTAACTAGAACATTTTTATCTGGAGTGGTGTAAATTTAACTGTCAAATGACCTTCACATACGTCTTCTTCATTAAACCGAAACAGCACACTGTTCTGTGTAACATCTGCTTGATTTAGATCTGGCATGGACCTGTGAGCTCAGGTTAACAGGGAAAAGCTATTCCTATCATCGCAAAACCATATTCATAGCTCAAAACACTCTCTAGTCCTTCTGTTGGATCTAATCCTTCAGCAGATTTCAGAAATGTAAGAATTTAAAAATGGACCTTATCTTAGGGAAGAACATGCTCCGTGTGCATGTTCTGTATTGGTGACCTACCCATTGCCTCCTGATTTTCTTCTACTTCTGTACTGCATGCTGTGCAAATGTTTCCCTGTGCTTATTTTTCAAGTGGCTTCTTAGAGCAGAGTAGATATTCCTTTGAGTGTATTTTCTTTCTTTACCCATCACTCTTTTCTATACAAACAACAGATTGCTCTGCTGCTGCCCTTTAAATTTAGAGAAGAAAAATCCCACACCACAGATGTCTGGTGATGGGAGGAGGGTTGCTTTTTCCACAAACTTACTGGGGAGTCAGATAACTCCAGTCTTTCTCATTGTGTCTCTTCAGAGGACACAGACCTTGAAATGTCCTTATCGTCATGGTTTTAAGTCTATGCTTTACAAGCCATTGAGACAATGCAGGATCACACAGAATCACAGAAGCATTCACGGTGGAAAAGACATTTAAGGTACAGTTCAATGTGATCATCGTAGACACTCCTGAGCTAGCCTGCAAATTTTCCTATATTATTTTTATAATAATTGTCTAGAATGATCAAATTACTGAGGTTGAGCTTACCATAGGATTGTACTAGATGCTCTCTAAAATGGTGATAGACTAATAAAAAAATAAGAGGGGTTTCAGTGCATACACTGCAAATTGCAATGTCTAGACTTAGTTTCATTATTCATTTTTTTCATTTAAAAAATATGTACTGCTTAAGAGAAGCAGAAGTGTCAGAGCAAGCAAGATTAGAGTAATATTGTTTGCATTCTTGAAAAGAACATGTCGAGTGAAGTGCTTGGAGACTTAGGAGGACTGAAGTATAAGACAACTTCTAATAAGGCTATGGAGGCCATATACGATCTAAAATTTTCTAACTTCTACTGCCATTTCAAAACATTAACAAAGAGGAAAAAAGTCCTTAGAAGCATCTCAACAAGTTTGTTCACAAAGAAGAAAATTCCACAATCAATGGTTGGAGCAAAACATTATAATATTAAACTATTTCCACAGTGACACACAGAAGAAACTGGAAATGAAAGTACTTCATATATGTCAGCACTGCTGGTTAGACTGGTTTAAGATGTGCAAGCACACATAATACCCTAAATAAAAGTATCCTCAAGGAAAAGCTTAAGCATACTCATACATAACAGGAGGTGCTGAAATGCAAGTATCAACAGCTAGGTAAAATTAGTAAACAGAGTTATGAGGAGGAGTATGCTTTTATGACTGAGACAATAAAGACATCTTTTCAGTGTTAATCAACAAACACGAATAAAACGAGAGCAGGTATGCACAATCAAATGAGCCACGCCATTCAGCAGACAACTGAAAAGACCCACAGTTCCAAAATGTGGCTGAACACTTCCACCTAACCTACCACATCTGGTGAATTCTGTGTTTCTCTGTTCAGTTTTTATAAAGTTATTTCAGAAAAAAAAATTTCTATCCTGAGTAAACCTCTGTCTTTCATCTTTCCACAATCCTCCTCAACAGAATTAAATAACAATAAAATGATAATAATGGTAATAATAAAAATATTATAATAGCAACAATAATAGTTAATGGAAATAATAAATGCGGTTGATCTTTTAAAATATTCTGCATTATTTCCACAATTTCTCTTATAAATCAAAGCAAAATTAGACTCTGGAGTACAAATATTTTTATTTTTATATATCCAAAACCTGTTCTTTCAACTATTTCAAGGTTGGTTTTGATTGGTTGGTTGTTTCTGGTTTTGCAAGTATTCTAAATCTCAGTAATTTCCTAAAAATTTTTGTAAAACTTGGGAAAAAAAAAATCTTCTTCCCCAAATCTATTTCAGGGAGAGCCATAAGTCTCTAAGATATGATAAAGCAATAAAAAGTCAGAAAACAATCTGATGACTAGCAGAAAGAGACAACATAAAAATAAAACTGTCATTATTAAAAAAAAAGAAGAAAGCATCAGTTGATATCAGTTATGAAACATGACTGGAATTGGCCACCATAAATATATACAACTAGAGCCAAGTACTTGAGCCATCTAATAATCCTGTTTGGATTCTCTTAACTTAATATGCCTTCGTATGATTTAAATCTGTTTCTCAGAAAAATGATTTAAATAATTCCCTCTTTTCTTACATGTCTTCCCTTGCCCCCCCAGCCCCCATTCCAGCTATATTTTTACATGTGAATCCAGCTTTATGGAGGAAGATGACAATACATTTAACGTACATTTGGCTGTGCACTACAGGACATCGGTCATGCCTTTGTTACAATAATGCAACATGTGTCTTGCTCATATTTTTTCTTACCCTAAAATGCCTCATAAGCAACTAATCCAGTGAAATAGTACTATGGTATTGAAAGATTCAACTGTTTCAGCTATTACATTGCCAATATGTTTCTGATTTTATTCATCCAAAGTATTGAGTAGCCTGCCAGAAACAACCACAAATTTGATGGGAAGGAGGCACTCCAGGAAGACTGTCTCAAATCCCCAAAAAAGGAATGAGTAAGCAGTTTCATTTTGCAATTATTTTCCTTTAGTTCTAAAACTAGTTTCTTCCTCTTTTTCACAGAATTTTTCATAATGTCTTTCCTTCTCTGGAAGAAGTCAATGGCTTAGTCGATTTCCAACTTCAACACCTTAACAGCCATTGACTTTTTTTGAAAAACAAGAGCTTATTTAAACCTCTGGCTATGATTTCTCCAACGAGTAAAACTGTGGTCAGCAGCCCACACCACAAAAATAGCTTTTCTGCTTCCTTTGCCTCTAACCACTTGGCAATCACAGGTCTGCCGACCCTGCTATCTTCTTTTGCTTCTCTGTTTGCAGAGAAATGTTTGGTCAAGAAGTTAAAAAATATAAGAACTTTTTTTTTTATCATCACTCATTGTATACCTCTGGGATTTAAGGGACATTAGCTACAAGCCGTACTTTCACTACAGAGAAAGAGAGAAGGCAAACGTCAGAAATAGATGAAGTGATAGAATAAAAGCCAGTAAAGTGCTTTGATGACAAAGGTTATGCAAGCGTGAAGGAACACACTTACACCTCTCACCAGTAGGGAGAAAGGGACTTCAAAGCACCATTTAATGGCCAAACAGAAGTCATGAACTGACCAAAAGTTTCAGTTTGGGTACTAAGTGCAATAGTAAGAGAATATACAATGCTGCTATATATCATCCTGGATAACTCTGATGGGAATAAAAAAAAATCTGATAAAACAGCAGACCTTTTAAAACATGTAATTTTCATATCCCAACCTCAGACATAAAGCTATTCAATACTCACCGAATACCTGAGAACTTTTTCTCCAGAGAAGGTAAGCTCTGCTGTGCTCTCTAAATAAAAAACATTTTTTATTTTTAAACAAAATTACATAGAAATCAAATGCAGATTATATCAACTTCTCTTCCAAATTATCCCATGAAATAATTTTGATAGATTTCTATAAATTTTTAAGTAATGTTTACTTCTGAAATGCAGCAATGGCTTATGACATTTCTTTGATCTATAGTGAATTTTCTCTATTTTTATTGTAGTATAGAATACATCTGGTTCATATATTGACATCTTTTGATGTACTGAAGTCTTCATATATTTTTTTTTATGATTTATATTTTAAAAAATGGATGAACAAACATATGGAGAATATTTATGTACTGTATGCAGCAGATCACAAGTAAATTCAGTCAGTTGTTCATGAATAATAGAGAACAGAATTCTGATAGAAAACAACTTTTCATGTGACTACATGCATCCAAATCTAACATTACTGATAACAATAACCTGAGTTCTCAGCAAGATACAGTCTCTATGTAACTTCTCATACAGGTATACTCATTCCCTAATCCATGTGACTTCAAAGTTTTGGACTTGTACAAGACATATTTTTCTCCGTTCCTTCTACTCAGTATAGGAAATGTAAAAGAGACCACAATCACTGGCATTTCCCTTTCTTTCTGAAAGAGGCATGGAAGAAAACCAAGCATCAGCTATGTGTCATGGGGAACAGGAGTGACAGATAAACAGCATTTCTTCCTTCCAGATGGACTTCAAGTCTATGTCCTCACCCAGCAACATACACAGTTGCTCTTCACAGTGCGCACCCAACCCTGTTCCAGTAGAGAAGACAAATCTTACCTAAAGTTCAACAGCACTTTAAAGTGGACCACGCTTTCCCAGATCACAGGACCTAAGCCAGAAAAGCCTCAAGGTGAACTTCTTGTCTCACAAAGGAACCATCTGTTACAAGGAGTTTTGCTGGCAGAGGTGATTAAAAAGATCTCTGACAATGCCTACTCAGTTCAGGGAAACAAATTCCTGACAGCTGCAACCATCTCAGAAACAAAACAGAACCCTTGTCTTGACTTGCTTGAAGGAACAATAATAATGGCAGTTCTCAAACAAGTGGCCATCACCAGGACTGTAACAAATACCTGGAATTTGGGTGAGAAAATGGGCTACGAATCTCAGAAGCAACACAAGAACAGACAGAGAAAGCTCATAAGTTTCAAAGAGAAAAGGAAACAGTGACAACAGTGATAAGCAGCAAGAAAACTCAAGACAGAATGGTGGCAGATGTTTCCTTTTTCATGGCTCATATTATGGTACTGGAGGAAAAAGGAGTCTAGATTATCTAGAGCACGTGTATGTATCCCCTGGGAGAATGTTCAGACTTTGAATAAGGAGAGTTTGCGACACAGGGGTTAAAAGATCAACACAGAACTACTGATAATTACGTTAAGCCTATACACTTACACAAAATTCTATACATCATATAGATGACATTTACATGTGCTAAAAAGAATTCAAAACACTGAAATCTTGAATCATGTGCCATACTAAATTTTAGTGTGTCTGAATAAGAGCTGATAGCAAAGACATTTTCTTACCTTTGTGTGGCATCTTTTAAAGTAAGCAAAAAACTAAATGTAGTAAAGGTCCATGGATTTTATCATTACTTCTATGACCTAATATTGTTGTCAATTTTGTTACCAAAATCTGCTGATTCTCCCCCCACCTTTCTTTGTTAAATAATTAGTTACCATGGAGACAAACATTTCTGGTATTGACACCAAATTGTGACATCGATATTAATGTGAAATGTCTCCTCTTTCTTTAGATACATGGGAACAGTGATGACCATGAAATATATTTCATGTTATAAAAAGCTTCAGACTGTGGTGACAAAGAATATTCACTTTAGATAACATTGCAAAGCTATGCAAATAAGGAGAAGAAATCACAAGTATTTTTCTTATTTAAGTAATAAACGACTTAGATTCCACCAAGAAAGTATTTAATCATTTTAACATACCAATCACTTTTGAAAAGTGAATCATAATCAAATCTGTAAAGGAGGAATCTGATATCTTTTGGAAGTCCAACAACAACGGAGTATGTGGCTTTTTCCTTTCAGCTTCTTCATAAAACTTGTCTGGATGGTGAAAAGAAGTTGTCTACAATGCCACCTAAAGAGACTGTCTTTAAGCAAGTAATCAGAGCACTTTCATCAACTCCTCTCACTGAAGATATAAATGGCCCTCGGAAATACTGGGTGCAGAAGCACTCGTGTCAACACTTACCCTCACAGGTATTCCTATGCAAATAAATGCACGTTACTAGATGCGTGAGAGCTTGTCCCACGAGTAAGAACGTGCAAGCCTACCCCTTAATTAGAACATAGCTTCCTGTCATTTAAAAACTATTTCATATGCATATACAGTAAGAGACATCTAAATGAAATCATTTATTCCTGCGATTATTTCAACATGAAAAGGAATGTCAAAGTATGAAAGCATGACTGAAAACTGACATGGCTTTAGGGTTGTAAATACTACCCTGTATTTTCAGAATCATAACCGCATAAATACTGTGCTTAGTTAATTTACTTTTTTTTGTCAAGGGAAGGGAAAGAGAGATAATGACTGTGAATGTATGAAAGTCTGTGGCAAAGAAAAGAATAATTTTTGGATGAATTTTACATAACATTTCTCTAAAATAATTAAAGCTTCACAGTTTTTGGTAGTTTTCTCAGGTTTTCTATCTTCCAAATATTTTGTTGTACATTATCTTGAAATACCAGTTCATTTACGGTATCTTTCTTGTCATCTGTGTAAATTGATAAACTGGGAAAAGAGAAGTAGAAAGACAAAAGAATTCAATGACAATTTTTTCGAAAAAGCATAAGTCCTACCCCTGCTCAAGTTATTTCTTCAGAACCTAGAAAAGTGAATTTCTCTAAAAGAACTAGAAACAGAGTGAATGTTGCATATAACCCATAGCAATACAAGAACAGGATAAATTTGTGCATGGATTGAAGATTCCAAATAAGTTTTCATATATTTACTTTTTTTTTTTAAATAATGCTTTTAGAAGAGCTTATTTGCTCAAAATTCCCACACTTTTGCGTCGTTTGATTCAAATACAGGGAAGAATTAATTTTTTTTTCCAATTGTCTCTACAGCAAGTTTCCCATGAATAGGTTCCCATAAGTTCTGTGCCATCATGTAAATCCCAACATTTTAAACACACTCAACTGCTGATACCTGTAAGGTCATTAATGAAGAGGATCACAGATGACAAACCTCAAGAAGCCCCCTTTTTTTTCCCCCTTTATTACTGTTGCCAGTTTCAAATCTTCCTTCCCTTCCGCTCTTGGCATTAAGCATGCAATATACAATTCATTCAAATACTCATATCTCTTTATACTATGTTTAAGTCAATCTTGTTAGAACAGCCTCCAGTCTTCTATGAAAGAGTCATACAACACTCACCCACATCTAGTTACCCATCTCTGCCATTTCCTTTTCTGAAAGAAAGACAGTAGCATGGGTAAGAAACTACTAAGGCAGCTCAAGCGCCCCTGGCAGTGCCTTGGAAAGAACTGGAAGCTGCATAAGGGCTGCTGGACTTCACCTTAATCAGTAGGAAGAAATCCTGTAATGCAGACTGTAACACTAAAGCCAGGAAATGTAAATTATTTTCTTCACGTGGTTCAAGTAATTATGATAATTATCTAATGATTTGAACTTATACAAATCAAAAGAAAACAGAAATTGGAACAAAATTTGTCTTACTAAAGTACTGGACACAGTAGAACTTTTGACTATCCAGATGGACCCATAATGAAACTTCCAAATCAAGACTGATTTTTGTAGTACCCATATAATATACAGTGCTAACTCTTTCATTAATCAACCAACAATTAAGAAAACTAAATATGTAAGTTAAGACATACTACCAATGACAGGACTACACACGCAGTATACGCTTGCCAAAAAGCAAGCTCTTCTGTAACAGCAGCTCAGTAAGTTTTTGTTCTGCAACAGAAAGTTACCAATCTTCAGCATATGATGTTCGCCCTGAAATGTGACTGCCACATTTCAGCAGAGTGATTATTTCAGCTGCTCTCTCAATCATTTGGTTACATTCACAGTGTAACTGTATTCAAATTGTGACCAGGGTGAACTTGTTAGCAGTGTAACAATATCACGAGTGACTACCTATCCATGCCCTGATGTCTATCTCAGACCTGCAAGCTAACAGAGTAAAAGTTTTCAGAGATACTACAAAAATACCTTTAACTATTCCCTAGCAACTGTCTCTGGATGTTGTTAGAAAGGCATTTCAGATTTTTTGCCATCTTTTCTAAGAAAAGACAGCTGACACAATCACACTGTAAAGTGCAAATTGGCAGTTTAAGCACCCATGACACTCACATGACTTGGATGTCAGTTATACTTGATAACTATTGAGCTGATTGACCAATTATAACCACAGGATAAAAGCACAGCAGATTCACAGACTATTAAGTTCCTTATTTAAAGCAGGGTGGGGTGCATGTTAGGAAATTAACAGAGTAACAGATTTATAATATCAAAATTAGTGCTCCTTGCCATTGGAAAGACTTCCAAGTCAACTCAATGTTTCTCTCTTCATCCAATCAACAGTTAATTAACTGGAATTAATTATAGTGTTTGTTATCTATTATCCAGCCAGAACACGGGAAGAGTTTGAGAATGTGGAAGAAGGGGCAGTTGGAGATGGGAGGAAATGCATGAGCCTCTTACCACTTCAGGAGAGCTTAGAAAATAAGGAATATGGTGCTGAAGTGTAAGAGACTAACATCAAAACTGCAGGAAGCCCAAGTCCATTAGTTCTCCTTATGCACAAATCAATTTTGTAATCATCTGCCCGCCAAGCACTCTAAGATGTTTGACAGCTAGTTTCTTCTCATAGAGAAAGTCCTCTAGGGAACCACATTAAAAGTAGTATTTTCAAAACTAAGTCACAGGATAAAAATTTGCTGACAAAAGACGTAGACATACGCCATCATTATCTATCACGTGCCTATCTCATGGTTTCAGAATTCCATTACCTATCACTTAATACCATGCTCTGCTAATCGTCATCAGTCTCAGCATGATCAAGTTCGATAGGCAGCAAAACAATCTTTCCCCTCAAGAACTATTGTAAAGAGAAGATATGTGCAAGTGCTTTCAAAATATACAACTCTGTACAGAGAGAATACATACAGTAAGAAAGACAGACAACAGGAGCAGAATCACCAGGCTCAGCAGTCAGAAAAGACCCTGATATTTCAGAGGCTGAAAAGCCACTTCACCTTCAATACTGACTTCACTCCTTCACCCACCCTCCACCTTGTTTATTGTCAATCAACTTATGTTCCTCTGAAGAAGGCAATGATGATGACAATGAAAGTGTAACTCTTCAGGAAGACCCAGCAAGAATGTTAAGCTAATGGGTTAGTATGTCATTGATTAAGTGGCTAAGATACTTTGGGAAAACTATACATTGCAAAGCAGTTGGACTCTGGCTTGGCTCCCTGGGGACGTCATTCAAAGGCCCCTATGGATAAGCAGAGGGATACTGAAGTTTGCTGATATTGCTAGGGAGAAGAGAGACAAGCCAATTACTAGACAGATGAATGGTGACTCTGCACTTGCTTACCATCAGCTCTTCTCTCTGCTCACCTGCAGCCATGCTGCTGCATCATATAAAAGATACAAGACAGCCCTTGTCCAATGTTACTTTCCCCCTACAAAAAACTACAGGAGACAAAGATGTGAACAGATCTCCCAGCACATGCTTGTGCCTCTACACTGATCTCCTTCTATGATAAATTCTCTTTGTAGAAGCTCCTTTATACTTGCTCTCTCATAATTCTCAGGTATTCTACAACTTGCATTTACATTGCCGCAATGATATACCCCCAAATGACCCAATTTCCACGTTAGACTAAACTAGATTATTAGGAGTTCAGTGGGGCAATTTCCCTTGGCAGGAATTTAGGTCAAGTTCAATTCTACCAACCATGTTCAGTACTTGCATGTGAAATACTCATACATGGATGAGGCATATCTTTTGATACAAAGAGAACCACATGCAGGTAAATATCTATGATCTGCTATCTTAAGTGGGGGAATAATAATTTCATTTGCTTAGTGTGTTTGACAGCTCAAGACTAGAATACACAACACTTTGACACTAAGCCAAACTGTCACTCTGACATTTCTGTGTCTGAGAAATTCTGAATCTCACAGGTAAACTGTGAAAGCTGAGAAACAGGGAGTGAAAGCGTGAGGCTCGTAACTGTGACAGTACCCAAACTCTAAAGAGTCCCTTTGTATGACCTCTGCTTTCTTATAACTGGGGGCGGCATAAAGCTGGAAAAATAGGAAGGAATAAAAATCCACAGAAGTCTTTGCAGATAGAAGAAACATATGCTCTACAGAGTTAAAAAAAGCCTAAACTCTTATGTGACAGACTACATAAGACAGACATCCTTTAAAGTGAAATATACCTTTTAAATCTAGATAAAGAATGCAAGAAATACATTTATCTTGTCATTTTTATACAGTGTTGAGCAGGCAAGAAGGAACATTTACAAGTCTGAAATTCCTCAGCTGATTTTTCTTTCGTATTGGTAGGGAAGGAGAATGTATAAGGGCTTTCTTAGGGTCAAAGGAAGAACAGAGATCTACTGACCTCTATAATTACAACTTAAATCAGTAAGTGAATTGCTTGTATCCTGGCAGTGCATCTAAGGCTGTTAACATTAACATAGTGAGATAAATCTCATTAAGATGACACTCACACTCTCAACATCCCTCATTTCTCAAAAAGAAAGAAAAACACTGTTCTGGTATAATATACACACTAGGAACATTTTAGCACTTCAAAGGAGTTAACAAATGTGGCTCAAGAACACTACAAGCCCAGAAGACAAATCACATGCACTCTCAGAGTCCAAGTAAAGCTCGACTTCCTCAGACAAAACAGAAACACAAAAGCACATCTTATCTGTAGCGACTCTTTATCACCTCATTTATACAAAATCTTCCAGACACAAAATAGCTTCCACTACAAAGGCAAAGGGCTCAAGATTTTTTATGGAAAGCATTAAGGACCATCGCTTCAGGAAATGTACTTTGTCAAGTCAAGTAATCCACTAAGAAAATAAACAAATTTTTTGGGAAACCACAGCGAATCAGTCACTGGATTGAATGCTTATTTTATTTAAAGTGTAAATTTCTTTGTTTCAGCGACACCAGTCATCTATTTACCATCTCTAACATTTTGGGGCCTCAACCAATATATGGTACGTATAATATGATGAATATAGTATCATGAACAAAAACTGAATACAGTTTCCTCAGAAGTCCCAAATGTCAAATCTTTCCAAAGAGAATTCACTTAAAAAACCCCACAAAATCAAAAAATAAAACACCTCCATCAAGTGTTCCATGTACCTAATATTTGTCAATAATACATGCTTCTCAGTCGTCTGAAATTCACTCTGGTTCTCCAAGTTTTACCCTCAAATCTGTAGAGAAATTTAGAGCCAATTTTGTAATCATATTTTGCAAAGCACGTACTTTGCATTCAAATAATCTTGTCCAAGTAATCTCCTATTTCCTACTAAATATTCTGTATGCAGTGTTTGTACCTGAGTTGGCTTTCCACAGTGCAGTCACCCAACCTTGAATTTTAAAACCAGTTTATTCATGTAAGCAGTGTTACAATACACATTTTACAGGGAAGAGCCGTCAGGCATAGAGAAGCCAAGTAACAAGCTAAATCAGCAGTACAAATGGGAGCAGTAGAACGACCTGCTTCAACAGTTTAAATAATTGCATGATGGATGTGGAATAGAATAGGCACATTTTCCTTAAGAAGTCATAGAAGTTATTAGAAAAGACTGAAAACTGAAATTCTCTACTGATCAGCGGGATAGCCATGCCACTATTCATCTGTCCTTCAGCATAACCTGAACACCATCTGCAAAGCAGAGGAGAACACGAACAGAAAAGTTCGAGGCTCATTAAATTCCCGGCCAGAATGCACAGAAATACCCGTGGGTAAGTACTACTGGACGAAGAACTTGAACTGCTGACCTCACATGAGCAGACATGTACTTTACCAATATCTAGAGTTAGAATTTACAATATGACCCAACCTATTATTTCAGCAGCAGCAACCAAGAAGCTTAACTTGCAAACAAATACACGCATCTTTATGCTCCCAAGACATCTCAGATAGTTCAACATCTTAGGCGCAAATATATGAAACAAAAATATGTAACTGTGCTTGCAAAAGGAGCACCTAAGCAACTAAACTCAATGTGTGATTTATATTAACTTGTTCTCAACAAAAGCTAACAGAAGTTCACTAAGGTTTTCTAGGGCTGGGATGGTGTGAAGGCTCTGATAGACTACCAAACTATAGAGACAATTTGAATTATTAGGAGCTGATAAACAGTGACATTTTGTCTTGAAGCATACAAAAATTGCCAAGCACCTTGTCACACAGCAGAGACTACAACTGCTGATAATGCTAAAAAGAATTATACTGAATATGTTACCGAACACACACATATACCACACACACAAATCCAAAATAAGGACTTCAAAAGGTTCGTAAAAAAAATAACTATACATTAGTGGCCTCAAAAAATTTAAGATTTGTATATTTTATTCTTTGAAGGAAAAGGTAAAATAGAAACTGCTCACATGCTATGCCCTTCTTCACTTTGATTGGATGGAAATACTATACCAATTTCTTTTCTAGCTTGCATAGAAACAAGCTCTGTATTTTCAAGTTACATTTGGCAATGGACAGAAACTCATGCGTCAAGTAGAATACACTCTAAAATTATACAAGTAATATTTGCAACTATTTCAGTTTATAGCTGGCTATAAAGAAATAACTAGACCAATACTCAGACATGATACCATACAGAAAACAAGCACACTCAATATGTCAGAAAGTGTACAGTTTGTATTTCAGCCTCTTGTTTTTATTATAGCTCAATACAATTGACCATTTTCTGAATTAAAACACAGAAATGTGATTCAAATTAATTTGTAAACAAAGTTAGGTAACCGGAGTATAGCAAGATAGTTCTGAGTTTCAAGTCATAGTATTTAGCTAGCATCTCATGGATATACAAGGTCCAACACAAAAAAATCCTGAGTCTAACCCTATCGCTCAGGAGCCAAGAAAGGGAGGGGAGAGACAAAGAGATGGTTATAGAACATATTCTAACCTGTTACAGCAAGACAAGGCTCAACTACATCACTTGACTCCATATGAGTGGACACAGTCAAATACAGACATTTTCTGATCCTCAGTCAGAAAATGTCAATGTGCAAGAATGAAGAGTGAGTTAACATCAAGTTTCTTTTGAAACTGAAGAAAAGCACAACAGAAACTTTTCACTTATTGACCGAGGCTTACAGTGAAGAGATCTCAAAGATCAAGTCAGTCTGTGGAATTGCTTTGAATGTTGGCAGCATCACATGCAGCTGTTTGTCAACTCAGAAGGGAACTATTTTGAAGGTGATCATGGTTGATTTCCTTAATTTACTAAATGTATTTATAGGCACAGTCTTGGAAAAAAATTACTTAGAAGCTGTGATTCATCTTTACATTGTGCAGCCTGTCTGTAGTTGAACGCTTAAGAAAAACAAGGCCCATATGACCAGTGACTTAACCTTTGCAATTTACCTAAACTTCCATATGGAAGACAGACTCAAGAAAATCTTAAGTCCACTATGGGCAAGTAAAAGTAAACCTACATCATGAACCTTTGCCAAGACCTGCTGAAATTGAGGTAGTCCATTAATCTGGAATACAAAGCTGATCAGGATACTGAATTCTCCTCTATGCAACCTATTTTATGAGTTTCAATCAGTACTGAGCAAGCTCCTAAATTAAGAAGTAATCTTAATGCTGACCTTACTTTTAGAATGCTACATGAAATCTTTATTTTTTTAATACATCGCTTTATATAAGTTGCCATGAAAAGCTTTCAAAGAATCCAATGAATCTTATACAACAGACAACTTCAATCAGTTCATATTGAAACGTGATTGTTGTAAGTACAAAATGAATTAATATGCTAAAGTTCTGTGTACTACATTAAGATAAAGAATATTTGGCAGATGTGTATTTATAACAGAATTACACAGACAAATTCACTGCACAATAAAACATCTACACATTCAGTACACTGCCTTTCTTTTCCAGTTATGTAATGATTTGTAGTTTCTAAAAGTTGTTAGGCATTCTAAAAGCTGAAGTATGCATGGGATTACAATCTATCCTACAATTTACTGCATTCAGTAAAGTAACAGAGCACTCAGGCTTTGAAATCATGTACTGCAAAGGCTGTTTATTCTGCACATAAAGTCTTTCAGGATATTGTAGGGACAAAGATATAAGGGCTGCAGTGGAATAGACTGCTAAACAGCTGAAATATTAATTTATTAGCTTCTAAAGATCTGTTCAGAGAGCATATAGAATGAAATAAAATAAATGAAGGATTGGTTAAAAAGAGTACAAGAGTCTGACATAACTAGTTGGTTGTTCTGCGGTTTACATTTTGAGTATTCTAAGGCTGTGAGTTATGTGGATGGAAGATGAATGTGAACAAATGGATTTATAAAGTAGGTTTTTATATACGTATCATTAAGGTTATTTCACTGCACTTATATACGCATAAGGGAATAAAAGCAAGCACAAGAGCTTTAAGGAGAAGATATTGGAAGAAGAAAGGGAACATGAAAAGCAGCTTTGTAAAAGATGATTTCCCCTCCGTTAACCTGCATAAATATCATGGATTTTCTCACCTCCCCAAATGTAATGATTATCAAGAAGCCATATCATAGACTCCACCTACTGCTTCTTCCCTATATTCCTTGAATCATGAGCAGGGAAAAGATTACAAGCCTTGTACTCATGCTGGTGTACCTGCCCCAAATATCCCAGAGCATAGGTCCTGAAAACAATCTATCCATTTACAATAAAGCTATGATAAAAGTTTTTCTAAAGGGCATCAGAGATAAATTTTATCCATTGAGGCTGGAAGCTCCTCCATGTTCTGTATTTATGACTTTTAACATTATTCTAGCAAATGAACGACTGGGGGGATTTTGTCAGATTTTGTTTTAGTTTTGTAGAGGTGACAAAGGCTTGGATATTAACTGCAAGGTAACACTACAAAATAGCAGACCTAACATCCTTTAAATTATGTAAACATTTGAACTAGTATGCATTACAGGTAGACATTTTTTACAGTAGCTTCTTATATCCTGAAAACTCCTGTAGCAAATGATCTTATATATGGTACCATTTCTGTGGAGGTGTTCTCTAGTTGAAGCTGGAAGGTGAGAGAAGAAGAGAAAGAAGTAGAGGCATGTCCTGTCTCAGTTTAAATCCAATTACAAAGAAACCGGATTATTTAAGTTTTTGGCAAACAGCTCCCCTTTCCTAGAGACTAAAAAGGAAAAGGAGAGAGGCAAGGACCAGATCTAGAATGAGATATCCCAAAACTCAAGCCTTGGTTTCAGCCACAAAGTCTTAACCAATTTTCAAAGAGAAATATGTAGTTCCAAATTAAGCACAGTCTTCATTGGGTGACTTCGTCCCCTGCAGCTCTGAACTCTGAAACAGCCAGCCAATTGATATTAAGAATTCTGCTGGCTTCTGTAATATGGGCATCTGGGTATCAGGGACCAGACTGACAGGCCAAATTGTTTAACGTATTTCACAGAGAAACCAGAAAAAAATCTCTGTACAGACAAAAGCCTGGTTGGAGTGTGTGATCTAGCCCATAAACATCTTCAGACCTCCTAGAATCTAAACGATAAAATTTTAGTGCTTTGCAGTGGCAACACCTTAATGCTTTAATGAAAAGCTGATTCATAACATGAACTGTATATTAGAGATGTATGTTCAGTTTAATGAAATGAGTCCGTTAAATATCTATGGTGTGACTGAACAAACACGCCTGCATTTCCAGAGGCAGCAGCTGTATAACTAAGACCCTTCGTAATCCTCTGCCTATGATTACAGTATTTTTTTTAAAAAGAACGTCACATCTCTAACAGTAATTCCTGTGAAGTTGATATCTCCCATGTCAAAGGAAAATTGTACAGAATCCATTGCTTCTGTGCATACACTAAATAAAACATGTGAACTGAAGACTACAGACCTTCAAAATGTAAGTATGAAGAGTATTTGGGAGTAGGGATTGTGACAGTCTCCTGAACAGAGGCACAAATGCCTTGCATTATGTGCAATGAGATTCCAATGCTTGACCCGTCAACCAAAGGAATTTTTTTGCAAGTATGCTGTGCTGTGACATATGCAAGTATGGCAAATGTCAAGATCAGCCATATCAAGGTACTGACAATTTTCATTTTCATGCAGGAAACTGGGCCAAGTTAGAGTATCAAGAAACAGTCTGTTCAGTCACAGAATGCTTCTAAATGGCAAAGCATCAGAGGCAAAAATGCAAGAAATCTTTTTCCTGGTAGAGAGAGATTTTCAGTTTTTGCAGCAACAGGAGACCAAATCCCAATGTTTAAAAGAAACCACACTCAGGCAGAAGACTGCAAGAGAAGTGCCATCAAAGCCACTTTGATAGAAGGAGTTTCTTTTTTTTTTTTCCTTATTAATACGTTGCTATACTCTAATCAAAAGCAACACAGGTGCTTAGAGCAGTTATAGTCATGAAGATTTGTCTGAAAGTTACAATTGTTTTCCAGCATACTGTTGCTTCTTAGAAACATACAGAAGCCATGAAAATGTTTCCATTGCTACAATATGGGAAGTTTTCAACAAGAAAAGCAAATCCGTATCAAGCACAACTGTGCAAAAGGACTGACTGATTCCTGTGGATATCCTGTACAAACAACGAACAAAGTCAGTTATGCACATTCAGCAAGCATTAATGAATTGCACTATGAGTACTGTACCATAAATGACAGAATAGATCTCTCTGTCAAGTATTTCAAAAATGTCATCAAAATCAGGCTAAATCTATGAGTTACTTCTTTCAAAATCCTATCAAGTTATAATAGTATCTATTAGAAATTTAATAAGGATCCAAAAGTTCAACATTTTCCTGTGCATATATCAAGAGATCCAAACAATAAAGTATTGTTTTATCAAGATTTCTGCAGAGAAAACAAACTTGTGTGAAACCTGCAGGTGTAGTTGTCCAGATCATTCTAAAATACATACCAACTTTCACTGTAACAACAACAACAAAAAAATCCAGTGAATGTGGTTCCTTAGCAACCACTGAAATATTACGTTATGTTATTCTTATCAGCATTATTTACAGTAGCCAATTGCTAAAAGATATCAATTCACAAAGAATGCACACATTCCTTATTATACAACCTGCTAGCTTTGAAAATTCAGTGATGCTTTTAACCGAAGTCATTACATTTACTTCTTTCCTGCAAAAACTATATCCTGCTATTTTTGTGCCAAACAATCTCCTTCCTTATTCTGAGTACGGTCCTGTTTCACAATGACTATCTACTCAGTTCAAAGGCATGTTTGACATGAATGAGTCTCCTTTTTCCATCCTGATCATGCTTCTGCATAAACACGTATTGCCTACACTCCACTAAAAGCACAGGTAATTTCAGGTGGAAATCTGTGTATACTATTTCTAAACTTAGTAACACAAAAATCCTTCTAATTCCAAGGTATGGTCCCAAGAGATTTCTGGTCTTAACTCTGTTTTGCATTTGCCTCACTAAAGTGGAGCACTAGAGAGTCAAATTTCCTCATGCATCCTCTCTTCAAAATCTATTATTTTCTCCCTTTAAGTCTATTTAAGTAAGGAGCCAGACCAATTTTCACATTCACAGTAACTGAAAAAACAGGCAAATAACATAAGAAGGACATCCCACATTTTCAACAACTCATTAAAATATTTGGCATCTCAAAACAGACAAAATTCTTCTCAGTGGTTTCAACCAGTTGTTTCAAAGTCACTTCTTAAAAAAAAAAAAAAAAAGAAAACAAACAAAAAGCCCATTATTAGTTGTCTCTGCACCTGTGAGTAGCTAAGTGAAATTATGGAGTCCAAGTTTCTCTCATTTTATGAAAACTGGCTTAATATTTTTTAACAGCTCTAGATTACCTATATGCTTTTACAGAGAGTTGTTTTCTACGACAGTATTTCCTTCTCTAAACACACCAATTTCACACCTGGCATGGTGCATTTAAAATAATTCAGTAAAAGAATAACTAGAAGTGTGTCAGTTTTGTTTCTGTTCCCATTTGGTCCCTTTCACTGCTGCTTAACACATCCTAACATATTCAGTTGTGTGGTTTTTGGTGTTCTGGGTCTGGTTTTTTCTTTTGGTTTTCAGGATTATTTTTTGTTTGTTTTTTTCTCTTTGACACATTTGTAGAATACATCCCTCTCTCATCATCATATACATCAGAAAGTACCTCATGACCCCTAAATTCCTACAAATCCTAATGCCATAAAACACATTTCAAGGTGCACTTCAGTACAATTCTTAAGGAGGTGACAGGAAAAGCAGAGAGAGATAGAAAAGGTGAGAACATAATGTTTTTTACTGCTAATCCTAAATAAAATATAAATAGGGCTGTGAAATTGCCTGCATGTTCTCCTGTCTCCTTTCAAAAAAAAGCTAAATTCAAAACCACAACAACAAATTGGTTGTACTGGAAAGGTTATACAGGGGAAATTTCAATATCCCTTCCACCTATGCAGAACAAATGCATTTAAAGAGGAAATACCCCAACTTATAAACTTAGGATCACAGGGTTTTTTTTAAGAAGTTATTTTTCTTTATGTTGGGAGCGAAAGACTGATTCGTTTTTTTTCTGAGTAACCTTTATACTCTAAAAGCTCAGTACAGATGGATTAACAGCAGTACAAATAGTTGTCTCTAATAAACAGTCCCAATCTCGTGTTGCCACTTAGACTATTCACCTAAACCAAGCTCGTATGTGTAGGGATTCACTTACACTAGCTCTACACAGGAATACAGGCAGCTATTTCAGCTTCTGTGTTCAGCCTTGTCCTTCAAATACAAGTTAAAGGGGAAGATTTACAATCTGAAAAACAAGGTGCTCGAACACTAGCAGCTTTGGTAAAGCAGACCCAGAAGGCTTGCAATAATTCTGCACATGCTTTTATACAGTTATTAGGTACCCTTTCTCAAGAGGAATGCTTGACAAGGGACATAGCATGTTTCCACTCCCTTCAGGAATTTGATATAAGCTTTGCTAGAAACCACAACAAAGGCAATACGAGTCTATTTATCTACTGTGCAGTGTTCTTATTTCAAGCAAGCAGCTATGTGATTCTTTACACGATATAGCCACTCCATGCCACTCTAAAGTATCTTTTAATTGACAATAGTAACATTATACACAAATTCAAAATTAACACAATGCAATAATATTGACATAAAGGTGCAGCATTCACCTAAAATAGGAATAAAAAAAAAATAAGCAGAAAACCACTCTTCACATGTTTAGTTCCAACCTAGCCTTATCACAAGTTAGCTTTAAAATCACTGAGGTAACAAAGAGTCATGATCAAACACCTGTTGATAAGTATCCCAAAGTGTATATCAACCTTAAGAATTTATCTCCCAAATATAAGTGAAAACCTAACACTTCACAGTCTAAACGGCCTCTCTAAATACAAAATCTATACCAGAGATATGCATGCTGTGTTATAACTCAGTTTTTCAACTCCTCTATATGTCAGTTATCAAAGTAATAGCAGGTCACAGCAGCATATGCATATAACAATACTTGAAATACATGCAGATACCTTTTTCCTGTAGACTTTTGGATATTTTCACATCTGAAGCAGATTCACAAATGTGATTATATATAAAAATGCTGCTACTAAAACCACATGGAAATCACCAAATGAACAAACGAAATATGAGATGTAGAAACCACAGAAACCAAGCTATATTCCCAGATTTGTATGCGGAGCATACCCTTCAAGTGAATTATACTACTTAATCTGCACAAGCTTGATGCCTGTTGCACTGACCCTTCTCCAATTCATTTACATTATGTCTGTTAGAATTATAAACAACTGAAACTCATCATGTCTTTAGTTTGCTCCTTTTGTCTACACAAATGTGTAATCAATATTGGCCATTTACAGGAAAAGCAGCACATAAAACAAGGATTTGTTAGGATTCATCAATCCTCTTTCTTGAGGTCCAACTGACTTACATAACTTCAAGGAAAACAGATTGACAAAATGGAACAAAACCCCAAAATAAACACCATGACATAGTCTTATTTTTAAACATTAAGTTTTAATAAATATATGCATTATGATAAACATTAATCTTGTTTTCTGAAGGCTATTTTTAGGAAACACATTCATGTTCTGCCTGAAATGCTTTATAATCTTAATCATGCTGTGATTGAAAAAAATAATTTAAGCAAAAAAATTGGAGTCTCAGAAATACTGCATCAGCCTCTGTAATGAGAGCAAAATGGTTGAAAGATTTTTGCAAGCTGTATCTGATCCAGTTTAAATTTATTGGCAGAATCTTACAGGCAAAAGACTAAGCCACTTTAGATCATAGAATTAAATGGTTGGGTTTTATTTCATATCCACATAATACTACTTTGAAAAGAAACCCTTTATTCTATTGCCGCTAGAACAAGAGAAATGCAGATTTTTCTTTACTGGCTGTCAAGTGAAGTCCCTCTTCTGTTTTCTTATGTACATGTGCTGTGTGAAATTCAGCAATTTCATTTCACAGGGTGTCTTTGGCATTAGCCACAGTGTAATGTAACTGGAACTACTGAAGTTCATCTGATTTCACACCTAACTCATGCAGCCTCACAAATTACACATTACTTCAATAAAAAGAAACATAAATTGCCTAAGTTCTTCAGGAAACAAAGCTCATATTCCTTTGAGCTTTCTGATCAAGACAGGTTTGCAATGAACACGAAACGTGCTTAAAATTCATAATAAAATGTCCATACAGAATCATGACATTTTCATATGGTTTGATAGATTTTCTAGGCCAATTTTCATTTTTTTCATCAGAAAAGACTGTACAGTTACGACATCTAAAAATCATACTCCATACACAACTTCTGTCTCAAACATCACGGAAAAGTAGCAAAGACTTAAAAGCAGAACAAGATTTACCATCCTTCAGCTATATGCATATTCCTGTCCACCGTATTTCTTCAACCAAATGTAAAGAAACATATTTGGGCGGAGACATACAAAAGTAATTACTAAAGAACAGTGGTTTTTAAAGTTCTCACAATCTCATCGACAGCATCACTGCATTCTGGAATTACAAATGCAGGGAGGCATTAACCAGCAGACACTCCCCCTTCTGTGACAAAAAGTAACAGAAAACCTTTACAGGAATAGAAAACAAACTCGTGGATAAATATCTGATGTCACTTTGAGACTGGCAGCTCTGCATTTCATGCAAATAAACTTTTGGCTTTCTTAGTTTGCAATCAACTATTTAAGCTGATATTGAAGCACATTGATGAATTTAATTAGACAGATACTCTACTGCCTGAAGTCATTAGAAGCATATATGCTCATGCCCTAGGTGACTTATTCACTGTTTTTATTATTATTGTATGATAATTTCCATATCTGTTTTGTAAGAAACTCTCCCTGGACTGAGTAATTGGTAGTTGTTCATGCATGTTTTAATAGTCTTCAAAAAAAAAAGTTTTCCTGACAAATGCTAGCTAGTAGGAAAGACTACTTGAACTGCATTTATTCCTATGGCAGATTTCCCTAGTTGGCCAATTAATTACAAGGTATGAGAGTCTTCTTAAAGTCACTTGAAAAAAGAATAAAAACCACATAACCTAAGACCAGCTACGGTTCATAGATCCCATCTTGAACAAATTCTACTAATGTACACAAGAGCTGTTAAAAATGTTATATTTAATATTTCTAGAATCAGTCCCTAAATCCCCTAAATTAGCAAATAAGGCTACATGTCTACACACTTTCACACTCCTCATTTAACTAATCGCTTAATTACAAGTGATGGCACAAAAGGTTAGCACACTGTGCCCACTTATAACTACATGAAAAGTGTACTGTTCTATATATACTATCGTCAAAGAAACCAAAATTACCTGAGGAATTTACAAACCAGCATGACAAATAAAGTGTAAGGAACCGATGCAGTTCTTCCAACAAAAAAGTGACTGTAGTGCAAACATAAAGCTTATATGAGACCAAAAGACAGCACTTGACTCAACTTTTATCACTGAAGTCATGTATTCTGCAAAGTTAATTTCTGTAAATTCACTGCTCTTCACACTGACATTTTTTGCACATAGATGTAAAAAAAAAAAAAAAAAGCAACAGCAATAAATCAGTTTCAAAAAGAACCTTTATAACTGACAAGTTCGGCTTGTGAGTACTACTTCATTTTGCCTACGCATGCTCTTTTTAGAGCTTTTTAGCACTCCTCAAGGAGAGAAGACCTGTTCTGAAAAGAGAAAAAAAAAATATATTCAAATTCAAGTGTGTGAAAAAGATATCACCAGATTACCACTAATAAATGGATCAAAAACTAGCAAATTAAGACAGAAAATTTAATTGTTGGAACCTCACTTGCATTGCCAATAGATAAACAACTGTTTTATGATGGGATTAATTGTAGAGAAGAAGAAAAAGCAAACTGCACAGAGCTTTCCTGGATGCGTATGGCATAGGATACCACCTGATCTAACCCAGCAATTGGAGAAGTTTATCCAGCAGGAATTGGCACTATATATAGGAAACAAAATTTCTTCCCTAACCTACTACTTCTCATTCACGTATCTGTGGATAAACAATACCCACAGGTTAAGTTAACAAGGTATTTTCAGAAACTCAGCATGAGGAATGACCCAACAGGAGCTTAGAACAGGGAATTAATTGTTTGTTCGAATATGGCAGTCAATAGAGCTCACTAAAATGGACAATTTTTTAAGCATGTATGCCCTCTTTCTTAATTGTAATTTTTTTCTGTCATCTTTGTGGTAAAATTCATAAGTACTAATTTGTTTATTGTTTCAGTACAAAAAATGACTGCATTTCTCTTGCCTCACTATTCTGTTTCCTCAATCTATTCTCTCCCCAGATTTTTAGCAGCATATTTCCTCCTGCTCAGCATAGGAGATAGAGGTATGAATGGAGAAGGGAGTTGGTTTATTATGCTTTTTTTCTTCTTCATTTTTATTTCCTCAGTAACAACAATGCAACATTTGGGAAATTATTCAAGAAAAAAATCCCAGAAATAAATTACAGTCTAAATAAGCTTGACAGTGTCAGTAAGCCTAAACTAATTACAGCAGTTACTCTTAGAAGAACAGTCCTTTCCAACACACAACACATCACTACAATGAAGAATATGTGTTGCTGAAGACTGTTTCCTTGGCAATGTATACCAAAATCATATATCAGATATATTAGTTATTATGATGTTGACCACTCAAGCTTGCCGAGTCATACAGTATTTCAGAGACAAAAAAAGAAATCTATACTAAACATTTCAGCAGTGTAACTACTTTGGGAGGAAAAGAGGATAGAAGTCATAGATGCAATAGTTTCCAACTGTAAACCACAAAGTGATGCACAGCTTTCTAATAAAGTTACGAAGACATTGTCCTTGGTGCCTGGAAAAGCTAACACTGGTCTGCAAATACACTCACTCTACAAAATGAGAGAGACTAGGTCCTTTCTGTATGCAATCATCAGTACCGCGGTTCTTTTCCTCTATAGATGTTTAAAGGGTCTATACCATTTCAAACAGGATTATCTTTCATCAGAATGGTACATACTCCATTTTCTATGCTAGTAACTTTCAGATCTACTGCGTAATGAACAAACCAGGGAACTCTTCATTTGTGAGAAGAGCTACAAATGAATGTTGTCTCCCTTAAAGGACAATGCTGATGTGTTAACCTAATGTATACTTCTTTACAAAACAAGTTTTATGTCATTACAGCAATTCTTCCACTGCAAAAATGAGCAAAGCTTATGTTATTCAATCACCTAACGCATCATAAGAGCAGGATAATTTTCTCTTATTGCAGAAATTTCAAACATCCTCAAAGAGTGCTCACACGTATCTAGGTAAAGCCAGTAGTGCAGTAATGCAAAAGGTAGAATATTTAAAATTTCCTGATAAAGAAAGGTTCAAACTCCAATTCCATTCCATATTTTGAAATATGAAGGACATGCATGATTGGCAGAGGTGGAGATATTATTATGAAGGAATGGTGCATTCCACCTGATGATCTTGATTCCTAATGACATTTAATGACTTTTATTCTCTATGAAGTAACAAACTGCTCGTTTGCCTTTTTTTTTTTTTCTCCTTTCTGAGAGGAATCATTACTCCACCAGTAAGTTTTCTAGGTAAAGTTGATCATAAAATACTGAAAGTAAAAAACAGAACATTGAGCAGCTCTATTAATTCTGAAAATTTAAGACTGCTCTCAGAACAATACACTACATACCGGAAATCTCATTACTGTCATAAATATTCAATCTTAACATACTGCTAACTACAACCATTAAATCACAATGTGAACATTCCTCAAAAGAAGCAAAACTTAAAGTATTTTTCAGAGTTCATGTAAAGTAACAGAAGTTGGACATAAATTACATTTTTGAATGCAAGACTTGCATTTTGGAATGACGTTGTTCTTAATACTTCATTCAGTTTCTTCTTCAATCTTTTAAAAAAACTGTTTTTCTGTTAGGAGTTCTGAGACCATAATTTCATTTACAGAGAAAAAAAGGACAAAGACTCAGAAACATCTCACAGCAACATGTTGCACTTAGATGGGCTCCCAGACATAAGCAAGCTTCTGAACTATGTTAGAAAAAACACAAAAAGATCCATTCCATCCTGCTAAATGAAGTAACAAAGCATCACTCATATCCAGTCTCAAGCAGAGGCATTCATGTCCAACACCTTACAAGGTACTCTGTGGGCACTAACCACTAATTTTTGTGCATGGAGTCCCAGCAAAAGGTGATTTCCAAGTTAAAAAAAAAAAAAAAAAAAAAAAACACCACAAAATCCCCCTAATACGGCAGCTAAGAGCACTTTCTAAGCTGTAATGAGCATGTTAATGACCCAAACCAAAAGGAAGGAACCCATAACCCTAGACTCTCATTAGTTCTGTATAAAACACATTGGCCAGAAATCATTAATGTTGTGAGAAGCTTCTGTAGCTGCAGCAGTTTTAATCAACTCTCAAGTCATCTGTAATTATACACTTATGGCACAGGTTATTTTATTTATTTGGATTTTGGCTCCATAACAGAAGTACTCATCTTGGATGCTGTATAATTAATACAACTAAAAACTATTACAGTCCTGATGCATTATTCCAGTCAAAAAGTAAGCATAACTTCTTATGGATATAAAGTCTAATTCTATACATGTGTAAAGCAGAGTTCTGCTTCCACAGTACAGCCACCTCAAGCACACTGACAAGAACCTCTAAAAACCAGAGGATGGTATATCCAGCTATTCTAAATATTGTAGGTTTTAGTGACAGACTTGTAGAAAGGAAAATACTAGTTATTTTATACACAGTTTAAGACAGAGAAGTGATGAAAACTCCCTTCGAATCATGCACAGCAACCCCAATTCACGGCAAGTCAAGTGAGTATGATTATTGCATCTTCTGCGTTACAGATGAGGTTCCTCTTTGCAGCAGTAACCAGGAAGCAGTGGATCCCTTCACAGGGGGAATGAATTTTGACAAATGATGACTGACAGCTATTGTTCTTGTCCAAACAACGAAGAAGCTTGGATCCTTGGAAGAGAATAGCTTTTAAGTGAGGGGAAAAAATAAAAAAAGACTGTCTCTTGGGAGATATCTTTTTCTATCTTTCCATGGTCAGATTATAGCTGTTTGGGTGTCAAACTGAGATCAGGGATTTTTTAAAATTACTGATTCCAAGAAAGACTTCAGGACAATAAATTCACAAAGTTTAAATTCAGTTGATACAGCAAATACACGCTCTGGGGAAATAACAGTCATTTTTGTCAGTTTTTCCCCTCTAGGATTAAAGCTAAATATTAACTTTAGGAGAGACAGAGAAAAACCCGGGATTTAAAGTTTTCTTGGATTGCACTTCCCCAAGGAAAAATTCAAGATCTTGCATAATTGCTATAATTGTTTCTGATGTTGGGTGAGCCAAGTGATAAAAACAGGACACAAATATGTTCCATTTCAATATAAAAAAAAAAATTTCAGTATATGCCCTCCAGGAACATGGCTCTTCTTATAGTTTGAGAAAACAGAGGGATAGGCACAGCACATGAGGGAAGGAGTCAACTTCGAAATTCTTAGGTGCAACATGGAAACTATTACCTAAGGAAACCTGAGGACAGAGACTAGCTCTCCTTTGCTTCTCGAAATCAGTGCAGCCTTCAAATACAAAACATCCTGGCTGCCAGCCTCTCCAGGACACTCCCATTATCTTTGCCGATTGCTAGGGAAGTGGGAATAATTTTTTTTTCTAAAAGCATACCATTGGACGACAGGTGGACCAGTTGCACAAGGCAAGATACAACTACATGCACTGAAAACTGTCTTCTAAGAAATGCATGCACTTTCAGTACTTAGAATAAATTTGGTATTTCTTTATAAAAAGAAACTGACATATGCAAGATTTTCTTCTGTATCCAAAAGACTTTGCCTCGGGACAAAAATGGAATAAATAAAACAGAAGATAGGGAATATGCAGCAATAAAAACTAAAACATAACCCTTAAAAGTAATACAAAACATGGAGAAAGTGACCCTAGGACAAAATATACAGATTTCACAGGAAAATTTTCCACAAATGGGTTGCGAGGATTGACTAGATCTAGGCACATCCATTGTGCAGCTAATCACAAGGAAAGTTCTTGTAATTTACAGTCAGTATTGTTAACTTCATTTGTATGGTTCCAACTTCAAAGTGACAACCCTTTTTTGCTCCCTTCTTTCCAACAATTATAATCCTTCCCTTCCTCTCACATCCAGAATACAGCTCGACCCTTAAAATATCTGGACATCTTGCCAGCAAGCAAGAATAAAGCGTATGGAGAGATGCAACTTATACATAATCTGAAAAATAGTTTTCTCTTTGTTTCACCCCTTGTTTCATCCCTTGCCAGCCTCCACTGCCAAAAAGGAAACGGCTTTGAGTCCCTCCTGGGACATGTCTAGCAAGATCTCACTCTTTGTGGAAATCCCAAATTCCCAAGCACAAGCCTCCAACTATGACACAACCTCAGGCTTTATGGAGGCCACTAGGTAAGGATAAACTGAACATACTTAGCTCAGCTGTCAACTTCTACACTGGAATCTGTCTGCAAGTTAAACGATTGTAAGAGTAGCCAGCTACTATTGCAAGCAAGAGACGGGACCTCTAAACTGTTTATTTAACATTACTAACAGTATTAATCTAAGAAAGCCAGGCAAACTCCATTATATGAGTGTGTTCTCAGTCTCTGCCATTTGTTTTTACTGAATGACCTGCTGTACAATATTTGCATCTTGTTTCTTCCACCACATTTCCTTCTCTTGGCACATTGTCCCAGCACATAGCAGGCTGTCAGTTCTGACATCCTAACTTTTTATAATAAGAGGAAAGGCAGTGAATGGTTTTCATTACAGACACGTACACACAGGAGTAACCAGCAAACCCCCTCTACCCTTACAGTATTTGAGTGTTGCTATCACACCTAACACAAAAGCAGAGAACAGAGCTATTGGCGAGCAGGTGATGCTGCTGTCTTTTTCAGGAGACAGCCTCTTGACCCATGAGGCTTATGTACTCCAAGAAATTCAGAAGCTGTAATAAGAGAAGATTTAACCACTGAGTGCACCACTCGAGGAGAACAGGGACAGTGTGGAAAGCATGCTACTGACCACCTAGGTTTGGTGCTTATAGACAGGTCCGTGCCTTCCTGAAAACATGGAACTAAATCACAAAACCCCAACTAATCAAAGTAGCAACATAAAAGGACAAAGACAGTGAATGTGACTGAAAGAACACATGGATGGTTCAGCTTGCCATTGATTAGGACAACAGCTTAGGGGAACTAAAAACAAACAAAACCAAACCTAACCCACAGACTTCTGTGGGTGAAAAAAAATAATCAGTTTCATTGCTAGGATATTTTACAGCCCTGGGGTTGTGAACGTTGAAAATAAAAGTTGCAGCAAATTGAATATTCAAAATTTGTCAAAAATCTGGATATAAAAATTGACATAACAGAACATAATTTTAACTTCAGAATTCTGAAATGCAAGAAAATAAGGGCAAAAATCCTGATGAAATTTTGTTCAAGTCTTATCTCCAATACTTTTCCTTTCACTGCAAATTTATGCTTCACCTGCACTGAGTCTAACAATCCAAAAAGCACCCTGTTTCAGAGTCTGTATTTCAGCACCCACTTCAGACAGATGTTATACTCAAGTCAGCACATATTATTCACTATTCAAAAGAGAACCTGCTGGTCAGCTACCACTCAGCAGCATCTGACAGCACTGCTTATTGCCCAAGCAGGATTTTCTTCCTATGACTTCTCTTCTAACCTTCTTTCTGACTTTGAGAGTGAAGCTCTCTTCCTTTCAGACTCACCACTCTCAGCCTAGGTGACTTCGATTTCCACATTAATGACTGTCTTGCCAGTGCTTCTCATTAACCTTCCTTTTCACTCTCCAGCTCTGGACTGTCTTTCACAGTCACTGGCTTGTTGATTCAGGGCCTGACCCAGTAAACTTCTATACTCATGAATAATTTCACTCCTGGGAATAGCCAGGCTGACTTTCGTATAGTTTCTCCTAGAAGTTAAATTACTTACATAGATATGGTGAACAGGAGGAGGGATTTTTGTTTGTTCTTTTTTTTTTTTCTGACTTTACAAGTCTTGGTTCTGACACCTCCAATATTACTTATGTCTGCTATTGTTTTATTTTAGGCTTTCAGACTTATTAATTAGAGTATAGTGAATAATTTATAAAGCATATTTGGAAAATGGGGACATAATTGGAATTATGTACATCTATATTCCAGGTACATATGATTATACAGATATTATAGATGCTCTGAATGGTTTGTTGGTTTGGGGTATTTTTTCCATTTAATGAATTTCAAATATTTTAAAGGAAATCATAAGTTGTGCTCTGCATGACTTACACATGCCTTCCACACAATAATTACACACTGGATTCTGACATACTCATTAACCCACTCTGCAAACATTCACCCTAGTTAAGCTCAGTGTTTTGAGCATTTGTAAAATGGAGTGAAACCAGAAAGATTTATTCAGAAACTCGACTACTAATTTGCAGGTATATTTTTGCAGTATTTAACCAGCTTTCATTTTGAGCTTGCATTTCTGTCATAAACAAATTGATGTAGCTTCTTTGAATTAATATTTCCTAATTTCACAATACATTATACTTTCCCATCTCTCTAACCATATTTGCCTGATGTCTTTATGTTCATCAATGCACCTTCACTCATTTTACCCCCAAGATCTACAGTACATTATTTCTGTTGTATTTGCCTCTCTTTGTAACCTACTGATTTTTATACTATTTAACTTACCTTTTATTCTTGATCCATCATATCCTCTCTTTCCTAAGTTGCTTCCCCCCACCCCCAGGTATCTAGATGTTGAGCTCTATGCAATTTTAAAAAGCCAGTGAATAACTGATAAAATGATCCTTTAGCCCTTGTTTTCCATGATTATAATGTTAGACCTCACCCTGAATTTTTAAAAATACGTTAAATGTGAATTTCAGAGCAACACCCTACAAATATCTTCACGGAAATGCATATTCCTGCAGATGTATTTACTATTAGCAATATGAACATACATGCAACATATTCACAAGATGTAGTTTTACATGTACACAGTAGAGAGACTGAAAACATAAAATACTAGAATTTGATTCTAAAGAAATTAAGAAGATAGGAAGCTTTCCATGAAGAATAAGAATTAAATAGCAAAAATTAAATAGCATCTCAACACCTGAGAATTATGATAACAAAACCCGCATTCTATGTTGGAAGCTGAACAGAGTGGATTATCTTTACTGTTTGACAAGGTGGTTGACAGTAATAACTATGCTAACATCCCAGCACATCCTTGATCTCCACACTTCACCTCCTTGATTTTACAATGACTGTACCTTCAAAATTAAATATTACTCTCATTGTTGATGCTGTCTAATGTGAAGACAATGCACTGCGCTAATCTGAGAGCAGCAGTTCAGTGCTGTTCCCCTGCCTCAGAAGGCACTGGTTAGGAAGCTCTCAATAGAGAACAAATCAGAATCAAACAACAGAATACGCAGATACTTTGCAACCAGTCAACTCAATCACATAAAGAGATATTCATGCATTATTCATTCTATGAAATCCGGGAGTTTTTCCAGAGAATATGCCACAGACTAGAGATACGGTTTATCAACTGTTTTAAATCAACGTGTTTTATCTAATACAATAACAATTTATTTACTGAAGATATTTATACCATCAGAGCTTTTCCAGGCTTAATTGATTCTTTTCATCAAGATCCTCTGCACTGGGGAAACCAACCCGCAAAGGAATTTGAAAAGAGACTACACTGAATATCTACAAAATTATTTAGATAATAACAGGGTAAAGTTATGGTTCTGTTAGCATTTCAATTACCAGATTCTTTTTCTTTGGAGCCATTCTACAAGACCATCCTCATTTAAAGAACAGCAAAAATAATTTTTCATTTTAGAAAACAGTTTCTGTGGTCCCGAATAATCATTAATCACCAAAGCTACGGTTATGCAAGACAGCTTGTAAATATACCATTTGCTTTGATAGAAATCTTAACATAAAATGAATATTTTAACTACTGGTGTATCAAGAACAATATAAATATAGACCAAATGCAAATCAGTCCAGTATTTTTTACCCTAAGCCTGCAAACAAATGTTTCGGCAAGGTAAGTTTTGTCACAGTCAGAAAACAGGAGGCCAGTGTTACTCCTTGAAGATCAATAAGGTTAAGCATTGCCAAGCCCAGACTTTGAAAATCATGAGACAGGCACCCAAAACTATGAAATAATTCTAAAAATGACACTGATAATAAAACAGGTGATGAGGCAATTCATCACTTATTGTTTAGCCTTAAACCCCTTGGTTCCAGTTGTTAGTGTTTTAAGACACAAAAACATTAACTGATGAAAGACAGAAGATACCTTGATGATTTAAATGAGCAGAACTATGCCAATCAGAAAAGCTGGAGTCACCACTATGCCAGGAGTAACTCTGGCTGTATTAGCAGGAATCCACATCCTTGTGCCAGTCTGAGGCCAGGGAAATCAGGAGGAGATAATTAGCATTCCTTTTAATTATAACAGAAGTTAATACAAGAGAGAAACACTCCCAGACTACATTCTGTTCTGATTGAGAAGAATAATTGGAGAATAAGGTTTTGTATACAAAAGCAAGGACACTTGTTAATTACCTATCTTCAGATGGCTAAGTGCCTAGCAGCAGTGTAAAGAATTCTTCTGTTATAGATGATGTTTGGATAAATCATAGTGAAGAGGAAAGTCAGCACAAACTCCTCTAACATATTGCAGCTGTTTAATTGAATAAAAGCAAGCAGATGTTGCTGCAGCAGGTAAAGAACTTCTACCTTTAAAGACAGACTACATAATTAGATAATATCTTCTCATTTATGTATGAAAAGTCTGTATGTAAAGAGTCTCACTTCTGTGTGTAATCCCAGCTTGAAAAATATTTGTGATATATTTCTAACAAAATTATTTCAATTTTTTTTTTTTTTTTTTGCACTGACAGCAATTCCTACTATACATGAGCCAGGGTAGAGCTGAATGATGAAGCAGCAGGGTGGCAGAGGACTAAGGAAAAAAGCAGCAGATTTATGCCATCACCTGTTGCTATATTCCAGCTCTCCACACCATTCTCTTTGTTCTCTGAATGCAACTAAGCTCTCTGCATACATGTTCTTGTCCATAAGTTTCTTGTCTGCAGGATTTTCACCTCAAACAAAAGAGCTTTATTTTTCGTTTTATTGGTTGCTTGGGTTCTTTGGGGGTTTTTCTGCTTGTTAGCTTGTTTTAAATACCAACACACTTTTTCTTCCTGGGAAGGTAAGTGTTTTTAAGTTCCAGATACCTTGAGCTGCTGTTTTCTGATGCTACATTTTTGAAGGAATAGTTTCACAGCATCTGAACTTATCCTCAAACTAATCTGCCTGCAACTAATACCATATCCAGACAATAAATGCATGTCCTACTAAGTACCACTAGCCCCAAAGGACTTATTTTTTAAGGCAAAATAACTTGGAGAAGGGACAATATGCAAAGTGACAGCAGATTAAAGAATGATGGAAATTAAAAGTTTAAAAAGCATGAGAAAGCAATTAACCAAGGAACAAAACGATGTTTCCAAGCATACAGAAACTCAGAGTCTGTGACAGAATCAAAGTCTCCTGGAAAAAAGTTAAAATAAAGAGGCAACTTAGGGAAACTACTTAAAAATGAAAGTTTTAATCTTTTTTGTAAGAATGCAAGATAAGTGCTATTTCAGTTCCCAGTCCGCAGCACAAGGACACAGACAGAGGTACTAAAAGAAGCAATGTTAGAACAAAGTCATACAAGAATGATCTGCAAGGCTCCAGAGACAGACTGGACCTCACTGACAGTGGTTTGGCTGTTTCATTCAGGATCCAAATAAACTATCAAGATACTAATAAAATATCTCACTCTGAGATCTGCAATTTAATAGATTCCAGGTCTGAAAAGAACAGCAGATCAAGATGAATCTCAACCATTATTTAGTTTTGAGTCTTTGTGTATTTTACCTGGAGGAAAGAAGTAGCAATTCTTCTCTAGATTCTGAAGGAATTTTTCTCCTCTACTGACACAGGTTTCATCTCCTGAAAAAGCATTAAGACAGCATCTGACCTGCTGCTTTCATAAAGCCTGTAACAATGCCCATCAGAAAAAATTGCTAAGGAAAATACAGTTGCAGATGAGAAATAAGTTGCCTCTGCTCACTGAAAATGCAGAGAATGGAGCAGAGAAAAGGATTTTAGGAAAGAGTAAACAAAGTGACTAAATGTTTAAGTGGTATATTATTGTACTAGCATAAAATACAGTTGAAGAAATTTGAAGTCACCCATAGAAGACAACTGATCAAGTATAACGACAAAAGTAGATAAACAATGTTTAGAAATGCAAGGCAGCACAGAGGTTTTTTTCTACTTGATTATAGTCGCTGATTCTCAACTAGCTGTAACTTAAAAAAAAAAATCCAAAACCCAAACAACCCTTGATGCTACTGTGAAAGTCAGTAACACCATTTACTTGCCCTATAATACTGAATGAAAAGCAATGAACATTAGACATGAGATAAACAGGTGAGGAAAATGTAACTATGATGAAAGTGAACCACACAGCCCCCTCTGCAATAATCCATGTTCTCCTCCCCCTGTTTTAAAGTGATGTCAGGAAAAGAAACTCCTAAATGGATAGGAACTGTCTCAGATACATGAAATAAAACCTTTTTCTCCCTAAAACTTCAGTCAATCTTCAGTTGAATGAAAGATTATCTTCAAGGATTGTGTTGTATTTAATGTATATGCTAAAATAAAGCAATGCATGGCTCAGCAAATTAAGATCTTGATTGTTGTCTGGGTTCAATGACATTAAACAAGTCCTGAACATTTCCTTACCTCAGTTTAAAAGGGTGAAGCACTTTTGTTCAAAACCCTCAGGAAGAAACCAAGATGTTGTGAAAATTATTAAAAAATTAATAAGCATTTAATTAGTCTAATTCCAAAAGTTATTTCTAAATCCTTAATTCAGTGTAGATGAAAACATCATCATTTGTAACCAGACAACCATCTGAGTAGAAATCAATATATATCAGCAAAAGCTATTCCAGTAACAGAAACTGTAGCAACATCATTAAGAACAATTTTAAATGCTTACAGCTTTCGTAATCACTCGCATTTTATTTTCAAACTTTTTTTATTAGAACATCGACTAGTAATTATCCTAGCACAGCTAAAGTGGGACAGAATCAATACTCTGTAGACTGTCTCCACTGCTGTTTGTGATAAACACTAACAAGTTAGAAAAAATCCATTTTGATACCACTTCCCAATTAGACCCATTAAATGTTTTTGAATGACCAAATTTTGTTTGTTTTTACACCTAAATACGTTGCTAAGCTAATATTTTAAATGGAACAGCATTGTACCATTTCTGGTACCTTTCTTATCAAATTTCAAGGTAAGAAAATCAAGTCATAATTGTTTTCTTAGGATTCAATGCAAATTATTATCTATTTGGTAACTTCAGCATTCTAGTCACTCATTTTCACAGCAGCAGCTGATCTAGATGCACACTTAGGAAATCATGTCATTAATACCATGCCATGAGACAGCTTTCTTTACATGTGCTCAGTATGAAATATACCAATAAAAGCCCCAAACAAATATCAGCAATTAACATAAAGACCAGCTGCGTTTAATCATAGCACAAAAGGCAGTATTCTTAGAATCACAGAACGATTTAGGTTGGAAAGGACTTTTGAAGATCATCCAGTTCCAACCCCCCTGCTACAGGCAGGGTCACCTTCCACTAGACCAGGTTGCTCAAAGCCCCATCTGACTTGGCCTTGAACACTTCCAATGACAGCGCCTTTTTTCTCATATCCAATCTAAATCTACCCTCTTTCAGTTTAAAACTATTGCTTTTTGTCCTGTCTCTACAGGCCCTGGTAAAATCTCTTTCTTCATCTTTCTTGAAAGCCCCTTTTACATAGCAAAAGGCTGCAGAAAGGCCTCCCAGAGCTTTCTCCAGACTGAATGCAAAGAAGTAGTCTCACATTAACTTTGAATTACTTTACTCCTATTAAAGACCATCTTCTGCATGAAATTAAAACATCTACTATTTTTTTTTCCTTCTGCACTGATGAACTTGGGAAATGTTCTTTCATTTTCTTGTTAAAGTTGACCTCTGTCCTTCCTTCTCTTATCTTTTTAGCCTATCTTCATGTTGAACTATCTGTCTGCATTAAGCATATGATGCTTTCCATTTGCAAATTCATTTAATCATCAATGAAACCTGCCTCTAAGTTATGCATACTTCAGTTTAATGAAACTGTATTTTCACACCTTAACAGTCTGGATCACCAATTGAAATGAATATTTAGAACTGTAAGCAAGCATTTTAAAGACCTAGCTAATGGACCTGTCACAAAGAAACACGAACAAACCAACCAGCTTAAGTATTCTCAGAATTCTCTATTCTCTGGAGGTTATTAAGAGATAATCTTTTAAAAAGAATGAACTGAAGATGTTGTTTTATTAACAAAACCAAACCTCTGTGAAAGAAATTATTAGATTCGGATGAGCAGTCTACCAGGACAGTTCACGTCTGTTCAATGTATTCAGAGTGTTTAAAAACCTGAAGTGTTTCCACACTGTCTGAATTACTGTTTCACTCTCTGCCATTACACCAGTTTACATGGAACACATCCTCCCTTTTGTACTGAATTTTCACTGTGGTGCTAGCACTCTTCTTGAATCACCATCTAAGATATTATTAAAGATCCAAAAACCACTGTTTTGGAAACCTGAAACCCATTATAGCTAAATGATTAAACTATTCTTCCTGAGTAGAGTGCAAGCCTACGCTGTACTCATTTCAAGGTAGTGCCTAGCGTCTTAAGGGAAAATTTTAAATTGGGAAAAAATTTAAACTATACAATGTGATATAGTTAGAAGAGACAAAATGTATTGTTTGGGTACCAGAAGCCTTATATGCAGCTTTACATTTAGTATCAACATGAAATAATTATTAAAGTTACACCAAAACTTTACTTGAAAGGACAGAAAACCTGCATTTACTTCCCCTTGAGTCAGCCACTGGAGAATAAACTACATTAAACCGAACATACTCTTCCCCACATATTGAACATAAAGAAGCGTACAGGTTTAGTATTTGGAAAAGGGTTCTTGAAAGAATTTGCTATAGCAACTGATGGCTATTTTTACTATAATTGCTCCTATTTTTACTATAGTTGCTCCTATTTACTTTTTCTTTGATTCTTTGTTAGTTTCTGAATATGGTAAAAAAACCCCAACCCACAAAGATTTTTGTAGCACCACTAGTGACTATGAAAGTCTTTTGTGGGGGAAAAAAGACAAAATTTTCTGAGCAGAATGCAGAAAGGACTCTATTCTTGAAACAAGAGGAGCAATAAAAGAAATTATACCAGATATTCAGGACTGTGTAGACCATGTGAGCGTGCATTTGCAGTTAAAGCATTGCAAGCTCACAAGAATAAAATTGAATTCTTATTATGAAATAATAACTAACTTTATTTCAGAATAGTATTTCTTAAAACAATTAACAGTGACACTGTTCAGGTCAAAAAGTACTAGATAACATCTATCAGTAACATTTTTATTTCTTCATTATGGGAGAATGGAAAGAGGCTCTAATTACTGCATACAAATGTTTACATTAGCATGAAAACTGCTAACTACCTTTAATTGCTAACAGGAATCCATATGCTTTAGGGTAAAATGACTAAGTATAAACACCTGTAGATAATAAATAATTTAGTTGTCATTCTCACACCCTGGAGAAGTTGAACTGCTGCTGACTCAGCTTGAGCAAAAATGAAAATGCTTTTCCAAAAGGCTTCAGAAACTACTGCTTTAGAGATTACATATGACAATGTACAATAAATCCACGGGATGGGTTATTCTGTGTGTTATTAGCATTTTGTAACATCAATAACATAATTGCAAAAAGAAAGTTTCCAAGCTCAGCATGATGATGTTATTTCAACACTAAGCCTCTAAATTAACTTGTAACAGAAACAGCTCCCGACACCAGAAACAAGACACATAATGGCACTTAAATTTCCAAGACCTGTCTGCTAAACGATGCTTCAAAACTGCATCAAAGCATGGCACGTAATTTTTAAATTTCTAAATCTGTTTAGGAACTTGCATCAATCTTGGTCCCCAAAAAAGTCCCAGAGAAAAGATACGAGTACATACACAAAATATCTTATTCCAGATTTGTTGGCTGTCTTAACTGTCTGAAGAACATGTATAATTCTGAGACCTTTGTCACTAAAGAAACACCCTCCTGAAGGAAGTAGTTTTTCTTTCTTTCAGGAACAAATTAGGTCAGACCGATGAAGTAGACAGTGAAGCAGCCTGAGTTGGATCTTTAATTAGGAAACAGTTTATAGAATTAGCTCTGGTTTTTGTTTTTGCTTTTTCCCAGTTCCTTGGTTTATGGAAATCTCCATTCTCATGAGAAGAAGATTACCAGTGAACTATTTGTGTACTAGTGATTACACTGATTGCCTGTGACATCCATATGATGGCAATACTACCAGTCTTGAGAGAGTCTAAATGCACCACAAAGCCTTCCAGTTTAGTGATCATTTCTAGTGAAAGCAAGTAAATTTAACATTCAGGACTATTCCCTCTCTTCTACCGGGGCCATTTTAATAATGAGTAGCCAATTCAATGGAAGAAATGTATGATGAATATGTGAAAACCAGCTAGCTACTAAAGTCAGCCAGCCTCATCAACCAGACAGTGTTCAAATCTTATGTCATAGTCAGATGGAATATTTTAAAAGTCTGGTTTTACGTATATAAATTTCCAGGCATCTTTCACTCAGTACATTTATTAATACTGACCATAAATTTAGTTTGGTGCCCTTAATTTGCTACATTTTGTGTTCTTTAGCAGTATTCTGCACTGCAGAATTTATTGCTCAGCCAAAGACCTTCAATTTCTGCTACTCAGATGAGCTCTGGCTGTACTGCTGATTAAACATATTGCTAATGTTTCAGCTGACATATTTTCCTGGGCTAGAGAGGCATGCATGCATGTGTCTCAGTGATGATGGTTTGTGAATGCTTATGAACTGAGTCACATACAGAGTATTAAAATATCCCACACCTGTTAAAATGTAAATCGTGAAGTATCAGTAACAATAGCTTGACAAGATTATGACATTAAAGAGACAAAACTATGGAGGACAAGAACATTCACCTCTGAAATGAAAAAACAACGCAACTCCTACCCAAAATTTAAAAAGCCCCCACAAACAAAGAAATATATTCTAAAACCTTTGACAGAAGTTCCAGCAGAAACTCCAATGAGAGATTTTAGCTTTAAAGACTGAAGTACCCCTTTGCTTTCAGGGGTAGTTGGCATATGACGAACAACAGAATAGAAACATTCTTCTGCCACCACTTACAACTGTTAGATAACAGATCTTAAATCTCCAGGGTTAGTGGGTTGTCGTGAGCCCTATGTTAACAGAAGGAGTATTTTATTCTTGAAGAATCTTGCTATTGCTGGAAGTTAAACAAGACACTCCAAGAAAGAAGAAATGATTGCGAAGGAAGGATAATATTCCATTTCTCTTTCTGTACTTATTTTTAAAACACATATTGAAATAATAAATAGATAACTAAATCATCATTTTTTGAGACGTATATACTAGCTGCATCAGCAAGAATGTTGGATTTTGATTAGATTTTGTTAACTGTGCTCACCCTTTTGGCACAATTTGTGGATGTTTAATGTCAGGATAAACACTGAAATGACCAAATTTGAGAACAGGCTGAAGTCATCTTTCCTTACAGAATCTCTACATTTTTACTGGAAGAGTTTTGCAAGCTCTCAAATATTATTTTCTTTTTTTTTTTTTTATATGATCTTTGAGAGTCAATAAAATCTCTTCTCAAAAAGATAACTCATCTTGTGCTCCTCATTCACTCAGCTCTGTAGGACTTCACGGCAGGTTTTTCTTTCTTCTTTTTTTTTAAACTATGTATATTGAATCCCATTGCAGAAGCCAGTCAAGGGGTTTAACAATTATAATTTATCCATAGAAAGTGATTAGGGTCATAACCTCCACTGCCATAAATGTGATACCTTTGTGAATGGATTCGATCTTACATAAACTCCTTGTGGCGATAAGGGGAAACAAAAAGATTCTATGACCAGAAACATTTCAAACTGAGCTTTTAAATTACGTTTTTTCAGAAGCGTACAAGTTTCTTGGAGGTAATCAAGATCTTTTATGCCAACAAACAATTGTCCGCTGCTCAGTTAAATCAACTCATCTACGCTCCTCTTTTTTGGCAAGCTCTCCCCTTTTGTTAAATCATTACCTACTAAAGAAACAAAAATTGGTAAACTTAAACTAAAAATGTTTAGAACTCTTCAGTTAGTATTTTTCAACATAAAATTCAGTGTAAAAAATAAAATGCAAAGCCTCCAAAACAAATATTCTTTTCTTTTATATTTTGTAGTGAACAAGTCCTTTTAAGGTTTGTTTATTCTCATTCAGTACATTATACAGAAATTAGAAGAAACAAACCTGGAAGGAATTAAGTGCTAACAAAAAAACCTGAAACACTATGGGGTCTATAGAGATTAAGGATGAACACAACCACTACATAATTCAGTATTTCTGAATATCAAAGAGACCTGAATACAGAAGTGATTTCTGGACTACCTTATTCGGTAACAAGTCAACAAAAGACTAAACTACTCTGGCTAGGAATATTTGTAGTTTAGGAGAACCACCTGACACCTCAGGGTCATGGCACATACATTTCTCTCACCTATAACAGGAGAAGGCATAACAGCAAAAAATATCCTCATATAGGGCCTAGGTAGGTAGGTACATTTGATAAACACTTCCTTTAACAAGGAAAGTGTGAATGTAACCCTGTAAACTGTGACTTTCTAGAAAAAATTATTCAACTGAGAAAATACTTATTCAGATCCGTTAAGAAGATTAAAAAAGACCCTGCATGATTTGTTATGCTGCAAAACTCTGAAATACATTGTGTCCTAATTGAATGTTTGTGAGGAAATTCATATTGTGTTTTATAGTACAATTTTATGCATCATCAATTAGCAATTGGACCAATTTAAAACTCTGAACCCTTGAAAGCTTTGAGCACAAAGTAAATATTATAGCCTATATTCATTTCAAGAGCCAACTGACAAGCAATGCTGAGCCTGTTACATATTCTGGAATATCTTTTTTCATTTTGCTTACACACACACACAAAAATACAACTCCAAACAAGCAAACGCACACAAGTAGAACAATGTAAGCCAAAATAAAACAACTCTCACCTAAATTACAAAGAAAACCTGAACCATGTACTGTAGAATAAATGACATTTCAATTTTGGATTATTCATGTTTTCGTCTCTTAGGCTGTTTTTAAACAAACATTCACCAGAGTTGTATGAAACACTTTCTATACATGCAAGTTTACTGCATCAAAATATTTGTAATTAACCACAAAAGCACTCATGTGGTACCTACTCTCCGTACTCAACAATTTCTAGTGTTGATTTCTATACTGATAAAAGAGCGAGTGTTATTTAGCACCTTTTGTTTTTATTCAGGTTAATATTTTCCCTGCATGTGTTTTTACTTAGTAGTCACAGTATCTGGGTCTATGCACGGATATAACAGCACTAACAAAGTGAAACAGATGTGTGAATCAGAATAGTGGGGGGAACAAGAACACTACTACAATTGTAAATTGCAATCCCAGCCTCTGTGACAGCCTACAGGGTTACTAAACAATTACAACACAAATCTCAGGCTAGCCTTTAGCGCTGTTCCTGCCTGTGGCAGGAGCCAAATCAGTCCCTAAAAAACCAAAGCATAATAGCAATCTTGTTCATACTGCAATACCACCTCTCATTTATCTCAGTCTGTGCCATTCTGTATCACATATTCCATTTACATTTGTGACTCAGTATTGGGACAGTGCATCACTGACTGTGTTTTCTTATAGCAGGTATCATACCTCTTTTCCATGTGTTTTCTACTTGGCAGATATTGTTTGTGACTACTGATGTTAAGCAGGCTTTAGCTGCTTATATTACAACACAGTGGATTTATCTTTCCCACTGTACATAACAAGCTGCTCTGTTCACAAATATGTTCTGTCCTCCTGACTTGGACAATTGAAACATGAGATAACAAAGCAAGAGTGGGATTTGCAATGTGCTGTGAAGTGACCCTAGTTCACAAAGCAATGTTGACACTGGAGCCGCTGCGTCCTAACACTGCACATTCTTCTACACGGGTTTTTTTTGCCCCAGTATGATCTTTTCTTTATTTGCTCTTAGGTTCTTCCCTGTTTTACAGCACTTGAGGCAGACAGAAAACTTCAACTGAGATTTTATAAACTTCAGCATGCCTCAGCAGCAGCCTCTCCTGCCTAATACAGAAAATGGAACGTAGAGCAGAACAGCAAGAGATACAGAAAGCAAGGCATTTGATACCTTTAACAGGCATGTAACAGAAAATGTTTCTCCACCAATGTTTCTTTATTCACCAAAGTAGCATATTCCAAGGAATACTCATAATGAAAGAGCTCTTGGAGACTCAAGAGCAAAAAGTGAGCAGTTTTCTTTCCATCTACAGTCAATAATCACATTTATCTTTAGCATTTCCTTAATTGAAGATATGGAAAAGCACTCTGTACAGTGTCTCGGACACTCCCCTCTCCTTTTCCAACACTTGTCTTTTGCAATATTACATCCAAAAAAACCCCAAGTTGGCTTCTCGCAACTCCAGTGAGAAGAGATTGACAGGATTTTTTTGCCCTCTGGTTTTTCAGACCTGAATGGTACAGTTGGTTCATGTGCTCAAGCTTTCCTTAGAAATACCATATCCCGAGAGAGTTATTATGCACAAGCTGAAATTATTATTAAATTATGTCAATAATCAGTACTGTCAAAAAAAGTCATAAAAAACTAAGAAATGTAACATAGCATTAAAGTGAATGGCATTTCCCTCACTCTAAAAACATGTTTCAGTCAGCCTCAGCCACTTTACTCCTAAGTATCTGCTATGAACTAAAACACTCCACACAGCATTTCCACACAACTTAGCCATAACCACTTTCGTCATTTTCACTTACAATCATTTTTATCTCTCTCTTTATTACCTGAAGGGGGTGGTTCCTTCCGTCAAAATTTCTGAATTCTGTATTTCTTCCCGTTCTTCTACTCTTAGAGGCCTATTCCACATCCTATTAGTCACTGTCCCCCTCCACCTTAAATTCAAAGAATCTCATTTCAGCTGTAAAATCTCTACGCTGATCTTTACAGCACAAGGCAGGAAAGTTGTTCTCTCCAACTAACACAATCCATTACTCACAAACTATTTTTGAAATGAGAGGTGAGAGCAAGAAAATTCAATTGACATCTGTGTGCTTCACTATATCTCATTACTTCACTTTTGACTGCCAACAGTATTAATTTGATTGTACTTCATGAAAGAGTTTTCCTTTACATTGCAATGAGCTTCTTAATGAATTAAATAATGAGGGATTTTTTTCATCCCACACTCCACCCTACCCCCTCTGCATAGTGCAGACCATTTTATCTAATTATAATTGTTTCTGTTTAATAAAAATACATCTACATCTTGGCCTCAGCATGGAAACTAGAAGTTCACAGACATGTAATATTTGGAAACAACTTCTCTTAATAGCTTCATTTTCATTAGATCAAAATTAAACTTACATTATATTTTATTTCTTCAACCCTTCATAATTTCAAGCAGTTTTACAGATCTTCTCAACTGTGAGTAGAGAAATCCACCTAAGAAGCTCCATTAAAAGAGCCAAAGAAGCCATCTAGATCTGCAGTCTGAAACTCTTCTAAAGAGAAAGAAATAATGACCCACTTGGAATGCATCCCCAGTAAAATTCATCAAACGCTGGTCGAAGATAACAGGATATGCATAGAATCTCAAATAGGAGACAGCATGAAACTGCTGTATAAGTCAGCTGTATTCCTTTCAAAACCTCTTTCATGGGCATAGACAGTAATCAAATAAAAAATGGTATTTTCTTATTCAAGGTTCAAAACCAAAGCTGGGATTACAAACATGATCTTCAGGAACAGTTGAACCAAAGAGTGCACAGTTTATGACCATGCTGATTATATTTCATTCAATGTGTGTAAATGCACATTTGCATGCATATTTTGTAGTATGGATAAAATAACATTAAACCACAAAGAATTCCAAAGCTCCATTTACAGCATACACTCATCCTTCTTCTGTGGTTAAGGGGTACTCCCATGAAAGATGACAGTAAAACCAAGATGAGGGCATACATGGAAATACATGCTTTCCTTTCCATTAAATTCTACAAAACCTTTACTGAACATCTTAATAGGGCAGTGATACATCTTTCTAACTTCAAATACTTCTGAAAAGCAATAACTAAAATATTTGCTCAACAATCCAAGAACCAATCTCTCTTAAGTTGTGCAAATAAAACCACCCCCCACCAAAACCCAAAACTAAAAGCAACAACAAAAACACTTCTACAACCTGAAAGAGGCCAAAGAAGTTAGAAACTACCTATTGAAAAATACCGAACACCAGCCCTAAGAACAGACTAGATTTGGTCTAACAGGAAATGAAAACATATTTACTTATTTTCTATTCAAGATGAAACTTTGACAGGAAAAACATAAGCTTGTTCAAGCAGTGCAAACAGAAAAAGACCGTGGCAGGCAGTCACAAAGTGGTAAGACAGTAGGGATAACTAGATTTGGGTCTTCCTGTTTATATCTTCATCTTGGGCAAGCAATAATTACTCGATTTGATTACCTTTCAAAGTCTAGCGTTGACTGCCCACACTGTCACCCAGCAGCTGTGTCACTGAAAAATTGTCACGTGCAGTAGATGGCATGTCACGAATTTTTCAGCCTCCCTAATTTTAGCAAGATAAGCACTTAGTTTCATTCTGTTTTAACTGCATAAATATATTTATACATTTTTTTACCAAGAAGAGTAGGAAACACTTCCTTTTTCACTGTTACCTAAGAAACCACATGTAACTGGGCACATGGAGAGCATGCTGCATTCTAATGGATAACTTTGGTCTGTTGATACTATGATCTAATTCAGCAGGCATTTTGAAACTCTAAGTCTTTTACCTTGATGAAAATAAAATACTAAATTCACCACAGATATTACTTATCATTGAGAGCTAGAGACACAACATAGTGCAGTGTTTTATGCCGTTATCTGCTCTAATACAAAAATGGGAACAGGTACAGAGTATTGAGTGACATATCCCTCTGCATAATGCACAGAGCTGCAAGAACCACTGATTTCTTTGCCACGCAGATTGGTTTGCTATCGTTTACCAAATTATTTTTTAGCCTCCTTACATATGCAGAGAACTGTATTGGGAAATGTTTTTCAATTACTAAAATTTTCACATACCTCAGTACCAGTTATTCAGCTGTCAGAATCATACTGATTTCTTCCCTCCTCACTCTCCCTTAAGACCTTTGCTTTCAGTTCGGCAACAGGAAAAAAGTCTACTTATTTTTGAATCAGACACACAAGGCACTGCTTAAGAAATAAGGTAGTCAAAGCAGCATAACAGATATTCTCCAGTACTGGTCACTTTCATAGACGCTACATTGACTTTTCAGTATGCAAAGATAAATACAGTTAATTCTGTAAAAAATAATCTCTTGAATTGGCAGTTCTTGATGCTGGCTAATATCTTTTGAATGCATAGGCAAAACGAAGTTTTTTTTCTCCAAAACTAAGGAGCTGAGGCTTAACTACGGAAGGGCAACTCCTGTTATAGGAAAGGATGTGAAAGAATGGGTCAGACTTGGAGAAAGAACCGCAGTCTGACTTGTTCTTACCATCAACAAAGCAAGCAGAGGGAGTAAGCATCGCTACTACTCCTCAGAGGAGCAGCCATCTCAGCGCTGGAAAAAGGCTGCTCTCTTATATGTTGACCTTTCGCGCTACAGCGGCAGCACCTCAGCTCTCCAGAGCTCTAATGCAGCCAAATTAGAAAAAACCATTCTGTTGCCCTAGGCAACCACAGGCAACCACTTTTTTTATAAACATGAAACTTTCTGTAATGCTCTTCTCTGTTTGTACATACTACAAAGCACAGATAGATTCTTGAAGTTCCACCATTAAACAGTATTTCTTGCTGCATCCACTTAAGATAAAGATCACAACCATATACAAGACCTTGTTATGTTTAGGGACATAAAAATACCTTTCTACAGGCCCTTATCCATAAAACCTACCATCATATTTTATAAACTTTCTAATCTGTGCTCATAATTAATGTTTATACTCCATTCTTATTTTCATCCAATATTGAATATTTAAATGTTAATAGTGTCGTATATTCAATAAGTCTTTTAATTCTTCCCCCTTCATCATCTGTAAATAAGTCACATGAAGAAAAAACACTATTTTCCCTTTCAAGCAAGCATTTCAAGCTGAGCTGTCACATAAAAAAATATTTCATCATATTTGACTACATTAAGAACATAACTTTCAATGAATATCCTCACTTCCAAAATTTCTGAATATATGTATGTTGAAACTGAGCAAGTGTGACACAGTTCTTGGTTCCCTTGGGAACAATATTCAGAGCTCATTTGAGTTGTGACCTGCTTATGGTGCCAGGGAGTATTAGTATTTTTGTTGGAATGTTAGAATAGAGATACGAAGTGAAGGACAAAGGCAAAAAAATAAGACTCTAACTTCATAGATGAAAAACAGATGAGATACTGCTTTATTTCAGAAGACAGCATTGGCTTTTTTATAGCATCTGCCCCATTTTGTAAGCTCTATTGGAGCGATTACTCTTTTTCATAATAAAATATTTTAGATGAACTATGCATGGAGAAACCTACAGCTGTCCACAGCTCAGCTTACAGTCTGAAAAGTCTGAAAATGTCTCAATGAAGAAAAAAATGCAAATTAGGTTCAGAAATGATTTTGCAAAACTGATGGCAGTCCAAAATGGAATATATTCAGAAATTCTATAACATAGCCCGTTAAATCCTGACATCATCGCCTGACATAAATTAGATTTATGAAGATTATCTGTTACATTGAAAGGTTTGGTTATCATTTCTTCTTACAACACTAGACTAAGTACAATTTAACCCATGACTTCAGCCCTATGACTTACATTAGTATAAATAGTATTTATATAGCCTTCCTTTATCTAAATCCGAGTTCTAAAATTTACTTCTAAAATACCCTTTCAGTCCACCAATAATTACAAAATCCATCCTCCTATACATAGTTCTTCCATGTATTAGGATTGGGCTCTGTTTCCAACAATATTTTCACCCATGTTCTTCCTATCAGTTCAAGGCAGGATCAGGCCAGTGAATACTTTTCTATATCTCTTCTTGAACCTGCTATAGGTTGTTTCCCCTCTTGTAGTCCTTTCTCATGGAAGGAATGGCATTTTTTTCCCCTAAAAGGCAACACTGAATTTGTTCATCCTGAATAGGGATAACTTAACGATTGTTTAATTTTACTATTTCTCTACCTAAAGTTGTTCGTTGCAATGCCTTCTCTACAGCAGGAAAAAAAATATCTATAAAGTTCAACCTGCTAAATTAATAAACTGTGTTTTCAGTTTTAGTTCCATGTTAAATAGAGCTGCATAAAATTGTTATAACATAGCCATAAAACAGCAGCAGATGCAATATGTTCAAAACGATTATTTTCTTTTAATTGTATAAACATACAGAAAGTTTGCGTTATAGCCTATCCTTAAGCACATCCTTGCTGTAAATTAAAGATGTGCCAAATAAGCTCCGAACACATTTTGTAGCCAAAAAACAAATGAGAGATGGTATACTGCGAGATGATAGCAGCAAGACATTAGGCAGGTATATTTCTTAGTCCTTGGAAAGGATACAAGCAAACCAGATTTGCCTACCCACAACATAAGAGTTCCCACTAAACTAAGAAACACCACCTAAAGAAACAGTGCGATGAAGAGTAGAGTAACACATGACGCCAAACGTCAGGCTTTTAGGAAGGCTACTGGGGGATTTTAAAAAAGTCTTTGGAAATCATTTGGTAGTCTCTTTGGAAAAACCTCTAAAGGCAGCTCTGAGGACTTAACAAGTTTTCTGTTACTGAAGAGAAGTAATAAGCCCATAATCTTTTTTTTAAAACCCAGTTAAAGTTTCCTGTAGAGTATGAAGGATATGTTGTTCCATATGTGTGTATGTAGCACCAATATATTTCCACGTTGAGGGGTTCCAGAGGATTCTAGTATTTTCATGGCAGTGAAAGCACATGTGTCTCGCACCTATTAGTCATTTCTTGTACAGAATTAGATATAATGAGGTTCTGCAAGTGTGGCATTTACCTGGATATACACAGAAAATTTGTGTGTCCTATTTCATGGGAAAGGGGGGAGTAAATGAAAGACAGCCAGCCTCAGCCTGAAAAACACCAGCCTGATAAGTATGCAGAGTAATTCTATTCTGCTGCCTTTTTTTATGTTAAAGTGAAAATACTAACAACTCTGTAGAGGACATGTTTACTGTTACAAGGTGGAAAAGAATTTCCCCATTAAAACTGGACTGGACTTCTAAAACTAATGAGGTATTCCAATATTACACATACATAATTAATAAAAATATTTACAATTTCTTTGGCACGTAATATACCAGGGTAGTATCTCATTAAAATGCCACAAAATAAATCAGTTACAAACAAGAACCTTATCTCCCTCTAATTAGTTACATGCAGAGTTTTTTTAACTTGGCCAAAAAGTTGCTCAGTATTTTGGGTTATTTTGTTAGTCGGTTAAGGAGTTTGTTGCTGTTCTTTGGTTTGTGGTTTGCTGTTTTGGGCTCTGTGGTTTTGTTTGTGTGGGTTTTTGTGGTGGGAAAGTTGTTTGGTTGTTTGTTTTTTTTTTGAATAGAGAAAAGCATTTCATTCCCTAAACAATTTAAAACAAATTGTTGCAGACCAGGACCTGATAGCATTGCAAGAGTACTCAGCTATTCATCTAGCTTTTTTTCACTGATCTGTCCAAATAAGAATATATCAAGAAATTCAAAGAAAATGCATTTAAGTTGGCTTTTAAAATATAGCATTATATTTTCTAGTGACTTAACAGCAGTAAAATAATAAGATAGGGATATAGTCCTTCAACACACTGTGAAACATATTACAGATCTAGAAAGGAATAGTTACAGATCCCTCTATATTTGAGCAAATAAGTGGTGACATAACCACAATTTAAGCAAAGTTTTACATTGTATGGTTAAAGTCTACAGACATATTTCATGGATAACACAAAAATAAGAAAATTATAATTTCACTCCCCAGTGTTATGCTGTGGGACCACAACAAAGGGTCTCAAAGGCTCAGAAAATATGTAGGATGTCAGGGTACGAGATACATTAGAACTGACTCTTGAAGTCGATTGTGTGTCAAAGAATGAAGGCTTGTGCGGTTTTATTAGTAGTAGTAAGAAAGTTTCTGCATGATAGACAATTCTGTCAAGAGCCCATAAATAAATTCCAGGATAAGTCATCTGCTGATCAGCAGAAACCTGAATAAACTAATACAGACACAAAGCAGCGAGCCTCTAAAAAATATGCAGAATCAGATCTCAAAAGTAGAAAACCAAAATAAATTATCAAAAGGTAACAACAGAACATACACGTTCCTCTATGCTCTCAAGAGAGTTCCATAAATATATTTAAACATTTGCAGGTGTTTTTAAGAACATACATTAAATAGCCTAATCTGTTTTAATTTAGCATTGCAAAAGTATCAAAATTCTTATAGTGTTTCATAGATTTGACAACTACTAAAATATTGATCCAAGCTTCAATCAAGGTAACAGGAGATTCTAAGCTGACCTCAATTAGCTTAAAATCAAGCCTTATGAGAATTAACAATCCTCTAAACAGTCATCATTCATAGGTACATGCATAGAGAGTACAAAGTGTTAGAACCTTTAGAATGAGGAAAGTTACTCTAATAGTACAGAAAACCAGTCACATCAATATTTTTTAAGCAATGATTTCATTAAAAGTCTGCTAAGTCAGGCTTGCCTTATTGCTGAACTAAACCTCAAAGCAACCCTAAAAAAATGAAATGCAAAGAAAAAGACAACAGACTTGGTGACCTCAAGAAGTTTCAATTTCAACAAAAGGTTCTGAATCAGACTCATTTTCATAACAGAGGGCTTGAGTAGCAGGCATCTTAGAATATTTTTACCCCAGAAAAGTTCATTTGAAGAATAGCATCCATGCTTAAGAACACACTTTACTTCTTCAAACCAGCTCCTTACTAATAACTTGTGTAGTCTTGTGCCCCCAATTCTCAACATGGGCAGAAGCAGAGGTAACACAGAAATCAAGAAAGAAGGGGACAGGATTTATTATAATCCAATTCAAAAAAAGATACAACTTCATTTCATGCATAGCTTATAAGCAAAACATCACCCACATTAAGCCTTGATACACATATCCTCAAGAGCAAATAAGAAATTATTTGATCCCTAGAAGTTCTCTCTATATTTGAGATGGCAGCTGATTAAGACTTTATTACAGAGTTCCAAAATTCAGGTTGAGTAACCATGGCCAACTGTCAAAAGCAGTAATGAAGACTGAGCTATCACTATAATAAAAAGCAACTGGAAATGAAGAAAACTATGTTAATTATTTGTGATTTGTTTCTCTTTTCAATGAGAAAAAAACGCTGACTCGCTGAGGTAGCTGAGACAGAAGGAGCAGCATGTGATTCTTGCACTTCATATGAACGGTATTATCCCGGGTTCAAGCAAATAATGTGGCCAATGAGATAAAAATCTTCTGTTTAATCAGATATAGAAGATATATATAAACTGTCGATTAACTGTCAATAATTTTGCTATGTGTTGGCCCTGGCATTCAAAATACACTAGTTCATACTAGTACCTTGCATCGTTTTGATCTTCTAGGCTCTGGACACAGAAATTTCTTTTTCCATGAATATGCCCTTATCTTCCTCTTGTCCTAATTCTTCTAGGGTGGTGAAAGTGCTATAATCCCTCAAATACTTCACAGTGCCCTCTAATCACTTGTGAGGTGCCAGACCTAAGTAAAGTCCTTAGAATCTCTGATGAGACTTCCATAAATTTACAAGTTAAAACAGTTATGAAGAAATTGTTCTCCTCACATTTCAAAGTACTTTTCAAAGGCTTTTTTTTTTTTTTTCTGACACACAAGAAGAATGTAATGAGAACTCCCTTTATTCATGAAGGAAACTAAAGAAGGAAAAAGTAACTTCTGAAAATATTTTTGTTTGAATAACACATTAAGCATCTTCTAGCATGTATTAAGAAATTGGGGGGAGGAAAGGGGAAAAAAGAAAGACTTCAACATATATCTAATACTAAATAACTGAGCAATGTAAAGCCTCTACAACTCTAATAAAATTGTGCTTTGTAGGAAGTGTGATGTGTATAGCCATGTGAATTAGAATGTGAGCATTTGTTATTTCATCTAAAAACCCCAACAGATGTGTACAATCATCTCCTATCATTTTTGGACAATGTAAAATTTTCAATCAAGTCAGACAAATTCTTACCACATGTAGTATTTAAACCACAAGGAAACCTACATATTAGAAATTTTCTAGCATTTAACAGAGGCTGAGGATCGCATAAGTTTGAAGACAAATACTGGGCACCAATGCCACTGGTAACTAAGTAGATTTAACCATCTTATACTGGAAACTTCATAGTTTAGTTTGAAGGAAGAAAAAGCCCTAAATCTAGACAGAACTCCAAAATACATGTACATTAATCATAGATTTTTTTCCATTTCTTTTGGATAAACAAAGGTTCTAATTATACAGGTCCCTGTTTGTGCTGTTTGTTTCCTAATTAGAGAAAAATGGCAAGCCTCCCAATCTAAGCTCTTTCCCGCTGAAGAATTTAACAATATATTTGGACAGGCACATATATTTATTTGGAGACTACACAATGAATAAAATCCCATTTGCACTTAACAGAGCAAAGTTTGCCAGAATTCAGTATGTAAGCCAAGGCTCCATGCTCTGCTAATGGCAGAAATGGCTGTCCCCGTAGTCAAGTACAGGATTATGTACTTTCCTCTTGGCAATTATGAGCCTGGAAACACCCACAACACCTGCTGTTTATTATAAATGTCCATATTGAAAATAGACATGTTCTTACTGTGAAATAAAGAAAGAAAGAAAGAAAGAAAGAAAAATAATTGTGTGTGTGTAAATTATGGACAAAGATAGTAACCGTGAACTCCTAACTGATCCTGCTGAAAGTACTTAACTGCAAAGGGCATTTATATAATAACTTCTACTTAAATCCTCAAAACACAATAGCTTTCTCTAAACATCGTTAAAGATTATTGTTAGGCAGGTCATCAAGCAAAACGAGATGAGGAAACTTATGGGCGTCAGGAAAAAAGCCAATACATTTCAACTCTAGTGACAAGGCAAATGACTGGAGTTCTGTACTTGGTTAAATCTGGACTAACACATGTTGTTCAGTGAAAACTCTCTCAATGTACTTAACCAAAGCATAATTGAAGGCAGTACTTTCTTCTGTAAGTTGTGCATAATTATGCTCCCAGTCCTCCTTATATGAGAATATTGAAACACCACCAAGTAACAAGAATACACAGCACTTGAAACAATTATTTACTCAGAAGGGAATTAAAAAAAAAACCCAAACAACCAAAACCCACTACATAACTCCTACAGTTTTTACCAGTAAGTACAATGAGATCTGACTCCTACGGCCTCTTCCTACTCCCATTTATTTAGATTGTGCAATTTTCCTGAATGATTCCCCAACACTATCCCCGTCCCTGAAGGGGTGAGCTCCCTGCTTTTTCTTGAGAAAAATCTTTCTGCAGCCAGAAACTGCATTGGTTTTCCTTTGTCCTCAGCTTTAGAGGTGATAATGGAATTTCACTTCCTTGAATCTTAACTGTATTAATTCCTACCAGTAGGATACCACGATCAGATCTCTAGTTCTGGTATGACTCACTCCTTTTGATGAAATAGGTCAGCGAGTACCTCTGTCAACAAGTCTGTTTACATAAAAAATGACAGCAAGAACAATTACATTGCAGATGAGATACCAGTTATTTCTTTTACCTTGCAAACAGCCATAACAGCATGTAGCTCCTACCAACAAATGGAGTACCTCACAATATACAACCTACTCGCTCAAGATCTTTGTGATTAGGCAAAGGATTGTTACCAACCTCTTGTAATTGTGGGAAATGAAGGCACAAAACCCCCCACATCCATAGGAAATCTATAAGGATCCAGAAATTAGAAGTAGACTGCCACAGCCTATCAAATATGCCATCTGAAAGATTGCACTCTCTCTCTCGGCAAGTAACCTCAGTAAAAGGAACTTTCTTGTTTTAATAAAAGAGTCTTGACATGTTTACTTAATGTATTATGCATTTGCATCAAGCCTGTCAGCTTGTCCTCTGCTTAACAACATGGACTCCTAATTCAGTATTTTTTTTCCAGTCAGCTTTTCTTTTGTTCTTCCAAATTAAACCAGTTTTTTCCCCACTTCTCTTATTCTATGATCAACCATCACACTGGCCAATTTATCCCCCCCAATAATTCTTTAATATTTCTTGACTCCTACAGTGCACTCTACTCATTTTCCCTGTTATAAAATTGCATTTGCATTTCTCTAACTAGTCATGAAAGGAAGCAAACCTATTTTATGAGTATTTTTGTAAAACTCAGCTTTGAGTCTGGCTTCCACACCCATCAACTGAAAGACAGACCTGCTCAAAGCTGTCAATAGAACAGAGTCAAGCTGAGCAATGCCATGATTTATGCAGGTAAGGCTGGACCTGTCAATTCCACTGTCATGACAGTGGGGAGAAACAGAGGGGCAGAATTCTTACTGCTGAAATTCTAGATTCACTCCGTTACAAACCCAGCACTGATTCCAAAATAACAGGATGCAGTACTTATTTCAAAAATATACTCTCCTTGCACAATAGCAGGATAAATAAATTGGGAGACAATTTATATTAATACCTGAAGCCTGAGAGCAGGCCACTTATTTCTCCCCCATTTGAATTCCAGAACAAAGTTAATATATTTTGGTTAAACAGAGGCACAATAAAGAAAACCCACAGGATGAGTTATGATTTAAAGAGAGATCCCATGTATTCTATTACTATTTATTAGCGCTTCTCAAAAAATAATACCTCCAGAACACCAAAATGCACCTTGACAAAGCTACCTGCATTGCACCCAAGCAGGATTTATGTGGATGAAGTTGTACTTAGGTTAGGAAACAATTGCTTTGCTACCAGTTCTTCAGCATTACTCAAGTCATCTGATGAAAATCAGTACTTGAGTATTATGTAGTTCCATATTCCAGCTCCTGTCATAACAAATTTATCATATCATTTGAGGATGGATAAAAAAGGGTTCTGGTTAGCTGCCAAGATTAAATACACTAAATGTAGTGTTTTGCCTTGGTGATGTGTTTCTACTCACTCTCACAATTAACACATGCATTAGCAAAGTGAATCCATATATTATGCTTGCTGACACCTCTGAAACTGAAGAAAATCCATCATTTACTCTGATCAGGAAATTTATAAATGCAACAAGAATTTTAACTGTAAAACACCTGCACATCTTGGTAATGACTTCATTTGAGTTGGCGTATATCCACTTGGGTGCACTTTTTTTGTGGAAGGCTTGCAAGACATCTATGTCGAACTAAGCTAACAACATAAGGTTTCATTGGTCTTTATGTTTTCAGTAGCAAGAACACTTCATTAGCATTACTGAGATTCATTGACAGTACTAGCTTTTCCACTATTGGAAGAAACACAGGGAAGATCTTTTAACATAGTATGTTTCCTTAACATGGTCTGTACTGAAGTTTCCTTTTCTCTGTTCATAAGTGAAATCTCATGCACACAAGAAGCACAGACAATTAAGAGGAGAATTAGAATGACCAGGTTCAAGTTTCCCAAATGAAGAGGATGGAAAAAAATTCCACTACCATCTGCCATCGTCTTTATCAAGTGATCATGTCCACACCAGTTTCTTTGCTGGCATTTAGCTTCCAGCTACTTGTTAGATTCCTCCCTCATCCTAGTACACCCACCCTCCGCTATCAGACTGTAGCTGTAAAATGAAAACTCTGTGTACAAAAAAAAAGGGCATCTAATTGCCTCCTTTCTTGGAGGTGCATCATTCAGCTCTCTCGTATGCCTGATACAATCTGACATGAGCATTGTAATTCAATGCATCAACTAGAAAATGTATAAAGACAGCTTTTCTGAAAAGGCATCCACTTTTTTTTAGTATACAAGAAGGGAATAGTAAGTAAACCTAATGTATCCGTTATCTTTTTCTTGACAGGAGGAATATATAAAATCTACAACAGCAAGCAATATTGTGTATATCATTACACACGAAAATTTAAGTACCTGTAAATGCAGACAATATTCTGATATCCTGTCAAAGTAACAAACCTGAATCTTAGAAACAGACAATACGTGGTAGAGTTGCTTTTTTGTTGCTTAAAATTAACGATGTGGAGATTACATATAAAAGCTGGGGGGGAAACTGCCTTTCTGCAAATAGTAAATATGTATTTCTCATAATGTTTGTTGAAGATCATACTTTCCTATGAGCAATTCAATTTTAATCCATTTATTCTATGTATTGAATAACTTCAAAACCTAAAGAAAGGCTTTTTATCACTATCATACAAATGAAAGTATTAAGTTGACTTGAGGCATTCAGGGCTTTTTTCCTCATTTTATCCCTAGTTTCACTTCTTCAGGGATTTCTAAACTATATCGGGGGCAGTAAAATACCAATGCACATTATTCTGGACTGCTTTGCTAACAAAAGTTTGAAAATTCCAAAGCAAATAAGTAGCTATCACCGAGACACAACTTTGTCTCCTACCAAGGAAAAAAAAGTAGTTAATTGTTTTCTGGACATATTCGGTGACCTGGTTATGAAAATTAGATATGAAAACCTAGGCAACTAAATCTCATTACAAATACTACAGTTCTCACAGTTCTTGAGAAGAGTAATTGGACATTCTGCTTTCTTAGCAGGCTGTTTTTCAAGGAAGTCAAGGCAGCTTCTCCTATTTATTTATTTTAAAGATTTTATATATATAAATTACATTCAGATACTTTTAGGATGCATCCTTATCCATCAGCCAAAGCAACCTATAGGAGTACGTTATATTTTTATCAGATGAAGCTGAGTGAGCAAGTGCATGAGCTGATACTCCATTTTAAGTATCCCTTAACAAAAACATGTAAACCCAATCTTTCGTATTTCTTCACTTTATTTGAAACAAGCACCAGGCCACAAATACGCAAGCAATGGTCAACTACTGTTCCTCAGCTAACAGAGAAAGTCCTCACTATTTCATCTTATTGCAGATTATAATGATATGGAAAGGGCAAGCACCTACCGTCATTACTCAGCCTGATAAAAGAAATCAAACCTCAGTACTATTGAATGACAAAACACTTCAGTTCATTTCTTCCTTAGAATCCATTAACCTTGCTCATATGAAAGCTCTAACAGATTTTTTTTTTATCTAGATGCAAGGTTTTTTATTATCAGTTAATCTATCGCACGCTGCTCTAAAAACATACTCTGCACACAGCCTGTAGTTAGAGGGCCCAGAAATTAAATGGCTGTCTTGTGGTGATCAAATGTCACTATGGAAAATAAAGAGGTCATCAGGTATAGAAATATAAAATTCAACAAGATACCTGCCCACTGTAATAGATAAAAACTAAAAAGCCATACATGACAGGGGAAAAAAAAAATCTATCCACTTTCATTGATAACCAAAAGCTATGTTTTGCTACCTTCCTAACCCTACAGCAGCATCATACTCTGCATGAAATACAATTGAAACAGAGAAAGGTACCACACAGTGCAAGTAAGAATAAGAGAAGACAACTGAACAGAAACAAATGTTGAATGAGAAAAAACCCATAGGATTGCGTTGTGTCCATCTTCACGAACTAGAGAAAAGACAACATCCAAAATTTCAGTTGTTGAAATTAGTGATGCCTTAAGTTTATTTTCTGACGTATTTTATTATGGATATTACGCATTTCTGTATTCCTCCCTTTTCATCACACTTCACACAACACATGCATTTTTATTTACCCCTCCATTATTCTAAAACTAAAGTGAGAATTCTACCAAAAAAATTATGCAAATAACTGCATAGCTATGCTTATTAATAAAAACTAAGGAATGGCAATATGATATAATGAACACATGATGTTTTCATAAAGTAGCCTTGGGCAGGAGTAATACATGAATGGTGCACACTTCTTTTAGTCAAGCAATTTATAATATATTGCACAGGCCCTATGGGATCTCAGAGCAGCTTTTTGCAGTCAGTTCAGGGAAAAGAAATATACGTGCTTTTTGCAGATGTTTGTAACACTCCTTTGAGTCTTAAAGTGGTAAGTTCTCTCTCTGTTCTCCACAAACAAGATAATAATAATTAAAAAAAAAAAAAGAAAAACAGTACAGCAACTGAAACCTCTTGATATTCTTACTCTCACTTTTCTCCCTACTCATCTGCCACTCATGCAAACCTTCAAGCCACAGGTGCAAAGCCTGTTTTTCTGTCTAGTATGTGCAGCCATGCAAGCCTCCAGGAGCTCCAAAGCAGAAAATCATACTGAGTAACCTTTCCTGTTCCCTTGTGCTTGGAAATGAAGGTAAGGATTACTCAAGCTACTTAGTCTCATGGGTTCTGTTTGCTTGTTCTTAATTTTTCTTCATTTTTCACTTGTACAACAGGTGAGAGTGGGTACCAACGCAGAAAAAACAATTGGAATTTAAGAGTTTTGAATTAGAACTGGGGATGAAGGACTGACTGCTATATTCCCCCCAAAAAAACCCTAATAAATTAAATCTATTCTTACCTCCTATAGAGCAATTATTTTAAGGCAGGAATAGCTCACCTCAAAGTTACATTGATTTTTTTTTTCGCCTTTTACCATTATGCATAGTGTCAGAGCATTCTCTTTCTCTGGGACCTGCCACTCTTCAGGAGATCGCCCATACCCACCCTTCCAGCCCCTTGCTTCACTCCTTCTCTTCCTTTCCCAAATCAAACCACAAACCTGAGCCTTTTAGCAGAATCTCAGTCCAGTAAACTTAAGACTTAGTGCAAGTGAAGCACCATCTTGCAGCCATTTATACTGTTTAATCACTCAGTGGCACCTCGGTAGGTGCCACTTTTGTCGTTACCTATGTCAAAGAGAAAAACAGCTGGGAACAGTTCAAGGAACAGCAGAGGCAGGAACTCAGTCCAGGTGGAAATATGGACAAGAACACACTGTTGCGAGCATTTAGCTTTACAGAACTGAGTTGTTCCATGGCACTCGGCCTCAAGGCTAGGCAATGAGTGTTGCCCTTTTTTATTTACAACCATAAATGTAGCCTTGTGGGCTCGGAACAGTAAACAGATTTTTACAGTAAGAATGGCTGTGGTGGCTACCTCCCTTTGTTTTAAAGGATTGAAGATGTGCAGGAGTCAGAGGTACAAAGGACTTCAAGTTACAAAATCACATTTTAAAGAGATCATTGCTTAAAAATCCACAGTGTAAAGATTGACAACTGCTTAAATATTTGATTTTGCACTTGTAAAAGAAATGCCTGTTACTAAAAGCGTTAAAAACTCTAAAACTGCTACCCACCATGAAAAAATCAGGTCTAAAGGCATATAAGGAAAAGTTAGAGAATTTTATTTCCTTAGACATTCTAGAACCCCAAATGAAACAAGTAGTATTTAATAAATTTAATTTTCAGGATAATTGATTTTTTAACCTTGCTGGGAAAAAGAATACTCCAACAACAAAAAAAAAAAAAAAAAAAATTAAGGCTTAATTTGACCTTTTCTCCAAATTTCACTTGACTTTGAGAACATTCAAAAGGAAAGAACAAAGATATAAATCCTGATACTGTTTTGTTTGTAAAGTACAAACAAAAATATTTTGTATTAATAATTTAGCTAAAATGTTCATCTATTTTAAGAAACCCTATGATACTTTTCTTTTTAAATGGTTTTGTCGATTAAAATTACTCTTTCCCAAAGCCCTAACGATTTCTTTGTTTCTCCTCTGCAGGTGAAATTTCCATAAGGAAAATAGTGACTCAGAAAATTCAAGATGATCTCTCTTATATTCCAGAGACACTGATAAATTTTTTTCATTAAAAGAATTCAACACTTTCTACATCCAGTACACACAGAAGCTGTATTTCACACATCAGCTTTTGATCATAACTTATTTACAGACTTTTCCTATTGCAATAACTGCCTACTACAAACAAATAAAAAATCCTTGCTATTTCACCATTGTGGAAACATACTTGATTTAAATACTATAACCCACACATGCTTACACCTATAGCAGTCCTAAGGTGACTTATGCCATTTGGTCTGTTTATTTGAATAAATGGATTATAAAATAAATGGATCATAAAAGCAATTTGTATCCTTTCCTTTATATGAAGTAGTCCTTTGCAAATACAAGTTCAAATAAGAGTGGAAAGAAATTCAGATTCAAATAATTTACATAGGAATAACAAAATTGTATCTGTGCATTAGCCATGTTAAGGTAACAAAGAAAACTCCATACCTTTGTGGATGAACTGCAACATTAACAACTTTAAGCCAGGAAAAATACAATTCCAGTCACCTTAAAGAAAAATAAAGGATTACTAGAGACATAATAAGCAAGCTAACTGAGCTTTGAGATTTCTTACTCTGAAATATATTGTCAATCTTAGTCTACAGAATATATCAGCAGTCTTATTCAAGTGTGACAATAGTACCTACTTGTCTCTAAATTACAGCTATGCTTTATGCATTGTTGCCATCAATTTGCCATTGTCTTATCTGTTGCTTCCTTGATTCACAAACTGAGATCCTAATTTCTTCCATACACCATACATGGTGAGACTATTTTCAGCTTTATAGCAGAGACAGGAATTGGAAAATGAGTAGATTGCTTGAAACAGCCACCTAGGGGACACACAATAAACACTCACAAATCCACTTCCAGGACGTAAGTTGACAGCAACAAAAACTGGACAAATACTCACGCATGAATTCTTTGCAAAAGCAGCATCTTTTAAGTCATCGGTACCAGATCTGATCTGTGCTTAGCTCAGACAAACTTCTATTGATTAAAGACACAAGATCCTGGGAACGTCCATGAGCAAGGAAGTCAACAATTAGATAAAGAATACAGTAGAGATTTACTTTCATGCCATGCCTTCTAACTACCATAGAAAGAAAATCTGCATACGTTTCTTTTAAAAGGTCCTGAAAGCATCTAGCATCTCAAGATCCACTGCCAAATTATTCTAACAATAGCAGGTCACTCCTTTCATTGTAGTAAACTAGGAATATATCAGGTGAAAGCAAAGTAACAGGTTAACACACAAATCGACATTCAGAAAGCATGAAAAACTATGAAATGCTGTAATATTTTAATGAGTTAATACACAGATGGTATATGCAGAAAAAAACCAGATTCAAGTTTGTCCTTTTATATACTCTTTTCTAATAGTACCTGATGTATGCTAGTATGCCCCTAAAATCTTACTATTTCTAATGAAAACAGATTTCACCTTACAAAAAATATTTCTGTAATCAGAAAAATGTAAATCATCAAAGACCTATCATGTCACTAACATAACCGTCAAAAGATAATGCAGAAATTCTTATTACAATGCATTGGCCTGTTTAGTTCAGTTCTAATGAGACGAGGCTTTCATCATTTCCCTTTTAGAAGAAGTTTCATCACTTGCTGCAATTCACTCGAGGTATTTTTGGTCCTAAAATACAGCATTAAGTCTTCTTTTCTTCATTTTTCCTTGCTGTTATCAGAATTCACATTTTATATTACAGAAAACTACCTTTGTCCTTCCTGGGTGTTTGCACCACTCAGTCACTTGCATCTGGTTATCAACTGGACCTTCCTAGAGCAAGTACCTCACCTACTGAAAAGTTTTGATTGAAGCCTGCTAAGTAACTTACCTATTCAGATTATATTTGCTCATTCAGTAAGAAGGGAAGCTAAACATCCCATTTATAAGTTTTTAGCACACTGTCTCTTCATGAAGAGGTGACAGAGTCAAGAAATCAGATCAATGCAGTCATTTGGTTAAGCATGGCAATATTAAGACTTGCAGCATTTACCTTGAAGAGATTTTCAATAATGAGAAATTGTCTGTTATAGTGTGCTACCTATTGCAAAATCTACCATTCTGAACAGCAGCGTTTAAAGACTGTAATCTTCAGTGTAAAAAAAAAAAAAAAAAAAAAAAAATCAACAGAAAACCAGCATATCTGCTGGTTCACAGGTACTGCAGCAGACATACTTTAGCATTCCTTGGATTCACTTGCATATGCAATATCAAGGAAAAAAGCTCTGCCAATCTTGTGAGGCTGTCTTCCCTACAACCTGCCTGCACCCCTTTACAAGGCTGACTTCCATGCTGCCCTTGAAGCACGGTTCTAATAGTGTCACCAAGATGCACAAAATTCATTCTTGCCCTGTATTTCTCTTATCAGAGAATTTCTGTAGACAATCTTCAGTCAGTACTGCTGGCATGATGTCTTTTGCTTTCCAATTACGTTCTTCAGCAACACAACAGAATACAGCCCCACAGATTAATCACAGCTGTGCTTATTGTGGTACCAACAGCTATCTTATGAGGCTATCGTAGGTTGACACAGATACTAATCTAACAGGATATTGGCAATGTGACCTGCAGATATACTGAGCTTTGACTTCGTTCTGAAGAAGCAGCAACTTATAAAAGAATGATAGTGGTAAAAAATAGTTTTTGTGGAACCGATGCACATAAAGCCTTTCTGACACTATTGCCTAGCTGACGCCCTTGAATCTTTCCAGGCTTCCCTAGGTCTTAATGGAGAAGTATCTTGACCCAGAAGAACGAAAAGTACTACAGCAGAAATTTTCTGTTCCCTACTTACTTTAGTTAGTACCTAAATGAGAATTGTCCTCAGAAGAATATCAAATTCCCACTGAACTAACCATTACTTTCATCAGGGACATTTAACAGTTCTCACATACAGGCCTATTTCTTTTTTTTTTTTTTTTAAATCCATATCTACAGATCACTGAGAGAAAACCCTGGTTCCTATTCAAGAAAGCAAACTCTTTTTATCACTGTAACTACTTTTGCTGGTCTGTATGCTGCTGGTGTAACCCAAGTCAACAGAAGTGATCAGATTAAGTCAAATGAAAAGTCTACAGCTATACAAAGATGCTAGCTTTGTACATGGTTTTCCACATTTTCCAAAACAATGCAAACAAAATGAGTATCAAGTCTAAGAGTTCATCGATTTTGCAGATAAGAAAACTTAATGCATTATGAGAACCAATAGCGGCCCAGACACTGAAGATATTAAACATCTAGGAAACACCAACAGCTTCCACTCATTCCCTAAATATAAGGCTTTATTGTGCTACTTAAAATATTGCTGCCTCAGAATGGTTCTTCAGCAATGGTTATTAGGAAAAGTCTCAGGGTAGAGCTTGAAGGGGACCATCTATCAGTCCACAAGCGAAAGGGCAAAGTCATACTGGCAGAGACAGGAAAGTTAACTGCAGGGAGTCCTCTGTATTCTTCTACATTCAAAAGAAATAGACTATTTCTGCCCTTCATATACAAAGCTTATTTCATACTCCTTGGACTATCAAAATGCACTTTTTTGGATACTTTGAAAGCACTTCTCAGGCTTTATCAAGTACTCCAATAAATTGAAACTGGCCTGAGAATCTTAAAAATGTACATTTTTTTACTGTCCCCATCCACATTAGGTAATTGTAATCTATCATGTCTCTTCCATAGCATCTGAGCACCACAGTGAATAACAAGTGAATAATTAGCTTTAGCAAGAATAGTCAGATTTATGTTAGGAAAAATCCTAGAAATCTCAGCAACTCAAGAGATGGATTTCTCTCTTCATGCAACAATAATCTCAGTCCACATTTTCCAGCTAGTTAAGACAAATTCTTAAAAATGAACATAATTAAATTAAAATCTAAAGCCTTCATAGTACTTGTGTTCTAAATTAAATTTCAAATGAAAATGAAAGCACCTTCCTTGTAGAAATAGAGATAGATTGGAATCAAAACTTTTAGGATGCTGCCCCTCAACACAGATGATACGTGAGTAGAGTATTACTGTATAGCTCTACAAAATACATAACCCCAAAAAGTACTGAATGAAGGGTAATGGCCATTCTACGCTTCCTGATGTACCCACCCAACACAGTGAAAAAAAGGTAGCCCACTACATGGTATAATGTTTGGTCAGCATTTTAATGAAACAAATGACCAATTATCCTAACAATGAGTGTCAGTACTTGTCCTGGGAAAATTCAAAATGTTGAAAAATTTAGTTTCCTGCCCATCTCCTACTCTGAGGAAAACTGAATAAAAATCAGAAGACTTCTTTTCAAAATCAAAAGATTTTTTTTTTCCCCACGATAATCACTGTCGCATTTCAGATGTGAAATTAAATGTCTTTTAGCATAGAAACATAAGCAGGTGATTTCTGGTTTGTTATTTTCTTTTAATACTTGTACAGACATAAAATCAAGTACCTTAGGGCATGGATTTTCAGCAGCATATTTTTTTTAATTTTCTCCTTTGGTATAGATTTGCTCTTTGACTTTGTAAAACATCAGTTAAAAACTGCACTCCTAGGACTTTTGCAGAATACCACACTGTGCACTTTTATACAGAGAGCATCTAAGAGAAAAACACCTCCTTCTGCCAACACTACCACTCTGAGATTTATATCCAGGTTCAAATGATATCTCCTACAGGAAAATGTGTAGACCATCCAACTTAAAGCATGAGGTAGAAACAAAGAAAAAGAGAAGCCCCAGTAAAACAAGTCCTTTACCATAAATCACCAGCTAGAGTAAGAATGCAACATGGAGTCTCCTTTTATCAAGTCTCTTGGCATTCACAACTTCATGACTCCAGTAAATGATGTTTGCAAGGAAAGGACATTACAAAAAGGACACTAGTAGCCCCTAAGTATTTTGGAGTGCAACAAGAAACCCATACAGAATTGATAGATAAAGAAGAAATCTTAGCTAAAATATAAAGCCAGCAAATACATTATTTCTCTCTCATTCATCTTCATATGTATAAACAAAAGAAAATAAAATTGCATACATTACATCTGAGTCACTATTAACAATAAAACAAATGTCTTCTATCTAAAAGGAGAAAAAAGTCAATCAAGATTTTTTTTAGAATTAAATTTTTGTAGGAAAAAAAAAAAAACACCCAAACCTATAAAACCAAAACCAACTGCCAGATCTAGATGAATAGCAAGTGACTTGGTTTTAAGCAACAAACTGGAGGGTTTAACAACATACAGGTAGCCAAAGAGTAGGAGGTATACAAGTGACAAATTTGCTAATGCACAAGCATTAGCACGCCAGCCTCCCACAGCTGCAAATTATCAAGTTGTATTTCTCAGAAGAAGATTTTTCTAGCTTTTTTTTTTTCCAGACTAAATTTCTCTTTTCACAGGAATTTCCTTCTGTCAAATTATACAGACCCTAGTCCACCTTCTTGGTTCCAGTAAAACTCACATTCAGTAAGTGCTTCACTCTTTCGACATGTTGCATACAGAGCCTGTGCATCTAATTAAAGACTCCTAGCCCAGTCATTTGATAATACGACAACCAGAAGTGTTAAACTGCTTGACCTTAATCCCTAGTAAAGGCTCTTGATTCTGGGGTTAGTTACCTTACTAAATGCAGCTGGAGTTGATTAGTGCCAAAGAGTTCAGACTGAGCTACAAAATTCTTTCCCATTTGCTTTCCTTTCTCCCTTTCATTGGTCTCCACATAGACCTGCTGCAATCATTGCTCTCTCTGATCACCCTTGCACCTCAAGAATTTTTTTTCTTTCTCTCACAACTTACCTCTGAGGAGGTTTCTCCACTCCAACCCCATAAACCCCCATAATTAATAATTAACTACTTCTGTGCTACACCCAAGCTTTCTTCCTCTCACCTGAAGATTCCTGCTGCTATTAATAATGTTTTGAAGCTTTCTTTCTCACTCTTATGGCCATAAATGAAAGCTTTTTTTTTTTTAGTATCTTTCCTGTTATTCTCTCTCTATAGAAAAATGAACACATATTAACAAACCAAGAATGCATGAAAAAAATCATTCATGCATTCGCACAGGTCTTTTAAGATAAAACCGAGTCCTCAGTTTGTCATATTTTAGAATCTGTCCAATTAATAACATTAACGGCTCAAGGGCCGCTCCCGTGCGGGGCCTGACGGGAGGGGGCAGGCCCAGAAGCTGCCGCGGGGGGTTTAAACGGCCCTTAGGGAGCACAGGGGGAGAAGAGCGGGGCAAGGCCAGCAGGGAGGGGCTGGAGCGCGGCCTGAAGGAACTGAGAACCATGGCGGCTACCCGTCAGAAGATTAAGGCTGCACCAAGCATGATGGAAGCTGCCACGCAGACAGAGCCCCAGTGGCCACATCACAGAATCACCAGGTTGGAAGAGACCCACTGGATCGTCGAGTCCAACCATTCCCAACAATCCCTAAATCATGCTCCTAAGTACCTCATCCATCCTCACCTTAAACACCTCCAGGGATGGTGACTCAACCCCCTCCCTGGGCAGACTGTTCCAATGCCTAACCACCCTCTCCGTGAAGAACTTTTTCCTAATCTCAAGCCCCTGGTGCAGCTTGAGGCCATTCCCTCTCGTCCTGTCCCCTGTCACTTGGGAGAAGAGGCCAGCACCCTCCTCTCCACAACCTCCCTTCAGGTAGTTGTAGAGAGTAATAAGGTCTCCCCTCAGCCTCCTCTTCTCCAGGCTAAACACCCCCAGCTCTCCCAGTTGCTCCACCTAAGATTTGTTCTCCAGCCCCTTCACCAGCTTCATTGCTCTTCTCTGGACTCGCTCCAGAGCCTCAACATCCTTCTTGTGGTGAGGGGCCCAGAACTGAACATAGGACTCGAGGTGCGGTCTCACCAGTGCTGAGTACAGGGGGAGAATAACCTCCCTGGACCTGCTGGTCACGCCGTTCCTGATGCAGGTCAAGCTGCCATTGGCCTTCTTGGCCACTACATGCAGCTACCCAGACCCTGGGCTGCAGGCAGTGCCCCCCTCCCACACCAGCTCATGCTTCAGTCACTGGCTCCACTTGTGAAAGCTGCACTCGAGTGGGGGAACTCCATCGTATGGTGGAGGAATTAAGGGAGGAGGTAGAGAGGCTGAGGACCATCAGGGAGTGTGAGAGGGAGATAAACCAGTGGAGTAGTGCCGAGTAGTGCCCTCTCACTCACTCAGCAGCCTGCTGGAGCTGGTACTTCCAAACACTACCCACCTGCAAACTACAAGGTTGGGGGAACAAGAGGTGGGGAATGGCAGCAAGTTCCTTCCAGATGAAGGAAACCTGCTCCCCTCAACCAGACAACAAAAGCCCAGATGCCCCTGATAAAAAAGTACCACCTGCTGCAGGTGGAATCCTGTCCTGAGGATGATGGCTCCCACAGCCTAGAATCTTTCCCTAGACTGCACCATCCTCAGAAAAAGACAAAAACATCCTCCATTAAGAGGAAGAGGAGGGTGGTTGTTGTAGGGGACTCCCTCCTAAAAGGAACAGAGGGCCTCATTTGCAGACCAGACCTGCTCCACAGAGAGGTCTGCTGCTTCCCGGGGGCATCAGTGAAGGAGCTAGCTAGAATAGCAGAGAGAGAGGCTACTATCCTCTGATAGTAGCCCAAACTGGTAATGATGATTTAGTTAAGAGAAAGACCAAAGCCATGAAGAAAGACTTCAAGGCCATTGGGAAAATGATGGAGGGCTCTGGAGCTCAGATAGGATTCTGCTCCCTCCCCAGGCTAAACAGAGAGGAGCAGGAAGTCAGGAAGGAGAATTCCATTAATGCCTGGCTCCGAGCGTCATGTGAGTAAAGGAGCTTTGGCTTCTTTGATCATGGGGTGGCTCACGCACCCCCAAACTCTGCTGCAAAGGATGGGACACGTGGGTCTCCTAGAGGGGCTAAAGCCCTTACTAAGAACTTAGCTAAGCTCATAGATCAAGCTTTAAACTAGATGTGAAGGGGAAGGGGATTGAGACCAGGCTAGACAGGAGCGAGCCTGGACATGGGGCACTACTCTGGGCCAGTACCATGCTACAGATTCTGCAGAAAGAGCTAAAAGTTACAAAATTTTATACCTATTCTACTTTTTCCTCAATTTATCCAGTTTGTTTGTTTAAAGCAAACCATGAAAGAGAAGATAAAATTATCTTGTTATTTTAACATGAACTCCCTGCAATTCTGGAACAAGCTGTGGTTTTTTTTAACCTTTAGACAACAGTACAAAAATTCAACAGAACACACAACAGTAGAAGGACATTTTTCACATAAAAGTAAGGATTTTAAAATAATGAGCAACCTCTTACTCACCTCAGAGCAGGCATGTAGAGAGTGAGGAGGAAGCACCAACTCCTCCTTTTTCTGCCTTCCTGTGAAGCACACGTGTGATGGTACAAATACAAGCAGAAGATAAAACACCTGTGATCTGGCACAGGAAGAAGTATTTAACACATAGGAGTTGAACCTCTTTGGAACCTTAGTTATAAGTGTGGTTGAAGGCTGTTACCCACCAATATCTATGAAAGACATCATGAAAGGCATTTCTAAGAACTTTTCTTAAAACCTACTTTAATTTAAGTAAAAAACCACAAAGATTTTAGCAGTTACAGAGTTAGAGGATGGCTAAAGCTACAGAGCCTGCAGCTTTGTAGCCCAATCAAATGTTGCACAGCTGGGCCTCGTAACAGGTAACAAGCTGCATATTAAGTTAACACAGGTGTCAGGTTTTGTCTGCTCTCTTAGACTACTTGAAACAACTTAGGTTTGCCCGTTAAGCTATGACAATTGTCTGATGACCACTGCCTGAGTTGTTTTAGGCTTTGTATGACTGTAGTGTTACATCTATAGTTATATACATATCACAGAATTATTTAGGTTGGAAAAGACCTTTAAGATCATCAAGCCATGACCCTAACACTGCCAAGTCTAGCACTAAACTGCGTGCTTAAGTGCCACAATCTACACATTTTAAATAACTCCAGGGAAAGCAACTCAGCCACTTTCCTGTACCAATGCTTGAAAGCCCTCTCACTGAATAATTTTTTCCTAATATTCAGTCTACACCTCCCATGGTGCAACTGGAGGCCATCCTTCAGTAACTATTAGAGAGTAATAACAAATAACTATTCTGTGCAAAATAAATAATCAATGATCCTGGTAAAAGTGTGCAATGCAGAGGAATACAGCCATAGGATCATAGCAGAGACCCTGGGGTGCTGAAACTCTTGTAACTGAGGTTACATAGTTGGGGTACTGATGCAAACCATTTTTATTTCCTCTATAGTTCACGTACCTCACAGAGGTTAGCTGCCTTTCTAGCAAAAACACATATGATTACTCTGCTTCAGTTCATGTGCAAGGAAAGAGAAAGAAAGAGAAAAACAATCAAACATCCATTTAAAAATTTATCATGAACCAGAAGTGAAATGCAGAAATTTTGTTTTCTTCTCAAAGAGCTCCAAAATAGCATGGTTTTAAAGCAAATAATGTAAGCCCCCATCATTTTACTGACTTACACTGTATATTGGACATTTGGGATGTCTTATTATAGTTTTGGCCTAAGCTAACTGACCTGGAACAACTAATTAATTATTCCATGCCTTAGTTTGCCCATCTAGAAGAAACATACTCACAGCTTGAAGAGCCTTGGGAGGTGACTTTGATATTTTTTAATAGAAGTGCAAATTCATATTGCAGGTTTACAAATTGCAATGCATTTCAAACAACTGGAATTTAAATAAGCCTTCTTTGATGGTCCAGGGAGAATTATGGGGACTTTCTGTTCTCAAAACTAGATTTTCAGATTTAAAGAATATCACTTCAGCAACAATTCCCATTATAATGTGAAGTGTTTTATGTTTATATTATTTGTGAACAACTAATTTCTTTATTAAAGGAAAAGTCACTCTATGACTATGCTGCTTGAGGCATGCGATAAAGCCATAGATGAGTTTTGTTTTTTTTTTATTAATGTTAGGATTTACAATTGAGCAATATACATCTTGACATTTTTAAAAAATCACAGAATCACATAGGAAACAATTTCAGCAATTCTCAAGATGATTCTTCACTTATTACTTTGTGGAGGGAAACAAACAGAACCTACGGTGGTCTAAAATGTCTTCAGCTTTTACTCTGACCCAGATATAATTTATTTTTAAATGGGGTGGAAAAAAGCCATACAATTGTTGGCTTTAACTAAGTATTAAAAACAAAAGTAAATGAAATGTTCCAGCCATTAAAACTGTGCCTCAGATGTGTTCTCCAAATTAATATGCCCTAAAAGGATGTTTGAAATAGCAGCACACACCTGGCATAGTGAAAAGAAATGCTTTTTAAACACAGATGTAATGACATGGAAGTAAAATGTAAGGTCAGTGCAATATTTTGTTTTGAAACACTTTCATAAGAAGATGTTGTTCAGATCGGTTTTGGGTGGCCTGATCCTCGTTGCAAATCTGTTCTTTTGTAACTATTGCAAGAAAGACAATTAGGGAAAGTCCATCTTGCTAAGAGGAAAGAAACAGTGCAAAATAAAGGGAATTAGTGGGCATTCTTGAATGGTACAGCTAAAAAAAAAAAAAAATTCTAATCTGCTTTGCAAACACTGTACTTTATTGCAATTAGATTATCTCACTTGTCCCTAAAAAGAATGAAGAAGGAAACATTGCACCACCTAAGCTGCATTTACCACAGAATTCTATGGGGTTGGCAGATACTGTGGGGCAGCAAATGTACAGTAAATCGTTACTTTTGCTGAAATATGTACCACAAAGGCAATGGTTAGTATGCTTTATGTTCGAAGGTTTCTGACTTACTTACACATAACAGACCCTTGGTATCATATTAAGTAGGAAACCACTCCTACTTAAAATACCTCCTAGCAGTCTAGCAAGATTTGCCCCACATAGTTATGTTAGGTTAACGGTTAAGCATCTAAATAGCAAGCACACTATTCATGCAGTATCAGTACAATTTCTGTGTTAACTAATCCTGTGTCCTTCTTCATTTCTTTGATTCACCCACTAAGTCACTAGAAAATATGCAGGTCAGAGCAGTTAAGAAAAATTGAATTTATACATGTGTATTTTCCTGTTCTTTTCAAAAGGTATTATCATTGTATCACCTTCATCCCATCCGCTAAGACCATCTGTGAATCCTGTCACTCCACAAATGCTCACCTGCAAGCACACTGAATGAAATCTCAGACAACGTTTAAAAAATACGCAAATGGGTGATACTGCGCTGTTAAAAAAGCTGCTGGTAAAGGCACAGCCATACAGGGATGACTGGCAGGAAAATGAGGCCTTCACAATTAGAGAGAAAAGTTTTGTCTCTTTTGGCATGTAATAATTTTCACTAAAAATATTTTTTTTAAAACACTATAATCTTTCATATTTAATGATGTTCCTCACACACCCACAAGAGTAGAACATTGCAGTGATGGTCCGGATTTTTCAAAAGAACTAGCTGAAGTTAATGCCATTTTAACTGAGAATTGGAGCAAAGTTTTATTGGAGAGCTAATTACAGCAAGCTGAGAATGCCTCCAGTTTAAAAATTACTTAATCTCTTGGCGGTAGAGCTGTGGGTGCTGACTTTCTTACCCTCTTTCTAAAGTGCAAGCTGTTAAAAATGCTAATCGTCGGAATTTGCAAAATTCTCAAATTCTCCCTTCAAAGAGAAATAAAACCAACGTTGAGAGGCAGCTTTTGAATATGATCTTGATTCCAAAGCAGCCTATTTAGAGAAAATGAGATCCATAAATGTCAACACCACCTGTAGTCTGCCTGAAAATGTGCCCGCTTTCTGACAACAGCATTGATAAGCCACGGGCACACGAGAACAAACATCCTTTACGGGATCCATTAGCTAGGAGTTGAAGGAGGTGGTGGTTACTAGGAAACTTTCTGTTCCTAATTTCTTTCAACAGAGATGTGTAAATTCAATAATAAGCATCAAACAATGCTAAATAAGGGTAGTGTTTTTTCCCCTAAGTCAGGAAAGTTATGAGAAGCTTGGGTTTTGTGACGAACTATGTAAGAGAGTGTGAGAACATAGAACGTTAAAGGCGAATTGTCTTCTGAGGGCACAGGGTCTGTGAGAAAACACTGTATGGCATAGTATATGATAAGTAGTTCTTCTCACAGTGCAAACCCCCATTCTCTGTTTCCTAGTTAGGGGAAGGACATGACAGAAGCAACTTTTAGGCAGGCCAAACACCTTAACAGAGGTTATGAAATAAGTGCATTTAGGTAATATTTTGCATGAAACTATTGGATATAAGTTATGGTTATTCCAATTATGAAAGATACAATGTTGGCATTGTGATAAGCACAGCTAGAAAGTACCAGTGAGGAACAGCTATAGCTACCAAAGTTTTTCATCTGCTAGAGACTTCCTTTGACAGAAGTCAATAAGTCACAATGAAACAAAATGTTGGCTTGAACCTCAAAAGAAAATAAACATTATTAAAAAAATAATCACATAATGTTTTAAAAATCCATGGTGATTTTTGCGATGAAAAGTGATCATAACAATAAAAATGGATCAGAAATTAAGGCCAATGCCCCATCTAAATCAATATCTTAGTAGTAATGGCCAGATCTTCTGAATATGTAAACCATATTGTAGCAGATTATTATTGTGATTACAGACACATCTGGACATACAGCAAAGAACATACAAAGGGTATTACCACCAGGAACCACCCTCATAATCTCACACTGGGGAAATCAGTGAAAGGTTGTTTTGTTTTGTGGTTTTTGCTGTCCCTCCTCTACAGAAGTCAGTTTATCACAACCGTGCAAAGTCTTTATTTTCTTCAGATTCTCTGAATTCCTCCGTGGTAGCAAGACCCGAGTGAAAAAATATCTAACATACAATTTAATACTTCTTCACACTAGTTCAACATAGCTTCTTACAGTATATTATGTGCACTGTCCAATTCAGCTGCCAATAAAATCAACCCACAGGGCTTCAAAACCACTTCAGAAGAACTATTGTAAAGTCTAATAAGTTTCATTGGTTCTAAGTAAAAGGCTTTCTTTCATTAGCTTAGTTTAAATCCCTTAGTGACTTGCTATTCTTTTGAATCTACCAAAATATTCCAATTATTCCACAGAGGTTATAAAAGAGCTTTTGAATACCTGTTGATACCTCCTTTCAGTCAGCCAGCCTTTTAAAAATCTAGGCCAAACTCTCCGTTACTGTAAATCAACACTGCAAAATTGAAGTTAATTACCACAAACATGCATATGACATACCGCAAGGATCCAGGAGGAGATAGAATTAGAGATGGACAAATCAGAATACATAACCATTATGTCTGCCTTGTTCTAAGCAAGCAATACAGTTCTATTTCAAAACCTAGTAACACAACTTATTCTGCAAAAATAACTTGGAGAGTATTTGAAAATTTACCGTGGCTGTCCACATTCCTACTTCAGACTTTTTGGTTTTTTCCCCCTTTTCCATACAAATAAAGTGATGGCTGCCTAGAGTTTCAAACAAATGCTAGAAGGTTAACTGTTACTGAGTGTTGAACAGGGCTTTCTTAACCTGCTTTCACTAATCGCATAGATAAGATAAAGCCATGTGAAGAGGTCATTTCTATCAGTTCTCATTTTCTCTTTCAATTAGCAGAGATGTCTCCACTTCACGTGCACCAACTGAGCTACTTTTAATCTCTTTGCCTAGTAAAAGGATGGTAAGAGTGTCTGGAGCCTTGAGACATGTATGTAATCAGATACTGCTTTGACATTACTAAAATTCTTCTCATTTGTTTGGGTTTTTTTCCTAAATGGTTCTGTGATTTTTTTTTTCTTTTTAGTAGTCTTACCACATATACTCATTAGCAATATTGATTTAACCGCAAATTAAACCAAACTCTTAAATAGCTACTCAACAAGCAGAGCAGAGGCAATAGGAGTCAAGACTTTCCCTCTCCGTAATGGCCCTATTTATTTTCCTTAATGTACGTTGGAAAACCATGTCACGTGTAAGCACAGCTGAAAAAGTCAGTCTGTATCATTTTCTCTGAGACTACAATAACAGACATGAAATAGAGACAGCTAAAATGGGAATCCTTGATTTTGTTGTAGAAAAAGAGGGCATTTTCCAGAAGTCTTGTGAATTCTGACTTCAGCTTTGTATACCCGTATTTCAACTAATAATGTAAAAACTGAAGCTGTGTTAACACAGTACAACCTGAATCCTGTTGTAATAATTACTCCATCAAGTTCTACAGAAATGCTGGAATCATACTAGGATTGCTAGAGATTTCTGATGTTTTCCATATAATTCTACTGTAGTATCCCTGAATAAAAATAGGCAAGATAGTTCATTAAAAAAAATAATTATTTTCTATTAACTTCTGGAGTATTTTTCCATGGAATTGGTTTCTTTCTCTTCTGACTTGGAGTTTACATAACATCAATCTCTTTCCTCCTTCCAATGTCCCCTGTTATCTGACAGTCACATAAAGAGCAAAAGGAAAAATAATTTCTCAGTGTCATTTTCCTTAGCTGAAAGGTCTTGCCAGGATATGGATGAGCAGGGATCACCTTCATCAGCATGAAGAGGAGACAAAAATGTTTAACATTGAGATTTTAATATGTAAACCAAGCCTGACTCAGAACTGAGACTGAGACATTGCTTCAGCTACTGGTGGCTCAGAATGAGGGACCCTGGCTCTCATTTCAGAATCACCTGTACAGTTTGTGGATTGTGTTACATTTTTTCCATGACTTTGACATCAAAATATGTTCATATAAGCAAGATCACATAATTGAGTTCATTAATTCTTCAGTCAACTAATTAACTGTCTTGCACTTGAGTATTTTATGAAGATGAGATAAAGCTTATTTTGAAGCTTATTTCTTGTGGTACAATGACAGTTTGAGAAAGTTGACTTGTTCTTAATGCAGCAAAATCTTTCAAAAAACATGTTGCATTACATTAGCGATGTGTACATCAGTTATATCTGCAAATAATGAAGAAATCCTTACATATATCTGATAAAAGAACTAGCTTGGGTGGTAATCTCTCATAGATAATGCAAAATAGATATGACTTATCTCACTGAAGAACACTCCTGAAGTACCACAGAGACTGAAAGTATGGCAAACTTTTTTAAAAATTGTGAGAGACATACAAGAAAGATTACCTTCAGTATGTAAAAGCATTTTTCCACGTAGTCATATGTTTATATGAAACAGGGCAGAAATCGGGCCTCTCAAACTTCTAGATAAGAATATCTCATAAGATATTCCAGCTTCCATCTGTGGGGTCGTTAAAGCTCCAATCTGTTCAAAACCAGAATGTCAGGCCAAAGTGGAAGTGTCTCAATCTGATTTTCATACATCTTAGTTATCCAGATTTCTAATTTAATAACAGTTTGAGTCAGCTACAAATTCTATATTCTATAATTATCAGGCTATTTGCCAGCATAATAAACAGATATTCAGGTTTCAAATATTTGTTGCCGGCAAGTTATTAAAAAAGCAGATATTTGCTTGAGTCCATTCCTGCTTAGAAAAAAATTAATTGTGCAAGGTCCCCAATGGGCAGAGTTAAAATTCAAAGGCATGATGCAGAACACCAATTTGGGTCCAGGTAGCAGAACTTTCATGTTAACGTTGTGTCAGGTTTGGTCTGGTGACCTTTGTCTGGCTGACACTGCCCTGTTACTTCCATTTTCAGAGCCTGCAAGTGCTGGGTTCTTTGCACTCACAGCGTGGTGTAAATCAGCCGAGTTCCTTCTAACTTATCCAATTAAAGAAAAAAAATTCTGCTTGTTTAAGAGATTTGGGCTAATTTTCATGCCTCAAAGCTGTTTCCCTCTCTCTACTGCTTCCCAAAGCTTCAGTCTCCACCACTACAACTTTTTGGAAAAAATAAACTTAACCAAATTTCTTACAGAAATGTCAAAGGAAAGGTTAAACTGCTCCTGTCTCGTTCATCAGAATTACTTTCTTAGTCTTTTCATACTTCTTTCTGTGGTGCAAATAAAGTAGCAGATGATTTGAAACAGCACTAAATGACAAATACAGGAGTTCTATTTTCAACCAAAGGAATATGCAGTGAGATCACATAAAAAAACCCCTAACAGTTGACACTAGAATTTTTTTCCTTATATATGATTTGTGACATTCAAGTCTATGACCTTCAAAATTAATTTCCTTTTGAGTCCTATTTTTTCTGTTCCATCATGTTTAACAGTTATTAGGTATCTCATAAACACACACTGTACATCAAAGTAGAGAACTACCATAACATAGATCTTCATTTTTCTCCAGTTGTTCAAGTTTTCATCTCATCTGATGCACCTGCTTCAAGATGATGTTTAGACAAGGTTTTTTCAAGCTAATAAATTTTTTCCACATATATTTATTTATTTTAAACCAGCACCTGTTATGTCCCAAGCTTGGTCTGTTTGCTGTACTTGTGTGATTTCACAGCACCTGGAGTTGAATTTGGCATTTAAACTTTTAAAGCAGTACTCACCGTGCCTCACTCCCCATAATTGCATCTAATGTATAGTGGGGGAGCGGAACTGTAGAATTTAGGAGCAATGGAATGGCATCTTTTCTGTTGTTACTAATTTTAGGTACTTGTTTTGGGGTTTTTTTGCATGCTGAATCAAGAAGACAAACCAGAGCCGTGACGACTTATAGCAACTTACTCCAAGGAAACTGGACAAGCTAAACACAAGAAAATCATGCACCATGTATAGCTAGCCACGGAATTGTCAGGACTTTCCTTCTGACTCTAATGACCAGTATTTCAAATGTTTTTCTCGGACACATCACAGAAAAAACTAAAGAACTCTGAACAGAAGGGAATCAAGGATGACAAAGTCAATTTCTAACTCATCATTTTAATAGTCTCATTATTATACTAGGTTTGACACGTGGATTCAAAAGGTGTGTATGTGTAAGCGTTTTAGGACTCACATCTGTAGCCTCCTTTTATACATTGCAGAGTGATCTAAAAGTGCCCAAATTGAATTCCTCTCAAACATTTCTAATCCAAAAGATGAACTCTGAGGTCATATTTATCACTATCAAACCATTAACAGACACCCAATTAACATGCTGAATTCTGTGAAGTGTGCAAACATGGACATCAGGTCCTCAGCACCATCATTTTGATGCTATAAATTCTCTTCTACTGTGCCGCATTAATTTGAAAGTCAGCTTTAATATCAGTTATGATCTCAGTTTTTGAAATATGCAAATGTTTTTATGCGATCATTGATAATGACATAATAGTGAGCAATATTTGGCCAAGAAAGAGACACTAGGAGCTCTTGCTTCTATTCCAGGACTTGCTTTTCCTGTTGTCTTGTTATGTTACCTGCTACCTTTCCACATTTCTAATTGCCCTCTAAACTACAAATGTCTGAAGTATCACCAGCAAGATTAACTGAAACAGCAGGGAAGGGAGCCCAGCTGCTCTAGTGAGTAGGGATGTTAAGGAAGCTGACAAAAACTTGTATAAAATACTTTCCTGTTTTCTCTCTCTCAACAACAACAAAATTCCCAGTTATATAAGTACATCTCTTGTATACTGTGATTTTTGTCCACTGTTTCTACATTCACCAGTCAGTGTAGGAACTATTAAACATTCTGTACCACTGATGACTTTTCCTTATACATACTGCCATTGTTAAAATTTCTTCTGTTTTAGTGTAGTTTATGCTCACACCAACAGCATTAAGCAATCACAAAAAAGCAATGGTTTCAGTATGGAAATCCTGTTGACCAATATATCTTATAATCTGGTACTCCTGTTCCTACCTGTGTTACTCTGACAAATCATACAGTTCTACACTGCAACGCTGAAGCACTGTGATGGTGTAACGGCAGCAGGAAAGAGATCAGGTAGGTAGGTTTTTTAGGCCATAGATTATGGCTAGAACCTGCCATCTCATTGTGGGAAAACTTCAAGCTCACATTGCTTTTTATTTTGGCTCCATTTTTGAGGTTTAATGTTCTGGTAGAGGCTTTCTACTCCATTCCTCTGTAAAATAAGTTAAAAGAGAGTGAAGAAAATTATTTATTAGACTGCTGGGAGGAGGTTGATTTTCTCGTGCAGTATTTATCAAATTCTTTCAAATCTCTGTGGTTCAACATACTTAGCTACATCAAAGCCAAAGCGTACACTTTTGAGTTCTTCATTTACTGTTAAAATCCACATTCGTGGATGTTGAAATGTTTACTACACTTTCTCCAGGCTTAGGAGTTAGCGATCTTCTGTCTGTATCAGTAAAAAAACTACTGCAGATGATTGCAGTCTGCAAGAATATTTACTAAAAATATTTACTAAGAGAAGAACAGGTTCACTGTTTACATTAGGAAGCATAAATTAGAACTAAATATTTACGGGAAAGCTCTTTTTATTCCTTCTACCCCTATAGCCATATTCACAGACATAGATCATCTCCAAAGCTTGGATTTATAACATGAAACAAAATTGGTGTCATCTGCCCTCACAGTAAAACACCAGGGCTTTGAAGACAATGGAAATTTTCCCTTCCAGGTGTTGAGGTTTCCTCATACTATGCTTCTAAAGCAGCAAATTGTACCCCAGATGCCCATCTCTCTACTCTCAGCTCATCTCAAACACCTAAGATATATCACCAGATGTCAAGTTGAGACACACCTAACAGCAGCAAAATGTTGCTCACTGGGCCAAACGTATAACGGACCTGCTGTAAATTTTCCCACTTCTGTTGATTACTCATTAATACTTCAGCTGGTTAGAGAAAGCACGTGTGAGGGTTGCTGGTTGAACCCTGCTTCTCAAGGCTGCTGTACTCAGGGTTGATGGACATATTTCCAAAAGTCTTTATGACAACTTGTTCCCTGTGCATGAAGTTAATAAAACAATGGATGAAGTAGAACTCATTGATGAAGAGAAAGATTTTCCCCTTGAAAACACATACTTTCTATGCATTCTTCCACTCATATCTAGAATCAGTCTCATACCAGGCACCTGAAAGGACTACCTCATTACAGTGATTTTCATTCAAGAGTACCAAAATGTTTCTGCACCACCTGGAACTAAGTAATCCAGAAATTACTAAACATTATACACCACCTTCTTGAAAATAAACATAAAAAAAAAAGAGATAGCAAAAAGCTTACTATCAGATGCTAAGTAAAAGCAGAATAAGCAGAAAACAACTTTCCCAACTACCTGTTTCCATGAACTCAAAGAAGTTCAAGCCACAAATTACTATGTCTGGCAATAGTAACACAAAACAAGCTCAAAACCAAAATATCTGACAACTTAAGATATATGTTTGGTCAAATTGACAGTCAGCATCTTCAAGCCACTGTTAAATTGTAAGACTTGTCCTCGTGCTGCTTATTTGTCCCTCTGTGCTGACTAGTTACTGTCATCACAAATCTCATTTCTTTTCCGAAGACATACTGATTACACACAAGCTTAATATTGAGGAAGCTAAACACACAGTTTCCTGCACTAATTTGTATGCAGCTATCACTTTTACTGCTTTACCTTGCAGTTTCTGAAAAGCAAGAGTATTTTCCACATTCTACACTAGAAAAGTAATTCAATAGACTTCAATCCTTTTTACAAATTAGGCTTCAACTGGCAATTTTCACTGCAAAACTATTATAATAATTTCCTTTTCTGTAGAAAACAGATTCAGTCCAAGTAATAGCTATTCAATAGCATTTTCCAAGTGAGGATAAGCACATAGATTTGTCAGTTTGCACATCCAGAAAAGTCTTTATAGGCTATTAATGTATTTCCTACTCTGTATATGGCTTGAATGCTACTTTGGGATATTATGGTCCATCAAAACTCTCATCCAAAAAAAAGAAAAAAAAAAAAAAAAAACAACAAACAAACCACAAAACTAAACCAAACCTTATACATCTAATCAAGAACCACTATCCCCATCACTCCCAACCCACATAAAACCACTCCACACCATTGAGAAATAAAGGAAATATTCATCCCTTAAATAAGCAGTCACCATTTACTGATAAGTGAACAGACAGAACATCCTCTGAAAATACAACTGCTTGCAGATCTGATAGCAGCATTAATCCACAGTAATCAATTACAATAAAAGCCTTGAATATTCCTTCTGTGGGCAAAAGAACAACTTAGTCTTGCCTCACCAAGAAACATGCCAACGATTCTACAACATATAGTCACAAAGACAAAAAATGTGACAAAAAAGGTTATTGTTTCAGCATATAAGGTATGATAGAAAGATATAACTAAAGTAATACGCTTTACATAATGTAATAAGGAAAACTGTTCTTGCAGAGTCCAACAGAAAAGACATAACTTGTATGAAATCATAATTTACTACAGAAGCAAATTAATAGTTAAAATAGAAAGCAATAGAGTTCTCTTAGTTTATTTAGAGTACCTATGGATAGTTAATGAGCAATATCTTCATTAGTTGCTTTCTTTGGGACTGTCAAATAGAAAAGACAATCTGGGAGGTGGAGGGAAATTAAGTTTGTATTAATTTTCATTCAGATTACATTAGTCAAGTTCATATTGCAAGGTGGAAGATCTACATACCTTTTTCTTATATTTTGGTAGTTGCCGTATAACTTTGGCCTTCTTGTTAAAAGAAAACAGAATAACTTCAGGACATTGAATATCTTGGTTCTCCTCTTATAAAAATACTTCTCATCTATCGTGAGAATTCCACTTTCATTCTCCTAATGTGCCAAAATGCATCGAGAGTTTTTACTTGGTTCTTATTCCAGGGATCTTTTGACTTGTTCTAGCAATTTGCAGGTGCTGCCAGATCCTAGTAAAAGCCTATGTGTTGTAATAGATGTGCATTTCTTTTATCATCAAGTTACTTTACAGAAATTCAATATGCTCCAAAGAAAGTTTAACAACTTTCAAAGGCATATACTAACAACTAGGTACCTATGATTCTTCTTAATTTTCTTAGGTTTTAGGTGTTTGGGAAAATTACGTGAAGAATTATATAATTTTAAAAAGGTCGTTCCTCTGTGACTTTATTCAAAAGTAGAAATAACAGAACTTGCAAAGTATTATACTACCTATACTTAGTAACAACTATTATACTAATTACCGTGCAGTTTTCTGAGAAAAAGAAAAAAATTCTAGTGGATTAAAGTACAGAAGAGTGAAGTAACATGATCAACAGCTCTAAATTCAAGAAATATGAATTAATAATTATCTAAACATTTGTTAAGTAAGAAGCCAATAAATAAAACCCAGCTGCCAAGATCTGCACATTTTACTTTAATGTATAGTAGAACAAATTGTGTAGCCCCCACAAGAAGCAGCGATTAGGAAAGTGGCTGCTCTATAAGGATTAAACATAAAAGGGAAGGGAAAAAAATGAAAAGGAGAAAAACAAAAGCTGAAAAGCATCTAAAGTAATATGATTTTTTCCTCAAAGGCCTTCTTACATACTGAAGGGCTGATTTGAGTGGAGAGGGGGAAGTTTGCTGGTTTTGAGGTTGCCTTTCATTTGTTGGTTGTTTTCTGTTCTTACTAATAAAGCGGTAACCACAAATCAAGGCAACGGAGAACTAAAAATAGCTAGAAATAGTCATACCAACTCCCTGAAGTCGCAAGGCATTTTTCTTCGTGAATATCTCAAGTGGAATAGATATTCGCAATAATGTCATTGTTAATCTGTGGGGTCCTAAAACCTGAACTTTTAAGTCCATTTTCCAAGGAGACATAAATAAACAAAATCCAACAAGTAAGAGAATGACTACGCACATGCTTGAAGTGATAGTACCCCTCATCCTAACTTCTGGAGTAGCACAGCTTACAAAGTCATCAAAGGTCTCCACTTCCAAATATCTCTATCCGTAACTTCCAATATGTTACTGTAGCTGAATCTGAAATTGTGTGGAATCAAATTAATAAGAAGTACTAAACTGAAAAGAGGGCAAGTGCTACCTCTCAGTCTTTAAAAAGTGATTTATTGTTTTCCTTTTCAAGACTCCCTTCCTCTAGTTTAACAGTCAGATCTTTTAGATAGCTGTGTACTTAATAGTTATACTCAGCTAAAAACTGAAATACATATTCTATTAAAAATAATTATTAGCTCCTTTTTTTCTAGTAGACATTTCTTCTTTATCCAGAACTATGTTTATTGATTTTTATCTTTCTGAAATTAGTCAGCTAATTTTTAGCAAGAATAAGTGAAAAATTTTCAACTATGCAATAGATTTTAGCAATTTCACTACTTTTATAGGTACAGATATTGATTCTTCATGAAAACAAGCACTGCTGAAGAGGAATATTAAAAGAGTTCAAGTAGTAGAGGAAAAATATGCAATACTGAAAGAAAATGAAGGTTGTACTATACTTGATCAAAACCATGCAGAAGCTTAGACATACAGTATACAATAACTTGCACTTAAAGTGAATTGCCTAAAACAAGGCAAACGAGTCATAATAGCCTAAAGATCTCCTGAAGAAGAGGAGACAATACTGAAAGAAAAAGCATTTTGCACCTCTTTATAAATAGTAAGAGACGTTTCTCTTACCAAGAAAGTTCTGAATATAGTTAAACGTGAAATAATGCTACAGACATTGTTATATTCAGAACTGTTCCATAGAGAAAATAACCATCTCTTTTACAGGTCTGACAACTGTAAACTTAAATTTTATATAGGAGCTCAACATCTATGTCAATCAAAGAATGACTTGTAAGATACAGTCATTTATCAATCAAAGTAAGATAGATCGTGCTCCTATACAGAGCACTTAGTATGGCTCGCTCCTGTAACATACCACAATTCAGTCTTTGTGAATAAAGGTACATGTTAAGTGTGTAACATTTTCAATAAGAATCACAACACCACTAATCTTTTATCTCCTTCACATGGCCATTTTAGTCAAATTAGAAAGTGTCAAATCCAGTAGAAAAGCTTAGTAGGAAAAGGTGCAATTCAAATCTCTCAAATCTTGTATTTAAAACTTAATGGGCTTTATTGACATTTCAACATATAAACTATCATGTTGATGTCACTGAAGAGTTGCTGCCTGAATTCCTTGATTTGTTGATCTTAATTAAAAATTAATTCAGAGCTTCCAGATTGTTTCAGAAAAACAAAAACCGCTGGGTTAACACTCCGAGTTAATCTAATGAGGCACCTCAGTCTGAGCTATAGCCTTAATTTTTGTCCAGGAAATGTCAGAATCAACGAGTCATGATATGTATGAGTTTTAGTTGCTAAACTATAATTATTCTTGGAAGTAGATGTTAGCCTTTTTACTTTCAGATTTTTTAAGTTATTAATGTTCATTTGTTTTTGTTTTTTTTTAACAGACACACATGAGTAATCTAGTTTGTAAGAGAAGAAATACAAGGTCAAACCAAAGATCAGTCTGGTTCTGTACTCTGTCTTCCAGCTGCAGTCAACAAAGATGACTGAGTAAGCTTGTAAGAACACAAGTATATGAGGACAGAGTGTACAGAGAGTTCTGTGGGAATGTTCTACAATCCAAGGTTTGCGGGTCAAGAATTTGTTGAAAAGAAGCAATTCTTTTGCAGACAGTCAGTCCTAATAATTTGAATTTGTCATCTATTTGTCCAGTTGCTCTTGAACCCACACAGATCTCAGTATCTACATACAATGCTTGGATTACAAACTTCCACAGATTAACTTCATGCTGTGAGGAACAGTTTTCTTTAATCATACCGAGCCAACCGCTTGCTGAGTTTGATAGCCCTTAATTCTCATACTGTATGAGACAACTACCTCCTGTTCTCTTTCTCAATGTCATTTATATTTCCTTTCCATTATCTCTCTTCCAGCCTAAGAACTTCTATCATAACTGAGTTGTTATCCTTAAAAACAGGGAATAATCAGTAGAACAGAACTTTTATTCTTATCTAGATCATCTTCTACTACATAGTAAGACAAGAAGAAACAAAAAGATGCCTGTGCAGTATGGGTTTGGAGAGATACATAATGATCTTCTTTATTTTCCAGTCTTTATTCACCTCCTAATAAATCTTAACGTTCTGTCCGCCTTTCTGGATTTTTTAAACCACTGTTCTCAATAATTTCAATAAGCAATGAGAAGCACCAAGATCTTGTTGCAAAACCTATCATTTTATATGCATAGCTAGGTCTGTCCAGGATACATGGAATGAATATGATGCAAACTGTGGTGTTTTACTTAGCCACATAATTTTAACATCATTGTCTTTCAGACTCTTCAAATGTACTTTCCAGGTGCATTTGCCAGCATTTCACAGTAAATTCATTCATCATCTTTTTCTTTCTGGATGAGTAATTCTACTCTGAATGAAACACAAAGCTAACAAACGCAGTTATTCTTTGCTCATGGTTTTATGTCTGGGTGATGATGGCTCCCAAGCCAGTATAGCTAATACCAACATCTGCACATAATTTGAGAGGCAAACTGAAGTCAGTATGAGTTATTACCAAAGGCTATATTACAACATCTCCTTTATGGTATCAAATAGTTGCCTATAATCCATGACGTAGATCCATAAAACACACTGATCACATTGCAAGTTAATTAATGTTGAAAAAAATTTAAAAAATATTGGAAATAACATACAAGTCTTCTACAAGTCAGAGCTTAAGGTAAGAGCTTTTATTGCAGGATATACACTAAGCTCTACAGCCTGCTTTAATCTCGACAAGTTTAATTGCAGTGAGTAACATGAACTATATATTAAATGACATATTATTTAACTGTATAGTAATATTTAACATATAAAATATACAACACATTTATGGCCAGTGATAGCGTATCAGACCCAACAGTCACCAGTGCCAAATTTGATTGGCATCAGTTAACAATCCCCTGCTTTTTAGACAAAAAGGGGTAATCAAATGCAAATGCTTTATTTTCACTCCATAAACAACCATTTCATAGTAGCTATTAAGCATCAGAAGTGAGCATAATAACAAAATACACAGAATACAGTTAGGTAGCCCCTGAGTAGGAATGATTCTGTATTACTATCTATGTATTCCTTAGGGAATTTTTTTGTACAGGCTTCTGCTATCACAGTGGCAACTCCCATCTTTTCTTCGTCTTTAACAATCTGCCAGGATAACTAAGCCCACATCTCAGCATATCTTAGCGACTACAGAATCTTCTGGACAGACATCAGAAGACTGGTGTGGCAGCAACTCATGCCTCTAAGGAAGAGGACAAAATCTCCACTACCAGATGTCCAGTTAATACAGCCTCAAAGGAAAAAAAAACAAGCAACAACAAAACAAATGCATCAAAACCAACAAGGTACCCCCCCAAAAAAACACAATAAGCATAAACCTAAACCAAAAAAAAGCCTCCATCACTACCCTTCTTCCCAAAAAAGGACTGCTGAATAAATATATCTGTTTGACCTGACCAAGTGTGAAATGCAGATCCTCAAGAAAACTAAAATGTAAAAAGAAACAAAAGTATTTGATTATTGCAGCCTTCATCTCAGCCCTCTTACTCCTCACAAAAACAACACACCATTTGTGATGAAGACGTTCACACAGCAACGTGATTCTATTGTAAATCTGCACTGTTATTTCACCATATTCACATGCGATCCTCCCAACGTATGTTCAGTCCACAGACTGACACCACAAATTACAAAGTTTAACCTATGAATCAAGGTAAACACTGGATTCTCCCTTTAGCAGTGTAAAGTAAGGGCGAATTTCTATTGGTTTACATGTGGAAATCTCAAATACCCTCTTCTGGTCAGAGTCCATACTTAAATGCAGGAAAATTCTTAAATTGTGGTTCCTCTCATGTTACAGTGGAGCCAGCAAAACAGTCTCTTGTGCTACGCTAGGCAACACATTTGCTGTCTTAACTTACACTTTAAGGATACAGGACTAAAAATGACAACCTCAGCTGTACCCAGAGCCATGTACTCTATCCCTGTCCCAGGTACTTTGCTTCACTCAGATATCTGTTGACACACTAAGCTGAAGAAGTACAGAAGTACCACCCTGCCTGGTATCAGCTTAATATTAGTGCCAGGCTGCTTCTACCTGCATGCTTACAGAAGCCAATTCATGCGTGCGTGCAGGAGATACCAGCCGCTGATTACACTTTAAAAAGGCAGAGGCCAACTCCTAATTCTGTTTTTAGAGGAATAGAATCAGAGAATCATTTCTTTTGAAAAAGACCTTTAAGATCATTGATTCCAACCTTTAACCTAGCGCTGCCATCCACCACTAAACCATGTTCCTAACCACCACATTTACATGTGGTTTAAATACCTCCAGGGATGATGACTCCACCCTTTCCCCGGGCAGCCTGTTCCAATGCTTGACAATTCTTTTGGTGAAATAATTTTTCCTAATATCCGATCTAAATCCCCCTGATGCAACTTGAGGCCATTTCTTCTCATCCTATCACTTGTCACTTGGGAGAGGAGACCAATATCTGCCTCACTAAAGCCTCCTTTAGATAGTTGTAGAGAGTGATGAGGTCTCCCCTCAGACTCTTTTTCTCCAGTCTAAATGGCTCCAGTTCCTTCAACCACTCCTTATGTTGAAAACTCACATCTAAAAATAGGTTAGCAAAATGCCTGTGAAGGATGACAGTTGCAGTTGATTCTCATTTGGGATGGGAGCCATTTCAGCCAAAGATTCCCTTTAAGGGAGAAAAAACTCCACATTAATCTCTGAAGACTTAAAATCACATCTATATAAGTGCAGATTGCTTACTGAAGAAAGTCCAATGACTTCACTGGTGTAAAAAAATAATGGAGAAATAAGTCCTGTTTTGCATCTCAATCCTGATTGATTTTGAAGAGTTCTGAAAACTCCACACATTTGCAAAAAAAAACCAAACAAACAAAAAAAACAAACCAAAAATGAAAAATTACTATAATACAGTGGAAGATTAGTTTTCCTTTCTGATGCCAAAGCCTACTGGCTTTGGCAATCTATGTCACATTTGCGTATGCTGAATGCCCTTTCAGTCATCTTTTACTGTCAAATACTGCATAGTAATGGCATCCAAAGAGTTATTTTTTGATGGAATCCACAGGAACTACACCAATCCATTTTTTTGACGAAGTAAATCTATTGATATTAAAACGTACACTACTAGATTAGACCAAAACTATCACCCACATTCTGCGCCAATTCTTAATTTGCTCTCTGCTGGAGTCTTCATCTAAAGCTATTTGTCTGATATAACTGGATGCCTTTCAAATTTCTTCTTGCATCTTTTAAAACATGTGATGTTTGCCTGCATGCCTGTTCAGTAATTATAATGACCACAGAGCTGGCTCTTGTATACTTTAAAGTCTGATTTTGCTTTCCAAAACAATTTGCAACTTCTGAACCTTTTGAAAGTTTTTAGGAAACAAACACTGCACTACATAACATCAACCATCATTAATTTTTTTCTCCTTTGCATTTAATTAGTTTAATTTTTATTATCTTCAAAAAACCAGAAGATACAACTTCACACACATTCCCATTCTGAGATGTCCATTTTTTTCTCCAGCAATGCTACTTTCAGCTAACAAGTAAAGTGTAAATGAGATGAGCATATAAGTGATTGAGAAAAGTTGCTGCTGTGTTCAAGATATTTTAAAACTTTATAAAGGCAATGAAAGTCCCACTAAAGAAAAAGTATGCAAATCTGATAAATTCCTTTGTAGCAAATGAGAAAACTATCACATATATGCACAAAGATCTTGCCTATAACTACTTATCTCCATTGTTAATTACAAAAGTTGCTGAGGAAAGCAAGGAATGGTATCTGGCTCATAAAGATGCTTAGTAACTGTCCAGTATTTAGCAAAGAATTCACCTAATTCTAAAATATGTATTTCTATTATAGCTGTGTTGTTTTGCTGCATTATATTTACTGTGCAGAACCTTTTCCACAAGGCATAATATATTGACATGTATGAATCTCAAAGCAGAACAAGAAATTATCTTTATTATGATAGAGGCCCGAGTTATATTATGACAAAAACATTAGGACATTTTTGTTCCAGGGGCAATGAGAGCAATCACTTAAAATAAATAAATAAATAAAAATCAAGGAAGACAACCTCTGTCCAAAGAAAGCAAATTTAGCAGTCAATTGCTGATTCAGAGTCATTCGCAGCTCTTATTTTTGCTTTCTGTAAACATATAATCTTAATGCACCTCAACACAAAATAAGCCATATGTCCAGGTATTTGTCAGAAGCTCATTTTTAATGTGGTCACTAACATTTAGATCAAACCTCGGTGAAGCTTGAGGCCTCTACATGCAAACAATGATCTGGTGTTAGAACGGAATGATTATAAACTGTAGGATTTTACCTGGGTGCTTTTCAGTCACTTCTATGAACCTGCACTGAAGATTTTCAAGATTTATTAACAAGTAAGCGACACTATAAAATTCAACAGCCAGCTCACCACTGCTCAGTAGAGGAGTAACATTCATATTCCCTTTTTGAAATTATAGTAGGTCAGCAATATAAAACAAAGTCAAGGTCAAGGCCACTGAAAAATATTAATTAACTATGATTCAGGAATTTAACTCTCATTTGTAAGGAGATTAATCTAAAACAGCTAAAACATCATTATCCTCAGCTGCCCACACTGCCCCTTTTCAAGCTTAGAGCTACTCCATCATGACAACTACGGAACGTGGAATGTAAACTGTAACAACTCAGTTGTTAATCTAGCATGTAATTATGAACTGAAGTTGACATCTATAAACTCTGCCCAATTCAGCTGTTCCTGCTGGCTACAGCAGCATCTGAAATTACGAGTTTCTTCTCACCAGTTGATTAACTGCCACGTTCTGGACGTTTTCTCTTTTGGTATTCAACGGTTTATCCAGTACTTCAATCAAAGTGCAAAGCATATATAAGAAGTATTTCATCTTTGTATCTTTTTGACATTAGTATTTGTCTATTGGCATTATTTTGTTGAAACAGGGATAAGTAAAATATTTGCTAAGATTCAATATTCTGTAAATCATGCAATAATACAAATAGTAGGGAGGATTCAAAATTACTTTTTGATTTCCTAGAGTACAAAATTGTTAGAGAACCCTCTGATGTTTCTAGCAAATATCTTTTAAATATTAGAGGCTAGACCTTCCATAAAAAGTCAATTCATTACTCAGACGGATTTTGCTAGTCTTTCGTTTGTCCATGATCTGAAAAAGAAGTTTATTACAATTCCATCTCTATCTTTACTATTGTAGTCTATACTTTCTAATGTCAATTCCCAGTAAAGAACAGGTAGGTTTGTAATTAGACTTGAAAAGCAGCACCTGTAAAGAAAGAATATCTGCTCCTGCTCCAAAGAGTCCACAATTTCAATTTAAACTCAGCAGTTTGGAGATAAATGCAATTTTTGGTTTACATTGGAGTCAAAACGGCAACAAAGGAAGACAGCTTCTGTAAGGTAGTCCCTGGGCTTCTGCAGTATCCTCATAATCATGTTGATAATTTTTAATCATTCCCCTCATTCCACTGTCCTGTGTGTCTATAGCTCAGCTTTTCTTTCAGTCCAAGAGATAAACCTACTCCCCCTCACTAATGCTATAAGCTAAGTCACTGAAAGGCATTAGAAAAAAAGTGTTACAGAATCCCTCACTCTCCGTGGTTTATTTCATAATAGGAGCAGGAAGACTTTGAGGCTTAAGAATGTAATAAAAAAAAAGGTAAAATTATCTTGCAACAAGCCATAAATATTTTAATCCTTTCTTATTTGACTGACTTAACTGAGCTCAATCAATGTTTTCTAAACAACTGAAACACTTTTTGTTAACTACTTTTTTTAAATATATTTTTTGTTTCAGAATCTTTTCCTCATCCAAAAAGACTCGCATTTTAGGACTGTGTTTGGACAGCTATTCATTCATCTAGGTTTTTTTAAAGCAGTCCACTTATTTCTTGAGGAAGTCACTGTGTACAGGACAATAGGGCAACAGACGTTTTGAGACTAAGAGCTGTACTATTTCACTTTGGTTCAGTATTATTACATTTTTGGTAATTTCATTAAGCCATTGGGATGGATGATAGACACTGTCCTACTTTCGTTCTCTGGAGCGAGTCCAGAGAAGGGCAACAAAGCTGGTGAGGGGGCTGGAGAACATATCTTATAAGGAGTGGCTGAGAGAGCTGGGGTTGTTCAGCCTGGAGAAGAGGAGGCTGAGGGGAGACCTTATTACTCTCTACAACTACCTGAAGGGAGGTTGTGGAGAGGAGGGAGCTGGGCTCTTCTCCCAAGTGACAGGGGACAGGACGAGAGGGAATGGCCTCAAGCTCCGCCAGGGGAGATTTAGGCTTGAGATTAGGAAGAAATTCTTCACGGAGAGGGTGGTTAGGCATTGGAACGGTCTGCCAAGGGAGGTGGTTGAGTCACCGTCCCTGGAGGTGTTTAAGGTTAGGGTGGATGAGGTGCTTAGGAGCATGACTTAGGGATTGGTGGGAATGGTTGGACTCGACGATCCAGTGGGTCTCTTCCAACCTGGTCATTCTGTGATTCTGTGATTCTGTTTTATTCTTTTATTTTATATCTTGCAATTAAGTTCTGAATCAACGTATTTTAACTAATACTTCCTTCACATATGTATAAGAGACGAAGTACACCTCAGCATTCTACAAGATAAAATCCATTGCTTTTCAAGGCAGCGCTGTAGAGAAGTTTTGAATAACAAATTAAACACTACAGCATCTCTCGTATGCCAAGAGACAGTACAAATTGTGGAACAAAACGCAGAACTACAGGCCTTCACAAACGCACAAGCTTGTAAGGCAACTGTACCAAAAGCGTAGCCCACCCTACCCCATGAATCATGTCGCTCAAAGGCTGTGAGGGTGCAGGAGGGCAGACAAATTTCTAAAGCTGCGGAGCCAAATGCTGTATATAACACAGCCAGCCAACAGCCCTGTCACACAGAAACTTTGCTCATGAAGAGCAGAGATGGCAGCAGGTTTAACCAAGAGCCCGCATCCTCTGGCAACTTAACAGTGATGGGGTAGAGTGCCAGTCAAGTCAGCAACTCAGTCAGAGAGCTGAGACATGACCAAACAGTGCCCACAACGGGGCAGATCAGGGCAGCAAAGGGCCACCAGTGCATTCAATCCCTAGCAAAGGTTCTCTTATTCTCATAGGAACACACCACGAGACAAACTTAATGTCATCTTGAAGTGAATTGTCAATTAATACATAATCTATACAAGCTCCTCATAAAATACTATCACGTAGCTGGCAGTCTGCTCCAGCTAAAATTTTTCCATTGCTCTCCATCTGCAGCCCACAGAGAAAACTACTGCAGTAACCCACTCTGGGAAGGACAAGATTAGAGATCAAAATACACAATCTTTTTCCAAAGCAGATAAAAGAAAAATAATATTCCATGGTCATGTCACACCACTGAAAGCCAGGTGAAGATAAGCAGTACTAAGAAATTACAAAATGAGTCAGAAAACAGAAGCTGGAAAAGGGATAGATATTAACCCTGGTATTAAATTAACTGACTCTTCCCCCAACCCACAAATAATATCCAGCTTGCACAGAATCAATTTACTTTCCTCCAAAGACCAATCGCAGCCAAATTTCTTAACAAAAAAAAAAAAAGGAAGGAGAAAAGGGAAATCAATCAAACCAAAATAAGCCTACTTAAAAACAAGTAGTATGAAACACATTCTCCTTAAATAATTCAAAATTGGAATTCTCTGCCTTAAAATTTGAGTGCAGCCAAGAAATAAGGACAGTTCAAAAAATAATTAGACATTTTAAGGACTGAGACTATTTTCATAATTACATAATGTTTTCCCTCTGTCTTAAAAAGGAGTGAAGCTTGTATTACAAGGTATAGGTCAACAACTAACGAATAAGATGAAGAATAAATGTTTTAGAGATACTTAGGCAGCCATTTGCAAAAGAAGCAAAAAGGAAATGGCAAGCCTCTTAACCTTTGCTATTTTAGATCACAATTAATCCAGTGGGAGATAAGAGGCCTATAATCCTTTTATGGGTTTTATCAGAAATAATAAACCAACAAATTTATGAAATGCGTATGCAAACCACTGTGTTTAAGCTTCTTAAAAATGAAACAATAAAATGGAAGAAGATCATAACTAGAATATCCTGCAGCAGATGCTTTGCGGAAGAATATAAGAAACAGGACAAAGAAAGAACAACCCTTTCCTCATCTTTTTATCCCAGGTACAATGCCGAGTTTCAGAACCCCTGTGCTAGAGACTGCATTTGGAAAACTATTTTCAGCTGCACTCAGTGGACTTACCTTCCAAAACGGCTTCATATAATCCTTTCTTGAACCCATTTATAACTTGGTTACTACAATCCCCAGCACAAATACTTCCATAACAATTTACATATTGTATGAAAAAGATTCGTTTATCCTTAAGCGTGATGCATTTATTGAGGTAGAGATTAACTCTTAAGCAGAATATAGTTTAAATGGCACAAATGCTAGGGACAAGGATACTTAGGAATATTCAATACTACTCACGCCAAAAGAATAACTGAATTGTAGTAGTTTGCCTAAAGACAAAGTCTAAAAGTTGAGACAACATCATAGCAGTCATTGGGAAAATAAAGGGTGACTGAAAAGAGGAACTGAATTATCTTTTCTTCATGTCCACAATGAATAAGCAATAGGTTTAAAATGTAATGTGAAAGCTAAGTTCTGGGCATTAGGGGGAAAAAACATCCTATTAGGCAGGCTAATCTAAAAGATTGCTTGGGATAGTTGCACAGTTTCTCCAGTAGAAAACTAGATGAAAATCTCTCTGAAATGACATAGATCTGTTAATCTTGTTTTAGCAAAGAGAACTGCATTAATGACCTCTTGACATCCTCTCCAGTGTAGTAGTACAATTAGAAAGAAAGGAAGTCAGACATCTAGTTGAGTGGTTCATTTCACTCCCCTCATTAGTCTTGTGTTTGGTTTCTGACTTTATTTGTATTACGAGAGAATACTCAATTTTTCTCTCCCACTCAGAAGAAAATAGACTACATTGTGACCACCTGAAATATAACAAAGTAAGTAGATAGTGAAGGTACACAGAAATTTTGATGGTGCTTACATTCAGTCACGTGACCACCTTCAAGTTGCTCTTACATTGGACAATTCCCAGATACGGCAGTAATATCTGCTAGAAACCAGCTTTCTGTACTGTAAAACTAAAAACCTAGTGGCCACCTAAATCTAATTCCTTGCTTTCTTTATGTTAAGTTCAAGAAGTGGAAACGACTGGAGCTACGTATGTTTAGCACTATATGCTTTGGGGTTTTAACACTTCTAGCCACATTTATTCAAAAGAATAAGATTATTCTGTGTAAGACACATTTACTTTAAATAGATAGATATATACTTGTTCAGAATAAAAGAATGGGTTTAATACAAATAGGTTGGTTTGGTTTTCATTTCTGCCTATATTTCAGGTTAGGGTATCTTGGAGGCCAAAGTTCTTTACAAGGATAGTTAACTGTAAATATGTGTTATTACCCTGTTGGTGTAAATCAGGGCCATAATGAAACAGCTACTATGTAAACTGCTTGGGAAGAAATCAAGTTTAAAGGTAGACCTGCAAACCCCACTTCCGACCCTTTCTCCTCTTCTCATAAAAGCAGAGGCTGATTTGTTTCAGACAGTCCTGACTGGTTCTTCAGTACTAAAATATTTGTGGTACCACAACAGGGAGACTCGAAACTGCAAACAACCAACTGAGAGCAGGGAAGAGATTCCTTCAGCAGCGTGGGACACCAGCATCCTGTGGACAGGCTTTACTGCAAAAAGCCTTGCTACCCCACTGCCAGTAAATACACCTTGTAGAATGTTAAATCATGTAAAGGAGAAATCATCATTCTGTACAGAAATAAACTGCAAAGTCTTTATATTTTGCATAAGTTTTGCAACTCTGAGGCCATGAATATCCATTCACTTTTCCAATAGCCCTAGTATCAACTTGTCTACCAGCTATGTGTTTATTCATTATCCATTACTTGGTTTATTGTTTTCCTTTATTCATTTTCTATTTAAACCTCCTCATTAATTTTTATGCACTTTTGTTTTCATTTGTATACGTTTCATCACTTCAATTTCCTAATATTTCAGTAGTCCAATTAGCTACTTCCATACCTTAATCACACTGAGATTCCTTATTCAGCTATAAATATGATTTTATTACCGCCGTTTTAATGAGTAACTGTTATAATAACTATTTTATATAAAATAATTTATCTTAAAACTTTCCCCATTTCCTTCACTTGTCTGTAATTCATTCCATTTCTCATTGTACTTTATATTTTGTTCAGCAGATCTTATATCATCCAAAAACATTTCCTGTACTAAAATCTAATTACCTGGGGAGAGGGCAAACTTTCACTTTGTTTCACCACAAGCATAAAGTTCAAACATTGAAACACTTACCCCACATTTATCAGACTGTCCTAAAGTTGCTAAATGCAATCCAGAATTGAAGACCGATACTATCTCCACATTAAAAGGCTCACTCTTTCAATAAACATGAAAGTACAGCTCAGATAGGCATTATGAATATATCACTCAGCTCCATTGTTGCAAATATCAACATCACCAATACAATACATGTGTTAGTGGTATATGAAACCATTAATTCTGAACTAGAAATCCAGCATTATTCTAATCTTTAATAGCATGTACTTGCAGTGAAATAGTATTTATATTCAGCCTCTAAAATCTCTATCGTTTCAGGCAGATCTTTAACTTCTGTAAGACCTGGTCTGACTACGATATAAACCAGAATGAAACTCTCCAAGTCAGAATGGATTGATTTGTTTCTGCTCAAACGTTAAATTTTTTTTGCGTTGTTATTATTCACGTTCTGTGAGCTCTGTTATAAAGGTGGTATGTCTGTGGTATAAAGGTCCAGATGAGGGCAAGGTCTCCTGTAAGAAAAGCTTACGCAAATGTTTATGTCACGCTGTACTGTATTTAGAATGCTGATGCAACATGAATTCAAACAGTATTTAAGGTCGGCCCCATGAAGTAGATTCAGATTCAAAAATTAACCTCTTTCTCTTTAATTCCTTTCCAAATGCTATACTTTTAAACTTTAATTTGTGTTTATGAAGGAAGGATTAAAAGCATTAAAGGAAGTACAATGTCACGCTTCTTTCATAGTTAGTCTGCATCTAAGTTGTGAAATTTTCTTGCAAAGCCCCATTATACTGAACTTCTTACAAGGGGGAGTAGGATTTGTTTTGCCTTTTTTTTTAAACCTGCTGCATTTATTTCACAGTCCTTTGGTTCTCTCTGGTGAGGTGGGTTGTACTTGTACACTAACATACCTTAGCAGTTTTTGCTCTGCAACAGGCTTAAGCTAAGCTCTTCTGACTCTGCACTATTATAACCTACTGCTAAGCTGTCTTTGCTTGTAAAAACAAGTCTTCCTTTGCAAATACTTTTGTAGTTCCTCTTGTTATTTTGCTGTCTCTCACTGTAAGAACTCAGAATACTAATATTCAGTAAGGATGTGTAAAAGGCATCTTTTAGTTGGAAGAAATATCTTTATGTTTCATGTTACCCAAAAGGGAGACATAAATCATGTTATTGTATAACGTACTGCCAGGTGTGTTAGAGACAAGCCAGGTGGAAATTAGACTTGCCATTAGACTTCACACTCAGAAGCATATAATCTTTATAGAACAGATCTAATTGAAATAATATAACTGCCAGTTTTACCAGCTGAATGTGTGATGGCTTTACAAAACCTAAATTCAGTTGCTGATCCCAAACTATACCAGAAAAATGGTTGTCAAGTGCTTACATTTCCTACAACCATGTCCAGTAACCCAAATCACAGGATTAAAATATAAATTGATAACACCTTTTTATATTTGATAATTTGTGTAACAAAGATCACCTGCCAGTCTAGTGGCTTTGGAACAGTTGCCTTTCAGTGGCAAATAGAATCATAGAATCACTAGGTTGGAAAAGACCCATTGGATCATCGAGTCCAACCGTTCCTAAATAAAGTAACTTTGTCAGCTGCTAAGATAATTTGACTTGATTTCACAGAAATACACTATTTTCATGCTTGTTTACGGGAAATTGACTGACATATCTAACTACTACTCATACCTACTTTTTAAAGTCCTCTTCTACTTCCCACTGAAACATATTAAATAGTATATGAACAGTATGCAATGCTTGTTATCCCCTATCAAAAAATTAGCACTGATAGCAGATATAACAGCTAGAATTTACTCAAATCTATTTTAATAACAATTTCTAAAACTTAACTACTGTTCAAAAAAAAATTACAGTTAGCATTATTTTACAGATTCTTTCTTTCTCTTTTGTTCTTAGTTTTCACCCATCAGAAAGAAGTCTCCCTCTTCTTTACGAGCTTTCAGCCTTAGGAAATAACCTGACATTTATTCACTGGGAACTCTTTTTATAATTTATGTAGTAGTCCTAAGTTTATTTTCTCCTCAAATGATAGCAGCTGAGCTTCAAACGACTATTAACATCGTTGCAGAAACAGAGGTGCCAACATGTGTAGCCAGCCTGACTGATCTTTACATGAATCCCATGGTAAGTACTAATATCATAAACAACAAGGAAAAAAAATTAATTTGTTATCAAATATGAGCCTTTTTTCAACAGAAATTCCAGAAGGAATTTCTACCTTTCCTACAACTGACATGTGATATTTCCATCAAACTTATATTTATAACTGTCTGAAAGACCAGGATAGAAAAACATTCAAATATTGCTAATATTTTGCAATTTTTTCTTCTTCTCTTATAAGCAGTAAAAGTATTTATCCTCCAAATCCATTCCACTATGTAATTTCAGCAGACATTCTAAGAGTACTCATCAAATATTTACAACTGATTATGGTTTTCCTCATCAGCAATGAGTATCTGGGCTTGACTTCTTATTTCGTGATTATAGCTATACAATAATTACTCATAATCCACATCATAAAAATGCAGAAGAATTATAATTATTTGAAAATGGGAGTTAAAGGATACATTCCCCCACTGCTTACTGAGCACCTTTTTCTCTATGAACAAGTTCTTCAGAGCACAGCAAGGATTAGGAGTTGAAAGTATGCTTGGATTCTTAGGTCAACGGGAGTATAATGTAAAACTGAAACAATGACAATATATTAACGTTGATTTAGGAACGAAACACTGACAATGTTGAGTTATTTACTGAGAAAGCCAATGACTTATTAGAAGGAATGAAAATAGATATAAATTTGTTTCTCAACTTGCTTTGTTTCTAAAGGGAATTAACTTTATCTATATCCTAAATCTAATCCTCTACCAACCCAAAGTGTTTCATATATTTAGAATACAAATACTATAATAAAGATCATTCCAGTCACAAAGTGGAATTTACAAAGCTATAGGAAGATATTTGGCCTATTCACAAAGGCCCTTCAAAGCTCTTCCCAGTCAAGTCTTCAAGTCATATCATCAACTTTCTTTTCCACTATTCTTGCCATGGATTCCCTAGACAGCATCCACAATTTTAAGATAGTAAGTTTCTTGTGGCAGGTTATTCTAGGGTACTAAAGTTCTTTATCATCAATCTATAATGCTCCGAAACCTTGGAGGAACTCCCAGGGGTTTAGGTGCCAGGCTCCAGATGGTAGGAACGATCCCTATTTGCAGTAAGCAATCATAACAAATGATAACAACAGAAAATAATCACAACAAACTTGTCATAGCAGTATCTTATTTCTAACTGCATGGAGTCATTTCTTCCATGAGATTGTCTTTCAGTGTTTACAAGGTAACAAACAATAACTGTTCAGTGCTGGTTAGGTGGAAAGAAAAAGGTTATAGAAATTTCTAGGCCAAGCCCAGGTAAATATGACCCTTGTATTTCCACTACAGACATCTAGACACTTCCAGCTGTTGAAATTATTGCTAAATATATTTACAGTCTTTGTACAATAAAAAGCTTTATTACTTTTACTACAGGCAAAAGAAAAAAGCTTTAAATCTTTAGTTCTGAAGCAATATCTCCTGTCTTAAAAGCAATGAAGCCTTTCAAGGGAAAAAACCAGCACACTTTAAAAAAGGTGTTTTATGATGTTGTATCTTTGTTGCAATTTGGGTTCATATATTTTTATTAAGTGTAACCTTTATATGTAAATGAAATGATTATCTAACACGAAGTACTGTTTTCATAAAGTAAGAATAGGTTTTATGTCCTAAAAGATAAAGCAGCATAAACCAGTCAGGCAGCTCAGCATGTATTTGATGGCTGTGAAATGAACTATTTGATTTCCTATTACAGCCTTAACACTCTGCACTGTACCATAGCCACCAAGCCCATTCGATTAGGCAACTAACCTTTCATCAAGAAGTCAAGTAATATAAAGCAGGTTCTGCATTTCGAATATGTAAAATAACTTATTTAAAAATCTAAGCTTGGAAATAACCCTTACATCGTGAAACTTAGAGGCAGAAATGGAGATCATACCTGAAAACCCAAAGAGATATGAATATACTTAGCACAAGTGAAAGGCTTCTAGATCAAACACCTAGTTTATGCATAAAATAATTTTTTATTCTTCCCACCCCTTCAAGTGCCGCAGGCCACGTCTAGGAACAGAGAGGAAATGTTAACACCTTCGGCTTCCCACATCACTGGACTACGAGGTGGAACACAGAACTTTGCTCCTTGGATGACAGGCAGATCTAGGGATCCGTCACTCTCTTTCATGAATCAGGACATGAGATTTCTGCAATGACAATACGTCTGACAATGCTAGCCTTGATTCAAGCAAGGGCTTTACAGAACCAAAGGAATTAAAGGAAGTCAAATGTTACATTTCAATTTTTGTATGGCTCTTGCATTATAAAGAAGACAACTGGAGCTATCAGTTCAACAGGTAGCATGAAAGTATTTTGAAGGAGAGGAGAGGATGATTTTTAAGATTCTTTTTTTCTAACCGTTCTCATAACAAAATAAAGCAAGGGAAGCATAGCATAAGCCTTCCACATTTATACATGAATTCAAGGTAGATGCCACCAAATAATGCTGTATGTCTGTCCATGTCTAGACAAAAGTCTGGTCAATACTGGATTTACTGAGAGATGCACAGAAAATTATAAAGTTACCCCAGAAAGTTTGCATATTTTTATTTTCCTCTGAAACTCCTCTTTGTTTCAGACATGTACAGAAGTCTATTTCACTATGGGATCAATTGGAAAGCCCATGGAAGTGTCTTGTTTTAACAAGGGTGAAAGTAGCCAAGAGCCAAAGAATTCAGTTTACTGCAATTCTAAATTCTAGCCCACAAATTAAAATTGATAGCTTTTTAGGTAAGCAGCTATTGTAACAATTTTTATTAATATAACTGTTTTGCTCCTAAGCTACGTTTTTCATTCCTGAATCAACAACACTCAAAAAAACTAAAAAAAGTCTCGCTACTGTTATATAAACCTGTATCTGCACAGTCCATCTATTTGTTATGTCTTCATTGTTCTGTTAAGCAGGTGTGCAGTACTGAGCACGACTCCTCATTAGATCCTGCAAACATACAACAACAAAAAAATGAAAATGCCACACTGTTTAAAAACAATCTACTGCTTCAGCCCTTGTATTTTTGCTGGTTTTACATTTTGTGGTCTTGGGCATTCCTTTAATTTATCATCATGAGAGAAACTGTCAATAGAGAGAGTTATGAAAACACGATAGGATTGGAGAAAAATATATAGATTTTTTTACCTTGGGTGATTAAATTCTCACTGACTTTAACATATGACAACCTGTTAGAATGATTCGTAAGCCTTTACAGTTTTATAAATAGCTTTATCTCTTCATTCCACATGAGGAAAAAGAGAAGTATTATTTATTGTACCTTTCTACCACCACAGCATGGAATATTTCAAAGACTTATTTTAAGTTTTGCAGAAGTCTCTTGATATTAAAGGACTGAAGATACAAGATGATGAAACCTTCTTTATATCTACTGGCCCCCTGCTGTACATGTTGTTACACACTATTTTGTAAAAGAACTAGCTCTAATCCACACAAAGGAATGCTTTCCTTTTATTGTCATGCAGTTGTAAAGCTAAAGCAAGCCATCATAATTTCATTAAATTATGTTGAATTACTTAGAAATGCTGAGAATGCTTTGTAATATGTAGTGTTTGCTCTACAAATGGACTGAATATTAAATTATTTAGTTTATACTATTTTATTTATTTTTTTAAAAATGACATATTTGGTTTTGTTTTCTTCGTAGAGCATAAGGCAAATTATATTAATTAGGCTATTTACATGATTCCCTAACTTGGAGCAGTGCAAGATGCCTTTAGCTAGCAAATAATTGGAATTACAATTGCTGAAGATATCACAAGTATTTTAATTATATCAAGCTCCATCAAGCTCTGATAGGGCATTAATAGTTACTTCCCTTCATTGCCAGCTTTTTTCCCTCCACTAAGCCATTCCAGTGTACTCAAAGCCATAAAACAGAAATATATGACAAGAAACAGTAATCTTCCAATTTTATTCCCCAGACTTCAGGTTTACTGGTACATCCCTTTGGGAATGTAACGACAGAGCTTGTCTTTCATAAAGACATCAGAAATAGATTATAGTCTAAAAGTTACAAAGAGATTTTGGATAAGCAACCAGTTTTGTTAAAAATAAAATGAAGTATAAAAAAAACCAGTAAAGCTAACATAGCAACAACTTATTCTAGTACTATGGGAAATTCTTGCCAACAGTAATACTGTTTTTTTCTTTGCCTTTGGAAATCAAAGGGGAGGAAGAATCTCAATTATTTAACATACCATTTCTAAATCATAGGGAAAACCTAGTCAAGTTCCTGTATTCCTATTACAAGAAAGCAACAGTAAACAATCTCCAATAAGATGAGTGCAGCCTAGGTTTATATCAGGCTTGATTCCGATTCAGTAATATGCATTACATATTTTTAATAAGCATGTGTGAGAAGAAGTTACTTTCTTTGGCTTGTGAATTGTGAAGGTTACATACTAAAAGACTGTAGCTTAAATTTTTAAAACACCTGACTCGGGTGTGCTTTAGGCAGACTCCACACAAGCATGCCCCAACGATCATGAGATTGTTAAGGTTGGAAAAGACCTCCAAGATCATCAAATCCAACACCACTGTGCCTGTTAAACCATGTCCTGAAAGGCCACATCTCTATGCTTTTTTAATACCTTCAAGGATGGCGACTCCATCACTTCCCTGGGCAGCCTGTTTCAATGCTTCACCACTATTGCAGTAAAGGAATTTTTCCTACTATCCAAACAGAACCTGGCACAACTTGAAGGCATTTCCTCTCATTCTATTGCTAGTCATTTGGGAGAACAGATCGGCTCCTCCATCTCTACAACCTCCTTTGAGGGAGCTGTAGGGAGTGATGAGGTCTCCACTCAGCCTCTTTCTCCAGTCTAAAGAAATCCAGTTCCCTCAGCCAATTCTTACAACACTTGTGCTCGAGCCCCTTCCAGCTCCTGGACACACTCGAGCATCTCAGTGTCTTTCTTATACTGAGGGGCCCAAACCTGAACACAGGATTCAAGGTGCAGCCTCACCAGCGCTAAGTACAGGCAGACGATCACTTCCCCACTCCTAGTGGCCACGTCATTTCTGATACAACCCAGGGTACTGCTGGCCTTCTTGGCCACCTGGAACACGTTCAGTCAGCTGTCAACCAGCAGCCCCAGGTCCTTTTCTACCTGGAGGTTTTCCAGTCACTCTTCCAAGCCTGTAGCGCCGCATGGGGTTGCTGTGTCCCACGCTCGGGACCTGGCACTCGGCCTTGTTGAACCTTGTACAAGTCACCTGGGCCCATGGATCCAGCCTGTCCAGGTCCCTCTGCAGAACCTTCCTTCCCTCGAGCAGATCGACCCTCCCACCATCTGCAAATACCATATCGCCAAGCAACACCAAGCACGGGCATATCAAAGGGGCTTTCAGACTCGCAAGCTGCTTTTTATCGGTACAGACACAGGCTGTTGTGACACAAAACCACTTTCTCCTTTCCTTACAGCTCAGAGGCACAGCCCTGGCTGGCAGCAAGCTCCTCTTCTGCAGGGCAGCTGGATGGATATCAGAGGAAAGTCCTCACCTTCCTGTGGCAATTCAAAGATTTGTGTCCTCAGTCTAAGCTTGAAAGGTGGAAAAAGGGAATAAACACTTGACCACGTGACTCCAGAAGGTCATTCAGTGGAAAGAAGAGACTTTTAACTCCAGGCAGTTTGCTGTAGACACCAGCCATTTCTTATCATATTGAGTTAATCAGCAATTTCTTTGGTTTCAAGGATTACAGACACTGATTAAAACAAAGCTCTGCTCTTTTTCTGACCATCTCGCTGCCCAGCCATGAAAACACGACTGCAGAAGTGTTTCTGTGAAACAGCATCTTCCCGCAAATGCAACCTCATTTAAATATCAAGGCAAGAGCCCAAAATGTGTGCCCAGCCTTTCACAATATGCATGGAAACCTCTAATGCAGGATAATTTAAAAAGGCAGAATAGAGAAAACCAAGTCCTGCTTTCCTTGTCTCCGGCACAAAACAGGATTATACAATTCTGCTTATGTCTTAATTAGAGTTTTTTTTAAAAGATATTTTAAATTATTTTATACTCTTTCCACTGGGAAATCAAAAACAACGCTACATTTGTTTCCCTACCTACAGGTTTTATCCTCATTAAGTGAGCTACGCTGTAGTTTATGTACTAATCTTGCTGAAATTAGACTTTTGCAGAGCTATGACCTTTGTTTCTCTTATCTTTGGGAAGAAAATCAATGTGTTTTCAGCCTCCATGCAGGCTTGAACACATGCAAAGAAGTTAAACATCGAGTATTCTGATGTGATAATTTCACCATGAAGTGAAAGGCAAATTCAAGTTACTATTGATTTTGATAAATGAAATGAAGTAAATAAAGAAAAAATATCAATAAATAATACACCTATTATAGGATGCCAATGACCTAAACTCATAAATTTTACTAAAAAAAAAAATAAAAATCAACATTAGTGTAAATACGACATTTCTGTTTGAAAGTTTTATCCTGAATAAGCTGCCTTACAGTATGAAAAATATTTGAGAAACGTAGTAGTAAACTTTGTGCAGTCATTCCAATCAAAACACCACAAATAAACTAGAGGCAGAACTGAGCCCCAGGTAAGGAAATCACCAAGAACTGGATTAAAGTGATGCTAGCAAGAGCAAGGGACTCTTTTAGTAAAGGCATCGATAAAAGAAGAGCTTAATAGTCAGTATATTGACTAAGCTTTAGGAGGAAAAAACATCAGTGAACCTGAAACCTCCTCACTTTTACTAAAGAATCTATATGCAACATGAAATATATCACCAAGTTTCTCTGTGCCCCAGACCACATCTGGCAAACACATACAATACATCTTTACCACAACAAGAGGTCATTACCAAAGGCAGGGATATTAAATGAATGGGACTAGATTTAGGGAGACATAAGAATAAGGAATGGATGTGGCAAAAGAGAGGGAAGACCAAGGGGCTAGAATCTTAAGTATTATACAAAAACTTATGACACAAGTAAGCAATAAAATACAGGTGGAAGGAATATATTAAATAAGGAATATAATAAATAGGAGTTTATTTTGACTGGCATGTTCCTCTTGCTAGGAAAAGAAAGAAGAACTGATTTGATGAGAACTAGTCCTGCTATATTTCTTAGCCCTACTGCCAGTCTTTAATTCCTTCACTGATATAATTAAGGAGGTGCTGCAGGACCCACTTGCTTTCATACTGGGAATAACGAAGAACTGCTGTTACAAGCTAACAGTTGGAAATAAGCAAAATAAACATAAGCTAAGCTACCAAAATAATGGATTCTTTCACAGCAAAAGATCTGTCTGTCAAACAAAATTTAAAGCCACATGCCATGTAGCCCTAAACTAAAAGTTAGGGGGAATAATTGGGGCTGCATGTTATTTAGGGAAGGTAATGGATTACTAAGATGCATTGCTTTAAATCAGTCATCAGCTAAAGGAGTGGCAGTTCTTTAATAACACCAGGATTGGTTTTGTAAGTGAATAGACCAGCAAAAAGCTGGCTGGGTGCACTAGTAATCTTCAAAGCTTGATTGCTTTTTCTGATAGCTTTAGAAAATTAGTGGATGAAAGCATGTGTAATATATCTGGTCTGAGTAAAACACTTGATGTAGTGTCTTACAAAATCTTTACTCGCAAAATTAATTCAAATTGGCTTGGACATGGAGTACTGTCGCTTGGATTTAAAAATGGCTGGCTGAGTGCAAATAAAAGGTAATGAAAAATGGCAATGTATCAAGTTAGTGGGAGGTGTGTGGTGGAGCTCTGCAGGGATCTCTGTTTGGTCCTGTTTATTTAACATCTTCATTAACTATCTGGAAAAGGGAGTGAAACAGCATGTTAATTAAACTGACACGTAATAATAAATCAGGAATTGCTTCTAATGCCAGCAGTAATACTTCACAAAAAGGCAGCATGCTACCAAGGTTTCAAGAAAGGTTAAAAGTGTCAATAACAAAGACTTAGCTGAGATATTATAATTGCATTCCACCTGTGAAATAGAATAGTCCAAAACATACACTAAGCAGAAGGCAGAAGCCTAGTAGCAATCTACTAATTTAGAGCATGATTGCACAGTGTGTATAAATTAAAGTAACTGGAAACTTCCACTGAAAGATGCCCTTTGTTTTTTCCCCTGATGGCTGTAGTGCATTGAATTCAGTAGTAAAGGTTGAGCCAGTTCAGTTCACTAATCTGATGGAAAACTAGTATTCGGGGAGATCGCTGTTAGATATAATGCTAAATATAATGCAAAGGAGGAAACAGAGACACAAGAGGAATCAGTGATAGGACTGCATCTTTCGCTATCACTTAGTTAAATTGGATTAGATATAACATAAAACATCCCCCTTAAGTATAGTTTTATAGTTTCATATTTTAGCCAAAATTCAGCATTTTACAGTACCGTAAGATAGTCTACTGCTGCAACATGCTGGATTTATTTTAATTGTAAGTACTTCTATAAAAAAAAAAAAAATCAAATAGATAGGTAAACATGAAGTTGTTCGCTGAATAGTGATGAAAACTGATCAAAGACTACAGCAAGTCACAGAAAAGAGTTATCAAAAATAGACTAGAATGCTAGCACTCAGTCAGACACCTAATTCTGTTTTACAAACATATATGATATAAAGACAGACCTTAAATAAAGTGGTGTTATCACTCTGCTTTGAGTGATTTACAGGAGCTTTTCTAGGCTAACCCTTGGGCTGCAATACTGCATCAAATCAGAAATGTAGACTTATTTTTAAAGGAGAGTTAGATGTTACTTTCTAAAAGGTAAGAAAACAGAAGAGAACTTTTAAAGGTCTCCTCTTACCAGACCCAGTTTAAATTGTTCTGGGAACTCGTGAAGTCCCCAAAAAACATGAGAGTAGTTCCAAGCTGTGAGTGTCTCACGGTCATAAAACAAATTCCCACGTTAGTAGGAAAGGAAAAAAAAAATGAAGAAAACAAAGCAAACCTTTGCAGTCCCCACACTAAATGCTATGTCTTGTTAGGCTGTTGTTGCGTCTTTTAGAGGGCAAAGCCTTATCATCAGACAGGAACAGATAGACAAGGAAGTCCATCTATCTGATGGAACTCCATTCCAGAATGGAGCTTTGGGAGACTCCTCTGCACTGAATTGAATCTACAATGCTTTCTGTTTAAAATGAACATAAACCTATTATGAGAAACAGATAATAAGATGCACTGATTTGATGTCACATTCACTGGGCAGGTATCTTTCTGTTCATGGACTAGACACTAACCCAACATTCAGAGGTGTTAAACTGATGTAAATTAGAACAGAAAAACGTGAATTCATTTACCAATACATAATAAAATATGATGTATATATAGCTGCAGTAAAGAAATTCTCCTGGTGACTGTTATGTAACACCCCTAAACCTCCCTTGCAAAGCTATAGTGAAAAACCATAAAAACATTTAAAGTTGCTTAGGTGTCAGCTATTGTTTTACTTTTCTCAACTAATTTATTCTCCATGGCCTTGACCCGAATGCAACTATCTATTAATGGAAACAGTTTAGTTTAGTTTTAGTTTTAATCCGCTCCTTTTAAGGATTTCTTTTATCTTGATGGGTTTTTTTTGGTGGGTTTAGGTGGTTTTTTTGGTTTGTATTTTTTAGTACTGTTCGAGGGTACTTTTGTTTTGCTTTTTAACTCCAGTAATTTGTGAAGCAGCTGCATCGGTCATGAACTACTTGCATTTTATTATACCTACAATGATTTTTAAACAGAAAGAATCTGCTCATGGGAACACTAATCCTTCCATTACAGAAATAATTAAGCCCTTTTATTCACAAGATGAAAATCTGCAGGGAAGATACGAAAACTGGCAAAGAGCATTTTTGGTAATTTTTTTTTTAAGAAGGAGTAAAATGATATAAGCCTGCTAGCGTCTATTGAACTGTGGCATGTGGAAAGTCATAAACACTTATATAAATTTTTCATAAAACAGCAGATAAAAATATGACATTCAGACTAAAAACAATGCATAATGGAAAAAATAAATCTCAATATGCATCTACAGCGTTGGGCTCTGGCCAAGCTGCTACCACTTAGAAACACATAGCTGGAAGTATGACAGATAATTTTACAAAAGCATCACCTCAGTTCAGAAAACAAGTGAACATCAACTATTCTTGGGAAATGAATAACGAACAAAACTGAAAACGTCATTGCTTCTGCATAGAAATACATGATTTTGAATCCTTTGTGCTATAACAGGTCATTCATGTAGTAAAAGTAGGATAGCAAGAGAGTAAAAGTAGTAGTATAGCAAAGAAAAACATGGGGAATGTTTTCTATATGGCTAAATTGGCATGGGCTTTTTTTTTTGGTAAGCAAAAAGACCACTAGAATTTTAGAACGGCCTAAAAAAGTCATGAGTGGCATGGAGACAGTGAACACAGGGTTATATTTCACCATCTTTTGGAATACAAGAACTAGAGGACATCAAACAAAACTAGCAACTGACGGGTTCAAAACAAGAAAAAAGTAATTCTTCATTAGCATATAGCTCTTAGTACCACACATAGCTTAACAAACAAATTAATTGCTTCTGGATTCAGTAAAAGCTAAGGCAATAGCAGTTATAAACTACTGATTAGCTGAACGTGCCAAACAAAAATATACCAGCACTGTGAATTAGAGATGTGGTTAGAAGACGGTAGCGTACCACAATAATCTAAGTTACAGGTAAAAATATTCCCCCACATACCTGCTGTTGGCCACTGCTTGAGGTCTAAACAGATCTTTGTTCTCAGCTACATTGTGGGCTACATAGCCTTTCTGCTTTTACTTCTGTTGTTTCTATTCTTACAGATAACTGAGAGAGAATTTGCATCCCCTGGTTTGGTATTATTTATTTTTTTAAATAGAACGTGATGTAATATTAATACTTCATTACAAAGATTTTACATGGGGAATTATTTTTATCTTTACTTGTTATGTGTATACTTCACCAGTGAAGTATTTTAAATTGTTAAACGCTCAAATTGCAAACAAGTAAAAAAAACCTATTCAGTAAGCAAGTACAACAGGACTGGAAACTTCACGACAGTATTTTCTGGCAGCACAGATGATTTTTTATTTTGTGCTGGTTAAAAACTAGAGAGGAGCAAAGATTAACTAAAATAATAAAAGCTTCTAAAAAAGCTCTACTTAATTTTGGGTTTACTTTTTCTCTGAATTAGAGCAATGGCAGAGGTCCAGATGTGAGGTTGTTGATCATGGCCATTAACATGCAATACTGTTGTTATTCTCTTAAGAGTTTGTTTGTATTCTAACCTGTAGCGCATCCAACATCTCATAAAACACATGCTTATTAAATATAATTATTTTATCCCTATATTAGTCAGACTTGTATTCAAATGTTGATCTAGTTGTCGGAAATCAAGTTAAACTTCAGCTTCCAGCTGAGTTATGAACTGAGAAAAAATAGGATATGATTCTACAAATACTGATGTAACAGCCTTTAATCCTTCCACAGGAAGGATTCACCAGTTCTGCTAAGTGTGTTTAAGCTGCTGCATTCTGCTTTTGCAGTTCCATTTATAATCTATTTACAGACTAAAAAGATTAAAAGGAATGAGAAAGAGTATTTCTGAAACCACATTTTCAGAATATCATTTAGAATGATATTCAAACAGCTGCATGTGATTATAATAGTCTACCTGACAAGATGGTAACCTTCTCAGACTAGTCTAAATGATAGCTTCTATAGTACTCTTTGCTTTTTACTTGTCACAGTTCCACAGAAATAATCAGATGGTGACAAATAATCCAGCTAGAAAAATTAGAAGGTTATTACTTCATGGGTTGATTTAGTCATGTGGTGACTCAGTGCACAGAATCACACATTTGGGGTCGGAAGGGACCTCTAGAGCTCATCCAGTTTGATCCACCTGCTAAAGCAAGTTCACCTACAGCAGGTTGCCCAGGAACATGTCCAGGTGGGATTTGAGTATCTGCAGAGAAGGAGACTCTACACCTTCCCTTGGCAGCCTGCTTCAGTGCTCCACCACCCTCACTGTAAAGAGTTTTTATGTCACGTTCAGGTGGAACCTTCTGTGTCCCAGTTTGTGCCCGTTGCACCTTGTCCCGCCACTGGGCGCCACTCAAAAGTGTCTGGTCCCATCAAGGGCCATAATCAAGGCCTCCATTCAGCCTTAGGGGTGTGGGAATATTCATCCCTCACCCAGTGCATGCAGAAAAAGTATAAATTGCTTTAATATAGACTAAGACCCAAGCAGAAACCTGAAGATCATTACATGCAAGAGAGTAGGGCCAGTAGCACTAAGACTCACTAAGACTAAATCACAGGTCCAGAATCCTGTCTTAGGCAGATGTGCTGCCTTCACCTGCGTAACAATAGAGCTGGTGTGGCTTTTGAGGATTCCTACAGAGGTGTATTTGTGGTTTGTTTCTTTAGGTGTGGTTTTTTTTTGATACTCACAAAACCAAAAAATCAAACATCATATGGATGCATAGGGGCATCCTGATGAGAATATGGATGATCTACAGCAACCCTGAAGTTCTATCCAAAAAATCAATCTGTGGAATGAAAATTTAGAGGCAATTTGCCTCACAGCATACAACTATTTGTGATACTTGGCAGTTTGGAAGAAGAGTTTTCTACAGTAAATGATAAGCAATCAGACAAGATCAGTGCTTTTGTTGAGGAGTGACGTGCAGCAAGCTTTTCTGTGCTTTGACTTCCAAGACACAAAGATGATTGTATCAGACTTAAAATGCAGATGAAACTTTCAAAGGGATAGCTGTAGAAGTAATAGCAGTTACTCTGTTGATTTCCATCATGAGCTAAACCCTCTCTTGACTGTTATACAGAGCATTTCCTCAACCCTGACATGACTCAAGAAGAAAAATAAAATAATAAAAAAAAAATCTAGCTTTCTATTCTTTCAGTATTCAATGATAGCCCTATAGATATCCCATGCAGTTCTTGAAAAGGATATGCTGAGGAAATGACTGAATTCCAATAAAGTCAACATATGAGACAGGCTTTAATAAGGCATCATTATCTTACCAGCCAGAATATTTAAACAATTCATGGCAAACTAATGCAATTTGTGCTGCTGTATTCAGTGTTATGGTTTGTGGGTCTATGAAAGCAGCTACCAGTGAAACCTGCAATGCCCTGGAGCAAATACATCTGAATGTGGAGTTTCCAAGGTACCATGAGAGGAAAATGCTATATTTAGTCTAATTAAAATATATTCTAATAAACAGTATATTGGAAGAAACTGACATAAAAAGACATTCTAGTGTAACACCAGAACATGTTACCTTTAGGCAAAATTCAGTATCAAACAGTATGCAACAGGCAAGGGGGTGGCAATCTTAAATTAACTGGAATAGCCTTTTTCTTAGAGCATCTCATTTTACTTGGATATTCAGGCAAATATATATCTGACAGTGAAGAAGATACCTCTTCCAAACCCTTATGGACAGTACATTCTTCAAAATCCTGTAGTTCTATATAAAATTAAATACAGAAGTTAAATAAATTTTCATCATATGATGAAGCGAACTAAGATCTTTGTCAGGTAAACAGGTCATCACTGCATCTATTTTGCCTGGAGTGTTTTGCAGAGGAAAGTCTAAATACAAGATTTGGAAATATTATAATTACAGGAAGAAGCAGTAAGTGGAACAAAGCTCAAGGAGACCTCTGTTCGATGACTGTTGTTTATTCTTAGTCTGTATTACTGGTTAAGCAGCATCAGCTAAATGTGAAATTGGAAATTTGGGGCATAGTAATTAAAATTCTGAATGAAATGTGCATACTGAAATCAGTAATTCACATTGTGCTGCCTGCAGGCATGCAGACATGAGCATGAAGGAAAGAGGTGACTTGATTTGGAATCCTCTGTTGCTACGAAAAAAAACTAGTTTTTTCCTGCATTGCTGTTGCCCAACTGGGATTTTGCTAACTTCATAACTTCATAGAAAATCAAGAAGTTCTAGTCATGAAATAACACCAAATGAGTCGTTATAGTTCTGCACTGAGAATCAGCACTCTCACTTCACCAGTCTTACCACGCCCATGTAAACAAAAGCTGTAACAAATCTTTGATTTGAGGGAAAGAATAGACATAAATAATTCTGTTTGAAGTGAATCAAAATTTGGGGATTTTGTCGCTGTTTTTAAAAAAAGGAAGCATAACTGGTAGGCAGTTGCTGAAATACTGCTGGTAATGTGGGAATTCACCTTAATAAATAATTTTTGAGAAGTACACTGCCATTAGATTTATTTATTTTGGAGCTTTGTTTCTGGGTTTGGGTTTTTTTTTTTTGTGTGTGGCAGCAATGTAACACTTGTTGTCAGTTAAGCAACTTCCTTCAGGAGAAGTTCACAGTCAGCAAAGAAATCATTTGTCTGCAGCTCTAAGTCAGACAGTTGAGACCCAGGCAGCAGACACCTCCCTGCACTGCCAGTGCCAACGCTTCCACTCCCTGTGAATCAGCTGGTAGAAGCAGCTACATTTCTTTAGTAATGGAAAATTACATAAAAGTACCTGATATTGTTAATTCTGAAGACTAAAAAAATAAGCAGTATAGAAATACATAATCGTCTCAAGTTTTTGGTTCTCTTATAATTCTTTTGAATTGCCCCTGTGCTTTCCCACTTTTCAAAATTTATGGACTTGGCTTCACTGACTAGCATTAAAGAATTTAGTATTTTATACGTTAATGTCCCTACATAAAAAAAGATAGGAAAGAAAATGACCTGCCAAAAATCAATATACATTCCATATATTAAGTACCTAGAAAGATATTGAAAGTAGTACTGAATGGAGAAGTTACTTAAAATGAAAAAAAATCCATAGTAGCCAAGTAATAATGAGCAAGGAGAAACTTAAACCTACATTAAGGCTGACAGAAAAAAAAAAAAAAGGGCAGCTGGAGAGAAGCTTGGACTGTACATGTTAGATTTAAAAAATCTTTTACAAGTACCTCTGAGAACAGAAAATCAGTAATACTAAAATACAATAAAATATTGCTAACTGCCCTCAAATTTCTTGTGAAGATGCCATGCCTTAAACTAAGATCCTGCTGTAACATCTGAGTATTTAATAAAAAAATTGTACTCTTAATGTGAACAAAGGTATTATATTGTCAGCTGGACCTTTTAATAGGTAAAATGGGAGCATAAAATCATTTAGGCTTGTGAATCAGGTGTATGAGCAATGGCAGAAGTTAAATAGAATTTTCATTAGAAGACGGTTGAGTAATAAATATAATGAAGAGTAGCCCCAGCCTACCTAAAGCCATCCAGTGAACAACACTGTCTTTCCTACTCTAGAAAGTTTTCATTACGTTGCTGTGTCACAAGAGTCAGATTAGCATGCATGTCCAGACATTCAGTTGAGCAGCACAATTTATCTTTCAACTTTCGTGACCTGAAAACTCCCAAGATAACATTTCGAAATCAATCGCACGCATGAGAAATTATTTCAGGAAACAAAGACACTATTTCCACACCGCTTTGTGAGAGAAAGGTATTAAAGCACTTTCACTGTTCTAATCCATCGGTAAAATATTTAACAAGAATCAAGCTGCGGATTCCACCTACAAGTCTCTTCTAAAGAAAACCAGACACTGAGTGGAACTCGTCTGTAATTCAGCTGCTGACAGAATTTTTGGAATCCGTCTGTGTGACCTTAAAGTTTTATGTTGCCATAAAAAGTCTTAAAGCAATATCAGTGTTAAAATTCTAAGGATTATGTACTGCTATCATAGGCTTGTCTGAAAATACTGGAATTGCTTTTTTTAGTTAAATACATGTGTTGGAGTTGCAATAGAAGCTTAACTCAACTATTAAGTTTTGCAATGGTTGAGAGGTACTCTTACTTAAATGCATCTGCAACTGCCTTGCCTGCTCAGTAATCTGTTAAACTCAATTATTATTTTAGACTAAAATATACTGTAAATTTCTTGGAAAAATTAATAACTTGATAAATAAAGAAGTGACAATTGTGCTCTCTAACCTTGATAAATATGATTAGTAAGATACTATTAGCAAATGAGAGTACAGGATTTCCCCACCCACCTGGAAATTAGAAATTTAAATATTTTTTTCTGGAAAAATTGTGTATTTTGATTTATGAGACTGCTTTTTCTACACTATTATGTCAAACCCTCTTAAATAGCAATTAAACATAAAAATCAGATCCAAAAGCAGATGCAAAATGTGATTTAAATTGTTTTTAAGGGAAATTTCTAAGCTATTCAATTTGAATAAAGCATTGGTTTGCAATTCTGATCTCGTTTGCTTGTTGCTTATCCAAATGTCTGAAACGTCTTATAAATGTATCGAGCTGTCTTTTTATCAAAGAATGAGGAAAGTTACTATATTTATTCTCTGTTATAATTTCAACTAGGATGCTAAATTTTAAAAAATAGTATGTTTTATGTTTTTCCTCTCAAGATCATTTTAATCAGTTTTAATGTACTTGATTAAGAGCATCTGAAAAGATATAAATAATATTGTTTTAAGAAGGAATTCAATCTCTCAGTCTTTTTTTTAATAAGATGATTTATCTTCTGTAGCAATAACAAATATTTCAATTCTTATCAGGCAAGTGACTTGGAGTGAAACACCCACAAAACCAGAAAAATGTAATGCTACGATTATGGATTTAATTAAAATAACATAATTAAACACATAGCTGAACATAATGTAGGAATAACACAGAGTCCCTTAGCATTCCAGAGAACCATAGAGATGCAAAGACTAGAAATAGTCTTAATTATTCTAAAAATCTCTGGCAGTGAGAAAGGGCCACTTCTCCGATTTCACCTGTGGACTAGAAGATTGATTCATTTTATATGAGAGGATAAAGCTAAGAGGCTGAGGATGTGAAAATGTAACATTCACAAAATCTTAATTTTATAAACTCCTTAGTTTATCTTTCTGTGACAGAACGGTCAGAGAAATTAGCATAGTCCAGCAGACTGCATTCGCGTTCCACCTGCAGGAAAATGTTAGCACTTAAATATCTTCAAAATGTTATCTATGAAATGCCTCATTTCCAAGGCACAAATTATTTTCTAGGGTAACTGGTGACATCTCAGGTTTTAAACTAATAGGAAAAAAAAAGAGCCAAAACATACATATGTTTCCTCATGTCTCTTGCTACCTCCATTACTCCACAGGCAGATTTTCTGATTATTCTCTTATTCTGTACAATCTTACTGACCCACAAAAGCTTCATAGCTTGTTATTAATTCAATGTTACTCAAGCAGCTGAAATTTACATGAGTAAAATGCTGCTGGAAGGCAGGTGTCAAGATATTTTTCTCTCACTAATGCAAACTTTGACATTACTTTTAAAATAAATTGAAGCTGCCATTATCTTTTTACTATTTAGTCTACATAATGGTATAAAGTAAGCCTAGCTCTTACTTTATACCACTTCTCTAACCACTTCTTGGGAGAAAGGCAATCTGAGCTATCAGGAAACACAAGAGGGTCTTTTAGCTGTATGTACGTTATAAAAGAATAAAACAAAATGGAACGTCTCATTTGGATTACAGCTATGATATTGTAAAAGGACCTTGTTTTCGTGTGCGTGAAGCACTTTTCTTATGCTTTATTTGTGAGCACGCTACTATAGGCTGATGGTGTTTAGGTCTTCATTTTCCGCTCGACCTCTCTTTTGAGAATGTTTGTTTTAGGAGCAGGAGGAAGAAAGGAGGTAGCAAGGAGGTTATACTAAACTTGTTGAAACTCGCTTATTATACTCGTGATAACTGTATCTGGCTCAATGATTCAGTTTTAAATGCAGCTTTCTAGTGTGAAGATGAATAGTGCACAGTTTGGTACAGCAAACAAGCTAATTGAAGTTCAATGAAGAAAACACAAAGAAGGGTCACAAACATTCAGTTTCCAGTACATCAATCCTATCTTCCTTGTTGGGAAACAAACAGTTCCAAGCCACAATCTTCAACAATAAAAGCAATCCAAACCCTCAAACCCAAAGATAATTAGTGGCAGAAAACTTTAGAAGAGGGCTAAAATGCACCCCTTGTCCACGTGAACACTAGGTTTCCTCTTTGTAAATTCATGAAATTATTATGTGAAATGCAAGAAAATTGTATGGCTTGCAAAAGGTAAATCCATTCGGTGAGATGTTTTTATACATTTCAGTCGACTAGGTTTTGTCATTACCAAATAAATCAATACAAAATTAGAAATGTTGAAGCTGGAGAGATTTCAGAGCTGTATCTGTTGACTTATCACCTGCTTCCGTCATACAGCCAAACTTGACAGGGATTCACGTTCTCTAAAGGAAGCTCTGAAACAGTGGAAGTTTAATTGCTTTCCTGTTTTTTATCTTCCTCTGCCACACAAAGGAAGAGAATCAAATAGTTCATTTTAATAAGGACTGGAGTATCTCTTGATACACATCTACAACTTACAGAAATTGAAATAGTACTGAGTGTACAGTGGTGTCTGATTGAAAACAGTGACCATATTCCACTGGCTGGTGTAATCCCAGGAATACCTCTGTATTTTAGAAGATCTTTAGATTTTCCTCTCTAGAAGATACACCTAAACTAGTCAAGCTAGAAGAATTTCTCACATTTAGTGTTTTGACCCCATCTTACAAAGCCAAACAACAAACTAAAAACACTGCCCCCTCCCAACCCCAAAGTCAGTATTTGGTCCTTATAACTGCAATATGTTGGGGAATTTCTGAAGATGATGCAGACACAAGATTTAAAAAATGCAATTAATGGCATGATGGTGCACTAGTATTTCAGCTGACATTTTCATACATGATTTATACTTTGCCCACCAGTCGGATAGTGGATCAGTCAAACTATCTTAGCCTGAAGCACAAAAAAGTGGAAAAAGTGTATGTCCTCTGGCTTAGAGCTTTCCCTGGGGTGACTTTGAAAGTGTTTTCTATGCTCTTAAAAAGTAAAGGAGGGGTGAGGGGAAGTAGCCTATATGAAGACGAAGTGAAAAAAAAAAATCAGTTGAAAGAGAAACTTTTAAAATTTTATGAATTTATTTTAAATGTAAGGCACTAAAACTCAGAAATGATGGAAATAACAGTTTTAACTCTAAACAGGAAAACCAGGATGTTATAATAGGATTGCTTAAATGCCACGTTTCTGATCTTGTTTGGTTATTTTTCAAGCTGTAAGGTATTGATTTGAAAAGAGAAGAAAGACTACCTTGTATTCAGTAGGGAAATACAGTGATTGAAGTCTGGCACCAACAAACCTCAGCATGACCTGTTGAAATTACCAAAAAGAAAAAGGACTTGGGAGAAAAAAAAAAAAGTAGGAAACAGATAGAAATACAGCAAAAGTCATATTAACCCAAAACTTTATTTCCCTGGGAGTAAAGTTTTCAAAACTTACATAGTGCAAAACAGAAATCACGCCAAGTAAGGTCATTTACTTAGGTTAGAGGAGACAAATAGTTTTTATCCTAACAAGCATGTACGTCTATTCATATTTGCTGAATATCAAAGCATCCCGCAGAGAATGTCAGAGAGGGACAAAGATGATTGTCTCCCACAAGAAAGCCTATATTGAAAAGCTGTGCAAATTTCAGGTAAAAAGAACTACTCCTTTGTCATGGTGAGGCTTCTAACAACACACATACAAACTGAAACTCAGACTTATTAAATCAAGGGAGTAGAAAACATTCACATCTATTGCTGGAAGGAATACTGTGAAAAGCTATTCTGCGTGTCCAGTAACTATCAAAGTCCGATGGAGAAGAATTAATTGAAACAGAAACTTTTCCCAGTTTACATCAAAGCTAGAAATAGCAGTAAAGAGGGAAAAAAACAACCACTAATGCAATGGACAACATGCCAACAGAACTGCTGAAAGCACCAAATAAAAATCCATCTGTATTTTCCACATGATCTCAGAGAGTCTAGATCCATAAAGAAAAGCATTAATATCATGCAATTTTTGGTGCAAAGATATGTTACACTCTTTTGCTATAAAAGGCTTCTATGACATCTACCACACTAAAAAAAAAACCCACATAAGAAATAATTCTGCAGTTCTGAAAAAAACATGCATTGAAGTTTGAGTTTGTTCCTTATGAGCAAACATAACAAGATCTTCATTACCAGATGAGTTCATTTAGATTCATTTTTTTATGTGATGCAACTTTAATTAGAAAGAGTTTTCTTTAATGAATTTAAAGATCAGCTATGCAGGACTGAGATTGTTTTGGACATATCAAATGGAGATTTAGCTGCTTCCACATATCTTTGGGGATTCTGAAATTTTAAACTAGACTGAAATTTCTTTAGAAGTCTTTAAGTGTATTTTGGTAACATTATTAATAGCATGTCTCTAATTACTGGGTGCTTTCAATGTAATTATGGAAGTGTTCCTGGTTCACAGTATTAATTTCTTCCAGTACTTTTAAGTTTGATTTCTAACACATTCTAATGCCATCCACAAATGCTACCAATAGTAGGCTCAAAATATGCTTGTTTTACAGAGAGAAAGATCAGTGATTTAACTGCATACTTTATCCAGCTTAAAAAAGAAATATCCAGTGTCTGCAGTTGCTATGTTTGCTTGTGTAGTAGTCTCCATTTAGCTTTCCTAGCCTTCCCAGTATCTTCCTTTGGAAGATGTGGCAAAAGTTCATCTATGTTTAATGATAAGCAGAATCTAGCAATACTACAATAGTGAACAGGTTCCTGTGGAGGTTTGGGAAATACATTTTTATCAATTATGAATTTGATACAAACATCAATACCTGATTTTAGGGTAGCCTTTCTGTCAAGCTCTTATATAAAGCTTTCTTATTTCTTATTTCCAGAGGTGGAATAACATACCTGTGATGCTTGGCATGTTTCTGAAAAAGCCACCATCAAACCACTTAAAGAAATTGTTTACTTACACCCTGAGTTTCAGCACTGAAAGGATTGTCAGGCTTGTGATTGTTTATTCTGTTTTAGGAAGAGAAAATTGAGTGGAAACGCACGCCAGCCTTAATGAATAACTCAAATAAGATTTCCGTTATAATCGCCATGGGAGTTTTTACTCTTTCCCTGCACACATGAAAAAAAAAATCATATCAGATTTGAAAGAAAATAAATAGGAGTAAGCATCTATCACAGGAAGCCATGTGTTAGTCTATTAAAACCATCAGAAATTGACTCTTGCCTCTAGTTTCTATAGAAATTAGGAAAAAACAAAGCAAACCAAAATTTTGTATTTCTCTATGTTCATATAGATAGATACGTCACCAATGAAGATTTTTAAACTCACATTAGACTACCGGGTAGAAAACAGCGATCGCTGTAATATCAATAATTTGTTTGGATCATGTGGATCCTAATATTCCAAACCAGCTGAGCAATTTTATACTCTCTCTCATACTTGTTTGTATTTCAGCACATGTGCAAGACAGTTACTCCTGAGTCAGGTGGTAAATGCAAGACAATGACAGAATGATTTAATGGAGCGTCTTGAGGAAGATTCCAACCTCTTGGTAGTTGTGTAACTACATTCTTGCTTTCAAAGTGATTATTATTATTATTAAAACAAAGCAAACATTACAAAAGAATTTCTACAAGCAGTTGTACCCAGCAATGTTTACACAGTATTAAGGCTCAATTTTCTTAAACATTTGCCTGAACAGCTTCTATGGAACAATCGCCTAACTAGAAATGACTGCATTGCCATGACTTCACAAGTCATCGTCTGTCACACTAGCTGCATTAATAAAGTATATAGCTACTGAATAAAAATTTCAAATGAAAATCCAATGATTTGAACCACCTTCATGGTGACTTGAGCTGAGCATTTTACTTTGCAGCCATAGGCAATGTGGTCTATTACAGTTGCTGCGGATAATCATTCATTAAATTACAGGAAGATGGTACCTTTACATTACGTGGTGATACACCTGAATGAAATCCTGTTGGAATAGTATTACCATAGGGTTGTTTTTACATAACAGCTGCAAGTATCGCACAAGATATAGCTGGAGAAATAATACAAAATAGAATGACCGGGAGCTGAGTCCGATAGACTCTTATTTCACTCTGCGTACTGATATAACCGCTAAATAAACTATTGAACTGAAACCTAGGAACCTCTGTCACACCATAAAGTTCTAAGAAGGTTCCTAAATCTCCAGAAAATGGATTGATTTATTAAAAAATAAAAACACTATATTTTGAACATTGTTGCCAGCTCTACTTAACAGTTTAATTGGTTTGAACTCTAACATGCAGAGTTTACTTTTTTTGTCCATATGTAGAGGCATAGCAGTATAGATTCCCAGCTGTTCTGAAGAAAATTCAGTATTTTACAGAACTACTTTCAGCCCAATCCCCAAATCAATTGTTATAATCTGTAAGAACACCTCCTTATCTTTGCAATAGTTTAATTAGTAGGCAATGTTACTTTTTAAAAGAGAATATATAATTAATAACTCCAACAAAGGTGGACAAAGAAGAAAGAGACAGCAGTCTTTTTACATCCTTAAAAGCATTTAACACACAATCTATCTAAAATTAATGATCAAATTGTGTAGTCATAAGTGGAAGAAAAGCTCAAATGATATCGCTGACTGTATATTCATTCTTTCAATGAAAGATTGTTTCACTGCCTGTCTATGGGTTCTTGCTGTCTTAGAATTTTTCTTTTTTTTTTAATCACACTGTCATGCCTAAGAAATACGTACGTCAAGGATTCTTTTCTTGCCATTCCTAAGTATGTTGACAAAGAACAAATTGTTAATACATAAAAGATTTATAAATTTGAGATATCTTCTCCAGGGGAAGTATTTAGAGGGAAAAAGCAGGTAAGATAGATTGTTTTCCCCTTAATGAACATTCTAAAAGTTAAAAGATTCCAGATTTAGAAAAGATTCTATAGAACTACAAGATGCCTTTTGGGATACCAACAAATGACAGAGACACATTCACAGCGAGGACAAGAAAACAAACATCATGTTGACTTCTGAGCCTTGTTGTGTCACATCCTTGGCATATGATTGTGGGAACGTTTCAGCAACAATTGTCTAATTTTTTTAACTAATTTACTAATGGAATAAATATGCAGGGTTAAATACGCAGCAGATTGCTTTGCACAAAGAGCCTGCAGGTGTTTATACTCAGTATGTATCGACAGAATATAACCCAGAAATCAAACAGAAAGATGTGCGGTTAAATCTGGCATTTAAAGTGGTAGATATTGGTTGTGCAGGCTTGAAAAAAACCAAGCCTCTCTATCTCTCTTGTCATCTAAGGGTGACATAAGCTGCGTCTAGAAAGAGCTCATCTGGAAAAGAAACCAAGTTCTTACCTACGTTTATTGCTCGTAAATAAGTCAGAAATTTATGGAATTCCCCAAGCAGTCAGTGGGGTTTTTTTTCCATTATAAGACACATGGACAGATATTTATTAGCTATAGTGAAGATGTCAGCTTAGGGGTAGTATTCAGATTCTCACAGACTGTCAGTACATGAGAGCTAATGACTTTATTGCAAAGACACTCTTGTTGGTAAGAAGCAAAGGGGACAATTTTATACAGATTTCACTTTTCAGTGACAGGTTGAAAAACTGTAGGAATTGTATTTTTATTTTTGTTTCTTTGTTTTAAATGGAAGGTTTAATTGCCTCAGCCTGTCAACAAGACGAGAAAAATAATTTAATTTAAATATCTAGGGGGAAAGTTTAGAAAATTTGCCACACAGCCACTCTGAAATCACACAGTTAAATTGCTCCAGGTTCTTTATGGACGGAAAAGAGAAGGCAAACTTATCAAAAGTTGGTTATTTAGTAAGTTTTATTTTTTTAAAAAAGATAATTTATTGCTAATTCTGATTATTGCACCCTGAAGAAAGGTGTTAGAGAAGAAAAAAGCACATAAGGAATCCAACTTCCTTATACTTTCATCACACCATACAGTAAATGCAGAAGCCAGATACTTTCTTTGATCAAGATCTGTAAACTCCATGGACTTACAGAAGTGGAAATTTTAATCCTTCCTTTACTTATTTGATCCTATAGGAATACACTTAATTTTTAAGCCTAGTAACCCAGGTAAAATTTTTCACTGAAACTAAAAATTCCTTAAAATTGTCCCCCTTTGGTCATTCAATGCGCAAGGTAGATATGCCCTAGGCTTGAATAACTTGCTCAGTTTTTCGCTAAGATTCCCAATTCATTTATAGAATAAGTTGGAGGACATACAGTAAATGATTTAGGATGCTGGGCGCACGAGGAAACAATCACATGGTTACAGCATTTGAGAATGGCCCTGGGAAACTGGGTTCTGTGACACTTCATAGGAAATCAGTAGCTCTGCAGTGCTGTGTTTTTTTTCTCTAGGCTCTTGAACCTGCACTTTTGGTTTCTGTGAAAACTCAGAGCATTGATTTAAATATGTAAAATCTAAGTTTGTGAAATTAGTAAAAGCTTTTCACCTCAGCGCCTCCGTTTTCTACTTTCTTATCTGTGAAATGGAAATAGTACCCTTCCATTTCACTGGACTATTATGAAAGCATAAAAATCAAATTAATGTTTGAAAAACACCTATACATTGTATTGATGAGAAATGTACGACAGACAGTGAAGTGATTAACGGTTCTTTCCTTAGATCAAAGCCCTAGTGGTATCAAGTAAGCCAGTCAGACGAAGGTGCCAACAATTAACAAGAAGGATTAAATGAAATATTGAACCTCTGTTCATTAGGTGAATTAAATTAGCTTGGTGTAGAGAACAAAGCACGAAATTTATGTTAAAAATAGAACAGGTTTGTGTAATTGCACAGTATCAGAATCCACTCACACAAGGAAGCTCAAATAAGGTTGTGCTGGTAACATTAATTTTGCTATGTAATAACTTTTAAGTGCTTGCATTTGCCACCTTTAATTATACATTGCAATTTTTTTTCCAGGCATATTTAATCCAAAATTACAATTACCTTTAGTAATTACCCACTTTTTTTTTTTTTTTTTCTGGAAATTAAGGGCACCCCGTTGCTATTCAACAACTATATTCTCAAATTCGTTCTATTTCTGTTCTCTCTCGGAAGAACATCAATAATATGCAATGCTACCTTAATTCCCAGAAAGGTGCTTGCCCCGCAGAGTTTCCTCTCTCCTTACATTTCATTTCTGGTGGCACTGGACATGTGCACAGAGCAGTAGAAACTATTGATTAACATGGGGATAACTTCTAACAAGATGCAATCAGGAAGAGCTACTGTAACAATGAGATACTGCCTTCCACCCAATGCTTGTAATTTCATGCCCTTCAAGAAAAGGCAGCATGAAATAAAGCTGGGAATTTCTTTGGAAGATGCATAGTCCAGCACATTGCTGATAGAACAAGGGCGTTCTGTATCTGAGCAGCAATGTTGTCATGAACATGCACGTAACATTTTGACACAAAACAACAGCATGTTGCTTCTAAAAAAGCAAATCAATTCATGATGTATAACACCACTTAAAGCCTCACTATGCCCCAGCTGTCCAGAATTTATTTGGGAAACTCGCATCATCTGTCACCTCATGGAGTACAATTTATTTTGCACAAAATTAAAGAAGCAAAGGAAAGAAATCGTGACACTGTTTCTATTCCTTTAGTACCAGAGCTACCTCGGTGTACTTCAGTGGATCCAAACCTCTGAATAGATTTTATCAGCAGTACGTGATGACGACTTTCTATAGATCGGTTTTCCTCTACACCACTCGGAAAAATTGCAGTATACATCAATCATATTGCCTTTAATCCTCAGCCTGCCTAGATCCTGTGCCAAAGAAGAGGAGATTTGTAGGAATAACGTAGAAGAGACACTGAAGCACCTGAGCATTGGGGGATTTTGCAGTGTTGGAGACCTTAAGGTTGCTTTCTCTGCATATTTGTTTTCCCTCAACATATCAGTTAAAATGTTTATTCTTAGGTAAAATAAAATATGGATATAATTTTGTTTTCTCTCAAAAGCATAAAGACTTTAATCATAACATTATATAGCATTATGAAAGAGATATCTTCTTTAATTAATGCCCTAAAGTGCAGTTCATCCTTCATGGGGAAATCTTGCCCGGTAACATGGAACTTGCTGAGGAATAAAACCTTTCTTGGTGTTACATCTATTTCATGCAGTGTTCTGAAAACATATTTCCTCCAGTCCAAACAAATTACAAACTATCCACTTTAAGTGAAACTGTATTTCACAGCAGCGTGAATGCACAGACAGTGCGGTGGCTTGATTAAGAGGCACTCAAATAATTGTAGTTGTGATACCAAGAAGACAATTAGATGCACAGACCATCGGTACCAACAATATCAAAAGCAGCAGGAGGTGTGCACTGGAGGCAAAACTTAAGCTGTTACCATGAACATATCCAAACACAGAGGCAGGAGAGAGATGGCATGTGACCAAAAAGACAGTACAAACAATAAACACAAGGGCAGCACTGTGTAAACTTTTGGAATATATGGGGTCTGGTACAGTAGAAACCGGCTTCATACAAATCCAATTAGACCAAAGCTTCTGGTATTTTAAACATGAAATTGCAGACCAAGATGGATGTAGTAATTGCACAGAGACCAGAAGATGCATGAAAATGGGCTGTTGCATGTACCAGGCCACTAGAAAATTGTCATCTAAGGGTTCCTGAGGAACAGCTGGTATAAATTTGGAACAATTTCAGTATAGTAGCAAAGTTGAATTTTGATCCTGCTTCGTCAGTAAGACTAAATTTCAGTAAAACAATTTAAATATCCACCAATAAAACAATAGGAGTAGAAATAAAATAGATTATAAAAGTGGAAGGGGATTTCGCATGAAAGAAAATCCAAATAGTATCCCTGGGATGAGTGCTATTTAAGTTACAGGAAACAGATGTATCCATAAAGGGATTTTGATTTGGTTTGGTTTTTTAATTATAAAGCATATAATGTTGAGTTTCACAAACTCCAGGAATAATTATTGCCATTTCACATCTTTGCTGCTTGCTGTTTTTTCAGTAGCTGAAATCAAATTATGTCCAAATTTGGATTCAAAGTAACCCTTACATCCACTCACCAATTTTCTAATCTACTGTTGACCAAATCCCAGAATATTCTCACTTTGAATTATGCTGCACCAAACCCCCTCTGCTCTAAACAATTTAGTGTTTTATGCTCTGATGCAATTTGTCCTTCAGTTAGCATTAGGGCTTGGAGTATAGCTGAAGCCAAAGTGTATAACAGTGAGAAAGATCAGAGTTTAGCTGCAAAAATGAGAAATTCTAATGTTCTCTAATCTCACAGAAAGCTTTGTAACACATGGCTTTTCTCACATGCTATAACAAGAGACAATGAGTTAACAGATGTTGGTCCCTCCCTCTTGAACAGCAATTATTTACTGTGAATGTCTGATGCATAAGTCTCTTCTTACCAGCAATTATTTGCCATGCTTTTATTGAAGTCTCATCCTGGAAGTGGGTTGCAGTGAGTCAGACTTCTTATGGCTTCTGAATAGATAACAGGGGCCAAATTGGATATACACAGTACTGCAGGTTATGGTTTAATCCATCCATGAATAATCTGTGGACTTTCTACAACAGTGAAGTCAGGGCTTGACAGCAGAAGGTGAGCTCTTATTTAGACTTGAAAGACACTAAAGGTGGAGCTAACAGCAACTACAATAGTGACTCATAGCCATAATATGGAAGGAGAAAAGAAGATTAAGTTCTGCAGAACAAAATTGATGGATCTTAGATCTATAAAACGAAGAAATCCATATATACATCTTGAAGATGGTTTGCTGTCAGATACTTTAAGTAGTGTGGCTTGATGGTGTAAATTAGTTAAGTTAAAATCCGTGTCCTGAAAATGTCAGATTATAAACACACTACACTCAGCAAATCTTGTCACTGTCTACTTTTCCTTCATCTGATGCAAAGCCTTAAAAAATATGTATATGCTGAAACATGCAGACATTTTAAAACCTACACAGAATTTGCTACTAAACAAGGGTCATAACGTCTGGAAGGAAAACCTTGGCAGGTTTTCTTAATGTATTTCGATGTTCTTGTATCTACCAAACTCATTCACAAAGAAAGGACTAACACAGTATGTCTCAGTAACCCCTACTTTCAACACATCCTCAAACAGAGATGCCTCAGAACTCCTTTTGAAGGAGCAATTTTGAGACACTTCATTTAACTCTTTTAACAAATTATATAAGACCACAAGATAGCAAACAATCTCTAGTTAAGTGTTATTCTGAACAAATGTATTAAAAATAATGAGCTGTTTATGAATTATTTCTTTATCTCTCAGCTAAGCTGAAATGTAGTGATTCTTTCTGTCTTCTGCTTTCTTGTGAACAGCAGCAAAGGAAAGACAAGGGACCAATACTCTGAGAAGGAAAATTAACAAAACTTGGCCATTTGTGAGTTCATGTGCCATGCTTGATTTGTTTAGCTCCCTCAAATCTCTATGACCCATCCCTTTAAAAATTCCTCAATCTCCAGCCACCTCACTCACTTCTTTTTTTCTAATCTTTCACCCCATTCCATACATACTAGCATTTTCTTTTCAGCCCGCTGAGCAGTATACACTATGTTATAGTTTGCAGCTTGACATACATCGAGTGGCTAGCTGGCTGCCGCTTCTTGATTCTTGGAGAGACCTTATCTCCAAATGAATGGTGAGCAAAACAAATATCTTTGGAGTCTGCACACGTCTGGACCAAAGCCATGTGTATTTGGTTTTGGTTTTTTTTAATGATTCTCCAGATTTCAAAATTGCCAAATAGAAAGTAAACTTCTCTTCTGAATTCCATCTAAGGACTTCGTTTAGGCATTTATTTGAACTGAACCTCAAATCCTTTCCACTGCGATAACACACTTGAGTCACACGAATAGGACTCAAGTATAAGCTGAAAGCTAAGTAAAGTGTGTTATTCTCTAAGTTAGGATGATATTGTCAGTGCTTTCCTGAGTTGATGCTTTGGTCAGATAACAGAAATCTTTAAGAAGATATCAGTCCTGAAATAAGAGTAATGAGAAGTATGTGAAGACTGCTGAAAGTTTGCCACTGACTTCTGTGTAGTTCGATGTTTACAAATTCACATTGAGATGTTTTTTTCCCAGAGAATTATAGAGATAACACATTTTTCTTCTTGCTTATATTTGTGATAAGGTTTCTCAGCTGAAGTTAAAATCAAATTCAATAGACCAGCTAGCTTATAAACAGCACTTATTTTATGCATTTCACAGAACTATGAATTCTGACTGAATACCAGATGCTAAATCAGAAATGCCTCTTTAATGATTTCCAAGTGAACATGAGATCTGTTCAAAGTGGTTTGAATCTCTCATCTGCAGACTGGCTGCTCATCATATCTGTTATTAGTACTGCATTACTAAAATTTACAGCAGTTTTCTATTTACAAAGCTTCTAGCATCATTATATTGCTAGTTCCTGAACTCTATCAGAATTAACACCCACTTGTGCTATTAAAATTTAAGGATAGGAACATTATCTTGCCTTATAGTCAGTGAAAATTAAATAAGATACAAACAAACAACACCATTTGAATACTGAAATAACATTTTAATATTTTCTTGCTGATGTGCAGAGCTAGAAGGACTCCGTTTTGTTTGAATGCATTTTAGTCTATTCAGGAAACACTGAAGAAGATAAAAAAATATTATCTTACTAGTGCTGTGGCACTGACTGAGGGCAACTGAAAAGTCTGGCAGGACAAATAAGGAAAAAATTAAATTTCCAACTATCTAAGACACACAAAGTTTCTCATTCTATGCAAGGGTGGTAAGGTGCTCAACAATCAGATGCAAGGTATTTACAACAGAAATAACTGCATACACATTCTTCAAATATGTATTTTTGAAAGAAAGTTATTGAATAAGCCAAATAAGTAATAAAGCCTTCTGTCCCTTACATCTGTTACCTCTAATTATAAGAAAGACTCATTTAAAGATCAATAAGGGAATTAAAAACAATCAGGTTCCAAAATACTTATCAAAAGACAGTTTTATCCCATATTTTATACACGGGAAAGCTGTAAGACATTAACTTATGAGAGGCTGTGTAAAACACGTGCAATCATTGTTGGACATTTACCCTAAAGTGACTTTTTTAAGGCCATACCGGCTCAAAAAGCAGTTTAATTGAAGGAAAAGAGAAAAAAAATATAAACTAAATTCGAAACTTTGTGGTGGGAAGGCACATACATCATATTACTGGGGAATTTAACCAGGAACTTGTGCTATGTAAGCAAATATTCAACAAGAAATTCCTAAATTATTTCCATCTATATGGGGAGACTATTTCACAAGCTATCATTACCCATTTTACTACTCCTAAGTGAGAATGCCACAATTCTCCATTTCTGAAACTGAGTTTCAAACTACTCACTTCCAAGCAATGGAAGAGGAAAAAGAGCAATGTACTTTCATCATTAGAATTGGCCAGAGGCACACTGGGAAATAAGCTTCATCCTCTCACAAAATATTATCTGTGTATCCATAGTTTAACACCAGTAATGGAAAAAATTGCTTAACATTACCTTGAAAGTGGTCCATTTCTTCAAGGTTAATCATGACAAAATGAAGATATTTGCTTTTGGAGTGTCTGTAAATTTTGAAAGTTTTTATACTCAGCCTTTTAAGTAAAATTTTAAAAAATAAAGATAGAGTAAGGGAGTGGGGTGGGGGGGAAACAACCCCCAAAAAACTGAAAATATCTTTCAGTGTTTTGGTTATTCTACTAAGAATTAACTGAATTTGCGCTATGTATTTAGCTGTTTCTAATACAACCTATTTCAATATTCTCTAAATGCAGATTGCTGGGTGGTGTAAGAGGGAGTTAATTAGCTATAAATACCAAACAGCACCCAAATACAAGAGATCATTATGAACAAACAGTAAACAGCTGTGCCATTTGATAAATTGATTTTGTTTCTAACAGTGTTCCTATCCAAACATTTTCCTGGGTTTGGGAGGGCTTTTTCCTTTTTATGTGTCTGTCTTCCACAAAAATCATATCTGTTCTATGCATGAAGGACCATGAAAGGCCAAAGAGGAAATTAGTTTAATTTTTATAAGGTTAGGCTAAAGTTTGTATCAGCCGGCATTAATAATAATTTATTCACAAACAAAACCAAAAACATAGTACTATAATTAGAAGAATTAGTGTAGGAAGTGATCATTAGATTGTGATGGGAATTAGAATTGTTGCCAGATGCCTTTTTAGTTACTATTATCACAAATTAAAAAAATATAATTTTATTTACCTCATTCACTAAATTTAGAGCTTTTGAAAAATTAGATAAATGACTGCAAAGTGAAAAGCTAACATACTTCCTCTGTAGAAATGCTCTAAACTTGAGTTAGAAGATATTGTATGAAAAAGGCAAACCTTGAGAACTAAGTTTTTCAGGAATATCACATACCACTCTGTCTTCTATTTTCAGAAGTGATTGATCATGTAGAAATCTGGTGCCTACCTGAAATTAATAAAATACACACTGTTACATCAATAAAAGTGGAAGCATAAATCAATATAAAAGAAGCTATCAGAGCTTTAATTTCCTATGCTCGCTGATATCCTTAACTCCTAAAAGTTTCATCATGGATGTCTTACTATTGTGATCTTGCTTATACTACTGAAATTGCACCTTAACTCCAGATATTATATAAGAAATCACATAAACAGATTTCAAAATACACTGGAGTCATAGTTCTAATTAACTGCCAGATGTTCTGAGTCATAATCACTCTACCCATTTCAAATCCACCACCAGTACAGAAACTTATTAAAGATTAGTTGCAATCCTGTTTGATAAACTGCTTGAAGACTGGCTTTTTGTGGTTTAGGCATAAAACTATCTGGAACTGAATGGAGCGTTGCAGACTGCCGTACCAAATAGGGACCAGATTTTCAAGTCTTTCAGCTGCAGCTACTGCCCTGAACTATTAAACTTGAGATGTAGAAATCTCTCTGTTTTATAGTAAGATTTCTGTGACATCCAGTTACAATGTTTTCCATCTTTGGTGTCAGATTGACTATGTGGATCAGCAGAGTGAATTCCAAATAAAGGTTTCTGAACTTAATTTAAAGCTACAGCTTCAGTACAGAATATAGAATTTTACTCATATTATTCTGTTAAAATGAGCAGTTTGTTCATAATCACGGTGCACTTAACACATACTCATAATCACTGATAAGCGAGGCAATGCTTCTCTAATTTACAACCCCACTCCCCTCCAAAAAATCCAGCAAGACTGTAACAGAAAATTAAAACAAAATAAAAAGTTACCAAATTGACTTGGACTTCAGCTGTCATAACAGATTCTAAATTTGGGACTTATTCATATGAAAGTTTTCTATTTCTTTTGTACCACAGTGAGCATTGTCAAGTTACAGGAATTATTTTCAGACAAGGAAAGCCCTTGTTGCTGGATTTTTCTTAGCAAAATTTGTTATCAGAATTTTTATAGTATCCTTAAGTTACACAGTTACAAATATAAAATATATAACCTTTTACATTCTTATCTCCCTCTAGTATTTGTAGTAAGCATATATGTGATTATGAGGACAAAATTTCAATGTAATAGAGATCTCATTTATAAAGGATTTGTCGTCTGTCTGTTTTAATGGGAACTTTTGACAATTTTTTCACTGACAGAGAGAAGATTTCATCATTCCATTAGTATTCACAGGATACACAGCTCTCCCATGTGAGACTGACAGGATTTACCCTTGAGAAAAGATATGGTAAAGGTTAATATCATCCATATGTGCGATTTTACTGTAACGCCCTTACAAAAAACTAACTATGGAGGTCAAACCAGCCAACCAGGAACTGCAAAAACAATACCTCTATCTTCCCCTTCTAGCTATTTTCTTTCCTCCAAAAAATGTCGTTAAGGTACTGTGTGGGAAACCAAAAAAAAAGAAAAAGAAAAAAAACACTACATTTTTAAGGCAGCACATCAAACTTCAACCCCCCTCCCTCCAGATTTGTAATACTGTAAAGGAAGATGAACGCTGTGCAACAAGCTGTAGGATTCAGCATGGTTTTTTTTCCAATGGTGCCCTCAAGATTCTCATAACAAAGATACATATTTTTTAATTTTTTTTGTCCAGTATTTTTACAGTTATTACATCATAGCTGCATGAAAAGTTACAATTTGAAGACTGGTTCTTGGCATTTATTTTCCTTTTATCACCATTAACGCTTTCCTAGAGGCCCCAATATGTACAAAATATATCTGAAAGTGTCATTAAATTCATGCAGCTTCTTTTGAAGTGACTGAACCATTGTACAAGCCACTACACAGATTCCTTTACTGGACTGGGAATGTGTTAAATACATGTATATCAGACAAAATGTAGATATATAACTATATTTTCAGCATGGTATCTGCAAAGTCAGAGATGATGAATTGTTGACACTGTGGACTACTGTTTTGAAAACTACAAGTTTTGAAGCCGTGAAGGAAGATTGTTCCTGCCTTGACAGAAGGAAGAACTATTTCAGCAGGAGGACAGTCAAGCATTAGATCAGGTTGCCCTCCCCAGCAGGTTTTCAGGACATTGCTTAGTAAAGCCCTAGGCACCCTCACCTGACTGCGTAGCTGATGCTGCTCTGAACAGGAGGCAAGTCCCTGACTCGACACCTCCTGACATTCCCTCCTACCCAGATTATCCTATGACTTTATGTTACATGTGGTGAACAACACCATGTTGGGGCACAACAGCCCTAAGCAGAGGTACAAACTAGGAGAAGGCTGGCTGGAAAGCTGCCAGGAGGAGAAGGACCTGGGGGTGTTGGTTGACAGCGACTGAACATGAGCCAGCGGTGGCCCAGGTGGCCAAGAAGGCCAATGGCATCCAGGCTTGTATCAGAAACGGCGTGACCAGCAGGTCCAGGGAGGTTATTCTCCCCCTGTACTCAGCACTGGTGAGACCGCTCCTCGAGTCCTGTGTTCAGTTCTGGGCCCCTCACCACAAGAAGGATGTTGAGGCTCTGGAGCGAGTCCAGAGAAGAGCAACGAAGCTGGTGAAGGGGCTGGAGAACAGGCCTTGTGAGGAGCAGCTGAGAGAGCTGGGGGTGTTCAGCCTGGAGAAGAGGAGGCTGAGGGGAGACCTTTTTACTCTCTACAACTACCTGAGGGGAGGTTGTGGCGAGGAGGGTGCTGGCCTCTTCTCCCAAGTGACAGGGGACAGGACGAGAGGGAATGACCTCAAGCTCCACCAGGGGAGATTTAGGCTTGAGATTAGGAAAAAGTTCTTCACGGAGAGGGTGGTTAGGCATTGGAACGGTCTGCCAAGGGAGGGGGTTGAGTCACCGTCCCTGGAGGTGTTTAAGGTTAGGGTAGATGAGATGCTTAGGAGCATGATTTAGGGAATGGTGGGAATGGTTGGACTCGACGATTCAGTGGGTCTCTTCCAACCTGGTTATTCTGTGATTCTGTGAAGAGAGGTATCCCGCAAAATTATTCATATACTAAACTCTTGTATTCAGCAAATAAAAGTGATGTCTAAAAATGAAAGGAGAAATGGGAAAACCAGAAGGACTGAAATATAGACAACTTTTCAGTCAGAAAAAAAACCAACAGTGAAGTATCTAAAATTTATTAGATGACACAAACTTAAATCTTTCCATCTCTATGTAAAAGTCTGTATACATTTTTATAAATCTGACATTTATGAAGTGATAGAACTGGAGGCAGTCTAAGCTAAATTTATTCCTGGAAGGGGATTACATAAAGAAATGAAATATTGGGTTTTTTTTCCTAATAAAGATAAATCTACCATGTGTGTATTTTTTTCTACCGAAGACCTGAGGAAGGGTCATATTGGTTATACAGGATTAGGTTACAAAAATGAATGAACAAGTAAGTTCCTATTACTGGAATGATATAATGTGAGCCACTTTTAAAATCACTCAGCAGTTCTGTGTAACAAAATCGACATAACGTTTACAGCATGACAGAAATTTACCTATTGATGACAAGTCTTTTGGAACAAGAAAAACTAGGATGTGTCTCAAAAGACACTTAAAACAAAACTTTCAAGTCCTTCTGGAAACATAAGCTATATTTGAATTAGAAAGTAAGCTGCAGGAACTTGACGTCTTATGACAAAACAAATAAGGGAAAAATACAAGGTATCACATGAAGAGAGGCTTTTATAACCTTCTGAGCACACAAGTATTTTCATCTGCAAATAGTTCCGTTACCTCAATACATATGGATTACTAACAGTGCTGAGCAAAATAAGATCTCATATAGTTTAAGAACTGCATTTGGATAATGATATTAAGAGGGATGAACTGATCCCCTTATAAAATAGTTGCCTTTTGAATTAGCTGAACATTTGGTGTACTTGTATTTTAGGTAAGACTATACTCTGTAGAATCAAAATTGTCTTCATGTTAAATAACACACATAGACTAGAATGTTCCTTGCTTATCTGTGGATCAGAAAGATATTATGTACATGGGTTACTTGGAAGTAAACATGAGGATTATCATTGTTTCTTTATTCCTTACTAATGCAATACAAGAAGATAGCCAAAATAATTCAGCATACTGTTAAGAATCAGTGCAAGAGGAGTTATAGGACTCAGGACAAATAAGTTTGTCTACATAGCACTGACATACTGACATCCTTGTAGCTCCCTAGGATTATTGTTTAAAACAAACCTGGTGTCTCATATCTCTGTGAAATATAATTTTCCTCTACTACTAACACCATCTTTAAAACATTTTCAATTTGATTTACACTGTAAAAACTCCATGCACAATGCATGGCCATTACACATATATCTAATATTTTTTTTAAAGAACAAAAGTTTTGGGGGGAATTACAAGACTTGTTCAAACATTTTTTTTCCCCAACCGTTTCCTTCTGGATTTTTGGTGTTTTTTTTTTTTTTAATATTAGTGCTATTACTTTTACTGAAATAATTCTTCTTTGGCATTTTAATAAAAACCTTAAAACTGGTGCTTGAATGGTATTTTGTTCCAAGAAGAATATCCTGCAATTCTTTGAAAAAATGTTACAGTTTAAGAAACTTATGGTATATATGCCAATGGTTCATAAAATAGTGCTCTTAAGAAAAATGGGAAACCCACGGAACAAAAATAAGAGCGTCCTCAAGTGAAAAGGAGAAGCAATAAATTAAAACCTTTTTAGAGGTCATTATTTTCATATTTTATTCCCTATTCAGTAAATCAGCAATCCATGGATTTTCACCAGTAAAATACTACTGCTCAGGAAATTGTTCAATATGAATTATAAAGAGAATAGTTTAGCTAATTGAAAGTTTGACTAAGTAACAAGTGACTTAGATGACTAAATCCCAGTTTCAAAATAATTTATCCACTTAGCCTGTCTCATGAAAAATTAATGGAGAAACTTTAAATCACTTTTACAAATATGGCTTGGTTGGGTTTAAATGTACTTATAAGATTTTCTCACCATATTCTGAATTCTTCCACAAGTATTGTCAAAACAAAAGCAGTACTGTCCTTCATTTATTGAATTATCTATATCATATAAAATCTGAAAAACAGTTTTTCTCCATTACAGAGTCACTTATTAATGGTTATATAAAGCTTACTTATCAGGAAAATAGAAAAGTGAAAACAACACTTTGCATTCAGATATAAAAGTATAGTACAATAAAAAATAAATTTATTCCACCTCTTTCCTTCTGGTGGAAGTTTTATTTTGAATATAGTAAACCTTTGTATAGTTTTCATGCTTAATAGTTCCATAATATACGGAGAGCCAAATTTTAGAATAAAAAAAAGATGGGAAATCAGAACTTCTTATAATTACAGACAGCACAGACAACAACTTAAACTGTCCAATAAACCAGAAAATCAGTGAGCAACAATGGTCAAAATTCACCTCAGAATCAACTGTTTGTCTGAGATATTGTAATGCTGGGGGTGAGATTAATCAGTGAATCTGTATCTGCTCTGCTACTCCACTATGAGAAAGAAATTCTAAAAGGAGTCTAAAAATGCAGATGATTCTTTGCATTTCAGATATTTATCTGAGAAGGGACAATCAAAGCTTGGTAAATAGAAAAGTAATTACCTTTGCAAATTTTAAAGAAAGTAAAATATAACTTCTCTTATAAACTTCTATAATCTATAATTAATATTATTTTGCTGCAAATATCTACCCTATAAAATAGAGAAGTGACCCACAAAAAAGATATCTGCTTCCAAAAGCTTGTCTCTTTTTTTGTCTTTTTTTTTGATGATCAAATAAGACGTATTACCTCTCCTTATAAATCTTGCCTCATTTATTTTGAAAGCTCTAGCCTACCTTCTATTTAGAGATTCTGTGCATATCAGGAGATGCCATCAAATAAAGGCTTTATTAAAACATGGAGAGAAGGCCCTTTTAATAAAGCACTGGCCATCAGAATATTCATGGATCAGGCATCCCCAAATATGCAAAATGACTTCAAGAAATATTTGCCTGATTGCAGGAAGATAACTTACAAAGGATTACTGATGTATTTCTGTGTAGTTATTTTAAACTGGCAAGTCAAGTTTTAAAAAACAAGTATGTAGTTCTACTATTACATATAGGTAACTGTAGGACAATGTGCGCGGGTTTAAAGCTTGCACGCGTGTGCTAGAGGCAGCAATTGTATATATATCCAATGAAGAGTACCAATAAAGTGAGTTTTAGGCTCATCAGGTTGTAATAAGTGTTTCACTGGTCTCCCTGCCTGTTTGTATTAGAAAGGAGAATACGGATCTTCCAATTCATTTTTATGCAGTATACAACACTCAAATTTTTGTATAGAGAACCATAACTCATTTACTTTCTTGGATTTAACTGAAAGCTGCAAAATAGTGCCTGGAGCCAGCCTTTTCCTTCTGGAAGAGATCCACTGTTTAGAATGAAATGCTGTGCATGCCTCCTCCAGTTGTGCTTCACATTTCCCGAAAGCTTCACTGTCCTATTTCTCACTCAAAGTATTTCTGAGCTTGTTATTCTTCTGGCAATGTGTGATGTTTCAGTTGGATTGCAGAATTATTTTCAAACAAAAAAACCAGGAAGGCCCCAAACAGGAAAGCTGACTATTCCAGACTTACTATGCAGCAGAAACAGGGGCAGTGAGAGCAAGAATTACTCGAAAACTGTAAGTGCTTATATTTGTGTATGTGTATTTGTAAAATGCATATGCAGCCAAGGAAATTGTCGTGCATACAGAACTGATTGAAAGAAATTGGTTTTCTAAAATTAAAGACTTTTCATTATGACCTTGCTGACTCAGTGTAAGGACTTTCTGAAACATTAATAAGAAGGTTACTTGAAATTCAAATTACATTATGGCAAAGACAAAACCCAGAAAAATAGTATAGAAAGATGAAAAAGACATAAAATTAAGTCAGAGGCAGTAGAAAAACACTATGGACAACCTACAAAAATTTGCAGTGTATGTATTTAATTCACCCAGTAGGAGGAAATTTCTTTGTGTGCGACAATCAGTGAAATCTAGCATTGTTTCTAATTTTTTTGTTCCTTAAAAATATAAAAGGAGTATAAAGAAGATACTTCAACATAGGAACTCTTTCAAAGCGAGAACCAATTCTTGAATTGCAGATCAAACTTAAAAACATGAAGAGTTCAGTCATGTTCAAACTGAACAGGGAAAGCAATCACAGTAGATGCACATTAACATCAAACAATGCAAGATAAAATAAAAACCCCTCATAATGTCTCTCAAAACAGTGACTCTCTCTATGCTTTATATCCTCTATGCCAAGGCCACAAATACAATAAGACTTGTATTCTACCCCTTGATCGTCTCCTGATCATTTAAAAGCTTGTTTGTGAGAACACAAACATCTACAATAGCTGCGTCTTTCCTTAGAACCCGTTTGATTTTCTTTGACCTAAGCTTAAGTTAATGAAGGTCAGCAAGGAATCATCAAAACAAGTTTCTGTGAATACTGGAATGAATTGAAATGAACCATTGCATGGTTTAGCATTTGATAGGAGTGGTTGGACTCGATGATCCGGTAGGTCTCTTCCAACTTGGTCATTCTACAATTCTATGAAGTCCCTTTGTTTCAGGAATGTCCTAGATACAATAAAAGCATTTGTACTACAATTGCATTACACAAGAAAATACATCTTTAACAGATGAAAGGCACTGGCATAAAAGCTGAATTTCTGCCATAGTTCTGAATCTAGAGGAGAGCACAGTAGCACATCATTATTATCTCTCAGTGACTATAGATATCCAGTAAGAAAAACAGCATTCTACATTCTATGTTAGTTTTTAGCTATATTCACTAATACTAATAGAACTAAAACGTGCTGATTAAAATACATGCTTGCAAACCAAGGCATATTCTTCTTTGCCAAACAAGGCTCCAGAAATAAAAAGTACAGTCAGAAATAACTGAATATGCAAATGTACTACTAAATGATATGATTAATTAATATTACTTGTACTAAGTTATTTATTTAAATGTATTTATTTAAAATATTTAACCAGGAAATTACCATCAAGATTAAAAAGAATTACATTTAGCCTACAGCAACAACATGCTAACATTTCCAGTATCTAAAACCTAACTATTTACATCAGGGCTAAAACTAAGCGCAGTGGGTATTAGCAAACAAGGAGCAGTGTGGATGTCACTGAAAAGGAAGCATTTATTACGGATGTTAGGAGGAGACCTTTGTCACGCATGAAGAAAATAAGGCTAAGAGTATAATTCATATGAGACACCCACTGTAAAACTCATTCTGACTTCAGTGAGAGTTCTGGATTTGCCATGTTTTCAATATATAATACTTGCAGTTCTAAGAGCCTGCAGCCAGATGATCAGGAAGTTTCCAGCTTTATTTGTATGTGTCCAAATTTCTTGATGGACCTTTTAAATTAATATCAAAGGATTACAGAGTCCTTCATCACCAGTTATCTACAAATCGTATTCTTTCATTAGGTAATACCTATAAAATGCATTTTTCTCCTCGACTGTGTATGAATTTCACCCTCTCCTTGTCTAAAATTTTCAGTCTGAAAAAATATTATTTCAAAATACGAGATGTATGAAAATAGAATTGAATTTTAGATATTTCTTATTTAAGACTTAACAATTCATTACTGTTTTACAGTTTTATATTTTATAAAGTATGACCACTTCAGTTCCTACATAGTAATTCTAGTTCTCACTTTCAAAGGGAGTTTCAGCATTAGTGAACATAGTTCACAGTTCACAATCACAGTTTAAGAAAGAGATAACTTCTTTAAGTTAATTTGATTGTAAATTCAGGTACACTATGTTCAGTAACTTTTCAACTGCATGTCATGTACTTTGTATACAATAAAACTAAGATTCACACTGTACTTTTGTACTTAATTTCTTTGTCGGCATATACAGAATAATTCCCTTCTCACAGACTGCCTATGTAGAATTTGCAGAATAAGATGGGACTCTTCCTCTCTTGCTTTCCTTTAGAATATCATTTAAAAATAGGAATAAATTTTACTTACTTAAGTTTTACTTAAATTTTACTGCTGAGATCTCTTTTTCATTAAAGAGTCTAACATATTCTAACACACAACTGTATTCCAATAGCGTAAAAATTCCAGATTTCATCTCCTACAACAGGTAACACTAATTATGGGTTAAGAGGCTTTTGCATATGCATTTGATACATCTCTAAGTATAAAACTTAATTATACTGTATAGGAATCTTTGGTATTTATTAATAAAAGCAATACAATTTATAGACATCATTCTGGACATGTTTCAGTCCAGCTTTTAGAAAATTTTACCTGTTTCAGTCTTATAAATTCTGCTTTATCTCAGTGTCACCCAGAAAAATTGAGAGAGCAGTAAGAAATGGAGTAGGGAGCTCGTAAGAACAAATTGGATTTCTAATTTAGAACTAGAATCAAAACCATTATTCAGTGCTGTATTATTTTATTCTTTTGGAGAAGGGCAAAACCTTTCAGCTTCTAAGTTATATATAGTTTTCTACTTCCCCTCCCTACTGACAAATAGATTAGTTGAGGCAATTTCTCTCCATTAAAGGTTTTGCACTTGACACTGTAATGTAGCCACTGTTCAAATTACCCTTTAGGGGAGCACTGTTTAATTCAAGGTAACAGAAGGATTTGCATTTGTCACTTCAGTTGAACATAGTTCTTCTTCCTCCCTTCCTATGTCCCATGTAACTCACCTTATCTGAATCCAGCTGAGTTAAGAAAACAAAACATCGCTATGATTTGTTTCTGCTAGTAAACTAAACTACGCATTTGTGCAACATTTTTACAAGAGGGGAGACCTTATTACTCTCTACAACTACCTGAAGGGAGGTCGTGGAGAGGAGGGAGCTGGCCTCTTCTCCCAAGTGACAGGGGACAGGATGAGAGGGAATGGCCTCAAACTCCACCAGGGGAGATTTAGGCTTGAGATAAGGAAAAAATTCTTCACGGAGAGGGTGGTTAGGCATTGGGACAGTCTGCCCAGGGAGGTGGTGGAGTCACCTTCCCTGGAGGTGTTTAAGGTGAGGGTGGATGAGGTGCTTAGGGGCATGATTCAGAGATTAGTGGGAATGGTTGGACTCGATGATCCGGTGGGTCTCTTCCAACCAGGTTATTCTATGATTCTATTCTATTCCAAGAGCTTCATTAGCAGGAAAAGAAAAAAATAAACACAAGGCATTTATTTTGAGATCTGATTAGGAAGTATCAAATTATATCAGCTGTAATGACAAACTAGGGGACATGAAACGTGCACAGAGCATGAAACAGACATGGACGAGAATCTATAAAATATAAGAAAAAAGTTTGTTTTTCTTAAGAGCTGCCCAAATGCAGATTAGAATCTCTAAAATCCAGACCCACAATATATCATATAACTCACAGTGAGTTTGAAAAGAGTAACTCTTAGAGTGATATATATATATATAAAAGGTTTTATAATAAAAACATAAAGAAGACAGAATTAATTTCATGAATACAGAGATGTATCCTAAAAATACATATATTCTCCATGTAAGTATTAACATCAGAATTTGTATTCTCCCTCATGGCACATTGGATAACCTAACTGTGCCAACCCCAGGCAACTGACCCAGTTGTTTCCCTCTAAAAAAAGATTCTTATTAAGACTTGCCTATGAAAGCATGACTTAGCCTCTGAAGATTAGCTGCCAAAACCTTATTTCTTTGAATTTATTTTTTCTCAATTCTGACTCAGAGTAGGCATTTCGTTTCTGTTTCCTATCAGCCTCAGAAAGCCAAAGTTAAGCTGGCAGCAGCTAGAAAGAGGCAGTTGACCTGGTACTTCTTACTGGGAGCAAATGGTTGATCGATCAAGCTGCAAAATGTAGTTTCACATTAAGATACTCTTTTCAAGGTTTCTTTAAAAACAAACAAATGAAAATAAAACATAGCATACTCTCACTAAAACTACATACCACAAAGTCAAAACATAACAATGATCTTATTGGTATTGAATACTATTATTATGGTTTGATTCATGGAAATTAGCATTTTCCCACAGAAATCTTGTGTTACCGGAGACTTAATAAAGAAGTATAATCCTAGGCCAATGAAATACATATAATAATTGCACAGTAAGTCTGCATATAGAAAACTGTACCTGCTACACAACAGCTAATTTAGCAATCAGGCTACAAATCTAGAATTTGAGATACTTTGGATACACAATAGATTTTCTTTTCTTGTTCAGCAACTAACAGAGGTTCAGATGCTGAATTTATATGGGTAACTAACTCTCAATTACTTCAATACAAATTGGCATTAGCAGGGCTTCATCTTGTTATAACACATTCTCTGTGAATTAAGAATATACTTTTCTTGCTTCCTATGTAAGACATAATTATACATAATAATATATATGAATGAATGACTGCACTTATGAATATAAATAACCTCATCCTTGGAAAGAGAGGTCATTGAAGTCCCTAGGATCAGCAGTATCTCACTACAGACCACGGTATGGCTATGTGAAACATAATTTCTGATAGCCAGTCAGGAGACTTAACTCATCCCTAAAGAACTGACTAAAAGTTTTCTAGTTTCTCTATAAAAAGAGGTGTCCAAAGATGAGATCAGACATTCTTTCCATTTTCCTCAAAAGGCAGTCTGCTATAAGAACATTAATAATGATCTTGTGTACCAGTCTGAAATACTAACCCCAAATACACGCTGTCCACTAGGCTGACTCCTATTTCCTTCTCTGCCAGATGAATATTATTCCGCTTGACACAGGGGCATATGTTCAATAACAATGTCTAACTTTGCATTATATCAAATTTTCGTTAAAATAAATCACTGGATAAATTCACCACATAGTACAATAAGAAGGATTATGTCTTTTGTCTCTCATACAAAACTGATTACTGCCTTGATTTGTAAGAAATAGCAAAGAAAACAAGTTTTGAACATCCTAAAATTACTTGTGTGGGAGCGCAATTATTATAGAGATATCACACATATCCCACACTGCACTGTTGTTTACCAGTCCTATTGTGAGACTAATAAGAACACATAGAAAGTGAATTGCAAAATTTAAAAAAAATGCAAATGCATCAGAATAATTTCATCTGTAAGTCAGAAAGAATACACAAAGTCTAAAACACTTGAATCTTTACTGATACATTCAAGAAACTGGGACATGAACAAGAAAATATCTCAGAAAAAAAGTTGCATACTCAATTATCACAGGGTTTTTTTCTAATTTCACTTAGACGTCAAATGTAAGATATGAAAAGCAGACAGGCTATTAGATGAGTGCTTTCTGTAATATACCTCTTTTTCCCTTTCCTAGCCCTCTTAGTTATTTCATAACTATATCAAGAGTTGCAAAAATACATTTATGAAAATTTAAGTAAAATGAATTTTTCTTTTATAAGATGTTAAAAGGCAAAATTAAATTCTAGTATCAAAGCTGAGTGGCAGTAATTTCTCATAAAACATAGCAATGAGTATCTACAATGAGCATTTAACTACTAATTTATTTTAAAAATCAGAAACCAACAGCAAATTATTAAATTTCAATTAATTTTAAAATTGTACAAAACATTGTTATGTCAGTAAAGCATAAGCAACTTGTGAGGAAGGTTCTGGAACAAACATGTTGCAATATCTCTTTCCAAAATAACAAATTAAACTTGGCCTAGAAGCAAGGCTAATGAGACTTTCTGCTGCAAATTATTAGATAATGTAAAGATTTACTTGCTAGTTAACAAATAGCTTCATTATATTACTAACTCTCATATATTTTGATGAAACAAAAGTTCAAAAAATGTTAGAAATTAAGAAACATAAGAGATACTGAGAGTCTGCTAGAAATTCTTAGGATATGAGAATGTAATTGGTGTTTATGCCAGTCAATTGCTTAGCATAAAATTTCATAACATTCTACCTTCAAAATCCTCTTAGGTGTTTGCTTTCATTTAAAAATTTCTTTGGATCCCCAGGATTTGATAACTGTATGCCTTCATACCAATCTCAGCCTTCATTTTACTAGAGCTGGTAAATTAATTTTTCCTAAATTTTACATCCCATATTCTAACCATTTTAGTAGCTCTTCTTTGCACCTCCTCTAGCTTGAAGTAATTTCTTTTTAAAGCTTGTGATCAGAAGAGTGATGAACTTGACTTCACCCCAGTGTATATATAAATAAAGAAGACATAGTGTCAGTATTATTCTAATACATCGTAATATTTAATGCTGAGTTGGAAAATATTAACTCTGCTTTAGAGGGAAGGCCCAGCAAGGTCAAATGGCAGATTAGACCAAGGGCGTAAGCACAGAAATTATTCAGTACATTACATCACAAATTTTCTGTGCAAGGCCTACTCTTTGGAGTGAGGCCCCGAAGACTGAAATGTGTATATTCCTTTTACAGAACACAAGCAACATCTCAGATTACGAAAACCCCGCAGTATGGTACAGTGGAGGCCTATCCACAGGATCAGCTCTGAGGGCAGCAGGAGCCTCAGACCCTGCCCCCGGGCATCTCTTAGAAAGGCAGGAATCTGCTCAGAAGCTTCTCTAAAGACAGAGCGTAGCTTTGGAGAAAAGAGCTGATGGGACAAATATTCAATAAAAGACAAGGGGAAAGAGCAGTAGTAGCAGTGTAGTTTTGGGGGTTAAAGACTCAGAGGTCTAATTGTGAGCTCTGCAGGTCTAATTTGACCCTGTACCTGAGGAAACCAACATTTAATTCTTTGATACCAACACCTGGATCTCCAAAGTCCCAAGGTACAGCCTAAACACTGAATTCCCATTCTCTTCTGTCGAGAATTTCAATTACAAACTATGGAGAACTCGGTGGGAGTCTTGAGCCAGGAAGGCTGGGTTGTATTCTCACCTATAAATAGGAGACCATCAGAAATAAGTAAGAAATTGAGCTGGTTTTCAAGTGCTTTGAGTCAATGTGGTTCCCTTTAGTCAACAAAACTTTAAATATTTAACACCAACAGAGGAAGAAGCCTTTTTTTCTTACTAGTATAAATGTAAAATGAAAGCTACAGGTGCCTTGGTCATCTGAAATAAGACTTTCATCTTCAAGAAGAAGAGGAAGACAAGAAAGTTCCAGTAAACTAAGAGTGATTACATCTTTCATAAAACAGCACTTTGAAAAGGAAACAATACATTGTGCTTTACACAAAATAGTGGCATATGCAGCCAAAGAAAATTGACCAGTCAAAGGTCAGCTAGATCCTCAATATTAAGAGACATCCATGTTCTTATGGGATAACTGTGATCTTTCAGTACGGAACATTTATTCAGCCTTGGTCCTGAATAGCTTTCAGTTTAATTTATCCCACTGTAAAAATAAAATTGTTATATCAATAGCAATAAACCACAAGTCTTGTAAATGATGACAACCAAAGAGACATCAAGTCATAAATACTTGAAACATCAAAACATTTTAGGAACAATAGAGAAAACAACAACAACAAAAATCGTAAGTCTAGGTTTTTCCCAGACTTGACTGAGAATCTCAAGGCAATAGGCAGCAGACGGTTGATGTTACCGTTTTTGAGCTGATAGTTTTAAGATAACATTTTATTTTTTCCAACTTGCTGCAGTGGGTATTTGTTCCCCATATGTCTCATTAACTTTTTAAGGCCTTCTTTGATTTTTATGCAGGTAGAACAAAGTCCTTGTGTAGAGTACAGGTAGGAGCTGGTAAAGGAGTGCCAATGAAAAAAGTATTGCCATTTAAAGGTGCTGTCCCTTGTACAACAGCATGCATGGAGATCTGCACAAGATATTAAAGAGTTCTTTTCAGCAAGCTGTCCTGCAGACTGCAGCAACTACTTGCAGATTTCACAGACTGCATTTACTGTACATGAATCTGATCACACAATAAAAAAGGCTAAGATCTGTGCTACCTTATTTTAAACAAATTCAGTGAAGTGAAATATTACCATTAAACACTAACAGATAACTCTATGAGTCAATTACAAAAGAAACACTTTCAACAAAATTTACCTTATAAAGATTTCTGGGAAACAAACAAGACCATTTCCAAGCGGCAATCTTCACTATTATTGTATTCTTTTGCTAATTGCTTCTGCTTTGTTTTAAATTGTTTTGTTTTTTTCAATTTCAATTAGTATCTACAGCAAGGTGTGAACTCAAGACAGCTTTGTTATTCTGTTTCTCTGCTCCAACAGGAACATTTCTACATTTTTTTGTGGTGACTGTTACTCAGATAAATTACTGGATTATTTAACTGAAAGCCAGCTGGGAACACCGAGATTCCGTCCTCCAAGCAGACACTATGAACACTGACACTATGAAGTGGTCTAAGTCCACTGCAACTGAAGGAGTTAGGACTAGTTATATCAACAGAGAATCTGTATTTCTGTAAAGCAAAGGAAAAAAATTCCTTCTACACTTAATCTTTATTGATAACCCAGTTATGTGTAGTAAGAGAAACATTCCCTGGGATTTTTTCCTTGAAAAGACCTCTGTGTTTCAAGTAGTAGCTCCTTCTGCTCAAAGACTCTTCTCCTTATACACATTTAGGCTAAAGCCAACAAACTACACTCGGCAAGGTCAATCTCAGAAAATAAATTTAGCTTATCTGTGCATTAATTGTATGGATCAATAGGAGAAGCATATTATAAATCCAAGAAGAAAATAGAAATAAAGATTAAATACCACCAAAATCCATAATGCCTTTAGTTTACAAGCCATTTATCAGTAACTGTGGATGTTATAACCCATGTGTGAAATTATGTGAAGGATATCTTACAACATTGTGTACACAACTTTAAGAAAGTAAAGGAAAAAATAATAAAGTTTCAAGTAGACTTTTAACAAGTTTCTTACTAATTTCCTAAATTATTATCCAGCACAGGCAGTAATATCCCTCCTTTTAATAGAAGAAAAACAGAGCTTTTAGAATGTTCTGGAAGCACCAGCCAAAGAAAATGTCTCTCAATAACATTCTTAAGCACAGTTTGAAATAATAAAGTAGTAAAAGAATCTCATTTCTGAAATCTTTAACAGGTTTCCTCTTCCTCAATTATAGATACAGTTCAGTCTTTCTTGAAGTGAGAACTGAAAAGGCTGCAGCACTAGAAGGTACAGCCAATAGCCAAAATAAAGAATGGGGTCAAAAACTTTAGTGGAAACCTTTTTTAATAGATATTTTTCATAGTAATCCTTAGAAGTCAAGTAATCATCATGTCTTGTGGCATTGAGATGCACATGCAGCATACAATATTTGTTTTAATGTCTGTATTTGCTAGCTAGTCATGCAAAATATATCAGGTGTCAAGAAAGAGAGGATAAATACCAATAAATATTTTGTTCTTTAGCCATTCTTTAGTCTCTTAGTTATGAAATTAATTATCATTGTTTAATCTGAGATGCTTTAGTGATTCATATTTGTAAGCAAGTTAAATGAATTTGAAGATGCAGAAAAATTATTAACAACCTCCTATTTAAAATCATGGCGTACCTGAAAGAAAAATGTTCAACCTTTATAGGCAGTGAGCAGTCTTCAGTGGTAACAGGTAATTTTGATTTTGGTAAAAAATGTCAAAATCTTGTGTTAACAAGAAAATTTTTAGGTGTAATAGTGATGATTAGAGACCACAGCTCATGGTTTATAAAATGTGTTAAACTACGACCTACCACAAACCTTGCAGAAATCTAGAAGCAACCATTTTTGACCAACCTTAGAGTTTCAACACATCAAACCCTTTCAATCCCTACATGAGCAAATATTCCTTTAATCTTACTTTATAAATACAGCAAAGTACAGTACACTGTACTTGAACGTTCTCTCCTAAAAAAATGTTGTTTGATACACTCATTTGTATGTTGGTACCTACTGTCAGATGGTGATGATCTGAGACATTGAGTAGTGGTTTCTGAAATGAGCGTTCAAGAGTAACACCTCGAATGAGTAAACAATCTGTTCTTTCATATCCAGACATTTTATCATGTAAACAAGAAAAAGATACTTTCACCAAAATAATTTGCAGTTCAGATACAGAACACACAACAAACACGTACCAATATGAGATTTTGCTGGGGCAATACAGAATGAGTTCCTCCAGTCAAACTATACTTCTGTTTATCTAGAAACCTTTGGCCTGGAAGTTGAGAAGAAGAGGGAACAATTTTGCTTCTGATAGCATTCTTCCTGTGACCTATGTCTTCTGCTAAGTAATTAAAGCGGCCTTGACAAATATGAGTTAAGCAGTGTTGCCATACCAACATATGTCCTTCTCTTTTCAAATATTCTACTGATACCAGAGACATTGAGCTTGGAATATACTTCCCACTGGTCAAATTACTGTAAGGTTTCTTTTGACCTCGATATTATGTTAAATGCTATGGATTTCACTTTACATGATCAAGGGATCTGAACAGGCTGGAGCGCTGGGCTGAGACCAACGGCAGGAGGTTTAACAAGGCCAAATGCCGGGTCCTGCACTTGGGGCACAACAGCCCTAAGCAGAGGTACAGACTAGGAGAAACCTGGCTGGAAAGCTGCCAGGAGGAGAGGGACCTGGGGGTGTTGGTTGACAGCGACTGAACATGAGCCAGCAGTGGCCCAGGTGGCCAAGAAGGCCAATGGCATCTTGGCTTGTATCAGAAACAGCGTGACCAGCAGGTCCAGGGAGGTTATTCTCCCTCTGTACTCGGCACTGGTGAGACCGCACCTCGAGTACTGTGTTCAGTTCTGGGCCCCTCACCACAAGAAGGATGTTGAGGCTCTGGAGCGAGTCCAGAGAAGAGCAACGAAGCTGGTGAAGGGGCTGGAGAACAGGCCTGATGAGGAACAGCTGAGAGAGCTGGGGGTGTTTAGCCTGGCGAAGAGGAGGCTGAGGGGAGACCTCATTGCTCTCTACAACTACCTGAAGGGAGGTTGTGGAGAGGAGGGAGCTGGGCTCTTCTCCCAAGTGACAGGGGACAGGACGAGAGGGAATGGCCTCAAGCTCCGCCAGGGGAGGTTCAGGCTGCACATTAGGAAAAAATTTTTCACAGAAAGGGTCATCAGGCACTGGCAGAGGCTGCCCAGGGAGGGGGTTGAGTCACCTTCCCTGGAGGGGTTTAAGGGACGGGTGGACGAGGTGCTGAGGGACATGGGTTAGTGTTTGATAGGAATGGTTGGACTCGATGATCCGGTGGGTCTCTTCCAACATGGTTATTCTATGATTCTATGATTCTGTAAGTATAAATATTAATTATAATATTTTTCTGAACCAGAATAGCAGGAAGTAGCAAATTATGTGATCAACATGACTGATATTCAGTAATAAAACAACAATTCATGTTTATGAATATTTCAATGGGAGAAAAAGATCAGTCATTTTTCTGGTCAAAACATCTAAGTACTAAATAAGTGAGGTACCAGGATTTTGTATTCAGATGATCTTTATACAGATGAAAATGAAAAAAAAAATGAAAAGTATGTGACGCTTACAATAGTTACTTTAAATTTCTGGATTAAATCCTGCCAGCATGGCTTTGTAGACAGTGAGTATGGTATTGTTGTTCCTTGTGATATGCCACAAGTTCTGCTTTAGGCTAATAACTCAGACTTAGGGAGTTGTCAGGCTTTTTCTGAACTTGTCAGAGCCTGCAAGGAGACTTGTTTTAGCACAATTCTCTGTGGGAAGAACAACTATGAAAAACATGACTTTAACCCATTTTGTTTTAATTTTTGTTAGCTTTATATTATTGTATGTTTTAATGCCTATTGTCATATATATATTTCTGAAACAAATCTCTAGCAATAACAGTTACTCTGTGCAGACTAAAGTCTCTAGGGCCCTAGAAAAAATGTCACAAACAAGAGAATAGCATGGGACAGAAGTAGTTTGGAAGTACAACCATAGGATGATTCCGGAGATTTCAGTGCTAAAAGCAACTCACTTGTCTCAATGGTCAATGAGCATCAAAAACCTCAACCAGACAAAATCAGTTTTAGGAATAAGGAAGAGGAAAACAACAAGTGTCCAATATATGTAAGGAAAGACTATTTGTAGTAGACTTCAATGTAATGTGATGTGGAATCCCATATCAATGCAGACAATAACAAGATATAGAGCATATTAGTAAGTATATTAAAATGCCCTTGTTCAGAACCTACAGTAACAAGGAAAAATGGAGATGGAGAATTCATACAACATATTCCATAACTTGGATGCAACAGATAACACCAGCAAAGGCTATTGACTATTTAAAAAAAACCCCTTGGATAGGCAGGAACTTCAAATAAATACAAGTTTTATGCAGTCTGTAGTGTACCACAGGCCTAACCCTCATTTCCAGTACTTTCCTGCTTTTTTTTTTTTTCTTTTTTTTAATAAAATATTAACACCGTAGAATTAATTACTGTAGAATTTCAGCAGAAAAGCTTGGATGTGACGTTTTGGAAAAAGATTACTTCTTGCACTTGCATTAGTAGTGCTCTCACCAGAATAACCAACAATAAAAAGATACAGAAAGAATTTGAAGAGTGTTTCTATAGACCAAAAATAGATCTTTCTGGATTAGGTATACACCTATACATGTAAATAAATTAGTCTGATTTTCATGCAGTCTTTAAGGGAAATGCGATTAACATAATATGAAAATAATTCATTTATTCACAAGACAACACAATTATCATACAATCAGCATTCAAGAATCCAAAAAAATCAGCATCTTCATGTTTATATTTAAAAAAAGAAATCCATGTGTCAAAGACAGACGATTCAAATGCAATGAATTTATTACAGAATAAAAGATACGATTGTGAAGATTTGAAATCCAGGTACAAGGAAAGCAACAGAACTGATGATGACTCTAATGTATGCTTTTATTTTTTATTTTTCTTTTTTATTTTTTATAGAAATTGCATTACATAAGCCAAACAAAATTAGATGACAGGTTGCTCTACACACCATGGACCCAGGGGCAGTCTGCTTTCATACAGATTCCTATCCTCAGATAAGAGGTTTTGATCTCTAGTGAGTTCTAAAGAAAGCTTTTCTGCATTGTTGTAGCATAGGAGCTACAGAGCTGAAGCCCTGTTGTTCTGTAGCAATCCTCGCCCATATGTATTATCTGGTTCTATACAAACCTAACTGATGCTACAGACTTTCTGCAACCTACGTGACTAATAAGATTTCTCTTCCCTACCTAACTGCCAGTTTTCACTAAACCTGTAGGAATCTGATGTATTTCAGACTGTAGATACTCTTGTGATATTCATCTGTGCACTAAAATGTAAGAGGTAGTTGCAGAACAACACACACCTACAAATAAAGTGACCAATCAAACCTGATTTCCTTGGAATAATGAGGCTAACATACGTAAACAGTAACAGGTTTGGGCTGCTTTGGCTACATTTGGTAAAAATGAATATGGGTGAAAAACTTTTGGTAAAATTTTCATTCATTTCAGAGGGAAAAAAATGGACAAAGACTATAGAGTCTGTAATGAAATCTCTGAATGAAAATAGACAAATGAGCTACAATATAGTAAGTGCAATCTGCCAACAGAACTCAGCGTAATATTCAGTAAAGAAATCTGGTTCCTAAAGATATTTGATAGCAATGAGTTTCCCAATATGGAGCTGAAGAAGCAGGATTACATTCGTCCTGTAAGTTGGGGGAAAAAAATACAATTGTCATAAATACAAATAATTGTATTAGTCATATTTCTTAGCTCTTGGAAAATATAAAAGTGTACTTAGCTGAAACTGAGTCAATTTGCAACCCATGAGCTGGGTGCAATCCACCAAAGCACTTTACGTGGGCCGTCATCTTTTTTCCTGACGGCCCTTCAGACACAGCCGTGTATTTGCTGACACATGGTTGGGAAGTACCTAAACTATTCACATTTAGGCATTGTCTTATCAGACAATGCAGAAACCACTCTCCCTGTCCCTTCATAAGGCTTAGAGTGACTCCATTATAGGTAACACCTTACTGTGACCATTTACATTTATCATGGGTAGCATTTTGTGTTCAGAACAAACTGACAACTTACATACACACAGAAAACTCTACTGGTTTTAACTGTGATTCTGTGAAAGTATAAATCTCTCACTCCCCTACAGCAGGGATGCAGTTTCAAAGGTGTTTTATACTGAAATAACGGTAGGATGTACTCACATAAACAGCTACAACAATGCAACTAACTTCAGTATGAGGAAGCACTGAGAAACATTGACTTTGTTCTCATTCTGTAGTAATATTACAGAAAATAGTATTTGAAAGGGAAGGAACTGGAGATGAAGAGAGAGATTTAATACAACAATTTTATCATGAAATAAAATGGCACATAAACTGACACAGTAATCCTGAAACCCATTAGAAATAATCACAGCTGAATCTGCAATGGTATGTTTTAAAAGTGTTAATAATATTCTCTGGGAATGAATACTCTAGACAAATATTTCCAGAGTGAATGTCAGAATGTTTAACCATATATTCTCACCAATAAGCTTGTGTTTGTTAATGTAGAAAACATTCAACTAAATTCCTATATATTATAGCTGATATGACTGCTATGAGAAGTATATATTCCTACATATCTCTCAGTATTATTCTATTTCAATAAATAGCTCCATGTAGATATGTTCCATAAAAGTGAAGTTGCCAGAGGAATAAGCACATTAAGCTAAGGAAGTTCAGTTTAGGACAAAGATGTTTGACACATTTTCTTAAAGGCCCTGGGAGGGTTTGATAAGCCTAGTTCATACCTGATGTATTTTTATGATGAGATTGAATCAAAGTGTTCCCGTTTCCATAATGTAAAATATATCCAGTTTCTATAATGTAAAATATCAGCTAAAGTCAATGAGAGAGTCTATTATAATCTCCGTTTTGCTAGACAATACTAAAGTAGTAGTCTACAGGCTAAGGTCTTTCACAACTTCATCGTATAAATAGAGTAAGTAAACGAAAAGGTAAGCTTCAAGCTCCAATAAAAATTGAATTGCATTTCTGAGGCAAACGAAAAAAGAATTTAACAAAAGTTGAAAAATGATGAATATAGATTCTAAAAACCCTCAAAAGACTCCTTTTGTAGAGATAATAAAAAATGTCAATAAAACGCAAAAATACAGAAGAAAGCATTTCCTTCATTATCACCATGCACTGTCCTGAGAAGTATCTATTTGCTGAAACCAATTAGCACCTTAGGAAATAACGCACCTAAATGCTAACCACAGCCAACAGCCAAGAGATGCATTTTTTTCACATATTTTCTTAATCAGTAGTTGTTATGTTTTATGTTTAATACATAAATAACCAATAGATTCCGAGAGTTACCAGTGCATATTTCCTGACAGTCCTGAAAATGTTTTGTTATAGATTAATATCAAGTAATATAAAATGAATAGTTTCATAAATCTGGAAACTCTATAAATACAATTTCACAGAGCTGAGATCTTCAGAACACTTGGAGGACTTTGGAATAAGATGTAAGGGAAGAATCCAGCAAGACTATTAGTGTTTTTTCCTTTGTGAAGCCTGAGAACTATTAGCTTCTTTGACGTACATACTGCTGTTGGAGTTATCAGTAGGAGAAAGCTCTTCTCCTGAGTATATGGGTGCTAAATCTTTCCAGTCAAAATCAAAGCCAGAAGTTCATATAGGAAACTAATTGGCAGAAAATATTCATTACAATCCAAGGGGATGTTAATTATTTTCAGACAAAAACTAGTGCTTACCAAGGTAATTGTCTTCTTTTACTCTTCTCCATCTCTGAATTCTTATAATCTATTTGTAGTTGTGCAATCTAGTTTGAGACCTATTCAACACAACAACATGATACAGGCACGCAAGGATGAGGATTTAAGATTTTTAAAGGAATCCATATGCACTTAATAAGCAGAATGAATACATGTAGAGGTATAGTATTCTAGCATCCTCATCTACCATCATCTTTTGATGCAACTCAAGTGCCCTTACCCTCTCCAAAGCAACCAGTCACATTGCACAGCATGCAGATAGGTAGTGGTTACTCTTCCGTTAGGCAACACAACCAATTTTTGAAAGAATTCCAGAGCCTGGGGTCAGCAGCATTGCAGTTTCTGTCTTTTTTCTAGCTTTGGTTTTTTTCTTATGCTAAAGCTTAATAGGGAATATGTGCTCTGAGCTTAGACATTTCAGAAGAATCTGCAACATAGAAATCTGCACAGATTTCCCTGATATATTTACTAAACATATGCTAGATTTCAATGCACATTTTATTTTTCAAAGCCTTATGGAATGAGACATGGACACAATCAATTTCCATCTGCCATTTCAAACAATTAATTTTCAACATTAGGCAACTAAAATTTAAAATAAAATGTTTGGAAAGTATTAATTGAAGTTGCTGATTTCCTCATAGTCTCTGTTGTTTCCTGTGTACTAAGCTCTCAGAAAAAAAAAATCCCGAAGTTATTTGTAAATGTTTAGCCAGTTTCAGTGATACACTAAGAGGACAAGGAACAGATGCAGAGTTGCGAGGAGAGGACTATCATTACATAGCAATGGAAGCTTAAAATATTTGGTTTTACAACAATAAAATAGAAATCATGATAATTACTTTAGTTTGTCATAGTGTTCTCTAGAAAATAGATTTTTTTGTCTTTGAGTCTGACATTTCTGATAGCAGCTTTCATTACATCTGTGTATTTCTTTGGGACTGACAGGTGTATTGAATACTATTAAAACACTTATTAATCAGTCTGAAATGCCGAACTAATTCCATTTAGTGCAAGATAGATTAAAAAAAGCCTTTTGCAGGCAACTGGGAGACAACTCTGGACGTACATTGCTATCATCCAGCTGAGTCTGACACCAGGGTATTTCAACTGAGTCTCTTGAGAGAAAAAGACCCAGCTGTGCTTCTCATACAGCACTTTCTGCCAGATGATCCAAAAGAGTGGCAATTCCAGAGAGACTGAATGCTCACCTTTTCCTTGACTATGAAGTGTTAAAGTTATACCATGTCTATTCCAGCACAAGGAATATCTTGTTATTGTCATTTGTTCATTATTATTGAGAAACAATTGTATCACGGTACATTAGAGAGTCAGAACATTCCCATAATTTTGTTTTTCTCTCCTTTTCTCTAATTGGGAATTAGAAATGTGTATGAGGGAAATGCAGATAGTTCAACTGACTTCACTGTTGCACTACTGCTGAGCAAAAGACACAGTCTCCATCCTCCCTTCATCTCCCTAGTAAAAGAAAAATTAAAATCCACTGGGCACAAAGAACATAGGTTCCTTATTAATCATGACAAATCCATCTGTTGTCTCAAAAACAGGTGAGCTTGAGGCCATATTTTTCAAAAGTTGGACCTATTTGAAATTTATATTGCACAGCTAAACAAAAGGGGCAAAAAATATTTGCACATAACCAAACAAGGAAAAAATCCTCATCATGTGTGAGAAAAGAAAACAGAGATTAGATTCATAAAACTGGTACTGATGACATGTTTTTTTTCTGTCAGCTTAATCCTTAGAGCTGTTTCCCAGACAGTGAGAGACTCAGTCTCAATGCAGACCTCTTTCTGCACAAATCTGAGCTCACATTTACTATTTCTGGAGAAAGTGCCCTAGGTGGACTATTGAGGCATGCTTTTCTTATTATCTTATATAGAGTTATTCTACCCTGCATAAATCTTTAAGACTTAGAGAAGAGACTGATAACTTCACATCCCATTTTCCCAGGTGAATGTTCCACCTACCAAGTTAGTGACTTATTCCTTTCTGGCTCAGAGTTTATATAAATATTTTATATGAATATATTTGCTGGTTCCAGCTACAAAAAATCAGAAAAATCCATTTGAAATTACTTACAATTTCTTTATCTGGATAATGGAATATACATACAAATATCCACTCTCCACCTGGTTCAGAGTGGGGATTTAGACAAGGATTTTGACAGGCAATGTCTCTCTTGCCTCCTGAGAACTGAACTTTGGTCTCTCACATCTTGGGTGAGAGCTATTACTACTGATCTTCCAGGGGAAGGTAAAGAATAACTTTTTTTCTAGTAATGCTGTGTCTCTAAACCCAAAAGTAGCTTTCAGAAAGCTACTTTTGTGAACAATTTCTGAAATTGTTCAGTGATTTGGCCTATAGAGTTTTGAGACAGTAGAAAAATATACTCAGATTTGTAAAGTTTCTCCTCAGTTCTAGGGAAAAAAAGAAAAAGATCTTTGAGTTTGTTTCTCAATCTAAAGCATCACACTTTATCATAAGGTAGAGTACTGAGAAACTTCTTGTTTCCTTGTATTTTATTTCTTTCTGGCTCTTCCTTTTCTTGGTTTTTATTTGCCTAGAATTTCTTCTAGGGGCCAAAATTACAAGCTTCTATGTGTGCATTTAGAGGTAACAACAAATGCAGCACTCTATAAATCAACTGAAAGCAACAGGATTAGTAAGTAAAAAAATTTGCTACTTTATAAGCATTATTTATCTATCAATATAGGCACCTCGTGCCATATTAGATACCCTGTTGTATCTCAGTCACAGGAACAGGTCTGGAAGAAATGAAATAAGAAACCATGCTTTTTTAGAGCAGTAGGTGAAGGCCAGTACATAGCTGTATTCAGGTACCTGCTTTGTTCCTTTTCATTCCTTATACCTCAGCCTTGACACCAAAGAATTTGCATAAGAAAATAACCACTGGAAAAATAACCCAGCAATATCTAATAAAGGGCAAGATAAAACCAGACAGTTAAGCACCAAATTTCCAGCAGAGTCCAAGTTACTAAATCATGTTCCAGAAGAACAAGAAAAATAAATATCTGCATGTACAACTTGAAAACGCATGTATTAAAGTAGCACTGTTAGTGTGCGTACATGTATTTATATAAATATATGATAGTGGGCATATTTCTCATACCCTAAGTTTATATGTTGATTAAATGAGTAGACTCGCATTCTATTTTGACATCACGTAGTAAGACACTGTCTTTCCTTCACTGGCTTTAGGAACCATATGTTTTCATTTACAGTGCAATGCAAATCTGTAAGTTCCACATGCACTATGTTTGTAAATATGAGTTTACGTTTGGAGAACATACCCGTAAAGTTTAAATCCACATATCGGAAGCCTAGAATTTCATTATTTAGAACAGAACCGTAGTAGTTATAATCACCGAGAAAGGTCTGGCCCTAGTATTGACAGGTAGCTGTGTGAAAGATGTAGAAAGCTTTACCATGCATGTGGCTAGGAGGATGGTGTGTCACAGAGATCTCAATAGCTGCATCTCTAGGCCATCCTATTGGAATTGAGAAAGACTTTTGATTGTACCAAAAAAGACCTTTCCTAAGAGCTTTTTTTTTTTTTTTTCCTCCTGTCAATTCCCTTCAGATCAATATGAAGTTAAGGTATAACATATGCTGCATGCATCATATGTTTGCCTGCATACCCATGCATATTGTCGCTTTGTGTTATTCTAGGAGTCTCTTGAGCACATGGGAAGTAGAGTTTCAGTGGGTTGGAAATTTATGCTTCAGTAAATGCATTGTCAATTTGGTAACCATCTGTAAATTACAGAATTTTATTTCATGCTGTGGCAATGAATAAGGTAGATTTTAGTTTTCAGAACAGACCGAATAATGCCCTGGAAGCCCTGTATTTGATGGGGTTTATAAATCCCAAGTATTAATTCATAATGAAGACAAGCCTTCCATGAATTCTCTTAAGTTAGGTGAGTACATCTCAACACAGTTCCTACACCAGAAATATTAACACTAACAGAAAACAAACCCACGAACACCATGGTGAAGTAGTTAATTGTCCTCACATTGCACTCTGGAGAAAATCAAATTTTCAGTGCTGGTCAGTTAGTAGGCAGAGACACATTCTGTCTGAATCTTTTCCTCTGAATGCAGATAAAATGTGCATATATGCATGAAAACTAGACGAAAATTCAGTCATAGAGATCTTCAGCTTTCAAAGAAAAACTTTGAAAGAGCAATTAGGGATAAGCGAAACCAGTATTTTTTTTTGCTTGAAAAAGCATTTCCAGTGCTTATTAATAGGTTTTCTAGTCAAACATATCCCTGAGTAGCCACTGTTCTTGATGGTTTACTGAAAACATTAAAACCTAGGCAAGTACAACCACCTTAGTCAGAGACAATTTAAGATCTGAATGGTTTGCCACCATTTTCTTTATGAACAACAACAGCCTTCCTCATTGTCTTACTAAAATAGGATTTAGAAGTAAACAAAAAGATCCAGTTCACATAATCCTCTCCGAAAACAACTCCACAACAGTTTTCTTCCTTCCTGTTCACTATAATCTGTGATGAGGAGATTGTGCAATATTAATGACTTGCATTCTTTATTCGCCTGTCTAGCAGATACATTCATCCTCTTAATAAATTATTTTTCCAGAGGGAAACCCATGTTATTTTCTGTGTCTTTCCTCTAACACAACAAAGGAGGGGAAGCACAGAAGAACACAGTACTTTCCTTACCTGCATTTGCATAACCTGGGAATATGTTTTCTATTAAATCATTTCTGTTACCTTTGTTATTTGCTCTCTTATAGGCAGGATTTGAATACTAGCATTGGAGAAGGATGCTAATAAATTCCCAGAGGATTAAAATAAAACTACAGTAAACAGTTACATTTCAGTCACCCAGCTTACATCTGCATGTAGAAAGATGACCTGCATTAATATAGCTTCCCTCTCACTTCACAGGTCACTATATTGATATTAGAGGGTTTGTAACACTTTAATGGCATTGTTAAAATGACACAATACAAAGCTGAAGAGATACTGGAAGCACCGAGGAAAGAGCTCATGATGGAATTTAACAACAGTTTGTCTTTCAGCATTTACAGTGAGCAGAAACGTTTTAGATTGTTTAATTTCGCACTTCATCAGCTTGCTGTTCACATATATATATTTATCTATATCTATATACTCAAAATGTATACAATGACTGCTTATTTGTGCATTTTAAAAATTGCAGCTGGTAAGAGTTGAAAAAAAAAGTTGGACAATAACAATAAAACCAGCAAGGGGTCAAGAGAGGGAGGTGAGTCCCTTTCTCAAGACTTCTTCGCTACTGAGATACCTAAATCCAGCTGCTGAAGTTCTACGCTTCCATTTGTTGATCTGGAAAAAAGGATATTACTTATCTTGTGTGGGTATTCTGACAGCTAAATATGTTTTGAACAAACCATTTAAAACTGTTTAAAGTTATTTAATGAAATAAAACATTCTACTACGAAATTAAACTTTAAAGTATATATTACTCCTCAAAATCTGTTTTTTTTTCCTTGAGAGGATTTGGGGGGAGTTTAGATTTCATAGCATTGCATATGTTAGAAAAAGATGCTACTGTTGTAGTCAGAATGTTCCTATTAATCTTCGTGTCATAACCATAGGCACAGAAAAATAAACCACTCAAAGAACTGAAGGGGAATGGAACTCTCTCAGGGGATGGTATTTATGTTGTAAACTGTTTAGCTAAGATTGAAACTGTATCTGGATTGGCGGCATGTTGCTCAAATTTATAGCATTTATATATTTCTAAACTGTACAATTGCTTCTAGGTATTTTGAAGAATACTGCTTAGAAATGTGGAAATTTTAACTGTTATTTTCTGCATCGGGACAATATTATAAATCACATCGCTCTACAGAAGGAATCTTGTGAAAATTTGTCTTATCTTCTGCTGTATACAGAGCATTTTAAAATGTTTTCTTCAAACATAGTTATTTTAATGAAATTGGCATAAGAGTTTCTTAATTAGGCAATGCTCATTAGGGTTTTTTTGAACTTTAAAATGCTTAGGCTCAGCACCCTTGACTTCAGTCAGGAATTCAGGCTGTCTGACTGTTATTACCAGGAAATACATTCTCCACAAAGAAGTCTTGTGTAATCTCCCTCCACACTATTCAATTTTACTCAGAATATTCAATCAGAATGGCATTAGGCTCAAGTAGAGCTACCTAGCCTAGTAAATATGATTTTTGCTAATATTAGTAAGTGGCAGAGGGCTTTGACCTGGCAGTGCAGGACCTCAGGACTTACCTAAGCTTTCCTTGGCCTGAACTCCCTTAACCTTGTTTTAAAAACTGCTTCATGGTCAAGTGGCTATTGTAGAACCTGCTCTATCTTAAGCATTGTAATGTCACATAAGATAGAGACCTGAAAATTATTGAATACCACACATTCAAAGTCTAAAATTCTGATTTTGATGCAAACTTAGTTATGTAAATGTTCACCTTTCCCACAGAACTCTCTTATTCACCTAAAGGACAATTATTCATTGTTTCTACTAGGCAACAGATCAAATGTGTGGCCTTGACATCCTTTAATTCACACTCTGTAAAATCTATACACTCTATATCAGATTCAAAATTATTAACATTTCCTCATAGTGATGTTTTATGAGCATCCATACGGTTTTTAATATTTTTTTCAATAGAACACTGTTAAGGACAAAAGGGCTTTTAGCCACATTTTCCATCTGGGTGTAGCAACCAAATCATACAAAGTTCAGTTCTCTTCAGTTCCCAACTGAAAAAACCCATTGAAACAAAAAGGCTGCTCTGTGCAGAAGGTATGGATCTGAAATTGTTCAAATTAAACAAACACTTGACTTTAAAGACATCCTAATTTTTGTCAGTATAAATAGGGATCATTTAACTAGGCCAAGTGTGCAATATTAACAAGTGCGTGAACATTTGCAGAAGAAAATTTGACTGTGGCATAAAATCTAGATAGATTTTTACATGCTAACAAGAAGTCTGTTCCCTGGATTTTATATCAAGGCTAGCTTAATATTATTGAACTACATTTCTGAATGGAAAATCTCATAAACAGTGGGAAATGGTGTTTTCTCTAATTTATCCCTTATCAGCTGCTGCTGACTTTAGTACGACCTTCCATTCCTTAAGGACTTTTCAAATTTGTCTCACCAGAAATTACCACATATATGCCAAAAGAAAGGCAAAACTGATAAACAGGTTAATAGAGCAAAAAATTCTTGTAATTATCAGTTCGTGTACAATCCAGAAATACCAGTGAACTATTATAAGCAACAGTAGAAATCTTAATTGAGTACTATACTAATAATGAACATTAAAGTTGCTACTTATCAAATAATTAACAGTGACATGTAAACTACATCTTTATAACTACTGAAAGGGAAGAAGATAAAGTGCATGCATCTTCCTACATTTACAATAAATTTTAGAGCTAAGCTTATAGTATTGTACACATCAAAGAACTTCCAACAGTACATTTTAAATGTGCTATCATTCTATCCCATATAGTTTTGACTCTCAGAAAAATATGTTCTGAGTTTCATTCACTGTAAAGGTAACATTGTTGTAACAGCAGAGAGTAAAATCAAAGGCACTGAACAGTACGTTCTTATAGTAGGAATTAGCATATCTTACTTGCATTGGCAGCAGTACCGACTTCTAAATTATTCAACATCTACGATCAACATGCCAAGTTTCAGTGGAAATTTCTGTGCTTTTGTAAGTAAATTCCTACCTCACCCAACCACATTTGTTAAGTGTGATGTGCAGCTGACTAGGGTTTTTCAAAAACGTATCTTTCCAGCTTGCTCAGTATCCTGTCCTCTTGCTTTCTTAAGAAAAAATTTGGCATCTTGCATTTGTAATTCATATAATAAATTCTGCAGTCTTCATATTTTCCATCTATCTTATAACCATATTCTGCCTTTAGTCTTTGGCTTTGATGAAACTATGAGAATCTACAAGCAAACCTGTAAGGACTATCGATTTATTATTTTAATAAAAGTTATCCTGATCCACAAGGCTCAGACGTTTAATTAAAGTCAATGGAAATAACACAGTAAGAAATCATAGTAAAATTTAATATTATATCAGCCTAAAGACTTTCAAGAGAAATCAGAGGGGGCTGATAAAAAACCTGATTGATGGTGAAGCATATGATATTTCAAGTAGACAGGATGCCAAGCAATATTGTCCAAGCTCAAATAAAGGCAGGATACATAGGTGTTAGGTAACTCATTTACATGCAGAATTGCTGACAGTATAACTGGAATGGCCAAAATACTTGAGAAATCAAATCCTGGCATAAATGATGTAAAGTCTAGAGATACAGTTCACACTATTCCTCACTCCAATTCTCATTTTTGCATACATAGGCACCGTAGAACCAACCAATGCAAAGTACCTCGCTCAGGACTGAGCGCCAGTGTAGATGGAACACCATGAAGTTATTGCAGACTCCAGTTCTCACCCATGAGTCTGAATACATGGCTGCATGGGTAAGGTGCACTGAACTTTTCACCCTTCCACAACATTGACAACAGTGGCTAAGTAACTAGCCCACACAGTCTCACTCTTCATCCCTCAAACCTTTCACTCGATGTTTTCCATTGAGCACTTGCAAAAGACATTCTCATGATCTCGATTGGCTTGTCAAGTCTTCAGGTTTTTATTTCTCACTTTTGATGACTAATCTTTGCTATCATATTGAGAGCAGTGCAGGAAGCGACTGAAGTACTGACAATCTTTCCTATTTTGAGGCACTCAAGAAATAAGTTTTTTCTGTCTACAAGTTAATTCTGTTTTATCCTTTGCCACTCTCTCCAGCATAGTTTCTCAGATGAGAAGTAAACACTTCTGTATTCTAGCAATTTTCTGGCAAAATTGTTCAAATTACTTTCTTATTGGGTTTAACTACCAGATTGTAATTAATCTGGTAATGCTAATGTTCTAAAAGTTTTTGTTAAAAAGGTTGCCATTGAGTAAAAAAGAAATAAATTAAAACCAACTCCTCAGACTATGACATACATATAGCTAAACTAAGCAACAAAATGTTCACATACCCCTAATTAAATAAAAACTTTGATTTCCAGGAAGAAAATATAGAAATAAGACTTGTTGAGGGAAAACAGAAAATTACAATTCGGAAAGCAGAATCATTTAAACTATCTCATCTACAGATTAAGGAAATTTATTCTGCTCCTCTCCTGCTTAAGGCCACAATTCAAATCCTAAAACTGTAGTCACTCATTCACTTTGTGAAATACTGTAGTATGGTGAACACACTAAACCCAGAATATTAAAAAGGCCAAAATAATATTGAATTCAGGGCTTTGCAAAATTAAAGAACAGTCTTTCAAAGCACTGACTGGCCTCAGCTCACAGAGAAAACTAGAAGAATTAAAGATACATGGTGCTTTTGCACTTGGAAGGATTGCGCTCAAGGGGAATTCTGATATTACACGCTTGTAAAAAAATTTAGTAAAAAGAGAAACGGCTAAATATTAATTCATATCAGTGAAGATTACAAAAGCAACACGAAAGAGAGACTGCTGTGAGAAATATCAATCCTCTTTCTGTGAAAATTATTGTAAGGAAAAATAGAATAGCATTAAATTAGAAGTACTGTGATTCCTACGTTTCATTCAGAATCATTTAGTCTGTTTAATAGGATTCCTGTACGATCACTTGAAGAAAATACAAAGCCCATCTATCTACACAGAAGTGTTTTTTTTCAATTTATTTAATAAACACTTCTCTAACACACACAGACATGCAAACACAAGCATGCGTGCATTCCTTAGCTTGGCACAAGTTATTAAGGAGTTTTCAAGACTTGACTTATTGCAGTTCGTTGAGCCAAAAGCACCATACCAGGCTAGCCTTATAAGTTTTCGTTAAATGTATTTTCAGAAAAACAGTATAGGCTTCTTTAGCCAAAATTTCTGAAAAATTAAAACATTGAACCTAACACGTTTATTTTATTATAGTGTATTTGTTATTTATAGGCTCTGTTTCAAAGATGACAGCTCCCTGCAACTTTTTAGCTATTCAAGTTTTTGTCATGTTCACATGCATCCACTTTTTTTTTGCTTCTAAACCATATAAGAAAAGGCAGAATAATATAAGAGTTGAATAGAGGCCATTAACTTTCATCAAAATGAATACTTAGCAAAAAAGTCATCAGCGAAAGCTGTTGGTAACAGCATTTAACATTTAACAGTTAATCATTAGTGTTCCAGTAAAAACTGAGAATGATTTGTGAATGACTCGCAAGTAGAAACAAAATAACACCATCCAACCATTAGGTTGCATAATTCAAGTAATTTTCTAAGACATCTGCTTTATACTCATTATACTACTAGAAAAAATGCTCAGGCTTGGTGTTACATCTTAGTATTCAAAGTCTATAGGCTTCTTCAATAGAAGATGCCAAGGCAGAAACCTTTGAATTCTTTAAAAGAAGAATAGCTACACAGAAAATAGATATCAGCTGGGTGAGATGAAAAAAAACAAACACCCGAAATTTAAAAAGGTTTTGCTGTTTCAAAGAGCTGTAAGAAAATTTGTTGGGTCACTAAATCCCTCTGTTTAGAAGGCTCTTGAAAGGCCAGGAGAACTGGTATGAAAATAGTGTAGCGGTAAGAACTCGGTTCATTCACATGAAAGATTTTTCTATTTCAAATATTATGGCCAGAATCAAGTAATTAATATGCCCAATTACATGTTCTTACTAAGGAAGAGTTAAATTTTATTAGGTATATGTTTCACTCATCTACTGCTTTTAAATCACTGTAGAGCTAGTACACATAACAAAGACTTCAGGCTGTTTCCAAGGTGATAAATCAAGTAGTATTACATATGGCAATAAGTTCATATTGCAGTTTTTTAAGCCTTAAAATCTTCTTTGCTAAAGGATCTGCAAACCCTTTCCCCTCAAGTCTCCCCCCCCCCCCCTTTTTTTTTTAAATGAAGGATTATCCAGGCTAAGGAAATGTGGGAAGGTATTTGTAGTGGCAAGACTACCAAAGACACCTAAATGCAAAGAAAAACTTTCAGAAAACACTATCTACTGTCATGAAATGCTAAAACATCACAAAATTAGAGCAGGCCCCTGTCTTGGGGTAGAAAGCTGGTCTTTTGTGGTCAGGCAGAAGGTAACATCAAATTTCAATGCTAGCCTAGTTTTCCTCAAAAGACAGCGCCTGGCACTTTCACTGTTTTTATTGACATCTTTGCAAAGGTTAAGATTAGAATAACCAACAATTGTACAAATTTTGTATTGTTATCTTGGAATACAGAGGTTGCATTCATAATTTATTTTATCAGGAGCAGTTAATGGAGAGCAGTACAACATATCAGGCCTTAAACCCACACACGACTGTTTTGTGTGATGATGCATATACCTCACACGACCTTTATGCCCTATACAAAAAACGCACAGGTCCCCAGAAATCAGACTTCAGCCTGTCTGTTGTAAGAAGTCCTTGCATTGCAAGTACATTTGACCTCACTGAAAATTATAAGGATCTCGTGACCCATCCCACCACCTTGGCTAGGTCCCTTTGAGCAGCAGAACTGCTGTCAAGCAGGCAGAGGGTCATAGACTCCTGACAAGAAGGGATAGACCCTCAGGCACAGGTATGATGCCAACATGCTCGGTATTTTCCACTGTTCAGTGAAACCTGTTCTCCTTTCCAGAGTTTTTCCTTGCTTTAAGGAACTTATCATAGCGTGATAGGGCCTCCAGGCCATCTTTGTGTAGAACTACACAACTATGGGCAGCAGCTGGACTGAATCATAAAAGAGAAAAAACATCCAGGATCCCAAATGGTGGAAATCACTCTCTCAGGTTTCCAGAGTTACCAGACGACGTAAGGTTTGTAATCACTACTGCATGAAAGGTGTGACCTCAGTATGCACTACCTCAAAGTTACACCTATTTATCCACTGTTGGGGATCTATCTAGCTCTTTTCAGAAAGGATTCCTCCTCTGCTTTCAAATGATCCAGTTTCAAAATCTGACAAGTTCTTCCACAGGAAACAAGAGCTACAATTTCTCTCATTATATAATATTGCAGCTTAATAATATGGAGCTTTTATATTTCATAAAATAATGCCATGCTCATCTAACGTATGTTAAAGAAAGAGATCATAATCCGAAAAATCAAAACATCATTGATTCTTGTTCCAGAATTATAAATTGAAAATACGGTCTTAAGATTAATTTTCCCATGTTTTTCTTCCTAAAACAATAAAGGACTAATTTTGTGAGTTTGGTCATGACAGACCAACACATTAAGCAGATAGAATGAAAAGCTGATATCATAAATTATTTTATCTTTTTTGTTTTTTTAACTGAAAAGCCTTAGATACTTTCTATACTGCCTTAATTTTTTTTTTTGATTGCTTATGTCCTAAATAAATGTTTTTATGAGCACAAAGTGCTGTTTTTAGTGGAGGTCTGGCAGGGTCTGCACAAGAACATTAAGCAGGGTTGTGACCCAAGAGACTAAGGCTTTGATCCAGTAATGAGATCATCAGATCTACTCCCAGCAGTGTTGCAGATGCACTGCACAATAAAACAGAACTAACTACAGCATCAAGAAATGCAGATCTAGAACAACCATATACACAAAGTGATTTAAGGAACAAAAGGCTAAAGAAACAAAGGCTGAAATATGACTTTCACTCCAAGGACTGAATGATTATTGCAAATTCAAAACCACAAACTGCATTAGTAATTTGCTTTACAAATATGATTTTAATATCTGTGCAGTGCAAAACACAGATTAAAGGCAAAAATGTAGTTTTAAAGTCCTGGAAGATTAGATTGGATATAATGACCTATGAAATACCTTATTTAACTATATAATGAAGGAAATATATGTGTAGTGTTTAATAGACAGAACATACCAGTGTCACTTTTAATTAGAAAGTTAGCAGGCAGTAGATAAACGCTGCTACACTTAGTATTTCCACACTAGGGAGATTTTTCAGGGCTATAAACTGTTTTAAGGAAAGAGAAAGTACTGTTATTACGACAAATTTTTACATTGTAAACATGAGAATTGTATTCTATATAGAACAATGTATTAGAGACAGTATTTTTAGACAGTAAGCTGTTGATGATCAGTTATTGGAACTGTGATTATCATGAGCTACATCCTATTTAAGGGAGACTCCTCACCCATGTCAACTCATCAATTATCACTTAATAAGAAGAGTTACTCCTGTTTAAATGTTCAACACAGACAGACATAAACTCAGACATTAGCATAATTAAGTCAAATATCTCAATTAAGGGTACAAGTCAATAACTGCTATGAGCCTCATCCTACAATTAGCCAGTCCTCTACAGGGGAGATACAGACAATATATTCAAAAGGAAGGGTGTGGTGTTTAAAAAAAATTTGATTTAGAACATGCAGGTGAAACAGAATAATTCAGGTTGCTTTAGATTTTGAAGCTGAGATCTCGTTACTGTTATTTGCCATCTGCTAACTAGCAGTTCTACTTTTGATTTTGTCTGGAAACTACAAAGCAGGAAGATTTCAGTGCTCAATTGCTCAAAAGTGTTTCCATTACACTGTATACTTTACTGTGCAACAGGCAACCCATGTCAGTTAGTCTTACATTTTGCTTGTGTGCATTTCTATCACCTGCTTTATCTTTAGCTCAGACTTTTAAAGCTACTTTAATTAGCGTAAATTAAGGAAGATTCATCTGTTCTTAATTTTATACCTACCTGCATCACAGGTCATCAAATACCATTTATTCAGGCTTTTTTAAAGAGCTGTAATTTATGTTTTATGTTGTCTGGACTCAAAAGACTTGACGTGTAACAGTTTTGATAGACTGGATACTAGTTAGATGCAAAGTATTACTGTGTGAAATACAAGCAGCTAACGAAGATTGCCTCCATTTTTGGATGAAAGAACTAAAGAAAGTTACATACAGCCACTCTAGGAACATTAAAATTGGCATGTCCATGTTGCTTTGCCCAGTAAAAGATTTCTCACCAAGCACAGGGAAAATTGATAGAATGTGAAATCCAGCATAGCCCCAACCCAGTCATAATACTAGCTGGAACACAGTTAACTCTCCAGCACCCAGACTGAAACTAAGCAGCACCAGCCCTTGAAATCCAGGCTACTTAACAAACAGAAAGATATTTAGTTAACAAATGCTTCTTTTCCTGATTTTTCACACATGCTGCAACCACAGTCTTGAGCAAACAGACATGAGCTACCGCCACAAAAATTATGAAGGGGGCAATGGTTTATACTCATGCCAGTCATCAGCTCTCTAGAGTCCAGCAGTGGACTTGGTTAATTCAGCAATAAACAAAGTTTTTTTTCAGCAACACCCAGGTGACCACTTTTAAACCAAAAATAAAGAGCTTGTAATCCTGCTAGCACTGGCATTCATTCTAGATCTCTGAACATAGCAATAAATTAACATTAAAATCTTTATTACAAATTGCTATAGCAGACACTTGAAGCTATAATCATCTGAAAATAATGGTGTATGACAGTAATTTCTTGTTTGCTCAGTAGCTATGAGATCAGACCACTTTTGCCTGGCATATGTAGGACCTGGATTCAATTCTTCCTCTCATAAGATTTGAACTTGGAAATTCTCCCTCCCAGGAAAACTCTCATATCACCATGTTTTAGTCTATTCTTTGCTGAATGCTCCCAGTCTATCAAATGGATGCTTTATATAAAATGCTTTCACTAGAGCAGGAGCTAGAAGATCCTGGAAATCTTTTCTCCACTGTGATTCTCTTAGTTATCAGGCCACCACATCATTTTTTCATTTTGTCTTTTTAAGAGATTTGTACAAAAACTGAACAGCTTAGCTGAAGGCACTGACACACATGTTTCATTATACATATGTACAGGAAAAATCCTTTCCCAAACTTTACTCCTAATTCAGAAGAATGAGTTGAAAACTATGAAGACAAATATAAAATATCCACCAAAGTGCTCATGCTTTCCAGCACCTATAATTGGACTTTGACTTCAGCTTTGATGTTTAAATTATATACATGTCTAGACTTCAGCGAAGTCTAAATCTTTTACCAAGATAACCAATGCCCGAGTTTTGATCTATAGCATCTGTAAAAACAATTTTTTTTTATTTCTTGGAAAGTAAATGATTTTACATTAATTCAGATGTGCAGTAATTCTAAAAGCACAGACTATTATTTTTAAATAAATACTTCGGCTTCCTTGCTGATAAGATAATTCTACCCTTGCAGAATGTCTACAGCTAATCATGTACTTTCTCTGCACTGATATTATACTGAGAAATTTACTTTCCATCTGGCTTTCTAGAATTTTTATCAGGTCTTTTAATGAGGTTCAAACCATTGATTTCCATTGTTCCCCAGCTTCTATCTTTTTCAGTACTGTTAAGAGTGAATGCATTCCCAGCGCGCTGCAGTGTTCTCAAGTGGAACCTGAAAAGAATAGGATTTTCCCACAGGTTTTCACACCTTACATCCCCTAGCAGAAAGTCCTGTCACGCTTGCCTAGTAGTGCGAATAATTCAATTTTTGTTTTATTAAGATATGAAGATGACCACTGTATTAAAAAAAAAAAAATAATCAAACAACCTTAAAAACTTCAAATGAAAAATGGGCCCAAGGCTTAAAAATCAGAGACCTCTACAGGAAGATTGGAAGGATAGGTTGTTATAATAACTTGAACATATTTTAATCAAAGTGGTTGTGAACCACCAAAATAATTTCCTGTAATTCTACATCAGTTTGCTTTTTCTATTCTCTTGCAATGCTAAAAACATTCATATGGCATTTCAAGAATAAAAGAAGTTTATGACATCCAAATATTACTGTATACTTCAGATACGAATACTGTAAATTAAAGCTTTCAGAGCAGAAGCCCCTGCAAGACTATTTTCTTTAAACCTTGCACAAAACAATAATTAAACTATACAGTAATTTTAGTAGCGTTAATCTATAATGAAGACATTGTCCTTCATAAGAAAAGTCTTTAGGAATTTGCTTTCATAAGAAAAATTGAAGACAAGTAAATAAATGAAGACTATCTTTAATTTTAAAAATTAAAAGATTTTTTTTCTTAAGTAGGCCTGTTCTTACAGTGCCAAGTCTGCTTGATAACCCAGTGTATTTCCTTCCATGAAACAGTACAAAATCATTGACTCATATTCCATTTGTGATCCAAAATATTCCCCAATAATGGATATATCACTTAATATATCCAGTATAACTCCTGCTGCACAACTCTTCTCGATGCTGTACTCATGCCGTTGGTCATTACTGTCTATGTATTAGGCCTTTCTAAGCTCTTTATTCTTTCAGACATTTACCTCTAATTTATCAAGAATTAAATATTGCCTTCTATCCTGATTGCAAACCTTCTCAGATTACTCTTGTCTGAAATCTGGCAAGCACGTTATCTTTTTCCTGATCCTGATCAATAATGAACAAGTTTAGTAGAAAAGGATCCCAGGTTTGTTTCTTAAGGAAACTTGCTTGATACAATAGACCAAATGAAAGTGAGACATAGGTAAGTGCTTTTTGAGTGCTCTTTCTAACCATTTACACGTTAACCTTGGGTTAATTTCCCTGGCCTACTCAGGAGAATGTTATAGAAGTCTGAAAAGATTTTTTTTTAAAAGCAAGACATGCACCTAGGGCTTTTCTGCCAAAGGCTTGTTATCCTGCCGTAGAGGCAAATTAGATTGGCTGTATAAGATTTGTTCTTGACAAATCCATGCTGACGGTTTCTTGTTATCCTGTAGTTGCTCACAAGTAGTGTGTTTGTTTTACTGCTTTTCCTGAAATTGAAATTAACCTGCCTCATCTGTAATTCTCCCGCTCTCCTATGTTTTTCAAAAAATCGTGGATGCCACCTTGGGTCTTCCACATCCTTACGTATCCTCTGACATCTCTAAGATTTTTGTTAATGGCTCTGAGATTAATTCAGCCTGTTGGATAAATTTCATGTGGTCCAACTAACCTGAAAACAAATAACCCACCTATTTTATGTTCTTCGTCACTGTAGTCTACTTTACCTTTTTGGCATTAAAATTAATTGCCTCATTCAAGTAATCAGAGCTGGCCTTTTTAGTGAAGGAAAACCAAACATATCAAACACCTGGACTGTCAGATTTGTCTCTAAATAACTTTTCATTTTCACTAAGTAGGGATGAAAAAATGCTTTTTCCTTAGTGTAGCAGACAGAAACAATGTCTGAATACTTGTACTAGCTGCACCTTATATTGTACATTCACTTTTCTATTTCTATACCTACATATTCACCCATAGTAATCTTGGTTCTTTTTAAAATAATTGAACAACTCATTATTTACCCAAACTGGACTCCTGCTTTGCTTTCTTTCTCATCTCTCTTCCTCATCCGCCCACTAAAAGAATTAAAAACAGCAAAACAATGATATTTCTTTGCAGTCTCTTCAATCATATTTTAGCTAGTCTAGGTTCATAGGAAATAAAAGCCATCACTTACCTAAGTGTATTGAAATCTCTTGTTTTATTTACTTATCTTCCCTTCATTCTTAAAAATCATGATCCATTTCATGATCCATCTTCCAAAGTTGAATTCCACCAGCCGTGTTCTCAAGAAATTGCTCCTGTTCATTTCTCACCTCTCTCGCCTAACCTTCTTTTCTACTCCAATTTCAGTGTCACTTAAATTATGCTTTTACCTGGTGGAGTTTTTGTTTGTTTGTTTGTTTTTTTAAAAAAGCCACAAACCAGTGAAAACTAATGTAATCTGTACTTTAACTGTGATGTTGTGGTAATTAAACTATTAAACCTAGAGTTTAATAAATGATTACAAAAAAGTCTTCAAAACCTCGGCTTCCCTGTTTTGGGGCCTGTATTAGGTATACACCTTCAGAGTGTTTTTAAATTTTTTGCTATACATTTTCACCTTATTTTCTTTGGCAAACTATAATCCTGTCAAATTCAATTATTATTCAAGATTCATATAACTCAGATTATTCCTTCAGGTCCCTATATGCCAGTTACACCATAAAATTGACTCTGTGCTAAGACTTTCAGTTCCTCTTCCTTGCTGTACTTCTCATGGTTTTTTTTTTTTCTTAAGTCTTCCCTACGAATGCAGATACATAGGATGATTGACAGGGTAATATTATTCTTCTGCTTGTTCCTCTTACGACACTACTATGAATAAACTTCTCTAATTTATAATCCCTATTCACTTAGCTCTTTTTTTACAGATACAAGTGTTACTTCATGCTCTAGGGGTTGCTCAACCACTCAGAAATACTTTAGTGATTTTTTTTTTTTTTTCAGAGCTGATCAGAGACATTTTTGATGATTCATTTTAAATGACTTTTCGTCTACTTCATTCTGTGATAATACATTTGAAACATTTGTCCCGTGAGAACTTACCTTACATTTTTTGTCCTAAGAGGCAGCTGTATTAAGAATATAACACCACTGCAGCCATAAGCCTGTTGCATCCATAGCAAAAAAGCAGGCTGAGTCCACACAGACTTCATAAATGACCTCGCTTCATTAACTCAGCTGCATGAGTATTGTGAGAGGTTCATGCTTTTACTGCAGAGGATGAAGAGTTCTACAGGAGGACAGTGGAATATTCTTGACGCATTTTAGCTAGCTTTTATATACTGATAAAAGCATAGCCATTGCAGCACAGGTCATCTCTTGAGCTTCTTAAACAGTTTTCCACCTTCCCATGAATTTACCTATATTAGAGTCAAATAGGCATTCTCAGCCAAACAAAAGCCGTCAAGTATTTTACCCAGTTGAGAGCAATAACTCAAAGCACTCCTACAATCACTTTACTTCAAGATGGTAGAATGAAGAGCCAGGCTCTCATCTGCTAAGAAGTTTTCTTTGCTGTGGGGAAATTGGCAACATACAGAGATGGCTTCTCAATTGTCCCTTTCAGTGCATTTTCAGTTTTCCTGCATTTATCATAGTTCACCTTCTTACCAATTAAATTCCCTTCATTGCTGTCCTACTACACAGGTACTCCCAAGAATGAGATTTTTTTCCCCATGATATTTTAACTAACCCAAATAACTTCCCTCTACAACACTTTACTGAATTATATATTTTAAATATCTACAAAAGGACAAAACTGTTATTAGCTCTTCCTTGTCTCCACAGCAATGGAAGTCAGAGAATCATTGTGTCCCCACCACAAATCCAATTTTTTGGAATTAGACAAGTGTACTTTCATCTTCTTTCTTGTGATAAAAACTATGCTGATCATAAAGAGAGAACAAACAAACCAAGATAACTTCCACAGTCATTTCTTCTTGCACCATTCATGGTGAGAAGGCATGTTGAAGGCCAAGTTGTCCATCGATCAGAACCCAGACCATCAGGATCCATAGCTGGGCACAGGCATAGCTGTAGCCTTAATATTAATACCTCATAGAAATAGCTAATCACAGGTTGATTGGAAAACACAATCCATTGTGCCAGGCTCCACCCAGATGCAACAGCTCTGCTCCAGGGATTACACTATTCATTTTATGACATTATATTGAAAATTGATTATACACGGCGGAATTTTACAAATATTCTGCAGAAGATAATTAATACATTGTTCATTAATCAGCATCAGAGTTTTTCTGAAGATACTGTTTTCTGGTAATTTGTTAAAACCTTGCCTTTTTTTTTTTAATATCCATGTTTATTACAAAATAAAAGCTTAAGACTTCAATAGCATCTATTACCTGTCTCTTAGCTTGACATATTCCCACTTGCTGATTAAGTCTGCTTAACCCACATTGCCAAATAATAATAATAATAATAATTACACTAAGTTACTGATGTGCCTACCTGGAAAAACTGTGTCCTGTGCGGCCACTTCTGGCAGCATGAATTGAACCTCAGCACAATGTGTTTTGCCAGAAGTCCTGCACTATAGCACCATTCCTTCATCCTGGAAAGTCTACGTTATACTATGTGGCAAGCAGAGACATCCATATGCTGTTAACCTTTTCAGACCACTAAAGAACAGATGGTCTCAGATTAGCTGTTGACAAACTGTTAATGTAACGATCCATCAATGCCTTTAGTTACAGTTTTCTTGTTTTCAAAAGAGCCCATATTGGATTATTTTTAAGCTGAGCATAAAACAAACTGCTCTGTAAATACAGAATAGACTAGGAAGCGTTCTTTCTTCTCCTTTGAATACTCCACGTGAACATTCATCTGTATAGAATACAAACCTCAAAGGTCTTTAAAAGTATCAATACATTATTATAATTATCACACGCTTCATAATTAGAGATATTAAGTGTTCCTTGGCTTTGGACACCTGTAACCTCCTGTCCATCACTACTGGAAAAATTACTCTAAAATAGAGATGAACAAACATGTTTCTTCCTTCACTCTTGAGAACTAATGAATCCTTTCCCAAGTTCTTTCTGAGGAAAATTCTTTTGCTATCAATTCAAAACATTTTTCATTTTCTAGTAAATGGCAGCTATTTTCAGATAGGCTAGAAGCACTTGGGCTGTCATAAACGCCTATGACTGTTTTGAATAACTGATTTGGCTGTCAAAATAGGTAAAAGTGTCAGCATCTCAAACTATTCAGTTGTAGTCTAGAAAACATTCTACTTCTTACAGAAAAAAAAATTGTGTCTATCACTTAATATATCCAGCATAACTCACCTGTTGTGTGCTGAGGTAAGCACATGACAAGAAACATGCTGTTTTATCCAGCGATTCAGACATATCATAGTTAGCACACTGCAACGAATTCTCTGTAGCGCCTTGAAATCTTGAAATGTAAGTGTTGTAACACATTTCCATGGTACAGTCCTTCCTGGGATCACCGTTACAGCAAGTTTTAGTTTGCTATAGTATGATGACAAAACATACAACTTTCTTCGACTCTGCCAATCAGTGCTAAGTGTGGCATAGATCTAGAAAAAACAGTAAATGTTTAAGAGGTATTTTGAACCTATTGCAAATATATACTGCCGAGACATGACCTAACAGACTGTATTAATAATGTATCAACCCATCCCAAGGTCTCCCTTTGTCATGGCCCCTGAACGTTTTCTTCAACGACTGCTCAAAATCAGTTATAATTTATTCTGATGACTGTAGCTTACTCAACGTTTTGTGGAAATCAATCTATTCTTTGATTAGTCGCTATGGTGTATCTTCAGCAGTTTTAAAATAGTATTTTAAATGAGTGCTTACTATGATGCCTCTGACAAGCAGTAGTGCCTTTCACGCAAAGGTCATTGACTCCTGGCCCCAGACAGCAAAGGCTGAAAGTCACTGCTGCCCAATGGCTATTTTGTACCCTGTATGAAATGAATTGATGGCTTTGGTCCAGAGGTTTAGTGGATAAATATCCACATCACAAACTATCACAAAAATCGGTGTTACTAATGTCATTCTCAGCAGAAGGTCAAGGAGTGAGTTGGCATAGAGCCTAAATTGTGTTCGCAAGCCCAGAATGCAAGAGAAAACCAGATTAAACCAGTGGTCTAGGGAAAGAACCACCCCTTTCCTATAGCCATTACAGCCTGTCAGTTCAAGATTCTTACCACAATGAACTTACATTCAAAAAGAACATACATCTGGGAGGATTTCTGAGCCAAATATGCCCTTATTTTTCATGATTTCTCCACTTGCCTACACAATAGGCATGTCCCTCATATGACCAGTGGTGGAACCTATGAATGCTTGCACCCTGTTTAAGTACATGACAGGCTAAAAATCACTATCGGCAGTGCTTCATGTATTTTTGAACTGAGTTTCAAAATCTGTAGAAGATGATAAGACGATGCACATTCAGGAGCTGCTCAGTGGTTTCAGTCAACTAACTCTTCATTAAATATGAGATTTATTGGAAGCTATCAAATTTAAAGATCCAAGAAGCATAGAATATTTAGGCTGTTGCAACCTCCCCATTCGGTCTGTACTTCATAAATGAAATTTATTGAAATGAGTAAAGGAAATATCTGACCTTCTGTCACCATGAGTTTATCATTTGCTACATTATGTCTAAATAAGTGCATACAGTCCAGTGATACCATTTCCATTAAATTTCTTTTTGTTATTTTTCTTTAGACTTATTTGAGATGTTTTTGTTAAGAATTAGCAAAATTTGAGCTTACAAGACTTGTTGGGAACCATATGTATCCACTTTTTGAACAGCTGCGAGTTTTTTTCTGCTCCACTTTCTGCCTTTTGAATGCCATGAGGAAAAATTTGTTGTCTCAGACCGTTTTTCAAGTTGTGTTGGTTTCCAAGGGAGATTTGTAGTGTTTGCACCATATCCTTTCAAGAAAGGTCGCTCTTTTTCTGTACTTATGGTAGCTTTTGTGTAAAACACTGCAGATTTGAGAAAGCATTTTACTCTAGCATCTTTTCATCATGCACAGCTCATTCATGAGGTATGCAACGTCTAACAGGTACATGATTTTGCATGCATTTTTTCTGGACAAAGTTCAAAGAAGTACAATCATATAAAGTGTTTCTATCTACTTATGCAAATAACTGAATAAGTTTCTTCATTGTTTTAGAATCAAGCCATAGTGCTAGCTCACTCAGTGGATAACTGAGTGTAGTGAGACTGCACACCCTTGAGAACTGTGCGGATTTTTTACATTCTGTCACCTCGGGTCTCGTCTTCTAGAAGGTAATTCTGGGCAAATAAGAATGAAAAGACCGTTTGACAAAAGTGGAAGCAAAAGACCAAGAAAGTTTAACAATGGGTGAATACATTTTAATACAAACTCTTCCTCTGGCAATATTTCTGCTTATGGGATGAGCTTTGCTTTCCACACATCAGTCCGTGATGGAACCAGTGCTTCAGAAAGTAGTGGTTGTTGGTATTTCCTCTGCAACTAGGACAGCTAACAATGTTCCACAGCAGGAAATGTCTCTTTCAATTGTGGTAGCACACTTGCTCTCCTAAATATAGTTATAAATTTGAGAAAGGATCTACATACACCTACTCCAAACTGTTAAGAAATCTGTTCATAAAACATGTAGGTGGGAAAAGATAAAAATGCCTTTTTATGCTACATGGCAAAAACATGAACTAAACACAAACATATTTTTCAGGATAAGGCATTGATGTCAAAGAGGGTGAATTCCACTATAAGAATGACTGAGCTCCAAAAGGGGAGTGAATTTAACAGCCTGACCCAGACTCCACAGATGTCCCCCTGGCAAGGTGATGCCCTGCCCTACTCCACTGGTAAAGCCACAGCCTGAGCTGTCATTGAGCCTCCCAACTGCCATGGAATCCTTGCTGGATTCAAAACTTCAAAGTGAAATGGGCACCTCTGACTATTTCTGCTGCAGAGCCAACTCCAACCCTGGTGCTGAGCCACAGGTCACCTTTAGGATGGTTTCTTTAATAAATCAGATGATAATCCAGCCCTAAAATAGCACAACACCATACACATTTAGTGCAAGCCATCCACTACGGGATTGTTTTCAATGATCATGAATATCTTGTCAGCCATACACACTAATATTTAATAGAATTAATTACAAAATTTCCAGGCTTTTCCATTCAAGTCATTAAAGTCTATAAAAGACAGCTATTCAGGTTGCTTACTGACTGACAGAAATACAAAGATAAATAGACATACTAAAATGTCTAAACAAGCTCTATTTTGTATACACTGGGTTTATTTTAACAGTGTCAATAAATGCCTGCTTACATGGGTTCAGCAGTAAGTAATGTTCTCCAGGAGGTACACTTCAGATACAACAACCAGCAAAAAACTCTACCAACACAAATGGGAACATTAAACTTAGAGCAAAAATTAAATCTGTTAGGAATTTCCCTTTAATTTCTATAATTGAGTAATTTGGGAAAAGCAGTAATTTCAGTTTTGTCATAGGACAGATATCCAGTAAAATGATTAGAAATTAACCAATTTACTTCTTAAAAATATAGGAAACATGAATGACACCATAACCGCATTATTAAAATTTAATTTTAAAATACAATTTCAAATTATATTGAATTACAATGAAAACTGCTATTTCTTAATCATGCTCGCTGTCATGGAACGGTTTTAGTAAATTACATTATATAATATTGCTTTCCTGTAAAGAAATTAATTGAGTATTACAGATTATATAGACATGTATCATTTTATATTTTATACACATATAAAAATAAAAGCATGTTTATATGTAAATATATTTTTTTTCCCTTTCAGAGACTTTATATACGGGAACAGAAGTCATGGATGCCCCATACTTATAGAAGTTCAAGGCCAGGTTAGATTAGGCTTTGAAGAAACTGATCCAGTGGAACATGCCCCTGCCCCTGGCAGGGGGGTTGGAGCAAGATGACTTTTAAGGTCTCTTTCAACCCAACCATTCGATGATTCTAGGGTGAGACTGGCTTAAATCTAAATTCATAGTCATATAGTTCAATTAAGGTAAAGATGAATGAACCAGACCTCTTCATTGTGATCACTTGTCCTTAAAAGAGAGACTCTCCCTTCAGTCTCAATGAAAATGTAGTTTTAGCACTGGTGCTTAATTTACTGTCAAATTAAGCAGGCAGGATCTTCAAATAAGAAAAGGACGAAAAGCATGTAATTTAAATCCAGCAGTTCTGTTCTCTATTAAGATTAGTCTCTCAGCGATTTAAAATAAAACTCAGGGCATAGTCAGACCTGACAACTAACATTATCTGACCTCTATATTTATTTATGAGCATATGACAGATTTATTTTAAAGAGATAGGTCAAGATGATTCAGATAAGTCACCTCGAATCAACTCCACACCATGATTAAATATTACTGATAAGTGTCAACTATAACAGTAACCCCACTAAGAAAAGACAAAAATAGTTGTTTCCCCCCTGAGATGCAGTAGCTTGATTTTTTTTTAAATTTTCATGTACAACCATGGAGGACAGGTATTTGAGACATATGGATGTCACAAGACCCTTACAATATAATTCTCCTATCTGCCTAATTGTCATGGAAAATGTAGTGAGATTAACATTGATATGAGCATTACTAAAATTCTGATCACTAATATTCCCAGGAATGGTGTTAATTTTACATGGTAATGAGTAGATAAAAAGAATTAAGATCCCTGAGGGAGAAATAGAGGTTGACTGAGGTACGAAATGCCCGTAAGACTGCAGTCAAATATTATTGTGGATGTGCTCTGCTTCTGTAAGCTGCCAGATGCACTAACTTACTTTCTGCTTGAGGCAGAGCTATTTTTTTCCTGTTATTTTTAGGGATTTTATATGTAGAATGAAGATTGGTGTGAAAAGTTGTTCTTATGAATGTAGAATCATAGAATGGTTTGAGTTGGAAGGGACCTTAAAGATCCTCTGGTTCCATCCCCCCCACCGGCGCTATGGGAAGGGACAACCCACTACATCAGGTTACCCAAGGCCCATCCAACCCGGCCCTGAACCCCTCCAGGGATGGGGCAGCCACAAATTCCCTGGGCAACCTGTGCCAGGGCCTTGCCACCCTCATGGAGAAGAAATTCCTCCTTCTGTCTAGTCTAAAAATGCCCCTCTCCAGTTTATACCCATTGCCCCTAGTCCTATCACTACAAGCCTTTGTAAAAAGTCCCTCCCCAGCTTTCTTGCAGGCCCCCTTTATCAAGGTAAAAAGCACTTTCATTAGAGTATTATTGTAAGGTACTGTAATTATAGGTGGGATAATTAACATGGGACATGAAAATCCACACTATCAAAGAATGCTTGATACAGACCACCAAGGATTATTGCCCGAGTATAATACTTCCTTGGTGCTCTCTTTTAATCCCCATCACTAAAAAAGGAATTTCTTCTTTCAGATATTTTGAATCAAACTATGAGTATTAAAAAAAAAAACAAAACCAAAAACCAACAGCCCAAACCAACAAACAAATAGGGGAAAAATATAACAAGAAAAAAGCCAGGTGGCAAACCCTCTTGTCCCTTAAGCAGAAAAGAAAAATGAAAATAGTTTTAAATTTAATAAATGAAGTCCACTGATAAACTTATTGATAGACAGATATTCTGGTAACAGATTGTCAAAAAGGTGTCACCAGACCACACGAGTAGCCCACAATCACTCACAAGCTGTCTGCAAGAGCTTGTAAAATATCCCAGGCTTGTAGTATAAATATCTTAGTGATAAAATATTTTCGGAATCTTTCAAAAGTTATTATTTGCATTTTTAAACACACAGGACTTTTAAATATGTGAAGACTCAAATTAAACTTCATTATTAAGAACTATGTCTAATACAAGAAAATATGTATTCATAGTTTCCCAGCCAGAAAATACACAGCCATGTATATATAATACAAGTGCAATTTTGCGTGCTGCTTTTGCAGCAGTAACAGACACCCACCTCCCCATGCCAAATGTCACATTGCTTCGTGTTATTTTAATAGTAAAACTCCAGCTGGGATTTTTCAGGGGTAGGTACTGCACTGTTTACCTACTGCCAGACTAAAGATTTACCTCAATCTTTTCTGAGACCTTGCTCCATCACCAGGTTCTACACTGCGCAGCTACTATGTGAGAAAAAGTTAAAAGCCCTTAACAATTTAAGGGTCCAGTTCTGCTCCTTCTGTTTTTCCCAAATCCTTCATCTGTTCTGGCACTCATTAGGAAAAAGAAGGCAGCATATCATGTACCAGTAATTGTGTTTTGGGCATAGCAGCTGTTCAATAGTGTTATGGCAGAAGAGACACCTTCTTAACGATTCTGTGCAAATACTCAAAACCTGACTGGACACAATGCTGGGCAACCTATTCTGTCTAACCCTGCTAGGTGAGCTCCAGAGGTCTCTCTTAAGCTCACCAAATTCCATAACTCCGTCATTCTCACTCCTAAAGCCAAATGTAAGCTAAATACTTGCCAAGCAAAAAGCTTTTTTATTACTCTGAAGCCTAAGATGTAAATGAAAGTTGTGTAAAAATAAAAATGTCTTTCTCCACCCTCTCGTTTCCAGATGGTTGAGCAGTAGACCAAGCAGAAAAGAGGGTATGCAGTCACTGGGGAGAAGAACCAGCCAGACTCTCCCCTGTATCTCTAGGTAGTGTTTCTCTAGCTGCCTAGCTACTTGTGATCCCTGTTGGTATTTGCTGTATAATGTTGCTGCTTAATGTAAGAGAATACTGCTGCCCGAAAACTAGCAAAAAGGCTCCAATAGCTGCATTAAAAACGACTACTTGGCATAAAAAGGAGGAAGAAGATATTTTGCTTAGAAGAGTTTTAAAAGAGAGACTGGGAAATATTTGCAAGAGAGTGCTGGTGGGAGATGGTTGTAAGATATAAGGAAGGTGGCTGATAGGATGGAGATAAAAAAAAAAAAAAAAGACACATACACATATCCACTGTAGAATCCACATACTCCACCAAGAAATATGCAGGATGATCTCCCACATCTACAATTCCAAGAGTTAATATAATCAGACAAATATATAATAGAACAGGACATAAAATGTCCTAAGCAATGCGTCTGCTCTATATTGAGCTGAAATATGTCAATGTGCAGGCTTACATAACCCTTAGGCTAAAGACTCTTTCAAACAGAATTTTTGGTAGCTAAAGCAACATTTGCCTAAAGCACCTGTCAAGCATCCATTGAGAACTGAATCATGTGATTTCTAAGTATATATTATCTTGGGCTACCATGAAGATCTGGTGTTGACCTGATGTTGAACACTGCAGCAAAATTATTTTCTGATTTTGTTCAGGAAAAGCAGGAAAAATATGCCTTGTTCAAAAGACCTTGGCCATGAAGAAAGGAAACGCAAAGCCAAACTCAGAAGCAGACAGACATCCCACACAGCATCTGTGACCCAAGAATTCCAACTTCTCATACAGCACCCGGACTGAACAATGTTGATCCTCCTCCATTCTATGTCTTCTTATCAGTATGAGCAAATTTGTCAGTGTAAGGCCAACCCCTCCGTCTTGAGTGGTTTATTTTTTCCTCTCCAGCCACAATCTAGCTGTGTTTTTCTCTTTGAAATAACTGGTCCAAGCTGCCAGCTGCAGTATAGCTAGTCTCTTTCGGCAATGAAAAAATGACTTGTTTTCCAAGTCTTCCTTCCCTCCACTATTCAAGGGCATATTTGGCACAGCAAACCAACAGGTGTACACTTCACTGTTAAAAAGACATGAGGCACCAGTGCCTTGAAGACATCAATGTGGTGGGTCTCCCAGCTGCAAATGATGCCACTGACCTTATTATGCAAAATGCCTATAAAAAGCTATTATTGCTTGGCATCTATGCCCCAGTGAGGTGGTTCAGCTAATTAACAAGCACAATACCAGATGAAAACGGACATGACTGAAGACAGCCAAGACTCCATGAATTCTCATAAAGGTTTTTTTTTTTTTTAATCAGATTTCCAAGTCACAAATGTGAAACTGTATGTGTCTGTGTTAAGTTTACACATCTAGTTGTAAGGCACAATAATAATCCCCTATAAACTTTCATTACTTTCTGTGGTATAGAAAATAAAGACATTTAAAAGATTTATGATATCAGAAAAGAGATATCATAAATACATATCTGTCTACAGAACTGAATGCTAAAAGAATGTAGCCGTGTTTCAGATTAACACACTGATAAGGAGAACTAAAAATGTTGTGAGGACTCACATGTAAGATGTGAGTGAAGAGTCCTCGAACTACACTACTACTATCTACTTTTTTTTTTGCATTTGTAAACATCCTTGCTAGCTGTGATTATGACTGGCAAGAATTGCAGTGATCTTGTCTGGTACCACAGTTGTTCAATCCCAAAATGACTTCTTTCCAGTCCAATAGAGTTTCAGAATCAGAGAAATAAAGTACTAAGGAACATGCCCACAAAAATTAGCAACACTGGGAAAGAAATCCTTTCTGCATTTTGCCTGATATTACTTCTGTTTAGTTTTCAGATTCCAAATAAAAAAACTCTTTTTAAGACATGCAAACGGAGCATTCATTAGAATGGAATCTACACAAAGACACCATCTAGAACAATTTGAAAAAAAAATAAATTAAACACTGCATAGAACTGAGACAATTAAATTAGCAAGACTGATACAACGTGCAATTTCATACTCCAGTCTAAGCAAGACATGAAATATGCTGCTTCTACTATGATATGTCAATGTAACACAATTTCACTGAACTCAGTTTAAAAGCCTGGATTTCCACACAATATATTTATGTACTCTCACAAATGTTTGCTTCTTATTATAAACTAACAGAAAAAATAGATAATAGAAACTACTTTGAGTAACTTCGCTTTAAGAACCTAGACCAGGCTTAACAAGTATCAATTTTTCCACTTAAGAATCTTTTTATTCCTTCTGCTACAGAAAAAGCAGAACGGTGGATATTACAAGAGAAACCAGAAATAGCTAATAATTGTTTGAACAAATGCTCTATTTTTTTTTTCCAGAAGAACTTGGTTTTGAAAAGCAATTCTAAAGTATTTCCTCTTACCTGTGCTTGCTCCAGTGATGTTATATGGAAAATGAAAAAATTTAAGACAAACTTGACACTTCTGTCAAAATGAACACACTCTGCGTTCTTCATATCTTTTGTTTTGCACAGGTGGGAGTTGGGATCTAGAGTTTGAAGAGGAGAAATGTTCAGCTGTAGATTTATGAGATGTATTTCAAAAAATCTCCAGTGAATCCAATACCTCGAACAAAATTTAGTTCTTCACTCTTCAGCAAGGTGGTTTTATTTATGCTAGTCGAGGCCAAATTCAACAGGCCTTATAAAATAACCTAGAATATATGCAAAATGTCATCTACCTACATATAAATTGCAGCTACACAATATAGTTTGTTCTTTAAAAATTCTTTTTGAAGCGTTTTCCACTCAAATACCGAGCTTCCTGATAATTTTTTCCTGACAAACTAGTACAGATATAATTTCAGTGAAGAAAAAGATAACAGAGAGTCAACTAAGGAATACTGATATACTGATTTAAGCTTATATAAAGATTAGGACTCAGTTCCTTTTTTATCCTGTAAGAAAGGAGCAATTTTCTTACAGATTACTTTTATTTTATGAACGGCTGTTTGAAACAAGCTATGTGGGATACTGGTCATTGGGCACTGGAACAGGCTGCCCAGGGAGGTGGCTGAGTCCCCTTCCCTGGAGGGGTTTAAGGCTCGGGTGGATGAGGTGCTGAGGGACATGGTTTAGTGTTTGATAGGAATGGCTGGACTTGATGATCCAGTGGGTCTCTTCCAACCTGGTTATTCTGTGATTCTGTAAACAAAACAGGTAGGAAAAGGAAGCAATTTCATCTATACCCTCAATATTGTGTTATGTATAAAGTCTTATCAAATATAACAAGATGAAAAAAACCTCTGTTCTCCCATTAATTGTGACCAAGAAGTCAGACAGAATGTGAACTATACCCTCCCCATTAACAACGGGTACTCTGGGGTCAATCAAGCCGAGTACTTCATACACACATTATTGCTGGAACACAGTTGTGCTGCGTTTGTATTTAGAAGATATTTGTATTCTAACAGCAAGCTGAGATCACAGGAACAGGACTTGGGTTATCCTAACTGGTTAAAGACACGCTGAAGAAAAAAACCCTGAAATTTAAACTTATGACAGTATTCATCTTATAAAAAGAAGACAGTAAGACAACAAATAGTATCTATATGTTAACTTGTGTTAATGCAGAGATGCTCTGCTTTCCTTTCAGCTGTTGGCTGAGTAGGGATGCTATGTAAAATACATTCCTTTTCCAAGGCAACATGACACAAACAGAAACTTGTGCTCAGTCCTCCTTCCCTCACTAAAAACCTGTCAGGCCATAATACTTGGAAAGGGGAAAAGGAAGGTTATTGTGCCAAAATCCTGCTAATATACATATACTGATTGAGAGCAAAACCTGAAAACCTTGTCTACGTAAACTGAACAGTAAGTAATTCAAGTCTGAAGAAAGCAGCGTGAGCTAGGAAAATAAGATAATCTCCACTCCCAAATAAAAAAAAAGTTTTTGGTGCTTAGGGTGTTGTGCTTGGGTATCTTATAGTCAAGGATTAAATTCTCAAGCCACAGGCTATGAAGGATCTCAGTTCAGAGCCTGCATAACTTTGACACCAGGAATAGACAGTCACACTTCTCTCTGTACATTGTGGTGGGTTGACGCTGCTGGCAGGTAAACACCCCCACCCCATCATGCTCATTCACCCTGATGGGATGGGGGGACAAGTCAGAAGGGCAAAAGGGAGAGAAACTTTTAAAAAAAGTCATTCAGATTCACACCATTACTTGTTTAGTCTTACTGTAATTTAACAGTTTACTCAAAGAAATTTAGGATATGCCTAAGACTACACAAAATCCAGTGAGTTTGTGATACGGTACCTTTTCGTAACATTCAGAATAAATCACGTGGTTTAATTAAGTTGACTATCATGTGGGTTAATTCTGCTATGTGATTTATACGAGTATTAAATATATTGTCAGCCCTCTAAAACAGGTTCAGTTAGGCATATTTGTTTTCCCTGTCTTCCTTGCTTTGTTTGTCCCCAGGCAATGACATTATGGGTATCATTAGAAGTGGAGAAGATGTCAACAGTGAAACTGTTCCACTGTTACTTCTACTACTGATGTATTACACTATACTGAAGAAGATGTTTTATGTCTCTGGACTGTTGGTTTCTTCTCTCATTATTTATCTGTGCTGAGTGTAAGGGAAGCCAGATATCATACTGTTCCATTCCTTTCTGAATGCAATACAAATTCTGACAGGAAGGCACAGCTGTATCCAAGAACAGCATGGGCAATTTTACTGCCCTTTATTGACAAAAATTAAAAGCAAGTGCTCACCTTGGTTTTCTGACGAGGCTATTAGTAGTTGAAGAAAGAAGCATTCAGTCCTCGTCCAACAACTGGTCCCAATTTTCTCTAAATAAACTGCAAGTGGCAACTTGGATTTCCTCTGCAGTTCCAGCAGGTTCACACTGTGGTATATAGTTGAAGATAAGATCACTGCTGCACGGATGTTTTCAGTCCCAGAAACACCAATTGTAACAACTCATCAGCCCTAGTATGAAATCTATCTACGTGATCAATTCCTGACAAAAATTAATTGTAAGTCTCTGCACCTTCCAGCTGATGTCCGTGTGCTTTTGCAAAATTAACATTACTTCAATGCCATTGAACTGACTAGGTGAGACACGGGGGCTCTCAGAAAAAAAAGCGGAAAAGAGACTTAGAGAACAATCTGTATCATCCATCAACTAAAGTGGTTCTGGCCCACTAGAGGGGTTCAAAAAAACGTAGTGAATCTCAAATTAAGGAAAACTTTTGGGTACATCAACTATAGTAGAATATATCTGTAGTTGTGTTGGCTGTTGTAAGCTGTAATGAAGAATGGGGCTGGCGAACAGAAGAAGCCAATTTAATGAAACCGGTGAGAGCAAGCAAAACTACATCTCCCAATCACTATTCCAATTCACAGAAGATAAATATTCTTTTCCCAATGTTAATATTTACTTGTTATCAGTACACTGAAAATGTCTTTTTCTATTAATATTAAAGTGAATATTTCCGGTGACTGGAATTTACTTTACTATTACAATTAATTCTTTTATTATCGCAAACTCCACATTAATTTTATCATTTGAACATATGATTTGGGCTTTACAGATGTTAATAACTGTGAATTTCTCTCTTTGGACTATCTCTCACCCTTGTGCCTACTTCTGCTGTTGGATCTGGGGCGCGCCCATAACAAAATATTACTAGAATACAACACCGGCAATTCCTCCATAACGCAATTTTAAACATTCACAGAACCTGATTAGCAGAAGAAGCAACAAAATTCTCTGCTTGTGTAGATGTTCACAAATGTGTATGCAGAAGGTGTTTTGTATTTCTTTCTCTTTCTTTACCAAGACTGCTTCAGATAACTTAGTTCCATCTTGAAACATAGCTCCATTTAGACACTAACTTTGCAGTGATAGATAATTCTCTCCTACCTGTTTCTCTCATTTCCCCTAATCACTCTCATTTGAATTTCCCTACCCTCTCATAATAGGCCTGCTCATGATGCCTTTGCTGCTGTCTTTGAAACAGAACACTGGGCACCCATTGACCATGTAGGTGCTGATACCTATTCTCAGGAAGCCTTCAGAATCTATAATCAAGGTCTCTTAGGCTAGTTCTAACCTCTCCAAGGCATAAAGCTTCCCTCCTGACTACTGCAGTTTACAGTTTCATCTTCTGAGACCGTACAGTACTTAGAAAGTAAGTGGAGACTATAAATTCATATTATTAGACATGTCATGCTAATGGAGAAAGCACCTAAAATTACGACTCCCAAAATAAAAAGCAAGCAAGCAAGCAAAAAATCCTGGAAATAAAAACCTTCTCTCTGGGAGCACAGATGTCCTGCAAGACCTTGATGTTTTGGACAGTTCTTCCATGGTATTAAAGGCTTACTTTCCCCTTGATCAGCCTGCATGCTCTCTCAGCAAGTTCTCTCACTCATTCAGACAGCTCCCTATCTCAGACAATATACATTCTTTTCTCATCTGTTTTCTCACTAGGCAATTGTTCTACTTCAGAAGCAGACAACCTGAGACGATCAGTGTCCTTTAGTTTGACCAGTCTATTTAGCATATTCAATACTTCACTGAGAAAAAAACCCATATCATGTTATCTCTTCTTAGGTTATTCTTGCATCTGTTCTTGCATAGAGTGTGTGATCTATGACATAGTCCCAGCCAGCAAGTGGCAGATTGAGTACAGACCGAAGAATAGAGTGGAACACGAAATTCATAAAATAAGTCTGGATTTATAAATTATACATACATTTCCCAAATTGTCGTATCTCCCAATCTTCTCTCTGCTGTTTCACAGATTTTCTTCCACCAGTCACTGTCACATCATAACTTCTCCTTTCTTTTCTTATGTCCTGATTAACAGGACATCTATATTCTCCCTTGAGCTCTCTTCCTCCCAGCAAGATTGTTTTCTGCATCCCTACAGAGAAGGGCTGAAAAGCATTTATGAATTTGAGATGCTTCTTTTTCAAGATATATAATATAACCTAATAGAAGATAATACTTTTTCTTACAAATATACCTCCATGAGCACAATTCAAATGCCTCAATATAAATTCAGAAAAAAAAATCTATATTAAAAGAACTTATTCTTATATTACTTTAAAAAATATCAAATGTAGACCTTTTTCTTATAGGCAAGGGGGATTCTATTAATCTTTTGAGGGAACGGTTTGACTCTCTGAACATCGACAAAGATCACAGATTTTGGAAAAAGCAACTAAATATGGAATGGTCAGATTCTCCAGGTAGTACTGATTCTTCAGTTATGTTCACAACACTTCTGAAAACCACTGTGGTCATATAAACCATTTTCACCTTGTGCTCTGTTCCAAAACTCAGCCAGCAGAGTAATTAATTTAGAATAGAGATAGAGAATGAACAGTAGTTTGGAGCGGGGGCGGATTTGGGGTTGCCATTCCCCCTCAAAAAGAAAATTACTAAACTTTATGTCCCTAGCTTCCTTACATAGATCTCATTGCTCAGAAATGGCTTACACGTGATTTGTTCTGCATCATGGTTCAGTAAAGAGTACACAGCTCTACAGCACTGGCACACAGACATTCTTATACACCAAAAAATAAGTACCAAAGAAGTACCAAATTTTGGTAAAAGAAAAATATATGATAATATGAAATGGTTCCTTAACACTGTATTTCTTTAATGCTTGAGTAGAATGAATACTCTCATTTCTATCTCACAGTCAAGTCTGCCATCTGATTTTTCAATTACTCTCTGCAAGAATTTTCCAACAATTTTGGAATTAAATAAGTGGATATAGAATCATAATACTCAGTGCACAACATGTACCTCTACCTTCTTACCCTCTTCCACGTTTCACAATTTTATAAAGAACCAAAGGAAGGTGCACACAGGCCCTTTGTTTTTTTTTCTCTCCAGTGAGTTCTCCCATACATTTCCATCTTGAATAACTGCTATTTTGTTTTACAAAATGTGCATTTTTATGATCTGTATATTAGCACACACTAGAGACTTGCAGCAGCAATATAAACACCACTCTATATGATAGGCTGATAGAGTAAGCAACCTCTTGAAAACAAAACTGTCTTGGAGTTTTACACTGTTTAATTGTACACTGTGTTGCCTTTGATTTCTCTTTTTTCATAATGATACTTTGTTATACAAATTACAGTTTTAGCCCTGGACTAATGAGAAGAATCCAAATACCCTATACATAAAACAAATATAAAGTACAGGAAACAAAAATAATGTGATTGGGTTAGAAATGCCTCACTGATGGAGTTCGGAGAGTTTAGTGATTCAAGGAAAGTGGCTTAGTCTGCCTCTCTAATAGTAAAATTAAATTTGTGGGTAAAAGGGAGCATCTTTACACAGATTGCACAACTGCATAACCAGCCTTACCTTGAAGTTCAACTTATTTTTCTAGCATAAAACACAAAATTGACGTGAAAAGAAAGAAAAGTCCTTGACTATCACACGGTTCTCTGATGTCTTTCTTCTTACTGCTTCATAGTTGCTGGAAGAATGGTTCTTATTCTTAAATACCGAGTTTGTGTGACAGATGCCTTTAGTTTTTTCCTATTCTTTTCCTTGTCAGAAGGGCAGTAAATACGTTAAATCCTCTGTTTTAGATGCAACAGTAATGCTTCCATTGTATTTCTTATTGTGCATAAGTTATACGAGCTATACAACCACATAACCTCTGAACGTCACATTTTCTTCAAAGCTGCCACTTTCTACTAGGTGGACTAAAAGCAAAGCAAAGCAGCTCTGAGCCTGGGACAGCTAGAAGTTCTTAATTACAACAGAGTATCAAACCGTGTTTTTCTGTGTTCCACTTGTAATAGGAACATTTTTTTTAAAGTTAGTCATAGCTATGTATTGATTACAATTTCAAGTGCCCAGGTTGAAAGTAAATCTGTATATCATGGTTTGACCTTGAAGAATATTTGTATTTAGTATCCAGAAGACAAAAATTCTTAATACAAAACAAATATTTTTTTAAAAATGAAAATTACGAGAATAGCAAGAGTAGCTCTAGCTTATGCTGTTGTAAGGAAAGGCATAGAAAATGCCATAAAAAATGTCAAACAGCAAAGGAAATCACAAAGGTAATGACTGATAGAGAAATTACCTCTACTTTGTTCCACATTTTATTATTTACTCAACTAGTAACTGTTAGACAAAGGACACAAAACACCCTAGTTATGTAACTGAAATGCAGGTGGATGCAGCACATCTAGGATCACTTAATTGATAAAATCAGCAACCTGTAATTATCATAACATCTCTGTCTGGGGATTTATTAAATAACAGAGAGTAAATTTAATTAATGTGAACATTGAATTTAAGAGCATAAAACCGTTTACAATGAACAATTTAGCTCTTGAGAACAACTTACTTTATCCTTGCTAAAGTGCATACAATCAAATACTAAAATAAAATCCATTGTACAAAAAACAAGCTGGGAAGTTGCAGTACTGGCACCCTCTGGATACACACAGCATGGATAAATAGTAGATTAAGAGCAGTATAAATGTGCACAGTTGTCCTTAAGAAATCCTAAAAAATTCTATTAGGCTAAACCAACATGTATATATTTTGGTATTTCCAGATGGATCAACGTACATTGCAAACTGCTTTGTAATCAAGACATGAAAGCAGAGGGGAGGAAAATTGCTTTTTAGGTTAATAAAAGCTTGAGTACAAGCAGAAGAATAACTGTCATGCAGAGAAAGGAAAGATATGAGCACATATAGTATATAAGACTGAGAAATGACAAATGAGAACACAATTCAAATTTTTAGTTTGCAGAAGTTTGTAAAATACAGGTGTCACAAGTTCTGAGGGATGTCATTCACACAAGTGATGTCAGTAAACAGTATGTTTATCACCTGAACTACCTACGACAAGTAGCATTCCTTGAAATTTTTGGACTTTATATATTTTAAAGAAAAGGGATGCAAATCTGTGAGAGTTTGGAGAATGTTTTTAATAAGTAATTTTCACTACCTTGAAAGTTAAGCTTTGAATTTGTTTTGGACTTCAGACATTTAATGATTCTCAATCGTTAGATATTGCTCTTCTAAAAGCTGTTCACCTCAGAATGGTTTTTAAGAGTTATGAATTTTGACCTAACCATTTCCTTGGTTCATCTGCTTCTTTGCATCACTCAAGCTAAATCAATCTTCAGATTCATAAAAAAAGTCCGTAAATATTAATGCCCACCAGAAGCAGTCTCACCTCAAATTACGACCATGGCAGAAGAACACTGGGGAAGCAACACCTCTTTGAAATTTCTTTACAGAAAACTGAACTTTCTAACCCAGTTCAAGAAGAGAAGAAAACACTAATGAGAAAAGATATAAAATTATATGGAAAAAAGAATGGAGTCCATAAGCTATTTGGAGAAAAATAAGAAATGGTGAAGGCTAAAAGTAAAGAAAGTGCAAAGTGCCAAAAAGATATGAAAGAAAAGAACAGAATCAAGGAAATAAGACAGGAAAGAGAAGAAAGTGTACAGCAGTTATAGAAAAGAGAATGAATAACAGGAAGCTGTGGGAAAGGAGAATGAATACAAATGAGACTATATTACCTTTTTTATAGTTTCTGGAAAAGCATCAGTGACAAAGTACATAGTTAAATGAATGAATGAATGAGTATATAAAATGGATAATATGTATCAGTAGAGGTCAGGGGCACATATAATCAGATTCACCAAGAACAACAGAATGCCTAGGGCTGGTTCTTAATACTGTCACACTGAGATGGCAGATATTGTCCTGGATTCCTCCTTGCAAAACACAATTTACCATGAAACTCCTAATTTTAATCTTTGACATGTATAATCCCATAAAATGATGATAACTAGCATCAAGTTCCTCTGGTTTTTGATGCACTGGTTTAATTTAATTCCTTGGGGTTTTTTTCATTTTTTTTTTCCATTCAATTTAATTAATTTTTCCTATCTTTCCTCAGGTGGTCATGTCTCACAAGTGTCTTTTGTGCTTGGTCTTTTTTTGCTTTACTCTTTTTTTTTGGGTTATTTTTTGGTTTTGGGTTTTTTTTTTTTAAGTAAATTTGCTTTCATGGCTTTCTTGCTTTTTCTCAAAGAAAAGAAGGAAAGATTAGAGGGGCACTGAGTACACACAAAAGAATTCTGCTATGATTTTTTTTTTTTTTTAAATAGGCAATCCAGAAGAATTAAAACAACAGTGGAAAACAACAACTTCAGCCAAGACAGAGAGAGCAAGAGCATGCACTCTTTTCAAGTTTCTGACATGATATGTTCAAATACCTTTCGGATACAGTATGTCAGCTTGTGTTTCACTACATGATATGACATAATGCAACATGACACACTAATTGTTTCATGACAGAAACGTAAAGAAAAAGAACGTCTCCGCTCTGCTGGTAAAGAAATAATTTTATGTGAAGAAATAGCCAGATTTCTGCTATATGCATTAAAGCATCAAAGTGTAATGGCCTTGAGAGCTTCCCCCTTCCTGGAGCTCCTGCTGCCAGGTCTCAGGGGCAACTCAAGCATAGTGCAGCTGCAGGCTGTCCCCTTCCTTAGACAGCTCTGCTGGGAGGCCTGAGCCCCCCCTTCCGATGGAAAATGCTTGGAAGTTGACACTCTCGCGCTTGGCTCCAGTCTGAACTGCAGCACCAGCTGTGTCACAGCCAGGGCTCTGCCTGGCCATGGGCCACATGGATCCAGACCTGGACTACGACATTAAGCTTCCCAGCCTCACCTCAGACCTACCTCATCACCACAGATTTGACTGGCAGTCACTGAGATATAGCTGACCGTGGTCAGCATCACCAGACTTGACCCCCTCCCTGACTGACTGATGAGCCCAGGCTGCCCCCCCCGAACCACTGGTCAGATCCAAGAGCCACCCCCAGGCTGCTGGTACTTTCCAGTCTTGGTATAGTTTAATTGTGAACCTTTTAATGTCAAAGCATGTTTGTAGGACCCTGGGTGAGCAAACGACTTTTAATTTTAGACATGTATTATGTGCCCAGTGATTGAAGGAGAAATCAAGTTAAAAGTTTAAGAGCTGGAAATTTCATGCAATCAGTTTGAGTACTACAGCTTTGAAGCTCTTCAACATTTTCAGAGATATAGAGGTTTCTGGTTTATTTTTCACTTTTACCAACTATTCTCTCTTCAGGAGTTCAACCTGATCCCAAAAGGCTGCATCTGCCTTCTCAGAGGCACAAACTCAGGCTGAAGAAATTATAAGCATTATCATAACACAGTAACTGGAAGCTGTCATCACCTTCAACTGAATCTATGACTAATTTGCAGATAAAACAGAGATCAACAGAAGACAGAAGTACGCCAACACAGCGTTACTTCAGTGTACTGAGCTGGCGGTCCAGAAGTCTTTTAGTATATGAACTCAGAATACGTAAAGTCTCCCACAATACACAGCAAAATGTGCAGCGTATCACAACTTAACACACTAATCTGAACTAAGATATTTGCTCTAGAAATCCTACCAATGCTGGCAGTGCCACTGTTTATATATTTATGGAAGTATTGGCACTTTCTCATGAATAAGACAGAAAAAGGGGGGGGGGGGGGGGAAAGATGCTTTTACCAACGTAGGCTGCTTTATCTAGATTTTTCAAGTGTCTTTCAGTAAACGTCCCTTATGAATAAAGTCCATAGCACAGTGACGCATACCTTCAGGGTATATTTACCAAAGAAAAAGAATTAAAATTAAAAAGAGTTGAGGAGGCATAATAAAGGAACTTAAAGCCTCTGAGTGTTGGGTACTCCAGCAAACACCAAGGAAGCAAAAACCTTTTTCAATATTTCAATTAATATTTTGAGGAATACAACTCCTGAATTACAATAGCTTGAAGCCACGGATACATCCAGCCCCTTTTTACCAGAGTTTAGTTCAGCTTGTAGAAGATACTGGAAAAAACATGGAAGCAGGTTACTTTTTTTGTTTTGGGTTTGTTTGTTTTTTTAACAGCCTCTTCCCTGATAAGGAGTGAGGGAACGGGAGCAGAGTGGCAATAATTCTCTGTGTAGTTACAGAGCCCATTCTGTTCTCTGTGCTCAGGTACGGAAATGCTAAGGAATTTCTATAATGAAAAATAGGTTTTGTCTTAACTGACTCTTGAAATTCTTTCATCTGGGGAATTGCAATAGTGCTATTAAAAAACAGTTTTATTGACGTGACACATTTCCTAGGAAAAGCCATTCATCATTTCATGCTGTTGTATCAATACTATACTTAACATTACAAATTCAAGCGAAATCCTAATGATACAACTATCAGGAGGAAAAATGTAACACTGTGTAACACCACATTAAGTGGTGCTTCTGCTGTGATCAAGTAGCATATTCAGACTAGTATCTAGTTCATCCCTTAAAGTATTGTTTACAAATAAAAAAAAAAAGGAGGTCAGTAATATCATTCTTGTAGCCTACCATTCTACTGGGAAAGAACTGCCTGGATATAGGCTCTTGCTGCATCCCAGTCTCTGGAGTTTTGTCTCAAATTATATGCATAAAGATATCCTTAATCATAACACTGGGCATCTGTTTCAGCCCCAAGCAACACTGATTACTGTGGTTCTATATCAAAATAACTTAACGAGACAGAAGCTACAGGTTTTACTACTGTTTTATGAATAATAACCTATCTTCATCTACATGTTACTGGGAAGAGGATTCATTTTAACTTTATCATGTACAGAGATTTTAAACTTCTAGAAAAGCAATTTATTAATGTGTGATTAGGCTAATTAGTATCTATGACTTTTGTTTGGCCTGTCTGTTCTCCCCAAAGCCCCTTTTTTTCCAAAATAAACAAATATGTATCATTAAAATTTTAAAGAGTAGGAGGGGAGGAAAGCAATACTGTGTATATAAAACGGAGGTTCAGAAACAAGGAAGTTGTTACTGATATAGACTAGAGATTAGCAGAGCTGCAGACCACAACTAGCAGCTGGCAGAGTGAAGCTTCAAGGGAATGAAGAAATGCCCAATAAATATACCTCCTCTCTCCACCCCCAAAAATCTGACCCACCTGAAGCACTCTCACTTCTCACGGTATCCTAAGTAATTGCGTTAAGACTTGACATAGGGACGAAGATGCGGTACTTCAGCCTGCTTATTATGTTCTTCCAGACCCATATTGTCTATACGAGTTTGTGCTTCACTCATCGCACTGAATTTAAAATAGCCCTGCAGTGTTTTGATCTACCTGTGTCCCTTGTTTCAAGGCAAATCCCACACGTACCCAGTTCCATCCCACTGCTCTGCCTGCTTCCCCATCCTGCTGAAGGCAAGATGTCACTGTCAGACAGGGGATCCATGGTCACACACATTTGATATTCTCTTCAGATTTTGAAGATTTTTGCCATGAGAATAATTTTGTGGCAAGTGTAATATTAGGGGGTCTATAGAGAGCACCTGGTTAACACCAGCACCTAAGCCAGCTGAGAGTCCCATACCACTGTGGATTTCACACTACCTCAATTCAACCTAGAATTGAACAATCAATATGACATAAGCTATAACAGAACAATAGAAACCAGAGGGTGACAAAAAGAAAGGCAATAGGAATGAGAATTGAGGTATGCTAGAAAAAAACGATCAGAAAACAAATTGCACAAAAGCTTTTTCCTACCAAATTAAGCACGACTATCAATCGGTTGTGTTTTTGCAAGCTCAGTTTATAAATATATTAGTTGACCATACTTCTTTCAGATTTAATAATAAAAAACCCCAACTCAAATGAGTAATAGCCTGTTCTGTTGTCTGATAATAGACTGATGGCCATAAGCTCCCTCAAAAGAAATTCAATCTGAATAAGGATTAAACTCGAATTGTCAGTGAAGTATCCATCCTCAACTAATTATTTCTCACATTCATTTTAAATTCTGGTTGCACTTTGTCTTCCAAACCATCATGTTTTGAAGCCAATCACAGCTAAATCACAGAATTTATTAATAAAAATGTTTAATGTAAAAGCATTGTTTTTCTCACAATATTTCATGTCCCCAAAAGGTCTTTTGTTGTTCCACAGGAAAAGAAGATATATCTGTGAAAAGTGTCAGCACTACTGAAGCAAAAATAAACAGTATTTTTTTTGTATGATATTTCGGCTGAAGTTTCTAAGTTCAAGTAATTAACTTACGGTTTTCTTGTTTCCTTCTGCTGTTTCTTATGTCTGTGTGTCAAAATAATTTCATTAAAAAACTCACAGATGATCATTTAAATACATTTCTGACACATTCATGTACTCCTCTTAAAGGTGTAAGAACAGGATAGATTTGGATTCAGTTCTTGATATATTCACTGTTTACAGAACAGGAAATATATCGGATGTAATGAATGACGCTAAACTAGAATAAAATAAATAAACCTCACATTTTTGGACTTCTAACCTTCTGTGATTGCCTTTACAGTCAATATTTAAAATAAGTACCTATCATTCAAATGAGAGTAAATACCTTTACCTCAGGATTTTACAAGAAAAACAGCAATCATTACAACTGTGGAGTGCACAGTTGGTCATTAACAACAAAAGTTATGGATCCTTCTGAATAGCCACTACAAGTCAAAACAAGCTGATGAGATTTAATATAAAGAGCACTACTGAAATCAGAGTAGAACATCACTGCAGCAAGCCAAGGAAGCAGATTGTGTTATTAATTTATGCGTTCTCAGTTCCTTATACTTGTTAGCTGCCTAAAGTAGCTTCTTCAGAGATGTCATAAAATTAAGTAATACAGGGGATAATCAGAGAAGGAAAAAAAAATATCTGCCTGTCATGTAAGGCAGAAAGAATAGGAAGTCAGAAAAAACCTGTATTTTTTACTTTTCCTGAGTATGGAAGGGAATGGGGGTGGGGTTGCTTTAGAGAAACTCATTCAAGAATGTCTTCCACATATTAACTAACTTTGAAATCACCTATAATTGAAAGAACAGTTATTTTTAGTTTTGCATATTAGGTATAATATTGTAGAAAGAGAAAAAAAAAGAAAATGGTATACGATGCATTTTTTGAATTTAGAAATGGCAAACCAAGAAGAAAAGGATACTTTTTTCCAAAAAAATTCTGTCAGTCAGTGGAAACAGTTAAGACCTGAGTAAAGTGACGAGCAGTAATGCTACTCTAGGTGTTACTCTTAATATATGAAACAAGTAGAAAACAATATAAAATAGGCATTCTTCCTCAAGCATATTCTATTCAAGATGATAGCTAAATGGGAAAAATCTCCAAAACTAATACTGAGCTTTTGCTTTTTTTATGTGTAATGGTGGAAATGATATGACTACAACTCGGTTCCATCAACCGATTCAACGGCTGAAGATGAACTTTTAAGCCTATGGTCATATGGTTAGAAAAGCTAATATGCAGGAAGAACAGTTCTTGAACAGAATGGTAACAGTCTGGAATTACATGCTAGAGCTCACACAAGTGGATTTCCACGGCCATAATTTCAACAAACAAATTTTATCATTTGACAGTTAATCATCTAGGAACACAATGAGGATTTCCAGGAAATTTTTAAACTGTTCCGCTCAGGTTTTGAACAGTGTGATTAATTTCTAATCGAGAAAGTATGTATTTCTCTCTTTGAATACAGCTGACTTCTTCACCAAGTAATATAAAATGGAAACAAAAGAGCCTAAATTCTGACAAGAAATGCTGCTTATTACAGGAAAACACAACGTAAAAATGGTCCACTGAGTCTGGCCCATAACATAAGCAAAGCTTTAACTCATCATTCATTTTATTTGAAAACATACCCCATCAAACCAACTCATGACAGACAGTTCCATGAATGGATTTGATCTTACACTGTCCTAAATTTCTTTTATTTTTCTGGTGTACCAATCTATCAGCCGAGCTACCTCTTTCAAACAAAAATGGAACAGCAGCGCACACAGCCCCACACGCACTCCAAGATAAAGTGATTCTTCTTTCAGACTCCTTTGCTGTGAAAAGAAATACATTGAGCGTATGTTGTTTACAAAAGCCTAGCCCCAGTAAAGGCTAATTTGAAACAAGGCTGGATATCCTTAAGATATATTTGAACCCTGAAATCAATACAAAGCTGCTAAGTGCAGAACAAGGAAATAATGCACAGGGGGTTCTGGCTTGTATGTAACGGCGCACTTGAAACTCACGCACCATGCTAAGATGCCCATTAGGTGTGCGATCTCCCTTGGCCTCCTATAAGGACATCTGCAGAAGATTGCTTACAGTTTTGGCAGGCTGAATTGGATTCTGGAGCTGATTGTCTTTCTTTATTGCATGTAGAGGGAACACAGTGCAAGCATTATCCCAACTTCAGCTCTGGAGTTAAGTGTTCATCTTAACACTTAACTGCCTGTGGGTTAGTATTGCATTCGTATCATCATCTACCAAGTTCATTGAGACGCAGTGCAAACACAGGAGTCTGCCACCATGTATAAGGCCAGATGAGAATAAAGGACCATAATAATAGACGGAAAAAACATAACTAGATGGTTCCTCACGCACTCCAAATACAATCGCTTGTTACACAACTGCCTGTAACTGCAGTATATATGAAGGAAGAGAACAAAAAGCAATAATTTGTGCTCAAAGGTATTCTTTAAAAAGAAAAGAAGGATAAGAGGAAGGTGTCGTCATTGAGAAATTTTCCCTGTGGGAGGAAAAGAAAATATAATCTAAAAGGTGCTACATAAATCCTAATATACAAAAGGAGAACATTATTGTTCAGAAAACCTTTAGCAACATTAAAAAAATGATATCAAAGTCTAAACACGGCTCTGCTCTTTTACTCATAAATCATTACGATAAATTAGAAATGTCCAGTAGTATTAAGTAAAATATGTAAATGTTGAAATCATTTGTCACAAAGTCATTGTCACCATCACCAGCTATGTTTTTTAAAGGAAACAAGAAGAAAGAAATCTGACTTTTCTTAATGAAGCACTTCAAATCTCCTTGTTTGCTTTTCATATTTCAGTGAAGATCAGGTTTATGATCAACCTGAGTTACTTATACACTTGGAATTTCTTACATCAGCCTTGTTTTATATCTGCTTGATCCAGTTAATTCTTCAACATTGATGTTAGGAAGTGATCCTCACTTGCCTTTTTCTTTCAAAACGGAGCATGTATAAAGATCGTATTATTAGGAAAGTTTTGAGTATCTCTGCACAAATCTATATTTGTTATAGAAAGAATACAGACTGCATTTTAAAATCAAGCCTGCATATTCAGCAGTGTTTTATAGAAAAAAAAAAAAACCCAAAACAATGCAGACCTTGGCTAAGTCATTTTACACTATCTCCCTTTTAGTTCTTTTGATTTTGCTCTTGAGCCTGCAGTTGGCTGCCTAATTCAGTGCATCCACTGGGAAACGGAGCGAGTGCTCCGATCTCTATTTACACAGGACCATACCCTCTTTATCATTTAAGCTGTTTCCATACTTCCTTCTCCAGGTAGAGCAAAACTAGTGAAATAATTAACACCCTCAGTCTGTCTCAGTAGTTAGAGGTTACTGCCTCATCTAATCTCCCAGCAGAGGTGCTTTTATAAGCAATTCTTAACCTGTTCCAGTTCCAATTAGTTTGACTGGAAAAATTCGACTATGTATGCTCTATTTGCTAACTTGGATCATTTAGTTAAGAAACATACAGATAAGAAAATGCATCAGATTAGAAAAAGTACTGCTTTCCATAGGGAATTCTGACATGAGGAGGAAGAAGGGCTGGGGGAGCTGCAACTGCTTCAAACTGGTATGAAGAACGTATCTGCATCAACCCAGCCTGAATGCACAACAAAACATAGATACTGGTTTATACTTTACACCAGAACAAATCTGATTTATATCAGCTGCAGGAGAACAGACAACACCTGACCTAGCATTGAGTTAGATTTTCACAAACAGATGATACTTGATCTAGCATAACCCCTTCTGAGATAAAGCTACTATTTCAGAAATGTTAATAAATGTGATCTGGCAGAGAACATTTATAAGAGTTCAGCAGAATGTCTTATCTGGACTCAGCATTTCTGGCCTGTGCTCACAGAAAGCACAGTTAATGTCCCATGGAAGTGCAATCTGAGTCCTTCCAAACTGGAAAGACTATGTTTATTTCTAAATTACAAAAAGAAAATTTAAAATTCAATTTTTCTATCTCTGTATAAATAGAGCAGGTGAAAGAAGGTAAACAAGGCATTTCTCAGGATTTTTAGATGCATAGAAATGGTCCAGAGATCTAAAGAATAAATGAAGAAAAAGACAGAGTGACACTACATCACGCTCTACCTAGATGTTAAGTATTTTAAGTATTTCCACCCATTACTATGCACAAACTATTTCCTTCCTTAGCATCAGATACATGCTAATTTTAATGTCTATATTAAATACTATCTGATTTTTCAATTGAACCTACAGCATTTTCTGGTATACAGTAACTAATAGTAACATAAATTCTGATTTTGATGTTAAGATTGTGAATAACGTCAAAGTGTTAGTAGGCAGTGTGACTTTCACTTCTTTACATTATTCGAATTAACTATGTACATTTTTTGAGAACTCTTAGTAGAAAAGTATGCAGTTTTGCACCATACTTTTGTCTTGTTTTGTTTAATGCCCATCAAGATGCTAGTACCCTGCAGCACCTGGAAATGTGCACTGATCTTCTGCAACACTAGTTTCATCTCTTGAAGACTAAAATTGATTTTTCTCAAACTGGCATGTAAAGGTACAAAGTGTACCCAGTGATCCATAGTGCAAGTGAATGTAACAATACCAGCTTCAGTGGTTGAAGAAGCAGTAACTTCTTAAGTCTTTGCAAGCAACAGCGCAAGAAAAAACAGACAATAGTGAAGAATTTATCTTGTAAAATGCCAGGCAGTCAAGTTGTTTTACTGCTGCTGGAGGCTATTGTCAAAGTTGCTAAGTAAATGGTAGAAATAGTTTTCTTTAATTGGAAAGAGCTGGGATACCATGGTGATACGCTTTTTATAGAATACCTAACATAAACAGATAATAAAGGATTTCAAAACTCAGATTTTATCGCTGCATGATTTGCCCAATTCTATAGTTCACTTTCGAACACTGGAATGGGAGGGAAAGCATTGGAGTCTCCCTCTGCTCTCCCCACCTGTAAGTAAGGTCTGTAAGGCCTAGGTTGATCAAAAGAAAAGGAAGTAGAAGTTAGAATATGCCTTTAAACACAAAAAAAACAGTCAAGCCTTGCACTTGCTCATCCCTCATTAGCAGTTCCCTGGCAACTCATACACTTAGCTAATGCAGCAGAGCAGCGCTTGTGTCTTGGAAGGACAGGCAGAAGCAGTAGCCCCAGCACCCCCAGAATACCTGCTACACTTATGCTCCGATACTTCCTAAGCACACAATCCGTTAGCGACTATTGGTCTCAGGTGTGATTTCACCTGCAGAGTCTCTGACCTGTTAGGTAACAAACAAGTTTGGCAGCTTAAAGACAGAACATCATCTAACACACCTGTGACTTGTTCTGGTCTTTCACAGTTCCTTTGACGTGTGTATAAACAGCAAAATTTTTCTCCTACTGAGTCCTGAAATAAAAACCTAAATATAACAAAGAATTCACGTTTTCACCTGTACTGATTCTTGCAAAGTTCAGGGCTTCAAAAAGCCTCTCTATTTAGTTCCCATTACATGTGCATAAATGAAGGAGAACTTTCAAATGCCCAAGGTGAGGTGGTACATAGGTAAATAAAAGACTTTAGACGTCGGAATAGCTGAAAGTATGCCAATGAAAATGACCTTTGTGATTTTGTTGAGGGTTTGTTTGTATGTTTGTTTGTTTTCCCATAGAATGTGATCTTCCTGTCTTTTTTTTCTCCTATTGGCAAATAGAGATAATAAAAAATTAGGGCCTGAAGTTCTAAAACAGCTTTTAAAAGATCTTTTAAAGTTAACAGATATTGTAGACGCTTGGCATTTTTTAAATGCAGAAGCACAGAAGCATATCTGAGAGGTATCAAGTCCTGGATAAATTTCCAACGTGCAAAAAAGAATTTAGGAGTCTTTTATGGTGAAGGTGTTGAACATAATCAGTAGCATACTCTTGAACCAAAGAAGACCAAAGGCTTTCTGTGCTGTATTATCAAAATCATAGCCAAAAACCTAAGAAAAACTGGTTTATCCCTCTATTTGGCTCTTCTAGGATTGCACCAGGAATACTGTGTCCAGTATGGGGCTTTCCAGAGGAAAAAAAGGCATATATAAACTAGAGATAGTCCAGCAGAAGGCCTCAGAAAATCATTAAAAAGCAGAAGCATGACATACATGGAGAGGATTGGGTTGTTCAGCCTTAAGAATAGTAGGACGAGAGAAGAATATTATGTGGTAGATGCTAACCTATGTTTTGTGTTCATAAACAGAGAGAATTGCTGTTCATCAATCTAGTGTGCTCAAAACTGTAGTTTTAAATTTCTGAGAGTGCAAATGGAAAATCTGTACCAAATCTCAAGAAATCAATGTCATTCTTACAGACATATGGAAAAGATAAGAACTGAACACAACTTTGAAGGCTCGGGCTATTACAGCACAAAGTTTTTGCTGTTCTGACAGAACGGTATGGAAAAGAAGCGAGCTTTGCTAACTTACAAAGATTATTTCAGCTAAGAGTTTCTTTCTTTAAAACTTTAATGGCATATGTATCTTTTAAAGAACAGATTATGCTAATTATATCCCTTGCTTGCAGTATCTTACCTTTTTAAATAATGTAGCTTCTGATAATCACAACTCCAATGTAACTGTTGAAGGAAATATCTCCAGTGGTGGATATCATTCCCAGGGTGCTTCAGGCTATAATGCCTAGCAGTTTTCTAATTCTATTCACAGAAAGTATAAATCAGGATTAGATTTCAGTAATTTGCCCGTACTCTGAAAGTGATTAGCACAGTTTGCACTATGGGCCACAGGCTTCAGAGAAAGTTCATACAAGTACCTGCACCTACATAGCAACAAGGTCTGTCACTGTCCCCTGGTACAGAGCAAAGATTGAATTGTCACTGTGATTGCTTTGAAAATTTACCTATCATGGCAACAACATATCCAGATGTCCCTTTATTTCAAGTGCAGAGATATTAATAGACTATTTAATCTTTACTAAAAAGAGAGCTAGTAACACAGTCTTACTTTTAATTTATGGTTCATTAGGTCTGTTTCTTAATGTGATTAATGACAAATCACTACTTAAAGCATGGGACATTCATCAGCAGAACTGCATGCCCTTAAAACAGGTGTTGAGGGAATTTGAGAATGTTACAATGCGAAGTTTTACTACTTCTATAATAGCCTAAAATGACAAATTGCCAAGGAACAAAAACCATTACAATCCTGAAACAGGAATTAATTTTTGTGTATTTATTTTGACATATTTTTCTCTACAGTTGCAAGGCTTTCATAAATCTGTATGTGGAGGGCATATGACTACAGATGAAAATATGAACATAGGAAAAATATGAACATAGAATAAGAAAGAGCGCAGAATGTAAGACAAGAGGGAAATGGAATCTTTCTTAAAGACAGAAACTAGCTTTGGTCAAGATTTGTCCTTAATGAAGGAAACATGTTTTGAATCTTGATTACTGGCAGAAGAAAATAAGACAGACTGGAAAAAGAAAGAAAGCATAGGATACAACTCTACAGAATTAACACCTATGTAGGACATGGACCTAGAGCACATTCCACATATAACACAAAATAATTCAACTGTCTTCTAAGTATCCCTGAAATCAGAGCATGAAAGACCAGTTCTCAAAATCAGTTATTTATTGCACAAAATAACTAATGAAATCACTGTCCACAGAGAACACTACTGATAAAACTGAGTAGACCAGATAAGCCAAAGTACCTGAGGATGAAAGCCCTCAAAATTCTCAGAGAAATAGAACACAGCTCAAAAGGAGAGAGAGGTGGTGAATAAAATGTCAGGAAATTGATTAATTAGTTAATAATCGAAGCACATATTAATAAGTATGACTTTTTTTTCTAAAATCTGTGCACCTAAGAACATTTTTGATAAGATATCATATTTTAATGTTTCTTGTTTTACCAGGAGTCACCAGTGACTTTTGCTTTTCTGCTCAGTTCTGTTCATTTCTAATTTTATCTTCCTTCTCTCCCCCAACCCTGATTGCCTGTCTTGCCCTGTTATTTTATTTTCTCTTTCATGTATATTGTAAATTCTCTGGAGTAAAAACTTGTTTCTTTGTTATAGGTCTGCCGAGAGCCCCATATAACCTGACTGTGATAGCACACAAATAATTTAATAACAGGATGTTTATTTCACATGCCTCCTAACAGAAATAGACAATTAATGGAATTAAACATGGACTTTATTAAGGAAAACAATTAGGAAAAATACTGTTGGTAAACTAATCTTTAAATAAAATTTCAGCACAATCTATTGAAGTTATCAGCAGTAAAACCTCCCAGTTCTAGCTTCAAAGGCAGAGTATATTCTGAAAGAAGAAAAACCAAAAAGATAGTAATAAGCTGTAGTGTCTGTCGAAAGGAGGCCTGTGAATTATGCAGCACCTTCATGTCCTGACCACTGTGGAAGATTTAAGACTGACTTTGCAATTGAAATTAAAGAGACATTGCAAAGTTTGATCCCAAATAAACATTTTTTCATGGGTTCAATTTCTTCAGAACTGGCCATTCTAAAAATGTACATTCATATCAGAATTCAAGTGTGTTTATAATTAGTGAAGGATTGGTGAAGGAGTGCTATTGTCAAATATTATTAGTCCTAGTCAGAAAATTCTGACCTGAATGATTACACACTCCCTGGTCAACTTTTTCTCTGAGACTACATCAGAGGTACTGTAGCGACAGTATTGTTTCTGGTTGCTAAACATCTGTGCCATGAAAAGATATTGCCTGGGAAATGAATTAGGCATGAATCAGTTTTTATATCCCCATATAAAACAAATACCATATAAATCAAATCATTGTTTAATATACTTCATTATCTTTTAATGCGTCTCGAGTCACACAGCATATGTCCTGTAAAAAAGCACTTGATTTGGTCCTCTGAACATGTCATGTGTATGTTAATGATGAGAGATGGCACAATACGTTCTTATCGAGTCAGAATCCACTGGAAAAAAAAAAAGAGTTCCAAAATAGAGTCCTACTCTAAAAAACATGTTAGCGTATGAATACTTGATGTCAAAAAGGGTGCATTAATTAGAAATTCCTTTCTCTGAATACAGTGAACAATCCATTTTACTGATTAATATTTATCATAGAATTGTCAACATTGGATACCCTGAGCTCAGCTGCTCCAGCCCCTGTGCCCGAAGGAGGGTGAACTACAGCAGGTTGCCAAAGGCCTCGGTCCAGTCACATTTTGATTTTCTGCAAGAGTGCATATTTCACAGCAGATCTGGGCAAACCTACTGGACTACTTCCATTGCAAAAAAAAGTTTTTTTTCTAATGTTTAACTTGGATTTCCTGTGTCATGATCACTGAAGTTACCTCTCATCCTATCACTGGGCACCACTGACATCTGGTTGTGATTTCCAATGGGACATAATTCTGATAATAGTTTATACAGGAAAAGAACATTTGTGAACACTTTTTTTTTTTAAATGTATTTTCAATTCTGGAAAAATGCAAAAGATGCATCTTTATGCAAAGTCTACCTTCTGCACAACTGACTCTTAGACTGTGATAAAGCACCTTTTAGTAATAAATTCACTAAAGGATTTAAAAAAATGAAGGAATAGCAGATTACTTGTATTTCATAGTATTTGCTTGCCTTTAAACAAAAATGTGGTGCAACCCAAATTATTTTGTGGCCTGTAACACTGAGATCAGCAAACTTCTAAATGAGTACACAGTCCTTAAAATCTAGGTTATGGGTCTCATTAACTACTTTTATTTTTCCTATGTATACTTACATTCACAAATTTATACATCTACACATGTAACACCACGTATTCAGTTGGGCGACATTTGCATTTACTAAGCTCTCCATTTTTAACAAGCCTGATATAAGGAACCTGTTAAATGTCTACAATATGTTCACCTTTCACAGTGCATAATAAAGTCAAGCACACTCTTACAGCTACTTCATTGCAAACATACTGGCAAAGAAATGAAATCTCTAAAGGAGTGAGCTCATCTGAAGGTGGTGATTGAAAGCATTTTCACATCCCAGAGAAGGAGCATTTTAACATTGCTTGTCGCAGATATCCTGTCAGGCCTTCATGTGTTCCAGACACCACCTTTGGTACAGAGTCTTCAAGCATCAGAGTGAACTTTTGCCACTGATTCTACCGTAAAATTAGATTAATGCATTGTACTCACAGGTTGTTCTATTCCAGTGATAGCTTTGGCTTGCTTCTTGCTATTCACTAGGAAATAACCAGCTCCATATGACTCATCGTGTTCTGGGAGTTCAATGCCAAGCCTGCTTGCACACAAAAGAAAATTACATAATTATACTGAATTTTGCAAATAAAAAAATTCTTTGTAATTGCCTTAAGATTATTTTCTATTCCATTTCCAGAAGATGCTTCCCTGTGTAGCTATTTAGCAGGAACATTTATTATGAAAGTTAATTATAGTTTCTTCAAGAATTAAACTGGGGGGGTGTGTGTGATTCTTTGGGGTTTTTTTAACCAAAGGCTATCTCTGTTATACACACTTCTGAATTTTAGGGTCATGTTTTGGGTTTGCCCACAATCTCAATAATCTGATTGAGGAAATGTCATTTATTTTTACTGTACACATATCAGAGTTGGACTCCATATTTTATTGAACATACATACTACCGGCCAACAAAAACCTCCAAAGAAATGAGCACTGGTCTTCTTAACAGCCTCTGAACTAATCTTTACTCAAGTTAAGTATTTTAAAATTAATAAGGAATGGAAAAAAATACTGAAATACTTTAAATAATATTGTTTTTTAACATAAAGAAGAAAACAGGGAGGATTTTCAAAACATTGTTTACTTGTAGGAAAGAAGGTCCAAGGACAAAATCTATCAAAACATAAAAGATTTTCCCACATTAACATTTATTTTTCTGGGTCTTCCTGGAGTCCAATACTGCCAATCCAGCAATCAGAGCTGTTTCTGATGTGTTGCTTCCTAACTTAACCACAGTCTGTCACTTTAATCTCTTAAAGAATTTTATTGCCTAGGAAGATTGAACTGGTAAGTGCGAGAAAGAAACCAAGCAAATCACTTCTAATTACTGTTATGTCAATTTGGAGAATGACTGGAAGCATCAAAAATCTATCCTTATTTCTTATGAGAGTAGAACGAAGAAAAGTCTCAACTCGATCCATAGCTCTGTCTGGTTCCTGAAAATGCCACTTTCGCTAAACAGGATTTCTAGACTGCATGCAGTGGGGAGAGGTAATAAAAGACTTCTCATAATTTAATGATAACCGGTCATAGAGTTCTGTTTAGTCAATTCTAATGCTTCAGAAAATTGGATTTTGATGATGTTTCTGCACCTTAATTTCCTCTCCCTATGCATTTCCTACAAAGGACTATTACATAAAACACTGACTGAAAGATAGCCCACACTCTGCGTACTTCAAGATGGTTTATTGCCTTTGTGAGCATTAGCCACCCTACTTATATTACCACCTACTAACAGGAAGGGACGGAAAATAGAATACATGCTGCGAAACTCTGTGGTGTTTTCTCCCATCTTTGGCACTTTCCCCTGCCTCTCTTTAAATGTTCTGCAGAGCAGTTCTCTTTATTTCTTGCTTTTCCCCTTTACCTCCGTACACTGAAAGCAGAGAAAGGGAACAGAATTCTTACCCTAATACTGTGTAGGTGGCAAAACATTTCTTTCTCCTCTACTTTTGGGACAACTTTGAGACACGTTTCATAGCTGGTTGACAGAACCACAACTCCTCCTGCCAAAATCCTGGCAGAAATCCAGTCTCATAATTACATTCCACCTACCTAGAATTCTCTCTTTAGTTCAAGTGGAATAGTGTGCCATTTTCTGAGCTCTGTTCCTTCGCTTATAAACTCCCACTGAAACTAAAGAGAAAGGCAGGCAGGATTTGGTTCATTGGTCTAAAAACATTATATACAATGAACCGATTGTTCAGTAAAGCTACTGAAACTATTGCCATAGACTTAGGCTGGAACACTGACTCAAAAGCTGTTGTTGACCAATTAACATACTGATATGTGACAACATTTAAGCTCCTGTTCTCCTTGATTCAAAGTGGCGTGGAATGTAAATCTTATGATATTGAACCTGAAACTCATAAGCCAATATCCAACATAAACTTTGTAATTGTGTTCCTTTTTCTGAAAACAATTAAGTGGCTCGATTTTTACTTCAGTAGGGAAGGGAAATTTTCCGAAACTTTATTCTCCAGGAAAGAAAAATGTCAGTCCCTAGCGGAATTTGCTTTACAGGGCCTAACATAAATCTCACTCCTGGGTTCGAGGAACGACTTGAAGATTTAGGCTTCTCTTTCTTAACACCTTCCAGTCATCTAGATGTTCATTTGTACTTGAAAAATGTCCACATGAACCCAAAGGAAGATCAATCAGTTTAGACAGCAGAAAGACTGACACTTGCAAGATAAAACCAGTTTAACATGAGTTAAGTATGAACTATTAAGTAGTAAGATTTTCAAAACTTCCAAGATCTTTTGGTATTTAAAATTTAAAGCCATAACAGAGAATAATAATAAGTAAGAGTAATAAAGGTGGCACCTTTATGCATATGAGAAGAGTGGTTATAACTAGGGATGCAAAAAACTTATCTGGGAGAAACAAAAATCATCAGAATGTTAATAAATTGAGAAAAATTACCTAAGGTAGAGTTAAGACAAATAGACAAAAGGAAGTCAAATATGAGGATGGCAGAAGGTAAATCGACATCATCTATTGCTTTGAGTTTCACTTAATTATTTTCCTTTAGCTTATGGCAGAATAATGTATTCAGCATTTTGTTTTCTGTATTATATTCATCATAGTAAAGTTTGTTGTGTTTAGATTTGCTACCAAGTTGACAGAGGGATTTTGTCAGTAATTTCCTTTGCTTGCTCAGTGATTGCCAGTCTGTTGTGATATATATTCACACAGAACATATTTGTTTGCCTACTGAGTGGGAGGAATGGAAAGAGCAGGAAGAAAAAATGGTGTGGACATGGTGACCTCCACTGCAAATTTTTCTAAGTGACTTAATGGTTGCTGTGAATTTGTGTGACTCTCATGCTCTTTTACAAACAGCATGACAGTCCTGATGGCCATACAAAGCACACACTCAAATGCATTTTCCCTTTTGCATCGGTGGTATCCTCCTAAGAAAGCACTTTGAAACATGCTGAGGGCTGGCTTGATCTGATGGCTAATAACATGAAATTAGGAACCGGAAAAGCTTGTCTTAATTCTTTTTTCCTCCACCAACGCTTATGCCCCATGGAAAGTCACATGAATTCACTAAGAACCTCCTGTACCTCCAAGAAGAAGAGGAAAAAAAAAATAAAGCTTTCAAAGACAGATTCAGTCTCAGCAGCTTTACAAAATGAATTCTAGATCTTGTCTACTATTTTTAAAATGTAAAAGCTAACAAAAGCCGGATATAGAAGCATCAAAATGCATATTACAGTCATTTGTGTGTGTGTGGAAATAGTTATCTCTCTGGCATAGACTGCCAAATCTTAGGGACCTGTTATCAGCATGAGGCCAATTACAATATTTATCAATGTTCACTAAGCGTGTACCATACAAAATTGCATCTACACTCAGTAGTTAGTAAATACACTATAGTATAGAGAAATACATTATAGTTAGAGAAACCAAACATTTTCTAACAAGCTGGAACTGGGAATTGCCATTAGACTTTCTCCAGTAGACTTCTTTGCAGTTGTTCTAACACGACAGGCAACAACTCCTGTTTTTCCTGGATACTACTGAACATCCTAAAGCAGTCTAGCTCTTTTGATTTCAGTCATTAATAACACTTGCTTCTGCTGTACCTGATCTCTGATCATTTTGTCTAGAGCTAATGCTTTGTCTTTTCCTTTTGAGTTACTGCAGATGTTTGTTGATTATATGCAAACTGCAAATGCCTTTTAAACAAGCTACAAATTTATCAGAAAATGCAGTGGACATCAGAAGAAAATTTCACTAACAGCAGGATTTCCAGATGATGAAGAGACAGAACGCTAAGAAAACCTAATTTATTTTTTGTGTGTGGTAGAAGGGTTATATTCCTCTGGGCCTTTATTTCTGTGCATGCCACTTAGCAAATGAAACACACCAGATGAGTACTGTATGAAGGAAAGTATCATGAATACTAAGTTAGTCTTCAGTCACACAGGAATATAAAATGCATTGGTTCTAGTTAAAATTGATTTCACCTTGGAAATAAGTATTGGATTCACTTTCTCTCTCTCCTCAAAACATTTACACAGATGAAAAATACCACTGTAGCTGCTGTATGTTAAAGTGGGAAATACAGAATCAAGAAATCCAGAAATCTTGTTGGCAGTTTCAGTAAGAAAAAAAGTTTTCATTGTTTCCCTGCAAAGCAGTGCAGCATCTAGGATGAATTCACTGAGCCAATCTGCGTTGATTCAAAAAAATTAGCAATTCCTTTCTTGCTCTCACAGTACTAGCAAGATATAATAGGACCTGAATAGTTCCCAGAAATTTGGAGTCACTAGTAACTACAGAATTATCAAAAGAAAGGTGGAGAAGAGTAGGAAGAGGAGCCACTCATGGAATCCATAGTATTTATGTTCTGATCAGACTTGTTTAATTTTTTCATATTTTCATTTCAAAAAAAGTTCAAGAAGGAGAGGGGCTACATGAAATTATAGCAATGAAATTTTGTATGCTGCTATAACAAATATAGCAGCCACTGAATTCTTAATGCTTCTCTTTATATTAAAATAAATTACTGACATAAAATATTTTTGTAATTACTGACTTTGGGTAAGTATACTGACAAGCATTGATGAGATTAGGTACACTAATAGAACCCAACTTCCACAATTTGAAGGCCCAAATGACTTTGAATATCTTACCCACTTAAAATTAATTCAAATCCTTTTCACATACAAAAGTCAAGAAATTATAGCACTTGACAAAGATTTTTAAGCTTCTTATATAGACTCGTTTGCAGTCTGTATGTAACTGAAACATACAACCAATTTCTGCTATATCGTAAAATATTCAATATTATTTAAAGAAGGTTAATTGATGGTAATGATGCTTGTCACCTAAAAAAGACAGAGTTGGTCAGTCTCGGGGTGCAAAACTGACTTCTGCTAGGCACAACTCTCTAACACCTCTAACAACTTGTGGAAGGTGCCTCTGCCTATTGCAGGGAGGTTGGAAGTAAATGATCATTAAGGTTCCTTCCAACCCAAATTATTCTAGGACTCTATGATTCTGTGTATGCTGTACTATTTAGGCTTGGACTATATGCTGTTAATGAAAACATTTGTCTGTAAATCTCCTTAGGTGTGAGTCATGAAATAAGAGCAAAGAACTAAAAGAAGGCATTGGAATTGAAGAAAAAAAATGAAGTTACAAGGCACAAATCGAAAGAGACTTGTGTATAAAACTAGGACACAAAGCTTGGAAAGAACATTCCGCCGCCCAAGAAACCTCCTGCCTGCTGCCAAATACTGGAGATGGGAAACACCCACTGTGGTGGTGAACGCGGTGTACTACAGCATTAGGACTTGGAAGACACTGGTGTGCATTAACACAGCAGGTGCTGCGCAGTGAAGGAATTAAATATTTTAAGAGTCTTCACTCAGCAGAATCTGTTGCTTCTCCACCTCCCAGCTGTTTTTGTCTTTCGCTATGGATGTTTGAGGACTGTACAATCTGGCTTAAAATAGAGTAAAAGTCATTATCTTTCTCTTGTAATCCCTATGTTCTTTAGTACTCTCCATGAGGCTTCTGCAAATCTACTCACTTTTTCTCTGCTGCATTGTATAAAACACAGATATTTGTCTTTAAAGATTAACTAATCTTTTCTTGAATTTGCATGCAAACTGTTATGAACTGAGAATACTCTTCTTTTCAATTTTATACTTCTGCACCAATACATTTTTGTATTATGTCACATCACTCTTTAATTGTAATTCCCATTTACCTTATTACCTAATCAAGCTGCAGATAAGAACTATAACAAAACACTTATTTCTCCATCCTTTTGGTGTACTTTTGATTCTTTATATGAAATGCCACATTTTGCATATCTGTACCAAACTCTCCCATAGTTTAATTCTGAGCTTCAGAGCTTTATACTGTTTGAAATGTCATTCTTCAGGGTTGAATACATTTTGATAAAATACGGAGATTTCTTTACCCAGCTCCCCAAAATACATGCTTTTCCCTGAAAAAAATCTCCAAAGCTTTCTGTAAATTATTCACTTTGTGATCATACATATTCTTTCAACATATGGAAAAGCACTTGTTCAAACTAAGAATTAGCTGTCTATTACCATTCTTTTCTTTCCCTGCCTCTCAGACATATGCATACAGACCCACACAGTCCTCTACACTTTTTAAAATGAAACCAATTTGTCTGCTATTCTGATGCAAGATTTATCAGGAGAATAAGGCTTCCAAGAGATCTTGGTGAAACTGCCTGAGAGATGTACAATATTTGCTTGTTCAAGATTCGATTTTCTGTTTGGTAGATTTGTATTTTTCCACAATGACTTGGCACAGAAATGATTGCTTTGCTTTGTCTAGTTGAGCATGGTAAATAGTGTCTCTCCTATAATTCTCCCGGGGAAAGTTACTGGGATAATGAGGCATATTCATGTATATTAAGTATATCCAGTTAATATGGATTCACAATTACAAGAAAATAAATTCTAAAGGCTCCTCAGAAAGGGCAAAGAGAGACTACAAAAAGGATAAGACAGCTATCTCATAATGCAAAGAAAGAAGAGATATTGGGGATGAGAATTGGAGTGATAATAAACAAAAAGTTGCAAGTTCTGCCTCAGTCCTTACATGAGCTGAGCTTATTATATCTATCATTACAGCACCTGAGTGCCTTAAATCATCCTCTGGGGCATTTTTAGAGCCTACTAAATTCTCATGTAAAATAAATTATTAAATTAAAGTTAAGTTGGAAGGTTAAAGCATAGTCTTTAAAGCAACTAAAAATTCACAGAAGTCATGGCTGTTTGGCGCTTTCTTAAGCCAGGAATTTACTTAGTTACTAGTTTTTTTACTTATTTCTATATGCAATTGCAAATACTTAAAAATATTCTTTTTTTCCTTTGCAGAATAAAATCTAAAATATGCCCTCTATAGTTCACTCTTGAGTTTAAGAATTCCTAAGCCTAAGATAACAGATGTCTTACATTTGGGGAAGCATTAATGTGCTTGCCTCACTTGCATTTAGAATGTCATAAATCTAAACTAGAGAACAGATTTCAGTCCTTCATATTTTTCTAATGAGAAGTCTAATCATCAATCATTAAACTAACATGCTTTTATTCTGAAAGCTAATCAATTTAAATGCATCAGACCTGGAAGTTTGGCTCTACACAAGCCTTAACTTAGTGAATAACAACACTTACGTAACTGATTACGTGTCCTGGACCTTTTGGAAAATGTGTAGAATCTCTTTTCTTAGCATGCTTATGTCAAGCAGGAGAAGGCAAAGTATGTCTTCTGTGGATTTTTTCTGCCTAGAAGTTACCAGGTGGAACTTGTTATAATTTCTGTTTGTTGAAAATAGGCATGCAGTTTGGCCTATTAATACTGTTGTATGGAAGTAATGTAAAATAGAGATTGCAACATAATTTTAAACCTCACTGACTATACAAAGAGAACGTATTATGAAAGAGAAGCAGAGTGGAATTTTATGCATTGAGTTGCGATATGGACATAATGAATCTTTACCTGTGTAGTTAGTAAGAGTCTTATACCATTATGGTATCAGGAACAGTCTATACATAGGGACCCCAAATATATTAACCTTCTTTCAGTTATAAAACAAAGGCTGAATTGGGTTTGCATCCATTTGGCTGGAGTTCCACTCTACAAACATGATTCGGAGCTAGCTTCTTGCAGGAACTGAAGTTGCCCAAATAACTACATATCTTGTTAGAAGGCAGGGTTACTTGCCACCCCTTCTTGGCATCAACTGCTTGAAAAGCAGTGGTACATAGGCAGAGAAAGAAACATGCCTTAACAATATTACAATTGAAAGAACAGAAGATGGGATTAAATATCAGATTGACATCATGCTTTAAGAAATAGCCCAGACAAGCTTTACTGTTCACTTATCTTCTTCCAACCTGTTTTTACTCTTTGTCGCTTGTTAATATTTCTTATAGCTATTTCTTATAACTATATTTCTTATAGTTACCACTGGGTCTTCTGCTTAACTGCTAAAGCATATATGTTAAGATATTTTTTCAGACAGACATTAATAAATCAGTACAAAGGTTCACTTTATTTGGAACATATAAGAAACGTTTAGAGAACTTTTAACTGAGGTTTCCAGTACTGCCTTCTCCTGATTGAGCTAAAGACCTAAAAGTGATTATCATAATGTGACACTTTTACCCACCATTAGTTATGAAAGAATAAAGGTGGGGAAAAAAAAGCCCACATCTTTTCCATGCGTCCATGTGTTTATTTCTTAGTATGTAATAACTAGCTTCTTTACAAGATTGTGTATTGAGTATATCTGTTTGAACTTGACTTCAATCAAGCTATAATTGGGGCAAAACATCCTTTTCAAAGTCACTTACTTCGTCCTAAAAGTGATAAATTATAGAAGGATAGAAAAGCAGAACAAAGACAGGAAGTCTTCAGAAGAAATTGCCAGACACCGGTTCCTATACATTTACATACGAGCAGCTCATGTTGTACTAATATGGAATTCATAGCTAAATCTCAGATTTAAAAGAGGTCACATACCACATGACAGATTTCTTGTAGAACAATCTTGATAATTTATTCATCAAGATGGTATCAACTAGGGTATGACAGTGGGGAAGGGAAGTAGAAACAGAAAGAGCAGGATGGGGAAAGTTGTGGTAGAATTGTAATACACTGCACAGGTTTTAGAACAGGGGAAGAACATTATTAGCAGGAGCCAAAATTAAAAATGAGAACTAAAAGTATGTAAAATAATGTAATCAAGGATGAGAATAAGACAGTATCATGCCTGTAGAATTATAGTGACAAAAAAAAAAAAAAAAAGAGTGGAATCAAAAAGCACTACAGTGGGAAAATACAACACAAAGGATAGAGTGAACTATAATTCTGTGGTTGAAGGGCACACACGAATAAGCATAAAAGTGTGGAGAGAGTACAATGTACATTTAGGACAAAACCAGCATAGAACTACTTGATGAAATCTTCAGTAGTTGAGATGCAGTACAAGGAAAGATATTATGTTGCTGACATAAAAATGTTGAATGAAATATAAAAGGAGAGGCATATGCAGTAAAAGAAATAAGATATTTGCAGGAGCTAAACAAGGTTGAAGAATGAAGATAAATAACGTACTCTATATAAACAAGCGCTAAATTAATAGAGGGTTATATTACAAAAAAGGAAGCTGAACAATGACTTGCAGAAATAAATGAAATAAACTACAGTGTATTGATAGCATGGACAGAAGTTCTTAGGGTCACAAGCTATTAGAGTTACTGAAAATTAAATATGGTAACACTGTCTGTAGAAACAACAAATTAATTATTTACTGAGAAAAATAATTACATTGTAGTTTTGTTGTGCTTCATCTCACAAATTAGTAAAATCGTTATCTTGTAATAGAAATTCTTAAGAGTTCTAGTTTTGAAAAAGGCAACACAGAAGCATACCAAATTAGCTACATATATTGTTCAGAGAATTCCTCTAAAAGCCTTTAAAAAATGAGGAAAATATGCACTGAAAATCTTACTTTAGTTCACTGAAGCTTACAGAAATATATTCTGACTTCAGGAGAAACCAGGTTAGATAATCAGCAGAGACTCACTGTTCCCCATGGGAGCACTGACTGAGAGATGGAACAAGGCTGTATTTTGCCCTTCCCAATAACCTAAGTCCAAGCCTAGTGGCTCTCGAGAAACAACTCACTCACTCTCTTATTCTTCAGTTGTTCATTACAATAACTTCAGCTAGCAGTTAGTCTGCAAGATGAGTACGGGGAGCCAGAATTACACAGCTTACTTCCTAGAGAAACTGGAACAAATCTGTTGTCAAGCGTGACGTTTGCATGCTCAGGTTCTCAATAAGATTTTCAAACACCAATTGAAAACACCTGAATGGTGTTAGCTTTTTTTGATGAAATAAGTAAACAAATAACAAGGACCTAAGTTTAAGGAAAATTTAGCAGGTTTTTCTCTTCTTTTTCCAAAATGGGCCACTCTGAACAAAGACGTAATCATTTCTAAGTTCCAGAACAGAAACTGATTCTGTTTCTGTCAAGGTAGATTTCAACAGCCATTGAGAGAAGACAGAAACTAAATCAGTACTGGTTTATGTCTCAGTTATGGGTCTATCCTCTTTGTGCTATGTGTTTGAGAACACAACACAACTTGACCAAACGGCCTGGAAAGCAATAAATGAGGAACTTCAGTTCTGGCATAAACACATTGGGAGCAGTTGTTCCATTAGACACCCACATGAAGCAATGCCAATCCATCACAATTCAGACACTGAATCAAGGATACACTTTGGCACCAAAGGATTTGAGAAAACACAAATATATTAATAGTTATCATCTCAGAACTAATACTTTTTTTCCCTCTATAGCATATGTTGTCAGGTTTTTCTATCACAGCCCAGAAAGTTAACCGTCTCCTGGGCTGCATCATAAAAAGCATGACCTGCAGGTTGAGGGAGAGAGATAATTCTGCCCCTCTACTCCGCTTTTGTGAGACCTCACCTGCAGTGCTGTGTTCAGTTCTGGAGTCCTCAGCACAGGATGGAGATGGATCTGTTGGAATCGGTCTAGAGGAAGGTTGCAAAAATGATCCGACGGATGGAACACCTTTCCTATGAAGACAGGCTGAAAGAACTGGGGTTGGTCAGCCTGGAGAAGAGAATGCTCCAGAGAGACGTTATGGCAGCTTTCCAGTACCTAAAGGGGGCCTATAAAAAAAATGAGGACAAACTCTTAGCAGGGCCTGTTGTGCTTGGACAAAGGGTAACGACCTTAAACTAAAAAGGGTTAGATTCAGACTAGACGTAAGGAAGAATTTATTTATGATAAGGGTGGTGAAACAAACATTCAAGGTTGCGTGGGACAGGACTCTGAGCAACCTGATAAAATTGAAGATGTCCCTGCTCAATGCAGGACTAGATGACCTTTAAAGGTACTTTCCAATCCAAGCCATTCTGTAATTCTATAAATCATCATCAGCAACAGCCTAGAGAAATGCAGATAAATTTAACACAAATGATAAAGGGAAATAAAATGCTGACTGGTCACGGAGCATCAAGACTTCTGTCAGGCATTCAAATGTTGTCTGGTGTAGAGCACAAAGTATCACAGCAGGGATCCAAAAATTTCAAAGCTATGACGTTAGCTTAACACACAAATGATTGTGATAACTCACCAGCACATAGTTTATGTCGTGTGAGAACACAATCAACAAAATGAAGAATCGGTTCTCAGTCACAGCCCTCGTGCATTTCAGGAAATTTAAGTTAACCACCACCAAGAAAGGTCAGAGGAAAAAAAAAAAAAAAAAAAACTACACTGGAATCACAGAAATCCTGAATTCTTCACATTGCATGTTTCACGTGCTGCTGCAAAATATCTTTTTTTAGTGAACATTACAAAAAAAGTAGTCAGAGAAGACTGCCAGCTAAACATATTTGTAGATCCATGTAGAATTTAACATATGGAGAGACATCCACACAGTCCCTTAGCTGCAATGGGACATCACAAATGAAAAACTGATAGTTGCTAAACATTTGAAAAACCCACATCAAACATAAATATTTTCAGACGGGACTGTAAGAACCCTCTCCTTTCCATTTTTTCATTGTTGGCATTCTTTAATTAGAAAGGTGCTTTGATGAGTTAGCAGACAAAAAAGAAGGCTAACGGAAGAAGGAAAAGTCAGCAGCTTCTGTCAGTCTCAGTAGCGTCCCATATTGTCAGCTGAAGTGGCAGCATGTACTGAGCATCAGTTTTCCTGCTGTAAGTGAACATAAAATCTTTCAGCCTTACTTACAAAAAATGGTGGTGTTGAAATTGCATAAAAAGTAAATAAAGGATACTAAGATAATGAACTGCCTTAAAATATCATAGAAACAATAGATACAAATGCAAACTTATTGAGAAGAGGATAATTAGCAAACCTTTCCTTACTGCATAGAAGTAAACTACTTATTGGTAAAAATGTGGTATCATGGATTTCTTATATCCTAAAAATAGCATGCTTCTTAACACCATGTCAAAAGGTAAAACTTTGTGATGTGCCTCTAGAGATGTAACAGAAAGAATTCTGCACAGAAAAGAAATAAGATCATGACTCCATACATGGGAAACTTGTCTGTGTCAGCAGAGCACATCAGCATGAACACTCCTTTTTATACAGAGGTTTAAGAAATGTTAAGTAGGATTTTAACAACTTCTGTAGGAAGGAATTCCTTCTGGTATTTGTTCTTCCATAGGTGTCCATGCCTGCCACCAGGGCAAGTCCTTTCCACAATTCCAAATGCATAAGGATGGTTATGTTGCAAGTCATGAAGGGCAGAAGCAGCGCATGAGGTAGCACGTTATCAGTGTTTCTCATTTGATCAACTTGTAGATAAAATACCTTCAGCAGGAGCTACAATCTAAAGCAGTATGCTCTGTATCGCTCACATATTTTGCATCAGTACTGGAAAAGAGGAACATTTTACTTAGCTGCGGGGATTAGGTCAGAGTAATTTCTCAGTATACGTTCCTCTGAGACTGGTGGTATCAGTGACACAAATGGTGCATTCATCAGCTCCTTCCTAAATTACTCTCAGCTCATTTGATATTCCTGGGGAATTTCAGTCCAAGTGCTTCCACACTTTTTATTATTTGAAGCTTTGTACTGACAGCAGGAAAATACTGTAAAGTTTGAGATGAAAGATTAAATCAAAGCTTCTATACTTAAGCTCTGTCCTTCTGAAAAACATACCTGAGTATTCTCAAATACAATTAAGCACATAACAAGACGTGATCAAATCCTCTGGACAAAATGTTAGGGACAAGATAGGCAGCTCAGTTTAGATAACAGTCTGCAATACATGAACTTGATTAATAGTGCACAAATTGTCAACACATATTTTGTGATCACGACAGCCATGGCCAGTTCATTCTGCTGTCTGCTAACATGCCAACTGTTCCTATGTTGCAGAGACAGGGGGATCAGGAACAAACTTCAGACAGCTGGTAACGACGACTGTGTGGGTAGGCAAAATGAGTACTTCCCAGGAGAAATGAGCTTGGACTACTGTTAAAAGTTTCTAATTCATGTTCCACTTCTTACATTGAATCAAGGCCAGCTTTTATGCAAAAGCAATCCGACGCAAAAGTGCCGGCCAAGCAGATAACCTGAATATAAACAAGGCAGAGAACAGGGCTGCTGGATAGCTACTTTTCCATTTAATTAAAACTTCTTGATTGTTGTATTGGAATTTCCAGTGAAGTAGAATAGCATATTTGAATTTGGTTGGTCAGGTAACTGGACAATCCTCTAGCCCATCCAGCAGGTGACAAATAGCAAGCTAGTCAGCATCCTGGCTCCCAAATCCCTAGAGTTTTTCATCTTATGAGGGTGCAGGTCAAGAGGATGGCATCAAACTCTTTTCAGTGGTGCCCAGCGATAGGACAAGGGGAAATGGCCACAAATTGGAACTTGGAAATTCCATCTGAATATTAGGAAAAAAAAATTCCTGAGAGGGTGACAGAGCACAGGAACCGGCTGGCTGCCCAGAGAGGTTCAGGAATCTCCTTCTCTGGTGATATTCAAACCCCTTTGATCACTAGGAAGTGAATAAGTTAACATCTTGGCTTTGAAATCAAAAAAACTTTAAGATTCTTCAAACACATCCAAGATTCTTCAGACTTCGCAGCGCAAAGCCCCTCTGAAATTTTATCCTAGGTTTACATAATAATCAAACCACATAAGTAAAGGTAGTGACTTCCACTGTACCTTTTAGCTATTTTCATCTACAGTTTTATAACACCTTCTCTGCTCCTTTATTGTAACTATTACGAGATCTGTGCAAATGATCACTTGTAGTTTGCTCATACAGAAAGACATTTTCATGAATTAATGAGATTATGGTTCATTGGTTTGGAATACTTGTAGTAATTAGACTTAATATAAGAATTCTCACAGCTGATCAGAGGTGTGAAAGGCATTTTATATTTAAGGCCTATATAACACCACATTGTCTTTATTTTTCAGCTGCTCAGTCATACGTCAACAGATTGTATAGGCTACTTAACAGTTTGTGTCGTGAATACCTTATTGGAACCAAAAGAAAAGCCAAAAATATCCTGCAATTCTTTTCAAGAAAATTGTATTTCCGAGTATTTTTTCTTATGGTGCTCTATCATCAAATTTAGTAAACAAAGAAAACTGATCCAGAAATAATACCTTTGTTATTACCACCAAACAGAATCTTTTTCAGTAAATTCAAAGGACAGCTGACATTTAATCACTAACAAATTCTTGCTGTTTTTAAAAGGTAATATGTAGAAGCTTTTAAAATAATAGGTCTTGATAAGGTGATCTTTGACTTGGCAAAATGTCCAGCAGCTTTGTATTCTGAAGGACTGAAAATGCAGCACACCATGAAATGTGCAGCAATAAGCTGGCATTTCATAGTGATATCAGTTGTCTAAAATCAGTTATTTATTGTAGCCATTTAGTGTTTAGTCACTGTAGGAACTGCAGGACTAGTATCCCAGCCTTTGTAGATTAATATTTTAGCTTTGGGAAGAAACTTGGGATATATTCCATCAATGTTCAATTACATGAAAAGGGGTAGATATGATTATGGATGCCTAGAATGCATTGATTCATTGATGTACCATCGGCCACTTCAGCATTAATTTCTGATACTGCATGGACTAGCTTGAGCAGTGTGAAACAAAATATGTAAACTCTTCCACTAATATTTATAGACAAAAATGTCTTTTCCATAAATATTGATTCAGTTTCACCTATTTTTATATGTAGCATAAGTATCCAGAACATATAAAATTCCCAGAGCTATCTTTTCCTGTGTAGGTATCAAAATAGAAATGTTTTTCTTAGATCTTCCGTTGCTACTGACTGTGAATGCTTCAAACTACAGGGAAGGATACAGATGTAAGTTCCAAAATAAACTTTGGGTTTCTTCCTTCCAAAAATCTGACTTCTAAAACACAGGTGAGAATTCTACTCCTCAGCAGAAAGTAACTCTGGTTTGTGATATACAAAGGTGCAAGCTGCATTTTGAAGCACCTAGTTAACAACAAACACATCTCTGGACACTTTCAGCTTCAGAAAAGGTTACTCAAATGGTAAATCATGTCGATTTATGCTAGAATGGATTGATAAAACTAATATTCTCGGTCTCTTTATTAAAAACAAACAAATATTTTTGCAAAACAACAGCAAAAAACCCATACCCGCTGAAAAACTGTATCCTGGGTTTTCTTTCGAATGTAATAATAGCTATTTTTTTACAAAGGTATAATGTTTACTAAGAAATCTGCTCCTAGCGTAAGCTATTATTACTTCAGCAGTCTCCAGGCTCCAAAAAGAATGAAACTAGTTTCAGAAATGTAGGATGTTCATGAAATGGAGAAATGGATGATGAATTTGCGTTACTTACTGCACCTTGTCAATCGTTTGCTTTTTATCAGAAACTGAAAAGACTGCACAGACCAGCCACTTGGAAGCAGGGCCAGTGTAAGCACTAGGTAAAAGCAGAGTCTGCCTAAAGGAAATAAATAATGGCAAAGGTAGTAAATCTGGGAGCATGGAACATCAATTATTCATCTGCAATAATTTGTTACCTGGAAAAAGCTGATGAATCCGATTTTGAGGATTTTTACAGTGAGTTAAGAAGTTTACAAAGGGAAATGAATAAAAATGTTCTTTTTTGTTCTAGAAATAAACTAAAATAATCAGTAGAAATCTGTTGCCTTTGATAACCTGACGAGAGTTAAACAAATCAATGGTCAGCATCACAGTAACACCTGGAAATGGGAATGTTGAAATGTCTTACGGCAAAGTTCTGTTTCATGCTCTGACCGTAGAGCAGCAAAAGAAAAGGAAAGATGAGGCTCTGGTTTGCTGCAGGAGACCTGGAGTATGGTGAAAGGTCTTCCTCACTCATGAAAAGGGTGGGGAACAGCACAGCTAAGGTCTGAAATGCTCACCACGTAATCCCTCCAGCACACCCCTCTCAGATTTTTTATGACAGTGACTGAGAACAGTGACACACAGGCTGGTTTTATCAGCATTTTGCAACAACCTATATTTGTTTTAACTGAAATTAACCTCAGTTAAAGAGGCTTTTTTACCTTTTTTTTTTTTTTTCTATTTAATCTGACCAGCATATATAATATAAAAACATGCAATTTGCTCCATAAACACAAACAGGGAAAATGCTCATACATTCCCTGGATCTACATCTGGTTTTGTGCCAGCTTTCTAAAAATTTGGCTACAAAAGATCTTCCTAACAAATGGAATTCATGTGCCGGTTTGTTTGCTTTTTTTTTTCCACTTTATCCAGCAAAGCAGAAAGAAGCAAACTGATCTCAATTTCTTTTATTTTTCTTTTCTTCTGTGCCACAGGACTAAAGTTAACACAAAAAATTGTTCTTCATAAAAACCTAAGTTTATTGATTTTGAAATTGATGTGATGGCAACTAAATTGAAAACTTTTGTTCATAAACGCTGACTTGTCAGGTAAAGAAACAAATCTTTTAAAATAAGAAATTAATCACTCTTATAATTTTAAAGTCTAATAAAACAAAAACTCATTTCGCTATTAATGTAACTTCTTATTATGAGCTACAATTTATATTATATTACAAATCCTCCTAAAGGTAATAAATTTGTCAAAGAGAGAAATTAATAGAAAGTATAATTACATTTAATTTGATTAAAATAGAATGGACTTTTTCTGTAATCTCACTTAATTCAAGACATTTGTAAAACAGTAAAATTACTAACAATGCTTAAGATATTAAGTTACAGGCTTTATCAGGTGCCTACCTTCCTCTCCACTAGAGGAGAGACCAGAATGGAAATCTCATGTTCTGGGCCAAATTCTGCCACAGGCAGCCACTTTCTATGCTTCGCTGACCTGAATCTGTGTTACTTAGATCTAAAGTTTTGAAGGCAGAGAAGAAATAGGACACAGGAAGGGGAGAGTATTTCTACAGCTTGTGATTTCTCTGAAAATGTATGGGAATCTCACAGCTATTTTTCTGAAAATGAAAAAGAAACTCACTGCTTGTCTCATCACATTTACCCTAAAAGAATTCCCAGTGCACATGAGTAAAATCTTTTCCCTTTCAGTGAAGGAGGTTTGCTCTGGCAGAAGCCTGTTCACCGCTGATATTACTGATTTTAATATATGTGCGATGGGATGGTCACGTTCTATGTTGCCCAACTAAAGAGCTAAATCTTCAGTCTGATGGAGGACCACAGCAGAAAATCTACTGAACTCCTCCTCTGTATTTTTTATAAGGTGAAATCTAACATGGCTAAAATCCCTGGGTACTAAAACTTGATGCTTTCAGCAGGGAAAACTTTTTAGAACGCGGTTTTTCTCTTTTTGCCAACAAAGCTGACTTTGTAAATTCTCTGATGATTATTCTCAAAACAGATGCCTCTGAAGAGATTTGAAGCTTCCTTCTTGAAGTGTTTTGCTACTCCGGTCTTTTAACTACGTTTGCTGAAGACACTCAGCCAAAGTAAATTACTTTGTGTCAAAAACATTTTGCTTAGGTACCATCAGGAGGATGAAATGGTAATTAATTTCTGCTGTTGACCGTATCAAGCAATCTTTTCAACTACCAATTCTTTACCCGTCTGGAGGCCTGGGTTTTTTTGCTTGTTTTGTATCATAAGCTGAGTTAGGCATCTTCCACTTCTCCAGAACAATCCAAAGTTCTCCCCCCTTTACTTGCCTTTCTTCTGATCTCTCTGTGCTGCAGAACTGGCTTGTAAAATACCATCACAACCCAGTCATGAAAAGAAACACAAATCTAGTTTTGAGAAAGAACAGCTGCCATTTTTAGACAGAACAGATTAAAAAAAATCTATTCTACGCAGAAAACATTTGGGCAGATTTTTTAAAATAACAGCAGTGCTAAGGCTTACTTAAAGATCTATTCACTTCAATGACTCAGTATCTTGTGGTTTTTTTCTAATTTTTTTCTGTGCCACAATAAATCAGGCTGTGAAATAAGCTTGGTTTAAGTAGCAAAACCATGATTTCACATTTAGCGGCATAAAAATTGCCTTATGTTCAAATTCGTGCTTCTCAGTAAGGTTCCCAGATACCTTCCACAGAGTTGCAGTTTGTTATCAGAACAGAAAAACGCTTCCTATGGGCAAATTAATGCTTGTCATCGCAAGCTGCCATGTATGTATTGACAAGACTTCAGAACCAGAGGAAATTTTGAGTTTGTATTTGTTCTTCACTAATTAAAGTTTGTGGCAATCAACTGAGATTATATATAAATTAGTTTACAGAGTGTTCTTTGGTGATTATTAGACCTGTCCAGCTTGAATGTTTATATGTGAGCAACCTCCAGCAAACCAGTCTAAGTGCACATGTACACAAAGAAAAGCTCAATACCATTGCTTAAGATACCAAGCTTATTTTAAACATGAAATTAAATTCTGGATGTGTTAATGAGGTATCAGACATTAGTCAAGTTCAAGAACAAGATGGAAAATTCCAGTTATACTTACTTTGGGGTAGGATAGAACTCAATGTCAGTTCAGCATTTTTAAAAAATGGCTGGAAACCTGATAAAAATCTGAATATATACATAACGTCGAGCTGTTAAAATATCCCCATGTTAATATTCATATTCAGATAACAGAGCAGGAAAAAAACAAGATAAAAAACCTTAAAGCTAGATGAACAAAAAAAAAAAAATCTTCTGAAAATTAAATATTTCAACACTGTCAGCATGAAATCTGTCAATAATTGCAAATAAAAATATACGTATCTACAACATTTATTTTAACTCGCTTTATTTAGTTATAAAAATGAACGTTCTCATTTTCAAGGAAACGCTTTCTCATAAAGGACTTCCTTAGAAAATTTTTGAAATATTTCTATATATAGGATTTATAGTTGTGCCTAAATATTTGTGATTAGAATTATGATTTTTGTATATAAAACTATGCATTTATTGTATTTGAGTCAATGTGGGAATTTTATGTAATGAACTGTAGTAATTAAAAAATCTAATTTCATCTCAAGGTGCCTCTTCAGATACTGTTCCTACAGGTACTGTTAAATAGGATCTCAGTCTTGAAAGGCCATAATAGGCTTATAAGGATGTCCTCAAACTATTCTGCTTCACTACTACAGCTTTATAAGTGATGAGAAAATTTTGTTCTTTGTATTCTTCAAGACAAAAGGAAAAACTCAAATGGTATAGTCCAACAATGGAAGCTAAACCTAAAGTTTGTCTTAAAATATATTTCTTAAAAACTGCATTTTGGAATTAAAGCCTTCAAAACCTGAAACTGCGCCTGGAAAACATAGCAATGAATGAGGACTCTAAACCTTTCAGAAATATCGCTGCTCTGGAAGTCTGAAGATATTGGAGTGAGCATTCATAAGACATTTGTTCCTTTACTTCAAGACACGATGATGAGCATTTCTTTTAACACCTTCCTACACGAATATTTGAGCATCCAGGCGTTTAAAAACAGATGGGAAGGGGGAGACGCAAAAGCCTTAATGTGATCAAAATAGTAATTTTTCTGAAGAGTTTCAAGAGTTCTGAACAATCACTCTTCAGGTCTGACCTAATGGGCTTGAAATGATACCCAGCACTAAGCTGGGAAGGAAACATATTTTGGCCTTTATGTTGTAATACACAGAAAGTAGCTGGGATGCTCCAAGCAGAAAAATTACTGTCAGAATGAGTTTGTATGTTAGGTTTTATTTATTTCAAATGTAACCTTTATATATTACAAACTGTTCAGGAGGTGGCAAGCAGCATACTTAAGACTTTTCTTTTAATTGAAGAAAAATGTTAACTATGTACCACTGAAGTGAATTCTTTGATTTATCAGTGACAAATTTCCAGCAGTAAAGAATAGGTGTGAATAATGCACCAATTTTAACATCCCATCATCTTTCAAATACCTCAGTACTGTTTAAAGACAAGCAAACAAAAGGAACATCTAATATGAAAATAATTACTGAACTGACAAACATGATTCAGTAGCTGAAGAATATCTCATTGCTTATTTTTATATGTCCATTGTACAAATTACATCGAGATGGCATAAGACCCTCTTCAGTAGCGTGGGAGTGGGAGTAAAAATAATTAGCATGCACGTGTAGGCTATCTCTGCTTCCTGTATTATAATTTATATAAAAACTATATTCCTTTACACTGAATGTTTCCATTTATTTAGTGCTACACGTGCAAATGCAAAAGTGACCATTGCTGAAGTTCATCATCTCGAATATCAAAGCTCACTGATGTTGACTACAGAAGAAAGGCATCACCAAGAATTAGCCAAGGGCAGTATCCAGCTTTATATCACAGTCCTATCAGGAAGAGACAAGTGTATAAAATCATAAAGCTGTTTCTTAGAATAAAGCCACATTACACCAGGCATTCTTTTCTGTGTACAGAACGTAGTATCAGCCCAGATGGTTGACCATACTGCCAACATACAAACAACAAAGGAACTGTCCACTATCCTCAGATAATACAGAGAAGGCAAAGTTTTACAAGCCAGGGAAATACAGCCACTATCTGACAACTTCACCAAGTTTTCTTCTAAATATTATGGAACTGCACGCATAGAACTGTCTCTCTCTAACTCCTGTGAAAACTATCCTTCAGCAATGCCATACTGTGATATCCTTCAGAGAAGAAGCAAATACTATCCAGGCACACTGCTGTTACAATATACCATGTTATTGCTGAACCGTCCCTAGAAGGAAGTTCCATTTCACACCCCCTTTATAAGATGGATCTTAAAGGAAGACATTCTTACTGAATTTTCAGCAAGAAGCATGCTTTCCTAACTCAAAAATATCACATATTCAGGAACACAAGACACCCCAGTATCCTTAGATGATGGCAAACCATGCCAAAAATCAGTGTTATAACCCAGTTTCTGTATAAATAGTAATGAACTATTTGGCTTGTAGTAAAATATACATCATCTAGTACACAAAATAGTAAATTTAATGTTATCTCCGTGAAGGTCTTAATAAAAGGGAAAACACATGTAAATTTATTTTTCAGCATTAAATATTCACAGAATGTTTATTAAGACAAATACATAGCCTCATCAAGATGGAAGACTTGCAAAGATTTGTGAATTTTATAAATTAAAAATAAAAACATAATGCTAATATGACTTAATGGCTTAGTTAATTATTTAAAATATGCCTGAAAAAACTCTTTTAATATCTAACTATCTAAATAGATTTTTCTCTATGAAATAAGATCAACTACCAAATTTTTGTTGTGAATGGGTTGATGTAATTGAAACGGACTATTTTTATGCTTTCTTACAGTCGCTATCTTCTTCATACATAAATAACACATATTTCTTCTGAATCAGCTGGCTAAGCCAGATAAAATTTACAGAAATAGAAGTTGTACAACATTTTAGATCTATTTAGGATCACGGGTTGAACAGACAATTGAGACATACTGCTTTCCAAGCAAACCTTTTTGCATTGTTTATACCATGCTGTTTGAAACCCATGCCAAGTAGAAAATTAAGAAAATTAGTTCATACTTCCTAATGTTGCACAGTTATTTATAAGAGAGGTCCTACAAGAGGAATATGGCTACTTTGTTCCAGGTGGTGGCACAGATAACAGTAAGCAAGGACAAGATTAACTGCCCTGGTGAAATCTAACTATCAGGCTTTCTTTGCTTTTTATGGCTAGATCAATGATGAGATTTGTGACCATTCTTTAAAATATTCCTTGATGCTTAGGTTTGCCTCCTCAGCTGTTGCTACAATTAGATCTTCTAGGGATTGAGATCATCAGTCACTTCAGATTCATTACAGAATTACTCATTCACAGACATGTCTTTAGACAAAAAGGCACGTAGAAATAGTAGCTAAGCTCTGTAACTCTTGTTGTCTTTACTTTAAAATATTTAAATAAATCAGTTTGATAAAATGTTGACCTCTATTTTTGAAATTTAGATTAAAAAAAGAGTAAACAGTAAAAAAAACTGCCTTAAGTGCCTGAAATGATCAGAATTTTAAATTACTTGGTCCATTCAACCCAAGGATCACTACAACATTCACATTTCTCATGCTTCTTTTGGGAAATGGTCTGAATGCCAATGCTTCTCACTGAAAAAAAATCTTCCTGAAGATTTCTTCACGGAGAGGGTGGTTAGGCATTGGAACAGGCTTCCCAGGGAGGTGGTTGACTCACTGTCCCTGGAGGTGTTTAAGGTGAGGGTGGATGAGGTGCTTAGGGGTATGATTTAGGGATTGGTGGGAATGGTTGGACTCGACGATCCAGTGGGTCTCTTCCAACCTGGTTATTCTATGATTCTGCGTGATTCTGTAAACAAAGCTTTCTCGTCACTGATCATTGCAAAGAGGGTGGGTTGTACATTTAAGACCATCAGAAGGATTCAGCCCACCAAACCATACACTCTTAGCAGCACTTGATTTTCACTTTCAATATGACACAAGCATTATACTAACCAGATACTTGTATTTAGCTCTGACTTTGCTGATTGCCAAAGCAGTAAGCACAATAGCTTGACGTATGCCTCAACACTGCTTAAGCAGTCGATTTAGCAATGTCTGAACATAACTTCAGCGTGACTTCTACGGCTTTTGCAAAAAGAGAAAAGAGCCACGACAACAGAGTTTCTCTCACTTTCTTCTCAGCTGCAATATCATTCCCTTCAGAAAATGACATCAGTGTCCATTTCTAAAGTACCAAGCTCTGGCTTGATCTTTAATTTGATTAGTTTTATATCCCAAAGGTTTGAACTGAATCCAGTACTTTTGCGAAAACAAAGTGATCCTAGAATGCTGTATTAAACACAGATGTTGTCAATCTGCACAATGATCCTGAAATCATGTTTTCCATTTCTCGTTCAAAATGTGATCTTTAAACAGCTGCTCTGTTGAGTCCCACAGGTAGCTTCGGTTTATTCTGAGAGAAACTAATCCTATATATAGTGTCCATATGTTCTTTTACTTTCAAAGGCTTAGCGGAAATAAGGTAAACAAACAAAAAAAATCCCACTTCAAAGTGCAATGTATAGGCTATCCTCTGCTTCTATAGAGATGCTAGAAAACCTTCTGTGAAAACCATGAAGTTGAGCCTCATAGTAGTATAAAGGTGGTAACTGGGGTCAAAACATTCTCATTTTACTGCTGACCTCTAGTGTTAAAGCCAATAGAACTTATTTGTGTTTAAAGTCTGGGACTTGAGTGCCCTGCAATACTGAGGCCCTGATGTGAGAGTTCAGATTTTCAATGTGTTTTCAGGTGAGCAGTGGAAAAAGTAGTAATGGACTGAAATAAGATTTTTACCCCATTTACATCTGCAAAATAACAACAGCTCCAAGACTGAGAATAATAAACATTTAAAGAAATGGGGTCAGGAATCTTATCATTCTAAGTTAAAGATTACCTTCTCTATTTTTCTCTAGTACACTGCCAGGCAAATTGCAAGATAATATTTATTTCATTCTTGGACAAGTACAAAAGAGGCTCCGATCAATTCCCCTCAGCTCAAGTTTCAGCTCCTACACTATTTGATTTCTTCTATTACTCTTTTACAATTTTGCTTTGTTTGATTCTTATATTTGTGCCCTGCCAGAATGCCATAAAAAAAATCTGTTCAATTTACGATGTGGGCAAAAAAAACCCCCTTCTTTGATGTGTCTGACGTTCAATCCTAGCTTAATTTGTAAGTGATAAGTCAGGAGGTTTAATCTTAGTGCCCATATGTCACATCTAAAAAACCAGATCACACTTTGGCATGAATGGCAGGCTCTGCTTAGCAGAACTCTGGATTGACATATTGGAATGGGTTTGGGAGATGCTCCTGGGGAAAGCTTATTCATCTTTTATCACCGGTGGAAATATTCATACTTCAGGTGTCTAATATGGAAAGCCAGCATTTTCAAATCAGAGGTTTCTTATGGACAACTATGAAATCAGCTTTTCCTTAGAGTCACTGATCTATGTGTAAGGATTGGTTTTACCTGAGTCAGTGCTCTAAATAATAGCGACAGCTTCCATCTGGCAGTTTCTGGTCCCATAGGTATGAAAACAGAATAAAAACAGGCAAGAACAGTCAAATAGAATCATAGAATAACCAGGTTGGAAGAGACCCACTGGATCATTGAGTCCAAGCACTCCTATCAAACACTAACCCATGCCCCTTAACACCTCGTCCACCCGTGCCTTAAAACCCTCCAGGGAAGGTGAATCAACCACCTCACTAGGCAGCCTGTTCCAGTGCCCAATGACCCTTTCTGTGAAAAATTTTTTCCTAATGTCCAGCCTAAATCTCCCCTGGTGCAGCTTGAGGCCATTCCCTCTCGTCCTGTCCCCTGTCCCTTGGGAGAAGAGCCCAGCTCCCTCTTCTCCACAACCTCCTCTCAGGTAGTTGTAGAGAGCAATGAGGTCTCCCCTCAGCCTCCTCCAGGCTGAACACCCCCAGCTCTCTCAGCCGTTCCTCATAAGGCCTGTTCTCCAGCCCCTTCACCAGCTTCGTTGTTCTGTAGGGTGCAGACTTCCATGTAATAATTAGTGTAATGAAATCTTTTTTTCTATTAAATATGTTTTTGTCTATACTTGAGATTCTGTATAGCGCACAGCTACTCAAATGCCACATTTGAGGATGTTTATTCACTGTTCCAAAAGCGGTTGTAAAAATTATCTGAAAAATTTAGAGGAAAACTAACCGCTAAGCCACATAATCCAGTTCCTCAAAATATAAAAGTCATAGAAAGACCAATGTTTTTTCCATGCAAGACTTCAACCACAATCTTCTGCAGCTTTGAAAGCTAAGTATGGCCAGCTAGCTATCACATCTTCAACTTATCCTCAGACAACTCTTGCTGAACAGCCACTTGCTAAGGCTGTGGTCACAACAAAGGGGATTTTTGGTGATCTCTAAACATCATCTTATGCCAGAATGGGAACATTTTGTGGCCAGAAATGCCACTTTAACCAAATATTCATGGGGAATCCAAACTCACTACTTGCAATCACATTATCAAGAAACACATTCCAATTACCAGGAGTGGATAGAGTGAGTCTTTCTTCAGGATTGTTTGCCCTCACAAGCATGTCCTAACAACTTTACAAGCCATTATGAGTAAAATACTACAAAATATTATGGTCACGGTGTTAGTCATCTCATACCTAACCATATGATTAGTTCATAAATCATTAGTCCATTTCACTGTAGAAAAACTTGTCAGTGGTTTTTTTTTTAAGTGATTAAAAGAATAGAAGTTCATTCTTTAATTCTAGCAAATTTCTGATGAAAGTATTTATAAGAGGATAGCTGGAAAGGGAGACATTAGAATATTTGATATGACGGATCAAGATAAACTAGAATGGAACAGTATGAAATACCTTTGAAGTTTAAGAAAAATTTGTTACAGAAACTTTTTGCCTGTTTTTTTTCCTACAAATAATGATGCACTATAATAGAAAAGTTATGAAAATTAAAACAGGTACCCACGGCATAGCTCAAACGATTATTGCATCAGATTCTGTGATGCTGTTGCCCAACTGCGAGGCAGTTTCCCAAGTCACGTAGCACTTCTGTAAGCTGAGCGACCCTGCTAGACAGAGCCAATCACAAAGAAGAGGTCTTCATACTCTGTCTATACGATTGCCACCATCTAAATTACAGTAGCTTTGATTTGCTCTGATATGCATTAGAACTAAGACTTGTACAATCCTGCAGATTCAAGTTTAACCTTTGCTCTAGTCCTGCGACACTGTTCTGCTTTTTACACTGTTTTGCAGAGACTGAATTTTATTCTTTTGTTTCTTCACTTCTATTTTACCCTTTCCTTCTACAAACTTACTGTTGAATGAAATCTGATGTTGCCTTCTTCTTCTCTTAAATCTCCTGAGAAGCCCTGTCCAACCAATGCAGCGCTTTCAGGAATTCTGTTCTGCCAGCTGCTCAGCTCCATTACAAAAGCACTTGCAGATGTAATTTTTCACTGTTTCTCTCATGAGCTCAGCTGTACAGAAGGAGATGGGTTAGAGTTATTCCCACGGAACACAAAGCAGTTACTGGCCAGAAGAAGCTGACTACGCAGATACTGATCATCTCTGATATTTCTTCATCGTTTCTGGAGAGCGCAGCTATCAATCCATGCCTAATCTAGGCAATATATAATATTCCCAACATAAAGTCTCCATAAAGCAGGAAATGACAACTGCAAAAGCTGATTTATCCAAGCTGCTCTGCTAGTCTCTATTCCATGACAGAACAGCTAATACGCTGACAGACAGCTTAAGGTTGAGCTGTTACTTTATCTCATTATGTGCCAGGCGATGCAAGTTACCAACCAAAGCAGTTAATTGTCATGTAGACAAACAAAACTTTTGCAAGAGCTAGTAGAAATAGTTTCAAGCTAAAGCAAATAGATCTCCATTCTCTTGTATTCTTGAAAACTTGCTTAGAAGTTGACCAGTGACACTCTAGCATCTTTTGGAATAATTTAGATCAAAGATTCTATACTCCAGAAATAGTTTGAGAATATCATTTTACTAGTTTTCATAAATGTTTAAATTCAGAATTATTGGTGATTGATTAGACCCACTCATACATAGGTCAAAATGTTAAATATAGACACAGCCATTTGCCTGACAAGTGCTTGGAGTGACATCTATTCCTGATTCTTGTGCAAAAGCCCAGCATAATATGACTCCATTCCCTTCTAGAAAAAGCAACGCAGAACTAGATTTTTGTAGAGAATTATCAGCAGTAATACTACAGACTGTCAAAGCTTGGGATGATTTCACAGAAGCAGGGCTGTCTTACTTCATCCATAAGACAGTCAGTGATACCTGAAACTTGTAATCTTACAGAAGCATGGAAAGTAGAACAGCTCTGTTTGAATAATATAGGGGTTTGCCTATATTTTTAAGCCTTCTCAACACGATACGATTTTCAATGAATGTGCTTGGCTTTAGATGGAGCCCATTCTGGAGTAGGGAATTAACAGCAGCAAGTTAAAAAAAAAAAAAAAAAAAAAGTTAGCAAATTAGTGCTAATCCTGGGAAACAAATAAAATATTTACCGTTTTATTTTTCCTTGTACTTTTCATTGACTTTGAAAGTCAATCCTTTTTCCTGGCTTCATTTTGACACTTCATTATCCAGTGGGTCATCACCTTTTGCCCCACTGACTAGTGGTTATTTTTCATGCCAACACAGATAGAGGATTCAGACCTGATTTGTATTGCAGGTAATAAATGGTAATTATCTGCATCTTTTTTTTTCTGATGTGAATCACTGTCTCTGAATTGGAGGAACTAAATCTTTGTAACTTCCATGACAGTGGATTATAGTAGAACCAGTCTTTCTCTGGTATACTTACTGGGGCAAAGACTAGAGGTCACACATTCAATTTTGTGTAATTACTGTCAGTTTAATGATGAAGATGAAAGAAGAGCATATACTTAATCAAGCAGATAAGCATATGAAGCTTTTGCATTAAAGATTTAATGGAACAACAGACTCAGAACTGGAAAATAGAGAGCGGGTACAACCTGTCCCTTCTGCGACTGCTCATGCTTTACTCAGAAAAATCATGATAAATGGTAAATGTTTTCTTCTTTTTCCTCCATCTTTTTTCTTAGGGTGCTATAGTGAAAATCAGGGAAATGGGAGGCCAAGGGTAATTTCAGGAAATGTAGTTAAATTTTATATTTATTCCTACAGAAATCAATCGTGAAAGGTGCCACAGTAGATGCACTAGAGTCTGAAATTATCCATAGAAGAGAGAAAACACTGACACGGTGCCATGAACTGTTTACCCTGACTGTAACAGCATCACAATTAGAAATGAAATCTGATGCAGTTCACATATTTAAAATTCACTTTTATTCTATTTGTCTTCATAATACTAGTAATGGCTGTGGTGAGCAGCAAAATCCTACATTTCATCATACCTGAAAGAACCACACACTCAGGACTGTCTCTTACTGGATTGAGAAGCTCAGCATAGGTGTCACATCTAAAGCCATTCAAGCTGTCCCTTCTATGTAAAGCACCCCGGTGGGTTTTTCCTGGCCATACACTATATGAATTATCATGCTCTGCAGGAAACACAGTGAGCGTAGCAGCTTGCCATAGTAGAAGCAGTTGGTTAGGGTTTCTTGGAATACAGTGGCTGAACAGTTGAAAGAATCGTCTGTACATTTTACAGAGAGAGAAAAAAAAAAAAAAGGATTGAATAAACATATTCCTTGGAGAAGGAAACATAAGCATGAGACTACAGACTACAGAGAGATGCTAACACAAAGCTAGTATAAACGCTACCACCTGCTTCTGGGAAGACTTTTCACCACTCAAGAAAATGACAGAGCCACAAAGTTGTTATATGAAAGGAGATAACAGGAAGCAGAAATACATCTTTCTTTACATGTGTATTAAAAGAAAATAGTAATAATTATTGGAAGATATGACACAGATATTCAACTCCAGCTAGGATTCTGATATAAGATATACAAGCCCAGATCAGGATTAGACTCCTAAGGTGACAAGTTATTTAACTTTTAAAATACATCCTCCTCTTTATCATTTCCTATTGATTAGTGTGGACAATGTTCCTTCTTTGTGCTGACTATTATAAACGCAATTTCCTAATTCCCTTCACTGCACAGGAGCGTAGGTGCTTACCTCAGAGCTGTTGATCTCACATCACCATGTTAGAACATACTAAGACAGTCTGTGTATCCAGCTCTAAGGTCACAGATAAGGCTACAGCACTGCAGCAAACTGAGTCCAGGCCTCTTGAACCACAGGCTGTGTCCCACTTGCTGGCCTATTTATCCATCCGAAAGCAGCATTGGTAAAGGGCAATGAGACTGAATTTAACTGGATCCTGAAGATGATTATATTTTCCAGTTTGTACAGATCAGTCCACTAAAATGGTGATAGCAATTTTCAACTATATTTGAATATATTAAGTGTAAAAGTAAAGTTCTGTCACTCATTTTACAAGCTCATGAAATTTCAAGGGAATACAGACCTAATTACCTCTCGTATCCAATTTGCCAAGACAAGTAATAATTTCTACTCTTGTATTAAATGCAGATGTAAGGAGCATGTCAAATAGCTCAAGAGTACAGAGCTCTCCAGATGTTACACCTGTTTCTCATATATCATTTTCCTCTGTTTCATCATTTGTGTGTACCAGAAGATTCTGAATAACTAAGCTTTGCCACCAGGGAAGGTCATGTCTGAATGATCTGTATTACTTATTACTAGTATTTACTTACATTTTATTAATGGTGCACAGGCTCTACCCAGAATCAAACTTGGCTAAAAGTTCTCGGAGTATATGGTGAACATTCAAAGCACAGAAACAGATAACTGAAAATGCTATACTGGAACATCAAGAGGAGATGAATTGCTTTGAACTTCTTCCACCCCTTGGGAAGAAGAAGCCCCTGCCACTGTTTTTTGATGAAGTTACACAAAAGCGTGTTGACACATTTTTTTATACAGAAACAATGGATATCTTATCCTATTATTAGAAACAGCTTCAGCCATAAATTCTCTCTGGATTTTGGACTCATCAACTTCCCTGTAGATTTAGTCCAGTTAAGGTCTGATGTCAAGTATCGGAATCATCTTTTGCAAAAGACACTTAGTTGGATAAAGTCTGTATTAGACCAAAAGTCCAGAGGCCTTGTGTAGTCACCATCATTTTGTTAAGACTGATGATAAAGACCTGATATACAATTCAGTGAAATAAGAGTGCGGTTGTAGAATACAGTATTTAAAGCAATATTATTGAGTCACCACCCCTGGGGGTGTTTAAAAAAGCAGGTAGATGAGGTGCTTGGAGACATGATTTAGTAGTAGACAGGTATGGTTGGAGATGATGATGTCTAAGATCTTTTCCGACCTTATGATTCTATGACTCCATGATTAGCTGTTCACAGCATTTGATTAGAGCCGCTAAAAGCAGTGGGACTGAAATCCAAGAGACAACTGAAGGCTAACAATGGAGAGGCACACTGCAGTTCTTTTAAATATCAAGTAATTGTAAGTTAAGCCTAGTAAAATACCTTACTGCGTCATTTTCATTTCTGAAAGCAATTCTTCACCTTATGCCAGGATGGCCCTGTTTACCAGTGCAGCACTAGTGGTTAAATATCTCTTGTCTGCAACATCTGCTTAGAACTGGAAGGGTTTCAGACTGTGAACTGTAAAACTCTGATAACAAGACAGTCAGCCTGGCCCAGTGACCCAAAACAAAGGAAGCAATGAATGTAAAAGGGTAATGCTGGGAGAAAGAAGGAAAGTTCTGAATTAACCTGGGATGATTATGTGTTCTGACAGAAAAAAGTAACTCCTACTTGCTATACTAAAGCTACATGGCAGCAAAATGGAACAAAAACAGATGTAGACTTTGCATGCAGTAGACAATAGAGTATCTTAGCTTACACATGAGTAAGTAAAGCTGCTGGAATAAATTCTGTCAACAGCCACTAAAATTACAAGTAATTAGACATATACTTAATATACCAGACTTAATACATATCCTTATGGAAAAGTCCATAAAGGCATAGCATAACATTACAAAGAAGCACACATACTTCCCATTAGATATTTTGTTATGCTTATCTACAGAATATATTATTATTATTATTCCTATTACAGCAGTTCCTGGTGCATCTTTGCACTATCCACATATCATTTCTATTAAAAGCTATGGAAAACTGTATAATGAAGTGTTTTTTCTGTTTTAATCTCTTGGTGCTCCTGCTGGCTCTTCCAAGTCATACCCCTTATAGGTAAGAGCAACCAACAGAAGCTGTAACCCATGTACTGCACCTTGTAATATTCTTTTTCTTCTATTCAGGATTTTTTTTTATATAGCTAATTTTGAACTACAAGAATATTTTCTGTGTTCTAGTTTGAGCTGAATCTCTTAAAGGACCAGTCTGTTGTGTTTATTAGAGCTCCATAGTTTGCTTTGCACATTTGAGAAAAGGGAAGACTTTATGTAGTTTGTCAGTATTTCAAGATGATGATGGCAGGAATTCTGGTCATCGTTGGAGCTCAGAGAAATGACATCTGAGAATGTCGTGCTGTTTGTGGAGAATGTGGACAGTTGCACCAACTTCTGAAAGACATACTAAGTGAAAACAAAAATAATCCCCCAACTGCCAGTATAATAAACAATATTGTAGGAAACATTAGAAGAGATTTGAATCTATCACCTGAAAATTTCCTTTCATGACATCCACTTCAAAACATAGGAGAGGTCTTCTTATGGAACTATTTTTACAAATACTTCTAAATAAATATTCTCAATGTATAATATCCTTCTCTTCTAACATCCCTTAGAGTTAAAATGTTTACTATCATTCTTCTCCAGAACATATTCTGTTACCAAAGAATTCCTGAAGCTTGCTGGCCCACCGTGACGGAAATGGTGCCCAGGTTTGCGCCTGTAAGGGGGCCCAAGAAAGCTGTCATGCAGATGAAAATTGACAGTTGTTCCACTATCAGTGTAATTAAACTGATGTGTCAACATGGGAAGGCAACCTGCTTGTTTGTTTGAGGAATTTCTATGGTTCAGCAATTATCCTCTCCTGATATTACTGCATATCACTAACATCAGATGGAATATCTGAGCTTTATTTTTCAATAGGAGTGTACTGCTGCAAGGTAAAATGTTAAGTTAGGCATGCATAAGTATTTCTTATGTGAATTTACTGGAGGATGTCTGACTGACAGGCAGAGAGAGAAAAGTCTATTTATATAAAACCAGACAGCGTGGATGGAGGCTTCCTCCTCTTCTCTCCTGCTGTTTCTTCCCAAGTGACTTGCCAACATACCTTATACATAATCTGCATGGTCTACAATGGCAGTCAAAAAAGCAGCTCAGTCTCAAGTCCATTCAGCTTTTAACGTCTCTTCCAAAACTGCAAACAGGCTCACAAATGTCTCTGCGAACCATTGGGATTCTCAAATTCTTCACCGAGTATTTCCCCGTAAGACACCAAAGGTTTATTTGACTGTTGATGATCTGACCCACTGTCAGACAGTCAGACAGAAACACTGCATGACAATTAGAATACAAAGATTAAAAACGCCATCAGTCCAGCATTCAAGATCCTCTTCTGCACTTTTATCCATGAAAAAAAGAAAGTCATTTGTAAAGGCCTCTCAGCCTAAAGATTTGAGGCTACAGCACTGATGTTTCACTCCCAGAGACCGTTCTGCAGTCAATACGATGAATCGAGCATATGAGCGAATGAATCCGTACAGTGAAGGAGAGCTACTCCACTATGAGTAGCTGACAGATCCTGGGATCCCAAAGCCTTACAAGAACAATTCAGAAGATGGTTACGTGCAAAGGGACTATCATTAAGAATCTTACTTTTCTACTGCCCAATTTTCTAGGCAAGGACATTACGATGAGAAATTAGTTGTGTTAAAAACAAATACTTTTATATGGAAAAGTTGTAAGAATAATATTACTGTCCAGTAAACAGGGGAAATATGAATTCAGATGTCATGGTTTAAATCTCTGTATTCTTCTAAAATACCTTTTAATATTGTTCTAATAAAATAGCTGAAACACTGCAAAAATTAGAAAGCTGGTTTCTTCCATTTTACACGTTCTCAGAGGTCCTTTCTGCGATTAGCCTTAACGTCTGTTGTGATTATGTAGTGTTTCTGTATTTTGTACAAAATGTCTGGCTTGAAGCAAAAATATTGTAGTATGTCAAACAAAACAAATTTAATACCAATCAGCTGCACTAATTGGAATGACAGTGACATTCTGCACTATACTTAAAGAGTGGAAATACCTTACAGACAAGAAGCCTGACATTTGACTGAGATTTCCTATTTAACTTATAACGTTGTTTAGAAATGCGACCCCTGAATTAGCAAGCATAAGATTCAAAACATATTAGTACAGTTATGGTGTTTGTAAAATGTCTGAAACCTTTTACACAAGAAATTCTGCTCATAGTAGGACCTTGACAAAGCAGTTCTCCCTTTACTCTGTGAAAGAAAGCTCTGCTTTTATTTAAAAAATGTTAATGCAAAAAAACAATAAAACCACTGCTGACTTAAAAATAAACATGTTTCCTTTGATTCAACCTTGAAATTCACTTTTATTTTATAATCTCAGTTTAAAAAAACTAGGACTTTTAATTTCTTTTTCTTTTTTGGAGAACAAGCAAGAATTACTGTCATCCAGTAGATACAAATGTTCATCATTGACCTGCAGGAAGAGTCCTTCCCAGTTTCACACATTTATAATCTCCTCATCGCAGGGAAATGAGACTGAGATTAGATATTATATATGTTGTTCAGTCTGCATGGCCTAGACTGTCTTCTGGTAAGACTAAGCAGCAAGTCTGGCTGAATTATGGTAGTTTAGACACTTATTAACTAACTAACAAATTAAGTAGATAAATCAATCATTCGATCAATAAATAAAACCACCACTTGAAAGATATTGCTTAAGAAAGAAATTATACATCCAAAAGAAACAGGAAGTGAAGATAACTATCAATTGGCATAATAGCTGCTTTGGGATAGAGGTGACTCCCTTTTCCAGATAGAAACCACCTCAAAAGACCAGTCCATGGTGACTCAAAAATGCTAGGAAACAGAACCTATTATGGATAAATGAACATTTTAAAAAGTCAGAATTCTGGGAACAGACCTCTAGAATTCTTAGCCAACTGGGGACAGCAATCACAGATGCATTTCTGAAGAAAAGTCTAGGACAGACATCTCGATTGTGAGCCACACGACTGCCTTAGATGATGGCTGCAACACCTTTAGCTTTCAACAGGAACCTTGTGTGCCAAATTTCCCCCAACATAATTCTCTAAGCATCTAAAACTGAGAACAAAATCAACATGCCTAAAATGACGATGTTTAAAACTCAGATCTCAATCTTTCCACACTTTTACTTTTGCTAGCAATTAAATAAGATAAATGTTTAATTAAGAAATGTTTTTTTTTTAAAAAAGTATACTCCACAGAGCTAAGGACACAAAAAAACTTACAATGATAAAGAAGTTCAGAGTATTTCCTCCATGTTCACTGATGATTAAATTGGTTTAAATATTAGCTATAATTAGAGCTGTGCAAAATAGACTTTGTTTTTCAGAAATTACACAGAACTTTTCAATTTCATAGAATTCTGCACTGACTCAGTTATGGGCTTCATTTGCAGTGCTGATTAAGTAGATTTTTGCATCAAAAATGCAAATGTATACACATTTCTGATGCAAAACACTCTTTGCTTGAATGCTGTTACGTCTGCTGTGATACTGGCCCGTTTGTGCTCAACAAATTTTTCTGTGTTACAGAAACTTCACAGTACATTATGGGCTCAAAATAGACCCACTTGGGGATAAAGAAAACATCCTTAAAGTTATGCAAAATATTCATAACAAAATGCAAATACTGTTTACCATTTCCAGCATCTCAGTATAGCAACTCGTATTCTAAATTGCAACCAGCTAGAAGCTATATGGAAAACTTTTTAATCAGTCTCTCTGCTGGATACTTATACATCGTCTTGTAGAAAAAATGCTGCAAAAAGGCTGGTCCCAGCATTAAGTATAAAAATAATAGTTTTTTGGTAAGATAGTGGCTTCAGATACATTTAATGCTGACACATTCAGAACAAGATTCACTCTTACTGAGAAGAATTTCTAGGAAGGGCGTTTAACCAGATGGAAGCATTTTTTCCTAGGGGTGAGAAAACCTATAGTTAAAGGATTGGATTTTAATTCCACCAGTGTTAAACTGCACCAAAAATGAATTAGGGCCAAAATAATTATTCACATCACACACTGTGGGGCAGTTATATATGTATTTACATTTTGCCAGAATAAGCAATGCCTTCTGAGAAACATAAACCTCTGCTTCTTTTAACCTTGTATCATTGGTGAATACAATCCTTGCCACTGCTCACCGACATAGAGAACATACAACTTCTCATTGCCCCATGCATATTTACCTTGCTGTGTCCCTTGCTCTAAGTAAAAAGGCCTCCACGTGCAGGATACGATGCTCTGTTTCCTAGCAGGCTGCATCAATAAACTAATGACACTCCTGTCAGTCTTTCTTGCGGTCAATTCTGCTTCCTCACGAGGTGTCCATAAAACTGACTATTTCTCTCCACTGTGCCTACCTCAGCATCGCTGGTTCACAAAACTATGCTGGCAAGCAAGAAAGAGAAAACAGTTATATTGCGAAAGACTGTTAGCTTGCAGAAAAAGAAACACAGGCAGCTACGTGGATGAGATCTCTATACCTTAACTAATAGCCGTTTATCACACAGTAGAGACAAAAGAAGAATATTTTAAAAGCATATACCAATGTGCAGGGTTCGCTGGGCTGAAGATGGTTGCATCCATGACAATTATGAGGACATACTCTCACTGTTTTTTTTGCGGAATTTTGTGTCTTTCGAAAATTCTTCCACATAATCTGTTGGGTATTCCTTGCTTCTCCAGTCTGAAAATGTGTAGTGCAGATATTCACTGATAACTTCCATTTTCTGATTTGCAAAGGGCAACCACCACAGTGGCAAATGAAATTTTGTGGAAAGAGAGCCAAATAACTATAAGAATACTGTATGAAACACAAGCCAAAAGCAAAAGATTGCAGAATTTACTCCACAAGTGAAAAACATCTGAAGTTCAACAGGAACCTCCTGGTTTAAATTGATCTTTCACACCTGCTCCTTTTTAGACTCAGGCGCCTGCAACTGATCCTCCATGAAAGAAATCAAATGAAAATCAAAATGGAAGAAAATGATGGCTGTGTTGGTAATAAATTGTACCAAAAGTGCAGGTTATGTCTTCATTAGGAGTAAACACTTTATTAATTTAAGAAAACTAGTATACTTTGTAATGGAAATAACTTCATGATGACAGATTTATGTTCTATATAATTTGGTCCCTTGATTATACAAAATACTACTATAAAAATCTAGTTTTGCTGACACAACTTACCTTTTAAAGGCTTCCCCTGCTGAAATACATCAGGAGTGGCTGCTGTCTCTTACTGACTGTAATCAATGACAGATATTATCTGGAACTGGCAGGGTACACCTCTTTTCAAATGTAATAGTGTTCATCAATCTGGCTCAAACTAAAAACCAATAATGGTGAAGTTAGTAACAACAGAACCATAGGTGAATAATCCTAGGAGTGAGCAATAGCTAAAACTAAACCTAGCGTAACTCTTCTACCAGGTATTTTAATTATATACATAAACAGAGTTGATTCAAAGGCCAAAATTTTCTAGCAGTCCAAGCAAACCAAAGATATCAGTAAAAATGTTCAACAGATGCACTTTTTGTTCCATTCCAAGCTCCCTCTGCTTACATTTAGTATGTGATGTTTTGCTTCACAAGAAATTGTGCTTGACCCTCAGATTTCGGACTATGTACCTCTTAGATAAGTAGCTGCAAGTCTGAATGAGTCATTAGACAACACAAGGGAGCAGATCAAGAGACCTTTTATCTACTACGTCCATTCTTTGCCAAATGCAGGAATCAGGAACACTTGAGGTTTTACAGGGCAAAACACATTGTGAGCTCAACCCAACACAGTAACTAAACGTAAGGGAAAAGACAACGCTTCCCTGATACAGTTCACTGAAACCCGTAACAACAAAGTCTATCCTTTTTAAATCATTCCTTTGTGTAAAAGGGATTATACTGCCCACGATTTAGAGCTTCCTTAAACGATTGCTGTGGTAAAAGATTATGGAAATTAAATGATTTAGGAAGAAAATATTCAGGACAGATGCAAAAAGCCCCCAAAGGACAGATGCAGAAAGCCCCCCAAAGCACCCAAAATAGATTTTGCTGAATTACTTAATACAGCTATGTTCTAGACCCCTTTCGTAACGTGAGCGTACTCCAGTTGATGGTTACACAGTGCTTATGGCTGGCTTGCCAGTGCTACATTAGGGGTTGGACTCGATGCTTTTAAAGGGTTTTTCCAACCTCAACAATTCTACGATTCTACGATCATATTCTGGAAGAATTCCAGTTTAAAAAAGTGCTAAGTCACCTCATTTCAGCATGTACATAAATCTTACAATACAGAAATATTATATTGACAAAGCAGTTTCTCCTGCTTCCACATTTTAAATAGTTATCTAATTCCACCTTATATTTAAGAAACCTGTTTGTTTACAGCATTGCTTAAGTGTTTTCTTAAGCAACAACTCACACCTGGTATATGATTCACTGATGTGGGCTGAATTCTGTTCGCAGTAATGCTGACAGATGACCAACAAATCTTAGCAGGCAAGAAAATAATGGTTATTATTCTAAAAATGCAATTTATAAATTTGGAAACCAGTTCTGGCCGATCGAGCACATTAACCCCTTCCCTTTGTCCTTCCCACACTGGCACCTTTCACAGGCTGTGCAATATTATTAACCTTACGGACAAACATACTGGCGTTTCATACTGCAAACTGAAGGATGATAGCTGAGCAACACCTTGTGTTAGATGATAAAACTAACCATATGCTGTGAGTTTGCTCCTTTTCTTCCTTAATATAGCAGGCTTTCTCCCTCTGTGTGACCAATTTCCATGTTTCCTCTTTGAAGCATTTATGTATTTTCATTACTTTCTGAAGCCTATCTTTCATAAATCACTTTATAACACTATTTTATATTTTGTTCTTCCTCATTATTTCTTTCCTATCCTTTCTGGCACTATTCATTATGCCAAATGTTGCTTTCCAGTGTAAATCATGTTCCTTGAGATATTTTTACCAGTATGATTGAAAGCTGAGACTGACAGCTGATTATCACCATTCCACTTCCTTTTTTTGTATATCCTTAGCTATTAAAAAGTTACATGCTTGTCTCCCACTCACTTCAGCTGGCGTTAGTTCTTTTCTACCAATGCATACTTTGAATATCCAGTTAGGTAGGAATGCTATAATGAAGTAATTATTTAGTTATGTTATTGTGAATGACTACAGGTGATTCATTTTTGTTAAGTAACTGTACCGTGCAAACATAATGCACATGATTCAAAAAGGCTTTTCCATTATGTTTAGTTAAATACGCAGGAACTAGATACTTGGAAATACTTTCTCCCAAACAGAATCCATGCTCAGTTTTCTGAAAAGAACCTAGAAAATAAATTTTAACCACCTGATACCAGAACTAATCTTACCTTTAAGCTTCAGAATAAGAGTATTTAAATGCGGGGAATGAGACACTTTTAGGAACTAATGAGATGAAAAACGTTATGTCAGAAAGCAATAAATATTCTATCAGCATATAAAGAGTATTAAAGAGAGCAAAACATTTCAATAAACCCATACAATCGCAATTATCTCTTTTAAAAAACAACTCCATCATGCTTCAAGAATCAAAATTTATAAAGTTAGGCACTTGTGTGTGGCACTTGCATATGTTTCGGGGAATTTCTTATATGAAGAAACTTTGCTTTTGATGGAAAAATTATATTCCATTACAATTATATATATATAATTTGACATACAGCTGGGGAATGATTCTTAAGTCCACAGAAAAGCTGCCATTTATCTTGTTCAGTTTCACAATATCAGCCTGAAATCAGCACAGCCAGGCTTAACATGCATAACCTACACAGCAGCATCCAGATGATTGACTAGAGTACACATAAACATTACAATAATACGTTTGGCAACTACTCTAATAACACTAAACTGAAGAGCATTTTTGATGTCTGGCTTGGCATATTAACTAGGCCTAAAGATCCAAATATGAACTAATTAGGGCTCTCTATAAATTACACAAGCTACATTTTGTATCTTATTGCTACGTAACGAAAATTGATGTGATTCTGCATCTATTCGCTCTTGAAGCAGGAGTTTGTTTCCCCTAACACATATATTTTTGTTTCTGTTACCAGTAGGTCATAAGAGACTATAAATTACCCTCATTACCTTAATAATCAGAGGATTGCTGAATAAGCTCCATTCCATCATAACATAATCACATTCCAGCATCTGCATCAGGCTTTAAGACTTCCTACTGCTTATGAGGAATATTGGTGGGAGTCAATCAATACAGAAAGCATTAACATTGTGCAACATATTGTATACGTGATAGACACTTACATATCACTACAGCAGCAATAGCTCAATGATAAACAAAGGGAAGCAATACACGCTTTTGCTTCAAACAACAGATGCAGGTTTTAACAACAAAATGTGGTTTATTTCATTTGGGTATATTACTATTTTCAATATTTTTCATTCCACAGAAACTCACTGTTCAGAATTCTGTGTGCGTTAGTGCTGAGGGGATGTAAATCAGCTGGCAGGCTAACTACAGAAACCTGCTATGTCTTAACTAGGAGAGGGAAGACAACATTAACTTGGTCCAATTTATCCAGTCAACGCAAGGAACAACTTCTTTGCCAACTTTTCCAAAACCAAGCTCATAGCAGCATAATCTTGTGCAGGTTGTGCTGATCTATCTCGACATTAAAGGTGATTAAATTATAGTTGGAGTCTAACTTGCTTGCTCTAGGTTAGTAGTTGGGATTAGAACAGAATCAAAGGATCATAACAACCAGTTTTGTGTTTCATCTATACACTAGGATCCTGTATTGCACAGAATTCCTCCGCATTGTTCAAATGTAACTAAAAATCACCTCTTTAATTGCTTTTAAATTGCTGTTGACCTTTACAGTGCAGAGAAAGCTGAAACACGCTAACAAACTGTTGCAATAATGCCTGCCTAAGCCTGCAGTGTAGAACTGTGACTTACAGCTCCTTGCTTCTCAGGCAGCATCCAAGATGCCAGCGAGCATTCCCTTCCCCCTGCTTTGTTTTCCTGCCCTGCAGGGAACTGGCCTACAGCAGCATCTTGCTGTCTAAAACTCCCTTCCAAGACCTGCCAATCAGAATGCTATGCATGCCTCCTGCACAGATAACAGGACTTCCCAGAAGCACAGCATGATGAGCAGACAGATCTGTCTCCTCAAGCTGCTCCTGCTGAAGCTCCGTGCTCCGGCCAATCTGCTCTGCATGTCTGTGGTTTGGGTCTTCACTTGGATAAGACTGGGTTAAAAAGTGAAAACTACAACAGAGAATAGAAGAGTCACTGTCACACTCCTGTGGATCTTCTTTCCACATCCTTCTCATTCATTAGTTGTATATTCTTTTCTCCAAGTGTTTCTCATCTATAATAATTAAATGCCAGCTTTTTCAGCTGTTCATTTGATAGTGAAATGTTTTACATCAAGTTTTTCTCAAAAGTATGAGAACTCTTAAGGATTTCTATTTCTGTGACTACTTTCTGGGGAAAAAAAAGCCAGTATTTTCACCACCGTAGAAAGTGTCTAACCCTACGAGTTTATAATTTTCAATCTTGCACTTTTCATAGGAAAGTAAAATATTTATTTAGACTTAATGATGCCATGACAACTGACTCATTTTGCAACACTGCTACTCAGCTTTGTACCTGACTGGCAACAATATTCTGGGATGAGCTAAAAATCTCTGAGTGAAAACAAGTCATCACAATCTCAATCATTATCAGTTCATTCTCATGCTTCAAAAACCTCTGCAAAAAAGACGACTCATTGGGCAGACTGCTTGGAAGAGTGTAAGCTCCTCTTTTGCTCCACGAATAACACACTGGCAGAATGCCACAGTTTATTTCTTCCATAAACGGTCTTCTCAGTCACTCCAGGGTATCTGCACCACCAAAGAACTAAACCAATAACAGCCTGACATAAATCTCTAACCCCGCTGAATTGCCAGTCTGATAATTATTCATCAAGTCATCCTTGTAGTCAGTCTCAGACTGCTTGAAAACCTGCAATTCTGAATGTTGCAGGAGTAACTTCTACAGGTCAGAGGAGCGGTTACACCACGTTGTTGGTGTAATGTCAGTGGAGAATTAAAATACGTTTACACCAGATCTGACCAATGCCTCATCAGGACCAGTTTTTATGTCTGCACGTGCCCTGAGCAGACAGGATGAAAGCTAGTTAAAACCAAAGCACTGTGAGATTTTGTTAGCATAGTGCCTGAGAGAATATCCTTCACATCTCAGACAGGTTCCTAACGTTGGTCTTGTTACTGCACTAAGACCAATAAACAGCTTTCAGTACCTTGTGAGTTCAAGAGGACTAAATTAGTGGTTGCTCACAGCATTGCTCATGTCCTACTATCTAAAAAAAAAAAAAAAATGACAAAAAATCCATTATTTGGATTTTTCTTCCTAATCTCAGTTTCACATCTATTGAAAGGGATTAATTACAGCCATTAAGTAATCATCAAATACTTCTGAGCAAATCAGTGGAATGTTTTTATATATTTACTACAGCTCTGTAATACTGACTTCCTTAAAAAAAAAAAAGTCAAAAGACTAATTTTGAGATGATGACTGGAAGAAACAATAGAGGGGAGGAGCAGTGCTCAGATTTACAGAAAGTATCCAAATGTAAGAAAAATCTATGTGGCAGAGCACCAGAACTTGCTATCAATACAGGACTTCTTAAGTATGTACGGAAGCAACAGAAAGAATTACCATTGAGAAAGGTATAAAGATACCTGCTGCTTGTTTCAGGACAAATTCTGTTTGCCAGCCTCCCCAAGGCAAAAATATCTGAGAAGATAATGGCAATTCCAAACTCTCACACTAGAAAGTCAAGAACGTTAACCTGAAAATAAGGAACAAGAGCATGACAGATATAGGACACCATTAGGACATTGTTCAAAATCACAACAATCATTTACAACTGGCACTTAGAAGTTTTTGGGTTTTTTCATCTTAATCCAATAAGAAAATAAACTTCTACTGCTTCACTGTATATCAAATAGTTCATTAAAAATAAGATAATGTTGTTGATCATCCCCTGGTATGTCATTTTCACATACAAAAAGTTACTTGAGGAGTATCACATCACCATGGCTGATCGCATTCATTAGAATCCTATTCAATCAGAAACTTAGGTACTTTTTGCAGAAATTCGATGCTGTCTACGCTGTTGTGTTTTGTTACATTGGTTTAGGTGCAGTTTTGAAGGTAAAAGCCTGTCAAGTTTCTATTCTGTTAAGACCATTTTGTGACCAAGTGAAGTAAGTAATTTGGAAAACATCAACAACTGACTGACCATGTGTCTACCTTAAAAAGTCTACACTGGAATCCAGCCACTTAAAATAAATATGGACCCATGACATTTGTTTATTGATTCCCTTTTATTGTTATTTTTGTAAAAATATAGTGGTATCACCATGATTTACTATTGTGGGTTTTTTTAATTATTTACTTTTTGGTTATTTCATTTTTAAAGACTTCCTCCATTAGAAAAGGCATCTTTTTCCCCCAAATGAAGTCAAATACACTTGATACCTTAGAGGAAAAAAAAACCAAAATAACCATAAAAGGTCAGTGAGCTAAAATGGAAAGTAATTTCAGTGTGATAATTTTATATAACAAAAACTGATTTTGAGGTGATGATACTCAATAGGTAATAATCATTTTAAACAAGCAAAACATTGGCGCACCTAGCAAAATCATGTTATGTATATCTTTATTACAGTTTTCAGAGTACATGGATTAACAATGGCCAGGCTGTGATTTCATCAAATTCCTATATTTTAAACATTACATACAAACACAGAGCTTTTTTAAAAAATAGAAATGCATGAGTTTTGTCACTTTTTTTTTTAGGGTTTTTTTTTTTTTTTTGGCATCAGGAGTTGTATGACTTCCAAAAGGGAAACCAAATGGTTTATGAGAGCAGACTGACTGAACTGTAATAGATCATTGTTCACATTCTGTGGCATATGTATCACCTCAAACAGTGCTAAAAGAAGCACTGCAAGAACCAATCTTTCTCCTTTAACATTCTTCTAATGACATCAGTGGGTGCTGAGTGACAGCTTGCAGGGCTGCAGAATTCACAGACTTACACAACTCCCTTTCCTTGTGCACAAAAGCAATATGTGATCTGAAATTGAGACACCTGAAGCTGAGGGATTTGGCTTTATCTGCTGTGATATTTTTTTTTTTTTAAATTATTATTTATTTACATGTTGTGTGCATGCGTGGGCGTGTGTGTAGGTACTGCAGAAAGAGAGATGTAGAGGCTCCTTACAAGACTTATTTTAAAATTAATAACTTGCAAATACGGTATGGCACATAAGAGGTGGGCTTTATCATGCTTGATCTCAGCATTCGTTATGCCCGACCTCTCAGCAATTTGAAGGCAAACATTGAAGTATCATTCAGCCAAGCCTTTGTTTAATGGATAAGAAGCAATTTACATACACAGGTAAGTTTGCTCCCACATAACTATTACCAGCTTTAAATATTTACTAGCTATGTCATTCTCAGTATTGGAAGTAGTAAATTCACCCATCAAAGCAGGTATCGCCTGAGGGATGCAAAAGCTGAACATTACATAGTTTTCTTAATGAAAGCTACAGGAGGATTTCCAGAGCCAAACCTAAAACTCAGCCAGATTCTCGGAATTTTGCAAACCATTTTTATACTGTGGGATGAATTTAAAGTAGGACATTGATGAATTGTGGTTTAGATAGAAACCACGAAAATGTTATGGGTTTTACAACATTTGTCTGAGGTAGTACATATACCACACACAAAAATGCAAAAATATACAGATATTCATAACTATTTGCTTATTACAGAAGGGAACTATGGGAATGCTTGCATTTGAATCGGAATTTTCAAGAAAGTACAAACAATTTTAGGTAACATTTTTCACATTGACGATGGTTGTCTAAAAGCAGAACAAATTATATAATACTATTTCTGGGAATACTTGCTGAAGCTGTTTGTCAATGCCCTCTGAGGCACTAATTTTGTTTTGGCTTTAGCATCAGTTCATAATATGATTACCACTTAACCAAACATCATTTATGTGCTGGGAAAGGATATTGGTTGAATCACAAACAAACATACATGACAAACTTGGTTGCACTTTTTCTCAATAAACCGCCTAAAACTTGAGCAAAAAAAGTCTAGTGTCTTTACATTTCTGATCTGTACAGCCAGTAGTTGAGCAACAAAGGTGTATATTTGTGTATGATTTAAACATTTCATTCCTGTATCAACTATAAATTTTATTCAATTCACTGCAAAGGTAAGATTATCATCCTCTTAAATAAACTAAGAAATGTAAACAGTGTAACATCATAAAAAACCCCAATACCTCTTCAGTACTTGTAACTGGTAAAATGTGAATGCAAACAGATGTGCTGGTATATTGTTAATATAATGTCTCAGAGGACATATAGTGAAACATAATTAGCAAGAAATTTATGTATGAACCCTCCAGCAATTTTCTTTCCGGGATTAATTTGAATACAAATATAATTTAACTGATATACTTCATTTTTTAAAATTAGAAAATAAGGCAAGTGCATTTCTGAAAAAGGTGCTACTCTTCTACTCTTCTAGATAAACATGTGACAACTCTGAAAATTAGATCAATAAAAACATTAAAAATATCTGCAATTTAATATAGACTGAAAAACTATCAAAAGACAAAGTGACCAGCATCAATTTCAGAAAATATTTTAGACTTCATAAATACGAGCACCCTATATTTACATAAATTATCTTCTAAACTAGTTTTCCTTTGAAAGACACCTTTGTTCTAACAGATATGTCCATTAAATTATATAAATGTTTCAAATACGAAAAAATAGTAGTAAAATAGAAGTATCGGATGATGATGTTATTCTGGATTTGCCTTTTTTTTGCCTAAGATTTGGTTCCTGAAAATCTGTAGTCAGCTTTCAGAGAGCTTTAAAAAAAAAATACAACCTATGCAAATAAACTCATGCACGAGTAATTACTTCTACAGTACAAAGAATCTGTTGTGAGCTTTTGAGTTTTCACATATAAAGATTATACCAATACTTGTAAATCCCAGCAGAACGCCCATTTTAGATTTTGAATTCTAAGACATTGTTGATCGGAGAACAAATTTATACAGACATTATGAACATAATTCTTTCAAACTGACTTTGTAAATTAAGCACATAACTGTAAATTTAATAGTTCCATTTTAAAAGTAATGCTGAAACCCAAGGTTGATATTGACATAATTATTTGTATGTCTAACTGATAAACAGGGAGACAGAATCCTGCTGCATGCATTTTTACCCCCTGAAGTACCATACAATTTTTGAGTTTGTTACTAAAAACACAAAAAACCCCAAAGAATTTAGGAAGAGTATTAGTTGACAGCAGACATTTCACTATGCTTCAGAGTTGTATTCCTATAGCAATGGGCAAACCCCCCTGTTTCCTTTGAAGACGATTTAAAAATATACATATATTTCAATCCTAGACTGAAAAGGAGCTGTACCTTTTCTTAGAATAACTGGATACTGATCACTATAGTTTGGAAGTGTGATAATTTATCCCAAACTACTGAGATAGTCTTAAGAGTTTCCTAACAGAGAAGCAAGAAGAATCTACTGTACAAAGATGCTTGGCTCAAGCAGTAGTGCAAAGTTACACTGCCCCAGTATCAAACGCTCCTCTAGAGCTAGCAGTTTGTGCACAGAAAACAATGTGACAAATTACTTTCCAAATATTCTTTATACAACATTTAAAAAAAAGCTTCCCCACAAGACCAGGCAATAGAAGTATTCCTAATGATTCATCAATCAGTGAAAAGTAATATTAGTAATTCGTGAACAAGTGCCATTCACTACATTGTATCCTGTTTTTCTTAAATATCATAGCTGAGCAACAATATGAGTAGTTCCACCGGAACTCCCACTTAAAATCCTCCATCCCATCCAGATAAACAATGAATTTTTAGTAAAATGGATGGTGAAGACTGACCTGAACACCAAACACTGTACATTCAACTAGAGTCTGGGGAGAAAAGGGAACAAGAGTTTCCCATCGAGTGGCAGAACATAAACAGTGTCAGCTACTGAACTGACTGCTCACCTGAGGTACTGCAGCGCAGGGGCCTCTATACCACGGAGAACGGGAGGAGCTTCCCAAAAAATCAGACTGCTGCAACCACTGATCACTGCTAGATAGTGCTCCAGGTAGAAAATTTATTCTTAGCTGCTAACATCCTCAGCACTAAAACCCACTAGTGGAGATCCCGCTACATATTTTACCTGAGAAACAGAGGAAAAACTCAGAGGCAGTTCTGAATAACTTCATGATGTAGCTTGTCTCTAAAAACCTACACAAAGGTATTTTTAGCGTAATTAAAATAGGACAATCATTTTTTTTTCCTCCAAATATCTTTATAAAGAATATATAAGTGCATAATTAGAAAAATCCCTCCTTAGATAGAGTTAAAAACTTATTCTGCCCTTGATATTTCGTTTTGGTAAAATCCTATGCTCCATTTTATTTATTTATTTTTTTGCAGTGATAAGTAACTATACATCATCATATCACCAAAAGTGTAGATTAGTGGTATATCCTACTTGCAGCAAAAACAGCTGAATCCACCAGGCTTTACATTGAGATATGATTTTCAGCAACCTGACTGGGGCTACACGTTGCTTTTTTTATGGTTACAAAAAAGATTCTGATAATGTAGATCAGCTCATCTCTGAATTTATTAACATACAAGTTCATTATTTTTTCATGTCCAAATCAGACTGTAAATGGAATCCACAGCTGCATTCTTTCAACAAATTTGTATTTTCTTACCCATATAAAACACAACCTAGAAATCCCCAACTCCTTTCACAGGAGTTGCCAGCTTTAAAAAAAAAAAAATTAAAAAAGGGGGAAAAAATGGAACATAAGAAAATAAGGTAACAACCTATTGTTTAACACTGTTTACAGATCTTGGTAGTTGGGGTAATAAGATACAGTATGTGGATTATTTAGCAACAGCTTTTAAAATACACAATATTTATACATCTTCTCATTTGATCAATACCAGTATTCCTTTATGATCATTGCCAATCTGCATGATAAAGTCTTCTCAAAGTACATCCATTTAATTGTAAATAAAACAATTCACTAATTCTTTGGCATCAGAAGAGTCATACAGCTGCAATTGTTCCATTGTGGCGAGAACGAGACCTTTCCAAAGTTACTCGTCTGTTATCTGTAATACAAAGAGAGGAAAAACCAAATCACTATAAGATTTGAAACACGGATAATGCAATGTCAAGAGGTTTTCAAACAGCCCTGAAAATCATTTCAAATGATATGTAAATAAGTAACGAGGAGACTGGATCAGAGAAGTTTCACACTGCAGCTGCCAGACTGAGTTCAAGAGTTCTGCAATCAGCAATAAATTACTTCCTTGATCAGAGAAGCTGGGTGATAAAAGCGTTAGGAGAATCCTGAAACACAGTCCCCTTGGAAACTAAAACTCTGGTAAGAACTAAAACTCTGGGTAAAAATCTTTATTCTATAAGCAATTTATGTACAGAAGCTCTGGAAAAATGACATTTCAAGTTTCATGAGAATATACTGACCAACATGGTGAGGGAAATCATACTAGATTCTACAAGTATAAAAGTCCTAACACTGTTCCCTATAATTTGGCACAGAGTTAAAAATAGAACAGTTAAATCAGCCATTTCCTAAGCATTTCCTGGTTGTGCAATGTGAACAACTTTTAGTATAAAATATTACACAGTAATTATAGCAATGAATAATAAATATGTCTCTATTGCAGGAAAACAATCATGAAGTACCAGCCACATTCCTAAATGCCTTTAAAATAAAATTTTAAAGCAATGAATATACACATGCACGCATACAAGAAGGGGCAGAAAACTCACCTCCACTTAGCTTTCTGGATATTTTGATCTTTGTTTTTTTAACTGTGGTCCTGCTATATTTTTTTTTAATTTATTTTTTTTCCTGACTGCTCACTTGTGACCTGTCCTTTTCTCTTCTCTTATGTTATATTACGTTACTGCTATTTGTTTGCACCAGTGCAGTATTCAAATTGCCACGGCATCAGGATGTCCCAATATGTGGCTAGAACCCCTGTGTAGTAGTGGAATGTTGTAAAACAAGAGTCACTTGAGAAGCAGAAAGTCTGACAGACACACTGCAGACAAGAAGGTTTTTCTCAGCTTTTTCTAAATGAGTTTATTTAGCGTGCTCTGCTTCCACAGCACGGCAGACCATAAAAGCACATGGTACTGGTCCTGCTGCAGTAGAGCGCTAAACACTATTGTTCCAGAGACTAAGGGAAAAGCTGGAGCAAAGACCAATTTAGAGTCATATATATATTTTTTTTTTTCCTGTAGGGACGGTGCAAAGAGGCCAGAGCCAGGCTCTTTTCTGTAGAGCTCAGTCAGAGACAACGGGCACAAACTGAAACACAGGAGCTTACTTCGGAACATCAAGAAGCACCATTTCACTGTGAAGGTGACTGAACACCGGAATAGGTTGCCTGGGGAGGTTGTGGAGTATCCATCCTTAGAGACATTAAAAAACCGTCTAGACACAGTTCTGGGCAATTGGCTCTAGGTGACCTTGGCTGAGCAGTGTGGGTGGACAGGACGGCCTCCAGAGGTCCTTTCCAGCCTCAGCCTTTTTGTGAGCCTGTTCGAAGCTACCAAGCCACAAATGGTCCAAGCACATCAAACAAGGTTCTAAAGAAGACAAAGAAAGTCATGTCTGTGATCTGTTTCTGGACAAAGAACAGAGAGGTTTTTGCGGAGACTTCACAGGCTCTGCAAAATCAACCTTCCTTTCCTCCGTTCAATGAAAATGTCTCCAATGCTACATGGAATTAACGGTTCCTTTAGCAAGATTATTAGTTCTTTTTATAGTTCTGCCTTGCCTCCTTTTCCTAATGAATCTATCCATGCATAGAGTATTCAAATTACCCTAAGTCAATCTGTTTTTGCATGGGAATAAATCTCTACACTGGTTGCAGTGTCACTAGGCACTGGAAATGAAAACAGAAGAAGGCTGTCTAAAACCCAAGAAGAGAGTTATCAACCCAAATGTGCTGCTGTTCCTCTGAAAGAGCGAACAGTAAAGAATTCTAGTGATACTTGCTCACAGTGGGGAGAAGTGTCTTCACCAGCAGACTATTTCTTGATATCATTTCAGAATCATTTACTGTTAAAACAGTTTAAAAAATGTTAAAACAGGTTGAGAGAGTCTAACAACTGCTGATTTCTTCTTTTCCTTTTTTTTTTTTCATCATGGTAGAGACAATTTCCACAAATGACAACAAATTCTGATTATCCTGTAACTGCAAAACTGACCTGAGCATTATAATTCTCCTCTTTAGCTGATGATAAAAAATATATATTCCCAATTATCAGAAGTAACCTATTCTTTTAAATTACTTACAGTTTTTAAATGGATATAGTTATATTTTCTAGAGACAGAAGTACAAATTTTGAAATATTCAAGAGAGACCAGAAAGAACCACAAGGTTCTTCACATCAAGGAAATTGATATAATTCACTTATTATCAGTAAGAAATACCTGTCAGCATTTGCAAGAGATCTTTCTGCAGAGCTTAGAGTGCTTTATAGTGAGCCTTACTAAAACAAAGGCAAGCATGATATAAATCACACTGATAAAATTTTTAGTTCATTATAAAAAATGGATGGGAGGATTAGATTGGGTCACTATCAATGCAAAAGCTTTAATATATCTGAAAATTTTGGAGGTTAATATAAAGTATTTCTTGTTCTTTTTATTCAATGATGAATCTGCAAGCAGCCTTGTGTGTGTATATTTACATCTGGTTAAAAAAAGCAGCGTATACACTAGACGAAGAAAATATTACATATAGTGAAGAAATGAGTAAGTGCTTGTATATGTATAAACATATTCATGAGGTTAAAACAAAAGGCTCCTTATCAGGATCTGAAACTAGATTGGGGTGGTATTTCACTGACTTAAGCAAAAATTTTAAAAGATCACGACATCTATTACACTCTTAACATCCACATTCATTTATCTCCAACACCTATATGACTATTGTAACATCAAACTACTTATAACATCAATAAATGTTAAAACTATTCACTGGCACTGGAGGGTGGGGAAGAACAGCAAAAGGCAGAAGCAGTAACCTAAGAGTATTATAAAATAAGCCAAAAAATCATTGCCAAAAGGCTTAATGTCACTTTAGAAGTAAGTAAAAACGACTAGAAGACATGATAATAGTACCTTATCAGTCATGCCTTTTGGGTAACACATCCAATGTAGATGGAAACTTTGTTTCTTGCATTAGTGTCATTAAGCCCATCTCTTTTAAAAGTAGACCTTTTAAGAAGCACTCACAATGCTTGTATTACAAACATTATAATCTGACTCAGAAATGAACACATGAACTTAAAAGTCGTCTATCAGCTGAACGGTTCTTTTCTCATTGCAGTAAAAGGCAGAGCAATGAAGGATTAAAATGGAAAACAAAGCATATTTTTATATCATAAAATAATTTTGATCTTCTAGCTAGCAGGATTAAATTAAAAAGAAGTAAACATACAATTAAATACTGAGAAATCAAATCAGTAGTACCTCTATATATAATACTGGAATGCAATCTTGACCATACAAACCTGACACCCCCAATGAAAAGTGTATGGACTTTGTTATAATAACAATTACTTGCTGAAATCTTGTACTCAGTATAGTATCGAGAGGTACACCATACCAGCTATTTGTAGAGGTGCCTTTGGTACCTATACATCATTCACAATGTAATATGAATCTACTAACGGAAAAATACCTAACAAAACCACAATAAGCTAAATGTTTAAGTACAACAAATATATGCCATGGAGTCAACAAAACTCCTAACCAGTTATTTTTAGAGTGTATTTTAATTTTATGGAATTTAACAGTTTCACTCTTAAGATGTTTTCTCTTACACTCTATAGGCATAAAACACTAGAAATTACAATCAATTAAAAATACATTGGTGGGGGAGAGGAAAACGTTTTTTCAAAAATTACACTCTGCAAAAAGTATTTTTCCTTTCCTTAATGCTCCTTCATTAGCTCTATTATTAAAAGAGAAGTCTCAACAGCTGCAACAGAATTATTAACTCAGTAGCTTGTTATCTAAATAAAACTTATTTTGATAAAACTGTTACATTATGAGAAAAAATAAATGATATTTTGCAGAACTGCAACACTAAGATTAATTCACTTTTCCGTTTTGCTTTCTTCTTATCCACCCTTCCAGGTAGTAACACTGTGTTCTCCTAATTGTAAACCTTACTTCTTATGAGCAATCAATGCTAGTAATAATATAGATGTTGTGCAATCGAATGGATTAGTCATGAGACTAACATATCTGATAATAGAAAAAGTCTGAGACTGCAAAGCCGTAACTCAAAGGTACTCAATTAGAATTTGTAATATCCTCTAAAAGCCACAAAAAAATAGTCTCTCTTGGACATGCCTTCTATTAAAATTATGTATGTGTTATTAACTGCTACCCTGGGCTTCACACCTTAGTTGCCTAACTCCCCACGATTAAATATTTGTTTCTGCCAGTCAGTTAAAGCATTAAAAGTGTTTCTTTGTATCTTAATTGTAGCAGTCAGTTAAAATACTGGAATGATCTTGAAATCTTATTTCCTGCAGACTTTCACAGAGGGCTCATCAAGTGACTAAGCGAGTTCCTCCCACACGTAAATAATTGCAGCATCCCCAGGTTAGTATTAAAGAAACCACCATCACCACTCCAACCACACAAACCCCCCACAAAACGAACAACCATACACGACTGGTGCAGAAAACTACTTTTTGCCCTCTTTTTAAAACAAAAGATTGAAACATTAGTCTTTATGCAGAAAACAAAGCACCTAAATGTTGTAGGGAAATGGGCTAAAAAGAATACTGAGGTTTTTGGGAATGAGTACTGCCAGAACTACTTTGCCTTCTTCCAAGACAGTGGTCACAGACCTCTCATACCTGAACAAATTTAGAGAATGCCTTAGTTAATAAATGCTATATTAATCACTTTAATAACAGCTTAAAGTAGTGCCAAAATGTTGAATAGGAAGAGGGGCTGCGCACAGCCCTGGGTGCTCCACTAGCGCCTCCTGGGCTGCAGCAGGCTGAAGAGCTTCAGCGTCAGTAAAGAGAATTCTGACATGCTCATCTATTTAAAAAGCTCATATCATTAATTTGCAAAATCACTACATCTTTTCTTTTTTTTTCCCCTCCTGACTACGTGCCCTAAGTTAAGAATTAACCCTCCCCTAGCTGACAACAATACAAGGTGTTCAATCACGGAATCACCAGGTTGGAAAAGACCCACAGGATCATCAAGTCCAACTTGAGATGACTTGAAAATGAAGAAGGCAGAACATTCAGCATTGAATAAAATATTTAAAATCTCTCTTTTTATAATAATTTTGACTATGCAAAAGATGCAGAAATGCATGTTGGAATTGCGTGGCCTATGCCTTTGGGAATCAGTGAAAGTATTTACATCAAATATTTATTTATTCATTCATGTAAAATTTTGTTCACTGGGGAATCCTACTGAAACACATCATCTCATTAGCAACCCAAGGGAAAATACTCATGCAGTCCCACGTAGTTCAGCAAGCCCCACAAACACAATGTGGAAAACAACCAGGAAAGCAAGATAACTTCCTCTAAGTATGGAATGATTACACAAAACCCAAATAAGCTGGTCACCTAAAAACGTTTTAAATAGCTAAACTGTCAAAGCAGATGATAATTTCAAGGAGCAAACACTGCATCCATGATATTGATGACACCCACATTTCTGCAGTAGGAGGAGGTAGAAAAATGAATTGCACTTTACAAGCGTCACTTTTTTCTCACAGAGATAACTGATTAATGTCTATTTAGTATCACTGATTAAAACCAGGACACACTAGGATAAATTTAATCACTTTAGCCAGGGTAGCCCCTAGTTTTCTACTTGAGCCATCTGTGCAAAGGGAAAGCTGAAGACAAGTTACAATGTCATGTACCTGGCAGCATATTATCAATTGCTTTAAAGAGCAACCCATGACAAGAATTAACTTTATTATTTTTCAATATTGAATGCACGCATCTTCATCAGCTTAGCTAACCAACAACGAAAGGTAAATCTTTCCGGAAACTAGAATTGACAGAACATAAGAACAGATATAGTGTAAGACAGCAGGGAAGCCCATCAATCTCCAGCACCTCTTTAACAGCTAGAGTTGAACACTGTTCTCTATATTGCCTGACCTGTGCCCAGGGCATTATTTAGAGGACACCAACTGAGAAATAAGATAGTCAAGGAAATTAAGAGCTTCAAAACTGTTGTTTGTGTCTAGATCAAAGTCCTTTTGAGAAACAGAGAGAAAATGGCTCTTCTAACCTCAATTCTGTTGAGATTCAGACCATCTCTGTGAGATTTGATTTCAAATTGATCTTTCAAAATGTGTAGTCCATATAAAAAGATAGCAATGAGGTAGAAATCAGTTACGGGAGATAGGCTGCCAAAATAACACCTCAGAAAGCACTCTCTGAAATAGCACTTTCCAGAATATCTTTATTGCAAAAATACAAAACAAGCAAATAAAACACTCTTCTAACTGGGTTAAGGGAAACTGTACAGTTAATATGTTCTTTTAATCCTTTAGTATGTTAAACACACATTTATTTCAACCTCAACAGGCACCCTACAAATGCTTGGCAAAATCTTAACTACAGTCTTTATAATCATTGCACTGGGTCTTTTTACATTCATTTGGATTTGATATTTTTGTAACCGAAAATGAGAGAAGATCAAGTTATACGTCACCCCTGTTCTCAGCTTTTTTTTTTCCTGAACAGAATCTCAAGTTTCTGACAATCAAACCATTTTAGCTGTCATTTAAGTTACTTTAGCATCAATTTCAAAGAAAACACTGAGATTTCAAGCAAACCTTGTAGCTGTGAGGTCAAGTTCTATAAAGCCTGTTTTATTTTGGTTTAGGTCCAACCTCTGACTTTCATGTGAAAGCTTAGTGATAACCTGAGCATATACACAGTATATATTGTTTTAATGGAGAAAAAGAAACTTAACTTTAGGCCAAAGAAAACGTCCTCAGAACCAGATAACACATATAAACAGCCCAAAATCATTAATTATAAATTTATCACATGCTGATCTTACAATAATTTCAAAATTACATTCATTATGTGATTAGTGGGATGTTTAGCAAAATACTGATACATAAGAAAATGTGTTGAAGAGTAAGGAAAGGTGTCAGAAGAAATAATAAAGGGGATTTCTATGACAGGAATAAAAAACAACATTGAGAACGGTAACAGACTTAAAAGGACATCTCTCAAGGCTGAGCGGTTCCTCCCCAGGAAAAAGTAGACACACTTACTAAGTTATATGCAGAAGTCAGGAGTGTCAAAATTATCATCATACAGAGTCAGCCTTAAGGTAAGACAGGCCTGTATTTCGATACGTATTCTGTTTAGAAATATTTCCTTCAAAAACGTCAGTCACTCGGGTAACACACAGCAACCTCATTTTAAGAAGGTTGCCACCCCAGCCTGCGCGCACAATTTCTCATTGAGAAAATATGTGGATGTTCAGATTCTGTTTAGCTTGCTAAATAAGTCATTAATATCCAGAAGTGCTGTCGTACAGAGCCAGGCCTGAAATATGGAGAGCTAAAGGATTTAAGACCTAAGACAAAGAGGTTCACTCAGTCTAATCTCACTGCTGCCACTCTGGGCACCGTTAACTGTAGCCTTTGAGTCCTGTGAACACGCAGAACAACGGTAGGAAAAACATTTATGTTCTACGTGTTATATATAAAAATGGTTTAAAAATGAAAAGCAGGAGAACTTTTAATATTATATGGCATGTGTGATGACATTTAGCAGTGCAATCCACCTGTGACCACAGTCAATACAGGATGGGAACATGATAAAAGTAACACTTTTACAACTGAAATTGAGGATGTTGACCACCCATATCACAATTCTATTAAGTAAATAAAATACTCATCCTATTTAGAGCTGAACAAAATCTAATTAGTTTAGTATTTATAGAATAAAAATGGATTTGAAACCCCTATTTTCAAATAATCTATCTAAAATAAATTTTACTATTGCTTACTCCACGCCTTAAATATTAAAAAAAAAACAAAATAAAACAAAACAAAAAAAAAAAACTTGAATCACCCGAATGAGCAAAGACTCCTCAAACCTTTAAATGATACACTTAGTATTTTGATTTGACTTTGCTTGCTTTGTTAATAGTACCACTTGGGATACGCATTGAAAGCTCTTCCACAAGAATAGCAATGGAAAAGCCGTACTTTGAGACAACATAAGCCTGCCTCAGGGGTTACAAGAGAAATCAATCTATCTTTCTCCTCTCCTCCAACGGTAACTGGCCTTTAAAATTACAGAGGAAAACAGACCTTCATGACAGGACGATGCAGGCACGTATACAGCCATTTTCCATTACTTTTTCAGTTTGAATTCTCAGTCAAGAACTAAACTTATAGAGGTGGGAGAATAAAAAGAAGATGAAGAGGAATGACTGCATCAGTTCAAATCCTCTCCAATAACACGCAGCACTGTGACCTGCATTTGAGTATGGAATTTACTGAAACCTGCTATGAGGAGCTGTCATCCTCATAGTCAGTGGTTTTTTATTCTTGTTTGTAATAAAATTTACTTGAATTTTGTGACAGCCTGTACCACCAGCATTCATGGAGACCTGTCACAGAATTTCGCTCAACTGGAAAGTTATAATTATTGCTTCATTTCCCATACAATCTCACAAAATAATACTGATTTTTACGTCTTCCCTAAGAAATTGTATTTCTCAAGCAGCAATAATGGCTATGAGCATCCCTTCAATCCTTACGCTGTGCTACACACAACCATGAATAAACACAGTTTCAGTCTTCGAATACGATTAAATTGTATACAGTAAATTTTAACTTGGCTAATAAATTGTTTCAAAGCAATGTAATTCAGATGACGGCTTTCACGTTTCTCTGATTACCATTATAAGTGATTTGTAACACATTACTCATATCACACCTCTATTAAGAAATTCTCACGCAAAAACATTTTCCAGTACATAAAGATGAGTAATCAGCTAAACTACAATTGATACACAAAACCGACAATAACGAAGTTCAATAAAGTCACAACACCTTTGTCTTTTAAAAACAGTACTAAAATTCCCTTGAAACAAGTACTGAAAGTGTACCGCTAAACCTTTAATATGAACTTGCTCATTGGGAGTGTGTATACAGGTGTAAAGCAATTATTAGATTTGATATCTGAACGAACTCAGGTTCCCATTAGAGCCAGAATGCTTCAATGACCCTATTATTTTCCTTCCAATGCTCCCAGACCTGATCAACTTAATTATTCTGACTACTGAAACATTTAGGACATGAATGTATGATTTGTCTTAAACCAAATGAGACAACTGAAAGTACTTCATAAAAGAACACAAAAAAAGAATAAGCTACGTGATGTGTCAAATCCTGGAAGAAGGTCAGGACTAAGAAACAGTAGCAAAGAAGAAAAACTGCTGCAATCAAATTAGTTATTCAGATATTTTCCCCTTGAACTTCTAATTTGTAACCTTTATTGCATCTCATGTGCAGTGCACTAGGTTATGTCTTATGAATCAGAAGGGCGAAACAAGTTCCAAGAGTAAACAAGCTAGGTCTGCTTCAGTAAGGAAAAAAAACCCAAATTGCAATGCACACAGAACATGCCTCCTCTTTTGCACTTTTAGCAGTTGTCCACAAGTCAAATTAGATCCTCCTACAAGAAGCATTTCATGTTCACAGAGAACAGATTTGCTGATGTAAAAAAAGCGTTTCCCTGTTTTAATTGTATTTACTGTTTCACTACTAAGGAAAAGCGTGTGACATTGCAAAAATATGTATTTGCATTTGGAACAGATCTAGCATGACGGTAATAAACCATGCCCTTGATAAATAATAGAACTTTAAAAAGCTCCCAAAATGTCCTATTCCCAGCTCCCCTATTAACACTACTGCTTTTACAATTTGTATTCGCTCTGAGGGTAAGTTGACTGTAAGGTTACGAACAGGACAAAGAAATCTAGACAGTAATAGGTTGTGAACTTCAAGTATACAAGCAGTCATAAAGTTAGCATGTTCTCATGCGAATGCATCTGTCCTTAAAAAGAATCAAACTGACACCAAAGTGGTCCCTTTGCCCCTTGCCTCCTTTCACTAATGATACGTAATGGCTGCTGAGCCTGCAATAAACGTGTTTACGTCCAGCTAGATTGCCATCATTTTACAATCTAATCTGATACTTTTAAAAAAGAAGAAAGTCGCGAGAGACCAGCACCAGCTTGTGCTGAAGGCATTTCTTGACATCAGCCTTCACTTCGCACTTCAAATGGAAGCATTCGATTTGACAAAACATACAGAAAGTCAAGAGAGAAGGCTCTTTACCTCTTCTCCGAAACTGCTGGATAGAAGTCAATACCAATTCCTTTACAAAGTTACAATCAAAATCTGCCAGATAAAAGTCAAAGGGGAAGCTCTCCAGCTATTCCGTACAATATTTTATTAAGGAGTGGTACAGGGATGCGTTCGCCTCAGTGGGCTCAGCCCCTCCTCCACTTCGCATTTTTATCGGTTAGCAGTTTAAATACTGGAAGTCCCATCTACCATGCAGAGAGGCTTTATTCTTTGCATAGAACATGAAAGTAATGAACTCAAAGAAAGGGAAAAAAGAGAAAGGTCTCTTATCTCCAAAGGACTTTCTTTCAGAACAGGAGTTGGATAACACTCCAGAAAAGCAAGTATTTCCTGTTGTTTCATGTAAAGGGGCTACCACAGGTTTCTTCCACACCCAGACAATTGAGAGCCCTAGTCAAAAGCAAACAATTTCCCTCATAGCCTGCAAAGTCTCTCCCCTGCATTCTTTATGCGTCAGAAACAAATTCTCTTTATATACATATAAAAAATAACTCTGCAATAACTTGTCGTCTACATGTAAAATGAAATATTTTAAATAATACAAAAAAGACAGACTATCCATAATTATTTTTTTATTAAATAAAATATCAGCATTTTTTATTCATGGCTAGGTTAACATTTACAATTCAGCATTTTGCAATATTTAAATGAAATTGAATATGCTATGAGAAAACTTAAAACTACATCACTCATGTATGACTGGCTGGCACAGGCTGTGGTCTTCCGTGCCCATCTGCACCTTCAGAGTAGAACGTTAAAGAAATGCTCCTGTCCAAGCCTGCCAACATGATCTCATCATTACCTGTTATTTCCCTACATACTCTGAATGAGAATAACCAGATGCTGCATGTGGCTTATACTGTGAATTATATGCAGCAAAGCATAAGCAGGTTTTGTGCATGTGAAACCATTGTTTATGAAAAGAATTCATACAAGAAAGTAATTTAGACTACACATGGCAGACTGAAGTAAAAAATAGAAACTTTTAGGAACTCAGGAGCCTAATTTCTTTCTTGGCTGAGCACAGAAGACTTCTTTATGATCCAGTGGGAGAACTCAGTGCTCACATAAGGCAGAATCTGACCCTTTACATTCATACAAAGAACAAAAGAATAGAAGCAGTTAATGCTGCAAGGGGGCAACAAGTTTTCATTGAAGAGCTCAAAACAGTTTTCTATTTTCTGTTTTGATTAAAAAAAAACTACAACCAAACGCTAATGTCAACATTCGTAATATTAATAAAACTACATGAATACTAAGAAAGCAAAATGATAGTGATGTGCCAATTACACCAGAAAATCAGTCCTTCCTTCGTATCTTCAGGCATGATCACCTTCCCATCACACCTCTCAACATAATCATCCAGAAAGGTTCTGGCAATAGTCCACAGCCTTCTATCTTGAAAATCATATATAAAGAAATTGCTCCCTTTTCATGTTAAACAAGTTTATCTAAAATTAATTAAGGTTTTTGCTGTTTATGGACACCTACCTGTTTGCTACCTTCTGCCATGCAGTGTGGGTTCTCCGCAGCTTTACTGTCTCTCTTATTCACTAATGAACTCGTGTCTATATACTGTGTTAGAAATAGACTTTTCCAATTCTGCTGAGCAGTAAGAACTGCTGCTCTACGTTTTTAAGTCTCACTTGGTTACTGTATTGTTTCTGAAAGTTAAACTACTTCATATCAATCGCTCACAATCCTCCTGTGTTCTCCTACTTCTTCATCAGTTATTAATTTCCTTAATAAGTTATCTGCCAGTTATTCTTCACTGACACGCTAAACTTAGGCTATGTTACAATTCTCTTTAAGATAACACTGATACCAAACTCCAGCTTTGGCAAAAATGAACTGCATGTATAACAGTGAACAGGGGAACTGAGAACTATGAAGCAGATCTGTTCCGAGCAGGAATAGCAAATCTGTACTTTCTAGGTTAGAATAAGGAATCCTGTATTTCACCTTTTCATTTAGCTAATGGACAGTAATCATTAGGCGCTTTTGTCAAGTATCTGTGCTTCTACCAGCAGGAATCTGAAACACACCATACAACAAAGGACTAGTCAAGTACCTTTCTCAGCTGATTACATTACAGGAGAACATTTCCCAGGTCTGTAAACTCGTGGTTCCAAAAATGACAAAGACAGAAAGAAAAAAAAAAAAATCTACCTCAAATGTTTTTCCTGACTCCATCAACAGGAGTGACAAGATAAGCCTTATTTTCCTTACTGTTTGTTTCAATCTTCTCTCCCATTCTCATCTTTTTTCACAACAGAACATGAAACAACTATTAGAGAGACACTATTTTTGCAGTTCTCCATCAGCTTCCTCTCCACACTGAATCACCTCTACTCATGCACCCAGTTTTGGTTTAATTTGTGGGTGAACCAGCTTCATTTCTACCTGCTTTTCCCTCCCGGTAATTTTTGAACACTGCTATAGACCTTCCAAAAAATTCAAAAGGTATCCACAACATCAGCTAAGCAGTTCACCATTCCCCATGCCGTTCTGTGAAAAAAAAAAAGAAGAATCACTCAGTCTTTTCATCTACCTCTATGCAGTGGGACTAAACTAGCCCATTTATTCAGCTCCTGCAATGTGCGTGAATGTAAAACTTGAAGAAATATTCATATTCACTTTGGTTGGATGGGCAGCAGTAACGACACCTTATATAATCTCGGTAAGATTTTGGAATTTAAATTCTGCTCTTCACCCTTCTCCGTACTGAACTGACAGAAGGAAAGGACAGGACAAGGGGAGCTTGGCTCTGTTTAAGGGAGCAGAAAAGGCTCAGAACAGGTCACTGCTGCGAGTGCAGAAAAAATGAGCAAGTCATTCAGGGACAAGTCTTGGCCTTAAGCATCATCTGAACAGAGACGACTTGATTTGCTAATAAGGATGAGGGTTGCCAGGTCATCTTTTCCACTGTCACATGGAAGAGACTTTAGAATCCCACATCTCCTCTTAGATGCCTTCTAGCCTTCAAAATAATGTTTTCCACCACAAAATAAACACTACTATTCTTTTCAATGTTTTTTTTTCCCTTACAGAAATGTAGTTTACGGTGCCACTCCAAAGCAAGGAAACTACAAATTTCAGTGGAAGAAAAGAAAGTCAGGAGCCTGTTAGAGGTGGGAGAGAGTAGGAACTTACACAGACTTTTCTGCCACATAAAATGATTAGGAAAAAACATCCTTAATGCCACTAAAATAACATTAGTCCATCAGATACTTTTTTGCCCAAAGCTGGCAATGTCCTTTAGAATTATGTTTTGCTGCATGTAAACAGTTTTAACTACAAGCTTCAATTCTTCAATTTCATCTGAGGGAATATTTTTTCACGCTTGAACTAGTTTTGTCTTTACAAATAACAACGCCAGTGTGTTAACGGTTTACACCTATTTGTGATTCAGTAGTCACTGTGGCCTTTTAAGTACCTTTAGAACTAACTTCTTCCTCGAATTTACTTGCAACTCCTAGAGCCAAGGAATTATGCTTGCTTTTAAAGCCAAAGTGATGAAAATCCTGAGCAGCTTGTCCGTTGTCCACCAAAAGCTGAATGAAACAGATTTCAGAGCACACAATGCACAGTTCGTTCTGTTGAATTAGATTTTTGATCAAAGGACATCCTTTTTTCTTTGTATTCTCTATAACTGGATGTTCTACACAGCATTTTCTACAAAACAGGACTGAGACTTAGCTGAATATTGATGACAATTCTTGTTGATGTCCAAGTACTTCTCTTGCATTAGAAATATGACATTTTTGAGGCTCTTAAACTACTTCATGAGCCATTTCTAATGAATGAAAAAATAATTTAGCAAACTTATCCAATTTTCAAACTTAATATTTCAAGAGAAAATAGTAAGAAAAAGAATAGTAAATAAAAGAACCTGCAAATCAGCTTAACCTGCAAGCTATCCAGGATTTGGACAGAGACAATGATCTCTACAGACCTTTTTTTGTGAGGACGGTAACTTACTAAAATCTTTTTTTTTAATTCTATGAAGTTTACATCTGCTATTTTGGACTATCCTACTCGGCAGTAACAGAAAAACAAATTGTAAATGAAAAATTTTCAAAAGCTTTAATACAAAATTTGTTACAGAAATTTTTTTCATAAGGTATGAGAATATTGCCACTTACATTCCGAGTGTTCTGCTGACTGCAGCTTCAGGCAAATAATTATTTCACTAAACAACATGCTTGCAAGGGGTTGAAAATTATATCTATTGTGCAGAAAGGAAAAAAAATGAGGAAGAGAAATACACTCCGCAGAGTGCTATGTATTTTCATATGCCTTTTTAAAATTTTTGACAAGAATGCATTCTTTGAATGACATCGATGAGCAGTAAAAGAAAGTCAAAGTGGTAACTGTAATTTTGATTTACTGTGTTTGTTTTGAGTTATAGTTCATAAACAAGCTTTATGTACTTCAAGTCCAGCACAGCGTGAGACATCCATAATGTCTGCAAAGTCCAGTGGGAAGGATTAGTAAATGTCACAATACCTTCAGGGCACAGCAGAGCCTTAAAATAGGTAAAGATTCAAGAGTTTAAACAGGAAAAGTACAGCAGGGTGCCTTGGAAGAAAAAAAAATAAATCTGTATCAGGCCGAAAGGTCTACTAACTTAAGCTTAATGATGAGCAAACTAAAAGGTCACTGCATTGCGATCAGTGTACGTTTGGTTACAGCTGTTTGATGTGACTGATGCAACCAGTCCAGCAAAAGAACAATCAAACAGTTAAGTCCCACTGTGCCTCTTAAAAAAAGACCATCTTCTCTTCTTCTATGCTATCACATACGTATGATGACAAGACTGTTTGCTGAAGGGACCATCTGAACATTAAATAAAAAGGCTATATATCAGTTAAAATAAATGTATATGTTTATACATGTGTACATAAACACATTCTGTCACTTAGAGGAACAATAGATTATGTCCTTTAACATGAAAAAGTCTCAATGGGGAAAAAAAATATAGTGATTAATCTAAATAGTTAAGACACGTGACTTCTATTCTTATTACAACATAGGTAATGGCTACCTGTACTATGTCTAGAATTTCATTAGCTTTATACTCCTCCAATAAAAATTGTTCTCATCTATATTACTATTCACTCATTGTCCTTTGAACACTGATTCACACATCAAAAAAACCCTATGATTTTGCAGTTGAAAAAGCCATGAATAACTAATTTGCAAATCAGTTGTAATTTTCACTTCTTAAAAATATTTATGGAAAATAATGCTGTCACAGCATGGCATTTCCCAAAGCTTTGCCTTCTGAAATACGAATAAAAAAATTAAAAGTCTGAAAATGTTCTCAAAAAATCCTAAAAATAATATTAAAATAAAGTCCCAATAAGCTGACTAAATGAAGAAGCAAAACCTTTTCCTTTTAAAAATGCTGAAAAATAATATTGAACAATGTTCAACATTCTTCCCTGAGTGAAACCGAGATGCCTGTGTCAGGTTTAGGTTAACAACAGCTTTCTGTAAACAATATGGTTCCAGCAAATTCTAAGTTTTCTGAAACTACTTCATGACACAAAATTTTTTTTTTTTTTATTAAGAACATCTTTAAAGCTAATAAGCAGATATGATAGAAAATTTCAGGACTATTGCAAAAAAAAAGACCAAACCCAAACCATGAGCAACAGTAATCATGAAAGGTTCATAATATTTTTTTTTTGGTGAATGAGTATATTTGACATGATTTTAGCCTGTGTTTTGCCAAGGGCTAACTGATAAGATTCATGGTAGAAGCAAGCCTCAGAAAAACTGGTTTGCATATTAAATTGTGTCACCAACCCTATTTCTAAATAAAAAAAAACAAAAAAACCCCACAGAGCATCTACACACAAATTTATCACTGAGAAAAATAATTTACATCCCACCAAGCCCATTTCCTCACACAATTACGTTTTTGAAGTCTCTAACAAATTCAAAGCCCTTATACTTTTGTAATTAAAACACTAGTTTAATTAACGTAGTTGTTAACTTGTAGAGCAGTAAAATGTACATCTACAATCTAATTTCACCGAGGCTGTTCAGCAACACGACCCAGCCACTTCAGAAAAGAAGGCAAATATATGGGAGGAAGATGAATAGGAGAAACAAATTCAGTTCTGTCCTACAGCGAAGGCTGGTAAGAGCATAAAATAACAGGACTGGAAAAATATATGGGGATCTACAGCTAGGAGTCTAAGATAACAGGGATCCTGGCTGTGACGCAAGGAGAGAAGAGAATGAGCACCTAAGAGAGCAGCAATAGTACAGCCTTAATCTACTCCGCAGAGACTGGGTAGATAGTCCCATCAAACTGGTGTGTAGAGAGAGATCTTTGAAACAATATCAGCGATCATGCCATGAGCAGCCCAAAAGAGGAAGGACAACCTCTAGGTTGGTGCACAACGTCTTTTAGAGGATCTAGTTTAAGGCCTATCCGGTAACAGTAACCACACGGTACTGTGACTTCACACTCTTTGATGAGCAAAACCATACCAGAAACTGAATAGATCTGTTCATCTTGAAAAAAAAGGCCTACAAAAATTGATAAAAAACCCAAACAAAGAATAAAAAAAAGAAGGAGGATATTAAAAGTGTTACGGTACAGATAATGCACCTCCTACAGGTGGCTTACGCACACCCTATTCAGAAATGCACAGCAAAGACATGCCCAGTAACCGCAATAAGTTCAAGATGCAGAAAAAAAATACCAGGTATGATTATGCAGTGGGATACAGGAAGATGTTATAAACAGGCAGGCATTCTTCCAAATGCTGAAATCATGCCTAAATTAATGAAACAAAACCTGATCTCTGCATCACAATTCCAGTATTAGGTATTACACGTGCATACAACACCAAAAAAACTTACAAGGACAAAACAAGCCCTGATAAGAATTAGTAATATGATGTCTATTACTATTTCCACTATAGCGTATGAGAAAAGGCAAGAGCATAAAGGTTTGCAACCCCACCTCACCGCTCAACTGATGAATGTCTACGTATCTAAGTGGTGCTGGAAATCCCACTAAGTATCTCTAAAAAATACAAGGTCAAATACAGAGTCAGTATTTAAGCAGACCACTTAGCCTCGGATATTCTGCGTCTAATCCCAGTAGTTTAGCCAGCAGCTGAGCTGTCTTTCCTTCTTTCATTCTGAAAATGGCTTAACCATCCTGACTGGCTTTATGCAATTAAAAATCTCGCCACCTGTAATTGACAACTGACTTAACTAAACATTAATTCTTACCCACAGAATTTATATTTAATCTATAATACTAATATTGATGATACTCAGATAATAAACTAAACACATTGATTGTTATGTCTGCAATCCCCTGCCTTGGCAGAATTTACTTTTTGTACAAAACTGCAAATTAATTCATAATATACAGCCTATTTCTCCCTGATAAAAGGGAAAAGATTCAGTTTCTTAATGTTTTGTCTTGCCTTTTCTTTCAGATGAACTATCAGATGACTGACCATTCACATGGACTACAAAGGGTTGATGGAGTTGGGTTCACTCTTGTGAGGAGAAAAGCTAAAAAGGGATCTAACAGCAACCTTCAGCTATGTGAAGGTGAATCATAAAACCCGAGTCAAATGCTTCTTGGTTGTGGCAGAAAGTAAAACAAGGAACAGCAGTCCAAATCTGTAGCTTAAATGGTAAAAAAAAAAGAATTTCTACACTAGGAATTCAGGGCAGCACTAGGGTGGGTTACCCAGGAGGTTATGTAGGTTTTCAGGACTTGGTTTGACTAGACACACCTGATTCCATGTCGTGTGGCGATAATCCTGCTTCAAGCAGGAGACTGTATATGACATGATTTCCAAAAGCCTTTCCAAACATTTCTCACACTCTATCAACTCACCAATGCTTGGCAAGCACAGGGATTCGGAAATAATAACTACTAACACTAGCTATTTTTGGCTTGTCATTAGTATTTACATCCATACTGTTAGCAGTTCTAAATGCCAAGGCTTTGGTTTCAGTGATGTTTTTCAAATAGCAACGGGTATTTCGGCCAATTTATCATTTCTAAATTGTTAAAAGCTTAAGCCAGAACTCTTCAGAAAGACTACTTCATAAGTAACTGTACATAATGAAAATAAACTACCATTATTTAGCTTCATTCTTAAAATACTTAACATGTGCCCACCGGCTAAAGCATATATTGAAAAAATAAAACAAAGTTATAGACAGAGGATCTTCACCACTCTCTGTGAACTCAGTGATAAGATACAGTAGAACAAGGATTCAGGCTATGTGATAAGCTCCTGATTGCACAAAACTATTAGTAATGGTTCATAACTTAATAAATGTAAAACATAACTACTAACATTTTTAACTACAACAGCCACAGTCAGGTGTGACCGAACCCATAATACAGACATTTAGAAAGCCCTGTTCTGGATAGAGTACAGGAGTTCTGTGGTTTGAGCTACGTTCGTTGCACAGTATTTTAGAATCGTGCCCCCACGATGCACGTGGTGGCCACACTCTACTTGTGGAGCAGGTGCATTCTTCAGCAAGACACCCTACTCATTTTATTTGAGGTACCCAGTAGAGAACAATCCAGGTCACTTCTGGTCTGTGCGTCTGAGTTCACTTCCAAGTTGCCTGAGGAACGCTATGCATGAGGATGCAGACGCAGTGAACACGTGGACTAGGGCTCATGAGTACGCCATCAGACATCTGTCTGTGCCACAGACACAGCCAAGGGGACATCAGCCAGCACTGTGGTGGGGAACTCAGCCTCCCTAGATTATCTAAAAGCAAATAACTAAAAAACTCTTGAGATCACCTCTCATCATCTCCAGCTAAAAGCCCAGAGAGGAAACTGCGCAAGGATAATGAGGGAGGCAGGGAGAAAAGTGGAAGACTGTGAAATCTTATTCTTCCTTAACTTGATTATGCCTACATTTCTGAAGGATTTCACCAAAGAAAGGCAATACTGACAGACCCTGTAACAGCAAAGAATAAAAATATACCAAGGAAAGAAGCAAGCTATGACAAACTCTTGAGATGTCACTGAGACTTCTGAACGCTCTGTGCCACAGGAAAAAAAGACAAACTGAGAGTCAGCATAGAAAACAGAAGGAAATTAAGAAGTTAAAAGAAACCACAGGAAAAGAGTGCAGCCTTGACTCTGTGAATACCAAGTGAAAACAGATTTCTGATATCACTATGGAGTTTTAGTGTGGTGGGATTTGTTTTGTTACTTTTTGTGACTTTATTATAGCACAGACTGTATTAGTAAGTCAGGAGTGACTGACAGATGTCTCTCCACTGTGTATGGTCTGAAACCATGAAGCACAAGCTACTTCAGCTTCACTTTATTCTAAATGTATGACAAACAATAAACTTACAAGGCAATTTCAAGGAAATAGTCAACTATTTGGTCTAAAACTGTCACAATAATGTTTTTGAGTCTGCTTTGAGCCTAACCTTCAGTCACTACTGAAACTGCATCTGCCTTGATCAGGGTCGAATTATGGTCCAAACAGGAATGCAGAGAGGAATTACCAAAAGGTACAAAAGAGTAATATGCTGTCATCCAAAAAGTTTGAATACACAGGGGTGCTGAAGACAAACCTCTAATGAAACCTGTCTGGAATGCAAACCAATCCATATCAGGTGAAAGGGCAAGAAATTCTTCTGCTCCCACACAAATAATACCCGTCTAACAAGATTTTGTGTTCTTTGAAAGAAATAATGGGAAAAGTGTCTCTGAACTAACAAATCCTTATTTAAAAAGGTGCTTCTGTTCTAGAAAGTATGAATTTTATTTTCTACAGAAAGACGATGCATTATCAACAGGAAAGCAAAATAAGACACATAAACTAACTTTTCGGATACTAAGAGAGTGATTTTGACTTTCTGACAAAGTATTTTCCTGTAGCTTCTAGTAAATCTGTTTGTCATATCCCCAAAACAATTAATTTTGACTGTCATTTGATCTAGAACCCAAAATAATTATTCAGATTTAATTGAAAACGCATCTTTGCTTATGGTTCATGCCTTTTTGAAGCTGAACGTCAGAAACTAAAACATGATTTAGATTTGCAAAACTCAGGATCACTCAAGGCTGAATACTATATCCTCTAGCTCAGCCTAAACCCAGAAGGAACAACAAAATTCAGGCAAATAAACTTATTTATTTTAAAAGGACAGACGGGATGACATATGGGTTCAAAATTGTGCAGAGACTCCAAGCCTAAAGCTATAAACACATACATAATATACACGCACTATATACCATGTATGCAATGTATGCATAATGCATTATGTACACAAATATATATCACATAAATATATGGGGTTTGGGAAATCTGAAGAGAAAACCGCCTCAACTAGGAAAAATATGGAGGAGAAGTTAATGGGAAATAATACAGCTGAAGAAAACATTTTTATACAGCTTCAGATAAGACAACAAATGGTGTGCAGCAGCACCCACAAGTTAAAGGGACAGAATAAAGAAAGCAAAGAATAAAACTACCTCCCATATGCTACGTGGTGGATGAACATACTGTGCCAACAAGAGCATTCTGGCTTGTCACTTGAAGAGAATAAGGTGTGGGGACAATATGGCTCTACACTCACTGATACCTCAGACATAAAAAACCCACATGAGAAACAGACTACAGAAATCTCTCAAATATCTGCAGCTTAAATGATTTTTTTCTCTCAAAGGGCCTTGTGATTGTGACTGAGGAGTCAAAATGGATTGAATTAATAAAACCACAGCCATTCAGAGTAAATACAATCATAGATACTAATTAGAAACCCATGTTCTTAAGTTGCCTAACTTGTTTATATGCATATGGCTACATAAATTGCTTCTCAGCACTTGTATGAACAGATACTCTAAACACAGGACACCCAAGCACTATTTCCCACCTGAAGTCATGTACATTTTTAACTCCACTGAGGGGAGAAAAAAAATTTTAAATGGAAAGAAGGATTTATTAATTGAATTTATTTTTTTATCTACCAGTCAGCTTAAGTTGAAACATGAATAACTGATTTAACACTGAAATGGCATTTAAATATTTGACTCCGATCCCCTATTGCTTCTAAATTCACTCAGAAGTCAAGATTATTAATCCTTCCTGACAGAAAATCAAGATTTAATGATCATCTGATAACCCTTAGAAATTACAAAGTAAACTTAGATAATAATTCAGACAAAATATAGAAATTTTACATATTTAAGAAAAACATTATGCATAATGTCCCTCTAGGCATTTCCTTTGGGGCAATAACTAATTTTCAAGAAAACACAGCAAAAAAGCCTGTTTTGATATGCACAGAAAGAAGTTTACAAGCAAGGAGACCTCTACTTACACAAAACAAACAGAACCCCTCAAGCACACCTTCAAAAGAGCCAGCAACAGGAAAATGTATGAAATAATTTTAACCCAATGACCTTGTTGCAATAATAATGTTTCCTTTAAGCAGTAGAGCTTTCAAGATGAAGCTGTCTATTCACCAAGGCATGTCGGGTCAGAATTTTTGCAGTAATGTGCTCTGTACTATTTTACAGAGAAAGCGAGCTCAGCTTAGTAAAAATAATATGTTGTAAAGCACTTTTAGGTAAATTTTTAGCTTCCAGGGAAAACTCTGCAGGGAAGTAACATTAGAACTAACAGTGGTGTGAAAAACAGATGCAGAAACTGTACAGTTTAGGCATTGATTTTTTTTTTTTTTGCCCCTGAGTTCTCTGTCCTAGCAGAAACACTTAAAACCAAAGTACAGCCAAAGCAATCTATCTATATATGACTGGGTTAATTTTTTATTTCGTATATTGTTTAATGATATTGTATTTCAAAGCAATTAAAATTGTATCTCCCCAGTGTATGTACATTACCTTTTCTTGGTGCAAATTTACTACAAACAACAAAAATTCAACCAGGGCAGCATTCTATCTAGCACTGAGTAGAAGATTACACTAGAAAATTTAAGAGCCAAAGGAAGCTCTAAAGGCAGTTCCAGTACATTCTGGCTGTAATAAAAAATCCTGACAGATGCTTCTCTAAAATCCTTTAGTTGTATAAACTTGAGACAGGATTTAGGGGTTTTCACTAATCTGACCTGCAAAAAAAAGATTTTGCTGATGCCGAATCTATTTGTTTTACCCTGGCCGTTTCAGCAGTATACGCCAAACAGAAGAAAGAAGAGTGGGAGCATGGCACTGAGTTATATCTGAGAGGGAGGGAGACCACAACGGCTGAGGAACCTTCCCTGATCTCAAGTGTTCTATCAGAGGTAAAGGAATGTTACTTGTTCGAGCAAAAGCCACAACAAAATCTCAATTTTTTGCCTTGCATAAACCCAAACTTCTATAAAGTTAGGTTGGGCTTTTTTTCCATTAACATTTCTGTGCAGCAACTGACAAGAGACTTTGAAGACCTTCTTTACGTCTGCAGAAATGAGGGGTGAAGATGAAAGGCAAGACCAGCATTGCCTTTTCCCTTACTGCAGTTCTTCCTCCTCTAGCATTTCTGCCCTGTCATCATGTATTTCACCTAAATGTAGTTTTATTTTTTAATAGTGTTTCTGACATTGGCAAAGGGCTTCCATCTATTTCTATGGCATTTTCCATATCCTTAAATAGTACATTTAATCCACTTAATTTTTTGATCTGTATACAGTTCTTGATTTACATATATCACTAGTATTAAGTGGATTGCAGAATACAGTCTGAGCTAAAGGTGAAAGCTCCTTCGAGTTGTCCTTCATTCAAACTTTAACCGACTTCCAGATTCCCTACAGATGCTATTCTTTTCTATAAAATCTATTTCTTTGCTATTTTAAACACTAAACTTAAAAGGCACACTGAAAAGTGCTGAACATCTTAAATGGTATATGAGGAACTTAGGACTTGCAAGAAATATTTAACTTTCTTTTCCCTTAAACTCCTTCCTTACTGTCTTCTCATTCTGCTGGTCAGTTTGAAAATGTGTTTTGAGATAACATCTGGCTATTAAAGCGAATGGAAGAAGGAAGCTTTGAAAGTGGCTGTAGTAATAATAACAAGCACAGTTGCCCAGTACCTGCACCAAAAAATAGAAAGACCAAAGTAATTTATTGTTCAGTGTGTTAGTGTGTTTTTTCTTCATTTAGTGCTTAAAATAAAAGCAAGTAAAGCAAAATGCAGGAAGTTTAAAAAACTCATTTGTTATTTTTCTATTTAGGTTTTAGGTAGGTTTGGGATAGGTGTGAATTTTCAGATTTACGTTCACTTAATCTCATCCTACGAGTTTCCCATGAAACTTCCTCCTCCTGCCCCCCGTCCTCGACTTTCTGAACTCAGTTGGGTAAGGAAAGACAGGTAACGATGTAAAGATGGGAAGTGTCAATGCATGCAAAAAAGTCTGAATATACATACAGATCAGAGTGAACACGAAGAAAAAATAAAATAATTGCAAGAATTTCTTTAAAAGGTACATAGCAATCTTTGCTAACTCATTAGCAATAAACAGTCATCACGCTGTCATCAAGGAATAGGTTCCTCAGGTGACATTTGCTTTTCATAAAGTGTAAATACCACATATTAAAGTTACAGAAGGAATTGGTAAACAAACAACCAAATATAGGAACTTTAAAACATCTTAGTATTTACTGAAAAGGAAAAACAGATGTTTTCTTGAGGTGTTTCCAAAAAATACTGGGTTTCCCCCTAACTCATTCTATGCACAAACATTAACCTATACAAATTACAACAAATATTCCTGGTTAGCATGATATGTCCATCTTCTACATATTAAATTTGAACTTTGAATAAGGCTCAAATCTATGCCAACCTCAAGGGTTGAACAATGATGTCCTGGCCTGCAGGCTGCTTTCAAGCACATAATGTAACATTTTTTAAATATAAAAATTCATACGAAATTCACAGAATGCATATGTTAAAAACTTCACACAGTAAATCTAAGCTTTTATGCAGAAGGTGTTCTGCATAGATTCATGAATCCTGGTCAGAGTTTAGATTTCATATGAGAGATGCTTTCAAATTCTTTGATACCACCTTTCCTGTTTCAGCATATAAATCTTTACATTCTTTAACTTAAAATTGCTAGCAGTTCATGTCAAGACTATTAGAAAATGAGCAGCTGCTCAGGAGAGGAGTGTTTAATCCACCCTGTTCATCTCATGGGGATACAGACAGGAAAACTCTTTTTTACTGCAAAAAGCATTAAGAGGATACGTACCACTGTCTTTGTTGGGGAACAGCTTGCCTTACTGCTCTCTTAAGCCGTGAGAACCACAGTCCTCCTCCTTTAAACTTTGCACACCAAAAAACTAGTACTCCCTTCTCAGCTTCTCTCCCTTCCCCATAAAGAGTTGCTGCCTTCACTTTTAAATGTCAAATTTAAAACATAAAAAAAGAAAATTAAGATGCTGGCATTTGTGGAACTGATGTAATTGTTGTCTTCCATGCAGTAAACAGAAGTGATAATAATAAATGATGCTAACAATTATGCTGTAATGGTTTAAAATTAACTACACAAAATTTTCCTTTAGGTTAACATTCCCTAAAAACTTTGCCTTAGATTGGTCCATAAAAATCCTAACATCTTGAGTATTTTTATTAAAATGTTTACCTGATGCTACTTTCCTATTTTAATTTCCCAGGAAAAATCCCATACTTGGAGGGCAGAGACCAAGATCTATGTTTACAAGATATACTTCTGTACATGATGAGAACAAAAAAAAAATTGAACTCCTTTTCCAGTAGAAGCTTATTTCCGATCTCAATATTAAAAATACAATTCTTGATTTTGAAGAAAGTCAATGAACTTTTTGAATCACTCTAAGTCATCATTCTGTACAATAGCCCTCAAACACATTCCCCACAATCTCTGCTAAATTTCAAGGTTTATCACCACCTCCTACTGTGTTACTTTTTAGTGTCATCTTAGTTGTTTTCCGGTAAGTGTTTTGAATGGTCACAGTTTATACACAACCACACGTGACTCTGTAGAATAAACCAAGCCAAGCGCACATCCACTCACACACGTACCATCACCCTGAGATGTCAACAACCAACAGAGCTGGAATATCACATTTCAAATGTCATCAATATTTTATGAAAGGTATTAAATTATGGAATCCATTATTTCCAAGAGATCCGTGATCAAAATGCGGATTTGTATATTGACTGCACCGTATGAATATGCATGCAGGTAGACACATACAAAAATAGGGTTGCGTACACAAATAGACACCTAACACACAGAGCTTGTTTTCTTGTTTGGACGACAGGCATACACTTTGTTTCTAATAACAACTTATATCTGACAATTCATTTGGAAACCACGTTACTGTAATCTAGAGCTCTACTACAACGCTGATAAAGCAATGAAACTTTTCATAGGACAAAGCCGACCTATACTTTTAAAATTTAAGAGTGCAGAAGAACTGTCATGCAAGGGGCAGAAGAAATGTGCTTGGCCAAACTACATGACTAATTTTAAATTTATAGCATCACATCTGAAGTTAAATTTTCTATTTTGGTAACTCCAGATGTCTTATTCTGGCCTAAAATTTAAATTTTCCTAATAATTTTAATTCCCTAGGGCACAGATAATTTTAAATCTCAGAATATCATCTTCGCAAGGATGCGTGCTCCTGCAGAAGGACTGTGTATACTCTACAGGATTGTTTCATGATAGATTATACCTGACAGTACTTAGCAAGAATGTCACGTATCAAAAATACTGGCCAATAATGTGCAGTGCAAAGGCTGCAAATGTCAGTACAATGCTAGAGCTATCACAACATTAAACCACAGTATCAGAAACATTTGCAAAGACACTGTCATGATACTGCGCCTACTGCAGAGCAGCGCTTTCAAGATAAGTTTATTAGGACGTCTTTAAATACTTAGTCTTATAAAGCCTAAATGCCATATTCCTGTCTGTTTTCATTTGTACATATCCAGCAAGGGGATGTGAAAGTCAAGATGCCCATGGGTTTTGCTATGGTAAGTCACCTTGATTGTACCACCAGATTTCTGCTTAAAGCAGGAGGCAGGCACCGTACATCACAGCTCAACCACCAGCATTGTCTCATCACATTCATACTGTTTTTTTTCACCTCTCTTACCCAAAAGCCTTAAATATTCCATTTCACGACTGTAATAAGCATTTCATTAGGGTCACAATCATATTTGACTTTAAAACAATTCTTTAAAGAATCAGACTATATTAGGGGTTGCATGAAAATAGTCATCTAATGTATTTCAAATACCTCATTCCTTTTGTATTCACCTTCTAACACGTTTAGTTATATGATAGTGATGACTTTTACTGCTTTTAAAGGCAGAAAAAGATGAAGAAAACCAACTTGTATTAACTCTAAGTAAAAAGCTGTTTCCCTGACAGCATTCACTTTAGCAGAACCTCACCCATTTTAAAGCAACTGTGTGTTCCTCACTGGGCACCTGGGAGCCCATCGCAGGAAAAATAAACCTAATCAATAAAAGGGTTGCTATCATCTGCAACCGCCCTTCTTTACAAACGCAGAGCATGAGGTTTGATTCAGTAAATCAAATAAAGATCTCAATGGTTGGCTAGACAGTCAGTTTGGAAACAAAAGGCATTTTAAAGATCAAGAAATGAAAAGCATATCTTTAAAAAGAAAACTAATTCACAACTATAAGACCAATAAATTCCACAGAGACAAAAAAAAAAGCAGCAAGATCCTTTCTGTATAGAAAATGAATAAAGAGGAATAAAGACAAAGTGAACTAATAATTAAAAAAATAACTGGAATCATTCAGTAATTTCAACATTTTCCACAAAGCATGACAATCAGAGATAAATGGGGAAGTGACATTAAAACTAACAGTCAGCACGGATTATCATAACTGGAAAATTTCAAAGTCAGATAAACCTTAAGTTTAAAAACTGAAACTATATACTAGCTTTGTCACACAAATTATTTCACATTTTGGTTTGTTTCTGCATGTGGTCTCAGTTTTGAATGAACATCTGCTTAGAGACAATATAACATCTTATTAGCTTCATAGAATCATAGGATTAGCAGGTTGGAAAAGACCTCTTGGATCATCCAGTCCAACTATTTCTGTCTGCCACTAAACCACATCCCTGAGCACCTCGTCTACCCATCTTTTAAACTCCTCCAGGGATGGTGACTCAACCACCTCCCTCGGCACCCTTTGCCAGTGCCCGATGACCCTTTCTGTGAAAAATTTCTTTCTGATTTTCTAGTCTGAACCTCCCCTGGTGGAGCTTGAGGCAGGATGCAACAGAGGATTCGAGGTGCAGTCTCACCAATGCCGAGTACGGAGGGAGAAAAACCTCCCTGGATCTGCTGGCCACACCATTTCTTATACAAGCCAAGATGCACAGAATTTTTATACACATGTGTGTATGTCTTTATAGATATAAATCCACATTTCCACACGTATAGTATGCATACAGACACATATTTTTCAGTCTCCTTTCCTCACAGCAAAAATTACTTTTAAGACCTGCATATTCCCATTACACAGCATCAAGATGAAGTGAAGGATAAAAAGACAAGGTACTTTTTGAATGATAAAATGTTTTGACATTTACTTTAGAAGTGTTTTACCTCTCACATCTGTAATTTGCACCACAGACAAGTTGCCTAAAATATGTTCTTAAATACATCAGTGATGCTCATGGAGCTTTTCACCGAGAGATTTGTCTGCTACATTCAAATATTGTCTGAGGTACTCCTCTGTCTAACATGACATGAAGGATTTCTTCATAAATCCTTTTGAAAATTGCTAGAACCAGGGCAAAGGCACACTGACAAACATGACAAGAATCACTATCACCCTCTACGACTTTGAGGTAGATGTAACAAAAGAAAAGGCATCCAAAAATCCTAAATAATGGAACTAAAGGATTATAGAGACAGGCACGATGTTTCCTCCACCACTACCTGTTTTGCTTTTGAATCACCATAAAATTCACAACGCTTTGCATAAATGAATAAATTATTTAGTTTACATTTGCCTCTACTCTTTAATATATATATCAATTACAAGCATGAAGCCCCACATTAAATGCCAAAGACAATTTTAAGTGATAGATATATCTTGAGAGCTATAGAGTCAAATTGGCCTGGAATAGCAGCTCTCATAGTTTAACAAATTCTCATCTGTAGACCATCACGATGGAGCGTAGCTGTAATGTGCCTTTTCAACAGCAACATTTCACACACCAGTAAAAATTAGTCCAGTATAAGGCAAATGTTTAGCAGTATCATTAAAATACAGTTTTATAATGAGCTGTAGAGTTGAGTTTTCTTGTTATTAATTTTTGTCCTCTAACCAGGAACCTCCATAAGCGCATATTCTTAGAAGCTGAGCATTTAGCTTTTGGACAGTTGTGTTTTTAAATTTCTAGAGTTTATAGAACAATGTATTTTTAAAAAGTAAGAAGTTAAATACTGATTTATGAGGGAATCAGTAATATACTTCTAAATATCTCAACAGTGATCAGAAGTAAAACCTGATATACCACCTTAGGGCTCCATCCTCCTTTGCAGTGCCGCCTTATGGGCTGGATTTTCTGTCTATTCATCGATCTGTTTATAAGACTGGTGACTTTTTTTTTAAATTGAAGTTCCAGAAGTTAAAAGGTTATTTACCAAATATGTTCTATTAAAATTTACTTAAGTAACTTGTAAAAAAGTACTAATTATGAATTTAGCTAGTTTTACATCAAGACGCATTCTGCTGTTATAATAGCTATTTAAAACAGCTCTGAAGTAAGAAATTCTGTAAGCACTAAGTACATCAAAGCTAATAAAAAAAAATGAGTAAAAAATAAACTAAATCTTCTAAATTTTGCCCATACATATAAGTACAAAACCACAGACATCTCTCTGAAAGTTAGAGAGCATTCACAAAACAAAGCAGAAAGGCACATAAAATAGGGAGAGAACAAGCCCATACTCTCCATATGTTTTAAGAGATATGGCCAAATTTTCAATGTAGTTAGGTCTTATTTCTTGACAAATGCTTTCAAAACCCCACCATACCCATGCAAAAGCAAGCAAAGTCGTATTTTCAGTTACGTTCCCTTGTAAAAACACAGAACTTTTAGCAGAAAACATGGAGGACATGAAGAATGTATTATTGTTACTGCATCTTCTTATAATTTTGTAGAAGCAACCACTTTGCACCCTGAAATATGCAAGTTGCTGTCTTTATTATTGGTAATATACTACAGTATCCAGCCTTTGAAAAAACTCAGTTTATGACTTAAGAGCTACTGACTTTAATGTTTGCAATTGTTAAAGTGTAAAAGAAAAAAAAAACCTGGAAAACATTATTTCCGGTAAAATCACCACTGTACTGCTAGTAAGTTAATAAATCCTTATGAAGATCAGACACTGAAGAGGATGTATGACTATATTTCTGATGGAAAGAAATGGCACAGTTAGGGAGGATGATTCTGTCTGCATCTTGAGGATGCATAAAAAAAAGTTTCTGCCTTAATTTATGCTGTTTGAAAGCCCTGAACTAGTTTTCAAAACTTTATCCTTCAAAGGCATTCTTAATATTCAAAAAGACCTTGCTAATTAACTCCTAAAACTACCTCAAGTCCAACCTGCTTTTCCTGCTCCTTAGAAAAGTTTTAATTACACAGATTAAGCACCGGAATTCCAGCTGTCACCTTCCAATAGCTTTCTTCCTTTTTAAACAAGGTGCTTTTGTGCTGATCCCTCCTTTGCTTTGAGAAGAGCTGTGGATGGGTTGTTTTTATGATTTAACAATTCCATATGACTTTAAAATAATGTGACAGTATGGAAAACACGTTTAACCAGCTACAGAACATATAAGTGCCAGACGCCATAACACTTCAGAAGGTATCAGATTGGGTTTTACCTAACACAGATAGGTATTCAGTAGATTCTTTAAGCGGTAATTAGAGAGAAGGTCAGGGTACTATCATCACAAGGGTCCATGATGACAAGACATAGGGCGAAAGGCACAGGGTCCTTCAAGGTGAAGTCCTTCTTTACATGAGGAGAAACAACCCAACACTGCTATGACAGCAATTAAACACAACAGACTTGCCAGATAAGTCCTGAAAACTTTGTAACAAATAGTTAAGACAGCTGGATGGGGGAAACAGATCCTGATCTACGGCCTTTCTTTCAGCAGAGGGTTGGACTGGATGACTTCCAGAGGTCGGTTCCACACTACACTTCTCTTAGATCCTGTGAATGCATCAGGCTACATAAACTACCACCACTGTAGTTGTCTCCCCTTTCTGTGTTACTATCTGAAGCATGGAGATGGTTGGAAGAGGAATATTTCAAAGGATTGAGGAAATTTTATCCATGCAATTCCAGCTGCGCTTACCGTACAGATGAAAAAAAAAGATAATGCAGTCGGAGCAGCTCCATTGCATTGTACTTAGTTGTGAAAGGTCTCCTGATCACTTTTCCCAGCATGCAGGGCTCTGCACAACAGAGTCTGCATTAACATGGGTGTGCATATTAGCTAAGTAGCACAGCAGTTGCTACAACCTTCCATTTACAGTGTTCTCCGGCTAGGATGCTGAGCGTGGGTGATTTTCCTGGATTTTCTCTGGTCTTATGTCCTGTGCCGGTGATGGGCTGACTAAACATGCCTGAGAGTCACATGCAATTAGGATGGACATACTAACAGATTTAAAAATAGAATAAAAATCATCAGAAATACCTACAACCCCCAGTGCAAAATTCATTATTAATACAACAGCTCATACAAAATTTTCCATAAAAATCTAAACTTCTCAGATAATATTTTAATCTAGGTCTGTTAGTATTTACTACACTGTGCTCAGCAGGAAGCACTCTCCTAGTTCCAGCACCAATAAGCTGGTCAAGTTCTGTACCTTCAGGAAATACAGTAATTTCTCACAAATGTTTCCAAAACCATTTAAAGTACACATATACTTTCTCACAAGTATAGAAGAGAATTCACACATTTTGGAACAATTTAAAATTTACCTGAGGTTCAGATCCAGACTCACTCATACGAAAGACCTAGAGTTAGGTTAATCTAGGCAACTGCCCTCAGCAGCCGAGCGTTCTTCATCACGTTCTGTCTGTCTGAACTTCTTGTAACTAAACCAGAACTCTTCAATTCCCACTAGTCCCATCTTCCTTGCATGTCATTTCTAGCTTACTGTGAACAACACAAGCATCCCACTTGCCACCGAACTCTGGCACTGCCTTCAAACTAAGACTTCTTGAAACAAACAGCATTTCCTTCAGACATAAGTAGGCAGCTGGGTAACATAGCAGGGAAAACCTTCCTCTGTATGTGTAGAATATTTTGCGTGCTTACACCAACTATTTGCTCATTAAGGCAGGCAAGGTACTTCCAAAAACTGAAAACTAGAGATAATAATATTTCTACAGGACCTGGAAGAACATATGTACAGCCTCCTGCTACTTCATCAAGCCTGTCCTTCATAATTTTTAGTGTTCAACATCAGTTACTGCCGCATTGCTGCGTATAAAAGAATTAAGATTATGAATGCAAATAGTTCACCAAAGTTTAACGACCACACTGTTTTTGCAAGGAAATAAGCATCACTCAAGAGAAATCCGTTTTGATTACAGTTTTGTATTCAGACAGGTCATGTCTTCTATCTGATTTTGTTTGGTTCTTTAAACTGGCGACAGGGTGCACAGTGGAGTTGACAGTTGTGATTAAGAGGTCAAGCATTGAATTCAGAAGTTTTTTAATCTACTTTTTCCCTCAACTAGCACTTTCCTATCCTAAGTTATTCATATCAGCAGGAGGCCATGGGTGAACACTATCCTCTAGCCAAACTACAGAGACAAGTTTCATTATCACCTATTGCTTGAAGTAAATAAACTCAATAGGAGTTCAAATAAACCATGCAAATATATTGCCTTTTGGGTTCAATAATTACTTTGTTTTCTTTCTTATGAACTATCAATTCCTCTTTGAGAAGCTTAAAAAATTTAAATGATGCTTTTCGGTTTTGGTTGTTTGGTTTTCATTTTTTTTTTGAAGGAAAGGGAACCTCTTTTGTCATTACACAAAAAAAAGCAGCAAAAAAGGTACTCCCATGGACAGAGTCCGTTAAAAATCAGATTATTTCCACAGCATTCTCCTATTATTCACCTGCCAGTAAAATATGTACAGTCATTGTCTCTGTTTGAATGCCTATTTTTATCTGACTGAGGCTATATGGTCATTCTTGTATTTATTACTGAGTTACTAAGTTTTTTTCTTCCTTCTTCTAAAGCATGTTTTTCTGTTCTCAAAAACTGGGCCACATGCCTCTGAGGAGAAAGTAGTGCATTATTTCATTCCCACCTTTTCTTCTTTTTTGGCATCTCTGAGGCCTGCTATGCCCAGAAGTGCTTCCACTCAAGCTGGACCATCAAATCAATTATCACAGCAGTCTGCTTTCTAAATATGAATGGCAATGAATGACAACAGGCAAGGCGAACTTTCAGTTTTGATTTGTCATCGGTAATGTAAATTTGTTTTGTTTTGTTTTACAGATGTTTGTTGCAGTGGCAATTTGACCAAACTCTTCCCTCTGCCGTCTGAAGCTGCATTGTGTAGATCCCAAAATGAAAAGCTTGCCCCTTGCCAAGTCAAAGACACAAGAGAGAATATGGGATAGGGAACTATTATCAACATAAAAGTTCTCTTTTCTGCTAAGCTTACTACAATCATTACTGTCAATGAAAAAAAAGCACAAACTTGGCAGTTTCCCTTCCTAGGCATTCCATGATGTTAAGGTGCAATTGTTCTTTTACAGCAGTTGCATTGTTTCACAATAAATCTCCGTTTACAGTAATAGGTTTCAAGTTTTTTGCAGCTAGAATTAGCATCCTCTTGTGGCAGTACTAAAAGATTAATTAATGTCTAAAAGCATCCATGTATAAGGACTAAAGTGTAAGACAGTGCAAACAAAGTAAATGAGAAAAAAGAGGTCTTACCCCATTATGCACAAACTTAGTCTGAAATTGATGTTTCTGAATTTATTTTTTGTTAAGAGGAGAACTAAAGTACATAAATATAAGAAGTGATTTTAAATACATGTATTTTTAGTGCTTCTCATCATTGACACTACTGGTTCAAAATGAAAAAAACCTGTAAATAATATAAAAAGCTTGATTTAGTTTTTGAGAACTGACGACATACTATGAATGTGGATTTTAGACAGCAACTGGGACACACACTCAGAACAAGTACACTTGAAAGTCTGCATTATTGCCAGTATATATAATCTCGATGGCAATATAAGAAACACTGTATTGCCTATTCTAGTGAAAACAATTTCAACAAAGCAGGCAGCACTTTACTTCTGCAGTCACAGACAAAAATCCAAAAAAACCCCCAAAAAAATCAAATCTATACTTAGGTCATTTTAAAACACTCTTTGATGGTGAGTTAGCTTTAGTATTCTCAAAAAGGGAGGTTTAATGGTACCACCTAGTGGTATCCATGGACACATGGACCAAGTGGGCATCATATGGACAAGTACTATTAAAGCTCCCCACTCTCTTCTGCCAAGCCCCAGAACCGATATTAACGTCACTTCAACTCTGATTTCAGATGCTATTTTAACACAAAGCACTATTTAGCACTTGGTAAGATTCTACTCGAGGGAGGCAATCATGACTTTTATTTTTTTTTCCTGTATATTATTAAAATCTTATTAAGTAAAACACACTATAACTGATTTCCAAACAGGCAGCTCTATTTAAAATGATTATTTTGTGCAGGTTGGTACTTTGACATTTAAAAGCATATGCCTTTAAAAGGCATGAGGCTACAGCAAAATTAAACCTAACGCTATATCGTTCATCTGGAATTAAGACTTCAAGAAAGATCAAGATTCTTCTAGTGGGACAGACTCCAGTAGGTGAAGCAAAAGCGGTATTAAGTGTTTAACATCAAAACAAAAAAACCCCAAAAGAATCTTTCCCCTCACAGACATATTATCAAGCAGTTTCAATTTTTCTGCATATAAAGACTTCCTACCTGCATGCAAATGTAGAACCACACAATACTCCATCATGGCCAAACTAAACTTATCCAGAAGATTAGTTATGAAAACGTGATTAGACGTCGTGTTGATCATTCCTATACAAAAACCACAGCACTTGAAAAATAACACTTAATACTCTAATTAATATAACAGATAACTAAGCTACTTTATCTGCACATGAATATTTGCAGTACCGGTCTCCCAGATTCAGTAAAGTATAAATACACGAAGCAGTTTAAAATAGAGATTATCATGAAAGAAATGGAATTATACAAGAGTGATGAGGCCCACAACACCACTTATCTGCACAGTCTACAGTGTAAGAAAACTACTGGTTTGGAGAATTTTCCAGTGTGGCTACATCATTTTTTTATTTTTTTTTAACACTTTCCCTTTTCTGTTTCTACTATAAAACAGTGTTTTACTGCAATTGAGATTTGCATAATATGGCTTCCACTGCTTCTGCTTAACTGTAAAACCTACAAAAAAACAACTGCAAGTTTTTCTGTATGAGGTAAAAACATTGGCCATGACTGAAACACATGATAGGCAAATTAATGGCACATGCACTGGGATAAGACTTTTCCAAGTGCACAATTAACATAAATATGGATTAAAACATTTGTAGACAACTCGGAGATACGTTCAATTTTGACGCTCTCTATTACAGATTACATGCATCTATAGATCCATCAAATATTTAACGGATAAGCTTTGAATCTGTGCAAGTTATTCGGATCGGTTATTCACTTGCTTAAAATCAATTTGTACACCAGAATCCAGACAAGGTCATTTTCTCCTTAAACATAATGGTTCACCCCTTTTGTTTCTTCCAATCGCTAAAATATTAAAACTTATACAATGAATTTCTAGAAAATGTTGCGTAGTTAAAAGATGCCATTTGTGGGTCATTTTTGTTCTTTTTTAAACACCTAATTCTCTTCCATGGCCAAGGAGCAAGTTCTCTCTAGGTCAAAATACTTAAGCAACCTAATGAAAAAAAAAGGGGTTGCTGCTGGGTACATTAAGAGCTCTCTCAAGAAAGCTTCTTTCACAAAGTGACCACGTTGCATCCATCAGCACAAGGATTTGAAGACCGTGTACCCTGGTTTCAATAACTTCTATTTACCAACTGACAGAAGGACAGTCTCTGACAAATGATTGATTTAAGCTCGTTCTTCTGCATGCCTGCAGCAAAACCCGAAATTTAGAAGCAATTCATTTTCCTTTCAAATAAAATCTACAAATGCTTTAGATTACCAACTGAATTAAAACCTCCTTTATTTAGCTAAAAAGTGCCTCTACCTCTCTTGTAAAAATTTTATGATTATCTTTCAGAGTTACACGATATCCTGAAAATGCAAATTGTTAAAAAATACCTTGTAACAAAAATTTATTGCAGAATATTATTGATAGAAGAGCACAGTTCAACATACATATTTCAGAATATATAGCACTAAGAGATAGTTTACGTTAACCAAAGTATATTATGCTTATGTGTGTTTTGCCACAGTTGCAAAATTCTGAATTACAGAAATGTGAGTCACAGCCACATCTACAAACCATTTCATACCGCATGAAAAGAAGAAAAGAAAGCTTCGAACATTTCCTTTGGTCCTCCCCACATTCCATATGCCAGTTGCGAATTATGCTTCATAAGATAAATAACTAGTCAAGAGTGAAGAGATGAGCTGCTGCAGAGCACATCCTCAGGCCTGATGGGCTGACTACCTGTCAGATAATGTTGAAAGTAGGATTACGTCTGAAAAGGTTGACAGACCACAGATTTACCTCTCTAAATCAAACACTGTATGTTAGGCTAAACTCAGTGAACTTTAACTAATTAGCCCATCATTACAGTAAATTCATACTGAATAATTTACAAAAGCCTAAACCCAGAGACTAAATTACATACAGTTAACTTCAAATACTGATCGTAAAAGCAAGTTATTATGAGAGATTTCTTCCTAAAAATTTCATTTGAGAAAACAAATGCAACCTTTTAATCCTAATTGTTCAAGATGAATCCCCTTCTAAAAAGACACAGCATTAACATGCCCCCAATACTTTTTGCATTCTACATCAAGGTCTAAATTAATGAAAAAAATACAGAGGACCAGGAATTTAACTTGAAAAGTACATCATAAAGATATTCAATATGTAAGATAAATCTTTTTAAAAAAAATAATCAAAATCAGAACTGTAGAAACATTTTTTGAAAATAAAAAATGACTTTTAAGAAACAAAACCACGTTTGTCTTTCAGTTTACAGTGGCATGGAAAATGGGGGGGGGGGGGGTTTGGAATTGGGAATACACAAGAAATGCAAGAAACGTTAAAGAAAAACCAGGTATCTCCTGTGCTTGGTAAACACGTTGTTACGGACTCTGCCTAGGACTTCTCTAAAATCCTCCTTTTTTTTGTTACTGACCTGTGAAACAGGCACTCATAAAAAACCCAGAAAATACAGGAGAGGAGGAGTTGTTTCCTGACTAAGGAAGGAAAGTTTAAAAAAATTCACTTGATATAAAAAATGTGATGAGAGAACATTTGTCCAATTTAAGACTACTGGCTCTGCTCTTTACGGATTAGTATTTGCTGCTTCTGAAAGAACGCAGAAAGGAGGAGGAACACACAACCTCTAGTTCACTCTGCATTTCAGAGAAAAACAAAACCTTTCCAGGTTAGGGAGGGCTTTATTTCTCCTTCTATCCATAATAATTCTAAAAGTGAATTGCGGTTAGGAGCATAAGGCTCACTCCAGTACAAATCATCATCATTTACATGCGCATACTAATCTTCAACAGACAACAATGCATTTGCTTGACAACACTTACTCATCCTTCAAGTGCCTAGTTCCACTCTTTCTGCCTGGTATTACTCAAGATCACACCACTTCACCACCTACATCAATAAAACCACCAGATTTCAGAGCTCAGTTTTAGAAAGATAAGCCACAGCACTCTCGGTATGGCAATTTCTGAGACAATCTTTACAGAACACCAGCTGCTAATTTGATTTGTAGCTAAAAGATTAGCCTTGTTTTTTTGAAACAGAACTTCTGTTCAGGATCAGCCACTTGTTGTCACTGGTTTTGTAATGAAATAATTTAGTTCAGGATTTCAACCACTTCTGAACATTCCTGGAAACTTAAAACAATTACATACATCATCTACGGTGTTACTTGGTTTTATATTAAATGTAACCTATTAGTAGCTAGAACTGCAATCTTATCAGACTGCTTCTATTGAGATTAAACTAATTTTTTTTCAGATCCAATCAAAAATGTTAATTTAGGAAGGAATCATGTTCATATTGTATAAATAGATTCATGCAAGAAAAAAAACGCCACTGAGACAGAAGCCCTTTAGCCCAGCATGAATGAGGACTCATGGCACTCCTTATAAGACCAATTTAATTATATATATATATATAAAGATTTAAACAGACTCTAGACTACGTTTGTAATGGTGCAACTATCTCCTTGCGTTTGTTAATTACTGTATTCATGAAAACACGGGCCAGATGACACCTCCAGCAGCTGAAGACGCTAGAGAAAGATTCTGGGGTTGTGTGGTTTCCTGGGTATTTTTTTTCTTTAATAAAAACTATCATTTTTTTTTTTCACTGCTTATAGAGACTTTTGACATTGTAAAGTTTGCTCTCCTGAAAATGTCAACAGATTTTTCCAAAGCCGGGATCCTAGCCACACAAGAGATTTGAAAGTTGTGTTGAAGATGTTATTACTGCCATCTGGAGACCATGATGCACTCAAAAACTCAGGCACTGGACTACAAGCAAGAAAAGAATTGCCTGTAAGTCAGCATACGTAATATGGTGCTCTAAGAAGTTTCAAGTAAAAGAAGAGCAATTGCTTAGTAAGAAACTCAAGATGCTTGATATTTTAGTCATCCTCCCTATCCTATAATAATTTGTTTAACTTTAACTTTTATCTTTATTTATGACAGGCTATTGTATTCATCCTGAGAGAAAATAATACTGCAGGTATGTAGATAAAGCAAGTATGAAACAATCACAGGGCATTACTGAGCATTATTTGCTAGAGTTCAGCAGGAGAACAAAACCTACAAAGGATGATATTTAATGACCTGTATCTAGAAAACTACCAGTGACAATTCAAAAACAGTCTTGATATTGTGTGAAGCTTCAGTGCAGAAAGAGTCATACAGACAATTTCAGAAAGCTCTCTGAATATTAAATGTTCCCGTGATATGCCAGCAAAGCAAAAACTCCTATCACTCATGCTACTCTAGAAAACAAAACCTATAGGGTATCGAAGCTGTTCAGGATACTTTTAACAGCAAACCTGTACATACGTGCATGTGCTCTGCCCCTCATACACACCATCTCACCCCATACGGCAAGAAATAAATGTTTCAGTGGATATTTAAAATGCACTGGTGTCTTTTGCAAATATGTAGCCTTAATATCAAAGGACAAGGCCAGGTCTACATCCACATCTGTCCCTATCTCCGGCTCACCCATACACGTACTTGTGTAGTGCACAGTCTTCAATCCCTGACAACTAATACTCGATCATGTACAAAATGTTTTTATGTTTTTCTCTCTCATGATGTAACTTTACCCTTCATTATACTTTACATGGCCAGAATTACGGAAATTTCTACAGACCTTGTACTGTACGGCAGTACAATGAAGAACAATTTCTCTGCAGGTTTTATGTTCCATTAGATTGCTTTGTCTTTGAACATCTCATCCTTTCAACTACTTTTCTAACAATAAGAGCTCTAACAGCAAGGCAATTCCAGCAAACTGCTAAAACACCTTTTGAAAGCTGATACATACTCCTAAATTCTCTCCCCTCACTGCTTCAAATTCTTGAACAATACATTTTAAAATATCTTCCTGACATTTAAGCACAACACAGAAATAGATTAAGACTCCGCTTACTGATATTCTCTACTGCTACTGCTTTAAAAGAAAATCATTACTGCCTTCAGTGAAGAGATACCTTTTTCTGAAATGTAAATTCTTTAGTAATAAACTCTTATTTCAACAGGAAAAAAAATATGCTGAAGTCTCCATAAACTTAATTCCATCTTCCTTCAGAGCTGCCGTTCATTAGAAGAATAACACAAACTTTCATTAAATTGCGCTTTCAGGCTTTCACTCTAATAAAGTAGATAGAAAAATAGAATATGCTTTTGTCGAACCCACCTTGTAATGAGCAGTGTGTACAGGTGAATTAAGTATGAAGCATCTTTGCAATGTCTGACAAAAGCAATAAAACATTTTATAAAGAGTGAATCACCAGAAATCATTCATTTTTTGGTAAGGAAATCATCGATTTCCAAATAGTTGATTCAACACCATGCTGGATTTTAGTAATGGCGAAATCTGTGTTTGGTCTCAGATCAATTTAATTAAAACTCAAACAATGCTCTATGAAGTCAAATGAACATTTTGTGTCCTCCACAAAACCCAATTCTATCTTATCCATAATTCTTGCTACGTAATTTGACACGGTAAGTTGATTACGGAAGGAAAATCCTATCCCCTTAAAGTTGGATTATTTCTCCCTCCTTCTTTTACTGAAGGGAAAAAAAACAAATAAATTCTTGTCTGCTTAGACTGACTGACAGTTTCTATAGGTTGACCTCAGGAACCTTTCAGCCCAAGAGCCTTCACACATCCCCTGATAAGTGGTGAACTCAAGTTTTACCTTGGGCATTGGCTCGTAAGCTACCAATGATATGACTGTAGTTCCAAGGTCTCCAAAAAACCCTCACAGTAAACACTTCAGGAAGATAAGCTCCTGTGAGTATGTTGTCAATAAGGTTTTTTCTTTTCCTATTAGGCTATCTTAGAAATGTGTTCGCTTTACAGTAAAAAAAAATCCTCACAATAACTGAAAACATTTCCTATTCAGTGTGATAAGTCTGTTTTACTTTGTAATTTAAATTCATAGAAAAAATTATTGCAGAAAGGCTGATATTCCATCCCAGTAATATATCCACAGAGTTACAGGCACATAGACACTACTGTACAATTTTATATACCTGGCATAATTATTTAAATAGAATCCTCTTCAACAACAGGGAAATACTGAGCATATTAACAGAAAATGGAAAAAAAAACTCACAGAAATAACTGAGAAAGTGAGAAGCAAATATAACATATATCTAACTAAGAACTCCAGTATCTCGTTTATTTTTAGACATCCATCTGGAAGACACTGTGTAGTATTTATATGGGTTTTAAATAAGAATATTATGATGTTATATACTTCCATGAGAGGGTAAAAGAGGATGAGCTAATGCACACACTGACAGATATACTGGTTATAATATTCTCACAAAATCTTACAGCCTATATAACTTTTTCCTCCAAAGAAGAAATCAAGATTGCAATATGCAGAGATCTACTGAGACAAACAGCACAAATCATATCAACAATTATCTCCTGCACTATGTTTTGAAGACAACTCAACAAAAACTCCTTCAAGGTTGGTGTCTTGTTTTTACAGAATACAGATCACTCCAGGATCTGGAATTATAGTTACTCAAAATACATGACTTTAGAAGTGTTATTAACCTACACCATCAGTATCTCACGTCTAGTTTTATTCACCATTAAAAATAACTTCACCCTAATTGTAGCACCCTTTTAAAATGTAAGAGTATTCAAACTGAAACAGCCTAGCAATACATTTACCAATTAACTAGCACTGATAGTTTCTAGGATGTGAGAGCAATTTTGGAACTACATACATAACAAACGTAACAGCTCAGCTACATCATGTTGAGGCAATAATGCATAATAATTAAAGGAACCACCTGTGCTACAGGTTTAGAAATGTAATGGAGATACTGACATGAAATTATGTTAAAAATGTTGATTAACCAGGTCTCAATAGGCTCCATGAAATTTAAACGCACCTGCAGCGTAATAATAGGAAATGTAATCTGACTGAGTGCATTGCCATGCAAGGACAGACCTGTTTAAGCCCAACATGCTACAAATGAATGGCCAAAGATGTTTTGCAGAAAGATGCAAAATATTGCAGTATAAAATAAGGCACAAACTTGCCACTGAACAAAATACCTTCCTAAAATTATCTTCTCAAAAACTCCTAGGAGCATAAAAATAATAGAATTCAGGCTGGTTACTATGAACAATTCTCTGGTTCTCAGAAAAGCTTTGCTTGAGTTCTACAAATCTATTTCACAATGTGGGACATTCAAAAAGGCATTTGGAATTCTAAAGCCTTTTAAAAGCTTCAGAAGCAACCATGACAAGTCAACTCTCAGAAAAAGAAACTCCATAATACACACACGGTATGAACTCCATATCTGTTCTGGGTACCCACAGAGTCCTACGATGAATCAGATAAAAACAACTTTAAAGAAAAAGAAAAACTTCAATGGCTGAAGCAACTGGCACAGTCCTGCAACTGGCTGGCATGAGCTCAAGTGTTATATGATGCAACTCAGAGAATATTCTAAGGCTGCAGAATAATCCTCAGTACTTCCACTAATTCTCATCACCATTAACAGGCAACATGTTTTCACTTCAAAAGGAAACAGGCACTCTGCTATGTCTTAAGTCACGAAGTTAAGAACTTCATATTTTGGGATCTTAGGAAAATTTGATGAGTGAAATAACATCAGTGTTAATTTTTTAAAGTGCTAAAATTTGAAAAGTATTCTGATGCTTTCAGAGCAAAGTTTCACGTGATGTTTTTCCAGAGGAATTTACAGAGAATGCTTATCATTGCTATACTGAAACACATTTTGAAGCACTTACACTAATAAAATCAAGGTGTACATAACTCTCCTTAGCCTTGTGGAGGTTATTAAATGCTCTAGATGAATGACAAACTCTGATGGCATTAGTAACAACTCTACAGAACCACCTTCTCAGAGGGCATTTTTTCAGAATGTGTATATGCCATTGCCATCTCACGGCTTATTTTCCATTATTCAGGTAAAACTCTTGTCTCAGAAAAAATATTACAATATCAAGTAACAACTCAGAATTAGAAAAAGCAACCGCAATATATGCAAAGTCTAGCGTTCACGATGCCACTTCTCGACACAGTCTGGTTTACCAAAAACTCGTAAGTACTTTCTACACTCCAAGTCAACATGTGAACAATCTCACGCATACCAAGATCATAGAATGAACTTGAAAGACAAGTAGCCAATCTTCAGTACTTGCTCTAGAAAAAGGGAACTTAGAACACATGATATAAGTGAAAATAATTATTCAAATGTATACATTTCCTGAACCTTTGTCTTACTTATCGATCACGAGGTGTTCTCAGAGCATCTTCGTTCCCTTCATGCTGAAGGGTGCTGCTCATCTAAAAGCTTGAAGAATTCTGCCTAAGCAGGCCAGTGGTTAAAGTCTGTGTTAGTTCCTCCCTCCACTACTTTTTTGCACTTCTCCTTCATCCCGCTTGTAAGTAGAATCCCTCTGAAATGCCAAGTAAAACCTCCACATACTGCAGCTGTTGCTGTCAGGATAAGCCACCAGAATAATCTATTATCTTGTATTACTTCTTTAATTACAAAAAACATAAGCCAAAATGCATACATAGTAGAAAACAGATTACATGACAAATACTTGTTTTTACGTTGCTTTTGGACTGTTGATGGAGTTCTCTGGACCCGATTTGAATGCTACCATAAATAGCTCTTACACAACCCATATTTATATTTAGTCATAAAAGCAAACAAAATTCCGTTTTACAAAATTCTGTAATTGTTTTATCTGAACTTAGATAAAATAGGCACCCATTCTGTAATTTTTTTTAAAAAATGTATTTGAAATTAAAGGAAGTGTCTGCGTATTATCTGCAAATTATCAAAATCATTAAAAAGCAGTAATATTCCATTGTTTCAACTGCTTTTTATCCTACAGAAGTTAACCAAGTGGTAGCAGCACTTCAGACTGCGTGCAGAAAAGATTCAAATTAGCTTTTGAAACTGAACAAGGAAGGTTCATTCTTTCTTTCACTGCCATGGTGTACTGTTAATACGGAAACAGTAATGGCCGTATAGCAACTCTCAAGAAAATAATATTCAGACATTATTAAAATGCGCCACTTCACTGTACTGATTTGATTTTGATGCATGAATTAAAACAAATAACCTAAAACATGAGTATTTACAAACAGACCACATGAAATACTTGATAAATATACTTTACACTGAAATCTAAAGCAGAAAAGAACCTATATGCCTGTTCCTTCCAACAATGCTTTCCCAGCAGTGGAAGACTACAGAAGTAAAAGCACATATTTGGTATACGTACATCCATCTGTACCATATATTGGATATACAGCAGCGAACACTACCTATTAACATTTCTGAAAAATATTGGAGTTGAATTCCATGGCAAAAAGCTCAGCAGAAAGAATTGGAAGAACCCTAACTGAATAGTTATCACCATGAACAAATTTGCTTAAACTCATTTTAGAGAGAAAATATTCCTGAATCAGTTGTCTTTAATAATATCATACCCCAAGGCCAGTAAAAAAGGTCAGGAATAATTGGTGCAATAGTAGTGCTGGACACACATTTTAAACTGGTACCCTGTGATGAATGCCATGTAATGCTGTTCTTTATTATACTCTCATTCCAATATTAGCAAACTTGCAAAAAGCAAGTATATTTTTGGAAGACAAAGCAACATTTCTAGAAACTGATTCCTAATTATTATTTTATAGCCTCTAAGCAAAGCAATTTACCTAAAGGAGAAGCTTCATACTTAAAATTCAATAGCTAGAAACAATAAAGAGACAGTAATAAACTGAGCAGAGAAAAATCACACAAACTTTTTCACATTGAAAAGTCTTGAAAAACTAGGGTAGGAGAACAGGAAATTTTTATTATTACTTCCATGACCTGATAACAAAGATTTTTACTGGAAAAGTCTATAGTTACAGTGCAACCCATTGAAGTGTAACTTTTTTTCACAGGCTTAGCAAACAACACCAATAGAGTTAAACATATTTTAAACAAGTTTTGCTTTTCCAAACTTATCTGTACATGTCACTAACATTTTTTTGCCCAGTGAAAAACTGCAATACTGAGTAGCACCCCCTGGGCAGGGGCTGCTGTTCCAGATCAACAGAGCTCCATTCCCATCTTACCTCCAACTCTTACCCTGCCAGCTCATCTCTTACTCTTTAAATATTTTGACAACATGACAAAAACCCATTCTACAAGGTATTCCAGTGACCTCCGTAAAACAAACAAATTCAACAGGTCTCTTGGGTAGAATGACACTCTGCTGGAGTAGTTGTAGGCCTATGGTATTTGTAGCTCTGTTATCCAGATGAAATGATGCCTCCTCGGTCCAGCCCAAAGCAAGCCATGAACACACACCACTGCAGAGGTTTTTTTCCCCTTGGCTAACTTGGGTTGGTTTTTTCCCTCTCCAGCCAAAATAATCAAGAATGTCCCTGGCATCTATGCTACAGCTTTGACTTATGTTTAGGCTGTGAAACCATGTGAAGAAAACAACTGCCCCGTATTTTTGTACAGGAATCGCTGGGTTTGGACCTGGATCCAGTCACCTCATCGGCGTTCTCAGCTGCAGCAGATTTAGCACAATTTCCTCTGGTCCCTGGGAAGCTTTTCTGCATCACCACTGGGTGACAAATCTCTCCTCGAGCCACAGCACAAAGAGACCATCTCTCACTGTGTTATTTCTCAAGATATAGATAAAAATACATTTTGATCGAGGAGTTCTTTCAGTTCTGATCTGAGAGCAGAAATAAGCCCTGAATTAAGAATGATAGTGGAACTGCAGCAGAATTAATTTGCTAGTAAATTATGTAACTCTTTTTTTTATTTTTTTCCATAAGATCAGGCATATGGCAAATTATAAATAATTATGTACCATCTTTGCTTGTTGAAAGGGTAGAAGAACTTTGTTCCCCTAAAAAAAACATAAACCAACATGAATCTAACCCTGGCTCATTGAGGATCAGCTAGATATACATGGCTTACTTAAAAAAAAGAGACAACTCCATTTTGCCAAACTTCTAGCAGCACACATCCAACAAACTTTTGATTTAATGTCAAATAAATACAATTCAACTGTCAATTTCTGCACTGCATTTTTCACAGTAAGGCATGTTTTAAATGAAAAATTGCAAAATACAGTGTACTACCATGAGCTTCGATGAAAAGCAAATGCAGTCCACAAACTATATGCAACTTGCACGTTGTAAGCAGAAGAGAAGCAAACAGAGGAAACCCTGAAGCTGCTCAGTTATTTCCCTAAATTTTCTCAATACTGGATTTGCAGGAAGCAATAATTGCTTAGATCAGAAAACTAGACTAAATTTCATACAACAGTATTGTCTCCCTTGAGAAAGTGAAACTACTTTTTTGCAATTTGACTTTTATGACACTTCCAACCAACCTGGAACGTCTCATAGAACTGTGCTTGAGAAAGACTACCAGCTACAGCTATATGCCCAAACTCTTACTGGTGTAGCAAGTTAGTATTTTTCACAGTAGCACCAGTTGCAACAAATTAATTATACTTGTAGTTTTAAACATTAAGACAAAGATGGCATGTACAACAAAGTTTTAAATGCCATTTCAAACACAACAGGAACATTTGTCATGTCTTAGAGTGCACAGATATCTGAAAGTAGAGCTATCAAGTTAAAAACCTGTGATCAAAGAAAGGACGCCGAGTTTTCACAGTGCCTCAATGACCAAGAGTAGCTCACATTTTTCAGTGAAAACTGGTGGTGAATCTTTTAAAAACACCTTTTGCCCACTCAGTTTATAACTTGAAGATTTTAAAAAGCATCTTACCTTGTGGCCTTGGAGTTCGTTTCCTGCGATCTCTGAATGCTGCTCCTGACTGCAAGGCCTCAAGCAGACTATCCATCACTCCTGTCTCATCACCCTCTGAGAAAAGAAGAAAAATAATATTAATCTCAGTGCAACTGAAATCAGACTTGGGAAAGAAAAAAAGAAGTATAAGTGTTGTCAAGTTTACTTAACACTTCCATATAAGAACCATATACATTTTAACATAATGGATGCTGTCAGTGCTTCAGGTATCACTGTCTAGTTTGTGTATGATGATCTATTAAGTAAAATTGATGCCAATCCTACCGTTCTCTCAACTTAGAGATGTTATTTTGTGTATTATTGATGACATATTTAGCATGCAGATAGACAGCTGCAGGCGAATGACTGCTGTTTCGCTGTTAAACTCTTTTAAGACTTTCCTCAGCAGATACAGGTCATCTCTCTGATTTAATCAACACACGTGGAAAATCTGATGAAATTGAATGGCACAAAGTTAAGTATTGCAGTACTGCAGATACTTCATATATTGCCTCTCATTTTTATGATGCACTAAATCCTTGGGGAAAAAAAAATATATTTACCTACACAACAAGCAAGGATACAGAGGCTCGTTACAGATCTAACAACATAACATGGACATTCTTACAGTAAGGTAAGGTAAGAACAAAAAGGGGAGAATGATGCAGTGAAAGCAGGTGGCACAACATTTCTTAAAAGCTGAATTCTACTTCTGCTAAACCCCTCTCTTCCTTTTTGCATAACCAACCTAACCTGTAGCCTCCAAACCGCTGGACTTCATTGTGTATTATGGAAATCTGGGTAGAAAGATTAGTTCCTTGTTATATATTTAAGTTTTTAACTTCCTCTGCATTTCAATCTGTTAATAACAGTTGACAGCAGCATTCAATGGAGTAAGAAATGGAGGTCAATGTTACAAAACTAATGATAAATACCTCTTTTTCTGTTCACGTGCCTGTTATAACCCTAAAATACAGAGGAGACTCAGTGGGTAGGTGGACATTTTATTCACATCCCTAAGACTTCAAGTTAATACAGATTTCCCCAGAGAGTGGGAAGATAATAACTTTATGCAAAAGGTCTACATTACAGTAAAACACTCCTGACTCACACAAAGTGTAGGAGGTTGAATGCACGTTCAAGATCTCAAGTGTTAGAAGTGTAAAAGCAGCTTATTAATGCAAAAGGTGTTCTGCCCTATTCTCTATTACATTAAAATTAGACAAAATCCAGATCTGATCTAAGAATTTACACATCCTGAAACAGTACCAGGTTCAAATTTCTACATGATGATCACCACTGTACCTACTAGATAAATTTAAATTATATATCAATGTAATTTAAACCACTATGTATAATATACAACACAAAGTTCTCTCCGGTGTAAGATGATGGGGAGCAGAAGGGGAGCAATCAGCACAAGACACTGAAATACCAGTTTTAATTACAATTCACCTAAAACCCTTAAAAATCCTGAGCTGCTGAAAAATTACTAAATCAGCTTCTCACAATTCACACTCAAATATACAAGGCCAGAATCTTGTCTAAAGCAAACAACAACTATTTTTCTTTGTGATCCTTACCCTACACATGCTTATTCATTGATTTATTGTTAGGTCCATATTAAATATATTTTCTAAATCAAAGGTCTGCAAATACACATTGTCCAAACTAATATATAACAAATTGGTCTGAAATATTCAATGCATGCGACTGTAATACGTAAAATTAGTTTACAGACTCACTGAATGACCTGAAAGGGACCCACAAGGATCATCGAGTCCAACTCCTACCCCTGCACAGGACAGCCTCAAAATTCACACCCTGTATCTGAGTGCATTGGCCAAATGGTTCTGGAATATTGTTAAGCTTGGCACTTGACTGCTTTCCTGGGGAGCTGTTCCAGTGTTCCAAAACCCTCTGAGCAAAGAAACTTCTGTTAATATCCAACCTAAATCTCCTCTGGCACATCTTCCTGCCCTTCACTTGGGTCCAACCACTGGTCACCAGACAGAAGAGATCAGCGCCTGCTCCTCCTCCTCTTGTAAGGAAGCAGTCAACTGCCATGAGGTCTCCTCTCCAGTCTTTTCTTCTCCAGGCTGAGCAGAACAAGTGACTTCAGCTGTTCCTCATAAAACTTGCCCTCTCTCTGAACCCTTAACCACGTTTGTGGCCTTCTCTGGATACTCTCCAGTAGTTCTAAATACACACAATACTTCAGTGTGGGGTATTCTTCAATAGAAGAATATTATTTCTTCTTACACTGCTAAAGAGCCCTAAGCAAGCTGAGAGGTACTGAGTGAAAAGATATGACAATGAATAAATAAAGTCACATCTGTCATGAGCAGGCAATCTTAAAATCAAGATACCTAAACGTTTCATTATTTTTGACCGCTCACAGGAAACAGAACAGAAGAAAGGAAAAAGGAATCTGAGTAGGCCAAATACGAACGTGTACATGAAAAAGACTGGCATATGCTCCATCCACTTATGAATGATGAGGAATAGTCATATAATGTATCTCTAAACAAATATGCTCTGCATAGAGGCAATACTCTGGATTTTATACTTTACTTTTATAAATAACAACTTAAAATAAACTGGTCATAATAAGCACCTAATATTTGTGGTCAGATTTTACATTAAATGACAATCTAAATATTAGTACTCTTGAACTGGACTGACAAGTGCTCCAGTACCAAAAGATGAGTAAACAATGATGAATCACCAATCTGATTAGAGGGTTAAAAAGTCATCATACTCTATTTCCAGTAGCAGTGGTATAGAAGCTCGATTACAGCATTCACAGAAGACAAATCCAACTGGAAAAGCCTTTACAATAACCAGGGGAGTGGATTCTAACAAGAAATCCCTAAACCAGCATCATTTCTTTAGAGTGCAGAAAGCAGCCACTGAAAAGATGTACGACAAGCTCCTTCTGTGCTTACCATTTGCAAAGTCCCAGGAGAGAAAACTCATCCCAGTAGACAGCTTCCCCATGAGGGGGACAGTTTGATGCAGCAGCAAACAGAAAAACATTTAGGCTGAGTTAGTGTATTTTTTGCCATCAAAAGTGATGTTCTAGAATGCATTCCCTAACAAAACTGGGGAAATAAGTCCAGGCATTTGAAGGATGAAGTAAAAAATTATATACAATATACAATATTGCACAGGCGACAGCAGGAGCACAAGTCATCATCTTTTCAATCTGCTGTATCTAAAGAACCAATCTGCAACTCCTTATCGATGGCAAATCTTTAAGAAGGCCTTGTGACAAAATGGGAAACGAGACGCAAGAAACCAATAACTGGCACTTAAGCAGCTGCATTACAGCATGAAGAACAACTCTTGGCTACCTGTAGCCATGAACTAAGCCTTTCCTTCCGAACAAACACCTTTATTTTCTTCTAGTGTGGATATGGCCCTTATATGTAGGAAGAAAATTGTCCTTCCAAAAAATAGTTTAGAATATTTATCAAGACAAAAGTACATTGCAAAGCGTGTGGTCAGTAGAATTAGTCTGCCTTGATTTTTCTTCATATAACACATTAAATTCAAAGCATTACAATCAATTATGTCTTTAACTCTCATAAAACTACTTCCCAAAGAAGTAAATACGAGATTACATTCTTTGCTTCTATTTTCAGAACATGATTTTTAAACTCCAGCTTTCCAAAGACAGATAATCTGTCTCAAACTTAACCAATTTTTTATATTTTATCCATCAGCAAAGTGCACGTGGAGATGGAATGACAATATTAACACTAAAATTATAAATATTTAGAAACAAGGGATGAAAAGAAGCATTTTCTAAAAAGGTAAAATTAATGTAAACGTGCCTCTGCATGTGCAAAACTACAGTGGGAAAGACCACAATAGTATTACACAATCCTTAAGCATCCCTATGTAAAAAGTAAAATCATGACTTAAAAAATAATAAATATGTGAAGGATTAGAAGTTTGAAGTATGCTTTTAGATAACTCCTGTTCTCATTAACTGAGTCTCCCTTCAAGTTTTGTAACAGTAACCCTCCCTACAAGTACTTAAGATATGAAAGGTTACCAAAAAAAAAAAATCAAGATGCTTTTCTCTTCTGTATGCCTTATGCTGCTTGTATCCACTGTATGAGAATTTGCATAAAACCAGTTTAAGTCCACAGATAAATCCCATCAAGCACATCAGATGTTTTACCCAACACAAGCAAGCACACAGAGCTGACATTTAACCTACCTCTGAAGACAGCAGAGGGATTGATATCTTCTCACTTTTAAAAATAATTACTTGAAACAGCCTGCTCTTGCACTGTATTATGACTATATCTGACATAGATGTAGAACTAACTCTCCTCAGTATGGGTACGTAATTTATTTTAGCATAATCTGTACATTGCTAAATTAACCATGAGGACTGTGTCGTGAAGGTAGAAAACAAACAATTGAGAATGACAAAGAATGTTTACTTTATCTTATTTTTCACAGAGCAAATGCAATCCTTTATCTGCCTCTCTAGCCATTTAACAGAGTTCCTCCCAAACAGAGGAATCATTTCAAGATCTTTCTCCTGGGATGTGGAGAAGGCTGAGATACTCCATTAATTCTTTGCCTCAGTCTTCACTGTCAAGGGCTCAAACCACACTGCCCACATTGCAGAAGGCAAAGGCAGGGATTTGGAGACAGAAGAACCAGCCACTGTGGGAGAGGAGCATGTGCAAAACCATCTAATGAACCCAAGGGCCCATAACTCCATGGGACCTATTGAGATGCATCATCAGTCCTGGGGAAACTGGTAGAAGTTGCTAAGCTACTATCCACTATAGTTGAGATGTCATGGAAGTCTGTTGAAGTCACCACTGACAGGAAAATGGTTAACAACCCCCATTTTTAAAAAACAAAGACCAAGGGAACTACAGGCTGGTCAATCTCGCCTTTGTGCCTGGCAAGATCAAGGAGCAAATCCTCCTGGACACTCTGCTGAGGCGCATGGTAAGAAAGGAGGTAACCGGTGACAACCAACACGGCTTCACTAAGGGCAAATCATGTCTGACAAATCTGGCCTTCCACAACACCCTCTCTAAAAAGAGGTTGTGGATGTTCCATCCTGGAGGTGTTCAAGACCAGGATGGATGAGGCTACGAACACCCTGATCTAGTAAGATCCCTGCCCATAGCAAAGGGGTTGGTTCTATATGATCTTTTAAGGTGACTTCCAATCCAAACCGTTCTACGGTTCATGATTCTGTGAAAAAAGACACGAAGATAAAATATTTGCCTTTGCTATCACTGCTAGCACCTTATGAACCTTAAGGAAGATGTAGCATCCTTTTTGTCACTTCTGCATTCCATTATCACTTCCTGATAAGTCTCATCTAATCCTCAAAACTCCAATATCCATACTTCCCAACATTAAGTGCAAAATAATGGTCTTTTCTATTTCTAACTTAGATGGTTAAAAAGCAAATTAATGTTGACAAAAAATATCCAGGTGAAATGCCATTTTTTGGGTAGCATTAGTAGCAATAAAAGCTACAGCTGAGCCCGGACAATAGGTTATACTGCCTTGTTTTGGTTTTTTAAGGTAACCGCTGCTAAGAATTCATATTAGAAACCAAAATGTCTTTTGTCTGTTGTAGCCTATGAAGCTTTAAAAAACCATTCTTTCAAGAAAAAGACCACTGTTGAAAGACCATACTAGAAAATACGCAGTAGTGTTCTGTTTAGGAACTAATCTGAATGATGAATGAGAAATGTACATGAAATTAGAGCTCCTTCATGGAGTTTACATTATGACATGAATATTTTACTTCTCTGTTTCACCAGGCATTCTTGAATTTGCTACTGCAGTAGTGGCCATTTCTGACGATTTCAAATTCAAGGGAGTTTTGTTTTTCTCCTCTAAACAATCATACTGAATTGTCCTAAAATTAAGTTCTTACCTTCTTCAAGACGACAAGTTTCCCTGAAGCCAAGCTCACTTCTTATGAAGCTGTTTTTAAACCAATTTTTTAAATATTTAACTTTTTTGACTGAAATTTCCTTGAGTGAAAGTACTGACATATTTTATCTTCCCTCCCTCCTCACAGAACACAAAGAACAATTAGATCTAAGTGAGGTCTTAATGTACATTTGGAAGAAGTTTTATCCAAACATTTTTTAATGCAGGAAAATATAGCTGACATTTGGAGGCAAACAGTCACATTTTTCCCAGCTCAGAATGTTCAGTATGCACTCGGGAAGGGTTTCAGAAATATGACTTTATGATTTAGGTTCGAAGAACTAGAAATGTGGTGAGACCAATTTCAGTTTCTTTCTGTAGCCTCTATTGCACCAAGTTTCACCTCAGCCTGCAGCACACTATCATCTATCAAATAGGCAGGAATAAGCATCTTCCAGTAGATTTTTTTCCAGGACCTTCATGATGACTGCTTTTTCACTTTGCACTAGGAAGGAGACTATTTTGATTAGAACATAAAATCTTTAGTAACTACTGGTGTAGCCCTATTGATGGCAAAATGAAACAACAAAATAGCTCAGGCTTTTTAAATTACTTGAGTAAGTTACAACTACAGAAACTGCACTTCTCTTGAAGCCAAAACAGAGTGCAGCCCACGCATCCAAAAGAATCCACCACCTACCTATTTGGTTTCTTCAGTTCATCTTCACAGCTAAAGCTCCCAGAGGCCCTGGAAACGCTATTGTATCTGGAGTGCTTTGTCATCTTCCCTTTTACTTGCCTGCACTGGGTACTACAGAAATACTCACGTATTTTACTGGTGCACTTGCATTTTCCAGTAAAGGCAATACCCACATGTGCCTTGCAAGACATCTTGTATTCTTATTACAAATACAGTAATTGTAAACTGGTCTAAGCTAATAAAAACAGCACAGCCACTTGGACAAAAGTTTACAGGAACTTCCCAATAAGTTTTACGTAAGTATAGGCCCTTACCGAAAGAGTCTGCTCAGACACCACGTTAATCAGCACATGCTGTCTCCCTGCCTGCTTCTCCAAATGTTTTCAAAATTATACTTATGTTCACTTCTTGCATAACGCTGTTTTGCTTTGAAATTTTAAGTACTCTTCACAAGACTAACGTGTGGCCCGTATAAACCTTTTAACAGAACTTTTTTATTCATAATCAGTACCAGAATTTTTAACTGCAATCTATTAAGTTCAAAAGGTCAGTTTTCAGTGTCTTTTGGAAAGCGTGTCTGTGCTTTCCTTGAGCATTTGCATTTTATTCACTTGCTAAATTCATTTTGCAGGCATACTAAATATCTTCAGGAAGCAGTCTTCCTCGGCATTTTGCACTAGAATATAATCTCATAACAGTTATTTACTTTTTAATTAAAGAAGAACAAGTTAGGACAGTATGACTGATAAGTGAATCTATACCTCATGTCAGTTCACAAAACAAGTCAAACCCTTGCTTACATACCAATTAAGCTCATTGTTCTATGATAACCTGATCCTAAGCTTACATAAAGTTAACAGAATGAAGAAAAAAGAAAAACCAAAAAAAAACCCCAAAACCAAGTGGTTTGTTTTAGTCGCAGGTTATTGAAAACAATTTTTGAAACGCGTACACTTTCATTTTTAGAAATGTCACATTGGCCAAGGTCCACTTCAGCAGGAATGTACTTAGTTGAAGTGCATCAGCATTACCGCTGGGCTTCATTCTGAATGGATTTATGCCTCTTGCAAGTATGACTTTCACTAGAATTAAAAAATAGACTTACACGTGGGTTACTTAGTAACAAACAGGAAGATACTGCCTCTATGCGGGAAGGAAAAGATTGTGCAGCTCAAAAAAAAAAAAAAGAAAAAGTATTATATAATACCTAAACAATCAAAAACTTCCGAGTACCTCAGCCACCTCCATGACCTGGGCAACCAGGTCTTCCATTTACTTCCAGAGAGGGCCCACATGCTCTACAGTCTTCCTTTTATCACTAATGTCCCTACAGAAGATTTTGTTGTTGTCCTTGACATCTCTGGCCAGATTTCATTGTTTTAGGGCTTAAGCTTTCCTAGCCTGATCCCTGGCTGCTCTGACAAATTCTTTGTATTCTTTCCAGCTACCTCCCCTTGCTTTCACACTCTGTAGGCTTCCGTTTTGTGTTTGTGTTGGTCCCCGAGTTCCTTGTTCATCCATGCACGCCTCCTGGAGTTTTTCCTTGACTTCCTCTTTGTTGGGATGCATCACTTGTGAGCTGGGAAGAGGTGATCCTTGAATATTAACCAGCTTTTTTGGTGATCCCTCCCCTCCAGGGCTTTATCGCATGTTACCCTTTCAAGCAGATTCCTGAAGACGCCGAAGTCTGCTCCCCTGAAGTCCAAGGTAGTGAGCTTGCTGTGTGCCCTCCTGTGCTGCTTCAAGGCTCTTGAACTCCACCATTTCATGGACACTGAAGCCAAGGCTTCCCTTGAGCTTCACATTCCACATCAGCCCTTCATTGTTGGTGAGAACAATGTTCAGTATAGTACCTGTTAACTCTTCTATCACTTGGAGAAGAAAGCTGTCATAAACACATTCCAGGAACCTCCTGGATTGCTTGTGACCTGCTGTATTGCCCTCCCAACAGACCACAGAATCACTAGGTTGGAAAAGACCCACAGGATCATTGAGTCCAACCATTCCCATCAATCACTAAACCATGTCCCTCAGCACCTCATCCACCCTTCCTTTAAACACCTCCAGGGAAGGTGACTCCACCACCTCCCTGGGCAGCCTGTTCCAGGGCCCTACGACTCTGTTCGTGAAAATTTTTTTTCTGATTTTGGGGTGGTTGAAGTCGTCCATGAGGACAGAGGCTTGAAAACGTAAGGCTGCGCTAGTAGGCCTTATCTATTTGCTCTACCTGGTGTGCTGGCCTGTAGCAGACCCATACTTTAATGACACCTGTCCAAGCCAGCTTCTCCCTTCTCCATTACCGTTCTTCCTACCCTCTGTTTTTGCTGGTGTGGGAGTTACTGGCTGACTTACCGTGGGCTGGGTGTCCACAGCAGATGATGCATGGAATAAATAATAACAACAACAACAATAATAATAATACCAGAATTATTATTATTATTACTTTATTAAAGCTGTTTTAATTTCTAGCTGGCAAGGTTTTTTTCTCCTTACATTTCTCTTCCTCCTTTTCCTGAGCAGGGTGGGGTGGGAGAAGGGAATCAGGTCCACAACTGCTCACATTTTAGCTGCCAAATTTGACCAGGCCAGGGCTAAACCATGACTATAAAAAATTATTCATCATATTGTAATTGCTTTATATAACCCTTTCTACCTTTTTAGAAGGAAACTTCTGTAGATGCCTTTTCTTATAACGGAGTTGGTAAGAAATAATTTTTTTTTAATATCTTTTATTGTAGAACAAAACCAACTGTATTCCCATATGAAAGAACCCGTTACGTTTCTTCAAATGGCTTAGAGAATTCTTGGCCAGCTCCTGACAGCCCAAACAGTATAACTCCTTTTCTATCACACATTTAATCTGAAAAAAAGCGAAGCAATTAGCTCAGACTAAACTGCTGAACTTCGTTTCTTAGAATGGTACTTCACAACAACAAAAAAAAAATAATAAAAAAACCCTAAAAATAGGGATTGGAAAGTCAAGCACTTTATTTCATGACTTACCCTACTAAGAATGTGCACACAGAAAATGGCCATGACAAATGTCAAGCTGTAAATTATTCATGGTTTTGAATCCTTTCTATGCAACTTCCAAAGTGGCCCTGAAATCTACATTTTTTCCCATGATGAACCAATTTCAGGTGGAGAGAACAAGTACGAAATCTGAATGAAACACACACATTAAAACTTGGCAAAATCTAGAACGTGTAGCCCACAATAATTCCAACAGGAAATTTACTGTTGATCCTGCTGTGTCACAGGATTTACCTGCAATCTACTCACCGGTCAAGCCCTACAATAACCACAGAAAACTTCACACAAACCAATAACTACACAGAGTATATCGTTACAAAAATTCAGAAGATGGCAAAACCACACAGTTTCAGAACTCGTTTATAATCTAGGGCTTAACCTTGTATATAAATATCCTCATTAACACAGGTACCTGCTTTGTTATACCGGTACAGACCAATTATTGGGTCTTCAAATCTTCTGCAAAGTTTCCAGATGATAGTTTTCTCATTACTACAGTACTTCATCATCTAAAGAGCTATCTTGTTTTCAGCTTTTGATACCTCTCTGAAAATACTGTTGTGTAGTAAATTCTATAATATTCATAAACAGACACACTTTTTCCATTGCAGTCCTTTAAAAGCTGAGATGAAATTTAAAGTTGTAATTCCTTTTTATCTTCCAGTCCATACTCATATTTATATGCATTTCTCTTGATCTGATTTTGACTCATACTAATAACATTTACAATAATTTTGAAACTCATCTCCATCCTCATTTCCAAGACAGCTTCAAACTCCTGCATAAACAGATCTTAAAAAAATTGAGCAACTCCTCTACGATTGCTTTGAAGAAGAAAAAGAAAACACAAAACTTTGCTCCCATTCTACAGACATTCATATTTAAGCATAATGTAAACCTGCACCATATTTTTTTGGGGGAGGGCTGGGGGGGTGAATATTATATTTCAGGAAGAACAAATCATATTCAAATAGACCCTCAACATCAACAATAAAGATAATGACTTCCCAGAGGAATTGCAGCACTTAGCATCCAGCACCAAAACCTGATAATCTGTAGAATGAAAACAAGCGCCAGGTTTTATCAGTCCAGGTATCCCATGTAATCACTACCCAATGCACACATACAAAAGATTAAGTCAACGACTACTACAAAATAGTACAAATTTCTTAATAAAACTAGTACAGAAATCTGCAGAAGGAAGAATATATCTTCCTTTTGTCCTCTAGCATAACAACTGGGAAAGCACAGAATCATTAAACAACTGTAGCAAAAGTAACTTTGAGTTGCACCTAACAACAGCCAATGCAAGTCTAACAACAGCTCAAGGAAACAGAAGGGAATTATTGCTGATACTGGTACATTCCAGCCTCAATAAATAGCACACGAATTCTTATGTAAGAGTACTTGAAATGGAAAAGTAGGAATATCCATCAACCACTAGCAGAGAACTTCATTTCCATTATCTTCATCTGCATTAGGGGAGAACGTTAATATGTCTTCAAAACAATTAATTCAATACTAATTGGGACCGAGGAAGCTCATTCTATCTTTTATCCTAACACTGGTAGTTAAGAGGTGATTTTAATTGCCATAGTAATCAGATATAATGAAGAGCAAAACTGTTTCTGATTAAATAACATTTGCATCAGAATTGCTGTTATATGCTTTTCAGCTCCTAGAAAACTGTCTTCAGGTTTTTTTTCTCTCTTATTCAGATATGCACATGGAAGCAATGCTGTTAGAATTTTGCAGATGTTAAATCAGATGGAAGTCATGAAAGACTACATATAAATGCATCATAGCCCATTCTGCTACATCCCTCAAAAATAAGAAACGCTGCTGAAAAACAGCTATGAAGAACATTCTCTTTCCAAATTGGGTGACTCAGTCTTTAAAACACTGGCACCTCTGAGGTTATTTTATAAGCAGGCATTACTTAAGGCAGCTCTTGATCCTGGCCATGCTGCAGTTGTCTGCTCTCTCAAGAAACAGATATTCATTGTAAGATTTAATTAATACTAATTAATTCTAATCTGGACTCTCCAGTGGCCATGAAAAAAAGCTGTAGCTGTTTAACCAGGTAACAGCAAAACAGTAGTTATTATAACACACTACAAAGCTGGAAAATGTAGGAACCTTATTCTCTAACCTGAGTTTCTAGCAATGCGTTAAAATTATATTCTTGAAGATACAGCCAGAGAAATAACTGAAACAGAGCTAGGTTAAAATACCCTTTGGGTGAAAAACACCTTGTCAAAATGACAGCTTGTGAGGACATCTGCCTCCCTTCCCTAAGTCTTCTGTGTCACATTCACTTATACAAATTTGCAAACTATTTATATAAGCAGCAATAAGCATACAGAAGTGGATATATCAAGAAAAAATAGTTACTTGGGAAAGTTAATTAAATATCAGTGCTGTAGAATCCAGTGGGGATGGACCTATTCCCTCACCTCCTACCACAGCCATAGAGCTGTAATATGAAAAGGATATTTCAATACATTTAAGTTTTGGAAAAAATATCTTAGAAGTAGTAAACTTAGTGTCACTGGTTTAGAAATATTGGTTATTTAAAGGGAAGTTTCATTGCATTTGACCATGTACACTCGTTCATATATTTTCAGTTTCATTTAAAAAAGAAATTTAATGCAAAATTAAACTTAAATTGTATCTGTTGATAGGAAAATTCTTTCATGACATAAAGCAGAATGTCATCTGTATGCTGAGGCATCTATGTTACTACTAACCATAGTCTACTTCTTACCTGCTTAAAAATTAACAAATGTAGACAGGTAAGCTCCCACTGGCTGATCTACATCAATTTTAGAAGGTGCAACTTTGATCCGTTAAATACAGCCCTTAAACACAGATCTATTCACTGACAATTTTATCTAAGTGGGCTTTCCTACTTTTCAAAAGCTAATAACACGTCAGCTTACTTTAGAGGGGAGGGTGAGGATGGGATTGGATTTTTAGGTTCTTCTAACCCCACTCACAGAAAAGTGACCGTCCATGTTATAAAGGACTTGTTTTATCAGGTGAAAGATACTACAGAAAGATCAGTCAAATGCTAAAAGACTGGATTAATAAAGTCTCATTATAGGTCTCCATAAGCTTAACTTCACAAACTACAGAAAATGTATTTGCTCATCACCCGCATTTAGATTTTATATTTTGTTTATAGTTAAACTGGAATTATTATTAAATTGCATGAAATTTAAGTCTGTCATCTATACAAAGCAACAGAGCTGTTCACTAAAACTTACACTACGCTACATTCCATGCAGTGTCACTGCCACTTCAAGTAAGGCCAAAAAGAACAGGATTTGTGGTAACACTGCAGAAACCCTCCAAACCAGCCCTAGGGAAGTCATTTTTAAAATAACAGAATCCAATACAAAAACCCAGGAAATCTCTGTGGCTTTGCAGCAAAGTGATGTACACAAACATACGAGAATTTTTAAACAAATGCCACATAAATAAATTGGTTTTGACTGGAGAATGTTCCTTGAGGTTTGGCTGTCCACACACAAGTCAGATCTTCACTAGTGATAGGAAATTTAGTCAAATGCCAGAAAATCTGGCTTTCTAAATGCACACAAATATATATATTTATCTATCAAATGGCATCCTGAGTGACAATATTTTTGCACTACCCTTCTGACCAGTACCTACCCACGGCTCTGTATTCACCTCCAGCGTCATCCTCTTAACTGCTGGAGTGGGTCTGTTTGCCTGGCCTAGTATTTCTCCAGTATTTTCCATCCTTGTATAAACTGACTCAACAGAAGCCATGTACATGCCCTTGAAAGGCAGCGTTATTTCAAAACTTAGCCCCGGTTTGATCAGTTTCCATCATACTACTAAGTTAGTTTGTCATAATTATATAGATTACTGCAACATCACCCTTACATAAAGTTAATACATAACCGCATCTTCTATAATGTTCATCATAACCAAAAAGAACAAACAGCATTTTTCCATGAGTACGTACATACTTGTTAGTCTGTTCAGTGGATAAAAAGACAAGTGTTTTACAGCTGGGTCAGATCAGCAGATTAGGAAACTCTTGTAAAATGAACAAAAAATTGCAGCCTCAAGCAATCCCTGCCTCTAGTAGTTTACTTCTGGACTCAAAGAGGTAAAGAGAGAAGCCTGTATTTTACAACCATCTGGAAATCTGCACAGCTTCAATATCAGAGTCACCCAGGATTCCTCCTGCTTTCTTACTTTTCTCTCTCTTAAGGTGGCCTCATGCAAAATACAATATTCTCACAGCTGATAAGCTCAACACAACGCTTTTTATCATGCTGAAATGTCACTCTATACTTAGGCTCCAAGCTCATCCAGATTTTCCAGCTCCTAATAGGACTGCTGGGAAAACATCCATTATAACATGGAGCCTCCAAGCCCCACAGAAATGACGTTAATTGCTACACTGCCTTGATTACAGAGATGTTTACAGAATGAAAGTAACAACAAAGCAAGTAAGATACTATTTCTTGGAAGTAAATCCATAAGAAAAAATCAATTAACTGCTACAAATGAAAACAAGCCAATAATTCACAACAAAATGCTTTGAAAGGAACATTACAAATATTGAAGTGGCAGATACGAAATTACACAATCAGGTAGGCTAAAAGAAAATAGAATTTTCACTCAAAATAAACCTTGCTGTCAGCTTTCAAAATAGACAGCAAGTAGTTTTCATATTGATCAGGAAGAGCTTTTAGGTTGTTAGTCCTTACATGTTTTTTCACTTAATAAATCGCTACAAAAAATGATGCCTTACCTTTGTTCATATCAATCAACTGCTGCTTCTTCTTCTGTCGTTCCAGCTTCTCTCGTTCAGCCTTCTCTTTCGCCAATTTGGCTCTCTTTGTTTTCTCCTCCATTTCTCTTCTTTTATTGTTTTCTTTTAATGCCTCCTGCATTAGATAAAAATGAGCATGGGTGTCAAAAACACGCAAACAAACCCTTTCTTGCACACATACTATATTTACATCCAAAGGCGGGGTTGGGGGGGAAACAGGAACTGGCACCAAATACTTCAAGCATACACACAAATCTTAGCAGGAACATCACTTATCGTTCTATTTGTACACATTAGCGTTATTAGACAATCAGAAGAATGTAAACTGAAATACCTTTGCAATGATGGTGAAAGAAAAAATTTTGAACAACAAGAAGCTTGTATTTTTTTCCCATTACGCCTATAAGTCTAGCTTAAATCTGTAAGTTGCTGTTAAGAAAGACGGGTGGGGATGAAGGCAAGTCATACAGTTCCTCTCTACCAATCCTACTTCAGCCTTCTCACTTGCTCCAGCGTGGGTCCTTCCTGGAACACCTCCTCCCATCCTCTCCAGGCTTAGTGCTCTCAGGGCTTTCTCTCACTTCTCACTTCTTCCTGCTATGCAGCACTTTGCCCTCTATTTAATAGGTTTCTGCACAGGCCCCACCAGCTTCTCTGCAGGGCTCGGCTGCACGCTGTGCTAGGGCTGTTGCAGAGCGGACTGCAACTGGCCATGTGCCTCTCCTCGCAGAGGCTCCTGCAGCCCTTGCTGCCAGCACCCACATGTGGAAACACCACTTCCTTGCACAAATCCTTCATAACTCCTATTGCATTGCCTGCCCTCTCACAAAGAGAAATATGTGGATTCCCTTAAGCTGTTCCCCAAGATCCTAAATTACTCCTTAGTTTCGCCTTTCCTAAGACTCATTTATCATGAGGAAACTCACTGAAATCCATCATGATGGAATTTCACATAATGTCATACACAGACGTGACAAATGTTAGGAATAACTTTCTTATTTATGTTCGCAACAGCTACAAATGTATTGCTCCCTTTCTTCTCTAACTCACAGTATAGAATATCCTCTGCCTACAAGAACTGCAGTTCTGGGCTTCAGGTGATTCTGGGAGTCCCAACACATTATGTCCAAAGAATATGCTGTATCCAAAAATGTCCAGAATAAACACAGCACGTGCTCTTTAATGATGTTTCAGCTTAAAAAGTAGAACACTCAATACTTACTAAGCCCAGGGTGTAAGATAAATGATCTCCATGTCAATGTTTACCTCATTTCCTCTGCAATTCAATCATTGCTTAAAAACTAGGAAAATCATACACCTTCACAAATACAAAGAAAGAAAACAATTTTTGCAGATGTCTCTCTAAATATCCACAACAGTTATTATTCCACAAGAAAGACTCCCTTAGGAGATCTGGGGTAGATACATATCACATAGTCCAATATATTCCTCAGAAATGACATTTCAGAAGTTTATAAATTAATATGACTATTCACCTCGCTGCATAAATGTTAGGGAGGAACTATGGATGACAACTGTCTCTTCTAAAAGGAACTTATATCTAAAGGCAACTTCAAGTGTTAAGATTTATTTAAATTATATCAGTATTTGGTAATCCGAGACACCCAAATGCCTCCAATTAATTCAATCAAGCAAGGGAAAGCAGTTCAACAGTATACTGAGGTAAAATACTACATATAGCCCCTTCTGTAAGACCTGATACTCTCTTGCAGAGATGCTGGATATCACAGTTAACAGTGATGTTACTTGTAGACGCACTTGAAAATTGGACCAAGAACTGCATTTGCTGTATGATCACATAAACCAATTGCAATGAGAAATACCTTTTCTTTCAGAAAATAGAAGAGAATTAGAAGAGAAAAATCAATGTTTTATCCTTTTTGTTTTGGACAGTTCTGTCTCTGCACATTCAATCACACTTGACAGAGATTTCATTTTCCTGTAACTTCACAGGCTGTAATGAAAGTGAATGCCCAAAATCTTATGAGAGAAAACAAATAAGAAATGTCATACCTGAACCAGCAGCCCACTAGCCACTGATATACTATGATTAGATCATAGATTCTGTCACGTTTTGGAACAGGAAAACTACAGTAGAATGAACTAAACAAGCTCTAAAGTTATTCTACCAAAATATTAATACATGTGCAAGGGTGCCTATCTTCATCTACCTACACCCATCCCTTCGTGTACGTGTGGACATACATATAAACAAAAATAAAGAAACCCCACCACTCTGATTCACGTAGGACAGGGATTGCAAAGATGGGCCTGCCCTTTATTTATTCAAAATGCACATTTCCTAGTATTTTACATTCTTCCATGATATAAATGCTTTAGAGCATCTTCACATATAGTCTTCCATGGACCATAAAGGAAGAGTAAGGGACAGCACATAAACACCCACTAAGTGCCAACCTGAAATACCATAGCTTTCTCCAAATGATCTGTTCCTACAAGAGGTACAGATCGCAGCTCTTAACACCCAGCACTTTCTGCAGTGGCCAAACTGGGCACTCTACAAGGCAGGAGAAAGAAACCTTCATCGGGGCATTATGTCAACACACCTCTCAAGCCTTTGGCTGCTAGACTGGCCATTTCAGAACTAAAAACCCCACATACATACAGCTTCATGAGCATGTCCAGAACAACATAAAAGGGTTACTCTACAGAAAAAGAACATTTTACCAGTGCTTAGCTTTGCTGCAGCACTCCAGTAACAGCTTGGTAAAATACCTAGTATTTCCGATTACTGGGAAACATTCAAGGTCAGGTTGGATGGTGCTCTGAGAAACGTGATCGAATTGAAGATGCTCCTACTTAGTGCAGGGGAGTTGCACTTGATACCCTTTAGAGGTCCCTTTCTATTCACAGAAACCATTCAATGATTCTACAATCGCCAGTTCTCTTAAACCTCTTACCCACCTCAACAATTTTATGCCACATTGCTTGAAATCTAGCATATCTTTTCACCTACATACTGATTCAAAATTAATTTCGTGCAGCAAGGAACATGGATGATCTCTTTGAATCTTTACCATCATTTAGTGTATGGAAACATTTTCCTTCATGAGGTACGTCAGAACCAAACCACCTGGTATGTACTTATTACTCTATCAGGCACGCTGACTCAACCATTTCATATTTTCTATGTCACTTAAAAACGTACTTTTGGTCAGAGATGGATAAAAGCCTAAAATAATCTGAAAGAATATACTTCCAGATGTTTACAAGTTACGTGTTGAAAGCAAAATAAATACATATTTATCTGTATTTATAAACATACTTTCTATTTGAATCAATACTGCTAACAAACTTGATCATAGTTTTTCAAAGCTCATTGAAGATGACTGTGAATAAAGATAAAGAGAATTTTGACTCAGATTTGCTCTGCCTGAATTACACCACCAGTCTTTTAAGTTCCCTTTCCTACAGTTTTCCAGGCTCCTGAGTTTCAGGGCACTTCTTTCCAAACAGAATAGTGCCATCTCAGATTATCAGCTTATTTTTAAGTACCAAATGTTGGTGACGCCCTTTCTGTGCAGGTTGGCAGGCTAAAGTATCTAATCATTAAAAGGTAGAGATCAGTTAGAATACTGAAAACCAATATCTCTGTAATTGGCATTGCTTTTAATAGAGGGGGGATAAAAGCCCAGCAGTTTCCTAATTGCAATGTAGCTCAACAGTGACAAAGAATAGACTGGTATTCATAGGTATACACTACACAGCTATATTTATTCCCCAATTAAAGGATAAAAACAAACTAACGTAATAGTTACAAATAAGACAAATGTCACAAAGCAAGAAGCAATTCACAGTTAAGAATAAAAGCCTTCCCAATAGTTTTGGAAAATATTTTGAAATGTATTTATCTAGACACTGTCTTTTCAAAACAAGTAAGTGCATGCAAGAACTGAAATAGTTTTCAAGCGAATCTCAACAGACTAAAATATTTTAATGTATACTACCCCTTTTTTGATGTGTTATTCATGACCCTCTGTATTTTTGGTTTGTGCATAACAGCATGCAGTTCTGCTAATTCAACTGCAAATTAAAAGTTACAGAAACTTGGAGTGTGGCTTTGTTAGGTTTTTTAAAATAAAAACAAAACCAAATTATTAGCTCTCCTAGCAGGGAAACAGATTCAGAAAGGAATATTATCACTCGTTAAGGGAGGTGGTTGAAGGGGCATATAGCTTGATGTTCCCCTTGTGTTTATTAGGATTCACTGAAGTAAGGCTCTCGTATACAGCGCTGCCAGTTTATAGCTTGGGTTCCTTAAGAAGCAAATAAAAAATTCATGTATCACTTCCATTCTATACATATCTTAATTTTTGACAGGCAAATAGATATTCACTCACCAACATGTTTGTAAAAAGACTCTCAAAGGCAGATTATTAAAAAAAAGGAAGAAAGAAAACAAACTGTAACGCACAAATCTCCTTGGATATTAAAGATGCAGTTGGCTACAAGGCAGTCATGGACCAATAACGAAGGCTGCCTGTGATCCCATAGGCCTTCTCTAAATTTGCCTTGCAACTGCAAAATACGTGAACTGAAGTTCCGCGAAAAAAAAAATCCTTTTCATTCATCAATCATTAGAACAATGAATGCAGATTAACTGGAGATTAATCTACAGAAGTAGAGAGTAAAAATACAGCAGATTGAGCAGTCAGTTAACATGTAAAAGACCTTTCATGAGTATTCCTTGGAGGATAACATTCAAACACATTGTTATCCTTATGAAGATAACAGAAAAGAGATGCAATGAGGTGGCATTTAACAAGTGCAAAGTGAATTCTCTGATGGGTGGCCATAAAGCTCAGTAAGTAGAAAAGACTGTTTGGGGTACTGCCCCACGGTGCACGAATCAGGGCCACCACATCTGAAATGAAAAGTCTTCAGCGAGCCACTACAGCCCAAGGTTTTTGGCTAGTGTATCTGCTGTTGTATATTCAGGTAGGGAGAAGGGTTTTGCTGACAGCTTATCAGCTGTGTTGCAAAAAAACTTAAAACTTGTCTAGCAGGGTAAGGCAGAAGAGGTTTTCGGGGGTTACTGTACAGTTTAAGTCTATCAATGAAAAACTACATTGTATGTCTGAATTACTTAACAGTATAAGTTTGAATAATCACTGAATAGCGTGCAAAGGGACAAATTTGGGACTGTTTCAATAGCTTCTTTAAAACAATACTCGGATACCACAACAAATAAACATGCCTAATTGTGGTTATTCCTAAATGGGACAGAGTTGAAACACATACTGACACTATCAAAACTCAGAATCATAGAATAGTTTGGCTTGGAAGGGACCTTAAAGATCATCTAGTTCCAACCCCCAACTCTAGTATTTTCATTACAAACAAAATTAAAAAACAAACCTAACAGGAATATATGAAATACGTTAGCTGCTTTGGGTACAATGTGAGCAGAGAAACTAGGGCTCGCAGCAGATGAATTGTTGCTTTGTTCCAAAAGAGATCTTTCTGGAGCAAAGAAAAAGAATCAATAGGTCACCATCATCATGAAAGCATAACCCTTTAAATTTTTTAACAAAAATTCACTCTACCTAAGCTATATCTCTAAAATTTATTCCTACCAAAGCCCAAATCCAGTAGACAAAGTTTTTTTGGGGGTTTTTCCAAATATCGGGATCCTGACTATGAAGCACCAAAAGGTTTCAAAGTTTCTGGCTAGAAATTTTCAACAAATTTTAATAAAACCTATGAGAATTAGACACAAAGCGGTATATATTGATACAAAGTATTAACAGAATGTAAAACTTCCTGAGTTTGAAATATTTTGCATGCATCTTTCAAGACGGGGCTGATGGACTATCAGAATCAAGTGCTCTAGAGGTTGTGTGGCATTACACTCCAAAGAAACAATAAATTAGTATACAGCCCAATATGAAGGGATATGCTTATTCATCTGTAATTTTTTCTTCAGGTTTCTTACACCTGCCACTTCATGCTTCATATTATATTTTGACAGGATAATCCAATTCCATGGGCTTTCTTTGGATTTTCCTAAACATGATAAACAAGCAAATATAAACATAAGGAAGTGAATGAGCTATAATTTACTACAACATCAGCAAGCTAATTGAAGATGCAATAATGCAGTGATCAATCTGAAATCACGATTAAGACAAACATAGATTCAAATTATCAAATTATCTTAATGTGAACAAACAGAATGATGAGTCTAAGAATATATGAAACACCCATGTAGAGACCTTAGGAAGTGAAGTCAGATTGCTCCTAACACATGATAGCTTTTCAGAAATATATTAGGTACAGACATAAGCATCTACAGCCTGTAAACATCTGGTATGGAAGGGTCTCTTTTTAGATTCAGAACCTTGCAAAAAGCAATAGAATGTAATAACATCTACTGGTTTGCAGGAAGTTTTAAACATCGGGGTTATGTTAACAGCTTAACTATTGAAATAGTCAAAATCCCAAGCTACATCGAGTTTCCAGAGTGGAATGAGGATTCTAAATCCTCATTTAAAAACTATAAATTTCCTACATAATGACTGAGAATGATGACATTACTTAGTCAGACTCGCTACCACTAGCATTGAATGGATAGTCTGCTTAGAAGTATCAAATTGGAAATTCTAAAGAAAACTTTTAAATCCTGTTCCTTTTCAATTATGAAACTTAACTCTGTAGTTTCCTCTAGGGTAAGAGTAATCATGCTGCCACAGAAACAAATCAGACTTGTAGGACACAAATCACTACGGCATCTATGCTGCCTGGTATTTCTCACTTGCCTACCTTTAAGCAATAACACCTCACAAATGCAGCATACTCTATTTCTGTTTAATTTTATTATTGTCTATTTTTACATGTTTGGATTATCTTCCAAGTGAAATGTTATCCTTACCTTTTATATCATGGTATAGCTACTTATCCAGTGGTACTAAGAGCTTGTTAATGAAGTTGATAGTTAGAGCTCCTATGTGAATTCTTACGTAAAAATTTTCCTACACATAATTCCTGATTTGTTCAGTATCATGATTTAAAAAAACAGTTCTCTTCACCACTAGCTGGATGTAGGCACTCAGATGAGACTTTAGAGACATTACAAAAGGGTCTTTGTGTGGGTTTTTGGAGCAGGGGAAAGAAGGCTTTGCTATATACTGCCTGTTAATAAGGACAATGTTTCACTTTTGATATTACCCCTTGGGAAATTTCATTGGAGAAAATACTTCTTGCTCATTATTCTTTATCTTTTTCCATAGCTTCCTGCTAGCTAGAAACTGTTGTCTTTCAGACTACATTAAAGAACTCTTACTTTATAGGCATAAGGGAGAAGCTGTATTCCCAAACAAATAACCAGGGAGAACAATGAATAAAAACAGCCTTTCTTTTAAGCCACTCCTGAATTACAAACTCAGTTTATGAGTTTGAGAGTTGGGAATTTAGCTTGACTATACATAGCTTTTCATAGTAAATCATATATTTATTATGGATTAATTTATGTATTATATATTCATTGGTTTATATTATGGTAGCCAATGACCTGCTGTATCCAAGGGACATCCACAGAAAAACCATTCCTGAGCCATGAAGTTTTAAATTTGCCTGGAAGCAAGGTACAAATAAAATATTAGGAAAAAAAAAACCAAAAGGCATTACAGGTACATTTATACTGCATCCACAGTGGTGAAAGCTTTTTCACATGAAGGCAACACATTAGATGTTTTGTTTCCTATCTGGTACAGGGCATGAATCTGACAAAATCTTGAAAGATCAGGGTAGTGGTCCTCCGATAAAAAGTACTGGCTTACTGATCATTTAATGTCTTATCATTCTAGGGGGATTTTCACATTCTGGATCTTGTATTAAAAGGTTATTGTTAAAGATCCAAGCCACAGAGAAATCGTCAATCAATAGTCTGTATTGATACGAAAGGGCAGTTTATTTCACAGGTCTTTTACAAGAACACATTTCATACTGTCACTTGATGAGATACACGTCTGCTTAAATATTTACTTCCATGAGAATACAACCCTTACTCCCCAAGAGAGAGAAAAGAATAAGATGGCACCTTGTTTCAGGTAACTAATTAATTATTATTTGTAAGAGCCTGAAGCAATATCAAACAAAGCATATCAGGTTGCAATCAAGAACAATCAAAACTTGTGTTTACCTCCAATGGAAGAAAGGACTAAAAAACTGAAAAACATTTCTTCTTCAAAATAGTCCCAAACGAAAGGTATTGTTATTCAGTGGCTCTAATATTTTAACCGCAAAGAGGGGAAAAGTACTCCACTAAAAACTTCCTTGAACTTATTGCTACTTTTGATTCAATTTCTCTGTAATCATCAGCTCCAAGAGAGGAATAAATACACTTTTTCCCCGCCTCCCTGGGCTTGATTGTGAATCGTGTTCCATTTGCTAAGGAAAGTCATGCTGAAGTGCTTTACTTATTTCTTGTGATATGCCTTGACTACACTGATATTATCAAGACACACCTAGCCATAAAATCAAAGAAATAAACACAGACAGAAGTGACAAGTACCAGAAAAAATCTAGTTAAAAACTCACTTCAAAGGCTTAAATAGTCTACCTAATCCTAGGACAAAACAGAGAAATAAACTGTAAAAAAAACCCGACTGAGTAGGAAGAAGCAGTAAAGCCATGAGGGATGAGATTTCTAACTGTAAATGGTAGAGCAGAAAAGTGATGCAAACTATTTCATTGTCTCAATAAACCCCTGGCTCTAATTACGTTTCTGCACAATGGTTAGAGAAGCCTGGGGATAAAATGAGAGCAGATATGGAATAATAAGTAAATAAACAAATTGTTTCTTTTTTCTGCATCTCTAGGTTGATTCATCACATTGGAGCTCAGTGAGCCGAAATGGCTCACAAGGAATATTTGGTTAGATGATCTGTCAGAGGAGCTGTAAACTTATTTGGCTACTTGCAATCATACGATAGGCAATTTTTAATGGTGTCACCTAGACTGTAAATTCCTAACTACACACTGCATGTTCTTCCTCCTAACACCACATAACAGCACAAAATAATACTTACTCTCCTTCACATGTAAGGCAGAAGGATATTGATAAAAAATAAGAACAAAAGATTAACTTGATACTTGACTGGAAGCTTCTATCTCTGGACAGTTCTAAAGACATAAAATAAACAACAAGACGTCCACAAATAAGTCAATTTCTGGGGTAATTGTCTATTGCTGGTAAAGTAGAGAAGGTTCCAAGGGCAATCAATATGTCTCTCAAAGAAACTGAGAAAGGTCAGCTACTGCATCAGCTCACACCACCTACCCATAATTTCCTTCCTCTTGTTGTTTTAGGAAAAATTTTCTGTGACCTGGGGACATGCAATTAAGAATATATTTCTGATTTAATTCTTTTAGATTAATCTTTTAAAACATTCATGTATATTCTAACTTTCTCAAATACAGTAGCTGAATTGCCTGCTTCTGTAACACAAGGTGATCTCTTCCACTGCAAATAAACGAAATTAAAATTCTCATTACAACAAACCTCAGTATTCTCGCTTTTACAAAGCAGAATCACTGCAGACCCACCGTTTATGCACAGAGAAATACAAGTAACAGCTGTTGTACAAAGGTAGTAGAAGAATCTAGGGAACGTGTATTTGGAGATGCTGTATATCCTCATTCTCTTCTGTTTGTTCCTGTATTCTTTTAAATAGTTATCACTTTTTTTACAGTAAATTCCACAGCTTCAGTGAGTTTCAGCATCTTTTGCTTTCAGTAAACTTCCAACAAGCATCAAAAATGTTACAGAAAAAAACCCAAAACTTAATTCCTTTCAGAAATGTTTTCTTTACTTAAAAAACAAAAAAAAAAGAAAAAAAAAATGACTGTTCAGTGAACTTTTAATGTTTGCCCTAGGACTCCCCAAGCGTCAGGAAGAAATTAAATCCCTAAACAAGAACATTTATGACACTACACTGTGTGAGGCTCTGCTCTAGTGGATAAAATAAGTCAAAAAAATTATCAAAACCACTGATTACAATTACTTCTACTACTACTTGTATATCTCTGAGCAACTGAATTGACTGCGGCACAAATGCTGATGAGGAAAAAAGTGTCTCCTTAAATTACATAAGTCTCAGATATTCACTTTTTTTACAGTGAAGCATTACTATTTAAATTAGTATGCGTCTTACATATGGTCCAAGTTAATTTCCTTATTTAGTAACTTCTTTTAAGAAGAGGCTTAGAAGATAAAAGGACAGATGAAACTTTTAAAGACCATAACATCACACGGATATAATTAACTATATAAACCAACATGCAGCATTAGAACAGTATCCAAGCAAATTACTTTGTCCACTACCTAAAACTATAAGGCAAAGCAAGAAATCAGCCCTGCTTCTCTGGAAACTCAGAAAGACCATTTGTGGTGCGTCTTTGCTATTTGGGACATAAGTGTAATATTCCAAACCTGATAGCTCTGTCCTGATAAACTAGATTAATTTATAGATACTTAGTCTTCAGGATAATTCTATGCCCTATGAAAGCATTTAATTGCAATTTGTTATTAGGCAAAACATACAAATATCCTAGGAAGGACTGACCATACATGGGTTTGTAGAAACTCCAGAGGAAAAAAGGCCCTTGAAACACCCAGTGGATTGTGAACTTTGCTAGGAGAAGTAGTAGAAGTTTCCATCTATAGTGATTTCCTCTTAACACCGAAAGCACTTTAAGTTAATTAGAAAAGAAGACAATTATATCTTGCAATGCACTAATGCCCTTTCCATGGTATTACTCAGTTACTACAAAGCAATACATGAAGCTTTTAAAAATATTCTCCTTGGAAATTCAATTATGACTATTGAAGAACACCAGTGCACCAGCCAGATATTTAGTAAGTCAAAACAAAAGAAAGTAAAAGTAAGCAACTAGAAATATGGTCACTCTAGTACACCTTCCAGAAAATATTTGCCTGATAGGTCCTATCACTATCAGAGCAGTCAAAATACATACTTGAGGATAGATTTTCATCATAATATTTGGAAATTGATAGCCTGAATCCATTTCAAGTAACTACAACAGAGGAGACTTCCAAATTAATTGAAAATGTAAGCCTTATATTTATGATAAAGTAAACCCACTGAAATAGCTCATGACAACTATTCCTATTCTTGACAAGTCTTAATGCACGTGTTGGCATACTTACTAATTATAAAATAATTACCAATTTGCTTATGGGAAAAAAACAACATAGCCAATTTAAAACGAATAGTTAAATATAATGTAGTAGAAGTTTTCCAATAAAGTAAATTTGGCATGAAAATAGCAGTTTAAAGTAGTTATTTCCTCCATCACACTGAACCTGAAAGACCTTCTGACTAGACGATAAATGAAGCCAGCTATTGGCAATAGACAGATCAGTGAGCCACAGCTGTATGGTAAACGGTGGCATTTCCAAATGATATTAATATATTGTAAAGCTACAACGTGACATTCTAGGCATCTGTTTTCCCTGTATACTTCCTATGATGCAGCTAATTATGGCTCCCAGATAGCAACAAGAGAAGATGACATTAAACCCATTTAAAAACTTATTTGTTTAAAAAGAAATTCTTAAATTCCTTCATAAAAAAGCCATACCCTGACGTCAACCCTACTGGATGACCGCAAATCATAATATAAGCATCTAAAGGAACTTCACATGAGTTTCATCAGCAATATAGAGCTCATCTTGAAATTTTTAGCCTTAGCATCACTAAGGCATCAGCCAGATTCTAACACAACATGATTGCAGACGCATCCGTTTAGGTCTTGATTTTAACATATTTTTTAGCATCACGCCTGTTTGTTGTGTGTCAACCAACAGGAAACTTCTTTAAGAGAGGAAGAAGATTTTCTATTATCCATATGTCTCAACCACATTAACAGTTGAGTTTGTACATTACAAACTGGAGGATGATAACTATCAGTGGCCAAAATCTAAATAATTCTGGAAATATTCATCCGATTTCCTGCCATAGAAGAAAACACACAATTAACTATAATATGAGAAATAGAGAAGAGGAAAAAATGGGGAGAAAGAAGAAAAAATAATACGTATAAAGTTTTGCAGACATTACTCACCAAAAACAGAGTTCTGAAGTTGCTCAGATCACCAAAGAATTCTTCTATGCTTATTGCTTTGGGATCAAAGGTAAAGTATTCTCCCAGATTTTCATACAATTTAGTCATGTTGTTGTGCATGTTGGACAATTTCTCATATTGCTCTCGGGCACTCTCAGCAAAGCTGTAAGGTTTTGTCAAGGAAAGTGATTCAAATATAATTCAATCTAAATGTATTAAAAAAAAAAAAAACGAAACTCGGAACAAAGGTTAGTTAGAACCGAAAATTTGCTAATACTGTCCCGCTTTCAAATATGACATTTTTATGTACTAATCTTTACATGTTTGCAAGTTCATACAAACCAGAGTTGGTGGCACCATACTCGTCCATTGAATGATCCGTTTCTAAGAGTGAAGATATGCCTCTATTAGACTATACAACTGACTTAATAAAATTTCCAATATCCTGGACATTTTTCTTCTAATAAATGATTGATCTTTTATAATGCATTCTATGAAAAGACACGCTGAGAATTATCTTGCGGTGAGCATGACTACCCTGCCCCACTCTGTTGAAGCAACGTCATTTCTCCCGTATCATATTTATATATTTTACATGTAAAACCTGCATTGTGCCTGTCAATAACAAAATGATCCAGTAAGTTATCTAACTTCCTTAGCCTTTTATTATAGGTCTGTCTTCTTTGTGGATTCTTTAGTCACAGAGCTCAGCACAGGCCTCTATGCTTCCCCGTAGCAGGTGCCCTTATTTGCGGCACGCTCTCAACTACATAATTTTACAGAACTTACAAAAACGAAGCATACACCCACCTGCTCCAGTTAACTGACACAAACAGCCTTGAAAAATTACTAGTCAGAAAACCACCATGGAACAACAGTGTGGGTTTTTTTTTTTTTCTATTAGGTAGTATGGAAGTCTAGAAATGAAACTGAGATTGACTTCCATCCCAGCAGACATCATTAAAAGTTTGGCAAAATCTTTTAAACAGAAAAATGTGGCATTTTTTTTCCCCTATATGAAAAAAAAATATTTTTGGAACAATTTATTTGCAAATAGAGAAAGTGTGCAAGCTACTAAGGGAAATATTACTTTGCCTTGAAGCAACTAAGTTTCATTCACTTTGCTGTTTTCTTCTGTTGCAGTTGTTTATATCCACAAAGATACAAAGTCCCAAATCACTGTTAAAAAAGCAGCTAGTACACAATTAAACTAGTTCTGCTGATACTGAATTGTAGCTGATGAAAGTGTTGTGCTGTACATATCAAAACCCAAGAACAAAAGACACAAGTTATTCCCACAGCTACAAAAATCATGCAGCCTGGCTCCCTGTGGCTTTTACTTGTAACAACACTCTTCCACGCAGATTCTGATTTTTAATACAGCAGAGCTCGTGCTGCAACCTTTCCCCATACTGAAGTCTCTACTTAGAGATACTGAGTAATTAGAAAAGTGATAAGCAGTCTCAAAGATCCCTATCTCTCTACAAAACAAACAACCTGGAAACTAATTGGAAAGGAGACATTCAGGGAAACTATATAAACCACTCAGTTTTGAGATTAGACTAAACTTAAATTATTCTCAGAATATAGTAAATAAAGAGCAGAATAAAAAAAAGGAAATTCAGGTAGATAGTCTACCCCTAACACTTCTGTAGTGTTCGAATACTGTTGAGTACTACAAAGGCTGTAATTTTATAACCTATAAACAGGATTAACAAGGCTGAAAATATCCTCCACTGGAAAAAGACCTAATGTTTCACTGGGATTTTCCTGCTCTAATAGGAGGGTACGCAAATAATAATTTTAAAATTGGTTCTTTAAAGTATGATCAAAACCTTCATCCTAAAAAAACTTATTTTTCAAGCAATTCTCTCTTTTGCATTAAACCCTCAGTAGCATAAAAGGAAAGCTGCACTGTTTTTTAGCTTATAATGTCCATTTACCATGGGGAAAAACCCTAACAAAATAATGGATCCTGGTATATAAATAGAGAGATTTTGAAACAGTAATATCTACCTATATAGCTTCATATCATAACAAGCCTATTATACCTGTAAAACCTATATTTTCAGTATATTGAAATTAAGTTTAACCTGCTTGGTCAGAATTTCAAGCTTGGGCTGTTGAATTGCTCATCTTAATACAAGACAAACTTGGTATAGTTCAGACTTCAATGACATTTAACTGTACAAAAGGAAATGAAAGTTTAATGGCAAGAATACATTAAATAGGTAATAGTGTCACATTACTGAATTATTGAGCACAGTCTAGAAATTTCAGAAAAACATGAATTGCCTTAAAGTCAGCAGACTGCCATCTGGAATAACTCACTAAAATACTAAGAAAAAGAAACACACAGGCATATAATAATACAAATTTTATCTGGCTCCTTTAAATCAACCTATTATGTTATAGTAGTATATATCATTATAGTAAAATTGTATCCTAGACAATAACAGAACCATATCTAATTAATTATATTAAAAAATGACTGAAAAGTCTGAAATGAAAATTTAAAAAAAAGGAAAATCTATAAACATTACAGATTTGAAATTAATTCTTTGAAACAAAGCTCTTGGAGTCAAATTCTCCATTCAGGCTGTACTACTACTGAAGCTAGAACATGTTTTGAAATGACATTGTGGAAACACACACTGTAATTCCAACGTTATTATGGTTTACCTAATAAGTACCAAACTGCAAATAAGAAACACCATTAATAGATGGCTTGTAAGACAAAAGAATGTTGCTAAGTCTGAGAAGTACAATGGGCAAAGAGAGAAGAGTGTTTTAACTACTCTTAATTTTGAAGGTAAGTCCCTGTTGTAGAGACAATGGCTTCTAGGTCATATGCCATGCCACATTAACAAAGTTAATTTGTCACACTCTGTATGCTTCATACAATCTTAGAAAATTTTAATAACTTGAAACATCATCTCAAAACGATTCCTTCCAGAGGAAGAATCCAGAGGAGGAAAGTCGTACTTGTCTACGCTATCTCATGAAAAAAACATTACTGAAAAATCTAAGGTATTAAAACTTTGCATAATGGAAATACTTAATGCCAACAGTTTTCATTAACATAGACTGAAGATTTAATAGGTGCTGATTTAAAAACTGTAAACGAGGTTTCATTCTGAACTAAAACAAAAAAATCACAGAACTAAGTGCAAAAATGCTTGTTCACCTAAAAGAAATTACTTGATTCACCACAAGCTTGTATTTCCACATAAAGACAATTTTTAATTTCTTTCACAACCATAAGACAATTCTAAACCAAGAGTTTACTGTAAATACTATTACTGATGAATAAATAAATAACAAAAGCACCAGAAAGACACTTAGAACCATACAAATGGGCTTCTAAACGTGACTACATGGAGAGTTACTGCATTACTAAGATCAGGAAATACACCACTGCAACAATAACAGAACTATATCTAATGACCATCAAGGTGACTTTGTACTTAATTATCCTTATTGCAGTTTTGAAATACTTATTTTAGTACTTACTAGGTAAAGGAAATTTTATGCCCTTTAATCCAGTTGCTTGTTTCATTTCAAAAGTGCTGCAGAAGGCAACTACACAAAACTAGTCTGAGATCTTCTACATGTCAGGTTTGCCTTTCTGAAAAAGTATTATTTCAGTTTAAAATCTGCATGTGCCTTCCAAAAGCATTATCCTATTTCACTGGATTCAACACATGACCCCGAGATTAACAAAACCCATCAATCACTATTCAGTAATTGGTACTAAAAAGTTCATCATTTATGCTTTACCATGCAACTCACTAAAATTCTCTGTATGCCTTTAACGTTCTAAAGAACGTTAAAGAAAATTAAAACACAAATAAAGAACAAAAGAGAACTTAACATCTTTTAAACTACAGGTACACACAAGTCATTCACTGCCATTATCCTTATAACTTTATTAAGTTCTGTTGCTACATTTCAGTTATCTACTGAGTCTACTTCTTCCTCTTTCTTCTTGCTGTCAAAAAAAAAAAAAAAATGCTGGGAAACTTCCACACTTGTTGTTTTCCCTTATTTTAAGAGGATTTTGTTTACGTGTTTGCATTACAGCTGCCAACTTAAGCTTCCATCCAGTTCTGTTGTTTGCTTGATAATGACCACCACAAGGAAGGTAAAAAATGTTTCGGAACACAACATTCTCATTGCAAAAATCCTAAGCATAGTGGCAGTGTCAGAATATAGGTAAATAGTAGCACAGCCGTATAAAATCAGCTGTAATGATGGAAAACATCTTTTTTGTAAGTCAGTCAGTGAGTTTTTACACTGAAACACCAGATGACTAGTTTGCTGGCATTTGAATGTGATGCCTAAGTTAATTCACTTAATTAAGCAAGCAATAGATACAAATGTTACCATGACACTATATTACCACATCATGAGAGAGATCAAGAATCTCTAATTACTACCAACAGTAGAATTAAAATCTTGATGTCCATATTAGGATCACAACCCTGGTACTTCCATGTTTTCTACTGGTTTCTTCCATGTAAAAAGATGAGAAAAAAGATCAGAGAAACCAAGGTTAAAGTCTGAAAATCTTCTGGAGGGCAAGTCATGAATTCTACCATAACATCTGTTACAAATTTCACATCCCTGTATTAATAACTTGAATAACAAAGTTAATAAAGTGCGTGAACACACAGAAAACTCACTTGCCCAAAGGCAACACCTATTACTGTCAGCATTTACAAAGCAAAGGAAAGTCAACACTGACAGCTTGGCATTCATCAACAATAAATATGCCACAGAAGAGAGAACACTGCTAATTTAACTATAATTATAAAAACCAGCAGTTACAGAGGCCCCTCTCCAGGGCACAGAGTCACTATAAAAACGGAGCATAAGGGATGTTGACTACAGGTCTGAAACAGGAAAAAAAAAGGACCAGAGTTGATGCCTTTTGTAGCTGATGCTACCTACAGAAGCAGCAAGAACATACTGGGAAAAACAAGGAGATACCTGCCAGAAACTTCATAACACTTCCCAAAAGCATTTCGAAGACTGAACAGAAATGTTTTGACACGTCCTTCCAGCTATTGGTAACAGGATGCTGAGAATAGGTGAAAGCACCATCCTATATTTTTCATTTTTCATATAATGCTTGATTCTCAAAAGTTTGTGCTGACATAATAATAAAAAAAAAAAAAAAAAATAAGAAAGAGGCAGCTGGCATTATGGTATAGATGGATTAACATGGTTGGACTCGATGATCTGGTGTGTCTCTTCCAACCTGGTTATTCTATGATTTTATGAACTCCTAGCAGAGAGCAAAACCACAAGGACGGAAGAAAATAAAGGCCCACTGGGAACAGGGATGGAAGATGTTCATAAGCACACTGAACCTAAAGGGAAGAATCAATGTATTTAGCATATTACATTAATTGTCACTACGCTGAGGCAAAAAATAATCAGCCTGGATTTTTCTAGGAGTCTAGAAAACAATGCTAACTAAACTTTATTTATTTAAATACCTGATCTACTTATGTTTCGAGTAACTTCTGTTTTACTAAATGTATCAAGGCTTCTTATTTTACTATATACACTGATACTAACATTCATTACAGACAGAAACTGTTTTCAGAGGACAGCACAGCATCATTTAAAATACAGAAACATGGCTTCATTATAAATCTCTATGATTTCCTTCAAATTTGTCCGCATCAGTCTTTAAGTGAATTCCTAACTGTTCGTTTCTACAGTTAGATTTTATTACACGCTGGTTTTGGAGAAAAATTATAGTGAATCATAACTTCAAATTTACAATAGGAAAACTGGTAATCCATTTACATTCCTGATGCAAAAAAATTTTTTTTAAAAAAAATTTTGTTGGTTTTAAGTTGCATGTTGACAAATCTGCATTGAGGAGTGCAAAAAGTCCATGTGAGCTATGTCATCAGGCAACGATAAAGCTTTGAGCCTTCAAAATCCTAAATACTACAAGACTGAGAATATATACCTCAACATGTATTCTTTCCTGTTTTACTGAATTTACAACTGGAAATAATTTATTATTTTGTTCACTATTCCGCATTCTTGAGTACTCATTTACTGCTCTGAAAATTTACAATTTCCATCAGAATGTTCTGTCTCAGATAATACTGTTTAATTAAAACCGGCTTATTAAAATTGCCATGACAAATTATGTATTTGAATGTTTCTCTCCTGTCCTGAGCTGAACCACTGAATTAATGTCAGCAGTTCGTGAAGCAGGAGGGAATGTAACTGCACATCATAATGCTACCTTATTATTCTGGAGATACACGTTCACACTACAACTCTTTACAGGGACAGATATATTTGGAATACCTGGAACAACTAGGATACGAACAGTTCATGTTCTGGTAAAATTAAAACTTCATGATTAATCCAATGCAGAGTCCATAAATGTTAATGGTATAAAACCAGTGTATTGCATTCATTGTGTATTCTTCTATCTTGAAGAATATAAAAGTTAGTTGAACTTCCATTAACTTCCATTAACCTCCACTGTCAGTCAGCTCAATCCATAACACGTTACTGCAGACACTGTGGGAAAATCAATAAACATGCTGAAAAAAATGACTGTCCCAAATGCTTGAAAATAAAATTGTCGCAGCCCAAAATGATATAGTTGGGGGAGAACTAATTAAGCAGAAAGAATAATCACACAACAGCTGATTTTTTTGTGCGCGCGCGCTTTTATGGAATATTAGGTAAGACATACAAGAGTGGGATTAAATAAACATTTGTGACACCGCTCATCAAAAATGTTGCAATTTCCCAATATCAATGTGTGGATCACCAGATCTGCTCGCAAATTAACCTTATTCATAGGTGGCACTTGACATTCTCAGCAGCAGGAAATTACTAACAGGAGGAAATTAACTGTACAGTAGAGCAGGCAAGAAATAGAAGACGCTACTTCCATGCACATGCACACGAGGACTTTAATAAAAAACCCCCCACAATTTAATTTGTATTTGGCCATCTAAATGTCTGAATTATGTGTTCAGCAGCAGCCAAGCTAAGCTTAAATGAGTGACTGAGCACTGGAACAGGATGTCCAAAGAGATTATGGAATTCTGGAGACACTCAGGAGGCATATGGACATGGTTCTGCAAACCTGCCCTACCAGAGAAGGGGATTGGACAAGAAGTTCCTTCAAAGCCCAACCATTCTGTGATTCTGGGGAATCTAAGTGAATAAGGCTTTGGTTTCTCTGTTTATACATAATTTCAACTTCAACATAAAATACCTCAAATAATGTCTCTCTAAGCTGGATGTATGATGCAAATTCATTCATTAAAAAAATCCCAAATTTACAAGTTTTACACATTATACCTAACCTAAATATAGCTTTTCCCACTCCAAACATGCCAGAATCAAATCAGATTGAGAACTGAAGAGAAACATGAAACACTAAGAACAAAACAATTGTCAGAATCTTCGCTAGCAACTATAAACACTCAGTTTTAAAATTACCTTGCCGAATAGTTCATTAATTCAACAAATCAAATGATTTCATTACTTAAACTTGTTTTTCGATGAAATGTATTGCTCTTATCATCATCAGAATTTTACAAGATACTGACAAGACAGCTAAAGCAAGCGTAAGGGACAAATAACTGAGTTTATCTGCTCTGGGTTTGATTTAGCTTGCTATCCACACTTAAGCCAACTCACTGTCTACCTTTCCAAAAATGAGAACCAACCCCATGCTTCACACTTATCCATGAAAATAATGTAATCTATTGACATGATCAACTACAATTAAAACTAAGACTGCTTGCCATGCACTGTTCACAGAGTAAAACGCTTCCCACAGGTACACTTACCTACAACTAAAACTAGAGAAATACACTTCAATAAGAAAGCAAATACTTCTGTAATGATTTCCATATACTACTAGTATGCGTAAAAACTTACTGAAAATATTTCAACCATACAAACAGCATTCTGTCATTTCAAAACTATAGCACACCACTTCAGAGCAAGAATTTGGATCAAGGAACTGCCAAACTAAGCAAAAAATATGGTTTCTATAGCTAGAAGATAGATTTTGATTTTCAACAGTAACATCATCTTTAATGATGTTCCAGTGCTCCTAGTTTCTAATCTCCAAGCTCATTCATTATAGAGCATTCTTTGAATTACACTGAAGGAACACAAACAGAACTTATTAGCTGAAGACAGATATTCAGCTTTAATAACAGTAAGTCATTTACACTGATAGCTTTATTTTCACCTGCTATCAGTATGTAAACAGATGCTAACAATTTTATCATTCACACTACATACATAATGTATCTCTGTAACTACACAGAAGACAAGACTTCTGGAGCATACGGAGATAATTATGAAACACAATTATATACCTAATCTTTGCCTCCTGTTGAAACCCTTTGTTTTCTTAAAATAAAAAAAAAATTAAAAGATGCAGAAATCGTCATTACAGTAAGCCTCAGCTACCCAAATTAGGACCCAAGACCCACAGAAGGAGCCCCATTTTCTCCTTTCACACAAAACAACATACTTCGGAAGAGCTTAAAGATTCACTAATAAAACAGTCATAAAAAGCTCAGTGTGAGAATTCCTTTCTCATTACACAGCAAATTACCTCATCAAGCAGAATTTGACAGAATATCCACAAAATACCTCACACAAGAACAGTTGCTTCTCAGCCATCATACAGCAAAGAGGTCTGTCCCTCTCTCTAGTCTTCATTACATTAGCACCTAAATATATCATTAACTATCAGGATAATTTAATACAACTGCATTCATCATGTACAGACAGTATTTTAGTGTTTGCATTCAAGAAAATAAAGCACACAAAGAACATAACCGTCTGATAACAGCAGTAGCTGTGACCTGCTCCTTCTCCCCTATTTGCCAAATCACGTTTAAGTTCATGCTAATTAAGATGGGGTTTTCTACCTACTCCCTGAACAGTCATAAAACTTCCATCATGATAAAATCTAGAAGTCTGCCAATATTTACTTCTAGCTCTAAGCAATCATATCAATTCCTAATTTTCATGCATTCAAATTTCTCAATAATGAAAAGACCATTTCCATTGATTCTACATACACCACTTTACTATGCACAGGAGAAAGCTTCTGTCAACATAATTTCAATACTGCCTTTTTATTTATACTTCTGTTAATCAGGATGCAAAGATCAGTGCTCATTTCCCCAAAAATCCCCTAGGAACTCTCCAGGCAAAAACTGATAAACAAGGGCCTATTTTATAAAATATTCAGTCCAAGGAACAAAGCTCCACAGGCTGTTTTTTAAATTGGTTTATATTGGAAACGTCTGCTCAAAGACTTACAATGCCGATTTAGAATTTTCCTGTGGTAGCATGAAGAAGAAAACTTTAAAAATAAATAAGAGCACTCGGGTCTTCAAACAGAACACATAAAAGGCAGCACTTACAAGGCCACAGGCTAGAGAGAAGGGAAGACCTTGACTATCTTAAAGTTAGAAAAACTCCAGAATTAGAGCTAAGTATGAGCATAAATTAACCTAAAAGCTTATTTTTTCTCCTTCAGAGACAAAGACCACTGATGACTTCAGAAGTCAAGGATTTTTATCTCTAACAGGAAAACAATCCCCCACATCCTTACCACTTATTTCTAAAGGAAGACAGAAAGATCAAAACAATTGCTAAAAAGTCTAGTACTCCTGAAAGCAAAGCAAAGCTTTCATCTCGACAAAAAATAAAGCTTTATTTCCACTGATGAAGTCACCAGAATTTTGAGACTTCTTTTGCAAAAAAACATGCTGAGAGGAATTGAATTTACTGACGTCCCTGATGGATGAAAGACATCCTTTTAAGAGAATGGCAAAATGCCACAGATGAATGAAAGAGGTGGACTATTTAGCTTCATTTGTTACAAAAGGGAAGTTGAGAGAACGCTGATAAAATAAGGAGAAAAGATTATACCAGGTAAAAAAAATGAAACAGACACACAGAGGTACAGACATAACTTCACACTCTGTCTACAGTTAGGCAATTCATGATCTTCCCTCACAGTTCTTAAGCCTTTTTAGACCTACAGCACGTAGTTCAATGTTAGTGGTATGACGAGAGGATGACTGAGGGGAGTGCTCAAACAGGGATATAAGATGAGGATGGGACAGAAGGAATGCAGAACCAGTCATTTAATATCACAGAAAAATGTAAACAATTGTCCAGTTAATTATTGCAGCTTGGAAATGCTTTACAGGTTATTCTCCTATATTTGTACAAAACTCACAGATCTTTGCTCAGATCCTTCAAAATCATGATCACATTTCTGCCTGGAATCCCATATTAATAAGTCTGACAAGCAATCACTCCCTATATACTTCAAACAGGTGTTTTTCCAGCACCTTTTAGTACAGAAATCATCTCGTTCTTGTCTCAATTCTCATTTGTTATTTTTGTGAAAATAATTTAAATAATATGAATAGCGTTTGTAGTCTTTTCAAACTCAAATCTGTCTCCTTTTTTGTGGTGGCAAACAATTAATTATAATCACTATTCATGCATTAATTAGAAAGCAACACTGAAGACATAATAGTCAAGAATATATCAAAAGAAATGTTGCAACAGTAATGGATTTATAGCATACCTTCCCTGGAGAACAATTACATTAAAATCTGTTTAGATGAATAAAAACAACTAAAACACAGCTAGTACAAACAAAATGATTCTGCAAAATTTGGTTTCCATATTATATTAAAATTAATGTGACTGTTTCAAACAAATCATTGACAGTGTTCTAACAATAAAAATAAATCAGTCGTTGATACCTATTTCAGCAAACCCACGGTACAGTAGCCACTACTAGAAATATTATATTAGCTTTGGAACACAGTGAGATGCCTTGAACAATCAGTACAGGTTTGTGTGCCCTAAATCTTTCAGAGGAACTTTCTCTTTGATCATGCAGTTTTTCCTTACTTCACCTGGATTTAATTAAGAGAGGTATGTTTGAGCTGTCAGTCGTACCCCGTTTTAACAAGCTTCAATCAGTACATCTGATGGGTACTTCATCTAGATAAAGCTTTTTGGTAAAGTGTGGGGAAGAAAAAGAGAAGGTCTTCTTATATTTCTAAGTTTCCTTTAATGCAGCAATGTCAGAAGTCCTCATTTTCTTGTTTTTTAGAAATCTCAAAAAGTTTAGATCATATATTTCAAGAAATGTTCAAAATCACGGAGGCAAAGGAATGAATATGTCACCTGATTAAAAAAACCCCACAGAATAAGTTTATTTAAATTGAGATTTCTTTAGTGCAAAACAAATGTTGTAATGAAGTGTTCAGAAACTCAAGCACAGACGAAAATGAGAGCGAAAGGCTACACGCTTAAAGTGGGAGCCTATTTTGCATACAAATAGTATTCTGAATACCAGTTGCATACTCAAAACCACACATCATACACAACTGCATAAAATGGAGAATGTCTTTTCCTTTCTCTTCTTTCTCCAGACACAGTTACATTTTTTTGGTATTGATAAGTTATTTTCCTAGCAGTTATTTGCTAGGAACTAACCATGATATCCACACAAATGGCCTTGTCCCAAAGATTGGGAATAAAACAAGGAAAAGTTAGTAAAGTGAAGTAATTGCGCATATTTCTATCTTGGCCAATAAAAACTGTAGGATATTTCTTAAACAAATGTTCTGTTCAGACAGAAAAGCAAAGAGCACAATCGCAGGCCACTTGGGATCTGAAATGAAAGTTTCTGATACTCAGACCACACATATAGAAAAAAACTAGTGCGCTTCCTTGATAACTCAACTCCCCTTCCGAAAAGTTTTTTTTATTATCTTTTTCTTTTGGAAGAGTCAAGAGGGGCAGAGGGCAAAAATCTCTTCTATCAACACCTGATTTTTATAAAGCAATGTCTTATGACAGTTTGATTTTGATATCTAGTGCTGCAGCTCCGAATACTTATAGTGTCTCTCTTTAATTTCAAATATTTTAAAATAAGGACACAGCAATTAGAAAGTGGATCTCTAAGAGATTAACATTGTAGCAGTGTAAAATCCTTTACAAAAGATGTCTTTCAGCGATCCAGGCAGTTTGGTTTAATATAGATCTAAGGATGAAAGCATAGATTACATTAGCTAATCACAATCAAGAAGCCTTCAGATTTCCATGTATATAAGTAGATTTTTGCTCACAGAATTTGATTATTTAGAATTTCCTAAACAATCAGGCTTTTCCTCACATTTAATTTTTCCATGCATCAATGTAAACTACCGTCAAAAATATTTCCTCTTACTAGTTTGTCAATATATGCTCTAAAAATTAATTTCATCAACTTTCTTATACTTTTCTCCTCTCTCATATAAAATCTTTTTCAGTACTAGCTTTGAAGAAGGATTCTAAATGTAGTCTTCAAAGTGCAGAAGAGAATGGAGCTCCCTCATGTGGTACATAAAAATAATCTCTGGGATTAAAGTAAAAAAATCCAGCACAAATTTACAGTCAACTTTGTCAAAAGATTCATAACTTCTATCCACTGCATGTCACAGCAAACACAATATGATAATGTGTTGCGGGTCTAGAATATTTGAACACAACAGAAAAAGTATATTGAACCTTTTATTAATTCTACTGACCTTCATGACAAATACCCAGTCACGCAAACTGTGACACCAGTCATGCAAATATTTCAGAGTAATTTTAGTGGGGGATTAATTCTTTTTTTCAGGGTGAAAAATGAGGTAAGTGAAGGGATTAGTAAATGCTACAAGGCCACACTGACATTTGTCAGTGGAAATGAAATTGAATAGCAACAGTCATATCATAACCATCACTGAACAACAGGATCTCCTAAACAGGGATTGGTTCTGCGTGAGTGCTGCTCTGTTGCTCAGGACTAAGATCTTTAGAATGTGTTTCTGATGTTGCGCTTTCCAATTGCAAGAGGTCCTATCCATATTTCTGACCTGCCCATTATCTAATTTTATACAGGTACCCATTAAAAAAGCTGCACAGCAGATCATTTTACATGCTGGGGAAGCACTCTGAGTATATCTGAGCTCAACAACATCAAGTAGCAGTCTTTTTTCCTTTTTTTCCTCTCCATAGCTTAGTAACGTCAATTGAATATATGAAACCGAACATAGCACAAATTGCTAGTAATCTAATTTTGAACTTGGCAGGGTCAGTTCTTCAATAGGATTCAAACTGCTGAGATTCTATGGGCTCAAACAATTAGCAATGCAAAAAATGGAGAAAGAAAACACTGTTTATTCATTGATGCCCTGAATTTTCTAAAAAAGCCACTAGTTCGGAAAAGAAAAGCAGATTATATGTATGTCCTAATTCTTCCTATCTTCTATCACAGTGCTTTCAGAAGCAGGATTTTCTGCCTATGCTGATGAAACACATCAGACCTTCAGATGTACTTCTAAGAATTACAAGCACGATCAGTTTAATCAAGTGTGTCTTGGTTGCTTTAGCATATCCATTTAAATATGATGCAAGTGTTCAGAGATAAAAGGATTTTAAATGTAACCTCTCATAAAATGATGCACTGCTGATTTCCTTTTCAAAAGTGTATTTTAGTGATTCTTTTCTTGCAGTTAGTTTGGGCAACACAAAATAATGTAAATTTGGGGCATACATGTTTGGTGGCTGTCAAACTCACTGAAATCTCAAATGTGATACTCAAATCACAAATTTCTTAGAAGCATGTGAACTTAAAACTGGGCATCCTGGATGCAAAACGTAATGTACACTAACCACATTTTTTTTCAAATGTAATTCCATTCACGTTCCTACTTCAGCAGTTGTCCTCAGCCCTTATGGTCTGGTAAGAATCAAGTCAAATAGGCAAGCAGCATAGGAAAGCCAACACAAAAAATTATTTTACATTTCATCCAATGTAATATTTTTGGCTGTACTTTTCTTGGATAAAAAGCGAAAGAGAACCATCAACTCCATAATTTCAACAGCAAATAAATCTTTACTTTTCTGTGCTGTACCTTGAGTAGGAAGTGTAAAGCCATTTTCTTCTTCTTCCACTTACTATTCTAATGTAGGAAAAAAGGGGTTTTCTTTGTATGTTGCCAACAGAAAAGTCAAGTAACTAGAAGTTTATCTCATATTTAAATGTAAACAACTAAAAAAATAAAATATTCTTAAATAATCAATACCACATAGAACATTTGTTAAGTGCTGTAATACCAGCACTAAAAATGCTCATAATTTGTTGATATTAACCAAGACCCTAAAGTTTCAACAACTGTTTTATGAGTGATAACAAAATAGACCATAGAGCGATCTCTGCTGGTTATCTTAAGAATAAAGTAAATCTAAGTTCAAGAGAATAAAGATTGAAGTAGTCCACTTTTCCCCCTGTCAGGAAAAAAAAATTGATTTTGAAGTTCCATTGTTCCTAGCCCTCCCTCTTTTACAACCATATCAATAATAATATTTTAATGCTATTTGTTCTGGTTTTTCCACGTTAGTAAGAAAGACTAACAATGGTTGAAAACATGAAAAAAATTGATTAACTGAGCATTTAATCAAGTTTTCACTTCTTTTAAGGTGAGATTTGGGAGCGAACAACTGACATCTTGATATCTCAAACTGGAATAAGTCACTCCTGTTTAATTTCCTTCCACAGTCTGCACTCATAAGCCTTCTTAATAAGACTCCTTAATAAGACTCTTGCCTGGTGTTAGCATATCTTAAGACATGTGCTTTCTGCTTACTGCTCCTTGGAGTTTGTTTTTAACTGTAAGCAGAAAGCTTCACTTAAAACACATGCTCCATATGAAGAAAAACAAAACACTGATTTATGTAACCATCAGCATAAGAACTAACGTCCTACATCCAGGAGCGAAGTCCTTCTGTAAGAAATGTAATTTCATACTACATAACTTGAAAGCCACAGCAACTGCCTTTTCACTGCATTTTTTGGACAACATGATCTCTGACTTGGGGGAGGGCAGGAGGAGTAGAGAGGGGATACAAACAAGGTTCTTTGAGAAGTCAAAAAAAAATTAAAGACATTTATCGATGTGCAAAATTCAGTAAGGTAGACCTCCTTTATCTAGACATTATTTAGGAAAAATATTTTATATGGATAAATAGCTACTCTCTTTCAAAAATATGTTTTTCAGTCAAGAATTGCACTTTCCAATGAAAGTGTTTTCAAATGTCATTTTTTTAGATAGCAACAACAAAAACTTCATATCGATATTGCAAGAAAAGGCACATGTATAAAACTGTCTTAAGGATTATACATGACCTAGAATTGAATGGTTCTCTTTTCCAGTTCCCAAAGTACTAAAAAATGCCTCTACATTTAAAAACACAAATACATTCAAGCAATAGACTGTTACTCCAAATGTAGGAATATATATAAAAGTTCCAAGAAATTCTCCCCCTTTGGGCTTTTCAGAAGCCCCCGGTTATGAGAAGGTTCAGAATATTAATGTAGATGCTCATGCAGAAATGAAAAAGAAGGCACCAGTGCATTTCAAATTCTCAGAAAAACAAAACCATGGTTTCCTAAAAATGACATCTCAAAACACTCTCAGTGAATTATTTTTCCACAACAAGCTAGGAGGAAATCCCAAGTGTTAACAGATGACAAGAGTGTTAATGCCATTAACATGCTTTCAGTACTCTGTGTCAATGTGTAAATGATGTCCTGCTGCTCTGTCACTCTGAGAGATGAAAAAAGGTTCATAGCCACTTCCAGAAGCGGAGATTCTGATTCAGAGTATATTTGTTTCTTCCCTAGTGGCCTGCTATGAGAGATTCTGCAGTACACTGGCTCATACAAGAGAATTATCAGTTGATGTTTAAGTGCACATTAAATATTATCTAACATTCTCGGTACATAAAAGTCACACACACACTTAAAAGCAGGCTTCTCCCCAGATCATTTCACTTCCACTGAACTACATCAAGGAACTAATAAATCTCTAACAACAACAAACCTAACAACCAGTGATTGAACAGCATGCCCTCCTACCACGCTAGACTCTACCACTTCTCCCTTCTCAGAATGAAGCTCCTGCCCATTTTCTAGAGGACTAAACTTTGTCCCTGGGGCACATGCACATGTTGGGAAGGGGGTAAATGTGGTATTTCTTAGTTATGTATCTATAGTTCTAAGTCAAGATTAATTGGTAAGTTAACTCTGTACAACTTTTCATTACTCCCCCTGAAATAGCTTTTGATTCTGTTGTCTTTAATCTTTCTTAATAACATTTAAAGTTAAACCCCATTAATCTGGATATCTTCATCAATCCCCAACTAGACACTCATATTTTAACATCACTAAAAAGAAAAGAGTATATACTCTCCTACGGCAAGTGTAAAATTCAGAGTTTTCTATTTAGAAAAAACTTCAATTAGAGGCACAAACCCTGAAATAAAACAAGGAGAGTCAGATTTGTCATAGTCATGATTACTTCTCTAAACTATTGAATCAGATTCCCCAATAGTGCATGCAGCCAAGCTAATTATGAAAGAAACTCTTCATGTTTACAGCTGAATTATCTAGAATTTGATATTCAAGCGAAGTACAATTCTAGCCATACATCAGATCATGAAAAAGATGTCTGAAAAGTCTAACATAAATTATTTAACATAGCATGAAATCACAGAAAGAATATTTTAATCCATCTCTCATTTTCCTTAACCACACTATATTATACTTGGCTATAGCTGCAATCCTCATTTTGAAATCAGCTACCTGACCAACCAAACAGTCAGCTTCACGATCCCAAAGGCTTCAGGGAGTGTTATGAGAATTCCCCAGAGAGTGTTAGGAGAATTCCTTAAAACTGCACGATAGCAACTATGAAAATAAGTTCAGAATTTATTTTATTTTAGTTTATTTGTATAAAGCTGTCAAGAAGTTCACAGCATTCATTACAAACAACAGACACGCACCTACAAGATGCAGAACTGTGCTCCAGCAAGTAGCAGTTACAGAAGTTTGAGCTCCGTTTACTAACGGAGTGCAAAGTTCCATTACAGTGATTCTGGTAACTGAGCCGGATTTTGGATGCAGAAAAAGAGATAAATAACATTTTTTACACTCTTCACGCTTATGAAGCTACCGCATTATTGTAATACTGTATTTAGTTGAAATCAGTACTTCAAATGTATGTTAAAAACACAGCAGTAAAGACTGGGGTGAAAAAAAAGAGGTCTAAACTAGAGAAGCCAATCTACTTTGCTATTGCATATAAATTTAAGTAACCCGATCACAGTATAAACAGTCTCTCATAGAAGAAAAGGTGCCTACAAACAATCAAAACCCAAAAATCTTCTAAGGTTTTCATGCTGTCACAACGCTTAGAGTCTGAAACCACAGGAAGTCAAACCAGCACTATCTCGTCTATCTAAGATTGTATGAAGAATTTTTCTCTTTTACAGATGCAGGGGAACTTACATTGGTTGAATTTATGAAGTCAAGACTTCATTCCATAAAATACCCACACGCTTTTAGTTAAAAAGAAGGTATGCAGCATGATAGTGGCATTATTTGCTGCGACTATTCTATTCTGCTCAAATCAAATGACATGATCGCATTATGTCTTAATTACCAATGTCTTACAAAAGATGGCAATAAGCCTGCAGCTACAACATCTGAGTTTTTTACTTTATTCATTGAATTTTATGATCAAAAATGGAAAAAAAAACCAGAACACCTTTAAGCTGGAAGTCCCACTGACAATTACAAAACCATTTCACCTGAATAACTGCACAGCTCTAAAGGAAGTGATGTAAATCCAAAGTGCTACACTCATAAAATTATTTCATTTAGTTGCCTATAATCTTAAATATCATCTATTCTAATAATATTAACCCTTTTTCTCATCTGTAAATAATAAAACCATCTATTAAAATAACAGCTCAATATGTATTAAGTTAGCAGATTACAGTCAAAGCTACATGATTTAAACGGAGTTTTTTAATCAATGAGGTATATTGACCTAAACACATTACTGCTGCAACATATTGCATTTTTTCAAACTGGTTGTAGAATAGCTTTATACTACTCTTCCTGTCTTTCTATTTAATTCCTAAAGTAGTTCTAAGCCCTTTTTAAGCATTTAAGATTTACACCAAGTAGCAACTACAGTTGGGTTTGTTTTTTTTCCTAAAGTCTTGAATTGTCAGATGATCATTCTTTAAGAAATTCAGGTGATAAACCGCACAGCAGAAAAAGCTAAACATTACCTACCTGGCTCTTTTTTCACCAAATCACTTGAGTGATGCAATTAATTTCTGTAAGTACAGTAAATATGTAGGTAGCAAAACAACAAATGGCAAAGCATTTACTCGACAACTGAAGTATAATGTATACAGCCTGCAAAACGGACCTGTCAAGCTTAACAAGAAAATATGGTTGCAAAAGGTGTGTTTCAGTATGTTGGTTTCCCTTCTGAACAGAGAAGGGTCTACTTGACAGCATTCAGCCTATGCATGTGATAATAAGGTGAAGGACAATTACAAGCCAATATTATAAGATTTTCTGATCTGAATATATTTCAGGGAAATAATAAGCTGCTGGTTTTTTTAAATAGCAGAACTGATAAATGTGATTACTAGTAAATCTCTTAACCTGGCAAATAAGACAAGGTGGAAGAGACTATGTAAGTAACAAGAAACAATTTTCACTTAGTCATGATTTGTCTCTCTTAAGCTGCTTTTCTGCAGTCTTGTCAGAAACTTAAAATAAATCCACACAGCGAAGATACTTAGTATCTTCTAGTGAATTTCTGTCACTGAACCCATTCATATGGCTAATCCCTCTAAAACTTCCAAATACACAGTAGTCAGGAGAACCTCTTCATTACATCCACCTACTAAATGCGATGAGCAGATACTAATGGCTCTAGACATCAATCTTCCCTTCCCTCCCTCTGTTAGAAGATCTCACAAAACCATGACTTCTGTCTAGTTGCAGTAAGACAGACTCAATGTCACGTGAATTATCTACAAATACAATAAAATCTTTGGACTTGGCCATATACAATACTCCAAATACTTCCATGTACGCAGAAATGTGCTTTGTGCAAAATAAAAACCTGAACATTTCCTAAGAGAGAAAGAACTTACGATTACTTGTTTCTCAGTTTTGTGAGCTTCTTCCATCTACAGTTATCTTCACTTGTTACTTTATACTTCTGATCAAAAATAAAATCTGGATATATGACAATTTTGGAGGAAAAACAGGAGAGAGAGATACAATTTGTTATTGTTCCAGAGATTTTACTTACTACTGTTTAAAGAATCCACAGCCCCTACTCCTTACAGAAATAAAGGGACAAATCACTCTTGAATATAAAACATGTAAATAATTTCTGTTTCTCTGCGCTAAAACAAAAGCACAAAACAGCAATCTTAAAACTTATTATAAAGTGTTGTAAATACTTAACCAGACGATCAGAACATTCAAATCACCAATGAAGACATTAAAAAAGGATATGCTCATCTTTTCTACGAATTTATCATGTTCATCTTGTGTTTTAGGGAAATTCTTAATGTCATTTTCCAGGCGCTGGATCTGATTGTTCATTGAATCAAGGTTGCTCTTCAGAGTCTGGGCTGAAACTAAGAAAAAAAAATGACAATAACTACAAAGCTTCCAGATTCCAGAAAGGGTATCAGAAGAGGAAAAAACAATGACAGTATATATACTCTTAGGCAGAATTATTCCATTAAGTAGACTCATAATTTTCTGAATTACTGCCCATAAAAATTCTACTCTTCATAAAAATTAAGTGCAAATATCTAATGTAATATACCAAATCATCATATTTAATGTCAAAATGTCGCCACTTAATTCTACTATTAGTTCAAATTATTCAATTTCTATTTAAATTTATTGGTAAAAAATCTAATATTTCATTCTTTCAAATCTAATTCAAAGATTAAAAAGTAACTAAGGTTCAAAGAGATTTTACCTTATTAATACAAGTACTTGGTTAAATGAATGATCTTATTAACGCATGTACTTGGTTACAGAAATGATTTAAGGAATAGAGAAAAGTTCAAATGTTTTCCTTTCATTGAAATTAAACTGATTTCTAGAAACCAACATCTGTGAAACCCTCTGTTAACATCAAAGGCAGGTCTGAATAATAAGAGCTACTGAAAATTAAAAATAAGTGCAGGATGTGCAGTACAGCACTAAAAAAAAAGAGAAAGTACTCTAAAAAAACACTGCTCACTGTCAAATGTTACTCTAATGTAACACAACATTTCTGTTAAACAACGATCAATTGATACATTACAAGATTAATCTCTATAGGAAAACATCAGATTAAAATTTTGAAGGTGAAGCAATAACGTACCATAAAAGAAATTGAGGAGACCAAAAGTGACAGTCTCCACAGAGAAGCCCTTGGTCAAATCACAATATAAAACTAACAGAATACCATAATCCTAAGCTTTATAACGTAATTCAACGCCTACCTATCATTCTCAATTTTATCACAAACAGCCATTTGACAAGCACTTACTCTTGATTTAAAGATGTAATTTAGAACCAAACCCTATCTTCTGGTTTTTGTCTCCTCTTCCATCGTTTACAAATGTGCTTTCAAGAACAAGCAGACAGTCTCAACACCACTTTTCACCCAAGTGCACTGAAACACTTGCAACATTTTACGTCGTTCCTCCAAATCGAGTATGGATTATCTCAAGTATACTCTGTTTCAGAGGCTATTTGTACTCAACAAACTACTTAACCTTTAGTGACAGTGCATATAATCCTGGTCAATTCTCAAAAAGATCGTGCCACAAACAACTTTATGTGTGGAACTGGAGGCGAGAACATCCAGCACATCATCGACCCTGCAGGAAGTGGCCAACTCAATGGTCTGTATTGACTGCAGGCAGCTGCCCAACAAAGCTAACACTGTGGATTTGCTCATCCTACGATTCTCTGTGTTGTTAAGATATCTACGTGACTTTTGCTTTTTTCAAGGGGTTTCCATTTGTTATTGTTTTTATATCATAAGCCATTTGTCCAAAAGTTGTATAGGGGTTTTTTAAAAGACCTATTTATTCTCCTGTTTATTTGTAATTTTAAAAATTATGCTGTGACTAAGTGAAATTGAACAGCAGAAGGAATTTGATTCAAGACAGCTTGAAAAACAGTAGGTTAGAATAAAAATCCCGTAAATAATGAAGCTGTTTCCAGAAGAAAATCAATTCTATATTCTCTGTAAGTAATGATACATATCAGCCATAACAGCAATGATTTAACTTTTCACAAGCATGTTCAATGATGCACTAATAACGTTGTCTTTATCACAGACATAACCTTGATTCAATCTTCAAATTTTTTTTCTATTTTACACTGGAATTATTAATCATGTAATCTTAAAACTGGAATGAAAGAGTGTTTTAAGCTTAACTAAACTGGATGTGGGAGAAACATAAATCTATACTGACCACAGAAAAGGAGCATTTTTGCTTGAACTAAATAACTTGAATTAATATACTATTTCTATAAGCTGTTATGTATTTGGATAAGGAGACAAATAGCACTGACGTGAAATGCTACAGCTGAAAAATAAATTAGGAGGATGCAAAAGATAATTTTCTTGATAAAAAGAATAGCAGCTGCTAAGAAAATGGGCAACAAAATAGATAAAGCTAACTGTTTTCAACAATTTGAAAATATTTAAATGCATGACCACTTAGCAGGAGCAGTAGTTTAGCAATGACAAATAAGAACTCAGAGCTTCTGTGATTAAAATGGAAGAGAAGCATTTTCAGTAACTCTGTTTTATGAAACTAGGCTCAGAAAGCAGTTTACACTAGGTGCATACTGACTTTAAGGAATGTCCAAATTCACAGCACATTATCAAAAAAATGGTAGAACATTCATAGAATCATAGAATCACCAGGTTGGAAAAACCTCTTGGATCATCAAGTCCAACCATTTGTATCTGCCACTAAACCACATCCCTGAGCACCTCATCTACCCGTCTTTTAAAGACCTTCAGGGAAGGTGACTCAACCACCTCCCTGGGCAGCCTCTGTCAGTGCCTGATGACCCTTTCTGTGATATTTTTTTCCTGATGTCCAGCCTGAACCCCCATGGCAGAGCTTGAGGATATTCCCCCTTGAATATAAGGGCCATTCTCCCTTCATATAAGGATGAAATAATATGTCTGTGAGAATATGTGCAGGTGGCGGAGGCAGAAGACTGGAGGAACCACGATGTTCGCCCTAAGTGTCCTCTTGCTGCCAGCACTGCACTGAGCAGCAGGTTGTGTGGGCTGCTGGGCACTTAGTACATTCTTACACCTTATGTCACAAAAAAACCCACATAAACCCAAAAACCTATGTAGAGACCCATCTTCAAGGCCAAAAGGATGGAAAAAGTCAGCAAGGTTTCTCAATCTGTACCAAGTCCTCCCTTAGCAAGTTTGCAGATGACACCAAGCTGGGTGGAAGTGTGGATCTGCTGGAGGGTCAGGAGGCTCCAAAGGGATCTGAACAGGCTGGACTGCTGGGCTGAGACCAACGGCAGGAGGTTTAACAGGGCCAAATGCCGGGTCCTGCACTTGGGGCACAACAACCCTAAGCAGAGGTACAGACTAGGAGAAACCTGGCTGGAAAGCTGCCAGGAGGAGAAGGACCTGGGGGTGTTGATTGACAACCGACTGAACATGAGCCAGCAGTGGCCCAGGTGGCCAAAAAGGCCAATGGCATCTTGGCTTGTATCAGGAACGGCGTGACCAGCAGGTCCAGGGAGGTTATTCTCCCTCTGTACTCGGCACTGGTGAGACCGCACCTCGAGTACTGTGTTCAGTTCTGGGCCCCTCACCACAAGAAGGATGTGGAGGCTCTGGAGCGAGTCCAGAGAAGAGCAACAGAGCTGGTGAAGGGGCTGGAGAACAGGCCTTATGAGGAGCGACTGGGAGAGCTGGGGTTGTTCAGCCTGGAGAAGAGGAGACTGAGGGGAGACCTTATTACTCTCTACAACTACCTGAAGGGAGGTTGTAGAGAGGAGGGAGCTGGGCTCTTCTCCCAAGTGACAGGGGACAGGACGAGAGGGAATGGCCTTAAGCTCCGCCAGGGGAGATTTAGGCTTGAGATTAGGAAAAAGTTCTTCATGGAGAGGGTGGTTAGGCACTGGAACGGTCTGCCCAGGGAGGCGGTTGAGTCACCGTCCCTGGAGGTGTTTAAGGTCAGGGTAGACGAGGTGCTTAGGAGCATGATTTAGGGATTGGTGGGAATGGTTGGACTCGACGATCCAGTGGGTCTCTTCCAACCTGGTTATTCTGTGATTCTGTGAAACCGTATGAGACAGACCCCTTATTTAGGAATAAGAAAAGAATGACTTGTGGGGAGCTGCTGCAAGATGGGAAGAAATACACCATCTTTATCTTCTCTACCTCAAATCCCTGTAATAAAATGATTTATGAGGCAGAGGAAAAATCCAGTGCCAGACATCAAACATGTATGTTTCAACTAACTAATGCATTACCACGCAAAATAACTATTAACTTACAGGACTAATAGAAACAAGGTGAAGATGAAGTTAGGCATATTAATATACTGTCAGATTATTTTTCATGTCCATAGATGACTAATATAAGCACCCAGACTTCTCAATATTCCCTCTGCACAAATATCCAATGGAGCCTAATTAGTCATGCATCATAAAATTTATGACTTATTGAAAGATTTTTTGTATTCTTGTTTATGTATAATAGAAAACCACAGTTATGGAAGAGAAGTTACAATGTCATTTTGATATGAAAGTAGACAATTTTTTCTTCACCTTATTATTTTCCCTATATTAATTTCTCCCCTGTCAAAATAAAAAAAATAAAATCCCATCCACTTATTTTGGAGAAAGTAGGTGCACAGACTGTGCTTTGTCTGGTAGACCACTTTAGTCCTAGAAAAATGCTTCAAGCAGTTAATCTGATGTTCATGTCAAATGCCAGCTCGTCCCCACAGTCAAGCTAAGCATTTTACATTTACAGTAATAGTATGAAAGAACAGACTAATCCCTTCCAAAATAAGATTGCGTCAGACTAAGAGTCCTCCCCTATAACAAGAGGCAAAATGATACAGTTTGATTAGGTGCAGGATTTCTTGCATAATAAATTCAAAGACTCTCTAATCAGGATGCAAAGCAGGGATGGCCACGTCCACATTTAGTAAAAAGTCTAAACTGACAGTTAAAGACATAAATTACTTCAGTAAGCAAAGGTAGTCTGTATGAAGCAAATGAACTAGTGGATGTTTAACTCTAGACAGCATTTGTGCCATAATTGCATTCTAAGCGTGCTAACGATTATTTATTTCTAACTGCCTGAGGGCAGGTGGAAGTAGTCTTTCACAAAAGTCTGAAAACCAGTTTGAGGAGAAATGGGTGAGCAAGTACATAACCTGCAGGAATTACAACCATTGATTACTCAATTCATACCACTAAGCGAGTTAAATATTAGGAGAACAAATGTTCTGTTGGAGTTAGGTGAGCAGCGTTGCCTCAGCCTACTTGAGGATTGATTTTAAGAACCACAGTTGGCATGTGTGTGAGCTTGTGTGTTATCTTAGAGTATGTCTGTATATAACATATGTTTGTGCGTATATGTATAAAGGCCACGATAAATCTCTCACAGGCACACATACGTATACATCTATGGGGCTCGTGTGATACAGGTAAGCCATGATTCCCCTGTCTCGCAGGCATGTATGTCTATGTCCACACATTTATCTGTGTATATAAACATATATACACCTCCATCTGTGATATATATCACAGTATGTCTGTGTCACAAAACAATCCGTACTTGATGCTTCATGGCTGAACAGCTTCCAGACTGGAAAGCAGCACAGTTGCCTTAATGTGTTATTTCTCAGTTAACATGCCACTACTCATATAAGAAATCTTTACTAACAGGTATATCCTGCCTACGGGACACAAGCTATGATCAATCATGTTGTCACACTCTGCTAAACAGATAAACCATTGTGCTGAAAAGGTAAATGCGATATTAGAAGAATGATTCTGCAAAGTGTGGTACAGATATGGCTTTGGTCATAATTCCTCCTCAATACTAAAGAGAAAGAAAAACTGTAGATACCACACGCACTAATTAATTTCTCAGAAACTAGGTCTTAACAACGCAACAGTGCGACTGACCTAGAACAAACTTCAATAGTAAAAATAACTGCAATGAAATATTTGTCCCAGGAAGGATGCTGAACTTAATCATTAGAAGTTCTGAAGATGAGATGAGATAAACTGTCAAGACAGGTGGAGTTAGACAAATTATTAAGATTATATCCAACCATGTCTACTAACAAGTAAACGCTCTTCTTCCCAGGTAAACATCATGTGTTTTCACCTGAACTTAGGCATAAGCCAAGTACTGAGAAGTACTTTTTAAGGCGAGTCACTTCTCAATTTCCAAGCAGAATTTGAAATATGGTAAAAGAAATAAAGTTCATAAACTCAAAAGAAGTATTAAACATGCTTCATAGTGGAGGTTTAAATATCTTGGGGTCAAAAAGAAAAAACTAGACTAACCTGACCAGCTAGGGCACATTATCATCCTCCTCTTGCAAAAAAGGTTAAACTTTCTGACACAGGCTGCATACACTTAACAGCCAACACATCATGCATAACATACTTATCTCCCACTGCATCTTTTAAAGTTTAGGAAAAACATCAACCCTGCCCATAAGGCAACGTTTTGTTCCTATATTATGACCATGTACTGTAAATGAAAACATGTAATTTGAAAAAGTTCTACTGCAGATATATTTCACATGTAGATGTGCATTTGTATATATAATTTGCATCTTGAGATTTCATTCATCAGCAGGATCTCTGCATTTTACTTGCCTTATCACAACATGGATATGGAATGATGAAGGTGGCAGTGACACAGTCCTGCTTTATCATTTCTGACTTCTACAGTAAAATCATCACCTTAGTTAACCGCAGACGAAGGAGTTGTGCATTGACTATTTTCCTATCCATTTGCAAGCAGAGATGAGTCGCAATTTAAAGATAAAGAGCACCTTGTAACAAGCCCAGTCCCAAGTAGCTCTTGGCTTTAGAATTTAATGAGATTCCGTCAAAGACACTAATTGTCTTTCATTTTGAGATGATGTTTAATGAGGCAGAAGCCCTAGACTGCAATATTGTTCTCCATCGATGGAGAGAAAGGAAACTTAGCAAGCCTTATCAGAGAAAATAACACACTACACTAGACCAAAAAAGGGTCCCTATCTCGACTGTGATCAACACAACACTAATGTTCACAAATGTATACGACACAATAATATGTCTTATAACAGCAAGAAAACAAATATTTGATTCAATTTAAGAAAAGCATGACAAATTTTAAACACACATCTGGAAAACACTATGCCACACAATCTAAAAAGTTGGAAAAAACAAATTCCAGCTACACCCTACTAACAGATTTTTAGCTTCTCAGAATAACAGTCATTTAAAGTGAGGAAATTTAATTTAAATATTACAAGCACTGAAGTGCAAATGCCATTAACAAGCTTTGCTTGACAAGTGAGGCAGCGGGGAAAAAAACATTGCCTGTCAGGCCTAAAATGAGAAACATCATGAGCAGCATGTCTTCCTTCTCTCCTCTGGAGCTCAGGAAATTACAAACAGTGCTCATAATCCTGAAACATTCAAAAGAGTAACAGAACAAAAAGAAATTTCTGTGGTTAGCCTATATTTAGTATCAATGTGCACACAGAGTTATACTCTGGTTTAGGTAATGAAACTTCTTGTCTCAATTCCAGCAATTATGTGTCTATGTACATGTTTTAAGAATAAAATAATAATTCGGATGCAAATAACACAAGTTAGGAAGACAAAGAACGGACAAACAGTGCATGAGGAGCCCAAAATGCATTACAACTATCACTATCAACATAAGCCAATTGTTAAAACCCCTTTCCAAAGCACAGCACAAAATCAGCTATCTTCTAAGTGATATATATTTCAACATGAAATCCCTTACTTGGACAGTCATCTAATCCAAGTCATTACTGACTCAAAATTGCCTGCTTCTTAAGGTCACATAAACTGGCAGCAACAGACCAGTTTTCTGAAAAGGAAGAAACTCCTTGAGCCCCTAAGATTCCCCTTCTAGTTGAATCCTGACATCCGTTATACTTATTTTTGTGACCTGTATAAATCCAGCATGCACCAATTTCCTCCTGCATCTGAACTCTCTTCCCAATATCAGTCTTTTCATGTAACTCATCAGGTTTCTGTGACTGTAAGTAAACTGTAAGCAACAGTACACTGCAGAATATAATCTTGATCAATTGAATGTGAACTGACTTTTCATCCTACAATAAAAATGTCACAGAAAATAAGAAAACATCTCAATTTCGGAAACTTAACTGAAGTATTAGAGATGATCAGTGAGAAAAGGAATTGTGCCCTGTAGCATTCTCCTTGCAACAAGACTATCTCCACTAGAGCACCCCAGAAAATTCACCTTACTTTGATGTTAATTTCATTAAAATGTCTTTCAAGATCTCAAAAGCAGCGTTAATTCTGAAAGCTTACAATTACAAAATCGGTACCTATTAAATGACACCAGCACCAGATCCAGGAGTGTTCATTGAACATGCTAAATTCTGCTATGTTTATTTTAAAAGCATCTATTTTGCGCTGTCACTATTTATCCACAGTCCAAACTTACTTGGTTAGTGTATCAAAATAATAAAAGCATTCTGCAACTAACTGAAACAGCCAGGACACACCATATGCTGTGGTGCACAGGTGCAAAAACTGAAAAAAGCAAGGAATACAAAGAAAGAGAAGGAGCAAAGTTTTTGTAATATAACCTATGTGTTGTTACTAAAAAAACACTCACCAGAGAAGCTGTTGAGCAACTTCATACAATAAACTTCCCCTCGCTCTCAACTTGTAAAAGGATTGTGGTTTTATAAATAAACCGAAGTGCAAGCCATGCTACCAGAGGTGTAACAACCTTCCTAACGCTGATGAAAGTACAAATTCAAGAACAGGTAAGAAAGTAAAGAAAGAAGTAAATGCTGTTTTGCGGCTTTCACCTCTCTCTAGTGGCTCATATTAAGAAATTCTAAATGGACTACATAATTTGAGAATTTAAAGCAGTCTTCAAATCTCAATTGGTTTAACTATAGCCAGAAATACTTAAATGCTTTAATTCCTTTAATAAGCAACCACCAAGGAAAGTAATTTCAACTATTCTTTAATTCTGCTCTTGATATTTACACTTCAGGGACAGAAGTAGATCCTTAAAATGCCTGCCATACAAAATAACTTAGTTTAACGCAGAATCCAAATTGCAGCTCCAAAACCTAGCTTTAGAATTCAGAACTATCATGACTTCGCATGTCACTCATTACACATTAGAAGATAGCAACTAAATAAAACCTCAAAATCTTCAAAGCCTCTTAAAATTAAGCAAGCAATTTTGCATAGTGTAAACCAATCCGGAATCCTATGGAGTCTCCAGAACCATCTCTTTCAGAAATTGCACCTTGGAACCACAAGATAAACCCTCTCTGTGAAGTTTCTCCTTCCCTGTCTTCTTCCCCGATGTGTGTCAGTGAAGGAGAAGACATCTGGTGAAAAAATTTTAACGTGCTGATGCATAAGTTCCCATCAGTAGGACCATAAATGCAAATACAGAAGTACTAGAGAAAAAAGTCTTCTAGTATTTTTATGTACCTAACTCTGTATTCACTACATTCAGAAAAACACACTGAAAGAGCTTCTGACATTTCAATATTGCAATTTATGTGAATGAAAAGAATGACAGAAGTCGCTATACAGGGCAAGATCGACTTTTGATTAGGATGCAAAATGCCAGCTTCAGATTCTATTATGGAGAGAAAAGTCACAGATGCAGGCAATAAATTTCTCACGCCAGAAGGCATTGTCTATTTTATATCCACTAATGTGCCAGATTGGACAAAATCTGTTTCAGCAATTGAAACTGTGCAAGGTGGAAAATACTGCAGATCTCTCTGCAAAAACAGTTTCTTCTACTGCAACGAACTATAAAACTTTTGTTTGACAGAAAAATTACTACTATTTATAAGTATGCTTTAAACTGCTATACTTTAAGGTAACAATGGCACAGAATATTTTGAAATATTTTCCCCATTATAAAACTATGGCATTAAATCACAGTAAAGTACTTGTACAGAATTTAGAATTAATATTTTCTTACAGTATTTTAATAATGCATTAAGCATATACATATTTGTATTCCACAGGGCTTCTGATTCCTAATGTCCTTTCTAGGGAGATGCCTCAACCATCAGAACTGCATGCTTTTAAATTAAAGAAATAAATTATGTGTGTCAACATGAGTGAGAAATCCATCCTTCTGTTATTAGTACTTTCTAGTCTACGACAGACATAATACGCCTTCCCCAAGGCAAACTTCACTTGATTTTACTTAGAATACTCTGCATTTCTTTTAACGATACTTTAAAAGAATTAAGTGGTACATGTTTATGTCGGGCACAGAATTCTGTACATTAACGACTGAAAAAAACCTCATTATTTCTGGAAGGGACTTAATTTTCTGTACTGCATTTACAGTTAAGCTCAGCCGTTTGCTTGGAATTTAGCAGTCCTTGGGAGTCCTTCGTAACTCCTCAGCTAACCCCAAACCCATACTCCGTGTGACACATATGGTATCACTTCATATTGTTGTAACACGTCGGGAAAACTCAAGAACAGCCACAGCATTCTACATCCACCTGTTTCTGAAGTAAAGATCAATGGGACATCACAAGCTCACAAAACTTCCCATGATCTACATAGCCCACTAACTCCCACTCTTGGTGGACAAGTCAGGCAGGTAACTTAGGAGGAGCTGGACACAATGTCCAACCAATAAAGATATGATACTATTTTATTTCAAATACAGGCATGATGTTTAAAACATGAACTGTGATTTATAACTGTATCTCTTAAAAAATCTGAAATTAAGTTGTTTTAAGATACACAGGTAATGTTCATCCTCTTAATTTTATGCGTTATATATTTCTGATTTCTGGCAGGCTTGACAATCAGAGGAGCTGCAAGTTCAAAAATATGCAGTTTCTCCAGGAATTTGAAATGACACTTTTTACAATATGATTTTGTCTACAAGTCCCAAGCTAGTTATCTGACTTTAATAAGGTACCTTTTGTTTCAACTTTGAAATTTTTGGTTGACTGAATCTGCAGAAACTGAAAGAAATTTGTCAGGTGTTTAATAAAAATCAGATTATAAGATGTTAAGAGGAGATACTATGAAAAGCAGTAACAGGAATAAAAAAGTGAATCTGGTAGAAACATGAACTAAGGTTTGCACAGTTACAGCTGTAGGAGAACAAGAGCAAAACACTGCAGACTGGAGGAAGTTAAGTGAATATCACTTCCATCAGAGAATCCAATTTGCTGCAGTCTTGTGATCTTTTTTATTGGTTTTTATTTTATACAGTCTGCTTCAAGTAAGGAGGAATGCCTTTCCAATAATCTCACGCTAGTTAATCAGTTTGACCTTTGCTTATACTTTCTTGAATAAAACTGTGGGGGTTTTTTTTCCCCTTTTCATAAACCTTTAGGTTGATCCTCCATCTTTAAAAAGATTAAATATTTTATAATACCTAATATCAGATTATTGAAAATTTTAGTACATGCATGTGCAGTTCACCTAATCCCATTGACCTTTTCATATTAAAATCCAGTTTTATGCTTTATCTGCCATTTGTTTAAAAAAAAAACATACATACATTGTTCAGATGCTGTTTTTTGTATTCTTCTATGAAAATTAAAGCAAAACTAGATTAAATTTTTATTTATATGGAACTGGAAAATGTACCCAAGACTCCCAAAAAGCTGAATTTCTTAAGTCTTGTATTTGGCATTTTATGTGTAGTTCAAACTATAAGGCTGCCTTGTGAAAAGTAAGAATTATACACCTCAAGATATCAGACTGTCACGTGTTTACTCATATTTCCTTACTTAAAATCCACAAAGGGATATCATTTTCTGATTGATTTCTTTCTATTTTATGTATAACTAAGCAACGTCAATGCCCTCATATCTGTAGCCAATTTATTCCAAAAGAGGTCTCCTACATGAAAAGTAAAACTAACTGTCCTTCCGCAAAGCTACTGGTTTATAAACCACCAAACAACAAACACAACGTGAACATCTTCCCTTCCACACAAAGCACATTAGGAACCTACACAAAAAAATGACAACACACGACAGACCAGATGAACAAGGCAATTAAACCAAAAAGCACCATGGGGAAAAGTTCAAGCAAGCTGCGCAAACCAAAAGATTCTCCCAAAAATCTGCTTTGCTATAGAAAGCAAAGAAGGGCTGAAACAGAATTTTTAGTCATTAAAAATGATCAGCAGTTCATGCTTCTGATAATAACAGTGCTGTTTATAGGAACAGTAATGAGCTTTTATCTTTCAGAACCAAACAAATTTAACTGTAATAGCACCATTTTCATTTATATTCTAAGCATCAAGATTATTAGAGACCTTGGTCCAATTAATACGCTTTCTCTTTTGCATTGCATAGATGAACTAAACCTTACTAACCCTTTTGGTTTAATTCGTAAAGTCAATTTATGGAACATCAGAAGCTTTGAATCAAACTATAAAAAATTCAAAGAGGCAAGGTAAAGCAGTAGCCACAGGAAAAAAATTACTAGGAGAACAAATGTGCTTAATAAATCATAAGGCTTTGTAAAGAAATTAACAAGAGATGCAAGAAAAAAAAGATTAAACTTAAAAAAAAAAAAAAATCACCTCCAGAAAAGAATTACCAAGTGGTAGAAAACCACCTCTGGAATTTAGATATCAGAAAAATTAATAGTAATTGTGTTTGTATAACATCCATAGCAGTGCTCAGATGCAAGTAGCCAGCCAAATGCTATTTAAGTGTGTACATTTTTTTTTTATGCACATTTCTGTATGTGAGTGTATATCATACACTGAAGGTGGTAATCATCTCCTCAGTCCCTATACTGTCTTAAGACACAATCTCATCCTCAACTCAATACAGGCAGATCATGCCTATGAAGTATTCATTAGCAAAGTGAAAGTGAAAAATGAAGACATTTAATCAATACAAATAAAATTTAATTTCTACGCAGAAAAAAAATACATGGAAATGCACTTGCAAAGTTTGAGAAACAGCAAAAAAATGGTATGACAAAACCAATCACAAATCTGTGAATAAGATGAAACAACAGCCAAGTTAGGGAACAGTTCATCAATCAACAAGTCTTCAGGGAAAAAAAGAGTTCTGCTCTCACTAGACCAAAGTTTAAAATAGAAGACAAACAAAGAAAATGACAGCCTAATTAAAAAAGTTTCTATCTAACTACTCCACTGAACAGAGACACTGACTGGTAACACTGAAAAAGGGGAGACAAAAATCTGCAAGAGAAAACCTGGTTAGTGAAAACGTGTATCCAACTTCCTCTCCCCTCATATTATTGTGCTTCCCCAAGTATTATTTATCTTATGATAAATCAGTAGTGCCAAGTCAAAATTAAAGAGTTCGTGTTAGCTTCATCAGCCACTATCACACAGTCCTTACTTCCCATAGTTGAGAAACAAGGGTGTGAAGCAGCATGGTGTACCAGAAATAAGAAGAGAATCAACAACAAACCTACTAAGTTTTGTATCAGATATATTAGGGTATGCTGCTGACTGACCAAGACTAAAATCAGTATCAGTCACTGACTGTACAGTACAATTAAACTAGATAATTCACACACAGTCTGGGAACTTTAGAAAGCTTATTTGTTATTCTGCATTCAAGTGTTAAATCAAGTTTTAAAATGGGAAACATTCTGTGCATGTACACACACACACACACGTGCTCACTCTCAAGCAATAAGACTTCAAAGGCTCAGTGGTAATTACACTGCTTTAAAAAAATCACATATCAGAAGGTGTGTATGTAATGCACTGAAATATGCTGTATCATCTTCAAAACTTATTTCAGGTGAAGTTGCTTTATTATTGATTTTCCTCCTCCCACTTTTTCTCAGGACAGCAAATAGCAGAAAAGCAAAATCCATACGGATTATCAATTCTCACAGGTTACATAATCCTACAATCTAAAATTAAATGTTGGAAGTATTTAATGTCAATGCAAACAGTTATTACCTTTAGGTGTTTATCTACTTGCTTACCTTTACTTGCACTCTCAACATGCTGCAATTCATCTGGAAATTTTAGGATGTCTCGGTAATTCTCCTCACAGATTTCTGCTAGAAAATGCAATAGGGTTGTTTTCTGATCTGATGATTTAGTATCACGAATCTAGAAAGAGAATGCAGGAGAAAAACAAATAACAATTTTTAGTAAAATATTTAAATAAAGTAAATCTTGTAAATGTAACCTCATTAGAAAAAAGTTTCCTGCACTGGTTGCCTGCAAATCAAACTAATGATTTTTAAAATGAATTTTTTGCAGACTACAAAGGGAACCTATTCCTATGCTGTACACGTGAAGAACAATTAATTGTGCTGAGAACAAGACCTGAAGACAATCCATAAAGTTGAGATTTTAGCAATGCCAATTCAGAAGCCCGCTGTGATGAAAAAAATATAGCTGTGAACAGAGATTAAACAGAACAAAATTTTGTTCATTCCTCCAATGCGCCCTACTGCCAGATTTCTAAAGGAATCCCTTTGAAATGCTGCATAGCTGGACAGCATGCTGAAAGTCAGAATTTGCTCATTTACCAGCCAAGTTAAAGAAATTCCTTGTCACAAATCCCTAATTTCTTCTTGCCACAAAACCTAAAGCGCACTGCTTCATCCAAAGGACTTTCAGACATATTCTATACAGACATAGGAAAGAAATGCACATATCCCCTCATGGGAAAATGAAACGACAATAGAAAAGCAAAGGTCATCCTAACTGCCAGTAAAGGAAATGTAGTATGGCCAGTTTTATTATATAAAAAGCTGCATGAAAATTGTGCACAGTGTGAAGAGACAAGTAATTGTGTATTTTCCCTATTCTCTCAACTCCAGAGGCAAGTTTTAGTGGTCTGAAATAAACCTTCAGGTCTTCTTGAAGGTGATACGGCCTTCTGTTTTCCATTAACCTAAATGCAGTAGTTGCTAGAATAATTTTATTACATTCAAAAAACAATTCTTAAATAATTGTTAAAACACAAGGCTAGTGGCAAATTTCCAAATAAACATACATACTTGTAGTTAAGTCCCTTGGCAGAGTGCATGTGTGTGCAAAGGAACATGAGGAGCTTAAGAAAAATGAGAAAATAAATTTAAATCCAAATTTAGTTTCTCCATTTTTATGCAGACAGAGAATGAAAGTATGAGTTGATTGAAGATTTTGTGGAAGTAGAGATTATCCCTTATTGACAAAGGCAATAGAGACAGTAGGTGTATGCAAGAGTCCGAGATAAGCGTACTTGACTTTTTATAAAGAATCAGTATTACAAATATATCTGTAAAGGTTTTTTAAACCGCATTTTACTAATTCATCTAGTACACTTCTTACATAGAAGTAAGCTACAACATACACAACAAATGAAATCAAGGATTTATTTAAGAAGAATACATAAATGTGCATATAAAATCTCCTATTTGTTTTCTCATTCTCTAAATCACTAGAAGTTCTAATTCTATAATCCTCATGACAGGCTCGCCATCGATGTTCAATTTAATACAGGCCTTTCAGCTTTAAGGATTACCCTGTTAAGAATAAATGAGTGCAGTCAAAAATCAGGCTTTTAAAAATATAAGGTATTTAGGCAATTAAGAATGCAATTTAATTCATACTGATTCAGTGATTAAGGACTAAACAATGCCCGGTAATGGTATGCAGTTAAAAGGTTTTAATGTCCTGCGTACATAGAAGTTTTTCCAACTTGAAAAAAATCATAGATTTAGTGGCTAAACATCTGCATGGTAAAAAGAAATTGCAATTCAATTTATCTGTGAACAAGAACTATGGGATTTGCAGTCTTTGATCTCTCTGACATCGTCAAGTGGATAAAGCATTTATTTTTTTTCTAAATGGACAAATTTATTTTACCTCCAGATTACCACTGGAACATGTTTTGTCACCAAGAGTACCCATCATATTAACAAGAGATAATAGTAGCACCTGCTGAGTTGCTTAAAATCTGTAGAAAGCCAGTCTTTCATATCTTAAACTACTGTGTCTAATTCCCTTCTTTGGCCCAATCAAGAAAGAAGTCTCAGTTAACACCCATCCATGTTTTCAATACATAAGAGACACAATGAGTAACATGTATCTCTGTTTGAGCTTCACAATCCATATACATACTTTAAAAATCAAGTTCTAAGCCTACTACTATAATGAGAAGATCAGGAACAATGTAGTTTAGTGGATATAATTTAAATATAAGAATGGAAATGAAAGACAAGAATCAGAAAGCTGACAACACAGCTGCATCTTTACATTCTCTGTATTCACAGAGTATACGTATATTCAGGGTAAATTTTTGTCTCCTCTCTCTTTTTGTTCTAGTATTTTTTACATTACAGAAGAGTTACACTTTTTTTAAATTAAAAGTCATATTGTAATAAAATGAAATTTGTTTTTCTTATATCCAGTTAAACTGTTCCTTGTTCCATTTTATGACCCCTGCCTCTCATTCTTTTGCTGTACGCTTTACTAAAAACCCTGGTTGCACCTTTACAGTAACATATTTGTTCTTGGAAGGTTGCTAACAGGGGCCTCCCAAAACCTTTAGTTCTCTGAGCCGGACAAGCCCTTTCCCATGACCCTTTCCTCAGTCATCTGGCCCGTGACCAGCTTGGTGGTCTTCTACTCAACTTAATCAACAAAGAAAATTTATGGTACAGAATATTCAACCCCATTCTCCTTCTGCAACCCAGTAAATCCTGAGTTAAGGGCAAAAAAAAGTCACCGTCTGTCATCTCTTGACTAGGCTCCTCTCAGCGAAGCCCAGGACGTGCCAGCCCTCACTGATGCCAGGGCACACCACCGACTCGTTCTTCCACTAAGACTCCAGGTTTTTTGCAGAGATGCTTCCCACTCTTGAGACAACACTTTTGTGGCAGTTTAAGCCTGTCCCAAGCACTCAACCTGACACACAGCAAATCACAATGTCACTACATTAAGTACAAAACTGACTTTACAATACTAATAATGGCCTTCAGCATAAAGATAAATTATCTTTTTATAAAACAGAGCTCTGGAAAAGGGCAAACTTAAAATGCTAGACTTAGAAACCACAGCCTCTGTTACATTAAGAGGTTAATAAATAGAAAATCAAGACTAAGTACGTAGTTTCAGATAAGACTATTTAAAGAAAAAGCTCAGGCAGCTGATGTTTAGTCAATGTCCTTTGAACTAAAGAAATGTCTTATTTGGGTTAGCACACTAAGAGCAAAAGATTGGGGAAGGGCAATCAATATTTTTTCCCTCCTTTTCATTTTATGCACTTCTATTTGCCACTTTCACAGATGATAATTGCAGCTGAGATTTATAGTAAATAGTGATTAGATTTTTTTTTTTTCCAATCTAGTGACTGTTAAATAGTTCTTAACAGTCAACTGAACCAGAAAAACATACTTCAGTGAAATAGTCTATAGGTTTTAAATTCCAAGTGATATTAAGGGTTTGTAAAGGAGCAGAAAAAAAGAAAAATGACAGCCATTTCGCCATTTCACAGCCTTACTGAGAGCTCCAGCCTCATGTCTGTAAGTAGAGATGGACATTGAATAGAATAACCAGGTTGGGAGAGACCCACCGGATCATCAAGTCCAAAGCAAAATAGAAAAGGTAGACTGCGCAAAGGGTTACATTTTTAGAAATAGTCAAAAATTTTCTTGCCATTGACCTAGGTCTGTTAAACAAAAAAACAAACCCAAACAAAAGAGGTAAAAAGAGGAATTTTGCTTCCTGCCTAATAAATATACACACTGGAAAACTAGGGTGTGAAACAAAAATCCCTGCCTTTTCCAAGTATTTGCATTATGCCTTCTGCATTTTCATCTTTTGAACTCTCAAACCATTACCATATTACAGAAATTTTAATAGTTCCAAGACTTACTAAGCCAACAAATTTCACCAACAGTTAGGTAATTCACCATTTGGAATACAAATAATCACTGTATTCCTGCATCTTTAGTAGTGTTAACGTGCTGCAACATAAAGGCTTTTAGAGAGCAGTGTCTGCATATAGGGCATGTGCAAAACATGAACAATGCACGCTACCAATTTAAGGCTTTCCAAATATATTCATTTATAAAGAAGACACTAACACCGTGGTACGAAAACTGTCAAATAAAGGGTTTGATTCTATGGCCTTTCTTTATCAGAGAACCAGATTCTGGGAATAATACATTTAGTAAGAAAAAAAAAAGAAAAAAAATCAGTAGATCAGTGAGGGTAGCCTTCAGAAAGCAGCTTCCAGCTGAATGGAGAAGCATTGATTTCAGTGGTCAATACTATTGGATTCGTTGTTTGGGAAAGGATCAAAGAATAATGTACACAGAGCATAATATTCAGTGCACACATTCAAATCAAGTAATATGCAGAGTACTATGTTTAATTCTGCAACTCAAAAATAGCATTTACATACATAAACTACTCATTAAACATCGCACCTTGGTAAAACCATTTTAAAAATGCAAATCATACCATAATCCAATTCCAGATATTTTTTTACACATATTTTTTGATTAATTTTTCAGGTGTGAGCTTTAAAAGTTTCAGCTTATGCCAGGAGAAACTTTTATGTTTTAACTACCACTAGAGTGACACTTGATTATTGTAACTATAAAAATCCCCACTTTCTACTGATTTAAGAGATTAAAGAACTTGTCATATCCCAGAAATCTTCCCCATTTTAACAGAAAAGGGGTTGGTAGACAGTAAGTGTACACTAGTAAGTAATATTCAAACAATATAACAGTCTGTCTTGTACTAGTCGCACTATTTGAACAAGAAGTTGCATAGCGTTACTTATTACCTAAAATACACATCGATCCAGCTGGAATTCTACAAAAGCTTAAATGAAACTGAGGAATGGTTGCTGTTAGTCTTTACATTCATTCACCACAAAAAGAGCAGAAGTTGTACCTTACATAAGCCTAAAGCAAACCTCTTGCCTTCCAATTAAATTCCTGTCCGCATAACTTCACAGATCCAAGGGTTCCCCTAACCTCAAGAGGAGACAGTTACTGCAATAATAGGGTGCACAACACCAGCTGGATCATTCGCACACATTAATAAAACACAACTGGTAAAAAAGATTTACTTTTAGTGTATTACTACAGGAGCTTCCCTGAACTTTACTACGTTTTCGGCCCTATCTATATTTTCACAGAGCAATCACTTTCACTTAAGCAACCATGGATGCTCTAACGCATATATCAGAGCAGCTGCTACTGCTTGCCAGCCGTGAGACAGCGCATGAATTCTAATGTCAATCCCTCTTATTTGAGCCAAATTAAGTTCTCTGTCTTCTGCCAAAGGTTGTTTACAAATCATTTCTTTCTTCAATATCATCATACGCTGCAATATAACATCCAGAAAGATAATCTGTTTTTAAGGATTTGCAATTACTATGCAGGCACTGGCTGTCTAGCTACAACCAGAAAGGTTTGAATTCATGCTTTCTTTTCTTTGTTTTGTTTACCATGATTTAATAAAACTTCTTACACGTTAACAGATTTCTATGTACAAAATTCCCAGCTCTGTTTTAAAGCATATTTATTTTAAAAAAATAAACATGTATTCTGGATCAATAACTGCCATTTATTTCTTTTTTCCAGATCACGTATATAAGCACAACATCTACTGATCTATTAATTTAAAGATTTTTCAAAGACTACAATAAAAAAATCAGTCTGTAAATCATTTTCTTGAAAAGTGAATTCAATACATTTGGTTACTGCATTGAAACATTTGTGTGCGCTCTCTGCACACAGACACGCGTATACATAGATATTTTAACTTGTTGACAGCTGTTTGAAAAAAAAAAATAATTTAAAACTCTTACAACAGTCTGACATCAACAGAAAGCCTACTGACATTAAAAATAGTTTCAAACACTGCTCTAAAAAAAGAAAAAAAGGAAAAACAAACTCAAAAGCTTACAACCATTAGGCCTTTCAAAACCACTGATTAAATATCCACTGGTTCGACTCCTCTCACCCTAATATGTTTTCTGGTTATTTTTTTCTGAGACATACTTTATTTCAGGCAAATCACCAACAGAAACAGCTGACTTTACATTTAAACATCACCTTATAACAAAATATACCCAGGACCTAAATACAACAGCACACTGCACTGTCAATATCTTACTAGGGAGAATGTTTAAGTATTTTCTATAATCTCATTGGAGTGGGGGAGAAAACTTCCCTCAACTAGCTCAAAAGAAAAAAAAAAAAACACAACAGATTTTGTTTCTGAGGGCAAGGCTGAATTAAATAGTTATAGATTGTTGTTTGTTATTTTAAATGGAATTTAGCTGTAAACAGAGATAGCTATGCTTCAGCAATTATTCAGCTCAGTAGAGGACAATTTGAAGGATTAGTCAATCTACATTAGCTGTGTCAACAACCGTGGGATTTGCATTGACAGCAATTCATAAATCTATCTCACCTAGGGTGCAAGAACACCTTCCCAAATCTATGCCACACTAGAGTACCATTCATGCACGGTCATTATTTCCCCTCCCCTTCAGTAATAAGTAGTTTTTCACCTAAGCTGTTCATTTACCTTTAGATTCCACTACTACCAAAAAGAAAACGCAGTACTAGACTTATGACAAAATCGTTCAACTCTGCCTCTCTTTAAAAAAGCTCTTAAAGAACAAGTTATTTCTCAGGTGATGTGTTTTATTTTACCAGAAGTTAGCAACATCTTTGTATTCACCTACAGCAGGCAGAAACTCTCCCTACTGAAATACGTCAGACCAGACTTGCTGTGCATTTGAAATATTATCCTCCCCCTGCAAGGTTAAATGTCCATGACGTACACCCCAGATTTCCTCATGGTGCCCAAAGAAGGGACTTCAAACATAGGTTACGAATTCTTCTGTAAGATTCACGCCAACTTCTAAAAAAGTCTGTTTACAAATGTTGCACTGATTTATTTCAAACATACTTTCAAAAGTACTTCACTGAGATGATAAAGTTTAGATCAATGCCATACACATTTTACTATATAAATAAGCAAGCACTGCACATGAAATTCTGACTGCTACAGATTCTGAAGTTTGCTTTGCATTCCATATTTTGCCACCAAAAGTGAAGTTAAACTGAGGATACCAACGTCCACCTTTTTTAATCCCAAATACTTATTTCAATGACACTGCTCGAGAGATGGGAAAGAAAGGCAAGTAGCTAGAACCATTTAATATACTGAGAGTTTTATGTATATTTTATTGACAAGATGACAGTCAAACAAATTTAGATCAAAGAAAGTTGTTCTACTTATATACTCCAGAAAGACTGAGAACAGACTTTGAGTTAAATAGCTGCCTTAAATCATCATTGCTTCAAGAAAGACAGCAATAGCAGGAGACCATCCTGGAACTTTTTATTCTATATTTGCCTATCCACTAATAAAAATGGAGATGTGGTCAGTAAACAACATTGACTGAAAGTTCTTCCCTGTTTAGGGTACTTTCTCATATGTTATGAGTTTCATGAATCCACTCTTTAAGAGTTTTATAGTTTTACCTTACCTTGCAAAGAAAGCTGATATTAAAACCAAGAGACTGGGCGTTTCTGGAGCCAGAGTTCATGTAGTTTCCAAGGAACAGTACTAACTCTAAAAGCTTACTGAAGCTTTCACTCTTCTTCAGCTCTTCACAAGCCAGCGTAACTGCCATAATGTCAGGTTTGATATTGTTTACATGCTCTTCAAACATAAGCTTGAAAAGGATTCCATTGAGACGTGACCGCAACATTTTCACTGAGCTCATCTATGAAATAAGAAACATTAGATCAGAACATAAAAAAACAAAAGCGTATTTTGACAAAATAGCTTATATTAACAAGCAGTACTGTGCAACCAGTAAGACTACAGTTCCTGTGTATTTTCATTGTCTGTCTTGTATTTCCAGGCAACTGTACCTGCCCATAGGTATTTTTCCCCAAACTATTCACTTTGTCTGAAAAAAAAATTAGTGCAATGATTCCATCATCTTCCAACAGTCCTGGATGACTGGGGAGTTTCCGCTGGACTGGAGGCTGATGTCGTGCCCATCTATAAGAAGGGGCGCAGGGAGGATCCGGGGAACTACAGGCCTGTCAGTCTGACCTTGGTACCGGAGAAAGTCATGGAGCTGGTGATCTTGAGTGCTATCAAGAAGCACTTGCAAGAGAACCGGGTGATCAGGCCCAGTCAACATGGGTTCATGAAATGCAGGTCTTGCCAGAGTAATCTGATCACCTTCTATGACCAAGTGACTAAACTCTTGGACGAGGGAAAGGCTGTGGATGTATCTTCCTGGACTTCAGTAAAGCCTTTGATACAGTTTCTCACAGCATTCTGCTTCGGAAACTGTCGGCCTCTGGCCTGGACGGGTGCACACTCTCCTGGGTGAAAAACTGGTTGAAAAACTGGGCCCAGAGAGTGGCGGTAAATGGAGTTAAATCCAGCTGGAGGCCAGTTACAAGTGGGGTTCCCCAGGGCTCAGTCCTGGGTCCAGTCCTGTTTAATGTCTTTATCAACGACCTGGATGAAGGCATCGAGTGCTCCCTTAGCAAGTTTGCAGATGACACCAAGCTGGGAGGAAGTGTGGATCTGCTGGAGGGTCGGGAGGCTCCAAAGGGATCTGAACAGGCTGGAACGCTGGGCTGAGATCAACGGCATGAGGTTTAACAAGGCCAAATGCCGGGTCCTGCACTTGGGGCACAACAACCCTAAGCAGAGGTACAAACTAGGAGAAACCTGGCTGGAAAGCTGCCAGCAGGAGAAGGAGCTGGGGGTGTTGGTTGACAGTGACTGAACATGAGCCAGCAGTGGCCCAGGTGGCCAAGAAGGCCAATGGCATCTTGGCCTGTATCAGAAACGGCGTGACCAGCAGGTCCAGGGAGGTTATTCTCCCCCTGTACTATTCTCTCCTCCCTCCACTGGTGAGACTGCACCTCGAGTCCTGTGTTCAGTTCTGGGCCCCTCACCACAAGAAGGATGTTGAGGCTCTGGAGCGAGTCCAGAGAAGAGCAACAAAGCTGGTGAAGGGGCTGGAGAACAAATCTTATGAGGAACGACTGGGAGAGCTGGGATTGTTTAGCCTGGAGAGGAGGAGGCTGAGGGGAGACCTTATTACTCTCTACAACTACCTGAAGGGAGGTTGTGGAGAGGAGGGAGCTGGCCTCTTCTCCCAAGTGACAGGGGACAGGACGAGAGGGAATGGCCTCAAGCTCCACCAGGGGAGATTTAGGCTTGAGATTAGGAAAAAATTCTTCACGGAGAGGGTGGTTAGGCATTGGAACGGTCTGCCCAGGGAGGTGGTTGAGTCACCTTCCCTGGAGGTGTTTAAGGTGAGGGTGGATGAGGTACTTAGGGGCATGATTTAGGGATTGGTGGGAATGGTTGGACTCGACAGTCCAGTGGGTCTCTTCCAACCTGGTGATTCTGTGATGTATTTAAAGTAAGAGTGCTTGTGTTACCCTAACCACTTAACTTGTGAATTCCAAACTCTCTGGCAATAAACACACGCTGTCATAATGCTTCCTCCCAGCAAAAGTAATGTAAGCCATTCCCACCAGTTAATAACAACTGAAGATGAGCCTGGAGGTATACCCGGCAAATATTTGGTCACATCTCCAGTCAAGTTAATTTGAACTCCGATACTTTACTACTTACTAAAACTAAGCTTCTCAGCTTTAATTCCTTCAAAACAGTACAACAACCTCTCAAGCGTGCGCCGATACCACCACAAGCACAAGCACTTGAATCTGATTAAGCTAAAGAATTATACTTTCCATTTTTCAGACAGCCTTACTGAGTTAATGAACAGCTCTCAACTTGTTCTTGGTCATTGGGAGAGCAATAGGGTCGAGACACAATGAATTCTACGGACCCTTACGTGATTATTCCTGCAGTTTTTAATTAAAATGAAACCCAACCTGAGTTTTCCCGTTATTGCCTACCTATATAGCAAATTATGAAATACATAACATGAATCCTATCAGTATGGATAGATACCAAATAAGCTCAAAGCTTAAAGATACACTACGGTATATATTTGATCCTAAGACTCTTCAAGTTTACATCACCAAAAAAGCCCCAATTTCAGTATCTCAAAGAATAATCGGAAGGGACTTTAAAAGATTATCCAGTACCAACTCCCCTCCCATAGGCAAGGACACCTCCCACTTGATCAGGTCCCTCAAGGCCTCATCCAAACTGGCCTTGAACACCTCCAGGGATGGGGTATCCACTACTTCTCTGAGCAACTTGTGCCAGTGCCTCACCATCCACACCAGAAAAAAATTTTTCCCAATATGTCATCCAAACCTCCTCTCTCAGTTGAAAACCACTGCCCCTCCTACTATCCCTGTACTTCCTGATGAAAATCTCCTTCCCAGCTTTTCCAGTAGCAGAAAGATTTCTCCCCCAACCTCTCCCCTATCAGTGGTGTTCCTGAAGCACTTTGTCCCCTGGATAAAAAAAAGCTTCATTATATAAAAAAGCTATGTTATATAACAGATCTTGGATATTGAATCAAAGATTTTTATGTGCTCATGATTCTGTTGCCCAAAGCTTTACCATGGGTCTTGAAGGAACCATAATTTTTCCACCAGTGTTATCTACCAGCTACAGCAGCAACAACTTCCACAGGAAAGACTCCAGTGGCCTGAATCATGAAGAAATCACTAAAACTAAGACAAATATGAAAGCACTGCAGATGGTCACAGACAATTGATACAATCAGATTGGAATGAGGAAAATGGAAGGGACCAAAAAAGAAACATTTCAGCATAACTTGCAATCTTTTTTTATACTTCTCAATTGTCATAACTTTCTCTGCATTCCTCTACAAGCCAACATCATGTAAAGCCTTGAAATATTATTATTCCACTCATTCTGTATTTCCAAAATAGCATACTGAAAACATCTGCCTGGAAAGGCTCTACTTTCACTTTGCTACAGTAGATGGAAATTAAAATTAATCACATAATTTGCTCTAACTTTTGTAGAACAACCTCTTACTACTGATTTTACTCAAAATGTCACAGAAAGTTTTCAAAAGCTTTAGGTCCTGAAAACCAAGTGCAACAAAATACGTACAACACAGCGGGATTTAAACACTTGTGAAAAATGACCCTTTAAAACACACTTCAGTCAGTTTGAACTTTCATTTTTTGATGCTGTGAGGTGCCATGGAACACTAACAATTTGTTTCCTTTGCTAGGCAGTTTGACTGCCAAATCAGCAGTATGTTTTAATTAAATTTGCTGATCTGCAAAACATTCAAAAAGTATCTTGACAGTTTCATAACAGCTGTTTTGAGTGGGTTGTTCCCTTAGAATCCGAAACATTTTTATATACATTATGCTCTTGATGAGCTGATAGAAGATGACCACAAAAGCTGGTTTATTTCCTCCTTCCTCACACTGCCTTGGTTTTTCTTTCGTAGGCAGGTTTCCAAGTACACATGTTCAATGGCTGATAAACATAATGAACTTAGAGCAACCTTCTGCAGATACATAAGGTGCAAAGATCATATTCGCTTACCAAAAGGTCAAATTGTTTATAGTTGTACAAAAGCATACTGTCAAAGGCGTAAACAAAACAACAAATTCAAAATGGCATATCTAGCAGCAAGCAATGGCTTCCACACAAACAATTAAGCAGCAAGAAAACAGGTGGTACTTTTCCAGCTAACTGTAATAACTGGACTGCATGTCATTATTTCCCCTTCTGGGCTTTCATAAAGGTCCTTGTCTGAATTCTCTGCCTAATGAAGTTCTTTATTCAGTTCTTTATTCTTTGTTATCATCATTCAATTCTCAAGTCCTGTATTAAACCTAGGATCAAAGGTTATTGGAGAAAGAGGCAAAAAGCACAATTAAATTTGCCTCAGTCCCTAAGGAAAAAAACTAACACTCCTATACTAGAAATTTGTCTACTTACTCAGCCACTTGCCAATAAAATATTTAACAGTTGCCTTTTTTCTATTTTCCTATCAATGTTCTAGAAAGGTTAATTCCTCAGCAGCTCTAGAAATTAGGGTGAGGCAAAACAAGAAGAAAATAAATTCATTTAAAATGACTGAATGACTCTAAACCAATGCAGCTGCACTTGTAGAATTCTTGCCGTTTCATCTGCCCTCAGCAAGGATTAAGCTAAAAGGGTCACAGAATCTGCAACTACTCAATTAAAGTTATTCCCTTCCATTAACAATGAAATCCTGACAATCCAGTTCTTCACAGCTGAAGTTCTGCATTCACTAGAAACCAGCAACGTCCCCTCTTAGGCTTTTCCAGTACGCACATCAGAAACTGAATTCTTTGGTCTGTGCCAGTCATTTATTTTGTTGATTCACTGAAAAGTTACTAACTGAAACTTAAATCACTTTCTTGAAGTGGTAATGTTCTTAACAGGAGTTCAAAACTCACAGTTGGTGGTAAAGAGAAGTGAGTGAACTTAGACTTTAGTTTCAACACCACTAACAGCGCAATAGATTAGATGTTTTTCCAGCCCATCCTCTGAGGTGATGGAGAATGGTTGGTACGCACACTTTACAGCACAGAAGGGACTTATGCTTTTATCAAGCTTAATTTTTAATAGCACTACAACTGAAAGCCAGTGTCCTGATTGAAGCTGTGGCTGTTGCCAGGTCATAAAAAAAATTAAGTCTCCAGCAGGAGTTTTACTTTTAAAAATTAGAGAACATTCTACCAAGCTTGTTCAGTATTAAACAGCTGATTAAGTTCATCTCTTCTTCTTGCTCTACTTCAACATTAGTGCAATCTTTTCTTTATATGAAGTTGTGTTGCCTTTTTTGATCCTAGCATATAACTTCAAAAATAGTTCCAGTAATTAATTTGGATATATAATTGATTTTAACATTTCATCTAAATGAAAATGCAATTCTAATTTTCATTTACATATCAGCTGAATATTAAGTCACTCTCCTCTAAGTTCATCATTTACTATGTACGGTTTTTTCTACACAAATTTTAAACAATTTATTCTGAATTGTATTAAATTTGATGAGCACAGCAATTAACCATTTAACATCTCTTAGTAACTAAGTGAGCACCTAATTTTTTTTATATATATATATGGGTAAACATTTTAAATATCACTTAACCGTCTTTCTGTCTTCTTCTGTTCCTAAACAACTTCTTCTTAACATCAAGATTAAGATTGTTATTAATGCAAAACTCTGAAATTAATTCAAAACAACAAAAAAGGTCTCCAGTCATGTAGGGAGCTTAAGTTCAGGTGTGTTTCTTCCACTTTTATCTAAATCATAATTGCACACAAACCCAGCATTTGAGTAGTAAAAATAGTTGAATAAGCAAGCAAGATTACAGAAACTTAGTCCCTTCATAAGGCAAACCATCATTTTTTGATGTTTTCTAATTAACATTCCATTAAATTTCTTCTCAACTGTTTGTAGTTGGTCACTCTTTAAAAGAGTGTATCAACGAAGAAGTGATCATGAGTATATTAGTGCTGTCAGAAAATAAGGATACTTTAATGACTTCTTCAATACAATCAAGTGAAAAAATCAAGGACCTTTTAGTTTCAATCCAGTAGTAATCATAAGTGTGATAAGCGCATGATTTAAAAACATGACATGAGATGATACGGGCATAGTAACTATTTCAGCTCTTCAGTTTTTCATATCGAAGAAGTTGTCAATGCTGTTGTGTCTCATGAATTTTTGGAAGTTTAACCACTCAAACCTAGCAAGTTCTCCATAACTGCTCAACAAACATACAAGGCAAGGCAGTCAGACAAAAGGCTTGGTCTGGCACAAAGTGCCTGTTGCTCAATTCCATACCTTAACTCCTCTAAGAAAAACATTTAATATGTATTTACAGAGATTTTTAGATTATTACTCACTAATAAATAGATGGTAATTTTCCCTGCTGCAGGAGTTGAAAAAGTACCGACCAAAATAATTTAAGCCTGAAGTTTTTCTTTTTAATCTATTTAATAAAATAGAACCCTCCAATTAATTAGTGCACTAATACATACCACAACTCCAAATTGTTCTGGCTCAGCAAGATCATTATATTCGTCCTTTAATTCAGCTAAGGCATTGAGTTCTTTCTGCTCAGGAAGATTCTTCACTAGATTCTAAAACAAACAAGGCATTATGTTACATTTGTTATATTAAACTAGCTGAGATCTTAAAATAACATGCTTAAAATACCACAATGTGGAAATGCATGAAGAAATTATAGGAAGCTTATTTTATTTACACAGCTTTAACATTATATAAACAGCAAAACAAACCAGTAATTATTTAATACAGACATCAGGTCCTCTGTTAAGAGACTAATTTGAAGAATGTCTTCTCAGTATTAAAGTTAGACAAAATTCTTTGATGCTGTCAGGCCCGGAGGAATTACACTCTAGCTACAATCTTTTTTTTTTTTTTCTTTTCTTCTTGCTCATTAAATATTAATCAAGAAATAACTGGTCTTAGTAAAATAAGATGTAACTACCAAACCAAATTTTATACATTCAAAATAGCTGTGCACAAACATCACTTAAAAAAACCAGCAACATCATAAAATTGCACAGATCATCTGAACAGCAAATACAATGGAACCCAGCAAAATAGAAAACTTGCTTGAAATATTATATCCATGTCCCCTAAGAAAACTGTATGGTTTAGTATATGATCTTCTTGTCTGAAAATACATTTATGCTAAACGTATAAAACATTAAGGCTGAAGAATATTTTAAAAAGCAAATAAGATGTAGTATTTTGGGTGTGGATCCAAAACTCTGGAGTTCTGAGATCTTTTAATGCTTTCTGCTGTGCTAGTTACAGAGGTAGAATATTATAAGAACATGCTCCTTGAACATGAAGTTCTTCTGGCACATCAGTTTTCCTCCCCTCCCACCAGAAAAGTGTCTTGTCATGTCTTCCCATAAGATATGAATAAAACAGAAGAGACAAGCACAGTGACACTGTCAGAGAACCGATAATGACTGTTAGGACCGTGTCACAAAAAGACTGTGATATGAAAAGAAAATAAAAAGAATAAAAATAGACAAAACCCAAACTTACATGCCTTGAAATATTAGGAAAGCAACCACTGAAGCTTATTTTTTCCAGATAAAATCTTAACTGGAGGAAACCTGTACTATTAGAGCTATATGTCTTATTTCTGGAACATACCAATCTTGACATCACTCCTGCAATGTTCTTATTCATTAGGAGAATCTGAGTACTGATCACTGCCAGGTTTGATGAAGTAGGCATTAAGGTACAATTTTCAGAAATGTATCAGTCTAATCTGTCAAATTGCCAAGTGATAGCTAACCTAATTCTCTTAGGCTGAAAGAATCACACATTCACCCATATTAATAAGGAGAAATAAACATGACAAGCAGTCTTATACAAAGCATCCCTTGCCAAGTGTCTCAGTAAGAGGAATTCAATATACTTGACAGAGACAAGCATCAGGTTCACCTGGATGCCATACACTTAAATCATGGCTCCCTATTTAAAACTAAGTGTTTCCTTTCCCATTAAGCCAAAACTATGTCCAACAGATACCTACTTCAAAACACCAAAGCATCTGCAAAACATTATTGCTCATTTGATTGACTGTTTAATATTGGTAAAGATAAAACACATGAACTAATTAAATACTGGAATTTTTTTAACCTATTTTCATTAGGTACCCTATTTACCAAATGCTAACAACAATAATTTTACTGTTTTTGTCAGAAATGTATATTTAATTACACATCAATAAACTTACTGTAAAACATTATTTTTTCCATCAATGCAGAAATACAAGTACCTACTATTAAAACTACCTTTTCTCTTCCAGCTATGTAACCAAAATCTGTTAGCATGCTTGACCATTTCTTTTTCCTCATCCACATCCCTTTACGGTCTAGAGCTAACAACACATCAACCCATTTTACTCTCTGCTTCTAGGGAGGAGAGTTTTGCTCTACTGGCATTACAGCTCTCCACATATATAATAATTAGACACGTTTACTTTCATTAATAGTACTGAATAACTGAAAATGAAGCTAAAGCACTGAGTCCATACTTAAATTCATGTCAGTGCTTTAGGAAACAGACTTCCATAATGTATTTATAATGATGTGGTTTTAAATGAAAACAGGGTAAAAAAAAAAGAAATACAAATCTAAAGCCCTCCTTAAGACGCCAAAACCCTCAATGACTACTCTGTGTCACAGCACCCTAAATTCTGCTAAACATGGCGTTAGGCAACTGTTATGTTTACAAAAACTCACCCTATCAAAGACAAATTGGGAACTGAGAACATTTTTTCCTAGTGTTTTCCTCAAGGAAGAGTTTATATATAGACTATCATGTACTCAAAATTATTAATCCAATTAATATCAGTAAATATTCCAACATAAGTTTGAAAAGCAACAAGAAATGAGGACTTGAGAAGCATAACTGTAAAACCACTTTTCTATCTGCTCAGTTACATTACACCTATTTAACTCCCAATCAGTAGTAATGAAAACTGTTAAAATGGTAAATTAGTTAATAATTCAGAGATTGGATAAAATAAACCAGAGTAGACTGAACATGAAATAGATGATACAGCCCACTTACCCAAACACATTTCTAAGAATGTCTTTAGAAACAGAGAAGGAATCTCTTCCGGGTTATCAGCTCAATCCCCCTGCTATTAGAAGCCACTCTGTCACTCTGTACCCTTCAGAAATGAGCCAATCTCCAAAGCCTCATTTTTTGAAGATTACAGGCAGTTGAGATTGTAGGTAGCTGCATTCATGATGAATTTGTACACATTTATTCTGCTGTTAACACTGCCTTTCAGTTATTCATCTTTTCCTCCACACTGCTCATGCACATCACTTCTCCAGAAATTGTTATAATGTAGTTGTAACCCCTCTCAGCTATTTATATTTCTAATCTAATCAAGCCAATCTCTTCTAGCTTCCTTCTACAGACAGCTTCTCCATCCTTCAATCATCTTAAGTAGTTTTTAAGTTCAGCTTCTCCATCTCATATTCTTTTCTGTTAAATATCTTGAGTATTTTAGCCAAGTTCTTAGAATTCCATTATTTGAAAGCATAATAATTCTCCTCTCTACTAGAAATATTCACCTGTTATACCTTGCAATCACATTTGCCTTTGTTATGGTGCACTGGATCTCATTTTCTTCACAGTAGCCCATGTTTTGACTTATGACAAAAATGGTGTTGATAACACACCAAAGTTTTAGCTCCCGTTGAACAGTTCTCGTGCAGCTGTAAGGCCTCCCCTATTTCTCATTATGCCTGCAGACCAAGGGTGGGCAATTTGTACCCCCTGCTTTGGCAAGCGGGCCAGGGCAAGGTGCAGGGACTGCGTGAAGGCTTAGCCGCTCCACCACTGTGGTAGCTATACTCAATCTGTTGAGCACACGCTTCTTGTCAAGAATAATCGTCTTCAAAACGATAAGAAAACATTAAAACAGTGGCTTGCAGCATTTCGCAATTAACACGTAAGATAATGCCGTTACAGCTATGCCTAACATATTATGTCCTATACATTACTCACCAGTCTAAATCTCGTACATGTTTGTCTTCAAAAGTGGAAAAAAAAAGAATTGTCAGGTATTTCCTTTTAGAGGGAAAACTTCACAGAGTGAGAGATTTAAAAGTATTTTTGTTAACAGTGTCTTTTAAAGACAGTTTTAGTGCTCTATGTGACCATATGCAAAATTAGAAGTGAAAAACAAAACAGTAAACACAGCTGGTACACTTCTAGCTGTTATCCAGGAAAATCTACAATACTCTTAATCTTCAATTTTTATACCTTTAAAGCATTTTTACATGGAAACAAGCTACGAACAAAATCAGAGATACCTTCACGTACCTGAATCAAGGATTCACTCAGCTTCTCTTCATCAACCTCTAATATTATATTTTTTATTTCTTCATAAGGCAAACGGAAAGAACCCAAAAATATTGCTGAAATTGAGTAATAGATAATTAGAATCAAAAAGTTCAAGAAGATTGATATAAGAAGACAAACTTCATTTCTAGCAGCTAACTGAAAAATCATCTTGATCCAAATTAAAATGACTCACAATTAGGGAAGCGTCTATACAGAACAAATGCTACACGAGGCACACTACTGCAGTTCAACATATAATGGATTTCATTCCCAGCACTTAACCGTTTAATCAGCCTCACTTGCTCCCTAGCAGTGCTACTGATCTCTAGCAATAAAGTCCTGTTCTTCTGAATAGCACCATCTGCATTACTACTTATCCTTACTCAGCCACTAGAAGACTACTGGTGCTTTCAGAGCCATGTATGAATAGCTGTACAGCGTTTACCATTAGCCAAATGATATTCACATGACATGCTAGAAAAAACTGCAAGTCAAAAGGGTAATGAAGAGCTGGGCAAAGACAAAAAATACCCTAAATCCATCACATTTCTGAGTAACTAAACTTATATGAGAGAGAACGCCTATTGCACACCTTTCAAAGACAGAGTTCTGAAATCTATCTGATGTCAGGATTTTGTAACTTCTCAACAGAGCCCCATTCAATAAACTACGATGTATTCCCCTAATAGAAACGAATCAGTAAACCTTAGTAACAAAGTGTTATGCATTCAGCACTACTGGTATGGCTGATTTTCTTGCATCCATGTTTTCAAAACTTGGAAGTCATCTATCGCTTCTGTCAGAGTTTGTTTTCTGCTTAAGAAAACGTGCTCATGGATGTGGTAATAAACAATGCACAGATTTGGTTTTACACACTTCATTTACCACAGGCAGAGCTGGACTAGCTATGTTCTATGGTATTTCTCATTCAAATAAAAGCATCTACTGCTCTTAGTGATTTATTTTCCTCCATAATTAAAGAGAAAGGAAATGAGTTAAAAAAAAGAAGGTGGGCTCTTTTCCTCACAATTTATAGCAGTAGTCTTTGCACCTAACTTATGCTTTCTCAATATAGTTTTCTCTTTAAAAGTCTAACCCCAACCAAGCTCTATTTCTCTATTACTCTAACCAGAAAGAATCATTTGAAACGGCCTCTCAACCCCAATCCACAAAACCTTCAAACACTGTTTCTTCCCAAGCTGTATAGTGAATTCAAACTGTATATATAGAATCACTTCACAACTTAAGGCTCATGCTCACCTAGCTTTCAGAAAAAGAATATTGCACATGAAATAAACAAAAAAACAGTTGTGCGTGCACACACTATTTAGATATTCACCTACTGCATTTGACATCACTTACATAAATTCTGTGCTGTTTTTCCATCCAAAATTCTTAATTCTTTAATCCTTTTCTTTGACTGAACTGGTTTCTTTTCTTCTGATTCTTCTACTGCCTTTTTAGCTGGAAAGAATGTGTTTATTAAATTCCAACTTATTATTAGAACTGTTCAAACTTAACAGACTAACAGCAAATCAGCTAGAAAGCTACAGTAATGCATCTATTAGAAGCAGCTCAAGGAAAAGGAAAGCACTGCCTCAAAGTACTGCAAAGCATCTAAAGAAACCAAGCAAATTTTTAAAATTCAGAGGAATATGAAATGAAAATATTAATATGAAAATGACCAAATTTCCAAAGCATTATCAAATTATATCTATACATCTTAACACACAACATTTGTTATCTTCAGCTCCAGTTTAGTCCTAACACTTCTATAAACACAGTGATTTGACGTTACCTCAAAGTGCGTGAGTGCCCTCTGTTGAAAAATTAATAACTTTAATACTATTTGAACTTCTTCAGCCAAAACCAGTAAGATAAATCATCTGAGATTTATTATACAACAGAAAAAGGCTGGCTTTTGCTCATTATTTATGCTGTCAATGGTAAAGAACTAAGTAAGAAAATACCATATATTTTCAACTGACTTATTTTTATTTAGCAAGGATCACAAGGATCACATCACTAGTAATGTGCTAATGAAATATTTAAATTCTATGCTGATTTTGCATAATTTAACGTAATTAATTTTAAGTATTAATTAGATAAACCAATTAAGAAGTATTTATTTCCTTTTAAATACCACATAACATATCTGGCAATGAGGGAACAAAAACGTGCTTAACATTAATTAAACTTAATGAACATCTTAGGACATTCAAAAGTAAATGAAAAACTTGAAAGTCACATTAAGAGGAAGTTTTAAGCAAACTAAGTATGTCTGTCTTCTCTGAGCATTGCTTTTTGCAGTACTGTTTTCACCAGCATGGGTTTCACGACAGGTAAAATATCTCCTAAAAAAAGATGTTCATTTATAGTTGAAGAATAACACCAAAGCCTCAGTTTTAACAGCTTCAAAAATAAAGAACAAAACCAAAAAAGTTATTTTTCTTCTTATACACAATACCATTAGGAAAACATCTGGCATGAAATAATTCTACTGGGTTTATAGTACTTGAATAATTAGTTTACCTTGAGCACCTTCATACCAGAATAAACTAAGCTAGTACAAGATAGCTATTTCCTCTCCAGCTACCTCCAAAATGCTTAGAGCAGAAAAAACTGAACATAAACGCTATTCAACAATGCTGTACTGCCTTCTCCCCCTGCCTCACCATTACTCTGCAACCCTAACTGCATAATATGACCAGGTTGCTTCAAATTTGTAAAAGGACAGAGCTACACATCACCTTGATACTACACAGACAATACTCAAAATTCCCACCAGCAACAACCCTTCCACTATAAGGAACCACCCTTTAAAATCCTGCAGAGACACTCCATGAAACAATCACACCCTCATCACTAGTTGCTCACAATTAAACAAGGAAATAAAACCAGGTGCTCAACAAAACAAACACACACTTGCGAGTTAACAAGTAGCTGTCCCATGAGAAAGTAATCAACATTATGAGTTCCATTACAAGAACGGGAGCCTCTGAAGAGCCCAGATTTGTGTGTGGTTAAGACGGGTGGGAGAAATTATTCAAGAAGATGAAGTCTTTGAACAACACACCCTCATGATCAGCTCAGAGTCCTAGGCTTGTCACATTAGTTGCAACCACTAAACACAAACCTATGTTGTAACCAGCTAAGAAAACACGCACGCAAAAGCCAGTGTTCAGCGTTTCAGTCTTGTGGCTTGCAAAACTGCAGAGCTAACGAAAACATGAAGCTGCAAAAGAAAATGGAAGCAGCACAGATGTTTTTGTTACCAAATGTTACCCCCACACAAAGGAGCTTTTTTTTTTCCTACAGTAGTGATTCTCAAACACCTGATTAGACACTGCAAGAGGAACATCTTTGTGAGCAAGAGTTCAAAGGTAAAGGTGTTAGGTTAGCCCAGCTAGGAAAAACACACTAAGTTACTTAGCTACTACAGTATCAAAAAGTTAAAATGGTTTTGAGAGTCCAGTTTTTAAGCACACAATACTTGATAGAAAGGGACACATAGAGGATTATTATCCTTCCTAGCTTGTGTCCAGATTGCACTCTTCTAGCGGTTGAGAAACTAGTAACCACATTTAGAACTGAAAAGACTACAAGTTGCAAAGTTTTACAGGGAGCCATGGCAGCTCTTATCCGCTCAAGCCTGGAGGTCTGTAACAACAATTACAGATCATCTATTTTATAGATATTTAATGTCTAGATTAAAACTTTTCCATTTGGAAAATACCAGAGATGTTCCTTCCAAAGGTTTTTTCAAGCACGAGACTTGGAAATATCACACTAATTCTATGCCAATTTACAGAAAAACACAGAGAAATACTCAGACTAGATGCTTATGTGACTCCATCAAAACTGCAATCCAGCATCAACATAAACCTTACCAGTGTAAAACTGATAGGCAGAAACAGATATTAAATTACTAGAATTCCTCCAACACTGTTGGACCCATGAATGAAGAGTACATTAAGCACCAGAGAGCTACCAAAAGCCACGTTCTTCCCTCTTCTGTCTGTGGTGCTCTCTCCGTCTGACTGCATACTCCATACCAGCGCTGGCTCAACTGTGACAGGATCACAGAACAGAGAATTTTAAACAAAAATGAAATAAATAAAAAGCTACTGGATGTACAATATATTGTAGTTGACCAGCATTCTAACCCTTTTCAGGTGCTTCCTTCATAAGTGCCTGTTTAAACATGAGAGACACTTTTTCACTTCATGCCACAAAACCAGAGAGATGGAAGTAGTGTTTTATAGCAGGCAATATAGGGTAGCTCAAAAAAGCAGGCTGGAAAATTAGTCTGGAAGCTGAAGTATCTGCATTACTTCATACAGATCTTGGAGTTTAGTGCCATGATTATTCATTAAAGTACTTGGAAAATGGCACCGGCTTACATCTCTCAAAAGTGGCCTGTTTACCAACTGTCTGATAGACAGTACCTCAAGTTAGTGACAGTCATAAAGACACCATACAGACACAATAAAGATGGTGAGATTTCAGAAAATTAAAAAAAAAACAAAATGTAGCAGAGGGCTCATTTCCTTCCTTTCTGACCACAACAACTGGTTAAGCAATAGGACACTGAAAGAAAGATGTCAACTCTAGACATCTGAAGCTTATTATAATTATCTCACACATGTCAAATATTTTCATTGAGTTTACTTTTCTTGATCATCTACCTTGAGCAGTCAAAAGGAGGAAAGGGAAAGAGAGAGAATATAATAAAGCCAAAAGGGAAAAACAAGTTTTAACCTAGGCAGATGTCTCTTTAGATCTGTATTTTCTGGTCTTCAAACACCAAACTACATTACCTACTTTTTTTTTTTTTTTTAATTCCAATTAGAATTCTTTTTTGTTAGTAACAACATATTTGTTTATCAGTGTTGGAGGTAAAAAGCTGATGCAACATGCTGCAAGGAATTGTTTTCTGTTCACCTTACATTATGCAATGCATGTGTGGCTCCAGTGTATACCTTGAGCAGTACCTTCAGCTGGGAACTAATCTAATCCCACAGAAAGGACACTGCTTGAAACCTATGCAGGGTTTCAAGAAAAAACAGCAACACCAAACAAAATGTTGATGAAAATACGTTAAACAAGACTAATGACAATCATGGCAAAGGACATGCACAAACCTGCTGAAATACTTCAGAGAAGTAATCAAGGAAAAAAAAAATTCTACCATCAGTACTTTGTATTTCTATAGTAAAGCAAGAAGACTTTAAAATTACCATTCTACACCCATTCATTAATTCAGCTACTGAACGGCATTAGAAGCCATCATGACAATTTTTTTAAAACTTATACAATTTCACTTACTGCTGCTGGAGCTATTAAAGCATTTTACTCCAAGGAGAAAGGTCCAATTCATATTAACCTCTTCCTTTCTTTTTTTTAAACAAATAGTGAATAAGTTTAATAAAGAATTACCAGTAAAAACTGTCAGTCATGCACACGAAAATTAAAGGGAGAAAAATGGAGGACACTGAATTACAGTGTGAAGAAAGAGATTATGTGAACTTTAACCTGTGTGAACCTGAGCCTTAATCTCCAATTTCTATCAAGTCTGTAGCCGCTGTGCAAAAATGCCCTTATATTGTGACAGGAAATGAATGTGTAATTTCATCTTATTTCCATCTGGCAAGTGGAGTACTGATTGCATTTACTACCATTTGGCAGCAAAAGTAAACGTACAAAATAAATTAATTGCTTTATTACGCTTTTTAGCCAGCAGAAAATCTATGGCTAATACAGGAGAACAGAAGAAAAAGTATCAAGTATAGAGTATCAAGGGATGTAAACTATACATACAGGAGTATGCCTGAACAGCTGAAACTATTAATTAGACTGAGAAGTTCACAGAAAAAAAAAACTCAAGAGATACAACTTTGTAGAAAAATGAAATAAGATGATAGGAACACCACAAAAAGATTAGAAGATATTTTGTAGCACAAAAATTCAATGAACTCTACTGCAACATAATAAAATGTCTTTAAGCCCAGCCAATTTGACAATATTGGGAAGCTACTTATCATTTTCTACTTGTTTTACTTCCAGAGGCACCCAAGAATGAAAACTAAAGTCAAAAAAAGGGGGAAAGGAAGGATATCAATCCAACTAGTCTCAACTTTGCACTTGTTCTCTTCCCTCACCAAACACCAACGCCGAGTCTTTCCATTTGTCTAACTGCAGAAGTTCCACACTCAAATGAAACAGTGCAGGAGTTCACAGAGGTTAGGCCTGGTTAGCAAAGCTGTCAGCATCATCAGAATCATCATCACAACCCCTTGTTTCCATAAAGCATGAAATATGACCAACCACTTGCTCCAGACAGCCAAATGAACTCTGGCCCAAGGACATAGAGAGCCAAACTATGCAAACAACCTGTTGATCACCAAAAAGTGCAAACATGTCCAGAAGCATCCCAAACGAGCAGAGCCCTGACAACAGCAAGTCAGAGAACAACAGTGCAAGCTAAATGGACCAGTGACCAAGGAGGTATCCTCTAATCAATCCTACTGCAAATGAAACTACAGAATATTCAGCGGATCCCAGAGGAGAAACAGTGGGAGATGCCACAGTTTATGCAGCAAGAGCCAACGCTTCTCTCCAGCAGAACTTGGATGTCCTGAAATTCGTGAACTGCATAAACTGAGTTTAAAGTGACTTGGTATCCAAGTTCACTTAGAGTCTTCACGCTGTCATTTGGTCTCCAACTATGACAAACAGCAAACCATTTCCCCAAATATCTAGAGATAAATGCAAGAGCATCCACAGATGCCAGCCATGCCCTCAGGTCAATTAAGACAGCAGCTCTGCCACCTCATGACTGCTTCCAATGCCACCTGGCATTTCACAGTTCACATAAATTCACTCAGCTAACAATTCCTGAAGTAACATTAATTAAGCACTCCTGCTGTCACACTGTCCCTTCTGCAATCAGAAGAGCTAAATATCTGGTACAGCATTTTAAACAAACAAAACAACAAACAAAACCCATAACAATTATATTACAAAGAAAAGAAGGAATTGATCTGAAAGTGAATCTTAGTTTGAGCTCTCAAGATTAAAATAAAACCACTGATGGGAAAAATACATGGAGCCTCTTGCCCTCTCATATGTTTTTTGCCTAATTAATGTAATCAAGCTGAAGGAAATGACATCAACCCAACAGATTATGCTCAGTGGAAGAAAAAAAATAAATCGTTACTTAGTTTTACAGATTAATTTTGTCAAAAAATAGTAGGGGATCTCTATTTATAGTATTTGCTCTTATAAAACAATTGATTGTTACTATATTTGGCCATTACATTTAGTGCCTAGATAAAAATACTTCTTGTTCTATTAAAATTGTCCCCAAGTGGTTCTAACTAGTCTAATTTTCAAGTGCAATTTGAAAAACTGCATCGAGAATTTCTGCAGTGAATTCTACGGTTGAAGTATAGTAAAGTAACTACTCCATACTGCAGTTGCTTTTGATTTTCTACTAATAACTTCAATAACCTGTAATCAAGTTCATGACTGGGCCACAAAAATTTTATTTAAACAAAATACCTAACAGCAACAACAACAAAAATCACACACAACTGTTTTTGCCCCCTTCTATTTATCCTGCTTAAGTCTGATGTAAAACCTGTTGCATTCGCTGATAGATAGTAAGCAAATATTCATCACATACAAACAGTAACAGAAATACGTGCAAGCTCCCCTCCTGTACAGCTGAAATCAAACGATAGCAGGCAAACTATGATTAAATTGAAAACAGCCTCAATGGGCCTTCTTAACTGCGTTGGTATGATGTGCTGTAAGAAGCTGGAATAAAAGCCAGTAGCCTTTTCCACAAACTCATCTCTCACATTGCCTCCATGAATATTTTTACGCAAGAAAGCTTCAAGACTGTCAAACCCAGTTCTCCCTCCAGCCCTGCCACTGCTTCCACATCTGCGATACTTACTGTGAACACGCTGGGTTTGGCTCTAGAGCCCCTTACCTGTGGTGAGCTTTGCTGAGACGTTACATGTCTTGGCTGCCTATATATTAGTGCTTGTCTAATGACTAAAAAGATCAGTCGATGCATTTCAGAAGTAATATAGTAAGTTTAAGTGGGTCAGAGGAGGTATTTGCCTATAAAAATAAAACACTGCCTATAACAGTATTTTCAATTTAGACGGTTGCATGTCCCAGTTATATTTTTTCCTCTGATTTCAGGTCATCGTCACCTCAGAACTGTGAGATAGCTATAATTATTTTCCAGATTATATCCTATCTCGTACATCTGTTATCCATACAACTTTCAAAACTAAAAATATCAAGACACAGACAAAAAAAAAATCGAATTACAACTAAATGTCAAAAAACTATTATCTTATTAAGGTTTTCATTAACTCCTTTTTCTGTTATTACAATGACAAACCCAGTAAACAAAAAAATCTTTTATATAAATAGTTCAGCTCTTGTTCCTCTTGATTAGTCTTGTGAAAGCCACATCTTCCCCAATAAAGACACTTACAGGAATCCTTTTCTCCAAAGGAATTTTAGAAATAATGAAGCTAAAAAAAGATCCAAAGATCAAAAAGATCATTTTACACAGCCAAGTTAAATAGATTCTGGTGTTCAATAGAACCAACTACAGCTGTAGTAAAAATGGAAGTGCTAAATTGATTTCTTTTCCTGACTAAATATACACTAAGTAAAGTACACATTTCCAAATGCACATTCCAGTATCCTCTCTTTATAAAGTATTTTTCTACCTTCAAGGTTTTGGACAAACATGCATGAAAATTTTTTGACTTTTATATAAAAAGTTGACTTTCATATAAAACCCCAAACTCTGTTTACCGTCTTCAAGATCTATTGTAGTTTTTCAAGTGTAACATGGTACATCCCATCCTGGTTACACATTCAGGCCCACATAGTGAAATATGTAATGTTACATTTCCATTGACATAGTACTTAAGAAATTTGATTTAATGTTTAGTAAAAAGAATTCTATTGTCATACTAATTTAGAGTTTAAAAAAAATATTGGTAATTACCTGGTATTTATTGTTTTGTTAAGCCAGTATAACTCAAAGGGATGCTTACATAGGCATTAATTCCAAAGCATAACTTCACAGGGGAAAATAATTGGTAAATTATCTGTCTTAATAGATTCCATTAGTTTTTATAACTAGTAAGCAGTGCCCTGTGAAGTCGACTGGTAATCACAGCTTTTATAGCTGATAAATACTAATAGCAACTTTTATCCTTATTTATAAAATGTCAGGAAATTAGTTTTCCATAAACAAATGTTTGAAATTGCAGCCTTGACGTGGACAGTATCAAATAAATCCAATTAGCTGCATTTAATCTACAAGAAAGCACATCTTTCATCCTCATATGTGGGCACGAGTATTTTTGCAACCCATTAGTGAGAAGAACACTGGCTGTTGCAAGCCTCAGACTAGAATTCCCAACAGGTTTAATCCAGCATGTTACAGGATAGTGATTTGTTTGGAACAAGAGCTGCCTCACCACAGAGGGAAGACGCATCGCACCTTTCCACATCACAGTCACTCTGACCAATGATCATTCTAACTAACATCATCCCAGTAGAGATTTGATACACTGTGACCACAAAACATTTCTGGCATATTAATATAACTCTAAAAAACAACCACTAATTGAGATATCTCATAATTTGGTATCAAGACAACTAAAGCTGCAAGGTTTCACCTTAGCAACTGGGAATACTTACTAGGCAATAGCCAACACTGAATGATGTATAACTGTCTTTCATGTATTATGTATGATTTCGGTCTTCCCTCTGATAGGATAGCTGTCGCTGAAAGCACTGAGAGAGTAAATATGAAATAGCTACTAATGAAACTTGCAATGACAAAAAAGGGAGGCAACAAACCAGGAAGACCAGCAAGCAGCAGGATTGAAATTCTAGAAAACTACATGTCTGTTTGAAATAGAGAGAAAACCAATGCCACCGCTCATCAATGCTAAAACATCATGAGTTCGCTGAAGAAAAAACACATTGAAGATTTTACTACATATAAAGATGTAACCTAAGAAAGAACTTTCAACTGTTGGAAGCTGGGAAGTGTCACTATTTAGTTTATCTTGTCCCTGTGTACATAAAAAGACAGACATTTAATATATATCATTAATATATGTTTACTCTTTTGCTTAGCATGTACTCTCAGTCACCTCATGAAAACAAAACACCAGCCCCAAGATGACCCTGCATGGCAGAATAGTTTATTACTGCCTTATAACAAATCTACCTGGTAACAGCATTCTCTGGGTCCAAGTTTCTCAAGGTTTGGTGAAAACACACAGGAGCTCACTGAGTACAGGTGCAGTGATTGTCTGCCTTCCAGGGCTAAAAGATAAACTACTTCCACATCACAGGATTAGTTTTAGGCAACCCAATGCAGTACTAAATTAAGCCACTTGCACTGTAGCAGCCTGAAAATAGTCCTGAGACACGGCTACCACTGTCTCACCTTTACCAAAATAGTCAACTCTCACTCTTCACCTCAACTCATTTTAAGCACATATGTATACAGAATCAACACTATATTCCACATTTAGCAGATGTAATCTACACTCTGCTTAACTATTTCACCAACACAAGCAGAATCTGGCTGAAATGGTTCATTAAAAGGAAGCATCTCAGCACTAACGACTGAAAAGTCTTTTATGTAAGATCAAAAAAATTCCAAAAGGAAAAGCTTGGAATTTATTCTGAATGTTAGTATAAGAGAAATAGGCAACTTATAGATAGTTCCACACTGACTTAGAATCATGTGGACCTAGTTTATTGTGGGGAGTTCTTACTTTTAAATAGCCTTTGGGCCACAGATTTTTTTATTCATCTGTCTCCTCATGGGGAAATTATTCCATAATGTTATACTAAAATGGGCATAGTCCCACCTTACACAACACAAAAGGTATCTGAAAGAATAAAGTTTCAGAGAAGTTTCAGTTTCACACAACTGCACGAGACACACAAAGAATATACAAAATTGTAATTTCAACTTCATATCCTTTAGAAATCATTAAGAACTAATTGAATCACTCAACAAAATTATGAGCTTTTTATCTCTTAATGTCTATGTACCTAGCATTTTCTATTTCTCAGTGAATTCAGAAATTTAATAGCATGATTGTTAGCTTCTAATCCTTCAAATAGCTTTTTAATGCATCTTCTGCAAAGAACTTGTATTCATTTAGATAACAGAGATATCCTCGTTCTATGTTTATAACAGAGAAATTCCTGCAATGGCAGATACTCTGTTTAAACTATCTGCTAATAGCATTACAGTTAAAATAACTATCCGTCAGATAAAAATCTCAAAAGATGACGATTTTTTTTCATCAGAAAAAAAGGAAGAAAAAAGCAGTTTTGCACATAAACCAAACAGGCATGGGGAGGGAAGCATTTCTTGTAAATATGACACACCATTACAGGTCAGTACATTATGTACCTGGAAGCAGCCAATGAATCAGACAAATTTGGTCAGTTTACACTTTTGCAGAAAAAAACCCTACACTGTATTTCAGAAAAGATAAATTTGAGAGAAAGCACATTTACCAAGTACTTCAGCATCTACAAGCTACGGTTCTGCTAAAAGATGTAGGGAACATCTCTTTAATACAGACTTAAAAGAAGTATTTTACAAGTAAGGACATAAATTTTGCTTAGAACTACATCTTTGTTTACACCGGGCTTTTATTTATTTAAACAAATACATAGTTATTCCTGGAACTCTGCTGGATGCTTTCAGGATATTATAATATAGGTGCATAGTCTGTTTTATAGCAGCACCCACTTTCCTAGCAAGCAGCCGATCCTTTTCTCCAGACTCTTCTTCCTCCCACTTTCACCTGAGTCATAAATTCATAGGCACACACTTGGCTTTACTTCACCTGAAGAACCTGCATTACAATGCTCAACTTTACAGCAGTAACAAGATCTGGAGCTTCCTTTACCAATACTGACAAGTTATCCAGAAAACATGGCTAGAGACATAAATAACACATTACAAAGCAAAAGATATTATTTTAAAACCACCCTGCATAGAATTACAGAACACAGAGCTAGAAATAACAAGTGATTGACCTCCACTTTGTTAACTGTGTAGTGTGTGTGTCTAATTTCTTACACAGGAAACCTAAGTCATATTTCAGGAAAATTTCCACAACAGATAATCTTAAAAAAATCTGTAAGATCCATGAATGGGCTATTTAATCATGCCCTAAGTAACAAGCTTCAAATTAAACAGATTTTCCTAGTATCTAACTTAAATTCCCTTAAGAAAACAAAGTTACAAAAAAATGGAGTATCTCTTGAGGTTTGGGGTTTTTTTTTTCTGTTTTGACATTAAAGAAAGTATTCTTTTCAGTCTCATCTTTTACCTATTCAGACAGAATGTGTTTGATTCCAGGAACACAGATTTTTATTAGCTTAAAAACAAACAAAACCCACTTGTTTTTTTCAGTGCACAGATCCTTTTTTTAGTTCAACTTCTGAGTTTTGTTTTCATTGAATTCATAGAAAAAATACTCCCTGTAAGAGCATTATAGATCAAGACTACCTCATGAATGTATTCATATTTCATGCTAATTACTCTTTGCACACAATCCCTTTCCCTGGTGTGCTTAGTACATGTGTCTCTGTCCTCAACCGCTCGTTAAATATGCTGTAGTTTGAGCATTGCATCACTAAGACTGAAATAGACATTTCAGAATACAAAACTGCCTTTCTTCCTCTGCTGCATTTTATAAAGCTGCTAAAAAAAAAAAAAAAAAAAAGCTCAATTTCGCTTAGAAAAACAAGCTGCATAGCAGGTACAGAATGTACTAACTACTAACAGAGTTATCACACAGTAGGCTGGAATTCCAAACTTGTTTAATACATGTATATGGGTAACATGCAATTGTCTGTCTACAACAAGTAGTGATCCTTACTCTTTTCTAATGGGAACCTCTGAGACATCCAATTCAGGAAAAACACAACACATGCATGCCTTTGAGTGTTTAGCTCCCCATGACTCTTCTCTACAGCCAGAATTCCACCTTTCTTCAGGATTTTAATTTCTAAATTCTGTGAACTCAAGTCTAACAAACACATGAGTTCTGTAAGCTATCACCTGAAATTTAAGACACTAACTACAACAGCTCAGTCACAACATTGCTAAAAACATATACAGGAGACCTTTCAAGACAACATACAGCTGTTCTCACTCCAACAGTTTTTCTTCTAAGCCTTTAGCACAAAGTACTGTTCCACAAGTTGACCACAACTCCAATACCAACTGCACTTTCTGAAAATCAGTTCTTACCATATCCAGAAGAGGTTCATTAATTTATTACATCTTTGGAATTACAGAGGAGTTCCCAAAGTTTAGTGAAGGGACGCTAACAAATACCTAGAGTTAGTCAAGCAGTAAAACTATGGTATTTTATTTATAGAGAAAGACTTCAATAACAAATCTCTCATGCTTCAGAAGAAATAAACCTAGCTTCTCTTAAATTCTACTGCCAAAGCTGTGCAGCAGGGGCTTTTTAATTAATGTTCACAGATTTCTTAACCAAATGGTGGTCTTACAGCAAGCATTCACACAAATTACATCTCTTACATGCTCAGTTTCATGCATAGCACTAAAAAAGGCGTGTATCTGTACAAGTGATACAGTTGTGAAGTAACTAGCAGGGTTTCATACTCTGCATTCTTGCTCTTCAAGTCTCCAGGTCTAACTTGATCTAGGGACATTTAAGAAGCCTTAGAACTTGACCTAGTGACATTTAAGAAGCCTTAGGCAGTGCTAATTAAAATAAAACTGAAGGAACCACCTCCACACTAGGGCATATGATCTAGATTCATAAGAGACATAACACCGATTCTGAAAATGAACTCGATTTCTACAGGAACTGTGTAGAATACATTATGATATACCTCAAAGCAATCAATGAATAAAGCCAGCAACTCTGAAGTATCCCATACCTCACACTGTTTCCCATCTGTCTCAATCTGAATATAATTTAATTCACAGACTACTTGTATGCACTTTTCTGAGGCTTCAAAAGTTCTTTCTGTACTGCCAACCAAGATAATATCCAAAGTAGCCAATCCAAACCATTCTGATACAATAGGAAATTTAAGTGTGCTCAAATGTTACCTGGAATTAAATATGAAGAATTACAATTTACAAACACTGTCTCCCAAATGGAAGCTTTTGCTTTGGCCCCTTCTAAATGCTATTCTCTTTTTAGTCCCTTTGTATTATGATGAATAAAATGGGTACCACGCAATCCCTCCAACAAAAGCAGGTGCTACTGAACCACTACCATTCGCACTGCCACGTATCTGGCTGTCACAAAAAAAAAACCATACACAGAAACGTACGTGCAAGTAATCCTTGGGAGGTTTTACTTGTGATTCTCTTGCAAAACAGACCAGCTGGAGTGAAACTACATGCATCCTTCCTGAGGTCTGTTTGGCAACTATGCTGCTTGGTGTAACTACTGAGAGTTTATTTTAAAAATGTAACTTTTAAATAGCTGACTTCTGCAGTTAAGCCTTAGTATCTGAAGCAGAACTGCACTCCCTCAACTTCTTTTTCCTCTTGATACTTTAAACATAATATGTCAGGATATCCTCCTTATCTGGTACAAATTGCCCCTTCACTTCTGGGCAGAAAAGCTTTTATTTAATTATTACATACAGCTTTTTCTGTTAACTAAGGAATAAATTCTTACACATTTGCTGCAATCATTGTTTAAATAATTCTAAGGTAATATAAGAAAAAATGAATATAGTAATACATATAAAGACAAATATAGTTCTACATATGTGTGTCTCTATGCTAAGTGGTAATAATTTCAAGCATCAGTGTGTTTAAAAAATGCAAAAGCTCTTCCATCCTCTAGTTTGACAGTTCACCTGTTGGATAAATCCATTTGAGAAGGAAAGGTAGAGATGAAAACTTGCAGACTAATAAATACCTTTCTTCCTTATGGCAATGGAATTCATTCTGTTGTTAGAAAAGAGTAACAGTTTCAAATATACTGAAAGATTAAACCAAACTAGGCTGCCTGGCATCTATGTGAAACTGAGATATGAAGACTGATAACCTAAGCATGCAATCTAATTAAATGAAATTCCTGCAGGACACTGAAACATGTGGTTACCTTACACTGCAAAGCAGTACCTTCCTTCAGTTTAGATTCATACAATTCTGAAAAGGCGAGGGCGAAAAGGGAAGGGAAAGAAATATACACATCCTGAATTAATAAGAAGACCAAGGGAGCCACCTGCAGTCTGCAATCCAGAAACAAACATATAATGAGTTTGTGGGCTCTTTCATTTCAACAAATCAACGGATATCGTCGAGCTACCACAACGTATCTGTGCTTTATGCAAGAGATTTCTGCATTAAACTGTAGCTAGCTGCCTCACCCCTACAAATACAGCTGTATTTCAGGAAATTTAGGGAAAACCAAGTCCATTTAAAGTTTGTAAAAGTTCTTTAGTGAATTTCCTCTGGGCTCCATATCATATCAAATTCAGATTCATTTTTTATAAGTACTAATCCCTTCTCCTTTTCTTTTTTAAGTACAAAATGTAAATGAAGGCAAACAGTTTTCCTTCAAATTTAATGGTGCACCAGCCTCACTTTCTGACTGCTACTTATCTCCTTACTAAGAAATGGCTGAAAACTAAGATAAACAAAACTAGTTTTTTTTCTCTCCATTACAAATGTTTCATTACATCAAGCAAAAAAGAAGGGCTGAAAAAATGATGCATATTTCATATTGTCATTTGTCAGTCAAGAAAAATAGTGAATATAGGCTTTTAAGTATTCGCAGAGGAACACTGCTCAGAGGTAAAATAAATCTTAAAACATCACTTCACCTCAATGGCAGAATAAAAAAAACTTGAAAACTGCATTGAATGCATGCAAAATTAATTATTGCAATAAGATTGAAGCTAAAACATTGTTTCTAATCAAAGAAAGAATATGTTTCAGCAGACTAACTGGTCATGCAAGAGGTTAAAAATAATAAAAAAAAAATTCAGAAAGATATACCTGTTAAGTAGGAGGGCAAAGGGGAAGGAAAAAATTCAACTGAACCAACAGTATCTACCGACTTGCACTGAAACTAGCCTCCCTTACTGACTTCCTCTCTCTCCTCAGTATTTGGTAGAAGTATAAATAGAAAAAGAGTATAAGTAACTAGAACTTAAAATCACCTGCAAAATAATACACTATCGTTTAAGAACAGGCAGTTTTACAGAGAAAGGAAAAAAAAAAAAAAGAAAACACTATTTTCTTCAGGAGATAAAAAAACAGCCTTCTTTGCATCAGATGTAGAGTACAAAAGACAGATTTTAAAAACCCTTCCTGACTTGGTGATTGTGTAGTCAGTTCCACTTTCCCTTCTTCCATAAGTACCTTGCACCACTGAAATTGGAAGGTACCATAAAGTTTGAAAGATACAAACTACTGTGAATATTCAATGGCTTAACAAGTAGCAGCAAAAAGGGCCTCAAAGAAACACACTGAAGGTCATACACGGCTATTCTGCATGGTAATATACTGTGAGCATTTTCTCCATAATATTAACGAGTAAGATGACATTAATTACTTGCACATGGATATTACAGAACAAGCATGTTATAGCATCAGCAAAATGTATTCAAAACAGAGGAGTTTTTTTAATTGAAGCCTGATAGAAATATATAAAGGACATTAAACCAGGAAGATGCAAATTACCCAATTTGTTCAATATGTAAGCAGAAACTAAATAGACAGTGAAGTCTTTCACATAGAACTCACACAACTTTCTCATATAGTACTACAGAACTTCTTTGAGGAAGAATAATTTCAAATACTGATATCGTTAAGTTGTTCAATTTTTCTATCAAGTTTTCTTAACAATGGAGAATATAAATTTAAGGTAAAATAAGGTTTTCTTGTGGATGCAGCAAGCAAGGAAAAGTAAAAGCTAAATTGCATGTGAATAGCAGCCCACCTACGTTCTGACCATTAATTCATTACTCCAAGCTGACATTTAGACCTCAAATGACACATATCCACAGAAAGTAGGAAGCAATCAAAAGACTATCACAGTTCAAGCTTTAATAATTCACCTTAATTAGAATGTAGTCCTTCTACCACCTCAAGGCAGGGAAGAATAAGACACAGAAATTTTACAAGAAGTAAAAGAAGTCTTGACAAGCTAACCCAATTAACAAATGCAAACAGAAGACACTAGTCAATGATCTACTAGTGTAACAAAAACTGTCAAGATATTTCAAATATTATTTTATCAGCAACACTGAACAACCCCAGACTTAAAAAGAGGAAAATCTCAATTGTAAGATCATAGCACTTAGGATGAAGAACTCAAGATGCTGATGACTTGTTGCAACACCATTTGAGCTTCACTCTTCAGGGGTACGTAGGATGGGTGAGCATAACGTCAGAAAAAAAGATGGGGTGCTGATAAGTTTATGTTTGTTACTATCTAGTAACTGGAATAATGGTCTATGTTCTATTCTGATTAGACTTAACATTTTAATAAAGTACAAGTAAGTGTTGAAGTCTCCATAAAGGTTTGTATACCCTTTGTTCACAAAAACATTGAGTGCAACACCTGCCTAGATCTATCATTCACCTATGTACAGTTTTCCACTATTCTTAGAAACATTCCACTTGCTATTTCTGACAAATTTTAAAATAAAGTTTACCTTATAATGTTTACACTAAGCTCATTTGGATAAGCATTGTTATCTGCTTATAGTTCTGCATAAGAACAGTTTCCCAAACTGTTTATAGTCTAAGTTCTATAGCTTAACAAAAATCACCTTCAAATAAGTGTTATTAATAAACGTGACAAAAGGGGACGTTGACATCAGCACTCTAGTTGATCTTACTTACACATCAAGTTTTTCCTGACCTCATCACATCAGATGTTATGTCTTCCTCAAAAGCAACATTGACTCCCTTGACTGTTCTTCAGTTTTTCCAACAACCATTTCATTCTACTTTCAACTGCTGTTTTCAACCCTCTTCCTTCTCAACAAGCAAACGTTTAAATACTGAAATTCTGACACTTATGCAAAATATGAACAAGTTAAAACTGAATTTTAATTAATTCTACCAATCCTTTAACTAATTTTTCATGATTACTAATATTTTAAAACTCTGTTACAGATGAGTCCTATTGAGGTTGTTCACAGAGGGAGATACCAAAGCTAGGACTGGGCCGCCAGGTAAGCTTTCATACTGTAATTACTAAAACAAGACTGTATTAAAATAAGCCATTTAACATATTTTATATTACATACAAATTATTAGACTATACATATAGAAATAAAAACCTTAGTATTTGTTCAACTGTAGTTGAATAAATGTCCTTTCTCACCCAAACACCCATAATGTGAAAAATACAACTCAGCTATTAAAACCTTACTACAATTTTGAGAGCATATCATAATGATTCTTAAATCGTATTTTAAAAGTCTAATCATACGGAAGCAACAGAACCCTGATCTAGAAGTTTTCCCTTGAGTTAAGTTGGACGGATAATGAATTCTGTAACAGAACAATCCCAGTAGTTACAGACTATTATGTACTAATTACTACCTTTACAGATCTACTGTACACATAATTAATTTCTTTAGCACATCACTATCATTCTTGACTGGCAAAATACACAACCTAAATTACAAGAGCCAGAAATTAACACTATCCTTTAGGGAGAAGGTATTAACTTGCTATGTAGCATTTTGCAATTAGACTATCAATCAAACTGTGAAAAGTGATCTGTATAGCAGCAGGCCAGACACACCGAATATTGTCGCATTATTGCAAAGTTATCTGAGGCCCCAAGCACATGATGTAGCACAACTTATGTACAAAGCCATAACATTTTAATCCTTCAGTTCTACCTGCTAGAAGATACTTTGCACAATTATATATGTATTTAACAATCAAAAAACCAACACACCAAACCAGGAAGGTTTTGAGATCCTATTTCACAAAGCACCACAGGCATCACACTGATGCTGGTAACGTTCTTTTTCCTTACACCACTAGCCAAAAATATGATTTGACGCCAGTTAAGGGACAAAAGAAAAATTTAGAAGAACGTTCTAGCTGCACAACATATCATCGTTTCTACCTCTGCATCTGCAGCACAATTCTAAGCCTAGAACACTCATCTAAACTCTTCCATGTAAATTTGAAGCCATGGAGTCCATTTGTCAGAGGCCCTTAAAAGGTATTCAGATCATCGTACCTCTCCTGAAGAAAACTGGACAAAATCCTTCCAGACTCTACTGTGACAGTGATAATGAGATCACAGTTAACTCAGGTAAATCCTAAGGACCTCAAAATCCTGTAAAGTCTGAAAGGAAACACTTTAATGTTCTAGAAGATAATTTAGATCTAAATATATTTGAAGCATAACCATACTACCAGTCAGGGATCATTCCTTCCTGGTCCTGCTGCTCTGTGATTAAACATTTACAAGCAGCTAACAAATGAATGCAATTTAACTAATGCAAATTGAGCTTCAGAAGAGTTTTATTACGACTTCAGCCACACCACCACTTCTGGTTTCCAAGAGCAGCACTTCCCTGCAGCTTTGGCTGCCTTCCTTGAAAACAGGTGGTACTTGGGTAGCCAAGCAGAACATGGTTTAGTCAGAACCAGCATTTAAGTTGGAGTACCTTAAACCATAACTATGTTAAATGAGGAAAACACCCAAAGTTTCACTCTCATTGTGCCAAAGAATCATGAATAGAATTCAGAAGGTTCATCTATTTGAGTGCTGCAACCTATATGCGATCACAAATATTTTAAGAGGAGTGTACACTATCATTTGGTTTTTCTTCAGTTACTATTTCCACTGGCATTCCAAAATGCCATGAAATACAAAATAGTAAACACTAAGTCATCACAATTGCTTTTGGCTATTGTCAGTTTTCTTCCACTTACTCATTTATTTGTTTTACGTACTGACTGTGCTCTTGAGAGAACATAGAAAGACAAAAAGAAATGTGTTTTATCATCCTCGTATAATACACCAAGAAATGGCACTAAAGCAGAAGAGACATGTGATCCTAGATTACTCTTGAAATAAGCATTTGGAGGATTAATGAGCTGCTTGGGGCTGTTAAGGCAATAGGTGAAAAAGAATGGGGAATATCATTTAATGTTTCCCTTTACAGATAGCAGTTGCAAAAAAAAGTTGATTGGGGAACACAGTTATCTGAGCCTGTGCTGCAACTAAATGCTCCAACACTCTTGACTTTTACGTTTTCAAGTTTGAAGAAAAAACTAAACTCAAAGACAGCCAACACTTTCTCTACTAGTAAGCCAAAGATTATAATAACCTGGGTAATATGTAGTAGCACTTCTAACAGTTCTTCCATTCTTTGTTATGACATGCTATTTTCTACAACCATTAACTGAGAACAACATAAGGAAGAAATGGAAAAATATCTGCAAGGCTATCACCACAGTAAGCTACCTGGGCAATTTCTGTTGTTTGTACTTCTGGAACTGTACAACTATGTCAACAAGAATTTCCTCTCATATGAAAGAAACAGCTATGTCTAAATTCCAAGAAGTTTTTTTCAGTATTTTTAATAAAGACCCTTTTCAGGAATTCAGCTCAAGGCAGAAGCTGTCGCTATCACTAAGACGGGTCTCATTCCATTCTAAGTGTTATCTGCTGCCAAGGGTCCTTTCCCTCACAGGTTTTCCTTTCTTGTCCCAAGAAAACCAGTGACAGACTCCACATCATTTTAACCTCACTGCAATGCTATGAGCCTAAAAGTTACCAAACTTAGGGATGGAAAAAAAAGTTGCATCCCCGCAGATGATGTTTTTGTATTGCTGCATGTAATACCCAAACATTTAGAGCAGAAAGTGGGAAGCACTGTAAAAGAATACTAATGGCTCAAAGTCAGTGACTTTTGAAAAGATCACAAGCTCTGAGTCAAAGAACCGTATATTTACCTCATGATAAACATCGCTATGACTAAGTATTTGAAAGGATTTCAAAAGAGCATCAATAACTCAAGGAATATACTCAATAAATCGTTCAGGAAAGTTATGGTCCTCTGACAGATCTTCCTCAACCTCAGTTAACTTTTCAAACACTGTATTAGTATAAACTGCGGTTCTTATTCCTCAAATTCGAACAATAGTGTATCATAAACTTCTATGTGCAATAAAACCTAAATTTGAAGTAACAAAATCCTCAATTGATAGAAGTGTGAGTGTTCCAGGGGTTGAAATTAAAACAGAAGGTTCCCTGTGGTTAAAATCCAAAGGAACACATGAATTGCTAATTTTCAAAGCCAACAAGTTATCATAAAAAAAATGTAGCAGCACAAAAATGCTTAGAGCAAGTACACATAATTCACTTCAAAATACTAAGTGTGTATTTGCTCATTCAGATTTGGCCTGTGAACACTTGATACATCTGACTCCATCTACCTTCAAGAACTGAACATTCCTGAAGTATATTGCATTCTAACTGGTTGATAGATCAACCAAAGATTTGTAGCTAGATCAGGAATTCATTCTTTGAGTATCCACCACTTCTCAGACTCTAATTTGCTGAGCTTCCTCATTAGCTCGAGTAAGTTATTATTGAACTGTACTTCAACAGTACTTGCTTCTTTTCAGTGCCTGAAACAAATTACCAGTAAATGGCCACATATGAAATATTGATCAATTGACCATTAACTGTGAATAATAATGAAAAGACCTGAAGAGGCTGTGTGCAGCTTCAGAAGTACTCAAAGGCCATCTGAAAGCCATGAAGAGCTGAGGATGGTATTAAAGTATCAAAATCATAACCAATATTCAGCTCTTAGTAACTGAATAAATATGACCATCATGTCTCCTATTGAAGGAATAAAGTTTGAGATATTAATGATTTTTGCATCTAAAACCAATAGCAGAAGTCCTATTTATGTCACAGAGACCAGCTGGACTTGACAGAAAGATCCAGCATAGTTTTTATTCTCACTGCATTGTCCTCTCTAGCAGTCAGACCTGTTTGACTCTGTCTTCCAACAAAGCAGTGGACTCTGACACTTTCCTTCATATTATATACACAGTTTAAAGAGTGTGCACTCACACATTCAACCCTTTCAAAACTAAACTACATCATTCATCAATGCCAGTGACAATGTAGTTCAACTGTATAGAACTTGGGGAGAGGGAGGAATGCTTCTTAGATTACAGAACACAAATGTAAACGCTCGTTAAAGGAGCATTTGTAAAGACTTTGCTTTTTTAAATGACAGCTGAATGTATAATTAAAAAATGAAAGCAAAGACGAAGTAAGGAAGCAGCAATTCTTGCAGTAGACTGCTATGCTTAATAAAAATACACGTTTTAAATCATCTTCCTGCTATACAAACATTATATGAGTTCCACGATATTGCACAAAGTATAAACAAGACTGTCACTGCAGTTTTAAACTTAGCAAAATCATAATACAAATTAAGATAAGAATGTACCTTTCATTTGTGTTCCAAACGTAAGCGCCAATTTTGCAAACAGTTCTGGATTTTCAAATTTATCTTCCTCAGCTTTTACCCAAAAGCTGTTTTCTCCTATCTCTTGAGGCTCAATCTGAAACACAAATGGCATCTCCAAGGTTAACAAACAGCATCTTCAACAGCTGAGTTAAAGCCAATGCTACTACACTCGTGTGATAAATGGACTGAATTAAGCTTAGTTATGTTCCAGGTATCATATTCTTCTAAAGACGCTGCCTAAGCAAACTGCAGTCTGATTAAGTGCCCTGTGTCTACTCAATGATTTTTATTATATTTCTCCTATTCAACAGGTTTTCCAAACAGTCCTGATTACATGTTTACATTTGGGTTTGAACTTGTTCTAGCTTTCTCTCCGTCACTTCCTAGACAGTTCCCAAAGTTTATCCTTCAACACTGAGATGCACCCCTTGCTACTTGTGAACTGAAGTAGGAACAGTCTTTCTTACACTGCCAAAGTATGCAATACGTTATTTGCAAATGATATGTTAATGTGGACCTTTCAGTGGCTCAATATTAAGTCCATAGGAAGAATTACTTTTTTAAATATTACAAATATTTTCACACAGTTTCCATTTTCCAAGTGTAAACACGCATTTTGTTCCAGTACCTTATTTGATACTGGCTATATTGAAAGAAAAAAGTAGTCTGCAATGTAGAAGCTGAAAGTCAATTTTGCTCTTCATGTATGATTCAGAATCACTTTATTGTTTTCAAAATATGTTCCTCTTCCAGTTTTTGAAGTCTTATCAATTTTTGTTTACAAGTTCAATTACACACCAATTAATTTTCAAGGCTATTTAACTTCAAGATAATATGCAGGATATTTATCAAAACTATGCTTGTAAGCCTTATCAGGATTTCACTTCTAGACACTACTCCTCCACCTTTGCAATCTGTTAAGGTGTAGCTGCTTTGCCACCAGCTGTAGGCAAGATTTTTAACAACTACCTTAATCCTACACTAAGAGTGAAAACATTTACAACAAAAGGCACTAAATGATTTCTGTTCCCAAAACGATGGCTCCTTAATAGCGATGACAAAAGAGACTTTCCTCTTTTTCAGTGTGCAGGAGATTTCTGGCACTGTTCCCACAACACTTAAGCATGAAGTGTCTATCTGGACTTACTTTCCATTGTCACACAGTACTAAGATGTACACTTTATGCGTTTTTCCTAGAGATACATGAACGTAATTGATTACAATGAAACTGGCTGCAATGACAAATATGTACTATGAACTAAAAAGCTATGTATGTTTACAGGAGAGGTGTCACACTACATTTACAAAACTAGCACAGCTGACTAGAATCAGATATTACTTAACAAGGACAACTGTGTATAGAAAGCATAAGTTACAGGAACAGCAGGGATTCGTCCCTGCTTCAGCAACATGCTTAAATAAATGAAAAGGATAAAGAAATTGTAGGGGAGAAGCTACACTAACTAGATCAAGCAGCGGCGAGTCAAACAAGAGCAACAACTTCAGGAAAGAATGATACTGACAACAGCATACAAATATTCTATGGATGTTTTAAAAAAACAGCAGGACTGTGCAACTACCTTTACCTTCAGAATCATTAAAGTTAATACTTATTCTCAAAAAAACTGTTTGGTGTTATGAAAATGCACTGAAAATTATCTGTAAATAAACAAAGAAAACATTGCTAGATCAAATGTAGTAATAATTTTACACAAAACTAGATAGTTAGGAACTCACTCTAGCAATAAGTTCTTAAATGTTTACAATCAAAACTGGTGTTTAATAACATCATTGCCTTTAGAACCCCCTGATAAGTTCTGTGTCTGCCTTAACAGGGAAAACACCTGCCTTTCTCAGAGGAAGACAAAAGCTGTTAGTGTGTTCTACAGTACAACTATCATTAACATACAGGTAAGGCAATGGAAGTAAAATTTGCTTTCAAACTTCCAGAACATGTCACAAGAATAAAAACAATATGGACATAAAATAATTGGCTTCATTTCTTAATTAGGTGTTTTAATTTCAAGTATATTACTGCATTTATTCATTTTAAAACAATTCTTAGATTCATGTGAAGACACTTGCCCTTAAACAGAAAATTTTAGTATTTTAGGTCTTTATACCAGCTATCATGGTGACAATAGAGTAATTTCTCATTATTCAGAAAAATTCTTTCATTAATGCCTTCCTTTTCTTCCCTCTGTAAGCTAACCAAATTTTAAAGTGTCATTCAAGGCTTTTAAAATGAAACTAGGAACCCAGTGAATTGCCACCATAGCAGTTTCACTCACATTTCATTTTTCAAAGCAATTCATAGAAGGTATAACCAAAGCAAACACGCCCTGTTCTGTCAATATGCTATCAAAGCTAGCATTAGTCTCTGAAAGCCTGATCCACATCCAACCTGTCCTCAGAAAAAGCAAGGAAAAAACCCATAAAACACATGATTTATGGCTCCCACTGCTTGCATAACCTAGAGAAGACAATACTAAAATCAGAGTACTTCTTTGCATTGTCTTCCAAAATTTAATGTACCCATTAATACCAAGTTTTACTGCATTTTATTCCAAGAGACTCAAGTAAAATCCTGTTATCAAACTAATATAAACCTAGCATATCATCACCTTCTTCCTCAAAAGCCACTTAACCACAGAGAATAAAAAAAAAAAAATTTAATACCTTTGACCAGTTAATTCGTTTCATTGAAACTTCCAGTTTATACTTTTTCTTCTCCTTCATCCCATGTGGTAATGCTGGTATCACTGGAAAAGGAGCAAATGGAACACCTCCAAGAGGTGGTGGCATTGGAGGACCACCAAAAGGTGGTGGCGGAGGTACTGCTCCACCAGGCAACGGAGGGGGTGGCGGTGGCATTGCTCCACCAGGCAGTGGAGGTGGTGGAGGTGGCATCGCTCCACCAGGCAGCGGAGGCGGAGGAGGTACCATCGCTCCACCAGGCAGCGGAGGCGGAGGAGGTACCATCGCTCCACCAGGCAGCGGAGGCGGAGGAGGTACCATCGCTCCACCAGGCAGAGGAGGCGGTGGAGGTATCATTGCTCCACCAGGCAGAGGAGGCGGTGGAGGTATCGTCGCTCCACCAGGCAACGGAGGTGGAGGAGGTATCATTGCTCCACCAGGCAATGGAGGCGGTGGAGGTATCGTTGCTCCACCAGGCAGCGGAGGTGGTGGAGGTATTGTTACTCCACCAGGTAGCGGAGGGGGTGGAGGTATCGTTACTCCACCAGGCAGTGGAGGCGGTGGTGGAACATTCTCACTTGTTTGAGTTGGAGGTAATGGTGCTGCTTCTGTCAGTTGACCTGACGGTGCTGCTTCTGCCAGTTTCAGGCCTGGACCCTGAAATAGGAAGAGAAATTCTTTTCATCAGGGAGGGCAGGAGGTTTATTATGAAGTCAAATGAACTAGGATGCATCATAGTCAACCGTACCTCAAGAACATGAGAAATGTAACCATTCTCCTATCTAAATGAGGAGCAATAACAATAGATTATACCACGTACCATAAAACTGCCAAGTAAACTGAACAACCTAGCATTTTTATAAAAATAAATTGTTTCCATTTTAAAGAAAATTTAATAGTAGCACTAACATTTAAGTAAACAGAACAGCATTTTATTTCTCACAAAACATTTATCCCACTTAGGATATCCTGGCAAGCTGGGGCATCAGAGATGGTAATAACCACACTGAATTTTAACAACACTAATCTTCTGGTGAAATATTTTTCACAGAAATCACTGAAGCTGCTATGGCCGTGCAAAAGGTTATGGAATCATAGTTGTTCACAACTATCCTGCCATCTGTTGAGGGGACAGGAACAATCACGCTTTCCCTTAAATCAGTCTGCAGTTGTTTCTGCAGAGAAACTGCAATACCCATTCTAATGAGTTGTACACAAACAACGAAGAGAAACAGCAGCTCACTAAAGCAGTGAGGTTTCTGTAGTGATAACATGATCCTAGCCTAGTATGAATTCCTCAGGATTTTGTCCTTCAAAACTATCTGTTAAAGAGCAGCATCAAGAGCTAAGCACAAAATGCTGTACAAGGTCAATTCTATTGCCTCTACCAATTTCTTAATACAAATTTATCATGTAATATAGGCTGTTCATGTAGTCTGATTTGTGTACTATTCTCCCTACACAATTATTTACTGTTTCCAGGAAGCAAGGGTTTGTCAAAAGAAAAAAAAAAAAACCTGACAGAAATCTGAGAGCATGTAAAATTCAGTGCCACTATGTATTATGGGTGGGGCATAACAAAAAAAACCCTCACAGACACAAGAAAGTTAATACCATTACTGTGAATGACCTGTAATGTCCAGATAATCTGAACCGTGTTAAAATCAATATAACAGGATTAATAATTCAACAGACTAAAAATAAATTCTTGGCTTTACAGAAGGCATGTGTTTTTTACTACTCAAGCTGTAACGTAACAATCAGTGGAGAACTAATTAAAAGACTGTCAAATGTAACTTGCCTTGCAGATATTTGTAAGAAACAAAAATTGTATGAACAGAAGCGTCTGTGTGTGAGAACAGAATAAGAAATCATAAGACATCACAGGTAACAGAAGCGATTTGCATTGATAACAAAGGACATGATGATGATGGGCACCAATCCAACTGTTAAACACAATGCAATGTGCTTACATTAAGATGAGAAGACCAGTGCTCTGATGAGTTTCACAAACAACTTGCCAGCAGAAGACCATCATCCTGCTTTCAGGATGCTATTCATCACATGCTATTCTACCTCTTAATATCAAAATAGGAAGTGAGGTCATAAGCATTAAGATATCCTCAATAAGAAAAAAAGCCAACAGGCAAACCTCACTTAGCACTAAAGAAGCAGGACATAAGACAGGATGAAGTAAAGACATCAAACCATAGAGTCCACTGGTTCCTAAAGGGTATAGAAGACCTATCTAAAATCCAGTTCATTGCCACTAGACAAAAGGAACATAAAAAGGGTTGCAAAGGGCTCAACAGGCAGCATTTCTTGTTCTCTCTGCTTCACAAGCCATCCTGCACAGGTTAGTTAGAGATACAGTTTTTATGTTTGTGAGGAAAATTTATGAGGAAATGAATGCAAGCAATATCAGCATTGCTGAAACAAAGCATTCCCATTCCCCTTCCATAAGGTCATGCATTTTTTGTTCTATTTATCCATGAGACTGTATAATGCCAGCATAATACTCATTTCAGAAATAGCAACAGTCTAATAGCCACACCAGAACAAAAATACTGATGTTATCAGTTGCATGCACATGCTGAAATTTGTGTATATTGTGCACACCCAGCCTTCTAAAACAAACACTTACTACAAAACAAACAGAAGTAGTAATACTAAAGCATAAACAAATACTTGAACAAAAAAGGTCAGGCCAGATTCAACCATTTCATAGCTTAAGGAAATTCTTTCGTTGACAAAGCAAGTATCTGTGACAGGTGTTGAATGCACTACTACTTCCATTAACTACCATTAGTAGCTTACGCTAGCTTAAAAATAAATCAATACAGCTATAACATACATTTCTAAACCCATAGAGACAATACACTTGAGGGCAATTTTTCCCACTCTTTTTTAAAAAAAAAATCAACTCAACTGCCAAACCTCCTGTGTTTTAGTTTTATTACCTGCGTTCGTAGCTGTTTGATTTCTGTTTCAAGTTCTTTGATTTTCTCTTCTCGTTTTTGTAGCTCTGCTTGTGCTTCCTGTCGAGCTGTGAACTCTTCATCAAACTGTAATGATTAACCCATACACACGTGTTTGTCCATTTATGTCCACACTAGTTATTACATTTTCAGGAATTCTTTGTACAATATCATAACTAGAGCACTCAATGCACTTCAGAAAAGTGCATGTCTAACATGTTTTCTTCCACACAATTTCTTCCATCAGTGGAGTAATGACACAGACCCACCTACTGAGTACAGCTCTAGGTTCAATAGAACTCTGTAGACTTCCCAGACTAAACTCAAGTACGCATCTCATGCTGTGAGCTTAAATCTGAGGAAACATAGGCAGCTTCAATAGTATCATCCATGAAGTTATTTAGATAGCTCCTTTATTAAATAAGCCAGTGGTATCTTTAGTCTTGATGTCCTCATATAAAACAGAAGTCCAGTTTACATCATTGTGACAGATTTGCTGGATATTTTCATCCTGCTACTGTTTTTGCTAAGCTCACAAGATATTAGCATCTTTAAAAGCTTCTCTTATTCTTCCACAGGACAACACTTATCACTAGGCAGAACATGTGTTGACCGCCACTTGCAAAGTACATTATGGTAAATAACTACATCAGGGAAGCATCAATACATTTTGCTTTCTATAAAGGTCAGACACCATAACTCCTATTAAAAATGAATCCACATTTTATACTCAATAGTGTAATGACTTCACTCAATCTTTCACTTGAAAAGGAAACCTCATAACATAATTATTTATCATGAAATAAAGCAGTATTTTAATGTTAGCATCTCTGAGCCTGAAGAAAGAGTTAATGCTTTTTCAAATAACACTGCTTTTCAATTACTTCCTTCAAGTTCTAAAGCAAAGTCACACGAAGTTATGACTATTTTCCCCATTCTTTAAGGACAATAAGTATTTAATGATAACCAAGTATTTCAGGACAAAATAGGAACAAGTGGAATTATCTACTGCAGAAGAATACCACTGAAGATACACAGAGCTAATACTTGTCATCTGCTTCTGAATTCAGTGCAAGCTCCATCTGAACTGCATGGGCACACACAGAAAACCCTAAACCCATCAGAACTATTAAATGAGAAAGAACACCCTGTTTGTGAGCTACAATATTTACCCACTTCCATTAATCTTCTGTAAAAAAAGCCTATTGTGTTCTTGCTAGGCTTCTGTTCCATATCTAAAAAAAAGTGATGATTAAAACTCACCTTTCTGGAAAATTCTGCTGCTTTCTTTTCACTCTCTTCTACTTTAGCTTTGTCCACGCATGCATCTAGATTTAAACCATATACCGCACAGGAGTCAGGTAAAGTGTATCACAGCTCTGAGGGGTCTTCCAACCGTAATTACCCTATGAATCTATAAACTGTCATTTCAATGATACGGTATTTATTCATCTGTTTCTCACTCATGTGACATGAGCATCCCCTTATGCCTGAACCAATTAATTCACTTTAAAATCAAATACTTGAGAAATATTACCGAAAATATTCTGAGACTGAACTAATAGCAATTAAAAAGCCACTAACAGTTAACACAAATGTAAATTCTGTTCTATCTAATATACCTGTACGTCACAGAATTTGTGAACAAGCAATTTGGGGTTATGAGCACTGTCATATTCGCCAATAAGTCAAGACAAACTTAGAGGAAACAAGCTTCCTCAGTGCCATTTTATTAAAGGCTGCAGAGATTGATCTGGACTCCTCAACAAGTACAACCCTAGCTTACAAACATTATTTCCAGAAAACTGAAGAAATTCACAGCAATAAGGTTAAGACAGAAGCATAAAAAGAAAAACATGCACTTCAGTCCAAGATAAAAATGCTTATTGTATACAAACCAATAAGATGAGTAAAATCCACATCCATTCTTCCTCTACATTTAAAATCTGGGTCCATGCCACTACAGTGCAATACTATCTGTGATACACATTCTTCTATTATCTTGTAATACTGAGGTCTAACAAAGAAAAGAAGTCAATAAGAGTATGAACAATCACTTATGCAAGGGGGGGAGGAAGCTTCATCTCCTAGTAAATGAGTTATACAACTGCCAGTAAAAGGATCAAGTTAGAAGTCTTATTTGTACTCTTGCTAATGAAGCACTGATGTCAGATTCACAGAAGGAAATCTGAAAGTCAGAACTCCAGAAAACATTTGGCATCTTTCATTTTTCCTTTGCTAGACAATGATTTCAGTATTTTCAATAATGCTGAAATAATTATTTACCAAATTCTCAACAGTCATTTCCATCACCCACGCTAGTACTAGTATTCAATTACTTATAACACTAGTTAATTGCTTAATATAAATCTCTACACAGCAACAGGAACCTCCTAGATTAGGGGGATTCTGTGCTCAAAACATTTAGTTCTTAACAGTGCAAGGTATTACAGTTCAATTTCACATACCACTGAGCTGTGAAAGTAGGAGACCTTAAATCTAAACTGATGATACTCCAAACTTTTAAATTAAATAAAAAATATAAAAATTGAAGATTTCTCAGGTAATAGTTTACATCTTAATTTTATCACCTTGCACATCAACTGCTTTTATCATCCCTTTAAAACAGAATAAAAAAAATACTTCTTGAAACAAGATTTTGAACGTGGCACTTTCACACTGCTAAGACTATGAAGTACACAAAAGGGAAGCTTACAATGAAAAAAACCAAGATATAAGACACAGCACTATGAAAGTGGTTTCAGTTATTAGTTATACAATAAACTTTCAAGTTCTTTGAAATCATGAAGAAATCAAACGAATAAAGGACATAATGTTCAACAAGTTAAGAGATTTTGGGATAAGAGCGTTACAGTGAGGTTAAAGTATCTGAAATAAACATTATCATATGTAACGACACTTTTTCATTATTAACACCAAGCAGAAAGGCAACTAACATTAATTACAGAGCAACTATTCATACACGATTATGAGCTACTTGGTTTACAAAGGTCTTGACATCTATTTCTCCCTCTACCTGCTCCACAAATCAAACCTGACAGCTGACACTTACCGGACATAGTAATCATTCCTGATGAGCAGGAAATGTTGAAGAATCGACAAGAAGTAGTTTTCAGAAGAAGTATCTTTCAACATATTATACAGTAGATGAAACACCTCATTCACATCAGTGCAAATATTGTTAAAGAAATACAAGGACTTAAACTAAAACAACAAATTAACAAAAGACACAAAATACCCCTACAGTATAGAACATCCTCCCCATCTCAAACGCATTTCCCTAGATATTGTCACATTGTTCAAGTAAAACCTTTTAATACTCTAAACAGTTACCATACTTATTAGCAAATAATGTTTTTCCACCAAGATTATTCACAGAAACTGCAAGCGACCATTCTGAATTTAGGTAGCTTTAAATTTACTGCTTCACCACAACTAGAAAAGGCATGCATCTTAAATCCTTCAGCACCTGCAAGAAATTTTATTCCAACTTAATTAAACACATTTTCCTTCAAATTTAATCTTCCATGTGTGTAAGCTTCTATCTTCATGCATTGTAAGGCAGAGTTTAGATGTTACTTACAAAAAGTAGTTCAGTTCCCAATAATTTAAATTTAAGTGCTAATTTCCTAAATAAGTCTTGAACAAAAAAAATGTGGAAAGAAATCTGATTGATGAAGTCCCTGTTAAGATACACAACTGTGAAAAAGAAACAGCAGATAGAGCATTCTAACTTTCATTTAATAAAGTTATTAATTGATGCAAAAAGTTCTGACACCATTTCTATAAAGGATATTCCATTTCAGCTCTGATATCATTGAGACGATGTGACAGTTCAATTAAGTCTTCTTCTTTGTTCTCATCAAACACTTTCAGCTGAATATCAAGCTCTTCATTTTCCTTATCTTTCAAGCCCTAATTTTCAAGGCATAATACATCTTAATTTCCCCATTTTTCAAGCAAGTAATCCCCCCTTTCAAAGATTACATCACGACAAAATATAAGACATTAACCTCTGGAATCAGAGTAAGCTGTAACTCAGTGCCTGGAGTTTATTATAACTGCACAGCTCAAAAATTAAGGCAAAATATCACCACATGTGGAAGGTATGGGCTGCAGAACAAACATGAAGCATTCTAACTGAGCAGAGTTCTCTTAATGGGACATAGTCACCAGCTTATGCTTTTAAAGCATAAAAAGTTTCTGTGAAATAATAGCAAAAGGATGTTTCAAAACACAAATGAAGGCAAATTTAAGGAGCCTAAAGAAGTGTAATGAAGATAGGCTTCCAAATTCTGTTAATCTAGAATATAGCATAAAAAATTCACAGTACAAAAAAAAAACCCAACAAAAATTAGTACTTAGAGTAGAAGGAATTTTCCTTGCAAGAAATACAAGTAACTTCTCTAATACTCTTACGAACCAAAGTTTAGCCTCCTAGTAGGCAAGTCACAAAAAAGAAAACTAGTTCAAAAGCTGTTAGTGTGAATGTACTCCATGCTTCAAAAGAAAATTGGCCAGTAATTGTCATACTTGGATATGCTCAAACTGAATGGCAACCATGTATGTTGCTCAGAAAAGTAGAAACTCATACCAACTCTAACGTTTAAAAAAAACAGAGAAAAATACTCTGAATCTGGACAGATATTCCTGATGAGAGCATCAGAACTGTGTTTTGCTTAATAGCTATAAATCTATCCCTAAATCACAAACATACATAAACAACTACCTGGGAAAGGCATACTTCTACACAGCTGCATGAAGACATGCAGTCTCAAAGAGAACACAGGAGACATTTTCATTTTCCCTTTAAAACTCCAAGCACGTTTTCAGAAGGCATATTAAAGAAAAATAGATTTCACAGAAAACAATAGGAACAGCATATACGAAGAAAGTTACTCTAGGATCGGTTCCACAGCCAGACTCATGTTCACTGCATGTGCTTTGACTTCATTACACTAAATTTCATAAATACTCTGATTTCTAATATATTTACCTGTTTCAGCTACCATTCTCATTTACACAATTCACGCGACCCTAAATTTGCAACTATGCAGAATTCAAGCAGATTTGGACTGATTGTACTTATCAGGTCTGACTTACCCCACCCCAAATCTTTTCCATCTCCTATGCTAAGTAAACTAACTTTGTTCCCTTCAACCACAAGCAGTTGACTGGGATCAATTCCTACATACAAGTGACTTACAGGCAATATTTTCTTCAGGCCACAACGTAAAAACTCATTTCTCAAGTGTATCCTGAAATCAAGATCTTCTGGAGATGTAACAAGGGCATTGATGAGCTGCATACATGCGACCTGTTATCCAAAATATAAGCAAAATATGTATAGAATGAAAATAAATACTATCTTGGACTATTTCAGCTTGATTACAAGATAAGATACAGATTATTTATTATATTGTGTGGCACACACACAAGCCTTGACTTGGATTAATTTATGCAACAAACACACTTCTGCTGTCACATTGTGAATGTGCCTGCTATGTCAAAATTGTGTGACAAAGTATCATACTTCCTTTCAGAAAATTATTCCCACACTGCAACTCCTTCTTCATCTTAAGTATTTGCTAATTACAGTAATCAAAAATTAACAAAGAAAAAAAAAAAAAAACAAAAAGAACCCACCTATACACAAAATAATTCACATCACCAGGTGTCTTTTTTGCTCCTGCACAGCACTTTTGCAGAATGCCTGAAGTCTCAGGATGCTGGCTAATGCTTTAATTGAACAGCTGTGCACTTTGACTGATTTACTTTAAAACAGGTAGACAACAGCATAAAGCCAGAAGTGCTGATACACCTCAAAAGACTAAAATGGGACTCCAGGGAAATACCAAGTTTGGTAAAAGATCTTAACTGGAAATAGAAGTAGCATTTGAGTAAAAAGATTAAATAAACCAAAACCAATAGTTGCTGAGAAAAAGTCAGATAAAAGCAGCCTTCCTATTTTAATTACACTCACTATTTAGTTTTAATCGAACACCTTATGGAGTCTTAAATTTCTATTAAAACACTCTTTCAAAGGCACTCCCTTTATACAGCTGTATCTTCAGATAATGTAGTATCATCATACTCGCTTGAATGATTCCTGTTATTTTACTACGATGACATGACTTAACAAGCCAAAGTACATGTCCAATTTGAAATTAATAGAGAGAAGAGGTGCCATCTGCTATGATTGCTTTTGCCAGAAGATACTCTGGCTTAATGGCTTGTGCTAATACATTACAAATAAAGAACTATTTTGTCAGAAACAAGTTAATGAGTCTTGCAATTGTACCTTTCCTGACGTCTACACGAGGCTGAGGAGAGGCGGTGCGTGTAGGAATCTTTTGTGTAGTGGGATTTGTTTGTTTTAGATCAACAAGGTCATGTAGTAGGAAACCACTTCAAAGCAAATTCTTTTGTGATAGCACTTTGAATATGAAGATGTCCTTTACAGAATCTTATTGAACTTCATTAACTCATCAGCTCAGAAATACGATATAAAAATAGCATTAACACAACTACACAACTGCAGTTGATGCATCTATGATGTAATAATGGAAAAAGGTGTACCTTCCACATAGGAGTACCTGCCCTGCCTGAATGCTACCTGTCCGTATCTTTCAGCCACTGTGCTTTAGCAATGCCAAATGTGTAGAAATAGTGCATTATTAGAAGGAAATAAGTCAAACTCATCCTTCAGTAGGATATTCAGCCACTTAATCTCTATAGAACATTTGCAGTTACCAAAAAAAAGGAGCTTGCATTGTAATAGCAACCAAAACTCTTGGGCTATTGAGCCCAACATGTGTATACAGAGAACAAAAAAAACTCTTATCTACTGACACATAACTAGCAATGAACATGAGATGTAGTATATGAGCAGTGATGACCACTGGCACAGAAGACTGTTTATTTCATTATTTTAAAAAAAATAATTTCAAAAACTCACTAGACAAGCACCAGTGGCTGTTGAAGGGCAGATATCAACCACACCAAGGACTGCACAGTTCTTGTTGACTAAAGCAGCAATGATATCCTGCTGCACACTACTACTCTCAAAAGATACCCTGCCGAACACAGACATATCCCATCCACATATATCACAGTTATTATATATGTGAACATTTAAGAGGCTGTATATACTGCTGACAAAAGTCTGAGCAGTAACACAGCTGCATCTATATATTATAGTTTTCTTAGCAATGGAAAAAAATCTGCTTGCCTATCCCAAGGGAACAGCACTACATTTTATAACATCAGGACTCAAAAGGGCAGGTTAGTGTACAAAGCAAATTACTACATTTTACCCACAGGGCAAGAGGACTGCAGTTCCTGAAGTAATTCTTCTCAACACATGACTTCCTATGATACCTAAGCACTGTCTGCACAAAGATCATTACAATAAGCTACACGTCTATCTTCAACGGATGACACAGCCAGTACACTGAAGGTGAAAGCTATTAAAAAAAATTATACTTGACACTGATCAGTTTTGACTGTGGCTTATTTCTGTTTAATGTAAGAGGATGGGCTGTGTTGTATGACACTGAGTTTTAAATATCTAAAACTAGCAGTTTTACTCCCACTCAATTTACTTCTCATAGTACTAAGCGATTAACAAATTATCCCTGTCTTTGTGTTATTAATTTTCTAAAAAAAAGGTCAACCATTCCATTTACCAGAGATAGCCTAGAATTAAACCCAAGTCGTCCTTACCAGGGAGCAATATAACAGGCTATCAAAATCCTTCACAGCCAAAAAAATCTTTTGACAGCAGTTCCTAGAAAATTTCAGTACAAAAAAACCCTTCAAAATACTTAACCATTTTAACAACATCTCTGCTTAGCTATTTCTTCATTCAGCAACATTGCAAGAAAGATGAATAATACTGGAATATGCTCCTGCAACAAGTACTTCAAACAGTAAAATACGTGAAGGGTCTGCTCAGCTAAGGCACTCCAACTGTGGTTCTAAATACTCACCTCAAGAGCACAATGTAAACTTTTACAAACACGTTACCTAAACAGAATCAGTTCAAAGCCACAAGTACAGGAGGGTTTGTTTATTTTGGATGGGGCAAGACTGGAGTTAAGAGGCAGTCAAACAAGCAATGCAAGTTCAAGTCCTTTTTCATGCTTTTCCCCTTAACCTAAAAGATATACAGGGAACACTGCCCCCAACTCCTACTCCTTACCCCCAACCATCAAACCACAAAAAATATCCTATCAAGAAGATTAAGCAGTTACAAAGAATGATGCTTTCAGACTTATTACCTGAGCATTATATCTGGCATCCAGGAAAAGGAATATCGCTAACACCTCTCTTTTTATTAAGGTCAAGACTTTTTCATCTCATTTTTGGGTCAAGGAAATGAGTTTCTTCATTTCAGACCGTTAACAAATAGAAAATCTACCATCAGCAGGTCATTTCTACTTATTTTCCCTCTTTTACTGAACACTGGAGTAATAGCACTAAGAGATTTTGGTGATAAATAATCCGAATATCATAAAGTAATACACAATCTTCTAATGTTTTAGATTATTTATGAAGTTATTAACAAACATATAAAAACAAACTCACCTGCAGTTGTAAGAATTCATGGTTTTCCAGTCCTTCAACAATCTGAGAAAAACGTTCCCTATTGTGCCTTTCAGCAGCAGTTGTTATAGCACCTAAAAGCTTGTCCAGACTAAGAGAAAGATAAACTGTCAAAAAGTGTACCACAGTCAGCTTCCTCATTTTAAAGATAATTAGCCCATTATTTACACAATTAAACACTTCAGTGCACTGTCAGTGAATATGTATGCATTCATTTAGATTTATCTACAGAAAGCTCAAACAAGGAACCAAGAGTTAAAATATCGACAAGATTAATGCTGAATTTAAAAAAAAGTGAATAAATCTCTAAATTATTGTGATATGCAGGTAAGAAGCAACCAATAATACTGCCTTTACAAGACTGTGCACTACGTACTAGCTGAGGTATTTGACATTTAGGAATTGTAAGAAATTGTCTTTTCAGAATCAAAATGTTCCTTTTTTTTTTGCATTGAAGACAAGTGCACTTGTAAATCCCTCCTCATCTGCTTTTGTCTGAATTGATATTGGATTAATTTATCAGAACAGGTGAAAGACTATTCATTTTAACTACATTAAGTAGCTAAAGAATTACCAGGTGTCCAAACTGGCAACTCATGAGCATTTAAAAAAAAAAATTAAAAAACCCAACACAAAAAGAAACTTACATGTTCTCCTCTCCAACAATGCAGATAGCAGAAAGGATTTTCACTGTTTCAGTCATCATGTGTGGTTGCTTTGGATCAATTGCTCTTGATAATAGCAAAAGACTCCTTTCATCTCCTAGAATCCTTTGCAATCCGTACTTGAAGAAACAAAAAGCTTAGAGTGAAAATATTATATTTGTCTTGAATATTCAACATCATCCCTAGGCCTCAGCTGCTTAGGAATCCTCACACAGACATATTCCCCCATATGAAGTTTGGTAACACTGTACTAAAACCCCCGCTTGGGGACACAAGTCAGTCTCCCCAGTCTTACATTTGAGGCTTTCTCCTAAGAAAGCATGTCAGCTCCTAAAGAACAAATCACAAAATTGGGTATCCACCAGGTGACAAACCTGTTTATTTTCTGTTACTGAAACACCTCAACAGCATGAAAGAATTGTTGGGGTTTTTTTTCCTGTAACTGTAGCATCTCCTGGCAAGTCAATATACTTTCCACACAACGATGGATAAAGATTGAAATTATTTTCTGAAACAGCTATCGCCTTGTATATTTTATTTCACTTCCCTTACACAAAGATCAAATAAATTTAAACACTGACACATATTAAAAGTATCTTTGTCTTTTTCATTTTCATTAAAGAAAAGATAGTTGGTAAATGAGCTATATAACTGTTTCAAGTTACACTAAGTGCAGGAATAGCAGGAGAAGCATGTGACCATTTAAATTCACTTTTCCCACTTCCTATGACAGGCTATTTTATAAGTGAGATTGTACTGAACTGATAACAGTAGTTAAAAGTAACTTTAATGCATACTTATATTTGTTAATGAGTGGGTAGGGGGGAATTGTTATAACAAAACTTCAGATTTTGCTATAAAACTAAGTTTAACTCATTGGCTTCTAGAAGCAGTATTCACTTTGTGAACTAGCAATCCATGTGAGAAAACAGTGAGATACAACTTAAACTAGACCGTTTTATCCTTTACCCACTGCCTACCAATTCAAGAACTGCATCTAAAAAGACACTAAATTACACTCAATTTAAAAACAGGTGAAAAGTACATTATATTAACAATCACATATTGAAATCATTATTTAGAAAGAAATATTTCCCTTGCAATTTCACAAGCAGTTAATTTCCTAAGTCACTTATCTTAAATCCATACTATCATTCTCTTTTTGACAAACATTTACTTCCAAAAAATCAATAAAATTTAATACAATTAAGACAAAATGCATATTCAGAATATTTATGAACAAAATTCTCAACAAAAGCTACATAAACTATGTTTATGACCTAAATTTCCAGAGTCAGCTGAAACTCAATATATAAGCTTTCCATCCTTTTCTGAGATTCAATATGCTACATGGATCTTGAAGTCAACAAAAAAAAAAAATATGCTCTAAGTATATGAATTTAAAATATTCCTTACCTTATTGTTCATAAATGCTTTGAGGCACTGGATAAGTTTATGTTGATTCTTCTTATCAATACTTTCTTGCCTTGAAAGAGAGGAGGAAAATAACATAAAAGTACAAGTAATTTTTACATTTCCCCCACCTCTCCCTTCAGATGATCCAAGTGCTTACTGTTTCTTGTCCAGAAGCTTTTCCAATACATCCAATAGAAGTCCAAGACCTTCATGTCCAAAATTGTTAACCCAGCTGGAAAAAGGAATAAAAAAGCTTTTAAATATTTCTTAATCAAATGTAAAATTTGCAAAGTTATGTCTCTAGTATCGCTTGTACATATCCCCATAGACTCTGCTTTAAGTCTCACTTCCCAGGAAGATCTGATCCACCAGTAAGAAAAATGCTTAGTTCCAACAACTAGAAGTTGTTGCAAATCTCTGTGAAAGGTGAGGAGATACTGCAGATAGCTGCAAATGTTTCACTTACCCTTTTCTAGTGTGCTGAGAACTACTTAACACTGCGAACAACTATTAGCATAATTACTCAGGTTTCAAAAAAACCCCCACAATTCTCTGTTGCTAAGCAAACACAGTATGATGAAAACTACAGTAGAAATTACTACTTACCTCACTGGATTGCTAGTTAGAGACACTCTCAAAGACTCTAGACAATTAAGAAGCTTTTCCTCTGAAATTCCAGATCGCAATTCATGAATATATTCTTGTGAGGACAGTGTGCATTCATGCTTGCTGTTTTTCAGTCCACCCTATCACAGAAGATAGAATGCTGCTTAGTGGTTTATTGATCACAGTAGCGTTAACATGTAAGCCCAGTATTTCCATGTGAACTTTAAAATCACTGTTTTCCCTGTACAATTATCAAAGACATCAGACTTGACTTTGATTTGTCATAAATGTTTAATAGTTTGGGGTTTGCTTCACAAGGGTAAATATTTTTTCTGTAATCTTCTTCATTTCTTGAACTACGCCCTAAAACCTCAATATAAAAAATTAATTGTATTATTCAGTTATATTAACATGTTTAATTGCTACACATCTTCATTTAACATCTACTTCACAACCCCATAGTCAAAACAACCACAAGCAGAGGGATAAAAAATTCCACATTTGTTATTAAGCATCTCTGATCATTCCCACTGCACCTGCCTTTTATTTTTTTAAAAAAAGCTGTGCATTATCACGATGGACATATCCTGACTCTGAAATTAATTCTCTTCTCCCAGAGAAAGGAAGAAGATAAGCCACTGAAAATTATTTTGAAAAGGAGTTGGCATCCACCAAGTGTTAAATCAGGTTTCTTAAAATCGTGCAGCTCCACGATTTCATTTCTTGCTGTACCATAATTCCATATTTGGCCATGAATAGAGATCCCTAGAGGATATTGTTCGATGCAAAAGAATCACATTGCAGATTTGACGAGGAGCTCACGGCCCGACTGAAGTGTCATTACAGAAGAATAACTACCTAAAAGGTATTCTGTTATTAAAATACCTGATAATCAGTTTTTAGAGCTGTAGTATTCAAAACCTCGAGCAAGACACAAAATATTTCACCAAAGACTGCAACTAATCTTTTGTACAGTTGCAGAAAAGTAGGCTTATTGAAGAGGAGAGGTTGTGATTAATATGCAGTCCCTAAAGCTCCTCAGCTCTAAATGGTCTACTGAAGAGAAACTGATAACGATGTGTCATGGGTATAAAATGCAATATGAAAAGTTCCTGATCTAGAATAGTATTTGTATGTATTTGGCTTCAATTGTATCAGGAACTTCTGACTACTGTAATCTTCTAATTGTGTCTTTCTCAAAAAATTACACTTTTTATGAAGTTTCCAGTTTGCTCTATTCAAATTCTTACCTTTTGTTTTCCCAAAATGACACTATGTATGGCTGACTATAAAATTTCTTGTACACATTTCAGGTAACTATTTTAACCTACATACATTCCAGTATTAATGCATATAACACAACTAAGTAAAAGTTTCACCATGTATTTACCTCAACAAAACCATAAAATTGTGAACACATTAAGACAACTGCATCCACTAGACTATGTCAACTTTGAAGATGTTTCTTACTGGCATGCGCAGCACGGTTAGCTGGACCGCTCTTGCCAGTTATACATCGAAGGACCAAGACAGACAAAACAACTAGTAAATAGAATATAAGGAACTACAATCTGTCACTATCAACTTCCTAAACAAAGACATGCTCTTCCACTGAAGGAAAAAAGAAAGCACCAGGTGAATGTTTTCTCTATAAGAAAAGAAAGTTACTTAAGATCAGAGAAGTACATTAGCAGCCCACAGTAAAAATTACAATAGCATAGAAAAATCATCACTCTGAAAGACCAGAACAGTAAGAACTAGAAGACAGGAAAATATTTATGCCATTCATTGCGTTGGACGGAAACGAAAAAAGATGCTATATGTAATAACATATGCCATCTACACAATACTGGATACGTTTTTTGTCATTTCAGACAACAGCTGTTCCTGAAACCCTAAGAGTAAAAGAAGAATGCAGAAGCACCGCTGTAAGCTGCAAAACCTTTTGACTCCTTCAAAAGCAGTTGAATTAGGTTCAGAGTTAGAAGAATTGGCAGCATAACCCCTTAAGCCTCCTTACCCTTTAACTGCATAACAATAAGGAACAATACCTTCTTTCTTTTTTTTCATACTTTTCAAAACAGATGATCAATAAAAGATGCTCATAAAAATCCATTCGCAAAACCTTTCACTTAAGTACTCCAATTCATGCTAGAGAGTTCACAGCTTAACAGGATTGTTTCCTGTTATTTCTGCAATCAACTTATCAGTTTCAATAGACTCCTAGTCATGCTAACTGGAGTGCTACAACCAAGTGCTATTTCATTTCCTGATTCCAAAAGTTTAATTCAAATACTATTTTTAAGTAATGCTATGATTTCTGTATATACACTTCTTTCTTAAAGCACCAAGTTTCAGTGAAAGCTGTGCTATATGTGAGAGCATCTTATAAGGATGAAGGCAAAAGTGAAGTACAAAGACTCAAAGGGTCACATCCCACAGCAGAACTCTCAGAGATTAAATCAATGCTTAAGATGCAGAAACTTAGAATTTACTTATGACCAGTTACCTTCACAGTATTACAATTATGACACAATTATTCATTCATGACAATTCAAATGGAAGCCTAGACCACACACTTAAAATCCTTCTCTGAAGAAGTTAGAAGGTATGAAGTTTTAGTGAAAAACTAAGCCTATGGGAACTCCTAGAAGTCTAACAAAAATAGTACAGAAAAAACTTAGCTTGCTTTCCCATTAGGAGATAAACGTAATCAATTCAAATCTGCACGTAGGACACGTTTCAGTGTTTAAGGGATAGCAGAGACAGGACAGCCACCTTGCAGTCCAGAGTACAGTGAGAAATCAACATGAGCAGTTTTCTCACTGCACAAACGTTTTTTATATATATATATATATAAAACAAGGCAACAACTAAATATTTTAAATATTTTTATTTCAGTTTGTTTTATTCTACCTTGACCCCAGGTTACTTCTAATGTGTTACCTAGACAGAGGAATTCCTTATCCAGGATCCTTGTAAATATTACAAGGGACTTAGCAAATGTGCAGCTTGACACATCTCAGATGTGCCAGCAAAGGCCTGTAAATAAGCTGGGGAACCAATATCTAAAACTGAGAAAGCAAAAGCATTTGCCCTTTATGGGGACCAACCAGCTATTGTGCCCCCTTGGTGCTAAAGAACTGTGGAGCACAGATGAACCAACTGGATGGACTGTAACAGTTAAAATACAAGATCAGAGAAACCTGCATGAACTATTCCACTTCGAGGCACCAGACAATTCCAACTTTGTTGAACTACACTCAAGCTAAAGTTGAGTTCAGCTGCAGTTAAGTATATTGCTTCTGGTAGCATTTATTTCAGTGATAATGCTGGTGGCCAGTACATTGACTAGAAATCTTGCAACATCCTAAATGGTCGCTGCTATCCAATACTATTCAGTGTCTATGCAATACCATACAGCGCCTCTGTACTCGGCACTGGTGAGACCGCACCTCGAATCCTGTGTTCAGTTCTGGGCCCCTCACCACAAGAAGGATGTTGAGGCTCTGGAGCGAGTCCAGAGAAGAGCAACAAAGCTGGTGAAGGGGCTGGAGAACAGGCCTTATGAGCAACAGCTGAGAGAGCTGGGGGTGTTCAGCCTGGAGAAGAGGAGGCTGAGGGGAGACCTCATTGCTCTCTACAACTACCTGAAAAGAGGCTGTAGAGAGGAGGGAGCTGGGCTCTTCTCCCAAGTGACAGGGGACAGAATGGCCTCAAGCTCTGCCAGGGGAGGTTCAGGCTGGACATTAGGACAAAATTTTTCACAGAAAGGGTCACTGGGCAGTGGAACAGGCTGCCCAGGGAGGTGGTTGATTCACCTTCCCGGAAGGGGTTTAAGGCACAGGTGGACGAGGTGCTTGAGGGGCATCATTTAGTGTTTGATAGGAATGGTTGGACTCAATGATCCAGTGGGTCTCTTCCAACCTAGTTATTCTATGATTCTATAATTCTATTCAGTAACATAGGAAAAAAAAAAAAAAATCAGTCTTTAGATAGAAAGAAGTAACTGAAAGAAGTAACTGATACCAGCATAATTATTAAAGAAGAGGAAGTAATAGAATCTACTTCCTCCCTAAATGACTAACAGAAGAGTTTTTGCATACTCCCTACCAATAAAATTCTCGTTTGTTCTCAAGTGAAGAAACCATTATTTTTTAATTACAAGTATAATAACAAAGTCAGATAAGACAAGTTGTTTAGGGAGCTGGAAGGGGTATTTGTTTCTAAGAAAGAAACAGAAGTGCTTTAGATCTTTTGCTTCTAAAGCACATATGCTCTAGCTGTTGCACATTTGACTTGGAAAAGTAGTCTCCTTGCTCAAGCTATGAGGAAATGCTATCGGCTCCTAAAGCAGAAATTGGAAGCTCGCACCATTCATATTGACTTCACCTGCAAGTATGAGCCAAACACATTAATTCAGCCTATTAAAAAACCAACTAACAAGCTAATCCTACATCTACATTAATGCCTTATGGGTAAACAGGTGTGCAGCTGCCATTTCAGCGGAATTATCACTGCCAAGAAGAGCAAGGAAAGGCTACTTTGCAGGCAGCTAGTGACAAGCACACATCAGTGCTTAAGACCCCAGGTAAGACTTGAAGAAGTTTAAGCTCCCTGTAAAAAGGCAAACTACTTCTCTGCAACTGTCACAACCCAACAGTCCCAGCATCAACGACCCAAGACTCCTCTCCTTCCTAACCACAGAAAAAAATGTATATCTTCAGGAAAATAACTACAAACAGCAACAGATGTAATCAACTCCCAAAGGATGACTCCTGTAAAAAAATACACTGAGCTGCAGCACACAAAGATGCATGCATTCTTTAAGCAGCATGCAGAAGCCATACTCTAAGAACAGTGATTCTTATTTTACTATTCCACAAGTTATTTGTACAAATCCATGCTTTTAATGCATAACTATTTTTGCTTTCCATTAGACTCTGAATTAAAAGGCACAGGAAAGAAAACAGATAATATTATAGAATTCTTTCATTCCCATGCTACATAAACCTATTTCCTTTATGGAATAATTTCTACACAAAGCAGTTGTTCAGGCTAATTCTTATAAGAAAATCAAGTAGAAGCAACAATTATTTTAACTGGTTTTAAAGCACTGAACTGAAGAATTAATAATTTGTCACAGTAAACTATGAATACTAACAATAAGGACATCAAACACGTCCATGTCTAAACAGAATGAAGTAAGCTAAATACTGTAAATTTATATCTTCAGGCGATTATCTTCAATAAAAAGCAAGAGAAGCCTAAATTATTTGTTGAATTGCTGCTCATCATAAGCAGATGAGTTCTCAGTGAGTTTGAAGTACTTAAAACCAGATTCCTGAAAACTTAAGAACCCTCAGAAGGGCAATCAACAATCTCATACTAGCAAGATAAACATGAGTAAGGTAGTTGAAAATTGTTTTGATAAAACAAGGATCCAGTTAAGCCCACTGAACTTTTTAATCCAAAGTAAAAGTTCAAAATATTCAAGCCTAACCCCTAAAAATAGAAGCGTATTCATTACAAAAAGCAAAACTATCATGTTCGTACTCACCGGAACTTTACTTCCGACTATCTGCATGCAGTGGTCAGCCAAGAGAGGTTATTGTGTAAAAGAGATAATAATAATAATACATAAATAAACACAGCAAAGTACTTAGTAGGATGTAGCATCACACAAACGTTTCAGTGTTTAATCATTAGTAGCAGTTACATTCTTTTATTACTTTATTAAACTGTTTTAAGAGTTACACCTTCTCAACAGGAAAACAGTAGTTCTACTGTAGGAGAAATAATTTGAAATTCTTATGCTCTGCTGCTGAGTCACTAGTATTTTACACATTTACAAGAAAATAACTGAATACCTAACTTGACATTTACATCTCAAAAGATTAAGAGTTGTGCCATTTTTGTTAAAATTTTCAGGCCAGATACTTTATGTTTGACACTGAGGAAACTAGAGAAAAACTAGTGGCATACTGACTTCCTTGTAGACAGAACAACTTCATTTATTATGGAGCTTTTGATCTATTTAGATGATGTCATCACTGAATTTAAATCTTCATAATCAAAAACAGCCTAGAGTTATAAATCTAACTTGCATTTCAGAGAATCTCATGGCACTTTTCTTCAACTGCTCAGTATGGATGCTTTTAATTACATGGATAATTAAACAGTGATTTACAGAATGACATGCCCTTTTACCACGGAACTGCATCTCTGCATATTCATGAACATGAAGCTGACTTTACACGAAAGAAACTCTAGAAAGGCAGCACATCTGCGTCCTGTTATATCACTTTTCACTAACAATCATGTTCCTGTGGACACCATGATTAGAAACTTCTGCCTAAGTATCATAGGCCTTTCCTTGTAGCTATTTGCCACGATTTGATAGCAGCAGTTCAGTAAACAGCCACTTTTATTTGATTCAGAGACTGACATAGTATGATTTCAGATCTTAAGTATATTGTATCTGTTCAGCCTCTACCTGCTTCGTTTTCTGCTCTTATCTCTTGCATTATTCTTATAGGAAGTCTTTCAGAAGACAGAAGTCCCTTCAAGTCTTTCACAATCACCTCTTCCTGACAAACCTTCCTCTAGAAGCACAAGATAGACTGCCATCACCAGACTATCTCTTTTCCAAATTTACTACCTTCTTCTTGCATTAATGTTCAACTCATTCAACACGGCATTAGACATCATCAGGTTCAGTTCTGAAACATAATTCTCAGCCTTCACCATTTCTCAGGTAATACCCACGGTCAACAACATTTCTCTTCGAGCAAGAATAGCAATGAGAAGCATAGATAATCAGTACACATGAAAGCTTATTAGCTTCTATCCTTCCCCCATCGCACAAGGAAAAGGAAAGCTTTTTTTAATCCATTGAAAACCAAGGTTTTCTTTCTCAGTCAGAATTCTAAGGACAGTATGGTGTTTCAGAAAAGCATGGACAACATGCTGCAGACGGCACACAAGGCAGACAAAGTGAAGCATCAAATTTTAAAATAATTTGGTTAAGACAACATCAGCAAATGAGTAATATTTTCAACTGAGTGGAGAGAGCTCAAGAGACTAACTAAAACAAACATGAAATGAATTGGAATAAAAGTCACATCAACTGTTAGGTGTGTTTTGTGAGCTCTAAGCAGAAGAAAAGGCCTGAGTATTTTCAGCATAAAATAAGTAAAGCCAGGTGAATATTTATCTGTGATCGAAGAAAAACGTAGAAAATTTTAAGAAAGATCATTTTGAATACGATCAGCATTTTCATGGAAGACAAGCCTGAAGACGGCCTGAAGAAAAGAAAGTTTGACAATTTGTGATGCAGTAAAAATTGGTTAGGGCTTGAATTCAACTAAGCAGAACAATACTCTAACTAAATAGAAGACAAAATTAACAGTCAAAATGAGGTTTTGCTTTACTGTAAGATCCCAATCAACATTTTACAATTGAGCTCTACTTTTTATATTTTTTTTTAAGTAAAGTTAAAATGCTAAACTAAAAGCTAAATTAGCGTAACACCCTATAGACGGGTCATGCATATTTCTGAACAACCTTAAAATATTCCATTCAAATGCTGCGATTCAATTGCCACATGGACTTGCTGAAGCACACAAACTTTGATACAAGCTGTTTTTCCATCAGGAAAAACATTTTGCATGCATATAAAACAGCCATACCAGCACTGACCTAAGTGCAAAGCACACATTCCTGCATCAGGACATTTTGGAATTTTTGTTTTTCAATTGTTTGAACATTTTGACAAACATATCCCCAGTTCCATTAAGTTTTTCATGTTGCAGCATGTATGGTGGCAGCAATGCATCCATTAAAACTTCCAGCAGTTAGACATGCAAACGTAGCCATGCTTTTCTTACTCGGCTAGAAAACTTCGGTACTTGAGGCAGCTAAATTTCAGTATTGCTATATTTAAGAGAGATCATTATTGTCCAGCTATTTTTTGAGAAAGAACTGCAAGTGCTTTCATTATGAAAGTTTCTAGTGCTTCAATGAGGTATTTTTTGCATACTAACAAAAAATTAAAATTCAATATTGATCACCAAGTGAAGACAAAAACCTTACAACACATACTCAATATTTCCCGACGATAGTCTAGGCAAAGTATACAACCGGAAATTTCATAATATTCACTGCATAAGCTTGAATAATTCTCCAATAACTTGCACATTTAGCTAGATGAGGCTTCAAGCACTGGATTCCTTCCAGGACAGGTTGCGGATTTTCTTTAAGATGAATTCATGCAGGAACATGACTCGTCTCAGAAACGTAAATCACCATTTTCACATTATAATGCAAGCTTTGCCTCACTTAAGTTTATAAAGTTTAATGCAAAGCACTGGCATTTAATAATCACTACTCATTACAGCTTTTTTTTTTTTTTTAATTTAACTTTGCAGTGTTGATTTTAAAGGTTAAAAGAGAAGCAGGTCAACTGTACTGCTTGCAGCTCATGCTTATAGTTTCACAAGGAATACACCAATACAAGATTGTTTGTCTCTTCATTTCACCAAGAAACAGATTATTTAACACTATCTCTATTTAGCACTCAGACTCAGCTCTGTAGAGCTGCTATCAGTGCTGCCATTATGTATCTGAACTACTAGTCCACATGTCATTTTCATATCCAGTAACCTTTAATTGCATACAATGACTTAGGTGTGAAATAAAGATGAGATTCATCCTAAATTCCAACTAAAAGAACAAACATTGACTAATTTTATTCAAGAACTATGCTGAGAACATACTTTATTACTTTAGGTTTACCACTGCACCTTTGATTCACAAAGAATTTACTACTAGCCTCAAATTCTTCATACAAAAAAATACTAGCATCAATCAGGACAACACTTATTTCTAAAGAAATCAAAACATATAACATATATGTATCATTCATGAACTTGTGGCATATTCTGCTTTTACATGATAAGAACTAGATTAGAAATAGTCAATTTAACACACAAAAAGCATTAGTGTTATTTTTTAAATTACTAGTACCGATAATCCCACTGCAGAAAAACTGCAGCTCTGCACTGTTTGAAATTGTATTACTCCATTTCAGCAAACTTTGGGGCATCCAGTGGCTCTCTTACACTTCTGGCACCCCAAAACAGACAGAGCTGAGAAATTAAGCATGAAGCATCCTTCAACTAAGGGTTAATCAATCAACTTAAATATAGGGAAAGATTAACACAAATGAAAGGTCTGAATATTATTTTTCTACTCAAAATGTAATCTGAAACTTGTTTTAAGACCATCTTTTCGCTAAAAGGATCATTTAATTTACTATCAGAATATTTCTTATCAGAATATTTAACAGTTTTCCAGCCATCTACAATAATCAACATATTTAAATTACACTAAAATATCGGCTGTTTTTCAATTTTAAAAACTTCCAATATTTCAACTCCCTGTTTCTCACACTGAAAATTTCACATCCAGCGTATATGCCATTAATGACGCCACAGAGTCATGCTATCTGTTCCAAAAACTTCCAGTACCAAAAACTGGTAAGAGAACTCCACAGAAATACAGCTCAGGTTCCATCAATTACTCTACATCACTGGATTTAAGACTCTTACAGTTTACAAGCAAGTATCAAGATTTTACACTGTCCAACAACTGAGATGCAAACTAACCTTTCAGAAGCAGCTGCAAGCATTTAAAAGTGTATGAGTGAAGTACAGATGTATTCATTTTTTTTCCTACCACTTTTAGGAGATAATTGCAGACAAAAAATAATGAAAGTTTCAAGCTTGAAAAAGTGTAACGCTCAGGAACCTAAGCTTCCTACTTTCATGTGTCTTGGAAAGGTGACTACTTACAGATTTGGCAGTTGCAGAAATGTACTGGACAACCATTTCCCGTTTTGTGGTCAAGTCTTTATCTCTCAAAGGAGCTTTACGTTCCTCATTTAGATTCATGTCTTCCTGTAAAGAAAGATCACACAACATCAAGATACTATTTCACGCTTTTATTAGTCTTTGTTATTTTAATACTTTTCTTAAATAAATGGCTCATTGCTAACAAACTGAAGTGACTTTTTCCAGCTTGTCTGCATTTCAGTTTTAATTCTGAGCTATCTGATTTTTGCATTTAATTCTGTCACTGCAAGTGTTAGTTGTTTTCAAGGTTTAGCCAAAATTGTAATTGCATCAAGCATAGTTATCATCAGTGAAATTTGCCTTTTTGCTCTTTAGAAATAGACCAAGCAATTTAAACCTACATATTACTAGCATTCTATGAGTTACTCCATTGTTCACGTTTAGACAGGTCTATTAGGCCTATGTCCTCCCAAGAAGTTAATACTTCCAAAAAACAAATGCCAACATAAGCAGAAATTTAAATCTCAGAACATCAAGTAGCACATCATCTCACCATCATTTTTTCGAAGAGATCCATAACTTCTTTTTCTGATAAGTTCATGCAACGTTCATCCACAAGTGCCTGGGCAAGCGGGATTTCACTTATAGAAGGTTGAGAGTCAATAGGATGCTGAATGAGAGGTTTCTCTTTTTTCACTGCTGATTTTCTGAAGCTCGTTATTCTGTCACGCTGCAAAGACATCCACATAAAAATAAGTAAAAATACAAATATAGGAAAGCAGCCAATTGCATGGCAGTAATGCACACACTTATAGTTAATTCAAGCAGCAGAGTGAAAACTCAAACTGAACTGTAAGTAAAAATACTCTAACATTCAAAGGTTACTTGTCACAGAAAGACAACATTTAAGGTAAATTGAGGACAAGTCACATGCAAAAAGGATATAACTGTCTTGCATATTTAAAAGTACACCACCTACGTGAAACTCTCATAATTTCAAAATCTTGACTTAATCTTCTCACATTACTCCCTAATTATCCTGATAGTGAATAAATATGGTACCACAGAGGTAATGTCCAAGCATTCCATCATCTGAAGAGCTATAAGTCTTTGGAGGACAACTGAAAAAGCCAGCGTTGGGAAGGAGGTACTCACAAGTTCATCAGGCTTATAAAAAAAAAATCCTGCTAAAGTAAAATAAAGTTTGTAGAGGAATTAATGCTCCAAGTATAGTTCACAATTCCTTGCAGTAATTTTGAGTACAAACTCCTGAAATTAGTGCATAATTTTAAAAAGCGAGGTAATGGATTACTTTCACCGAAGCAGCCATCCACAGTTAAATACGCGTAACAAACATTAGTAAAAGCATACCACACAGACTGCAGTGTCATTTTACCAGTTAAGGATGACTTGGTTTATGCCTTATACCAAACCCCCAACCTTTATGTTTTTTTACTGCATGGTTACTTAGTTAATTTGTTAAAACTGGAAACAACCAACAACAGCAACTTCCTCATAAGGCCATTTAAAACTGTATCGTTAACATATAAGTCTATTCTGAATAGTCAGCATTTTTTTACTTAATAATACTGTCTTTAACTGTATATAAGTATGCTCATTTTAAGAATGTTGTGTCTTTAGCAATTATTTTAAATTAATTATTTACATCAACAAATACTAGCGTACTTGTTTCAGGCATTCAACAGCCTTATGAAGATGCGCTTTCACCTAACAGCAGCTTATGTAGGGTTACCAGTATCATAGCAGTTATCGCAAACTCTATGAGGATATGTAAATCAAAATTACTATTTTCTATAATTGAATAACCTCAGTGAGGTGTGAAAATTTCAATGGAGTATTTCATTTGTAGATTTGGATTCTTTTTCAATTCATCTGATCAGCAGTGCAGAAATTTGATCCAGTGTTGTGGAATAAGATTTGTTTATTATTGTTTTGTTTACTATTGTTTTGTTTCTTTTCATTGGTTTGTTTTGTGTAGTTTTTTGAGATCCTTCATGACCACCTTAAACTTTTGAACAGAAAGTGTCCCTAGATAAGCTGCGTGTCCCTCTGAATTTCTTTGTAGGTCGTCTTGTTTAATTTGTGGTTTTGAGGGGAGGGGAGGCCAGGTTTGGGTTTTCCTCTTCCTTAGAAGTCTTACATTTGTGGACAGAAACACATTACCTACAAGGATACTGTTGATGTCTTCAACAAGGCGAGAACTTTAATCCCATTTTTCCTTATTAGAATAGTTTACATTACATTTTTTTAAAGCTTAAATTAGAGCATGGCCTATTGAAAAGGCCAAAGACTGGACACCATGGCCAAAAGGCAAACCCCAAAATTACATAAAATGCAGTTCTACAGTTCACTTACATTAAAATGCCCATCCAGCAGTCACCAAAAAACAGGCATTTAAGATTTATTTTACAATACTGTGATCTGTTTCAAGCAGATCTTACTAAAACTAATTTTTTAATCAGATTGCAATAGTGTGATCCCTTTAAAGCCATAAATGAATCTTCTACATGATTACTATGTAGAATTTATTCACTTCAGACACATAAGTGATTATTAACTAAGTGGTCAGTGTGGCTCAACTATTATATGCAGAAAATAAAAGCTCATAATTTTACTGAACTCAATTGTGATATAAGTTTCTGTAAAAATATTTGTAACAGGTTTCAAAGTATATAGATTTATAAAGTTAGTGCTACTGAACTTGAATTCAAACTTCTTGTTTGAAACATAGTACACATTTATTACACAAAATAGTTCCACTTTTATGATCTGGCAACTAACCTAAAGAACCACTGCAAATTCTTTACTGTTAAAAAGAAGGCCAAAAGAAATAACACTTAGAGTTAAAAAAACTTCTCCAAATACATATCAGTAATTACTCGCCCTCAACTGAAGTTGCAAATAAAGATCTTTGGGAATACTAACTCAATTTTCTTACATCTAATCCTTCATATCCTTATAAGCACATGTCATATTGTCCACAACATTTGGAGTAAAATAGCATGCAGTGCTGAGTTACCATTGTGAGAAGATGTTACAAAGACCTTACCACATCATCTGCCAAAGTTTTTATTTGAATATTCTATTAAAAAAAACACACACACAAATCAAAGAAAAAAAGACAGTGTTACCTACTGTTTCAGAACAAAGACAATAGATATTTCACGTAATCTAATATTAAAAAGCATCCAAAATTTCAGTAAGTGTTGTAACAAAACTGCAGCATGAAATCTTCTGCATTTTATACGCACACAAGAAAAAAAATAAAAAAAATTTGCATACTTTCACTATTTAACTCAAGGACCTGAAGCCTGCATAGCTTTAGTACTCCTACTCTTAAATAGCGTTCCAAACCAAACACGGACTACTAGAATCAAACTGTGTCAGCAGATCACTATGTGACATTGTCAGTTCTGACAGAGCTTGCGACTAAGAGTTGAGGAGAAATCCATGTAGCGTAGCTTCTTGAGCTTTCTGCCAATTTCTCCTTAACAGTGACTTATGTGAACTGATAGATGGACTGGTTAAAGCCAGTTCACAGATGATACACAAAGCAGCCACTACTACCCCTCCCTCCCTAATACACTTTTTCCTTAACAGCAGTAAAATCCTGCTGACAAAGATAGCAATCTACAGCGCATACCAGTATTAACAACCATATCAGGGAAAAATATGGATATTAAACATTGTTCAGTTTACACCAAGCAGTCATAAACAAATAATTAAGTTCTAACACTTTGTGGAAGAAGCAGAGAGGAAATCTGACAAAAAAAATCCAGCGGTATATGAGTAAGTGTGGCAGTTGATTCATAACACCACCACCCTGCAAGTCACTGGTATGAAAAAAAACGACCCTATTTGCTCAGGCAGAAAGGTTTCGCATTCCTTGGTTATGCTCTCACCAGCTGAAATGATCAGGATGCTTCTAGTCAATGCCCCATACCACCGTGCACCATTAAGACAGAGTTCAATCAACATACACCACACTGCATTTCTCTTCCCCTTGGTGGAAGATATTAATACACTGTGCTCATTCTGAGTCTATTTTCTGTCTCCTTGCTACAGTTCTCAATATTCTATTCCTGAAATGAAGAAATTTATAAGACTACACAAGCAGTAGAGAAGGCATCAAAGTGAGAAGGAGAAATGACACACTTATACTTTAGAAATACAATGAACATGAGCGTTGAGAGGTGGTCCTCATCCAGCCAGCTGTCTATTCACTTGCAGCGAGATCGCAGAGATTAGCTGAAGTGCAAAAGCAAGGTAAACTTACAGGTTGAGACAAAGACAGTTTAACAAGTGAAGGGAAAAAAAAAAATATATAAAAAGAAACAAAGAACGCAAAAGCCATCTCTCACCACCAGCAGATCAATATCTAACCAGCCCCTGAGTAACTGCTGCTTTGGAAAAAAATTCCTCCTCGTTGCCCCTTGTTTTCTTGCATGACACATACTGTAGAACATCTCCTTGGTCAGTTTGGATCAGCTGTCCCGGCTGAGTCCCCTCTCAACCTCCAGATCACCCCATCCTACTTCTTGAGGGGGTGGGAACAGTAAGAAACAGAAGGCCTTGACACTAAGTAAGCCCTGTTCAGCTGAAGCTAAGATACTGGTGTTTTGTCAACACAACATAAACCTAGAACACAGCACCATACGGAATTCCATGAAAAAATAAACTCCATCCTAGCCCAACCATGTACAGAGAGCTGGGATAAAACCTTATTCTCTTACTACTCCCAATGTTGACACCAAACTTTCATCTTCCTAACTGACACATCTCAAATCTCTTCTCAAATCTACACCTCCTATATTTTTGTTATCTCAACTTAGTATAGAGTTAAGAGCAAGTAAACTTGAAATCAAAACTAAGATGTCCTTACTTGGGAAAACCGACCTTTTATTTTTAATTTGGTTTATTGAGTAAGAAGTCCAAATGAAATAAGGCCTAACTGTGACTTCCAACACAGAGAAAGCTATGTAAGCAACAAGTTCCCAAAACTCTGTATCCTTTTTAGTAATCACTCACACTAGGAATACTTCTTTTTTTCCCTCGTTATCATTTTAGTACTGTCAATCTCTCCCAGAACCTGGAACAGGATAATCTTGCTTCATCTCTACATTTATATTGTATTTGTCACTCAAACTCCTCTGTGCAAAACACAGAATAAAAAAGCAATATACCACACAGCATTTTTTCAGACATCTCAAGCTCACTTCCCAGAACTCCTTATGGTGCGTAACCTACACTGCTGCCAGTAGCTACTAAAGACAAGAAACACATATAACAGGTAGAAAAGAAACTGCACATCGCTGGAGGCAGAGGCAAGGCAGTTATGTACCTGCAGATTCTCACCGACACACCATTTTGACAGTCTCTTATACTAACAAAGAAATCAGACTTCTAGTCAGGCTTAAGAACATAAATCAAATGTAGTTTACCTCCCGAGGAGGAAGTTTAAGATATTGTAGTTTTTGTAGTCAGTCCTCTAGCATTATCCTTTCAGCCTTCTCTAAGACAACCTGAGCATCACAAGGTGAAATCAAACCTCTCGAAGCTTGTTAAGGACAATAACTCCCCAATTTTAGGAGCAACATAAAGGCAAAGGTTTTGCAGAAGTCTCCATGGTAAAGCAGCTGCAGATAAGGCATATCAAATTAGTATTTTTATATATAAACACACATATACATGTTAAGACAGCCAGCATATTGTATCTCTCTCCTAGTTCCTAGTATCAAAATCAAAATGCAAGACAATCACTACCACCACAAAAAAAAAGTCAAAACCAACTCACAGTCTACCACATGTATAATGAAGCAGTGCTAAGCTGCATACTTTCTAAACTTAACAGCAATTTTCATGCCACTACACACTGCTCAGGCAAACCATGGTTTGCCGCAACACCCGCTTCTGCACACAGGCTACAAAATCCATTAACAGCTCCAACTGCTACTAGGAATCCTCATCGTCTAAGGGTGACAAACAGAAACATGGCCTTCTCTTAACTTACTTGTTTTTAAACTAAGATGATATGACTGTTTCCTAAAATTTATCTGGATTTCAACATCAGCAAGACATAGTAAAACTTAACTCAAGGACAAGTGGGTTTCAATTGGTTGCAAATAAATTTGCAGAGAACCAGGACAGGAATAACTTCCCACAGGAGTACCTGAACCAAGGGAGTTTAAGGGCAAAACCCAAAACTGGTTACGAAGTACAAAAGTACAAGAAAGTTTTGCACAACCTCATTTTAAGTCTTGTAGTCACAAAATAGAATTTACTCCTACAACCTCTGTTCTTCAGTACAGAGAATTAGTAATTTTCCCATTAGACAAATTTAACCATCTGTTAACATATTCAATTTCGTAATTAAACATTAAAAGCTACCTAGGAAATTGTGGAGAGATACCAGAAACGCACTAAGTGATGTGGCTGATGTGTAGAATCTAGCACTATACACTCATTTAGGACCCTCAAGATCTTTATCAATGACAAAGTATACCTGGCATTACTAATAAAATCAGTAAAAATATAATTCACAAAATGTTTGCTTTTTAGCAATTTTTTGGCACTGCAAGAAGCATTCACCAAATTTCCAAGTATAACCCAAAACTATTGTTGTAATCTATGTATATAAAAGATAGCTGAAGTTAGCAATACTAAGACTTTGCACTTTTTCATTTAGCCTGTATGACACCACATTCTTGTTCGCTTTGCAGCTGTTGACATCACAAATACTTTCAGTATGTGTTAAGTTATTAAACTATGTCTTATTCTATAACTTCAACATGAAGGTAACATTCATTCCCTGGGGCACTACAAAGGGAGATCAAGAAGCATATGAACACCTCAACACCAGGCTGCCAAAACGAAGCTAGGAAGCTATTCACACTGACAGCACAAAGGCAGCACAAGAAGTCAGAGCTTCAACTGGAAGACAGCAGCCACATTTCCAGTCAGAAAGGTGCCTGGTTTTCTCCAATTACTCTTGTTTTTTCCACAGGACACAAATAATCTAGAAACGTGTAATAATAGGAAAAGAAGCTGAACAACCCCTCATGCTAAGTAAAGCCAGAGGTGACTGGTAATTATTAACAGCAGAGGGCACCAATTCGTTCGTTAATCATCACACTGGAAGACTGAGTGCCTTAGAACCGCTCCCAAAAGGGAAGCAGAGGAAAACCAGAGGCACCTTAAACATATTGGACACAAACGCCACTGTCTGATCCTTAAGGGATGGCAATAAGGGGCACCTCCACACTGTCGCAGAACAGAGACATGTAGGGGTCTTGTTCGAATAAAAATAGCAGCTGAGAGAAACTGAAGAGGTTCTTCATTTTTGTCAGAAATGGCAGAAGACTATCACACTCCAAAAGCAACTGGACTGTTCAAAACCTGTGTTCGTCCAGATAACTTCAAAGAACCCTTTATCAAAAAGCAAATTGATACAGAAGTTGAAAGAAATAACAGCAAACAGACAGCCATAATTTCAATAGCTTTATCACAGAATCACACAGAACTGAATATAACTGAATGTGAGGGATTTGGGGAAGCCAAATCAACACAGGTTTTATTTGTGGCTCAAACTGCTTTTGCAGTTTTGACAAGTTTGTTTCAGACAATCACTTATTAGTGTTCAATGATGAGTCAACTTTAAAAATCAGAGCAAAATTAAAAGCTTCTTCCAAAAGCTGCAGTTCCACAGGAGCGTAAACCAACAAAATTGCAGATTATAAGACACAAGGGCAAGGGTGGCACCAGGACAGTCAGCAGCAAGTGGTTGCTATTGTGCTAGTATTGGGCAGCCCTGATTGTCAGTATCGGCATACAATGTTCACCACACCTCCAGCAAACATCACTAGGTTTGGAATAAAACCAGAAAGCGATATTTCCTAGGAGAACAGATCGAAATCACTTGCTAAACCAGTCACTTAAATAGTCATTGGATCAACTTCCAGGACGTAATTACAAATGAAGTCAGAACAGCTCCTAGAGCAGTGCACGGATCATTCTGATGCTCACTGCACCGGTTGCATGCCTGCTGCTTTTTTACCAAGTGGGTCTGTCAGTACCACATACAGCCCTGTATTTCTGCTGCTTGTTTTTCCAAGAATGCAATTGTTTGCCTCCTGAGCTTTCAGTTTTTAGGGAACTTGGCTTTTGTTTTTTGTGGTATAAAATTATTGTCCTTTTGAAACATTCTGGATCATTTAAATTGGAAAAACTATGTCAAAACAATTCTTGATGTAGTAAGTGGAGAGCGTTTCTCAGTTTTACCCTGAGATACAAGCTGTGGATTTGGGTTCTTAGCTTTCAACACAGCAGCAAAACAAAGACCAGCAATACTGGATGTGTATCAAACTGCTGTTCATCTTCCTTCGTTGTTCCAGGCTCTCCTAAGCACAGGTGCCTGAACTTTTCATTTTGACACACCATGGCCCTGCTCTGACTGAGCAAAAGCTATTAAACAGCTACTGAGTTTGGTCAGAGTAGTGAGAATAGGCCTCCTCCTTTTACAGGAGACTTCACTTCCTAGAGAGATACTTTCTTTATTGTGACAAGGTTCATCTTCACTCTTACTGAAGTGCAATCTTAGCCAGTTTCCACCCTTTTACTGACATGCAGCCCTTCTAAGTACAATTATATGCTTTGAACCAGGGATTAGTCTCTTGTTGAAACCCAGGTTTTTCTTTCAAAATGAGTTATGATCAGTTAACTCAACAGCAAGAAGAGTTATTTTGAAGACATTCTGAAAAGTGAAGCAGAAATTGCTTTGAGAAACTGATTTGAGAAATGTCTTCAGTACCTTTACACATTTTTTTTTTAATTTCTGCTTACTTGCTTACTATTTCACAGTGCACACAAGTACAGGCTAAAACCCCTGTACAACTGGCAGGCTCGATTTCCATATAATTTTCTTCTTGCTACACACAGAGATAGTTTTGAGAAGACTCCTAACAGAGCATGCTGTCAGTTTCACAGAACACCTCTTGCTCTTGTGGATACAGTAAACACTGAAATTAGTGTCACAGTCCATTTGAATTTTCCTCTGCTACCATTTGAGAAGAGGATAAAACTAGTCAAATGTATCTGTTGGAAGAGAACTGATACAGTTTAAGGTAGAGCAGAACACTTACAGTAAGTTGCAAAAGCTGACAGAAAGTCTATACTGTGAAGAGCTTCATTGGATATTGGGCAGCTCCTTGAAAATGAAGTATTTTACTTGGAGAGTGGGAGGATGAGTATTTGCTTTGTGGTTTTTAAATAGTAAGAAAGCCCTCACAAAATCCAACCAAGTGAAACACAGCCCACAAAGGGACTGGCAGTGGAAAGGATACAGCCAGCCAAAGAATAAGGAATTACTTGTGAACATTATTCATTTTGTCTGTACCCAGCAGTCTTGGAACATATGGTCACAGGGATCACGTCAACAACAACTTCTTAGAATAATCTTGTCTGTCTTCCGAGACACAAACTTCCTAACAAAGAGCAAGTGTTTGATCAGACTAGTATTTGATCCCAACGTAATAAATGTCGATAGTAATGTTACTTTACTTTCCACTAATAATAAATGGTGTGATACTAAAACTTGGGAAAATGAGCAATGTTACTGCCATCTCAAGGAACTTGAGCATTTCCTTGAGAAAAAGAAATTCTAGATTGAATAATTTCTGCAGGCACAGACCATAATGGAACTCAATAGTAAAAGCAGGTTGGATTAAACTGAAGTTGCTACTTGTATTGTACAGCCACAGTCCCACAGCTCCAAGCATTGGGATCCTACAGTACTATGCCCCAAGTGCCCCAAACTTAAGCTTTTTATTTAGAAATTTGTTCTAAACTATGAGGTAGCGCTGCCCTGAAGGTTTCACATGGCTCAAGCAGATTCTCCTAATAAAAGTGTAAACTAGTAATAAAAATATTTTTCCCCTCTTTGATGTCCTCTGTATCTAATAACACTATGCAAAGTACACTTCTGAGCAGCAAACATGCATCACACATCCAGCATGCTCAATACTTTCTCCAACATCACCTTGTCTCCAATGATTTACTCTGAGGATCGCTAAATGGAACAAGAAGGGAACTTAAAGAAAGCCACCCATGTCATTCATCATCTTGAACTTCCTTGTTTCCCATTCTCCCCAACGCAGTGTGAAATTAATTTAAAAAATACAATTTCCTGTTTATACAGGACAAGCTCAAATCTATTAGAAACACTTAAGAACATTTTTGTTTTACATAACACAGAAGGTGTGGTGATATTGCAGTACACACTACATATATTACCCCACCCAGGTGGACCAAAGACCTTCACTATCTGAAGAAACATTGCAACATTTCCCATGTGCGGGCTTGTTCCTGAACTAAACCTCCAAGTTTCTTCTCAGTTTCTAAAAATCAGCTGAGTTTATGGTTTATATCATAATGTAGGTTACAATAATTGCCATAGCAATCCTTTTTGGATCTGCCCACGTGCATAACGTGCTGCTTTCACACCACATCCAACTAAACAGCTATCATGAGACAATAGCAGAAATTTAATAATTCCAGCAGATGAACTTCAGATGAACCAATAGTAAAGGAGGAATTCTAGCACGCCATAACACTAGTCTTATTAGTTCCAGCAAATAACCAAATAACCAATAACAAAGGAGGGGTTTTAACTGTTTTAAGTTGTATGTTCTTCTTTGTCCCGCTGCCGCACAAGAACTTAAGTCAATAGAGCACCAAAGGTGTGTATGGAGCCTGTTTAAGCCCACACTGCTGCCTCAAAAATGCAGATTTTCTTCAATTGTCACTCCTTTCTCCCATATATTTAAATTAATATTTAACAAGAAGAATATATATGTTTCGCTGAGAGAGCAAGTACTACTTTTGTCAAGCAAGATTCCACTTATTGACACTTGACAGAGGGAAACCTAGAGGTGCTCATTCCATCAAGATATATGTAGATATAGAAGATATTAAGTAAAAGATCAGTTTGCTACAAAAATAACATGCAAGTTTAACACAAGTTAGTTTTGTCAACTTGCAACTTCACACCTTGTTACACAAAAACTAAAGAGTTTCCACTCCTACTCTTCTCTGAAAATTATCTGTTCTAACACAATAACTCTTTATAACAAAAACAAGTTTTTCCTCCAAAATAAAGTTACTAGATATTTAAAAATTATACCAAATGTAAAGAATGACTAGGGTATACAAATTGTAAGGAACTGCGTATAAACATCCATTTAAATAGCTTCCTAACTTCTTGTGCTTTTCAAGTTGAACAAGTAAACTGATGAACAAGCAAGCAATACTGCCAGTTGCTTCAGCACCAATTGCCATCTCTTGTCCTACTTAACCTCTAAATTTGAGCAGGGATGAAAAGAAATGGAGGAAAGTTATTAGCTATTATGCTTACCTCTAAAAAACCTGCAATTGATGCATAAAACATTAAGTCATCCTGCAACCCAGTCAATGTTTTTATGCCTATCTGTTCCTTCTACTGGATCATCAGCAATCACAGTATCATTCACACGGTTTACAGACTAGCTGTAATTCAAAAACTGCAAGTCCATCCTAAATAACTTCACTAATCAGCACCACAAGGCTGAAATCTCACTTTATTCCATATACAGGCTGTCAGTTCTCATTGTAATTGTCTTTCATGTTGCCTAGGTGGAAGTTCTGTTTGCAAAGCTTCCTGTATTGTACAGAACAGATCTACAGCAGTGTCTTAGAAGCAGGAAGTTTAATTACCACAAGCAGATGGGCTTATCACTGTATCTATCACCCCATTTAAACTGCATCAGTATCAATTCACATTAAAAGCTAAAGCATTTACTTAAACATCAGCACCAAGCACAATCTACTCTACCATATCAGTAGTTCTTTACCAGCACACTATTCAGCAACAGAAGCAAACTTTACCAAGACATTATTTTTACTCTTCAGTAATAGTTGTGCCCTAACTAACTTCACTTGCTGGAATGTCTTGACTTTGACCTAATAAGACAAAGATTCTTCTAAAACACAAGCACTTTGGTTCACTTCTTCCTCAAGCATACACTTGAAGCCAGAATCCTCTGCAGGCATGCACTGGTTTTACTCAGAGACACTATGATCTCAAACGTAATACATTTTACTCGTTTGCCAAAAATCTCTGCTCAACCTGACTCATAGTTCATGTACGCCCTACACAAACATCTAAGCAAGTCATGTGTACAGAGCACATTATCTCTCCACCAAGCAACCTCAGGAGGCAAAGGTGATGGTGTGGTGCAGGTCCTTTAGCAAGCAATCTGTCTGACAGCAACTGATAGTACCGACGCATGATTTAAAGCGCTTGGTAGCTCCTGTACTGACATGGGTGGAGCAACAGAGCTGTGACACCTACCCTCCCAACCACACTCAAGTTTACTTCTGGTTTTAAGCTGATAAAAGCTTTTGTTCCCACATTTGATACTAGTTTATAGCACATTAATCAGAAAGTTGAGTTCACAGCTTTTGATTAATCTCAAAGCTGACGAGGTTTAAAAGACTTCAGTACTAAGCATAAACAATTCCTGCTTTTAAAACAAAGTATGAGTCGCTTTTTGTTGGATGAATCACCACATCCACTTGCTTTCCAATTAAATAAGTTCTCTTACCCCTCACAATTTGGTTTTCATGTTATGCAAGATCTTCCAATTTGTTTTTCAAGATAGATTCACACTCAGAAGACAACCCCATTCAAAACTTCTGTTTATAGCCTAGTGCAGTATCTGCCACAGAACAACTACCAGACAAACCAGAAGTGAATGGGGGGTAACGAAGCATACTGTTTGCGTAGCACTGGTTACTGCATGCACAAAAATATTTCTACCGCACCAATACTAAGCCAGCATGATATATTACTAATTTCCTTTAAAAAGCATTGGCCATATTAGCTTCCAGTTAGCCAACGTTCCGGGAGTCAGGAAGCACTACAAACCCTATTACAACACCTCTTTTCAAGCTCTGATTCATAGAATCACAGACATTTGAAAGGATCTTATTTCTTCCCTAGTTTAGCCAAAACTCCTGCCCAAAAAGCAGGTTTCACACCAAATTCAAATCAAGCCGCTGAAGGCTTTGTCCAGGTTTCCAGGTCTTGAAACCTCCAAGAACAAAGATTCCATTGTTTCTGGTCAACCAATGTGAAATCATCCTTCAAATTATTTTTTCCATTACAGTTAGTATCCTCTCCTGCTCCCTTCACGACCTCTGTCTCCCACTTTTCTGCCATGAACTTCTTTAAGAAGCCTGACTTCTTCAGACAAAAAGACAAACGACTTGGTAAGACTATGGCTTCAGCTGAGCCCTGATAGCCATGCCAAATCAGACCTGACACTTTCACACACTTACTGATTTCGTAGGTACCCAACAGAATTATAGACTTCCCATGTGATACTTAAGTGTTAAACAGAGAAAATGACATCTAAGTTAAGGATTAACAACTACAGGAATCCCAGCAATCTCCCTGACAACCTTAATTTAGTCTGTTTCTCCTAGTATAACAAGCACGCTTTTAAACAAGCAAAACAAGCGCATTGCCAAACAGAGTAAAGAATGTAACTGCTCGTTGCCATCTCATGCCAGCCTATTCTCAGGGCTGGCACAAGATCAGATGATTGTTTGCCAAAACAATTTAAATTTTTCCTGCCCTTTTCATTGTAAACAAAAATAATGACAAAACCACCAGGCACTCATTGCCACCTCCAGTCCTTGTGCCAGCAAAAAATGAGAAAGATGAAATCAGAGCTCTTTCAGTAGCTGCAATGTGTGAAGGTACTTACAAGACAGATTCTACCACAGATCCTCTCTCCATAGGCTAGTCTTACTTCCCATCTATCATGAATTAATGCCATCGATCAAGCTTCAGTCCTTAAAAAGCACCCCACACCAATATCAAACCAAAAAACATCAAAGCACTATGCTTCTGCAGGCCACCATGGCCCACCTTTCACTTTTACATGGAGGGGATAGGGAAACAAAATTTCTCCACCTTCTTCTTGACTCTCCCTTCCGCCCCAAAAAATGACTTCAGCTTCCCCAGCTCCCTGTCATATAGAGCCAGTTTTAGTCTATCATACAAAATCACTCCCCTAGCTTTCTTCCCAATGAGTTACCTAATTTCAGCTGCTTCACCAGGAACTAAAAATAAATCTTCTGCCACACATAGTTGCACACCCTCTCCCACCAAGCCTTGGTTCAGTACTACACTTGATGTGTGAAATCCAGTTCTGGAAAAGACATGCTCTTCTTAGCACACTGTGGAGCTCCTTGAATTACATGCAACAGAACGCAGGTTGATTCATCCCCATAACTCTACCAAAACCTGATGAATTATAAGTTGTAAAGCTGAACCAAGAAAATTTCCATAGCAAACTCTGAGCAGCTTTCTGTAAACTCACTGACTTGTAGGAATGGCATGGCTTCTCTTACAGAAGTCCCAAATATAACTTCATCTTATTTACTCAGTGAAGACCACAGGGATGAGGTCCAAGTAAGGTTGCTCTCTAGGTACCTTAGCCTAAACAGAACCAATTGCCCATTCAAAATTTAAGCCAGCAAAATGTAATAACATTATTTTCCTACGTAATCAATTAAGCCTTTCCCTGATTACATTCTTGTTCTTCCCTGTAAATTCATGGCAGTAATCAATAAGTCGGGCTGTCCACTCACATCACCTCCACTTAAAGTACCTAAATCCTATCCTTTTTTTCCCCTCAGAGATAAATCCCTCTTCACATCGGTTTCATATACCATTTCTGTACATTCCCATCCAACCCATTCACTCAATTACACCATGATAGGCCAGTCACTTTATTGCAGGGCAAAACTATCTCTCAGAAGACATCTCATTCAAGCAACATACCATTACGCTGATCCACACCGCTGGTGGACTGTAATCATCTCCTCAATAAACAGAAACATATGACTGCATATGAAGTCCAATATTAACACAATGTACTTTTTCCACTAAATGTGACAATAAAAGTCTATTCCAATGATTCTGGAATAACTGAAAAGGCCATGCCATGGAAATGTTTGTTCTGTTCAAATCAATTGTGAGCTTACTTCACTTTGATTTTTTTAAACAAGGTATTTCTTCCAGAATAAGGTATTCTCTTCTGCCAGTGTAACATTCAAACCTTCATCCTCAGCTTCCAATAGCAGCACTTCGACGCATGATTTTTAAATCACTTTCCTGCAGGCTTCTTCAAACAGTCTTCCTAGCTACTTTAGCTAGGAAATTGTAAAAGCACTATAAACAAACATCTCATTTGTATAATGAAGCTTGTTTATATCTATCCACGCAGGAAGTATGAGTTTGTTTCCCCTAACACCATAAACCAAAATAAGACACATCATGTTTTGTTACCTTATGGTAAGATACACATGGTCAACTTCAATACAACCACAATTCAAACCATGCCTTATTCTGTCATTCTTTTAAAAGAATATTAATTTCAGTAACTTTTTAATGCCTTGTACCTTATGAAATTAGCATCATGCCCACATGCATTCTAACCTAGTTTTCAGTGACAAAAAAAAAAAAAAAGTCACAACAGTTCTCAGGCTGATCATCCCAAGAATTACACCTTTCTTAGCTTGGGCAATGAACTCAATGAAAGGAGCGCAGAGTGGGAGCACTAACATATTGACTTAGTTTTACCACTGCTTGTGAAAAAACATATTGCATCAATTAAACTAAGTTTGCAATATTCATTAAGAAAAGTCAGGTAAGTTTTAGGTGCCCGCTACACTACTGCTCTTGAAAATCCATCAGAAAACTGAACTAAAATGAGCTGATTCAAAGTTAAAACAAATAAGTGTAACAGAAGCAAACAATTAAATGTAAACACTGGCACATTTAGCTGGTTTTGCTGCTTGTGCATTTATAAAGCAAGATACAATCCAATGCTGTTAGCACTGAAATGTGCCTATGTTTCAAATTATCATGTTTGTAAGCAGAAATACCTTCTTGTAACTGAAAAAAGCATGGGCATAATGAACAAAACTTCACATTTTAAAGAGAGCCAGGTGCTTGAAAGCTTGTCAGGTCTTTCCAAAAGACTAGGAGCAACTTCCAAAACTTTAAGCTGGTCTCACGTTGAACTCAGAAATTCTCTTGATACCAAAAATGCCAGCAAATAAACTCTCTGAGACTCTTCTCAGGGTTTTAGAAAACAAGCACCCTTTATCAGGCCTGGGCGACACGAAGGAGTGATCTCCATCAATCATGTGCAACAAGACAAGAGCCGGGGACAGAATATAATTCCCATTTACATGCACGCGTGTAAGTTTTCCCAGAAACCTCTCAGACATTCCATTACTTCCCCAGGACTAATTTTAATGTTATTATGAACTTCACAATAGTCAAAACTCTTACTAATCTGGAGCTGGCTCTAGCTGTCCTTGCATTTGAGACAGGGAAAGGGTGCAAAGGGAGGCGATTCGAGAAGAAGATACACCTTTTCAACGCAGATCACAGCGAACACAAAATATTAGCATTGCCAAACAACGGAGATTGTGCCTAACTTTAAAAAAAACAGAATCACGGAATTGTTTGGGGTGGAAGGGCCCTTCAGGATCATCCGGTTCCACGCCCCCTGCCCTGGGCAGGGGCACCTCCCTCCGTCCCGGGCTGCCGAGGCCCATCCGACCCGCCCCTGGACACCTCCGGGGCTGGGGCAGCTGTGCCAGGGCCTCGCCGCTCTCACGGTGAAGACATTTTAAGCCAATACAACCAACTTCGACGAAACCTGAGCTCAAATAAAAAGCGTTTCGCTTTTTCTCTACCAGCGACCACTTCTCATCCCACACTCAGGAAGCAGACCGCTTGCATCATCACCCCGTTACACCTTCTGGGTGCTCCCAACGCCGCGCGGAGCCCCCACCCCCGGGGCCGGGCCTGAGGCCGGGGCTCCCCCGCTCCCCTTCGGGGCTCCCCGCCCTCCCCCTCCCTCACCAGCTTGGGCTTGTTGCGGCTCTCCTCGTCCGCGGCGCGCCCGCTGCGCTTCGCCCTGCCGGGGCCCGGCGGCTCCTCGCCGCCGCCCGCCTGCCCGTCCATGCCGCCCGCCGAGCCGTCCGCTTCGTCCCGCGAGCGCCGGGGAGGGTGCTCAGAGCCCCATCGGCTCCCGCGCCCCCGCAACGCGCCGCCTCCCGCCCCGCCGGCGCCCAGCGGATGCGCGCGTGCGCGCCGCGATCGTGGCGCATGTGTGGGGCGCGTGCGCGTCACCGGCGCGCGGGGAGGGCGGGGCCGGGCGGAGGCGGCTACCCCCTCAGGCTCCTCTCAGGAGGTTTTTAGAAAGCGGATGCCCCTTCATCAGCCCTTAATCCACGATCCCCGCTAGGGAACCGCATCCAGGCTGGAGCTGGGACAGAACAGGTCTCCCACGAGCCTTGCGCATCTTTCCAAGAACGAATTTTAATGTTATTATCACGTCACATCAGTCTCCCAAGTGACAGGGGACAAGACGAGAGGGAATGGCCTCAAGCTCCACCAGGGGAGATTTAGGCTTGAGATAAGGAAAAAATTCTTCACGGAGAGGGTGGTTAGGCATTGGAACAGTCTGCCAAGGGAGGTGGTGGAGTCACCGTCCCTGGAGGTGTTTAAGTAGGGGTGGATGAGGTACTTAGGGGCATGATTTAGGGATTGGTGGGAATGGTTGGACTCGACGATCCCGTGGGTCTCTTCCAACCCGGTGGTGGTGATTCTGTGAAAAGTCTTGCTGGGGGAACTAATCACTAAGTTTTGCTGCAGCTGGTTTGTACGTCTCATTATCTCGTCATAGAAATCTGTATCAAGACATCAGAAAAAAACCCATTTCTGGACATCAGAAGAACTATGGGCATATAAATTCTACAGGCAATTCTAAGCCAAAGGAGTGAGGAGATGTAATGCGACTATCCGCATTAGGAAAATCTAAATGAAAAAGTTTCTCCGCGCCAAAACAAAACCAAACCAAAAACCACAGGTCTGCTCGAGGCGACCAGGCAAACCTCAGCTCATTTTGGAAGTCAGTTTGCAATGCAGAAGTTTGGCACGACTCCGAGAAGGTCCTACTATGGCCTGAGGGTGGAAACGAGTAGTTGTACAAACTGTGCTTAACTTGGCCTAATCTACGAAGAAAATGGATTTTAAGACTATGCATTTTACAAAAAAAAAAAAAAAACCAAAACAGTTCATAACTTTAAGAACATGTAAGTACAAAAGGCCACTGGCGGGTGCATCTCTTCTCATGGAGAGAGTCGCGTTCAGTCACGTAACCGCAGCAGCCGTCAGTGACAAAACTGCAAATGTGCATCTGTAAAAAAGTTACACCATGTCTTACAGCAAAATTATCATAGATAGCCATGAGATATTCTGAGCCTTCCTAAAACACACATGATTTTGTATCTGAATTTAAACAAAATGGGCCTTTGAAGATGACTGTCCGAACCAGCAATAGAAGAACTTACTCTGCTAATATCCTCCCTCTAAACATACAAAAAATAAAATCATGCAAAGTTCCTGAAGAGACATGCTCCAATGAAACGAAAGGGTTCTGTGTATATGAGATTTTATCAATTCAGTGACAGAATCTCCATCGTCTTCTTCATAGCAGCAGATCTAAAACAGCTGAAATCAACTCATCACCAAACCAGTTATTCAGATTTCAGTCCTTGAGAAATGTTCTACTTCTCAGGTTTCTGGCGGCGAAGAAGAAAGTTAGCAAGGTTGAAATCTTTTTTTCCTAACTGCACTGTGTGGGGGGCGGGGATGGGAGTGGAGCAACATACAGTATTTAACTTAACCACAAACAGGAAACATGCTGCTAAGTTACCCACTAGTACGTTCTCCAGCTTTCCATCCAAAAATTCTATATCATTAGCACAACCACCCTACCACAGGAAACATACCACAATCCTTCCATTACTCATCCCGAGCTGTAAACTTTCTTCAAATTGTTTTATTTCCCTTCCTGATCAGTATCGTTATAATGGTCAGATTTTTCTCTCCTACCCTTTTCTCCTGTTTTTGCACTTTTCATTAGAATCTGTTTACATTCAGAAATTTTAAAATCCAAAACTTTATCTTCAGAAGGGAATCACTCTAAGGTTTTTACAGTGCATGAGAATGTGGTAAATAATAATATCAAAGTGTATACAGCTTATCTTAATGGGTAGTAAAATAGGATCAGAAGTATTAACTACTAGACAATGAAAGTCAATGAAAAGCATTATTTGCATATGAATATAGATATTCCCTATTGACAGAATAACCTCACTCTCTAAAAAGTACTCTCTTTGACTGCTGAATAGATATAATTTGTTTGCAAACCTAGATCCAGAGAAAATCCACTCAGTGATAAGATAATTCCAAGAAATACTTCTTTGATAGAATTTTGTTTTAATCTAAAGTGATAGTTTCCTGGCCTGTGTGAGTCAAGAATAGTACATTCTACAGTGTTTCTGTAAATTAAGTCACCAGAAGTTGTTACATTTGTACAAAATTTATGTTGGTGATTTGAAGATATGTTAAAACATCCTATATGAACCTTTAAAACAAGGTGACTTTTCATGTTACAATCATGAACAATATCACAAATGTTAATTAAAAGCACATATATTTCTGACTGTTTCTATAAATGGATAAGGATTACAGCTTCAGCAAGGTTAATTTTCTATGGCTACTACTACATTTTGTTTTAACTAGGTGAGATGGCTGCAGAACAGTTCACTGATTATGCTACAGCCTAATCTACCTTTCCATTTTAAGTCAACTTATTTTGCCTGTACTTATTTAGAGGAAGAGGAAGCTGACAGCTTCCCACCTATTGTTTAAAAAGAAGTTTTCATGCTGCATTTGTTAGTGAGATGTTAATTCTGTAGTCACAGCAGACCTATAGTTTGATTTCACTTATTCTATCTAGCTCTTATTTAAATCCTAAAGCACTAGAGCTGGATGAAGTATGTCATTATTGAATGTGACATTAAAAGTACAGTCTACTTGTTTCAAGGCATTTTCTTTATTAAAGTGACTTACATAAATCCAGAAATATGCTGAATAATGGTTTAAATCTGAACAAATCTTTAGTGATTTTAATTTACTCCAGGCCAGGCTTAAATTTGACTCTAAATGAGAAAGATGTACCATACTATTAAAAATATTAAGGTAGCACATGAGTAATATTAAACACACATTTGAAAACTGTGACATATTAGTTAGTAACAATATATAGATGCAGAGGGAGGAAAAAAAATGTAATATTGTCTTAGTAAAATGTAATAAGGTCTTAGTAAAAGCTACTGTTGTCACTTTTTCTGTCATCTTTAGTAGTTTATACACCGAACATCTATGTAGTATGTGGTGTCTGTATCTGACAATGTATTTCAGAGAGTATGTTCTCTCATACCCTGCTGTTCTGCAAAAGGTAACAGAAAAGGTCTTTCTGCAGATTGTGGCATTTTTTTCTCCTCTAAGGCTACTGGGTGCTCTCTTGGCTGTTCTGCTCATCTCTCTACAGGCCAATAGCTGGGTTACATAGCTTATCATGCTGTGATATGTTCTCCAAATTGTTTACAAAATGTCCTTTTATGTTCCTATCTCACACCACAATTTAGTTCTCAAACATAGCTAAACAGTTCGATATAAACTCCTCTTATTTACTACATGGATTCCCTTGACCATGTGCAACACTAGAGACCTTTCTATTTGCCTTGCTTTTCCACATCTTCACAGCTTTTCACCAAAACTGAAAACCCTGGTGCAGCCGTTCTCTAGCAAGCCCCTCACGCGTGGGGATGGTCAGAAGAGGACAGAACAGAACAGGGTATTTAACAGTCAGGCTGCTCTATTTGGTAACTTTCCTACTTTATTTATTTTGTCTACAAAGAAAGCTGTATCATGGGCAAGCAGTGTTTATAATTTCTGACAGTGATACGAAAGCTTAGTAGAGAATTCTGCAGTGCAGGAAAGTAATAATTATCAGTGAAGTAGCTTTAAATGTATCTCACCATAGCACAACAAGGAGATTTCTGGCTGGAATTAGTTGAAGTTCATTGTGACAGAAATCTATGTATTTTAAGGCATTAGTAGATGGTAACGAAGAGCTTCCAGGCACATGGACAAAAAATAGGCCTGATTAAATCTAAAGATCATGTTAAGGAATGTTTGTTCAAGTTATTCTATGGAAGAATCGGGTTAAAACTGCTGGAATTTTCACCCATAGTAATTTCCTGCCCAGCAAATTAGTAATAGTTTCCCTTGTTAGAAAGGAATTGATGGTTTTTTTTAACTGTTCTTGTCCTTAGCTGTAGTACATTTTGTTTGTTGGTAGTATATACACTGGATAGAGGGATTACCTTCAACAGGTTTGCATCAAAGATTTTTTCATAGTTGTGCAAACTCCACTATAAAGTGGAGAGAATTTTGGGGAGAATGTCCTGTTGCATGAGGTAATACTGAGATTATTTAAGCAAGTTCTTTAAAGAGAGGCAAGCTAGTTATATGGTGCAATTATTTAGCAGGTAAACAAATACTATTTTATTATGTAACTTCTTCATAGTGTTTGAAGGATTTACTTAGTAAAATACCTTGAAAAGCAGGTATTGCAGCTTAGAGGAATGAGAAGAATTACTCTGAGCAGGAATGTGTTTGGTGCACTCCCTATACAGGTTAGGTTTTGGTTCACTTAATATTTGTCTTTAACGTATAAGAATCTTTAATAACTACTACAGAAATAAACTATGTCTAGCTTTTCTGATGGGAAAATCTAGCTCTGAAGTCTAGTATGCTTCCTGGTCTTATAGCACAGTTCTAGCAAGATAATATTGCACCAGGATAACAGAAAACAAAGTATCTTTTCTTGTTCTGCATTTTTTGTTTGTTATATATTATTATTCTTCCTTTTCTGTCTGTTAACCCCTTAAATATTGCTGGAATATGTAATCTAAATTCTTTGCTTGTCTTTCTAGTTCTCTATAAATGAGTGAAGACAGAGTGTGGTAAAATCATAGAGCCATTGAGAAGCAAGTTTAATTCTGGTGTTATCCTGCACATGCACAATTGTATATTTTTAATTGGAGAGGTAGCTGAAGATGAGTTTAAGGCTCAGTTCAAAAGAATGTGATTTTTCAGTTGATAAGAACACAAATTAGACTTTATGTAGTATAAGAGGAGGTGACTCCTAGGTGGTAATGGTATACCTTTCCCTCTCTTTATGCATATGCAAAGTGTATTTGTTCCGCAAACTTATATGATACAAAGTTAATAGATTTAAAGAAAGTTTTTTGTAAAGTAGTCTACTGAGCTAATTCACATATCTGTAGGATCCCTGGCTCTGACATAAGGAATAGGGAACAAATATGGCAGTGAGAGATTACCAGACTATCAGTAATATAATACTAAGTTCCCACGACTTTAACTCTCAGCTAAAAGTGCCCTGATTCATGAGACGTGACAATTTATACTGCAACAATTGATAAGATTTTTATCTTTCTTTGTCTGCCTCATTCTGACGAAGGGAGGAATACTGTCTGCATTTAGGCTGCCACAATTCACAGCCATATGTTTTAAGATCAATTGAAATTGTGCAAGCAAAGCAAGGTGTATAGGCTGAGGGGAACTTGAGCTTGTCAACCAAAGCAGTGTATATTATTCCTCATTTCTGGGTCAGAACCCTTTGGCATTGTGCTGTCTTTTGAGTCTCCAGTGACAGGAGTATGAATCTAAAGCTACCAAAACAAAACACTCTCCCATACATACCTCTCTGGAGGAACATGAGGATGAGAACAAGAATGTTCCATTGCTTAATGCAATATAGGGAGGTGAAACAATGCTACAGTGATAAGGATTGTACAAGAACTGTAAGTTTCTTTTGTAGAAGAATATTGGTTCAATTTACAGGAATGATTACTATCTATGTTACTTGAAACTTACTTTTCAGAATAAAAATGGTATGGAAATCTACGGCTGAAATTCTCCAGGAAGGAGACAGCAAGAAGACCAGTCTAGAGCAAAGGGCTCTGTAATCTGCCTAGACAGCTGGAGTGAGAGTATCAAGAACAGTGTCTGAATCAGGAGGATTAGGAAGAAGCTAAGAGAAGGCAATGAGGTAGCTATGTAGTCAACTGCTAAAGGTGTCTAATAGCACAAGAAAGGTCAAGGTTTCCCAATTTGGCTGGAAGGTCATTCCAGACCTCAGTGAGGGTGGTTTTGCTGCAGCTTAAGAAACAAGAACTGTCGCAGAGCTCCACAACCACTGTCTCTGCTGGAATCTGGCACTCTGTGATCTAAATCATACTTATTTCTTGAGGGAGTTTGTCTCTTTAAAACCTCTAAGGACTTTTGAGCCTCCCATTCCGTTTGTAAGGAAATGGGTTTAGCAACCTGAGGGCATTGGAATTATACACTGGCAGAGCACTGCTTATGTGCAGGTAATAGTTCACTTAGTTCTAAAGTCTTCAATGCGAAGTTCGTGTTTGACTTTTTTACTTTGCCTTTTCTATGTATAGTTCTTACTGTTCTGATAATGGAAAGTTGTTGGAATTTGCCTTAAGTTTTATTCAAACTGTGGTTTCATTTTAAAAAGTGAGCACTGCCGTCACAAAAATTTTGTTTCTGCCTGCTTTGCTTTCCCAGTACTCCCTTTTGTGTACAGCAAACATTCATGTGACTGTTGTTAAGTGGATTGCAAAAGCCATCTGGGTTAAAATTTACCTTATTTAAAAATGGTTGGTTGTAACTTAGCCTTGGTTCCTTAATGTTGCCTATCATGTGGTTTCAGAAGTGCTTGCAAGAGGGATGGTGGGGAAGAGAGCAGTGTAAATCCCCTTCATCATTCGGCAATCCCTTTCAGGGATCCAGCTCACTGCTCTGATCTGGCCCAGCTGCATCATCTTGGCTCAGGCTGCTAAGGAAGTTGCTAAATTTTGAGGGACAGCTGTGAGAAGGCCTGTGAAACAACCATGTGAGGTGAAAAACACATAATTACAGGCCGAGGTAGGCTTGCTTGTGGTTTAAGGATTAAAAAGGGAAACTACTAAAGTGGAAACGTATGAAATCCTAACTGAAAAGACTAGGGGCTCAGTGAAAAGGTAGTCATGGAGCAGTAGTAAGGCTGTATTGCTGTAGCTGTTGAAAGTTAGTTTTTATCTCCATAGTTTTGATTGTTTGGCCAGTGAGGATTCCTTATTAGATTAGTGAATGTACTCCAATTTCACGAAGTAACATCTTAGACCCAAGCTATATTTTATGTGTGTTAGTTTCTAGATGACTGCTTTATATTTTTAAGCTGCATATATGTCTTGCTTGTGCTGTCCCCCTTTGTGGCTGAAGATGTCTATAAAACTGACCCAAGTAGTGATGGAGGGTGTGTTTTAACAGTATTATTGGTTTGTGCTGTGTAGCTATAGAAAGGGATGTGTCTTGACTTACTTATGTAGGAAGTATCAAGATGTAGGATTTTGATTTTAGGACAACAGAAGAGCTCTTCTGGATTTAATTCCTTTTGGAGACGTCAGTTTATATAGTGATAAGAGGTTTTGTTTGTTTCTGGATCTTTTTGGAACTTTATGTGGTATTTTAAATCGGCTGATGGTTTTGGGTCATTGTTGTGATTTAACCCAGTAGGCAGCTAGAGGCCGTGCAGCTGTTTACTCACTGCCTCCACAATATTATGGGGGAGAGAACTGGAAAAAAAAAAGGTAAAAATTATGGGTTGAGATGAAGACAGTTTAATAGGATAGAAAAGGAAAATTGTGATAATACTAATGGTAAAAGTATAAACAAAACAAATGCAATTGCTCACCACCCACTGACTGATGCCCAGCCACTATTGTGTTTTGGTTAGTTATTCCCTTCTGTTTAATGAACCTTGTGTAGCTGTGAAACACTTAATTTCTTGAAAGAAAATTCATATATCATTCTTCTTAGTATAACTCAGATTTCCTTTTTTATCCTTTGTGATCTATTGCTTTACTCTTAGTATAGTTTTACTAGTCATGGGTAGCCAGTTGAAGTGACTCTTGAAATGATTTCTCTGAAGTAAATGTCCACTTTAACAAACCTATCTCCTTTCCTTTATCTCTAATAAACAAATGCGTGTCCCAAGACAGTATTCCAAGGTAAAAATCTATTTAACGCTTATTGAGGGACTGATAGTACTATACTGAGCTAAAATCCTGAGTTAGTTTCTAAGTAAAAAAGCATTAGAGTTAACTTAGCAAGTTCAAATTCAGTCCCGAAACAGTCTCAGTAATACAATATTGCAGTTCAAGGAAGCTGTGGTTATCACAGAATCATAGAATGATTTGGGTTGGAAGGGACCGTAAAGATCATAAAATTCCACTCCCTCTGGCATGGGCAGGGACACCTTCTTCTTCTCAAAGTACTGTGAAATAGTCTGTTTATCAAAAAAAAGATGGAAACGCATTAGTAGTTTTCTAATCTCAAGGGTGCAGTTTAATGGTGAGGTGTTCTTAGTTGGTCTGAATGACATCTAGGCAGACGTGAGTAAGTCTGGATGCATATTTAAGCTGTTTATTTTTGAGGAATAGCTTATAGCTTTCTTCATCTTCTGTGTAGATATGTGTCAGAGCATCATGGCTTTCCTGTATTTCTTAGATATTTTTTTTTCTCTCTTTTGGAAGCTAGTTAAGCAAGCACTGGCTGTAAGTGCTCAGACAGACTAAGGAAGAATAAATATTTCGATGCACAGCAGTATCCAATGTTACCTTTGTCTTACTGAAGAAAACATTAGTCAGCATATTACCAATAGCAATGAAATCATGTTGCTTAGACTCTGAACTGATTAGTCGGAGTTCTCATGGCTCTCCCTACCTCTGAGGCACACCTGAAAAAGCAAACGTGGTAGTGGAGTGTATAGGAGCTTTTACTGTGCTTTGGAGTACCTTTTACTTTAAAAGTCTTGTTGTATAGACTTGCTTCATGACAGGAAACAGTTTCAGTAAAATTAGTTTTCAGAGTACCCTACCCCTGTTCTGTGTTGTTCTTGTGAGACCAGTCATTTAAATAAGATGAGTCACTGATGCACTTAATGTAATTGCAATCACTTGTTTATGGTTGTATGGACTGAAGTTAAAAATATCTCAGTCATATGAATGTTTAAATAAGGGATGTGATGCAATTGTGAACAACTTTCAGTTTTTAATAACTGAGACATTACTTCAAGTTCCATAATGAGTCCTTTGGTTAATTGAGAGTCTCGAGCTTTACATTAATTATGTCACAGTCCCTGAAATCCTCAACAGTACTTTCTACAGATTTCAACAACTTATTTATTGTTATAGGAGAGCTAATCAACTAAACATTCCTGTGCTGCTAAATACAGCCGGCAAGCTGCTTATGAGTCAGGATTCTGGCAGATAGTTCTGCTGCATATCAGTGAAAACTTTACTGGCTAGCTGTCATGTTCCTTATGTGGACAAGTAACTATTTCTTGGATCTTACTTTTCACATTCTAAGTTCACATTCCAGTAAGCAGTGTTTTCAGTGTTCACTGAAGTAAGCTGATGCTTATAAAGAACTAGGGGAGGAGAAAATGCAACTTCACCATGCAAGCATACTAGAGTGTAGTACACAGTAAATTTGGAAATTTACAGTGATAAATCCATGGTTGATTAGTAATTAGGCTTTCAAATATTCATGAATCTAATTTCCATACATAGCAGCAGTTAAAGGCAAATTACTGGATAAACACAGTGATATCTATAACTAGAACTATATTATTTTTATAGCAGTTTCAAAAGTCTTTGGGTATTACTGCTGTTTTTTAGGTGTGAAAAATGCACATTTTAAAATCAAGGGGTATATAATATGAATATTAATTAACCACTTTACAGAGACTGAAACTAATTCCCCCCTGTAATATTTGTTTGAGAATGATTTCCCTGTCAGTTGTTCGTGTATCACTGGCCTAGTAGCTTTCCATTTTTCGGCCTAATGTAAAGAATAGCAAGCTGCTGACAAGCAGCTCCATTTCTAGAATTCTGTGAATTTACTAGTAGCTTTGAAAGGCAAGTGATCGCTCAGGCATGTCCAATGCTTACACTTATTTCTGTATACATATTTTTATATTTCAAATAAGCTAACATAATACGATTGGTATCATCTCAGATTAGTGGATCAAGACTACTCAGTGACTAAACAGCTGCACACCTGGCTGAGAGACAGTGGAAGCAATCTTTGCTTGTTCCCAACCCATTACCTGAACCTTGGGCTTTTACAGTGTGACTGCCCTGGCAGATGGGTTATCTTAAGCTAATAATCTTTTCACAGAAACAAGAAGAAAATTAAAAGTGATCGGCATGATTAAAAAAATAAATTAGCACAGTGCACTATCTGAGAGATTAAATGCCAAGTTCAGTTCAGCAGAATGCCAGAACTGGTCTTCCAGCACCAAGCTGGATGCTCTTGTTGCAGGATGGCAGGTACCAGATGCTTCATTCTGAAGATGGGAAAGGTTTTTTTGAAACTGATACATCTTCTCCAAAGCGTGTCATTCCGAGTTTGCATATCCCCTGCTGTTCTAGATACTGTTTGTATTGCTGTGCTTTGACTACTGCTTTTCCCAGTTCACATTTCTGTTGACAGTCTGTCAGCACCACTGATTAAACTGGCACAAAGAGGTTTAGTACTTAGCGGAGCACTTCCTGCGCTTTGCTCTTCTGCAGTCTAGAAACGGTTTGCTATGTCCACACTTCACTTCCCACTCTAAAGCAATAAAGCAGGATGTATGTCATCTTATTTGTTGATAAGTCACTTTTTTCCCCTCCCCCCCATTTAGCTTCACGTCTGTAGTTCAACTGCAGAATTTGATGCCTTTTGCTGGCAGTTTCTGCGTATTGTATTTACTAATTAAGTGTAGGAAATATAATAGAATAAGTATTTGAACTAGTAGAATACAGTAATTTAACATAAGTTCCTGGGCTTATATATTCTTCTTTTGAACTAAAGCTAATGAGGTGTTAGTGATGCACAGCAGCCAAGATTATGCTAATCTGGTTTTAGAGACATGAACTGAGGAATTTTGGAGGTTTTGTGTTTTTTTTTTTAATTGGAAATATAGTACCCTTTTCAGACAGCTTAACAAAGGAATGGAGGAGTTTGATTCTCTCTCAATTTTTTTTTTAAAAAAAGTCCATACCCATCTCTCTTATAGCCCTTTAGGTACTAGAAGGCTGCTATAAGATCTCCCTTCATTTCTCCAGGGTGAACATCCCCAACTCTCTCAGCCTGTCCTCATAGCAGAGATCCTGGGAATAGGTGGGGTTCCCACTCAGCTCTGTGCTTTACAAAAAGATTATATTCCTAACCGACCTCTGGCTGCAGTTCAGTTTAGCTAGTTCAGAGGTTCTCCTGGTTTGGGCTGCTTCTAGCATTCCTCATTGACAATTAATCAAGAAACTTTCTGTATTCTGTCTGTAATGAAGCTGATTTTCTCATGAAATAGCAACAGAAGTGTTGAGACTTCATATAACTGTTATATCAAATATATTCAACTGGTGTCAAACTAGGAACAATGTCACTGCAAAGGGAGATGAATGAGTTATCTGGGAAAACAAAACCAAACCAACCTTGAATGACAAGTGTTACAAGCACAGGCTAGACCTATATGAACAGTAAAGAACAAGCAGAGGAAGAGAAAGTTTATGGATTTTATACAACACTTCCTGGGTTTCTTGGTAGGGTTTTTGTTTGTATTTTTACTTATGTTTGAGTATATCTATATGCAAAACCAAGTACTTTCTCAGTAGACAAAGCTGCTGTTAGTCACATTACAGATGATGTGACCACATAGTTTGCAGAAAACAGGAAACAGCTTTCTGCCACACTTCCTCTTTGGGGAATGCTTCATCATGACAGTGCTCAAAATTCAATGTTAATTTGTTAGCACTGGGAGACGCCCAATGCCTCACACTGAAGAAAGCGAGTATAGGCAAATCACTTTCAGTTGCTGAAATGACAAGTAATTTTTTTTTCTCCCGTCAGAATAACTGGTCAGTTATTCAGGTTCTGCTTTTGCATGTGCAGGAACTAAAAAGGAGCTTTCAGTAGTGCCAAAATGTAGGAATTGCCATGTGCCAGATCTTTAATTAATGACATTTTATGGGAGAAGGTTAAATGCTCTGTTTGCTGCAGGACCAATGAAAATGTAATTTTTTAAAAAAAATTGAAATCTAAATAGAATACAAATGTGGTGGGTTAAGCACCAAAATAAATATATAATTGAGCATAAACTTAATATAAAGCATTGAAATGACTCTCATTAAAAATATTCTACTTAAAATGTTGGTTTCCAGTTAACAGACGAGTATAAGTTCATGGAACTCTTCTTAAAAGAAACCTAAGTTTCTGCAGTCTGTGAACACAATTTTTTGCAATGTAGGGTCTATGCTTCAATTCAAAAAGCTTTAGATAGTAGCAAATGGTGGTGACTGAGACTGAGACTTAATGTGTTTGCAACAGATATGGGGTAAGAAACAGTCTGTATCATGTCACGGGCACTTTCCAGTATCTACCTGATCCAATTTGTGCATCTGTGGAGTGAAAGATTTTGTTCTACCTTGTGTTGGCAACAGTGGTATAGGAATGAATAACATAAGAGGTTTGCTTTGAAAGTCCTGCATGTAGCTACAAATGAGAAGTGAGTGAAGGGGAGGTAGCCAGCATTTGCTGACAGTATCCTTTGAACACTTGAGGAAGACCAGTATGTTAATGAAAATCGGGGTGAATGTCGGTAATGATACCTCATTCTGTGTTTCGGGATTTGAAACACAGAGTGGTCTAACTCGCTATAAGCATGTCAACAAGGCTGCTCAAGGGAGCTGCACTAGAACAGTTGCTGTGTGGAATTCCTAAAGAACTTGTTCACTGTGAGTAAGGGAGAATGCATAGCTTTTAGGAGAGATTTTGAAAGCCTAATAGGATTTATAAAAACAACAAAATTCTAATGGTACAATATTAAACAAATGGAGAAGAGCATTGCTTTCATTATTAGAAAATACTCCATATATGTATTTAATCTTTTATTTAATTTTTATCTTTCTGAATGCTCTCCATGATCTAATTCCTTTTCACATTAGGACTGAACAAATACTTTTCTTTCCTTTGAAACAAAAGAGTTCATGCGTGCTTCTTTCTGCCTTCGCTTTTTGCCGATAAGGCTTTTACTTTCCAGACCTCATTAAGCAATCAGTTGAGCAGGGTAAATGAGTCTTCCAAGTGGTAATGGATACTTATTCCATGTAAGTACAACGAGATTATGAGATACTGGACTGCTGAGTACTTAACTGACATAGTATCATTTATATGACAAATAAATGCATTGAGTAAATAATTCAGGTGCTTATGATAGCGATGTCATCTTCTGCCTGTTAATAGGGTAGATCTGGGTCACTAGCCTGAGTGATTTTTTTTTCTACTTTGACCCTTGTATCTTCTATTCCATGTACCTAAGAGGACCAGAGTTAGGGGCTACAGCCCTATATTTTTAATTTTCTCCATGTTGAAACAAATTCACATTTGAGTATTTGCCAATTATTTCCACTCGACTTTGTTGTATGCCAGTTTTTTCATTTTTGTTTCATGTTATTACTTGTTGCTCTGGAAATAAACATTAAATGGAAATGGAGCATTGTCACTGTATAACAGTAAGTATGTGGCGTGCAATTTTAAATGGACCTGCCTTTTGAAAAGCATGCTGAAAAGCACCAAATGCTTCCAGGCTCTTATGGTATTTTGTACTAGAATGCCAGAGTGAAATAAATATGCTTTAAATAAGAAAATACTGAGAAAAAAAATCAGGTGATTCCTAACAAGAGGCAATAATGTTTCAGCAAATTTCAGTGACGTAATTTCAGAAAGAGGTGTTTTCTGTGCAGTAATGAGATTACTTAAATAAAAGTAAATTTGATAAACGTGATTTCATCATCATTTAAAATGCTCTATTGCTTTACCATGTCAAACTTGATGCAGATCCAAAATCTGTTATCTAGACTTAATGTGGACTTTGATAGCTAATATTTCGTGAATTCATCCTTACAAATGTCAAATGTTTTTATATTAATTGCATTTAAGGGTCTGTTTTGTGCAATGTTACTTTGAAGCCCTACTAGAAGCTGCTGTATTTAAGAACTATTGTTTTCAGCATATAACAGGGAAATAATGTAATTGGATGAAGAAACACTTCTTTTTTTTTTTTGTTCTTCCTGAAGTCCAGAGTAGAAATGAGTTGCATATTAATGGTATGGGACAGTATTGCCTCTTTAGGTATTTGAAAATTTTACAAGGAGATTTAAGATGGAGATGACATAGCAATACAAACTTTCTAGGAACGGTGTCTGACAGTTGGAGACCGCTGTCACTACAGTTAGGGTAAATGTCACTAACCTGCAGTCATACACAGCATGTATAGGTGTAGAGAGGTTGTGTGTATTTGAAGGGAAGTGGATAACAGAAACATCTTTGTATGGAAGAGTCAGGAGTGTGTTCACATTTTATCCACGACATTTATCCTTTCCACAGAGGACACCGATTTCTCTTGCGGAAATTCTGGATTTAACCTTTACCTGCACAGAATGGAAATCCATTTTCTGCATGTTTCTAACAAGTAAATTTTGGAAATAGGCATATGAATAAGAAGATTGTGTATGCAGTGCTGAAATCAGCTGGCAACGCACACTGTATGAAAACAGTTCTATGCACTATGACAGCTTTTCCAACAGACAGGTAGGCAATTTTGTCATCGGCTGAATCTTCCTTCATATAGTTTGTCTTTCTTTGTCTTTTAAGTCCTTTACAAGCTGTGCCAATACATAGTGCTGCTGATGTGTTTCAATGTTTTTTTTTTTTATAGTAAGTTTTCTTCAGGCAGGGAGTAGAAGCAAGACTTTTGAGGCCTAACTTGAAAATCGAAGTAAATCTCTTGAGATTTGCTTATCTTAGTCCATCCCAGTTGTGTGACACCATAACTTCTCTCAATTATGGATGCTCTCTTCATGTTATATAGAGTCTAGGGGCAGTGTTCCTATAAGGCAGCTGAGCCCTCTGTAAGCACAGAACTGCATAAAGAGATGGAGAACAGCATGAGTTACAAATTTTGCAAAAACTATCATATCTTCTCATAATTTTTATGTCCGATCCTCAAGTTTTCCACAGTTTTTGAAGTCCAGGCCATGGAACTGTGCAAACTTGCCAGGAATACGAAGTCGTGTAACAAATGGGATGGTTGGTTTACTCTGTGTGTGTTTACTCTTGCAGGTATAAGTCCAGCATATATTTTAATGTCAGTATGCTGTTATGGATATTAGTAGCATCTCACAACCCCACTGTTTCCTGAGTCTGCAGAGAGGACGTTAGCGTTACCACTAATTTATGGATAACATTGTGGCTTATGTCCTCTGGAGCTTTGTTAGAAAGGAAGTGATGGTGAAACAGGAAACTAGGCATTGTGTGAAAACATCCATAAGTTTGTAACTAGAGGAGAAACCTGCAAAAATAATTTAAGAAAGATATTGCTGTATACTTTTATACAATAATACATTTAGTATTGTGCACAGCTGGATACTGTATTTGTTGATAATAATGCAAGTGACTAACGTGATCTAAACTTGACTTTTTAATTAAACCTAAGGGCTCAGGGGAGGAAGAAAATTATGTTGAAGATGCCAACAAATGTAGCAATATTTTGCTGTAATCAGGGCCAAAGAAAGATAGATACTGAACATGAACAAATGAAAAGTCATTCAAACTTATTTAAGCATATTGTTTTCTTTGGTATTCACAAACTTATACATGTTTTACACTTGCTTAAAATCCAGGTAGTGACACTTAAATGAAGGAAAATTGAACCAAACTGATCTTGAACATTCAACTAAAGCTGGCAAATTCATTGCTAAACAGCTGAGAATAGGTATGTTTTCATACAAATGTTAGCTGGATCTTCCTTGTCAATGGCAAACTGAAGATTGACAGCCAGACTCCATGCTAGAAGGAATGGATGTCAGGAAAACCTTTCTCTTTCCCTGTTTTTTTTTTTTTTTTTGTCTCATTTTCATCTCCTTGGAGAACTTGCCCCTCTATTCTCAATTTAAAAACTCAAATTCATAGGAAGTTATCAAGGCAATGCTATAATGAGTAATAGTGTTTAGGTAAGGACTAAAGTCATTAAGTCTGTCTTTTGGTGAGGTTCTACTGTTAGATTTGGGAAGGTGATGCTTCCCTCTGCTTCCCTCTTCCCACATTACAGTGAGGTTCTACTGTTAGATTTGGGAATGTGATGCTTCCCTCTGCTGGCCGACCCATAAAGAATAAATTTTATCTGGTGAAACAAGCTAAAAAATACTGTAAAAAGAGCAGTCAATGTTTAGGACTGGGATAAGAGGATTGTCATTGCAGTCTCTTACACTCGAAGAATTAAATCTCTTACCTGCATCACAAAACAGCTTTATGTTGTAAAGTGACTAAAATTACATCAGTCAGTTTTCAGAAAGAGTAAGTACACTAATATTTTAAGCCATTTGATGTCTCCTAGTTACACTAATGCTAAGTATTTGCAGTACATTACAAAGAACATGCAGCAAGGTATTTTGATTTTGCAAGGAAGACATATCCAGTATAGAACCCTTGAACCAGAGAGCCTCTGACCGACATTTAAAATGGACTTACCCTTCAGCTTAACTTCAGAAGTTTAAATGCTCCTTTAATCTCCAGATGAGACTTTGTGCATAAATCTCATTCTGTGAGTTGATGCAAAACCCACATAAATTTTGTGGTCACTCACAGTATCTAAGATAACAAGGAAAAATGTTTAGCTTTTGATTGTAGTGTATCTTCCTCAAAATGAGTTACCAGTGATGGTAATATTCTAATTAATATGAGCATTTGAAGACACTTAATACAGTTTAAGACTGCATTGTATATGAGAACCTCATGCTGTCAAAGCCCTTGCATATCACAGGATGTTCTTTCAAGTGATTAAGAGACTTCTAAGTCTGTACCACCAATTCCTCCTCCTTAAATGATGCCGTTTTTCCTCTATAATGTGTAATGTTGTGGATTCTTCACCTTTACAGCTACAGATGAACAGTTCACTGAGACCTTTTCTGTCCTTTAAAATGTAAGTTCTTATGTTAAATTGGTTGTAGCTACTGAGAGGCTGCTGGGGTGGGTTCCCCCGAGATCCAAGGAGACTGAAGGCCTTCACTCAGGACTGTATGTTTGTTCAGCTGGATCTGCTGTGCTTCCAAAGTGCAGCCATTTTCCTGTAGTAACAAGCACAAAGGTTGATTGCTGCTGGTATTGCGAGTGCACGTTTTAAGAAAAGATTACTTTGCCAGGAATTGCCAAGGAGCTCAGTATCTCTTGCAATGGGCTTCCACTTATTGTTAAGTGCACAGAATTGCACCTCCTTGTTAGCAGGTGCAAGATGTGGACATAGATGGAAATGTTTTCAGAACACTTTTCTTGCCACTCCCTTACTTTAAGCAAACTGGGAAATTATGTGGCTGAGTTTCAATTCATCATATATCAGTTCTCACATGGGGGATCTGAATTATATTTCCTGCTGAAAATGGATTTTTTTTTTTTTAGCAAACCAACTTCTGCTTTGATTCTGTGCTGAACATTCCAGGACTTGCTATCAGGCATCTATATAGCTAAATATAGCGTGATAGATGTATTAAACTGGAAAAAAAAAACCAACCGGACACAAAAGCTTGTGTGGAATTAAAGTAGGAATTTAATTTTGTGGCTCCTTCAGGGTTGGTTTGTAAAACTATAGTTCTAGCAGCATGAAGATGTGGGGTTTCTTAGTTTTTGGGGTTTTTTTTCTTGTTTATTATCTTTATTGTTTACTATCTGTGAGACCAGAGATTTATTTCAACTTTCAAAGTTAAATATGTGATGACGTGTTTCAATAATGTAACCACAATACTTTTAGTAGTCCAAACATGACATTACAGCTAGAATTATTATCAGCTAAAAGGTGATTTTATTTATTTATTTATTCAAGAAACTTTAACAAAATGCTGCTGAAAAAGTTCTGATAAATAATGGGATTATTTTTCTCCAGACTTGTTCTCATGTTTCGCTCTTAGACGAGAGTGCTGTAGTGATGACTCTTCAAACTTTCCAAGTCACAAAAGAAAGTAGCAAAGTTTCAGCAGCAAAGTCTTTTAAGAAAAAAAAACATGAATAAATGCATACATTTGTGAAAGCTTGGCTCATTTTATGCATGGAAGTTATCTGAAAATATTGATTTAGCTGAGTCCCTGGTAACTCTTTCTTTGGAAAATGTTATGTTAGTTGACTATGGGTTTGTGGTTTGGGGGTTTTTTTGGTTTTTTTTTTTTTTCTTTGAGGCAGTTCATAAGAGGATAAAGCTATTTTGTAATTCATGTTTTACTCCTGCCTGATACAAATCAGTCTTGGGGCTTCCAAGACATGTCGAACTAGACAGAACAGGATGCATATAGATTGAAATATAGCAAAGGAACTAGCCCAGTTCCAATGAACTGCTGAAATTCTAACTGGAATTCAGTGCAAGGCAAGATACAGAATTTATGCTCTTGAACTGTGACACAGAAGTCCTGCAGCAGTAAATCTTAAGTGCTGGATTCCAAATACTTGCTTAAAATTGTTGAAACTGTTTTAAAACTTTCATATTTTATTTTCTCTGTTTGTAACAATAATTTTCATCTTTCCTAATATTTGATTAATGCATTTGAGTTGAATTTCACCTTTGTTAAATGCATGCTTTTTTGTCTTTGACTGAAGATACTTTTTTAAAAGAATTCTTTTTCCTCCTTTCCCAGTTTTCTTCTTTTTCTTGAAAGATGAGTGATGACAAAAAGAGTGAATCCAGAGGACTTGTACAGATTGTCAAAGCTTTTCCTATATGAAGGGCAACATTCTGTTATTCCATAAAAATGTTGTAAAATCTATTATTTTAAAAAAAATGGGTGGGGGATGGAAAGGGGAAATGCCCCAAATTTATGAGTATCCTTAGCTTTTTTTTTTTCACTGCAATTCCAACATCTTAATTCTTGGTATGTTGGTTTAGTTTTCTTTCAAATTCTATGCTTTTTGGACTGTAACCTAAGCTAATGAAATGATGTTTCCTCCTGAGGGCTGGCAGTTTTGGCAAGCAAGGTAAGAGCTGCCCCATACTGATGAGGAATGACAAAACTTATATTAGAGTGGTATTTCTGTCTTGTCACATGCAATAGGAAGTTGATAGCATTGAGGAATACGGGAAGCTTTCACAATTTTATGGCTGAACTCACACAAAGCAAGAATTTACAGTGGTAGGCTGTCTTTTACCAGGCAAATATGCCCATTGCTGCCTGCTAGAATTAGCAGCCAGAAGGAGGGTGACACTTGAATATCATTTCCAGTTGAAGTTTTGACCTTCAGCAGTCATTCAAAGCCTTTGTGCTGTGCTTTCCCTGGCCATGAAATAGAAACAGAATTTGAGTCACAGGAGTCTTGGTATATAATTTTCATAGTACTCCACAATATCTTGATGAAAGGAGGCGTGTAGATGCAATTAACACTGAATTGCACTCTCAACAAAGAGAAGTCTTTCATTTAGTCTACAATAAAATCATGGTATCCTAGGCAACAGATTATGATCCCAAAAGGTGATGTTATAGTTCAGTATTAATTACTGATACAGAGATCAAAAAGAAGGGTGAACAGAATTATTTAAATAGTTTTTGGGGTGTAAATAAGCATTATGTAAAAAAAAAAAACCCAAACCAACCAAACCTGACATTAAATGCATTTTACTGAATATATAGAGGTATGCTCTCCAAAGAAATAAATAAATCACTTGCATAGTTAGGACGTTAATCTTTGAAAAACTGTATGCTTGATAATTTAAATTAATACAAAGAGATCATATTTATTGGATATGGATTAGTTTCTCAACAGGGAAGTGTATCAAATTTTCTTTTTAAGAAGGCGAACCTGTGAGATGCAAGGATTATCAGCTGATGAAGTGAAGATAACTGGTTTTTTACAGAGTACTTGCCTGATTATAAATCCTGTGTTGTGAATGTATTTTAAATTCTCTGCAATGTTTCACAAGAAAGATTCCCTATCCATTTGAGCTTTAGGGCCGTGTGTAGGAATACAGGAAATATACACCCTTCCCTTATTCATCCCCTCAAAAAAATTTCATTTTGTAAGAAATACTTTGTGTTCTTAAATAAGCCACTGTCTCCATTTACTTTCTACTCAGTACATTTAAATGGTATAGCTTTCAGCAGCACATAGTGAGTTTCCTTTGCCTTCCTTTTTTCTCCCTACTTTCTTTGAAATAGGAACCAATAAAAATAATACCTTTAGAATGCGGAATTGTCTTGTTTATTTTTGAAGAAAGGATTCTATCATCATCTGGATCATAAGCTTTATGCATCAGTTCCTTGCTGTATCATCAGTAAGGAAGATGGAAATAACCAAAAAGTTAGCAGGGTGCGTGGAGAATATTTGTGGAAATAACATATTGGAAATAGGTCAATAATGAGTAGAAGGAAAGGGTAATGTAGGCATGTGAATTCTAAATGCTTTCCAACCTGAAAAAACATTGGCTGCTGAGAATATATTTTAACTGATTATCATGTTGCTACTGAGGTAGCAAAGAATAAGGCATATTAAAACATGAGTTATTAATTACCCTGTCCAAAAGTTTGGCCTGTGTTTAGAAATTAGCAATAGTCAAAATAAGAACAAATGACTTCCAGTTGGTGGAGAATTTTTTTTTTTAATCTAAGTTCTTGTCAGATTAGCATAGTTATAAATAAGCATTACATGTGCCTGTAAAGATGACGACAGTGAATGCCAAAACTGAGCTTGAAATATATTGAAGTTGTCTGCTTTGTTTATATAGAAACTAAATGGCCTTTAGAACTTAAGGTGTCAAGGCTGTCTTTCAGCTCTAGGATCTGTCTTCTGCAGGCTACTGATGAGCCCATGTTCAGTAAGTATGATCTATTGATGTTCTGCAGGATGACACATCTCATGGGTTTTCACAGAAATGTTCTGGACTTACAACAGAAGAAGTGTGAAACAATATATAGGAGCTAAAGACCATGTGGACTTGAACTGGAATTGTCTTCATAGATAGGGGTCTGAAAATGGGAGTTGTATTCACCAGTTCATTTCTAGTATGTGAATGAGTTGCTGCACAAGTTAATTTGGTAGTATGAGGTAATTTAATGACTTCTACTTGGGCAAATTATTAGCACAGTACCTTTCTCTGACTCCGAACATACTGATTTATTATTTTTTTCCACTTTACTATAACTCATCCTTAGTTACCCCTATTAAATAATGATTAATGCATAATGTGACTAATGAGTGAATACATCCATATCAATAACATACTGTATTTTTTAATATCATTTTTGTTGAGGCTAAGAAAGCATCTGTTCAGATGCAAAACATTGGCTGCAGTTAGTATGTGTGAAGATACCAATCAAGCAATCCTTAGACTTTCATCTCATCTTTGGAGGACTATAAGGATGGCTGTGAAGATTGTGCAAAAATATGTTTGACCCTCCACTGAGAAGCCTTACTGAGATTATCAGAAAGGGTAGGCACAGGGGTAAGAACACCTGCAAAATTTAATTTTTTGCTGAGAGTCTATTACTCAGTTCACACACTACCTTTAGATGGCATGGGAAGAACAGTGAAAGGAAAGAAGAAAAATCTTAGTTCTGTTGAGCTGCAGAATGTTACTGTAGATAGGCTGCGAGATTAAAGAGCATGTCTTGGCTTGTTATGATTCAAAGGTCAGTAGCCTCATTTACCTTTATCCTTAAGAGTTTTTCTTTGGAGTTTCATACTGTAGATATTCTGTAGGTTAGACCACCATGTTTTGTCTCAATTTTCCTCAATAGTTTCCTTTTATCCTTTTGTTCTATCATTATCCCTTTTTTCTTTCTCTTGGGTTTGCTCTGATTTCTCACATGGTTGGTTGAGTCTTTTGAGAAATATATCAATACGATGTGTTGGGTGCTTTTGCACAAATTAGCATGCACAACTGTAGACCTCAAACCTCAGATGCTCAAGTGTCTGTTGTAGATGGTAACTAACACTGGGCTGACCAAGATTGCACTAAAAGTTTCTTAAGTGAATTGCACAACATCTACAGGTCATGTTTGCTTTCATGGAACTTGGTGGGGCTTCAGCAAAGAAGGACATAATATTTAGTGTGATGAAAACACGGTGGGCTATAATATAGTGTGTTAGCAAGATGAATTCATCAGTTTATTGCTTAGATGAACTGGGTAAAGTGCAATCAAAGTAAACAAAACCCCCTAACTTGACTCTAGCTGGTAGTACTGTAATGCTTATGAAAACTTGTTTTCATAAAGAGTAGAAGAGGAAAATGCTTCATTCTGTTCCTCTGAAATAGAGGTACTCAGTAGCTAGTGATGAATCAGCAAGTGTTCCCAAGTTCGTTTAACTGTTGGATTGTGCTTGAGAACACTCTCTTAAGGTCTGTCTTCAAAATGCTCAGTTCTCTTTTATTCAGGGAGATGTAGGTGTTTTCTGTGGTGAATCTTGTTAGAAAATGAGAGCATTATGGGATACTGTGACTTCTCCCTAGTAGTATTCAGAAACCCACAAATGCTGACTTTATTTAAGGGTGGTCTAATCTTCTGTGCTGTGGAGCTATTAAGCCAAGGTATTATTTGCCGCACAATTGATAATTCCTGCAAAAATCTTCAGTCATTGGCTACTATCTTTCCCTCTTCCACGTGTTTACTGGAGAATTAATTGTTCTGTTTGGGTGCCTTCAGTGCATACCATCCAGTTTGGATTTTGTTTTCTGTAACTGTTTTTCATCCCACCCTAATACATCAAAGGTGGAATCTTAACTTCGCTACATTTAGCAATAAACCACAAAATTATTACTTGTCCCTTTCTATGGTGTGTGAAAACTGGATATGCGTCTCCTTAAGTCCCATTTGTTCTTCTGGGCTTTTTGTGGCCTGGGTAGTGGAAGCAAAGCAGCAATGAGACTGTCTCTGGATAGAATTTTTGGACTCAGAATCACAGAATAACCAGGTTGGAAGAGACCCACCGGATCATCGAGTCCAACCATTTCCACCAATCCATAAATCATGCCCCTAAGTACCTCATCCACCCTCACCTTAAACACCTCCAGGGACGGTGACTCAACCACCTCCCTCGGCAGACTGTTCCAATGCCGAACCACCCTCTCCATGAAGAATTTATTATTATCTCAAGCCTAAACCTCCCCTGGTGGAGCTTGAGGCCATTCCTTCTCATCCTGTCCCCTGTCACTTGGGAGAAGAGGCCAGCACCCTCCTCTCCACAACCTCCCTTCAGGTAGTTATAGAGAGTAATAAGGTCTCCTCTCAGCCTCCTCCAGGCTAAACACCCCCAGCTCTCTCAGTCGCTCCTCATAAGATTTGTTCTCCAGCCCCTTCACCAGCTTCGTTGCTCTTCTCTGGACTCGCTCCAGAGCCTCAACATCCTTCTTGTGGTGAGGGGCCCAGAACTGAACACAGGACTCGAGGTGCGGTCTCACCAGTGCTGAGTACAGAGGGAGAATAACCTCCCTGGACCTGCTGGTCACGCCGTTTCTGATACAAGCCAAGATGCCATTGGCCTTCTTGGCCACCTGGGCCACTGCTGGCTCATGTTCAGTCGCTGTCAACCAACACCCCCAGGTCCTTCTCGTCCTGGCAGCTTTCTAGACAGACTTCTCCTAGTCTGTAGCTGCACAGGGTTGTTGTGCCCCAAGTGCAGGACCCGGCATTTGGCCTTGTTAAACCTCATCCCATTGGACTCTGCCCAGCGTTCCAGCCTGTTCAGATCCCTTTGGAGCCTCGCGACCCTCCAGCAGATTGACACTTCCATCCAGCTTGGTGTCATCTGCAAACTTGCTAAGTGAGAACTCGATGCCTTCATTCAGGTCATTGATAAAGACATTGACCGGGGCTGGACCCAGCACTGAGCCCTGGGGAACCCCACTTGTCACTGGCCTCCAGCTGCAGTTAACTCTATTTCCCACCACTCTCTGAGTCCAGCCAGCCAGCCAGCCAGTTTTCCACCCAGGAGAGTGTGCGCCTGTCCAGCCCAGAGGTGACAGTTTCTGTAGCAGAATGCTGTGAGAAACTGTGTCAAATGCTTTATACATTCAGTATATTCAGTAAATACATTCAGTAATTTGACTTGTGGGCATATAAACATGCCCTTAACTTTTGAGGGCGGTAAATTAGTTCCTCTCCTCTTTTCTTACTTAGGTTAGTCGCTCGCCAGTGCTACCAAAGGATAATCTCATACATTATTAATCCCATTTAACATTAAGCATCACATAAACTTCTGCTGGCTGCTGAAATGCAAAATTATCAGAGCATTGCATGTGGCTTGTGCTGTGATGCTTGACACTTTCTCTAAGGAAAGTAGAGAAACTGTGCGAAGGTAACATGGATTTTAATTTAATAGTTGATCTTTGCAATCATTTAGAGTGCAGGAATTCTTCAGACAGAAGTAAGGGATTCCTAAAAGTAATGTAGGAAAGTAGCCACTGAACTGTTATGAGAGGACTTGCTGTGTGTAGTTGAGCACAGTGCACGTCCTTTGAGAGCAGGGGATTTTGCCTTCAGAGTAGCTGGAAGAGCTTATCAGTATTGGAACCTCTGTGGTAAAGCTGCTGAACTTACTAATGGTTACCTATAATCTTTCAAAAAACTGTTGTAGTTTAACAAGGATGACAGCTTCTAGTTTACATTGTGTGTGTGCCCTGGGTCACAACTGAGCCTGCTGAGGAAGGCAGAGAGAGTGCACCTTGTTTAAGATTAAATGAAAAAAATTTGTGCATCCTTCTGGCAAAGGGAATAGGGCAAGCTAGTAAGTAGGGAGCTTGGATAGGGGATGTGCCAGTCTGGAGTACAGAGCACAGTGGGACACAGATCTAGCAGGAGAAAGGGATTAAAAAGCTCTGCAAGAAATCTTTTTTTCAGCCATTGATGTTTTCTGGACTAGAGAAAAAAATGTAGCCTGCTATCTCCCTCTGCATAGGTGGGAGTTTTTAAAACCCTTGCACTTTGGTATCTCTGATCTAGAAATTCTAAGCTTCTGTCTATTTACAATTTTCTTGGGTTTTTTTTTTGTGTGTGGTTTTTTTATTTCTAATAAAATAATTGGAGTTCTTACTGTGTGGTGTGCTGGTGGAAAGCTAAGGAGAAAGTAGCTGTGCTTCAGGTACTTATTGGCTGGGAGTCCTACTGCAACAGCTAGATGAGCTGTGTCTAACTTATGCAAAACAAACTTGTCATCAAAGAGAGCTGGCTCACAATACTTGCAATAAAAATTGGTTTGCTACCATTCTTATCTGTCAGAACTAAAATGGTGGTTTCTTGAATGTTTATTAGTCTTTGTTATGCTGCTTCATGATAGACCAATCCTGTACTGGATTACGTTGAGCAGGTAGAAAAAGATCCCTGGGAAAAAAAAAAATCTATATTCGTTATGTCCTTTAATGCAGCATTCTCACTTGTGCATTGGAGTCATTATAAATAATAATAAGAAAGTGAAGCAGTCTGTATGAGGAATATAAATAGCATAACTGACTAACAGCTTCTATTTATGAAGCTGTTAATAACATTACAGTTCCTGTTTATGGTGTATTTTAAGACAAGCAGCTTTTATATGCACAAAATTTTGGTGATCTCTCAGAATGGTGACAGGGAGCTTGCAAGTTTTGCATAAAACATGTCTGCCAAGAGCCTTTCCTCAGGATTCTTGTAAGTCTGGCCTATACTCAGCAGGAGGTTCTATATTTTTGCGTATGTACATCTCTTTAGATAGAATGTTGAATATAGCCAGCATACCCAAGCCTCTCAGCTGTTCCTGTGTCCGCGAGTGAAAACCAACACCATAAACAAACTTCACTGACACAGTAGTTGAAGTCTGCTTCTCTACTGCTAACTCTTCACTTTCTGCCTAGAAGAGGATTTCTGCATAAATGAAAAGATCTAGCTATTCTAGATTTCTTTATTTTAGAGAATTTGAGTGGGATTTAATAGACTCATTTTCCTAAAATATTTCAAGTTAATTATGGATTTTTTTTTATTTATTTCTGTTATGCTTGCTTGTCGTCTGTTCAAGAAGATGTAAAGATTATTAGTCTGCATATTTTTGTTAGGCTGTTTGTATGCATCTGTGTTGTTATGTAGTTGTTTTGGATTTTATCTACTTCAATGAATTTATTATCCTGTTTTCAGAATATGGTATAGTCTTTTCCCTGTCTTTGCAATCTAAAAGTGTATGGGGAAAGAAGACTTTAAAATCTTTTCCAAAATGTAAGAACTTCTCTGGTTTATGAATTAGATAATTATAGGCATAGCTTTTATGAGATGTTACCATTTGTTTTTATTTCTGTAGCTTTAAAAGCTTCAGTTAATCATTCTCAATAGACTGAAAAATAGTTCCATGTAAGCTAGCAAATTCGGAAGCATGATTTCTAAATCCTTTAACTGATCCTCCAAACAGATGCTTAGAATAAATATTGCTTGTCTAAAAGCAGATATTGCTAATGTATACTGAGAACTGCATAAAATTGCTGGAATTTCTTGCTGTTGTCTTGAGAGAATCAGTGTTAATAAGTCAGATCACTCTTTTTTTTATTTAGGCAACACAAAAAAGCGTATGTCTTCTTACTTTCCCAGCTGCCATAAAATTTTGGAAAAAAAGGTTGTTTCCAAGCTTTCCAAAGGGAATATTTCACAGAAGTACTTTGACCTTTATAGCTTACAAAACCAATTGACTTCCTTTTTCCCATAAACTATTTTTTGGCTGTGATTCTTCTACAGCAAAGCTTTAGTTGTGAGGAAAAATACCAGCTCTGAAGAAAATAACTGGACTGCCTTCTAGTGGTTTTAGTTGTTACGGATTGTTCTTATTTAAAGAAATGCAAACCCAAACTCTCATCTCTTCAAGTGAATCATATCATTCCAAATTTAGTATATATCACCCACAAATATTTCTTAGTATACAACACGTAGAAGTGCACTTCTGTAAGTGCACAACCTCAAAACAAACCACCAACTGAAACAAAACCACAACCCCCTGACTCAAGTGCTACCTCTAAGGAGCAAAAAATATGCGTGATAACAAAACCATTGAATTATGTATTAGGATAGTTTAAAAATTCTCAAGTGACAAAGTACAGAGGAATGAATATGGTCTTAATTTTAAATTTGATTTGTGTCTTTAGACACTACCAGAAGTACAATTTCTATAAATCTAGTGAAGACCTTAATACTGTGAGGTGTGGGGGATTTAAGTGTTTTGCATTAAATAAACAGACCTAATTTTTGGAACTCTTAAGTAAATTATCTTGTTGTCATAGCAAGTATGTAAAGTATTAATACACACTTCACTCTACTGGATCTGCCACTTGTCAGTAGAAAATATGAAGGTCTCTGTAAATACATGGATCTTACCAGACACTGACTTTAACCTACATGTAAGGATATATGTTGTTGCTATAAACTCCTGATGACTCTCTTAACTCAACATGAACTTGAGCTACAATAGAAATCAAAACCTGTCATTGGTATCGCTATTATTATTGCTTCCCAGCTTTGTGTAATCTTCCATGAGGTATTTTGTTTCCGGCTGTGCACTGAAACTTACACTGTGGAGAGTGAGGATTTTTAATTCATTTTAGCATGCTATAACAGAAATGACATCACAAATTATATTCTTAAATCAGAACTTCATATCCGTGCTCTTGTCTTCAGTAAGAGTCATAGAATTTACATTTTTTTTGACAATATTATTGTGAGAAAAAAATTTCTCTCAGATCCAAATTGTCTTCTAGAAATAAAACAATCGCGTATGCAAAGATCTTAATAGTATATGCTGTGCACTGATTTTGAAACAAAAAGGGCAAAATAACAGTAAGACTCTGTAACCTTTGTCTGCAAAGTTCTTTGGAGACTATGCAAAAGGCAGTTTTCTGTGGTGATGATGTGGAGGTGCAGTTGAAGAGCTGTGGAGTTTGGTACAGGCTTTACAAGAAGCTGAACACTTGCAAAATTAACCCTTAAATAAATAGAAGAGTTTGGCAATAAGATTTTACTTTTTTCTGGATGGCAGCCTGGCAAAGATGCTGAAGAAAGGGAACAGATAACTGATGAGGTGTGACACAAACTGAGGTATAGAAACCTTCACTGACAGGATAAGCATACACAGAGATGGCAGCAGCACTCAAGGCCACTGGGATATAGATGGTGTCAGGAGGACCTTGCATCAGCAAATTATGATCAAGTTTCTGAAGATGCTGACCACTGGTGAAGATTTATAGTGCTCAGCATGAGGCACTAGTGTACATGGGGCCCTTTAATCTCTGTCATTAAACTTACAAGGGAAACAAGACACTTGCTGTCTATACAGTCCATGGTAAGTAGCAAGTACAGGCGAAAGTCATGAGAGGTATTAAATGTGATCCAGCTCTTTACTAATACAAGAAGATTAACATTTAGAACTGGAGAAGGAAAAGCAACTCCCAGTATTGTTAGAAGTCTTGTGGTAAAGCATGGTTGCTAGCTGTTACTAATAGCTTCAAAGTGTGAAACTACTGGATTTCATGGTGATGGCACTGGTTGACGCTTAATTCAAGCTATTCAGTACTATCTATTGTCTCTTGCTCTGGTTCTTCCCTGCTGCAGTGTGTGATTTGATTCCTTTTCATTTTTCTTTTCTGCTACTTACCCTGTCTTTACTGCAGGCATTGTTGGATGATATTTTTAAAATCGTTTTCCATAAAAGGGGGTTCCAGTGTTGCCTCTCTGTAGTACCTCTCTTAAATTTGACTTAATTCAACTCTAGCAATGTTCTCTCAGTAACTGTTTACAAAGGATGTCATCAGCTTTGGTTTCAGTTCAAATTTGACTTAGTGGTCTAAATCCTCAAACATAAAGCTCACATGCTTCAATGCTATGACTTGAAATCTCTGTGCTATTGCTGTATCACAGAAAAATGCACAAAAAGCTGTAGTGTTGTTTTCTTTTAAGTGTCCAGTAGTTGTCTATTTTGAAAACTTAATAACTGTAGATCTGATATAGAGTAAATTGGAGGATAAAGTATCCTTTTGTGCTTGGTTTGGTTTTTCTGTTGCCATCTGTCCATCCTCTCCCCTAGCTCACTAAAAGCCCATAGTTGAATAAAAAGCAGGTATTTTGAAAGCCCAGAGGAATTATTATACTCAGTTTTTTTTTTCTGGTGTTTGTATTTCACATGCTAAGAACTGTACAGTTAATATAGTAGATCTATTTTTGAGCTAGGATTCTCTTCCTTGGAAGAAATACAAATGAAGAACAAATGAAAAAACTATATTGCCCTACTGAACTAAACAAAAAAAGGTCAAGTGTCTCAATTTGGCACAGAGAGGAAGTTCTTCTGGCAGGGTTCTTTTAAGTTCTTGTTGGTGAATTAATTGTTATGTTATCTAATTGTTATATTATTTTTTAAAGGATAGTATTTGCATTAGCCAGCAACATAATTCTGAAACTGGAATTTAATATCTGTGCATGACTCTGGAGAATAAATAACAAGGGGTAAGGAGAAGAGGTCTTTCTTTCAGTACTCCTTATCAGTCTGATAGAACTAGTTTCTAAGAGACTTGAGAAAGTGAAGAAATAGCGTGATGCTAGGGAACAGGAGGACCTGAGAAAACTTTTTTCTTTATTTATCTTTCAAATCTTTTTTCCATCTCAAGAGTATTTCTTTTTCCCCAGTGTATGAATGAGGCTTTCAGGTTTGAGATGCTTCTTGAATTGGTAGGACTCTTAACTATGCCACAGTTTGCATAACTTTTTTAATTGTGCTAAGTTAAATATCGAACTTGGAATTTTTAATTAAGAATGAAATCTTAATTTTCAGTAGGATGTAGTCCATAGTAGCCTTGAGTTGTTATAACCCAGCTGATTTTAAAGCTGGTTTTTATCCTTTTACTTTATTATTTGCAATCATTGTCCCTTTTCTGTAACAAAGGTGCCCATGCTTTTCATGTTCTCAACACTGTGGTTACCTGAGAAATACATAAATGGGAATGGGTGTTTGTGATGTAATTTAGTGTTCACCTTAATTCAATTTGATTCTAGACATCTCTTATGAAAGATGGAGTAGATTGCTTCTAAGTTCTTATTTCTCATTGACACCTCCAATTTCTTCAGACGCGCTGCTCTAAATCTCAGAAGAGAGCTGGGTCAAAAAGGCATAGGTCAAAACCTTTCCTTCATAAAATCTTCATCTACCGGACAATAATCAATTAAAACCACAAACTGTAGGCAGGATTAAACTAACCAAAAAGTTAGTTAGAAAAATAGGCTTGAAAGGATGGAAATCATTATTGACTAGAAATTCTTCAGGGACAATAACAATGTATTTGATAGTTGCCAAGGAAACACAACCTTCCTGGTGGCAGCATGCATTGCAGATAATAAGTAACTGAAGTAATTCTGACAATGACTGATCCACTTTAGCATACCTGGTTTTTTGTTCAGTCTCTGCAAAAATTGCAAATGTGTTTACATCTGACTAGATTAGTATCCACTATATACACTGAACCATTAGTGTTTCATATTTGGTGTTGCAAATAGATTCAAAACAAGAGCAGGATATCAGCTTTTCCTGATTGAAAATTTGTCATTTTGCAATAAAACAGGCAGTGGCCGTGTGTCTGGCTGGCCGTTTCTGATTAACCATCAGGCATTTTGGAGGTTGTAAAGGCCAGTACAGACTTGAAAACTGGATTATGTTTGTGCTACGTAATGATGGAGTACCAAAATAGTGGATTCAACCCAGATAATGTAGAATAGCAGCCAAAGTTTTGCAGCACTTAATGTCCTTAGTGTGGGCATGTAGAACTCTTTAATACTACAACAAATGCAGCATGAACTTACTTACTTACCATTTTCCTGCTATAGGGTGAAATGCAAGTGCCGAGTAGAAGAAATACCTTGTTCAGATAGCGTTCAAGTCTAGTGATCAACTTTGAGATTAAACACAATCCGTTTGAAATATATTCATACAGTAGTACAAACTATCAAATGATGATAGTGGAAGATTTTAAAGTTGTCAAGGCAAAATTTCCAAATTGATCATCTCCCAAAATAAATGATCTCGGTCCCTGAAATGGTTAAGTAAGGTCTAAAAGAAGAAAAAAATTGCTCTTACAGTGGTGGCTTCAGGAAGGCTTCATGTTCCTTGGTGCTGTCAATGACTCAGGGTCACCTAAGGTGCAAAGAAATCTGTTAGGTGAAATGAATGTTTTAGTCCCAAGTTGTTCTTGGAAGCTTTAATATGTAGTCACAATGTACTTTAATACTCTTTGAGGGGGCTAATGTTGGGACAGTAAACAACTTGGAACATAGGTTGCAGCTGGGGGAAAATTTATTGTCTTTGAAAACTTGATTTTCACAGTGAAGCTGCTGTAGTTGTGACTCTAAAAGCAGTGAAAGATAGAAATGCTTGCAACACTGTCACGTGTGTAATGCAATGTTTGGTAAAGCGTGCTCGAGTGGGGCATCTGTACAGGGTCTTGGGATCTAGGGCGGTGAGTCCTCCTGACTCGTTCCAAGGGAGGAAATATGCTCTTACTACTGAGCAACTACCATCAACCTATGTATGGAACAATACTACAGAGGTCATTTGTCTGCAGTTTTAAAGACATAAATTCAAGTAAATAGATGATGTATAAATGAGAAATATTAAAAAGACTGAATAATGGTTAATTCTTGCCAAACAGGCATTTGTGCAAATTTCACCTTGCCTGTGGAATTGATTTTTCTACATTAAGGAGATTGTTTTATAATTTAGCAGTATATAATTCTTATTTCATTTTGATGTTGGCATTTGGATGATTTTTAAATGGATCTTGCTAAGGAAAGAAAGCTAATGACTTAATTGAGCAGTGGCTAAAATAATCCCACAAGATGTCTTTTTACATTGTAAATTAATGCATGTTTTTATCATTAACTTCTATAAATGATTAGAGGGTTTTGCCCTGCTTTCTAGGCTCATCTCTGTTTTGTAAAATAAATCATGATGAAAATTCAGTGAAGAACACTCCATTCCATAATCTGCATGAAATATGCTTGTATCCATTATCCAAGTACAATTTGAAAACTGATCACAGCTCTCGCTTGCTGCCATGTTCCTCTGATATTTGGCGGCCCGAATGTCATTTCTAAGGCAGAGAAGGAAGTGACTGAGAATGGCTTGAATTAAATATGAACCTCATCTTTATGAAGGAGGAGCCAGGAAGAGATTGAAATCATAGAGCTTTTCCTGAGACACACAATGTATCTAAAAATAAATTATTTGGAAAATTGTAAATTTGTCTGAATTTATGAAGTGCAAGTGGTATAAATTGGCTCAAACATCTATGTGGTTTTTGATATTGTTTTTGTACTGACATATAAGGTAAAATATACCATAATTTGGGAAGTAATTAATTAACCCTTATCAGTTCTGCCTCTTTATTTTGGTTCTGCTCCTGTAAGCAAGTTATTGGCTCCTCTCTGGAGTCTCCTACTTTTTCTTCCCAGATAGCAGTGAGTCTGTTTAGCTAAGAGAAGAATCTTCTGCAATGTGGAGGAGTGGGAAGGAGGAAAAACAGCAATCGGAAAGCTTGCAGCATATGAGCAATCTCCTCCTTCAGTAGACTTCTCCTTGAGCTTTAAGATAGCTAGCTGCAAGGAAAGGACAACAGAAATGGGCAGCTGTCATTTTTACAGTTCAGCCACAGTCATTTGAACAGAAGACAGAAAACAGTGCATCAGGAGTAAACTGAAAACAAATAGCTGCTCCATCTGTTATGGTGGGAGTAGCCATATGGAATAAAGTTCAAACGGTGTTGTGTTATGGTTGTTAACTCTTTGACTACATCCCTGTTGTACTCAAACATATAACTGAAATGAGACAGCTACTGATTATCAATGACTGTCTTGTTAGAGTGGGATGCAGCTTGTTCTCCCATTTCATCAATAGCATCAGAAAAAAATTTAATGTAGTATATGATATCAGAGGGCCCAGCTTTGCTCAGACCAGTGGTGAACAGGGGTGGCAAGAAGAAAAAAAAAGTGCTTTCTAAGGATAGATGACAAGTATTGCAGCAGTGCTCCATTTTACCACCAGCTATGGCTTCAGAATAGTGTATGTGCTAAAGTAGGAGGAGGGGGAGAAGTTAAAAAATTACTTTCTAAACTAGTAGCTCTGTACATGTGGAATACACTGAAAGCAAGATGATAACATAAGAGGTGGATTTTATAATTTTTTTTTATTGTATGCTTTGCTCACTTTTCCAATGTAGCTGAATTTTTCCCTTAACTGAAAGGCGTAAACTTTGATTTTTAAGACACCTTACTACTTTGACTGTTACTGCACTAAAGTATCTTCAAACTTATTGCTTCCTTTTATGTGGATTAGGATACACTATACATAGCTACTGCTCATATGTCTGTTTGGGTTGTTTTGGGTTTTTTTTTTGATACCTGAGAGCAGTCTTATATGTCAGATTTCTAATATCAACATGCTGTGGGAACTGACCTTGCTATGGATATAGTGCTTACTGTTAATCTGGAGGTACACTGATAAAGATCTAAAACATAATCAGATGGCCTTGTAGCTCAGATTTTAATTGTATTACTGACTAACTGTTGTAGCTAAGCATCCCGAGATTCCTAAGGCACTAGGGCAATTTATACATGGTTGGTTACTTTAGTTGCTGTTGTTTGATGGGTCTGTTCAATGCTATTTTCTGCTAGATAGGAACTGAAGCACTTCTGTGCTAAGGGTAATGCTAATTTGAATACCAGTATGATAAGAATGGGAACCCACTGATTGCAGAAAATGTGAAATGAGTGATTGATGTGTCCTAGAATTTCTAACTGATATGATCAATCAGGTTTCACAGGTGTTAAGACTTGATATTTTCTTAATAGTAACGATCAATGAAGAATAATGAAGATTGGGCCAGTGGGAATATTTGTGTCTCTTTTTGAAGAATCAGAAATAATTGTAAATATTTTATGTAGTGTAGACTATATTTACAATAAGAACCTAAGTAAAATCGAAAGCACAGTCACTGGAGTTTAAGGTCTTACACAATTATCTGTCAGAGAAGTTTGCCCATAAGGAAGGACATAGGACTAAATGATCTCCTTAGGGTACTTTCCAAATCAGTTAGCTCTAAAAGCCAAACTGATCTCTGTCAGAGTACTCACTTGACTTTTCCAGGACTCCAGCACAAAATATGATCTACAATATCAAAGCAAGATGGCAAAGACTTTAAGAAATGTAAAGTAACTACGTTATATGCTCTGAAATACAGTTTCCAAATTGCATCAAAGAAAATTTATTTACAATCAGAAGCTGTTAACGTTTATGGTGTAATTATTCCACTATTAGCCATCTCATCTGAGCATCACTATTCCTTATTGAACTACAGTAAATCAAATGTGAAGCTGAATCTACCTTAGTTTTACAAATTAATTTGGACAGGGATCTTGATTGACGCAAATTAGAAAGAAGATGTAATGAGATTAAGGCTGTCAATCTAGGGATGGGAGAAGTCTGATGGCTTTAGATGAGAAAAACTGATTTGCAGCCCCAAGGAAGGGACAGCTGTGTTCCAAGGTCTCCCCACTGTCTCCCTTCCATCTCAACAATGACTTTTCAATGGAGATGTGATGTAGCTGGTGTGTAGCCAGCAGTTTGGGAGCCCGTGTTGAGAAGTTCCACATATATTTAGTTGTCACTCATAGCTGTCACCAGGTCGTGGCAAAGAATTGTAGTCCAACTTCTATTAATACTGACTTTTTTTCTATCTTTAATTCTAAAGTTTTGAAATAGTGGCTATATAAGCTAGGAAATCTCACTTTGTTTTTTGTTCTGGTTTTTTCATTTTTTTGTTTGTTTGTTTTTTGTTACTGTCAGTTGGGTGGCTCCCATGGTCTAATGAACTGGGTTGTTCTTTCTAATATACTGGTTGTTTACTTGTGCTTGTAAAAATTCATAGTTCAGTTTGTTAAATGTATTTACATTGAACATTTGGTATCAAAGAAGTTTAAAAGAGAAAGTTTAAGGAATTAATCCCTTCAGTGCGTTGGAATTTTTTTTAATTTTTTTTTTTTTTTTTTACTTCCTTTAACCAGAAAGTTTGGCTTCGTACTAGGAATGCAATCAGAAATTAGGATAAATTCTGATTAAATTTTTTTCTGCAAACACAGGTCTTGCTCGTAAGAGTCCAAGCCATAAATTTGTCTGTTGGATGTTTGGATGTTGCTTGGACCACGCTACTGGAGATAAGATAGATAAATTCAAAACATTTTGAGGCAGTAGTAAATCCACTAAGTGATATCATGAGCATGTCAACAACTAGATTGGGTGTGTAATGAAAAGATTATCCTTATGCTTACGGGTTTCTTTTTTCCCTGGCTTAAAAATGTGTTGCTAGATAGAAGTTGAAATATTCATACCTACATATATCAGGACGCTGCATCTAACTACAGAATATGATCTACTTCACTCACTTTCAGCATCCACATCGTCATGGTAGTATTTTGATACGTAGATGTTAGATGAATGCTGCAAAATATGTTTTGAACATGTGGGACAATTTCCTTTCCATCAGAAAGGTGCTTTGTGAGTAGGAGAATAACTGAATGTTGAGGACAGATCTCGGGCATTGACAAACCCGATTTTAATTCAACTTAATGCTTTAGCCATTGGACTTTACTAGATGGCTTTGAATTTTAGGATTTTTAAGACTTCTGTTGGATTTTGGGGGAGATCTGCTTGTTTGTTTAAACACAATTGAACAACAAGAATGTTCTTTGTTCTGCTCAATATAGAATAGGTTGATTTGCTGAAATCTTTTTTGTTTCAGGATTATGGCAGCTGTAGCCCAACTGGTTTGTTTATGAAATCCAGACTTATTAACTTTAGATTTTTGTTATGAAAATGTCAGATTTTTGCATCTAATGGTTATACAACATATGCCTGTCTGTCTATCTTCCTCTTTGCCTGTCTTTTTCATGGGAGAAACAATAAACATAATTTTAAAAGCTTGTAGTGTATTTTGAATTAGTTAACTTACGCAAGATGTACCATTTCAATACACAGAACAACTTCAATTGAAATACCTTTTTAATGAACTTGAAACATCGAGGGAATGATACACAAAAGACAATCAAACCGTGCATCAGGACATTTTTCTAACTAATGATAATTAAAACTTTTCCTTTTGCGCACTTTCCTATGTTTAAATTGCAATTGGTTGTATCAAAGTTTGTCTGAACCGAATACTTCAACCCTGGAGTTAACCATATTTCTGGATACTTAATCTTATCCAGAGGGAAACAAATCAAGACAGGAATGCCAATCACTTTGTGAAATGGAAAATATTATTGCCCAGGGTTTTTTTTAATCTAGGGATGCTTCTGAAATAGTCAGTTAAAGACTGAAGAGAATTAGAACCAAATAAATTTTGTGTAGTGAACAAAATGTTATCCAAGTATAAAATTAATTTAGCTTAAAAAAAATCCTCCAAGTATTTCTCAACTTTTCATGGGCTAATATGTGATCAATGCTATTAGAGCTAATACTGTAATAAGAGTTTGTATTATGGAGACCCTAAGCTGAGGCAAGCAAGGAGCCTATGGATTTAAACTATTAAAGAATAACTGCATTTCTATGTTAAGATGTAAGAAGTTCTACGATAATGAGAACAGATAGAACTTCAAATTAAAAGTTGTTATTCCTTCTTTTTATCGCGTATGCCAGGGTTTGCGCTGTAGCCAAAAGTTTACATGGAATAATGTATTTTGTGGCTGTAAGTGAAAACAATAAATGTTGATTCATCAGCAGTGATACTTATCTGAGTTTACACAGCTGATGTTACAGGTCTCATAATTCAAACAACACAATGATTCATTTTGTTAATCACTCTGTGAGAAAATATTGTGGAATTAGGTTCTTGTTAAATAGTGTGTGTTCCCTTGAGCAGTGAAAGCATTAAGAGCTGAATCTGACTTTACCACTTGAATGGTAAAATTCCTTTCAGGAAAGCCTGAACAAAATTTCTACTGTGATGAGAACTAAAAGTTGTCCTAAGCTATTTAGTAGATATTTGTAAATAAAATATTGGGGTCAGATGAGAACGAGACCGATGATCTCATCACAATGGATGCTGTCAAGTTGCAACTACATTGTTTGGATAGAATTTTGAATATTTGCTTCAGCATCTAGCATGCATGATCGGTTAGGGTTGTTTGGGATGTATTTAAGATACAAAAAACATCCTTGGTAAGTAACAAAAGCCCAGGCAGCCTCTAGTTGATGCTCACCACCAGGAAAAAGAAGTTCACCCACTTTATTTCCAGTCCAAAATAAAATATGGCTGCCAATATTTAAGTTCATATAGTTGAGGGATAATAAATAGAGTACGCATCAAGGAAAAATCCAGCAGGATATTAACAACACAAATTTTGCAGTGAAGGTCAACAATACTGGAACAGGTGCCCAGGATGTGAACTCTGCCCCTTTACGGATAGTCAAAACTAGACTGCCATATTCTGAGCAACCTGCTTCAAAACTGAATTTAGCAAAGTTTTGAGCCATGATATAGGAGGGGGCTGGAAATCTACCCAGTGACGTTCTTAGGTCAACTTCCCAAAAATATAGTTGTGATTTATTTATTTATTTTTGGTAGGTGCAAGAAAATGTCTTTATGGTGTCTGGATCACCTTTTTTTGAGCTGCTGCTTTTTCTACATTAGGAGCATAATTAAATTTATATCCTTAAAATCTTGAAAAAATAACAGTTCTAAAAGATAGTATCCAACTACATAGAATAGTAGCTATTTTTTAATACTAAACTCACTATTTGAATCAGGCTTGATAAATGGTGGAGTTGAGTAGGTATGTTCTTTCATCTCTAAAGCAACTTTGATTCATATTTAATGGTAGATTTCTCCACAATCCTGATTTTCTTTCATGTTCATTTTTTGCTCAAATATATATTTAAATGGAAGAAGTATTTCTTTCTCTTAAATAGCTTTGAAAGTAGAAGAAGAGATGACTTACTGTGGTCGCACCTCCAACTTCAATTTGCATACAGTATTAGAAAATTCTTATTTAATACTTAGTCATATTGTAAGTTCTGATAACAAGTGCACAAGCAAAAGTGAACCTATGTAAAGATTATCACTGGTATAGTGAAATCACTGAGCTAGAACAATGTTGTGGTTCAATCTCAATCTAAGCATCATGCAGCCACCTGCTCGTCTACCTCTATGCAGAGGAACGAGGAGGAGGAGGGGGGGAGGCAGGGGAGCTAAAACTAGTGATAAGTTAATAGGACAGCAAAAGGGAAATGGTAATAATAGAATACACAAAACAAGCGATACACAGTACAACTCATCAATCAGTGGCCAATGCGCAGCCCATCTCTGAGCAGTGATCGCTAGCCCCCAGTTTATACACTAAGAATGACATTTCATGATATGGAATGTCCCTTTGTTCAGCTAGGGTCATCTGTGTCCTCACCTGTCGATTGTGTCCTCACCCAGCCTCCTGTGCACTACTTGCCTTCTTGCTGGCAGGACAGCACAAGAAGATGAAAAGTCCTCGTCTGCTTAGCAACAACTAAAACCATCAGTGTGTTATTAAAATTAATCTCATACAAATCTCAGCACTATACCAGCTACTGGGAAGGATGTTATCTCTATCCTAGCCAGAATCAGGACAGAGTTACTGATAGTGTATAAACTGATTCATCTGGTCTTTGAAACTGTGGACAACTGATAAAGCCAACAGACCATTTTTACTGATGTTCTAGTTCTGCAAGTGCTTAACGTACTCTCTGCAGGAAGTACGGAATTAAAAAGAAAATGCTGAGGCAATTTTATCATGGTAGTTTTTTTTACAGACACATTTATTCCAAGCTCAACTACCAAACACAAGCTTGCATGCAGTTTACAGTGATTTTGTACAAATTTATTTGTAGTCAAAGCCTGAGTGAGCCACTATCTATAATTGCTACTCAGGGGACTCTAAAGGGGAGGAAAGGGACAACTTCTGCAAAAAGAGGGGATAAAAACTGCCAAGCTGACTTGAACATGAACCTAGATAAGATTACTTTTAGTCCTTTTAGTAGCTTTTAGTACCTAAGTCCTTTACAAATGTTACAAAATTGGCCCTCTGGTGCTAGTATCTTGTGACTATTTCAGTTTGAAATATTTTTGTTCTTCTTTAGATCATGTTGAGGAGCAAAATACAGTATTAATTTGGAATAGAATGCAAGCAAAGGGGGTGCAAAACTCTCTTACCTTCACTTTCAGTGTGACACAATGTTTTAAGTATGTTTGCTATGTGTCTATATATATATATTTTTTTTTTGAAAATGTGGGGATGAGCTTTGAAAGTTTGTTTGAACTGAGCTGCCTATCCAAACACTTCTGACTACAGTTAGAATTTATAGTGCCTAATGCTAGCAATTTTTGCTTTGGAGCAGAACTGAAAGTTCTAGTAGCATTTTCAGTAGCTTAGACAATAACCAAAATAGCAATGTTGGGGCGAATGAGAAGCCTTCCACAAAATGACAAGCTTAGTGAGACAATTAAGCTATTTCCAGATTATGCAGACACAAACTATAGTAATTCTACTGTTAAAATAATATGTATATGAGGGGTTCTTTTTTGTTTCGGTCTAGTTATGTAAGAAAATTTCTTCTAAGTTGTCATTTTATGAAACAGCATTGTTATTCCAACTTTTAAAGAATGAATAGCAATTTAAAGGACTTTCATAGTTATTTGGCTACTGGTCATTTAGAGAAAATTACAGATTAGAAGAACGGAAGTAAAGAGTGGAACAGAAAGAAATATCAATTACAAAGAACTCACAAAATAGTGCATGAAGAGTATTAGCCATCCACTTGCTGATGGAATTATATACTACTGAAAAACAACAAATCAGAAAGCATCTGCTATGTTATTGTAAAATCCTTGTGAAGCGCCTTTGTCTTGAATTATCTTAATTTCAAAGGGATATAGAGGAACAAGAAAACTTCAAGAAGACCAACAAGAATGATAACATACAGAATGCTTCCTGTGATAGGAACATGTAGGTAGCGCGTAGCATTTTCCACTTACAGAAGACAAAACTAACGATGCTATGTTATGGATTCTGAAAATCAAAAGTATCATAGATGAGGTTCTCTTGCTGTAGAAGAATTGTAGCACTATCTCAAGGAGAGTGTAGGTGAAGGACTTGAGCAAACAGAAGATTGGTCTTGAATGCAGCATGTTGTCAATGTCTGGGACTTCTTGCTGCAAGAAGTGGTGGCTGTTGAAAGTTTACATTGTTTCAACAAAAAAAAAGTAGGAATAATTACTTAATGGGAGGGAAAACCCTACTGAGAAGTGTTGAAGAGAAGTAAAAGCAATTCTGGCTTAGGAAGCTTAAGGGGGGAGGTGATTGAGGCTTTTGTGTTGTGAGCATTTTATTAACTCTTGTCAAGGATTACACTATTCCATCAAACTTTATTATACTTTATTACATAAAATTTTATAATTACTCTTAGAGGAGATTTCAGAGAGTGGGGCATAAGTGCTGTAAATAAATTAAAATAGTGAAATAAATCTTTTACCAGATTGCATACTCTGTAGTTCTGATGGAGGTAAGGTCTCACTTCTGATAAGAAGGCTCTGATAAGAAGTGTCTTTTCAGCTTTGAGTCAGGTAACAGAGAAGTGTATAAGACAAATAGATTATGAATGCTGTGAGGTGTTACACAAATCGTTGGATAGTGACCTCCAGACAGCTTACTAGTTTTGTCATGTACCTTCATTGCTTCTCAAGGTGCTTTGTTTAAGAAAGGAATATTGTTAAATATACTTTCTTTTTATCCAGAGAAACGTGAGAAGATTTGAGCTCAACTTCTTTTGTCCTGTTCTGCAATGTTTCTTCTCTTCTTATTTTGTGCCCTGCAAAAAAAAAAAAAAAAGATTGATTTGCAGTTCTTACTTCCAAAATACCGAGAACTCAAAAGGTGAAGGCTTCTGAACTCTTTAATAATTTCTATTTACTATTACAATTAAGTAGAATTACTTTTAAATGAAAAAGAAAATGTATTATGCCTGTATGTAAAACTTATTAATGCATTAGCCTCAGTTAAGGAATCTCAAATATCTTTAATCTGGACTTAATTAAGATGAAGATGCTTCATCTCTCATTTTGAGAGTGAGAACAATGTTTTAAATGATTTGTACAGCTTCCATCCTTACCAAGAGAAACAAAATGTAGAAATAAGGGTTTGGACTTAGAGTTACTCACTTTCAGTCTTCCCTAGATAGGCTTTCTGAATCTGATGTTATTTGGCATAAGCTCTTTATTATAATAATATAAAATTAGTCCTTTAGGATAGATCATAAAGTAACTTACTTCTTTACTGTAGGTAGATGCACAGTATGATTACTCAAAATTGCAAGTTCTTAAAAATTCCTTCTCTTTCATTTTCAGGTGGGTGTTACAGAAGGTAGGAGCTTTTATTCTTCATTGTACAAACCTCTTGGAAATGCAGACAAAATGGAACAATTGAAGGCTGTCTAGGTTAGCTGCAAACCCCTATGTAGGTGTGGTAATGTAATTTTGCTTCTTGTACCTCCTGCTGATTTCTTTCCCCCCTGCTTCCTACATGTATACTGATACTGAATGAAGGGCTACATCATTTTTTTGGTTTCAGGCTTTGAGAATAACTTCCTCTTGTTTTCTTTCAAAGCACAAAACCCCTTCTGCAGCATCTTTTCTCTATGTATGAACACAGCCCTTTTCTGTCCGCCTTCATAATGCCTAAATCTGTCCTTGCTTTGCAGACACAGGAGTAGTTTGGTGTATTCCAATTAGTCTTCCAGATAATTTCTGTAATAAAGGAAAAGGAAAGAAAGAACCCACAAAGTACAACTTGTTCTCTGTGAATATGGGTTTAGGCAAGAGCTAATAAGATGAACTTGTATGATTCATCAACGTTAAGTTTTTCAGATTTGTTCTTTAAATTGGAGACTGTAAAAGAATTTTCAGGACTGATTGTAAAGAAGTAAGTGTTCTACATCCAAAATGAATGAAATGCAATTCAGTCTCCATTACATATATTTATTTGAATCTGCCAAGACAGGAGCCAATTAGTGTTACAGATCATGCAGGCAACTAGACTGAGACCATCAAAGTGTTCCATGTAGATCAGTGAAACAGTCTTGCTTCGTAATGCCTTCCTGCCACTTCTAGTGATGGTGCGACTATACAGCTCATTTTATAGAAGTGAGAGTCTCTGTGATTCTGTTATCTTATTGAAGTTTCCAGCTTTCAGGCTCCTTGGAGTTAATAGGCTCATAAGTATGTCTAGAAAAGGAAAAGTTCCAGAAAGTTTGCAGATGGCTCATTATAACATTATTATAATGACCCCAGATAAAGTAGGAATGAAAGACTTCTACTGCCTAAGGTCAATAATAACTGTTCAGTTCAAGTAGTATTTACTATTAAGTTAATCGCCACTAAACATGTACAGCTCTAGATTTTCCACTTAATTTTTAAAAAGTCTTCAAATGATTACACTTTTTCCTCAACCTTTACTGCAAAGATTTTAAGATGGAAACTATTTTCCTTGCTTCTTAAGTATTTTTAATTCTTCCTTCCTTTTAAATAATTTCAAGGAGAGACCATCCCTGATAGCTGCCATTGTCCCTTAAACCTCTCTTTGGATGGACAGCTAGCTTACCTTCCCAAACTTTTAAAATTATGATGTAGTCCAGTTTTCACTTAGCTGATTTACCCTTCACAGCTGAGAATGATTTTATCATTCTGTACTCCCATCCAGGTTACATTGTGATGCTGGCACTTCCACAGCCCTCCTGTAGTGATGTTGAAAGAGCACGGTTTTGTGTTTTGTGAGTGAGCAGCAGCTCAAAACCCTGTCAAAAACTAAGCGTTTATCATCTGTTTTAAGGTGACTTACGTTTTGCTAATGCACATGTGACAAGTTACAGTATTATTTTAGCGCTTTGGAGGAGCCTCATCACGTTATGCAGAAAACTGGCCCTATCACCCAGTGCATCTACACTCATTAGGATCTCTGAAGCACTTATATTGGTGTTTCATTTTTGTTAAAGTCAAATTATTTCATTTTTCTGTTTCCTACCATTTAATTATCATTATTCCTGTTTGGTGTAAGCCCTGAAGTGGATTTGTGTTTCAGCAAGAGAATGAGGGCTGCAGTGGAAAACTGCACAGACTTGTTCTTTATTTGTGGATTCATAATAAATGACCGCATGCTCGATATGCAAGCTGGTTCTGTCTAGAATTTAAAATCATCTGTCAAGAACCTGTAGAGCTTAATTTTCTTTAAACTGTTAAATAGAAATCAGAACGTGGGGAGTGTCTGTGGAAGGGGCATTAAATGAAGCACTTAGCAGCAGAGTACCTACAGATTCAGAGCTAATAGATTGTTCTCTGCCACAATTTAAATCCTGAAACTGAATAAAATTCTAAATGTGGATTCTTATTCCTGTGTGCTGCTTGAGAAGTCTTTGCTAAATTGTTCTGTGCATAGTTTAATGTTCATCCTTTTAACTTTGAAGGCATATTGCCAAAGAATTACTCATGCAGTTAAAGAAAAAAATCAGAATGTAGCCCATAAATAAGCTACACAGTCTTACTCCCTTTTCCAGGTTTTTCAACAAATGATAAGGAGTGTACTCTTCAAAAATGCGTTTACAAAAAAGAATCCTTTCAAATAGTTTCTTGTATGTACAGCTATGGCACTTAATGACTGTTGCAGTAAGCTTGCTAAATTGCTTTCACTCTATTTTATAAAGTGCATTTATACTTAAGTGTCCTTACCGTAAATTCCATTGGTGTCTTTGGTCTTGATTGATGATGATTAGCATTTTAGCATTGATGATGATTAGCATTTGGAAATAATGCATCAGAGTTGGAAAGCGAGCTTAGTAAAGTAACAAACATCACAACTTGTGTTTGTTATAATTAATGTGATTTGAGAGTATATGTGAGAGGCAAGATATCATAATTAAGCCCTTCATCATAAGTTGTGGAAGATGTTTACTGCAAGACACGATGCTTTTTTTTTTTCCTGGTGATGAAGGACTCATCGCTGGACAGCCATTCATGCTTGGACTTAAAGTTAATTGGTGTTCTTATTTTCATACAGAGATGAACTATTCACAGCATAATACAGTTATGTTATTGTGTCTTATGTTTTGCTTTTCCTCTAAAAAGACACTTCAATTACTGTTTAAGTATTTGTAGCTAAATTTCAGGCTACTATTCCTAGAATCATGGAATATACATCCAAAAGTGAATTTCAATGAGCAATCTAAAATACTGGTCTTTTCTTCCAGGGGCTAAGCAGACATCTGGTAAAAGTTTCAGCACTTCTAGGTTCTGTGGGACTAGGAGGAAGCTGGACTTGTTCTGCTATGTTCTGAAAGACTGAATACATTTTAAGTTCTACAGCTTCCTTGAAGTACCTCTTGGTGGTTATGCAAGTAGGATAAGGAGCTTTGCAGTGGTTACTTGCGTAAGAATTTTGAATATCAAAATGGGAAAAAGATGCTAATTGTGTGGAGGACATTAGGATACAGAAGCAGCCACTTCAAGCTGAGGGGTAATTCAGTAAAAACTAGAGAAGGCAACATCAGTGGGAGCCTGTATTGTTAAGGGCAAAAAGTAGATAAAGTCAACACATTTGGGTAGGTTTTTTTTAATGATTTTATGCATTGTGTGAGAGATTGAATCTCCAAGTCCTGTGCTTGGGTATTTTTTTTTTTTTTTGTGTATTTTCTGGGATGCAAGCCTACATGAATGGAAGAAGAGAAAACTTGCTTGGAATCAGTCTGATATCTCCAAAAACTTGACAAGCATAGATCAGAAAACAACTGATGCTAGAAATGCTATGAAAAATAATGTGTGATTAATAAATATTATTTGCTTCATTGAGTTTAATTTATATGTGGGGGAAAGCTGCAGCATGCTAATAAAAATACTTATTTTATGAAGTGAAAAGCAGCAAAAGAAAGAAAATGGTTTCTCCTGAGTAAGTACATTGAAGTAATTTAAGCATTTCGAATGATTTTGAAGCATTAAGTAACATAGAGAAAAAAACATATGCTTTAATGAAAGTACTTATCCTACCTCTCTTGTGGAATGTATTTCTGCTTAAAAAAGATTAGTGCAAAAAGACAGTAATTCAGGAAAAAAAAGCTTAAAACATTCCTAAGGCATACACATTTCTCGGGTTTTGTTGTAATTCTTCCAAAATCACAGAACAGAGCTCAGCAGAGGCAAAATACTAAAGCACCTTTAAATGCTAAAATGCTACGCAATACTGCAGATAGAGGAAGATGAAATAAAACTGCAATACAGAAATTCTATATTTGCTGAAATTAGAGGTTGCTTTCACAGGTGCATAAAATTGAAGGCATTAGCTTATATTTGCATATAAGTAGTGAAGTGGTAAAGCCTAGACAGTTATAAAATTGTAAATTATAATCAGAAAGGTAACTTTACATGTTACAGGAAAACGTAGGAAGATGCCTCCATTTGAATACAATGTTTGTGAGAACTTTTAAAAAAAATATTAAAAACTAGAGTAATAAAGTGTGGCACTGTTGAGATATATAGGCGTTTGTGTCAGCATATACAGAGATTATGTTTGCAACTGGAAGCAGCCTATTTTATCCAGAAGAAATTTACCATCAGGAGCTCTAAAACCTGTTAGCTCCACTAATATATTGCCACTTCTTCCCTCTTCATAGAACCTCAGTTTTTGTCATCTGTTTGTAGGTATTTTTTAGTGCTTGCTATTATTTACTGAAGAATCAAAATTGTACATAAATGGTTATTAGTACATGCTCAGATGACAAGTATCTCTCTTTTTTTTTACCCAGTAGCAAGTTTATTTCTGAGAACGTGTAATAAATGAGAATTTCAAGCATTTGCTTCTTCTAACATAATGAGGCTTTTAACTAATCATCTAAATGACAGGACCTGCGAAAGAACTGCTCTCAGGGAATATAAGAGCATCACTCCCAGTGACAACAGCGCTGCCAGCAGTCTGAGGGAGTGAGGCAGGATGGGGAGACTCAGCTGTAGGATGAATTATTTTTGAGGAGGGGTATGCTTTTTAAAAAATCTGTCTAATGATGTCTAGTGTGGTTTGGGAAGGGGACATTTGGTGTTTAGGTAACTACAGACTAAGGATGCCATTGGTGTAGGCCTTTTTCTTGTTCAAGTTAAAAACAGATAAATACATAGGCTTTTTTTAGGCTTTTTTTAGGCTTTTAAGCTAAATAAATATATAGGCTGAGAGGACAAGAGCTGATCAAAAGGAGGGAGAAGATCATTTTGTCAGATAAGAGCAGTGGGGAAGCAGGGACAGGAGTTCAAGCTTTACATGGAAATGAATGATTATCAAGTTTGTAGATTACATTCATAATTCCAGATCTAGCCTAGTTTCCCACTAAGTTCTGATATCAAGAATTCTTGATGAAATCTGTTCTTGAAAACAATACTCGCTGCGACTGACATTGAACTGTTCATATGGGATTAGAGTCAGATGGAATATCTTTATGCTAATGATTAATTTTCTTGGGCATTATTACATTAATGGGGTTAGGATAAAAGAGGTATCTCGTTCCTAGTGAAAAGGTGTTATAGTCCCATTTATTTTATTTTATTTTCACTTATTACAAGGGCATACTGAGCACATGATCCATGGTTCAACTACTACACTTTTTCTCAAGCTATAAAATCCTCTGCAAAGCCAATAAGTACAAATATATGAATCTGAAAATTATATTTTGATATTTGTATTGCAAACTTTAGAACTGATAGACCTGTTAAACTGAAATATCATCCTTTCAACAGCAAGCACTAGCTATAAGCTAAACTATTTCAGTAACTGTAAACATAATAAAAATCCTCTTGATGAATCTTGGAGAAGTTCATTTAATAAAACTCCTAAAAATTACACTGAATTCAAAGGAATGTGAATAATCTTACATTACTAATGATAAAAACTAACTTAATTTTTTAGAGTGACAAGAAGCATCCAGTTTTACTAGGGAAGTAACAATACAGAGTAAAAGCTCAGAAAAGATACCAAGATCTCTGTAATTGAAGTTTCATTCTTCTGAATTGATAAAAATACTTCCAAATTAGAAGCATCTTAAGAAGCCTCTTCAAGACAGTGCATTTGTACATGTGGCAGTATAGGAGTTGCTTAATTACTGGGGTGTTTTGGTGAGAGGGCGAGTTTAACTGTGAATTTTCGGGTTTTATATTTCAATCTCACAAGTAAGCCACTCGGGGTTTGTGGCTAGCTCCTTAGTCACAGATGAGGATAAGGGTTATTTTAAAACTGGGTCAAAATTTCAACATTGAATCTCTTTGGCTACAATAGAGAAGAAACATATTCTACTTATTTGACCTAATTGAAGTCAAGAGAAGGATGTAATAAATTCCTGAAAACACAGGGAAAAGGAGGTGACTACTTATTTCAGAAATGCTGAATGTGGGTTTGTAATTCAAAGAACCAAGTTTTCGTGATAGTGCAAGACAGGTAAATGTGAAAAGGTGTGGCTGTAAAGCATGTGTGTATTCGCACAGAAGTGCAAATCAGTTCTTGAGATGACTGTTTATACAAATGCCAGTCCTGTGCAGTAAGCATGGAACAATAAAATGATTTTCTAAGCAATACAAGATTAGTGAATGAAGGAGCCTAATTACATGCATTTCAGTTACTTTTAACTGCATTAGCATCAATTGTTGATATACTGTTGCAGTCCATCCAGATGGCTGAATCCTGTGCTTAATGTTCTACTGAAGCGGGCTTGCTTTTTGCAGAGATTGTCCCAAGATTATCAACAAGTAAATTCAGTTCTGCAGATGTTCCGGAAGATGATCGAACTTCGACTATTTGGCCACTAGTAACTATTGTGGGGAGGCAGGCTCTGTAAAGTAAGGCACTACAAAATTAGGGATAAAAGGGGACGTTTATTTAAAACTGATTCTAGTCTGGTCCTACAGGTTAAAAAGCTTATAGTGATTAGAATATATCGTGTGTTATTTGAACACACCTTCTGGTTTAACATCATCCAAAAGGAATCCAGAATAACATATTCATTCAAAATGTGAACCAGTGTGCGTCCGCTAGTGGGAATGATCAGGAGAGAAGCTCCTCACTCCAGTGAACTACATGGGGATGTAGAAGTGGCAGTCTAGTAAACACACAGTCTCTGATGTGTTAGACATCTGTTTCTGTGGTTAAAAGCATGAATGATAAATGTATTTGTTCAAGTTTTACTAGTCTTAATTTGTGACAACAGCATGGTTAACTTAATGTCCTTTGTATCAGCTGTTTGGCTTTGTACATGCTGGACCTGATGCTATAATAGTTCAGGTAAAAACATCACTTGTTCTAGGTATGTTTGTTTTGAAGAAAACATTATGCACAATTTGTCTTCCTGAAGTGATCTTGCTTAAGCAAGCACTATTTCATCTAGCCTTGCAGAGTAATCGTGCACGCATGGTCATGTTTCAGGAATCATCCTACTCAATCAAGTCAATGTGCTTACTAGCTATTTTGTTAGTGTGTTTATCTTTGTATGCAGTTACTTGCTTTTGCTGTTGGAAGAATGATTTTAATGGATCATGTGGAGCTCTGTGAAAGTGAGTTGGCCACAGATGCAGCTTAAGAGTATTTTAATAGAAGAAATTTGAACTTTCTAATGATAACGTGTTCTCCTTTGGTTTACGTCTTTATTATATACCTAATTCTTGGGTTTAAAGGAGCAAAACATATGTTTTAATGCTTTTTTTTTTGGTTTCCATTTACTTTACTACTAGTTATGATCAGTGTGTGCCTAGTCTTAGGCCTTTGGCTTTAACCTGCCTTGAAAACTGAGAGCGAAGATGCCCCTCTGTATTCTCTAAGAAAGTAACATCTGTTCTCTGACAATGGCTCCATCAATATTTTCTGTACCTGTTTTCTTCAGTCAGTTAAGTTAAGAATTATCAGCAGTGGAATGTTCTTGTTTGTGTTCTTTTTAGTCCTGTTTAGTAAATACTAAATGTGTCTCTTTCTCCCTGGCAAGCATGTAGTTCTTCTGTACTAAGGATATTTCCTAGGTTGAAGCATACTTATAAGAGCACTCTCCATCTAAGATTGTACATATGAAGTCGTTCTTGTTGCTAGGAACTGGTGAACCTGCTATCTAATGTGCTGATTTTTCTTCTGGAACTGTTCTGTGTATCCTGTTAAAGTTTTCCTAAATTAAGCCATAAAATGGGGCCAAATTCTAGAGCATGTTAATACTTAGAGTGAGCTTAAAACAATGCTTTCATAGCTGAATTAACATAAAACGGTAAATAAACTCATTTTCTGGTAGTATACATGGGGTACTTTCTCTCTGTTGTAGTAATGTATCTGTAATGTAATTTAGAATATAGTTTCATTTGCTTTGCTGGTTTTGCTTAAGTGTCAGATTATTTTGTCCAGGCTCTGAATTTTTCTCCACTATTCCTCAACTGGAGATTTTGGATGACAATCCTTATTGCCTTTGCAGTGTTCCAATGAATTTTTCCCTTGGGAGGTACTATTCTGAGCACAGATTTTTTTAACAGTGGGAATTATTATCTGTGACTAATAACAATCTCTGCGGAGCTTGTTATACAACGAAGACAGATCATGTGCTTCAATATATTCGTGTGATTGCTTGTAGTTATGAGAAGCTTAAATTTCTGAAAATTGCTGCCTTATCAAAAAAAGGTGAATTACTGATCTTTTTTTCCATACAGAAATAAGGTAAATTATTCAAATGACTGCTCTTTTAACTCAAATTAAATAACACTGGAATGAACATTCACACAATGGTCTAGAAAAATGTATGAATTAACAAAGATTGAGTTGGTCCTTCAACTGTTCTAACAGAAGTTTTAATTGTCATTTAAAATGGACCCGTACATAGCTAAATAACATTTCTTAGGAAGTGCCCCATAGGTGTTCAACTAAGATACCAGTACAGAAGGTCTTTAGTTGGAACTCTCTTCCACCCCCCACTTTCCCCAATTTATTTATTTACAGCACCTCTTTTGAGTGAATGTTTTCAGAATTAGAAGCCTTCTTGGCACAGTTTGGAGCTCCCTAGAATAGTTTGAATTTTGCAGGAAGATCAGATTCAGGATGTTCTCTCTGGCAATATGGCTGCATTTCATTTTCTAATATCCATTCCAGACTTTGTGTTGGAGAAAACTTATAAACAAAGAGTACAGGTGTGGTTGTAGTATAAGCATGAAGTTTATCACTCACTTGGTTGTCTGTTGATCATGTATGTAACCATACTTAATTTTTAGTTCATCGTAATATGTATAAAATAAAAAAAACAACAATCAAAAGACCAAACTAATCAACAAAAAAACCACAAGCCCTAGCCTGTGGATGGCATGGTCCATTCTGTCTGACACATAAACTATCTTCTATTAAGTGTATTGGAAACAGAACTTGAAATGGTAATCTTTTGAAAACAGAAAGCTTTCCTTTCATATAGTAATACTAAATAATATATTAACTGCACAATATAGCCAAAGCTTGATCAGATTTTTCTAGCACTGCTTACTCCTTAGCATATGGTGTATAACTGAATTGAGGGTTGCCTTTTGTAATAGTGTGACTGAACCACAATTGTCAGGTTGTCATTCTCCACCCATCCTGTGGTCAGGTTGCTTGTAACTTTCAAATAGTGAAACAGGATTTCTTCGCATAACTATGATGAAGTGTCTCTTACTGTTATGTACCATGAAATGAATTGTTTGGGTCTGTCTTCAGAATAATTCTAAATTTTGACTACTTTTGAAGGAGATATTGATTACTGCTGTAATGGGCCACCAATACAAGGCCAGAAAACAGGTACACTTTCTGTAGTCTGAGGTTCCACTTGAAGATTTGCCTGACCTTTAATTCTAAGTATTAGTTTATCTGCATAAGGGTTCCTGCAGTAGATAATCTGGTTTCCCTATTCATAAGTGGGAAGTATCGGTCTCATGGATATGTTACTGTTAGCATAGAAATTACAACATGGTACCTGAAAATAAGTTGTAGTTTTTTCAGTATACAAATGCAACGTGTTTCAATACATCTGGTACGTTATGGCATGCAAACTTGTACAGAAGGTAGAAACTGCTACTTCTGTTTTGCTTCTATTAAGTCAATAATGAGAATGTAAAATAAAAATGTAAGTAAACAAGAGATCGTTACTCAAGATAAGAGCCACAGCTTGGATTACAAACAAGCTGTCAGTAATGATAGCCATAAGGGATTTCAGTAGTAGGTAAGCCCAAGAGACAAGGAGGATAGAGTAGCTTGTTACAGGGGCCACGTGCTTTTTCTGCAGAAATTGCACATGTGATAGATTAAAGTGATTTCTGAGGGCCTAGAGTAATGAAAAAGTGGTTTCTTACTTGTTCAGTGACACTTATGCTCTTTTTGATTACATTTTGCAGGGAGGAAAATTGGATGAGCCACTGCCAACTCATCAGGTCCCTAATTCTGTACTGGGAGACAGTGTGTTGCTAGGGATAGGGAGATAGGGGGCAGTAAAAGATGGGGAGTACAAGCAAAGAAGGGAAAGTAATTAGGAAATAGAGTAGTTTCAGAAGCTCTGTATTTGATTGTTACATACATACATTAAAGTTCCTCAGATTATAAATGCAGTGTGATTGAGGCTTAAAGTGTGTTCCCATGGAGCAAGGTCAAAAAGCAGAGTGATTAGAATTGTGCGAAGTAGACAATGATTTTGAGAAATGGATCATGATACAGAGCTATCAAAAGCAGCAATAGAAGGAGAACAGGGAAAAGGTTATAACCGTAGAATCTTAACTGTATGAAGTTGTCAAACAGTAGAATAACTTAATTTTAATGAAGCAATAAGACTCCACAGGGTGGCGAACAATCAAGTAAATAATGTCAGTTTAATGAGGTTCTAAATGTTTCAGGCCTTGTTGTAAAAGTAGATTTTGCTCATCTCTGTAACACATAATGGTATGTTAGTAGCAATACCATTATGTCCTAGAGCACTGTAGTGATGCAGTGAAATTACAGTATAGGAATGCAGTGTTACACAAAAGCAACTGTGCCGTCTAAATTTTGTAGCTCTCACCTTTGTGATACGGTTGTCTAAGGTGAAGAAAGCTGTTCAAGCCTTGGAGTTTTATTCCAAAGCAGGATGATGATGTGAAAGTAAAATTACACAGCACAAGAAAAGTTAAGTTTGTTAAGACAGTAAAAGTCCATGTGTTAGTCACATAAGATGAAGGCAGCAGAACTTACTTAGCCTTTGCAAGACAGCAGATGAAAAACCCAGGGGAATATCACTCGTTATTCCAAAGACTTTTTTTGTGTGGATGTCTTGCAGAGCAATACTGTTTATGAACTTAGAGGAGGGCTGCTCTGACTCTCTTGTGGCTTGAATTTCCTTTATTATGGGCCTATTTTGATAATTTACTCATTGATGCCCTTCAAGGATTTTCTCTGATCTGTTTGCTGTTTTGTATTGCTCCAGTTATGTATTTTAACTTCTTTTTGTCTTTAAAATTTGACTGATAAATAATAGTGTCAAATCCTGGTTGTCGTAGTGTTTTTCAGCTGGCAGGATACTCTGGATAGCTAATTAAACTATAATATATAGGAAAATTTATTATAGTTAAGTAGAACAATTGCCAGGAACTACATTATGAAATGTTTGTCAAAGTTGACTAGATTAAACCAGAAATCAACTTTTGTGTTTGATGTATGAGTTCTGTTGTTCTGAATCACTTGGTTCCAATGAATGTCCTTGTGTTCAATTATCTCCAAAATTGCACTTAGCATTTTTTTTTCTTTAAATGTTCTTCAGAGGTAAATTGCAGTTAGGAAATGCAGAAACTCCCTTCCACTACCTCCCACCAAGTGCCTAACTGGAGCTTATTAGCTCATCTGCTACCTACAATTTTATTTTAATTTTTTTTACTCCATAATACCTGATACAAAAATCCTTATTAGAAATAACTCATGAATTTGTCATTGCAAGTATTCCAACATGTTTAGGGCTTAAAGTTTAAAGACTATAGACGTGGCATGACTGGGCTGTTCTGTGGTTTTCTCTAACTCTGTTTTTCAAACAAGTTCAGGTTGACTTAGCGTAGCCTTAGCGCCTGGTGGAGTAGAAATGACAAGTGAAACCTACTCTACCAGCTCTCAGACTTTCGAGGCTAGTCTGAGATGCAAGTGTAGTCCAAATCTGGCACATGTCTGGCTAGGTCTGGCCCTGGCACTCTCTGAGAAAGCCAAATATTTTCAGCTGATGTTCGTTCCTTTCTTGTGTTTTCTGCCAGAACTTGAATGTATTGTTATGCACGTACTGTGCCGTATTTCTGTACTAATCTATGTACTATGCTGGCTTTGTATTTTGTATGTAGTACAAAAAGAATCCAACCTTTTATTTGACATTAAATCTATTTGGCCATATAGTTAGGTGTCTGCAGTTTTGCAAGGCCAGCAGTCCAGCCTAGCACTGATATTAGCCCTTAAGTTTTTGTTCATTTTTTTTCTCTCAAGCAAATAGCACTGTAAGCTACGTGCAGTACCATCTTCGGTGTATTGTTATGTATCTGAATGGGACAGACATAATGACAGAGTTTGGAGTTTCTTTATATTTGTGTTCTTGAGATTCGAAAAAGACAAAAGGTTGGTTTATACAAATATACGTTTTTAAAAGTTCATAGTATGCAGTTCTGGAGTTTGGTCTAATCCATTCTGTCAGTGTGTGGAGGGATGAGATTTGGAAAAGCAGAAAACACAGGAAATGCATTTCTTCATCTTGCTCCCACCCACCCTCAAAGGAGAAAATATAACCCTGTTACCAGGGAAAAATCAACATGATAGAGAACTGTTGGATCTCCAATACCATTTTTTTAAATCCAATTGGTTGCAGCTGTACTGAAAGGGAACAAATGTTTTACTGCCTTTGCTGCCAAATAATAGATTATATTTGGAAGCATAAGACTAATGAAAAAAATACAGTTCAGAAACCTAGTGATTGCAAAGCTTCAGGCATAAGAAAGGAAGTGGTTAGCTCTCTGCATAAAGCAAACTGGGCTCTAAAAATTTGGGTTTTATTTTTTCAGATGGAGTCTTAAGTTATATGTAATATTTTTTTCCTGGGGATTCAAATTTTCACCATGGCAGTGATCCCAAGCTTCATGCTTTCTGCTGGCTGTAATTTATCTATTTACCAGCAGCAGCCATCTGCTTGGGAAATCATGTACTCAAACTTGTGCAGAGGATGGCAGCAAGCTGGGGGAGTACTGGCTAGAAGAAAGACTCGTCCTGTGGTGGGATAGCAGATATCAGTAAGTGAATTGAGAATGAGCGCACTGAAAACTTTGTAATCTTAGCTAAGCGATGCAAAGGATTGACTGCACGTATATAATTTTTAGACATAAACTGTTCACTAAGTCTGGGACTAGGATTTCAGAGATCTGGCGTGCCTGGCTGTTGAAGGTCGACGTTGCAGCATTCTGTTGGTTATGAACAAATATGGGATTAACATTGTGCCATTTCATCATCTGTGGTCAAGCTGAAGCCTGTTTGGCAGTGTGGTTTTAGGTGGGCTAATAAAGAAAATATGCACTGTCCTCCCTACTAATGAAGCATGTTTTATACCAGGTGTTGTTGGATATCATGAAACATTTGTTCATAGCATCTAAAACAACCTACATTTGTGGAAAAAAATGCACTTCTTTCATGCTTTTAAAAGATAATATATAACTGGATTTTTAAGCTTATATCACTCCTACTATATATAGAATGATTGCAGAACTGTATAAAATAGAACTGTTAGAACAGTAAAATGATAAATAGAATTCAAAGATTTTTTTTTTCTTTTTTTCACTTGGATGCCTATCTTGACTATGGACATAAAGGTAGATTTTTCACTTTGGACAAAGAACTTCCTAAAAGGAAATTCAGACACTGAAAGCCTGCAAGTTGCAAATACTTGATTAGTTTAATCAACCATAAAATAGTAGATTTTGGGATTAATTAAATTCTAATTAGCAATCTAGCAATAGTTCACATGAATTTGAATTTGCTCAATGATATTCTAGTTTTTCAAATATATTCTTGGCCCTGATGCTATCAGGCCTACAGGCAGACACAGTCATAAAAATGCAGATGTTTAGCAGATATAATAAAAATAAGATAAAAGTGCAGGTGTGCATAGCAGGCTTATCAAGTGATGCTTCTATAAACTAGATGTGATGAGTTAACCACTAGTGCTGTGGCTTTCTGATTGCCCTTCCTTCATCGTTTTCCCTCCAGCTCCCGAGTGGCTGTGCCATTTTATCAGAATATGCTATGACTCACTTCCCCATTTTATTTCCTCTTGCAGATGGCATCATTTCATCTTATGCCCTGAAAGTGACAAGTGACACTGTGCCACTGACTTTATTGTATTAGGATGTACTATCTGTGATGAATATATTATGTGTTGCAACTTTCTTTGTCTCTGCCTTGCACAGTAATGGATGATGTAAGAAAACACAGGGAAACTAAAATAAGGCTTCAGATACTACTGCTGTGACTTTGAGCATGAAGGCAGTATCAGTGATTTCACTATTGATCCCCATGTAGTAGCACTGATAATGAGGTTTTTTTCTAGTGTGGCAGGGAACAGAGAGGCGTACAGCTGACTCACTGGCTGACGTTGTCCTTTTGGCACACAAACAGTTTGTGAAATGCTGCCAGTTCTGTCTTGGATCTAGTTGCCCAAAGCTTTTAAATTCCTTTCCAAGGCTGGTGATCTTGGTGGAACTGTAACTTTTGCATCCCACAACACTTAACTTTTTAAAACTGTGAGACATGAAATTATTTGATATCTTGCCAAAGTTAAAAATATTCCAAAACTTAATGTGAAAAGTTTATTCTTTTTATGTTGGTGCTATGATAGACAGGTGCCAAATTTTGTTGAGGAAGGAAAAATTGTGTTGTGAAGGACCTTACCACCACCGCTACGTGTGCTGTACTTTTTCATCAAGATTTGCTGTAGGTAGCTGATTTAGAAATGGTTCGATGGGTGATGAAAGAGATCTATACCTGTGCTTGGTGACTAGGGAAATCCATAACAATATCTTCATGTGAGTAGAACTGATCTTGACAGGGCAGTACTGCATAGTAGGAGGGATGATAGGTGGAATAGGACCTGAAAATAGAACATGCACAAACACATTGCACAAACACATGTGGATTAATATCTGGCTACTTTTTTTTTTTTTTTTTTTTTTTTTTAATCATGTACACACAGACTTTATTGGCCAATGGTCTGGTCTCCAGCTCTGGAGCAATTTTGCTGTGTTGTGCTGTTCTTTCTACCACTGTCACTGGCATGCAAGTCCAGAGAGCAACATTCTTAAGAGTTATTATGAGAAATGCTGGAAATAATCACAGGCAAAACATTATTGACGTCACAAAGTATCTTTTAAATACTTCCGCTTCAGTAAAAACCTTAAAAAAAATCCCAGTGTTATTTTTCTGAGCTTGCTTTCCATCGAAAGGGACATTCTGTAGGAGTTCCACTTCCATTTGTGTGTTTGATATTTGCAGTGATTTTCTTGACCACATAAAGAGTGATGATGATTTTTTTTTCAGCAGTTTTTCAAGAGAATCTTACGTGGCTTGGGTTGATATGGAGAGGGAAGGGGGGTGAAGGTAACAACAAAAACTTCTTCCAGGTAAATAAGCATATGCTCATCTGTGGTAACATTTCTCTAGCAATTTTCACATACACAGTGAAATAATGAAGTCCTGGACTATGTTGGTTTTTTTTTTAACCTAATTATACTAATAGGTATTTTTCAAGCTTTTAACATGCTGCAGTGGTGATTAATGTATTAAGGAGGTCTCATAACTTTAACCGAGAAATTATTCCTATAGTAGATTACAGATTAATGTTTGGTAGTTGCTGCAAATTCAACCTAAAGGTCAAAGTCATGAATATTGCAGAAACTGTCCTTCTAAATTCCTACTTTTCTTTGTCATGCAGGACTTCACTGTTGACTCTGAATGATCATGTTTCAGGGTTCTTTTATTCACACTGCTTCACATAGCAGTGGTCAAACCAGTCAAGTCAAGACATAGCCATTAATTTTAAGGGACTCACTGCTGTTGAAGACAGCTTTCTCCCTGCTGTTGTTTTCTTTGATGAATTATAATTCGAGCCTAGGAGCAAATGTAGAAGACTCATAAAGATGAGAGGGAGGAAAGTAGCACACTTTTGTATCTCCAATAAAGATTTACCCTGCTTTATTCACTATTTAGCTTCGAAATAGTGAGATGTAAACAGGAAAGCCTCTTTAGTTTCAATTATAATGTCTTCTATGGCAACAGAATTTTCTAGTGGCTAAATTCCAGGGCCCAAAATCAGTGAGGATCTGCTAATTTCACTTACTCTGCCACACGAGAATGCATCTGACCATGTTTCGATGTACTGATCAAATTTCTCTCCAAACACACGCTTACTGTGAGTAGAACAAAGTCTCAAGTGTAGCAAATTCAATTTATTTTTCTTCCACTTTATCTTGAAAAAAATAGCCTCTGCCTTCAGAAGAAATTTGAATGCAAACAGAGGAATGTTGGTTTGTGGTTTGTTTGCAGCAAAACAAAGCAAAAAAGCCTTACCAAAACAAAGCCCCTAACTCCCATAAAGTACAAGTTATTTTATTGGTTTCTTACATGAAAAGGTCCAAAAATACTGAAAGATCAATCTGTCTTAAATATGTTGTTCTAGGAAAGCGTAGTTGTCTACTTTGGCCTTCATCCATCTTCCAGGTTCTTGGAGGTCTCTCTACATTATCACTAATTCATTGTGTTCTGTAGCAAGGTGCATGTTGACATTTGAAATTAAGTCTCAACTGATAAATCTGAAGTAATTAATATTCCATACGCTGGACATCACAACACACAAAGTTATTTTATTATGTTTTCCTTTCAAAAAATTCCCTACGAGAATTGAGCGTTCAGCCTCAGAGAACAAATGACTGTCTCTATTAGCAAGCAGTAAGAGTAAATATGTAGGCTAGAACATGATGCTGAGGACAGTGTGTTGCCAACAAGCTCTAGTCTAATCAGGAGATTTGCTTCAAAAGTGGGCTCCTCATACAAATGGAAATGATGCTGTGAATACGTCCTTAATTTGAAGAAAGTGACTTCTAAGAATTATTTCAGTCTGTCTAAATTTTTGATCTTGCACATCTATTACCAATAGCTTCTGGAAATGATTGCAGATACTGAGCAGGAGATAAATCTCGTCTCTCCCGCATTTTTCAGGGAGACAGGATTGTCTGCCAGGCCAGCACTGAGCCAACTACAAGCTGTGGCAATGTGGGCAATATGAAACAAATTTGAGTTAACGTTAGCATGCCTTTCAGTAGGTTTATTGACTTGATTTCTGTATTATGCTCACTTACTCCATGCAGCTTCCAGTTGATTTGGAGTGATGACTGCTTTTGTGTGCAAAATGCTTTCCAGACATACTCCTAATCCTGCCAATAAATAGAAATACGGGTGCAAAGTGTGACTACTGAATGAAAACACACTGAGTGAAAAGGTGATTGCTAGAGGCTTGGAACTCCAGAGAAAAGGCAGAAGCAGTTTAAAAGCATAATTAGATCAATACCGAGAGAAGATAACCTATCCCAGTTTATGAAAGGATGCCATTAGTCTTACAGTTCCACAGTGAGACGACTTGGCTAATGAAAGTTCTGGGAGCCCGGCAGTCCCTTTTTTCTAAGATTAATTTGTTATTCAATTTAGTATTATGTAGCGTATTACTGGTTTTACAGGAGGCTGAAAACTCTCTTCGTGCGTTAATTATGAACTAAATCTTATTTCAGTGTAATAAACAGTACTCTAGTACTCTCATCATCTCTAGGCAGAAACCCCAACAACGGTCTAACCTGTGCCTCAGTTTACCATAGTAGTTGAAACAAAATTTAGCATACCTAAAGCAAAGCCATACACAAAACTTTTTGGAGAAAGTCTTTGTGGTGCTTACGTTGTGCCACCTATGTAACCTTTTACTGGTGCCACCATTTAGGAGAAACAGTAATGTAATAAATAAGAACTCTTTTGGTTCCTCTTCATACCAAAAGTTACTAGTGAACTGGACATGAGTTTACTAGAAAACATGATCTACTTCTAACCCACAGACTCATGCTAATATTTCAGAAATGACCCAGAATTAACAGCGTCATTGGTACATAAAAGTCTGGCAGGAAAAAAAATTGTTTATTGTGTAGAAAATGTGCATTTTGTGGCCTTGATTTTTAATATGCATCTAAAAACTTTGTTTCATTGTTTAATTGTTTTGAGCAACAAGGCACAAGTGCTATTTCACATAGCTTAGACAATTCGCTTATGAATAAGCATTATCCAAACTGTAGGTGTGATGAGCTTTTAGAGAGAAGGGGAGAAAAATGTGCGAGTCAAACCTTTCTGCCTGTGAGAGTGTCAGCCAAACGGATGTAACAGAATTAATTGATAAAATGTTCTGTTCAATTGGACTAGTGACAAATGACAGTTGAACAGGAGTCATTGTTATAAATCCAGTGGGACAGTATTCAAAATACAGTCCTTTACTGTGAGCATTTTATCAATTTCTCCATAGTTAGATGTGATGCTGAAATAAAGCCAATCTATATTTGTAACCTTGGATAGTATAAAGATACAGCTGTCATCACCAGTTACTCTTGGTAATGCCCACATAGTCAAAATCTGATGTGGTCAGAACTTTGAGATGAGTCTGTTCTGGTCTTGTTGGAAGCTCTTCAAAGATCTAAAGGTTTTTCAAATTAACTCTTTAACTAAATTACATTAGTGAGATAGAGCACAACTGGTAAAGATACATAAATCTCTCTGTCCCCTCCTGCTTTCTCCTTTGCATCCTTTCAGAGCACATCCTTGCTACCAGGCCTTGCTTCAGTCAACTTGTGCCACCAGTGGCAAACTCCACACAGCATGGTCTAGTCACAGGGAAGTTTTCCCTTGTCCTGCTGTGGAGTCTGTATTTTCCCCTGCCAGGGAAGGTATAGTCCATTCTCAAGCCACAGCTTCTCAGCTCCCTGCTGTGACTTTCTTCCCTAGTACACCACAAAGTTTCTGGCATCTTATGATCCCACTCTTCCCCAGAAAGAGGTGCTTAACACTAGAGGTCTGCCTCTGTCTTTCTTCTTTTCTTGGGATGTAACACAGAGACTTGGGATCATTAGAACTGGTTTAGTCCATTTTAACATTAATATCCATCTGCTCTTCAGAAATAAGCAGTGGACAAAGCAATATGTGATAGATGACAATTATCAGGTATAGGAGGTACATTTTGAGATAAGAAAGAAAAGTAATTTGAAACTAGCTAGACATTAGATAAACTGCATAGTAGGTTTGAACAAGAAGGGAGAAAAGAGACAAATTCCTCAGCGGTGCTTTGGCAGAATCCCAAAATAAATAATAAAAAATAGTACTGAATGGAATTTTTTTTTATTTTGCTACAAATGGCTTGAAACAGTCCTGGGGTTTTTGGCTAACTTAGTTCCAGGATTATGCATTAAGATGCTCTTGGCAAAGAACGTGCTTCAGCTTCTGCATTTTTAGGAGATGCTACCCCTTTCAAAGCTGTTTTATTTTAGTTTGCTGTTAGCTGCAAGGCTTCTCAGCAGTACAGGCAGAACTTGGTGGTTCCAGGAGGATAGGGTCAGGTGCATAAAACCTCTGCTCTGAAAGTGAAAAGGGTGAGAAATGACAAAGCACAACAGAGAACTGCAAGGGAAGAACAAAAATGCTGTAGAGACTGAAATTTCCATTTTGCTGCTGCATACAGAGTGAATGCTGATTGCTGCTTCTGGAAGAGTCCTCTTTTCCAGCAGTAGTGGCCTCACTTACAGCACCCTGTGCCTTCTCTCTTACCAGGAGCAGCCACTGGCCTGATGCTCCAATGCTCCTGTTAGGAAAAAGAACACTTTGCTCTTTTGCTGCTCACCAGCAGTCTGTGCCTTAGGCATTTAAAACATCCTTATTCTCACCAGAGGTTTAGTGTAGAGAGGCTTCATCTTGGCCTCCCGAAGGATGGAGTGTTGGCCTGAGTCTCAAGTTTGTTAAGCAACTAAACCAGAAACTTTATTCTACTTTCCTGTTTCACCGCCAGCACTTGGCAGTTCTCTGTTACAAAGGGTCAATGGAAACATGCTCAAGTATTCACTGCTGTGAACAGTGCCTAAGGGGTGCTATGATTTAATTCCATAGCAGTTGTGTATGATTTGTAACATTTAAGAGTGATATATGACGTTCCAGTTGTGATAGTGTATGAAATGACAGAATTCTAAATGAGTAGTAGCTGCAAGTTTATTAGCTAGCTTTTTAATTGATTGATTGTTTTTTATTATTGTGTGTTGCTTAATCAGTAAATATTGTCTTCTCTTAAATTAGTTATGTCTTGGACCGGCAGTTAAAGAGAGAATTAAAGAGAGAATCAGACCCATAGGGCCGTACGTTACTTAGACTTTAGGTAGGTCTCAGAAATGATGAATCCATGCAGATTGCTCAGGAAGAACACAAGTTTCTGAAAGTCAATGGGTGCATCGGTAAATAAGCAAGATTAAAAACAGTGTATTTGTTAACTCTCCAAAGAATTATGAAGAATTGCATTTGCAATGTTGTCTCAATTTTGCATCAGTATCTTGGCATGTAGTGCAGATAGTTTGAGCAGAGACTGATTGTTTTCCACTTCTGTAGTCCAAGTCAAGGTTAAAGAGTAAATTCTTAATTCAAATGTTTTGCATAAAACTGACTTGCTTCATTCTGGTAAATCTGAGAATAAACGAATACTAGCACTACCAATACCTGTAAATATATTATTTAAAAATGTTCACAGAATCAGAAAAAAACTGTGCTGAAGGAATCTTTGAGAGGTCATCTAATCCATTGTACTGTCTCATAAATCTTTATCTCTACTTAAAAATCTCTAGTGAAATAGTTTCCAGAATTGCATTAAGTGGCATGATACAGTTCTTTACTAATTTATAGTGAAAAACAATTGCCTAGTTCTGATTAATTTCCCTGCCAGCAGTGCAAAGTCACCATTCTTGTCCTATTCAGCGGTTATGGAAGTTGTGTTCTTCTTTTGTTTCAAATAGCTTTTTTGCAGTCTAAAGTTTATTAACGTGTATTTTCAATGTAAAGATTTTTCTTTTTTTCCTTTTTTTATTCCTTTTCCCTCCAAATGCGTTTTCTAAAGCTTTTAATTTTGTTGCTGTGCTTGTGAAGACCTTGTGTATCTGCTGATACTGACACTGCTGGGGAAGACTGAAAGTTTTGCCTCATGTTCTGCATGCGACATTCCTGCTTATGCCTGCTGTTATTTGAACATCTTTAGTAGTTTGTATTGGTGATTTTGTGTATTTATCTCTGCTCAACTCAAGTTAGTTCTCATTTTGAATTGGTTCTTTTGATTATTCTTACTGAAATGCACTACTCTATCCATTTTTTGAAGTACCATCTACTTCTTCAGCAGCACTTCTCCCATCTGTGCAGTCCAGAACCAAGCATCCTTTTGCTGTTGTTATTTGGGGTTTGGTTTTTTTTGGTAATGATGCAGGTTGGATGCTTGTTGTAACCACTTCTCTGGAAGTGTTAAGAATAAAGATCGAATGCATTGTATCTGAACAAAGGGAAGACGGAAAAAAATCTATGAAAGGTGCAAGTATCTTCAGTGTATTTTCTATGAGGGAAGAAGGCATTGTAAATAGGCTAATGTATTGTACAACTATTGTATCATCCAGGAAAGGTAGGGGATTACAGTAGAAAGCTGATCAATATGTCTAAAGCTCCAAGAAATGGTTTTTGTCATTAAGATTGGTGCAAGTTGAAAACTTGCTGAGCAGAAATATTTAGAAATAAGGGCAATGGAACTGGCAGGAGTGTAGCTAGCCTAATCAATAATAAAAGGATAATCTGTCTTTCTTTGTGGTACACAAAGCAATAATCTGTTGTTCAGATTGATTAAATGCCTTAGCTTTGCTTCGCTTCGATTATTAATCAATCTCTAAAACAGCTTATTGTGAGCATAATACAAAGCAGTAGAGATTAGGGATGCTAATGACAGTAATATTAACAGAAAGGCAGCAGGAGCCCTTTCTTCATGGTGTGAAAAAAGGTGAACTGAGCAGGGAAGGAGTTTTTTTGACAGATGTTCTGTTGATACACAAATGTTTAACTGCAGCGTCAAGTTGCAGAGCTCTAAAAGGAGGACTAAAGGGTGAGCTTATATAAATCACCATGATTTTGATCTCTGATTCAACCTATAGGAAGTGTCATTGACTTGAGAGAGAAAGAATGTGAAATATGAAGACAGAGAAATTGAGCAGATCTTGGCTAGGGAAAAAAAGACTAGTTACTTTAGAATTTGAGTTTTGCTTTTTTTTAATTTTTAAGGTTTTTTTAACTTCTATTAAGGGATTTAAATGTATCTGTTTTACTGAGATTTATTAATCAAATCTTATAAAATGCAGAAGCACTTAAGAACCTGAGCAAAAACCTTTAAGCTGGCACTCATTTGTGTCCAGAGTTGGATCAAATGACTTAAAGTCCATTTAAACTTATCTTATTCTAGGACTAAATGATTTAATTATATGTGGAATAAAAAATACTTGGTATATTAGCTTCTAAATAGATTTGTTGCAACTGTTGAGAGTAGTTGGTTGATACTTACTTATCTTTCTCTTCTGGAGTCAGCATTCTGCTGAGACTATAAATTTCAGTTCGTTCTCAACCTTGATTACTTTCCAGTTGTATTGTGGTTTGGGTTTGTTTTTTGTGGAATTGGGGTTGGGTTTTTTTGTTTGGTTGGTTTGGGGTTTTTTGGTTGTTTGTTTTGGGTTTTTTTGTTGTTTTGGTGGTTTTTTTAGAGTTAGTATTAAATAATGACAATGATGATAAAAGATGCCTATAAAAATTCTGGCAAATTTATTATTAAATAACATGGGTTGATTTTTTCTTTTTCTATCCAGCTGGTCATTAGGCCTCTCCAACTGTCAGCGTTTTATGTAATCTCCTTTAATAGCAGCATATAATTAGCTTTATGCTGATCAGAAGCATTGGGGATGGTGATGTTAATATTAAAATCCAGATATCAAAATCCCAAAGAAGATAACTGAAGGAGACATATGTCTAAGCCAGCATTTATGACTTTTAGTCTAAAGGTATGTAACTTGATTTATGCATGTGAGCTTTGAACTATAGTATGGAAATTTATCAATTGAGTATCCACAGGAGTTCTGGAAGGAAAGTGCAGATGTCCCTCCAAACAGTAATATGTCACTTTTTTCCCCCCCTCATGTAGTCCTTATCCACTTTAAATATTTAATTTCTTCTTACTTATCTTGTTTCTTATTTGAAAAAAGGTAATGAAAATTATAGTCTTGACATTGCTCTGTTAGAAAATACTTTTAATCTTGATCCTAAGTAGATACCATTTATATGCATACTTTACAGAAGTATTTCCTTAATGGCTGTTACAGGATGGCAGTTTTCTGTTGGGCTTGTGGGGATGATTTTGAGGTGGTTTTGGTTTGCTGCATGTGTCTAATTAATGATTTCTATTTAAAATTACCTAGAGTCAATTTTTTCCCAAACTCCAAGACTTTCATGGAATTCTGGAGTGTCAAAATTCCAAGTGTGTTTCACACTTCTGCTTTGTGCAGAACTTGAATATGAAGCTTTGCCTTTGCAAATATAACATGGTAGCCATTGTTAGAAAGGCCACTGGAGAGTGGTGCTGTAACTAGGGCTTCCTCATGAAGGTATGGATTTCTTTCAGTTCTTTTAAATAACATTTTATCTGAACAGTTGGCTTCCAGAAGCTTGCACATGGGGTTGGACAAATCAGCTAGTCGATCATAAAAGAAGTAGCCAGCTAAACAAGGGTCAGGATTTCAAACACTCCAGACACACATTTATTGACTAGTTCTCGCGAAATATTTGGTTCATGTGCTGCCTGAATTACAGACACCACTTCATGATGCATCGATTAAGGAGTCCACGTGCTGAACATCAGCCTCTGTATTCTGCTCTACAGTCAGGCAGCATAGACTGAACAGGACTTCAAAAAGAAGATATATACCTTGACAAGTGAAAAATTGTGTCTCCTGCATTAAGGTTCTTTAAGGCTGGAAGTGTCTTTGAATTTAGGCTTTCAGGTATTCAATAAAAGATCACAGTTCCCTTTTTGTTCTCTGGCATTGTAATCCATTTGAGGATTCTGTCAACACTCCTTTCAAAAACTGCATAAACCTGTTAAGATTTGTTGGAGAGAAATCAATACAAGTTACCTTTTACTCGTAACTTGAAGTTCACAGCCAAGCTTCCACTAAGAAATGTTTCAGTACCAGAACAGGAAAAGCAGGTATCTGTTTCTTTATGGTTCCCTGTTGAAGGCAATTTGTGGTATGGCTATAGGGATTATTTTTGGCCAAGATTTTTGCTTGGGGATTATTCTGGTTGTCCACTACTTGCTCTAACTGACCAGAATGTAAGGACATGTCTTAGGTGTGGCAGAATGGTGGGATAGATACTGACAGAGTTAAGTGTAGCACTTGAAGCATCAACTAGATGGGAAGCATATTGACTTCTCCCAAAAGAGATCTGTCAAGATTCATTGCAGAGTCTATTCCTTACCTTCCTCCTTTAATTTCCTGCATCATTTAACCAATGTTTTCTGTGGCAGAACTGCTCTGCACTTCAGTGCTTCCCTTTATGTTTATTAATAAACATGGCTTCTTCTATACAAGATTTTTTGGCATGTAGTGGTGAATATAATCTCTCTAGGCTGAAGATACAAACTGAAGACAACTCCTAGACCTTTTAATAAGAAACCAAAACCTGTTAATGATGCATGGGTAACAGTCTGTTTTTTAAGTAACACCTCCCTGCAACACTCTTCATCCAACTCCCCACCCCCAGATAAATTTAGTTTAAGATTAAAATCTTTCCCTGTTCTTTAAGTTCATTCTTTTCTGGCTTCTCTTTTAAACGTATTTTCTCCAACCAAACTCCTTCATACCTCAGACCACCTATAATCAAAGTGTAGTTTGGTGGAAGAAAGGGGCTGCTGTATTCCAAAGTCAATTTCAAAATAATGTGCTAAGGCACATTTTAGGTGAGGATGTTTTTATAGAACTGCACTCCTACAAAATAGTGCTAATTATTTTGAATTCTATATTCAAAGCTATTAAAATTCTCTAAAAGGACTTACTTTCCAGTTAAATTTAACTGAGTTAACTATAAATTCAACTATGTCTAGTCAAGTAAGCATTAAGGTAAAGTTAAGCAGAAAGAAGAGGCAAAGTTTGGCCTAAATGGAGCACTCAAACTGCTGTAAACTTCACTTTCAGTGCCTGCTGAGGCACCTAATTTTCAGAACTGCTGTACTTTCAAAGGCCAAATGGCTATAACTTAAGGCTCTCCTAGATCGCTATAAGAATATCAGCCATGGGAATTTCAGCCTAAAGAATAAGGCCTATAAGAACTTTTATCTTGTAGCTGTCCCATGCTCACACATTTTGATGTCAAAAGGAACCTAGAGGAATGTCTGCCAGTGTCATAAGGCACCAAAAGTGGGCTGAAAGTAATTAACATTTATACTGGTGAAAGTGAAGAGAAGTTTCTGCATTGCGAAATGTAAATTTTCTAAGATCACATATTTCATTAATTCCTTTTGCCATCATTGACTTAATCTAGAAGAGCTGATTTGCTTCACCAGTAATATTGAGATTGGTTTGTTGCTTGTGGCTACCAGTATTTTTAAGTCATTGGTTGGATTAGTCTTGTTAGAATCTCTTCACTAATCTGCTATGAGACTGCAGACTGTTCTTGCCTCCTGCTGGCAAAGAAGGTTATTTCTGCAGCCATGCTGCTTAAAGTTCCTTTCCAGAGTTTATTTCAGGCACAGTCTGAAGGAACAGAATATGTCAATCTTCTGAAGAAACAAACAAACAAACAAAAATCTGCTGCCCACAGTCTATGTAGTATTGCTCTTCTTTCAAGTAAGGTGAAAGACCGTCTTCTTCTAGGTAAATTATTTATCAGTCAGTTCTCTGAGCCACCTGGGAATAGATCCTGTTCAAATTTGTAAGTTGAAATAAGAAATAAGTTCCCAGAGTTCTTCTGGGCATCTTTGCATTTTTCATCATAGACTGGAGTCATCTTTTCTGATGGCACTTATTAGGTTCTTTGATATATCTAGTTATTGGATGTTTAAAACTTCAAGTGGAGTAAAACTACTGGAAATACTAACCAATACACTCTTTTGATCAGTAGTTTAGCAACTACCAGAACTGGAGATAGAGAAAGAGAAATTCATTTCTCTCTCAAAGAAAATAAAGGAAGAAAGAGAGGTCCTTGAGGAACAGGCTCTGTATGGGAAAATTATGGAGGTGGGTTAGAATTACGTGATAGCGTTTATTTATGCACTGTTTAGAAGTTTGTATCACTGCTGATACATCAAATCCATTTTGAAATGCTTTCACTGCTTCCATCCCACCCCCAAGAAGAAGGAGCTGATTCATAAACTTAAACAGAGTATTGGTGATCATTAGTGGCTTGCAATAAGATTGTTGATTTCTGTTGTGTTGCTTGACAGATAAAATGGCAAAGCAAAATGCCCAACTTCAGAAATATCACTTGAAGAAAATATAGGAATATAGCAGAGCATTAAGAAAGTGGTGAATGCTGCTTTGTCGAAGCAAGGAAATAATTCAGTCTTTCTGCATGAAGTATTTATTATTTTCATTTTTGTTCTTCAGCCACAATAGGCATCCATTTAGCTGTAGTAGGCAAAAATCACATTTAAAATCTTGCTTCCTGGGTCATCTTTCAAAGCATTATAACTTTATAGTTAAAAACTTTATCAAGTTCTGTGCAGCTGTTTAATGTTTGAGACTTCAAGCAGTTCTCAGAAGAAAGCAATGAGGAAATTCATTCCGAACAGTAGCGCATCTTGGAAGGAGGGTATGATGCATATGCATTCACATCAGTACTGAGCAGATTTTATAAAAATGCCACTGGAGATATTGGTCTCAGAGGAAAGACACATTACTCCAAATACATCTATTCAGAATAACAATGAAACTGCCCTCTGAGGGTTTCTGTGATTTTACATGTGAGCTGTGAATGTTATTAAAAGGTAGGAAAGGAGAAGAGAACACATTTTTTATAGTATTAAGTCATGTGCAGGCTGTACATATACATAAAGATGATTTAGATGGAAAAAGAAATAAATGTTAGTGGAAATGCTACTTGTAAGTTTTTTGTCTTTTAAAAAATGCAATCTTGCTTATTTAAAAAGAAATTTACAAGTTATATTTCTCTAAAAATTTGGTAAAAAATGAGGTGCAGATGAGAAATGGAGAGTTACTTCTGTTGGTAGGTGCCAACCATTTTAACAACAGCTCCAGCCCCTCCTACGAAATGCTCAGCTAGTCTGAATCTCTTTTGTAGACTCTTGCTTCTTTACCTTAGACACATTTGTATGCAAAGCACTATCCAGCAAAGTTTCTACTTGTTTCTGGGTTAAATCAGCATAGCACATTTCCACGTGCTTTTGGAAGGTGACAGAAGCAGCAGTTCTGTTCTCGAGGCAGGTGCTGTTTCATGAAAGATCTTTACTATTTATTACATCTATCCCTGGTGGAGGATTGCAATTACTATCCTACTTGCATCAACCCTTTATCTGAATCATGACAGCTCTTAATTATGTGTGAAAACAGAAGTTATATATGGAGAAATTTCTTAGAGAGAATTACCTAGGAGACATATTCAGGCTCAGAACAGTCTTCAGCCGGGCTATTCTCGTGGTTCTCATTCTATTGCTTTTGCTTCAGGAGCTGTGAAAATTTGCCTGACTTACAATACCAGAATTTGCATTAGGAAGGAATTTCTGCTCCCTCCTTTTAAATAAGCCTCTTTCATCCTACTGCTGAGTAGTCTACTGCCAGTCGTACTGCTCAAGGAAACATGAAGAAATAACTAACAAGCTTCAAATTTCTGATCAAGCTTAATATATCAAATCTTATTATACAGCTACATAAATTTTATTATCCTTAAGTTATAAATATTACATTTTCAATGTAAGTGTTTAGTGGCAAAGATTTATTAATATCTCTGCTTAGAGAAATGGATCACGATGGTAGTCATGTCAGAGTTGATTTTCAAAATAATTTCAGGCCTGCAGAAGTTGGTGTTTCAAAATGTCATACTCCAAGCCATACTAAATCCAAGATTTTAAAGGATGCTCTGCTTCGAGACCTTTGTAATGAATAAAGATAACTGAACCAGGACAGATGTACAGGTTCTTCACCCTGAATAGGTAGGATGTTTGCAATTCTACTATTTAATACAGGAGAATGAATTTCAAATCAGATGCCACAGAAAGGCAAGAAAGGAAGTTGAGATCTGATCTCTTTTATTCCTCAGAAAGATCCTCTTGAGCTTCTGTGAAAAGATTTTAGAGCACAATCCTTCTTATGAGTATTTCTGTTTCTGTGGGAAATTTGGGCTTTACTGTATCAAAATTTCCAGAGAATCTGTTTTCCCTGAAAACTTACAGAAGTTTTCAATGTGGTAAAACAAAGTTGTATTTATTATAGTTTGTTATTCTGTGCCCTGTCTCCCTTCATCCAGGGTTATGCAATTATGGATGGTCACTCTGATTTTTAATAATTTCTTAATTCATGTTTCAGCATGAGACTTATGATGGCTTGAAATAAGCCTAACTTGTGAAAGGTAACTCTGACAGCACAGGTAGATTAAATTATAAAATGTTAAGAGTTTCAGAGAAGAGGTCATCATTGTGGATTGTAGTAGTAACTTGGTTTTGTACATTGACTGCCATTTATGGCCATCCTTTAATCGATGTGCTACAGGATACAGCTATATGTGCTATGCTAGTTCATCTTTGTTTTCTGTTTCTGCTATTAAGTCATCAATGTAATCGTCAGTAAAGAAGGTGGCCACTTGTTGGAAAGCTTACATCCATAGATACTAGAATATGTGCCTGTAAAAAGACATTGGTCTCCCAGTAACACTGAAAGTTGAGTTTCAGAAAGCCACATAAGCATTTGTGCACTGAGCTTTTTCTGCAGTAGGGCTAAACATTACAAGGGCAAGGTCATCCTGTTGACCTCAGTGGAAGGGAACAGCTGGAATTACAGGGGTTTTTTTTTCTGCCTAATTAGCAATATTACTTTATATTTTGCACATCCTTTTGCATGTGTTAGGAAAAAATCTGCAGGGAGCTCATTATGTTACCAGACTTGTAGTTATAAGCTAGCAAAGCTGTAGCTTCAGGGGTGTGGGAGGTGCATTCACTTGAAGAAATTCCATATCTAGACTGAACCAGTACTGAAAACTTGTGGGAACTCTGCAGGATGTCTCCTATGGGGCATGCTTTATCCTGTCCTGCATGTTCTGGCAGAGAGGCTGTCCAGATGAATCTTACCTGACATATTTTCACTTTGAGATAATGGCTGAGGGTAGAAATTTTTCTCATGTGTCATCTGTTAATGAGTCTCTAACCAATGAATGCGTGTGTGAAGAAAAAGGAGCCAATGAAACCCTGCTTATCACTAGCTTGGCATGATTTTTCAAAGCCCAGTGTGGTTCCTGTGATTGGCATATTCTAGAAGTACAATTTCATGTGCAGGCTTTTTATTTTTTCTTCCCTCTTTGGTGGAGAGAGGGTGAAATGTGACAGAATCACATTCCCAGCATGCTCCTATGCTAACACACTCAAAAGTGTGTTGCTGAGAGTAAGACGAGAATCTGTAAAGAAAGGATTTGGGTAAGAGCTTATGACAATGCTTTGAGGAGAACAGCATGAACAACTGTTGCAAGAAAGTCTGTGTGAATCCAAATTCATTCACTTCTTTTTGAGCTTTCCTCTTTTGAAGGTTGGATCCTTAAATCAATGGTACAACATACCTTGTGGAATTATTTTGTGTAACTGAGTTAAACAGTTAAAACTGAAGGAAGTATTGAGTTAGTATTTTCTGGTCATCATGGGACTGTGCTAGTATCTGCTTCTCAAAAAGTGCATTACCTTTACCCAGTGAGGATCACAGAGGATGATTCTATATGAGGTCCTAGATGCTAGAGCTGATCAGCACTTTAAGAAGAGATTAATTGGAAGATAAAAGGATGCAAGTTGAATCTCGTGTATTTTGCCCAGCAATGAACTGCACCTTTCTTACTTTTGCTACCACCAGATGAAATAGTTTGGTATTATATAGTAATTTTTGGGCTCTACACACCCGGCATCACCCTGTTATCCTGTGGAAAAAGTCACTTTCTAATTTAAGTGATCAGATATAAAATGGTATTATCAACTTACCTTTCACTGAAATACAAATGCACAGAACCCAGAATAACCCACAATATAAGGGACGGTTTCATTTTAACGGAACATAGTTTGAAAAAGAATGTTTTAACAGTTGAAGTTTTGATTGTAACTGCATTATGATATGATGATACATTTTTATACATAGCATGTAAACATACTTTATGTAATGTGTAGAATTAGCAAGACACACAAATATTAATTTCAGACATGATTTTGTCAGTTTTTCTTCGTCAGTATATAAAAATTGTGCAAATCGAAGCAGAAGACTTAGTGGAGTTGTAGAACTGTAAGTCAGCATGGGATTTGTCTTTGTCAATGTGAGCTGCCCCTTTTTGCAGCTTTCTATTGTTTATATCAGCTTCTAGCAAACCGAAGAATGCTCACTTTGTTCAAGTCTGTTAGTTGCAAATGAATTAATTGCTTAGAAAAATACATTTGCAGGGCAAAGCAAAAGCAGATAAAATGCTTCAAGAGTGAAGAGTAGAATTATGACAAAAAGAGAAATGGTAGGAAAGGTAAGACATTGCAACAGACTGATCATGCAGTATTTAATGCGTATTTAGTGTAAATAAAAGAAAAGAAAATAGATCAATACTAACCATGTAATCCTCAGTGATGCAAAGTGTCTTATTTTAGGAGGTTCAGGGAAAACTGTGTTGTGAGATTTGTTTGTAAAATTTTTGATCATGAAAATGTATTGATTTCTGTACATTTCTGTAATGGACTGGATATGCAATTCTAACACATTCCAGCAAAAGACCTTTGGGTTATTTTTAGATGTTATTTGAATATTTCCTTCAGGATGGATATCTCTTCTTCTTCTTTTCTGCTCTGTGGTTTGTAGGATCAAAATGCAATCTTTTATAATTAGTATGTCAAAGACATATTATGGCAGCTGTCCTCTAGGGTTCAGGGTGTCCTGAACTATTTATCAATCTCTATCCTAATAGCAAAGTGTTCATTGACTAAATTTATGACTGTCTGGGCATTCAATTGTGCTTATTTGCTGGGTTTTAGGTTGCAAAAGTGGCTCATCTATAAGTGCTTTGCCTGAAAATTAAAATTATTTGTATACCCATAAATCTGTAAAGTTCTTGGTTTACATGTTTATGTGTAGTTTGTTATGAGATAGATGTACGCTAATGTGTATTTTCTAGCTGTTACTACTGATCTGGAAGATAACAAAGGCAAAATATCCTTTAATTGCTATTATTAGCACAGCTTTTGTGCTGTTCAGAATAATCCCCTTGTCACTTGCTAATAGCAGAGGAAATTGTGCAATATATAGTCTTCAAGTGACAGAAAAAATACCAACTTTAGATCAACTTTAATTTTAAAATAATTTAGAAACCACATTTTTAAAAAAATATCTTACCAAGCTACCAATTTTTTTAAATTATATTATACAGTTGCATAATAAAAAAAAATAATACTTAAAAGAGCAGAATATAGGTTTACTTAGTTTCAAGATAATCTAGAATTCTGAGTAGATACTTGGAAATAGAGTTCAACTGCCAAGTCTGAGGAAAGATACACAGACACAAATAGCATAAATAACACCCCCAAGTGCTGTCTGAGATGGGCTGAGATAGATTGTTAGGTGTTCTGGACTACTGATTCTCTGTGATAAGCTGCTATCACTGAAGAGTTTGGACAAGGATAAGTTAGTTTTACTGTCTGATTCTTTGAAAAAGAAATAACCAGGCAAACTCCCATCCCTTTACCTCAACACAGGTATTTTCTCTGGCTTAACCTTGATTGAATTTGATTTTTGTCTTGAGTTTTGATTTGACCTCAGAGAAAAATGTGCACTTAGAAATAAGAGGATGGAATTAAGCTGGAATGAGGGCTCAAGTAAACTTGTTGGTGTAGATGATCAGGAATCCTGGCAAAATAAATCTTCGGTATTTCTACAATCTGGGGCTAATGACTGCATCCAGAAATGGTGCCAGAAATACATCTACATTCTGTAAGACACTGAAACGTTTCTAAAGCTGTGACACTGCCTGGTTCCTCTTCTGATTACTGCTTACAGTTCCAAATTAGATAATCCTTTAACAGAGAAGTTATCCCATGTGTCCCTAAAAAGCTATTGAAATAGGAGTACCTAATTAAGTAGGTATTGAGCAATGGCAATAACTAGCATAAGCACATGATATAGAAAGATTTAACTCTTAATTATCTCCGTTAATACATAGTAATTTTAGGTGCATTTTAAAATATTTTTGTGTAAATCTGGAATTAATATTTCTTTAATACTTCAATATCAATTAATTTGTGTCAAGATCTGATGAAAGGAGGCAAGCATATGCTTAATGTTTAGGAAAAATAGTTGAAGTTCACAGAAATCAGTGCGTAATTTGTCTAGGAATTGTAGAGCAAAGGCTTAGATTTCTGAAAGAAAACCTAGATCTTAGGATTTGCCATGAACTAGCCTGCAAATGATTCCAAAAAGACTAATGTACTTATGAGGCAGATGAGGGAAAGTGCAGCAAGGGTAATGAAAATTAATAACCGAAGTTAAGACCAGTTGTGCTGTCCACATTTGCTTTGATATGAACCACAGAATTCTTGAGACTAGGAACTGTCTGAGCTATTGGGAACTGACACACCAAGAGTTGGCAGCTCTCTTTGCATTTCCAAAGCAACTTGTCCCAAATATATAATGTCAGCAGCACAGATGTGTGCATAGTCAATTAAAATGCTTTTCATTTTTTTTAAATGCTGTAAATTCTGCAATGTTGTTCTTCAGCTATCACCTTCTAAAGATGAAAAAGCTACTGAAAGCACCTCTATGTAAGACAGAATGCAAAATGTCTTCTCATCTCAATGGTGACATTTTCAGAGGCAGCAAAAACTAGAGCAGCCTTAGTACCAGTATTCACTGTCTGCTGTGCTGAATTGTTGGGCCCCATGTTACAGGTACAGGGTGGGTAATGGGTCAGCAAAACTTGTGAAGCAGTGTGTCTTCCTGGGTGCAATCGTTTCCTAAAGAAGACACCAGACTTGAGCTTAATAGTGAGTATTCTGAAATATCTTAGTCAGCTAATGGCAGCGGAAGATTGAATTGCAACCTTGATATTAGATAGAACAGTTTGATTTTCTTATTTTGCTTTTAGGTGATTGCAAATGAACAATCTGTTTGCAGGAAAGACTATTGCAGGACTTAGCAAATGTTTACTGGGGAACAAGTCTATTTTTACGTCACAACTTCTTCATGTTTTCCCTTTAGAAAGCAATATGGTGCAGTTCTTTTAGTTTTGCCCCAGTGCTGGAGATGGATATATTTGGAATTGCTGGAAAGAGGAATCTCAGTGAATACAGATCCTTCATGGAAGAAATTAAATACTGCTATTAGTCTTTTTTCTTTTAGGAGTGTAACTGACATCAGTCATCCTGCTAGTTGTTTAGTCAGAAGCCAGATGGTTGATAAGGAAAATACAAACAGCAGGTGACGATTAGCACACACACTCCCTTGGACGACCTGGTTCCCCAATGGCTGAAAGATTCACCAGTTGGGTAACACACAGCATTGCTCCTAGAAGCTAATATGTTTTAAGAGTAAAAAATGAAAATTTGATCACATAGGGAAAAATAATTGCTACAACTCTGGTTCTGTTAGGTCACAAAAACTTTGATTTTGGGATGTTCAACCTTAGCATTTCTGATCTTACTAATGCGACAGCCTTCTGTTTAGTCTGTGGGATGTAGAATAGGATGGGAAGCTGGTGAGAAATATGCTGTCACACAATGCCTGAAATACCACGTGGATAAAATTTACCGACTTCTGTCCTCCAGTTATCGTGTTTGGAAAGATACATGAAACATAAATGACAGTTTCAAGGCAAAGCAAGCGCTACTTCATTGAGAATAAGCATTCTGTTGTGGAAAGATTTACAGTATTAACTATTCTCCCCTACTGTTTGCAATCACTGCTTTTCAGTCTTTCTCACTCTGCTGCTTCTGTGCTGTACTTTCATTTTTTGAACTTTCCTCATTTGCTACTAGCTTTTTGTCAAATAATCTGGAAGGTGAAGAATGGCCAGACAGAGCTCAAATTCCATTTTGTTATGCTTAATAGGTGATTAAAAAAAAGCTGGCCCATTTCTAGTGTTCACGCGCAAACGATTTCTCTTGTGTTTTTTAAATTGAGTCATAATTGCCTATGCCAAAAGCTGTCGGTACAACAGAGTAGAAAGCAGTCAGCTCTTCTTGGTGTTATATAAAGTTGTCATTTTGGAAGAATGAGCAATGATAAAGAACTCTTGCAGAGCTTTTCCCCATTTTCACAGCAAACTATGATGTTCGTGTTGCTCGTAGCATTGATTTCTTTTCAAATAAATTAATTTCTTGTAAGGAAAGAATTGAAAACAAAGCAATGGAAATTTAAGCATTATATATATAAGGAAAATGGGGCTGGATTTCTAGAAACATTTCTATCAAACATGCATGTTCCTGCAGCTGGTATAGTAGTGTATGGAGAGATTTAAGACTTCCATCTAAAACATAAGATTGAGTGTATACAGTGTTACTGTGACAAGCACATTAGCAGATGCTAACATCTATCTGTATGTTAAAAGTAAAACCTAATAAAAAACATTCTTAATTCTGCATATTATACATACAACATAGCATGCTGACTTCCCTAATCATGTGTAATGTTATGGGTAAGATAGGGCAAAATTAATATTTATAGTGTTTGAAATCTTAGCAGAGACTGCTATCATTCTGCCGTAGTATTTTTCAAGCACACAATAGATTTCCTACTGATTTTGAGAACTCCCTTCTTAGCTTTCTCATTAACATTCAAATTGCTTTTTGGACAATTATTAGTGAAAATTGACATTATATAATCTAGCTCTAGAGTCACTGTTGGCTTTTAATTAACAATAATTTATTTCTAGCTCTCAGTAACTTACAAGGTAATGCTTCTGAAATTCTGTATTCCGTAGTTGCAGCTGAAAATCAGTCTTCTGAGTTCCAGCATCTGTGGCAACATGTGCTCAAGCATTAATTTGCTGAGTCAATGTTCCAGCTTTCTAGTTCACCTCTTTCACTGAGGTGATAACAGCTTTTCTGAAGCTGTTCTGTAACAGAACTGGCTGCTTTCTCACCCAATGACTCATTGTTTTGTATGCATTGCTTTAAAAATTTCACAGGGAAAAATCCATCCCCATTAAATAGACGTAACTTCCCTAGATTACTCACAGTCCTTCTAGTGCTATTACTTTTCTCTTGTTATCTGACTGTAGCCATCAACTATATAGACACTATACTAAGAAAATATATTTAGCTGTCATGCTAGTGGAGATCCACTTGACTGCGAGGTCTGTAAATATGCTTTATAAATGCCCCTTGCCTTTATAAAATAGTGGGCAAAACTAGAAATTATTAAATTCTAGAAATGCTAGAGCATAGAGGAGGAAACTTTACAGAGAAAATGTGCATTGCATGTGTTTGCATAAACTAAGGTGATGCTCAGTAACTCAAATAGGAACGCAAAGGTCTGTATGCTCTTGCAGATGATAAACTCGCAACATGGCAATTATTCATCATATGTATGTAAGAGCAAACTAATTTTATAGAGCAAACTGCATCCAAAGAGACTGATTTGCTTGTAGCTATCGGCTGTTTGTACTTTCTGTGTGTCAAGTAGCATAAATATTACTTCAGTGGTGGGATATTTTTTTTCTAGACAAGCAAAATAATGAAGACCGACAACTACAAATTGGCTATTTCTTCCTACTTCATAAGTATCCAGGTTATGTCTGATCATTTGAAATTTAGATTGGTTGACTGGGCAAGTTACAGGGTTCAAAGTATAAAAGAATTACTGTACAATTAACCCCATTCCAAAAATCCCTAGTGACAATTAGGTTAGACATAAGTAATTAATTACTCTTGACATGAGAGCTTTGATATGCACAGTAGTTATGAAGATAAAGTAATGAAATCTGGAAAGTTTAGTAGCCTTGCTGTGTAGTACCTGAGAGTAGACAGGAGTTGGCATTAATATGTTATCTCACTCTTACTTCTAAATACAGTTTAGCTTAAAACTGTGCAGTTTCCTAATGAGAGTATATTACTGTAACTCTGTACTTTGCTTTCAAACAAATGCTAAGAAATGTTGCTAAGGAATTCAAAGGCGTTCCTTTGTTTGTCCTGGACTTCTGCAGTTTCCATTAGCAATCTGTCATTTAATCCAAGACCACTTGCTGCAGCCCCACATCTATCACTGTAATTCCTGTTCCCTCGTGGGCTCTTTTGCAGGTGCTACAGTCACCTCACAGCACACTCAGCAAGCAAAACTGGAAGGTGAATGTGTAAAAAAACTGTGTGCTCCAACCTTGGCATTTTCCAGCTTCAGCTATCAGCTTTGTATTTCACATAGCACTGTGCTACGTCTCCTGCCTTTGTCATGGAAATCTTATTTGGCAAAATTATATAAAACTCTGATTCCCATTATGCCCTTGAGCTTAAAAAGAAAAAAAGAGTTAGCGTGCCGTTTCGATCAGAATAGGGTAAAGATCTCATGAGCAAATGCTGGAAAGTGTTGTCTATTGTATTAGTAGCTTACAAGAAATACTACATTCTGTGTATTTTTTTGGTTGTTTAATCTGTCACGTTTCATATTTAATTCATGTAAAAGAATTTTGGAGGAGAAAATAGATGACAAACCTATCTTTTAAGCCAAATCTGGTTTGTTGTTTGGCTGTTCATCTTTTTTCAAGTTGGCTTCTACTTTTGATGAATCTTCTGAGTGACTGTATTTATATTTTTCACTATAAACATTTTATTCAAAATACTGACTCTGAGAAGTTAATTCAAAACCAGAATTGTGTCATTGTGTTTATAGTATAAATATCATTATATTTTTTTAAAGTTTCTGTCTCTAAAATGACCCCTATTTTGCAGGGGTAATGAATATAAAATATAGACATGATTCTATCATTGACAATAATGATTATGGGTCTTTTTATATCAACAGATAACACATAAAGTTATGATGTTTAGTGCTTCATGAAAAAGTAAGCATGCTTTCTATTTTGTAAGAATATATAGAGTTAAATTTATTTACCACCCTTTTTTATTAAGTGTAGGTAAGATCGGAGGAAGTTTTAAAAACTGTGACTTACACAATTTCAGATTCTTAAGGTCAAATAATATTGTTGGTTGTACAACAAAGAAAATTTTCTAATATTTGGAAGGGAAAAATATTTCCATTCAGGACTCATGCTAATACTTTTGTTTTCTACCGTAAGTATACACTATCACTGCATAGAGACACAGGCTTTGAGTGTTTCTGAAATAAGCAGTGACTGAATTAAGTGGCATCTCCCTCCCTCCATTATAGGCATTACCTGGAAGTTTGATTCTTTTTATTCTGTGTCCAGTTCCCAGCTCTGAGTCGTAGTTTCCTGCATTTGTTGAAAACAAGTCAAACCTTGTTCCACTGGGCCCTTGGCCATTTTCTTTGCTATCTTTTGCATTCAGCAGAAGAAGCACATCTGCATGCATAGTTTCCATCTCATCCACGAAATCTTCAGTTCTGGGGGAATGGACAGTGTGCTTTTTGCCCCTAATCCCCTAAGAATATTTGACGCATCTCCTAAAACCGACGTAACCTGAGGTCGCCTATCTGCCTTATTGCTCTTATCTGAATGAAACGTTTCTCAGCAGCTTCTTTATCGACAAAGAAATATTTGGTACTTCTGTGCTTGGAGTGTTCTTCCTATATTCAAATGGAAACAGTAGGAAACTATTTGTATTTCCATTAAGAAAAACATCTTTAAAGCTGCCTGTCATTTGTGGGGAGGGCTAGAAGACAGATCTCTGGAAATCAAGTTGTGATTTGACTTCCATAATGCAAAAACAGAATTACACCTGTAACAAGGAAAGGCATTAGGTCAGTTGATACCATAGGCCATTCTGTCTTTAAAACTTATGCATTATTGTCTTTCAGCATGAGGCAACTTCATAGTGTCTATATAGCTTACAGAGTAGAAGAGATAATAAAATAACTGAAGCTTTTTTGAACTCATACCATAACAACTCAAACTTAAAATCACTACAGAAAACTGTTTTTAGTCTTTGTGAAAATCTAATGCCCTATGCACCATATCTGAGGGTAACAAGGACTGAGAAGTTGTGAAAAACTCCTTTTAACTTTTAATATGTTCTCCTCTATTGAAAGGACAATTACATAGCAATTGTGTAAAAATCTACAGCCTTCAAAGAAAGTCTTAGGTGGATTCAAGCAGTGTACACACAAATCTTCAAAATGTTGTGACTCAACGGGATTTCTTGCGGTTAGACCGTTATGCCCTCGAGAGGCATCTCTGCGATTCTGGCAGCAGCACAGCAGTATTCACAGGGCAATAGAAATTTTAAATCTCTTTCTTTAAATTTCTCCCTCGACTTTCAATATGTTTTCCCCTCACCCATTTTATTTTTTTTTCTGTAATTAGTTGGACAAAATAATAAATTAACTTAGTGTTATTTGTAACTCTGGCTCTTCTTGGCTTGAATCAAAGTGGTTTTTTTAATATTGCCACAACACAGAGGACTTCCACAAATTACCCTGAGAGATATGTGTTGGAATTGTTATGAGGCTCTTTTGCATTATTTTCATCACGACTTTCTGTCAGTGTACTAATACTCAAGACTCTTTATATTTCTGGATTTAACAAATATGTAAATCAGGTGCATGTTTCCCTAGGAATGCAAAGATCTCTAATGAGGAAAGACAACAAACTTCAAAATAAACAAAATAAGAGAATGTGGTAAATAGCTCTTGTGAAAGTGGGGAAAGAAATGTGGCAAGAGGGCCGTGATCCTCACCCTGGGATTGTTTAATCAGCTCATCTTGAAGCTCTGACAGATCTATTCTTTCTTAGCAGGGAGAGAGCTGGGGAAGAACGGCAGCCAGGCAGACTTTTCCCCATAAGAAGGCATGAAATCTTCTGTTTTTCCTCTGTGTGGCAATCTATAGAGTTGAGTTTCTCTGACTGAATTTGTTAACTCTGATAGAGAACTCTTCCAAAGGGCCTGAGCTCTCTGAAATACTTTTTTATTTTGTAATAATTAAAATAGCTGTTTGATTTCAGTTTAGAAGCACAGAATGGGAATAGCACCAGGATGAATTGAGCTTAAGTGTCATAGAAGGATTTGAATGCCCTTCAGAGAAGCATTCAGCTTGGATTTCACGTCAACGCATTCCCCTGATTTAGTAAGGATAACTGATATCTTTGAATCATAATGCTCTAGATTGAGTATATGTACAGTGGGAATGTTCTTTATTTTGCTGTGATTATGCTATGCTTTTTATTATGTGTTGCTCATTGAAATATTTATCTTCCAGTAAAAGCTGAATTCCATTCAGAAGCACAATTAAACAAAATTTCCTCACTAAAATATCATTTATTCCAAACTGTGCCATATTTTGAAACTTGATGGCTTCCTGCTAAATATGCAAGCTTTCTTTTCTGTCAAATTAGCTCAGTATCTAAAAAACGGAATTACTTGGTATTTCATTTTTCATCATGTAAATTCAGCCCCCGAGTAACCATGATATTTCTCAATTAACTGCCATCTTTAAGAAGATCATTATGCTAAAATTAGAGTGAGTTCTCAAAAGCCTATGATTTCTGGATACTGTATGTGTAATAAGCAGGGTAAAATATTTTAATCAACATTTCTTAGTAATTCTTTAACTACACATTGTTTGTAACTACTGCCTTTTCTGTCTATTTTCACTCTTTTTAGTTAAAAATGTTCTTTGTGTCTGTTATACTAAGAATCTCAGTCAGATTCTGCGCTGTGACAGCACCACGTTCATGAAACCTCTGTCTCATTTGTCTCTGTCATTGTATATCAGGTGTTGCTTTAACGCATTCTCATTTGTTTGTACCGGCAAAGTTGATGGGTAAGGATCATTAGTAGTGCAGCAAAACCACCTTGAAAAATGCTACCTTGCTTTTCTTATGTGCTACTTAATCTGTCATGCAGATATGGATATTAGAGTGCTGGAGAACAAGTTCTTTAAGCAAGATTATTTCCTGATAAAATCTATCCCAAAGTTATACCAAATATCTTCATCCAAATGTCTGCAAAAGTCTTAAAATTACTTATCAGTTGTATGTGCATGTGGTTATTCTTTGAAGACTGGAACACATGGAGGGCTACTTTGGTAACTTTGACTTCTGTTAATATACCTTCCATCATAAAGGAGAAGAGGTTTGCCAAAAAAATCAGCTGATGCAAAATTTATTTCTCATTTCTTTTTCAGCATTACACTTCCAACAGCTTTCTGCCTTTCCTTTCCTACAAGTTAACACCACGTAGGAGGTGTTAGCTTTGTACTGCTTGAACTCTGAAACCTTGTCTCTGGGGGAGTGAGGAGGCCGTAATTACTATGAAATTCCAGTGCTGGTGGCGAGTGAAAGGAAACTTGATATTCAAAAAACTCTCAGTAGAAGCTGGACTAGGACTTTATTAAATTGATACATCGAATACCTCTAATTGATACCTTGGCTAGGTCTCCTAGGGAGCATGAGTTCAGTAACTTTCTTAAAAGTATTGTTCACCAGATACACATTAAATTGACTTTGTAGCATACAATTGCAGTCAGTTACAATGCGATCCAGAAATCTGAACTATCAAGTGCCCTTCAGCCTTGTTGATTTGGTTGAATGTTTTAAAGTACTACCAGAAATTATACGTATAGACTATAAAAGCAGTCCTAGAATGTAGCCTTAACACAGAGCATTATTTAAAACACTCAGACCCTCAATATGACTATGCATGCTCTACTCTAATTTTGTAGTGGAGTGTGAGAAGAAAGATTGTGTGACAAAATAGCAGATAAATGCGTTAATTGTTTATGTTAGTAAACTTGTTTAAGGAGGAGAGGCCTTATTACTGGCTTTCCTTGGGTTTTGCAACTTCTTTAGGAAGAACTTTTGTACCCAGATTTTTTTTAATTATTATGTTAAAAACATTCTGCACCTTTCACGTTCTCTTATTGTATTCAAACTGTTCATTGTGAATATAAAGTATATCAAAGATCACCAAAATGAAAGATGTGCAATGAAATATTCAGTATTGTCAGAATAAAACAGGGATTTTAAATCTACAAAAGAATCTAGAAAAAAAGGAGACATTACAATATAGAAGTTACTGAATAAAACTGGTCAGATGAAGTTGCAGTGTGGCAGTTACCTGGAAAGCTAATGTGCAACAATTGCTGTTGAAGAGCTGGGAGAGTGAACTAAAATCTATTTAGGATTTGATGTTTAATAGCTTGGTTTTGCACTTTTTTGAATTTCTGTAATGTTCTCTTGGTTTCTATTTGTTCTTTTTCCCTTTACCAAGAATGGATTCTGTTCCATTTCAATGTTTCCTGTCATTGTAATCTGTAAGTATATTGCTTTCCTCACAGTTTTGAAACTTAAAGAATTCTGAAAATCCTTCATTCTCAGAGATCAAATGCTACTGTAAACCTGGCTAAGTTGGCTTTGCTAGAGCTGTTTGAAGTAATGTTGCTTGACAATCTACCTACCAAATCTCTTGCTTGCCTAAAGTGTCTGAGCCAGTGAGTTTAGTAATGGTACAAACTTGATCAGTATTCATAATTTTCACCTAGGTATTACCACTGCTTCTTTACTCTTGATTCAGTTCTCCTCTGACCAATTCTGTTTAAGAAGTAGTAGCTGTCTTCTGGTCCCAGTGATCCTAAGTGGTTTCAAATTCACTCATCTTTTATAGAGAGTCATTACTTCATGTTTAAATAGAAGCAAGTGTGAAGAAGGCAGTAGTGCTTGAACATCTCTATAGCTGAATGTATTTATTTTTCTTGAGCTCAGTTATGATCTTTAATTTCAGCTGCATCTTTGACTAGGATAACTGTAAAATAGAAAAACAAATGCCACCCTCCCCCCAGTAGAAGAGCGATGCAAAGTTACATAAAAAGGCAAAACCCCACTGTTTTGCAGTAAGCAAATGAAAGAGGAGGAGAAGCCATGCGCAGGGCTTTTTACTTTGTGACTTGTCTTAGATGCTCTTAGTCTTACCTCTGAAGAGTAAGGATTGTTGATAATACTTTGAAGTTCCTGGTGCTGTAATGACTACATTCCACTGCATTCATATTGCCCCAGTTTGTCTCACTTCACCTAAGTTTGTGTGTGTTTCTGTGTGTAAAGGTCCCTGCAAGTGAGGTCCCTCTTTAGTTGCTTGTGATCCATATTAAAACAAGCAGGACAGATAAAACTGAGAAAATGCAGGAGGAGTTAACGGGAAGATTGCATGAAATGGAATTCCTACATGATAAAGCATTGTCCCTGACTCAGAGGAATGGAAAATTTTCTATAATTAAAATTTTCTTCTTCTTTTTACATTATGTAGCAGTTTTCAGCAGTATGCACCGAAATTATACAGAACCACAGTTGACATAAAGATAGTTTTTCCAAGCAATGTACAAAAAGCTCAACAATTTTTTGAGTGCATTCTGCATAAAATTTGAGTTGTATGGAGTTCAGAATAGTTCTCTGTTCATTATTTTGTATTTCAGAAGTTTTATGTGACCCTGCACTGTAGTTCTTCTTCAAAAAATGTGGCTTTTCATTGGTATGTTTGTTAAGTATGAAAATTGAATTGTAAATCGTCCTGATGTTAAAGTGTTCCCAATCTGAATGCCCTTCTTTGATTTTAAATGGTCTCTTGGGTTTCTTTCTGCTATGTTTTAAATGTAGATGAGGAACTCATCCTAATGGCCTTTTTTCCAATAAGGCCTTTTATCACTGGATTATATCTGGTACATATTCATTTGTGGATTTAGCCAAGAGATGGAGTACTGGATTGTGTTGCTGTATCTAACTGCCAATATTGTTCCTGGTAATGGTTGTGATACAAAGAAAAAGCACTGTCCACAGCTTGAGCTTTATTGTACATTCCATTATAGAAAAAGTCAAGCTTTCATTTATGAACCAAACCAAAAAAAATACAACAAAACCCTGTGTGGTCATTTTGGCTCTTCCAGTACGAGCAAAATAATCTCAGAAAATGAAAGAGGAGTCTGACTAGGCTTCCTGCTGCTCACATACTTTATGCCTATCAGTCAGTTTGTGTGAGGAACAAAAATACTGTGTAAACGGGGTGTCCACAGAAAAAATACTTACAACGTGGTTATTCCAGCTTATTTCCTTATTGTTTGGGGTTTTTTTTGTTTAATTTTGTTATTGAAAAAATAGTGTAACATATTCCTCTGTGGCTTATGTCTTTAGAAATATTTAAGGTAGACCCACTGATAAAGATTTTCATAGTCATACAGTATGTATGCAAAAAGAAAGCCATCCTTCTATTTTGGCAAGGAAAATACAGAATAAACAGCTCAAAATTTATGTCTTCTATCTATCTTAGGTACGTGATGGTTTAATCATTCATGAAGTAATCATTATCTTACAAGTATGACAGCTCAAGAGAAATGAAAAATAGAATAAATATCATGTTGTTATTTTTCTTTGTTATTGGAAGACATTCCATGTGTCAGTGCATGCAGGGAATATTGGACAAATGTTTAAAGAGATTAAGTTACTGTTTGGGAAGGATTTTGAGAGAAAACTGGAAAAGCTATTATACAGTGTGCTACTTCATATTTTAGAAAGTTATAAAAACTTATAGAATAGGTAACAAGGCTGAGTAAATAAATACTTAAATGCCTTGTGAACTACTAGGTTGTTTGCCTAGTGAGAGAGACATAGACTTATAATTTTTAATACAAGTAAACAAAAATATGGATGAAGTAAGTTTTTCATAAGTATTCTGATTCATTCCCCACCCACAAGAAAGGATCAACTAAACCATTTATGACTGTATTTTCTCTGTTTTCTAAATATCTTTGTTTAGTGCCTCAGTAGTTTTAGTACTTCTTTTTACAGTTGAGTTTTTCTGATTTCTAAGACATCACGTACATAGGCTTTTTTTTTTAGTGTCATTGATGCTTATCTCTCCTCTCCATTTTCTAATGGACTGGTCTCATTTTTCCTGCCTTCCCCTGCTCAACATTTCTGCTTTCAATAAGGTTCTGATACTTTAGATTCCTTTCTAGTTTCCCATGGCTTTCTGTTTTCTAGCATGTGTTATTCATTTGTATTAAGTTAGATGCATCACTATGAGCTTTTGGTTGGATTTGGTGATTTGTTCGTTTATAATTTCAGATAAATTAAAAGCTCATACGTTTATCCAAGTTGCTTTTTTCTCTGTTTCTATTAATTAACTTGGGAAAAGATTTCAGTTATTAGAGGGAGCGCCTACTGAATCTATGACAACTACGCTGAGGTGACATTGTGGTGGCAGGGATGGGTGAGGCGTCTGCTGCACGAGCTTGAGTTCTGCTTTCAACTGCAGCAATGTGTAATGAGTTTCTCCCAATGTAGTAATTTTTTCCTTTGCTCTTGCCTGCCCCCTCCCTATTTTTTAGGGTTTTTTTAACTATAAACCAGTTTACCAGGTCCACTGCATTAATGAGAAGTTTACATTTGAAGCTGGGAGTCTGATAAATGTCTGACTTTTTACTCTATCTTAAAGGGTACTTGGGGAGAAAAAGTGGTAACAGGTAGAAACATCCATTTTTTTTATGCTTAAAATCTTTTGCAACAAATGAACATTTCTAGCTACATGTAGCATATGTATTTGGTAACAGAAGGAAACAAGAATTGTGGACCAAGGCTGTTATTCTTTTGGTGTTTCCGATTTTTTACCTCCCAGCCAAATCTGGTTAGGAAAAAAAATGTACTTTGTGGTGCTTCATAATGATTGAGGTATTTTCTAAAGAGAATTATGTCTCTCTGCCCATCATTTGTTTTCTGTGTGTGGAAGTATGTGATGAGCAAAATAACAGAACTAACAAATCAATATTAACATAGAGGAAATACTAGTAGAAGATAATCATAGTTCTGTGGAGGTGAGACTTGTTCATGTTTGGTTTCAAAGCCAGTCTAATGTTGTACTACATACTGTAGAGAAAGATTGATAAAGCATTGTTCTAGTGTCATTTTGACAGTAGATCTGTACTTTCTTTTGACAGACATCATAATTCCTACGATATAATTTAGACTTGTTCAAACAGGTTTATTGCTTTTGGACTTCAGGTGCAAGTAGCCTGGAAAACAGATTATCTTTCTGATACCAAAACAATAATGCTGGAATTTAATTGAGAGCTGTGAACTTCTGTTTTCACGTTCTTGATAGTAAAGGAGTTCCGATCAAGGTGTTCATTACCAGCATTTCCAAAACCGTTTCGGCCACTGTTTGAATCCCAACAACTGATGTGAGATGCAGGTGGAGCTGTGAGTGTGTCTGAGAAATATCAGCGTACTAATGTGAAAAAAACATGGTAGCAATTCTTCTACTTAAAGGCTACTTTAAATACTTGTCTTTAAAGTGTCTGCCAGCCTTGCCATTAAAATTTGGTGCTTTCTGTTTTATCTATAGCAATTATATGGTAATGACTTCTATGCATTAGTACTATGGGGGAGTTAAATCAGTTGGAGTGTGCACTGGTAGCAGCCATGAAGTCCTAGGTCACTGCCAGTTTGTTACAGCATTAAGGAATGTCACAGTGGGTGCATTTTTATGTCAGAAAGAGTTGCAGAGTTAAGTAGGATAATATTACTGTGTCAGGATAGTGGGAAAATAAATGCACAACAGCAGTTATTAGACATCGTAAGTACAAAATAAATCTGTTCCCATGAACACCATTGTGAATGAAAAAGAAGAGAGAGAATAATCCTCTTGCTAGCAGCTTTTAATGTAGAGAGATAAGCTTCTTTCCGCCTTCTTTCTGATGTTTTTCAGGTTTTCTCCAGATAGACTCGGGACTCTTACACGGAGATTGTTACCTTGGCAGAAAACTCAAGTGTCCAATCTTTATTAAATTTCTTTTTACTCATGATTCAGTAAACTGCAGTAAAATTAATGCTTGTGACAGGTTTGTGTATTATTTGGTTTTGATTAAAATGTTGGGATTGCCAAATCTTCTCTAATCTATAAGGAACTTGAAGGAAAAAAAAAATCTAACATTTACTTATACACTTCTGTTCTTCTGTTTATAATTTCTGCTAATTTTTTAAAGGATGTCTGTATGTTTCAATTTTCAGGTACCACACTTGTGCCTGATCCACTGCCTTCTGTGGTTTCCAGGAGCCAGTATGTATGAATCTGTAGTAAACATTTTAAGTGATTAAAGCTCTGTAGAGGACAATGTGTAACATAGGAAAATCTTTCTCCTGAATTGGCAATAACATGGGTAATATCCAAAATAAGTCAGTTCATTTAATGCATACCTTTGGGTTTCAAGTTCCCATGAGAATGTGTCAGAAGACAAGCTACGCTATTAAGTTAACCAGACCCAAATTTGCCTAACAATTTTTCTGTTCATTCAATTGGGACATGAATATTTTGATTCTTAGTCTGCACATTACCTTGGAGCTCATGTCGTAATGTGTCAGTACAGTGACAGCTTCCCCTGAGTGACAACTCTGAGCTATAGTGAAAAATGACAGGATTTGTAAACCAAGTTTGTTTAAAGGAAAGACTCAGTTCTTGAGTGACTCTTTATTTCTCAGTGGCATCACAGTTAACCAGTACTGCATTTTACAATTCATCTTAAATATACTTGTTTTACAATGGATCCAGTTGGCATCCTTTAATGACTTGTAATGGAATGTAGTTTTGTATCACAGAATATGCTATATTAGCACCTACTAATGTAATATTGTTGATAACAATTATAAAAAGCTCAGAGATATTCTACATGTTCCACAATGTGATCTAGTAAGAACAAGTCACTACTAATGGGTCTTGGAATTTGTAAATTTTCACGTTAGTGGCAGGCTTTTTTTTTTTTTCTTTCCTTTTGTTGTCATTGGGGCAGTTACTGTCACTAGGTTTTTTACTAATGGAGACCTTATTTTTCATGTAACATAAGCCATGACTTGTTTCCCAGAATGTTCATTTTTGTGGAACTCTGCTATATATGATATTTCATTCTATTTATCCTTAAGTTTCTTTAATGGCATCTTTCTTAACAAAAAATGTGAAGTACATACTTTATGTTGCTGAGCACAGGAAAAGAGTCTTGGACTGAAAGCTGACTGGGAAGTTCTCAAATGATTTTCTCCTCATGAATGTAGCTATAGCTCTGAATATAAATGAACATAAGGTTTGCTATGTATTTTAAATATGAGTTAAGAAACTTGAACTCTTATCAGTGCTCCACATTGACTGTATGTAGTTTCAGCTCTTGAGACAAGGTATTGACTATATAATGTCTGTAAGGCAGCTAGCATGAGCCTCTTTTGTACTTGCAGACTAGGTGAGTTGCTGTAAAATAGGTATCTGATTCTAAATAAGGTATCTGTGATCCTCCCTCCAAAGCAAGGAGAATAACTCCTAACGTTCTAAGTGCTTTTGAACACTTTAAAAATGTTCAGAAAGTCTGTAAAATGTTCAGAAAGTTTTAAGATGTAGTAAAACAAGGTCTTAACATAAGTATGCTGCAGGCATTAAAAAGACTTAATGCTGTTGTCATGCTGATTTAATATTTCTGTTGTTGTATAAATATATATACACTACATTAAAAAAATCTTGGAGATGATCTGAATTGGTTCATAAAAACTTGCTGGTTTGCAAATCATTATGATATTTTAACTGCTTTGCCTGGTTCTGAGTTAGTATCCTTAGGCATCTTGCCATTATATTATACCTTGGAATTGCATCTGAAACTTGTGGCTATGCAACACTGTTCTGGAAACTTGGTATTTAAGGCTGAAGGGACAGAATGACTTCTGTGTTAGATCTCTGGTGAGAAATTCTAGTCATGGTAACTTCTATATCTTCTCCTTTGTTTAAATATTGCTGATAAATTTGTCTCTCCACTGAATTTATGTTGAATAAGACTTTTTTTTTTTTACTACACTTTCACATTACCTTCTTAGACTCATCATGTTTATGTCCATTAATTTTCTTGAGATGTTTCTGCATCTCCCAGGAAGTTCTTCTCTAATAAATATCTTCTCAATAAATATCTAGTATCAAAACCCACAGACTCTGAAGGGATTTTCTAGGAAGTGTATGTGCTATACATTTTATTCGGTATATGTGGCTATCCGCTGTTAGTAAATATATGATAAGTTGGCAATTGAAGGTCTTTGTGAAAAGCATGACTCTGAAAAGGATAGTGATTTTGAATTGCCAGTAATTAAATGACAAATAATTTCACAAACACTAAATAACCTTAATGAATAAATAAGATTTCTAATGTTAAACAATAAATGACTACCACAATTTGTTTTAAGCAGTTGAAAGGCATTTAAAATATTCCAATATTTTACTGTGTTAATGGTTAAATTATATTAATTAGGATAGTAATAGGACTTTAACTTGTATTTCTATTGCTTATATGCTTATAAGATTTCCCACAGACAATTAGTATTACCCACTGTAGGACAGCTGGCTTTATCCAATAAACATTCTCAAGACTCACTACCTCATTTCCCCTCACCCTCATGCTATATGTACTTCTCACGTTATAAAAACTCTTATTCTGGAGACTCAGTAACCCAGTTTTTAGTAGAGCTGGTTCAAAATGTTTCACAGTCACAGGCTTGCCTGGCCATTTTGCATAAAGCAAAGCTGAGTTTATGTAATGGAAACAGAATATCTAATGTATGGCAAGTATTACTTGGATCTATGTCCAGTAAGCCCAGCAATAATTAGCACTACTATGAGAGTGTATTTTAGAACTGATGACATGAATGAGACTAGGTGATAAAACATCTAATAACGTAATGTATCTTCTTAAGAAAAATGTAAAATTAATGTCACATAACATTTATGTGATGATAGATAACCTAATGTAAATGCATGAAATAATTGACATCACCTATATAAAGATAGTTTTTCTGAACTAGCAAGCTTTTCCACATAAAATGCTACTGTTTTACAAGTTTCCCCCATTTTGTTGCTAAATAAATTTTATAATGGTCATAAACAGAATGTAAGATTTGTCTGCTTAAGCATTACAATATCAACAGAGGGTGTTTTCTTATTCTGCTTAATTGAAATCAATTACTTTTTACCCCCAAAATTCTTTTATAGCAGTGTCACGCTGTTTCTTTCCATTCCTCCACATCTGAAAGTCAAAATGTGTGGAATCATGGATTGTCAGCATGTGTGTGGCTGGAATGTTTTGATCATAGTGCTATCTTTGCCATAAGTATCAGAAATGGAGATCTGTATCTGTTGGACAAGAGGCTGTCACCTGATGTGATAGCGTTTGAGTGGAAATGTCAATTAGTTAATGGTTGATGATAATGCTACCACATCGCATGAATTTGTCTGGAAAAGTGTCCATAAGTTGTTGGTTAAATGGACAGGTTAAATATTATTATCAAAACCACTTAAAAACTGCCATTATAACAATTTCAAAGTTCTTTGTTATGAATTGGAATATATTTCCCATCACGCGCACGTAGGGGGAGTATAATGATGATAAATCTTGTAAACATGAAAGTTACTAAGGATTCTGGGCTAAGATGAATTAAGTGCCAGGCGGCTACTTCATATCATACTTGATAAGCTGATTTGGAGTCCAAAACACACTGTGTGAAATTTATACCAGACGTGGAGTAGCATTTCATCTGCCACACTGGTATCCCACACTTAATGAAAGTAACATTTCTTGTACATCAATAAACTAAATCAATATGTATGCACACGAGGAATTAAATGACTTTAATGTCTGCTTAGTACTGACTATGCTGTACATGTTTGGATGATTCTTTATTCTTGTTTTTCCTGTTTTGTGGAGAAACAGATCTCATTTTGCTTTTTGTAGCTATTTAACAGCAAATTAACAGATATTAGCTGGCACCTGTTGAAAATATATTTATTTCTCCTGATCTCTTACTGTAACTTTCTCCTCGGCCTCTGCAGAATGATCATGATGGTAAATTTGGGCTCAGTGTACCATCTATTTCATAGGCACCTGATAATTATTTCAGTGTATTTATAAGGATGATGCTTATAGACTGTCTTCCTTTTCTGGCTTGCTTTCTTTAGCCAGCCTTTGCTTTAGCTCCATAGCAAGCAGTGAGTCATTCTAAATAACACAACTTACACAGAATGATATTAAAGTTCCCATTTTACTGCTGATACTGAAAAATATCTATGTAAAACACCAGGAAAAACATTTGCTCTTTGGTTGCTTAGCTTTCTCCTTTAGTGTTTTATAGAAATATTGCCTGGATATTAGGGTGTGGGACACCCTGTGTTTCCTAATCATAAGAGTGGGCCCAGTGACAGGGTGGCAATTTATTCCTACGTGTGATAAGTAATGCAATTCTTATTGATACACTAACTAGAAAAATAACAGCTGCACACTGTTTCTTCATGCTGTTAAGTGTACTGAGAGTCCTTGTGGGTGTGGTAAGCTTCATTGGCAGATATTTCAGATTACTTCAGTATTCATGACTGGCAAATTCACAAATGCATTATGGAGGTCATCTCAAATGAGTTACATTTCATGAAATAAGCCTCTGTAAAAATCTCAGGTGGCTGGGTGGCATTTTCTGAGCAGCCTGGCTATTGAAAATTTTCACTTGCTGTAGAGCAGCAATTGTCTTTACAAACACATTGGGAGCATCCTGAATAAGGCTTGACTATATGTGATGAGTAACAGAGAACATGCTTTGTTTTTAAGCTGCATATGCTTTTTAATTTCCCTCATAAGAAGATACACGTTAATGTACTTTCACACAGCTCATTGGATTACGACTTGAGCAGTATTTTAATATTTGTGTCACTTTAACTGAAGGTGTCATCACCAAAGTATGGGCACCTAGTAAGCACACAAGTTAATGATGCATAACTTTCTGGTTTGGCTGGAAAGAGATTTCAGTATTCCTCAGTGAGTACAGTTCTTTTGACTTTTTAAGGCCAGCTGATAATAAGTAGAACATTGCCACCTTTCGGTCAGAAAGAAACGACATGCGGCTAAAGAAGCAGCTTAAGCAAGTTGGGGAGGCTGCAGCAAAACCACTTGATAGTAGATTCATTTGTAATGTAACAGCTCAGTAATGGTAGCCTAGTCCTGTGGAGGTTGTAGGCATCATTTGCTTTAATTGTATGTATTCCATACCATGGTGATGTGTTTAGAGAGGGTATATTATGCTACATACTAATTATGTTTTCCTGAGGACTGAATTACGTATGCATTGTGAAGATAGTATGAAGGCTACCATGGTTACCATTGTGCACCCGGCAACTTATGTTATACAGTGCAAATTAATCTGAGGTAATGCTTGAGAGAGAAGAACATTGAATAAGGAATGCTAATGCCTCAGCTGAGAGATGGAAATTAGATAGAAAATCACAGCTTTTATTGAAGATTATATGTCAGGGTCAGCATTTATAAATGAATCCACCTGTAAGACTAAAACCAACAGTTCTGTCTTACATAAAAACCTGTATCTCTCTAGGCCCCATTGACACACAGGCACACTGCTGCATTATCAAGGATATTCTCTGCATAGGAGTTTTTTCCCTTCTCCTGATTTTAGCGCTGTATGCCTACAGTTCAGACTCTAAATGGGGATTATTGCTATGAGAAAGAGAGTGCAGTTTCACATGCAAAGACATCTAAACCCTACACAGGCTGCAGTTGCTCGGGACAAATCTTATGCCTCTGGCCATAGCACTTCCAGATGGCAAGAACTGAGTATAACACAGCTCTAACTCTTCTGACAGCTCCGTTTTGCTCGTGTTACATTGCTGATATGGCTTCTTAGTCAATCTGTGCCATCAGTGTAAGGTGTATGGCAGAAGTAATGTGCCAAACTTTCTTCTAAGGTGTTTTCAGAAGAAAATCCGATAAAATATGCCTTTTATCCAAACTTCTTTTCTTCCTTGGTTAAATGACTACATTCTATTAGTTTTCGTTATAGTGCTTCCAGTAAGTGACTTCATTTTCGGGGAGGGCATTACGGGGGACAGGGAAGTCATACGGAAACTTTTGCATATTTCCCTTTAACTCTAGCAGCAGAACCTTGCGAAGAAAACACTGCACCTGACCTAGTAAACAACTGAGGGCTCCAGGTAGGTCAGTTGTTGCCTTGGATTGTAGGGCTGGAAATGGCAGTTGTAGTAGCAACATATTTCAGATATTGATACATCAGGCAAGGTGGATAAGGCATTTTTTAGAGCATCTGGTTCTTTGGATGGATGGACACACAGATGGAGTAGTTCTGAGTGACTGAACATTACTGAGGTTATTCAGCAAGCTGGCACAAATTTGTTTCTCCACTAGGAAGCCTGCAGTAGAGCTGTAGGCCATTACAACTGAAAACCTGGAACTAAAGGGACAGAAGGTAATAGGGGAATACAAGGAAAACTGTATTAATTAATATTATTTTTAGAAGATTAAGTATTAAATTAAAACCTAAAGAAAACTAGTTACACGGGAAGTTTACACATTAAGAAAAACTAGGAAACAATAAAAAAATGGCTGCATTTACAATCCAAATGAAAGTATATAAGTGTTTGTTTTTGCAATTTATGATACTTTCAGAAATTAGGACTCATCCTACAAACAGAAATCATTACGATAAGACCAACAAAAATTTAGTAGTTTGCTTGACAGTAGCTGTTGCAAGACAGTGTCTGCTAAATTGTATTCAAATAAATGAAATGTTGAATTACTTAGCTGTTGGAGTAATTTGTTGGATTACCCTTGTGAAGAGGAGTATCCATTGCTTCTAGTAGGGTTAGCTTATCACTACCATCCTTTCTGCTTTACGAATTTATAAATTCTCTGATTTCTGGCAACTTTTGGTTTTGTACTCAAGCCCTATAATGTAGCATAGTGAGTAGCTGAGACTGGCAAGCAGCATGTAACTAATAACGTATCCAGCATTTTTTTATGTTCTGAGGTAAATGTAAGCACAGAATAAAACCGATTATTTCAGCATAAGTAGCAATATTTGCAATAGTTTGGTTTAATTTTATATTTTGTCTATATTCAATAGAGAATGGTTCTCTGCATTGGTTAAACTCTACATTAGGTGGAGGGGGCCAAGAACTCCCATAACTACAGTAGTGGAACATCCTCACAAATCTCTTTTTGTAGCACGTTGTGTGAGTGTGGATTTGTGTGTTGCCTGCAAGCTCATCACTTCATTGTTGAGTGTTTTATTTATTCATTCTGCATGAATGATGCTGTTTGTTGTCATGTTTTAATTTTTAAGGCTTTTTACAATGTATTCTAATGCATAACTTCATGAGGAATAACTTTAAGGTTATTTAGTCCTTAAGGTGGAAGAAGTAAGACCCTTTCCTATCTTCACTGAAGTGTATGTAATGTAGAAGAAGACAGTGTTTCCAGTGAACTAAGTTCTTCAGTGTGGAAGGAGAGTCCCAGTGAGCAGACTTGCTCGTTTACTCCCTGCAGAGAAATGACATTTGTTCTCTACAGCATTTTCTCTTGAGAGGACCAGTTATTGGCTTATGTCACAAGCAGTCTACCGTTCATCAGTGATATATTCCTTAAGGCATACATGGATCACTTTCAATACTCAGTGATCCAAATTCAACTCTTATTGATTGTATGAATGTGCTGTGGCTGTGAAAACTGAAATTGTTCTTGTGTATGTATTGAAGTTCATCTGGCTTTCTTCCTGGCATGTGCTGCTAGTTGTTTCTTCCACTGTGTGCTGTGTGTGTATGTATGGGAAGTTTTAGTATCTTCTGCTCTACTTTGCTTTTTGAAGGAGCCTTTGGTGAGATTAACTGTATAAGAATACAGTAACATGTTTATATTTAAATGCTCTGATAACTGTTCTGGTGAGCAAGCCTGATTAACTTGGCCTGAGCTGTGCAGCTGAATATCAAGAATACGTACAGTCAGCTAGGACTCAGCATTGACTGGAACTAGCATTTTTATTATTGAGGTACTTTTATACTTAATGCAGTTTTGCGAAGATGGGGTCGGGGGGAGGAGAGCAGTAGGTGGTGAAAACAATCTCAGCCAAAGAATGGGGAGATAACCCACTTATGAGTTTACTCTAGTCTGGACTCTTGGCTCTTTTAGCCTTCTGATTAAATATATTAAGCCAACAGTTCTGGTGCTTAACACAGTACATTAAACATCTTAATCATACTGTCCTCTCTTGCATTAATAAATTTAGCATTTGTATTCCTGAAGCAGCTGTTTTCTTCTCTCACTCTATTTCAGTTCTTCTTCAGAATACAAATTCCACCTCATTTCCATTTTTTCCAGACCTAACACTTAAAAAGTTTTGGGTTTGTTTTCCTGTTTTGTTTTTTTCCTAAAACCTCTAGACCAAAAGCTGAGTGCTTTGAGGACCACTGTTATATTTTTCCAGTAAATATTTCCTTTTTTTTAAACATTTCCCAGCATTCTTGAACATACTTCTGAAAGGAGAATGTTCTGGAACAAGATCTCTGATAGAGAAGAGATTGCTCCTCTTCTTGAATTTTACTCAATTAATTGCTTTCATGCAGAACTAATTGCCATGTTTCACAGAAAAGCACTCATTCTGGATGTACCTCACTTTTTACACATCAAAGAATAAGATGGAGATGGAACTTTTATGATGGAAATTAATAGGGCCTATGCTTTGTCCTTCTGAAAACCTTGGATCCAGAATTTCCTTAATTTGGCAGTTTCAAGTTTTGGTCACAGTTGCAGGTACTTATCAATCTCTCTCATAGCTACAGAACTATTGTAGAGGGAATCCTGCTTCTCTTTAAAATCTGAAAAAATTTGCTTAAAGGAGAGAAGTTTAAATCTCAGGCTTTAGATCGTATGAGTTTAAATGAATATTGTTTATCAAGTTGTTCTTTTTTTTTAACTCTGGACTTGTAAAAACTATCAAGGCTAAGGATGCACAAGAAATTGGGAGGAGACACAGGTGACCCCAGCTGACCAAAGGATTATCCCATACCATATGACATTATGCTTATCAATAAAAACCATGGGTAAGGAAGAGGGAGGGAGGGTACTCAGAGTTACGGCATTTGTCTTCCCAAACAACTGCTACATGTTTTTTGAATTCTTGCCTGATCAATCTGAAACCGCTATTCCAAAGATTCTCATGACAAACTCCCTTTGCTTTCCTGACAGCAACTAACCGTCCTACTGAAGAGATTTGATTCTACCACGTAAGTGTTACCATATACCAAGATGATCATTCGTTTTATTTTTTATTAAAACAAATAATCTGTTTGGGAAGTATAGGATGAACCTGGGGAATCATGTAACAGGTGAAAAGTTAATTTTGCAGTACTTCTTTGCTTTAATATACTATAGACGTAGGCTGCTGACTAGACCTTTAGCTTTTGCATTTCTTATGTATATACTATGGTGATTGTTATGTGGCAACGTCTGTAAGTGCACTATATCTTAAAACAGGAGGGGCAATTTAGAAAGAATCGCTTGTAGCTTTTTATGTTTTAAACACAGCATTCCTGGGAGTTTGCATACTATTGTAGGCCAAAACATCATTTTAACACTGTAGGAATTAACACGTGTTCCACAAAGACTCAAGGAAGCTGTCTAAAGTTCTAACATTAGTAATGCTTGAGAAAAAAACTTCTGCAAACACTGCAGGATACTGCAAATTGCAGCACAGGAATCTATTTTAGTTTAGCTGACTACCATCTAGTGCTTTACCATTATTTTTCCTCAGACCCTGCCTTTGTGTGCTACACAATGGAAAGCGTATGTTTTGTTTTATTGCCTTTATTGTGCCAACAAACATGCAGAATAAGAATGACTGATGTTCTGTGAGATATCTTATCTTTCATGATGTGATTTCTTTAACAGCCATTTTTACTCTTCTTCCTACATACTTGTGGTGCTGAAGGCAGCTCATCACTTCACATCTTTTTTTCTTGCTGCCATTCTCTATGTTTTCTACTTTTTCTGGCTTAGAGGACAGCAAAATTATTGTAACAATTGCTGTTAAGAAATGGAAAGGAAAAATGAGAGCTTTAATTATAAAAATTAATACACAAGTATTTTATCACAGCAGATATTAACAAACCTTTAATCGAAACCTACGTTTTCTTTTATTAGGTCATTATTAAGGAAAGCCTTGGAGGTCTTTCTCCCTTTATCCAACCAACACCTCCCCAAGATGATAGAGGGAGCACATGCGTGATTAAAGCAGAGAACATTGCAGCCTTGTCCAAGAAGGACCATGCTTGGAAATAAGGGACTGATTTCTATTCTGCTTCTTAGCACCTTGTTTCCTTTGCTGAAAATTCCCATACAGATCCCCATAAGTATTAAGATTTCAGTCCTAGCTGTTGACTGGACAACTGGGGCACCTCCATCTTACTTACTTTACAATAAGCCACTTCATACCCATAATTTCACAGTAGCTGTCAGTTTGTTGCATTTAATTGTGCTATTGATATAAAGGTGAAGGCATTTCAATGTTATTATACTACTTATGGATCATACTTCTAACAGGACTGAGTTGACGTAGAGACTATTAAAGAGGGAGGGTGATAGTGTTTACATTGAGGGGGTTAAAAATCCTAACTTCCAATTATAAAGTTGCTTTAGGTGGTCATAGTGGCCTTAGGAGGTCACAACCTGTATAAAGAAGTTACAGCAAAAGGTGGCAATGAGTTGAAGAGATTTTATAGAAGTGACATTGCAGGTCAGTGGTAGAGTGAGGAATAAATTTCAAGTCTCATGCATCCCAGCCCAGTGTCTTTGCAGCAAATTCTGCTCTTCTAGAAATCTCAAGAAGTTAAAAGTTGAGTTACGCCCACTGTGCCAGCTGGCAGTCACTGTGCTCTCTTTTTTAAAAAAATAGCACTGTATTAAATCTAATGAACTTTCACCTGTCTCTTATTACAAAAAAAAATCCCTGAAAGATGAAATGTTACCTATACTGGTATTTTATGATCTCTTCTGAAATAAACACGTAGTCTAGTGTCACAGGAGAGTAGGAAGCACTCATTGGCAGACAGAAATAGAAATGTAGCAGATACATTGAAGGATACATTGAGAGGGATGATTCTGCATGCTTCTCGCAGGTTTCCTAGTTCTTACCATTTAGGGAGTGTTCTTTGTGTTCTTTTTTTTTAGTTGGGGAATATTGCCTGATTATTTTTTTAAGCTTTTTTTTTTTTAAACTGGCTCTATTTGTTGTTTCAAATAAACATCCTATTATATTTTCTGACAATTTTAAAATCTTTTCTCAGCTTTTTTTTTCTTCACCAGCTATAAATCACTAGTTAGGCAGTGTTTTGGTTTGTTTTTTCATCCAATGTTCAGAAAACAAAAAGTAACTTGTGATTGTATTACTCTAACAATTCTACAAAGAACGCTTTAAAGTAATAGAAAGCATTGCAAGCGTGTCATTATTTATAAACAAATAATACACAGGATTACTAAAATAACAGTAAAAAACCAGCAAAAATTATTGTTCCTTTTTACATACTTACAGCACCTAGTCTAAAGCACAGTGGATAGAAAAGGTTTTGTCATAAGCACTTACTCGGGGAAAAGATCTGGCAGAAACCAGATAGATTGAGTCTAATGCAAGATGTGGAAAAGCTTTTCTTGATTTCATTAATGCCACCTTCTCACTTTGCCTCTCTGCCCTCCCTGAAGGCCAATCTGTAAGTGTAGATAGACAACTGCAAAGTAATTTGCGGCTGGCTGACAGTCTGTAGAGAAACATCCTGAATACCTAAAGTTCATATGGAAAAAAAAAATTTAAAATCACTTCTGCTACCCCATGAAGATCATGGGGACAGTTCACAAACAGGGTACAATAAAAATACCTAATCATAGCAGGAAATGCAAGAGGGAGAGAAGGACACAAAAAGAGTGAAACGCCGCAGCCTGTGGAGGACCCTCTGTTGGAGCAGATGAATATTTCCAGAAGAAATCACAGTTTGTGGAGAATCCATGTTTAACTTAGTGCAATCATAAACTGCTACTCTTGAGGAATACATTCTGAGGGGCCTAACTATACACTTTTGAAAAGAAAATGAATTAATAAAGTATTCATAGCTTTTTTCCTTTGTAGACCCAGTGCAGCAAAACTTAATTCTCCACGGTGTGATGTGGCTGTGTACTTTACATCACGTAAAAACATCTTGTTTCAAGAAGTAGGACACTGAAGCAAGAGTTATAAGATGATGAATCATATTTGCAGGATTTAGTTTTTGCTTTGGTTTTTTTTTTTTCTTTGTGAGGGAGTGTACAGAAAGTTGTGTTTAATTAGGTTAAAATTAACTATCTCGATGCTGCCAGTATTAGTCGTAGCTTTTGACTGATTAAGTATGTGCTATTCTGAATCAAAGTAATTAATGTTGAAATTAAGCGATCGTGATTTGTGTTGGATTAGGCAGCATCAAAAGCCAGAAAAATGGATTTCAGTTCCTCCTAAATTATGAATTGTGTACAGAGTTAAGAGTCTGTAAATTGTCCAGTGATTCAAGAATGACCAACTCAACCTTACAATAATCAAAATTAAAAAAAATCTCCAAATATTTTCTCGTTCCATTTTGCTATATTTAGGCATCCAGAGTCATTTATATTTTACCATAAAGACACTCATGTAATAACTAATCTAAGGAGTATTCATGAATCAATATATCTAGTAAGGTATAACTCAAATCCAGGTCTACTATGTCTAGGAGGAGATGGTGTCATTATGTCTAGCTTTCTGTTTGGAAAAACTAGACCAGATTGGAATCCAGTGAAATTGGAATTGAAATCTCAGTGAATCAGTCTGTTATTATGTCAGACATACAAATGGCATCAGGAAACTTGAAAACAGAATGTGGCTTGGTTTGGGTTTTTTTGTTGGTTGGTTGTTGGTTGGTTTTAGCAAAGAACAAGTATCAATGACATGTCCTGCAATAAACTTAGACTGGAAACTGCTTAACTATGAGACAAGTAAGGAAGCAGAATTACTTCTGAGGAGGAGAAATAAGAGAAAAATTGATTAATTGAAAATGAAATGTATCACTTTATGGAGGGTTTGCCAACAGCAACAAAGCACAGTATTGGGTGTTCCAGGAACCCCTTTCAGTCCCTATGTTTGTACTGATTATGCAGAAATTCCTCCTCAACTGTCAGTTAACAAATACGATATATTGGTATTACCGGGCTCCTGAGGAGACATTTATTTTAGTGATGTTTATAGTGTATGTAGTGCCATCTATCCTGAGATTATACTAAGATTTCAAAATATTAAATCTTTCAGGTATTTATACATATTTTCTTCGTTCACCTTACTTTCCTGTGGTGAATCATACAAGCTGTCTAACATGCAGCCTAAAACCAAGTGGAGGTTACTGCTATGTGATACAGATTCCACTTTTCCCTATTCACAAGGAATTTTAGTGTAGTAGCTGAACCCTGGTAGGTCACTGCTGTCAGCAAGTATAACATCTAGACATCACTCTGCAGTAGGAAAGGTTGGCATTCAAAGACAGGGAAAAAGTCCAGAGTATCTTCTTTTGTTCACTCAATCAGGAAGAAACTCCTTAACTTTAAAAATAGAGAAAGTTAAAACCAGCTTGTTTGTAGCAGTTTTTATATACAGAGCTTTCACCAAGCAATTCTTGGTGCAAGTTTGAGAATATAAACAGATCTGAAATACAGCTACTGTGTTATTTTTCTGTATTTTGTTCCAACTGCTAGTAGGGAAGAGGTCCAGATATAATTTACTATTTTCTTATTTCTGTTGTGCTAGGAATGGCTCAGTCAAACACTATGTATACATATAAACAAACCTGCCATATGAAAAAGATGACTTCCGTTTATGACCCAAGAATTGTATTAAGACTTCTGCAACTAATCAGACAGAAACATTTGTTAAGATATCTAATACGAATATTTTTCAAAGTAAAACAAGAAAATGCAATTTTCCTAAAATTGTGTGTGAACTACTGTGTCAAGAATGCAAATTAAATGTTTTTCTTAGGTATCAGACAGCTCAACACACTGAAAAAATGTCTGAGTAACAGAAATCTAGCACAGCTTTACATGCCCGTAGACTGTATGTATTTCTCTGAGGATGCTTTACAGGCAGTCCTCGTCTGGCAGGCTAAGAAAGATAATTTCAGAATGTATTTTAATTCAGTATGATCTTGAGGAAGGGATGGTATATCAGATGCATATCTCTAGTGTCATCCCTGAAAGGGACTGTATTAGACATAACTGGATGAATTCTCTTCTCTTTTCTTCTGTCTCTTCTCATGGGAAGTAATCATGGATTGGTTCTGTTTCCTGCCATGAATAAGACCAAAGGTCTGCCAACTTTTCAAATAAGTATAAAGCAAGAAAGTTTAGGTGCAATGATTGTGAACAGAAGGTAAAAGTAGCGACTCAGCCGTGAAACTACTTCTCTGTTGTTAGACTGGCATGGATAGAGATGGAGATTTTGCATATTTGTTCCCAAAAAAGAGAGAAAAGTTTAAAATATAAGCATAAATGCACTACGCTTTAATTAACTATGCCTGCCTCTGTAGCTCTCAAAGCTATTCAGTAAGGAAGAAAGATTAGAAAAAAACCTTGTTACCAAAAATAATTTTTTCCAGGAAAATAATGGTTGATCTGTAGTGCTGTAAGGTGTGTAATCATATATACACACACACTCATACGCGTATGTCTAAAATGGAATTTAAAGGCAAACTGATGCAATCGTAGTTGGACAGGATTTTTTTTCACAATTGGTTTCATCAGAAAGTGACAATTTATTTAAAAGGTTTTAAGAAAAGGTCAGTTTCTGGTAAGGCTTTGGAAGGAAAGTTATTTCAAGTCCATCATGAATACTTGATAATGAGAAACCCCACAGGCTGGTTCTTATGACATTCATTAAGAGCTGAGAGAAGCAAGGCCTTAGGTCTTATTTAGTGGTTATTCCTGCCTTCTCCCTCAGAAAACTTCAAGTCAGTGGAAATAGAAAAAGTGAATAAGAAAAGAAAAAAGTTCTGCATGGCTGTCTTCTAGCAACCTGTATACCTCTAGTCAATAGCTTTACGTGAGCAGAACCCCTCCAAACAACATATCTCCCACTTTTTAACACTAACTTGGTTAGTTAATTTTCAGTAGTTTTATTTTCTATAATGCCTCTTCACCAGAGAAAGTAATCATTTTATGAATTAATAGGGAAGTACCCAGTGAAGACGAAGATCAGTAAACCCTGAAATAGCCATATACGTTAGTCTCTGGTGCATGTCTACTTTTACATTAATTGTAAAATGCCTCCCCTTCCCCTTCCTTGGTTCATTCTGTCCAAGCAGATTTGCTGAAGTTTTCAGTTCTGAGCGCTTTCGAGTTTTTCTTGTGAAATCAAAAGTAAAATCTATTGTCTTTGTGACTTACTATAAAAATCCTGCTTGTGACCAGACAACTAGTAATATTCCATTAAGAATGCAAAGTCAAGTGGCAGGACAGAGTGGCTCAGAAGATGACTGCAGCAATGAACTAATCTCTCAGAGGTAAATAATAGATTCAGCTATACGTTTTTCTCTTATTTTATCTTTGTTAGAAATCTTTATTTTCCAAGGGAATCATTTAGTGCCTGTATGCTGATAAAAGTCAAAGCAAAAATACTGGTGAATTAATTTGATAGTGATTGAAAGCACCTACTACCATTTTCCAGCATCTGAATTTTTGTCAGGTGTCTCCATATATTTGATTTCTGCCTTTAGCAGCTGATTCAAGTCAAAGAGATAGGCCTTGACTTGTATAAGTTAGTACTGATTTATAACTCAGTAGCTGGGATACATATGTGTTCGAATAAACATAACATCCAATTCAGATGTCATAATTATACTGTGCTTAGCTTTCCAACTGCAGCACTGCATCATTTGCTAGAGACTAAAGAATGTGCTTATATAAAAAATCAGAAAGTTATCTTGGTGAAGAAGCAACAAATTAATCCAACTTAACAGCACGAATGCCATATGGTATTTGCATCAGAAAGACAAAATGTTGATGGGAAATACTTTGGGAAATGTCTTAAGGTATTGCTAGTTTAACAATAACAGAAAAATCCACATGCAGACGCCAAAAAATATCCAAGATACTCTGTATTTAGAAGACAGAGTTGTAATAGCATGCTTTCTTAAAGGTGTTACGGAAGCCATAACAATGTATATATCTTCTTAAGTGAAGACAGAAATAACTACTATGATATGAAAGCAGATCCAGGAGCATATGTTATCAGTCTTCATTACTATTTCCATACTTACTTAGAATACAGACATACACAAATAACTAAAAGCTATGCTGGCACAGTTATAGAAGCTTGTGAAAGCGTCAGTATCAAAACCCATGTGGGTCTTTAGCCAGGGTATGAACAATTACGAATTCGTAACATTTTGTATCAGTGCAAAAACTTAAGTAGTGAATGGCAATACACATTTAGAGGCTATAACAGTTAAAAAAGTATATGTTCAGGGCTTTAGAAATGTCCATAGGGAATGTAACTGATGAATGGATTCAATTTATTATTTTAGGATGAGCTCAGAAGAATTTTTTAATCTTTTACTGCTGCTGCTTCATTCTTTTTCTCCACTTCTCCCGTATGTTGTGAGACTCCCAAACTCAAATTCAACATGAAAGAAATGTAAGATTATGCTTCATAGCTACATAACTTAATAGCTATGAAGGATTTTAAGGGTGTCAACTTATATTTTTTTGAATACCCAGATGACAGAGACATAAAGTACATCAAATCTGACTTCATAAACTTTTTCCCTCTCAGAAAAACAAAAAAAGCCTTTTAAAGTGGACTTCGGCTGCAGTGAGGTTTAGCAAGTGTACCTGACTGCTGCAGCTCATTTGTAGCTAAACTGACAGCGCTGATTCTCTAAACATCCAAGTATAGCTAGGTTTATCGTGTCCTGCTTCTGATGTTTGTAAATTAGTCTTGCTACCGTCTCATAAAAATCCTTGTAGCAGAACTGAGCATTCAGCAATTCTATGATAGGAGACACTATTATTTTGGAAGCACAACTATTTTTCTTCAAATGATCTTGTTGACAAGAAGAAAACCATGCTGTAGTCACTCAAGATCTTTCCTGCTACATGCCAAAAAATCCGTGCTCTATCAATTGCAATTATAGCGCGCTGTGCGTTTGTGGAGGAAAGGACTTTATAAACTGACATTGCTATGCCACCTCTTAAATTTATATCTCAAAAATATTAAATCACAGATCAGTTCTTGAAAGCAATTCCAGAGGTGCTGAAAGACTCAAAAATTATCTTGTGTCCCAATTTTGACCAATCTTTGGACTGACTTTCTTCTTAGCTTAAAGGTTTAAAATGCCTCAAACTATTTGTTTAAGTTTTCCATTACAGCAGAAGATAGAGATTGCCATATGTGTTGTATAAGATTTAAGCTTTATCCCTTTAAATTAGATTAAACTAAAATCAAATTGATGTTATTTTTTTAGCTTTAAGTAATCTGCTAGTGGAGTCATGCTATGAAGCATTAAGACCAGAATTTAAGACAGAAAACAGTGTTCAATTCTATCTGCCTTCAGAAAGAGAAATGGATAGAAAGCAGCAGAATTAAAAACCTCCAAATTATTTTAAAACGTGTTGAATCTTTATGCAAGTGCATGTCTAGCAACAATGACTAAAAATAAAAAATAAAATTCAGGCAGTGGTCTTGCCCTCCACCTTCCAGCAACCTTCTCAAAACCTGCAGTCCTTCCCTCGAATGTGTAGTTGACAGCCCTACCAGCATTTAGCAAAAAGAAATACCTATGATTCCATAAACAGCAAAACAACCCCCAAACAGGGCCGTAACACACCTTCCTCACCCTTTCCTCCAAATCTCGTGCATTCCTGCAGTGCAGCTAGTAACCAGCATCCAGCTGCAGCAATCGGAATTCTTACAAAGCTGTACAGAGAGCAGAAGGCGATGGAGGGATATTTTTTACTTTGAAGTACAGGTCTTAAAAAGGAAAGTATTCTATGTTTTTTGCCCCATTTAATTTAAGTATGGTGTTGTTTTCCAATATTCAAAAGAAAAGCTATTCTAAGCAACACACTTGCAAAGTACCTCCGTGATGCTCTTGAGTATAGATTCTGATTAAACAGTGGTGAGCCTTGCTGTCAGTAGCCTATTTGCTAGCCTCTCTTCAGAGACAAACAAGGATTTTACGTCCATGTTTTTCTCTAAAAGCAGTTAGTGACATATGAAAAGATTTGATTTGTAAATGTCTGAGGCAATTGACTTCATCTTTATAGCGTGCAGAGAAAGGAAGCATGAAACAGTGAATTGCACGGCTGCCTAGAGAAGAACCACATTCTTTTCCTAGATCACCATTTATCAGACAGCTGAAACAGGAATATTTCTGTGAGAACTGTCTCAATAGCAGTACAGAATATATATACTATCTCCTCAAGAATGTGCAGTTTTAATGAGTTTCCATCTGCCAACTGAATCTGAACTTCTGCAGATTCTCTCACCCCCTGCTATACCTTTATTTCCAATTGTTAAAAAGTTATCATTCAAACGGTATGTTCCAACTTTATACACTGGGCTGAATTCACTATATAAAGAATCAATAAATAATCTTCCTTTTTATTTAAAATCAATAATTAACCTTTGTTTTAGTGAAAATCATTAATCATCAGTAATCACCCTTTATTTTTAGAGTGTGGACATCTAAAAATTCATATAGGTAAAGCTTTCAATGTCGGGGAATATGTGATGTGAGATATGAGGTAGAGGACAAGTGCAGCCATAATATGCACAAATTCATGGTAATTGTTAGTACTCTGCAAATACATACAAGAAAACCCAAGGCAAAGAATCACTTGGAAAATTATTTTGTACTTAATAAACTTGCATATCTGGATAGTAGTAGCATGTTCTTAGTGAAACACAAGTATAATAAGCTGTGAAGTCTTAAAAGGAAAATATTTAAGACATTAAGATGTTCTTTCTTTAACTCTCTGCTGATGTATCTAATGCACAGCAATAACAGCATAGGCACTATTACAATTTTAAGTTCAGGCATTGGAGTAGGTGGGAGCACTATCTAATTTTAGAAATGGCAAAGGATTTCTGTTTAAATTTCAGTCTCCCAGTTACTTGTATCTTATATTGAAGTCAGCTGTAGAAAACAACAAAAGAAATAAATTTATAGACAGAGAAGTATTAATAGTATAAAAAATTCTTCAATGATTAACATTGAAAAATGTAGAAACTTTAAACTGAGCTAGACAAAGAAGATAACATTTTCCTTTAATAAACCTCTCTTAGATATTGATTGCTATTTCTCTTAGAAGAGTTTTTCTAGTTATCTCTAAAGAAACTTTAGAGGATTAAACCAGTAGAGACCAATTAAAACACAGAACATTCTCCAGTAACTTGCACTGGACAGCCAGAACCAGAATATTTTTAGTGTAGCTTAGGAAGTCAGAGCATTCTAGACATTGCATAATCTGTTTGATCTTTTTACAGATAAGTGTGCAGAAGACTCAGAAGAACTAACATTTATTTGAAAAATTGCTTTTTATATCCAGTAATGAAATATGCAAATACATAAAATCTTTCTCTATCCCATGTTTAAGTTATCTGAAACAACTCTTCATGTATTTCATTGGATTTTAAGTCAATTTTAATTAAATGTTTCACTTCTCATGAAATCAAGAGAGACCTCTCAAAACTTCAATCAAACATTTGATGATTCATTTCACAGAAATACAAAAAATAAACTTGCAGAAGTTACTCTTTCTATCAAAGAAGCTTTAAGCCACTAAGTTACTTAGAATCTTTAATCTGTGAATTTTAGATTACGACATTGCACGGTATCCAAATTCTTTGGCTGAGGGTCACCCAGTAAGGTGCTAAGAACCAGAACCATTTATTGTTTACAGCATCCTCCATAGTGTGTTTGGACAAAAATTTAAAAGTTGGGGGTTGTTTTGGTTTGTTCGGCGTTGTTGTTGTTTTTTTTTTTAAGCATATCTTATGGGTCTGCAGTTGTTTGTCAAGCCTCCAATGTCCATTTCTGTGCTTTTGAGGGCTCAGTCAGTATAAACACTAGGGTGAGAAGATAATCTCTACTCTATTGTATATTAACCCATTTCTGGTTACTTTAAAATTTGAACAGGCTTAAGGAACTTAGTTTTTCTTTGACTGTAGAAACACAGCTAGACATGGGATGCTGATAATCTGACTCTCTCTATAACAGCAGCAGTAAAATAATAAAACAGGTCACCGTCTCTCTGGCATGGGTGAAGTTGGCAGTCTGACACTTTCAGCAGGTAATTTGTGTACTCTTGTCCAGCTATAAATCCTTACTCCAGAAAATAATGTGGATAAATTCTTTGTCCTATTTCAAAACTTCATTTTTTTTCTACCGTGTTCTTTCCTGATCTTTATTCTGTTCTTCCTAATCTTTATTCTGTCAAATGCAGCCTGAAATTCTCCTGGGTCCCCCGCTTCCCCCTCCTGAAACTTCAGAATCCTCTCAGCCCTCTTTACTCACCTTCATATCTGCAGTCCTCTTGAATTCTCAACCTTTAACTTCCATTTCTAACATTTCTGCAGTTACTCTCTGCATTCCACCCCATTTCTCAAGAGGCCAGTCACCTGCCAGTGCAGAAGAAGTTATGTGTTTTTTTTTTTTTAGCTATGGTGCTGAAAAATCTTCAGCTCTATCTACACATCACAAAAGATCCTCTTATCTCACCACTTCTGTTGTGTCAGCAAATGCCATGAAATCTAAACAAGCTTTATATCTCCATCAGGCACTGCTTCATGTCCTTTTCTGCTGTTCAGTTCTAAACCTAATATTCCCAGACCAAGGTCACACTAGCTGTTCCTTTTTTTGGCTTATATGCCTTACACACAAATCCTGCCCTATTACCATGTCCATTTCAATCCGTTATTTTTTTCCACCTCTTCAGCAGGGGATTACCAAGAACACAAGCACCCAGTTCTAACCAAGAGCCCTTTCTCTGCTCCCCTCCTTCCAGCTCTAAGCATCATGAAGCAGCTGTTGCACACTAAGATGGCACATTTCCAGTCCTTTCACTTTCCAAAGCTGTGGCAGTTGGTGCACGCTCAGTTAGTCTGGAGAGTTAGTTCATTAAGAGTCTGGACATGTCGCTGCTGTGTGAGAACAGACAATATCCAGTCTGCTCAGGCAAAGAAAGTTGTGAAGGATTCGCCTACAATAACAATGTACCTTTCCAAGAATTAACCAAAATTCTTAGTCTGTGAATTAAAAAATATGCATGAGTTTTCATAGGGTCAGCAAGGGCATGGTAGTGCTAACAGCCATCAAATTAAGTTTCTGCACCAAAGCCTATAAAGGCTCAAGAGAATGAAGGGATAATAAAATGCAAGCTGAAAACCCAAACAAAAGGGTGACATATTACTTCCTTAGGTTAACTTTCAGAGAGATCTGCAACTACTTTGGCTGAAAAAATACAATAAAGTAAAATAAAATAAAATATTAAAGTGAATATGTATCTCTATGTGTGTGTATAAATATCTAGAAAAAACATTCAGAATGGAAAAATTCACATAGTTGTTTGACTATAACTTTTTCTTCAACTTTTGAGGTAGTGAGAACTACATGTTACTAAAAAAAGTATCAGAAACCTTAATGATAGCCATGCTGACATTGTCATCTAAAATATATACACTATCGACAGCCAGCAGAAAATCTCCTCCTAATGGAGCTGTATAAAGTAGTCTAGGTCTCCTGCTTTTGTAAAATATAAGCCTATTCTCATTCCCAAATGAAGATTTTTGGGAAGAAAAATAACAAACCAAGGCCTACACGATCTCTTGTGTGTTTCCATGAAAAGCAGCCTTTATTTGCATTACCTTTTCACAGCAAGCTTTCTGCAGCAGAATCATAACAACCCTCAGGGAAATGCATCAGTTATTCTGTCCTTAGAGAGTACATTTATGCCATATCTTCACTACCTTAAAAGAGGTTGCTTATTGTCCTCAGGAGAACATTTCAGTTGCATTACCCTGGCAGCGGTTGCTTTCAAATGTATTTTCATTCTCAGGAAGAGCTGATGATGATGTTTTGTTGATAAGAAAATCAGAAGAGTTTGTGCAAACATTTAAATTCAGTCATACTAGAAATTAGTTGTCAGGCTATGAAAATATCTTTGAAAAGAAAAGCTTTTTTTCTGGGTTCACAGAGGTTTGTATTAGTGGAAGGAGGAGAAACAGAGTTTCTCACAAAAGTGCAAAGAAAAAAAGAGAACAGCAACCCAATAAGATAAAACTGAGTATCCTAGAACACTGCTTTATCTGTGATACATGCACTTAAGAAATCTTAAGAATATCTTGTGTTTTAATATTTTTGTTTCTAAAAAAACAAAAATTATCAGTGACGTCACTCCTGAGAGCTAGGTAGCTCAGTCAATGAAGGGAACTCAGGACAAGCTAAATATTTTATACCTGAGGAACAATGGAAATTACATCCTTCATCCAAGTTGAATTGTGAGTGAAACACAAAATTTTGCTATAGCTCGTTAAGATTACTTTTTTTTTTAATCAAATTTGTTAAGAAAACACGTATAAAAATCTTCAGAAAAACCTGAAAGCACAAATATTATGGTTTAAAAAATTGTTTGAGAAGTATTTAGGAGGAATATTACTCTCCCCTACAGAGCATCATACAAATTCTTGGAATAAAAATCCTTCTTTCCACTTTCATTACTAAGGCAGAAAAGAAAAGCAAATAGGAATGGCTCTGTAACCATAGCAACATTTGCCATTATTTTTTTCAAAGAATTTCTGCAGCACTACAATTTGGATTCTGCATCCTGAGGATTAAGTTTGTATCAAGGAAAAGAAGAGAATAACTTCAGTTTGTTGCAGACCCTCATGATAACTTTTTTAAAAGATTTTTTTTTTGTGAACAGGAGTAGCTTTAAATTTTCTAGATACTATTGTTTGGGTCACATACAAAAAGCTTTCTATCTGTCTCCCTTCCCTTTACTGGGCACTCAATACATTTATTACGAAGAAGCGTATTCACAGTAGATTACAAGAACAGCCAGTTCTTTTACCAGAACCACCCCCTCCTTCCTAATCACAATTAATACCCGCTGTTTATGGAAAATCATATTTGGAAATATACAGCCATATAAACTAACACACAAAGTACTTAAAAATATTGAAGGTTAAATATGTTCAAATTCTAACTATTTTATTCTATGAGGCAATGTGAACTTATTTTTTCAGTGTTGCAATATAAGCAAACAGCTCAGATAAGCTGAGGTCACTGTTCAAGGGTTCTAGGAGATGCATTACGTTCCTTTGCAATATCTTGATAGAGGGATGCAGAGAGAAAAGGTAACAGAAAGAAAATTACTCATTGAAATAGGTTCTAGTTATCCAGAGGAAGAGTAGTGGGAGGAAATGTGCAGTAGCTTAGCAAATGGAAGATGCATTTGACAGCTCATGTAAGTGCAAATACAGAAGCTCTTGATCAAGTTACTTTGTCTCTATACTTTTTTTTCTGTTTTCAAAGTGAAAAATGGCCATCATAAAGTGTCAATACTGTCTAGAGGTCTTTACATCCTGGTATCGTACCTTGATAAAATCTTGCGTCCAGTTTGCTTTCTATTATCTTTCTTAACACATCTTGTTAGAGCATTCAATTAGGAATGTTCTTCCAGGCTCAAGGTGGTCAAATTTATGTGATTAATTACCTAAAGATGATAATGAATTAGGATTTTATGTAAATGGTATGTAGCTCCGATGAGATAGCTGTTCTCCAGGCAAAACTGAGCTACCAGCCTTCCTTTTGTATACATGAGAAGCTGTATATCCTTTAAGGACTAATCTGTGCTATACGTAGCAGATCTGAATGTACATGAAGGTCATATTGGCAACAAGAGAGCTAGAATTCCTAGATGCAACATATTTTAATACATCATGCCAAATAAGGAAAGTATCCTTTCAAATCGTTATGAGAACATATCAGAAAAGAAAACATGATAAAGTCTGCACATAGCTGATATAATTCATTTATCCTGGCAATTTCAAATTAACTGAATATTTGACTCTGAACAAGCACATATGCTGCAGCCACTCATGGAAGAAAAGAGAATATATTTCACTTTGGGATCCTGAGCTGGGCAAAGCTGATGATGTAAGGATTGGCCAAATGAGCCCGTTGACTATTTTAAGGGTTCAACTACATAAGTGAAAGGAAGTTACTATGCCTTTTTATCTTCTTTAGTGGGTTTCAATTCAATGCTCACTAACTTACTCGAGGCAAAAACTGTTCTGTCTGATTCTGTCCAAGGCACATGAGAGATTATTTGCATGAACTGTTTAATCAGTAGATTGCTGGTGCGTGACAGTGTAATCTCCAAAAAGAGGGCAGTTACAAGCAGCTGCAGCTGATAACCTTTTTTTTAATTGCACAATTACCTCTGGAAGATTTTAATCCACTGCTTTGCTCCCTGTAAGCATCCACTTGAAACAGAACAAGATAAAATGAAGTTTTTGAGGAATCTATACAGAAGATCAAGCTACCCGAGCTTCTGGCAAATGGTCAGCTGTGTCATCATACATAAACCCTACTTCACATCGTGATGTCATGCTCACGACAAGTAACAACAAGATTAGAGCAACTACTTGAACTAAAAAATTACAGATGTACTGACTGAAATCACTGTGTTAACCACAGGATTTGGATTCAGCAGGGAGGCCTCAACTCTAGAAACACAGCTGATGGCAAAACTAAATAGTCTTGTCTCACACACCAGTAATTTTGCCATCAAATTCTTTCCTTAACCCCATATTTTCCCATACTTCTCCCAGTAGCATCATCTCTGCAGTGCTCTGGCAGGATGTATGAATAATACTTTGCTGCTACGACAGAATGGACTGTGCCCAGAACTTTTTACAGAACATTGATGGCACTGACTCAGCTCTACTCACTTGTTGGTAACCAAAAAATGTGCGGTCTCTTTTACAACTGCTGGCTGCTACATCTGCTCTCAGCCAACAAATTCCCTTTGCATCATGTCCTTGATGTGATAAGCAATCTCTCTTCCAATTATGCAATGATGGCAACTTCCATCATACACTCATAACACATCAGCTCACTCGTATCAGATCCTACATTTCTAAGGCATATCATTATTAAGTCATACTGATAGTTTCTGCTAATAATTTTTTCCTACTCCATTGATTTCTCATAATGGGAAGCTCTCTTTTTCAAATTCATAAGACAGATTCTTGTGAGGAATGTTAGGAAAAGGAATTCCGAGGCTTTTATCAAGAGGGCATAAGCTCACAATATCATTATCACTGAACACTTCCAATTTATGAATATATTGCAGCTTCACACTGTGTATATAAGTTATATTTTATTTGTACTATAAATGTAAGCAAATAGCAACACGCACACAACTCACTATGATAACTTAATGTCTTGCTTTCCTGACTTTCAAAACTTTCATTTAATTTTATGCTATGTAGGAGGCCAGGTATACATATCTCTGACTTTTTTAAAAATAAATCAAGACTAAGTATAAAGGCAGTTGTTTTTCTGCTATGACAAATTTCAGTAACATCTGAATAACTTAGGGATTTCTAAAAGTTTAAACTCTTAATTTGACCGAAACCAAAAATTAGTCCAAGACTCATCTGTTTATAAGCTTCTGGAAGTAATTGTTTGTAGTTGTAAAACATTTTAAAATTATAAGCTTTCAGATTACATAAGAAATCCAAAGCACCCATCACTTAGGTAAGACTAGTAAAAAAAACATCTTTGAAATAAAATTTATAGTAATTGTACATAACTAAGCTTATCTGAACCAATTGGTGTACATTTACCACTGAGAACTGAACAATCTAAGTGCCAAAACCTGCCATGATATCAGTTCCACAGCACATGACAGATTTTTAGCATCTTCTCCTCACTGTTTTTGAACAGGAACAATTTCCTACACATCACCCACATACATCTTCTTAAGTGCTGTCTATATAGCCTGTATGTTGTGATACGTAGAACACTGACTGCATTCAAACAGGCAATATTTTTTGTTGTTTTTTTTAACTTAATCCCTCTCCTTAATTTACAGGAAGAGACACTAGGCAAGGAAAAGTTTTCACTGCTATTTGTGAAGGATGTGCCATAAGTGTAAAACTTAGCAGTATTGAACTATTATATGGCTAACAGGAAGAGGAACATCAAAGGTGAACAAAACCCCCAAACAACTCCCCAGGCCCCACTGTGAATAACATTCAGGACACAGAATTAGTGCAGAATCAGAAATAAAACCCCCACAACTGGAATATGACTTATTTGTAATATTTCATGTCAGATGTCAGCTAGAGGGAAACATGGAGGACAAAGTAAGAGCTCCTTAACTTGTAACAACAGTCATTATGCTCAGTTTAAATGTGAAAGTTGACATTTAAAAGTCTATTTGTATCAAATCACAGTAGATTTAATAAACTTCAGTCAGATGCAGAAGACTATGCCAAAATATTAAATTGTTAATTGAAATAATTCATGTCACGTAGAAAAACTATCTACTGTCTTCAAAAATACTGTTGTAAAAATACTGCTGACCAAGGAATTAAGTCTGCACACAAGAAACAGTGCACTGATGCAACAGAACCTGATGGTCTACAAGGGGAACAATGCACCAGGTAGTAACATTTCTACTTGGAATCCCTTCCTTTCTTATCTTTTTTGTGTGTGTGTGTGTGTAATCCAAACAGAAATCACTCTATGACAGGTAGGCACAACAAGCTATTAGGTCTACTGTGCTAATACTCTGCATATTAAATGGTGTAAACCCAAAGTAAGACTCCATGCTAAAGGTGTTAAGAACTTCTCTGTCAATAACCTGCATAAAATTAATTATACAATTATACCTCAGCACAAACGATAATGACTACAAATTACAGCAGTAATTGTATTATACAGCAAAGTGATGTGATTCATCGCTTACAAGGCATAATTAATAAGCTGAAATAAGATTATCTCTATAGTCCATCTTTAGAGTCTATTTTTCTAAAGAGTAGATTGCTGGGATTTTTTTTACCCAATGTCTCATTGCTCTGACTGCCACAAATATTTAATGTGGTTTTTGGGGTGAAAGTCATGAGCATCATCTTAAATTACTGAGGTAAGTCAGATAAGGTCTGTAAAGAATCAGGAGGCATCAATACTCCCAGGAGATTAAAAAAAGAGATAAACAGATAAATAGAAGACAGTATTATATGACAGAGAGCTCTTTATGGGTATCTTTTGATGAGCAAGGGCAGGGAACTGACTAAAACAGATCACATTTGCATTTCTGTTAGGTGACAGTTCATTATAATTTCTTTGTTTTTTGTGAAGTTAGGATGAAAAATATCCTTTACTGTTTCTCAGGGGAAAAAATTAGAAGGATAGGCCAGGCTAAGGTGACAGTCCCAGATCCTCATCCCACGCAAGAAGCAATTAGGTTTGTCAGAAAAGCCACTCTAAGCAGTCCCTCTCATGCTGGGACTGCAAAGGCTGAGATAACAGAGGAACGCTTGGTGGACTGGGCAAAGAGAAACATCTTTAAGTCAGCCAAAACTGATCGTCAAGTTCGTAAGAATGGCATTCTATCTTAAGGACGTAGCAAAGGCCTCCCTACCTAATATCAAGTCATCTGTGCTAAGCTACACAGTTGGCAGGGCAGCATAGACATATTTTTTTGCAGAAGACTGACATGTCAAATTTGGAAGCAGTATTGCACAAGAAACTGAAACAGAAAAAGCATAGGAGGAAAAATGTCTTAACACTGCTCTGTAGACAACTTGTTAAAGGTTCTTGATAATGAGAGAATGAGTGTAGATGATCATTAATAGCACACTGCTAAATCCTTCGTATTATTGCCAACAGTTTTCTTAAAGCCTGCCTTACTCTGAGAGATTTTTTAAATACCAAGAGGCGATCAGTTAAGAATAACAGAGAAACAGGGTAGCGTAAACAATACTTCCAGTTTGTGTCCTAGTGTACATCTCTGTTCATTTCAATCAGAGATCTTGTTGGGGTTTTGTTGCTGGTTTTGTTTATAAAAAAGAAAAGGTCTTCATTTTATAAGCCCACAATATTCTTCTCGTTACAAGTTTTTTTTTCAGTGACTCTCAGTTAGACCTTTCTGTTAATAAGGGCAATATTAAATAACACAGCTGCTACGGAATGCAGTTATTCTCATCCTTGCAATCAAATGCAGGAAATTTGTGAAATCCGGTATTTGTTTGGAAAGATAAGTCTCATAGAAACAAAAGCTTTCAGAGGTCTTTTGTTGCTCTTTTGCTCAATAGAGAAAAGGCTTTTTATTTATTATTAGAACAATCTCCTTAATCAAAATGCTGATTCAGCTTGCTCTTTAGTAGATGATTATAGTGAAGAGTATGAAAATCAGGAAAGAAGCCAGAACAGCAATCAACAGTCTTTTGGAATAATCTAAAGAACACCTGAGAGCTTTACAACTTTGTCCTTTGATATGATCTAGAAAAACAGTTTTCAGCATCTTCAAACAAGGATGTCGGTCATCAGAAGATGATGTATTAGTTTACCTTTATTTTTCTTTAATGTATGCTTTGATAATACTAGCAATACTATTGTAAAATGTTAATATGAAATTCCAGTGAAAAGCCTGAATTTCTGAACGCTAGTGTTTTTCCATAACAATCTCTGCAGTTGCACTCAAACAGGGAGAATAATCTGGATGTCAAATATTTGACAGTCAATTTGAGCAGAAGTATGCAACTATGGAGCCAGGAAGCATTTTTAATAATTGAAAGCACTCCATATTCATGCAGACTGCTTATAAGAAACACACATTTTAGAATACTTTTCATCCCAAGAATAAGGCAAATAAACCCTTTATTTTACAAGGATTCTCTCTTTTCCCCTTATATAATTATCTTTAAAATGTATTACAGCTGTAGGTCATATTTTTATGCAAATCAAAGGGTTTGATTTTTTTTTTTTAAATAAAGGCACTTCCTATTTAGAGATATGGTAATGTCAATTATGATTTAATTGATCTCTGACAGAAGTTCCTTTTCCATGTACAGTTTAGGCAGAAAATCTCTGTTGAATTTTGACTACAGCTGTGCAGTAGCAGGAGAAATACATATTCACATAGCAGTTATTTTCTCATTTTAATTAAAAAAAAATCAGATAAAGAGGAACTATTACTTGGAATATTATTGCAGCTCTTCCTACTTGCACTCCAACACACACAGCTTTTTCCCTTCCATTCAGTAAGCCATGATGTAACATGCAGTCACATATGCACAATAAAAGTGAGACTGGAACATTCTGACGAATAAAATCAAGACTTTCAAGTCAGGAAAAAGGAAGTTATTATAAAAATTCACATTATAAGGCAGTATAAGAGTGCTAGACTCATTTTATTTAATATAGATCTGAAACTCACTTATCTTAGAATATATTTTATCATTTACACAGAAAGCATACCCTGCAGTTTTTATACTTGAAAATTGAGACCAAGCATTTGATATTACTGTGTTCAAAGTGCACTTTTCCCCCCTAAGATAGCCTAATGTTTCAATATTTATGAATTTTGATGTCAATGTAAGAATCCAAACAAATCCCAAACAAACAATCCCCCACTCCAACTCTGACTTGAGTTGCCCCTTCCTTTCAGCAGCTCGGCTTAGTAGTAATTGGCATAGCAATGGTTCTCCCCATTAAAGTTACTTCTTTCATAAAACAGAGATGAGAATCTCTGGGAACATAGTTCAAATAATTGTCTGCATCTGTTTTTGTTGATATATGTCAACACTGCAAAACTAACAGAGCTGTTAGTTAGCTAAAGCAGTTGTATAGTACCAAAAAAAAGGTGGTCCAGAGCAGTACAGTACATTAACTACTTGCTTTTATGCTCGTTATCTAATTTTTTTTGTTCTGTTTCAAAACTGTGCAGGTAGCTTACAACACCAAAAAAAAAATCTACCTGCAAGTAAGGTAGATTTTAAACGTTTTAAAATACAACCCTGGATGTGGCTCCTTTTCAGCCTGCAATCTCAGAATAATGAAAAATCGAAGTTCATTGAATTATTCCATACAGACTTCTTCTAGGCTGAAACTCAATTAAAGAATCTATGAACTAACGTTTTTTCAAGGCTGACAAAAAATAAATGTAATCAACAGGGTGGAGAACTATTGAAATAATGAAACTGTTTAACAGTTCTGAACCACAGTACTGGGTTTCTGTTATACTGCCAGACTACTTTTTTTGTGTGTGTATAAGCATATGTTCTGAAGTGCAATACAAATGTCTTTCAGTATGAAAACCTTAATATTCTTCTACTTTTCACAGTGAAATCAGCAATGATTCTGATATACTCATCACCAAAAAGTGACGCTGTCTGTTTTTAATATCCATTGATGGATTTACTGCAACTATTTTCCATTCACTGCTTCTTACTTTCCAGGTTTTGCATTGAATTCTATAACCTTGGATAAGTATAGCTTATTCTAATGCATTTCATTTGTAATACTTAAACACACAATGGTTCTTTTTTGACTGGAAAGGCTATTTCTAAATCTTGGTTGTTCTGATTTTTCAAGAACATTTAGCTGTTACATGTCAAAAGAAGAACATCTGAAAACACAATGCAGTAAAGTCATCACAGCTATACATGCCTCTCTAGAGGCAGGTAAGTGGTTCCATATTTTCTGCTTTCTTTCATATGATTGCACTATCTCTTGAGCATAAATTGGACCCTGCAAAGCTAATGCATTTTGCAAGGCATTATCCCTACTTTCTCATACGCTTCTGCCTCTTTCAAAACAAACAGCCATACAAGTGTGTCCCAGCATAATAAGCCCCCTCATCAAGATTAATCTTCTGCCTAAGCTTGAATTATTACGTTCCCAGCCATGCTGTGAAGTTAACATGAAGAATAAGGTAGTGTAGCACATCAGTAAAAAATCTGCATCTCTACTTGGCTTCACAGATCACAGCATCTCCTAACACACTGTTCCTGTCCTGCCAATATTAATATACCATGAAAAGATTTTCCAATGAGCACTGATACAGCAGTTAGCCCTTTTGTCAGCCTCAGAACTGCACCAGTGGTTTTTGCTGCTGTGCCTATCAGCTGATGCCTGCCTCTGTATTACCTCAAACCAGCCGTAGTCCAAACTGTCACCTCAAGGTTTTGTTGTCAGTTTCTTCTACATCAAACTAAAAATGCTTACAACACCGCACATCTTACAAAGTAATCACCACGTTGAAGATACTTGGGTGGTGATGATTATCTCTGCCTTTTGCCAGCTTTTTTCTCCTTCGTTTTCTCCTTTGTTTTAATGACAATTGAAAAGACTGCACACAATCAACACAAAAATATATTACACTAGCGCTATATTATACTGGCCATCTAGTTGCACTGATTAGACAAAACTGATTCAGTTGAATTTGAATATAAATGAAAATCCAAAACATAAATGTATTGAAAATTGTGGTGATACAGGCTTTATTTTTACTTGTTTGCAAAAAAAGCCATAACTTTATCAAACATTATAAACACTTCCACTGCTGACAACCCTCTTCAAACATCAGCTACTGTAATTTTCCACACATTTACATAATACTGGCTGATTAAGCTGTCAGAATGTTCATTGCTGCATGCTGAAGAAGTAAAAAATAAAAATGCAGCATATGCAATGGTTTGCCCCCATAAGATTTTGACACAAGAATATAAGAAATGGTAAAATGGCTAATGTGAAATGTGTGGTGTAGTCGTCTCCTCAATTACTAATTCTCTCATCGATACAGAATTTAGCTTCTTCCCCCAGTACAGAATCTGCCTCTTAACAACAACCCAATCCATGGATCTGCAGTCCTGCCTGAAGAGAACTAATGAAGTGGGTGTCCTCTTTCTTCACAACTGTTACAAAAGTACAGGGTCTTTTAAGCTGTCAGTTTAATCTTACAGGAACTGCAAATCCTAGAAAGCTATTACAAAAACTTAGCCTAGCCCTGCCCTGTGTTATTTCATTGTATTGTATTGCCATTCCACTTTTATTAAAGACATCTATTCTGGCTAATATGGAATTAGCATTGGTAGTCATCTCAAGATGCGTACGGCAAGATAGAAATTATCATGTGAACACATCAGATTTATAAAAGAAACTACCATGTGGTTATCATTGTTGCTTTTATGTTAACATGTGGTTCCCCCAGTAATACATGTTACTCAGTTCCCACAGTAAATGCTGTTCTGTTTATTTCTCTGATTACAGTTTGCAGTTATCTTTAAAATAACAAATAAACAAGGGTTAATTTTTTGCAACAGGAGCACATCACAAGAAAGTACTTAAGCACAAGTAAGACTGATGGGCATGCTATGAAATGAGTGATTTTTCTACTGGTTGTAACACTGATATGATGTCTGTATTACAAAGACAGCAGATAATATTCTTTTATATTAATTATATGCTGTCATCTAAAAGTTGAGTAGTGTTTCAAATCACAAGGTGACTTCGACAGTATTCACAGAAAATGCCAGCAATATTGTGCCAGAAGTCTGACAAGAATTGATGTTAGCAGTTCTGAGTCTCTCACAATGTATCCTCTGAGAACCCAGTTACCTGAAGAGTACAACCAGCATTTACTTACAATGAAAGCAGATACTGAATCATTGGCAGAAAAATGCAGAAACTCAAATAAAAATATGTACCTAGATTCTTATTCAATCCCAGTTTCTATTAATTATCAGGTACTGACGTCAATGAAATACCACGTGTTTTCTCATTTTAAGCAGAATCTTTGTCAATATCCCATGTACGTTTTTCTTAGCAATGCCACAAAGTTCTTCATGCTCACTTTAAAAATTACAACAAAACACCAAAGACCTTAGAGCAAGATTTGTTACAGCTGTGAATCTATGCATATATGTGAGGTAAGATAAAGAATTTCTGAAATGGGAAAGAAAATACTAAGTGCTCCCAAACCCTGCACCTTCAACTTTCCACAACTATATTGTAAATAGGAAGAGAGATAAATTTATAAGAAATATATTTATTTTTATTATTAATTTTGATATATAGCACCTGTAAAATATAGATAAGTGGTTTAGCGTATCTTGTGTTACTGTATGCCCAAGAAGAATCCCTCAGTATTCCTTTCAACCAGAAAAGCTTTCTGCTTTCGTCAGTCACCCTTACAATTTGTATTTCTAAGAAGGTGGTTAACTGTGTGCCTAAATGGAAGACTGAAACACGTCAGCCCGCAGAGGTATTTGAGGTTTAAGAGTCCAGCAACCCAGTGACACTGAGGCCATCTCCACTCAAGATACAGGTCAGATATCCCTTCATTTACCTGCCATCAGCTGACTTATGTGTTCCATTTAATGAATCTCTCATTTGCATTCTTGAATTTCTGGTTTATTCAGGGCCAGAATTCTTACTGCTAGACTGTCTGACATAATTATATCCTGGTATCTGTTTAATTTTCATGTGAAATTCCTATGTTCACAGCACGTAACGTCTTGTCCCAAGTAGGTTATTTAAAAGTTACTGGGAGATTCAAACTAATACAAAAGATTGATTAATTAACAGAATACTAGCGATAGGTTAGCAACTGTGAGGCAACAACAGGGTACTTCTTATCATTATGTAAGCATTTCAAATATTTTGAAAAAAAAGGATCATTTAAAATATAGTGCAGTTCTGAGCTAAATGATTATTCCTCTTATAACATCGTTCTATCTTATTCAAAATTTTGAAGTGTGCAGAATATGTAACTATATTGCTCTTATACTGTGAAAACAAAGATTTTTAAAATGATCCATTGTTCTGTCAGACTATCTGCCTAATGACAGACAAATTCTGCTAACACCTTTCAGCCTCCAAAATATCGGTAATAAAAATGCTCTTCCCTCTTCTACTTTCTATCACATTGTATTAGAAAGAAAAACACAGGAGGAGGGACTCTCTATTGTGGTGATTTTTACAGTGTATATCTGTGATATTTAGTAAAATGGGGCTTAAGGTTTTTTGTTAGTTTTCTTTTTTCTTAATTAAAGATGGTGAATTTTCTGATGCTGTAAGACAAAGAGTGTCAATAGAAACAGGTATATTTTGTCCCGGACCACACGGATATCTCCGACACTCATTTCACAGAAGCCAGGCTTCCATCTGAAGCCAGGCTTGCACTGCACATCCCTTCATCTGACTTCCAAACATCTCAGCCCTTGTGAATGGTACTTTCTGGAATCTCATTATACTAGATTATGCATGTTTTATAGGTTGCCTCGGAGAAGTGCATATTTTAATACACACACATATCATCAAGAAAGACTAGATCTGCCAGTTTTATTTTATCTACCCTTCATAGATAATTTTCTTTCTGAACAGAGCTGAGAAGAGAATTTAAGTGATTTTAATACAGGAAGAAATCCAGCAGCTGGATCTGACTGTTAGAAAATTTGAAGATCTATTAATTTTTTATCACATGTCCAAAAGGACACTGCTTTGTGTAGCTTATACAGGCATATTCAAAGAAGTTTAGGAACAAAGTTTCAGACATTATTCTCAGAATAATTTTAAGTAATGGATAATGATGCCCATGAAAAATTGAGTGAGAAAAATACTCTAAGAAAAATCTATTTTGATCTACCAAGCAACTACACAAGCGTGTCAAACACATGCATTTTCATTTCTCTAAGAACAGGTTCAACGAAGCATTAAAGAACATATTACCACAGAGACAGCTGTATTCTAGCATAGCAAATCAGGAGACATACAGGTTACTTTCCTGATTTATGTATCCCATAGCATCTTCCTGCCAAGGCCAAGTCCCATGACAGAGAGAGCAGACTAATTCTAAAGACATATGCTATACTTTATCTTTTCTCAAAATCTCAAGCCATTGTGATCATGGTAGAATCTGACACTGAAGCTAAAAGATTTATAGCGCTAAGCCTTGCACAGTTTGCAAAGATTTTCAAAGATGACCGAAACAGCACTTATTTTATACACTTTCTAATTGTATAATAAAAGCCAAATCAGTCTGTTCACAGTGATGAAACCTCACAGAAGTTAAAGGACAAAAGATCTTTATCTAGATTTTTGACCTCTCTCTTTAAATTCTCGACACATAGGACTTTGGATATAAATTCTTTGCATCTGGGATCTTTTTTCCCTGTTTTCAAACGTTTCCCTGCCAAAAACTAATGCGACTCACTTACTGAATACTTTTACTCGATGCTCACCAAAATTGAAACTGCATCTCAGAAACTAGTGTTTTCACCAATTCACTACTAAAGGTCACTATCCCCACCTGTAAGAAAGATCCATGTAAGTTATACATGAATTCAGCCATTGTCTTTGTGAGTGATGAGTTGAACCACAAATTTTCTTTTTATACATTTTTGGGGACAAAGGAATGCTTTTGCTCTATGAGATGATATGCCACTAAACTTCTTCAAGATTAACTGCAGTTTGAAACTGCAAGATTAGACTATTGAAAAATTAACTTTGCTCTCAGCTTGACTGTCTTTATTGTTGCTTGAAGTCTTCTAATATGATTTTAACTTTATTTTCTTTCATATCTATACCAGTGGTGCTTTTTGTCCATGTTGATCTGGAGTTTTCATTTGTCATTTCAAGGTTTTTAACAATATGGTAGGAGATACTGTTACAAATTTTGCTCATAGACTTAAACAAAAGAGAAAGCTGAGCAGAACAGCACACATTGCATAGTTAATGTCACCACGAATCCCTACAGAAACAGAATACTGGTCTAAAATATCACTCTTTCTATAGGCATATCGTTATCCCAATTACACTTGTACAGAAGAGCTTTGCAACCTTCCAGTTATACATCTAACAGAAACTTCTCACCAACAGCACACAGCTACATAGAAAGATTTTATTGGAAAAATCTTCAACCAAATGCAAAGCAACATACAGTAGACTATGAATTCTGTTTACAAAGAACAGTAAAGAAGGATTCATCAAGTGTGTTGACTGTTAACCAACTTAAAATGAATTGAATAAATGCACTGTGTGTATTTCCTTCTTAGGGAGTTGCATCTAGTAACACCTTTATCTCCTGAAGTACTGGCTATGAAAAACTTTTCAGAATACTATCAAGTCAACTCAGGGCAAAACCAAATTCAATATGAAATATCATGTAACTGGAACATTGTTTATGAAAAATCCAGCAAAACAACAAAAAGCCTAACCAGTCTTTCAATACTGTGTCTTGCTGCATTGACAGTCTTCAATTGTGTTTCTCACAAATGCAAAGATAACATCAAATAACCAACGATAAATTGAAAGAAACACTTAGCATGTAGAAAGAAAAAGCTGCATGTTATCCTGAGCATGCTGTAGTTACAGCACAATGGAACGCTCCTGAAGGCTGATCTATATAGCTATGCATTATTATAACAGTTATCTTACCTACACAGATATGGCCCCTTAAGACACCGATTTTTTTTTCTTAATCTTCCAAAAGTAGGTGAGCTCTATTCCGTAAACCTTTGTCAAAATCAGGTTAGAAGTTTTAATAATTGGCACTCCCTTAGCCTGTTATTTTCTTCACTTGCAGTCAAATGACATTGAAAAAGGGATGGAAATACTTTCATATGTTTGAAATCATCAGAAACTCTCATTTTCACTGTAACCCTTGTAAGTTAATGCCAGCTTTATTGAGGAAAAGCAAAGGTGAGAACTATTGCCTTTCCTGAAGTATATTTTGGTCTGTACATAGGAGTTAATAAACATTTAGCAGTAATAAACTAAAACCAGAAACACAACTTTTATGGCACCATTCTTTCTGAAATACACAAATGCTGAACAATTTCTAAAACAGAGATAGAAACAACCATTGTATTTTTTTCTCACCTAAAGCTACCTCAGTGGTTGATAAAAGCTATTCCCCCACTAGCTACCTGTGGTAATAGCCTAGGAAAGCAAAACTTCAAAAAGATTTAAGATGTACGAAAACAAATCACAAGAACACTGTGCATGGGAGCTTGTGATTTAGTGGAATGGGAAAAAAGGGCCCTGAACATAGCAGTAACAATCTCTCAAGGCAACAACAATTAAATCCCTTTTAAACAGCTTTTATATAGAGCTGTACAAGGCTTCTACACATGCACATACATATGATCTGTACGCTACTTGCATGAAAAATTGCCTGAAAAAAACCCCCAACCAATTGATTTATTCATGCAGGAAGGTGTGTGTATATGTGATAAACCACCTTAAGATTACAAGAATGAGCTTACAGGCAGAGCTGGCATCTACCTGAATTCTGAAAGCATCTGGATGATTTGGTACAAAACCAAAAGACTACTATAATAAAAAAACAAGAATAGTCTGATGTCACATTACAGCCATTATGGCAGGGAGGTTCAGCAACTGAAAAGAGAGAAACATCACCAGTTAACTTGATGTTAGGTGATTTTATTTATTAAAATGAAGGAAATGTGTTGAAGGAGCTCTATTAAAAGGTGAAATCTAAACGAGTAGGTAGTTGGACTATTTCCTCAACATTCCTGGAAATGATACTATTTACTTATTTTCTAGAAAGAATTACCTGAGTTTAGGATTCTCTTGGAACTAAGTAACATAATTTTGACTTTGCAATTTACTAGATGTTAGCTAAGACTAACTTACACTGCACAGAAAATCCTACCTGGAAATGAAGAGTATTTTGTTCATTTCTATACCTTTATTTCATCTTGATTTGCCCTAGGTGTCCCACTTTTCTACTGATCTTCTATATGTGGATAGTATTAAAAATCAAATGCCATTTTTTTAGAATTTCCCACTGGGTTTAATTGTTAGTGAAACCCATTTGATTGCTTCACCTCTTAATTTTTTGTTACCTGGAATATTTTACAACTTGTGTATTTCCTGTTGACAAGCAAGTAATACAAATTGTAGAAGCATTCCAGTAAAACTTGTTAGACATCAGAAATATTATATGATCAAGTATGTCTTGGAAGGGATGAAAGAAATATATTAGAAAAGGATAGGAGTCCTCCTATGTCAAAGCTCAAAATGTCTGCAGAGTTTTGGGAGAAGTTTACCACTGCTGAGCTTGGACATATTCTCTTATCTGATCTCAAACTCTTTTGACAAAACAAGCCAGATACAGCAATGAACTAAATGGACCATATGTCAACCATAAGTTATATTGCGAGGGAGTACAGTAAGCAGAGTTTCCATTGACAACAGTATAGTTATTTTGATGAAAGAACTCACACTTAGTTCTGCTTTAAAATAAAATTGTAATTATTTCTGGCTTTGAAATGATGCAAGATAAGCATATTCAGATATAGAGTTAGATATAATACAATTAATTTCAGTTTAAGTAAAAAAGAGTTGTGTGTGTGTGTATATATATGTATATTACTTTCAGTTATCAGTATTAAAGAACTACCTCCATTTCAGCACATAGTTCCCTTTGCCATCATCCCTATGACTCTTTGAACAATACAGTAACATTTTTTTTCTACCAAGGATCGTAGCTTGGAAGAGAAAGGATGCTGCAGGTCCTGAGAGGCAATGAATTGTACAGATAAACTTGTACTGTGCCCCTGCCATAAGGCAGTCATCATCATATTTTTATGAAATTGTGCAGTTAGGTTATTCTCTCTTTATTTAAGGAAATTTAAATAGAATTTATTCAAAAAGACACTAAGTTGAATATACTCCACATAACTAAATGGTGTTACTAGATATTATTAGTTACAATACTGTTAGTCATGTAACAGTTATGTATTTTTGTGTCATAAACGTTTTAATGTCCTTGCAGTTGAAGCATCCTCAGAGTTAATGCTCAGCCTCTGTACTTCGTCAAATGCCTAAAACATTTATTGAACTATAAGAAATTGCTTTCATATTACCTTCTAATGATAGTCTATTCTGTTCAACCTTCCTGTTTTAAGCTTTAAATTGTATAAAGCACATCATATACTGTAACCTCCATCCTGTATATGATTTGACATAAATTTCTTATTTTATTTAGAGTGGAAAAGATATCTTTTTTTTCTTGCTCTTGTATTATTCACCTGCAACAGTGTATACAGAGTACAGGGCAGTTTTACACTCCAATCAGATGTACTTCTCCAATTCATTTTGCTCTTGCTCATAATCCTTTTCAGTAGTTGTCTAGGTCATTTGCCTGAGGCAAAAACATCATTACAGCTCAGACTTGGGAGGTATTCCACACCTATCTTGCTTGAAAGTTACCATGTTTTGACTTTAATTTGAAATGAACGCTTCATCAAGCTTCTGCTGTAAACACTGGGTTTATCATGAACCAAGAGAGATACTTTAAGAGCTTATCAATAAACTAGATTAAATTTCTATTGTCCTATTGGTAGTCCTATTGTATTAGTTGAAACCAGACAAGGCAAAATATGCTTGAAAGTTATTCTGGCTCTTACCTCAGATCCTCTTCATTGGTTTACAGGCTGACTTTAACCTTGGCTCATGCATTACCAGTCTGCTGCTTTTTCACTAGATTCAATTTGTAGCCCTAGTTTATCTTTAGAATGCTTTGATGTCCTTTATGTTCAAGTCTTAAAACTTGCATGCTCCGTTTTCATGGCGTAATTATTCTGAAAGCATTCCTTGATAGCTTTATATGATGATTGTGTAAAAACCCTGTAAACTCTCCCTTAGAAACTTCTCTTCAGATTATTTCAGTCAATATCTCTGCACTGTGCCTACCAGCACCAGAGACTTTGTTGTCTTTCAGAAAGTATGAATTTTGCTTTCTGTTCTGACTTGTTCGTAATGCTCTGTGGCTGCTACAGCCAGTTTCCCTTAAGATACAATTAATATCATGTCCTCTCCTGACATCAGTAGGAGGTACTGATGGTGTGGTTGCCATCCTGAGATTATCCTAAAGTTAACTGTAGAAGAAAGCATTCTTTTGTTACACCTTTAACAAAAAACACTGAGAAGTATGCCAAAACCAGAAATAGATGGCTGGGAACAGAACTTTAAAACTGCAGCAGTTATTGACTAGAATTTGTTTTCAGGCTTTAGCTCTCATTTTGAAGTAGCGTGACACTGAATTTGAACTTTGAATTTTGAATGCTTGACTAACCAGCAGTAGCAAAAGCAGATTAATGGCATTTTTTGAATGGTAGCATATCAAGCTTACTACTAGACAGAGTTGTTTGAAACTACATACAGAGGAAAGGAGGAGGAAGTGCTTTGAAGATAATTTAAAGATTGCATGCTTGTATATCCAAAATGAACATTTATTAATCTTCATGTAGAAATGTATATCCCTCTCAGCTCCTTCTCTTTTTTTTTTCCCCTTCCTTTCTTTTTCTTTGGCAGTCATACTTGTTTGCACTTCTGTTAGGGGAGCATAAGCAACAATCGCAGGCTGCCACATGGCTAGATTTCCTAAGCATACACTTGTTTTCTGAGGAGGTACCACAACCTCAGGAATAATTTGTAAATTCTTTAACTCAAGAACACTGATAAAAGCCAGCTTTCTAGTTGTAGAGATGGTGGGGGAGTAAATTAGATGCTTCATACTATCAATTTAGTCATAGTAACCATATACGGTTTTGTAATTGGATTCTGAAAACATAAATCAACTCCTCTTTCTATAACTAAATGAGGAAAAACTGTCTTTGCTCATGCTTCCCTGAAGTTAGAATTAGGTTTCAGTAATGATCAGCAGTGTCCTGGTCTAGGAAGGAAGATCATATGCTGATCATATTGTTGCCAACCCTCAGGAAAGGCATCAGATCACAGAAAGTGAGGCTTCTAAACTTGTTTCAGACAACTATATAGATTTTGTGCAATCTGTCAAAAAATGCTTTTGTTTTAATAATTTTTTTTTGTTTTCCAGTCTCAGAACCAAACTTAAAGAGAACTTACAAATTTGTGAATGTACATCAGCCTATAAATAGTCTGGGTCTCTGAATCCTCTTGATAGCATACAAAGTCTATGTCTCCATTTCTTTTTCCAGAAATAATTATGGCCTTAAATTTTGTGTCTTAAAGCTTATGCCATGAATGTGGTCCTTAGTGGAAAGTGTATGAGGAAACTTCTATTTTGGAATTATCACAAAATATAACATATATCACAGTTAACAGAACTCTTGATTTCTGAGGATGGAACAAACATACCAACCTGGAATATGCTGAATACAATAGTAATAATAATAAAAATCCTATTTTCTTCCCTGGTAGTATGTATATAGTCAATGATTTGCCACTTATGCTTAAAATTGCTTTTCTCACTCAGTAAAGATCGCGTTATACCACTCCTGATGGTATTAAACTATTTAGTGCTCCCATGACCTATTCAGCATCAGTGTCTTAAATTGTATTCTTAAGCCAGTAACTTGCATCAGCATTTTATTCATTGAACAACCTTGTTTGAGAGACTGTTGGTTTCGTAATGAGTTCGGATTTGGAAGCATAGTATAATGAAAACACAGTTGCAGTACCCATGTTGCTCCTGTCAGATGACTCATTTTAGTACGATGTACTTCTACATCTGAGTATCATTACACACAGCACTAGAGGTTTCTTTTATATGTCCTGAAACCTTTGCATTTCATTTCACACTCCTTGTATATAAAATGTACGTTAGTATTTTACCACTGAGATTTCTCTAATGTATGGTCATAATCTGTGATGGAAATACTGTGAAAATGAGTTTATTGTGTCCTTCACGTCCCTAGATCTAGAATGGCTGTGTGCTTTCTGCCTTCAGTGAGTCTTCAATTATTTCTTCTTAAGATAACAACGTTTTACTTTGTTCTTTGTGTACCTCTTGTTTTACATTCCAGGGGATCAATTAACATTCTGTTAAATTGCATCTTTCCAGCTTTGGTCTGGAGTAACTTACTGATGCCTAATTTGCATCATCATCATCATTCTGGGCACCTAACTGAGAAACTTGAGTACAAATAAAAGGAGCCTAGAAGTTTCTCGATAGGATGTGTGTGATGAACTGCTTGAGAAAATTTGCTGCATTTTCTGGTTGCCTCAGTGTAAGGCAATTTGTTAGGTATGAAATATAGATTTTAGAAATTAATCAATACACCAGCTAAAAAAACCTTCCGTGCATCTTATAATAAATGGGAGAACAGTTAGATTCTCCACTGAGCAATACTTTTAAATTCAAATTCTCTTTTTACAGAGTAATTGAACTGACACGTTTCCTATTTCAAACTGTTTCAAATGTTGAAGTCTACGATCTGCTGCTTGCCCTCTAAAGACTTATCATAAAATCCATCATCAGTCTGTTCTTGGCATAAATGCAGTTAACATATTCATCTCAATCATGTGCATTAGTTCTAAAGGCAGTGAGTGTTGTGAAAAAAACAAGTTCTGCTCTGACTTATTATGACTCTTCTGTTCATACAGTACTCAAGAAACATCTTCGAATCAACATTTTATTGACAGGTAAATTTGCAAAGAAAACCTCTCCCAATAAATACTTCTAGTCTAAAAATACCTCAGCCATTAGTAAAAACTATTAGTCTACTACATCTTCACTTGAGCAAGAAGCTGTAAAGTAGAAAGGATATTACTTGGTGACATTAAAATGAACAAGGCAAGTATGGTATCTCTATAACAAACAAGTTGCAACCAAGTCTAACATAAATGGGTATGTCCGTACTGCAGGGGCATGATCTACTGTGTAAAATGTGAGTTCAAATAAAGTATCTTCCAGAGGATGTTTATTCAAGTATGCAGTATTTTATGATGTGAGTAACAGGCTAAAAGTAACTGAATAAATGGGAACTAACCCTATCTAGCTCAGTTAACCGTTACCCAGCCAGGAGTTTGCTTGATTCTCTATGAGGTTTACTCTCTTCTCTGTCACAGTGAGTCATCCAAGTAAAGTGTGACAGAGACTGTCATTACTCCCCTAACCTCATCTAGTAATGAAGTTACAGTGAAGTTGTTTAGAAAACATCACACGTGGTATTCTCAATATAAGCCCCTGTGTTTGATATCACATAGCTTACTGTCAAGTTCCAAGCTTTTTAAACATTTGTGAATGGGTATTTACAAAACTGAGTTGATTTAGGTCAAACAATGTCAAAACTGGATTTCATGAGGAGCTTTACTGACAACTGCTCACCAGTTCTCAAACTGTATCTGTTGAAAGCATTTAGTAGACAAATACTCCAATAAATTCCCATTCTACTGTATTTTTTCATTCATACTAGGATTTTGTAATTAAAGGTTGCCATGTAAATTAGCTACTCAGTTTTAGACAAAACCTTACCTTTCCAAAAATGTTTCATTTCAAAAGGATGTAATGACATTAGCAATGTCTTGCCTAAGCGTGATACTACTGAGTATATTGTTGCCTACTCATCTGCAGAGGAAGGTGTCATGTCCTGTATAACTTCATTTTCTTGCAAACAGACAAAATAGTGTCTGAGAATACAGGTGTGATGCATGGCACACAAAAACCATGTTTAAGGTACTCTATATTTTTATAGTAAAATAACAAAGGCCCCTTTCCCCCACCTACATGTTTTTTCCTTCAGTTATTCATGGCTATATGTTATTGACAGTTAAATATATGGGGCCTTAATTACATATTCCCTCAGGTTCATCGATACTGTGAGGTTTTACTTGCAAAGTAGATGTGACTACGAGATGAAGATCCCTTACAGTATGATAACAGTATTCTTGCTTCTGGTTTTAAAGAATGTTCCATCTTTCATCAAAAGTGACTTTGCAGGAAGAATCCTATAGATATAATTTTTTTGTTATTCTAAATGCATATTCTTTGCGTTTAGAGTTCTATTTCTAAAGGCAGAAAATTCTTGCTTATGTCGACCTGAACGATATTTGGGGACCTCTATTTGACTACTGAATCATTAACTCTGAAAAACCTTTTTAGTCTTAGTCTGGTTATTTCCTTCGTGCCACAAGATATGAAGTCAGATTTCCTAGGTATTTTTAATTTTTTTGTCATATTGTGTAAAGGTATACTACGTAGCATATGAAGAATGGGAAAATAAACATTAATTAATGTCATAAGAGCGGCCTCTATTCCATAGTTTTTCCCCTAGAACAGAAAAGTCCTAGCTAAGGCTGAATTTTATGAGCCCAGTTAAATGCTGATTATTCTTTTCCTGGTACCCAAGGCATCAACAGCACACTCATCTGGCTCTCTAAGCACCATTAAGTCAAGTCCCTGTTGCTACTATGGAGTGTTACTAGTGCACATAATTATATCTGCTCTGTGTTTATCAGCGGGGTTCACTCTCAAAATGGCTATGTTCAAAAGTGATGTTTCCTGTGGGCTACCTTGTGAAGATACCGTACTGTGTCAGTAAAGCTCCTCTCCATCTGTTACAGGGTGCTCTTAACCACGTATCTTGTTTCACTCTGGAGAGGTGCTGTATTTTAATTCACATGCCATTTAGAAATGTAATATTCCAAGCAGCAAGACATAAACCATTGACTTTGAGCTGAGCAGCAGAGTAATAAAGAGGCTGATGTAATGTGGTGGTATGTAAATATTCACAAAGGAAAAAATAAATTTAATTGCTCAACTTGACTGTCAGTTTCTTTTCTGACTGAGATAATAAATAAAATTTCCTACCTGTGAGGAGCTGCGAATGTTTTGCTCAAAAAAATAACAGCTAATACATGTACTTATTCTGCTTTGATACTGTCCTGATTTAGAAATCTCATTGACCTTTGGCATTTCCTTCATTTCAACTAAGCTCTAAGAATCTGGATCACATTTTTCTGAAGCTGGTGTTTATTTCATTCTGGTAAGCTTGAGGTGTGTTACATGTGTATGGTATTGAGCTGTGGGGTGCGGAGGCGAGAGAATAGAAGCGCTATAGCCTCTGAATGTGATGGGAGACATTTGACTTCTTTTGTAAGAAAATTCATTCTTTCAGAATCATTTATTACTGTATCTGTTACTGTTTTCTCAAAAGCCCAAATCAGAAGAGGTACTGTGCCAAGGTAGAGCACCATAACATAGTTTAGCCACAGGCTAAGAGAGGTGCAAGACATGACAGCTCTTCAGAGCACCCAAGCTAGTTTACATGACATCTGTTGAGAACCAAGATAATAGCTAGCCTCTTGTTGGGTAACAGCAACATTATAGCATAATAATTATTCCTAATTACCTTGGTTGAACGACCTGATAAAGTAAAAAGACTTTAGCAGCAATCTAATTCAATAATGCATTTCACTGTGCATATAGGTTTATGTGGAACAGTTCCTTCTAGATTTAATCATGGCCCAAATTTTGGGTACTCCCTGTGGACGATAGGAAGTTGCTATCAGCAACTGTCATTAGTTAATTTTCAAGAGGGGTTGAAAACTATATTTGTATTGAACATTGTAAGTATATAGTTGATCTCTGTTGGCTACCCATGAAATAAAAGGTAAAGCTTCATTACAGAATTTGCCATGCTTTGCAGATTTTCCATTTGATAATCATTAGTCAAGATCAAGTCAATGAAGTTTCTAACTAAGTAGAACAAACACTCCTACTTCCAGTTTAGAGAACTCTTTAGGAAAAAACCAAACAACCAACATATCAGCCCATCAGTCTAATAGTATATATATTTTTACAGTTTAGCTCCTATTTAAATTATATTTTTATTCCCAAAAATTTGTTTTTTAAAACACTAACCAATTGTGAAGTACAAACCACATGCTCATGAGACTTTCCCTGAAGACCATTGCTCTCTTCTCCATTTTCAGTTAGTAGGTCTAACAAGTAAAACCACTGCTATTGGAAGTGTACAGACAGAGGCCTAGAGGTGCTTCAGCATGTGTTAAAGTCAGAATCAGATATAGAATCTGAGAGATGTAATGTGCAGATCTCTGTTTAGTGTTCATTCCCATTTTACCAGCAGCTACAATATCAGTTGATAAGCAGTGCATGTAATTGGTCTTATAAATTAGTGATACCAGTTGACCCAGCTCTCATCTTACTCCCTGTAAATATAACTGCAGTCCTCGGTCATGATACAGGCAATGCCACTGATTTGTGCTCCCTGCTAACCCTCAACCACTATTCCTGGCTTCCAGCACATTAAACTTGCTTCCCTGCAATGATTTAGTAGGTGGAAATAAATGCTACGATATGTGAGATGGTTGCAAAGCTAAGGCTCCTGTGAACAATTACATTATGCTTTATGCCTAAAATAGTTGCATAGTCACTGCAGTGTCTACAAAGCTAGCTCTAGGTAAAACTGATTTGAAGGCCAGGAGTGTTTTTCATTTAAACTGGATTATATAAATAAGACTGAAACCATAACAGTTCACAGGATAGAGGAATGATCTCCCTTAGAGAGGGTCTTCCCTGCAGTTCAATGTATAAGCATGCCGGCTGGCACACAACATCTACTAAAAAAACCATGGAAGAAGTTATCCAGTGTTTTTACCAGTTAAAGTCTATTCTATGAGTCTATGTTTTTAAGTTTACAAGAGAATTATAGATTTTTCATCTCAGAATTGTACATTTTTTCTTCCTAGTATTTGGCTCCAGGAAGCTTATTCTTCTTTTTAATGTCCAAGTGACATAACAGAGCAATGATTTCCTGTTTATATAGTACTTGATGCACAGCAGTGTATGTGTATTTTCTAATTTTAATATTCTAGAGTGCTATATAGCACAGTGCAATTCCAAAATATGATGGGGAGTTCTTCATGTAAATTTAACTTTAATTTCATTTTTAAATAAAGATGCCATTTGGATGTGAAATCCACCTAGCTCTAACTTATATCTGGATGTAGAAACAATTACTAAAGACATATATACAGCTAGTGGAGATAGGCCAGAGCTAACCAGTCAATAAGCTGGAAGAAGCACGCTTATTTCTGTTCTACCTACAGGTCTGTTCACAGTATTGTGGAGTTTAATGAGTTAGAGCTTTTCCTAACTTTCAGTAAAGGCTTATTTAATGAAATTAAAGTGAAAACATTAAGAATAATGTATCATTAAAAGCTAGGTGGTGTTGTCTTTTTGGGGGGTTTTGGGGGTTTTTTTTGTTGTTTTTTTTTTAACAAGCAATTTGTAGCTTAGTTTTTAAGATTTTTGAGCTTAGTAAAATAATTGAAGTACCAAAGGGGAAGGAGTACTATTGACTGTCATTAATGCAGGATTCCACAATTACTGCTTACATTTTGTGACACCATCCCTTTTACTTTGTTTAGTAAAAGAGATTATAGATGTCAGAGTATATTTTACCAGTGCCTGTCCCCAGATAAGATAATATGGAGTAAAAATACTGATCATGAGCCAGAAGATGATGCAGAACATGCAAGTGAAATTGAAACAAAATCTACTACGTGATTCTTCTTTCAGTCATCTATTAAACCTTGATACTGCTAAGAATGAGAATCTAATTTTAGCAAAATAAGCAAGCAAAGAAGGGACAGTTGCTTCACCTCAAGGCACCTTTGAAGAATAATGTGAATCCAACAGAGAATTTTTGTTAGGAATATTTCATAATATTTTCATTTTAAATTTGGCATGTTTGGGAAGGAATGGTAGCTTTGACTTCAACAGCTGGCTTGAATAATCTGTCTAAGGAAATAAATATATCCCAGACCACAAGGCTTTGCAACAGATATCTTACTACTGTACCTAGAGAAGAGCTAAATATTGCAGAATGTACAGCCAGATTTCTTAATATGGACTTAATAAGGCATCCATTTCAGCGTTGTCACAGCCTTCCTGCGCGTGTTGACAAATGTGAAATAAACACTCAGTCCCTCCATCTGTTTTACTGACAACAAAGGCAAACCCCCAAAGCATTTACTTGTTATTTCCATGTGTCAGAAGTCATTTCTTCCATGACTGAAACGTAGACTTCTTTTCTCTGTCTGCAGTAATGAGCATCTCCACAGTTAACTTGAAAAGTGCAGAATTACTTACACTAAGAGGTACAAGCTCTCTTCTATCTAGAACTGTAGCACCTGCTTTCTGAAAACAAGTGAGAACTACCCCTAATTGATTAGAGGTGTATTGCGTTGGTGAAGGAAAAAAACCTGCTATGAAGATTTCAATGCTACATAAATTTGCATACCATTTATTTCACTCTATTTTTGATTGTGTTTTAATATTATTGCAAAGATTCTACTCCTAAAGATTACTATATGCATAATTTTATTGCTCTTGGAAGAAAGACATGCTAATTTCCACAGATTCTGTTAATTTGTTTTATTGGTGCTTATCTGCATCATAAATCAATTAAACTTATCAAATAGTGCTAAGCCATCAACTATTCTAACTCAATTAGTCTACTGCAACGTTGCAGTAGCTGCTGACCTGTAAATCTCTAAATTGAACACGTGAGTGTAGATACAGACTTAAATAAGCAAAATATTAATTTGATTTATAAATGGGGTTTATATGCTTATCTGTTTGGAGTACCTATACATAAGCATGCACAGACACTTTCCACAAGGAAAGGGTTATAATTTTGAACAAATACAACAGTTACCTGAGGACAGGTTTTTAAATTAATGACATATGTTCTTACAGTTTGTTCTTTTATCTTGATCTCAGTTTGGTTGCTAAATTGCTTTAGAATTGACAGAAAGATACCTCTTTGAATTTGGTGGGCTTCATTTATTTTGCAGCACATTGGGCTACCCAGTCTTCATACTAATGTATCAAACTCCAAATCAGCAAAAGTGGTTGTGTTTGTAATGCTGTAGTCTTGAAACTTACAGAGTGTTATGGAAGCGGTAACATAAGTCTAAAGTTATACCTCTATAATCTTAGAATGTTCTCTAAGTTGAGTGGGTTTTGCAAGGGGAAGTTCATTCAAGTATGTAGTCATAGATTCGGTATTTTCAAGAAATGTGATGGTAAAGGGAATGGTAAATTGAGGAATACATATGCTCGCTACAGGATCAAGAAGCGATGTTGCTTTAAAATTCTGTAACCCTCCAGGAGATGCTTTGAACACAGCTACTGGAGAGCAGCACGCCCTTTATCTTCAAGTGGGTCTGCACCATTCTGGGCAGGAGGCTGAGGAAAGGGCTTCTACTACTTGGAGAGGAGCTTCTGTGCCTGAAACTTGAAGGTAGAATTTCTATTTCTAACTTATTTTCTAGAATTCAGTGGACTTAAGCTTTAGTTCTGACTGCAGGATTTTGAGGACTCTGTAGATAACCTGTTAGAGATCAAAGTAGTTTTCAATAATGTCTTGGTTTTGCTGCACAGTGGTTAGTGTACAGCTGCTTTGGAAAAGGCAATGCTGTTAAACAACAAAGTCCTTCAAAGTCCTTGAGAGCTTCAGTGAAATGTATTCTCCATCTCTTAAAATGCAACTCCTAAAATGTGCCTTTTAAGAGTTACATAGGGTAAGTAATCCCTAGCCCAATGTAATGCCACATGCTATTTGCTGATGAAGTCTGAAGAAGGTCAGGTATAGGATGTTTTAAAGTTAATAAACCCTTTGCATCTGGAGATGTAGCACCTCTGCTCTGCTGCGAAAGTCACATCTCTTACCCTTGCAGATTTAGCATCTTGTTGGCTCTACACAACCAAAGGGAAATATCTCCCCTGTTGTAAAAGTAATCTTAGAATATAAACCTAGAAGATGATAAAAGAGAATTTGGCTGTTGCCCTTTGAACTTACAAGAACTGCAGGTGTATTTTTCTATGAAAATGCACTCGGGATCAAACTGAGTCTTGAACATGGACTGGAAAGGGCTGTGAAGTTGGGAGGATGGAATGTTTGTTGTTTCTTCTTTCTATTAAGCAAGTTGCATTTGTAAACTGTGAGCTACAGAAATGTACAGCATATTTGCGAACATAATAGCTCATTTTAGACAGAAGGCTGAATACAGCAGGATGGCAGGATCAGGGTGACCTGCCAACTGGAATGGTAACTGATCAGAGAAACCTAAAAATCAATTGCTAGCTTTGCCAGACCTGTATCTTTTATATTTGAAAGCTATATGCTGCAGTGTGTGGCTGAAGTGTATTTTGTTTGACAGAAGGAACAGGATAAATAAAGTTTACTGTGCTGAAAAACAACTTTTATTATGCAGTGTAAATAGGTAACTCACAACAAGAGCTAGGGAAAATTCAGTGAGTATTTGAAGTTGGAATTTGATTCAGAGGCTTACAATACCTGATAGCTTATTTCTTAACTCTGCTCCTGAGAGACTGGTGATTTTTCTCACTCAGAAAAAAAGATACTTCCTGGGTTTTTTTCATGCAAATAAATATAAAATGCTCTCATTAATTTTAATGACTTTTGCAGAAGCCAGAGATTCATTTTGCCACAGGAAGCCTGGAGATGTGCTGCAGCAAGGTGGGATGAGTGTCTCTGTTTGGGTTCAAATGTTGAATGGTCCATCTTTGGGAAGGTTCCTTGCAGGGGTAATTGATAGCTTTGCAGGGTGTGGGAGCAAGCTGCTCGCTCTGGGACCAAAGACTTGATAGGAATGATTGGACTCGATGATCCAGTGGGTCATCAACAAAGTGCATCTTTTGTTGCAGACATGTGTGTGATTATGTGCTCGTCTTTTTATCCGGTCTAGCATTGGTCTCACATCACCAAAAGGATCAGTTCTCTTAGTACATTGCTTTGGAGGAGATGAAATACAAACATGAAAATACACAGTGGTGTTGGCATAAGTTTGGTACACAAAAATCTTCCTAATGAGTACTGACTCATTCCTGGTGTCCAAAATGTTGGTTTTAAGTGTGATTCATAAATGTTCCTTCAGTTTTCTTCATTCTGATGCAACACTACAAACCTGGAGAAGCTGAGAAGTCCAAGTGCTAATTTACCTGATTTGAGGATTTACAGCATGGTGCTACTGAGTGAATTAAAGCACTATCTGAATTGTATTCATTAGTTTACTTATACATGATATAAATCTCCCAGCCTTATTAGCAAAAGGAGCTTTGGCCAGAAATGCTTCTGGCAGTAAATTATGCTTTATGTTAATGTGGTGATATTGTTAACTGTTTAAAGAGTGCACGTTTATTATATATAATGTGTTCATTTTAATGGCTACTATCTAGTATATGGAAGAAATTAACTCTGTGTGTGTGTGTGAGGGGAAACCTGACCTCTACTAGGTCTACTAGGCAGAATAAAGAGCAAACAAGTGAGACTTGTTTCCATCACCCAATATTTTACTACTAGATTTCTTCACCTTTATGTTGGGAGACCTGTGTTTTTGTTCTGTTTTCAGATCTAGATAACTTATCTTAAGTAGATGGTTTATTGGTAATTTCCTCAAGTTTTTTGGTAATTTTCACGGTAGTGTTTCAGACAAGGATTGTCTTATGCAATCAGTCCACATTAATTTAAAATTTCTTTTCTTAAGGGTTAGTGGTTTGTGGGTTTGCTTTCTCATCCAAACTAAGAATCTTGAAAGTAGTTAGGCAGCTCTTGCTAAAAGGACTTTTTGCTTGGGATTGGCCTTTGACAGAAAACATAACTAAACAAAATCATTAAAGCATTGAAAATACTGGGAGGGGCTGCAATTTGGAAGATGCTCATTTGGGCTCTTAGTGTAGTATTGTAGCTGCTGCAGTTGCATAAAGAGAAGTTAAGAGGGCTTTTCAGAATGTGGCATCAGTGATATCTATGGCTTTACACGGAATGGAATTTCTGTGAGAGATAATTGTTTTTAAGGTGATAGCAGCAAAAGCTCAAACCTTTATCAGTGCTGAGCAGGGTGAAATGCTTAAGGGCTTGAATTGTATACTTTGGAGGAATGTAGGATTTCTGAGAGCCTCTCTGCTAAGAGTGTACTGTAGGTAGAATACAGTATTTTGCTTGTAACTCTAACCATGTTCTACCTTTTCCCCTGCAAACTGGCAATTAATGTTTCAAGATTTTGTTAGTATATTCAATTAATATTTTATCATATCATAGCCTGTAGATAGTGATGTTAAAAAATGATGGATTTTCCAGAGAAAACATTGCAAGGTGACATTCAAGACAAGTACTTTTATCTGTGTAAAAACTGTGCAGTGGCTTGAGTCAGTCTTCTGCGTGCTGTGGTTTCATAGGTCCTGGTACAAACTGAAGGGGAAATTCAATCAGTGACTGCTCCACAGTGGTTATTTGTGACTAAGGAAAGATCTGGCATGGAGGGCAAGAAGATCTAGCAGCAGAAGGCGTTAAACTGGCTGATGTCTCCCATAATATGTTCTCTAGCAAACTGGCATTGCCATGCTTACATACAGCACAGATTAAGACACTTAATGCATTAAACCCTGAAAAAGTCTTTAAAGGATCTATACATCCTTTTTTTCAAGTTCATGAGGGGGACCATGTCATTCAGCACTTAACTGTGAATTATAGATAAGATTCCTAGTGGTAGTATTTGTAATTGTTCCCTATGTTGCTAAATCCAGTTAGATTCAATCTATCAAATGTAATAAAAAAACCCCAAGAACAGTCCAACACTCAAAACAAACCCAACACTGATTTACTTCTCTACTTTGTGAATACATTTCCCAGAATTTTATCTTTTTTTTCCCCTTGCCTATGTTTATACTTCTTCATGGAATAATTTATTTTTTCATCTATCTTCTGAGTGCTTTATAAAGAATATTTTTTATCTCTAGGAATAAAGAGGGTTTATATTGCCTTTTCAGTCTGTGGAGAGATAAGGGAAATCAAAACAAAGTCAGTGCACTTACAGGAGGAGAAATGGTGAAAGAAGGAGGAGCTGATACTTTCCAGTTATTGTCATATAAAGAAGTAGTGTTCTGATGCTGATTTTTCTAGCAAAAAGGAATGCTTTGTGTTCAGTCACACACTGTTTAGTATCCATTTTCTAATGGGATGTGTTTGGGAGTGCTATTCTTTGTCTGCCTTGTGACTATTTTTTATTTGAATTGTTTTTTCTGCTGGTTTTCCACTTGCTGTTCAGGGTACAGTAAAGCAGGGAGAAACACGGACTACTTGTCATTCAGGCAGTGAGATTATCATGGCTGGGATGAAAGCCACAAAACACAGTGGTAAACTGCTTACTCAACAGGCGATCTTGAAGGAAAAAGAGCAAGATTGTGTTTGGCTTCAGATTTAATGTCCAGGGTACCATCCTTGTGGCTGGTTAGACAGGGATTTGGCACTTAATGCAACAGCTGCAGGGGAAGAGGGCAGATGTGGGACAGTAGGGGTGATGTACTCTAGGACACAAGTCTCTTCCATCAGCTAGCTTGAACTTCACAGGCACATCAGAGATCTTGAATTGGATGAGATTCTCAATGGGCAAAGCTGCTGTCCAGCTCTCTGTTCACAAGGCATGTGAGGTAACTTACTTAGAGACTGGGACTGGAAGCGGTGATGGCCTCGTCTGTGAGAGGTGTGCTCTGTTCTGGTTCCCGAGCTGCTAAATGCTAGATCTATGGGAGGACATGAGCAGACTGCACAAGTATTAGAAAGAATAAACAGGAGATAACTGGTTATTCTTGGAAACTGGTTATTCTTGGAAACTGAGCAGGAGGAAGAGCCAGAGTCCTGCACTACGTGGAAGGAGAGACATCAAAACAACTCACTTAAGTGGGTGGAGGATTGGATGGAATATCTGTGCTATATGGAGTTGCAAAGCTGTAATCTAATTGGGAATAAGAAAGACCTGGTGAAATAAACTGCGTGCCTAGAACATCCCAGTCTTAGTCACACATCGACACTTCTAATTCCAGACAATCAGCTACAGATTTCTTGCTGTTATTCAAGTACCTTAATTTTGCCAGTCTATGGAAATAGTCTCAGCTTTATGTTGTGTGAGTGCTGGAGCCCGGTCTCATCTTTGGCAAAAGGTATCAGTGCTTGGATAGTGGTTTCCAAAAAATGCTTTCAGATGGGATATCTGAGAGTTGTTATCTGGCTGTCGTAAACTTGGCCAAGGAATTGGGCAGTTTAAAAAAATCCTTATAAATTACTTTGCTTTGTCATCTAGTTAGACTAAGGTGTAGTGCTTGTTGCTACAATACAAAAGAACCTTCCCATTTTGATCCTCGGTCCTTCAAACTGGCTTTGCTGCTAGCGTACTGTCTACAAATGGAAGGTATACACAGAGGAACCTTAAGAAAAGTTAGGCTTCAGAACTCTTTGCTTGAGATCTGAGCTGTTTTTCTAAAGATATGGTCAGACTTCCTGAAGGAATTTCTTTCCCTATAAATTTTCAGATTTGGTTAAACCCAAGGAAGCAGTAAAAGTTAATCTGTAGTGTGAAGTATCATGAAATTTCTCACCTTGAACAGCTTGCTGATCCGCTGTAATCATGGTAGAGCTAGAATTCATTTCAGCTTCAGACCTGGTTGAATTGATTCATACTCTCTGGTTATGAACTTCAGCAGTCTTGAAATTATTTTGAGTTTTGTAGCTGAGAATGATCAATGGCTCATCTGTAGCACACCTTATTTTATTTTGTAACACACTTACTTTTGTAAGAAGTGAACCTGGAGACAGGTTCTGTAGCAAATCTGCAGAATTTGTGACTTTGGGGTTAGAGGCCTGTGCTGACACGTGAGGGCTGTGTTTAAAAACCTGCACACCATAAGACCTGGGTTTCAGTGCATGCTCAGTTACATGTATGCCAGCTTATATTTTGAAGAGTGACAATTTACAGATTTGAGAAGAGGGAAACTGTTTTGTTCAGCAATGGAAAAATTTTAATTTCTTCATTGATGAAACAACCCTTAGCACTGCTAGGTTTGTAGCTAAGTTATCCTCCTCAGATGTGACTGACTCCTACAGAGCAGGAAAATGCACCTGGTGTTCCCAAATGGTAATTTGATGCCTATGGCATGTGTATGTAGGAGTGAAAGTTCCAGTCTGTTCTGCTAGAAAATACCTTTTCTTTTTGCGCATGATTAAACTAGCCAGGAACAAAAAGTTGGATTGCCTCCCACTCTTTTGAGTTTGTTAACAGTTCTGAGTGTGCCCGCTTGCTTTCAGTTCAGCCAGAAGTTCTATCCTGTCCCTGAGAATTTTATTTTTTTTGAGAACGTTCCCTAATAAAGTCCCAGGGACCTCTTGCAACATTTCACCTGAAACGTATGAAATTACACTTGATTTTGGTCTGGGTTATACCAGTACCAGAGACTGTGAGAAACTAGTGCCTAAAGCAAGAATACCAAGCAATCCCAAACCCAATACTCAGACAAACTGTGCTCACCCTGATTTTATTTTCTTCTGTATTTTTTTAATGCTCAGGTCTTTTTGTTATTCTCCATTACAATGCTCTGTATTTTTTGTTTCTCTTCTTAGTATTAAAACTTTCTTAAGGATTGCATGTACTTATTGTTACTTGACTATTTGGATTCTTAGGCTTTGTTAGGATTTGGATTTTATGAATGTTTCAATTATACAATCTCATAATACCAGATCCAGTATGGCAATAGTCACCAGTGGACAGAACGGTGTTGCTTTGGATACAGGCTTCCCTGCCTTATTTTCCCTTTTATAGTACATCTTTAAATGAGATCTTGCATTTCAGAGGATGAATGTGGCAAAATGTCTCTTTGTGTATTCCCCTAGTTGTTAATAAAATAAATAACATCAGGGAAGTGAGTGTATTTCTCACTGAAGAATCACCTTTTTTATTTTTATTATTATTACTATGCTGTCTTAGTTGGAGTGTGGTTTTGGTTTTAATACTGCATCAGACCACTGTTAGATCTACCCTCTCTGGCTTTTACTTGTCTTTCAATAAAGCCAGACAAGGGTGTGGTTATCATGAGGATATACTTATGGAATAGTGTAATAAATGAGTTCTCAACGGAAGTTGGAAATGCTGATGATTTATGGCTTTCTACAACACTCATTAGGCATACACATCAATGTACAACATCCCATAAATTATATTACATGCTGTAAAAAAAACATAAATTGTCATTTTTAGTGTGAGTTATGACCATTAGAGACTTTTATTCCCTGCTGCTAGTGTGTTTCTATGGCTTCCTCACCAATTCCCTGACTAATGATTTCAGCAACTGCAGGAAGGAGACAGAGAGATACAGTGGCTGATTAGGTAGCACAATTGCCTTAAAGCTGTTAAGTCAGAGGTTAAACTACTTTACAGAGAAAATATGATCTACTTGCCTGGTAACATCCTTAACATTGAGCATTTCTAAATATCATTCAGACCAACTGCATTATTTTTCTTCACTGCTGTTAATATCTGCCTGCTGAAAACCAGAAACGCTTTTAAAATAATGATACCAGTTTGCACTGAACAGCCATCTGCAGTAGAATGAAGATAAGCTAAATCCTGTGGAGCAATTCAGTCTCTCTCATTGATCTGCCCATCACAGAATTTGCAGCAGAACCTCAGAGGAGCTATTGCTAATATTACAACAGTATACTGTGGTAAATTGTAGTATTTTTAAGTGATAAGCCATCAAAACCCTGGGTTGTGTGTCTTGCTCTATACTACGAGTCAACTAGAAGAGAGCTAAACAAGGTGAGGGAATTGGAGGTGGTATTATCTTTTTACACGGCACTGCTGTGGTACTTTGCTTTAGGGAAGGTATTGCATCCCTCCAAGCTGTAGTAGTTATCTTTCCAACTCTATGTAGAAGTTCATGCTGGAGGAAGACAAGAAGCAATGAATCAAAATTTACTTAACTGCTAGTTTTAAACACCTTGGGGCATACTTTGGTTTTAAAACTGAGTACTGCCTTTCAGGCTGCTGGCAATCAAGTGTCATGAAAACTAAACAGGGCAGTTTGCAAATGCAACGCAAAACCAAAATAATTTATCATGGTTTTTCCAAGAAATTCCTTTGGACAAATCCATTCTTTTCCCTGAAATGCTTGTGAGTATGGTGGCTTTTAGGGAGATTTTTCTTTGCCATGCCCTCATTAAACCGTAGTTTATCTTTCCTCATCCAGCATCTTCCAGAGTATCGAAGAGAGAGAGATCTCTCTTTAAAAAGCAACTTGGTAATCTTGTTTTAGGCATGATGAAAAGGATAATTCTGATAAAAATCAATTTTGCCATTTTGCTAGCCATTTTTTGTTGCATTAGAAGACTCTGCATCCCTCCATCCCCTCGCCCTGCTGACTGGAGCCCATTCCTGGCTAAATCCTGCCCTCTAGTGAGTCAGTTTAGGGGATTACGATTGCAGAGTTTGCTAGTAAAGGAGGTGGATTTATTTTTTCCCCCTTTTCTTTCTTATGTAACTTGAAAAATTAATCTAACGTAGTTCATATGAATAGCTAATTTATACTTTCTGCTAGGTGAGAGAAAGGTCAGTACTTTAGTATTTATACTGCATTCCTAGAGTAATTTAAGAGCTGTCAGTTGCATAGATGACCTCGATAGCAATACTGAGCTAGAAATGAGAAGGCCAATTATAACTGAGTTCTTGTTTATTTTTTAAAATAGATCTATAGCATATCTAAGTAATTAACATGGAAAAGAGCCTGAGAGCATCAAGAAATGTTTTAAAATGTCAATACACTTTACATATTCAATTATATTTCAGATTTTTTAATAATGAAAACTGAATTCGTGAAATACCTGTTTGGCATTGTCCAGTTCATTCAGATTCATTGCAAAAGCAGATCTTATGCTATAATGTCATCTCTCAACTTCATAGTGGGTTTTTGGGGTGGTGGGGAGGGATCATATCTTGCAAAACATATAGACTTTTAGAACAATTTAGAACAATTTTAAGATTATTGGAGAAGGAGAATTAGAAATATAGATTATGCAACTGAATTGTTGAATTTAAGGATACTCTACTGATACCTGACTGTAACTAGGATTTGAAGAGAAGCAAGTGTGAAACTTTCTCTTCTGTGATGAAGCCTTTTTACCCTAGATGAATTGCTGCCTGATATCATACGAACTTCATAGCTAGTGGGAGGTGAACACTAACAGTTTACAAGACCATCCATAAATAGGAGATGTCGGATGGCTGAAATAGTCGTGTGGCTAATATGCACCAGATTATTCCAAGTTAACATTAGGTCAAGCGTAAAACCGAAAATAATGCATGTGTTAATCGACAGTAAAGCTTAAGCAGTTTGTACTAGGAAGCTCTAAATGCAAGCAGAAGACAGATCTCTCAAGCAGGCCTATTTTGAGTGATAACTTCTGTTTTGGTGACCATGTTCAAGGGACTTCATTACACTATTCTAGGCAGAACTTATGCTTTCTCCCTTGCTTCCCGTTCGCTGTGATTCCAACAGTGTCAGCATGCTCCAAGTCTGTTTTTTCAGTAACAGATGTGTTCTTCCACTTTTGCACAAATTAACTGCAGCTGATACTTAATCATAAAATCTCTAAGAAGATATTTTTAAATTAAAGTGATATAAATTACTTCAAAATTATCATATGCTTGAAATATACACACTGCATTTATTTGTTTGAATTGATGAATTGTTTATGGAGCACACACATATATACCCTTTTGTTTCAAAATGAATGGGTAGAAAAATTTGGAAACATTGACTGAAAAAGTTCTTTCCATTTCTAGCTCGCCTCTCCACAGCTATTAGTCAGCTGTGCACGTAACAGCTCTATCTGAATGAAAATAAATCTGTTGTGCTGGTTGTTGAAACTATCTTGATTATTGTCTTCCAGTTGCAAGGGTATTACAAGGATTTCTCCTTCAAATAATTAAAAACCTCTTTCAGAATTCTTGCCTAAATTTATTTATGGCCACTGTTTGTCTGCCGGCCTTAACTACTTCTAAAGTCGTTTACTGAAATACCCCAAACTAAAGGACATAGTAAAAACCAGTATTTGCTCTTCAGAAGAATTTTTAAGAGCCCAGTGAGAAATCAGCTCTATGGCAGGAACTGTAGTAATATCTTGAGCTGGAAGAGGAGAGCTGTTTCAGTAATAGATCCAGTCTTGGTTTTGCTTCCCTGGCAGAAGATTAACAGTAATTTCCAATCACTAGAAAAAGAATTTTTTTTATTATTTTTTTAGTGTCTTTTTGTGTTACTTGCTATCCAGTAGTTTAGAACAGACTGTCAGCATTAGAATATCACAGCGTCCTTAAATAAAATTTTATAGTGTCTGTAAGAGGGTTATTAATCATTCAACTTATGTAAATAAAATGATAGTTTTGTGAGCTTAATTTAGAATTAACATAAATGACAAGAGCATTTTCTATTAAAGTTGATAATTTTTCTTGTGCCCATAAAAGAAATTGCTGCCTTATTAGCCATCAACTTATACTCAACTTATACTCAACTTATACTCAACTTATACTCAACTTATACTCAACTTATACTCAACTTATACTCAACTTATACTCAACTTATACTCAACTTATACTCAACTTATACTCAACTTATACTCAACTTATACTCAACTTATACTCGTCTCATTGAACTCAGACATTAGCTAGCAAAACTTTTTAGTGAAAATATCATATTGTCCAATTTTTTTTGCTGACTAAAAGCAGTAGTTACATTAAATTATGATTTGGTATAGATTCCTTTATCTGGGCCATATTTGGTATCAGGATTTGTAAATGTATTATATCAAGGTTATCAAATGTGCAGTGAAACAGCATGTAAAAGTAGGAACATGGAGCAGGGAATCTATTCACAGCCAGTTGCAGATAATATGTCCTGAAGCAATTCTGGCTTTGTCTTTGCCAATTGGCTTTTAATTTGCTTTTGTATGAAAAGTAGCGGAGACCAGGTTTTCAAACTGGATCATCTGAAATGAAGAACTAAATTTTACTTCATGTTTAAACTTCACTCTCATTCTGCCTTCAAGTTCAAAGGTTGATTATCTGTAGGGTTTTTGTCCCTTTTGTCCTTCCTCAACTGGAAACACTTGCTGCAAAGGATTCTTACAAGTTTGCGGTATTCCAGCTGTCATTCTGCTTCTCCAGGAGAGACTGCAGCAAGGACAGGATGTCATTACTACGTGCTGTGGAACAAGTATTTTCATCTGGTAGCTCAGTGGAAAGCAGAAACTGATGATCTTGTGCAGGTGTACATTTTTTAGGTTACATGACAGAAAAGGCAGCCTGGTGTGAAAACTCAGTTGCCAAATTTATGAAACACTTACTGATAACCCCAGGAGTCTTCTGAAGCTGTTAGTATTAAACACCATCAAGGATAACCAAAATAATGTTTTACTAGAAATTCTTGAATTTTCTCTGGCTCTGTAGTAGCAAGTAGAAGTTAAAAACAACAACCACATAGTGCAAATTTATTGCTACTACAGCATGTAATAAAATTTTGTGCTGAGAAAATGGATAGTCTATAAAAAACATGAGTAGAATATTGTTGACTTCTAAGGAAGCCTTTTAAAGAAAGAATACTAATGGGGGGAGCTATAGTACTTTGAGGTAATGTTATTTCATTTTACTGTGTAACAATTGACTTGCGACCTGAAGTAGGCAATGAAGTAAGTCTAGTGAAAAGATTCATCTATGAATAACTCTATAGCCATTTGTCAGAACACTCTTTTTTTTTGCTCCCAGTTGTCTTTTTTTCCACCAATTATCATCCTAAGATCTCCTTCAGAAATCTGTTGTCTTCTTTCTCCACTCTCAGCTCTTAAACCCATGCTGCTTCATGCACTAGAATAAGCCACTCAGCTTTTTTTGTACCCAGTGAAGAGCAGTGGTAGTGGTGGAAAAAAGGCTGCATGTAGTAGTCACCCCTCTTCCTATTTTCTCTTTTATTTTTTTCCTCCTCCCAAAGCAATCTTGGCAGCTAATATACCACGGGGATCTAGGTATGACTAAATTACTATACAGCTTGTAAACTAGCATGTGCAAACTCTGAAATGAAATGCAGTGGAAAAAAAGGTGCTGCTGCTGTGTACTCCAAAATATAGTTGTACTGAAATTGTAAAATGCCCGTGAGAGATCTTTCCTTTTCATGGCGTCTTCTTTACGAAACTACCTTTTCATTTGGTTGGTTTATCAAATGTATGTTCTTGATGAAGTCTTCTTGTTAGTTTTCTTTTTAAATGGTGTTATTAGAAAAACTAAATTCACACAAACCCACCTGAATGATTTCTGCCATTTTCTGACACCTGCGGTTGTAATAATTTTTAGGCAATATATTTGTGAAATTTTTAATAACAAATGTTGTGGCTAGTGTGACTTTAAGAATTAACATTGTACAAAAAAAAAAAAAGCTGTGAGGCTGTGAAATTACTGGAGCACTTTATGGCTCTGGCAATCAGCAGGTAATTAAAAAAAATGTTGGACATGCTTCAAAGGAATAACGAGGTTGACAAGACTGCATTGTTTGTCTTCAGCAAGGTAATTTGCTAGCAAAATGCTGTGTGTCATACCTTTGATTCTTCTTTTGACCTCTATGTAGAAGGTTTAAGAGAATGAAAATTAATCTCAGAAGAACAGCTAAGAGATTAAAAAAAGTAGCCAGTGCATGTGAGCCAATAGGCTGAGTGTTGAAAGTAGCAATGGTTACTGGGAAGGAAAGCAGAAAACCAGCAGACGCGCTTTAGACATTCTGGAAATACTGTTGATGGAATAGTCCCACTGGCCAGACATAATCATTTTTGAATATGGCATGGAAAAAAAAATGGTGAAACTTCATGAATCATCCTAAATAAGTACTTCACAGTGGTTAATGTATTCAGTGTAATTTATTTTTTCTTGAAAATTTTTAATGGCATGTTACAGTTACCTCAAATGTATTTATTTTAAGTAATATTGAAGAATGATTTTACATTATAAATGGCTTGTAAATATTTAATACATGGAATTCAGGTTTTTACATATCGATGGTGTGACATTTTTTGTAGAATTTGCATAACAAAACTTCTGGGTTATCTACTTTAGCAAAAGTGAAAAATATATTAGTGATAGTATTTTAAAAAAAATGCAAGAAAAAAGAAAATATACATTTCCATTAGCATTCCAGCCAAGCCAGCAGAATTTTATGCATGAATGTTCTGAAGAGTGGGAGCAGATATAGAAAGTAGATCAGCCAGAGTCAAATCTTATTAATGAACATGTAAAATTCACCCCACTGGCGAACTGATAGTGAAGCATTTTATCACTCTCACTTCTACAAGCTGCAACCTGTAAAGCATCCTGTATCAGGAAAGTATATTGAATCTTTTTTTCCCCCCTCTCTCTTTATATTTTGTGTGTGTGTTCTTTATATTTGTTTTCACACTTAAAAATACGGTATCCTTTGAATGCTTATAGAGATGGTTGTTTATCAATTCACTGAAAAGTGACTCTGTTTATCTTTAAACCACCTGATCCGAGTCTAATAATTATAATCTTACACACACATAATGGATTCTTAACTCTCCAGACTTTCCATGTGCTGCTGCAGTGCTTCAGGAGACAAAGCAATGCTTTAAATAAAGCATAAGTATTTTTAATTATGCTGTTTAGAGTAATTCCCAGTAAATGTGAGGTTCCTGTTATCTCTTGCGTGTGTAGGTCTGCAGTGGGTCAGATTTACTCAGGGGAAAGCTCAGGTTAGTAAACTGAGTAAACCACAACAAAACGTTTCATAATTGAATGTCTTGCTACTTACCTAGTCATTTCTTTGTCAGCATCATCTGTGGTTTCTCATACCAAAACAATTATGTTGTTCTTTGTTTGTAATCAATACTGATTTCAACACTTGATAGGTACCTGGGTGCTGTGGCACGCAATGTTCCTTTGCTTTAGAAATACCAGGCTGTTGTTGGTACCAACAGCTATAGCACTGAAAATGGGAACAGCTAGTGACTTTGGTTACGGAATCGCCTTTGTGCTTGTAGTGGTTGTTGCTGGTTTGGTTGTAAGACAAATGAGTGGTAACCATAGGTGTGTCACTGCGGGTGACGTTAAAAGCTGTTTGCCGATGAGGAGCCCTGGCCACGGCACGGGCAGTGCTAAAGGACTTGGTCATCTGGAAGTTATCCTGTCAGACAGCTGGTAGAGCCAAAAGTTTTATTTCTGACAGTACTAATTGGAATATGTAGGGGACGGACAAACCCTCCTTAAGCCACATACCCTTATAAATAAAAATAATAAACAGCATGACGGAATTAATGATACTGAATGCACACACACCATTGAACATAGCATAATTGTTCTGTCCTTGGACTTCTTTGAGCTTTGTTATGCTAAGAATCAGATTATATATAGTTGTGATCTTAAAAGAATATTTTAAATGAGACCAAATCAGCTCATGTTGTAGCCAGTCCAACTACTGATTTAAAGCTCTGTTGAATTCTAAGGAAACACAATCTTTAACAAGTGTGGCAGAGCAACGCAGGGGTTGTTCCATGCTTCTTTAAGTACAACTATAAGTGACTCTGCCTTCCAGCTTTTTCTTGCACCTTCCTAGACATGCAGTGAGGGATTTGTCTAAGAAAGGTTTCCCAGACTTTGAGCTCAAAAATGAATATTCACTGTAGAAAATGTTAAATTCTGAAAAAGTTTTTGTTTTCAGATGGGTCAGTAACCTAAAAGTCTTTTTCTTATTCTGTTCACCAGTGGAAATCTATTAGAAATGTTGTAGGTAGCATGATGTTATTACCATATATGACATGTACCTTCAAACACTGCTTTAGTAAGTATTTTAGCTGGAGATATTTTTTTCTTATAATTTTTATTCGAAGCACTGAATTTTGCTGAACAATTGAGTTTGCTGAAGTAGATAATTTCTAATGGCGTATAAGCAAATTGTAGCTTTGGAATCCAAATTTGTATGCAATTTTTTTTTTATTACGTCAAAAAGAAAAAAGTAAGTTATACTTACTTTTTGAAATAACATTGAATCAATAACTGTTGTCCACTACAAAGTTGGGTGAAAGTTAAAAAAATTATCATTATAAGCCACACTGAAAATACAACTGTCCTAAACAGCTCAGGGGAGGAACAATAGGTCTTAGTGGACAGTAATGCTATGGGAATAGCTGTCACTCTATATTGATTGTTTCTGTACAGCAGCTTCAAAAGATTTCTACTCCACAGAATCGATAACAATTGTTCATCAATCTTAACAAATAAAAATGACAACTGTAAGTTCTGAGAGTTGGTGATTTATGCTTTAAAATCATACCCTAATTAGTCTTCTGTATTTCTACACAGTAGAAGGATATTAAAAAAAAAGAAAGAAGAAAATAACAACTCCCTTTCTTTAAGAAACAGTCAGCATGTTCAGTTTTAGCTCATCAGCTTTACCTGATTCAGCTTTGTGAATTTGGAAATGTTACTGCATTTTTTTTTGCCGATTTGTTCAATGTAGAATTATGCTACTTGTTTATCTCTTGTGTATTTTTGTACCTCAGTGCTTAGGTGTGCTTTAAACTACAGAGTCAATATAGAGTCATAGAATCATGGAATGGTAAGTGATATATTGATATATTTTGAACTGTTTTACAGTAATTAAAATGAATTGACTGAGCTGCCGTAGTGTTTGTGTTAAGTACAATGGCCTGTCAGTGCCTAATATCTTCTTCACTCAGTTTTCATGATTGTACAGTTGTAATTGGACTTCTACATATATAGTCAAAATACTTTAATTGTTTTTACTTTTAAAATCCTAACATTTTACCACTAGTTTTGGTTCTTTAGCCATTTACTCCCTAACCTGTAGTGCTGTGGGGTGGTTATTCCATGCAAGGTGTAAGGTTCTGCATTTGCCTTTTGTACATTTGTCCTATTCAACTGAGCACTTTTTTAAAACAAAAAGTGATGAATATATTTTAAATTGCAATAGGGTAGTATTTTCAAAGAAAGAATTTGCAATATCCTGTTGTCAAGAAGAGGTATCTTGGCAAACATTTTCCCTCAAGAGAGAGTGGTTATAGCCCAGGTAACACACAAATTAGTTTTTCTCCTGACATACATTCACACAGGCACAGTAAAGGTGGTCTAATGTGTGTGGAAGGCTAATCTAATGACAAGTTCTCTGAAATTTTCCAAATGAAATATCGGTTCCTCAATCAGGAAGTTATTGGGGATCAACAGTAATACAGGAAAGTGAATCTAACTGGCTAGGATTTATCTGGGATATAAGAGTGTCTGTGTATTATGAATTATTTAAGAGGACTGACTCAGAAGCTAGGAGCAACACATTTTTTTCTTGTATAGCTCCTGATTCTATTCTTGTGAATGGCCTTAGATGAAGAGTAGGGTTTCTCTACTCAGTATTTTTCATTTATCACATAAAACATGATAGGAGAACCACTATCCGAAAAAGCTCATCTGGGGATTTTAATAATATGTTATATTCATTATTGCAGAAACTATATTCCAAAACTGTGATTTTGAAATTAAATATGTCATAAATAGAGATGAACTAAAGTTTTGAAGATAAATGGTTAAATGAAGAGCTGGGGTTTATAGTTTCACTATTCAGGGATTTTTAAAAATTATTCTTTTGCTTCTTACTTTTTGCTTCTACCCCAAATTCTGCTACTGGCATACTATGTGAAAACTCACTAGATCAGAACCCACATTTCTTTGGATTTATTTGTTGTTTTTTCCTCCCCAAATATACCCTAGTGAAAATAAATCTCATTACACTGAACGATTGTAAAATACAAACTGTTCTAAAAGCAAGACTGTATTTAAGCATCAAATCTTTTTATATGCCTATCAATGTGAATCACATCTGTTTAAATGTGTGAAGCACATCAAAAGCTTTCATTAGTGCTTCAGGTCTCACAGTATAATCCTTTTATGATTAGTAAGATTAAATACTCATTGTCAAATGCTTATGGAGTAGAAAGAATCCATTTCAAACCACAGAAAGGTCACCTGAATGTACTGAATTCCTCTTCTGATGATAACTCGGTTCCCATAGGGTATGAATTAATGTTTTCTCGATAGCTCAGCCACTTCAGGTGCATTCTAACCTTCTGTCTGTGTCATAGATACGGCTGAAAAATGGTTGAACGTATAGTTGACTCCAGTATTGAGCTGTCATCCAGAGCTCGGCAGTCCACTCCAGCTCTGCTCAAACGCTCAGTGTACTTCTACTGACACGCTGAAACAAGGCTTTTAACTTGTGTAAAAGGGGGCTGCATCACTGTCTTATAGGGATTAAGTTAAATAACAGCATTCATTTCAAAATGTGTATTAATGTTGTACATCCTGTATAAACACTAATTTTTTTTTGGTAAGTCATTTCCATTTTCTAACTAGAATTTATCTTAAGAAAAAGACTTTTTTTCCTGAAAGGTTGTAGCAGTGGTGGCTGGGTCTTTATTCATATCAAAGAATTAAACATGTAGATTTAAAATACATATCTCTAGTGAAAGTCCTTGTAGAACTGGTGTCTTTATTTGGAAAATAATTTTGAAAATTTAGTGATTAATTAATTCTGCAAAGATAACAGACAACTGTCATCTTGTTACTGAAGATGAGACCAAAACTTACCTTATAAGGCTACAAAATGGACAGGATTGGCATAATTTCTGAAAGAATGTCATTTGGTAGAGTTCAGTTGAACTTGGCAACAGAATCCTTCTGTATTGTGAATAGTGGAAGGTACAAGCATCCATCTGGAGTGTGAACTGGAGCACAGGTTTATTTGACCAGGTGGTCCTAGTGGGAACTGAAGAGGAATTTGACTAACTTCATACTTGCCAAAATTCGAGGAGTTCATTAATTAGTATATAGTGTTTTCTCAAACCTGTATCCCCTCCATTAAGTGCCAGGGAAAATCACACCCCTTTATAACCTGGAACTGGATCGCCTGCCTTTTTGCAAAGAGTGATTAGAAGTGTTTCAGATTAATTCCTCAGCTTGCTAATTCTCTTGTCAGTCTACTGGAACCTCTGGGAAAGAAAAGCAAATACTTTCATTATCAGTTTCTCTGCCAAAATCTGCAGTTTCCTCAACTTTCAGTAAGAAAGGGGGATTGTGGCTGGGCTCCTAAGGGTCAAGTCCCATACCCTTCCCTCAGCTTCCTTTAGTAGGAAGGAGAGGAGGTTAAACATTGATCTTGCTTTAAAAGTGACATTAGGCTTGACAGCTTCAAGCTGCTTAAAAATGGGGTTTTGTACCTGTTTGCTTGCAGTTCTGAAAGCTTCACTGGCTGTGTATTTTCACAACGTACTTGGGTATGCTAAAATTAAAAATTGTCAATGTCACTCTTTCCATAGACTGCTGTAACAGTGTGCCCCTTAAAAATCAGTGCATCCCTGTGTGTGTGATAGACGCTATTTTGTACTTGAAAACTTTTCAGACAAGTTTATGGGAGATGTAGGGTTATTTCAACAGACTGATGAGTTAACTATAAAAGGGAAATGAAAATATGCAAGGAAATGTAGAAAACTTTACTTGTGGATCTGAAAAATTACTTGCAATAAAATTCTTAGTATTACTTTTATCATAGCATGGGGCTGCATTACTAATGTAGAAAGACAGAATACAATATTCTTAAACATGAGATGCATTGTTTCCTCTAAGCATAATTCTTGTAGGAAGAAGGTCTGTCTTAGATTAGTGTGATCTCTGTAATGTTATTCTTTCTGCTCTGTGATATTTCAGTCAGGTGCTTTGGGAAAGACTTCATCAGGAAGTTATGAAACTCACAGTAAGTTTGAGAACATAAAATATATTCTGATTTTTATGATGTTTTGCAGAATTATTGTGCAGATGATATTAAGCCTTCTGCCTGATTGTGAAGAGAAACAGCCCTTGCTCTGATCTGATGATCAACCTAAGAACTGCTTTATCATTTTTGTAGCTTAAGATGATTTCCAGTTCTGTTGCTGCAAACTTTTTAACATGTTCAAATCATAAAATTGAAACTCAGATATCAACAAACTGTATTTAGGATGACATGATAAAATTTAAAACTCCACAAAAGCAGTGAAAAAATCTTACCATTAGTGTGATTACCCATTAAATTACTTTAGATTCATTCTCTGTTTTCAGAATGGATTTGTGAACAGTTTCTACCTTTTACTTTTCTTTAAATAAAGTAATATATAGCAGTAGCAAAAAAAAAAAAAAGCTGAATAAAAACAGAATAAATACCCAGATTGTACCTTAAATCAAAGAGTTTACTTTGAGCTAATACTGTAATATCTCGTGTACAGTCTCCATACAAGGGAAAAAAAGACTAGTTCTTTCATTGCTTTGTGTATTAAGTCTTTATTTATAAAGTGCCAGTTAATAGGAATCAAATAACTTTCTTGGAATATCCTTCAGCTGAGGGTGCATTACTTTTGATGTATCTTGCTTTCTTTTTGGTTATTGTTGTCAACAGATGTATTTATCATCTGTCATGTTCTCCCTTCAATGTTTATGGTTGTTCGGAAAAAGGTTAGAAAACTTAGTTTAGAGCAGATGGAGGTACAGGTAATCTACAACACAATGTTCAGATACCTTGATCATCTGGACCTGTGGATGTCACTTAAGTTGTTAATATACACTGGCTAGGAACTAGGGAAACAGATTTCAGTTTTCTGTTTTGATATGTAACGGGGATAGAAAAGACTTCTAATAAAATAGACACTAGCATCTCAGGTATATAGCTGCATCCCTCTTGATGTAATGGCATAAAGCTTGGCAATATTTTTTTTCCTAATTAAATGATCTTTATCACCGTCCCTGGAGGTGTTTAAGGTTAGGGTAGATGAGGTGCTTAGGAGCATGATTTAGGGAATGGTGGGAATGGTTGGACTCGACGATCCAGTGGGTCTCTTCCAACCTGGTCATTCTGTGATTCTGTGATATGCAGGGTTAGTAGTTTGAATCTGTTACCTTCCTGATCTTCCAACTTTTACAGTTATTAAACAGTAATATCTAAAATACAGCTGAACCGATAATTCTCTCCTGAATATTGAAGAACACATGTTGCTCCAGTTCTTCAAAACCTCATTGACAGGAACCTGATAAAATTAAGAAAACATAAGTCCTGCCTTAGTACATGAAAAGTGTCTTTGAAACTATGATCTGCAGCAAGAGGTCTTCTAATGGTTTCTGTGTACACCTCTGTGATGTACGCATACTCTTGATTTGTGCAAAACACTGACTGGAGTAATACATTTTGGCATCTATACATCTTAGACATAAATAAATTTACTGTGTAATGTTCCAAAGGTGAATTTATGAACCACATATTCCACCTCCTGGACTTCAAGGCATGGTGAATTGTGGAGGGATTCTACTATATCTTAAAAGCTCTTTTTTGACTGTTTTTTGTGGGGATGTTTGGTACGTGACTATTAGAAATGATGAAAAGTTTTGGCCAGTAGATAGACTGGAGAGAGTGTAATAAAAATACCATTGAAATGATGTGATTTTGCTGTCTGTGATATGAAAGCTTATGATACTATTCTTCAGCGTGATGCAAAGATAATCCAGGCTTTCCTATTTATCTTTCAGACAAACAGATAAAGCAAAAATAGAAAAGTTGCATTAGGAGACAGAAGATAAATTTGGTACGTGTTCAGTTTGTTTTTTGAAAATGGAACTGAAATTTCACTTTATTTACAAAAGGCCAGATGAGAGTATGTATGTCAGTAGCTGTTGTTCCACCTCAATGTTGAGTTAAGAGAAATGACTTCTCTTGTTCTATGAGTCAAACTTTTTATAAAATCAACCACAGTTCTTTCACCTCTTGAGTAGGAAAGGTGAAGGTGAAGTCACCTATTCAAATCTTTCTCCAGCACCCAACTACCTCCCTGGGTGACCATGCTGCTGCAACTATAAATTAATGTATGTAAGAAAATACCACTGCTGGGGTCAAAGAATGGTTGGTAGGGCAGACAGCTTCAGCAATGGAACGTGTGTAATTCAGAGTATCTTGTGTGTGCTCTGTCATATTCGCTCTTCACTTGGGAAAGGAAATCACTACAGTAAGCATTTAAATACAGAAACAACCCCAAGGCACTTGAAAACAGTGGGCTGTTAAGCAGAGCAGAGAATAGGTGCTCTACAAGGAATTTCCATTATCATCACCGAAAGCTTTACTTTGGTTTTAGTGCTTTTAAACTACTTCAGTAAAAATTTTCAAAATAACACACGGGAAGGATAAATGAAAACTGGGCTAAGTAGAGTACAACCGCTTTAACCTTTCACTCTTAACATTAAAAAATATCCCTACCATAGAAGGAACATAGATCATTCAACAAAGCTCTGCTCTTGAGAACATTTCTAGCCTCTAAATGCTAAACTTCTCTAGAGTGAGGTTGCTATTTTACTTCATTCTCTGTATGTGCTATCTTCATTATTATAATAGATTCTATTCAATGATTATGTCCATTCATGAAGTAATGTTATATTATATGTAGCTGTACTACTACGTTTGGGAGGACTCCTTATTGCAACTTACTGTGCTTAGTAGACTAGTGGGTTTTCTAAGTCACAGTGCCTTAATGTTTCTAGTAGTTAGGATAAAATTGTTTCATTTTTCCAGTAGCAGATGATTTATTTGGTGGCTGAAGTTAACAATGTCAATGTATTTCTTGGGCTGAGTTTCAGGGATTTTCTAATTGTAATTCTTAGAAAAAAAGGAAAAAGCTGCAGTTTTGACAGTATTATTTTAAAAAGCAAATACAATAGAAACCCTTAGATGGTGATGATTTTGAACTCCTGATGAATTAAGGAGTGGGAAAAGTAATGAGGTGTTAGTCATTTTTCAGCAGTAATCACCAGTATCTGCTTCTGATTTTTTTTTTCATATTTATTGTCAGTTAGCACTTCTATGCAATTATATTTACATTGTGTACTTCTTTGTGTCACTTAGTGACTTCTGAGCTTGTTATTTCACATCAAATGAGCCATCTAAATGCTCAAGTTTATCCAAGAAAGTTAGATAAACTTAGGTTGATGACACATCGGATTTCCTTTTACAAAAGATGCAAATAATGAACTATTCTCACTTTTGCTTCATAGTTAGTCCTTTTTAGGTGAAAAAGCTTAGGAGGTCATCTGCCATAGCTCTGAGTATATTCTTAATGGGAAAGGATGTACTTGGATTTCTTCAAGAACTGGATCAATTGAGTGTTGCTTATATGCAGCCTTGATGTTGTCTCTTTTCATGTAAAAGCAACAATAGAAGTGCTTCTCATGCTCCATTTACTACTGTCCCTTCTCTTCGGCAGCTTTATAGCAAACATTATTATTTCTGCTTTTTTTCTTTCCAGAATGCTGAAATAGAAAGTTGATAATTTACAGTTTCTAGGTATTTTGGTTTAATCCTTTTTTTTTTTTTTTTTTTTTTGAATAGCCAGATGTAAAGTCGCAGTGCTACCTGGAACCATTTTACTGTGTCAACAAGCCTCAACTGCTGATAAACTACCTGTGAACAAAGAAAAACATGGGGCTATCTGAAGTCAGTCCTTTCATCATATTGCCTCTTTCTAACTACAACTGCTAGCAGCTATTCCCGTTTGTGACTGAGAGACAAGCTGTTAACGTGGCCTTTGTCATCTCAGTTTTTCACACTTTTTTCTTTGTAACAGTCTTTGCTATTTAAATTTTTCGCACCTTCCTGTGTGTGTGTGTGCTTCTCTTTATGTGGTACTTATGCTGTAACTCACTGAAGACTCTTCTTGGCAGGCAGCTGCCATGGGCCACTCATTTGTGAGAACACACTGGGAAAAACGGAAAAATGAAATAATATAAGTGGGTTAACGTTTAATTTCTATTCCAGTGGTTATACTTTGAAGCTATGCGTGGCGGTGTTCAAGAATGAATATTTCTCTGTACTTCTAAGTATTTTTTACATAGAAGACATGGATTGTTGGAATTCAGGAAGAACTGCATCTCAGTTCAGTTCCCCTGGAGGTCTCGGAGCTTGCAAAAGCTGAAGTACCACACAGTGAAACAGTAATTGTTCTTGTTCATTTTGGGAAGGAACATTACATCTTGAAAGAAGAACTGGAATTTAAGTCAAGGAGGAGTCACTGAACAATATGCCTTAGGCATAGGTTCACTCTGGCCATGCTTGCTGGGGAAACAAAGCTTATAAACAAAGAAAATGGACAGAAGCAGCATAGCTGGGTCATAGAATCATAGAATTGTAGAATAACCAGGTTGGAAGAGACCCACTGGATCATCGAGTCCAACCATTCCTATCAATCACTAGACCATGCCCCTCAGCACCTCGTCCACCCTTGCAACTCTGGACCTTGGGACATAGTGCAAACAATATAGGTCCTAAAAGTTCATCTGACTTGTTTGTTGTGTTAGGGAAAATCTGAACATGAATGCAGGCTTTATATATTCTAGTGTATTTCTACATTCATCTCTTCAGAAGGTTGTTGGCCTCTTTATTTTTAGCTAAAAAAATGCTTGAAGGTGAGATTATTAAATGCTGGTAATGAGCCGTTATGAATTGATGAGCTGTTCCCTGGTTCCAAACTGAGCATAATAGCTGAACTTCAAAAGAGATGAGGCACAGGTGAAATCATCCCTATGGTCTGGATGTGGTGTTGGTTTCTGAATGTAAAAGGTTTATCTTACTGGGTCATCTAATTTTGAAAGCTTTCTCCTGTGTTTCCGAAGTTAATTATACTACAGCAACCTACTCAGTGGGTAGGGGTGGGTGCCAAGACAAATTCCTAAATAAATCAAAAACACCTGCTGAAACCTTGCACGTTTGTTCTTTTTTTTTTTTTTTTTTTAAGCAGAGCTTAGCGTATCTGCAGTCGCCTAGTCTGGCTGGTTGTGAAATCCTGTGGTGCCCTCTGGTGGGTAAATTTTAACTAAAGTGATGAGCCTATTTGGAATAGGGTTATTAAATGCATCACGAAAACAGCAGCAGCAGCAAAAGTTCAGTGAGCATTCAGAAGAAAACTAGTTATGATTTTAGGTAGGTGTATGAGTGTGCAATGTTACTGAATGGTTTCGATGTTGGGAGCAGTCTGAGTCCCTCTTGTGTTTTGATATCATCCTCAAATTTGCTGTTAACTGCTGAAAGTCAGTTTTATGTTATTTCCTAATGACTCGAGCATTTTCTATCTTAATAGCATGTACCTATCATTCTGGGTCTGCTTAACTTAATATATATTGCCCTGTCTTTACAGAAACGTTTCTGCCATGTCTTTACAGAACACTTTCTGTTCCCAGAATACACAGCCTTCACGAGGTTCTAAGTGCACATGAAAAAAAAAATCATAAATACACTTAAACACACGAACAATTAAATCTGAGCAAAGACTACTGTGCTCTAGTAGAGCCTTTATTTATAGAGAGATCAAGATGGATTTTTTTGTGCGTGTTTTTATTGGATGGCAACCTGGGACGTGTGGTGAGTTGTAGAAACAAAAGCTTAACATGGGTGATAGACCTTCCTAGTCTGTCTAAAGTTGGGCAATGCAGTGTTCTTACTGCTGCATGGCTGCAATTTTTTTTTATTCAGAAGGTGCTTCTGAGAATATCTCTGCGGAGCAATTCAGTATAACATGTGAGGCATTGTAGCCTGTAAGTCAATGTGATAGCATAATTTAAAAAAGAGCTTTGATGAACTCTTTGTATAAATACACGCTACACTTAAGATAGCCTTTGTTGTTTGCTATAATGATTTTTTTTTTGTGCTTTTATCACATTTGCTTTTGCTGATTCAGTGGTGTTTGTATTCATGTGTCAAAAGTTTTACCCATAAAATAATTTCTGGACTGAACTTGTAAATGCTTTTTGGGGCTGTAATATCTGTGGGAAGCAAGTAGGGTGGGGCAATGTCTTTGCTGGTAAATAAGTGAGCCTTGTCATCATGGAAGCCCATCTTCTAGCACTGCACTTCTAAAGCTGGCTGCTTTTTGTACTTTTATTAAGTGGCTGGGGAAAGGAAAACATTCCGCTATAGAAGGAAGATGATTGTAAAAGAGGCTGGCACTTGGCATCCTTAGAAAGGTGAAATGAAGGTTCTGACTTCAAGTGCCTTACAGTATATGCTGCTACTGAGGGTAAGTGTTGTGGCAGAATTGCTTTTAAAGACAGCAATGTTTCCCAGATGGTTTAGTGTTCCAGTATTCATTTCAAGGTTGTGATCGCAACTACTCTACAGTTTGGCTTTATTTACAAAGGATATATATTGACTAAAAATGCTTTTCTGCTGCTAAAAGTCTGTAGACTAAGATGTCAAAGGTTTTATGACTTCTGCGTCCCCACCCCCCCATCACTCAAGGCTCAGATAATGATTTTTGGTAGTTGCTTGTATTCAAAGAGCTAAGCATGAGAATCAGTCAAGCCTCTTAGATGGGAGCCTGCGTAACCTAAGTAAAGCAACTTCACTTAGAAGTGATTATCTGATAAGCATACTCTAAACATCTAGTTGCATCTAAATCAAACACTTGAGACATTAATTTAAAATGCTGTTGTTAGACCATTGGTGAGTTTAGTTTACAGCTGTAGTATACCAGAAAATTATGTGTTCCAGTTTTATATTTATGAATGCACTTTGACAGGTGTAGACTAAACAGAAATGGGAAATAAACAGATGGCTCCCATACTCTGACTATCCTTTCGGATGTGACTGTATCTCATATCTAGTAACGCTGAAATAAATAAATTAAATTGGTATTCAGCTCTGACACTGTGAAATGGATAGCATATTCAGTAGCTTCCAAAAAAGAAGCTGAATTTTGAGATTTATTAGGTCTTTTGAAGAAACAATAACAGCCGTGAGTGTTCTAACACAGGCCTAGTATTGCTCTTTTTGAACTTCTAAGAGGTCAGCTCTTCGATTAGGGTAATTGCAAGCGTTGCATGGCAAAAGTTAATAAAGTTTAAGCATTTCTCAAAATCATTACATGTTCAGTGAAAAGAATAACCAGTGTGATCCATGTTGATGCAGTGTATGAAATGCTGTTGCTAATGTGTGCAGTTAACAGTTGCCACGTTATGACAGACCCAGGTATGGTGGAGATGGTGAGGCACTTCAGGTTTTCTGTAATCTGAGAATGTACCTGTTAGCCATGTGATTTCATTTGCTGATAATGTATTAGGAGAGTTTTTGTCATGTACTGCAATTTGACTTCCTCTATAATGTAATTTTAGACTGATCCTCAATTTATCCCGTATCATTTTCCTTCCTCAGGTAATTCTTGGAAGTCTTTGTGTTTTAGATGTATAACGTCTTACATACTTGAGGATGAGACTGGAGGAGAGGCATTTAGTTTTGTTACCCTAGATGCCCAATATATTTCTTTCATGTTATGCCGTGTTATAAGGTGCATAAAATGTGTCTGTGGGTTATCTATCAACCCACAGAAATCCTCAAAAAAATTACTTATCATGACTATATGTTATGCTTACGGGAATAAGAAAAGTGTGGCTGAAGTTAGGTTGTTGAGTTGCTGTTCATGCACATGTCTGCCAGGATCACTGCTAAATGCAAATCAGAAATTCTTCATGTCTTTCTGTGATTTCTAGGTGTGTATCTTTACTTTTAAACTTCAAGTGCTGGGGTTTTTTTTTAAGGAAATGCTGTGATGGTGTTACACCAAACATCTGTTAGAGCATCTGTGCCTATGGCTCTGGGTAAATGGAAGATCATAGGTGCATGAAGGTAGTTTTCATTAGATGTTGTTCTATTCTTTGTACTATTTAGGACTGAGAGAACTCACAGTGCAGTTTAAAAAGGGAAGTATTACACTAATCTACCTCCATTCCTTCCCAAACTCAGTACAGGGTGACACTATTTATATCTAGAAAATAATGACTTTTTATACGTGAAATAACCTGGTTAGGAAAAAAAAATCACAAAATTATCTACTGGGAGTGTTAGCTTAGGTTGTGAGTAAGAAGCCCTCAAACTTTATTTATTCAGGGGAAAGATAATTTGATTCAGAAGTACTGCTACACAGAGTCTCAAAACCTTCCCCTGATGATTTTTCTTTTAAGTTGGCTTTCTTGCATCAGACTATCACTATTGTCTCGGGGAAGAGAGCTTATCTAGGGACTCTCAGGGGCAAAGCATGGTGAGAGATGAAGTCTGAGTGAAGATTCCTTATTATAATGCACAAACTGCTAGCCACAAAGGAATGAGGATTTCAACAAAGCACCTCAGCAGTCTGCCTGGACCAAACATTACTTTGTTTCCCTAAACAGTCAAGCCCCATGTGTCGTTGCATCCAGCTGCTTCATCCGGATGCTATAATGAAACTGAACTTAGGCTGTGCTGATGGAGCATTCTGTGTGCAGGTGGAAACTTCTGTTGCATTAACTGAAGCTGTTTATGCTGCTCTAGTCTGTATTCTAATACCCAGCATGAGGATGATGAGCTGTAGTATTCCCAGCCTCTGTCTGATATTTGATCTGGGGTTTTCATATTGTAATTATTTATTAATTTATTATTTTATTAATTTAAAATTAAACTTTCTGTGAATATTTTATGCTATGGAATAGAATGACTGGAAGGAGACAAGGCACTAATTGGGAAGCCTTTTCACTTTGCAGCATGTATTTTAATAGTAAAATGTACCACTAAATGTCCGACCGTACGAATAACAAACTATTTCTGCAATTTACTTAAATTTGAAAGCAGTTATTGTTAGAGAGTAAAATTTGTTTCTCAGTGTTAGTCTCATTGCACATTATGTTCAATAGAATTTGTGGTAATGGAAAGAAAGTTAGATCATGTTTTTGCTCCTGTTTTAAAAATTGATAATCCATGGACAAGACATAAACAAGAAAATGATAGTTAATTTTTATTTTCTGACTTGTGAGGTGAGGTGAATGTATCCCTACTTGCATATTTTTCATTTTTATCTTGTCAGTTTGTGTGAAAGAAAGCACATCCTGCCCATTAGAATCACTGTGCAGAGGATTTAAAATTCCAGTGGGTCCCGTTGAATTCAACTTTACGTGTGCATAAGTGTCTCAATTGTGTCAGTAATTTACATTTAAGGGGCATTGAAGTCCTTGCCCCCATTTCCACTTCTGTCCTTGAATTGAAAAATCTGCTTAGTCAGCGTAGCAAATTCAGCAAAGCTAATGCTTTTTGAGTTTGTCATTGGCTGTTTTGATCTGATCAGTAGGAAAGAACAGGATCAGTCAAAACCTACTTGTTGTACAAGAACAGGTGTAGTATTTTACTGGGGGGAGGCAGAATTCCCTAATTTGTGGCAGTAGCTATGGTATATAAAACTTGAAGCAGCTGTGGACAGGATATTGATTATATAAGTCTCTGAATTTGGACTTGCCTGTGGAGGAATAAAAGTTAAAAGCTGAGCAGAAAATGACTTGACCTTCTAAAGAGCAGTGTACTATGCAATATGCAACTAGTAAATTGAGAAATAAAATATGCTAAAATAAAATCTTCGGAGTTATTTATCTGATATTTTCAGAGTTGTAATTTTCATGTTATTAGTAGATAGGAATATTATACAAGTACAGAGCTACTTTTCTATGCCATAGCTGATTTAAGATGCTTTTAGAGGATGAAATATATTGTGGTTTTGGAAATAAAACTTTTCATGCGTGACATGTTACATCTTAGATTGTGTCAAATTACACCTGTCAAATCATACTGGATAATGTCACAATACATGTAAAAAGTGAAGCAACATGACATAGTGTATCAAATATAATGCTTTATGTAGGAAGTTATAAACAAATGGTTGGGTTTTACCAACGATGTTGATGTACTTCACCCATAGAAAGGCATGTTGAATAGTACTTTCTTTGATGTTATGTATATGGGTATATTTATTGATGCTGTGGGAAAACTCCATGGTTACTTGAGGAATTTAATGAAGATTCTGAGAAGCTGTGTGCTAGTTAACAGTAAATATCTCAGCTGATGTTCTCTTTGTGGTTTATTATTTCTTCTGGAGTTCTGTTCCAGATTAAGTTGCAGTGACATGTCTTCTATTCTATGATAAATTTTTCATCCATGGACCTATGAAACCAAATAACTAACGTTTTCCATATAAGCAAAATTGTCAGGCCTGTAAACCGATCATTAGGCTTTGAATTTCAAGTGAAATCCATCAAAGCAGGTATGGTTTCTTGCTGATTTCTCTTCCTCTTTCATACTTTACTATGCATGGTACAGGGTGTAACGTCCAGCACATGCCTGGTACTGAATTGCTGGAAGGTAAGCAGATGGTACCGTGTTTGTCCTCAGAAATACCTAGTTTTGTGTAGCTGCTCTCGTTAATCTTTATGAAGTTTCTTATCTACTCATTGAAACTCAACTTTAGGGTTTTTTTCAGTGATTTCCTGTAAAAGTGAAAATGATGAGTTTTTAAATGTTTGCCTTCATTTAACTTACTTGTTCTAACGCTGTCCAACATATAGTCAGATATATTTCTTTATTACAAATATGCTGGACTTCTGTTGCAAAATCAATTGTTTTAATGGAGTCATGATGTAAATTTGCAGGGAAGTCAGTATTAAAGTCAGTTTTTTCCTCTTCAGCAAGTATATAAAATTGATCCTAGGTCTGTAATTAAAATGCCAGATGGAACAATAAAACCTCATAGAAAGTAGCAGTCAATAATGAAATTCTGTAGAGCTCTGAAAAAAAAAAAGGTAGTAATCATAAAATGTGGGTATTGCTGTAGAAATAAACAAGATCTTTGTGAAGCCCAAAAATTGATAAATCGATGAAATTTCTTAAAAAGTAGCAGATTTGGAATTTGTATCGGTTACTGCTGGAAAATATTTGAAATATTTACTGTAATATTTTATTTTAAATTTACTGTTAAAAATACAAGATATGATTTTTTTATATTTAGATGAAAGTTAATCACCTCTGTAAATACATGTTTTTTTCCCATTACAGTATTTCTATAATATTTCTGGGGCAACATAAAGTTGGGCTTTTGGCAATAAACCTTCTCAGGTACAAATATAAATTGCAAGAGAATAGAATGTTTTTTTCTTCCTTCTAAGTGATGGGTCAGCAGATAAAATATGGGTGATTTGCTCCTTTTGTGTAGCTTTTCAATTGCCTGTTGTGAAAGAAAATGAATATGGAAGAAAGGTTAAACATGTCTTAGTGTGTTCTGTATTTGAATCCATTGAAATATTAGTGCATTGAAGAAGATTACAGCATGAACTTGATTACCACATTTTACTTCCACTGCAATTTTTCTCAATTTAGAGGCTGCTTATTCTATTAAAAGAGAAGACTTGAACTAATAGTGATTGGTGATCTGCCCTACTGACTTAAATTAAATTTAGTTGTGTCGTTGAGGATATTATTTAATATCTATCAGTTAATTTATCCAATTTAGACACAGAAGAGGCTTCAGAGAGCACATTTTCAACAACACAGAGACAACTGAGGACAAAACGGGTAAATTGCACATAAGGGCTGAATATGTACTCAATTTAAATGCGCCCAGGAGATGTCCTGGGACCTGGGACTCAACTGTCTGTGCTGGCAGACTGTTAGGAAGGTCCCTGGTAAGATTTTGGCACATTCCAACCAGTGAACTGTGAAAACAGGTCACAGCCATGGCTTGGCAGTCAGATGTTCCAGAAAGTGCCTGTAAATGAGGCCATGTAGTGTTCTCTGCTAGTGTCCCAGTGTGTTTTTGCAGCATCAGCTGCATGTTAAGCTACTGGAAACTGTTTAATCTCTTTTTCCATCCCCAGTGTATTTAGGGTTTCAAGCATTAGAACATCTTTAATTACCATTATTGAAGGTCTTTCAACTTGGAAAATTGGAAATATATTTCACCAGAGACTACAGCGTGGTAATTGGCATGTTGCTACAATGTCTGCACAATGTTGTTCCTATTTTGGTCTGTTACATAAAAGATTACTGATTTTCCCAGAAGTATAAAATCAATTCAACCCAGGCTCTATCCAGTAATTTTTGTTTGTGGAAATGAAATTGTAATTTTTCAAACTGAATCATTAAAGTCTGCTTTGCTCAGAAAGATAGAGTCTAAGATACGGAGCAACGTTGTTTCCTTCTGTTTAAGTTGATCAGAACAATATAGTTGTCACAGCTTAGTTTCCTGATGTTATGATGGGAAAGTGTACAATAACAAGTCTCAAGAGCTCTAAAAATTTTTCATATAATGCACATGACTTTTCTCTCAGTGAAATATTACTTGGTGCTCTCACCCAACTCAACCTTACTAAACTATAACCAGTATTTTGGCATGAGATTATGATAGGAAATAATACTAGCAAGACAGTCCTGAAGAAACTACCTCAAAGCTCCTTTGTGCTTCTAAATGATATTCCATGAGATATGATGTGACAATTCCATGTGAGTAATTATAGATGATAAATAGACTACCCTGATAATTTTCCTGTGTTTTTAAAAGCCTCATAATCTATCACATCATCTGTCCACACAGCATGCCAGTGTCTTATCTAATCAAATTTTTCAGTGGTAGCTCATCCTCTTTAGTGACTGGACTTTTGGTTCAGGTGGTACACAGTTTCTCAATCTTTTCTTTCATTTCCACCTGGATTCGATCTGTCTTCTGCTGATTCCAACTAAAATGGTCTCTTCCTTCATTTCCAAGAATTACAATTTCTTCTTCTGTGATCATCTTGGTCACTGTAACTCATGTGGCTGAACATACAATTTTCATTAATGTTACTTATACTATTTCATTATAGTAGTTAAGTTTCAATATATCAAGAGTCATATAAAACTGCTAGTCATTCCTCTTGGATTAAGAGTGCATTCAGCTGGAGTTTGCTGTTTTGCTGAGTTTCAATCTGAGGCCTAAGGCTTCAGCAATCCACTCACACTAAGCAAACTAGTTGCTGATGCTAATTAAAGCACATTAGTCAAGTAGACAAGCTTAAGATTACTTCAGTTCCCGACACACATTTGACCAAGAATGAAACAGAAAGGAGTATCCTTCCATTTCCAGTCTTGGCCTCTCTTCAAAGAATATAACTGTATGATTGGCAACTGACTGTATGAACGTGGGGCAGTATTGTGCAAGCCAGTAAGAAAGATGAATAGTGGTTTCTTGAATTGCTAAAAACACCACAAAAATCAAATTGCAGAGTTATACTCTCATACCTTTCTTTTCCTTGCTTCATCTCTCACCGATGAGCTTCCTTCTTCTTGTGTGTGAGTGAATTTATCTTGACGAGGGTTTTTACCAAGTGACATTTTCCCTCCCAAAACTCTCACTTCATGCACTCTGTAGGTCTTCTAATGGGAAGTAACTTCATGAGAATTGTAGACTGATTCAGTAGAAAGCAGGCGTACAGGCAAAACCACTTTTATAATGAGGAGAGAGTTCATATTATGACACAGACATATATGCAGTGATAACACAAATGATGACTGGAAGGAAAAGTTCCTATTAAATGGAATAGCACATCAATTCAATTGGTTTATTTTCCTAAAATACTCTGTTTCTGCATATTTTGATGTCTAAATGTTGAGATTTTTCATGCTTTTATCTAGGCTGATGTATTTGATGATACTGGTCATCAAATTTTCTGAGGAAATGTACATTTTCCTCTCTGAAAAATAGAACACTCAGGAGATTGTTATGGAAACTCTTGATCTAAGAATAATTGTGTCCCCAGGCTATGCCAACCATTGCTGCAGTTGAGTTCATCAACATGTACATTATATAGCCATATCTAAATAAACATTGTCCATCATTCCATAGTGTTACAGCAAAAGGAGAGATTTTCTTATGCTACTGCAGCAGGCCAGAACAGAAATGTAATACTGGTATTAAAAGCTGTTTTAATAAAATGACTAATTAAAGTCACAGTGGGTTCCCATGCTGTTCTCTGCTACTCTTTCCCCTTTTTCCTAGAAGTCTGCTTGGTCTGATGGACATTTTCACTCCCAGCCACCTCTTCAGGCTTCCCCCTTATGTCCTTGCTTCCAGTATGAATAGAGCTAGTGCTCCAGTTTCTTGGCTGTGGCTCCATGCCTGTCTAAGTGAGCTTGAGAATACCCAGGGAAATTCCCACTATTGTCTGCTGTAAAGGGGCAGTATATTCCCTTTTTCAGTCTGTCGTGCTGTCCAGGCCTGGTACTAGCAAATACCAGGGTTTTATTGAGTGTTGGAAAGTCCAGGGAGGGATGGATCCTCACCTTAATTCCTACTGTAAAAAAAAAATCTGTGTGGTAGTAGGTCAGAGGCTGCTGTAGAGTGCATTAACAGCTGTGGGAAAAGAGGGCAGAAGCAAGACTTTTATTATGAATATCTTAAATTTTGAATGTTAGAAAAGTTTACACCGTTTGTAGAATCAGCAGAGAAATCACACTGTTAACTTCACAGAATGGAATAGAATAGGGAACTTAAACGTCTAGTTTGCTTTCAGGACTCAGGTGCACTTAAGAAGGCAGAGGGATTGCACTGGCAGTCATTGTCCTAGAACTGCCGTTTGGATCATTGTCCTAGAACTGCCGTTTGGATCGTGACTCTGAAATTTTCTATCTGCTTCATCCTTAATTAAAATATTTATGTTACTGAATCAACTCGCATTGTGTGAACACCTTAGATTCTGGTCACACTCGAGTAAAAAAAAGTAAAGATTTTCATACATTACTTTGAAGTTTGAGGTAATATCTAGCAATAAGGCAATAGCAACTTCAAACATAGCAAGTTTTCTGATTTTCAGGGGAGTTAACTTACTGAAGTGGGTCATGCTCTTCTGGGGAAGTAATACAAAAGATAGAAGGCAAAGTACTTAATTACAACGATCAAACGTGTAATATATAATGGTAAAACATGCTTCCAGGTTGAAACACTATTTTTTGATGTTTTTGGTTTTGGTTTTTTTAATAATTTGTTTTGGGGAAAGCATCGAATTATAAGTCTACAGAGAAGCGATACTGCTGCTCCCAGAGGGGCAGTATGCAATACACAATCTTGAGACGTTTGCCTATCATAATCATACCACATTATCTTGAAGCAACAGATTTAAAACAAACTACTGCTGAATTTTACAGGCAGCAGCAGAGACAGTAAAGGAGATTACCTTTTCCCTAAGATTGGTAAATTCCCTATATTTTTGCAGTGCCAGGATCAGAGTATTTTTTAACTTGACTTCATTGCTAGCAGGGTTGAGAAATAATCATGAGATTTACCTGCTTAGACAGTCTATTTACTCATATTTCACCTAATGGTAATGAAAAATGAATGCTATTTTCCTTGCTTGTCAAAACCAAGTTATTTAACTCTGACGAATGGAGAGTATGATAATGTAGGTAATATTTTTACAGCTGGTGATACAGAGTTGTAGAAACTCTTAATTTACTGTGCAACTCCAGTGCACAAATATGGTAAGGGGCACCTTTCATTTAGCAGAAACATTTTCTTTTACTTTGCAATAGCTACTTCAACAGAGTTTGACACCTGTAAGTAGACCCTGAAGCCATTAAAGTCAGCATGAGTTTTCCACCTTGGTTTGAGGTGTGGATTGACCTCGGTTGTAAATAGTATGATGAGTCTTCCCTCATTATAGAACTGAAGACTTACTTCACAAGAATCTAGCTGTAAATGAGCAGTGCCTGCCATGCTGTGAGTAGTCTGTTTGAGCTTAATGACAGTTAACTTTAAACCATATTCACGGCTACTTGCATGAACTTGCTTTGAACTAAAAACGTGTTTATATATGGGTTTCCCAAACAGTGCTGTTTAGTAATGTGAAGATGCAAACTATGGAAGTGAGGTAGTGTAAATGTGATCCACGACTTCTTAAGTCTTTCATCAATAAATCGAACTTCAACCTTTTTTTAACTCCTGATCAGCAAGAAAAATTTGCTCATTGAACATCTAGTGAAAATATCCTCATGATTTCGCATGGTTTACAAATAAATGTAATGAAATCTGTAGCGACTGGTGTTCCTACTAAGAATGCAGGGTGATAAAAGTTTTGGTGTTTGGGTAACAGGCATATTAGTAGCACTGGATGAAAACTGTTTGTTTCAAGCTAGTTTTATTTTTCCATCAGCCAGGACTAATCTCTCAATGCAAACTAAGAACTTGTTCATCTAGAATTACGGCCTTCTCAGGCAATTTCAATAAACATAATTTTGTGTGAGACTATGATGATATTGTTTAGAGAGCAGTAAAACTTGTCTATTTGCAAGTTTTCTAATTAATGAATGCCTGAGAAACCTGAAGGGTAGACATATGCGAAGCCTACTTCTTGTGCAGATCTTTGAAAGTCTGACAGATACAGAGATAAAAGGAATTAAATATAAGAAAGATAAAAACTGCAAAGGGTTAAAATGAAAGTTTGAACTAATAATACAGATTTGGGAATAGAAATGGTAAAAAATAACAAGTAGATGATGAAGGGTTTCTGGAATAATAATGATTTAATAATAAAAGCAATGGAAGTTGACAGGGAACGGAGAAGGTGGCTGCTAGGAAACTTAAAAGTTGGAAATACTAAACTAAGGAGGAAAAGACTGTCCAAGATCTGTTCATAAATAAAAGCACTGATACTTAGAAAGAAGGTGTGTTACTGTGGAAAGGGTGTTCATAAAGATATTAACTGAAATAAATGGCTCAGTTTGTGTGTATGAAGAAGGAGTTAGATGGAAATGGCTCTTGATTACAATAGTGAGTGCAGGAACCAAACAATTGGCCTCTTATATCAGTGGATAGTTTGGCATGGAATACAGCCATCATCAAAAGTGGAGCAAAGTTTCTCATGATGTGTAAGCTTTTCTAAGATACTTGTACAGTTAAGAAGATCTTCCATTTGAAGTTTACACTTCAATGTGCAGTTAATACATAGTTCCCCAAGCTTTGAGATTTTTTACCTTTTACCTTGACCTTTCTACTCACTATTTACCTTTATTCACTTCTCTGTGTCTAATTGCAAAAGTTCCCAGTAAGCACTCTAACTTCTACTGATGCTCCTTCATCTGGAGACAGTCACTTCTTGGAAAGCATGTGGATAACTTGCATATCCTGAGTTCTCCATCTCTTTCTGGCCGTTTACTGAATATATTCTGAAAATGGTTTTTTGTACCTACAGATTTTCTCTACATGGATAAATAGTATTTTTTTGTCTTTCTTTATTTTACACATGCATGAGAGTTTATGCACAAGATCACACTCCCATTAGGTTGTGCATCACAGTAGAAATAGTGGGGAATTGAATTGTTGAACATCACCCAGAAATGCAGAAGTAGAACAATTTTTCTGGCCTGCTGCAGAAAAACTAACTGCAGCACTTGGTCTGAAAGATTAAAAGGGCCGGTTAACTAGGCATAGGAAAGGGATCATTGCACAAGATATGGTCAAAGTGGTGCAGCAGGCCCAAAGAAATAGAAACATGTAACTTAAATACCTGGTTTCTGTAACTGAATTTTTACGAGAGAAAAGTTTAGAATCATGATTATTTTGTACCTTTTGACAAAGAAAAATAATATGAAATCTATTTTCAGCAATGGAGATACTGTGGAGGAAGAAGTGAACTTAGGAAAGCAAGAGAGATATTATTAGGATCATGTGCAATCACTTCTTGGGTGTTCACTAAGAGCTGTGTCACCAATGTCATGGTGGATGGGCATTGCAATATTTTTGTGCTGTCTCGTCACACAATCATTCAGAAAGGAACTCAGTTCAGTGAAAATTATTTCTAATTACACAGAGATATAAAATTTTAGAGTGGGGCACAGGGATTTAGCCATGTGATGCCCATTAATGTTAATGGAACTCATGCAGCTAAATCACTTTTCACTTTTATGAAAAAGGTGTCCTAGAGAGTTTATATAAAGTTATAGTTGTCTGTCACGCAGCTTGACTATAAATCATTGCTACTATGCTTACAAGTAACATAGCAGGAGAGTTGAACAATTTAGTATAGTGATATTTTTCTCTGAGCTTGGTGGAAAACCATTTTTAATGTACTTGAAGGCTGTAATTTTTCTAATGCTTTTTGGTAATTAGCAATTTGAACATGATAATAATTTGGAGTAGTTTTCACTGTTGTTCCTTATGACAGTAAGTGATGTACTCAGTCAGCATCTCTGCAGTGGTTTTGATTCCAAGGTAAGCCATAAGATTAAACATGTTGCGCTTGATATAGAGTTTTCATCTCCTTGCCTAGCATGATCCTCCTATTCACATTATCTGCCTTTACTGTTTTTTCTTACTCTAGTGTTACAGAAAATATGAGGGTTTAGCCCAGCAGCTATTGAAGGACTTAGTGGAGTAGATCTCAGTCTCAGATACTCTATATTACAGTAGCTACAAATGTCTTAAATTGTGATTGTATACTGCAAATATTACCGAAGAACTCTGCATGTCTGGAGAGTGAAGAGCCTAATTCCAAGACAAAGTATGATCAGAAGATCAGGCATCAGCCTCTAAGGTCCTTCTGCTGCATGATGAAATGCTTAGATCACCAATCTGTATAATATGGGTATGTTCATGTTGTACATCAAAGAATACATATCGTGTCTTGTGAGTATACTTCTTTTTCTTCCAACTAGGTAGTCACTTTATTTCCAAAGCTCCAAGACACCCATGTTTTGGCCATCCAAAGCTTCCCTAGAGCTAAGTTATGGGTATGTATGATATCTAGGGTGAAACATGAATCCATGTAGCTTCAACAGCACTTGGGTCAGGCTTTATTCAACTCGTACTTGGAGGCCATTGATCACAGTATCTACTGTTGCTGTTTCTTGAAGAAAATGTCCATATCAAACTTCTGTTGAAGATTTTTTCGCCCCTCTTTTTGTTTGAAAAAACCAAAAATCCTCCTCAAAAGTAACTAAAAAACCCCAAACCTAGCAGATACCCAAACAGATCTGGATGAAGAATTCTATCATACTGATTCCTCATTCACAGATAAAGTCTTTACATTTTGTTCTTGGAGCAGAATATCTCAGGGAACATTACCAATAAAATTCTACTTTCAAAAAAGTCCAAACCAACCAACTCGTACTGCAGATCACAAAACTGATAAGAATGTTCATTTCATGTGTGACAGCCAAAAAACTTAAGCTATTGAGTACTTTAGTATAAAAATAGAGATATTAAAAATACAAATTTCAGTATAATAAACTCTCTTTCCTTGGGAGATAACTCATTGTAAAAAGCAGATGAAAGTAGTTTTTTAACATCTCATTTGAATTCTCTTTGCTCATATTAAGTCTGAATACCTAACAATTATTTTAAATTCCTTTTCTTTTTAGTCCTTTACATTCTATTGTTACTTTATTACTGTCATTTTATTACTATTATTTCTTTTTTTACTATTTTTTATTATTTAAAATTACATTTTAAAAGGAAGAGTTACTTCATTTTAAGGAACTAAGATTTTCTTTCAATCTCTGAATATACGAAGCAGGAGATAGAAAATTAGAAAAGATGATTAAGTAGATGATTAAAACAATAAATAAATTCTACGGTTTTTGTAAAGTGGATGAAAGCCAAGATTCGATGGTTGTATTCACCCTTGACTGAGCAAACTTCAAGAGAGCACATGCTGAGAACAGTGGAATATATAGCAGAAGCAGTAATGCAGAAGCACAGCTAATTAAAATTCTTGTAGGTTTTATTAACAGGTCTGCAAAATACAATAATTAAGATTTGACTGTGAAAACATGTCACTTGGATGTTTTTGAGAAGAGACAAACTAGCTGAAAATTACTCAGCTGAAAAATATCACTTAATCTTGGGGGTTTTTTTTTATGGTCATGTACCTAATGTACCTGATATTACTGTGATTTTTGCAATTACTGCAATCAAATCTAGGACTAGTTTAAATTCTCAATAAACTGTGCAATACATGCATTTCTGCGGGCTGTCACTAAAATAAAGCTGAGTTGTTAGAAAAATGCTTCATTTTGGTACAGCAAAATTGTATTTACCTTAGAGGTATGTTTTGAAGTAGGGAAACAGATGCATGCAGTAGAGTTGCATAAAAACTGCTTGATATTTATGTCTGGGAAATGTGCTGGGAAGATGTGGTTAATTGAGCCAGCTATTTTAAAATGAAGTTGGTAACGGTGGGCAAAGTCTAATAACAGCTGAAGATTCCACTGGGAAGGAGGAAATTGATGGTTGAGCTTTGCATTCCACCTGTAAATTATCCTGTTGAAAAGAGAGATGGTACAAAGAACACTAGTTGACAGGTTGATGTGCCAGTGCCTTTATTAAAATCTTATTATAGGTGAGGGCGGAGCTCTTTTTTAAACCTCCGAAGTATTTTTTAAAGTGTCTGCTGTACTATCCTTTTAAATGTTTGCAGTAGAAAAATGCAGCTAGACTCTGTCTTGCTGGATTATTATGTGGCTAAACTAAGCTGATAAAATGTACAAGCACTGTCACAGTGGTGCTGTCACCATAACTGTCAAGAAGTAGCGATGATCTGAGAATGGAAGAGGGAGAAGGTGGTGGCTCTTAACAGGTTGGTTTGGGTGAATGGGGTGAGTGGAAAGGTAATGGGAGAAATTGAACAATTGTGTGGGATTTATATGGAAGAATCTGTATCGTTTTGATGGCTTCATTTTCGCTAGGCTCTTGCTTTCCTGCCTTTATCAGCAGCTTTAGTATCAATACAGCTTCTGCAGGCTCCCTAAATGTTCCCAGCGATTTAACTGCAGCTGTAACTGGTTAGGCGGCTGCTGCTGCGTTTCCTGTACATGGGATACCTGATAGAACGCTGACCTCACACAGCGTGTTTGGGTTTTGTTTATCCAAATTAGACAAAGAAACAATTTGTAAGGGAAGGGCAAATGCTGGTTGGCAGTGCTTCCCAAACGAGTGATACAATGGTGGTAATCCTTAAGTAATATAACATATTTTGAGTGTTCTGATGCCATGAAAGGGCAGACTCAATAATCAATGCCAATTTGACTATTAAGTAAGGTATCCTTTAGTGTGATGTTGGGCATGGAGGGTGTAGAATAGAATCACTAGGTTGGAAGAGACCCCCCGGATCATCGAGTCCAACCATTCCCACCAATCTCTAAACCATGCTCCTAAGCACCTCATCCACCCTCACCTTAAACACCTCCAGGGAAGGCGAGTCAACCACCTCCCTGGGCAGACTGTTCCAATGCCTAACGACCCTTTCTGTCAAGGCATCACTTTTCCTGGAAAGGGGGTGTCTATTATAATCAGTTTCCAGAATTTATTTACGTAAGTCTCCTCCCCTTGGCGCACGCACTCTGATCTCTGGGGTTCTTCTTCAGGGGTCTCTGGAGGAAGGCAGTAGATCTTCCTAATAGCTGAAATTTTCAACTCTCCTTCTTGTGCTTGCTCTTAGACTCCTTGGGCGCCTCTTCAAGGCTGCATGTGGTCCTACATGATCCTTCTTTCTCTTATCATTGCACTAGTCCTTGTTATCTGGCCTAATTACAGTCACATTATTTCCCATTTTCTTTAACTGCAGCCTCATTAAAATTCTTTACATAAGTACCCAGGCATAGGCTAGCTAAAAGTTATAATTCAAGATAATCCTATATTTTAATTCTAAAATCACCAAAACTATACATAATATTCAAATATATAATAGGTTAGTAATTTACAAGAAATAATCTCTTCCTTCAGTTCACATTAGTTCTCCTGATTTAATAATAGTAATAATAATAGTAGTAGTAATAATAATGATGATGATGATGTAATAAAAAAAGCTTAATTTCTTTAAAAAAAAGTAAAAAGGGTTTAAAAATGTGCCCTTGCGTACAGGCTGTTGCGGAAATACAAGCACGTGTTGAGGTTTGTGGATGTAAATATGGGCACGTAGAAAAGAAGAAACTTTGAAGGAATGTTACCTGCAGCACAGCATGTTTTCATCTGATACGTGTAAGAACCCTTTGTGGTTTTTTGTTAATTGCTTCTGGTAGTTTTTGCTGCCCTTTAGGTGACTGAGGGCTAATTAGAGAAGAGAACAGGCCGAGCCTCCTGGAGCAGCAGCGCCCCCTGCCGGGCAGCCGCGCTCCTGCCGCTCCCCTGCGGGAAGGATGCAAAAAGCTGATAACACAGCACCTCCAGACCTCTGAAACACCGGATCATCGAGTCCAACCATTCCTACCAGTCCCTAAACCATGCCCTTCAGCGCTTCGTCCACCCGGGCATAAAACCCCTTCAGGGAAAGTGACTCACCCACCTCCCTGGGCAGCCTGGGCTCCCTGGGCCTGTTCCAGTGCCCAGTGAACCTTTCTGTGAAAAATTTTCTCCTAATGTCCAGCCTAAACCTTCCCTGGCAGAGCTTGAGGCCGTTCCCTCTCGCCCTGTCCCCTGTCACTTGGGAGAAGAGGCCAGCACCCTCCTCTCCACAACCTCCTTTCAGGTAGTTGTAGAGAGCAATGAGGTCTCCCCTCAGCCTCCTCTTCTCCAGGCTGAACACCCCCAGCTCTCTCAGCCGCTCCTGTTGTTCTCCAGCCCCTTCACCAGCTTTGTTGCTCTTCTCTGGACTCGCTCCAGAGCCTCAACATCCCTCTTGTGGTGAGGGGCCCAAATGTTCAGCCAGAGATTTAATAAAAGCGTATCTTAAAATCATAGACTAGTTAGGGTTTGATGGGACCTCAAAGATCATCTAGTTCCAACCGCCCTGCCATGGGCAGGGGCATCTTGAGATAGAGGTAATTTAATCCTGACATGACTTTCCGTTGAGTTGAGGTGCATCTGTCAGCCTGTATTTATGTGACTTCTCTCTTCCACCGGCACTGGATGCAGCAGGTGTTCAGAACAGCTTCTGTATGGAATTCTGTATGGAGGAGGCTGAGGGGAGACCTTATTACTCTCTACAACTACCTGAAGGGAGGTTGTGGAGAGGAGGGAGCTGGGCTCTTCTCCCAAGTGACAGGGGACAGGACGAGAGGGAATGGCCTCAAGCTCCACCAGGGGAAGTTTAGGCTTGAGATTAGGAAAAAATTCTTCACAGAAAGGGTGGTTAGGCATTGGAACGGTCTGCCCAGGGAGGTGGTTGAGTCACCATCCCTGCAGGTGTTTAAGGTGAGGGTGGATGAGGTGCTTAGGAGCATGGTTTAGGGATTGGTGGGAATGGTTGGACTCGACGATCCAGTGGGTCTCTTCCAACCTGGTTATTCTGTGATTCTGTGAATTCTCTGAAAGCTAGGCCTAAACTAATACAGAAAATTATCTCCAGTGCTGTAGTCTCATCACTGAAGAAAAAAGCTGCTGAAACAAATGACCTTTTGGTGTTGAAGGTTCTCTTATTTCTGTTACTGCACTGGTAAACTAGGGCATGGGGCTGAGGGAGCTTATACCTCACGCTCACCCTTCTCCCCCAGTGATTTCTCAATCGTGATACATTTCCTTTTTTTTTCTTTCTTATCATTCATCTTTGTTCTGCTGCTTTTGTAAAGGCGTAGTTTGCAGAGAGAGTTTAATTTAATTACTGCATGTCATGTAGTAAAATAGGACTGATTGGTTTTACTTGTAAAAAGAAAACCTGCAGGATATTATTTACCTTCCTTTGCACAAGTCGCATGTCTGATTTTGCCATGCTCAAACCTAATTTTCCTTGTTCATGCCATTTGGAAAGAAAACTAAATTTTAAGGGACTTGTGGCAGGATTGGCTCTGTTCAAATACTAGAAGGAGAAATAAACTGAAAATTTCCTGCTAGCTTTCTAAGTCAACATGAACAGTAACACTCAGTTTCACTGTGCTGTGAGCAAGTACAGTATATTTTCTATACGAATATTGAATGAAAGCAAAATTTTGAAACAATTGTTTGTAAAATATTAAACCTACTGTCATGTCAAAGCACCAGCTGGAAAATTGTCTATAGTTATGCATGCACAACGAAATCAGGCCAGTGTGACTTGGTGTATGATGCGGACTTACTTTCAACAAGTTAATTTGGAGACATTTATGTTCTTGTGACAACTCACTGAGATAAATTAATTCTGGCCAGTTTTTTCCAGCTTGGTTAACATAAATAGCATTTTGTATATTCAGAGAACTATAGCAGAATTCACTCCTCAAGTTACAGGTGGTACAACAAAAGGGAGCTGTATTAACCGTGTTTTATAAGGGTGGCAGATTTCCTCTGCATCACAAGTAATATTCTGCTGAATATTTTTAAGGTATAATTCCCTCTACAGCAGTGTGTCTGCCATCAGTGCTACTGGAAATAAAATGCCTGTATTACTGGATTTTTATAGTCATCCTAGTACTTCTCTTTCCTGTTGTGTTGAGTTCTGCTGTAATGTTTTCTGAAACATTCCTTGCGTGGTTCTGTTTCTGGCTTATACTACAAACAGAAAGGAAGAAATTCTGCAAGCAAACAAAAAAGAAAGAGGACCAATGCATATATAGAAGTGATCTATATCTGTTACAGTGTTTGTATGTATAACTGGATGGTTTTGATCCTGCACTTGAGGTGTATTTGGCAGATAAAAATAGCATTTAGAACAGGTGTATCTTACTTCACGTTTTAAGAAATCCTTATTTTGCAATGAGGAAAGAGAATCTACAAGGTTTTGTACAACTTTGATGTCAGTCTCCATACCCTACTACTTCTCAGTGCTTTCTCATCCCTCTAACAAGCTTCATCCTTTACTGGAAAAGAAAGAAGTTCTGAGAATGTTTATTTAGCTTTGAAATCTTTTCTTCTTGGTTAACATAGCAAACATCAGACCCTGCATGTGTTCTTAAGTATTAATAGATGAGTGAGTTCTTTTTTTAAAGTGAATTTTCAATAAAATTTCACGCACAAAAAGCTTTATAAATCACCTCAGAGTTCTCACTGGCAGATATGCAGACTTCTTGGCTCATTTGGCTCCTGTAACACTAGAATAAGGATAATTTAGGAAATTTCTGAAAGTGCTCTTTCCTTTAGGCATCATTCTCATTCATTCAGAAATTCAGAGAATCCAGCACCATTTTATGTTTGTTATAAAAATAGCTTTAATCAAGCTGCTAAGGTTTTTCCATCCCTTATGCTGCTGGTAAAGTCAGATTTCACTGATATCCTCATTAAACAAAACAGAGTTTTCTGTTATTATTTTTCCACAACTCTGCAATCGGTCCTCAATATATTGTCTTTGATACAGATGGGATGTTGCCAATCTTGCAATGCTGTAATGTAAAATGTAAAGCTATTATACTAATTATATCTGTAGAGAATTCCCTTGATGGTTGAGTAGTATAAAAAAGAAATCTGAAAACTTTCCCAAATGGAAAACTTATTGTATTTTAGAGAAATGTAGATGCAGTCCTGTCATTACTGGCTGCCTTTGAAAATAAGATTGTGCAAAGGAAGTATTGAGAGTCATCAGGTGGCATTAGAAATACCACAGTGTTTCCAAACTTAGATACTTAGAGCAATAAGTAATTAATAAAGTCAGAATAATGTAGTAAACTTACACCAGTAGCTCTTGGACAGCATATCAGGGGTTAAAAGATAAATATGCTAGCACAGTGCACAGTAGGAAATAATTCCCTGAAATGAATGTTTCCTTAAAACAAACAAAAATTGCCAAAATCAGGGTAGGTGGTTATTATTTTTTAAGGCACGAAATTCCCATAGTACGATGTATGCTGGATGCCTAGATGATACTGTTAAGGAGGACTAAAAAAATAACAAACAAAACCCAAAATAACTTATTTAAATAGTCTACCTCATGATTTATGAGTGACATTCAGTGTAAGAAAAGTCAAGTTCTTATTATATATTTTGATTTATTGGTAAGTAAATAACATATTTCTAACTGCTGTGTGGCATGAAAATATACCAGAGGCAGAAAATATTCTGTATAATGACAATTCTTATACAGAATATATTATACTTAATGTCGCACAAAATCAGCTTTTCAGTTGCAGTTAAAACAGTTCTACAACAAAAAATACCCCAAAGAAACTCTCCCGAAATTAACCTCATTGATCATCTGGTGGAAAGAGTTTATCAAGGGCTACTCAAAATACAGTAATCTCTTTGGTAAGATTTTTTTCCTTCAGAACTTTCAATAAGGCTAGGAATTGTTGGCTACCCTGCAGTGTCAGAATGAAGTAGTTATTTCAAATGCTTACAGCCTCGAATACTTAAAGACATCCTGCTTTTATTAGATTTTTTTTATGAACTCATCTCCTCCTGCTGTTTTTCAGAAGTCCGACCTTTCTGAAATACTTGTGAAAATTTTACCGAATGTTGCTGTTGTAATGTTAATATAGATTGTTGTTACGACAAAGATATCAAGCATCTAGAAGGCTTTTAAAAAAAGAAACAACCCAAAATGTCTTTGCCCTCTCTATGTAGTTAAAGGTGACATCCTTAGTTTTTTTCACAATGATTTTTATAACACAGAAAGTGTTAATCTATATGTAGGATTAAAGCCTCTCCAAATGGCATATCACTACGACACTAGGTATTGAAGTACTGGACAGATTTGAGTATCTGTTTTTCATGTTAATTTTTTATATTTTCAGTCTTAAGTGGTTTTAATAGGCGTTTAAAGAAATACTGCAGGATGAAACACTTTTATATAATCCGTACCTAAGTGAACTGTACTTACTGCAAACTTAATTTCTTTCATCATTGTTAACAGATAAAACTTCACTTTTGTATTCAGTTCTAGAAGGCTCATCATTTTCCTACCCCAATATCTAAGTTGAAATTTTAACTAGAATACGGGTATTTTCCTCCAGAGACTGAAAATGTGAAGCTAATGCTGTGTGCTTAAAAAGCCAAGGACGCTATGAATTGCACTTCTGAGTCCTTTTTTTCTAGTTAAGTGCTGCTTTGTAGGGAAATTTCCTCATATGGCTGTAATACTGCTTAATTTGATGATGCGCTTAAAAATTCTTTTCTATGAATTCTTCAGAGATTTTTTCCTTTGATGCTGAAAACCTGTTCATCTCCAGCTTTCCAATATGATTCAAAATAAATGTGGCCAGTAACATGAAGTTACAATGCTGGTTATTAATCTCTTCCTTTTTGAAGAACAAGAAAGGTTAAATTAGCTTTAAAAGACCATTAATTGGATAATTCGTATCTTATTCTAGGATAAAAGTTAAAAATAGTCTGCACAGTTTTTTTTTTTTTGTGAGAGAAATACTAACTTTCTTGTCGGAAGCACATTCTTTCTCTTGGCATGTATGAAGTCCTCCTACATCTTTTCGCTGTTCTTGTGGTACCTAAACTTTTATAAGGCACCTTGTCGGCACATCGGTATGAGTTTTATGGAAGCCAGGCTATCGCTGGTGAATGTTTACTCTGATGTAAAATGCCAGGTAGTTTGTAAAACAGTTGAATGTGCCAGATGAGGACAAAGATGATAAAGGCAAGGTGAATTCCCATGTAATTTGTAACTTGTGCAGACTATTAAAAAATTTATTCAGTAGTGAAACAAAGCTTAGTAAGTTTTCTTTGCTTCAGAATTACAAAGATTCCTGAAAGACTTGGTTTAACACGCACAAAGACCGATTGTGCAGATTTGTGCAATCGTATCTTTTGTGAGGAGGGGGTTAAAAGTGCAGAAAAACTTTCTGGCTGTTTAATTTTGCTTGAAATAGCTCTCATGTAAAACCTGAAAAAAGAACAAAAATGACCAGTTTTTTACTTTAGTTATTTGTTGTTTCATAGGTGGAAAAACTCTCTTTGGATTTCATAGTCTTAGGAGAAGTGGAGAAGAAAGTGTGACACATCAGCAGTGATAGGCATCTACTAATCCTCTGATAGATGATATGACAGCTGGTAGGAGCTACTGACTTGACAGTGATTTTAAATTAATGGCATTTGTGAAAAGTATTCATGTTACCAATTTCCAGCCCCTCGTGTTCTGACTTTTGGGTCCCTTAGAACTGATTAAATGGAAATCGGATTCATATTTTACAGTCTGTCAGTAAGTCCATCATATTTTTAGAAGAGGATATAATTTCTAAGAGGCATTCGTGGGCTCAGGATTATACTGATTTTCTTAGCTGGCAATTACAGATACTGTATAATGGAGAGGGGAGCAAGATGCCATCATTCCCCAGCCATAATATTGGAGAGGAGATGAAAAGGAATTATGCTGGCTTTAAACAGATTGAATTTTTGTGTGAAGTAAGTTGAAGCTTTCCTCGTTTAATGATTTTTCTTCAGTAACTCATCCCATTTCTCCTATTCTGTTGTGGAGCCAGAACATTAATATAAATGACTGGGGACAGTAGTGGGAAAAGGGGTTGCCTTCTGTCTTTTACAGGATGGTTGCCACTTTCACAGACCTGTCTCATGGGACAATTTTCTTCCAAACCACGAAGTTTCTAAAAATAATGGTTATGTTGTGGTATTGAAAGGTCTTTATTTGAGGCTTATTGGTAATGAGTAAAGAAAATACTAGTGACAAAATGGTTAATGTATCTGTATTCATATTCAGAACAAAGTGTATTTTAAAAAAGAGAAGCCTGTCAGAATTAAAAAACCTGAAAATGCAGTAGCTGATTGTAGCCCTGTAGTTATAGTAATAGCAGACACACTATTTTGGCATTTATAAATGTCATTAGGTTAAATATCTCAAGTAGATTGTCATCTTGGTTATGAAGGAGAAATGAAATTAGGTTGATCAAATAACTGACCTTGTGGCTATGCAGCCAAACTTGAATGTGTGAGGAGGCATTTTAATTCTATTTTAGCAGTAAGCCACTTTTTTTTCCTACATTGTTCTGAGTGATGGTGCTCAATGACTACAAGCTTGGATTTGGTGTATCTAACTCATAATCTCCACAATGAGTTGAACTAAAGTTGGTAACCAATCAGGAACAAAATTATAGTTTGTTGCATAGTGGAGAAAATTTGCCTGTATTATAAAAACCTTCAATCAGAATATTCTTAAAGTTACATAAAATAACTTCCCATTTCATTCTTAGCTGTGGCTAACTCAGTGTACTCCTGAATGGGGAGCAAAAGGTAACTTTCCAGGTCTAATGTTGGGAAATGCAGTAAGATTATCTTGAGAATGAACTTCATGGTACCGTTATAAGGATGAGTCAAAAGATGTTGGTAGGTGAAGGTAGCATACCCTTACTAAAATGCTGTTTTTCAAATACAAGCATCACTACAACTAGGTGTTCCTGTTCATTCAAAATTTTTTTAAAAATGTTTTCCAGTACCAATTATCAGATATTTGCAAGCTTAAAAAGTCTCTTTCTGAGATGTACTTTCATTCAAATGAGTAAAATTCAGGAGGAATAAGATGACTTCTGGATGGCTTTAAAAGACAGGGTTCTTGGAAGAAATTTTGTGTTCTTGTTTTCATAATAAAATTAATTGAAAATTGACCACTGTTTGTTTGTCATATTGGATCATAAGCTGCAAACCAAAAGTCACTTAATACAGCAAGCACTGCAAAAACATAAGTGAACTGAGAAGATGAACATGTGTGAGGTTATTCAAAGGAAGAACAAAATGTTAATGGGTCGTCTGGGATCAAGTTTCTCATAAGACAGGGAAATCGACTTCTCACCCCCCAACTTTAGGACTTTTTCTTCCAGTCTATGTCCTTTGCTGTCTAACTTCTATAAGCATACTACTGCTACTGCTGTTTGTTATGTTTCTGACATAGCTAATGTGGAAAACACAAGGTAGGAGAATATGCAGCCAATTAACCTTTAGATGGAGCTGTTTCTCCTTGGATGATAAGAAGGTTGCAAATACTTAGTGTATCTAATAAGTAAAGTAAGAATGGACTGATTTGTGCTGTAGTGTAGCAGTGGATTTTTTTAAAAAAATACATGTTTATCACTGTCAAAGAAAGAGATGTGTATTGTGTCCATACCTGTTCAAATATGTCTTAGAAGAAACAAGCGTTATTAGGGAAAAGAAGTTGTTAGGGGAAATACTGTATAGTATTTTGAAAAATATGCAATCAAATTTTCTGGTTTGAAAAAATATATGATCACTGCATGTAAGCTAATGTTAAGCAGTGAAGTAAACTGAGCTTCTGAGAATTTAAATATTTCCCTCGGACATGAGAAAAAGTTGCTATTTTGCCCTGTGAATAGCAGTGTATCTATGGGAGTGATCCTCGAAAGGCTAAGAGCTACTTGTTTCCTATCGTGATTAATACAGACCTCCTTCATTAGTAAGGCTTTCACAGTTTATCAGCTTTAACTCAGGCATACCCAAGGCAATTCTGTTAGTTAGTCCTCGGAAAGTTGTCTAATCAACCTTTGATTTAAGTGTCACTTCAGATTGATGGGTTCTCTGACACACATAATCCCAGGTCTCTGCCTTTGTGCAGGACAAACCTGTTGAAGTGGTCTGCAGGTCAGCCGTGCCCACCAAGAGATCGTGAGCTACTCCAGAGCATGCAGGTTCTGATACCGTTCCAGTTTACTGCACTTGCTAGGTAGTAGGGATTCCAGGTATGGTCAGGGAGTGCCTGATGGTCTGAGCTCGCTGTGCTTGTAATAAAGGTGAGGACGAAATGGCAGCGTTCTTCCAAAATGTGTGGTTTATCCCAAGATAGCAGAGTGGGTAGGGCTGCCCTGACACAGAACTGACTTGCTGGCTACATTGGTCCATGTGGACTAATATTTGATGGCCAACCGTGGCATTTTATACTAAAGCTGTTTCTAAAAAAACTGTGGAGTGATTGTGTGAACCTAGTCACTTTTGGTTATCCATTCTCATTACATTTCTTCTGCATCCACACTTTCTATATTAGGAATGTTAGATATTTTTCTGCCTATTTGAGCCAGCAGTGGCCCAGGTGGCCAAAAAGGCCAATGGCATCTTGGCTTCTATCAGAAACGGCGTAACCAGCAGGTCCAGGGAGGTTATTCTCCCCCTGTACTCGGCACTGGTGAGACCGCACCTCGAGTACTGTGTTCAGTTCTGGGCCCCTCACCACAAGAAGGGTGTTGAGGCTCTGGAGCGAGTCCAGAGAAGGGCAACAAAGCTGGTGAAGGGGCTGGAGAACAGGCCTGATGAGGAACAGCTGAGAGAGCTGGGGGTGTTTAGCCTGGAGAAGAGGAGGCTGAGAGAAGACCTTATTACTCTCTACAACTACCTGAAGGGAGGTTGTGGAGAGGAGGGAGCTGGGCTCTTCTCCCAAGTGACAGGGGACAGGACGAGAGGGAATGACCTCAAGCTCCGCCAGGGGAGATTTAGGCTTGAGATTAGGAAAAAATTCTTCACAGAGAGGGTGGTTAGGCATTGGAACGGTCTGCCAAGGGAGGTGGTTGAGTCACCGTCCCTGGAGGTGTTTAAGGTGAGGATGGATGAGGTACTTGGGGGCATGATTTAGAGATTGGTGGGAATGGTTGGACTCGACGATCCAGTGGGTCTCTTCCAACCTGGTTATTCTGTGATTCTGTAAAAAAACTCTGGAGTGATTGTGTGAACCTAGTCACTTTTGGTTATCCATTCTCGTTAAATTTCTTCTGCATCCACACTTTCTATATTAGGAATGTTAGATATTTGTCTGCTTATTTGCTTTATTGTGTGCTTTGGTAGCTCAGGACTATGCAAATAGCAGATCTGTATTCAGAATATATGCTGCCTTCCTAATTTTGAAAATGTTCATTATGTATCCCCTTCAGCCTTTTCCTCTCCAGATGGAAGAGATTATTTCTTTCAGTCCTCCCTTGTAAAAGCAACTGTGCTCTGTCCTCTTTGGATCAGTTGACTTGCCCGTGGCTCCCATCAGTGTATCCTCTCAAGACAGAGGCCAAAACTGTATCCAGGACTCACGAGATGATGAAGGCTGGTTCTGTTTGCCATTCCTAGGAGGCAGCAATGCGCCTTGCAGTTCTTGGCACTTCTGTGGGCTTGAGCTGCTTTTTGTCTCATTCTCAACAGTTGTCTACCAGGCAATCCCCAAATGCAGACAACCAAAAACCTCAAGGCAAACAAACAAAAACAACCCCTCAACTTCAACCATCTATTGGAAATGCACTAATTCCTGGTCTAGTTATTTTCAGTTTTCATCACTTTTGAGAGAGCTTTATTCTTAAATGAAGGTAAGATAAAGTTAAAGCAGTAAAAGGTAGCAGCCTTTGGGCTAGGGATAGACACTGTAGATTGCAGTACCTAAATTTTTAATGTTTTTTTAATTATTTGCTTAATAAGTATTTAATCATTAAACAATTTTAAATATGAATTACATTACTTAAACTTTAAAGGTGTCTTTAAATTATTTGTTTTCTGGTCACTTTGATGTTTTTTCAGCCTTGTTAAAGACTGTGTCTGGGAACAACATACAATGCATTAATAAGTGACTGTGACACTTTCTGATAAAGAATTTTCCTGCTTACCACTGGGTGCTGCACCAATGCTCTTGTCTGGCCTGTGTAGGTGAAATAGGGCCATTTCTGAATAATGAAAATTATATTTGTAATACTGTTATTTATATATTCCTGGTTTTGCAGTACTTGAAGAGGCTTATGTTGATCACAGAAGTAGACAGGTTCCAGAGCATATTAATACAAAAGTTGTGGTGAAGAAAAAAAAATTGCAGGCAAATTAGAGATATCAGATTCATCCGCTCAATAATATCAATGTAATAATGAGATTTTTTTAATGGGAATTAAATCTTAAACTATATTGCCTGTTAGTATCAAACTATTGAAAGGAAACAATATTGTCCAAAGCCAGTTATACAGAAGACTTGTGTCAAATTAATCTAAGACTTCTGTCTATCCTTTAGAAACTTATGTATGGGAGATATTTCTAGCAACTCAAGATAACCTAAACCAGAAGTCAATGGCATAAATACTGTTCTCTGCTTAACTGCTGATGTGGCCTGTAATTACATATCCTGGCCTATATATTACCAAGCTTTTCTTTGTTTAGCACCTACTCCTCTCTTGACTTTCTGAAGACCTCCCGCAACCTAATTAAAATATTCTGTCTGGCTTCTCGTAAGAGCCCTGCAGGTTGTCATAGAGCTTTACTAGTTTCATTAGAATTTCATTACAGAATAATCAGAATCACGCTAACAAATCCTCTCGTTATTGCTGTATAAATCCTGCATCATAGCTGCTTGTTTTGTAGTAGTGAGTAGCTGAATGTTTGCGAGTGCAAGAGGTAAATAAATCTTTGCTGGGCAAGGGCCTGTCAGGCTTCTGTTTATTTCCAGACAATCCTGAAACTCTTCTTCAAGCCTTTATTCATACTTAGCTTTCAGGAAAAGATGTAATTGAGCAATTGTTTCACCCGTTGTATAGCAGCATCCTAGAAGATGTCTGGTAACTGTTCAGAACGGGGTATAATAGAAGCAATGCTGCCCTATAAAGCCAAACCTGTGAGTAATAGCCAAAATTTCTGTTTTAAGTTTGTCTTTGTATGTACTACGAAGAGAATATCCAAGAACTTCTTGAACATAGCTATGTTACACAGGTATTTCAGATTCTGTTTTCCTACATCATGTTATAATTCAAGCAATTAGAGGATGATGGTAAGATTTCTGACCTTCTAATATAATTTGTCTTTTGATATGATAGCAATTTAAAACCATTATAGAGGAGGAGAAAAAGCAGAGAATTAGGCTCAGACTTGCGATAAAAAGGCAATCTAAGCTTCACTTAAAAGCACTCAATGCTTCTTCCATGATTCTTTTTTTTAAATACGTGATTTGACTGACAGTATTTTCTATATGCTGGTGATCTGTAGCTGATGCATAAACTTGCATATTTTGCTAACTACTCTGAAATTAATCATTTTACATTTTGTACTGTACTTAGACATCCTTGTCCTCTAATCAGCATCCCTGCAGAATTTTTCTGATGCTGGATTGTTTTTATATATGTATTTATGATTCTAACTATGCCTCCCTGCTAATTTCCTCCTTTGAATTGATCGTCAAAAGTGAATATGGATTTAATTTTATGCTTGTGCTCAAATTCTGATTGCTTAGTGCTGGAACGTTGACCCGGACAACAGCAAGTTGTGTTTTCCTTACTATGGTGGATTGCTACATCTCTACATTAATAAAGCATAGAGGTTCTCTGGGTCAAGATTATATGTTAGTAGTAATTTTTGCCTATTCTGAGAATGAACTGATCTGCTCAGGAATACAGGAATCTAGACTCCTGTTCTCCTGCTCAGTGGTGTTGCCAGGTCGTGCAGCTTTAGCCAATCTTACAAAGAGTAGCGCTGTTCTTAAACACAAAACAGAAGGCACATTTGAGAGTACGTATTTCTAATTCATTAATACAAATTTGCTCAATTACAAAGAGGCTTTGGGTAGAGTCCTTTATGTTCAAGGTCATTTTTTGGAAGGAAATTAATGCCTTGGGGGAGGGAGGGGAGGTTGTTTGGGTTTTTTTGTTAATTAAATTTATGGACTGTCACCACAGTTATTCCTGGCTGTGTTCTGTATTCCATCTTACTGATTGTGTTACAGAAATAATTTAATGTGCATATGTTGCTCTGTGTGCCTGACATTGCCTTCCTGGTATTCCTATTACGAAGCAGATCATGCTCTACTCTCTGCCCCTTCAGTTTGCCTCCTTGCGTTTTGCAATCAAGGAACACTATTTACTGTATTTTAATAGTGCTATGGTTTAACCTGTTTCAAAAAGGAGGTGTTCTTCTGCTTGTTAAGAATGTCTGATTAGCTGCTTCCTTGAGAGATTTCATTATTAAGATTTCTGGGATTTTTTTTATTAGCAAAAGCATTTCATTTGAATGTTGTTCAAACCAGCTGCATATACAGTCTGGGGATCAGCTGGCTTTATTTCTGAAGACAACCTGATGCATTCAAACGTATGTTCTGTGACTTGTTCTGCAAATTCCATGCAGGGATAAAATATTTGGGGTCTTTTCATTGCTACTTAATTGGGCACTGCACTTTTCTGGGCGTCCTGTTCAGGTGATACAGTTGAAAGAAGTTTTGCTATAGTAATCATTCAGGAGATGTAGCTTATTCCTCTTAAATATCTTTCTTACAGTGGTATACTTGTGTGTTTATAAATCCTCCTGTTATGTACACATTCATAGTTTAAGCCTCCTGTGATTCATATGCTGACCTAGTCAAATATTTCTTCTATGGGAAATAAAAGCTTTAACTGACTGACTATAGTCTGTTCAGGTTTTGATAAATTTTTGAAGTTTAGGATTGCTTTCAAAGGCACATATTCTATTTCATGATGACATCTATAACTTGTAACAGGGGAGTATATTGGGATGCAGAGTAATATCATGTTATAAACAGATTTTTGGTCAGAATCTTCAGAAGGAAACCAATTTACATCACAAATTAAATAAAGAGGAAGAAAAGCAAATTTATAGAACAGCATAAGGTGATTACTTTTGTAATGATGTGAATGTTTAGTAACGTCTTCATTTCTAGTTGTAATGTTTGGTTTTATTTATACTCATGTATGTTCTATCCACATTTATTTTCTGGCAAAATTAAATTTTTTACTAGCATAAATACATAAGAAGCTTGAAAGCTAGGCAGGTAAATCTAGTGCACCACATTACTTTGGAGTTTGATTATGTATTTTTCTGCTTTCTTGAGGAAAACAGATGAAACAATAAGGTGGGAAGGGGAAACTCCTCAGTTTGCACAGATGTCTATGAAGGACTCACAGGAGTACATTTGATGTACTCCTCAATGTTTTGATCATGTAAAAATGAGTGTTAAGGTGAGCATATGAAATACATCCCAGAACTGAAATAGAAGGTTGTTGGTAGTAAATAAATTAATCCTACTGACTTTTCTGATACCAGGAAGTTCTGTGTCTCACAGAAGAGAACCCACTATTCTCGTCGTTTTGCTGTGACGGCTTCAGTCTAAAATCTTTTTGTTGCTCACAGAAACACATTTGCAATTCCATATGCTGTTATACTTATATCCAATAAATTCAGGATTTATGGCTTAATTTTCTGCATCAAGGGAAGATAAAATACTTTTGAGAAAAGGAATGAAGATAAAATAGGAATGTTTCAGCCTGAAGAGAATCCTCGCTGTCTTTCAGGCCTGTAGTTTAGTATCTTAGAAAGGAAAGGCACATTCTAGAGTGTCTTTTGTCAGTGAGTCCATCATTCCCTAATTCTCAATATGTCTGAAAACTTGTATAAAAAGAACCTAAGAAAGAAATGAAATGCCTGAGTGTTAAAACTGGTACCTTATTGACCAGTGAGTTATATTAACCAGCTATTTTCTCGACATGGAGTGGATATGAAACAAAAATGATATTAATTGCTGGGAAGTGAAGAAGTTGGTCTATCTACCAAAACCACATCGCTGATGGGCATTAATCATCAGTAAAAATAAGCATTTTTGTCAACTCATTTTGAGAGCAGCTGTGGTAAGAACCTCGAGAGAATTCAAAACTAATAGAAAAGTGTTTTTATATTGACAGTATAAGATACACGGTATTGCTGACTATTAGGAATTGTATACAAGTGCTGTCTGTAAGTGTGAATTTCCAAGGATATTTTCATGGCCTGTGGGGGCAGGAAAAAGGAAATTGAAGTAGAATGGCAGAAAATATTACTGTGCTTTCAAGCATATGTGAGAAACTTTCTTAGTCGCCTTTCCCCACCTTTCTCATGGAAGAAGCAAACCTACAGTGAATAGATCGTGTGTTCATTAGTGTCTATGGAGAAGGAACCATTGTGCACAAATTCTCACTGTGGTAAGTAGCCAAGGGACCAGGATCTGCTAATGCAATGCTGTGGGAGTACAAGCTGGGTGGAAAAGTGCTGCTAAGCTGATTGTAAGGAGGATCTTAGGTCAGGCCTTCTAATTCCTCTTCAGGGGAAAAAAGTCAGCTTTGTTCCTGGTATGTGCCTCTGTCCTTCTGACACAGCTTTAGTATGATACTTCTGATTCCAAGGCATAGGCTGCTGAATTTATAGTTCAAAGTAGTGTGCTACTGAGGAGCATTGGTTACAAATGTGTTGCAGTGCTTTGGTACTGCAGATTGTCTGCAAAGAGTCCCAGTGAGCTAGCTCCCTGCGTGACAGTGCTCATGTCCCTTAGTAGTTACTAAGAAAGGAAAATAAAGCTCTGAAACCACAAACCCCTGTATTTTTATTTAGTTGTTACATTTATTATGGTTCGAGTGCCTTTGAAGGAAAGCTCAAGATCACTTAAGAGAGGCTACTGCATCAGCTGAGGCAGGTTTTTAGATGATGACATTAGTATGCCTATTATATTAGGTTGCTAACATCAATTAACCTTTCCTGATAGTTTATTGTTTCCTGGAAAAAAATATTTTTCAGTGTGTCACTTCATGTCACAGAGCAGCTTTTCTATCACATTTTACCATTTGTAGCTGCAGTGATCCATCTTCCTGCAAAAGTATACACTAGTAGAAAGCTAAATAATTTTGCAGGCTGTCAGTGTCAATAATTGGTTCTGCTTTATCATGAGAATAAGCCTTATTTCAATGGGTTTTGTAAAAAGGTAAGTATAGCACAGGACATAGATAATGTGGGGGCAGGTAAGAGATACAGTGCTTTTCTCTGAAAAAGAATATTTCTGTGGAAAATGATGTACCTTTTTCCTAGATTTTGTGTAACTTTTTTTTAAGCTATTTGACATACTTGAAGTTTCTGAAATTTTCTCACTTTTATGAAAAGACACATGCATAGTGTGAAAAACCTAATTTTCCTGAAGAAACAAGGCCATTCTGGAAGTCTAGAGTGTTTCTTCTTGTAAACAGTCAGTTTTATTTATTGGGAGGTGTGTGTCTTTGATTAGCAGTATTTATTTCAAATTCTGTTGAAAAGTTTTGAGGAAAAACGTGTTAATTCTCCTTTAGATCTCATTAGTCTTTGCTAAAATTTGGAACGGAACAGTGACTCAGTCCTTTAAAAACTAATGCTTTAATAAAATTTTCATTGTTTAGAAATTCTTGCTTAAATCAAGTTAATCTTTGACCATGCTGCCTCATAATTATCACGGCACAATGTTTCATGGCACCCTTATAGGAGACCCATGCATGAGGCTTAGGGTGGTTTGCTAAGTGCTTGAAAAGTTTGTCAGTTACGTTTTATTGATGATTTTGTTTTTAATGCAATAAAGCAATCAGTGATGCTGTTAGGAGGATAAAATGTAGGTTTAAAAGAAGAGTGGAATCTTCCTTATTTTGTAAGTTGTTTGCCTTGTTGTCTTTAGGGGGGTTCTATCTTTCCAACCCCCCAGTTTTCTTTCTTTTTTCCTTCCCTTCTGGGGTTCAAAATCAAATGTGTTAAGAAGTCACTTCTCTGAATGTCTTCCAAATCTACCTAATTACTCTGGTGCTCACAATAGAAGATATTATGGCAGCTTTTGGAGAATCAGCTGGAGAGGAGTCTGTTGCTGCAATTTTTTCCTGTAGGATGCCAGGATGATGGAGTGTTCCATGCTACCACATAGAGCTATAAGCAGTTTGTAGTCTAATAATTACAGTGCAGAATACTGAATACACAAAGACATGCCATTTTACAAAGTCAAATTAAAGCATGTACAACTGGGAAGATTTCACTACATCCTGTATATTTTGGACTTACATTGAAAAAGATTCATAGAACGATGTACTTGTTTATAAATTTCCATGTACTGTAAAAGCTGTATGAAACCCAGTAATGCTCTGGTGGGATTTTGTGGGATTTTTGTATTTAAACAGGGATAGCAGATGAAAATTATTTGAAGAAATAAATAGTTCTGAGTTTTCTCATAATGATTCAGAAATTACTGACTTTACTGTTTCTGCCTGAACCTCCTCTTATCTCATCTTTGTTTAGTCCAAATTCTTGTGACAGACCATGAGCAGCATCTTCTCAAAGTAGCAAAACACTTGCTGAGTTACATTTAAGACTTCCCTATGCTCACAGATATCAGCAACTCAAGTTATGTGAGTTGGTCCATGAGAAAAGCCTTTTTTCTTTTCTTCTGGTATCTCAAGACTTTGTGTGTGCTGCTATACCATGCAGAAAAGAGCCTTCTTGAGATTAGTGTTTCTAAATGATTCACTGTGTGTTTCAGGATGGAAAATAGATGATTAATGATTTTTTAGTATATTCAACTCTCGGAAATCCGTTTCTTTTTTCTTTGAGAAGGTAGATGCAATTACCTTTTATTATTGTTTTAATTTCCATGTGCTTCATCTTCTACTTTGTACCAATTGAGTCATAACTCTGTTTTACCTTGCTTCTGTGATCTGCATTTTATAACAGAAACTGAATGTGAGTCTTCCAATCAAACTAGACCAGATTATTGTGATGGGGGCCTCTTAACAGAGTTGCCATATTAGGGATGATCGAGTAGCATAATAGAAATATTCGTGTATCCATGAAGCCTAAAGTAATTGTTTCAACCATTAATATAAAGTTATTAAACTTCCATAGTCAGGTTGTATATATATTTAATACATATGTATTTATTTGCTTGTTTTCTTTATAACATCAGATGTTCCTAAACTGATGTTTTCTAGAAAGATGTTTCATATGTTCCCGAAAGACAGAGTCAGAAAGCTTAATCAGATACTAAGAGTGAAGGTGAAATGAGTCAGGTCATTTAGAAACAACGTCAATTCAATTTATTTTCATTAGAAAGCACTACAGAGATTTATAATCCCAAAGTATCAGTAATTTATATTGCTTGCATTTGAAATTTTAATTATATTCTTGTTGAACCAAACACTGTTATTAATTATCAGACAGCAAAAGCTATTATTTTATTACTAAAATTAGCTTGAAGTTTGCACTGTGTCTTCCTGTCTCAGTTGTGCTGTGGAGACTGGACTAGATGCACCTGATACACAAATGTATATTTACCTCATTTTTTTTTTTAACTTGGTATTCAGTGTGGCCTTTACAGTACCTGAGATTGATAGGCTATAAAAACACAGGCATGTTCTCGTGAGTTTAAGTCACCTCTTTGCAGCAAAGGCAGATGTATTAAAAAATGTGTGTGTCTTTCCAACTCCCTTGACTCTTTACCTCTGAGATACCCACCTCTGTTTGTTCCACTTCCTCTGAGCTTCACCTCATTGCCCTTGAGATTCTCCCTTCCTTCATGGCAATTTTTTCCTGCTAGAGTTCTAAGTGACTGTCTTGCTGTTGTGCCTGTGTTTTGCTCTTCTTCCGTGACCTTTATTTCTTATGTTGCTGAAGGTAGTTTTTCCCTTTGCTACACACTGATGGGGTTGGTGCCCCTGTCTCCATGTTCCTCCTCTGACTCCATTCTTTCCCTGCTGCTGAGCACAAAAAAATCTGGACTGGAAAGGCAGATTAACAAGTAAACTGATCAATGACGATTTGATAACCTTCCTCCCAACCTGGAACTCCCAAACTATGAATTTTGCTCCAACGTGTCAGCCAGAAATGAATTCTATAGAAACATTTTAAAAAGAATGTAGTAAAAAGAGCAAAGAAAGTAACCACCACAGGGAGCTTCTACCATTATATCTGTTTCGACAGAACATTATGTCTTGGAAGCCCTACTTCTAAAGCTTTCCTTGGGAAATAATACTTTTATTCTCTCAAGAACTCCATGCCCTCATGTTAGATACCAACCCTGTGTAACACCCCCTATGCAACAATCCTGTCCCAGGGAGAGGTTTTATGCTTTTCAGATTGGCCAAGTCTGTCAAAGACAATAAAAAATCTTTCTACAAATATATCAACAGTAAAAGGAGGACTAGGGAGAATCTCCAGTCCCTGGTAGATGTAGAGGGAACAACAGTAACAGGGGATGAAGACAAGGCTGAAGTACTCAATGCCTACTTTGCTTCAGTCTTTAATAGTAAGGAAAGTTGTTCCCTCAGTGCACAACCCCAGGGACTGGAGGGGCAGAACGAGGTTCCCACGATCCAAGAGGAGGTGGTTAGAGACTTGCTTGCCCAGCTAGATGCCCACAAGTCTATGGGGCCAGATGGAGTCCACCCAAGAGTTTTGAGGGAACTGGCGGACGTGCTGGCCAAACTCCTTTCCATCATCTTCCAACAGTCCTGGATGACTGGGGAGGTTCCACTGGACTGGAGGCTGGCTGATGTCGTGCCCAGCTATAAGAAGGGGCGCAGAGAGGATCTGGGGAACTACAGGCCTGTCAGTCTGACCTTGGTACCGGGGAAAGTCATGGAGCGGGTGATCTTGAGTGCGATCATGAAGCACTTGCAAGAGAACAGGGTGATCAGGCCCAGTCAACACGGGTTCACAAAAGGCAGGTCTTGCCAAACTAACCTGATCGCCTTCTGTGACAAAGTGACTTGGCTGCTGGACGAGGGAAAGGCTGTGGAAGTATCTTCTTGGACCTCAGTAAAGCCTTTGACAGTTTCTCACAGCATTCTGCTTCAGAAACTGTCACCTCTGGCCTGGACAGGAGCACACTGTCCAGGGTGGAAAACTGGTTGGATGGCCGGGCCCAGAGAGTTGTGGGAAATGGAGTTAAATCCAGCTGGAGGCTAGTGACAAGTGGGGTTGCCCAGGGCTCAGTGCTGGGCCCAGCCCTGGTCAATGTCTTTATCAACAACCTGGATGAAGGCATCGAGTGCTCCCTTAGCAAGTTTGCAGATGACACTAAGCTGAGTGGAAGTGTGGATCTGCTGGAGGGTCGGGAGGCTCCAAAGGGATCTGAACAGGCTGGAGCGCTGGGCAGAGTCCAACGGCATGAGGTTTAACAAGGCCAAAGGCCGGGTCCTGCACTTGGGGCACAACAACCCTGTGCAGCTACAGACTAGGAGAAACCTGGCTGGAAAGCTGCCTGGAGGAGAAGGACCTGGGAGTGTTGGTTGACAGCGACTGAACATGAGCCAGCAGTGGCCCAGGTGGCCAAGAAGGCCAATGGCATCTTGGCTTGGATCAGAAACGGCGTAATCAGCAGGTCCAGGGAGGTTATTCTCCCCCTGTACTCGGCACTGGTGAGACCGCACCTCGAGTCCTGTGTTCAGTTCTGGGCCCCTCACCACAAGAAGGATGTTGAGGCTCTGGAGCGAGTCCAGAGAAGAGCAACGAAGCTGGTGAAGGGGCTGGAGAACAGGCCTTATGAGGAGCAGCTGAGAGAGCTGGAGTTGTTTAGCCTGGAGAAGAGGAGGCTGAGGGGAGACCTTATTGCTCTCTACAACTACCTGAAGGGAGGTTGTGGAGAGGAGGGAGCTGGGCTCTTCTCCCAAGTGACAGGAAGAGAGGGAATGGCCTCAAGCTCCACCAGGGGAGGTTCAGGCTCGACATATGGAAAAAATTCTTCACTGAAAGGGTCATTAGACATTGGAACAGTCTGCCCAGGGAGGTGGTTGACTCACATTCCCTGGAGGTGTTTAAGGTGCGGGTGGATGAGGTGCTGAGGGGCATGGTTTGGAGACTGGACTCTATGATCCGGTGGGTATCTTCCAACTTGGCGATTCTATGAATTCCTGAGGCATGTGTAACACTACCTATTTGCTGGACCAATCTTTCTTAACCAAAACAGAAATTTATGCATCTGCTGTAAGGACTTGTACTTACTAAACCTGAACTTTACTGTGTTCAAGAAGTGGGTTTTGCAGTGGCAGTAAAGTGGAAGAGCTGTGCAACACAGGCGTGGTGATTAAATTAAATATTCTGTTAGGGAACAGCATGATGTCTTGGGAGAAGCATGATATCTTTTGCATGGGGATGTGCTTACAGAACGAGGCTTATGTACTCTCCTGTCATTCCTGAGTGGATTGGTGGAGCTGCCGTTTAAAATGGTGTTTCAAGCACTGGGAAGCTGCCTCTTCTCTAGCTTTTTTTTTTTTTCCAGAGGGTTTCTAGGTATGGTTAGATGTGCTCTGGAACAGACAGACAGACAATCAATTTTATTGGTTGGTAAAATATGACTAGATCCAATCTAGCAGTAAGACTATAAAACAGGATTTGAAGGAGCAGTGTTGAGGAGCACTAAATTTTTTAGAAAGATCTGTCGTTTCTCAAGAGAAACAGAGTGACAAGGTCTCAACAGTGACAAGTTCTATGATTACAACAGTACTGCTGTTCTCTCTTAGTCCCTCCTGTTGGAAGGAGTCCAAGATTGTGTAGGTATCTAGCAAAATAGGGTAGAATCAGTCTGGCTTTCCTTTGCACTCTAAACATTTCTAGTTAGTGAAGGCATGAAAATGCATTTGGGATAACCTTTGTGAAAAGAATATTCCAAACACTGTATCAAGGGCTAGAAAACTAAGGACAGCAAGCTTAAAGAAAAAACAAATCCCCAGGCAGGGCTATTATCCTGTAAGATTTAAAGATCGAGACTGAGCTACTTGATTCCTTAGTGTAACTTTTCTGAAGGATTTCTTAGCATTTAAGCAAGCAGTACTTTCTCACCAGCTAATTATCACATACTGAAGTCATTACTAGACTTGTATTTTCTGTGTTGCACTGCTGGTGACTGAAAAGTGTGGAAGCAGGATATATACAGTCTTCCCTAGCAATCCCTCTTTTTATGGGATCAAAGGAGAACTGCTTATTACAGGAATTTGTTTCTCCTTATATGATGGGCAGTTGCTCTGGTATGTAGTATGCCAATCTATTTCTATATTCAGACCAGATTCCCCTTTGGCTTTTTTTCAGGAGGTGTTTTAGGATAAGTCCTTTGTTAACGTTTTTTTCCCCTAATATTGTTTTTTACGTGATATATGCATGGTATTTAGGGGTAACAATAAAAAAGAAAAAGTAAAAGGAGATGAATAAGACAAGGAGACTTCTTTATATGTTTTTGCATGAGAGCTTGTTCAAGTACTAAAGCCTAAGGCCATGCTTCTGAAGTGCCTGAATGTCCATTTAAATTGATTCTTTTAAGACACCTTGTGTACGTAGTAAAATGTGACTTCTGAAATATGTTACAAATTGGATATCTAATCAATAATAATTTCTGAAAATTGGTTAATCTTTATGTGATGAAAAAATACACACCAACCACCTCTAACATGTCTGTTCCTGCCAGTGCTTGAGAACTTACACTGTAAAGAAACAAATCCAAATATTGACAATGAAAATATTTTTATTACCATTTATCCTACTTTTGTATTCATTATTTTCTCTGCTTTAGCTTGGTAAAAAATGGGGGATGATTGGAACACCTAAAGGGATAAAATAATGATCTCCATAGGTATTTTGCAAGCTTGGAGACACTGCTGTTATATAAATGGATATTGTGGGCCTGTATAAATTTCTATGCCAGTGGAAACTAAAGCGCTGTAGTAAGTTTTGCTCAATACTTCTTCAATTTACAGATGTGGAATTACCATAGTAGAAAGAGAAAATCACAGAATAACCAGGTTGGAAGAAACCCACTGGATCGTCGAGTCCAACCATTCCCACCAATCCCTAAATCATGCCCTTAAGTACCTCATCCAGCCTCACCTTAAACACCTCCAGGGACGATGACTCAACCACCTCCCTGGGCAGACCGTTCCAATGCCTAACCACCCTCTCCATGAAGAATTTTTTCCTAATCTCAAGCCTAAATCTCCCCTGGTGGAGCTTGAGGCCATTCCCTCTCGTCCTGTCCCCTGTCACTTGGGAGAAGAGGCCAGCACCCTCCTCTCCACAACCTCCCTTCAGGTAGTTGTAGAGAGTAATAAGGTCTGATGATGAAATAATGTGATTTTTAAGCAAGTGTTTATTCATGAACTTCCCATTTTTCTGCTGGTCCTGTCTGACTGACTGGTCTCTCAGCAGGTTGTGTAAGGAACACCACATGGTGGAGTAGCAGGCACCAAACAGCAGTGGTGAGCATCTGTTACTCAGTTGCATGAAAAGAAAAATACATTTTCTAGAGTAAAGACTTAATTCCTCTTTCACTAGTTTTAATCTAAAAGGGAATATGCTTGCATGACTTAGTTCATTAAGGGGAATATTCTTCAAAATGTTTCCAAGGGTCAAAGACAAGCACCACACGTCAGTACTTCTGCATGTGTTTAGCCGTGAAGTTTTGTTAGAAGCACAAATAGAATCCATTCTCAAATTTTCAGAAATTTGAGGGGGAAAGTCTGTTTTGTGTACTGAGTGGTTACTTGGTTTCCATTTTCTATTCTTCCATTTCCCAGACCAGGAAATAGTATTTTTGTCTCTGGACTTTACTTCTAAACTTTGCAGGATTAAAATAGTTAAACCATGGTCTTCTTTTAATCTCTTTTTCCCTCCTGCACACTGTGCTATGCCCAATAACAATAATATTTTATACTTGTACTTCCTAATTCTGAGTATTTTGTTTTATAATTTGGAAGAGCTTATGGGAATGTTTAGCATACATAGCTCATAGCGATTTACCAATATACTGTGTTAATTGTATACGGTTAGACTTCTCAGTGTGACAGTGGTGCATGTTTTAAGCTGATCAGTGATGTTTACCATGTTAAACAAGCGTGTCTTGGAGAAGTTATACAGTCACACCAAATTCTAATATAATTAAGCAGATCATATATAATATTATGAAATTACTCTAAAGGACAAACTGAATGACAATGTTTTGTTCATGACCTTTTAAACCTGTCTACAGCAAATTACATTTTGACTATGGAAAACAAATTTATAAATATTATGAAGTGTCTTATGACAAGACAATCCATTAGAAAGTCTTGAGTGTGTCTTGATAAACGGAGGTTTGTAAGCTTCACAGCCATTTGGCATTATGTCTAGTGAATTCATTTGTGTTTGTATGTGTTGAAAAGTGGAGGATGAAAGAGAGCCACTTCATTTGATCTTTTGAATTATTGGATTCCATGATTTCAGCCAACTCAGAGATTTTATACTTGAGTATGCAAACTTTAATTGAAAAACAGTAAGCCATTTTCTGTTCATGTCACTGTCTATTTAGAAGTAGTTGGAAAACTCTGCTTTCCTAATGTCCAGCGTAAATCTCCCCTGGCAGAGCTTGAGGCCATTCCCTCTCGTCCCGTCCCCTGTCACTTGGTAGAAGAGCCCAGCTCCCTCCTCTCCACAACCTCCTTTCAGGTATTTGTAGAGAGCAATGAGGTCTCCCCTCAGCCTCCTCTTCTCCAGGCTAAACACCCCCAGCTCTCTCAGCCGCTCCTCATCAGGCCTGTTCTCCAGCCCCTTCACCAGCTTTGTTGCTCTTCTCTGGACTCGATCCAGAGCCTCAACATCCTTCTTGTGGTGAGGGGCCCAGAACTGAACACAGGATTCGAGGTGCGGTCTCACCAGTGCCGAGTCCAGAAGGAGAAGAACCTCCTTGGACGAATGGGGCATCTGTTAATAATGATGTAACAGAACTGTTAATACAGAATGGGAAGAAATATTGAACTAAATGATAACATTTTTTTGGAATAATAACATTTTGGGTCACAGAAACAACAGGGACATAGCAAAAGTCTCATCTGCCCTTATGACAACTATTTTCTTTTATCATGACAGAACTATCCAAATATTTCATTCGTTGGGTTTTTGCTACCCAATGTTGGCTTAATGTGCCTTATTTTTATTTCTTGAGAGAGAAGTGGAAGGCAATAGTCTGCTACTGTGTTCTGTATTTTTCTGTATAAAACCACATGCTAGGAATTGCACAAAGTGAACGTAAGGTCTGACAGGGTGATGCTGCAGAACCTCTGTTTGTTCATTACTTAGAAAACCAGTAAAGTTCATTGTTCTGTGAAGCTGGTCTCTTAAAGCAGCATAGAATCACTGCACAGAATATGTTTAAGCATTTCTTGAACTGTTTTTTAATGCAAAGACGCCTGTGCAGTTGGTAATTTAGGCATTTTTCACTGCCGTGATATGTGTAATTTTTTCTCTTCCACGTTACCATGTTTGTGTTTTCATGAATTGCATCATTTTAATGCATGCAAGAGTTTATGCTCTACTAGGTGGACTTCCTATGATTCAAATAGTTGTAACAATATTTAAATTACGTGTAGGATACCATATTTCAGCTGATATGATCATTTATGACTAACCTATTACAATTTGTTAGCACAGAACTGACCTTTTTCTTGTAAGCAAAGGGCACATTTTACAGCTTCCTGAACATGTCTTATCTACTTAGAAGGTTTTACAGAAAAGTAAGATGTAGTGACATTTAGTTTTATTCTAGTTCACTGCCATTAACCTCCTCCTACTGACTTTTACATGGTTGCGTATAGTGCTTTATCAAGAGGGCACAAATTAGGTTTCTCTGTGTTTCAATCTGAAGCCTGTTACTATGCTACATTTTACAGAACTGCTATATTTTAATACTTAATGATGTACTGTGTGTGTTCCTGCCTATGACACACATTTACACAACTGCTTATAAAATGCAGCTTTGTCAAGTAAACTATCCCATTCCTTCATTGCTCTGAAATGTTCTTTTAAATGTGTGTTGACTTCTGATAAGAAGCCTTTGCTGATTGGCTTACATCCTTGTGTACCAAGAGCTAGATGGGAAACCAGTTTACATCTTAAGGTTCTTTTGAATATTCATATTACACTTGGTTTGCTTTTCCATTTATGCCATGCCGTGCTATTTAGTTTGCTCAATGCGTTGCTTTGCACCCCATGGATCAATTTAGCTATGAAGTTAACAAAGTATGGAAGGTTTCTGTGAGCACATATTCAACCATGAATTTTCTATACTTTTTTTTTTTCCAGCGTGTTTAATGGGTTTGGACATAAAATCTAAAGCATTTCACAGACTGTTTGATATGTATGGGAAAGCAGAGTTCAAAATGAGGTTTTCCTTTCAGTTAATTTAATGTTTGGAGTCTGTCAGAATTGCTGAAAGATGGGTAGTTTTACTGTGTGAGTAACAAAGGAATCATATCGTCCCTCCTCCACCCCTATGGTTAGCCTTCCTTGAATGTTTTCATTAAACTGATAAATGATTTCCAGCAGGGACCATCAGAAATTTTCCAGACTAAGAGAGAAATAAAGCCAGAACCACAAAGGAAGCTGTCTAAAGCAGATAGGGAGCACCTCAAGTTTTAATTATTGCTTTGGATTGGTACCTTTTACTGGTGATACTACAATTTCCAGTATTTGACAGTATTGATGCATTTTGAAATAGTAGCTACAAGTGAGTAAAACTTCGATTGAAATATTAATTCACTGCCAAATATGTGTTAGTCTGTACTTATTAGCACTCGGTAAAGTATTGCTGGATAAGAATTTCAGATTTCAGTCTTATCCAGACAGATCATTTTGCTAAACAATTCATATGCAATGTGCAACGTCATTCCTTGTGATGAGTGAGAGTTTGCAGAGGACCGTCATTTCTTTTGAATACTTTTTGTCCTTTCAGGATACCTGTCTTGAAGTATTTTGAGCTTGTCTTTGGACTACAAAGCTAAAATAACATAAATTTATGTTTGAGTTCAGGTAATTAATTAAGGCTGTCTCATTTGCCATGTGACGTGGCAGTGATTTGGGACCAATTGTGTGTGTTTATCCTTGTACTGCTGGAGTTTTTTTGGTGGTTTGTTTTTTTTTTTTTTGGGTGGTGAGGGGTTGGTCTATCTTGGTGTTTTTTCAGCTGGATTATGCTATGTGGGTAATTCTCAATGTTCGTACTCTGCTTCTGTTTACCGATGTGAGTCTTTGTAAAATAACATAGTGGCTGGTTTAGAGCATATGTTCATCCCACTGTTCCAAAAAATCAGCCCAGCAAGTAAGGCTATAAAAGCAAGAACACTAAAGATATAAAAGCTGAGAACCTTTATGGCATCAGCTCTATTTTTGTCTCTAAAGAAACAGAATTTGTTAGTGTGTAAGTGGTGCAAATGCAACATCTTTTAAAGAAGGAAGACAAAGGCTTATTTATGCGTGTTGTCCTTTAACCTATTTTGTGTCAGTAAGGAATGATAAGCTTGATTTCTGAGGATTCACCTTGAAGCAGAAGCTCCTTATTTATATACATATGAGGAAAGAGATGTATTTCTAGGGCAGCATTTAATTTATTTTCTCCCTTTTGATTGGGGGCAATGACGAGGTCCTTCCATGCATTTTGCATGAGAAATTTTGCTTTCTAGAGGGCTTTGGGAAAAATGAGATTGCAGCAGATATCACCTTGATAAGTAGCTAAAATAATTTTGCACAATATAGTGAGATCTAGTGGCTAATGTGTAGTTTAATATTGAATACATTATATACATTACTTACTAAAAATTCCTGTGGCTAAATTTGAAGGGGAGTAAACATTTTAATGGTCATATATTATTACAACATCTATGTATAGAACAACAAAGATGAATCAGGAAAAATGTTTTCCTACCATATACAGAATTATAAAGCTTGCTTGGTATGGCTTGCTCTTTTCATGTCAAAAGGAGAGATAAATTGTATTTCTGTCCAGTCTTATGTATAGTCTGTAATATTCATCTCTCTTGAAACCACTCTCTGTGTCTGAATTAGGTTTTCCTCCATTGAGGGTATTTTTTTTTTTTTTATTATATGGGAGATATAGGTCAAGAAAGATTAAGAAACTGAACAGAAACTGATAGTTAGGACATGTATTTGCAACATGAGAGTAGAGTTTCCTGGCTTTCCAGGCCAGAAGCAGAGGTATGAAAGTGTCTCAGGTGAATGAAGGGGCAGATGGATGGCTTTTCTTTTTCGTTTGACCAGGACCTCAGCAGTAGAATAGAGAAGTCTTTTACACTGGGAAGCACATTTTGATAAGATTAGGCCATTTTTAGACTTGTCGTTTTCAGGCTTGTTACTAGAATAAGGCAGTTTTGAGCATATTGCTTTTGTGGGTGAATAAATTGGAGCTTTATTATACTGCAGAGCTGTTAGCCTTATTGTATCAGTGCAGATATCCTTCAGGTAGGCAGGCAGTTAGACCTCAATTTAATGGTTGCAATTATATCAGGAATGAAGCGGGGTAGATTGTTTTTAGTATTTGGAAATTCTGATGTTGAACCAGCAAGATATAAAAAGACTCCAGAGCTTAGAATGTAAACTTATGATTATATATGAATTTATATTGCTTATTCTGCTTAAGGTTCTATCTATATCTTACTGTGTAGTTATCCTTATGTAAAGATAAATGATATTATCATTTCTCGTTTCTTCCTATTTAGAAGTACTTACATTAAAATATCTAAGATGGGATTTGCACTGTATTTATGTTTCTGGAAAAATAGAAAGTATAATGTTTCTACTAGACAGTTGGGATTTTTATACTTTTTTATGCGAAAACCAGAAGAAATAGTTGAGAAAGAAAAAAAAATATATGTGGACTGCTGATTTTGGTTGTTGGAAACAGTAAACAGTTGGTAAATAGTCTTCCAAAAGAAATACTAGAGGTTGTATCTTTTTACTCATTTTACCTTTACATTTTTAATGACATTTTTGTGTGCTTTGTTTAAGCTAAGTGTGTTTATTTTCATTCTAGGGTTCTTCGCCTGATTCAGATGTAAGCGCTATAGCTACCATCATGCATTCAGCATGTTAGTCTCGCTACTGTATGCTGACTTTTGACTGTTATGTATTTGATCCATTGTACTTCTGAACGTTGCTTTAGACATTTTTATTTGAGTGCATGTAGCACTGAAATGCTGTTTCTTCTTTTCTCTTTTATTATTAAGACAACAATCAACTAGCTATGTCAGTCTTTTTCAGAACTGAATCATAGGATGTCATCTCTTCCAGGTAAAAGTGTATGTATTTTCCAGGAGATAAATTCTGCCATCCGAATGAGTGTTTTCTAGAGTACTTTGAATATTCAGAACTGTTACCCACTGACATACAACTGTGTAAGTAAAGTCCTTACCTAGCTGACTCCTGAATTAGGAAGACTGGTCTTCGTTGCAGAGTTCAGTTACTGGACTTTTTCCAGCTCACTCCAGAGGAGTTGTACATGCTTTGATACAGCTGGCTCACACATTTAGCATGTGATGGAAAGGCTTGGAATATCTTGATACAGAAAAGAAGGACAATGGGCATGCTGGTTATGACAAGCTCAACATGAGCCGGCAATGTGTGTGTCCTGCTTACTGCAGATTACAAATTACAGAAGTTATGGTAAGAATATATGAGACTGTAAGAACTACATTTGAAGGAGAGGTGGAGTCATTTTCCCCTTATGTTTCTACCCCTTGGAGACAGATTTCACTGGATGAAAGTCTGAATCTACATTGAATCACAGTTAAAAGTATCTGCTTCTTTTCTGACCAGTAGTGAACTGTAGCAGCCTTCAGCTTCTGTCATTCAGCCAACTTTGCTTTCACACATCTAGTGTAATTAAACAAGACTCTTAAAACAGCCAGAGAATCTCAAGAGTTAACAATATAGATATAAAATTCCTGAGATATTTTTTTCTTGAATGCTGTTATTGCAGAAAGCTTTAGGAGTTATCTGAACTGATGTTGTTTTCAAAAGCAGAATGTGCCCTTTATAAGAAATCAAGGGCATGTCTGAAGTCTTAATTTTTTTTGAGTTTTTACTGTTGGAAAAGAGGTCAGATTAACTGGAAGATGTCTCTACTGGAGTTCTGAAACCTTGGCTAGTTTCTCACTTCAGACCTGCTTTAGAATAGTGATATACAAAGAAATAAAAGGAATGTCAGGGTTTTTGTTCTTTTTTTTTTTCTGAAGAATGATATGACCTTTTCAGGGAAAGAAGTCTGCAATGCCTAAAGTCACAATATATCCACAAACAGCTCTAAAAATAATGACTTACTATGTTTTCTTCAATTTCCAGTCTGAATAGTTTGAAGATTGTGTGTAATGTGAGGGTTACACTGGAATATTGAAGTACAAATACATCCTGTGATTAAACACTCATCCCTTTCTGTTGTGTGGTGAGGTATGAGTTACAATAAAATATTAAGGTACAGAGCCAAAGAAAGAATGATTTTGGGTAACTAAGCAGTTAATCTCATTGCAGTAGTAGATGGTAATTATGATTTTAAATGTGGTCTCTGAAGGCTTTGTTGTCCTTAGCAAAAGCCCAGTAGAGACAAAAACATTTGAAAGACATCAAAGATTTCTCCTTTTCTCAAGAGCTGTCAAGTTTCAGGAAGATACAGTCTGGCCATGGAACAGAACTAGAACTGATGGCCTGTATCTGGGGAGCAAACCTGTCAGAGCTTCACTTCTCCTCTCTCTCTCAGAGGAAATGGTGTTTTCACATTAAAAAGTGATCCACAGTAAGCACATCTTTACAGATAACACAAGATACAGGCAAGTATATCTACTCTCTGTAGAACAACTGATGGTCTTTCAGAAACAGTCACTGAAAGAAAAGAATTCCTGAGAGTTCAGGAATTACGATGGGTTTCCTGACTGATATTAGAGCAAAGATGAAACTTTAAGGTGAAGAAAATCCATAAGGTTGGTTGCAGTTTTGAGTCTTCAGGCAACGAGTCGTTGAAGTGTGAACTAGAACCTATGTCAATGAAGGACAATGTGAACTAAAACAGATAATTAACTCTGTTTAATTGTTGCTACTGGCAATTTCAAGGGTGAGAGTATCACCTTATGGGACTGTGATGGGACAGTCTTTCCGAAAAAAGGTAAGATTACAAAAAAAGTGGGTATGCTTAATGTATAGAATCATAGAATAACCAGGTTGGAAGAGACCCACCGGGTCATTGAGTCCAACCACTCCTATCAAACATTAACCCATGCCCCTTAGCACCTCGTCCACCCGTGCCTTAAACACCTCCAGGGAAGGTGAATCAACCACCTCCCTGGGCAGACTGTTCCAGTGCCCAATGTCCCTTTGAAAAATTTTTTCCTAATATCCAGCCTAAATCTCCCCTGGTGGAGCTTGAGGCCATTCCCTCTCATCCTGTCCCCTGTCACTTGGGAGAAGAGCCCAGCACCCTCCTCTCTACAACCTCCTTTGAGGTAGTTGTAGAGAGCAATGAGGTCTCCTCCCAGCCTCCTCTTCTCCAGGCTAAACACCCCCAGCTCTGTCAGCCTCTCGCTAACACTGGATATTTATATCAATCTTTTTAGGGTAAGGTATATGTTCAGTAACAAAAAGGATAGTGAAGATGAAGAGTAACAAAGATTATCAGTCTAACTTGCATTACTCTGCACCAGAAAAATGGATTATTGTATCTAAGGCCGTTCAGATATTTCTTAAGCAAAACATTTTTCTCTTCAGGGAAGTGTCGGTTTTGTTGAGTTTGAAGTGTTTCCTTTGAAACATCTTGACTTAAAGAACTTTTCATATACAAGGCCCTGAGAATTCTGTTTCATAGCAAGTTCATGAGGCAAACCTATCTAAGAAAGAAAATTGTGAAAAACAGAGAGTCTGCAGGGTAGCACAAATTATCCTAAAAAAAAAAAAAAACCAAAAAAGAGCTACTGTAGTAACACAAATTTTCTGTGAAGAGGGTCTCAGTCTTTTCTGCCACAGCTATTCCTTGACTTTTAAAGGTTATTTAAATTATTGCTAACTAGCTAGCTGTACTTGGAAATGAGTGGTAGACAAATTTTCATGTTTGGGTTTTCTAACAATTTTCATGTCAGTTATTTTTATGTACTGTGTAGAAAATGGGAGTTGGAAACCTGTTGCTAAATATGCCTCTGAAGTCAATGTAGACATTTGAAAAATTCCACTGCTTGCTGGTAAGCTTTCTGTTGCGGATGAAAATAGTATCTGTAAAGATCATTATGAAAAGAATTGTCAGAGCTGTGGAACAGCATTTGCATACGGAGAGTGAATTGACAGACCTTCACAGCTCGGTTATAAGGTTGAGTGAGAATTTTGAGTGATGTGTACAAAATTGAGTATATGTTAAAAATGTGAATAAAGAACTTGAGGTGATCATAAAGATGATGAGAATTTAAGCACACCTGTTGGACTTACTAGACTTCTAAATAAATTAATCTAAAACAAAGTCAGGGGAATACCTTTTTGTCCACATAGTCCAGTTACCTCTCCCTTGAAAGTAAATTAGGTGCTCGCGGACTTGCTGAAGTGCAAGCATTGTATTTATATTATAGCAGATTTTCCTCAGTTATTATGCCAATTGATGCTTGACAGCTGCAAATGTGCAGCAGCCGGGCGTAGAAACAAAATACACTCTTCTAACTGTTGCAGTTATTTCTGTGGAGCATTTGAGGAGCATCAGTAAGCCCAAATACTATTAAAGCAAAACTTTGAGGCACTGTAGTCATAGATTTGGATCTTGAACAAGCTGTGAGTAGTGATAACTGGACTTACTGAGCCCAGAGCTGACTGAGTCGGGCCAGAGCACTTGTCCTTTTTACAGATGGGAGATCAAGGGTATGGTTTTTTTTTCTTTCTTTCTCAAGAGAATGTCTCATCTTCCACTGATGGTGTTTTATCACTTCCAGGGATAATATACTGGGAAATAGAGAGTCTTGAGGAAGGATTCCTATACTAGGTGCTTACAGTCATCTGAATAAAAAATTTTCTCCAGTCTCACCCCCTCTTCTCAAAGTTTTTTTTTTCTGGAACTATCTTAGGCCTTGCTCATTCTCATGTGATTCTGAACTGCATATTAGAAAGCAATTTGTTTAAAAAAAATTCTACAGTAGAGTAACTACCCAACTATTTGATGCTTATCCCCATAAGACATCCACTATAGATCTTTCCTTTGATGTTACTTACTTTTTCTTATCCCCCAAGAATGTTATTAGTCACCTGCACACAGTTGGTATGGATGACAGTAAAATATTTCAAGGTTTGATGGAAAGTTTAATGCAAGTTTTGACATTCTTTAGAGATAATAAGAGGTAATACTAGAATAAAAAAAATTGCTATTCAGAAACCAGGTAACAAATAAAATTATCAGGTTTTAAAAATATATTTAATGTATAAGTGTAAGACTTACTATTTTTGTGTCCTGACTCATGGTGTTTGAACTTTGTAGCTGGTGACAGGCCAAAAGAAAAATACCACTTAGTAATTTATTATCTTTTAATAAATAAACCTTTGAGAAATTGCTTAGTATTCATAGCTTAAAAGAAAGACCAACAATGAAGTTGAAATTACATTCAAAGCAAAATAGGGTATACTCTATATAATTGGAAACAGATGTCTGAATTAAAGATTACCTTTTCCAAGTTACTGTGATCCAGGCTGAGGCACAGAGTGATGTAAGGATTTCTAATCTATATACAGAAGCAAACAACGTCCTCAGAAGGGGTATGGATAGTCCAGATCTACCTGGAAAACTACTTTGTAGTAATGTGTACCCTGGATCTAGGGGATCTTTAGCGCCTGAGAGCAGAAATCCTGTTCATCTGCTCAAACTATATCCGGAACAGCTTATGTGATGAACTTCTACTGAGGTAGAGGGGGAGTGTGTGCATAGAGCAGTCAAGAAAGTGTGGGTTTTCATCAGGCAGCACTCTCTTCCCTGGCAGAGAAAACGTTAAGTCCTGCATCACACCAGCCACAAAGCGTAAGGAGATTCCAGGTTTGCTCATGCCACAATCCTAGCACCATCCAGATTACAAAATTCATATATGTTTTTTTTTTCTACAGAAGCGAAGGTGGAAGAAGCAGCCCTAGAGCCCAGGGTGATTTCTGTTGTAAAGTTTCATAAGATGACAGGTTACCTTGCTGACAATGTAGTTTTACAGTATCCCCATAGAGGCAGGGAATTGTATCTATTTGAAGCCTGCTCAACTTATCCTTATTTTCACTTTTTACCACCTGCTCAAGTTTTCAGACAAGGCACAGAGCTACTGTTTGAGCTCTCAGTGAAATTCCTTCTGTGCTTGACTGCTCTCTGCCAGATAGTGCTAACAAGAAGCCTTCCTAGGAAACTCTTACATGGAATAAGCTCCTATAACCTGAAACAGGACTTTTTGTTGCAACTCCTCTGAACCCTGGAGGTGTGGGTTGTCTTTTCCTCAAAGCACACGCTCCTCTAAACCCCAAGATGCTGGACCTTCTTCTTCCTCAAAGGACACAGACATAAAGCTGTGAGACAAGGGAAAGAAAAAGACCTTTTAAGGGAGAGATTCTTCTTTTAGTCCTTTGAATGTCTGAGAAATGGAAGCAACGGAAACTAAAGTGCCAGTCCTCAAGTGTAGTCTGCAGGTGGATTCTTTCTCAAAAGAAAAGATGGAGTTTATACATTAGCTTTACTTTCACTGTAATACAACCTCTGACAGCTCTGATACTGTCAGTTGCTTGCAGTTTTGTTCCTACTGTGATAACATTGAGAGGTCTCATGCTTTTTTAAATAACTGGGGGTTGAGGGGCAGAGGGGAACTTACTGTTCATGGAGCAGGTCAGCACACACAATCCAGATCCTAACTGTACAAGTGGGTTATTTGTTTCCTTTGGTCACAGTGTAATTTAGAAGCAAGTCAGAATTAGATTAACGCATTTTCCCTTTATGCCGATTCTTTATTACTACCTGCTGTGGAGATGTCTCATGCTATTTGGGATGCTAGTATGGCTTAAGGTCCTAATGTTCAGGTTTTTGCCTGTGCTACTTTCTCTGTCTTTTCGTGGCCATCTTCTGTTTGCCTCAAGGAGCTGAAAAGCTGAGGATAACATAGAAATTCTTTTTTGAAATGCATTCACGGTTAAAGACAACTTGTGTAGGAATCCATGAACAAAACCTGTATCTAGAATGAGGCTTTTTTGTGCAAGAGGTAATTTTGATTCCTTTTTTCAGGTTGTCTGAATAGTTCTTCCACAAAGTAGATTAAGCAGTCAGTCTGTGACAGTGGTGAATTATTTCTGCTTTCTGGAGATTGTTTTAATTTTAAATGGTTCAATGTATTCACTCTCTGTCACTTGTCAGTGCTGCATAGTACATATCCCAGACCAGGAGCAATGGAGATCAATAAATGAAGATGGTTTCCATTCACATGAGAATAACTTGGAATGGTACTGAAAAGCAGCAGAATGATTCCTGCCAGGCTTGTGTGGAGAGGCTGGGAATTTAGACTGAACCTGTAAGGATAAGGATTAGAGGCAGGCCTTAAAAACAACATAAACCTGATAAACCCAGGGATATTGACTTACAGCTAAGATAAACAAGTAACAGAGAACCAGTTATCTCAGCTTTCTACTTGTCTGATATGTGAGAATTCGTACTGGGCAATGACAGGAGAATGCATTAGCTGTGCTGGATCAAGTAATGAATGTAACTTCCTATGAATCGCATCTGGGGAAAAAAATCATTAGAAGAGGCAGGGCCTGAATGGCAATCATTGAGGGGGCAGTTCCCAGTTTTAGCTTAGCTTTCTGCTTTCTCTTCAGCTCCAAGTAATGCTGCATGTCTGGCACAGCCAGTCAGTTCCTGTGTTTGCCAAGGACAGGCTTTGCCATGGGAGAAGAGGTTGGATGGTGTAAGCTTTGAACTTACTGTGTGGAACTTGCCTGTTTTAGGTTACTGGCAAAGTGTATCTCCAAGGAGCATATTGAAGTAGGTAGAAACACATTCGGGCCAGGATATGCAGCCATTTGGTGAATATAATCTTGAAGTGGTGGAGAGGGAGCTGTTTAAGAGTGTGAAAACTGCCTTGAGATGAAAAATCAGTTGCGTAACATCTTTCAAATCATCCCAGGAAGCAAGACCCAGTCATTAGCTTGCTGGTGTTGTACTAGCCAGACAATTTATTGTTAAATGCTTGTCTGTAAAGAAAAATCTGCTTTTTCTGGGCGCTCTCAATAGCACTGACATTTACTCAGAGTAAATCTTACATGGATTGGCTCAGAACAGTACAGCTTGACAGACATGACATTTACTGCTGCCATACTTTAACCAATATCGTGATGATAAGGTCTTGGATATCCAATGGAATTGGGGACATACAATTTTAAACCTAATGGATAGTCTATTTACCTTTACACTAAGCTGTAAGAAGAAATAAATTAAGGATCTTTCCATGCTTCTTTCTATACACTGAAAAAACACACATGAATTGAAATTCACCCTTATTTCCATTGTCTCCAGACATTAAAAGTGTAAGTTAGATTTCCCTTCCCTTATTTGGAGTTTTTAATTCTGTTTCCCACAGCTTTGCTGAAGTGTACATGATATGTGGACTTTAAATAGTATATGATTATTATGAAAAAGTCATTTGCTCATTCAGTGCCATCCATAAAAACCAAGACAGCTCATTTTGGGTAACTTTTGAAAAATTCAGACTTCTTGAAAAACTCAGTGTGAGTTATAGTCATCTCCTGCCCTGTGCAATTAAGTTCTGTGTTTTCTGCTAAGTTTACTATAATAAATGAAACAGCATTTACTGCGCATTTAATGCAACACACCTTGTAAATATGTGCTGGGACATCAAATAGGACAGGTGGTTGGATTTTTTTCCTCTATGGAATACCAGGACATGAATTGCAGAAAGAAGTTAAGGTTGACAAAAGGGTGTACCTCTCTTTTGTTAAAGAGAATTGTTGGAAGGCTTTGTGTCTTAGAAAATGCTGTTACTCCACCTGTTGGTCTTTTAGTGACGGTGCAGTTGAGTAGATTTATGCTTTCCAAGTGTGATACCCCACAGTTTCATCTAGTCCCCCTGTGTCCATAGCAGTCTCTTTTCATTCTGTTTTCCTTCCAAGATGAAATCAGTGGTCGACTGCATTAGAATGGCAAGTGGTATTGACACACAGTTACTGTAAAGTTCCAAACCAGCTTTAGTATTGCCTCTTCTCAGTTCTTTGAATCTTCTGGTAGCTTCGGAGAAGTAATTTTGTGGAGAGCAAAACAAATGATTCCAGTTTTCCCAAAGATTTCTCTGAGGGCATTCAGAAGGAATCGTACAGATATTTTAGCTTCTGAAAATGAATGGCCAAAAACTGCAAACTGCTTCTCCTCCAGGGGATGAAAAGAAATACTTTTAGGGAGTCTTTTTCAGCTTGAGAGGAATTTTGAGGCATCTATCCTGTGGGCAAGCTTTTTGGAAAAAAAACCCCATGGATTTGAAGTGGAGAAGACATGTGTGTTCATGGTTATGCACCTAAATCGAGTTTTTTCCCTTACTGTTTATTACTTTGCTGCATTTGGGCTCCTTTTGAAAGTGTGTGCATATAGTAAATAGTACCTCACGTTAACTTGTAGCCAAGGTTAATTTCTAGCCATCTCTTGTTTAGTACTTAGTTTTTAGTGCCAGTATTTTGTAGTATAAAGTGTGTACAGTGAATACTTAAAAAGAAAAAAAGCTATATCATAATGTGTCTAATGAACACAGACAGCTAGCTACAAGATCATATCCAGTTTCTGAACTTTAGAAATATTCCAAGTTTTATGCTTTAACTAGCTCACAGTGTGTTTGTCAAGAGCTGCTAGAAGTTAATTAGTGAAGACAGTGCCTTATGTAGATATTCTACCTTTGGGTTTGCATTTGTTTTTATATTCACGAAATCAGAAGTTATCTTTAAGCAGACACATTATAGTCCTAGCTTTGATGCAGTGTTTGGGAAAAATCAATGAATTCCATAAATTAATTACCATATTAGATCAATTAGATGCAATTCACTGTAAGATTGTCACAGATTTTGTGTTTTTGAACTGAGTGTGTACTGAGATTATGTATTTAGTCTGGTGGGAGACTGAAGCATGAGCCAAGGACAACGTTTAGAGGCTTCATTAGTTAGGCCATTTCTTTATTCCAGCCATTCCAGGAAACTGGCAGGTGCCTGTGGTTGTGAGGGTTAACGTGGTACTGCAGGCAAAAGAGTTCTTACTAGCCAAAAGCTAAAGTTTGATGCACAAACCCCATCGGTACTGACCTGTGGTCTCTCATATGGCTAATCTTGAAGATGAGCCATGGCAGCTCCCTCATTGTGCAAGATGAAGTCCTGCCCCTCATTTACACCTTCTCAAGTCCCAGATTTTCTTGTGGTAATTAATCAGTTGGGGAAAAAAAGCCTTGGTGAAAGAGAGGAGGAAAATACCAAGTTGGTATTACAGCTTTAAAAACAGTGTGCTGGAAAAATATTATAAACATCACTAGTATTCAGCATCAGAGGGGAATATCTTACAGGATATGAAATAATGTATTATTAAAAATGTGGAATAGTTTTATTTCCACCAGGAAATGAAAGAATTGCATGCAGATATCTTCTTTGGCTTTTTTCATAAATCATTCACACAGTATTTCTTCCTCAGTATTAGTCATAAGTTCAATTATCAGTAGTGTAGTGTGTCAGGAATTAGTTACGTCTCGATGAGATCTAATTATTTATGAGTTTGTTTTGCCAGATATTTTTAACGTGTAATGAAGTAAAGGTTACTGTCCTTCATGGTTTAAGATAATCAAATTACATGTACAGTGTTATGGAGGAGAGGAAGCTATTAGCAGCCATGCACACACAATTAAAATAAGTTTTGAAGCCTTCACAGAGCTTTAACATTTCATTACCATTCTTAAGGAAGAATATTGTCATAACAGTTTAAAAAGCTGCTAGAAAATCAGAACCTAATCTTTTTAATGCAGACTGCTTATAAATATATTTTAATGTCTCTTTGCTTTGAATGAGTATATAATCTTTGTTAAACAGCATAGTAGTTTTGTAGAACAGTTCAAAATTATGAAGGTAGACATACGAAGAATTAAGAAAAAATTTACTTGTACATCACCCTGGAAAAAGAGCTTTGAATTACTTTAAAGCCATAACTCTTGAGATCCTCTTGCTTTTCTGACTCTGGTAGGTAGGTCTCGCTTAGGTAGGGAGGTTGGCCAAGAATACCGAATGAAAGATTAAGACTTCGGAAGAAGTGGAATTCATCAGTGTTCTACATTTAAGTGCCCTTTGAGCTTCGAGCCATTTCAGTGTTAATGGTTGCTTAATGTATTATAAGGGACAGTAACATGGTTCCAAAAATTTATTGAATCATCGTCATCTCATGGCAGAAGAGTGACTAGTAGTGGAAATGACACAAGGCTTAATTAAAGCAATTAAAATGTTGCAGGAATGTATCAGCTAGCTAGCAAAGGAAACAGGACTATTATAATAAGGTGCTAGTTTAGGGACTAGGGCAAAATCTGCTTGCTTTTCAAGATGCTTGCTATGTGTCATTTAATGGAAGAGAGCTTCTTTCTTGGAAACATAATGCAGTTTATGTCAAGACGATAGCCATGTATCGGAGTAACAGAATCTTCCTTAAAAAAACTCTGGAAATAGCAAAGATTAGTGCAAATCAATAAGCTCAAATAGCAGCTGTTGGGAGTTTTCCTTTTTCAGCCTTTCATAGTTCAGTGCCATCAAGTCTCATTAGTCAGAATGTATGCAAGGGAACTAGCTTGCTGTCCCAGGATTAAGTCGATCACTGACCCCTTTTACAAAAGCAGGACCTTTCCGTTCTGTTTGAATTTTGTCTGAATTCAGTGTGCACAAAGAATTTCTTACTACAGTGAATGTAGAACTTGCAAAAGCTATTTTTACCTTTTCTTTTGTAGACCTTCTGTCACCTGCAGAACATTTATTAAAGCTTGTGTGTGCACCCTCTACTAACTTCAGCTGGTGTTTGTTTCTATTGATGACTTTCCTATTTCAGCACTTGATCACAGAAGTGAAATTTGTGTATTCAGTGCCACTCTAGTATCCTACAGTATTGTGTACACAAAAAATTAAGTTGTCCAGTACCACAACAAGTGGGATGAGAACCCTTGTTTCATGGATTACTGACAGTGGCAGGAGTCAGAAACCAAGAGTGGATCAGTTAACGACCTTCTCAGCAAAGTGCTGCTTTTATTAGCAATTATCCCTAAATCTTAATTTAAGCGTGTTAGAACAACTGTCATACATGAATTTATCTCTGAGATTGTCAAAACCAGCTGACCTTCTTTAAAGAATAGGGCAAAATTATATGAATTACATGCCTAAATCTGTTTACTTCAATTCAGATTTGAAGTGAAGTTGTTATTAATCAGCTTGTGGACGAACTTCAAGCTGAAGTTCAGGAACTGTAAACTTCGGTGTATTTAAAAAATGGTAGTTTATCAAAATAGAAGTGTTCATAGTTTTCATACTTGCAGAAATAAATCCCTGAGGCTGGAGTTTGGATAGAACTTGGATTTTGTTGCTTGAGACTTTCTTGAGTTTGGTTGTTTTATTATTATGGAAAAAAATGTTAATTACTTGATGATTTTTTTGAGTTTAGGACAACTCACTGGTACTTGTTCCTTACAGAAATGATATCACTAATCCATAAAGAGTGATATCTGTGATGTGAACTTGAATACAAAATGTAACGATCGGTAATTTAGACAGTAATTTATTCCCTGACTAAACTGTTTTATGGATTCTTGTGATGCAGAAAGGTGAATATTCTGTTGAGTATGTGTGTATTTGCAAATTAAACATAATTTGTAATAGAGTTTGTAAGTTTTGTTAGACTAATTGCCATAATTGTAAAAATGTAGGAAAGCTTTTAATCTTGCAGACCTTTTTTCAGATCCTGAGAGAATTTCAGAGAAGTTGGGTCCTGTTTGTGCTCAGCTTCTTGCATGAGCAACATTTCAAATAAATCATGGAAGATACTGAAATTTCCATCTTGCATAACATATAAAAAATCCAACCTGAAAAAGCTGGGGCTTGTTTATGTACTTAGACCATTATGGCAACAGCAAGGCTACCCAAATTAAACTGGCTGGAGGGATGAAGCACCTTACTTCTCTTACATTCATTTTCCTACAGTTATATATCTCATTGTATAATTCTTTCTGGGAAACCTTTGATCAGGAGGTGGAGAATATGCTGCTAAATTTTTAGAAGATTTGAAATAGCTTTTTTTTTTTTTACACAGAAATACTACAGAACAAAATATATGAATGTTGACATAGCTGTATTTTTATGTGTTGCTTTTTCCATAATTTTGTGGTTTATGTGTCAAAGCGTGCGTATTAAGGCATTCCGACAGTGTGTGATAGAAAAGTAGATTTACTGATTAAAAGTTAGAAACACAAGAAGTAATAGCCAACAGTGGAAAATACAAACTTTCTTAAGCTGCATACTGACAGATATTGATGTAACAAAGTTGTAAGTAATGGTGACTGGTGACATCCCACTGGGAAAGTACTGGCATGTAAAGGTATGTGCCAAATCATTTTAAATCTGCAGTAGATCAAAACAAGGCAGGTATAAAATGTCATTGAGGTATTGCAAAGCTGGGAGAAGCTGACATTCTTGACAACAGCTGCCACTACTGTATTAGAGTAACTTCTGAATGTCGGTCATTCTTCATTTGGAGAGTGGATGACCTACTTGGAAAATCAAAGTAACCTGCTGTTGTCCTTCGGGAAGTAATGCTGCTTTTTTTCTGGTTGAGTTACCACCAATTAGTAGACAGCATATGAAACTACCACACACAGACTTTGCCCTAGGCTGCAGAACAGGAGGAAAATTCGGAGGATAACTCTGTGTTTAATGGTACCTTGGCTCATCTGATCATTTCTTTAGGGTTTAAAGCACAGTGTTCCATTTAGATATGATCAGCTTGTGAAGGGCTAACTAAACAGAGAAATGTTGTATCTTTGAAGAGGGAAAAAAATAGGATTACTTTTTTCAGACTGTAACTTCCAGAATGTTAAAGGGGAAAAGATAAGGAACAAGGAAGGCTGTAACCCAATGTTCTTACAGTGAGGGTATTCCGCTGGATGAGTGCCCTCTAAGTTTCTTTATCAAGTAGCTTTGCATGTAGGTGTGATGGAGTTTTTGGTATTTATCAAAATAATTGTCTTGAAATATTATAGAAAGATTTTCTTTTACTTAGACTACAGAGGTTTAGTTTGTATTGCCAAGTCAAAATGAGAAACACTTGTTAAGTGGTAGGCAGCGTTTAAAAAGTGCTGGCCTTTTGTACCCCAGCTTACATTTAATGCTCAGTCTGAATTTTCTGATGCATTATGGTAATAAAAAATGCACTGCATTTCCTCTCATGGCAGTAGCCTTTGACCCTGTTGGCATCAAGAGATAATAACAAGCAAAGTAGGTAAACAACGTATGCTTGCTGCATTGTTAGACTTGAAACTGGCATCTGGTGATGATGGAAAAAGTATTCCAAAGCAGGATTGTTCCTGCTTTAAGATTTTATGCAATTCAGTGGCTCACAGGAGCTGAATGCCTTAGTTGGTGTTGTGTTTCAAAAAGTTTACTCTTTCCTCTTCCTCTTATAGAACAATAAAGCAAGGTAAGGAACCCTTGAGTTGAAATCCTACCATCATCAATTTGAAATACGAATTGAAAGGTGATGGCTGCACAGCATGAAGTGATACGTGGCGTGGAGATAGCTGAGGCAAGGCAGGAACAGAGAGCTCTTGGTCCAGAAGGAGTATCTGTTTTCTGCTGCTTTATGAGCTAATTAAATGAGATTTAGAGCCTTTTTCTCAAGCTAGTATCACTAGGTGAGTATCATGCTACTTAGTAATCATCTCACTCTTTAGTTCAGACCTTTAGTACAGAACTACATGCCCAAAATCTTGCCTTTCATGTCAGCGTTGGCATCCAGATAAAACTTGTAGCTCACTGTAAGAAACTGTCTTTTACAACAACAAAATTATTTGTTCTATTTTTGTTACAAAATAAGAGTGACTGGCAATAGAGGAGGTCAATCCTAGGCATTCTTCATAAGAGCTATAAGAAATGAGCGTGATCTTCAGTAGCTATTTGTCTCTGGCAGCTGGAAATACCTATTCTCTCTCTGATATCATTTCATTTTCACATAAGGAACTGGACCTTCCAGTGTCGTAAACTGTCAAATACTCCAAAGGTATGTGGAAATGGTATGAAAGAAAGCATTTGTAGAAAGAGGTCTGGAGTAGAATTTATATATTGATAATGAAGATGACAATTGACAAGTGAAAGGCTTCTTTCTGAAGACTTGAAGGTTTGTGAGCATATGAACCTTAAACCATTAATGCAAGGCAGTGTTCAGTGCTAGTTTACTTGGAGACAGTGGTAATTACTTAATTAGAGTTGCCAAGTCTAGAAACTACTCGTAACTCTGAGAAATGTTGTCTGTGTATTTATAATCCCCAAACTATAGGGAATTTATTGTCCTTCAGTAAGCCTCCTGTGTAATTTTGGAACGTGATACTGGTTATTGAGGGAATATCTTATACTTGGCAGGAGCAGTGCAGCTTGCGCTTTTAACATTAAAACAGCATCTGTGGGTTTGGGCTGTCTTGATGAACTCTTCGCAGGAGTGCAACATCACACGAAAATACTTTGGATGCCCAAACTCTTCTTAATGAAGTCAAACTACCATTAACTCCTATAGATAAACACTATATCTATGATATCTCTGAGAGTGCAAACAGGAGACTTCAAAAATTTGAAAAAACTCTGGAAAATATATGTTTTAAATGTGCTGTTGAACTCTTAGATAAAATTAACTCTTTGGTATAGACTGAAGTGAATGTAAGATAAATGAGGGAATTTGCTGCTCTAAGATTCAGTATTATATACAAACACTGTGCTGAGAGGTCACAACATTGAGAATTCTTAGATTTTAGTTTGACAAAGGAGGCTGATAGAGAAGAATGCAGGTACTAATAATAATCTAGGTGTTACGAAAACTTGTCTTTCCAAGGAAAACTTTTCCTTTGCCTTTTGTTGTGGTTTGTTGTTTAGTGACTTCACAAAGTAAGGGCACGCTTATGAAATGTTAACTGATCTATATTTAACAGCAATTCTCCTTTATATGACACATTCATTATACATCAGATTACTGCCAGCTACCAGCAGGAAGGGGATGCAGCAGGAAAACACTTCCATCCACATCACTGCTTAACTGATCTGCTTGATCCTACAAAATTACTTGCACAGTTAATTTGAGTGACTAACTTCAAATAGTTTATTAGTTCTGTACCAGTTTTAAGTACACTTAGATAGGGCCTCTTGATTTTGAATGATGAGTAAATGCACTAAATTCACTGGAGGTGCTGCTGCTGAGTATTTATCAAGTACTAAAACCACTTCATTTTTAGGGCAGAAACATCTGCTTTTAAAAGACATGATTGACTAGCCATGACGACTTCCAAACTGAATAGCTTTTACTGTCTGACTATTTCTGTTCCACTGATTATTTAATTAGAAGTTGAATACTTTTTGTCTAAATTAACTTGAGAAATTATAATGTTTAACAATAATACTTTAATTAGTAAAAGATATGTTCTTTAGAATAACTATTTAACAACATTTTGAGTTTAATTAAGAGTTACACTAGTCTGCCTTTTATGTTACAATAATTAATACATTACTAATTCTATTGGCACAGATAGAAGAAACTAATTGCTTTAAATTCTCGTGCTTATAAAACGGTGAAATTCATTAAGATTACCATTAGAATAATTTTTACAGGAATTTGTGTAACTACTACTCTAGTTTATTTTCCTTCTTTTAAAAAAATAATAAAAAGATAAAACATTTCTAAGAAGTCACATACAAAAATATTGTATAAATTAATGCAAGTATGCTACAAATGAAAATCCTATTTTTTTGTTTTATTCCAAACCCTTGCAGTTTTCAGTACACAGTATTTGACTGGTATAGCTTCTGCTGACAAACTGGTAAGCAGAAAAGCAGGACTGTTCTCTGTTAAAATTATCATCGAATGTAATTTGCCATGGTGATTTTTGCATCTGTAGGAAGGAAATAATGGAATTTCAGAAACAGCCTTGTTTATCTTATATTTATTTATGCATTTTAATTCTATTATGTTTATATTACTAATGTATGCATAGGTGCAAAGTACTTTCTGTTAGTAACTGTAAAATTGGATAATGTTGTGTTTTTCCCTGGACCTGCTGGTCACGCCATTTCTGATCCAAGCCAAGATGCCATTGGCCTTCTTGGCCACCTGGGCCACTGCTGGCTCATGTTCAGTCGCTGTCAACCAACACCCCCAGGTCCTTCTCCTCCAGGCAGCTTTCTAGCCAGGCTTCTCCTAGTCTGTAGCTGCTCAGGGTTGTTGTGCCCCAAGTGCAGGACCCGGCATTTGGCCGTGTTAAACCTCATCCCATTGGACTCAGCCCAGCGCTCCAGCCTGTTCAGATCCCTTTGGAGCCTCGTGACCCTCCAGCAGATCCACACTTCCACCCAGCTTGGTGTCATCTGCAAACTTGCTAAGTGAGAACTCGATGCTTTCATCCAGGTCATTGATAAAGACATTGACCAGGGCTGGACCCAGGACTGAGCCCTGGGGAACCCCACTTGTCACTAGCCTCCAGCTGGATTTAACTCCATTTCCCATCACTCTCTGGGCCCGGCCATCCAACCAGTTTTCCACCCAGGAGAGTGTGCGCCTGTCCAGCCCAGAGGTGACAGTTTCCGAAGCAGAATGCTGTGAGAAACTGTATCAAAGGCTTTACTGAGGTCCGTCTTATGTGATGTCTTTGTCCTAAAGGTGTTTCACTTATTAAATGAAGAGCAGTTTTAAGTGTTTAACTATTTCGAAGTGTGGTATGAGGGGATATGGTAGGCGAGAGATGTTCTTTATCTTAGTCCCCCCAAACCAGCTACCCTTTCATTTACTACTTTCCACCATAGGCATACTGGAATATATCCTTGAGGAGATTTGCTGCTCCCGGTATGCCTGACTGTGTTCAGGAGCCGCAGGCTGGCTGGACTTGTTCAGCATTAAGGCCTGCTGTGTGTTAGATGCCTTCAGTTCAGCACTTTAACTGATGTTTATTACTGCATTTAAAAAATCTTTTTAGTTTGACTGTCTTCTCATCTAAAACTGAAATGTTATCATCATAATTTGAACTGAAACAAAATTATAAAATAAAAAAATGGTCACACAAGGTTTCAGTTTTGCAGGCTATTAAGTTTTGTAGGCACTGCCGGGCTTCTGGAAATGCCAGGTAATTGTTACGGGCTTGCAAAGTAGCGAGTTAGAAACGTCACCACTGGCGTGCGGGTCAATAATGTCACCGTGAGTCCGAAGCAGAGTTCAAGTCTTTTTGGTCAGTAAGAACAGGGGGTGTGCCATGGATAATTGTGCATTGATTAATAACAGTGCTCTACGTCTGTTTAAAAGTTTTGGGTCTTCAGAGTGTGTGGCATGTGTTACAAGTGGGATCTTGTCCTGCTTTTATTTCAGCAGGTTCCTAATGTAGATGGTACGTAGAAATCTGTGTAACAACTGCTAATCAATAAAATATTCCCGAGGCTTTACTAACTGAGTCAATAAAAATACTAATGAGTTTGTTACCTTTTAGAGAAAACAGATTGTTGTCACCATTGCTGTGAATGTTTTTATGGAGGCTAATGAGTAGTCTTTTTGGTAACGTTAATTAAATTTATTTTTGAATGAAATTCTGGCAGGAAGATTTTTTTCAGTGGTTTCATGGTTGGTTGTGGTTTTGGGGGTTTATTTGTTTTGGTTTTTTGTTACTTGCTCTAATCTTCACTGAACAGCTATGATGAACAGACTTGAACAAAAAAAACCCCACACATGTTAAAACAAGTTGTTATGTCTTACTTCATATTTAGCTGTTAGTGATGAGAAACCTCCATTTTAATTCACTCATATACTTGTTACGTCTGCAAATCTCCTTAATTATTACTATTTCTAATTATGTCCCAAGTATCCATACATAATTTTCTGAATATATTATTGTATAATTTAAAACTTCACTGTCCTCAAAGTATCTGCAAAGAATTGGCTTTATTGAACTGAATTCCGCTATAATCTTTATTATAAAGGAGTAAAAAATAAGCCAATAACAAAGGTTATGGAACCTTCTGTTGTTCATGAAGTATGTCAGCTTACAAGAATATTACACTTTCTTCTTACCTTGAATAACTGCTAATGCTGTTCCTAATGCTTTTCATCATTATTTTATGATTATAATAAAAGAAATACTATGTTGAGCTACCATTTGAAAAGATTTTGGTACTGCACTTAAGTACTTTTCCTTTTGAAGATTATTTATGGCGAATCTGTTAATTTCACCTTTTCTGGAATAATCCTGATGGATATCTGGGTACTAGAATGTGTATCCTTTTCGATATTCTGTTCCTTGTACTAATATGGACTCTTTACATACAGAAATCAAAGCCTATTCTTGAACACAGAGTATCTTTTGCTCATAATTCTTTGAGTACAGAACTGGGTACAGCAGTTCTGCCTGTCAAACATGATATGTATAATCTTACTGTTTCTTTAGTGAAATTTCAAGGGGGAAAAAAAAATCAAAACCCAAAGGCATTTGCATTGAATTTCTTCCAGGAAGTACATTTTGTTCCTTGATAGGCATTTCTAATGGGTGGCCAGATAGATTCATATTACTACACTCTGTAATGAAATTTCTAAGTCTTCATTACCTGAAGAGAACTGTGATTCATGCTGGCAGTTCATGGAGAATTATAACATAGAGGAGAGGTATGAGTTCCTAGGCTGCTGGTGGTACTCAGGTGCATAGAAGTAGCATAGAAATACCCTTCTGTACTTTCTTAGGGCATCAGATTCTGAAGGTCTATAAAAAGTCAATAGTCAGAGTCTGTTTGGAAAGATGATTTTGGTAGAGAATTAATGCTTGCTATTATCTTGTAACTAATATAAAACGTGCCAAAATAGCATCAGGAATTTAGTATTTGTATAAAAATCAGCATATGTATAAGCTAAACATTTGTATAATCTGTTGAAATGTTTCTTCCCTACAATTGCATGAAAGATAAGAATTCAGTATTAGCATGGGGTTTGTGGATAGCATTTCACTGTGATAAGAGACTCACCACTGGGTGGCACTATTTAATAAATTATATCAGAGGGAGTTGATTGCTACGTTATGAAAACTTTAGATTTAGAGGACATTACAGAAGTGATATTTAGAATTGCTGAATATATTCTGTCTCTCTAATTTAGTTTTTTGTGTGTGTGGAGAGCACAAAGCACATTGGTCCAATGAGTATGAAATAACCAGCAAGACCGTCTTAGCGGCACATGTTTTGTATGAAGCTAGTTAAGTTTGTTAGTTGTCCAGTCATGAAGCCTATTTTGTAAATTTTATCTGTGTCTTAAAATAAATGTTTTTGCTCCATGTATAGCTACTGTTTCATAACATTTATCCCTCGTGCTATGTTAAAAACCTGTTATGGTTAAGTGAAAGGTGAGATTTTTGTGTGCTGTGTTTCTTAAAAATGGCATAAGTTCCTAATAATTTATACTTTCCTACATAGGCTGCGATTAATCTTGCCACTTATTAGAAACTACTTCTCAAAGACTGATGGAAGTTGGCAAAATTTAGGAGATAAGGTAGTTCTAAACTATTTTGTACAAGGATGGAGCAAATGCTGGATTCTGAAGTCATATTATCCTACACTAATTCAATCTAGAAGTATTGTCTAAAACTTAAGTACATGCTAATATTGATGGCTTTGTGACTTAATCTGTAAAAAATTCAGATAATTCTGTGCTTCGTAACTTCAGTGAACAAACTCCTGTCTTTGTAATCTTTCTTGCTTCTGGAACCTCGAAGGCAAGTTGTTGGTTCACCTCTCATGGGCAGAAACATAGATAATTCAGTTTATTTAAGTTTTGGGTCAAAATATTGCAAAACACAAAAGATCCTCAATTTCATTGGATGTACAGAAGCTTCCTTTAAACTACAGGCAAATGTACCAAAATATCATTCAAAGTCTTTACATAGTTTCAAAATGTTGGTTTTAATCATAAGCTTTAAAATGTAAAAGCTCCACTTTAGGCTCCATTATAAAATCCTACATTTAAAAAGTATAGCTGACTGAAGTAGGAGTGTTTCCTTGAAGGAGATAGATACATGGATGCTCTCTCCCAATTCATAATGGATTTACTTTAGAATTGTCATCTTAGGTAGACATTAGAGGTGTCTGCAGGACAGAAAAACAAATTATCTAGGTTCTGCTCTACCATAACATTAGCATAATTTCCTGCATCCATTCTTACACTACTGTAGCTAATTTAATCTAGGTAGCATAATATGTTACAAAGTGTTCTTCTGCCCAGACAGCCCCATAAATTCTGTCTATGTTTTGATTCATCTTTGATTCCATCTCCATAATTCATTTGTTAGATGTCTAAGGTCATGGTGCTATATGGCAAGGTACACAGTTAGTGGAAGCTACTCTTTGAAAAGCGTTGCAGGCTGAGTTTAAGTTTTAGGCATTTTATGTTAAGGGAGTATTTTTATGTATGCAGAATAGAACTATAGGATATTTGGGACTCTTCTTGGTTACTCCTTGCAGATTTTTCTAAGCGAAGAGATAGAATAATCCCCATGTGTATGTACATTTATTTATCTGACTTTAAATAGCAACTTGAATGTTCAAAGTTGGTAGGGACATATGAGTATTTAAGGGATGTTTCTCCTGAGAGTTTCTTCTCTGGAAGTAGTGAGTTACAACTGAAGATGGTAAAAGCTCTGTACAGTTCTCAGTGCTAGTCAGACAATGAAGTGGCAGTAAAAGAAGCTCAGCTGTGAACACTTTACCCACACTGAATAAACTATTTATCTGACCTACAGCTGGTGAACATTCTTGTGCACTGCAGGGGATCCATAGTGGCAGCCTACAGACCCTGCAAGCACCATTTCCACCTGCAGCACCGCTGCAGACTGTAATGAAAACATTACACATTAAGGAAAAGATTATACCCTGGGGCAAGAAAATGGTGAAACAATCACTGTAGGAGTGTTTTGTTTTTGTTCTGTAATTTCAGTGGTGGGATATTTCTATTAATTAGTTGGAACACTTAGCTTTTAAATTTCCAATGCTGGAACATCACCGTGACTAGCACAGAGGAAGGGAAATAGCTTTTTGCTGTTATGAAAAAATAGCTACCCCCATTATTCACATCACTCATCTAGTTGCAGTTGTCATACAGATTTGTTTGGAGCACTAATGGAGAACTTTGCTTGCTAAAAGTAGTTTTGAATTAGGAGATTTTTAACTTGGTGGTATTGGGAGGGATGACATCAATTACTTGTAACTGTTTGATAAGGTGAAATAGTACTTTTGCCACCCCTTGACCTAGCAGAAGATTGTATTGCATTTTGGATCACACTTATGGGTTTCAGGCTGCCACGAACCTGAGGTTTTTACCTGTATTTGCTCAGAACTTGTTAAAAGTCAGCTTGCTAGGTGGCACTACAGGGTGTTGGCATCAGACATGATCTAGGTTAGTCTGGAGAGTACCAGCGTTCTGCTAAACAACTGATTCTCTTAAGTAATTTTATCTCATATAGGCGTCTATCACTGCTTCACAAACCTACCCGTGCATTTTACTACAGAGCTATCTGCCACTAAATACCTAGGAGATCTGTATACAGGCTACCTGGAAATAATTTTGAAGAAGTAGAACATCTCAATTTGAGAAATGAATTTTGAAATCATACTTAATCAGAATCAGTGTAAATAAGCCTGAAATACTTCCAAATATTTTTAGTATATGAGTACTTTAAAGTGGTAAAATGGAATTGTAATGAGTTCATTGGTTTTCAAGTATAAAAACCAGCAGTTCTTATACAAACTCTCAGACTATTTGGGAACCTTCAAAGAAATATCTTCCTGTATCATATCCTATTACACTTTTAAAAAGTAAACTTTATATTCTTCCCTTGTAAGAAAAAAAAATAATATACTCTGTGGCCTTTGGAATCCCAGGAATACATTAATACCTGGAAAATGATCTTGAGTAAATCCTGCTTCCCTTTATCTATCCTCTGGATTTTTCCAGTTGTTCCAATTGTCATTACTCTTCAAGTGCTTGATATACAATTGCAAGTTTCCAGAAAATTACCTGTCATTTCCTTTAAAAGCAGACATTAGTATAAGAAATAATTTGAGACTAGATTAATCCAGTTTTCCTGATTGTTTTCCCAATGTGTACACATAAAAACTAACAATTGGAAGATTATTGCTCTATGCTGCCAGCTGGGTGGTTCCACCTCCTCAGTTTTCCCTGCGCTGGTGCTTGCTAGACCGCTTTGTGGTACTAAAATAGCATAACCCCTTGCAATACCTTTGCTGGGTTTGTTTGCTGCATTTTAGAGAGTTAAATAGCTCACAAAGGGCCTGTAGCAAGATACATTGTCAAAATTGCATAGCAGGAAGAAGTGGGAATTTCCTTCCTAAAACTGATGGACAGTTATTTGAACTCCCACTTCTGAAGCAGATTATCTGACACATCAAAGTGGCTGATTTATCATGAGAATGTGCGATATGTTTTCATCGCTACATCAGACAAAGTGACAGAGCAGAAGCAGGGCCTAATCTCTGTTTGGGGGGTACAAATTAGAAAATGCAGATCTTAAGCAGTTACTGGTTGGAGTTAACCTCCTGATATTGGAAAGTGCTTCCTATTTGATGTGTCTTTCTTCAGCATCTTTGAAAACGCATTTGCTACTTCGACAGGTGATGAGTTAGGGAGTTTTTTGTGTTGCTGATTGTTGCATTATCAGAGCAGTCCTCCCAAATAATTGATTTCTGTTGAGTTGCAGCACAATGCCACCTATTAAGCAAAATGCATACGTACATATTTTTCTTTCTGATTTCTTTGACCTGCTTATAGTTTTAGTTTTAATTTTTATTCTTTGTGTCATCACTGATTATTGGCTCTCAAATACAATGCTTTATTTTCAATTGAGTCATTCCTTTGTTAATAATAAAGCCAGATAGAAGGAAGAAAGTTTTTTTTTCAAAGTTCTAGGAGTTTCTTACATGTTAACAGCAACATTCTGCTACGGTGCTATTTTTAAATTTTATTTTCTAGATTTTATGAAGATTAGTATCATTGTTTCTAGAATAGAGTGAGAACAAGCCTCTTCTCAAAAAGGCTTGGGAATTGGAGATGGAAAAGGCTTACCAAGGCATTTGCTACTTACCCTTCTACTTTATTCCATGTAGTTATTCTTATTCAGAAATGTACTTCTCTAACATTTGAGTATTTTCCTTCAGTGGATTCTGCTAGAATTTATTTTGTAACATGTAACAGGGGAGAAAATGTCTAAATCAGCCCTAGCTTTGTATCTGTCTTTGTGGAATAGACAGTTATTGATTACCTATACATCAGTTAAGTCTCTTTCTAATGCCAGGAAGTAATTTTATTATGTCTCAAAGCATGCATTTAAGACGTTATTAAAAGTTTATTCAATACAGCAGTGAATGATCTGTCTAGCTACAATTCTGTGCTAATGAGCACTTTGTTTAAACATCTTGTACTAGTGAATTTTAAATACAATATAACAGAATTTCATTTTTTTTTTCTTACATTTTCTAATACCACTGGGGTGTGTCTTTTTAACATTATGAAGAAATATGTCTACAACTTTTCTTTGTTTTGTGTTTCAAAGCCATCTAATACATGTCTGTTATGATCCCATACATGACTTTTTATTTATCCCGTTCATCCTCTGGGAGTGTCATACATTCTACACATTTTAGAATAAATGACCTTGGGACAATAGGGAAAATTAGATATTTCATAATTAAGAATGTTTCTGGACAATTTCCTCAATAATTAAAGGCGTGGGTGTTGCATATTTTATAGTGACATGGATAAAATCCAGCAGTAAATTTAGTTGGCTAACTTTGTGTATAAAAGTTGTTCAAAGACCATGTAATGGAAAGGAGGTACAGTTGCTGGGCTTCTACTAATTTTGATTTAGACTAACAGTGTGGTGCATTCTTTTAATCTCTTGTGTTGATTCTGATGAACACTTCAGTCTGTCTTGTCATTCAATATCTGTTAACTAAATAGGTATCTCTGAATTTTCTGGAGGATACTTCAATCAAGTTTTCTGTTTTTTTCAGTGTAAATGTAGAATCTGAAGAGAAGGTCTCATTGATGTGTCCCTCACTTCTAGTCTGCAGTGCAAATTCAGGTAGACAGACCATAGATAAGGCAGTTGTTAACTGAATTTTATGGCTTTTCTTCCTGGTACTAGCACTGCTAAGCATAAAGATGAATGTTTGTGGCCGTGTCTCCAAGCCAAGATTCATTTTCCCAACACCTTCTGGTTGTTTTGTTATTCAAATTTAATTTGGTTTGGGGAGAAAAATGCACTGTAGCTTTAAAGCCAAACTGATGCCATTAGTTTAAATTCCTGATTTCATCTACAACCTGGTGAGGAAAACTACAATCCCCATTACAGGACCATTTGGTATTTTCTAAGGTAGCTAAGAGTTGCTGCTGTTTGGTGTCTCTTCGTATAAGTAAGTAGAACAGTAAACGTGTGCATGGTGTGTTTCCTTCTGTGCAGACAACTTTCTCTTATTAGGGAATGGATATTCTTTGGAGTTGTTTTGTTTGAAATTTGGAGTGGATAATCTCCTACAAAACCACCTGCTGTACTTAGTGTGGCTGGCATACCAAATTACCACTGTTAAGTAATTTGGCGCTGGTGTCCTTGTTCAAGGAATGCAAATTCTCTTCTTCTAGAGGGATGTGGGATTAAAGTTGTAGAATCATATTTGTGCTCAAAAACTTCGGTGTTCATAGGCTAGTAAATGTCTGTGAACACGAAGGAATCCTGCCCCTTCCTGCTAGTAACTGACCAGTGTATTGCAGGATGATGCAAACACAAGTTAGGAAGTCTGCTTTTGAGGAAGAGAGCAAATGCTTTGGAAAAATATTTATTTATTCTCAAGATCTTGCTTCCTTCAAAAATAAAAGAAATTTAAGTTCATGAATTTTTCTAGCCATCTGTTCTGCTACTGAACTGCAATTGAATTCTATGTGAGTGCTCATACTTCATTGTTGGAACTGCAGGGTAAAGAGAATGGCTTCTCTGGCCCAGTCTTTAGCTTTTGGAGTCAACTTGTTTGGGTTATACTTGGATTCATGCAAAAAATCATGAAGGGCATGGAGAAGAAATGCTTTGCCTGTTACCCTGACTAGGAACACTTGATGAGGAAAACAACAAAACACAAACTGGTGAGTGCTCAGAAGCTAATTGTGCTCAAACAATTCTAAAAACTAAATGAGCTTTCAGAACAAGTGAAGTTTTATCTTACTTCTTGACAATATTTTCTAGAAACAGGAGTGGCTGTAGTATGGCTCAGCATACTCTGTTTAACAGCGACGGAGGCAGTAGATGACTGACTTGTTTAGCATAGTGGTTGCTACATGGATGATCAAGTGACTCATATCTGGAACGTCATTTTACTGAAGTCTAACAGAAATACCAGTTATATTCTTGGCTATTATCTTCAAGGATATGTTATTTGATTTAAATTATCAGCAATACTTTAGTGCATTACAAAGTTAAGTGTTCCCAAAAGTGATTAAAATTCAGAGCTTGTGAAAAATTTGATAAATAATTTTCAAGTAAAGTACTGTAGCATTTCTTTGAGTTTCGTAAAAGCTAGTTTCCATGGTATTTTGAGTATGGTTTAACGCTTCTTTATTTTTAATATCCAGTCCAGAAGGTCTATTTTCTTACTTACATTGAGTTAGATAATAATTTTGCCTGTGCTAACTGTAATCTTAAAGGATGTATACCCTAACAGGAATTGTGTGCTTTACTGCATACAAAAGATAGAATAATTTCTTCACGGTTGCCACTTCTATTTATGATATTATATTACCGAATGACTGTATTTGCAGCTCCCTGCAAGTAAATAATCTAGGCTGCAGATGCCAAACAAGCACAGACATGTGATGGCACAATAATAATATTTCCAAGAGTTCATGCTAACATAGCTGCTGCCACCCAAGAATGATCTGTGCAAAACATAGATACCAGCAAATATTACCAACATTATCAGTTGCTTAATTTACATTAATTTCCCTGCTGAACAATATATAAATAGTCATGCTATTATCAGTTTATTTTACATTTTTAGACATTACCAGAGATGAGAGAGAAATTCAGCATAAATATTTTAACTTTTCTAAATATGTAGTTCCTTTGAATCCCTGATGATAGTCAGAATGACATTAGTAGAAGGAGAACTTTTATAAAAGTTTTATTTGTGGGACTAATCTCTTGTGAAGTTGAGATGTGTTTGTAACTAACTGTTCGTGAATCCAGTGGAATTTTCTTGGAAGTCTTTTTCTTCTTTGCATGTCTTTGATCAGTATTGGTTGAACTGTGGCTAAACTTTGAAAAAAATAAACGAGTTCTCAATGTGGTTGTCACTACCACTGGTGTATCTCTCTGGTAACTGTTGTAGTATTCATTTTTCATACTTCAGAAAATAGCACTGTAGTAGGGGAAAGTTTTGGAAGCAAAATATATGATTAACCCCTGGTGAAGAGAGGAAGTGGTATTAATTTTAGTCTTGTAGGTAGCAGCCATTGAAGTTGGTGTAAAACTTAAAGGGCTTATCTGTATTATTGGATGAGGGTGACCCCTGTTTCTGCTGTATTAACCTCAAACCTGAAAGTGTGAGAAAGCTTGCTAAAAAGCTTTCTACAATGTGCAGATGCCTGTTATGTGACACTTGTATTATAACTGGAACTCCTTTGCTTACCTTGCTGCTCTAAAGAATATGCAATTGAATTGTGATGACTTTTTTTTTAAAGTGACTCTGTTTCTCTAAGAATTTTTTGTGGTTTTAAATTATTCAAATATGTAAATGTTTGAAATATTTTCTAAAATTGTTTGAGAAATCCAGTACAATCATTCATTTTCTTAAACAATTTTGTTTTTTTCCCCGAAGTTGTCATTTTGTTTAAAAATCACCGTATCAGAAAGTTCCCTATTAGTCTTAGTTAAAAGTGTTGATGTCTTGCTCTACCTGTTAAGTAATGCATAGCTTTGATCATCTTCTCTCCTAATGTGAAGAGTCTTAGCTCTTAATCTTTGATATTTTGTGGTGAAGCTCTGCTATGGCAATGGATAATTAAAGTGGAAGTGCAATGCCCTGACTAGTTATCACTTCAGTTGTGTTTACAGAGCCTTAAATTATCTTTTCCTAAGGAAAGACTTTTAGATTCAGTCATTTAATTGGTTTTCATCTGTGTTTGTATGCATATGTGTAATAGCAGTAGTAATAGCTGCCGGTATATCAATATTGACCTAGAATTTATAAATATTTTTTTTTGCTATTTACAATCTGCAGTTTACAAGAGCTGGTATTTTATTGTCTAATTCACAGATTTCCAGAACCTTGACCAGTTTTGCTATTGGTTTGGTATATAATCTAATTTTTGATTTTTGATCTTTGATTCCTTGCATCCCTCCAAAGGGAGATTATGTTTATGTTTGTAATGCTTGCGAACAATTTAATTAAGCATCGTGAAAGCTTTGATTTTGTTTTTGTACTTTAAGGAAAGATTGCTGAAATAGCTACATTTGATGAAGTATCTAGTAGTAGTGGTGGTGTCAAGGGCCCTGGTAGTATGTTCAGTAAGTTAAAGACCCAGTAGCAGCACTTCATAAATGCGGTGCCCCTGCTGAACTGGAGGGTTCCAACCATTTCTGAGTGGAAAAGGGAAACACTAGAAAGAAAACACTATGAACTTCAAAAACAATTGGAAGTTTAAAAGCAATTGTGATGGATCTCAAAATACTTCAGGGAAGATGGTAGGTTTTTCTGACTGTACAGATGGAAAATAGACACACAGCATCCCAAGCAAGATGCTGAAAAATTAAAGCCTTTGGCTCAGCTGTATTTGAAGACATTTGTTCCTCACTAACTGTCATTTGATTTAGCTGTGACCTTTAGTCCTGAAACGTGTGTAAGTGAAAGAGAAACCACTCTGTTGTCAGAACCTGTGTGACCTTGGAAATGACAAGAAACCCAGTTGCATTCATTTCTCTATAATATGGAAGGGAAGTAGTTACTATATGATTAAATTTCAGGATTAGTTTTGTGGCATTCTTGGTAGCAAGAAACTCTTATCTTAGTATTTCAAACAATTTGGGTCTGTGCTATTAATTCTTGCTGTGCTTGCTAGTTAGCTCTTTTGAAGATTGCTTCCATTGTTTTAACTTCTAATCATCAAGAAAATACTTAACTATTTATTAGAAATTTTAATAGCTTTAATTATTGTGATATTCATAAGGACTTGGCAATAGCATCAGAGACAATTAGTGTTTGACAGATGGATGTCATGGGAATCAGTTTGTAAGAAATACCTGGGCAGATAAAAAGAATCATGTCACTTTTAAACATCCATATAATTTCACTTTGCATAAAGAGGTAACAAACATATTAGAAATCTTACAGAAAGTTTGCTGAGGTAAGACATTATTCCTTGCCAAGAAACACCATTGATATCTTATAATTGCAATACAAAGCTTGGTTAAGTCACATTGTGACAGACATTTTTTCATCATCCTAGTCATTACTATTAATGTGTCTTTGAATGCAGAATAAAATATAAAGCTTTAGCTCTAACTGGTTTTGATCTGACACCAGTTTCTGCACAGTATAAATAAATTTTGTGGTACTGTTGTATCTGTGCTGAACACTCCTATACAGCCAGTCAGCAACAGCAATGCTATTTGGCTTCCGTTTTACTTTTCTGTTTTCTTCTGCCACCTGAATGTTGTGAAGACCTTCCCCTGAGCTTTGGGAGAAATGGAGTGTTATTACAGTAATTGGGTAGTCTATGACAACTTGGTATAATTTCTTTATTAATAATGCTTCTTAATATGGAAAAATGACATCTTTGTGTGTTTGAATTCAGCTGCCCTGACAAAGTTAATTGCTCCTCAAGAGATGCCATCCTGGGATGTGCTGGGAGTTTGAAAAAGAACAAATGCTGACTTCAGTAACTTTTTTTCCCAGCAATTTAACATTTTTCGTATAATTATCCCTGGTGGTGTTCTTAGATTAGCAGATCTACTAATAATATTGTGCTTTAAAAGCTGCAAACAGAGGAGAACATAGCGTAAAGCATATTCAGAGGGTGCGAGCGCTTTACACTGACAGGTTTGGTAAGTACAACATAGTTAACCTTTAACATTCACAAATGCTTAAATACATTTCAAATACAATCTTGATCTTATAATAAGTTTACAGATTCGTGCTTTACTTGAATAGCAGGGCTATCTACTGAAATGAGCTTTCTGATTATTTTGATTGCAATCGGATCCTTTCTAAAGAGATATTATCTTCGTGTTTTGTCTGTATCATTCACTTCATCAGTTCAAAATCGAACTATAGGAAAAAGGGAATGCCCCATAAATATATCTGTCTTTACATATGCACAAGCAAAAACCTGTATATATATCTATATGGAACAGTCTCTTTCGTTAGTCTGAACAACGCTTTAGAAGTCTACTGATCCAAATGGTCTAAGGAATAGACAAAAATCTATTTAACAGTGTAGGCAAAGTTATACAAAACATTTCTTGTATTTGCCCCTGTTCTCTGATGTTTATCTCACACCACCAACAAGCTGTGGGTTGACAGTTTACCTCTGACTCATGGAGTCCTAAGGGCCTGGCAGTGTTTTCAGCTGGTGCTCAGCAAGGTGAGGTCTTCGTTGAGAGGAGTGCATGGCAGGGTTCTCCTTGGCTTTGGGTCTGCCTGGCAGATTCATGTTTGTGTTTCCTTATCATTTTTCTTCTCCTTTATTCCCAGGTACAGGATGGTCAGAGAAGAGTCCATGGCTTTCTACTTATAATAGCGAAAGTCCCAGAGACAGGGTTATATAGCCCTTGTGAGGTTTTGTTGTGTAACTTTCAACATCCTCAAGAACTGGTCTATTACACAGATTGATAGTCTCTTCCAAAACCCTTACAGTCCTTGCAAATCGTGGCAGAGTTGCAAGAGGAGATTCTTAGGGAAAAACTAGGGTAAAGTGAAGTGAATGAAGCTATCCTGAAATTCAGTAAACAGGTTTGGGAAATAATAAGCATTAGATGATTTGATCAGTTAGAAGGTATAACAATCAGAAAAGCAGGAGGGATAATAGCAAAGGCGATACAGGCTAAGCAGTGGGAAAAGCCTAGGAAGGGATCTGTGCTCAAAAGAGTCTGGCAGGCTCCTGCTTGGGAAAGTCCCACAGAAGAAACTAATTCACATGATGATTATGTATAATAGATGAATTTCCAGTGAGTTTGTTTGCCTAGAGTTTAGTGGGCCTTAATAATGAGCAAAAGAAACAAAGATTGAAATGAATTGAATCTTCAATTTGCATTAACACATCAGCTCCAATACCTATTTACAACAATATAAACTTATTTTAGCCCAAAGCAACAAACATTTTATTATAACATGGATGTATTAAATTCATGTCTGAATATCTTAACTGATTTTTGTTGGTGGAAATCTAGATTTTGAAGAAATACAAACATGGCTAGCAAGCCCCACAGGTTTAAGGGATTGTTTACATAGATTATAAGATGCTAATTTTATCACTGGCATGGAAAACACCATATAAAACAAGATGAACACTGTTATTTACCTCAAAGGAGGTGGGCTGGAACAGACTGTAGACCTTATTAACCTTAATTATTAGCCCGTTGGGTGCCCTAAATTCTTAGTCCGTTAAGTATAAAATGCTGATCTGCAGGGGCTGTACACACATCATGTGCAAAATTATTTGAAAATGCAAATGGGAGTTAGAAGAGAAACATTCATCCACGTCTGATTAATTCTTCCCTGCTTCTGTCTCTATGGATATATACTCTCTGGTGCCGAACCACTAGCAGCTTGCCCATTTTAAGTCTGTGAGCTTGTTGGAGTGCTCAGGGTGGTCAAACACAGGATGATCTTTAGACCATTCCTTAAAAAGAAATACATATGGCAGTGTCTTGGCAAAATTTTACACCAGTACGACACGAAAGGACTTTTAGGTCATTTATAGTACAGGATTTGTTCTCTACGTAACCTGCAGACCTACATATGTCTATTCCTGTTTAAAATAACTCAGTACTACCTACTGCGTTTTATAACTCTAGAAAAGTGACTCATTTATGATCTTCATTTTCCAATTATATATTATGTTTTCTCAGTGTGTTGGTTGTGTTGTCAAGTTTGCTCGTTTTATTAATGTAAACTCAAAATACGACATGGAAATGTACTACAAAAAAATAAGGCTCTGGAGAACAGTCTCATACTGAAGCACTGAAATGCTGCAAAAATTTTAAGTCTATGTTAATTACAGTGGTTTCTATGAAATGAATACTATTGATGTGTGAATGCCTCCCATATGAGAAATACTGAGATTAAGACTACTGTCATGGGCCATTAGTTCTTAGTTTATGGAAACTGGCTCTGTGTATTGATATAAATGGATTTCAAGCTTTCCAAATATGAAAATATTTGAGTAGGGTATATATCTTCACTAGTACAGACCTTAGTATGAGAAAGAATTTGAAAAACTGACAAATACTTGTTATCTTTTTTGTTTCATTGGGCTTTTTAGCTGAAGTGTCTTCAATAGGCAAGGATTCTTGGATAATAAGTGGCAGAGAGTTGATATTTCTCTGTTAAGGTATGAAAGATGAAAAAAAACCCCGAACCTCCAGTGACATTAAGGTTTATTGTTTATGGGCCTGACAAGCTATAATTTCCTTGACCATTCATTATACTACTATACTTAGTACCAGAAATAAACCAGGAATTAAGACAAAATGGCACCAATCAGGAATACGCCTAATGTGAAAATAAACTGTGTTCTCAGTGCTTTACAAATGGAGTTCATGTTTAATTATTCAATGGATACTTCTTAATTTGAGTGACAGTAGGAGATAGAAAAATAGGATCTGTAACTTCATAGAAAAACATTCTGGTTGAAGAGTGTACAGTTCATAATAAACTAGAAGTATAGGAAAAAGAAATTGTATCTAATAACACAACAGTTTAATGATGCTTATGGTTCTCAGACACCTCTGTCTAAAACTCACATACATAAACTCGTAATGAGATTTGTGAGAGAGAAAGACTGACATTGACCTGTGCTTTCTTTTTACTTTGCTTTCTCCTCAAAGAAAAGCATACAAAGATACTAAATATTTAGGTTCATGTGCAAGAAATCAGTCGAAGTGTGTGGCAGATCTTGTGAGTTTACTGAATCTGAGAACTTGGCTTTGCTTCTCAAATACTGGATTTACCTCTGATTATTCTGATACACATCTGAGAATCACTTGGCCCACATGATCAGTTTTTCCCACCTGTGAATGAGACTTTTGCGTACCGCTGTTTTAGAAGTGTCCCTAAGACTACGATTACATCTGAATTTTGAAAACCAAGCGTATTACAAAAGACAGTGTATGCTTTCTATTTCTTACTTTGACCAGCAGTCTGTTGCAAGGACAATATTCTTTTTCTCAGCAGCAGTAATCACATCGAAACAGTTCTCTTAAGATTTGCTTCTAATACAATTATTTCTTCTGCTAGGAAAGTAAACATTGAAGCAATGAGAGTAATTTAATGCTTAAGTTGCATTGATTCTCCTTTAATAAAAATGTTCAGGTTTTACCTATTTCACATTTTCATTTCCTATCATCATTTTCATATAACACAGTACCCACGTCTTGTACAATGCCTGTCGTATCTGTCAATTCATGCTCATTTTCAAGGGTGACCTCATGTAATTTCATATCTATGAAATAGTTGATTGCATCTGATATTCTGGCTTCGCAGAAATAAGTTACAGTATGTTTTACTTAGAGCTGTATTGTGACTTTAGCCTGTTTCTCTGCTGTAGGTTGGACCAGATGATTTTTAAGGTCCTTTCCAACCACTAATCCTGTGATTTGTGATGCCCTTGGGCGTCCTTCGGTCTGTAATTTGTTTTAGGAGGAAATTACTTTTCCAAATTCACGTAGTCAACTTGGTTTTTTGGCAGCTGAAGTTCAAGGTTTGGACATGCCTGATCTATGTCTATTATTTGCCTTTTCTTTTGAACATGGAAAAGTCTAGAACATAGGAACAGTCATTATGGCTGAGACCAGAGGTCTGTCTAACTAGTGTCCTGTCTTAAATGTGGCCCTGAGCAAATTGGAGAGAAAGTAAGAAGACAAAACAAATGTTCTTGCAACCTGGAATCACTTTCAATTCAAGGATTTTATGCTAGATGTTTTGTTTAGGTAGTATCTTGATGTGGATTCTACTGCCATTTTGCAGTGTTATTTGACATATTTTGCTGTAAAATAAAATGGTATATTATTTTTTAAATCATATGAATGCAGATAGCTCTAATGCCCGTGGAAGTCTAACTCTTTTAACATTAGGGAAATGCTCAGAGGAAAGTAACTTAATGAAGTGGTTGTTCATCAGTTCAAATGTTTAGTTGCATTTTATTCAGAGGTAATGAAGTTACAGAGAAGCCTTTGGCAGTCCATAGTTGAATTGGAACCATTGCCTCTGATACTGGAACGAGATATAGAGGCCAGTTAAAGTGATGTTTGGTGTCCTTGGTTTGGAGTATTAGGACAGTTAAACTGAATCACAGAATCACAGAATAACCAGATTGGAAGAGACCCACTGGATCGTCGAGTCCAACCATTCCCACCAATCCCTAAATCATGCTCCTAAGTACCTCATCCACCCTCACCTTAAACACCTCCAGGGACGGTGACTCAACCACCTCCCTGGGCAGACCGTTCCAATGCCTAACCACCCTCTCTGTGAAGAATTTTTTCCTAATCTCAAGCCTAAATCTCCCCTGGCGGAGCCTGAGGCCATTCCCTCTCGTCCTGTCCCCTGTCACTTGGGAGAAGAGCCCAGCTCCCTCCTCTCCACAACTTCCCTTCAGGTAGTTATAGAGAGCAATGAGGTCTCCCCTCAGCCTCCTCTTCTCCAGGCTGAACACCCCCAGCTCTCTCACCCGCTCCTCATAAGATTTGTTCTTCAGCCCCTTCCCCAGCTTCGTTGCTCTTCTCTGGACTCGCTCCAGAGCCTCAACATCCTTCTTGTGGTGAGGGGCCCAGAACTGAACACAGGACTCGAGGTGCGGTCTCACCAGTGCCGAGTACAGGGGGAGAATAACCTCCCTGGACCTGTTGGTCACGCCGTTCCTGATGCAGGCCAAGATGCCATTGGCCTTCTTGAAGATGTATTCTTTCTCAGACCACCCTCACTGCATAAGCCCTCAATTTTTGCTTTCTGAATTGCAACCCGATTTGAGAAAAATGGATATCTTGTCAGCATACTACCCTGAAAATAACATTCCAAGGGTGTAAAACATTCCTGTATAATTGGTGTTGCAGATATATATTAAAAATGCAATGTAGAAGGCGACATTGGTTACATGCTGCAGAAACTTGGCCACCAAGGATTATTTTTTCCCTTTATAAGAATCTTCATTGACAAATGAAGTAAAATTCTAGAAGGACAATTTTTCATGCTAGGCTATGATGTCCAAGATTAACTTTTTTCTTTTCTGTAATTGATCTGTGTAAGAGTGAGTCTGCATCTCACATGAGTTCTTGAATTAAAATACTTCTGTCTTCTAGGAATATTCTTCAGAGCTGTTCTTCAGGCCAACAGAAGTTGTGAGCAATTAGTTAAGCATGAACGAGTGCAGGCCACATGCTGTCAGTATCTAACTGTTAATACTAGATCAATTGCAATAATATTATAGTGTAGGGAAATTGATAGGGCTATAACCTTGAAATTGCTAGTGAAATAAAATCTTATTTTATTATATTTTTTAACTTTCTTAATAGCTTCATTGCCATCCGCTTTATTCAGCTTTGTGTTGATTCAAAGTAGTTAGCAAATGTATATTCTGGTGAAGAAACTAATAAAAATATCTTGCTCTCAAACAAGTAATTTGAACAGAATCAAGGATGACAAAGATTACAGCACAGAAGAACCAGTTAATGTCATGATACTTATAAGTTTCTTTTCATATTTCTGACAATTATAACAGTCTATGGTTGGCTTTTGTTGTCAGAGAATCATAGAATGGTTTTCATTGGAAAAGACTTTTAAGATCATTGAGTCCCACTATTGATCCTGCCTTGCCAAGACCACCACTAGACCATGTCCCTAGGTATCTACTTGTCTTTAAACACGTCCAGGTGTTACCCTAAATAGACGTATTTACCTTCCTTAACTGGTTGATAGTTCCATGAGTTTACTAATCTAACAAAATCATGTTTAACAGAATACGTGCACGTCAGTGCAAGATGTTTTTCCCTTGCTTTTTTATTTTAATTGCATCCCTTAATGTTATTAGCTACTATAACCTTACTATCTGCTGTTATGTTTACAGCTCATTAGAGTGGTGGATAACTTTTGCATCAGTTTACTGTGATAATTGTTCCCACAAAACTGAAGACTAAATGTTTTGCATTGTCATTTTTATCCATGCCAGAGTTGATGCTTAATTATTAAAATAATTGCTTGTTTCTTATTTCATTAAAGCAGATTATTCTTTTTATGAGACAAATAATCTTAAACCTTTGTTCTCTGTTTGTTGTGCATTTGGGCTTTTTAACTTGGGTGTTTTTTGCACTTTGTGCATCTTGGACTGCTGTTAATTGTGTGTAATGGAAATGTTGTTGTGTTTAATACATTGTCTTTATTGTTCCCCATGGTTTTCTCTACAAACAGGAATAGAAAGGAGTTGTAAAAAATCCTCACGTATTTCATTTTTGTTGTAAAGAGAAATCTGGTTTTACAGTTTATGGGAAACTATATTCAGGATTTACCCTCGTTTCATGGTAGATCGTATTTAACTTGGAATTTGCAAATAGCTAAAGGAAATTCACGCAGCTGTGGAAATTCTGACCTGTAGTATCTCACGTCTTGTCTTAATGAAGAAAACTGATAGATTTATTTACAGACAGCTGAGACAATATGAGCTATTGGTAGACAGGAGCAGCGATTTGTTTACATCAGATTTTAGTATATGAAATGTGATCTTAAAACTGAGATTTTCATTGTAGTTCTGGACAGTACCTGCAATGTTGTTCTGCTGTCAGCCACATAACTTATGCTTGCTTCTTTTTAATTAGAGTTGTTACTACTACCATGGTGTTGGTGTAAGTCTGGTGTAAGATTAGTTTCGAAGGCTAATCTCTGGATCTCAGAGGAGAATCCTTTTATCAACCATACCTGAATAACTATGACTTTTCTGGAAATGATCCATTCTTGTTTCCATGATCAAAGATTGCGTATGTAAGCATCAATGCTGTGTAATTTGAGATCAGCACTAAAATACAACTTCTAGTTTATATTATTCTTTCCATATTTGGAAAATTGTCATTTCACGTGTACAATTACAGTTTTTATGACATATTAGGGCACAAATCAATGTCTGACCTTATAAAGCAGTTTTATGCTATACATTTTTATAGGTGTAATATAGTATGGGAGATTTTGAATCGTAAGAGGCTATTAAACTATGTAAAGAACATTAGAGCCTATTTCTGGTTTTAAATGAGAAAGATGAGTTGCATAATTACTAAGTTTTTAGTCTTGACACTTTTTGTCACAAGGTACTATTTACCTGTTTCTCCTCTAAAAGCTTTCGTTCCAGCACAACTCTTTTAAGTTGAGGTATCAATTCTAAGCACTTAAAAAAAACCCTCAGAAATTTAAGGAAAACATTTTCTATAAATGTTCTATTAGAAAAGCTAATTTCAGTCAAAATTAATGGCAGAGAGACTGCTATTCATAGGTTGGACAAGTTGAGGCATGGCTTCAAGCTTTTCCATGACCAGCTGCACTGGAAGCATTTTTCCATTAAACTTGTCTAAGTTCATTTGAAAGAGAGGATCATGGTACTATGCTCTGACTCTTCCACGTTGAAATACTATTTCTCTGCACTTTTCCCCAATTTTTTTTCTCCAGGGTTAGTTTATTAAAGCTTCTTTGAGTACATAGAAAGTAAATGGTGACATTTCATCAAACTTACAGTGTTAGGGCATCAGCAAGTCTTCTGTTATATATGTTACCTACTGGAAGTTCTTTCAGAAAGTCTCTATTTCGTAGACGTGCAAAGATAAAAAAAATCCCCACAAGATAAAGATTCCTCTTAAAAGAAAATACTGTGATTTTTTTGGTTGCAATTGTGTTTATATTTATTTTTCCAAGAGCACACTGATGCTGGAATGTCAGATAAACAAGGCAACAATATAAAAACTCGATGCTTTTTCCCCATTCATACCTTAAATTACATCTCTGTCTGTGGCAAGTGATGAAAAAAGGTATGGGGGACAACAGAAAATGAAGGGAAAGGAGCAAAAGGGAAAACAAGAACTAGGAGTGCAGTACCAGGTTTGGTTGATCATAGTTCTGTATTTACATACCAAGTAATGAAACAACAGTGTCAGTCAGAAATATCAGATGAATCAATAATTGTTTCATTGTGGCAAGGTGTGAACCAATTTGTGGAAATAACAGCAAAACCTTTTATCTTTTCATGAAGAAAGGTTTGGTTAGTTGGAATGAATGACTATAAACAAGAAACCATATAATCTATGTTGAAAATTAGTTTTCTTAAAAGGCTAACTTAAAAATTCCAACAAAATTATCACCAATCTAAAGACAGCAGTACCTTTGTCTTCAATGTTTCTTTATGTGCCTGATAGAGCTTGGTATATGTCACGCTCCGAATCCCTGAATAAGCAGGAGAAACTTGGAATCTCTGCAGTACCTAGTAACATATCTCCTGCCATCCGTTTGTCTTAATTTCATTAAGACTGAAATTCATTCTTAATCCTTAGAGTCTAGTTTACAAAGAAACCACCAAAGTAACACATAAATCATTTGATGATGGATACACCGGTCAGATTTATTATTTCTCACCAGTGTTCTGAAACATTTTGGTGATGCAGGTATTGGGATAGCAGGGAAAAAAAAAAGACTAGATTAGGGGGAAAAATGGATTAGGGAAAAAATGGATTAGGGAAATGATTTTGTGGTGAGACTCTATCAAAGTTGGAAGTAGGTGTGTGCAGTGTCAAGATTCTAACCAGGCATTTAAGTGTGGCTTTACCTTTAAGAAGCAGAGAAACCTTGAGATGTCTTTGTTTTAGAAGCTGCAATAACCTTCCAAATGTGATTTGTTCTTTAAAAGCTTATTTACAGAAGACAGACCACTTTTGATGACATTTGCATGGAAATTTCCTGGATGAATATTTATAAATAGGAAATATGAATGCAGTATGATGTGGTGTATGTACTGGCACAAGCATTCCTATGTACAGATATGTGATTTTTGTTGAACTCAGCATAACTGACAAATCTCTTGGGGGAACACCAAACAGCTTGTTCCACATACAGATGTCCCTTTGGCGTCTTATTATAAAGACTTGAAAAACATACTGTTTTACTAGCGATAAAGCAGCAATAATGTCTTAATAGAATCTGAAAGAATAATTAAGCACTTGAAATGCCTGAAATAAAGGGATAATTGAAGTTGCTTTGAGTTTAAGCCTTAGTAATTTCTTACTTTATAATAATTCAGGTGATTTTATATCTAGTGAAAGGCAATGAAATAAGGGCATATTATTGATTGAGAACTTAAACATTAGTTTGTATCTAGAGTGTATCTCATTGATACTTATCATTATAATTGAAGAAACAAATTATTTAAATTATATCTCATTAGGCTTAGTGCAAGCTCACTTACACTGAGACTTTTTTTAAACTTTGCAAAAATCTTGGTTGGTACGTTGCAAACTAATCCTCCAAATAATTTATACTCATGGTTTTCTTGTTAAAGTACGATCATTGAAATTGTCAGGATTATTTATCTCAAATACCTAAAGATCTAGAGTTAGATTTCTATTATCGTATTTTAAAAAAATAAGATTGACTTTTATTGTTCTGAGTACCATAGTCTTTATGGTTTGGCTTTTTAAGCTTTTCCCTGTAGATGCAGGCCCTTCAAGTATACCAAAGAAGGCAGGCACCCTAATCCAAAAACTAACAGATGGTGTTTAAAGAAAGCAGTGAATGTGATATGAATAAGCAGCTTGATTTTCAACTTTAAGAACCAATTTTATGCCTGTAGAAGTTTTGGTAATGCAATGGGTTACAGTGGAAGCTCTAGAGATGTCTGATCATGGGCTGCTGGTCAAAATGTAGGCAGCATCACCTCCATCATAACTGTGGAAATCTGCGTTTCAAATTTCTATTGTAGACATTTAATCTTATCCTGCTTCAGTGAAGAGAAATTTGGGATATATTCATTATGGAGTTAATGTGGCAGGAGCTGCTTTGTTAGCATTGCCTTTTGGAGACTGTGCTGCCAGTAATGTGACAAAAGCTACTGTCTTATGTGTGCCCTATAGACATAACAGCCACATCCAGCACTAGCAAAAATTCCCTGTGAGTCCATCCAACTTCAACCAAAAAACTTACTTTCCAGTTTAGAGGAAAAAAAAAAAAAAAAAGAGGACAAATTATTTTTCTACTTCTGTGTGAACTGATCTCCTGCTGCTCCGTTCCCTGAAACCTGAACAACAGAAGTGGTGGTACGTGCACTCTTCTGCACGAAATGTCAGTTAGGTCATGAATCACACTCCCTTAATATGCCTGTTACTGTGTTGAAGAGATAATTGCTACCTTTTTGTTCACAGTTTCTGTTTCTAATGTAGAGTAGTATAAGCATGAGAAACTTTGGAAGAGAGGAGCTAGCAACTTTTAGTCTGTATAAATATTGATTTCAAGCTTTTTTAGAGGTTTTAAGTTTCTTTGCAAACTTTCACAATGTAAACAAAAGAACCCCCTTAAACTGAGGTTATTTCATCTCTTGACCACCACACGTCACCTTGACTTTATCACCAAGATATAGATATATATAGATGAAGAATCTTGTAGAAAAGACGACAATATGCCTTGAGCATTAGCTGTCTTCATAAAGTTTAGTAACTAGTGAGTTTTCAGGAGTGAGCTTAATTTTCAAATGTTAGGCATTACTGCAAATAGAACCCTTCTTCACTCCACTCCTCCTTATAGGTGAAAAAAAAAAAAAAGCGCAAATAGATTCTGTGCTTTTTCATTAAATTCAAATTTTGAGACAGTATGTGAAGGAGGGAAAGAAACTGTTCTGAGATGGCAGGACTGCTGTAAGTTACTGGGGATTCTTTAAAGTCATTCTATCTGATGAGGGCTCTGGAAAAATATATTGACATAGGCAAATAATGCCAACAATGCCAGCTTTCTACAGATAACAAAAAGTTTAATCAAGCTAAGCTGTTATGACTGATTGAGGAAGAATTTGAGGAGCTATGACAGAAAAACAATAGTAACCCACTTCAATGTTTTGCTTGTAAAAAGGTTCTTCACTGGAAATTATATTTCATATAATTGCTGTGATATTTTCTGCCATGCCAAACATGGAATCATTTTACAAATGTTTGACAAATAACAATATGAAGTCTTCTTTGTAGTTAAATTGTATGGGAAAGATAATTGAGAAACAATTCTTTCTCTAGAAGTTGTTCTTCACTTACACAAATAAAGAAGTATTTAGTTTTAAATTCAACATTTCTTGGTACACTTAACTTGTATTCCGTTCCTTGAATCTGTTTTCTAAAAACTAGGTTCCCTTGAAGTTGGTCTGTTTATTACTCTATCCTTGATGAATCATACTGTGTTGTATCATTTTGGGTTATTTCTGTGATAAGGAATTGCCCATAACACAAAATTTACGTAGTTGGTGGGAAACAGTAGAATTGTTTTACTGAAGATAGCAGACAGTAGCTGATAAGACATTTATCCTAGATGGGATTTATTGAAGGAGAAAAATGTTGTAAATAAGAATCAATATTTCAAGAAATAAACTGTAACATTTAGTAGTGTACAAATAAAGCAAAGTTAGGTGATCTTAATAGGTATTTCTGACATAAAATATAATGAAACTATGTTTTAAATAGCAACCTGAGTTGGCGATAAAAGCCTTATATATTCAAATTATCTCCAGCAGGAAGAGTTCGATTCTACTTTTTCTTACTTCATGAAAGTTCTTCCACTGATCTGGTTTTCAGGTGGTGCCAGGACATTGAAGATTGGAGTCAGAGAGGCTACATCTTAGTAGGAATCCACACCGAAAGGAACGTTTATGCGAAGAGGAGACTTGATCAGTAGGTACTAGACTAACATGTAAATTTAACAGTAGATTTTGAACAGAAGGAGAGTTGCTGTGTAAGGACGGCAGGAAAGCAGCAATACTGCTGGAAATACAATGTCAATGAAACTGCATTGCAGTACATGATGATGTTAAAAAAAAATCTTGAAGAAATTTACTATGTACTGCAACTACAATAGGTGACTGATTCCAGGTGATTGATACTACTTCTGTGTCAGTTGCCCTGCCAGGCTCTGCAGGTGTTTTTACTGAGTGGACAAAAACTGCTGTGGACAGGATTGTGATCAACAAACTCCATTTGACTTGTGCCTAATATAATAGCGATGAGAATCAGCTTCTTGTATGCTTTCACTAGTGTCCGTTAGTAAATAAGACTAAATAACACTAGAGTCAGCTGAATTTTTAGTCATGATACTCATATTTCCCTGTATCCAGAGCTGATACCTGTGAACTACTGTAAATAATTCCTCTAGTGTATAATTATACTTTGAGGTGTTAATAGTCACACCCTCTCTTCCCCCTCCTCCCTCTGCCTATGAAATGTTGATTTTCTGTCTAAAATACATAATTGTCAGATCTCATAGGCAGGCCGAATGCTTTCTGAAATGTACTTGCCAATGATTTTATGCAACACAAGAAACATTGCACCATTAGTTGAATATTAAACCAGAAGTTACTAGTTTTGTCTATATACGAAGTGAATATATGGTGTGGGGTAAATGAGAGTACTCAAGAGCTTAGGTCGCACAATATGGTTCAGAAACAAACATGACAGAGAAGATTTTCTCTAACAAAATAATAAAATTATCATATTTCAGTTGCTGCTGCATCCAGCATTATTGCCACAGTTGAGTAAATATAGTTTCAACATGCATAGTTTTGACACCTTTCTTCCTGCTGTCAAGGCACGTTATTTTTATTCTGGATAGTCTAGGATGGCTGACCAGAGTAAAATTATGTTGTTGCCTCTCATTAAAATGCAGTCTGAAGGGAGAAACAAGGTTTTGGTTTTAACTTCACTTGCTGGCTGTGATATTTGTTATTGAAGTTGATCCTATTAGTGTTTTCCAGCCCGGTTAAAACATGACAGAGCAGTGAATAAAATCCTATTGAGAAAATACAGTGAATTGTTTCCTGTCGTGCAGGATTTTTTGAAATTGAGTAGGCAGGTTCTGTTTTGTCACCATAAAACCCAGAAAAAGAGTCAAAGAGCTATCAGAGTAATTCCTGGCCAAAGTGTATTTTTGGTGACTACTCAAATCTATACTTCTCAGAGGGCGTGAAGCAGAATGTGACTGAGTCACTCAGTCAGCAGTTCGTGTTTGATGCTGAAGAAACTGTTGTTGAAGATACCATTTATGAACATTTACCCCTTGTTGAAGCATTTTAGATGAGATCTGAAGATATTCACAACAGTTCTCTTTCTGAATTGATACACCTAGCCTCTTGAATTGGATAATGCTTAGCTCCATTATGTTTACAAGTAGCTTATTTATGGCCTAAAAATAGAATATAAGCTTTTCAGGTGGAAATGTATATGTTAATGTGTAGAGAATAGTTTTTCTTCTGACATTAATGAACACAAAAAGTTTTCAAAGCAGTAAATACATTGTTTTCTTTCTATCAAGAAAGTAGAAAGAAGATGAGCAATTTCATTAGAATTTCTAAGCATCGATTCATTTGGGTGAACATGGCATGACTTCATTTGAATATCTGAATGTTAATTGCATTGACATTGTTATTAAAGCAATTAACTTATCAGCTATTTTTGACTATGGCTAATCAAATGCAATAAAGTAGTGTAGCATGAAACTTTATAGAGCTATATTCACAGAATGATGGTCAGATTGCTCTCTATTATAACAGACAAATGGGAATTTTTTATGTGTATTAATTTTAATTAGTACATATTTGTTGAAAAGTAATTCAGCAATCATCCTTAATAATATGTGATCTTGCCTATAAGCTGTATAGAACTGCATGTAGGCAGAAGGTTTTATTAGAGAAATAAATTAATGTTTTAACTATTGGATTTGAAGAATAATTTACTATTTACCCATTAGGGAGAGTTGTTGGTCTGTCTCAACACACAGAAAATCTAATTTTCTTTTAAAAAAATATTAATCATTCCTCCAGCTAAAAAGAACTAAATCATTAACCCCAAAGGAATGGTAATAAACAAAAATAGTTTAAAAGCTTTATTAAGTTCAATTAATTGGTTGTAGCAGACTAATTTTGTCATGCTTTGGTAGACAGTGTATTGTAAGTAATTTTGATGATCTCCAATTGAGTTGGGCAAACAAGCCTGCACACTAAAGCAAAAATTGAGTTGTCTTGATAATTACAAAAACCATTGGCCTGTTTGGTATTTGTGATAAATGGGTTAATTAGATACTTTTTTTTTATTACATCTAGACTTTCAGTATGGTAGAAGAGTGGTAATTTATTTAGCTGTGTGAACTAGTATAGTCAAAATTCTATTGTTCCGATTTGTTCAGGATAAGAAATCTTTAGAGCTGCTTGATTTAATATCAGATAAATATGGCTGTGAATGTAGTTTATATTATTTGCAATTGGTTTACATAATTTATGGAACTTGGTTTTTATGCAAGTCATTTTTCTGTCTTTTGCCTAACAGTAAAGCCAATTTTGTCTCAAGGGCTCATTGAAATCATCCCTAAGAAAAATTAAACACTGATACTGTAGAGTACTTTTGAATAGATAGTATAAACATCACAAGTAAGAGTGCCTAGGAACTGATATATTACCCTGGTGGGTGAAAAGTTTTAGCTGAGTAGATCATGTAAGAAATAATCTAAAAAAGATAGTCAAGTAAGCTCTTGTTTTAGCTCTATTTTTGCTGTTGAGCTTGAGCTAATCTACATAGCTTTAGAGCAGGTCACGTAATACAAAGTAGTCATTTGAGCTCAAAAGAAGGTACTGCACTGATGAAAAGTTTTTGTGGTGTGGCTTGTTGGTTGCTTGGTTTGTTTTGTTTTATTTTGTTTTGGCAGGCCTCCCTAGAAGTGGATTTAATTTCATTTCCAACAAGTAATTCTGTTCTCCAAGGGAGCATATGCTCCTGTACCACCCAGATCACTTTTTTGGTTCTTCTTAGAGAAAATCTTTTACTCTGTTCTTCAGGAAAAAAGTGTCAAACTAAGAAATACTTAGAAGAGATTTTATTCTCCCTTTTTCAGTGGTAACTGGACTATATTCTGAAACATTTAGAAGCATCTGCTTTATACTCAGTGGAAAATGTAGGAAAATTTTTATTTGATTAAATATTTAGTGCTTAGTTGATGTGATAAGTTACACTAATTTTGCTATAATGAAATGACATTTCTTATTTTTAATGCCTTCCTTCTCAGTTTCAAGTACTACCTTCCTGTTTGCATTTCATGCTGTGTTTTATCTGACTTAGTGGTATGATCCATTCCATTGTCTCTCATCTCCTTCTTCAGCAAAATATTCTCAACTATCTTGTTTTCTTCTTGCAGTATTTTTGTGAGCCTAAAATGCATTGGTATGCAACAATTGACTCATTTTCTGGTTTTGTTTCTGAGATAGCAAAATTTGAAAGTGAACATTTTTTGCTCTGAATACACTTTAAAATGATTAGGCAAGGTAGCTTCTCCTTTTCCTTATGTGTTTGATTTGGCTTGTGGTCATTTATACAAACTGGCAAAATATTTGGAGCAGTCTTGGTTTAGCCCTTCCTCTAACTTATACATAATTTGAAATATAGAAATGAGTCATTCAAATAATAGTTTATTGGAAGCCTAATAATTAACTAATCCATTTACATGTCATCTCGTATACGCCAAAATATTATTTTGATCAGTCATTTTATTGAATATTTGCTTAACTGTATTGGGCCATTATGAATGTCATCTGAATTATAACTTGTTAGCTTTGGTATTACAGTAATAATCATTGTTCAGTAATGCATGATGGTCTTAGCAAAATGTTTTGAATGATGAGGTAATTTGTGTCATTCCTGCAGCAGAAATTTGATATAAAACCAAGAAGTACTTGTTCATTTTGGAGCTTCATAAGTGCTTACTATGGAATGTTGCTTTTGATGGTTTTATCAGGGTTTTTTTCAAGTTTTGTTTTTCTTTTTTTCTTAAGAATATTACTTTGATAGTAGATCATGACAATATGGTAATCTAAAAATAACAGAAAATAGAAAGCAGAACTAAAACATCAGAAGTGTTTGTTTATTTTGGAGGAAATTGTAGTCATTATTTCTTGCCGGGTTCTGTTTATCAGCATTTGAGGTTAAGTTTTTATACTTAAAGGCTGTATTGTTTTGATTCAGCACAGTTCTGCTGAAAGACAGTCAGCATGTGAAACAGTGCTACAGAGCAAGAAAGTGAATATACTTTCTGTAACACTTTCTGGTGTTACGCAGACTGCCCGATGGACACCACTGTTGTGTTTTGCTTCAGTATTGGGCCATCTCTCTTGTAATGAGGGGCCCAGAACTGAACACAGTATTTGAGGTGTGGTCTCACCAGTGCTGAGTGCTGGGGCAGAATCAGTTCCCTGGTCCTGCTGGCCACCGTTTCTGATACAAGCCAAGATGCCATTGGCCTTCTTAGCCAACTGGGCACGCTGCTGGTAGGACCTCTGTCTGATAAGAGCAGCATGTGTGTACACAAAAAGTGTGTAGAAAAAAAAATTGCCTGGCATGTAATTATTAATGTTCACCAGAAAAATGTAAAAAGGGGGAAAACACCACAGAACCTAGTATTTTCAGTACAGTATTTAGCTGAGCAGAGCAACTAGGCTGGCAGTGATTTGTTGAGGGTTATTTTGGGAGGAACATAATGATGATAAACTGGTCTACTTACTGTCCTTGGACATGATAAAAAGAGGTTTTGGAGGAAAAGATATGACTCAGATATTCCTGAAGTGTTGACGGGAGCATCACAGAATCAAACGCAGAGATCTATATGATCAGCGAGTGTTCAATTTATTGAGCTTAGCTGTTTCTTTATAAACTGTTTTTGGTTACATAACTGGGTGCCCACGAGGGTATCTACAGTTTATTACTGGCTAAAGGTAACTGTCCATAATGCTATTACTAACATATTATTGGCTAAACTACCATGCGTGCTAAGAAACCAAGTTACACTAAAATTAACTATGTTGATAGTTCTCTTTAATTGTTTTTTTTTTCAGCTGGTACTCGTTCCCGCTGAACTAGCTGTTGTATTCCTTTCAGCTGGCCTTTGTTTACCTTTCGGCTCTCTGTTTCAAGGCCTTGTTAGAATTGTTCAGTATCAATCAGTCTCACAGCATCCAGGCCTTCTTCTCTGTAAAATGTTCCCACACTGAAGAACTCTTAATTCTTGATCCTCCATATAGTTAAATGAACTCTTCATTAGGGTTAAAGTTATGTAGCATGTTTTAGTTCATCTAACAACTCTTCACTGTAGAAAGGCACAGTTATAACAGTCCCTGTCTGCGTTTCCCTCTGTTACTCTTCCTCCATGTGTGCTACTGGATGAGCGTTTCTGTCTCACCCTTGCACTGATGCTGGTGTTTGTCAAACCCTCCACACAACCAATTCAGGAGTCATGTAGCCGTTTTGTTCCAGGCTGCTTTTCCTGGGTGAATGAATTGAATCAGCTTATCAGAGAAGAGCTGAAGTTCTGTTAACAAAAAGCAAAACAATTCACTCCAATTTGTTCGGATTCTCATATTAGTTCATTGAGTTATTCTATAAGTCATGTAAGAATAAGTCTCCGTTTCTCTTGTAGCTGATCTGTTGAGGTCCCTCTCTCCTACTTTTGATCCATTCCCCTTGGCACAGGGACTGTTTCTCAGTGGAAGTGAAGTCTTGCAAAGTAGGGCCTGGAAGAATTCATCTAGTATAAATGACTGATTTCAGAAGTGAGTGTAAAAAATTTAGCTTTATACTTGTAGCTGACAACAAAATAAAATCAACATTCTATGTCTTTCTTTTTTTTAGGAGAACTGTATTTTAAGATAATTAAAAAGTAATACATACCCCTCCCCTCACCCTTGAAACCCATGTGTTCATTAAGTTTAATAGCATTTTCGAACCTGATAGTATTTCCAGGCACTCTGATTCTCTAAGAAATCTAATTACATGTTTCTCCATTACAACTTTGGAAGGATTACACAAATATTTTATAGTCCTAACTGCGTAGAGCACTTTAATCCTATTGTTTGTAGATTGTCATTCTCCTGCCTTCTTTCTGCTTGCAGTCTCCCATCAGACAGTACTGGCACATCCCGGTAATCTCAAAATCCAGGAAAGTGCTATCTAGCAATCAATGTCTGCCTGTCCCCCGTATTTACTTTCCTCTCCTTGCATATTTTAATATAAAAGAACTAGAATGACAATCTTCTCTCTCACACAGTACAAACTATGACTTAAAAAAACACACATAATTGGTATCTGTCCTTTTTACTCCTGAGCTTGTCTATGCCATCTCTTCTCTTGATTCTTTCTGCCTTCTGATAGCTCCAAAGGGTTCACCTGTTTGTTTTCAAACAGGGATGCTGCCCTGAAGAAAATATTAACTGAGTAAAATAAGATTCCAATCTCTTAGTTAAAAGTGAGAAGGACATGAGCATATATCTCCAAGTACCAGGGCCTAAATCCCAGCTCCTGTATTTCTGTGTAATGTACAGAAGTGCCATGAATTTACAGGTGTGGTCAGTCTCCATTTACTACTTGCTCCCAGCCCTTTCTGTTGCAACCCTCTCAAAGAAAGGCAAGGTCAGATTCAGAGCATTGGTGTTTGCAGACTGAAAACTGGTTCTTACTATGTTTGTTGTAGGCACTGTAGCCACTTTGTACATAATTATTTGGTTATGTGGCAATACCAGTGTTTCCAGAGCAGTTTTTTGTCAAACCTCCACAGAAATCATAAGGTAATTCTACTTCTCAAAATACTCCTTACCTCTTGGTAAATATTGCTTTTCATTTTTAATAGAAATCTAGAATTCTGTGGGTACATAAAAATTTATGAATGTAAATTACATGTATATTAGTGTAGGAAAATGTTACTATGTGACCATTAAACAAATGAAAAGAGAGAATTGAAGAGATAGATGGATAATCTTTTCCCTGAAAGGTTATTCTTATATTTACAGAAAAAGAGAAAGTCCCATAGTCTTTAGCGATGCCAGTAGACCCTGTAGAGATGGCAGAACTTCTTCCTTTGCAGTAAAATTCACTCCTTTCGGTTGTTACCGGTTCTAGCAATCAACTCATCTTGTTGTTACCAATGCTGCTGAACTGGTGGAGAAAACACTTTGACTACTATTCATGTCAATTAATAAAAAAGAGTTTCCAGACAAATATTTGGCATTTTGTAAGCTTCTGTAAAGAAACAATGAGGTGAAATGTGTAATCGTCACATTTCTCCATTCTCATAAAATGTTTTGTGCTTCAGGAATCAGAAGTGTGTATTTGAGAGTTCAGAGTCATCATTTGCTTTCAATGCGAAACTGATTTTCAAGCAGTAAGTGCCTTTCTCTGTTTAAAGGGGCATTTGCTCTGTAGAGCCATGTGACTATTTCCATTTATCACACAACTGGGATTAACTGAAACGTTTTTTGCACCATACTATATTACTGTATCATTATAAGTAATTTCAGCTCCTGTGGTTTTCACCAGTTCTGCTAGAGCAAATTAAGCAAATCAAATCAGGGAGACTAGTCCTCATTTCCTAGCAACCTTTGAAATTTCTTGGGAGTGGGCTAAATGTTACTTCAGCCGTTCTAATTTGCTTCTGTATTTCATATCCTCACTGTTGCAAAAGCAAAACTATCTAGGAGATAATGGAACTTCACTTTTAATAATTCCACTGTTCATCAGCTACATTTCATGGCATGACTTGTCAAAAATTAACTTATTTCTATCTGTGCTTCTGAAAATAAGTGTTTGAAGCCCAGTGTGTGGTTCCAACTCTGACCTCTCCCATTGCTTGACTAATAAACCAGTCTGTTTTTCCAGTTCAACAGATTTGTTTCGCAAGTACATAGCCGGGTGAGAAGCATTCGCAAGTAGCTTTGCTGACAGGGGAAAAGGCTGCCAGAGCAGATTTTAGAAATTTTGCCACCTGTATTGTTTGGAGATTTAAGAAGCTAACAGACTGGTTAGCTGACTTGCTACAAGGCCTTCTGATTACCATCTGCCACACACACCTTGCATGATAATTTACGAACAGGGATGAGTTCTCCAAATAGATTTACAGCTGGCATGTACTTTTTACAAGAATTCGCAGCAGTTGCTTTCAAATAAGCACCAGAAATGCTTTTATTTTGTTTAATGTTTTCTTCTAAGGCGTGAATCAGTCAAACACCCATAGTTAAATGTGTGATAACAGTATGATTTGTTTTATGTTATATAAACACTGCACATTCAAACAAGAATCTCGTTCACTGTGGAATTGATTCTTCCAAACGATGAACTCTTCCTCATTCGAAGGAACTTGCATTTGTCACAACATGTATGTACTTATTCTTTTTTAGGGAAACAGAAACTCTTTTGCATGTTCTTTTGCACTTTACTGGTTTTATCTGTTGGGCTGGACCAAATTCAGTGGGTATATTTTTCCCCCAAGCAACAAAGAGGAAACAACAAAATACTTCTGTTTATAAATTGTTTTCATTCATCCAGTTCATGGCTAAACCAATTTGCATATAGCTCATAAAATCTGTTAATCATCTTTGACTAATATTTAAAACATACTTCAATAGACTTTCACTTTTCTGGAATAAAATTTAAGAATCAGATTAGTTGCGCGCATCTTCAGAACGTAAAGCTCTATTTTTAACACTTGGGGTTTTCCACAAATGTAGTCTTGATTTTAATTCACAACCTTGCTGTGTCAAGTTTGTTTGCACCTGCTGGGTACATATTAAATCTGAATGTGATGCGTTTACATTCTTAGAAAATGGTGTTGTATGCTTGGCTTGAAACTTGGCTTCAAGGCAGAAGATATTGAGGCCTTAGTATTTGTCATAGTTTATCTTCTGCGGTGCCATCTGGTGTCAATTAAAAGAATAGTAAAATCCTTGTTTTCTAAGTATTCTAGGTGAAAAGTAAAACAAGTGAAGTAAAAATACAACTAAATTCAGTATACAACCAGCTTAAATTTGGGGGTTTTTCACCTTTTTTCAAAATACAGGTCTGACTTGGACTTCAAAATAGAATCATGGCAATATATCATTTGTTTATCTCTTGAAGTATTTGTGGTTAGTCCTGTTTTGTGTTACTCATTAAAAACTAATCTGGGAAATACGGTTTGTGGAAGTCAGAAAGTATTTTGAATTCCATTGATTCATTTCTGCTTCACTTGCCCTGCAAATAGCTTCATTGCATTACAGTAATTGACTTCAGTTTCTACCTTCCTCAAAATAAAATTTTCTAGCTGAAAGACAAAATGTTATCACTTTTCATCTTTGCTTTAAAACGTTAATTAAGGACTACGGTATTATTTTCTTCAGAAGGTTTTAATAGTTTTAATATATGATATTTATGAACTCGCGGTTGAATATTTGCGTGTGGGAATGAAGACCTTTCAGCCATAATGGATTATTTTATATGTTCCTTTGGCAATAAATGTCTGGTAAACAAAAGCACGCCTGTGACAGAATTCTCATTATTCCACAATATTTTTCTTAGATTTAGATTAAATATAAAGATGTGATGATGCACTATCTGACTAGCTGACATTGGCTAAAGTAGACTATACCAAGTGATGGTGGTTTAGCCAACTGTTCATATGAGTTCGCTGTCCAGATACTCTTCCTATTTTGACAGATCAGACTATTGTTAATTGGGTTTTTATGTTTGTTTGGGGGATGTGAGGTCTGGACTGGAGGAAGGGAGGGTTGGTACATGTCAGCATGGATGTGCTGTATTTTTATAAACTTTAGTGCCAGTATCTTCTGGGATTTCTACTTGCAGAACCTTTTCCTTCTTTTTTGTGGTCTCGGAGGAATTTGTTCTTTTGAAGTTAATAAAAAACTAAACCTATATAAAACTATATTGTTCTTTGCTGACGGTGGAGGTCTTGGTTTTGCTTTATTCTGAATCTAACAGATGGTTTTTCAGAGGACAAAGGGATTTGCTGCCTGTGCAAAAACTTGATCTCAGTAGAACTCTCACTTGAGATTACTGTAAAAATTTACTAAGTAGATAATTTTAATTGAAGTGATTGACCCAATCCTTTGTCTCTTTCAATTCGTCCTTAAGGTATCCATCAAGCTGTACCTTACAAAATGTGTAATTCTGAAATGCTAGCACTTGGAAGACATCTACCTTGATTCCGCTTTTAAGATTTGTGATTCGGGTAATTTGATTAACAGAAAACATTCATTCTTTTTGATTAGTCAAAAACCTTAAAAAGACCAGAAAAGAGCAGGACTATTTTCAAAGGTTAAGCATCAATATTAACTGTTTCATATTGATTCTTTGGGCTCAACCTAGAGTTTATCTATCAGGTCAAATGCAGATGTTTTTCTTCTAGCCTGAATTAGGATCAGAACCTATTCCTGCTTCATTTTTCTGAATGTCTTTACATCGTTAATAGTTATTGCATGTGCGTGAGTTCAGGGAGCTAATGAGAGGTGCCTGGCTTATGCTTTGTATCTGTCTGCTGTTAGTACAACTCGCATCTGCTGCTCTGGCATTATGCTTTTCACCAGCACCTGAATGCTCTTCAGAACTATCTTACAGCCCTGCTTCTACATAGAGTTTATAACTGTGACTTGACCTGCTGTAAATAGTTAGCTGCTTTTTAATTTAGATCAGATTCAGAATCCATTAAAGGAAAGATGTAAAAAGCTGTGTTTCTGCCAAGCTCAGTGTGATGATGATGATGATGGTGATGATGATAAATCCACCTGCTAGACTACCTACCTAGAGTTTATCTAGGCTTTATGCTCTGAAGGTTTTTGTCTAGGCTTACAAAAATATGGGTACCTTGAAAAGCAGGTAGGTATAGTGAATAACTTGCATTGGAATAAACACAGGCTCACTATGAAGCTCGAGTAAAGGGAAAAAGATATTAATATACCTTCATTTTCTTGAAAACCTGACACTTTCCTTCATATATTTTTTCCTTAAATTGAGAAAATTTCTAAACATTATAAGACTTGGGAATATGGAGAGTTTTAACTATCCATACATATCTCACCATTTTGTAATTGAAGGTTGAAGCAGAGTCAAAATACATTAGATATAATTGTCCAACTGTAATCACATACAATTATACATTTCATATAATGTAATCAAGCATTTCATTTTAGCTTTTATTGTTATTTCATGTCAGCAAATTGCTTCTTTTCACTGTCTTCTAATTACCAACAGATGGCAGCAAAGGATCGAAAAGTAAATTTGAGTTATTTTGCTTGAACAAATAATTATCTACCAAGGGACAATCAAATATCACTGAAGGCATGTTTTCTTCATCTCAGCAATATAAGATAAATTTTTAAAGATGCTTTTTAGTGATCAGACAACACAAGAAAAATAAAACTTGTGATTATTTTTCAAGGTTGTTTTTAAGCTCATCTATCTGTTAATGTGTATGCTTAAGACTGAAATTCTTTCTAATATAATACATTAAGGAACACTGACATTCTGTCATGAGCATGCACAAAGAATGAATCATAGTCTTTGTTTTTTCTCATTAAAATCTATATTTCAGATAAGTTTATGGCACATGACAGTTTCCATGGAATATTCTAACATGAAGGCTCAGATTCACAAATACTTTAGGAGCTTGGCATCCTGGATGAAGTTCCCAGCATATTTTCCTATCATGGATACTCAGGAAAGAAATTTACAGAAGCCAGTATTTTTGAATGCAGAGCCTCAGGAATAGTTGAGGAGAAAAAAAAAAAAAAAAAAAGAAGAAAATATATACACTTCAAATTCTGTTGCTGTCCAGAAGTTACATGCCTGTGGTCCACCATAAAAGAATAACCTTCACCTCCTAGGCAGCCTTTGGCAAGAGTCTTAAGGCAGCAAAAGTTAACAGAGGCTGAAGTAGTAGGTGATTTCCAGTCCTGAAAGCTTTATCACTGGTCAGCTGAGCTGTATGACTCATGCACTTCCTAGCTTGGTGGCAGCGCCACACTGGCATCATTGTACTCCTTCCAAACAAAGGTTAGAATTCCTGTAGAATAATTCATTATTCCATGTGGGTGTGTAAATTTGGATTAGGACAGCTAGGAATTACTGCAGGGCTGGGAGATTTTGTATTGTCCTGTAGCCTACGATGTGTTGTGCTTTGGTTTCAAAATACAAGGATAGATAGTGGTGGTTCCAGCTGGATCTTATGTGGCTGCCAAAGTGAGCAGGTACCAATCTGTTTAAGGCTTGTGGGACTACTACTTGAAGCTGATTTTTCTTTCTCTGATCACTCTTTCTATTCCATGTTTTCTTTTTCTTTTTTTAATCTCTGTGTACCCAATGCCTGATTGCCTTTTCTAACACCTAACATTTTCACATTGCATCTTTGCCTTCCCTTATCACGTGCTACTGCTCTTCTGTTTCTGCCGTGTCTTTGTAGCATTTCCAGTGCTGCAAGGAGGCAGTAGCAGTATTAGAGTGATCTAACTGTGGCTTTGGTTCCCTTTCATATCCTTACAGCTGCCAGCTCCCAAGACCAGTAGATCTTGCAAGGAGCCAGGAATTCATGGTGGTGATTTCCTATCAAGCATAATAATAATAATGGCAGAAACAGGAGTCATGACTAAAACACTGATAAATTGAATAAATTTATGTAAGTCATATTTAATTTGCTTACTTGCTATGTACTGCAGCAAAATACTTAAGTCAGTTTGGATTTGTTACCAGTAGGTTTGCAAATTGCTCTTTTTTGGTTATACAATGCATCTTGCTTTGGAAAGGCACATCATTAGATCTGAAAGTTTAGTTGACAACTGAGCTGGTATATTTATTAATAGTACAGTTATTAAATATGATATTTAAATCTTTTTACTTTGAACATGGTTCTTTTCCAGACATTGGATTTTGTTCAACATGAGCAGAGCTGATACGGTAGAAGAGGGAGGGGTGGGAACTTTCAATTGAATTTGTGGAGTCGGTGAGAGCTGATATAATCTGTTACAGAGGATTTGTTCATTAGAGTAAGTGTTCACAAGACAGATAATATTTTTTCACATGTAATAAAGTTCTATCCATAAATGAGTAAGCTTGTAATTTCTTAGTTTGTGAAAAAGAGATGCCATAAATATACTTAGGGAAAAGTTCTGATTGTACTGTGCTAATAGATTTTCCATTACATGAGGTCATTTCATATACCACTGCCAATAGCGTTGTCTTTGATGCGGGGTCCTAAAAATAAGGAATATGAGACATTATATATATATGACAAACATTTGAGAGGTCTGATCTAATAGTGAACCACCCAAAATGGTAGAAGTTCATCTTGAAAGTGTACTTCAGGCTTGATCATTTTTGCCTGAAAATATTATGTTGAATAGTTATTATTTTAAAAAGTTGCAGTAGGAAGAATAAAAGTTGGAGAAAAACATATGGCAAAGTAGGATGAGGGGTGAGTAACGAAGAGAAGGGAAAAGAAACATGATTGCCTCCGTGTACTGGGTGGGGGTAAGATGCATTTGAATTTCAAACATCCCGATGTCTTTACTCAGCAGAAATGATCTGCATCTCCTCTGTGTAGGTAATATCTCAGCAAGCCTTGGAACAAATCCTCACACCCTACTGATTTTTAATACTTAGCAGAAAATGAGTTGCTGAATAAAAGATGCGACAAGTTTAAAGGGTCTTTTCATTGGGAGTCAAAATAAATGCTGCAGAGAGTAGGTGCTTTTGCTGTCAGGAGCAGGTGAATAACGTTTCCGCTCTCATCCCACTTCATGCAACCACTTACAGCTTTTCTAACATACACCTGAGGAACTCTCTTCATGTGAAACTTAATCCATTTATGTGAAGGACAGTTAAGAGACTAGTCTGCTGCTCATTAAGGAATGTAAAAGGAAGCCTAGGATAAGGAACATGTTTTAAAACAGTACCCCAGAGAGGAAAGAGGTAGGCAGGGGATTGGAACGTGAGTCTTAAAACAGTTTTAACTGTCATTATTTTTTATTAAGAATTGAGATGTCTGAGGAGACTTTATAATAGTAAAGATTTAATTTTCTATATGGTTTAGGGACTGAAAGGATTTGTTTTAAAACCCTGATGTGAAAAAGAGTTGCATCATGTTTCTGAAGGGATAGAAAAGATATAAAAGGGAGGCTCTGAAAGCTAGTTAAGTCCTTGATTCTTGCCCTATCCTCTCCTTTGAGCAATCATTAAATGAAAACCCTAGAAATACTCTAATATTTTTGTAAGGGTAGATCTGTATTAGGATTCTGCTGTGCTTAACTTGCAGTTTGTGCAGAGCTCACCCTATGGAAAAAATGCTAGTAAGGTCTCTAGAAAATTCCTTGGAGGAAATGAGCTGGAGAAATCAGTAGCTCACTGAAAATAGATTGTAAACATTTATGACAAGTTAAGAGTTTCCATGGCAGGTTGGCACCTTATGCCATTGAATTATTGCATGAAAATAATGCATTATTTCATTCCTGTAATAACTTGCAAACACTTGTTTTAAGTTTCATCTATTACATCAAATTCTTGTTTTCATATTTTTAAACACCAGTGTTAGAAGTCTCTTGTGACAAGTATGAATGAAACATGTTCTGTAAAGGAACTAACACTTTTAATACTTAAAATTACCTTACATCTGTTGTATGCTGCTGTAATGCATCAGCTCACTGTATCCATGGTAGTAGATCTGGAAATTAAAGATAGATTTTTTTGTCCCTGCAATCCAGAGTTGATCAGTTTTGTTTTAGGTAGCACCGGAAGCATTTTTCTGGTTAACAACAACAAAAAAAAGAAACAAAATCACTCCCAAGGGAAAAACCCCAAACCCACAATTCAAATTAAATTTAGGAATTTAATTTGTGTTAAATTATTGATTAATCTTCTTAGACGGAAGCACAGACAATGACTCTTTGTCTTCTCTAAAAAAAAAAATCTTATTCCAGTGGAACTATTGTTTAACTTTCCTTTAAAAGAAAAACATAGAGGGGTTGAAATCTGTGTCTGAGTCTGTGGCACCTAAGCTGTGTGGTTGATCTGTAAATATAACTCCAGTATGTGAAAAATGCTTCAGATTTGCATGACCTCAGCCCTGTCAGCACAGATTAGATTCACTGTATTTGACATGCGATTTCATGTCCTACAGTCCATATAGCTAACCTTGAAAGTGGGAGAAAGGAGAACGTGCATAGAGAACCCATAGAGTCCAATGACATGTCCATTGACATCTTAATTGCTTACAAGAAGGAATTAGAAGACTTAAGGCTTAACAGTATAATTGGGAAGAGTGAAGTCAGCAGTAGAGGCTTTCAGTCCACACCACCAAAATTCTTTGTTGCAGGTTTCTTAACTTTGCAGGCTCATCCTCAGAGCCGTGCACTGTGACTTTTTTTTTTCTCCTAAACTTTGAGCTGCTGCAGGTTAGTGAATGTCTTTGTTGCTTTCTTCTTTTCCTTGGGTCTTTATCTTGCAATAATTGTCTATAAGTATGAGAGTTTGGTGTCAGATAGCAGCAATAGCAGAAACTTCCTAGGAAGTAATTAGCTCAGTAGAGATTTCTTTTTTCTTTCTGAAAAGACTGACTGTTTGCTTTTTAGATGAGAATTTACAAAGCCAGTTTTATAGTGAGTAGCAGTTCTGAAATAATGTCATAGTTCAGAGATATGTTTTAATTGACTCATGTATAGGGAAAAATGAGTGTGAATTCTAGAATCTGTTGAAGAGCCATAGACATACAAAATATAGAGATAATATGGTTGCCATAGACACAATTTCATATTCTTTTCTCTGTTTACTGCATTGATAACTCTTTTGTCAAGACCCAGGAGAAAAAAAAAAGTGGATGTTCTAAAAAGTCTGTTGTCCTTGCTATCATAATGACACTATTTTCAGAGTTCTTCAAACCACTAATTACCATAAAGAAATTGTCCCACAGATCGCTCCAGTTAAATATTTGCATATGCAAGAATATGCTCAAGATCAATATGAAATTATGACACACGTAGAAAGATTTCATAGTCAAATTTAGTAAAAACAGATGGACTTGCTACATATGGCTAGTAGAGATTTAAAGTTAGGAAAAGTATAATTTCTGTAGAAATGTAAGATTCCTTATTCTTCCTTATCAGGAAGCCATTATGCTAATTCATCTGAAGCCTGCTCCTTTCTTCTTTTGCACGTAATACCTGAAATGTCAGTAAAAGTAGATACATATGTGCATATGGGATAGAGGAATCTAGAGATACTTATCTCATAGTTTTTGATTTTTTTTCTACTAGTAAAATTCTCCATAAGATCATTGAAAGAGATAATCTATTCCTATGCTATTTGGATGTCATCATAGTATCAACTAAGCCCTTGAAAATTCTGTTTATTGCAAATAGATGTGAGATAGAGTGATTTTTAGAATATCTAAGGGAAGACTTCATTTTGTCTAATATAAAGCGAAAAAGTCAGACCATTAATTTTAAATCTTTGGTAACTGGAAGGTTGCAGGGATATTATCGCTTAAAAAAAACTTGACAACCCAACGTGTAGGGATTTAGTAGGTAACTCCATTAACTCTAATGGGAGCAGTTCAGCTAATCTCTGACATTGCAACTAGACTGCTGACAAGCTCAGCTGTTCTTTCAGACGAGGAAATTGTGGCAACTGCAAAGGTGATAGTCATATAGTGAAAGGTGGTGTCTGAAGAAGCATTAGATCAGATTTTTTCATTAACATTAAAGAGCTCTTGCTAGTCGTTAGGCAACTTCCTCTCAAGTCCATGTGAAAATTGTCACTCATAATAACTTTTTGTAAGAAATGTATATATAGTAGAGAACTGCATTTTATCTGTTACCTTTTAGAGTTTTTGCACAGAAGTAGAATACAGGCAGTTTGGATTTCCTGTTAAAAGACTATTTTATCCTAAATTTTCAAGTGATTGACTGGAGTTAAAGGGCCCTTTACTGTTATAGATGTTCTGAGCAGTGGTGATGGCTGCACCACACCTCAACAAAACTGAAGTTTCAACTTCTCAAGGCCAGGTTTAATTTCCTTATGCACTTGTACTATATGTATTATGTTTTCCTGGTGTTACGCTCCACAGCAGCATCACCTGGTAGGGTTAGTCTTTTGTAGTAAAATGCTCCATTAAAAAGCAGAAATTGTTTCTACTCACACAAGTAGTGTTTAGGAGGGCTGAAGATGAGAAACTTATCTCAGCTGTGCACCAATTAATTACTAGATTGCTTGAGACAGCAATGGAATAAGCAGCAGGCCAGACAGAAATGTTACGGTCCAGTTACCAATATCCAGTCTGTGCAGGTCTACAGGTCTTCTGCCTTTTGTTCTGACCTCCAGAAGGCTGTTGTAGAGTATATGTGCTCAAAGCAGGAAACACTTAGAATACAGAAATCAAATGTGAATACTTCAAATTATCGATATTCAACATTGATTGGCTTCTGGTCCTTCATTAAACTATGGTTAAAATACTTGCTCAGTTAAAAATGCATAATAGCTGTATGACAGAAGACACCAAGCAGATAAAAGGAAGATATTAAGTGATTATGAATTGAAGCCATCAGTCTTTGCTATGATTTAGTTATGAGGTTCTACCATGTGCACTGATCATCAATATTAATCTTGTGCTTGCCCGTTTCAGATAGCTTGGATAGAGAAGCCGAATTAAGAAGTGTCACTGGGAGAGCACCTTGTGTCCCCGAAAGTATTGATGCATCTTCAAGGGAATAACCAAGAGCACAGAGATCTAAAAAGGATAAACCAAAGCTAGAGTAATTTTGAATTCAGAAATATTCTGTTCAGTTAATTGCTGCAGATGAGTGAGATCATGCCATGTTTGCTCAGGACTACACAACATCACAGATTTACACAGTTCTTGTTAGAATTAAAAAAAATAGAAGTGTTTCTTCTGTTCCTGCTGTTTTGAAGTTTATTTTAAAGTGCACCAAACTTTATTCCTGTCTGAAGTGTTCTTTGATAATTGTAAAACAAAAAGTATTATTTCTGAACTTTTTCTGTATATTTTATAGTTTTGGAGAAATCTTGCTTACAAACAACTGTGACCTTTTCATTCTTTTGAAAGTGTTCCTAGCTAATGAGAGCCATTTGTTGTTACCAGTCTCATCTCCTATGCAAACTAGATTATTCTGATGAGATTCTGTTCAGTTTATGCTTTTAAGGAATAGAACTGAAACTGAGAATTAGTGGGTTTTTAGAGATATATTCAGGATAGCATTTCTTCAGCAAGATCCAATTAAAATAAGAAATGGGCTGTGTGTGTGTCCCCTTGCTTTCTTCCTTTTCTTCGTTCATCACATTCTTCCTTTTAAAGTGGGAGTTATAATTAGAGAGGAGTCCATGAATATGAAAACTTTCACCAAAATGGAGTCCCAAAATTGGATGGAATGTAGAAAATGTCACATTAAAAATTGTCTTGTGCTAGTTTTATTGTATTATTGTTTCAGATATTATTTTGGGTACGTTGCTTGAAGGTTATAAAATCATTGAATCTTTAATCTAAAATTTTGATTATCGAGGGTTAGAATAATAGGAAATTATTCTGTCTCAGTAGAATTACATGAATACGTGCATTGCTATTTAATTAAAACACTGTGGCAAAGATGCTGCAGTTATGCTTCTGGTGTTTAGGATAAGCCAAGTGTGTACATAGTACATCTTTTTGCATCTACTCTTTACAGGACAATAATGAACATTTATCTAGATACAGGTTACTATCCTCCTCCATTAGCTGTATCTAAGTTTTTATTATAATTTCTTCTTCTGTTGTCTTTACCACTGCATTTAAATGTGGAGCTGAACTGCGATGTTCCATTTGTTTTTTAATTGCCTTTATAATCTATTGTGTGGGACCTAATCAATTCTATTGGATGTTATCTTCAGGTGCCTATAGTAAGGGCATATTCCATTGATTTTTTTCACTTTTTTCACATCAAACTAACTGCATACATACAGTTGTTGCAGTGTCTGTTTTTGACAACAGTGTTATTTACAGGCACTCAGTCAAAATGTAACATATATCAGGACAATTACAAACTCCATAGTATAGATTTATTAGACAGTAAATAAGAAAATAGTAACTTGTGGCAGCTGACTATCCAAGATGAAGGGTTCAGGGGGCATGGAGAGCTTGGGACGAGCATTCAGCATCTGTGTAAGAGTTCTTCAGCTGAAGGTGAACGTCTGACAAAAAAAAATAGCAGTGATGAGTGAGGTACGCTGCCTCCCTGTTGTGAATATTCTTATCCAGGTGAATAATTGATTCTGTCAGACTGTGGGTCAAGATGTTATCCTTCATGCTGAAAATGTTATAAAGCCAGCAAAAAGAGTTAAATTCCAAATCTAGGGGACTTCAAAGGTCAATGGCAAAAACGTATGTGCACACTAATTGCAATTTAAAATTCGGTCGTACATTTTCACTGTGTACATGAAAAGTTCTGGTATTTCATCTTAACTGTGAGAAAAGACAAAAGAGGTGAAGCTGAAAAAGCAAATGCAATGTCTAGGCAGTCCTAACATCAAATAATCTGTCATTATTCACTGCTTTTTTTTGTCCTGTAAAACGCCATCTCACAGTTTTTTGGAGGGATGAGCTTTTGCTTAAAGTTTGGAAATGGCTAGACTTGAAAACTACCTTTGTGTCTAAATTTAGTATCAGAAGTATTAAATAACATATTTTAAATTGTGCTTCCTAGTTGTCTTCCCAGAGAGCAATATTCTATGCAAAATAGTTTTTATTTTCTCTTGTGGTAATTATTTATCAAGGTTTCCAAGTTTTTACAAATTTCAGACTGTCTGTAGTCTTATTTCTCATGCTGTGGTCTACACAGTTAGGTATTATCAGTTCCAATATTTTTTTTTCCCCCTTCCATGTAGTAGAGGTTAATAAAAATCTACAGCCCAATTTTGCACCCATTTTTCCTGCTGGTGAACACAAAGTGGATTGATTAGAGTCACACAACTATTTGGGAGTGTAGCTGTGCTCTTACTGAAGAAAAGGGCTGTAATCAAGCAGGCTGTCACTGAGCGCCAAAGAAATGTTGCAAACAGTCCTATATTTATGTCAGATTTTCTTTCCAGACCTTGCTCTCTTCTTCTAAATCAGGAATAACTTCTTTTCTCTTAAGTTCTTATCAAACTGTGGAGAGGTTTGGAATGATTTAAAAGCCAGGTTTTAGATGAAATCACATGTTTCAATTGACAACAATATGGAAGAAAAGGATTTTGGTAATATGTAAGGTCTTGTTTGGCTTGATCTGGAGTTCTGCAAGGGGTTTTTTCTTTGAGGCGCTTTGGATGCCGGTGAATTTCATTAGAAGGTCAATATTTCAATGAATCTATGAAAGTTACTTTCCTTTGTCCTTGAAAACACGTCCATACAGCCGGATACGGTCTGGCCCATATACAGAACTGCTGGCGTGCTATCAGTAGGTTTTTACCTTGTATCTTTTAGCGATGCGTTATTTCTATCCAGTTTCTTTGTAGAAGTGCTAAAAAGAAATCTGTTTTAAGCTCCATTTAGTTAGAGAGATCGATGTTGGAGAGATTTCCCTGACACGGACAAGCCACCAGTCTCTGTTTGCTGTATACCCTTGAACAGTGTTAAGTATTGGGTTGCATGAGTATAATGCATTACTCTTTCTGATTAAAAAAAAGCGGTGCATTTCATTGCATAAATGGAATTTAAATAACGCTGTTGTAATCAATAGTAGCTTCTTATCCATACAGAGACAATTGATCTTTTTGAATCTCTTTAAGTACAATGGGTATTTGATTGTGTTTCCTTCTGTTGTTCAGCTTAACACATTAATATAGTAAAATTAAATGTGGCTTGTAAAATGACTGTAATGTTCAGTAGTTTTCACTTTTATAACACTTCTTTGTGGGCTGTTTTAGCAGATTAACTGGAAATGAAGATAAGAACTGCTGCTTTCAAATAGGCAATATAACAAGAACATTTCTTTGCAGCGTCTGGAAATCAGTCACTTCTGTGATCTCTGGTCATCCTTACAGTTTACACTTCACCATTTGTTGTTCTAACATTAGTCAGATACCTATGTCAGTCTGATCTGAAGTGTAAAAGTTTGGGAAGGGATATATATAAAATCATTTATATTTAAAAAAAAAAAAAAAATCTATGCACCTTAATCCTGCATTGACCTAGAAATGCACAGCTCGCTGCATGTTAGAATCATGAGGCAGAATTAACTTCGGAGATTGGTGAGAGTGCAGGTTTGCAGACCCTCTTCTCCCTGTGACGATATGATAAAGCAACAACTTCAGCCCATATGTGATGGGTGCCATTCACTTCCCACAGACAACATTAGTTCCTGCTAAGATATAAGGAAGCACAGAAGAAGTATCTGCTTTGTAACATTGCCAAGAGACAGCTTTTCTTATATACTCTTATTTCTTTTAGTATTCAAGCTGTTCTATGGATTTTAACTGTGAAGACTCTAACACAAAATCCCACATCTTTCACTTTAAGGTCTGAATTTTAATTTATACTTGTGTATACTGAACATAAACATTGTCCGTTGTGTATTAGTGGGAGCAGAGGGCAAAGATCTTTGAAATTTTCACAATGGGTCACCTCTCATAAACAGGTATTTATTTTAATTTATTGTGACCAGTTAACTATGATCCTAAACTTTGTAGATTGCTTTAGCTTTTCATTTATCTCAATCAATCATTTTTTCATTAAACATAGAAAAAATCTACTGTGATCACAGGAGAACTCTATCAATCTGCACTACAACTACTCTGTATTTGTATAGCTTTTTATGTTTGAAAAATTTTGCAGTCTTTAGGCTAAGTGGGTGAAAATAATGTTGAAAATTTCTAATGTGTTACAGTGTGGAATGGAAGGAGAAAGCAAGACTTTCCTATGCCATGCATGCTGAAACTTCTATCAAAAGATTTTCTTTTTATATCTAGTACTAATAAATTTTACATTACCTTTCATCCCACCGCAGGTGACAAAATTTATCACGTCCACTCTGACAGAGCCTATGGCTGATGAAGTGGTCTTCTTACTGAACTGATGATGGCTGATCACCATTACCTTGCATGTGTCCTGTCAGGTAAGTCATACAATTACTAGCTGGCCTGTGAAAATACTGCCCTATTCCATCTCAGCACAAACGTTTTGAACCAACATAGCAGCAAATAATCTATATATACAGAATGACAGGACTTCATATCTTCCCACAAACTATATTTGCTTAAGTGCAGAATGTGTTAGTGAGCAAGTAAATATGAGAAAGAAGCTGAAATGAATTATTCACTGGGTTCTGTTCAGGGTCACTAGATACGGTAGCCCAATGGAGATAAAATGGGTACAAGTCTCTGTTCCCAGTTTGAGCCAGTAGTGAGGTTGGACATGTGTTCGTAGGCGATGCACACATACAGAGCTTTCCAAGCAGCTCAGCACAGACAGAAACACCTAGCACAAATAGGTCCGAGAGCCATATCTTATTCCCTTCTCTGGCTGTTCATGCTAGAAGTCTGTTAGTGGAAATATGTGTATTTTATATACACACGTATGTATAGAATGCGCATATCTTCAGGTGCTGACCTTGGTCAGTCTAGCCTGCGGCTGGCCCCTGGGCTCCTGGGCTCCTCAGCTGCTGGCACCTGGGCGTATGAGCCCACAGCCCTGCTCAGATTGCTAATATAGAGACAAAACTGATCATTAGGGAAAAAATTCCTGTACAACTGAGCAAGCTGAAAGAAAGCTCCAGGATAACCAAAAGGAGTTCAACTGAAGCCTGACAGTTCTCATCCCTGAGGCCATACAAAGTCAGCACAAAGCCCGTGGCCTGTAACTAGTTATAGCAATACTGTACTTACTGGTCTGTAGGACTGCACGGTGCAGCATATACAGGCAAGGTGAGCTGAGCAGTAGACCTCAAAGAATATAAAATAATGCCTGTTCTGGTGGAAGTGGAAAATTTTGCTGGGAAGAGCACTGTTCAGCTTAGCAGTTTTGATAAAGCGTATTCAAACCTACTGAATTTGGCACTGTAATTTGACAACAGATTTCACTGAAAACAAATGTTGTGCAGTGTATTGCAAACTTGCTTAATAAGGTAGCATATTTGTAATAGTGTGGTTTAGCAGTATGGATTATTTGGTTTTTAGAAGTAACCAGAAATCAGGCAGTCCTATTACAGCTCTCTTTTTAAGCTTACTTTGCAAAACCAATGCAACCTATGCAAAACAGTTTACTGGATGATGATGATGATGAGCTTTGCTATAAACAGGAAAAAGCGGTGGTTCTGAGGGTTTTTACAATGTCTATCTGTAGGAAAACAGAAGTGGCAATTGCTTTTAATTGCCCAATATTTTTATTATTCAAAAGATGGAATTTACAGGAAGCAGCTGCAGTTGTAACCGAACCAGCTCTTTTAATGTGTTCCTGTTTTTTTCCTGTATTATATTATCTAATGATGATAAGCTGCTGGCTTCAATGAAATTTTCAAATGCAGTAAGAGTTGGATTTATCAAGCCCTGGGATGAATACTCCAGTAGTCTCACTAAAAGAGACCTTTGTGTATTTGATGGCTCTGAATTGTGTATAGAAAACCCATTCCTTAAATCAACTTTCATTCTTTGTTCTCTCAGTACACAAGAATTTTAGGATTCATAACCTATTTATCTCTGGGTTTTATCCTTTTGTAGCTTTTCTGCTCATCTCTATTTTCTTATCCTGTGTGCAAGAAAACACAGCCCCACAATGAACATGCACTCTGAATTCATTAGCAGCAAAATCAAAATAAGTAGCAAAAAGGGATGGACTAGCTACTGTCACACGGAAAGTGTTAGTGTTCCTAGTTTTAAAAGATGTTTTAAAAAGCACTGTAGTTCCTGTAATGCTGAATGATGTCCCTCATCAATAATGCTGCTTTTCATATCACAAGATCTCACCCCCAGAGTTTTCCCTGAATTTCTCACTGAACCTAAAGCAGATATGTGGCTTCCTTTAAGCATCAGATCATGTTTGAAAGATAGTGAGCAGCTCTTTAGCTAATGTGACTAATAGAATATAACTGACTCATCACAGATTACCAGAATTGTCAGTAGGCCACAAATTCCCCTCAGCACTTTTGAGATTGTTGAATGTAACTTGGTCTGCTCAACGGTGAAGAACCAAGGTGCTAGTTAATATGCATGTTCATAACTCTTTCTCAGTATGACAGGTTTTTTCCAGTGTTACGCAATTGCAAATGTTCCCTGTGTGATCAGGGATCACTATTTGTGAAAGCAGCAGAATTTGGAGCATTGTGCTTTTCATGCCGACTAAGACAACAGTTCACTGTTCTTGCTCCCGTGCTTTTGAGGGTTAACAATCCTGATTTACTGGCTTTGTCTTGGTGAAAATTGCCATTCGATATAGTCTTAATTCACAGCTTGCAATAGAATATGGAAAACTGTAGTGTGGCCTGTTGCAGTCCAAGCAGTTTGCAGCCAGAATATCAAAGATGAGAACATGAATGTTTTAATTTCCTTATCTTCCAATAACATATTACTTTTAAGTAAGTTAAAAGCTTGTGTTGTAGTATGTTTTTGGAGTGTAAGGAAAGCAAGGGTTAGCAGCATATGCCACATTCTTCAACCAGCATACCTACATTCCACATAAATATTGAGCAAGACTCCAGAGGTTTATGTCTGTGCTTTCCGTTAATCTGGACAGGCAGTTATAAAACACCGTCGTAATGAAATTTCTCTTTCCATTTGAATGGTGGAATTAAACAAATATTTTCCTTTGGAGAAAAGTAACAATTTGATGTTAATTGCTTCTATTGGTTTCTCAGCATTGTCAAACAACCTGTTGTAAAAGCTACTTAATATTTCCGGGGAAATGCCATATATTGCATAACTTACTTCCTTTGCTGGTTATTTCATTCGATGGTTAAATGGTAATTGGAATGAAAAGAATAAAGAAGCCCTTTGGGCTGGGAACCACTCAAGGGATTGAGAATCTAAAGCAGAACAATGATTTAACATTTTTTTATTTTGTTAGGCTTTTTCTTTTCTTATGTGAATTACATGCAAGTAAGAGAGATTATAGGGAGAAAAATTAAAGAGAGAATGCTGAACTCATTTAGATCAAACTCCCTGTGCCTAATAAGCAGACAGAAAATCTACAAACTGTCTCATCTTTACAGTTTCTTCTTAACCTTTTTAGATGTTGCAGGATTCACAAAATCCTGAGAAAGGAAATTAGCCTATTAAAAATGAGAAAACATAAAAACAAAGCTTCAGCATCATACCAAGAGATATGTGGCTTCTAGTTACTGTGGAACGGGCAATCAATAGAAAAAGCAGGAAAGGAAAGAAAAAGCATCCGCAGCAGAGATTTCCTGGAATGAAAAATGTGTTTGGATTGTTGCTTTATTGAATTTTGCTACTGTAGGACATACTAAAGGACAAATCAGCTCTCAAACATCCATCCAGAATATACAAGGTATTTGCATGTGAAAAGTGTCTATAAATATATGTTCGCTTCCAAATACCCAGTATCTGCAGACCTTATGGTCTATGTAAAAGGCAAGAGAACTGATTCCTTACAGTTATTTATATATGTATATGTGTATGTTAGTTTATTTTAAAGGTGTGACTGGGCAGTAGGCAGGAAGGTCTCATTTATCTGGTCCTAGCTGCTGGGTTTTGAGTCAACAAAGGTGTGTTCAGGGGAGAAATCGGTTCTTTCCTGAGAACACCCAACCATATTCAGCTTGAAGAATTATCCTGGAGTACAGGGATATAATTGACAAGGAGACGCACAATAAAATTTATTTAGGACTCAGGCAACCTAACTGGAGACGCCTATGAGGAGCAGAGTTGTTCCACGTGAAGGCTTTGGGCATCTTGGAAGTCATAGAAAGTTTCTGTGGCAGCATATACAGAAATGTGAATCATTAAATAAGTTTTAACGAAGACAGACTCAGCTGTGCAAGATGAAATTGTCACTGATGTGTTAACCTATCTGATTGTTCAGGTGAGATGTGAATCAACTAGTGTCATCAGCTTTCTTACAGTGCAAAGTGAGATTTTTCCCTACATTTCTGTCATAATTTGAGTCTGTCCTCCGTACTGAATACACGGTGGTTCCTGAAAGCTATGTTAAAGAAATGTAACTACTGATTTTCCAGTTAATCATAAAACCAAAATCATTAACCATGTTTTTTACTTACAAAAAAAAAGATGTTTCTAGATGTTTAGAGGTTATTTTACATAAAAAGATTAAAAGATGTAGGTAAAATTCAAAGGAACTTATTGTTTCGAAGGGGAAAAATGTAGATACTGTGCTCCATAACATAATTGAAGTGTGTTCTGTCTTTAACTCACTGTTTTATCAGAAAAAGAATAACCCTGCCTCTTTTTGGTGTGATTTTTCTATTAACTGAATTCTGTCAATTTGACAAATGAGTGAAATTTTGCTGGGCCAATTTTGTATCTTTCTAACCAGTGAAAGATGTGACTGGATTTCTTTGTCCACCTTTACTCTTAGCCAGTACGGATTTGGGCAGTACCTGATTATAGTTCTTATTTCTGAATGCTTTATGAGTATTCCTGGAGGCAGTCACTTTTCTTGGCTAGCTGGTTCCTCAGAGTGTGTTTCAAGCACTGGAGCTATTGTCAGGTCTGGTTGTTTGGATTTTTTTTCACATTTCACCTTATTCTCGGGGCTGAAAGCTTCTTGCATGTTTTCTTCAAGGGCAACATGACAAGATGATTGTGAATACAGGCTCAGCAAAGGAAACTCTTCAAGGCAGGGAACGTGTCAGTTCATGATGGAATGTTCTTTGAAAAATGTTCTTCATAAAACTAGTCTGGCTATCTTTGTTAACATTCTTACAACAGACCTTACTACTTTTATAACTTGGTCTTTTTGCATGGTCCGATACCTGAGGAACTGTGAAAAAAGCTCTGCTCTTTTAAAAGGCAAAGGCAAACAAACTCTGACCTAATTAACTTCTTGCAATTAGCTGAAGGAGGTGTAGGCTGCACCATTCCCTAGTCTTGTAGCATCAGCTTAGTTTCTGAACAGATTAATCTTTGGTTAGTATTTGTATAAAACCTACCTTTGTGGTGGAAATAGCCAGGTCTGGTGATCCTTAGTGACATTGTCACAAATATTCTGAAATAATACTGCCAACATATCAACTTCTATCCTAGCAGATGACTGGACTAATTCAGTAAATGTACATAAGGATCCCCAATGCCATTGAGAATATGAGGTTAGGAGTTTTAGAAATGAAGTAGTATTCACAAAACACTGGGTATCATGGTTTGACATGCAAATGTGCATCTGGTACGGCCATTTTATGTCTTCTTTGATATGGAGTTACTTTTAGATCATATTATAAATGCCTAAGTAGATCACAGAGAGATGTTTTCCATCCAGTGAAATGGAAGAACCCATGCCTTAGCCTGGAGTGCTACTGGCCTGCATGTAAATCTCCAAATTACGCTTGGCATTCTTAGTGTGAGGACCAAATAAAATCAGATAAAGTGGGGCATTTCTTCTCTTTCATTAAAAAAATACGCACACAATTGCTTTTAAAGATTTCAATTAAGTATATTTAGACCTAAATTGAAATGGTTTTACTGTATTTTCCTTCCATATTCACCTTTTAATTAGATATAAGAAGTGTACACATATTTTACTATATCTTATTTCAATAATAGTATTTTTCAGGGCATTAATTTTATCACCAGTTCTGTCACTTTGAAGTCTGTAAGTCCTTCTGATATCCAGAATACTTAACTTGTGTTTCTGTCTTTTACCCAATAGTTATGTATTTGTACCTTAAATTGAGTAAGGACAGGGAGCCAGCAACATAACACTAAGTGCTTGGACTTCACTTGCTCTTGCAATGAAGTCATTTAGCTTTCATTGCCTGCTCATACTTTTCAGTTTCACAGTTGTTATTTCATTAGCAAATGTTTGTTTTTCTTTCAAATCTTTACCCTGTTCTGTGTTTTTTAAAAATTATTTTATAGACTGCTGTACCTCTTACAAGTAAATACTCAACTCTAAAAATATTGGTTACCAATTAAAGAATTAAGTGTGGTTTACAGTTTCCTTTTAAGTCTTTTTTCTAGTATGTCTGAAAGCTTTTTTGTACAACAGCCAAACTGGGAATAGCTCAATTGCCCATTATAAGTAACAAATAAGAAATTTGGAAATGGAAAAACTCTGAATAGATTGCAATAGGTCAGACTAGTTGTACCTGGAACCATTATGCAGATAACTGCGTGGCCAAGACTTCCTCATGGCAGAGTAAACGAAGACTTGTTCAGAACTCCTTTCTTAAGAAGGAAGAAGGATGCAGAAGTTGGTATATCAAGTTCTGTGCCCTTGGAAATTTATAGCTTGGTTTTCCTCAATATTTTTAAAAATAATTGTAACTGGTATTTCTAACAGTAACTTCTCTTTGCAATAGTTTTGTGCATTCTTGATCTTTCTTACTGTCTTAGACGTATGCTCACAACTGGTGTTGTGGTGCAAAAGGATCGGAGCAGGGGACACTGAATTTATATGGGATGTGACATCTTTCTTTCCCGGTAAACTCTGCAGACTTTGTCTAAAAGCTGCCTACTTTCATTTGGTGAGAGGGAGTCCATTTGTGTTTACATCCCTCTTTAGACGAGGCCAATCCTTTTATGTTTTATGATTTTTTCCTCAAAAATTGGAAAATTAGTAGATGTGAGTGAATTTCCAAGGGGGCTGTAGAAACAGTTTTGTTTGTGAAATAATCAGTTGTATTGTGCTTTGATATTTTATTTGCCTTGGTGGGATGGAACTATGTTCTTGTTTAGACATTTTACAACTAATACATTAAGAAAGAATTGAAGACTTTTAAATATCAAGATTCCAATTGTGCCCTAAGCATGGTGCCCTAATGGAATTGAAGATATTCATATAACTCTTTATGAATGGTTAAAAATGAATGATGGAAATACATTTGAGCCTTTCTAACTACAACATCTAAAAGTTGGTCTATATTAAAATACTCTCAGTTTCACAATAGGGGTGTTGCAGTCACGCAGTTGAAATATTATTGTTTTTCTACAGACATTTCCTTTCATGTTCCTTCTGTTCATTTAACAATAGCATGAGCAAGAATATGGGCTGCTGTACCTGGAGGCAGGAGCAAGAGTTGGGATTCAGAATTGAATGTACAGGAAGAAAAACAGGAGTTGTCCTCTTTGATGGAAGCAGAAATCAACATGTGCAGTGGTTCTGACTGGAGCTAAAGCAAAGATATGGCACTGAAAGCTGAATATTTGGCCTCAGGAGCCCCTCAACACTACAAAGGTTCCCCTGCAGGAGACCATCTGACTCACTCTGAACACAAGTCAGTGCTGACCACTGCACATCATTAAAGGTAATAATGGAGATATATGTGACCTGTCAAAGATAAAGCATTATGTGACTACTACATGAGGAATTCTTTGCAATGAAAAGAGAAAGCACTTTTGAAAAAATAAATACCTAAGATATATTAATTCAAAAATAGGATACTTAATTGTGTACTTCAAAAGTAGGACAAGGGCAACATTGGACATTTTGAGTCTAATCCTGAAAGAGTGCAGACACAAAGTTTACAAGAGTTTTTGACAGGAGTCAGCACAGGTGAAAATACAGATACCTTGGGTCACCTTGCTTTACCTTTCATTAAACACCACTGTGTGGTGATCATACCTTTTGCTAATTAGGTTAATAAAAGTAGAAAACAGTAATAGGATTGTAATTTTACCTACTTAATCAAAGCAGAAAGTAAACTGGCATACCCTTTCAAAAAGTAACACACTGAATTTTAAGGTGCAGGAAGATGTTCAGCAGCAGAAGGGGATTCAGTGCTGCTACACTTATAATTACCTGCCTAGAGGGCATATATGGTGTAGGCACTATTAGAAGATATTCATTCTCTGGAGGAGAGTGTGCCTGAAGCAGAGCAGCTGGGAAATTAGAAGCTCTTTACAGGGATGCTGTGGATGTGAATATACTGTGGGTGAAAAATTCGTGTCTTCTAATATTAAAAAAATCTTCACATATTGTCAGTGAGTCAAATCTACGTTCCTTCTGATACAGGCCTCTCTGAGACAGAGATGGCAGGTGCCTTCATTGTCCATAACATTCAGTTTTCTGGCTCCAGCCAGTCGCTGCCTCTTTTGCAGGGATTTCAGGGTTCACAAGAGCTTCATTTGTGCCCTGCTTTGCATTATGAGATTGGGAGAGAGTTTTGGAAACAGGAGATTAAACTAGCAATGTGAGAATGGGCTGAAACTGAAGAACAAGAGGAGATCCTGAAATCTAATACTTTTGCCAGGCATGAGCTGGAAGCTTAATTTTGACTTGATAGTTGAGGTTGCTTTGAGATACAAATCTTTCAGTCTTCTGTTAAGAAAACTGGCCCACCAAAATCTCACTGTCACAGTCCTTCCCCTCCCATCCCCTACCCTACCAGGAGTGTGATAAATGTTTTAAGTAAAGGGTTTAAAATGATTTTTGCAAAGTCTCATAAATGTTCCATATGTCACTTTCTCTAAAAGTATAATCTATTATCTCACTCAAGTGGAATAATAATGCATTGAAAAAACTAAATTTATCCCAGGTGCCCCAGCAGGTTGATTCTTTATTATGTGTTAATCGTTAATGGCAATTTTCCATGGAGCATCTGCCAGTTCTAGTGACTAGAGCTTCCAGAAATGATATTTTAATTTTAAGCATAGACTCTATCAGAGGATAAAGAGTAGGGTTTTTTAAATCAGTGCTTACTTTATATGTGTGTGTGCGTATCTATATATGTGTATAAACTAACCGGGCATAGATATTATTTCAAAGAAGAGTAGAAAATATTTTTATTTATCAATGTTAAGAAAATTATTCTTGTGCTCTTCTAACTTAGTGGAATACTTTTATTTCTTAACTACTGAGTCTTCACTGTACTATCTGTATGGCAACAACAAGAGATGCTGTACTAGTGCATTTATATATGTATACGTATACATTAGTGATATAATAATATGCAGGGTTAAGGTTTAGGATTAATTTACATTGACATCATGAACTAAAGCAACTCGTGTTCCAGTTTCTTTGTGTTACAGGAGATTTATGGATTCATAAAGTTTTTTCATATAATAAACAGCTTAGTGGAATATTACCTGAGAATACTTCTCAGGTTTGTGAGAGGCACACAAGATATTTATGTCTTTCTCTAAGGTTGCAAAGGTCGTTCGTGTACTCATACAAAATATGTTCGGAGTATTTTTCCATACGCTTTTTGGTATTTTGACAGTGGCCATTTGTTGTGAAATTTCCTGCAAAATATGGAGATGTCCAGTGTTTGTATAAATAATCAAACTAAGAGCAAATTAAGGAAGGAGACTTTATTCCATGGAAGAAACTATATTCTGTCAATGGTGTTTTTGGCTCAATTAATATGAGATATGTTTTATTTAGTTTTCAAGATTCTCTTTCTGTCCTTAGCAAATACATAATTTCATTTTCCAGACAATGCTGTAGACAGTAGTGAGCAGTTTAAATGAGCACTCTCTTGAGTTCTTGTTTAGAGAAACTTGATTCTTTTGAGGATATAGTGTGTAACAGAATTAATAGTCTGAAATCTTTTTGAAACTACTGAATTCCTCTTCCATGAGGATTTGCAGGGAAGCTGCAATGACTTTAGAAGCAATAATACTTTTATTTCTCCTTCTACCAATATAGCATCTAGATACAGTTACTAATCATTTTGTGTATGTCAAAGACTATTTTGGTTTCGAGGTTTTTTTTAATATTTACTTTGCTTTTCGAAAAGCACGTGCTTATCCTTGGCTCATTTTCAAACCTAGTGTGTTACTCTTGCACAATAATTATCATTTCCATTCTCTGATTTTTGGTCAGGATTTGCAGGTTGTTGTTTGATGTTCTTTATGTGTGTACCCTTTCTAAATATCATATAACGTGACAGTGACAATAGGTTCTGAACAGAAATAAGTTGTGGCAGTCCATTTTAAAAGATTTGTAGCACAATGGGAGATGATCTCTACCAATCAGGAGTACCATGCTTCAAATAATTTTGTTCACCAGAGGTGACTATTTTCAACCTTGTAGTGGCTAGAGCTATTTATAATCTTTAAAATGTTTCCATCATAGTATCAGTCTTCTGCTGTTGATCCGACAGACCAAGTTGAAGACCCCCTGTATTTTTTGCATTTAAAGTAAATTCAATAGGAAGAGAACAGAAAGAATTCTGTAGTCTTCTGTGAAAAATTGTATGCAAGTAGACCATATCCTTACAAAAAGTAACCTTCAAAATTAAAAAGGCTTGAGCCTTTAAGCGCTATAAATTTTTTTTTTTTAAAAAATGAGCTGGATATATCCTGGAATACATCCCTGATGTAGTTGAAATCATACTTTGACAACTTTAAAAATATCAAAATCTCAACATCTCTGAATGGACTTTGTTGTGTTGTGTAAACCAATGCATTTTTGCACATCACAAGATCATTCTACTCTCAGTTCTCAGGGGTTTTTGAGATCAGCTGTTGCCAGTGCTTGTGGGAATTGGATGAAGTTCCAAATACTAAGAGGAGTTCCTAATATGGATGTATACCAGGTTATAAATATAATATCCTTTCTGCATCAAGAAGGAAATTCACCAGGGTAGCCTGTGCAGATAGCAAGACGCAATCTTTTCAGTTCAATTTAACAAAAAATATTTGTCCCAAATACCGTTATTTATTTAACCCATCTTTGTAAAGAGATGCTCCTTTTGCTTTTCTTTAAGAGAAGAAACACCTAATGTAAAGATTTGTGCATGCATACACATTGAATTTTGTTAACAGTACAATTTCAGTATGGCAAACCCACTGATCTGGATAGTAATTAGTATATTGAGACTAGGAAATGCAACATATACTTAGCCACTTGAAATTTTAAAAAAGATGTCTCTCTTTTTGTACTTAGTAATTTACTAGTCTCAGATATACATTTCATTACTAATTGCAACAGTGTTTTCTTTCTCAGAGACCAAAAGGTCTCAAAACCCATCAATTTTCAGGGAGTTTTTAGGCTGCTTGACATTTTCTGAAAAATCTTTGTTTATCTCAAATACATTTTATGAGTAACCTACCATATTTTCATTTTACATTCAACTTCCCTGGCCACCAATTTAGTACTCAAGATTTTTTAACTCTTCTATTATTATTTATACCAATAAAATAAGTTACACAACTTCTGTTGTCGTTATGTTGCTAAAATATTAATGCTGATTTTCAGGCTCTGTTAGGCTAACTTATCACTGGCAAAACCAGAGTGAACAGAAGCTAACTTGTAGTCTCTTAAGTGTATCTGTGACTTGGAACAGAATCAGCAAACAACCCCTATTTTATCATATTTCAACCCCTCATCGCTGTTGAATTCTGAGGAAGGCATTCCATCTGAAATATTGATAGTAGTTGAACAGATTTTTAAAAAACGAAGAAAAAAAAAGAAGAAAAAACACCTGCCCTGTTGCTCAGCAGAACATTGATTTTTTTATTTTTGTTTTCGTAATTTAACCATACATTCAAACAATGTAAGATGTGTAACTTGCTGTGATCTGTGAAGAAAGCATCTACATTTTTCCTTTACCGTTTAATCTAGGAAGCTTGGAGATTCTTTTTCCCTTAACTGTTCTGACACTCTGTTGTTTTTCTATCCATTTTTCAGTTTCCTTTCTTGCACAGTAGATTGGTTCTGTATCATTTCTGAGCCTCTATCTGTTCTTTTCACATGGTCTTAGTTTCTCTTTTAGAAATTGGATCCTTTTTAGAATACGTTCTATTTAGCTTATATTGTAAATTCATATGTTAGTTGAAGCCACATCCACAGGATATTTTGCAACGAAGGCAGAAATAGAAAACAGTCTGCTGGACAGTAATCAGGCACTTCGCTTTCCTCCCTGTCTGTTCAGATATGGAGCAAAACGCAACATACTGCATTGTCTACATAGAAAAATGTACAATAGTCCCAGCCTGTGAAGTGAAACCTCACCATGGGTTGCTCTTTAAAGAGAAGCCCTATACCTGCAGTACAGAATATAGAATTCCTTATATCAGATATGAATTCATAACTCCTGCCAATAATGCAGGTATTTTAAAAAAAAACCAACCTGATAAAGAATGAAAACATCCAGAAGTCACAATAACGTTTCAACTCTAAAGCAAGAAAGAGTTCATATACTTCGTATGCTTTTGAATAAAATGTGGGATAGATGATAACACAGTAAACCTGTTTCTGTGCATAGGAGAAAATGGAAAGGCCTTTCCAATGAAATTTTCAATTCTCGAGGTATAAATCAATACACTAAACAAATATAAAGCTTTTTTATACATAGTAAATATAAATTTTAAATTTAATCTATGCTTGCAAGCTACCTGATGTAGTAAATGTAGCAAGTAGGTCAAGTCATCTGTAGAGACAAATAACTACTAAAGTTTTATTCCTTTGAATAATTAGCTTGTTGCATTAGTTAACTGGAATGTCATGGGGGATAAATTGTAAAACAAGATTTTTCTATCGTATATCTTTAGCAGTCTCACATCTTAACAAAAAGCAGAACCTGTGAATCATCAGGAAAGTTTCATGATGCATCTGGATACAGAGCCTCGTGAACGCTTATGGTTTTGTCTGTCCTCGCTCCGTTTCCCGGAGTGATTCAACACCTTCTGTCTCTACCGCTGCCTTTTGGGTCAGACCTGCTCTCCCTGATACTGTTTTATTTATTCAATCCTAACTCCACACACACTCCTCTCATGTCTTCTAAATTTGTGGTTCATTTCTAAATATTAAAACAATAGTATACTGTGAGAGCTGACTGAATTGGATCAATAAAAAAAGAATCCTTAAACTAGAGTAAGAACAGAGAAAACTAAAATGAAAAAGGACTTTAGAAAGTGCTACCTAAACCAGATTTGGACGTCTGGAAAAGAGATACCTAGGAGGGATATAGAGACAATTATGACACTAAATTTTGTATAAAGCAGTAATCAGTGAATTATCCTATATATCCTCTAATCCAATAGAGGAATCCACTATTGGCCCCATCAGAAGCAGGATAATGTGCTACATTGATCTTGGGCTCACACAATGTGACTCTTCTAATGATTTGTTCATTACTTGCTTGTTGTCATTCTGTTCATTTGTCTCTATTTAAAAGCTACAGTAACACTACCAAAAAGTATAACAACAAACAAATCATGGAGACGTAAAGTATAGCCAGGGTATTAGGTTGAGGTTATTGCCTAAGGAACTTTTAAAAAACCCACTTTATTAGTATTTACAGAATTGAGAATGGATAATCACTCAAGATATTTCAGTGTAAAGGCTTTCAAAATGGTTATTTCTCATTACTGATGAATCTTCAGAGGTGTTTTATTGTTTTCTGGAGGGGGGATTAGGGCTCAATCCACCACAATTAAGTCCAGCATTTGCAGTTCCTTCGAGAGAAAGAAACTGCTTTGCTGTCTACGTGTGAAGTATTCAGAGCAACACTTTGTACCCTTAGCTGTACTTCTGCTTTAAGCACTGGAATTCATTCTTTTGGCTGGGACTGCATTGCACAACCACCTCAGCATGCCGGGTAAGTGCTCGCAACGCAATAGGACTGGAATATTTATTAGCAGACTGTGTAAGAAAATTGAGTATTTGTCTTAATAATTCCATCGAACATATCTTTTATCCTTCTTACAGATTCAGGTCTATGAATTAGAGAGGAGTCTGAATGGTACCTCAGCCTGTTCTTGAGACAGGGCACAGAATATTCAAAATATATATGCAGATCCAGTAGTCACGGTGTAGATCTTGACTTCATGGGATGTGTGGGTAGCGAGAGAAGACTGTCCGTATGTGAACAAGACTTGTAAAACAGTAATAAGAATTGTAATGAATAACAATTCTATTTTCTCTCTGTCGCATCACAATGTAATAAACAAGGTTCTGTGTGTAGATCATAGTGCTGTGCTAGTGTTAGCTGTAAATAGCCAAGGAAATAGTAAATCAGCTTTGTGGCATCCAAACATTGAATAAATGTCTGAACTACAAAACAGTAACACACAGTAAGAAGCATGTTACTTGGGGTTGCCTAGCAATAATTCATTATGGCTACTAATAGAATAATAGGTTTGCTATGAAAAGCTTTTAAGAAAGTGAGGTGGGCAGATGCAACTCTATAGTATAACATAGGAATATTAAGAGGAAAAATCATCTTTATCAAAACTGACAGGACTAGGTAGAGAAAGCCTATTGCAGTGGGATGCTGTTAAAATAACATTATCACAAGTTCAGCTTAGGAATTTGCCTCAGGGCAATTACTGTTCAGTCTAGTTGCATAGGAATAACTGGCTTTCACCCTAGGATTTAACCGAACTCATAAGGAAAAATAAAAACGCTTCTTGATTCATATAGCTTAAAAGAAAGCATTTCAAATGAAGTTGTTTTCATCTGTATTATCCAGTTTAAGTGCCAGTTTAAACACACAGGAGGAATCAGTAATGAACAATTTCGATTTAAGTGTATTGTGCATATTGCTTGAAGTTGGAATAAAGACTGCATGTACATACAGGAAATAAAGTGTATGTGTGAGCTCTCAGAGGTCCCATGCCATCCTTTGTCACAACTTCATTCTCAATTGTGTTTGTCTCCTGCTTTATACAATGTGGAAGGCTTAATGTTTTACACTGTCTTTATTAAATATCTACTGTTTCCTTCCTGACAGAACTGGATTTCAGTTCCGGAAGGGATACTGAAACAGATAGAAGTGCTTTGGTATCTTTTGGAGTAAAGCACATTTTACAAAGATAAAATGGTAGTTAAAGACCACTTAACTTAAGTTACCTCATACTAATGAACCTCATGGGAGTTTTTAATTTTTGTCTCTTATATATTTTTATTTGATTTGTGCTTTTATTTTGTGTTTCAGAAAGAGTCTGAAGAGAAATCTCTGCTATGAGTCTAGTGTGGAACCATGCTGGTGGTTGCCACTCTAGAAATAATGAGAACATACACAGAGTTATAGGTTTCATGTTCCATTAGTTATTACTCCTGTAGTGTGGATTTTTATTCAAGGTTTGTTTGTTTTATCGGCAAGGTCATAGCAGGCTTTTCATTTAATACTGATAATACTTACAAAAGAAACCAAAACTAAATGACTGGACTAAAGATCCTAAAGTGTTCCATGAGGTGTTAAAAGATTTTTGAGTGGTCTTTGCTATATCCTGTAGCTGGTTTTTATTTCTTCAACCTTCCTGTTTCTCTTCTCTTCTTTGTTTCAGGTGTGAGGTCTGTAATATAAGTGCTTGTATGTTTCATAATTTTTCAGAGTATTTTAAGCCCTCCAGTAGCCCGTAGCGTATTTTCAGTCTGTCCATAGGAAAAGTCAGGTCATATGACTATCCAGATTAGCTTTAGTTTATGCAATATTGTGTAAATGTAGCTCCACAAACAGTCTTATCCAGCCATTTGCATCATCTGCGACTAAATGTCTTGATCAGAACATGTTCAATTGCTACTTATCTGTTTCAGTTTGCTGGAAGAGAGTGGTGATAGTCTTTGAGTTTAAGATAGATGGTTCACTTGTTCACAGAAGGAGAAAAAATTTCCAATCATTCTGCACCACTGGAGTCTGGCAGGAGCTTTTGAAAAAAAGGAGGATAAATGCCATTAGAAAAAAAAGACAAATGTGAGTGCGCTTTCCAATGCAGAATCTTAGTCTTACTAAAACAGGTGGCTAAAATGCATGAAATGCCAAACTGAAAGTGGTAATTTAGAGAGTTTACATTGTTTTAAATAACCATTTTGAATAATTTAGGTGCTGCCAAATATGTTTTATTCCAAAATCCTTACATATTGAAGTCATTCAGTCAAAGCATTCTCAAAGTATGTAATAGTTTAATTTCTTCTCATTTTGGTTTTTTTTTTCACTCCTTGGTGAAGTGTCCTTTTTTGATCTTGTGCTAAGTAGTGCCATGAAATTATTTTGGGTTATTTATTGCTATTTAAATATCAAAATTTCAGTTCTGAATCAGCACAACTTTTTCCAACTTTCATGCCTCTTGTGGAAAAAGCTCCGAGGATGTAGGCGAGTGGTTTGAGAAAAAAAATTGCAGCATTATAACAGGCTTTAATTTCTATTTTCTGACTGTAGCCATGATTTTGTAAGTGACTTGTAGGTAGCTGTATCTGTTTTCTGTGTCTGAAGCTGTTTGCTGCAGAACAGGAGGAAAGGAGCAATATTTTTTTTTTTTTTATTAACGTTCTTAATACACTGCTGCTGCTGAGACATGATTATGAAGTTTCAGGGTTGCCGTTTCATTTGTTGTTACAGGACAATGCTGGTTTTTTTGTCTTCCTCCTCTTTCCCTTCAGCTACTCAAAGTTGTGCTTCTGTGTCCTTGCTTACAATGAAATATTTCACACAGTGTACTGTGTCTTAACCAAAGAAGGAGAGCTTAGACTGGGCATTAGTATATGTGCGTCTCTCTGGGAAAGAAATAAACTAACTAAACCTGGTTTTGCTATTTATTTCCAGTGTTCACTGTTATAATGAACATAGTGGTTGTTGTTTCTTGTAGGCTGAAATCTCCTACCACATGCTGTTGCTAAGAAACGGTGCTATTTTAAGTGTTGCAAATAAAAGAAAAAAAACCTAAACTATTCAAATAACTATCAAAACAGAGGAGGTATCTGTGTGATATCAGGGTTTTTGTTTCATCAAATTCACCAATCATATACTAAGCTTTTAATGTACACGTTCCTTATATAGCAGTAGGTGAAGTCTATAATGTTGAATGTTTGGAAGAAGATCGCAGCTCAGTGTATCTGAATGATCCCCCCAGCTGAAAAGGCCATGATGCTCTTATAAAGCTGTCTGATGGGAAAACAAAGTCCTGTAAGTTTCAGAACAGTAGAACTCAGTGAATAACTGATTCTTTTGGTGCCTTTTCTCTGGAACATTATAAAAGTAAACAGCAATGGTCCAATATTACCTTGAAAAGGGTGGAGAAGTTTACATATTAAAAAAGGAAAACTTTTCTGGCTCACATTTAATTTTTTTTTTGTTATTGTTTAAAATTAAAAAAAAAATAATGTCAAAACAGTATGTCACAAAAAGAAATCACCTTATCATGAAAATATAGGGAATGCATTTTTCCAGGTAAATCTCCTTGATAGATTCATCATTAATTAGCAAAGAAAAATAATAGTTTAGCATGAAATGAATTTCTGTTTAAATAGGTTTTACCCTGAAATACCTTCTCAATAAAGGAAAGGGCCTGTTTTTGTGCTGAAATCCTGAGGTTGTGGCTTAGCGTATGGATGGCAGCAATGCTTTTGGAGCCAAAAATGATGTCAGTGATTTCGCTAGAGAAACTTGATGACAGAATTCCATAGTATTTTCCAAGGCATAGATAATAAATTATAGTATTCATATATTAATGAAATTTTGTACCATCGCAAAAGCTTTTCTGCTTTAATTTCTGTTTGACTTGGCATGAGCCTGAATTGTCTGTAGTGAAATGGAATAGTATATATACAAATGAAACTAATTAAATACTAGCTGTCACTCTTCATTTTGAAGCCCTGATTTTGATTCAGCTTGCTGTCTCAACTTTGATTATTAAAATATGTACGGTAGTTCTCACCCTGTGTTACCTGTGAGTGTTTGTCCTCTTTACTAATTAGGTGTCAGAGTGTCAGTGATTAATGTAAAATCATGAATAAATTACAAATAAAAGCTGTACATGTGTACTGACCCATTTAACTAATTAAAATGCTATGCAGCACAAAGTACACTAGTGATAACCACTTCTGACCTTTGAGTCGGAGCTTCATTTGCCTGGAATTTCATTGATTGATTAAGTAAATGATAATAGTCAAATCAGTCTCACAGCTTTAAAACTCATTTGTCACAACGCAGAAGACAATCTCCATCTGTCATTATTGAAGAGAGTTCAAGAGATTTGATTGACTTTTCAGTCATGTACCTATTTGTCATTCAGCATCTACATAATAGAGGAAAATATGATTAAGATTGTAGTCCTAAATAGTGATTAAGATTTAATCATGACAAAAACAAACAGGCAAAAAATAGATACAGATCTGAAAAATCTGGCATTATTGCTTAAATATGCTTTTTTTTTGTAGGACAGAAGCTACAGACATCAAATTAAATGTGATGAGAGATGGAAAGAATGGAATTCTAATAGTGCAATTCCTAATACAATATAATAAACCAATTTCTGCTAAACCTGAAGTAGAAGGAAAAGTAACTTAGGAAAGAAACCATGACCAGTGGTTAGATAGATGCATCTCTGGGCTTTCTTAAGTGTCCTGCAGGGTTTTTGACCAGTGTCCAAGTGCAGCGGCTGAAGCCTAGGCAAATTGATGATTAGTAACGGTGGGTCAGACAGTCCAGTCAGAGATGCATATTCCTGTGCTATTTTTCCGTGGCAGTGTTGTCTTCATACCTACTAAGCTGTTCTGTAACTTCAGGGAGCACAAATCTCATGTCATAGGTTTTTAGAGGGCTATTCCCTGAAATGGTGACTGCTGTTTATACTTTCTCATCTATTCTTTATCACAGGTATTATGATCTTTTTCATCTTGTGAGTTGTGTTTGGGGTATTTTAAGAAAGAGGGAGATTTTACACAGAGGTCAACCTAAAGCATTTTGATATTTGTTTCTTATGAATGAGAGATAAAAAAGAAAAGAGAAACTAACAACAAAAATAACCTTATTCCCCAAACTCGGGAAATAAAATCTAATGTGTCCAACCAATATGCGCTCTCTCCATACCCCAGCTGCTCTGTAAAACTGGGTGTTGTGTGTTTCAGTTTCTCTGTTTCTACCCGAATATCAATTTCCCTGAGCAGATGCAGGGCACTCAGGATCCGTGCCTTATGGCTTCTCTGCCATCCAGTCTGAACACTACAGGACCTGGGAACCCAGCCCAGAACTTTCAGGCTTCCAGCTCTGTGGCAGGGAAGTCCGAAGAGTCCTGGATTTGACTCACAGTTTCAAGGTTTACAGATTTTTTTTAGTGCCAAGAGAGAAATGGATGCAGCATTGGCTTCCCAGGCTCTTGGCCTCCTGAACCAGAGTAGATTTCAGAATAGGGAACTTGGGGAATCGCAGCTGGCTCAAGGGGAGCGCAACAGAGGTCACCTCAGGTGGTCATTGCTGTGGGACAGCTATCAGCCCTCCCAGCAGTGATTTGATAATGCTTCACTACTGAAAACCTTTATATCAACTGAGAGTACTGAATGTCTCTTTCCTGAATTCAGTTCCAATCTAGATGCCTCAACAGCCTCTGTAGATCTGTGATTCGCATTTAGTCTTATGGCAGGGGTGCTCTGTAACAGACCGGTTGCCCAAGTCTAATATCACATTGACCAGTCCTGTATCAGATGGGGGCTACAGCTCCCTTGCAGCCCAAAAAAGTGTCATTGGAGAGGTAGGGGAGGCCGTGTACTCTCATACGGGTTCAGTCAGGGGTCTGCACCTAAGCTTGCCATTATAATTGTCTAGAGATGATTTTTGTTGGATTCACATGGGATCAATATCTCCATAAGGTATCACCTCTTGGAGAACCCATGGGTCTTTTTGTAGAACTACAGGGCTCTCAGCAACACAAAAAACTTTCCAGTTACCAGATCCATGACTTTACAAACATCTGGTGGTCCAGCAGAGCTGTACAGAGAAATTAAATAAGTAATAGAAAGAAAAGGAAATAAATTTTCTTTACAGATCTGTCTGAAACTTTAAAGTACAAGATGAATGGATTTAATTAGCTCTGGACATTCTGGTGCTGCTATAACTCAAAGATGTCAACTTTACAACACGCAGACCCTTAGGCCATCATTTGAAACAAGTTATCTTCATTTTACAGTGTTTAAACTGGGAATGTATATTGGGGGTTGTAATACTCTGTAAAATCTGACAGGTTGTGACTGCGGGCTTCATTTTCATACCTGTAAATAAACTAAGAATTGTATTACAATATTTCAATACGTCTATTCTATGATCAATCATGAAAAAGCCCAGAGAACCATTTTTAGAACGGGCCGTGGCTCTGCATTATATTATGTTTTCAGTAAAAGTAATGGGAATTCAATAAAGTCCTGTGTGAAAGGATGTATCCTACCAGTGGTGTAAGAGTAATAAGGATCAGTTTGAAAGGCTTTAATTATTGTAACGTTCATCTGATGAAATTAATTTTTTTTGTGTGTGCCCTGTGTATTATAGATCTGACACATGTGCACGCACCTAAACTTCTTTCCTCTTCCAGGCTTTTAAAAAGTGCTGCAACACAGTAGGTGCATCCAGCAGTGTGGAGTGCAAGAGATACATGACCTTAGTGGGAACTTTGAGTTTGGGTCACCCTCGCTTTGGATGATTTACTTTTCTTCCTTCAGGGTGATGTCACAAGCTCTTTCCATAAAAGGACTGGGCTTGCACCAGATTTCAGTATTGATGTGAATTTGAAAATGCATGAAATAAATGAAGACATCAGCCAGGGGCCAATTACATTGCACACTATCAAATGATACTAAGAAGACCCGAGCTTCCTATTCAGAAATGATACTAAGAATTTCACTTGTGAGAATATTTGATTTACTTTAGAAAAGGCTGTTCAGAAAAAGAAAAAGACAAGATAAATTGCTGGTTTTATATAGCTGTATAGGCAAATTAAAGCAATAGCTTCTAGGGTGCTGGAAAATTGTTCTTGCTCTTTGGCTTCTGTCCACATACATTCTTTGAGATCTTGTTTATGCTGGGGATTTGCTTCTGTTTCTGTCAAGGACAAACTGCTGTCAGAATAGCTAATCTGTTGTAAATGCCAGCTTGTGTAGGGTGTACCATTACCAGAGTCCTGTAACTTACTGTGGATTCAAGGAGGAGACATCTGTGCCGGTACAAGCAGCAAACTTCATTGCCTACACTTAGATTAGGCTCAGTGTGAGGTTCTGAGCTGGGGGGAAATATTTCTGCTTACAGTTATCTGTCTCTACTCTGTCTCAGCTCTGCCCTGCAAATGAGTCCTCTCTTTCTCCTTCCATTCAGCTTTCCCACTCAGCAGCGTTTGGCTGTTCCCTAGCTGGGACACACACATGAACAACCTACTAGCTGCTTGCTGTGGAGCCTACGAAAATACCCTTCCTAATACAGGCTTTTTAGAGGCAGCAAGGAACCTTGTTGCTACTGCCTGCATCGGTATTTTAAAGGAGCCAGAAAAATAACAACTGTGAGCAAACAATCCTATGGTGATCTAAAATGCTTCTTGGATGATATTACTTCTTGTCTGTTTGCAGAGCAGAATGCCAAGCTTCTGAAATGGACAATTTTATCATCTTTATTAAGGAGCAACATATTCAAAGTGATGAGCTTTTGCAGAGGGTTCCTATAGAAGAATTCAGTTTGCCTTGTTCGTTCTTTTGGTGTTCCTTTCCTCGTTGCCAAAGCCCATGAATAGCAGCTTGAAATGCTGGAACCAATGAGCAGATAACTTTGAGGAGGTATAAAACATTTTAATTCTCTAGGTTCAGATATATAAAACAAGCTTCCCTGGAGAGGAGTTTTAACTTGTTAACTCATTATGACTGAAGCTACAGGTGTTCAGCTTTAACAAGGCATTCGTGAACAATTATATAAGACACTAAAAATAAAGCTTGCAGGAAGGAAATGAACACTAAATGAAAAAAATATTTAACAGTAAAACTACAATCAAATAAGGGAGAAGAATATAGAAAGTAAAATTGTTGGATAACATCTTTAACATGTATAGAAAGGGTGTTGTTGAGAGAAGGAAGGAAGGAATATGTATTTTTATGAGCAAGATATGAAGAGACCCATAATATACAAAGGAATAACTGCTGCTAGCACTACTGATAAAATCATTTTGTGCTTAGATGAAAATGGTCTTTAAAATACTGTTTTAAAATAGTGCAGAGGAAGCTTTCTACTAACAGGGAATGATATATTCCCTTGATTTATGAAATCTCATTTCAATTGCAAACCACTGGCTCTTCTGTGTTTGTGCCTGAGCAGTGTGTAATTCTGCAGACAGCTCAACTAGCACCACTGCTAAGAGAAAGAGGAAGTTAGATGTATTAAACCTGAAGAATCTGAGACATTCACATGACAGTTTTGCTCTTGGATTTTTCATTTATTAGAAGGCAGTTCCTAATAAAAATTCTAACATGTCTTAACCTTGGAAACAATAATCTGTTTTATTAACCTCAACAGAGCAAATTTAGGACAGAGGTTCTGATGCTTTCTGAATTATAACAAGATGTCTGGTGAACTGTTTTGCTCCCGTTTGTTTTCATCTGAACTTAACTTTTTGTTCTCCATAGTTATATCACATTCGGTCTCAACTTGAGCTTTAATGACAAATGGCAAATTGGAACAATTCTCATCTCTTATATGAAGTTCTTTTAGAATTTCTTTTGCAGCCATAGGAAGTTGAGGCAGAGGAACGTGGGATCTTCAACAATGTGTATTGTCATAGAAGTGCAAGTCCTTCTGCCTTCGGTGTAACTTGTACTCATAGGCTGCTAATCATGCTTATAAAGTCACCTGTAAATAACATGCCTAAGATCACATAAGATATTCTACTTCAGCAGTTTATTTGCGGCAATGCAGTTAGGTAATAACGTGAGTTCAAAGTGATTTGCCTCTTATCTATTTGATGCCCTCAGGCAAAGTTAAGGACTGTATAACAGAGGCATGAGTTGTGCAAGAAGAATGAAAACACTTGAACGTATGGTCGTGGCTTTGAAGACGCAGGAGTCATTATCACAAGTCAGTGCACATCATTGTCCAGAGATGTTAATACAGTCTGCAGCTGCGGAAATATCTCTGCAGTGCTGCTAACAAAAGGGCTTTGTGATAATGTAAGAACAGAAAGTATTGCAGTTTAAGATGAGTGAAAAATAGCAACATTTCTTACTTTTCTTAGTCATTCCCTAGCAGAATAGAGAAAAAATGGTTGATCTTACCTTTGTAAATCTGGGATAACTACTAGTATTGAACTTATTATTTGTCTGGTCTTACAGTAGGTGCAAGACATTCTCCAAACATCACAGTTCCTAATTGGAGTAAACTAGTAAACTTTGATGGTTTATTTCTGTTTAAGTAAGCTGTACCGTGTGTTTCAATGCAGATGTATAATTATATCCCTCTACCTATATTTATGTGCATGTAAGTACACACATAAAAGTGTGTGTGTATAAGCACATACACAAGTTCCTCTTCCTGATTTTGCAGGAGGCGTTATCTACCTGTTGTTAATACCAGAAGCTGTATATCAGTAAAGCTTTTCTTTTCTTATAAAATGTTTCAGTGTGAAATTGCACCATTGTTTTTTTATGTAAGTCTCTTTCAGAGGCAGTCAAACTTATAAACTCGGCAGCTGGACCTGTCTCTTTTTGAGAAGGTAGGATTAACATTGTTTTCATTAAAAGATGGTTGGGGTTTTGTTCTTACTGGCTAATTTCTTTACTTCACAAGCTAAAGCATCAGAAAAAAACCCACAAAAATATTATTCTAGACTGTTCTTCGAAATTCTCATATTTAATGCTATTTGTAAATATGCAATTTCAATACATAAATAGTATATATATTTTTTTCTATACCCTCCTGTAAGTTCATTAAAACCTTTGATATCATTTAGGGTTATTAATAGCTTGGTATTGCTACCTGTAAGTCATAGGCAAACTGAGAAAATTCAAGCAGTTTGAAGTAAGTGTGAGCCTGGAGATAGTGTTAGGTACACAGGTATTTTTAAAAGATTACTTAGGTTTGAATGAACACCTAGAATAATTACATTACACCAGGAACAGAAAAGCAATCTGTTAACTCGTACTTACGTCATGATTCCCTCCTTTTCTGTAAAACCTGAAATTCTGTGAAATTTAGTCTCATATTCTATAGGGTTTCTTCATTAATGTAAAATCTCAACTGTTTCTGTTGCATGGGAGAAAGATCTTAAACCCATGGTCTTTGCTGAGAAACTGAAATTTTAATTGTGTTTGGCCAATGTATTTGTCCAAAGGATGTTAATGATCCAATATTTATTCCTTTCTTGTTTTCCTTTAAGTTTTTCATTTTGTTTCTATCTATAATATTATTTATGTTATGAAGGGGTTTTTAAGCATATGCAATTCATTCTGTGACTGTTAACAAATCAGACAGATCCTAATATTTTGGAATTTCTTACTTCTATATCTCTGCTTATTGCAATTAGACTTTTTTTTGGCTAATGAAACATACGTGATTTGTTTGTTTATGCCTGAGGAGCAAATTTGTTACTGGATAAAGCAAAAGCATATGCAAGAGCATGTGTAGTAAATGGAATTAGGAATGTGTGCAATAGAGGATGTGTGAGCAAAGTCAATTGAAAGAGATATTAAAGCTTTGGCTGTAGCTCTACCTGCTCAGTGCAGGTGGAAGCATGTTTATGTTAACCATTTTGTGAGTGGAAGTACACCAAAGGCTGCACAAGAATGGCTGTTTTTGACAAAAAAACAGTAACTAATGTGGGATGGAATTAAAAGCAGCAATTTGAACTGTCAATGGGCTATTTGGCAAGACACAAACATTTGCTTTCCTACCCTGTGCTTTGCTGGCAGATTCTGAGCAGAGTAGTCTCTTTATACAGCTGTCTAGTAAAGAGATCAAATGAACATCCACATTTCACTTTCAAGTATGTTAATATTTGAAACCAGGCCTACAGCATAAATATTATTCCTAAATTTTGTTTTATGAGCTTTCACGGCGACTTCTTGCTTTGGAAAAGGCTGATGTAATTCCACCCAGGATCAATAGTTTGAATTCCTTACCCTAAACATTCAGTCATTACTAGTCCACATGAAATGGTAATTCTGTCCTTTTCTAAAACCCAGTATTTTTGAAGCAGTACAGATAAGATGAAGGCAAAATCAGTTTGTTTAATTAAAATGCACCAAAAGACTGCAGACTTAATGTTAGTGGATTTCATTTTCTCCCAGGACTAACCCCGGTGGAATTGCATCATGAACGAATCCGGTCCAGGTAATTTTGTTATTGTATTTTAAAGGAGAGTAGAAGTAGAGAAGAATGGAGCCTTATATCAACCTAGTATAAAAAAAATCTGCCTTTGATGTTTCTTCAATTGAGCAACTGCTCCGATTTTTATAGCACTATGGTGAGTACAGAAGTTGCGTTTCCTTCATCCACACCACCTGCTCTGGCATCTATAGTAACGTGCAGTGTCAATACAGTTTTGCTCATAAACTCTGACAGATCCAGTATATAATCTCTGCCCCCGCAGACAGTCTTCAGCTCTGCTGTCCATGTTGTGGAATTAATGCCACAGCTCGAAAATTTGCCTTGAGCATGTCCTTGCAATATTTGACTGGCCTACATCTCAGTCATTCGCTGTATTTAAATGGCCATATAGAGATAGCTCTGGGCGGTATTTATCCGACATATGCATTGAATACCCACACCAGCACAACCGAGCTTGAAGGATCACTGGTTCAATGCTTAGTATTTCACTGTGGATTTAATTTTACATTGGCTATAGTATCAGCCGAGTATCCTCCATGGGGATAGCATTGTTCAACTAATCAGCTAGCAGAAATTAATGGACAGTCTTTGTATCTATTAAGGATAGTTTCTTACAAGAAGGAATTCAGCTGAGTTCTAGAGTACAGCGTAGCTTATGTTAATTCAGAAAGACACTTTCCTAGAGTATCCTCAAGCCTTCGTTCTCTTTTATAGCACCTCAGTATATATTTACACACAAAAAATCAATGCTTTTGGTTTTACAAATGCAAATGTAATCTGTTATTAGAAGAAACTTCTCCTGATGCGTATTCTTTTCCAAAAAAAAGCCTAATTGAAAAAAAAAACCTAACTTATAAGAGAATATTAATCAAGTTATTCATGGGAATACATAATAGTAGTTATCATGGGATCTGGTTTCGTTAAGAAGGTATTATTAAAAACTATGCACATAGGGCTCTATGTATTTGTAAGCAATAACTTTGATGAGATACTAATATTCTCTGTAAAGAAAAGGTCAGTGGCTTTTTATTATCTGTTTACCTAAAGTCCCGCCCTGTGTAGTTCAAATACTTTATCTTATAGTTTAATATGTAAGTTTTCCTACTTGGAAAACACATTGTTTAGGTACTAAAAATGGGTCCTTTTTGCTACTAAACATCTGTGATCAATAGATTCATTGTATGCTTATTTCTATTAATAATATAGGTAATACGCACTGGATGGAGAAAATGGAGAAAAAAAAAATACTTATGAGCTCCAGATTTCACACCGAGAAAAGAAAAAAGGCAGCCTAACCCATTGACGCCAATCAAATACCTGTTATCTTGTTTTAATAACAACTTAAAATTTTTCTTCCCATACAGGTGACCTGAAGGGTAAAAATCTTCTCTTAATTGGCAGCAGATATACTTATTAGAAAATAGAAAAATGGTTGCAACTGAATTGCTTTGAGAAACTTGCTTTCTAATTTGTGAAACTGATATTTCTCCCATGTAATATTTTTTTCAGTCACCTCACCTTCACAAACAGAAGCAGCATGTGAAAATATTCATTACTTTCAGGCTGCTTTCTTATGCTACAGTGTTTGCAGAATGCAATAAACTTAACTATGATGGATACTTCTACGCAGTATGATAAACTTCTCAACATTACTGAAAGTAAGTTAGCTGATACCTAGTGAAATGCCTATTCTATATATGTTACTATATCATCAACAAGAAGCAATACTTGTTTAATAGTTTTAGTGAGTTTATGCCATTAGTGTTTTGTGATGGTGTCTATTAACACACAGGATTTTTTCTTCTTCTTGCTTGTTTTTTTATTGTTTTCTCTGAGGCAACAAAAGTAAATGGTAAAAAATAAAAGGCTGTGGATTTTTCGTAAGAAAATCCACAGACATACATTTCACAGTAAACCAGTCTATGCAGGTTATTTCATTAGTTGCATGTAAGATCACACTGGTGAGTGTTTGTGTGTATATTTATGCATATATGTATGTTTATATTTTAACATGGGTTATAAAGTACAATGTAGTACGTGGTGCAGCATTACCTGGGTAGGGAGTTACTCAGAGTAGATATCCCTGAAGACGTAAAGTTGTACCTGCGCTTACTTAGCCAGTTAAGCCCTAGTATCTGAGATTTTCCCAAAAGAAAAAATGTTTACTGCTTTTGTTTTGTAACTGGGACTATTTTATGTTTTATTATTTTAGGGGGCAAACATAACCTCTGATCACATGCCCTGTCTCCCTTTCTGGCTGACTTCCCTTGTCTGTGCGTTGCCTGAGGCAATTCTACCTCAGGTGAACATCAGATGTTGAGGTTGCCTTTGAATTTCAGCATTACCATGCGTCAGATCACAGAGTCCTCGTCTACTGTGGCATGGAGGGAGGTTACTTTCTATCCCAAATTAAGACAGTTTGCATATGCTTTGCGCTTTAATTATTTGAGTCATATTGAAGTCATTAAGAAGATGTAGCCTAAAGTTTAATGTGCATATGCGGGCAAATGTTTGCAAGAATCAGACTCTAATTTGACAAATTAGTTTTGTGGTGATACTTAAGAGACAGGCAGAGTTTTATGGACTGGGGAGAAGGTGAAGAAAAGAACAGGTTTTCGAGACAAGGAAAGATTAATAGAAACCATATGTAGGACTCTAAGTGATTCAGCAGGGTCTAGACAGTTGCCCTTTCTTTCTGTTCTAATATTGTGTGCAACAATGACAGAAGCCATATGTGAGCAGCAAATAAACCCATCTTAACTCATGTCTTCTGTTTAAAGTTTAATCAATCTGGTTTAGCTGAAAGAAGATGGATATTTAAGAGTGAAAATGTCACATAACGGTGTATCAGCATATTATCCCATGAAGTATGTTATGAAACTGAAATAGTATTTTGTGTATTAATTCCTTAATGAACCTGAGTGAAAAAGTAACCCCAAAATCTCTAGTTATCTTACGATGAATACCTCTCAATATTAATTAGCTTATCTCCTAATCTTACCCTGTATTCTAATTTTATTTACCACACACTTTCCTGGGCTTTTTGATCAGATATATTTCCTCATTTTTCTTTCTTTTTATCATCATCCTCTCATTTTTTTCAGCATGATTTTTTCCCACTAACTTCTGTTATTGCTTTTAGTTAGACAGTTGAGTATGTTTCTTAATGCTTTGCCTGCCTGCCTTTTGTCACATGTGAATCTCAACTTCAATTTCAAACGAAAGATGAAAAATAGTCTCTTTTTAAAGAATTTGTATGTAAAGCGACAAATCTGGAAGACATAGAATTCCATTTTCAAGACAGATTTCAGCATGAAGAAACCAATCTTTGCTTTATAATTTTTCCAGATTAGGCTGCTCGGTTAGGTAACGTTTGAGAAAAACTGTATTTCTTACATGATGCCATGATTATTATTTTAAAGAGAGGGGCAGAGAAGACAGAAGAGAAAAAGTACTCATTTGCTTATGAGTTATATCCAGTACTAGATTCTCAGTCTTTAAATGGCCTGTTTGGTACTTCAGTCTCTAATGATCACAAAATCTGTTCTTCGGTTGCCTGCCTCCCGTACAAAACTGTGAGCACGTGCTTTCACAGAAACTCTCTGGCATGGGTTTCTGTATTTGCCTGTTAACATCATGCCGATATCTTTGCACCCTCTGAGTGAGGTAAGTGGTGCTTTTTGGCAGACTAAAGTAATAGTATAATGCAATCGCAGCTCATACTTTGATGTTTCCAAACTATTACAGTTGTATTCACTAGTTAACACTTTTTTTTTAACAGTGGTAAGGAAAAGTAAGTAAGGTGAAGAACATAATTGTTAATAGTCCCATGAAATTTTAGGTGCATGAAAAGGAATCAATTATACCATGTCGGGGAGTGATGGGGTGTGTGTCTTTGAAATGACTGTGAGTTTTTTGTGAAAAAATGCATTATGGAGTGTTTTATGCCACCGGGAGAAAACTGTCTTCTTAATTAACATCAGATTTTGTATATCTTGACAAGACTAACAGTTTGTCAGTTGGTAAATAAATATTTGACTCAAACATAATCAGTGGCTTCAACATTTACACATTATATAGCTGTCATAATATTGGGAAATTTGATCTTTCCTAGGCCAGTCCATGCCTTAATGTTCAATCCGTCACAAAGCTTAGGTAGGTCCTGACTCGCTTGTAAAGATTTATACTGTAACAGTACATTTAGTAATGGTAATAAACTCACTAAATATTATATTTCACTGTAATGTGCGTTTCCAAGGAGTTAAGTTATTCAGTCACTATGTAAAGAAATCGCACATAGATAGCAAGACGTGAGATCTTTGAACTGGTCTCACTTTTACATCGAATTATGTGCTATATTAACAAATGACACTGTTAACTGAGGGAGAGTAGAATAATTCTGCCAAAGTAAATGCTTTACGTTCTGAACTATTTTCCTTCGTATCATCGCAACTTTTGTGTAACTGATATAAAGACCAAGGAGACTTTCTGCTCATTGAGTTTGTGGATATAGTTCAGTTTTCCTAGGGTTTATAATTGATACAATTTTCACTGAAAAGTATTTAGTTGTAAGCAAATATTAAAATAGTTTCTTATTAATATAAGTTTCTCAGTTTCATTACTGAGATTTGGAGCCCAGCTCTATCAACTTGCCTCAAGACAGGTACTGAGCATCTGCACTAACTTAAGAATCTCTGCCTTTGCATTACTGAAGTACTAACGCTGCGACGTGACATTCCTTCAGTTGGGCTGGAATAATTTCTGCAGGACTGTGTTCTAAACCGCGTCAGGGATTTGCTGTTTTATTTAGAGTCTGATCTAGGTCACAGTAAGGCCTTGTAGTTTGAACTAAAGGAGTCATAACTCATGAAGAAGGCCAAAAATAGAAAGCAAATTATTAAATCACAGTTGTCGCTAATCCTCTCTACTGGGGAACTGTTTCCTTACTTAGTGGCAGGAGGATTGTGCCACAGCCTCAGGTGCATTTCCACACTTCTGCAATATCGTATGTGCCATATTAGGGGACTGTGGTTCCACAAAGTGTCAGTTGTTTTCAGAACAACTACTCCCAACTTTTGTTGAATAATTGCTTGGATTTATTGAAAGTCTGTCTTTCAGTAACTGAACTTGGACTTACTCAAGTGAACTGTTGAAATAAATTTTGCCAAAAGAATAAGTTTGTCAAATCAGAACAGAATGTCCAGGAAACTACAGAAGATGATTTTCCCTTAACACTGTAAAAGGGTTTTTATTATAATATAGAAAACTTTTTTTTTTTCTCCCCAAAGCCAAAGTGCTTTTTCATTTCTGTGGATTGTTTGTCTATACTGCCTATATCCTCTTTTCTTCTGATAAAATTTTCAGAAAGTTATGTATATTCTTATTAAATGTATGATCAGACTCTAATATTTATTTCAGGTAATGGAAAAAGTAGCTGGAAATTGGATTTCTGTATTTTGCAAAACACACAGAAAATAAATTATCCTCTAACTTATTCTAGTCTTTGAGCAATAACCTTTATATTATTTACAGTTCAGGAATGTTCCAAAAAATCTCATTTAGTGAATGAAATTATTTTTGAGAGGTTTATTGTCAGTTGCCTTGCTGCTTGCTTGGGCAGCTCATGTCAGCTTCACTTTCTGTCTATAAAGTCTTCAAAACCACAACTTTGATTTTTCTCAAAGGACTTCAAAAATTTTTTGAAAAGTTTACATTTTCTGTTGAAAATAATAATCAGGTAAGATATATTAAAAAAAAGACAAACAACCCTTTGAAATTTGTTTCACTAGGACAGAGTAAGAGAGGAATTGTGGAAAGGAGTCTGTAGATATCTGATGCCTGCTGCTACTGAGAAAGTCTGTTTTTTTTCAAAAAGTCTGCTAGTTCTATGGTCTGATTAGTCCTGTCATAGAAAACTAATACATTTTATCATTACTAAAGCAATGAAAAACTGAGGCAAATAAAAGTAGAGAGACTTCTCTTTAAAAATTCCATTTTAACCTGATTTTACTGTAGTCCTAGGCCCTGAGAACTATTTACTTCATTGATTTGTAAGAAATATGGACACTCTGCTTCACAGAACCACTTAATCTCACCAATGGAAGGAACTTATAAATGGAGTAATTTAACTTGGAACAATCTGAACATTGTGAACTTCTGCCTTGTGTGGTTCTACAAAAGTGAAATGGATCATGGAGGACCACAGCTATGGTCAGGCGTGATGGTGTTGTGCTACTAAGAGCTGGGAGAAAAACACCAATCAAAAAAACCCACCGTTATTACTGCAAATAACAACAATGCATCCATTTCCCCATGTTCTTTTAAGGTCCGATGTCTTCAAATAGATCATATACCAGCTGGGCTCAAAGTATGCACTGATGCATTGCCTTTTTTTTCCATCTGATATGACTTTTTAAAATTTTTTTCTCCTTGTGTCACCTCCTTTAAGTAAATATTGTTTTTCAGTATAATAGCTTCAAAAAAATTGAGACAATTTCACTGGAATTTTAGCTCAGTTATGTGATTTTGCTATGCTACTGTTTATCCAAGAAGTTCAGTAATTGAAATTGTGTAAGGTAGAGGCAAGGAAAGTAGTGCACTGAGCAGCAGAGAAAGTCAGCTGAGAAAAAGGCATAATAAACTTAGAGTTAAGGTAAAAGAAAATAAAAAAGGAATTAGATGAGTTAGTTGTGATGGAAGACAACAGTGAATAAGATAGAGAAGCAAACGAGGCAGTCAAACACAGTGGCACAAATAAAGAAAGTATTTAACACCCCTTTTCCAGCAAATATTTGCTAATGTATTAAGAAGTCCAGAAGATACATTGTCTAACAAATGTGAGCTTCCAAAACATCCTATAGCCACAGGATGTGAGAATACAGTCCAGATCAATGCTGGTAAATTGATACCATATTTCCCTGCCTAAGATTTAATCACAGGCTCTCTTTTATTTCACTTTTCTCCTTTTGTGTAATGAATGGCTAGTAAGAATGTTTTGTATCTAAGATGGCTTTAGAAAGGAGCAAAACCCCTCTTTATTTTGTGTTTTATTTTGCTGATCACGCACAGTGTATCTCAGCATGGCAATACTCTTTTCCTGTGAATGGTTATTGTGAACAATTATACACCTAATCATTAATTGTTGTCTTTAAACTGCACTTTAATTAGTAGGTTTCACTGATAGTTTTACATTTCCTGAATTTTTTCCATGATATCAGCAGTGAGTGACTCCTAAATGGCATCTGTAACTAGGAAATTTAAACACACCAGGCTCTCACTCTACTTCCCAAATTGAGCTTGTTTCTCACTGTGCTATTGTATAGATGGTAACTTATCTTACTTGTTAATGTGAAAAGCTGATAAAGATTAAGCCAGTCATAATATTTCTCAAGATGATACAGCAGTTTGGTGGAAACAAATGGAGTAATCTATCAGAATACCAGACTGTCTTGTTTTCATGTGCCTAGGTGACTTCTTAGTAATCTCACTTGTATGTTTATTTGTCATTCCCTTTAGCATTCCCTTTGTTGAAACAAAAATGAAATGTAATTAACGCATTAGATGCTATAACTTAAATGAAAACTTTCTGCAATGATATGATTGGGAAGAAAGGAAAGGAAATCATTGTTTAGTGTCTTGATGAGAGCTGGTATTGAAGCCTAAACCTGTAAGACAAAAATGTCAGGCTGGGAGAGAAAGCTAAACTTAAGCAAACTCAAAGAACCCAGCCCATGTGTACAATTTTAAGCACTGGGTACAAATTTAGGCACTCTATAAAATCACAAAACTACATCATTTTGTCTGGAAAGCAGCCAGCAGTATTCTGAATGTGTTGGGAAGGAGATGAAGTAATCTCTGACTAAGGTTTGCGATAGTCTCTTTATGAACATTAAACCACGCAGGAAAAAAAATACTAATTCAGAGTCGAGGCCACACTATAATGTGTTTGGTTTTGTTCTATATGTAGTAAGGGATATCAAAAAAACATTTGCATCTATGTTTGGAAGATATCCTGCCTGGAATGTGAAATTGAAAGGTATGAGAATGCCTTATACACCTCTGTGATCTAAACCTCAAAGGTACAACCCTACTGCCCAGTTAAACCATAGTTACAGCTCTAGGGCAAATGTGAGTTTCATGCTTATATCTCACTGACAACTTCAGTTCCATAGCACTGGCCAGAGTAGTGTTGAACTTCTCTGGGATTTGAAGATCATGTATTTTAATGCAGGAATTCATTGACAAACTGCTGAACTGTTTTCATTCGCTGCCTCTCTATTCATTCTCTTCTAATCTGCATCATATCAGCACCTCTATCTTTGAGAAATGATTATCTATAGAAAAGTTGATTGTATTTACAATAATTATGTGTCCAGTGTCTAGTGTTCTCATTGTGCCTCATCCTGAAAATGCAGATCTCAATGTTGTCTTAAGAAAGATCTGTGATAGGGTGAAGCTTTTCAATTCTGCCAATGATGTTTGTTAAATAAAAGTTTGTATTTCAGCTCAAAGCTAGTTGGTGAGTAGTGATACTGAAGGCTAATTACTGTTGCAGTTCCTGTTGTGATGTTTAGTCTCTGAGAGAATGAAAAAAGTAGTAATTAGTTTTGTAAGTGTCATAGGCCATTTCTTAGCTTGATCGGTTAGAAACAAGAAAATAGAAGGAATAGATAATAAATTGGGGAGAAGGCGCTATGGACACAAAAGTGAGGACGGAGTATTATCTTCTATGTTTCCTTTGCTAGGCAGTTAGTAGTACAACAGTACAGTATCACAGGTAGTAGGAGGGTTTGAGATGGTGTTTTTATTTTATTTTTAGTCAGTAAATTAAAATAGTTTGATTTTACACTAGAATTATAAATAATAACAGATCCCAAATCTGCTTTATAACCAGTCCTCACGTGCTGTAAGTGCATAGATATTTCAGTTATTGTAATTTATTGGCCAAACAAATATATGTTATATGTTGGAAGATTTCTTTGTTCTCTTATTTTCAAACCCATTTCTCAAGCATCTTTGAGCAAGGTATAATCACGTGTTTATAGTAATTGTCCTTTTTTTGACAGTTGCTCTGTTGGCCTCATACATTGTATTCAATTCTGAAGTGATTTTTTCTTGCCATGCCCAGGATGAGACCGGTCATAGTTTAACCGAACAACTTAACCACTGAACTTACCACATATAGCATACTAATTATTATTTCTAACATTTGTCTTTCTTCAATATGACATAGTTTATCTAGAAATGAATAGCATTTCATTAAGTATGAGCATAAATGTATCTTTTTGTCTTGTTTGTGAAGGAAAATATCTGGATTTCTTCCTTCCTGTAGCCCACGCTGCTTTTATCTAATTTATTCAATTTAGAGCAATGAATTGCTTGGAGAATTTCATTGTTACTAAGTTTTTTTGCGAATTCAAAATATTTATTTCTCTTTTTTAGGGAGGAGTAGTGCTTTACATCTTTGTTTTCAAAGATTAATCAAGCAGAAAGCTTAGGAGGAATGTTTATAAAGCAAAAGCACTAGAGCTTGTAAGTGACTGAGAAAGGATAGAGTTGCAGGGATGGAATATAGCTGCACCACAGAAAGTTCATTTACTTAATCCTATGTTTCTAATCTGCTTTAGTGACAGAAATTTGAGTTTTGAACAAGTGTATAGATCTGAAATAAAAGTGTGAACAAACATTAGAGGTGTAGCCATAGATATTTGTGGCCTCTCCTGCAGGTAACATTTCTTCTCCTGAACCAGTACCATGGGCTTGGAGACTTTCCAGTGATTCTGTATAATTAGTCTTTCCTTTTTTTTTGAGAGAGCTGAATCTGATTCACTGCTTTTTCCTTAAAACCTTGCTTAAAATAATGCATATTTAGTGTTGTTCTGATGTCAATTAAGGGGAAAGCTAGAAGTTATCTCTGACAGAGGTTTTTCTTGTTCGGGCTAGTGTGACAATATCCTAGTTCTGAGACAATCTGCATCAAGATATTCCAGAGCTTCTCTGAACTTCGCTTTCTTTCTCCACCATTTGATTCTTCTTGCAGTTCTGGCATTTACTGAACTTCTAACTGAGAAACAGCTCCATGTGAATAAAATCCAATCTTGTATTCATTCACCGTACAGCTCAAAGTGCAAGCGGTCAACTCAGCCCATCAGCTGGTTTTGCCCTCTATCTCTTGTCAGCATTGCCGTCCATCAGAGGGTCACCTCCCAGTCCCCAAGGAGCAAAGTGTCCTCTGTTAGCTCTGCTGGCCTGTCAGTTTTACTCACCGGACTCTTTGCAGGAAGTTGGAGTGAATTTGCATAAATATTCTTTGTCAGGTCCTTTGTTTTGTCTTGATTAGTTGAAAGTAATAGTTCTTCCTGCGCTTTCACCAGAGGATTTTTTTTTTCTCTTAATGGAGAAGCTGCTGCACATCAACTAATGTTTGTATTTTCTTAGTATTTGGACATTTCCCACACTAGTATGTTTGTCTTATCCCAGAAGATCAAACTACAGCCTCTTAGCACATGTGAAAACCAATGGAATTTTAATTAATTGTTCAAAGTCATGCAGGAAGACATTATAAAGCAAGTCTTCCAGATTTCAAATATTCAGTCTAATGCTCAAAGTTGGTGGATGCCTCTCCCTCCTTTGTATATTTTCTAAACAAATCTCCTCTTGTTTTTCTTAAGCTATCTCCAAAATATCCTTTACTACATATACAGGATTTCCTTCTGTAACCTAGCAGAAAGTATATTCTTTCCTGGCTAACCGTTAAGGTCATTTGTATATTTGTTCTTTCCCAGTTGAAACTAATATCCTTTTTCCCCCACTACTCTTCTCACCAGCATCTGTCTTCCCTGGCTACAATCCTTCTGGATTCTAATTAGGCTTCCAATGGGTTGGCTCAGGGTGTAACCATAACCAGTCTATCATTCTCTTCATCTCCCTCTGGGACATTCATTGAAAGAACAGTACCTGAATGTTTTCCCTTTATCTACAATTTCCAGTCTATATCAAACATAAAATCTTGACAGATGGAGTCCAATCTGTCACAGTGACTTAGTGCATTTTTCTTCTGATTGAATTTATTTATTGTACAACCAAATAAAGAAAATTTATAAAGGTGACTATAGAAAATTTAGTGGGTTGAGTTGGGCATTTCTTCCATTTTGTTGTGTCTTTTACATCTGAGGATGTGGATTATGTTAGATGAATGAGAAAACAATGTGAGACTTGTTTTTATTGTGATAAGAGGAGGGGCAGATCTGATCATAACAAAACCAGATGTAACGCACAAAGCCATGGCATAGTCCCTCATGTTATCTACTACACACTCTCACGCTGACCAGCAGAGAATGCAAGAAAATGTTCTGCCTTCTGCCAGCAGAGACTCTGCCAGCGAATCAGTGGGTAAGACAGTTCCTGAAATACATTCTGCCGTAGAAAATTGTGATAAAAAAATTATTCTGCCAAAGTGCTGGGCCAATCAATCAAGTGTTAATGATGGATCACGAAACCCATTTGTTGACAAATAAAACTTTGTGTGCTGTGCCAATGAAACCAACTGTGTCACCCGTCTCCCAGTGACTGCCTGAAATATCATTTGCAGAAGCAGAATTTATTGATAGGAGGGCTAACACTGTAGCTAGCCATGCAACTGAATTTGCAGGTGCATTCCAGTCTTAACTCTTAATGGTGCTTGGCCCCACAGAGGATACTGAAGTGGTCCCCAGAACAAGGATTCTGTGGGAGGGAATGGACTAAGACCAAGTATAATACTGGCTCATTCTTTTAGACCTTGCAGCTGGTTTCAGTATTTTTGACCACATGATACAGTTAGTATGGCTGCAGGCTTAAACAGGAATACTAAATGAAATGTTTTATTCTGAGAGGCAGTAGAGCTGAGCAATAATGTTTAAAACCTCAGAGGTTCTCCAGTAGAGATGAGAGCTGGAGTTCTTTCCATTGCCATGCCTACAAGCAGATTTGGGAAGCTTTTGTGGAGAGATTGAGGCAGCTGATTATCAATATGCTGATGTTCTTTGTTGCTCATGAGTAGTTTTTTCTTTATGCAGTGCTTAGCTGACAGGAGCAAGGAATAACTGTCCAAATAACTGAGTGACGCTGTGTAAGGTTGCCAGTATAGGAAAGGGAGGATAAGTGTTACTTAGGTGTGTATTCAAGGATCCTTGGCTTTCTACCTGCCTTTACATGCTAATGCAGTAATTCTTTATTCATAGAAACCGAGGAAAGGAATTGTCATATAAACCTTGTCACAGTTTGTTACTTCATATTTTCAATTGCTTTGACCCAGCCTTTATAGAAACAAAAGGTTAGGTTCTTGAGGAAATTTAATGTTAAATTGTAAAGCACCTAAGAAACAGTTATTTTCAGTATAGTAGGTGATGACTGGATGTTCTGAATTGTGGTACCTAAAGACCTCTACCTGTATAATGGCATTAATTTCTTTGTTTTATCACATGGTTTGTGCTGCTGATCTGTTTCTTTCTGTGCTGTGTTTTACCTAAAAAAGCAGAATAGGATAATGCCTACCAGTGAAGGAACACATATTTCATATTGCCTTCCTGTTCAAAAAGTCTGTTGGGATGAAATGTGTCCTGCAGGAGAGATTTCTCAGGAGGATTTTTGAGCTCTCAGAATTCCTTACAGTGATGTGAAGACTTTTTGAGTAATGAACTAGAATTTGTTGCAGGGCCCATGTGCAAAAGAATCAAAGGCATTTGTTAATAATACCTAACATTAGGAGAACTGAAAGGGCAGTCTTTTAGCCCTCAGTATTATTACAGATTTTTGAATTCCCTTAGCAAAGGGCAGAAACTACATTCTAATGGAAAGCTTAGGTAAGCATTGGGATTTCAAAGTTTATGTGCCAAATTTTTGATCTGGCATTTGCAATTCCTTTTTTGTAAAGACACATAACCTTTATCCTCTGTTTCGGTTTCCCCCTGCCCGCTTGCTTAGCTTTGAGAATATTTTGTTAGTATGTGTAATGCTATAGCCTATCTACCTTTGAGATGGTTAAGGAAATAAGAAACTGGAACCGAAAAGTCCAAATTATTCCAAAATTGGCAAGTAATTTTTCCAAAATAATTCATGTCTTCTGTTCTACAGTCCAGAAAGTATTTGACTGATTTGTACTGGACTCTCATGAAACATTCTTTTTTACTTGCAGTGAAGCATGAGAATTTCATTTCAAAAGATTTGATTTATTCAGCATAGCGTTAGGTGATTGATGTCATATTCTGGCATAAACAAAAATATTGATTATAACTTAAATAGGAAGCCAAAAGCTACAGTTGTGAAGATGAGATCCCTTTGTCATAGTTTCCACAGGCAGATAGAAGCGGTTGCAAGAAGCCGCTCTTGGAGATATTGACACTCACCACGCTGAATCCTTCATCATGCTGTTCGATATGAAGGACATTGGGTAATATGTGAGAGTTCACTTCACTGACCAACTAGCGTGCTTTTGGAAAAAAAATACACACTTTGTTGTGCATTCAAATGTTGCCTTGGGTTTTGGACACAGATAGACCATCATATGCTGCAGCAGCCTGTGTTCTTCCTAGCACAGCACAACCCCTCTCTCTCTTACTCATAATCTCTCATGTTAGAGCAACAGCTCCCCAATCATTTACAGGCTCGTAAACACAATCCAGCAGCATCCGTCTGCCCAGCAGACCAGGGAAACGGCTCAGAAATGAAAGCCAAATAAAACAATAACTCACGGCAAACAAACGGGCAACTACAACAATCAGATCGTACTGCAAAAGCTGTTCCAACTACCCAGACACTTCATTAGGCATGGAATAACAAAGGAAAATAGACCAGAGTCCTCTCATTTAACTCTCTTAGGCAAGTTACCTCTCTCATTTTTTTCCTCCCAATTCCTATTTATTCTTATTTTCTGCTTGAGGTAAGAAAATGCAGCTTATATCTGGAGACAGAGTGAGCTGTGTTTTACAGCCACAGACTTGGGGACTGAACAGGTCTTGAGTTCTAGTTTTTCCTCGTTCGTTTACATTTTTCATAGTCTCTGGCATTTTAGTAATTTTTAGACTCTTTTTTTTTTCTTTCTTAATGTATACTCTGCTCCACACTTGGCCATAGATTTAAATCCATAGTAGAACTATGTAAAGCAGAATTATTCTTAACTCTGTGGGAATTATGCACAAAATGTTTTCTGTCTTTTCTAATATTTTCCTGAGTTTTATTTGATTCATTTGAGTTATGTACTTCCTTAAATTACAAGCCATTTAAAACCAATATTTAGCCTTGTCCAGGGGGGTGTTACAAAGCTAAACCAACTAATGGTTTTGTATTATTTTGCTGATATGAATTTCAGTTGAAATAACTAAGATTATTTTAAATATTATCCTGTGATCTGCCATGCCCTCTTCTTTTAATGAACTTTTCGTATTTTGTTTCATACTCTGGTTGTTGTTTCATTCATGAATGCTGTGTTTCGCGGCAGCCTCTTCTTTACAGAGCTGGTTGAGAATCTAAGAAGTCTTTTGAAACTGCTGGCCCCAGAGAAGCTGTGTCATCTGTTCCCTCCCTTCTCTCCTCTTCCCACGTACGTGGGTGCACATTCTCATTCACTTCAAACATCTCAGACTGAGACATTATTGGGCCTCAAGTGTGTGGTGGGGACTATCTGGGAACAGATAAAGTCTAAATTTTTGATATTTGAAAACCCATCCTCACATGCTACCTAAATACCAGAGAAAACCAAACTGGTTTTTTTAAGAACCTGATTTGCTTGGTTTTTTTTTTTTTAACTTAGAAGGTAAAAGTTTATTAAGTGGTCCAAACTTGACAATCATGAGTGCTTAGGAGTACCTAGTACGATGCACCCTGAAAATACCAAATATTCACAATGCCAGTAGTTCAGCAACACATAAGTATTTAAAGTCTCCTAAGGGAAAATAACTGATGAAACCAAGATGTGAATTATGACTGCAATGCTGATGCTTATACCAGTACCAACGTACTCTATACGTGGAAAATCCTTTCAAGTAATTTTTGAAGAGGCATTGTAAACAACAGATATTCTAAACTTTAGAAAAGGTCACAAATATCTCTCTAATTCCAATGGTTTGTTGAACAGGTGGGTGGAATAGTAAATCTGTGAGGTACTTAAAGCACTACTAAACCTGTGAGGCACTAAAGCTGATTTCCTTACCTCAGAGGGAGCTTCAGATCTGTGAAAAGCAATTTGGAGCCTAGGGCTTTGGAATATCCACTGCTGGAAGGAAGCAATTTTTATTGAAGAAAAAATAATAATCTTTAGATCTTCACAGTCTGTTGTTAGGATCTTTCTTGAAGGGTAACTGATCTAAATACACTTGCATCATTTAATCAAAGCTGACAGGCTTTACAATTATTGTTGATCGGAGAACACGTTTTCCCAGTTTTATGCAAACTGGGATTTTTCCACAAGATATCCATATGACGCTTTCCGTGACTTGTTTGTGAAAAGGATCATTTTACATGCCCTGGTTATTGATTTGACACTTATGGCATTTGGTACTGCAGGCAATGGATGATCGTGATGGCACTTCTGGGGGGTTTTAAGGCAGTCTTGGCTGGCACAGCACAGCTTCAGTGCTGAACAGACCTCTCTGAGCCAGGTCATTTCACTAATAGGCATGTCATTAGATAAATAGATATTAAGGGAGAAACTACTCAGCAGAAGACAACACAGTCTCTTTTTGTAGTTCTTGTTGAACACGTAGGCAGTAGGCTTTACAGGAAACATTTCAGGTTTAGAGAAAGAATAATGCTCTTTGTGAATTATCCAGTTTAAACCAAAGTGAGTGTCTCTTGTATGCAATGTTCAGCTGGCAATATCTCTCCATACATGGAAATACATAAAAATTTTTATTAGTTTTGTGGCTGTTAGTATGATAAAGTTCTTTTACACTGGCATCAGTTGCATGTGCAAATATGAGATTCTGTGCTAGGATATTCATGATTAGTGTGATTTTTCTTCTGGTTTGTACCTTTTAATTTGTCAAGCTGCTGATTTTACAGTAGACAACAAAACCCCTTTATTTCCGTTTGTATGTAGTAGTTCATTCACAAATCTTTTCTATCTCTTAAATATGTAGAAGCCAGAAATCTTTTCTATATTATGCATGTTTATTTCTTTGGAGAATGCTAACTTGCATTTTGTGTAACAGTAGATCATTGACCTGAATCCTAGTGTTCAAATCTGGATCATTTCTTACAAAGATCTGAAAAACCGTGTATGCCTAGGGAGCACACTGAATCAAGGTCGCGGAGCAGACAACCATATCAGTGGCAGAGACAAGAATATCAGACTGATTAAACCACAGCATTAGCCAATACTATACAAAACTCTTGCCAAAAAAAAATAGAATGAAAGAATAAAGCTAGACTTCCTGAGTGTCATTGATTTATCAGATTTGAAAGGGAAGGGTGTATTTGTATGAATAAAAATTCTGCATCTTCTCCTTCCTTCTGCAGACGTTCAGCTGGAGGTCGGTGAAGGTGCCCAGCTGCCACCGCTTTAGCATTTTGTTGTTGTGTTTTGTTGAGAGAGACCCTCAATGCAGCCCCTGATGGACTCCATTGTGGAGACAGGAATAAATACTGCTTTACGCAAAACGGAGACATTCAGCTCAGGAGGAAATACCATTGGACCCTGTTTCTGAAGACTTTAAATATTTAGTTTAATTGTCAGGGACCTGATAAATCATTCCCTATTGTTCCCTGCCTAACTTTTGTATCCTGTACTGAGAAAAACTGCCTCTGTTGCTTGCTGCTCAGGTGCTCTGCTGACCTGGTTCTTCTTATCTCTCTCCACAGACCAGTCAAATTCTCTGCAGTATAAAAAATGTTTTCTTCATCCTCCCTCCAGCTAGATTTCTAGCTTTCATCATTCATGTGAATGAGGGCAATCTTTCTTTTAGTTTTTGGACTGAAAATCACTCTGTTCCAGTTCAGAGATGAGCAATCCCTTACCTTTATTTATCTTCCCTTTGCCTTTTTGCGCAGGCACTCTTGCATAAGTTGCTGCTTTTGCAGGCGGCTTGGTGCTTGCCCAGTTTGCAGCACTGACAAACTGTCACAGTGGCACAGTTCAAGGTTCAAGGACACACTAGGTTGCTGCTGGTAAACGGTGCTCCTCTTTACAGTCCATCCTGCTAATTTCATTTTAGCAGCTAGATGTCCCTGTTTCCTCCGTTATTAAGAGTTACTAGTAGGTGAGCTGCTTTTGCCTTTGGAAAAGACTTGCTGCCCTCCATCATTTGTCCATTTTAGAGGCAAATTTAAGATCTGGATTTGGCTATAAATCTCTAACTCAGTGAGCGTGTGGCTTGATTTTGCGCATAGTCTTTTCAGATCATTGATTGTTTCCCTCTTTTAATCTGTTCTGGCCCGAGGCTGAACTATGTTTTTGCTTTTCATGTTCCTCTTTGCTTTCCAAGCAGGATTGTAGATCGAGATGATTTCTGCCCGTGGCGTTCTTCTTTCCTCTTAATCACTGCTGTTTTCCATCTTATGTAATAGTTTGCATTTTGTGATATGTTTTAAGTCTTAAATACTATCCAGATGCAAGAACCAAAATCTTCGGTGTAAGCAGTGGATTATGTGTGTCCTCTCTCCACTGCGTGTACTGTGTGTAGGGGAGTGGAGTGGAATCTCTGAACTCCCTGGGAATGTGCTGGTTTGTATCATGAAGTGAAAATCGGGGCATGGTGGAAGAGCATGTTTTTCGTAGATGTTCCTTGTGCTTCTTCTTGCACTTCTTCTGTTATCTTTTCTTATCTTTTCCTTAGTCAAGGTGTCCTCAGGTAGTTCCTTCAGGTGTGGAATCACTGACAGAAACCAAAGGAGAGGCATCTGTATTCTTTTCTGCAGTGAAATGATTCCTCTCATCTTTCTCAAAGTTATTAAATCTAAGGCCAAAGTACTTCCAGCTATTCTAGCCCATCCTGTCAATGAACACTGACAATTAATAAAATATGTGATTGGTCACCCAATCTGAGAATGAGACGGCACAGATACAAAACCTTTTTTAAAAAAAAAATATCTATTTGCAGTGTTAATTTTTTTCATAACATATGTTCTCTTCAAAGGACATTCAGAGGTGGAGCAAGGAATTTTTTTAATTGTAATTAGAAAAAGAATGATTTTTCAGAGCACAGGAAAACTGAATACACTGCTGCTATTCCACCTGCAATGCTAGAACTAGCATTTTATGAATATCAAGGGGTTTGGCATTCAAAACAATTTTTCAAAAATTTAGTATAATTAACATCATACTTCTCAAATTCTCAAGATATTAAAAGGCAAAAATAACTCTGTGTGAGTATATATGGCTCCAGTGTAAAATAACATTTGTTACAGCGGTATAAAGTAATGGCTAAATCAGTCCAGTTCTTTTGGTATAGGTAGTGATGCTGGTATGCAATGTGCTTATATATTGTATTTATATTAGATCTCTGCTAATAAATTTTATGGAACCCTTTTGATTGTAACATAGCTCTATGTCCTATCTGAAGCTACAAACTGAATCTCATTTGTTTCCTGTTTGAAGTTGACATTGGATAGTCTTAAGCATATGAATTGCTTGTATGAATTGCAGGATGAAGACATAACTGTTCAATAAAGTTGTATTTTGATTCTAAATATAATTCAGCAGCTGACTAGTTATGTGTGCTCTAAATTGAAATATGTACACATATATAATGACATCTAGTATATATCAAATATAAATATAATATGCATGTCATGATTATATAATGCATTTACATGCTTATATTGTGTCATATTGTATGTCTCATGAAATATGCATTATATAACATGCATTTATATGAAATATGTGCCAATGTAGTGTATTAACATACTATTGATGTGAATATATGCTCATGTACTATTTATTAATATATAATTGAATTGGTACTAAACATTTGTTATGCGTGCAGGGATGCCTCCAACAGCATCAGTGTGAAGCAGAGGCAGGGTGAGCACACACCTACCTCTATCCCTCCAAGTCCGTGTACGTCCAAGGAGGGTTCTAAGCACGTGTGTTTCAAACAGAAATGCAGTGAAATCTGTCACGGGGGTCAGGAGCAGAAGGTGAGGCATTTTCAAGGCCATGGGTGAGTTCTCTGCCCTATCACAGAGTCACAGAATCGCAGAATAACCAGGTTGGAAGAGACCCACTGGATCGTCGAGTCCAACCATTCCCACCAATCCCTAAATCATGCTCCTAAGCACCTCACCCACCCTCACCTTAAACACCTCCAAGGACGGTGACTCAACCACCTCCCTTGGCAGACTGTTCCAATGCCTAACCACCCTCTCCGTGAAGAACTTTTTCCTAATCTCAAGCCTAAATCTCCCCTGGTGGAGCTTGAGGTCGTTCCCTCTCATCCTGTCCCCTATGTGGGCTGACATCCACAGAATAGTAAGTCACACCCTACAGCTTATGGTTTTGAGGATATGTCTGCTACGCTTAGGTAAGTTAGGCTCCTTAGCATGTGTTCTCTGTGCATGCTGGGCAGCAAACCTTTATACCTTTGAAAATTTCATCCTAGTATCTCCTGCCTGCTCTATTGCAACTTACAATAATAACCCATTTATCAACTGTCACCCTTTCTAATACAGAGGAGTTCCTTTTTTATTGCCTTCATTTATAATAATTTAGTTTATACTTTACAATGTTATTGATTTTATGAAATGGCTCATTACATTTACGCAAAGCTAAATCATTCAATTAGAAGCTTTAAATTAAGTCATATAAATTTCTTACTAGATTTATTGTTGTATTGAATTGGAAATCAAGCCCTAAGAAATTATATTTTGAAATAATTATTGGGAAGACATTTTTACTTATGTGATAAGCTAGCAAAAGAATATAAATTACTCGGAGAGCTTTTTAAATTATTAAAATGTATATTCCCTTTTGTAAAGTACGGGGTGGCATAAGAAGTGAAAGGTTTGCTTGACTTCCTCTGCATGAGCTTGAAAGGGGAAAATCACCATGAAAGAGAATTCTCTGTAGATTCAGGTATGTGAAAAGAAGCAATGTTCTGGAAAGCGTTCCATCAGTCAGCCCCTCGCATATAGATATATGCATAGAAGCTGAAAAGGCAGGAAGAAATGTAAGACCTTGGCCTCCTCGTGCCCTCTGTGCTGTCGTGTGAAACAGGGGTGAAAGGTGATCTGCTTGTTTCAGTGTAAAAAATTAGTCCACTCAATAAAACCTCTATGAATGTTGAAGGGCCATTCATGAATAAGTTCGATGTTTGTAAACGTGGGGGTTTTATCTTTTCCTTTTTTCTCCCTGGTGATGCTGTTATATAACTCTTATAATACATGCATTTAAGAAAATGAAACATTTTTTTCCCTCCTTTGAAACTGAATTGAGGAGGAATACACACTGGAGGTTTACAACCACATCAGAGGCAAGTCTGTTCTGAAATGCCTGGGTTTGGAACACCAGTCTTGTCGTCACTGATCTAAACTACACAATGCTTTCGAACAAAGTAACCTTCCGTTTAGAAGCAGACACAGTGTAGTTAAACTCTCAGTAATTAAAAAGTTATTTCCCTTTATTTATACAGACCAAATAATTGTGAAACTGTAGAGTTCAAGTCCTGTAAAAAAAGTATTTCTCTGGTAATAAAATAGCAACCGTTAACTATTGATGGATAAATGGTGGGGAACAGTGATGCCTAGCTCATGGTAGTGCAAAAAACACCTTTGCCACAGTGAAAGGCAGTGCTGTAGTGCGTCCTTTAAAGTGCATAGATAAGGGCCATCGCTGAGCAGATGTTTGGACTAATGCACTAGCTGTGCACTGGCACCCCCTATTCATTTTCTACAAATTATGTGTTTTGTATCTATTCTGGTGTCATCTGAACTATTTCTTTTCTAGTTTCATGTCGGGTTTTTTTCTGTGTTTTCTTTAGTTGTCTTTATCTTCTTTTATTTTTTCCCCTTCTCACTGCAATGCAGTTTTAAAAATTTGCCTTTTTATTCCCTATAGAACAGTTCGTCCTGCTGATCTTCCCTCGACTTGTCTTTGTAGAAGATGACAGACTTACCATCTTTAATTTCTTTGAATAATTAACAGCTTTGAATCTTTGGTTACCCTCTGCTGGACTGTAAGGATTTGTACTTTAAGAAAAAAAAAATAATAATTAGGTGCTCTGAGCATTTCAAAGTATTCCAGAGGTTCTCTCTCTTTGGTGAAAAAAGGAGCTCTTTGTTAGAAGGGAACATGTCTATTCATCACTATAAATTGTATTTTGTTATTTTGTGTACACATGTAGTGACTAGGGGATATTTTTAATTCTTAATGCATACTAAGTGCAGCTTTTTTTTTGCTATAACCTAATTTTTACCTATTTCCACTGTTGTGTATCTTACAGCTACTAAAGAATTGTCTCTTTTCACTTAATTGTCTCTTTTCATTTAATTGTCTTACATTAGAGATTATCATTATTTATGTTTACTGTTCTCCTAGGTTTATCCAATATCATGTGGGTGCTCCAGGAAAATGTTTGCTTTCTTTTTTAACTTTTCTCTTTTTTTGTGCTTGTCTCTTCCCTAGTCCTCAGCAAGCCTTTCCACTGTACCTTAGAAGCAACTGTTCAATCTCTAATCACATTTCTGAATTAAAAAAAAAACACCTTTTTTTTTTTTTTATGATGCTAACGATTCTCCCTTTCAGTGCTTTTCTTCACAGTGGGATGTCCCATCACCAGTGCTTGACCCATTTCTACTGCCTGTGGTGCAGTTCTCTTCAGCCTGTCAGCTACAAACACAAAAGACCTTAAACTTGAAACAAGTCCTGAATCTCTGTCCCCTTCTGTTGTCAAATCAACTTTGGGACAGTTGTTCTGATGCCCTTGCTAGGACAGAGCCTCGCGGCTGGGAGATCAGCAGAAGAACCATGGACGTTCTCCTCTTCTTCTCTGTTTCGGGCAAAAAGGGCAATATTGCTTAACCTCCCATGTCACGGTGACACCTGCAGCATTGCGAAGGGCTCCTGGGTATTTCTGAGGACTTGGAACGAGTCGGTTGGCACATTCCGTTGCCAAAATCTGAAGCTCACGGAAAACACAAAAACGCTGTGATGGGGACCCACTGGATGTAAATGGCTATAAACCACATCCGAGCTCACGTTGTCACTATTCCAGTCAATGAAGAAAGGGAATTGGGTAAAGGGATTAAGCAGAGAAGGAAAGAGATCAAAATCACCTGTTTGTTTTGTTTGTTATTAATGTGTACTGCCTGGTTCAAGCAAGCATCTTATCTTATGCAACACCAGAGGGAAAACGATAAAGCTCTTTGGATTATTTTGCTGGTTTTCTCAGAAGGTTTTGATTATTTCAACCCCAAAGTCTCTGATATGAATTAGATTAGAAGTCTCTCGTGTGCCAGTAGCTAGCGTCATGCTGTATTGCTACCTTGTAGTTGGTCCTTTTCATACATTTTGTAATCGTTGTTCCACTATATATGAAGTCATTAAATATTTGTTGATTTAGAGCTTTTATTCTTGGTCTCCCAAGACCCGTCTTGAGAGTCGTTAGCAGCAAGACAGTTAGCATCTTTTCTCTCTGTTTCCCCCACTGAATTTGTAATTATTTATTCAAAAAGCAGTGGTTGGAAATCAAGAAACATCTACTCTGAGTAACCAAGGAAGTGCTGGAGAGACTAATCACCTAGGAAATGGCAGCGGGCAGCCTAATTGAATTGCACACTGAGATGGAGACTTCAGTTCCTTCATTTTTCAGGTGAGTTCAAAGGGGGCCAAGGAATTTGCAGTGGGTGAAATGCTCCTTTCACTTCTCTTTCTTCACGTCCTTTTCTATGCAATTGAAAAAGAGATTTTGACACTATGTACTACATAAGATTTTTCTGTTTCTTGAAAAAAAATCTATGGCGAATAGCTTGCTGAGAGGTAGAGAAGAATGAAAAACATTTATGTAGCAAATAAATCACATAGTAAATAAGTAGTTTTGGAACAGTGCATTTCATTTGCCTGTGGGGTACTAATGCCAATCCTAAAGGACAGAACAGAAAGAATAAAATTGAGTTAAATAAAACCAAAGTGTTTAGCCTTACAAATTCACCAGCAGCCATCAGTGCCAAGCATTAATTCCTTTCCTGCTGGCAGCTGGAAGGTGGGTGAGACAATACAGTCAGTCGCACAAATTAAGTCGCTGTGGCAGAAACACAACAGAAATAAATAGGAAAAACAATGCAAAGAAAAACAGATTGTTGTTGCTGCACAAACCTTCTTCCAACCTAGAGGCACAGAGAAAAGAAATGTAATGACTTGGTGCATGTCATCTTGTAGCTAGACAAGCCCTTTCAGTACAGAGACACAGTGTAAGATGCCAGGAGAGGTCTCACGGCACATTCTGATAGAGAAAGGGGGTTTGGGGGTAGCAGAAGAATCTCCTTTTCAGCACACCGAGAAACAGAGCCAAGTCAGCTGTGCTGAGCCCTGGAAAGCTAATGGAAACCCTAACCAGGATTAAGCTGAAAGACAGGAAAGATACGTGATAAGAACACGTAAGGGGGCTTACTCCCTGTCTTTTAAGTGTTGTAATATTAAAGGCCCAAATTCCAAGACCCCTATTAAAAAAAAAAAAGTTAAAAAAATCCTTATTTCACAAAAAGACCTTGAAATTCCCTCTCCTCTAACAACACAGAAGTTACTTTTCCCCATTGTTCTGTCAAATTATAAATTTATGAGGGTAAAAATACATTTTCAATAACTTTTTAATCATTGTATTTCTATGCATTAAAGTTGTCTATCAAATTTAAGTTTGTTTTTTCAACAGTTTTAGTGCTTTCCACAAGTGATCCTATTTCTTTTTTATATTCAAAACTCAGCTTTTTTCAGAGAGTTCCATTATGAGTCTGCAAACAGAAGATATTATAGAAATAATATCAAAGAAAGGGAATTGAGTACATGTCCTACATGCTTCTTAAAACAAGGGACTAAGAGATGACTGTGGAGCAGCTACTCTAGTTCTTAGAATAATTTACAAGTCCACACTTGTATTTATTATTTCTTCTATTCCTAAACTAATTTAATCTAGCTTCATTGTTTTGAAAGCAAGGTGTGAGATAAACTACCCAAAGCAATCTAGTTGCTTGCTAGCTGAATACATACTTCAGGAGTCTAAGTGTTTCTCCTGTAACCAGCACTCCAGACTGACAGGAGCACAAGGGACTGGGGTGTTGCTAGGTGTAGTACTTGGAGAAAAGAGAACATACTGAGAGAATACCGATGTTTATATCTACAGTGGAAAACACTGTTTTTAAGTATTTTCAGTTAATAGATGTAAAAAAAAAAATCTTAAATCATAATCGAAAAGTAACTGATGATACAGACAGCAAATTTATTTGGATGTGTGTTTTCTGCCTTAATAGCTAAAATTGCACATGGGCTTATGTGTGTTGTAATGCTTGATCCTCTGTGCTTTTCTCTCCCTGTTCTCCACATGAGTAGTTTGCTTAGCTGGATCTGAGCCACAGATAGCTGGCAAAACTCAAACCTTTCAACATAACTCACACATATTTTGCTCCTACCCGTCGTAAACTCTGGACAGCATGGAGCGATCAAAAATTGCCTATATTGCATGAATCACTACTGTGGTGCTTCATTAAGGCCAGGATAGGTAGGAGTGAGAGCTGAGAACACGAACAAGATTTTCAAACTGAGTGACTTGGTTTGGAATGAGCCAGGCCAGTCGTTGCATCCATATAGCTTCTGGGGCAACAGTAATTTCATGAGAGTTTTTTCCTCTTAGTGTGTAAAAGTTTCCAGTCATCTCATTTCTAACTTGTGTTGAACTTGAACAAGGGGGCTGTCAAGAATTTTGATTTCCAGTGTGAGCTCAAACTGTGAGCCAAAGTAAGAGTACAGATAACCCCTTTCGTCTTGACTGAATTTATACTGTAACAACGCTTGCTGTGAGGTGCTGGAGGTGATCACACTTTTTTGAATATGATTAAGTATATCATCTTGTTTCTGCTTCACTGTCATCTCTGAAGACCCTATCTACTCAGCACACAGCTCCAAAGTCTAAGAGGTTATAAGGTGTTCCTAGACGAGAAAGGTCATCATTTTATAATGCCAGTAGGTAGCTGACATCCAAAGTTGATATTTATAGCCATGCTTTCTGTAAAGTTTTCTTGTCCTGCAGGTCTAGTGGAAGACAATAAAAGTTCCTGCTTTGAGGATTCCATACGTTAAGAAATTAAATTGTTCAGGTTATTAATTTTACTATAAGGCAGACGAATCGTTTTTCTAGGAGTTCAGAGGAAGATCTAATTCTTATACACTTAATGTATTTGTTCTGGAGAACATTTTTCATCGCATCCCCAAGAAAAGGATGTTGATACCACCTTAAATGCAGGAAGAATGTAGGCTCCAAAACAGAAGAAAGGTACCTAAGTATATTTTTTTTAATGAGACATAATCCTTCAGGAATTCCCAAACAGATAGGCTTAGAATTATGGACTTTATTTTAGGATTAAAATTAATTATTCAATAGTTCTTACCTTTGCTTTTAAATTCTCTTGTAGATAATATTGAAAAAGAGAGATGACTGTTAAAGAGGCTGTTGAAGGAGTGACTTGCACAGGCTGCATAGGGAGACTTCAGAAGTCAAAAAAGGAAAAGTGGGGAGGAGGAAACCTGCAGTGATACAATATGTGATACCTTTAGATAACATATTTTCTAATCCTGTACCAATTTCTGGTATACCACTGTAGTATTTTAATCTCACCAAGCTAAAATATTCTGCATATACAGCCTTTTGTTGTTGTTGCTCTTTTCCTCCAGCAAGGAACTGTTTCAACAATTTACTTCAGTACTTTCCATCAAATACATGTTTATGGAACATGTTCTTTAAGCTGTGTTAGCTTGGGCAGGTGTTTGATTTGCCAGTCCAAATCCTTTGACAGCAAATACTATTCTAATGAATGCTTTGTTTGAATTTTTAATACTTTTCCATAATTCACTATGTTTGCTTGTCTCTCGTCATTAAAGATATTAATAGAGTTAATTTAACCATAATTTGCCTCATTTAAGGAAGAATCCTTCCTTAACTTGTCATGCAGTAATCAAGCAAACAAGCATTTTATTTGGAGGCTGCTTATTTTGATGTAGTTCATTTCATTTGAAGGTGAAGATTTATTAGCTTCTCTCATGTATAACAGGATAGAAAGTACATGTTTAACAATACTCATTGGTGAGAAAAATAGGTTCTCACTTGACCTTGTGTATTTAAAGTTACTTGAAGTATAAGTCTAAACAGTTGATACATATTTATTTATGAGAACTGAAATTTAGGTCTACTCCACATGCCTTTTATTAGATGTTGATATTCTAAGTTCATAGTACTTGTTAGTGATGCATGGACAAACAGGGACTTCATTAAATGAGCAGAGAAGGAAAATTCTATAAATCAAATATTTATATGTATGTGTATGTATTCCTTCATATATATGGTAAGGGTATTTAGAAATCATAAATTAACAAATAATTTTGAGTGCTTAATTATTCATATTTTTCCAGCGCATGGAAGATATGGCTGTGAAATTCACTTCATAGTTCTTTCAACAATTTTTTATAAGCTGTCCTGACAAATTTCAGGGAAATCATTTTAGTGTTTTAGTATATATTTAAATTAAATTGTTGACTATATTAACCGAGGCATGTGTATAAATCAATAAATATGATATGCTGGTAAGAAAGTTACCTTCTTCTTGTTAATAGAAAATAATGACAAATTTCAACAGCAAGTAAATCTGTAATGATAATAATAATTCAATTAACATTGTTCTTAGCTTAATCTTTCCCTTAATAAAGGATTTGGGGTTAGTAATTGCCAATTAGAAAATTAATTAAAAAGCATTTTCTGATATTGAAATGGTCACGATATTCTGCATGAAAAAAAAAAAAGCTTGAGGAAATATATTCTCAATACTACATTTCACTTTTACACATTAAAAAAAGAAAAAAGAGTTGGTTTCAAAGAAGATATAGAAGGCTCTTGAATGCAAGGTTAAAACTTCTACTAATGTACTGGAACAAAAAGAAGAGGCACGCCTTGCCAGCATGTGACAGCTCCTTGAACAAATTTGTGAAGAATACAGACAGGACCACTGGGGTTTCCTTCCTCTCACATTAGTTTTGCAATAAGCTCTGCCAAGAATCTTGTTTGTTAGTAGGAACTACGAGTCTAGGCTTCTGATCAACATCTTTGTTGATAATTAGTAAATTTAAAACCTGCAGGAAGCGAGTGCATTTTTTTCATGTCATGATACGATTTATTTTGTCAAATTATGATCCCAAATCTCGCTTTACATCAGTGGAATATGGTGGTACAAAATTGGGAGAATAAGCAAGGATTTATTTTCTACACAGAGATTAAAGAAAAAAAAAAAAAGCTATATGAATTTAATTCTTAGAAACGTGTCCTTACCACAGAAGACAAGCAAGCTCTAAACTAGCTGCTGCAGTATCATCCAGGAGAAGAAGGTAGCACACTGCTTCATTGGCAAAACTCTTCACCTTTATATCACACTCATTGGAAATGCGTGATTCATTCAAACCAGTCTAAAGGTGAACTTGGTTTTGGGCTGGTGCCTCCTTTAATTTTTGTGGGCAGGGTGAAAGCAGGCATCCTCTGCTTCTAGAGAAGCAAAGGGCATGGATTAATGCTGGGATTACCAGAACTAAGTGAATATGTTGGAGGGTGAGGTATGTTAATGATTGCTGAATTTTTGTGGTTTTCTACTTTTTCTTAAGAAAAAGGAAAAAGATAGAGTTTGTGCAGCTACCTCATTCTTATCTCTTTGAAGAGAAAGAGAGAGAGTGTGCGCCAGAAATCTGGAGTGTCAAACAGCATTCCTGAGTTTTCAAGCAGCATGAAGCGGTGCATAATTAGTCTTTTGCAGTTATAGCTGTGAAATTCCTCAAATCAGAGTTCAGTAATCATAAAAACTCGATGTTTAGCATTTGCTTCTCAGCCTAGTTTTAAATATCTTCCTCTGCTATTTATTTGTATTACTTATGTATATAAAACGGTTTCAGATGGCACTTTGCATGAAATTTAATTCTATTTATCATGGTCCGGTGTTAAGGTTGCAGATTTTAGCAGAACTGTCTGAAACAATATTCCCACATAACTGCAAGAACTGTAATTACCAATAATCTGAAATAATAAATGGGAGTCCGTCTTTCCCAAGGGCATTTTAGGAATATTTAGCATGTGAACACATATGAAAACTACAGTGGACTCAAAAGAATACTGAATTGTATTCAGCATTATTGAAACTGAAAGGTAGTGAAGAGCTGTAGAAATGAATGGGCTCCTGGAGGCTTTTTTATAGATTATGGGGGGAGCATGTGTTATAATAAAAGGTAATAAGAGCTTTCCTGCTTCCGATAGAGTCTACCTTCAACTAACCTACAGCTATCAGGAGTCAGTAATCCATGTTGGATAAAGAGACTTTGAGGAGCAATTTTATTCTATTGGAATGCATCGGTTTGCACAATGGATTTGTTCGCTTTTTTACAGGCAGCCTTCCTGAGAGACAGTATTTCTGAAGCTCCATAAAGTGCTTTTTCTGTTTTCATTCTACAGTTCTTTAATTGAATGAATGGGCTGCAGGGGCCTACAGGTTGGACAGAGTAAAATTTGCACTCTTTGAAAAACCAGCCAAACAAAACATGTCAAGCAGTTTCACATGACACTAGTTAAAACTGAACATGAAAGGAAAGCCTATTTAAAAAACAGTGCATTAATGTTTTAATGGTGTTCACTTCAGGCTGGTACGTTTTACAAGAGGTTTTTTTCCCTTATGGGAAAATAATATGCTCCAGGTTGACTAAGAGCAGATCCTTTTTGTAAGAGGTTGAAGGAGTAGGCATTGGGAATGCAACAGCAGTGGTATACTGAGCGCAGAATTGGGATATAATGCCATAGGGCTAATTAACAGCATGTATTCCCATTGTGTTCCCTTAGGGGGAATCGTGGTTTTAAATGACAAGAGTGTAGATTGAGACATTCTTAATCTAGGCAAGTGGTGCAGTAAAACATTAGTCTGCTAATTGAATAACAAAAGGAATAAAAAAAAATGAGAACAGGCAAGTGCAGAGTGTCCTTTTTCCCTTTTTTGTGGTGTTTGGTAGCACTGATTTATTCACTGAATAGAAGATGGCATATGTACTATTTCAGACTTGGAGTATAGTTTGTTTTATTGCACTCTATAAAGAATTTTGACTTTTGATGGGTTTGTCCTTTGAATATTTCTCCTTTGGTGCAATCTCCATGTTCAGCAATGACAATATAAGTCATGTAGAGTCTTTTTAAGGGTCTACAGAAAAAAGTCCTCCAACAAGTATTGCTTTGGAAGTTTTTTTTCCTCACATATGTTAGATGCTTTAGAACAACCTTTATGGGATACGATAATAGCAGACTCAGTATAGCAGCTAGTACCTCCTATAGCTTCTGGAAGTTCCTACTTTTCAGATATTAGGGAAAAAAAATACTTGCAGGGACATGGTATCCTTAAGTCCCACTTGCAGAGACATGGTATCCTTATGTTGGCACCCAGAACTTCTCAAGAGAGTCAAGTTAGACAGCAGATCCAGGATAAAGTTCTTCTGTTACCCATTATGACTGTGAGTAATTTATCATTTTATTAAAGACTTTCTTGGAAAACTTTAGCTGACTATATAGAAACAAATCATGACTAGTTGTATACATGTATGCATTCAAATATTGTACTCTCTTCTTCAGAGCTGAAAACACAAAAACATTTTTGCATGGATTTAGAGAAGGAACTTGTAACGGTCAGTGGTATTTGCCACTTTTGCTGGCCACTAATGTCATGTTTGTAACTGAACGTAGTTGCGCGTCATCTTTGAGGAATTATGTTCATTGCCTGAATATTTTCAAATATGTGGTGATATCCACTCATTAACTGATTAAAAAGTTGCAAGTGAGGTGGGAACAATTCCTTTAGGAGGATTAGTTAATAGCCTGAGACCTGAGCAAGATTCTGAATGTGGTTGCTAGGAAGGAAGGAAGAAGACACATCTTCTGGTGACATGTGTGAGATCCATTCTGGAAAAAGTGGGAGATGATGAGTGTAACAAGAGCTTCAGGGACAATCCAAGAATCAGAATGGGAATACGAACAAAAGAAAGCTCATGGAATGCATCACTTTAAGGGCAAAATATTTGAAGACTGCACAGGTAAAATAGGTGTTTGCATGAGAAAGAGACAAACTAGCACAGCTGCTGAGCTGTGCTGATGTGATGAGGGGATGAGAAGACACGGCTATTTGAATTGTTCATAGGTGTTATGACTTTATAGTTCTTCTTTGTCTTGAACGAAGTTTTGTTCCATTTTTTAATTAGGCAGAATCCATGTGCTTCTAGCAGAGCTGGATTTTGTGACATATCTAGGAATAACAACAATTGTATGTCTGAGTCCAATGATTTTGAGCTTCAATCTTCAGCATAGTGCAGATCACAGTTTAAAATACCTGACAGGTTTTGATTTGTCTTCTGTCACTGAAGGAGAGAGCAGGTTAAATGGTCTGTAGAAAAAAGCAATTGAATAAATCATTTTAAATAAAGAGCAAGAAGAATGTGTTTCTTTTTTCTGCTTGGTTATTAGCAATAGCTTTTGGGTATTTTCTAAAATTTATGTTTCATAAAAAAAATAGCACTATCTATTTAAAAAGCTGTTCCTATTTATTTGTACACACATATATGCCTGTATAGGTGTCTGGCTTATGTGCAAACACACACATTTTAGATGTAAGTAACCTCAGATCACCACTTCTAAAGAATATGCAAAATGTTCCCAAATTTTCCTTCATTTTCCCACTCTTTAAAAAGATTGAAAACAGAAAGCCATCACTTTTTTAAGTAATGGGTAAATGCACATAAGAACAGAAATTATTCCGTCTCTCAATATTCTCGGTACAACAACTTATCATATGTGGGAAACTATGTTTAGGGTTTGTAGCAGTATTATCCTCTGCATTGAAGAGCACGTGTGATCTGTCTCAGTCACAGAAAGGAGTATGGTTTGGAGATCATTTCTAAGGGCTTGTAAACAAACTATAGATGACAGAGATTAATTAAAACTCATGTGTGTTTTATTGAGTAATGGGGATTTTTAGATTATATTTGACTGAAGGTTTTTTGGATGTCTGCTTGCTTTTAGCTTTTTGCTGAAAGAAACAGTTCCGTGGAGGGATTTTTTTTATCTGTTTGTTAGGTTCGAGGTTCTGATCGTTCCTACTACCATCCCTTCCTTTCCTGTTCTTTTTCTGTGCAGGATGTAATACTTGTTCCCTGAATCATGCTGGGACATATTTTGGGAATTCATGGGATTATCACCAGGGCTACTGCTATCAGGCAGAACACAGGCACATTTTATTATCTCATCCAACAGGTTTTCATTTTCTATGCACTTTGAGTCAGCATAGATGGGGAAACATGCTGCCATTACTACTGGCAGAACTCATTAAATATTATAACGGTCTTTTCAGCTGCAGAAGCTCATTCTGTTATGTTAATTCAAAATCTAAAAGTTTCTTATAGTCCTATTTTCCTGTCTTTTCCTTTCTCTCAGCTGGCCTTTCAAAATGGCCAGTATCTTGATCCTGAGTGGCCTAAAAGATGCTGCATATTACTGGACTGTGAATTGATTTGATTAGTCAAATAAATTTGTAGAGTCTCTGAAATGTAAACATGCAGCTGAAACAAGTGTTCACTTTTGGGAACTAGAAAGTAGTTACGTTGGTTTTCTGATTCCTTGGAGAATATCAGTCTGGTTAGGTAATAATCTACTTGGATTGAATTATAATTTGATGCTTGTAGACAGAATGCATAAGAGTGTGCATCTCTGTTTTGTGTTGACTAGTGCAGTAAAATCTGGTGGGGTTTGTGAGAAAAATACAAGAGATGAGACAAGGTTAGGTCATCACAGGAACCGCATAAACATGAAGTTGACTGTAGGGCAGTCTTTGTTTAACTCTGTGCTTTACCCATGGACAGAGAATGTGACCCCAAACTGCTTCTACAAACCAGTGGGCATCAGAAACTCACATAATTTTCTCTTCATTTTGACTTTTCTCTGTTCTCCCCATCCCCAGCAGGAAAAAGTAAACTAAAATCAAGTTTTGTTGGCAGAATTTTGTCAGTGTGAGTGCACATTCCCTAAATACAGATGACTGCTCACAGATCAGCTTTCTACGTGCTCCTGACCAGGTTGCCTCTCCCGCACAGCCTGAGGCATCGTGATAGGATTCGGCACCACACCATCCAATGAGTGAGAACAAGTTGTGCTCTGGCAGAATCACCTACAAAAGGGTAACTTCCCTTCATGCAATCTGCCTCCGACAGTGCCTTTGAAATTTGTTATATAGACATGGTTCAGTTTTTCAAGCAGACATTTCTTTCTATTCAGTTAGCATAAGGATAAAAATTGCTCCTGTGATTATTAACATCTCTGCACATCTTAAATTTAAGTCTTAAAACTCTTGATATGACATGTAGGGCAAGCTAGCCAATTCGTTTAATGTATTTGGACACAAAAGTGCCTCTTTTCCTGTTTCTTATTATAATTTCTTTTCTTTCTAAGTGACTTCTGCATCTTGGAGGGATGTTTATATTTTTGTGAGTATCCTTTGGTACTTGTTTCCTCTGAATGTATTTTTGTAACCACTTAAACCAAGCCTTTTCTCTCTTTTTCAAGCAAATGATCCATTTTGGCATGGATTTTTAATCTGTCTTCCTACTTATATCCCTGTTGCCCACATCTCAGTCCATCGTGTGCCATTTTCAACTCTGCTGCGTTTTTTTTTCAAAGTTAATCTGTCTTTCACTATTCTTTTTCTCCAAAACTTCACATTTGAACATATGCACAAAGGGCTTGGAAATTTTGCATATTCTAGTCATGACAGAACAGTTTCGAGTTTGTACCTCTTCTTGAAAAAAATTGAGGAGGGTGTTCTGAAACCTTTCATCCTGTTAGCAATGATAATTCTGTCTCAGTCTGGTTCAAAGAGGGAAAAAGAGCATTTAACTAGTCTGCTCATCTTTTCACAATGAGAAGCCAGCCCATCTGCAATAAAGTTAATTGTGGATACTTTGCAATTTCAGGAAAACACAAAAGCAATCATTTATTGAAAATGAAGCATTCAAGTAGAAGATTAACTCTGGTGGTAGGAATGAGGGACATAGGTAGGGAAGAGAAACTGTGCTTATAATTCAAGGACATTATAGTAATAAGATGAGAAATCTATTTTTCTAATTAAGCAGATTATTTTAAAAAATGAATATCTCTACTTTCTTCTAGAGCATCTATCTCTGCTGGCTTAACCAATGACAACGCTGTGAGAGCAAACCTTTATGATGTGTTATCATGCCTTTTGTGTGTTTATAGTAACAAGACCCAGATTCTAACTCTATATCCAGTCACTCTAACATAAAATTCCCGAGCATACACACATTCATCCTGTGCATTTCTACAAAGTAGGCCTTAAAATGAAGTGCAGGATTTTGAGGAACTAAATTTTAGCTTGCTTTCCTCTGTGCTGAAAGTACGCTATGTACTCTGATGTGGGGCAGTCAGAAAGTACAAAATGTTCCTCTTCAGCCAGTTGGAATAGGTTAGAACTCTCTCTCCATCATACAGCTAGGAGAGTGCAAAGAATCCATTATTCTCGATAACCCTCTAAGTAGTGAAGAACCTGATTTTTTTTCTTTTCCAGCTGTGCCCTTCCCTGTTTATATTTTTTTTTCTTTTATGAGCCTCATCATAGGTCTTTAAATATGGGTTGTTGTTTGCTAAGAAACCACTCCATTATTCCAGGAACATATGTTCATGACAAGTACAAGTCATGAACATTTGAATAGTCTCCATCTGGCATGAATTAACATAGCATCATAATAAATGAGAAGTGTTAATACTAAGAAGCTTGTCTGGAATTTTAGGTTGAACTAATATTTATAGTTATTATATATGGACTTTTGTTTTGGTTTTGCTTTGAAGAGCATAGATAAAAGTATGATTTACCATAACGGAACTGACGGTAAGTCATAGGATACTTCCAGTAGTGTAATTCTTGAAGTAACCTGATTATAAAGTCAAGCCTCTGTGAAATCTCTGCGTGCTTTTTAGCTCTTAAAAATACTTCTAAAGAAAATAGCATATGAAAATATAAAATATAATACTTTACGCTGTAGTGAAGAAAGCAATGCGCGGGTGCTAACTCAGCGTTATTTGTTAACATATGTACTTTAAGCTCTTCAATGCCCTTGAGTATGTGACATATATCTAGCATCCATATGGCCATATGGAGACACTGCACTCATTTAAATAACAAGTGCACAGTAAAATTATCTTGGTCCCAGAGTGCATGTTGTTTATAAAAGGGAGTTACTCTTACTTCCTAAATTAAACAAAGAAAAAAATGGAAAGATTTTTTTTTCTACTGAATCTTAAGCCTAAACTATTAACCAGCAGAAATTTTGAGACAAGATGAACACTTAGCATAACATAGCAGACACTGGTCTTACTCACTGCTGTGCTTTCTGTAAGCAGCCATATATGTTGATGTTCCCACTGTAACTTTGTCTATTTTGAACATATATGATTTACTGTGCATTTCTGCAGTCTTCAGAAAGGTTCCTTTGTTCTGTTTTCAATTTATTTGGATGATCATGATGTATTTTTGAATGCATAGAAAAGATACACAACACCACCATTACAGAGGCTGCAGTTTTTGTTGTGGTCTTCACTAATACTGATGTGTTTAAGAACACAATAACCCTACCACGCTTGATTTAGACGTGATTTGTTTTCTAGCAAGCTTTCCTTTTCTGGTTATATTCTGTTTAAAGTGGAATTTCTTCTGCTACTCAGGTTGGATGGGGCCTTGGGCAGCCTGATCTGGTGAGATGTCCCTGCCTATGGCAAGGGGGGTTGGAACTAGATGAACTTTAAGATCCCTTCCAACCCAAACTGTTCTGTGATTCTATGATCAGTTGTCAACTATGGAGGTTTTACAACTTATAAAAGTGTGGGTAGAACTTCTGAAAGTCCCAGCAATATTTAAGCCAAAAGATAGAGCACAGTTTCATCTAGTGACTGGGGTAAAATTTCCCCAAAAGGGCAACAAGCAAACAAAAAGTAACAGTTAGTCCCAAAGGAGCAAAACAAATGTAAGAAGTAGGGAAGGGAGGAATTGTTCTGCATTTGTTTAATCTTGCTCACTCAGTTCTGCTTTACAACACTCGATATTATCTCAGGTGAAGCATAACGTACACTGTTGTAGACTGTCCTGCAGTGTGTTGGTTGGTTGCCATATACCAACGCAGTGATGTATTAAGATGCCAAGTTTGAGTGTCCACAACTGAAAGCATTTTATACCTCTCCAAAGCATTTTTCAAATGTGTAGTCATTCTATATTGTATGATATTGTCCAGCTGGTAAAAAAATTTCAAAATACTTTCACTGATCCCCAAAATATAATTTAGAAATTTATATATAAATACGTGACAATGATTTATGTAGCAATCAAGTACTTCAAAGGATGACTCAAGCTGTTGACCTTTTTGTCTATTATTATTAATTCTCCTTAGTTTTGGTTGAAAGGACAGACAATAATGCTCCAAATTCCTTGCAAATCTTTGTTTTGCTGTAAGTCTTTGGAAATGAATGTGCCCTGAAACGGATCTGGAATCTGGAATATCTTGTTAGACATAGACAATGTTCATAGCATGTAACCAAAATGAAACTTTGAGTTTTTTCCCAGGACCAAGGCAGCCTCAGGTGGAGATCTGAGCTGAGGAGTCCTGAAACACTTTATCAGGTCATTCTCCAGCCTACATTTTCGTCATGCTCTGACAAAGATGGAGCCCACAGTGCTCTGTAGCATAGCCCTTGTGAGGAGATGGACCTTCTTTAGGAGATGGAACTTCTTTAGGAGACATCCCTTTGCATTCCTTTGGTCTTGGCTAAGTTATTCGCTGCAATAACTTTCATTCTGAGGAAAAACAGAAAATATGTTGGCATGAGGAACTGAAGAAAAAGAAATACATTTAGCCATTAATTTGCTAAGTGTTTTCAACAGCAACTCATGTATTTTGACTGAACCTACTGCGAAAGGCTATGGAAGAGAAGCAGGTTTTTTCCCTTCCTCCAGACACGGGTATGACACTATGTTAGAGTGAGTAGTAAGAAAGGGGCAGAGTCTGGCAAATTGCATAATTCAAGTCCTGTTTTTATTAAAGGTCCTAGGATTTGGCAGTGTGGAAGAGCAGATGGGTAGTGAGATAGCAGTCTCGGCTGGCTGCCACCTACAAGTAACATACAGCCTCCTTGTTTAGTGTGTCTGGGCGTAATTTTCACTGACATACAAAGAAGTATTTTTAGGAGTGATGTCAGTTCATTGGCTGTACAGCATTGTTTGGCTTGCTGAAATGGTTCCCAAAAGCACTCAGTGCTTTTGAGAATGGCACTTTCCTCTTCGCAGAATGTCATTATTCTGCATGGTAATGACTGTTTTGAAGGGCAGGTCAGGTAGTCAAATAAATGTGTGGTTGGTGCTTTCTGATTGTTTCTAAAATAGGCAGGCCAATTTCTGCTGAAGGAGAGCAAGCTTGAAGTGTGCCAAAAATCATTCTGATTTCCTAGAGAAATTCCAATAGCTGTAAGCACAGCCAGGGGAGCCGGGCTAATGTGTGCGGCAAAAATGATCATGTAATGCTCACAATGTGGTCGTCTTATCTTTGTGCCTCTGTGCAGTCCATAGACAGAGACAGATGGGGTGAAGAAGCAAAACTGGCTCTTGAGTTGGGACCTAAAAACATAAACATAGAAACTGCAAATAATTGTGTTTGTGAAGCTGCTTGAGTGGGCATGTGTGCAGTGTTCAGTGACACCAGACAGGAAAAATAATGAATTTTGGTCATTTTTCATTTATAGCAATAAGAAATTCCAGATGTCTTAAATAAGAATGTTTTTCACACTGTGGACTGAGATGGCTGCACTACAATAAAATCTACCTAAATACCTACACAACTCTTTAAAGTATTTCTGAACAGCTGAGAAACAAGCTTGCCTGGATTTCTGAGGGAATTAGTTTCCTAAGTCACTAAAGCAATCTACCAAATTCCAGCTGTAATTACTGAATATGGTCAAAGAGTCAGGAATAATAAGAGCAAAATAAGCTGAAAGTTGTTGCTCTCTGACAGAGTATAATGAGCATGTCAGGTAATACAGCTATTCTGTATGGCAAAGTACTATCTTTCATCCTGTGTCAAAAAGCTTCTCTAAAGTGCTTTTCATATTAAAAGTGTCACATATATATCAGGTTTTTTCTCAGTTTTATGAGGCAGAAAGCGAAGAATGATTTAGTGATTTGCTAAGATCACTAAGAAATCAAAACCAGAATGAGGAGCTCAATTCTTCTTTCAGTCCCTTCCACTACTCTCATGACATTTTAGGAGTTTTTCTTTTGAAGTAGTTTTAGAAATGTAGGAATGATACATTTAAAGACACTAGGTGTTACATCCAAGCCAGTGGGGTTAATTCATTTCAGCATGTGCCTGTCATTTTGTGCCACTGAAAGCTAAGCCCTCATTTTACAATTCATCTAAATGGATTTGCTCCCAGCTTCCCAGTAAATCTATTTTATAAAACATTGTGAGCTCTCAGCAGTATTCTTGATAAGAATCGTGTTGAAACCAAGATATTTTGGGGTATATGGTGAAAACTGAAAGAGAAAAAGGCAGTGGTTGAATTGTCTCAGAGCTGTGTCAGCCATGAGATGTCTCTCCCTTTTTTTGGTTCTGGTTTTTTTTTTTTTTTTTGAGTGCCGTTCCATGGAATGTGGTGGTATGTTGTTGTGGCTAAAGATAAAAGTTTTTCTATCTTATCTTCCATCAGCTCAAAAATATTGTTGAAAATAAGGTGTGGGCTTCGGTGCAAATGAGGTCATTTTCACAGCTGATCTGAAACTGGGAACTCTGAAATGAGGCTGGGAACCAGAATTCTGAACTTGGCTACTAAAAGATGTGCTTCTTGCACAGTTTAGGGGAATATCCCACTCATATAGGGGACAGGACGAGAGGGAATGGCCTCAAGCTCCACCAGGGGAGGTTTAGGCTTGAGATTAGGAAAAAATTCTTCACGGAGAGGGTGGTTAGGCATTGGAACAGTCTGCCAAGGGAGGTGGTTGAGTCACCGTCCCTGGAGGTGTTTAAGGTGAGGATGGATGAGGTACTTAGGAGCATGATTTAGGGATTGGTGGGAATGGTTGGACTCTACGATCCAGTGGGTCTCTTCCAACCTGGTTATTCTGTGATTCTGTGATTCTGTGATTTCTTACAACCCTTTAATTTTCAACACATGTTCACGTATATCTGTTTCTCTTCATGCCATGGAGGCTACCAATTCTAACTTGTCATATTAATCAACTGTTAAAATAAGAAAGCGGTTTATACTTTACAGTAATACAGGATATGATCAAGGGAATTGATGCTGACCTTGTTCCTCTTGACAGTTGTTCTGAACCTGTATTTAAATGAAGTTCATTTCTTTTATTTCATTACCCTAGAAGTGCCTGTGTGCCTGAAATAATGAATTGTTCAAATAGCAATTTTAACCTAGGTTTTCAAGCATGAAGTTTCATGACACCTTAGAGTTCATATAACAGCTTGCTGCTTCCTACTGGGCTTCCTATCTCTCATCGCGTAGTCCAGGCACTGCTCCTGCATCTCCTGTGCCAGGTCCAATCCTTGTCATTTTTTTTTTCCCCTCCTGAATTGTTATTTTGCTGGCAAAGTGCTGAACTGCTTCCCTGAGAGGTCAGATGAGCACATGGCCAATGCCAAAGAGGCTGGAAGCAGTGGAACTGTCCCTTTTGACATCAGCAAGCCCTTTGATCTTTTCGACTGTCTCACAGGGTATTTTGGCAAATGCTGAAAGCGGCTGCCAACAGCAATGCTGCTGCCTTTTTCCCTAGGTAGCTCGTTCTTCCCTTGTGATAGTCCTAGAGGCTCTGGCATGGTCCCTTCTGAACTGAATCGAGGTATCGATTAGGTGTAACTACTGAGTTTGAAAAAAAAAAAAAAGGTAATTCTGTTGGACTAATTCTCCTACCTAATTCTCTGTAAGGCTCAACAAATAGTCTTATGTCACAATTCCTCGTGTACTTGAGGTTTCTGCTGAGGGGCAGTTACATGCGATGTTTTCATTAAGACCACTTTGGCTCTCCTGATGAAGGTGTTTGTGGATCTATTCTTGAATAACAGAGCAAAAAAGGCGCATTTTTTTAAACCTCTGAGACAAATCTGCCATTTTTTAACCTATCCAATTTCAGATATCTGCCATTACCATAAGAAGCAGTGAGCTGCAGCCTAAAGACAAGAAATTCTCAAGTAGCTTTGTAACTGCAGGAAATAAATCATCAGACTACAGAGGAAACTAAGGTAAATTACAGAATCACACAGAATCACAGAATAACCAGGTTGGAAGAGACCTACTGGATCGTCGAGTCCAACCATTCCCACCAATCCCTAAGTCATGCTCCTAAGCACCTCATCCACCCTCACCTTAAACACCTCCAGGGACGGTGACTCAACCCCCTCCCTGGGCAGACTGTTCCAATGCCTAACCACCCTTTCCATGAAGAATTTTTTCCTAATCTCAAGCCTAAATCTCCCCTGGTGGAGCTTGAGGTCATTCCCTCTCGTCCTGTCCCCTGTCACTTGGGAGAAGAGGCCAGCTCCCTCCTCTCCACAACCTCCCTTCAGGTAGTTGTAGAGAGTTGTAGAGAGTATAATGTTGAGGTATTATAGTTTTAAACAGACTCAAGACCTCCTTAAATCTGGATTTTCTGACCCGTTCTACCAAGTGATTCAATCGAATTAACGCAATAAATAACTGCAATAGTCAAAATTTTGGAAGTTTTTGAGTATAACAACGGATTCCAGTTCTTGACTTATATCCAGTTTATTAGGGTTTCTTCCGTCTAGCAGTTAGACCCTTAATCTGTCTAAGCAGCCCTTTGCTGAAAGCACATATTTGCAGAAGGTGCTAAGAGATCTATGTGCCATAGTGGTGCCCGTGGCTTCACCTTTTCTTGCAGGAGTAGCAATGTTGTTACTAACTGGCAACTGAAACAGCTGATGTTGGCAGAAAAGTGTTTTGCAAACTTGACTAAATGGGATTTAACAAATTAGATTGGATCAGGCAACCTAATTTTGGTTTGCATTTTAAAAGTTGTCCTGTAGCGATATTGAGACACAATTCACTATTATATTAATGTGTTATCATATTAAGGCTTTCAAATGTATCTCTTAATTTTATAAGAGCTGTGTAGCAGCTTAATGGAGTGTATGTTCTGCAGTTGTTAGGGATTCTAAAAATTTGTTTAACTGGCTTTTTTTCAGTTCAAGAGGGTAAGTTTCATTTATTTTATTTCCCTTAGATATTTAATGTAGAAAATGAAATTATTTGTGCTAAAGTTTTTTGAATCTATTCAGAAAAAAAGTCCATCTGCATCACAAAAATTCTGGCTCCTAGTATTTTTATCAGAAGGTTTATATTTTAACAGTGCACACTTTTGTAATTTTACAGATGTTTGGTATATATCTACTCTAAAGTCTTTAAGTTTTTCATTAGCTATCTTTTATGCTGACTATTTATTTATTGTGTCCCTGTGTCCCCTCTCTTTTCCTGGTAAGACCCTATAGTGTTGATATGAAAATGTGGTTTTTTATTATTATTTTTTGTAATTTTTTGCTTGAAGTTTGTTCTGGGTTTATTTATCAAGTACAGAGAATTTGCTCAAAAAATGTTCCTTCTACCTGATGCTGTTGAAAACATTTGATGATCACGGTGACAAGTAACTTCCAATAAAAACATAAAGAGGTTTTTAGACTTTAAAACGGTTCTTACAGTGATTTACACTTCTATACAGCTTTGAATTTGCTGCTTGTACTACTTTGTCTTTGTTGGCCTACATATAAATAAAATGAACGTGAATTTCTGTATACCTATTTTGACATATTGTAATTTTCATTACAAAATATGAAATAGAAGATAAACTGTAGAATCCATCTTGCAAAATACAGTTTTGTTAAAATTTAAATTGGACTGGATATAGATGAAGCATTCTTGACCGCTCAGTTTTCTGTACCTTCCTTGTGTAATGTGTGCATTCTAGGTGTGTTTTTCCAGAGAAGACAAAGACCTCCCCTCCCAAGTTGGTCACAGAACTCAACAGTGCAAAGAGTTTGTGTAGGAACTGGTTTGAGATTTAGAGGAAAAATATTTGAGTTGTCAATAGAGATGTAATGAGCCACCTGAAGCCTCAATGCTCAAACTGCTTACTTTATCAGTCAGGCTTGTAACTGCCAGGAAAATGTTCTTTCAGCTATATTTATGTAAAGCATCCAGATGTCAGTTAGCTAAATCACAGTCATATATTCTCTAGAGAGATTTTAGGTCTTGTTTCTAGTTAAACGATACAGCAGGTGGTAATCAGAATTCAGATCAGATGTCAACTACACCAGAAGTTTTCGTCATGTCTCTCTCTCCCTCTATTTTTGTGCATGTTTTTTGCATAAGGTGGACAGAAGAAAAGATGAAGCCGTGTGGTAACACTTTGGTAGCTACAGTAAAAAATTTTACTCTAAGAGAAAAGAAGGACATGCTTATAATATTCCTTAGCAGTTTATTTTAATTTTCCTGGTTTGAAGAACCAACTCAATAACCTGTGTTGATAGTTAATACATTATGAAATGTGAAATCTAAAGTGAAGAATTAGGAAAAAAAGGCAAGGCATGTGTATGAAATATTTTAAGGGAACTAACTTAATTTGTATTTCTGAACTTTATAGAAAAGCAGCAAACTGAATGTTTTCTACCCCTTTTTCCTTCATTACAAGTCTATAGTTATGTACTTTACCCTTATTTTTGTCTGAAGCCAACGTTACTTTTTGGAATAGATAATTTTTTGTTCCATTGTAACTAAATCTAAAGATTTTGTATGGTTGAATTCTTTGTGGTTACTAAAAATTGTGAGTGTGACTTTCTTGAGAATGATGGTGGTTAAACAGGTCATAGGTTTTTTATTTCATTGGGTCTTCAGTAGGAGCCTTTTTTCATTGTAATTCTTAGTTACCAAATAATTTTATTCATTAAGCAACATTTTATGAGAAAGCTGTAGATACTCATTGTTCTTTTGCATAATAAGACAGTCAGAAAACCACAGAATTGTGCTTTCCTTGATGCACATCACTATTCATTAATAGATCCAAAATATTTATGTTAGCTTATCTTACTTAAACATTTTTGTCAGAACTCAGGTAATTTAAGGCATTCACAGAATCACAGAATCACGGAATAACCAGGTTGGAAGAGACCCACTGGATCGTCGAGTCCAACCATTCCCACCAATCCCTAAATCATGCTCCTAAGCACCTCATCTACCCTCACCTTAAACACCTCCAGGGACGGTGACTCAACCACCTCCCTGGGCAGACCGTTCCAATGCCTAACCACCCTCTCCGTGAAGAACTTTTTCCTAATCTCAAGCCTAAATCTCCCCTGGCGGAGCTTGAGGCCATTCCCTCTCGTCCTGTCCCCTGTCACTTGGGAGATGAGCCCAGCTCCCTCCTCTCCACAACCTCCTTTCAGGTAGTTGTAGAGAGCAGTGAGGTCTCCCCTCAGCCTCCTCTTCTCCAGGCTGAACACCCCCAGCTCTCTCAGCCGCTCCTCATAAGATTTGAATCCTGGTTAGTCCCTTTAAAAAAAAGGCTCATGTTTACTAGATTTCCATGTGTTAGTTCATCATTTCATCCAGACAAGAAAGACCTCCTGGCCTGTGATATCCCCTAGATGGTCCCTGACACCCCCTGTCTCAGAGGTATTTGGATTGCAGGCAGCACGGCAGCTGGATATCAGGTCAGAAGCAGGCTTTAGATGTTACCTCCCAAAACAGAGTTTCTCCTCTGATCTTTGCCTGAAAATCTTTTTTGTTTTAGGTATGTGCCCCTTAGCGGGTCACTCTCCCATGCCAGATAGCTCTTATTGCCAATAAGGATACAATTAAATTGGAACCAGAGTTCTGCTATTTGGAAAAAGAAAACAAAGCAGAAAATGGAATGTGTTTATTTCAAAACTTTTAGACCGGTTTTGCCCCTGGTGCACGTCACATGGAGTGTGAGCCCCAAACAACAGAAGAACACTTTGTTTCAAAAGAAAGAGGCTAAGGGGTATGCTCATTAGATGCAATGCATGCGTCCCAGGAAAAAAATAACACAAACTTTTTTTTAAAGGTAATGCATAACTTAAGGCTGTCCCTTGATGGCTGTAACTTTTGAACTGAAAATTTATATACATTCCACGTGCTTATTTTCCTCTGCAGTTCATGAATAAATGAACTAGTAGTGCAACAACAATGTTATAGCTCAGTGTACTGCAGCTTTTGTGGACTGTCAAGAAGATGGTTTATGCCATCCCAGTGTGGTGTGTAAACTGCATCAGTGTTTTGGCCACTTGATGAGCCTCAAATGCTATAGGAGTTAATTTTCTCTTTTGCTAGATCTATTTATTTTTAAGGGGAAGGAGAGAAAAAGAATAGTACTGCTGCCTAATGTTGCATCTTTTTCTGTCTATTATCCTGCTGACATCACTACTGTGGGTTATTTTCCATTAATATAACAGCAGACCTTCCAACTGGAATGTGTGCTGCTCATGATAAACCTCTTGAGCCCAGCAGTTTAGCCAGTTTTCAGTCTGCTTCACTGGCTGCTTCTATGGTTCATGCCTTGTCACTTTGTTCACTAGGTTATTATGGGAGATAGCACTGAAAGCCTTGCTTAACTCCAGATAAACATCATCACTGCTTTCCCATCATCCACTGAGCAACTCTGCTTACAAGAGAGGGCTATCAGATTCTTTAAGCATGGTTTTACCTTTATAAATCCATGCTAACTCTCCCAATTATCACCATGTTTTTATTTCCACTACTAGAATGAAAATAAGTCTTTATTAGTAAACACTGAGACTAGGTAACAATTAGTTGCATTTGGTCTTAATGCCTTAAAGAGGTTGTACTTCACTATAACATAAACTGTGTGACTGTAGGACTGTGATTTTTCAAAATTGTCATCAATCTTCACTCTCAGATGTTATTTTAAACAAACATTATTATTACACAGAAAGTGTACATAAATACATATATTTTCAATATCTGAAACAAAATGCCCTAGTTAGATGTTTGGGTATTCCATACGTCTAGTTCACACAGCAGTCACCTTGAAGTAGAAAACCACATTTCTGTTAGTGAAGTGCTAAAGCAGCAGAGTTGGCGTGTTTTTGTTCTAGTAACAATAGAATAGAAAAAGTCGCATTTTTCACTGCTTATAAAGGTTGTTGTTTAAGTATGTTAATTGGCCACTTCCACCCTATTTATTATTAACAGCTTGACAAGTTCAGAAAAACTTTTCAGGATCTGTAACAGTAGCTGTTTCTGAATTTTGCTAATTAATAGTGTCCAATGCATGCATTATTTATTTTCAAGCATGTCGAAAATGCCCCAAAGATTTCTTGTTGAAAAGCGGGATAATTCATGCTGCCCAAAATTAATGTGAAAATGTTACAAGACTGAAGATAGCCAGAAGCAAGTTATTACACGGCCTGCAAATCTCGTGTGTGTGTGCCAACTTCAGTGCTTCCATGTTTTGCTTGGTGCTGCTGCCTTGTTAATATAATTGTCTGCATTAAGGGAATCTGTATTCAGGGTTGGCTTTTTTTTTTTTTTTTTTTTTTATTTCCCCCTAAAGAAATGCTGATTAGTGGGTATTTCATGAGGTTTTGTACTTGTGTCAACGAAACAAAAAGCAATTGTAGTCATGTTTTCATACATTGTTACTCAGAAATGCATGGAAATGTTTGCTGTAGAAGATTAATTGGTAAAGGTGACATTTTCAAAATAAAATTCTCACAAAGCCCGTGTCTTTTATCTGAAGCAGAAAATATACTAAGAATATATTCAGAAATGTGCTAAGAATGCCTGTGGTGAGCTATGGTAAGGAAAAAAAGGATTTGAATATTACAAAGTGGTTGGCCTAAGCCGATATGCTATGTGAGGGTGCTTAAAGGCACAAGGAAGATCAAAGATTGTATTGGGGGTGTTTAAGCAACAAATATTAGAAGGACCGCTGTCAAAACCTGGTGATGATGTTTTTGTGCTAGGATACGTCTTTTGAAGCAGCTGGACAGAGATTGGTCTATAGGTGCGAAGAGTGGCTGTTGTTCTCTAAAGCAGAAAGGAGTGGATCCTGCCCTCCCTCATTTAGAGGGGAAAGGAATATTCTGTCCCACAGTGACAATAAAAAAGACAAACAGAACCAATGAGGGGAAATGTAATCTTATGCGTTTTTTTTTGTTTTCAGCAAGTGAATTCATGTCTTTTGTTCTCCTTTCGCATTGTGTACAGGGATTGTGAAAGTCTTTGCCTTTTCCCCAAGGTGTCTTTTTTGGGAAATAGTACTCATTTTCCATACATACACTAATATTCTTGAATCTCTGCTACCTTTTTGTTTTCCTTATTATATAACTATTCATTTTTAAAGAGTTTTTAATATATTTTACCCAGTTCAGTCTGGAAATTACCCTGAGCAGTACTCCTTTCTTTATTGAATCCAATGAGTTTTTTGGTTTTGGTTTTTTTTTGTTATGCTGTCTACTATCCTCCTACACAATCTTGTTTTCTCATGGAAAAAATACATTTCAAATTCCAGGTATATTGCAAAAATGACATTGATACTTTTCAGCTCATTATCTTTGTTGGGATAGTCTCTGCCCACATACATAGCACTGACAGCATTTTTTACTTTAGAAGTTGTTCCCTGTATTTAGTGCAGTTGTGCAAAACCAGTTAAGATCAGTCGAACTTACTAATTTTCTGTTTCTGAAACTTCTAAAATGTTTTTTAATACAAATTTTCTTGGTTTTTATGGCATATCCCAAAGTAGGGTGACTGAGTGGAAATGTAATAATGAGTAATAATGTAATGTAATAAATGTAATAATTTTGGTTCGGCTCTGCTGAACACGGAGCTGCTCCTTCTGTTCAATGCTCTCAGCCCTGACCAAAAAAAACTCTCTCCTAGTTATAAGTGATGTATTTATGTTACTGTTAAAGAAATATAGACAAAGATGGTGACATATTTTCCCCTACTTTGATATCAACTGCAATGATTTTGCATGGTTTTGTATAATGAGGTATGGATGGCTCGTATAATTTTAACCGTGGCATTTGTAGTTACTGTGCAAAATGTAAGTTTGCCAAAGTGTGAATGAATCCCAAATAGCTAATGGGATAAAAAAACAGATGCACCAAGATGGCAAGAAGACTGAATTATCCTATAGAAGAGATGCATCCCACCACTGAATCTCATTATTTGTAATGGATAGATTCAAAGTTTCAGTGTTTGATGTATATACACTTATGTTTGCTTGCTTATTGTGTTGCTACAGCCAATTAGTTCTTCTATTATTTCAATTCTGAAATAAGTGTACGTATCTATTAAACCAACAGATCGTTGTGTGAAGTTCATCAAGTGTTCAGGTGCCAAGTCTGGCAAGAGGAAAGAAGTATCCCTTGAGCTGCTTGTGTTGTCGGCCCAGATATCCTTTTCAAAACCCGAAGTCCAGTTTGAATACAGACGTATCAATGATGTGTCCCACTCTGACAAATGAGTGTTCAAAAGATTTCCTTTTTTCTCTGCATAATTATCTGAGTTTCTCAAAACACTGTCAAATGTGCATATTGTGAAAACTCTTAAATTGCTGTAAAATTGTATTTCACCTTCTGCTTAGCTGTAGTCAATCAATTTACATAGGTTTCAGAATGTAGTTAATCAATTTTCAGGGCTCTGAGAATGCTTCTAATCCATCAGCTGTTGGTGAACTTCATTTGAAACATTTGCAGTGTTTGCATTAAATATGTCTCTATTACTCTAATATTCTACATTACTTTAAAATAATGATCACTTAAATGTTCTCCTAACACAGTTCCAATGGAATAAGGATACAAAATTCCCTACAGAAATAAGGTGAGGTTTTTTTTTTCCTTCTCTCTGTCTTTAACCTGTTTTTCAGAGGGTTTTAGAAATCTGTGCAATGTGCTTCTGTGGCCATAGGCATTCAGTTTTACCATACTTGCTGAAGAGCAATCAGTGCAGATTTTTATCTTTTGATCAAATACATTTCCCTCTCTCCCTCTTTGACGTAAAAAAAGGTGATCTACTGTTTAGTCAAACCTATTTTATGTAAGTTTTCTGTTTATTATCATCCTACTCTACCTGAAACACTGTTGGTGGTTTTTATTTAAAACAATTCTCTTCCACACTGGAATTTCCATCTTTCAGATACTGTGTTTGAAAACTACTACACAACTTCTTACTTCATCCTTGTTTGAATTACATGTGTCCAAACTTGGTCACTTCTTTTGTCCTTGAATATCATTCGTATTGGTTCTTTGAACTCCCTCTGATGAATTTAATTGCTGGTATTGAAGCAGAGCACAAGCCAAAAATTTATTGTTTTTAAACTAGCAAGCAATTTAAACAGATTATGACTTTTGATGTGTATTTTGGACATTCTAAATTAGTACTGCAGTCACTATATTTTTGTCTAGCTTCTCTTCCAAACCAGTCAGCCTGAATATTCTGAACTGCCCAAGGACTCATTTTATCCTACAAATGTTTATGCAAATGTGTTCTGTACAAGTTAACATATTACATAAACTGAGTTTTATTCTCAAGCTTAACATTTCATTTTATCAGCCTGCCATTAAAAATAGCCTGTTGCAAATTAGCAGTGCTAGCTGACTGTCCTTAATCAATTTCCTTAGCAATTGTGAGGTTGAGAATTACTTTCAGAAGCATTTAATAATGCCAGTGTTACATTCATATGGCGTCTCAGGACAAAGGAGTTAATCATGGCACAGAATCTAAACTGCAGATTGACAGAAATAAATCAGATGAGGGAGAAGAATTCCCACCAATATTATTTCACAAATGGTGGCATCTAATTGCCTTCCGTGTGTTCACCAGGACTGCTCTGAATCTTGTTTCTGAATGATTGATTGCTCAGCTCAGCTGCTAAACTGGATTTGCAGTTTATCGAAGGCTGTTGTGAAGTGAGTAAGCCTTGAAAATGAGTTGAATGGCATCATACATTACTGTTGGCTGTTGTGTTGGTTAATGCTGTGCATCTAGCCCTCTGACATTATCACAGACATTATAATCTTCTATTACTGCAGGGGAATGGCCTGCTATCAGTAATGTGCTCAGTCCTTGAAAGATTCAATATCAAAAGCCATTTAATTCTGTAGGACTACAAGTTTGTTCTCTGGATTGCTGTTGCCTTGCAAAGGCATATATGAGTTGTTGGGCCACTCTGTTTGGCTGGAGCATCTTGAACTACTGTATATACGTGCAGCATTTAGGTCTGGCATTCTGAACGCTGCTAGCCACGTACGTAATCTGTGTATGTCTACATAGAATAACTTACTGTATCATTTGTTTTTCTTTTCCTATCTGCCTCTATAAAACCGTCTCACCATTACCCAAAAGCCTCCAAGGGCAGGCAGTAATCTTCAGAGTAGAAAGCACACCCTGATTCCTTAGTGTTACACTCATTAAAAAAAAAAAAATTACTGGACACTACTATGAAACTACAGAGAAAACCAGAGAGATGGAGAAGCTTGAAAAGTGTTAAGGTTTGGTTCAGTGTGTACCACTACTCAAACTCTGGAGAAGGGGCTGAGTATTTCTGATTTTTTCATGATCTTTCAAGCTGATTGAGAAATTAACTGTAAAATATGGTATCTTGCTTTTCAGTCTAGGATTAGCTTGAGGAAAAGTAATGCTCTGTTTCAAATGTCTTGTTTTAGGTATTTCCCAAATATGAATATTTTATATGAGTGAAATAACAACTGAACACAGCCCCAGTCACAGATTTGAGATTACATATATCACATATTTGAGTCCGGCTGGTAGGACTAATAAACAATACTTGTCACAATGTCTTATTTTTATTTAGAGAGAAAAGAAATATGAACTATTTCATACAAGTCTGACATATACAAATATATGTTTACAAAGAGACAATGTTGTTTTAAGTAGAAGTCAAATGTTGTTCAATCTGTCATGAATTTGCTTTGTCCAGTGTTTACCTGTGTTCATATGGTTGTTTCTAGTGCTTGCTGTAGGCTACTCTTACATTCACACTATGGATGAAGTATTATTCCATGACATTTTAGGACACTTTCACAGAAGAGTAGAACAGTCATGTAGTGTGGACTACGTGTACAGGTAGCTTGCCCAGCAGTGAAACCAAAATATTAACTGGGAAGCAGAAGTGCATGGGAGGAATATTACAGGTGCTCATTCATTCTTTGATTTGGGCTTTGATTTTTTTTCCCTGACTATCTCAGGATTCTGCTTAATTTTGTCTGATGCCGTCTTGTTAAAAATATTTTTGACATGATTCTACATTAAAATGTAATGCCTTTTCTTCCCAAAGTCATTCCTTATGGGCATATTTTGAATAAGCTGATTAATTTCACCATCTTTTGTACGTAAATCGATAATGGATACTAGTTAGATTACTATTTGTAAAAGAAAAGATGATATAACAGCAATAAACCTTTTGTGGGAGTCAAATGACTTCTACAGTTACAAGTACAGAAGTGATCAAGTTAAATCTGGTGCATAATAAAGGTTGGCTGTTGGTGATGGGCCATAACCCAGCAGTGGTGGGAGAGACGCTGTCTTTTGCTGACATTGGGTGGCCGCAATTCTGGAGCAGAGCTCTTGGTATTGCTTTGTTGCTGTCATATTTGGGATATAGTCTTGAAGAATTCACACAGGACACGGGACTTTTAAAAGCTTTGTAGAAGTAAAATAACTTTGATTTTTCCATTGGCTTTTGTATCACCAAAACCATATAAAACTAAATTTAAAAAAGAAAAAAAAAAGAAAAAAAAAAGAAAAAAAAAAGAAAAAAAAAAGAAAAAAAGGAAAGCTGCTCTGAAGTAACATTCTGAGGAACATGTCCCTTCCCTAATCCTTTGTCATAACTGACAGGCTATAGAAACTCATCTCCCAAATGTTTCATGAAATTTTTTTTTGCCAAGTCGGCTGAGCATGCTACACTGAAAACAAGTCCCAGCTGACATGTGAATAATCTCCACCCTGAGCAATTTGGAGCTGTAGTGAAAGTGTCGTCTGATAACAGATGGGTGAGTCCATGCTATAGCAGCTAAGGGGGTTGCAAGAAGTGCCATGTGACTGGATTTTATTTGTTATTTCCAAAGCCTTCCTATTGCTTCCTTGCCACAGAAATGTATTCCCCCAGCTTTCAAAATGAGAAGAAAATTTTATTGTCTCTTTAATCTCAAAGTCCTTTTCCACCAGTAGTACCTAGAGAGTAAGAGGAGAAGATCTATGCCGAGACACAGCAAGGCAGTTTTCCTTGACCCTGGGGTTTTATTTGCAAAGTAAAACATCCATCATAAAGGTCATTTTTACTCCAGCGGTTCCTTCCTTCTAAACAGGTAACAATGTCAGCTAAACCCAGCTGCACAGAGCAATTCAGATGCTCCTTGTGAGATTCTACAGTTGTATCACTCATGCAGGGGTCACAGGGAAGATTGTTCTTTGGCCGTGTGAAAAGTAATACAGACTCTGTGGACTACGAAGTTTGGTTTTTATCCTTCAGTTTCCCTTTTGCAACATCTCTATAGGATCTCTGTAGGGGTTATCCTAGCAAACACTTAAAAAAGATGACAAAAAAAGGCAAAGCAAAGAAGAAATTATAAGTCAAAACAAACATACTCATGAGAAAATTGTCTCTGGAGCCGGGACTCCCCGTGGCATATCACAGATCCTCAACCAGCCTTCCTGAAATTAACACCAAAGGGAGATGGTGTCATTCCTAACTGGAACACCAGAAAAAAACCTTAAAAAGTTGAATTTCAGAATTTCAAGTCTTCCTAGGCTGGTACCCATATGTGTGATTAAGCCCACGTGGCAATTTACGAGCTTGAAGGTGAGATTTTCAGTGTTCCTTGTGTACAGTAGCCTGCCATGAGGAACTGGTGTTAGTGATAGGCTTCTGGTAAGAGATGATGTTCACAAAGACCAAAGTTGGATATTTCAGGCCAATTTCTGAAAATATGGCCTGAAGTGTTTCTCATAAATGAGCAACACAGAGATTACTGTGAGGTGTAAGAAAATATCTGTGTTGGGTTTCTCTTAACAGATTTTTTTCTTTTTTCTTGGGGGGTTGGTTTGGTGGCGTTTCCTCATCCTAGGAGCACTGTCCATTCATAGTCTTCTGAGGAGCTGCTTCATGACACTGACATTAAGTGGTGCTCTTGGAGGACATTTATGGATGTGAAGGGGTAGTTTGGGCAATGCCAGCGTGATCTGGAAACTGCCAAGTTGCAGGTGCGTCCTCTGAGTCTGAATTTCCTGAGACTGGACATCTGCTTCTCTTGGAGACCTCTAAGAAGTGAGGACACCAAAACAGTCACGTACCTCTTTGGACACTTTTATTCTCTTTAAACTATTTTTCATTTTAGTTTAATTTAGAATTTAAATAGAGCTGTTAACAACAGGTGAATTATTTCTGTTCTCAGACATGACTGCACTGAAGTGCAGTGCTGGATGGCGACAATTGTGAACTGTAGACAGCTAGTTATATACTGCAGATATTTTAATTTGTGTGAGAACAAAGTTTTTATTTCTAAGTGTAGCCTGCCAGCAAATGTGAGATTAACTGTTCGAAGTTTCCATTGGACTTTGCAATAACATTAAGTTGGTTCAAATGAATTACTTAACATCCATTAAATCATGTTAATGTTGTTTTAAGGAAGAGCTTTTAAGCTTTTTTGCAAATGGAAGTTGGAATTTGTGCAGCTTTATAATTAGTTGAACATTTTTATTCGCATTCATATTTTCCTCCTTTTTGTTGCCTAACAAAAATACTATCAAAATAATTAGTGAACGTCCATCATCTGAAAGCTTTGTGGATCTCTGGTGCCACTAGAAACTCCCTTTGAAAAGGACTGAAATGCCATTACATAATTCCTTTTCCATTGATTCAAAAAGTCAATGGTGCCTTTGTTTCATTCTTGCTGTACTACGGTCTTTTAAGCAGCAGATCCTCACACTTTCAACTTGAAAAAGTATTATAATATTTTAGCATGAAGCATTAGGCAATTGTAGCCTTAATTATTGGGAATCTAAAGTTTCATAGCTTTAATCTTGAAATATAAATGAAATAGAAACATTAATATTTATTTATTGATATTATTCATAAAGTGCAACACAGATTTATGTGTCCAGGGATTTCTTTCCATTTTTAACATATACTTTCAAAACAGGACAAAATTAATAATTAAAAAATCCTCACACGTCTAAATGACACCAGATAATATAAAGATGCGCATTATAGTAGCTCACGAGAGAATACTGTTTGAGAAAATTGTCAACACATATTTGTCTGATAAGGTCAAAGTAATGCTGCTGACAGTAGAATAAGGAAGAGAAAATATTTTACTGCTTCCAGGCATCCTCATGTTAAGAATAAAAAGAACAACTCAAGATATATACGGGGAAAAAAAACACTCAAAGGGAAAACATAGAAAACGTTTTTGTATTGTTAGTACCCTTGTAACACACTGCATTAATGAAGTGCTGTAGTGCATGTATGGCTTTGGATTTTATACGAGTTGAGACTGAATTAGGCAGTCGATGCAGTTATATCTGGATCGTGTAAATGTCTCCTTTGCAGGCAAATTCACAGTCAGAGTAAGGATTTAGTTTCCATTCCATATTTGCACTCAATTTTATTTACAATGGACACATCTTAATAATGTGAATACACATTGAAGGCGTGTTTTATTTCGTTTTGGTTTGGTTTTCCCCTTAACATTCCCAGTAAGGATAGAATTTGGATACTTGTCCTTTTTGATGTTGTGTAAATATAGATCAGATCTAGTCTTTTGTTGCCCCTTGTGACTTCGATTTGAACAGCTTTTAAAAATTATATAAAGAAATAGAGACATATGAGTCTAAGAAAGAATTTATATGGCAGATATGAAAATTCACTCACTCGTTCCTAATTTGTGGACCTCTTGCTCCGTTTATATGCATTATACTGTACATGCTTTATAGTTCCAATGTTTTCCTTCTAGAAATGTAAGTTGACACTTTTAAATACATTCTGCAAAGCATTAATTGTGTTCTCATTGACATCAATAGAAGTGGTTAGATCAGTATAAAGCTCTGATTCTGCTACTTGTATGCTTAAGAGTAGGACTAGGATTTAATTTCTTTGATCACTACAAAGGATGTTCTATTAAATTGACCTTAGTCAATACACCAAATGTCCCATACATACAGTTTTCTTGTTTTAATTCAAGCAAAAAAGTCTCCTTTGCAATCAGGTTTCTTGTTCAATGCACCTGTGACTGCGGCATTTTCCACCTCAAGACAGATTATGAAATTATTCTGTGAGGGAATGAGCTTGTATGGATGATACCCAGCAATTAAGGAATGTCAGAAGCTGGAGAGTCACTAGGACTGGAGCATAGTAAACCAAGGATAGCAGGGAGCGTGAAAATATAGCAAGTCCAGCACAAATGGAAGGGAATAATTAAAGGAGAAGGCAGCCCAGACGTTAGAAGCAGAAGGCTTCATTCATTTTAAAATAAGTTCCCAGAGAGGAGTAAATGGTCTTGAACTTTTCCTGATTTCACTACTGCTTGGACTGATCTTCTGAGGGGCAGAGGGGACAAAACTAGTTGCTAGATGGAGTAGGCAGCGCTACTTTCCACATTTCTTCATTCACAGAAAACCTCACAGTACAGAAAATCATAATTGGAATGCAGATTAAATACTCCGTATACATACCTATCCCTGTGGTAAATGTGCAAGCAATATCACAAAGCCGAGTGCAGTATTTATTTACCTTACACCACAGGGTTCATACATGCTGAGTCCTCTCAACTCTCTGCAAGCACCAGAGGGCTGAGGCTCCTGCCTAGATGTCACTGGAGAAAGTAACATGCTGTTTTGCCCTTGACTTTAAAATTCTGCAAACTTCAGGTGAAGTTTAGAGACTTTCAATGTAAAATACAAGCGCAAAATTACCTAGTTGGATTTTTTGTTTTATTTTGGGTGGTTTATAACTAAGAGAGGGGAGATCAGTTCCCATTTCCTATGAGACACTATAGGCGTAACTTGTAGAGATTGTTAAGCAACTAATAACAGCTCAAGGTCTTTTAGATAATAGAAGATTGAATGATACCCTTTTCATTTTGGATTACAGTAATTTATGTAGTGTCAGACTCAACAGGTAAGCTGTCAAGCCTACTATCTCAGGAATTTATCACTTTTTATTTAAGATTTATTCTTCAAAATTAAATCATAAAGGTCTTTGTTCTTACATGACACAGATTTTGTGTTAGGATTCCAGCTATTTGTCAACAGTTTTAAACTTCTGATTGACACGTATATATGCTTATTTTTCCATGAAATATTTTTCCTCAGTTTGGTAATAATAGGTATGCTTACCTATTTTCATTAAATATGAGAAACTTTTTAGATGGTTCTCATCATGGAAAAATATTAGATTAATATTATCTTTAAAAATTAATTTTTAGAGAAATTTAATAATTGAGAAAAAATATTGTTGTATTTTATATGCCTTCAATAATGCTAGACAGGCAGAAAACATCTTAAACATTTAACTTTTTTACTCTATTTTTAATATATGTCAGATATTGACCAAATAATGGAGGGATTTTATGAGCTGAGATATATTGTTATGAATGGCTTTTCTCTTTAGAAAAACAATGAGAAGAAAGGCAGCCTGGCTGTAGACTATGAATTTTCACATTGAGGTATGAATATTAACAATGCTAAGAATGTGCTCAGCAAAAAATAGATGTTTAATACACAGAAACTGAAAACCACATGCGTGCATCACGTTGTTACTGTATACAGTGCAGTTGCTTATTCAGCCCAATGTATCCGCATTTTAAATATTTCATCCTCAGTATTTACGTTTTGCTTATCTTTTCACTTGATATCACAATAAAAACTTACACTTGCTGAAACAATCATTGTTTAAAAAAATAACTGCATCATTGAGATACTGAGGAGCTTGGTTTAGAGATTGGTGGGAATGGTTGGACTCGATGATCCGGTGGGTCACTTCCAACCTGGTGATTCTATGATTCTATGATTGCAATAGAATCATAACAGTAACTTTTATACTTGTGCATGTAAAAGTAATGCTCCACAGTACCGAACTAAGAATGAAAAAACATCATCTGTGAGTTGTAGTAGAAGTTATATTGAAATCCAATGAAGTTTGCTAGCAGATGTTCGATGTGTGTTTTTAGTTAATGTTAGTGGACAAAAATATGGGACACAATTCTTTGCTTCCAGTAATGAGCAATCTCACTGGAAGTGTTTGCACATCAATAGGTGACCAAATGCAAATGAAACTGTCTGCATCTTCGATGCAGTCATCACCGAAGTCACGTGACTTACGTTCTACAAAGGGTTTGGTCATCTTCTAGGGCTGGAAAAACTCATATATTTTGCCTTCACTGAGAAAAATGCCACTTCTAGTCTTGAATGAAAGAGAATGGCAGTTGCAAGGTCACACGGAAATTTTAAGAATATTTTCTACCAAACCCTATTTAAGTATTATCAGTTGTAATATGTTATTTTCCATTATACTGCTATTTAAAATAAGTCTAGAAGGTATTTTCTGTGTCTAACAGTGTGGCAGCAACAAGTAAGCACATTAGAAAACTATCTTTCAGCCTAGTACATTAAGTAATGAAATCAGAAGGCAAGAGAAAGAGATTGTGTGTGTTTGTCAGCCTCTGACAATTTGAAATCATTAAGAATTTGATAAAATTGAACTATACTCTAGGATAATTTCCTGGCTGATTTTTCCCCAGCCATAATGCTCTACCCATACATTCTCCTTCATCTGAAAAAAGAGATATGCAACACTGGGTATATTGGTATAATTAACAAAATATAGAGTATTGAGTGGAATGAATGTAATGAGAAACAAATTATCTTGTTTATAGCTCTCACTGGACAAAGCTAAGTATATTTTACTAGTACTCTTGTGAAGCCAGTTTCTTTTACGTTTCTCAGTGGAGTCTGCCTCATGTGAGGTATAAAATTAAGTAAGAGATTGTTTTTTAAAGTAAAAGTAGGGCAGTAGTACTGTTTAGTAAATCGATGCAATTTATCAGTTTTTGTAGTGCAAAATGAACCCACGCTTTGGGAAATTTGGATAAAACAGAAGTTGTAAAACTATACCTTTAGAGTTAAAATAGATTGTAATAGATGTAAGGAACCATGTGTTGCCTCATGTTAAATTATATTTTTGATGTCTGTACTGTGAACCTAGGTGTTTGCTCATTATTATTAGGAGCATCTTTTGTCAGTAGAATACCTTTGCACACTTTACACATCAGAAGCCTCATAATGCATGAGATTAAAAAGCATACCACCTTGCCACCTGTTGAGAATGAAGTGTCACACAAAACATGATGCACGCAGTGTTATTTATTGTTATCTAACATTTGCATAAAATGTTTTTTAAAATATATTCAATTTGCATATTTTCCTGACAGGGAAATAAGAATTAATAGCACTTTAAGTGCTATTAAAAAATAGGTGGGTTTTTTTTAGGATTTCTAGAGCAAATATTTATATTTTTTTCAATCTTTTTGCTTTTCTGCTACTCAGGGAAGACACACAGTTACCTCAACTGAGTAGCAAATTTGAAGGAATTTTCTTAGCAAGTGAGAAAACCAGAAGGACCTGAATATGTATTCCCCTGAAAAGGGAAAGATATTTTAAAATTATATTTAATAAGTAATGCTGCTTCTTCTGGTTGTTTATAATTAGAAATTACTTGATACTCCCACTTTGATGTTCAACTAAAGAGCAAGACTCATCTCAAGTAGTGAGCGTTGCTAACTGGAATAGTAAAGTTTGATGGCAAATCTTTTTCATAGGCAAGGTAATACTGAAAATATGGGAGTTTGTGGAGGATTAGAGTTCATTCCTAAGATATCTTCCTTTTTTGTAGTGCAGGCCTTGGATGGAAGGAGGGCTGGTTACTGTTTGTGGAAACTTCTGACTTGCTCATTGGTATCTATTGCCAGTCTTGACTAGATGGTGAAGCCATCAGTTTAAGTTAAAAAAAGGGAGTGTAAGAATAAATTTCAGCCTCTTAGTTAACAGAATTAATTACAGAAATGAGAATACAGTTAGCCCATTAAACAGAAACTTTGCTCTCTGTGGAAGCAAGTGCACTATGTGTTCGCTTTCTTTATTGAAATAAAAAATACTCCCACGTGTTTTGCTGGTGTGAGGACAGCTGTAAAGTTCCCTAAAGAGAGTGAGCAGTTACAGAGAAGTGAAATCTTGGATCTGCCGGTTCAGTGCTCAGACTTGCTGGTAATTCTCCGATTTTCTGCAAGTCAACCATTGGAAAATAGATTTTGATAATGCAGCCTGTACAACTGGAAGGTCACAGACCTTCTTGAAGATTATGGTAATGATCCAGAAGACGAGTTTACCTTATAAAGAACAACTCTGTAAATCTTGATATATATATTTTTTTTCACATGCTCATTTGTTTGGAGTTGCTAGTTGGCGTACGTGTGCTGTTAGTAGAGGTAATGAAATTAATTGTCTTCATCAGCTGGCAAGAGGACACTGAGGTTATAAATACATGAGAAACATTGCTTAGTATTCTATTGTTAAATGAAAGCTTCCCAAAACAAAAAAAAAAAAGGAAAGAAAAACGTTATCTCTGGCACTTACCCAGTATTTCTGAAACAACCAGCCAAGTCAAAATTAACCAGTCATAGTGTGAAAATAGTCATGTAACATATGTTATTATTTTTGTTCAGTTATAACACCAGTTTTGCTTAATGGGTAGCCTTTTCAAAGCTTTTATCAGGTATTTCTGCATTAACTGTAGCTGATTCTTCATTGCTCTAGAGAAACTTTTATTCTGCTGAGTTCATGCGATGAAATTCTGGGGTAAAAATGTAAATGCATCAGTAACTAGTTCTTATTTTGTAGCAGAAAGTCTTACTGATCTTTTAAATGCTCTACTACGACATTAAGAATAAACGTTTATCCCTTCTATTAGATGTTTCATATATTGAGGTACTCAACTTTAGTAGCACATATTACAGACACGGAAAAATAACTTTATTTGAAATTTTATAGAAAAAACCTGTTCTGACAGGAGAAATGACATTTCTATTTATCTGGTTTTCTCATAGCATTTTTTAAATTATCTATAAATTCAGCTCTAGTTTGTATTATTTATAGCCTTTTAAGTAAAAGGCTATAGTTACATATAAATATAAAATTTTTAAACTTTGATTTTTTTTTTCTATTTGATATAAGAACACAAAAGACAGACAGTTGTAACATTTGGGAAAAAAGTGGGGTAAAACTTTGTTTTCTTCTTATGGTTTCACTGCGGTGACATTTGTTATTGCATATCTTTTTCTCTTATCTAACACATAAATTAATATTAGAAACTCTGGCCACCTTTGAAAAAAATCACTTTTTTCATCTATTTTTTCCTTGTTATTAATGAGACACATGCTAATACCATCTGGTAATGAGTATGGTGAAAAACTACATTTTCAGCTCTTCCTATCATAATCTCCTTTGAAGATGCTTTCAAGAACTCATTCCTTGATAAATATTACCAGTCTCAGACCAATTTATTATGAAATTTTGATCAAGGTATATAAGAAGAAAGAAATATGTTTTGAATAAGGTATACCCTATTTAAAAGGTGTTATATTTTACTCTGATTATATGCAAAACTTAAAGAATTCTTTACAGCAAGAGTTAACTATTTTGCTTGTACTCTGAGGTCATTTCCTCACACAGAATTTACCCTTATGAACAGAACAAGGTCTAATATTTATATTGTCTGATACTTCAGGACTCACACATGACTTGTATGTTGGGTTAGTATGTGGTTGGCACAGTGAAATGCTGGCAAAATGCATTTTCCAGTTGCAGTCAACACAATACTAGCAGAATTATTTGATCTATTTTTTTTTTTTTTTATGAAGCTCACTAAACCCACCTTGGTTACCATATGCTGGTTAAAATAATTTCTGTGCAAGTGAATACTATGTAAAGTGAACACGGCAAAGAAGGGCACATTTTTCTCTTTTGTAATTGAAAGTGTTCTTCCCTGTGCATGAACTTCAAGCATGCTTACTCAAAATCTCACAGTACAAAAGCTGAAGCAGATGTTGGGCTGCACCTTGAATTTGTCTCACTCATCATGAAAACAATTCTGACAATTAGAGCTTCTACGTCTCTGTCCACATAAACAAATCTTTCAGAATCCTGGGATGGCTGAGCTTGCAAGGGACTGCAAGGGAGGTAGTCTTGGTCCAGTTCCCTCCCAAGATTCCAAAACCTTCCAAGTGTATGTTAATCTCATGTGGCTTTAAAAGATGTAACTTATGGAATCTATGTTTTTTTGTGGAAAACAATGCATTTTAAGAAACTCATTGATTCTTGAAAGGCAGTCAACACATAATGAGATCAACTCCTTAATCAATCCTTTATCAAGTCCTTCAGAACAAATATGTCAAGCAAATAGGGTTCTGACTGAGGTGCTAGTTGAATGTTTTTGTCTTTCATTGTCACTCTTGAACCTTGATGCAAAGATCTTTCTTCTATTATACTTTAAAAATAAACTACAATAACACTTCTAAGGTAGTGAAGTGATGCAAATAAGTTTACATTCTATGGCCTGAGAGGGTTGGAATTAGTAATTATAAAATATTTTTGCGTTTGAGGAGATCTTGGGAGTCTCTCCCCACCATTACAAAAATTGTTGTTTAGAGAGAGGTCAGATCTTCAGATGCTCTATTTTGGTGTATGACTGCTCAAGTCAGTAAAGATACAGTGATCTACCAGTTAAGGATATGGTCCTCTAAAATGATCATTTCTGTAACACTAAAACAGAAAGCATTGAATTTCTGCTGCATGTTCTGATGTGAAAATAATACGCAAATAAAAAACTAAGTTGACTACTGGAACGAATAAAAGAGCTAATTGTTGCCTGAGATTACAGTAATTGCATTGTTCTCGACCAAACCTTGTATAAGCCAACAGCAGTACAAATGTTACTGAAAATCTACTTAAAAAAAACCCCAAACAGATTCTTGGAGATTTCATCTACTGTTTGGGGATGAAATTACTTCCAAGACAGTTGGCAAAGGCAGGAGATTTACAAGTCTCAGCAACTGTTTTCCTCATGGAAAAAATCTAAGTAAAACTATTAGAACATCTGGCAAAGCTCTGAAATAAAACTGTGCTTTGAAACAGAACCAATCCAACGTATCCTAGGACATTACATCAGTGACTTTAGAACAATTAATATTCAAGATCTGCTTAATTATAACTATAGTTCACAGATGTTCTACAGGAAAAAGTGGAACATTGTGATTTCAGGTTGAGCTCTCATGCAGGCAGACTAATGCAGTCGCACTCTACTTTCTTCCTCTAAAAATGTTAACGACATTGACTGTTGAAACAAAATTATCTGTGAGAAGCTTCGCAATAGCGAGCGCCTGGCATTTGAGATTTTTGTAAACAACAAGTACAGTGTTTTATCAGCTGCTCTATCAACTGTATTAGACTGGGAAATTTTGCATAGGACGGCACTTTTCTGGCAAATCTTTTATGCTTTAGGCTTGTCTAATGTCAGGATAATGGTAAATGAATCGAGGAAATCCATGGCTGAGGCAGGTATTCTGCTCATAAATCTGTCCATTGTTTTTTTACAATCCTCGGTACCATTCGGCTGCTACCAACTAAAATCATGGCATTCAGATTGCAGAATGTTAATCCTTTGGTGGGTAGATGACTCCCCAGCAACCTAGTCAGTGAAAAAAATAAAATATTAGAATAGTATGAGAAAGTGCCTAAGAGGTAAACCAAGGTTGAAAAGGTAACCTTGGGGACATTTCCTAGCCTTCAGTATTTAAATTAGCAATGTTTTTAACCAAAAAGAATCGGTGTGTATTACGCAATTATGAGCTAGGTATAATTTAGCTAAGAATGCAGGAAATATGCCATTTAAAATAGCTATTGGAAATCATTATAATTTACTCTTGTAAAACATGGATAGGTACCCATATGATTGAAGACAAAGATATGACTGTTCAAGGCATGAGGTGGAAAAGGATCCTTTTAGCTAATCATTGTTTTTTTGTGTGTGTATTCATGTGTGTGTGTTTGTGCGCACACAAAAAGAAGTATGGTGCACAACCTGAGCTAGAAGCATAATGCAAAGGGTTTCTAAGAAGATTTTTGAACAGCCTTTCTTGCTCTGGACAGAGAAATTCTTGGGTTTGATTTCTCCTGTTCTTGAGAAGTCATATTTTGTAAAATAGCAAATTCTCAAGATCCATTATCAGCTTCTTCTAAGAAAAAGAAAAGCCAGAGTCAGTATTTTTAGTTAGTTGCTGAGGTCAAAAGTGCAGCTATCGCTCCAGATGAAAAAGCGTATCCATGTTTTCATGAAGTCACTTGGGAATGCTGTAAGTGAGTTGAAATGCAACCTTAACTCATCTGAAAATAAAACGTGCTTTTACTGCAGATCTGCATTTGAGATTTGGTTAAGAAAAAAAATCATCTGCTGTGACTCCATCAAACTAACATCTTCTAAAGATGAGTTACAGTTAACACATGGTAGCCTGGTTCCATTCCTATTTAGCCACCCATTAATCATGAGCAAACTAGTACAATAACTCATGGTTAATGGGAAAAATTTATGGGCATGGTCATATAAAATCAAACAGTGAAATATATTTCTGAGTTCCAAAAAAAGGAGGATAAATTATTGAAAACTCCTGCTTCCAGACAACTTGAAAATATGTCCAGTGCTACTAATTAAAATTGCTCAGCTGAGCATCTGAATTTAATTAATCAAATAAGGTTGTGATAGATATGATGTTTGTTACTTTGCTTGATATTTCATATCTAATGAAACTTCACATTTGTTTTCTGAACTTATGAGAAAAATAAGTGCTGAATGTATTTAATCAGACGTCTCTATAAACGCTTTAAATAAACAGGGTGGGGTTTTTGTAAAATTGAAGTGTTCATTGCGTACAGTATATTAAATAATTCCTTTAGGTTTAAAAAAAAAAAACAGTCCGAAGTGTCAAGAGTGCACAGTGTAACATATCTGCTTGTAATATTGTTTAATCTAAGTGGTAACTATTTTCATGTAGCTGGTGATTTGCACTGCATTTAGTTTGATTTTGAATTAAAGTAAAATTTACATCAGTATCCAAACTTACTTTCTTTCTTACTGTTTTTCGTTTTCATAATTTGTTAAACAACTTCGTCTGTTGCATACATGGTTGAATGAGGGCGAGAGAAAGAGAGAATTGCAAAAACTTTCTTTTTACTTTTATTTCTCTTACCCTGCAGTTATTAAACTATTTTTATGTAGAAACTCTTTTATTATATTGCTTAGTTCTGCTGACTGTAGTTTACAGAAAGGCACTAAAAGCAGCAGGAGCTTCCGTATTCACCTCTTGTAGTGCAGACAGGGTTTTGGTTCTTTTCTCTGAATATACCAGCATGAATTAGGATTTTGTGGAGTTTCATATGTTTTTCAGCTGTTTTTACCTTCTTTCATTTGTGAATTTAGGGTCAGAGAACAAAACCAGTACTTTCCAAAACTACTACTTTTGAGGAAACCAACTGTTATAAATATTGCAGTTTTCCATAAGCTATTGTGGTTTTCAGTCTCATCAAGCAGATCTCTTCAGGTTGTTGTTTAGAGCATCTTGGGACTCAATTTTATACATGAATCCTGAAAAGATCTTTCTGAGGAGTGTGTAGACAAGGCTGCGCTATAGCTCCTATTTCATATATTGCTGCCATCAAGTTGTGACATATAAGACAACGCTGTCTTAGACAGTAAGCTCAGCCTAAGCCTGTGGTTGAGCACTTGGTAGACGACTTTAGGCTGAAGCATCTTAAATTTGATCCAAGAGATTATCTGGCCTGCTCCTAAGTGGTAACAAGAATCAAGGTTGGTGAGGTTTTTTTTGTGTTTGTGAACCCTTCATCTATAGATGAAATCAGGGCAGAACCTTCTGAGACGTAATGGATTTTCATATGTGCTTTTTAATACTTGTTTTCAATAGTATTTCAGTAAAACCTTCTCAGTTGCAGAACAAGGAAGTAAAACCCCCAGACATGCCGAAATTCAGATGTATGGTTGTTCATGGATGGTTGTTGACAACTTGTAAAACACAGTAGAAAAGAACTGGTGTTTATTCTGAAGTGTTCTTTGAACATGAAAGTAGTATTTTTTGAGTTTAAAATAAAAGAGGAATTATCGTCTGCGTTGTGTTCTGTTGTGAGGTAATTGCAACTAGAGACATTTTAGCTCAAGGTTTCTATTATGCTTATTAGAAGTCATTTTATTACCCTGCAAGGTTGTAGCCTGTATCTTTGAAATTCTGTTGCATAAAATTCTACACCTCCCCTTATTGGGCTTTTATGACAGGGACAGTAATTAGCACTAAACTCTAAGGCAATTTATTTTCATAAAATTAATAATAATGAAGATAATTTCATTTTTGAAAGCAGCTCTGTGAAAAGGCATCTCAGATCACTATGTGGAGATCTTGATTATACAGTGAAAAGGAGTTATTCACAGGAGGGAGTATTAGCATTGCCACATTCCACTAAAAACACTTGTACTTCTTGCCAAGTTTCTGTGCATAAAATCATACGCATGCTGTGTTGATGTTATTAGCTTCCATCGTTCAAGATGCTGCAGTCTCCTCTGTATAAATCTATACCAGAGAATCTTTATATGCCAGGGAATATGATCCCTAAACACTTCAAAGTGTGATGCATTTAGAAGAATGCGAAACAACGTATGTCAAGATCCAGAAAAGACGACTGGGTGAAAGACTATTTGGATTATTTCTGTTTCCTATCTGTGAAAATTGAATTGACTGATGGTAGAAAGAAACACTTAACTGGTTTTATTGTATTACCTTTTATTTCAGTTACTTGCCTTTAAATTCTATGGTTCTATAATCAAAATCTCGAAGTGGGTTAGAGAAAGCAGCCTGAGACATTATGGAATCAATGTATAAATTCAAACCCAATTTGAAAAATACTGCTCTTGTTTTCTTTCAGAGCAAAGTAGTATGAGGCTCAGAACGCCATCACGAGATGTAAGAATAAATCACTGTGCTAAATTTGTGACTGGCAGACATTTTAGTTCCTGAATTTGTGGTGCCTGAATGCCTTCCTGAACAGAACATATTGGTTCAGACATATTTTGTCAGTCTACTTAGAAGCTTGATTTCTGAAACAATTATCTTGTAGAGAAGTAGGGAAGAGCCTTAGGCTTCTCCATTTATTATTCCTGCGCAGCTTAAACTGTATCCACATCCTCACAGTTTTCATGCCATTCACAGGTTAGAACAAGAATTCTCTGGGTTTTTTGAAATGCAAAAGAGGGTTTTAGGTGGGAAAAAACAGCTGAAAACCTGTTGGGATTGAGAGCTGATTTTCTGAATATGGTTACACTCTAGGATGTGGAAAGACCCTTCTCAAACTTTGTCGTTATTTGGTCCTGCTGTCTCAGTTCTCGGAGATCCAGGGTTTCACTGCACTCTGGTATTTCAATCTACGTTTCTTTCCTGCTTCTTCTGTTACATGTTCCAAAGTTGGAAAATACATAACTGGGCTAACTGGTGGAGATATTTTGGGTCAATGGACAGAAGGTCAAGACTAAATTACTGAGATTTTTTTAGGTTTTCTTTTTATTTTTTTAAGTATAGGGAAAAATATTCATACAAAACACAGCCAAAGAAAACCAATATTGCAAAATCAAAACCCAAGCTTAGAATTGTTAAAACTTGAGGAATTCTTTTTGTCTCTTTGAAGGGAATAGTGGTATACTCTTCTACATGAGATGCAATTTTGAACCCTTGTTGGAAAAGATGTGTCTGGGAATGAAATATCCCAATGAACATTTAAGCGGTTTTATACATAAAAAACTACTTTTTTATTGCAAAATTGTCAACGCAATGGAATACTGCATGGGGCAGGCCAGGGGGATTTCAGAGCACTGTTTCCTTTTTGACACTCTTCAGATTGCATTTAATCTAGTTTGGAGGTTTGGGAATAACGTTTTAAAATCTGAAACAAGTATTAATGCTGCTTTCCTCTTTTATTTGGCTTACAACTTGAGAATTTGACACTGATTTTGACACAATTTTAAGTAAATTAAATCAGTGATTTTTATGTTAACTGTGCTGTAAAATTAAATACTCTGAAAAATGGATCCCTCAGACTGAATGTCCTAACTTAAAGGAAATTTTATTATTTCTCACTTCTCTCTTTATAAAATACTATTGCCTCACCAGGATATGGTGGTTCCTGTTTGTTAGGGGTTTGTCTGCTATACTCAGAGAATTTAAAGAGCTGATGAAGAGATGGAGTATTTCATATTCCAGAAATAAGTAGAACAGAGTGCAATGAATACATATGGATGGAAACATCATCAGTGGTATTTACATATTGATGAAAATTATAGGTCAGGTTGAAAGGTGAAAATACTTTTAAGTGCTTTTTCAAAGGCTGTTATTGAACAGAAGAGGAGGCTGAGAGGAGACCTCATTGCTCTCTACAACTACCTGAAAGGAGGTTGTAGAGAGGAGGGAGCTGGGCTCTTCTCCCAAGGGACAGGGGACAGGACGAGAGGGAATGGCCTCAAGCTCCGCCAGGGGAGATTTAGGCTGGACATTAGCAAAAAATTTTTCACAGAAAGGGTCATTGGGCACTGGAACAGGCTGCCCAGGGAGGGGGTTGATTCACCTTCCCTGGAGGTGTTTAAGGCACGGGTGGACGAGGTGTTAAGGGACATGGTTTAGTGTTTGATAGGAGTGGTTGGACTCAATGATCTGGTGGGTCTCTTCCAACCTGGTTATTCTATGATTCTATACCAAACTTTTAATGAATAAAGGTACTAGTTCTGGCATAGGACATTTCCAGAATTTAGAATACTTATTTTACAGCCTTTTTTATTCTTTCAATATTTTTAAAATCCATAATCCTTACAAAGATTATGGAAAGATGGGAAAGGAAATTCATTATTGAAAAGCTTCAGGCCATTGAAATAGTTTTAGTGAGGTATAATAAAGTTGCTTGTTTACCATTTAAACTCAGTAATTTGGTTTATTGAAAATGATTACATATGGTTTATTTTGAAAATGAGTAACTTTATGAAATATTTTTAGTATTTGGGGGTTTGACAATAAAAAATTACTAATTTTGGTATAGTCATTGTAGGAAAACCATGTATTTTGAGGAATAAAAAACTATAAATGTGTTCTGGTTTTGCCCCCAGATATACTTGTAAAGAGTTTTCACTAAGTTTTTTGTGTTTCACTGAATCCAGATGAATCCATGAGAATTAAACTTGCACTCAAGATGTGAAACAGGTGTGAGTGAAACAGCAAGCAGATTAAAATTGCATTTTCCAATGTGCAAAAAAGTACTGAAGTAAAGCTCTGCTGTAACGTAGTTTCTCTCCTGTTGAATACAGATCAAACAGAAGTTCTTCCTGTCGCCTTCTTTAATATGGTTGCTTAGAATGATTACAGAATTACATAAGCAAAACCGTAATGGAGAATCAAGAGGCTGAGAGCAACTCTGTATATATCAATTCCCCCCAGTATTGCAGCATCGTGGAACATTTGCTATTAGGGGAGGAAAGAAAATGTAGAATATTATTACTCTAATTCTTCTTTCTTTCCTCTGCAGAATTTCCAGATGTCACTGGATCATTGTCTAGCCTTTCAGGGGTGACATGAGGAAGCCCAGAGCAACTCCAGAACTATCAGAGATGCAGGTGGGATATGCTACCTGATGTTGGCTAAGGTAGGTTGTGAAAAGAGTAGGGCTGCAGGCAAAAGAAAAATCTATCCAGCTAAACATGTTAGAAGAAGACCGGTTTGCTCCCATGGCTCACGTTTTATTCACGCGTCCAGAAAAGTTAATGGTCAGGATACGTAGCTGCACATTTGACATGTTTCACATGTTTATTATAAATTTAATGTGACTAAACTTTTTTGTACTCTACTCGGGGATGCCTTCAGTATGTGATTCACTTTGATTACTCAGTACAAAAGTTTCCTGTAAGGTAACCCCCTTTCTTCATTGTCCCAGATTCTCATTTATACAAATATCTTGTATCATGAATTTTGTACAGATTCCTGACAAGGTCCCCGATGTCTCTAATCTTGTTAAGGTCTGTGCTGCTCCGTGTGGTACATCTAAAATCAATTTCAGTCACATTTGACCATTGTGCAGATGGAACATTATTCATGCATTAGACTTTCTAAGTGGGGTAAAGCAGAACCTTACATTTATTCCTTACAATTCACATTTTTGTATTATATATGGTTCAGTAACCTTTTGTAGAAGACCAGAAGATGCCTCTGGAGGCAACACAATGTGCATCAGAACTGATTTATACTGTAACATCTGTCAACTTTTCCCCAGGACCTAGTTGTGCCAGGATACACATGTCATCTTTTCTAATGACTTATCAAAAGATAAGGGCTGACTGTGGAAAGAGATGTACCACAGGAATGAGTCTAATATGACTTTATGCCATTTTTTCCAAGGAATAATGTTCAATGTGCATTTATTGGCTTAAGGATTTGTAACATGCAGTTTAGTGTGCATTTTGCCCACAGGATTCACTTTTTTTCTTAATGAATTTCTCAAAATAACTTTAGTTCCATTTGTAAGTAGAGTTGTAAACTTTAAAGTGACATTTTATTATTTGTATTTGGAATTTCAATAATTTCGATTAATAGATGTTAGAGCAAATAATGAAGTTCTGATGTTACACGTGGTACATTCACATTTATAAAGGTAAAAAGCAAAATTCAAGTATGACAAAAGCTGAGTATAATTTCAGTTGTCTTCACAGATTTTAATTCTGTACCATGCTTGATGTCTTTTTGTGATAGTTGGCTTTACTGCTTTTATATTGATTCGGTTTAACAGATTGGCTTATACGTCAGAGTGATTTAGGATATATATATTTTTTTTTATTTTCCTATTTAGAACTCTCTTGTAAGTGAAAATACAAATGTAATTTGTAGGACTTATATTTATGAGTTAACTACACAAAGCTGTATTTTAAAGATCGAACATAATATTACGCTATAACATAGTTACATGTTTACAACAGGATGGGAGGTGAAACTACTGAGTTTTACTGGCAGTTCTGGAGAAGGATCATCTTATTATGGAAGTTGACCATATTCTAAATAATATAATATTCATCAGTTCTTGGGAAGAAAACGTATAGAGCTAATTAGCCTAATTAGTGGACTACCTGGAGTGTGAGGCCTGGCTTCAATGTCTTGCAAAGCAGAGCAAACCTGAAAGAAACCTAAAAGGAGAAACTAAAAGATTCTCTTGCAATAAAACACATCCAGGACATGGCACATTCATCTGACATATGGCAAGGTGAGTGATGGGAGCTTGGATAAGGCATTTTCTCAGGAATTCTCTATGCAACTTTGTACGCTGGCACTTAAAAGACACCGGTATCAGCTAAGCAACAGTACTGTGATGAGGTTTATCGGTTTGTATATGGTCCCACAGTATCTGTGATAGAGTTTCCAAAAACACTCATGTGGCAAGAAAATTTTAACAAAAAATCATACTGTATCAGATGAGCCAAGGTTCTTCGTGTCCATTCTTTAATGCTTATTCATTCTGCTAAATGTAGCAACATAGGGACATGATGGCGTATCTAATGTAATCAAAATTAAAACCTACATATTAAAAGCAAAAAGCAAGATTTACATTTTACTCTTTCTTTCCTTTATAATGTATTTAATTTACAGTCTTACAAAGAACTGATCTATGCACTCTAGTAGTAGAACATTTGGTGGAAACTGGCTTGTAGGTTAAGGGCCAGAGAACCATTGCTTACTTAACATCTATAATAGCTCAGAGTCTGTAGAAAGTGCATCTATTAATGGTTTTCTAGCTGTACTTTTTAAAATATTTGTTCACTACTTCAATTTCTACAAGCATTCTGTTCTTGTCCTTTCCATTGCATTGAAATGCACAAAAAGTAGTATTTGGAAAAACAAACATAGTGGTTTTCTCTCTTGAGATGTCCACAATTTGGATGAATAATGGTGCCATATTATCCTCAAAAGGTCGATGGGCCCAGAATACTGTATGAAGCTGTACCAGACTGCATTAATTTACCATTAACTTGCTGTTCAAGCTGTATTATGTTTAAAATAAGCTGTGCATATAATTCCTTTTATTGTTTTGGTCAAGGGAGAGGATTTTTGTCTGTAAATATGCCAAAAAACTTGTAAGTGGCTGCCAAACCAAGTGTTCTGTCTGACATTTGTGAGATAATGAAAGAGCCGCTGTAGCCTTGTAGCTGGATTTCAAAATGCAGAATCTGGAGAAGTATATTGCAAATGTAATGTTACCCAAGTCTCTCTTAATGAGAATTTAAATAAAGAATGACCCAGTGGAATTGCAGCACTGTATAGTGCTGCCGTTTAGGAGAATGGAATCACATCTCAAGCCTAGAGCAACTTAAAAGTAAGGATTTGAAGCTTTTGGTCTCAGGGGATGAAGTAAGTGCTTTTCAGTCTCTCAAGACGTTCACTGTTGGCTGAGGTAGCTTTCTATAGGTAGCTGCTAATAGAGAGAAAGACTGAGTTTATCAGAATATCTAATATACCGAAAAAGTACAATATACGTGGATTTTTAGAGGTACGTATTAAAATATAGCATGGAAAGTAATAGCTTATACCTGAAACATTTAGGATTCCTAGGTAATGCCTAATCCAAGTACTTGGTAGATCTACTAGCACTTAGCTTCTGAGAGCTTAACGCTCCTGATATTGGCTGTATTTAATCTGCTATATCAATGATTACTTCCATAAACAGACTGAAAGGCTATAGTGAGGGAAGAAGGGTGTAGCATTCTAGGTCCAGATGAAGAACTATATTACCATAGATTTCCTCTGTAGTCATTACAGAGAAAGAGAGACACTCATCTGGAGAACGATAGTGATCTGAGACAAATTGTATTCTGCAAGTCCTGCACCTTATGCAGAGTTATGCACAGAATCTGCAGTTCCTTTGAATTCCACAGTTAAATACTTGAAGTCTGATAGATAACTCTAGATTTAAGTGCTTCATTATATTCCTACTTACGGTCAGCTTATGAAACTACTGTAACATTATTTCCTTTAGGAGAAAAGATAAAAATAAAGGGCAATATAAAATATAAACCAGTATCTCAGAGTTGTTGTCTGGAATCTCTTTCGACATGAAATGAAAATATATGTGTATTAAAACTAACAAAAAAAAAATCATTGACAGACTCATTTGGGAGACAGATGTAAGACCTCCCAGTGCAGGGATTACTTGCTAGATGAGGAGATTGCAGTGCTGCTAATTGTAGTGGTCCTGCAATACATCACCATCATAGCTACTAAGGAAATGCTCCTCAGGCACACTAAGGGTTAATGTTTGATATCGATACATTTCATTTATACTTTCTTAGGTCACTTCTATTTCAGTCTGGAAGTATAATAAGAACTTAGGTTAGTTTTTCTAGTGCCATGAACTGTTTAGAGACAGATTTATGAAAATTGAAGGCTTTTTAAAATACAAGAGTGGGGGGAAAGAGAGATTTGCTACCTCAGAAAGTTTTACAAGTCATAAGTAATTGCCCACTACCCTTCTGAAGCAGGTTTATAGGAAAATGTACATCCTTTTCCTTATAAAAATGAGAAAAACTGAGATAGAAATGAAGTGATTTCCTCAGGGCCGTGCGCTGCAATCGGAATCAAAATTATTACTGAGTAGTTTGTGATTTCAGCCTGATATCTGGGCTGTAACAATACTTACAGGGTCTCCCATGCCTGTCTGTCATTCTAGAATTACTGGCCCTGGGAGCTATTTCTCCGTGAATGACGATCATGGTTTACGGCTTCAGCTTATTCAGAAACAACTTCAGTGGACAAGTTCACGTTTTTTAATCTGTCCAACATTTCACTTCCAGATATAAATTGTGATTGAATGATTTAGCTCAGATTGTTTCTAGTGAAAATGCCGCTTCTGTAACTTGTTCCATGAATTATTTCTGTTAGCAGATTATCAAGTGTTTTCTAGTACTTGGGGAAAACATTCTTCATTTCAATGTATGTTATTTGTTCATGCAGTAGCACGCTGTAATGCCTTTTATTTAGATGACTTGCAAAGGTTGACAAGAGGATTACTTTCATTTCTTTTTTGCTTCTGGTAAAGTTAAAAGTGATACTTTCACCAAGGTTAAGGGAAAAGAGGTTTTGATCCATAGAACTGAAAGGTCTACTCCTGACACCTGATTCACAGGAGTTCTGTCATCAGATGGAACGTTAACAGGTTTTCCTGGGGTTCATAGATCCCAGGTAATCAATATAGGCAAATAGTATAATAGATAATTCAGTGGCTATTTGCTTTGGGCCATGCTAAACTGAACTGCTTTTGTGCCTTAATTATTGCTTTATTTGATGAATGTAGACCTTAAGAAATGCAGTCTGTGAAGATCTCTTAGCACAGTTGACTATGACTCACTAGAGCTTGCCTCTGGCAGAGAAGGTTTATAGCAGCTTCTCAGCATATTTGAAAAAAAGATTACTACTGCTGATGCACTGCAAAAAGGTAACATTTGTGTGCATCAGTGACTAAATTGCCCTCTATTATACCGCATCCCATAAACTGACAAACCTCATCAATAAAAAAGTGCAATAAAGAAGGTACTTCGGGGTTTGTCTAGCTGAGGGGAACTAGAGGTATTTAATAATGTTGAGTGGCCATATCCACTGGTAGGTGGCAGGAGTTACTGCTTGTTATTGGAAAATTTCCTACTGCAGGTGATATTTTTGGAGATTTTGTCCTTTTCCTAATTTCCAGATAAAGAAAGAAATCATTCATGACAGCAAGCATTAAAAACATAGAAGTAAAATCTATTAAAAATGAGCATATAAGAGACAAATGCCTAGAAGAATAGATTTATTTTTTTAATCAACATTTGAAGAATAAATTTTGTCCAAGTTTTAATGGTGGGAGGGCGGGTGAAACTAGTGTAAGTTGATAGCTATCACCCAGAAGAGGTCCCAAAAAGTAACAGTCACAAGTGAAGACTGGTTGTTCCCAGATGACCCTACAGGACAAGACTGTTGGAAAAGTAGTATACTGAAGAGTTTAATATGACTCTCAAGTAGCATCTCTATTTCACTAGTAGTTAAATTACCTTGTTGATCTTGTTAAAAGATAACAGCTTTAATTTATTTTATTTTTTTTCAATTTCTATAAAAACAATGCCATTCCTTATCTTCAGCTGTGAAAAAATGGTACATCTAGTTCAGCCCAAGGTAAGTTTCAAAAAGGGCACGTAGCAGTGTGTATTTCCTTGACCCATGATTTCCTCATTGTCTTCCTTCTAGCAAATACCAGGACAGATACAATTTTCTTTTCAAGTGCCTCTGTTAAGCTAACCTACCAACAGCATGCAACAACACTTCTTTTTAAAAAGTGTATATCATAGTACAGAATGCAGAAAATGAAAAATACTAGTAAATATTAAGTTCCAGTCACCAATTCAACTTAGAGAGTCTGTGGTTTAGATTTTAAGTCTCAGTCTTACAAATTATAATCTTACATACTTTTTGCATTGATGGTACTAATTCTGTTGATTACAGCTTCTATTCTTATGCCTGTAAAGATGGTACTGTGTGCATAGTACCACCAGAAATTAAGCTTTCTTATGCCATATTTTTGCCTACTACAGTAAAGAAATTTCTTAACTGTTGAGTTCCTTTCTCTAAACAAGACCAAGGGCTTCATAACTTTGCTTTCACAGCAGTGTGGTACCTGCCTATGGAAAATGGCAAGTGTTCAGGAGTGGTTTTTTTCCTATAGTATTCACATGAAATGACATTAAGTGTCAGTGTCATAGAATTAAGGAAAAAAATAAAGCATATAGATGTTTTATATACTTATTTAGGAGAGATATTTACATTTAACGATTGACTTTGAGGGCATGAACTTCTTTTCAGCATACGTCTAATAGGTCAATAATACCTAACCTTGAAGTGGATAGGCTTCAAGATACAGGTTTTGTGCCTTTCATCTTTCTTTTTTAAAGCAAAATTAGTCTTTTATTCTTGAATTTTAGCCAATGGTTACTGTTCATACCGCAGCAAAGGTGTGAAGTAGAGTAGAAAAGTCAATGAAAAGGGAAATCAGAGAACTGAGCAAGATTGAAAAAGAGTAAGAGCCTTGCATTTATTTAACTGAGCTATTTCATATAAGCTGTTTGTAATATCTTGGCCTCAATTAATCAGTGAGTCCAGAGAAGCCTTGAAGACAGAGGCCACCACTTTCAGATGGAGCTGCACTGATGCTTAGTCTCAGCTTGTCCATCACTTTAGGCTTATGTTCTCCTTCTCTTTTTGGCAGATGTTTCTTTGAATGATGCAGGATCATCCTACTGCTATTCCCAACTTTTCTCCTCTGTGATAGGAGTTTTTGTGAAGCTTATGTTTTAACAGCAAGTTACCACTTCACCTACACTTTCACTGAACTACAAAAATCTGTTAACACTGCATTGTTATAGGGCAGGTACGAAAGCTGCTGTTGGAAATAAAATCTGTAGCATTCAATGCTTTTGAGCACTAAGAATTTTTTAGATGAATTCTTTTTATGTGATAAATGCCTCTGAATTCCAGAGGGAATTAGATCTTCATCTAAGCTTGTCTGAAATACTGAAAATTTGTGAATGTTACAGCAAATAATTAATGGGCAGAGTCAGCAAGCCGTTCACTGTTTCCTTACTCGTTGAAAGCTTAAATTTACCAGTTGCTATTTTAGCACACTTGTGCAGATATTAAAAGTGGTTTGAGGTTGGGTTTTTGCTGTTTTGTTTTTCTTTTGTATGTCAGATAGATAACTTCCAAAATGCATGGCTTTTTAGGGAACAGACAATGCTTTTCTGGTTGCCTTGTGTTACTTTGAATTAACTTCGAGTTTTTTAATCAAGGACCCAAGGAAGGCTACCCCTACCAAAAACTAATCACTGGTGAAGCTTCCATTGATTAACTGTTGTGCTTTCATTGATTGCACAGTTACAATTCCACAGTAAGATTTCAAACTTTATTTGTGTATTATTTCTAAATCATAAATGATAATTTTGTGTGATGTATGCATTATGGCATGATTGCCAGATATAAATCAGAAAGAGGGAAGAATTTTTTTTTTTTTTTGAGTGCCAAGAACTTTATATACTTTATTCCTGATTTTCTAAAACAAACATATCTTAGGGTATTCTTTTAAGAAAAAAAAAACACAGAAGTAGGTTTTGCAGCTTAAAGTGAAGTAGTTGGTGCTGCTATGATTCTGTTCCATGATTTCCACTGTAACAGTCAATTAATAACATTTTCCATCTGAGGATCTCAGAATAGGTCGTCAAACTCTTACTTAAAACTTGCAATGAGGAGAATGAACTACAGGGAGGTTTGGTTCTGACACGTGAGCATTAAAGCCAGGATAGCTTTAGTTCTAGCCCTTCACTTCTGCAGGCTGCCACACCTTCTTTTTCAGTATTAGTTGCATCAGACCTTTCACGTCATAGGCTGAGCTACAAACTGTCCAGAGAATTGAAAGTGAGCCATGATGAAAGTGGGGGGATAGCAGCCTCCTGAAAAGTACAGAGTGCTTTTTGCCTTTCTCCAAATCCACACGTTCTTTACTTTTCGTGTCATCTTATCCCTGTTCTAGTAATGCCTTGTCTTCTTTGAAGGCTCACCAATGAAGTCTCTTATGTCACCATCCAAGGGTTACAGCAAAAATTTTTGCATCTACTTTGCCTTTCTGCTTTTGCTTTTTAGAAGAGGTGGCCTCTTCTCAGAGAGTGCAGTGACAGAGAGCCCTCAGCTCTGAATACAACAGAAAAGATCATTTGGCAATTTGGATGTGGAGGATGTACTGTGGATGCATTCCTGAAGTAATTTCAGAAGAAGTAGCTTTGAACGGTATTTGATCACGTTTCTACAATTCATGTGGTTCATGTTTCATTATGGCTTACTTTGTGGTATAGTTTTGTTTTTTTTTTTCCTATCAGGCAGGAACATATAACCGATTGCTAGAATAGCAGTTGAGCTATTCAACAAATGAAAAATCTGTGTAATTAGCAGTATTGTGGTCTACGTGTCTGAGAGGACATGTAGGTTATTTTGGGATTTCAGATGATATGGATAGGAACATGTTTTCAGTTAGACTGTTATGTGATGATTATCTGGGTTCATAACTGGTAACAAAATGAGATGATACAGGTCAGCCTGTAGTGCAACATACAGGAGTGAGAAGATACAGCTACAATTTTCCTTCTAAGAAATGAAAGATAAGCGGTTAAGTGAAGTTAGAAGGAAACAAATTCAGGTGTTGGTTTGTGGGAACTAAATAAATAATGAGCGGCTCTCAGCTGCACGAAATTTATTATTGAAAGAAAAGATTTAATATTATTGGGTCCACTTAAACCCTTTTATTTCATGATTTATGATAGAACTTCATAGTTAACACTTGTGTAAAGAAGAGAGTGACAAGAGGTTTACGACTTTTAAAAACACTCCAAGCATTTTGTCAAATAGTGTGGAGCAACTATCTTTTCATATAAGGAAGACACTTGAATAAGATAATAGATTATTCCTGTTATCATATTACTGCCTATATTTTGCCCAGTAAATTTGATATGCAATAGCAATTTCATCATAATCTTCTTCACAAAATTTTAGTGCTGTAATTTGTAGTATGGTTATAAACTTATGACTGGGATAGAAAACAGATGATAGTATTTTTTGCCTGGAAGAAACTTATAAAATCAAATAAAAGTGAGCCTGTTTATATGCATATAATTATGATCATATTTTACAATCTTTTTTTCTATGAACATATTGGCTTTGGCACATTGTTAATTTTTCTTTTAGGGTGTGCAATCAAATTTAAAGAAAATGTTTTTATTGAAGCTATAATAATCTGAATCTGTTACACGGGGCCAGTGGCTCACTTCTTCTCAAAGTCATTACATTCCAGAGCCGAATTACTAAATAGTATGAGAGATTTCTGAATAGATTAATCATTGTATTATTAAAATATATATGTGAGAAAGCTTAACATGGAGAGACCATACCTTGCCATATGCACTTACAGAAGAGAGACATTAATTATCTCTCGTAAACTGTCTTTGATTTCTTGGATCTAGCAGCTTTGAGACACAAGCCCAACTTAAACAGTGAAAACTGCAGTATTTAATTGTTAGATTCATAATATATGTGGGTGGGTAAAGGAAAAACTGGTCAAAAATACACAGAGGGGTCATTGTGTTGAGTAACAGAATCCTTTGTTTCCCTAATTTCAAAGTGTGTTTATAGTACAGTCTGCAGTCTGTAACAGCAAAAGTTCTGTGTGACAGAGTATATGGAATTCAGGACTGCTGTATACTTCGTGTGCATGGAAGAAAAGATTTATGCTTGGAAATGAAGCCATTAGTGTTATATTCTGAATCATGAATGCTTAACCAAGTAACCTGCTTATATATAACGATGCTGAAGTACTTAACATATATATTCTTATAGCTCTCTCAATCTACATAGAGTTCTAAAACATTCTACAGTACTTAGTGAAGCCAGTTTCAGAGTGATGTCTATTAAAAATAAATGTTAATGTTTCAGGAAAATGTAGATGTTTAAACATGATTCATTGTTTCTTTTTTTAAATAATAAGAATTGTGTACTGCAGGACGAGTTCAGGAAGTATGAAAGCACTTTACAAAGGAAAGAGATTGAGTATAGTGTAAAATATTAAAGCTTTATACCGACAGATCTGTTTTTATTTAAATTTTTATTGAATTTTTTCTTTGAAGTAACAACAAGAGACACATAGTGTTGGCAGATAAACGATGCTGTGCTGAATGAGTGGCTACTTAACCCTAGAACTGTCAGGCACTATTATTTTCAATGTCAAGAAGCTGGAAAGCTTTATGCAATGTATTCTGGTCTTCAAATTAAAATGGTCAATTTTCTGTTCTTTTATACATTTTTATGCCACAGCTACATGTGATATCTAGACTAGCTCAGCAGGGAATGCTGAATTTGGCTCTAGACCTGCTTACAACATGAAGCCAAATTATGCTTCAGGTTATCTTGAAAGCTCAAGCAGCAGTGCCTGAAGCACTAATGTTGTTGTTCTTCTGCTCTGAGTTTTAAAGTATATACTAATGTCTGACAGATATGCAATTGTCCTAATTAATAAGTATAACAGGGTAAAACTTTATGATTCTCTATTTAATTAGTTTGGGGGTTTTTTGTAACTATTACTAAACGTTACTAAACTAGAAGTAAAAAGAACCTTAAACTAGCTCATATCTGGAAATTTATTAAACACTTTGTCAAACAGTATAGAGCAGGTAAATAAACTTTTAAGGTCTTCTTGAGTATGATTCATCTGAGTAACTCTAAACTGCCTGTACTGAAATTTCTGCATCTAAGCTAGTCATCAAAGCCTCCCTTTATACTAAATTGGGATCTGTCAGTATAGTCGGTGGAGTTGCCCATGTTTTGTTGGATGAATAACATTTCAGACTCCGTTGGTCTTACTGCTTACGTCTCCACTGACTTCTTTTGATGTAGACAGCTAGTTGAATGACATAAATTAGACCATTTGTCTCTCCTCTTTTGGTATGCTTTGACACCTTTCATATTTTAAGAATCCTGTAAGCAAAGGCTGTGCTTTCTGTGAGTTATACTGCACTCATTTTCACAGTAAGTAAATCATAAACTTTTTTGTTAAAGAGTTTGATCTGCATTACTTGACTGTAAGTAAATGGGAAAAGGCTTCTTATCTTGCTTCGTTCTTTGCAGGCCCACCCTTTGGGATTTTGCTTGGATGTTAGATGAGATGTCCGAATCTGATACATTACAGTGAGCTTTGATTGGCTGGTAATAAAGATTGAGAGCACTGAGAGACCACGTTCCTGGCATTCATTTCCATATATACGCTGTTCCCTATGGCTGTGCCCATCAACGTCAATCAAAGGTATGAAAATGCAGACCTTTATTTTTTCCTTTGTAAAACAGAATGGGTTTGGCTATACCCTTGAAATTCGTTGCAAAAGAGTCTGCTGGGCTAGACTGCAGAGATACGAGAGAGGACATCGATATTCTTCTAGTACTGACAAATGTAACAGTAGTAGTATTATTCAAGTGTATATCATGGCAATATTCATGAGGATTACTCATATTAAAGTCATTTAGTATATTCTTGGATAACAGTTATTCATAGTAGCAATGATTCTCTGTCCCTCATCTCCTTTTCACTTGTAGTAGGCAGGCCTTCCCATAATTTTTATTTTAAAAAAGGGTAAACTCTAAAACAAACACAGTGCTTTTACCCTGAAGTTATATAATCTCTTCTAATTTATCCTTAAAATTATCTGATCAAAAGCATAAATTGTTGTCACAAATTCTAACAACTGTTATCTCTGTTCATCATTTACGTCCCAAGAAGAAAACTCGTAACACTGGCGACATTATGACAGAAGGTGAGTTCTAAGTTCTACTAAAACCTTGAGGAATCAAGAAAAAGCCATGGAAATGGTCATTTGATCAGTCTTCGACAACTTTAATTCCAGCAACATGGAGTACTAGTCATTGAAATCCATGATAGTAGATTCATAAGAATAAGTTGGTTGTGTTTAATCCATGGATTATTTTATAATGAGGTATATTCAGTTAGCAAATGTAATGGATTGCCACACAGCTCCAGTGTGTGTATGATATGGAACTTGGTGGACAATGTCCAGAAAGAAGTCTTGAAGCTGGTGAGGAGAGGCTCTTGCGCTGCCAGTCCCTTCCCATTCTCCATAAATGACCTGCTCTTTTTTGATATATTAATAAAACTAGTGAAAAGATAAGTATTCGTGAGAAGTGGTTCCCAAAAGATAGATCTGATTTATTCTGTGAAATGGTGAAATACCTCTGCAACACTGCAAAGGCAGAGTTGTGGTAGTTCTGTGTTGTGTCTGAACAGCAGGAAAGCAGAAAACAGGTGCTAAACATCAACGATTAGCATATGTATACCAACTGATGAAGTGTTAAACATAATCTCATGCAGAGGTGTCAAAACCCTGACCAAAGGATCTGTTATAACAGGTTATGTGGAATAATACCGATGATATAAACCACAATGGAATGTAAAGGGCTTCAGATACCAAATGACCTGGTTAAAATCACAACTTCTTTACTAGGATGTGTATTTTCAGATTTGCAGCGTGTGTGTGTTCAGAACCATTGGATCTCAACATGGTTGCTGACTGTAAAATCTGATGATGGTTTCAAAACAAATGAATGCTTCATAATGTACTACTGTAGTGTAGCTTCAAAATTAGTTCATCTTTTCTTTTGTTAATTATATAATTTATCGTGTGATAAATCTTTTTTTTTTTCCTTTAACCATTGGTAGCAGTCGAAGCTGGATAATCCAATGATCCTAGTTTAAATTGTTGTCATGCCTGCTGTTTTTCCCACAGCAAAATTATCAGTTTCTATGAGAAACTCCTTTTTCATTTTTATGCCATATATTCATCATGATCATTTAATGAATGCACTTAACAATAATATGCTCCTTTTTTTGTCAGATTGTTAATAAATAATGTGGACACTGATAATTTTCAGCATGGTGTTGAAACCTCACTCATGTCATGAGATGGAGCTGAGTATTTGGAAAGAGGAAGAGCTCGCACCAGATGGCATTCAGTAATGTCCACTCAGATAACAGCAGAAGCACTCATTGCCAGTAAGTCTTGAGACGTGAAATAATAAATCTCCCTTGTTACAGTGTAATTAACTGTTAAAATGTTAAGTAAGCTCTCGTTTGATATTTTTGAGATGATATGGAATATGGGGAAAAGCGTTGGTATGATTTCTATTAGTTGTTGCATGAAATTTTGACTGGCAGACAGACACGTGAACAACAGTGAAATGAAGATTTGCAGCATCTTAACACAGGGTGTTGCAGAGGATTAAGTAAAAGTGATTACCCTCTGCTGCACTATTAGGGTTTTGGGACTCTTTCCTGTATACTGAGAAAGAGGGTGTTGTGAAACCCTTAATCCTACTCATAAGGGAATCTGTCAGTGAAGAGCTTCTGTAGCACAATTTCTTTTCTGTATCAGTGCAAGGTTTAATACCTAATTTTTCCAATAATGGGTCATTTTGTTCCACACATGATAACCACAAAGCTCATTTTCTCTTTTTTGATTGTGTTAGAGACACCAGGCAAACTTCCCAACAAATGTAACTGACTAATGTTTGAAATCTGGTGTGAGGGAGTTGAATTTTCATAGCTTAATTAGTGTCAGCAGGTTGCCAATTAATTAATGAAATTCTTTTGTGCTATCTCCAGCTGTATTTAATTAAACTGGTTTTAGAGGAGAGGAGGCTATTGTCTAAACGTAGCTAGGTGATGAAGCTTTTTTCAAAAATTGTGCTATGCACCTTGTTAAAGTTCTTTTTTTTTTTCTTTCAAATTCTGAATTCTTCACATTCTACAAATGAGTACAGTGTGTTCTGTCAGCAAATAAGTAGTTAGCAATGTTATTAGCTTTATGATATGACATGGAAGCATTTCTGGATTATGGTGTTTTAGATAAACTGTTGAATATCATCAGGAAAAAAACCCTGTGAGTAATTAAAAATGTATTTGCTAAGATCCAAGTTAGATGCTGATACAATCCAGCCTGATGATATGGCATTTTAGAAGAGGACTGCATCAAATTACAACAGGGAAGACCAGATCTTTGTTTATTTTGTTCATATAAAAGACTTAAAAGTGTATAATGGGAAGCTGATGATCTGTGAGTTAAAATTTTGCACAATGCAAAAGGCTTTGCAGAAACATGAATATTAATGTTGCTGGATTTTTAGTAACAGAACTTATAGCTTATGATAATGTAAACTTTTAGTATCTCTCTGTAGCTCATAGTTGGCATCCAGTTACTTCCAGGACAGTCTTATTAAAAATAGAGATTTCTGTCAACTTTGTTTGAAACAGATAATGTATTTTTTTAAAAAAAAAGAAGCAAAAAGAAAAGAAGAAATTTTGAAATCTTGGTAATGAAAGTAACAGTCGGAGATGATCAGGATCGTCTTTCTTCTCCTAACTTTCTAACTTGTTTACAAATATCAACTCCAATTATTTGCATTTTACTCCTTCTTTAATACTTCAGCATCCTTTATGGTTATTCTAAATGGCCATAAATCGAAGGACATACTCTGGGTATTGATAACAAATGTGGAAGATTTCAACAGGTCAGCAGAGAAAAGATCTCAAATGTTCTGAAAATTAGTGAAATCATCATTGTGTCTGAGTTTAGTACTTCAGAGCTATCTTGAAGCACAAGAGCATTTAACTCCATTTTTATTGAAAAGCAATAAAGAAAATAGCTGTGAGTAAAAATACAATTCTAAATTTACAGGAAGTTAAATTTAAGGTGCAGCTTTAATTATTTCCTTTCCCAAACCTAACTGTGCATCACCATCCTCTATGCTGTGAACTAGGAATAGAGGTATTTATCCAGCTGAGCGCCTCCAGAAGCAGAACTGAGCTTTTAATTTGACAAACATGACATAAATAGTTTCAGACCAGGATTCAGAAATTATGTATAGATTGTCTGGACACAAGTCTGCCTCTGCCTAGTTATATGAGCAAGGAGAGATATCAAAATCCTATTTTCACAAACAGAATGGCTCTAAATGGTTTTGGTACATTGTTTAATTTGGATTTAGGAAAAAATGCCATTTCATTATAGAATGTACTTTTACATATTGATGTATTGGCATTAATCTCTTCATAATTATGCCAAAACATTATTTTTTAAAAAGTACATGCACAGGTGGGATAAACTATTTGCTTTCTGTGCATTTTGAGATAATCTTGTCAGTTCATAGTAGAGTTCCTTGGGCATCTTCATCCAGGTGCACTCAAATTGCAGTCTCTGCAAATTATATACATACCTTGCCAAAGCCTCCTTCCCTCAGTACCAGCATAATATCTTCAGCTAACTAGAAAATTCACTCCACTGATTTTTTAAATTAAACAATACAAGCATTTAAGATATTATTTATATCTCTTAGCAGGCAGGAGTATGGGAAGGAACAGCCTGCATGACTGAATCCAGTTTCCTGCTAGCGTAGTCAGGCATAGAAAAGGGGTTGTAAAATAAATTTATCAAGCTACATCTCAAAAGTAGTTAGAAGCTTTATGTTGACTCTGCTGCTCCAGAAGACCACAGACCAAGGAACTTAAATTTTATTTCAATTTTTGCATATAGCCATTGACCTTCATTTATTTTACAGCATTCAATAGGATCATTCCATTCTTACCCTATGATATCCCACGTACCTGCTTCTCACTTACAAACTTCATTCTTTAAGCCTCCTTAATATCTCTGTCAAGTTATTTCCTGCTGTGTTGAAAAGTGTGATGAAGCCACGTGCATAATGACTGAAACTGAAGGGCATGTATTAATTCCTTCTATTTAAGCTAACACAATTGCTGTCAGACCTACCTCTCAAGGACATTAAAATACATAGCCCCTAAAAGCCATTGTTTTCAATTAGGTAATAAAATCATTACTTTTGGACTTAATTGCAGAGTCATATGTATGTAAAGGAAAAAAACCCTTCAGGTAATGTTCATCACAACATTGGCAGTTCTTCATTTGCAATTGTGTTGTGATCACAGGTGAGCTGATGCATCTCTGCTGACTACAACTGAATTGATCTTGCTTAGCCCAGCATTTAATTTGGCTTTCAGCTGCAGAATTGCGTGAACAGAGTAGTGCTCTATAATGTATCCACTAAATCTATTCTTTATAGTTCAGTGGGGAGGTAGTTGACTATTTTATTGTGGAAAAGACTTACACTTAAAAGTTGAAGGAGTAGTGATAATTTTTTGGCCTAACATTTGAGTTGACCTAGTAAAATCCACCTCTTGACATTTAATTGTTTTACATTATATCTTTATATGAACTAGAAATACAGGCTTTTAAAATATATTTCTAGATACACGCATACAAATGTAGAAAGAGACAGGAGTGACTAATGAAGGTACATATTTTGTTTTCATTTTAAGATAGACTCGATTATTAAAAGCTGTATTGATTTTTAGAAAACTTGGGGTTTTTTTCAGAAAGTTCTAGAGCAGAATCACTAAGCCCCATCTGCTCCTGCCTGACTTTATTATGGTGACTATCAGATGATGTTTTCAGATCTCTGTAATGATTATGGTGACAGGTTTATACTTATTACTGTGTCGTGCAGTGCTCTTTAAGTTCCGTGTCTGAGGATCATGCAAAAAAAGTTGTGAATTGAGGGGAGCTAAAGTGTGGTTTTCTGGTTAAAACAAATGTTTTCTTCAAAATGAAAGAAGAACAAGACTCTGTAAAGGTAAAATATCTGTTCCTGTTACTATTGAGAAGAGCTTCTTGGATTTACAAGCAGATTGTATGTCTTCCCAAATGGCCAGTGCTTTCCTCAGTTATTTGCATGTTTTACGTGAATTATCCTACCTAGAGTACAACAATAAGATTGTATAAGCATCTGGGCCTGAACATTTATTCATGGTAAGTAAGTAACTGAAGTTAGCCCTGCTGGTTCACCAGTTTTCAGTCTAATGTTCAGTTTCCCCGTGGAGAAGGAATGAGGACTGATGTGCCTGTGATTCCTCACAAGCAGAAGAACTGAACAAGAACAGACCTTTGCTCTTCTAAGCTTATTTCTGGTCAGGATGTTGCCCAGTTTCTCATAGTTCCCTTGCTTTCCTGTGCTATTCACCATCCAATAGGATTCCCTTCACATTCTTTCATGCTTTCATAAATCCTTCCTCACTTGTAACCTCACTGCTTCATTCTCCTACATAACTTAAATCAGCTTGTCAGCATTAATGTGGATCCTGTGGCATGTGGGGATTTTTAATTACATGTTTTCAAGTGCAGGTGTTTGGGATGATATTTCTGTTCCTTTGGTGGCTTGTGAATGGAGATTCATCACTTTTAACAGTTAGCAAGTTTTGACTGATAACAATGTTATAAGATGGAAGAATTGCTTCTGAGCTTTAGTAAATGGGTACCTTTTTATCTTTCTGGCATCTGGTCCTCCAGCTTGAAGCCAAAGTGCTGTAGATCCATCTGTCTGGATAAAAGAAATGTGCAGCGATATAACAAATAGAACAATATTCAATCTAACCATAAGTTTTATGAATTTTATGCAGATAAGCACTAACCTGTGTTTCATGAGTCACCAGTACCACAGTTCTGAAGACCTACTCATATGATTTAATTTTATTTTTATGTATATGTCCTCAAATCTTGTCAAGGAGAAAAAGAAAATGTTCATATGATGTTGAATGGGCTCGTCTGAGATGATACAGATGTGTTCTTGTGTATCTACTTCACCTTGCAATGCTGAAGTGGGGGGGTGGAAAATTCAGGGGCTGCACCTTCAGGAACATTGGCTTTTGTTTTCTTTAACAAGCCCTTTTGACTTTTAAGACAGGTTGCAAAGGTTATTGAGAGAAAATGGTAGTCCTTCTTTGTGGCTGCTGACTAAGTAGATTTCTGTCTGTATATTGAAGTTTCCATTAGCATCAGATTTTTAAATTTAAATTTTACAGCATGCATATTTGCTCCTGGGAATTGCAGTCAGTTCATTGTAACAAATAAAATCACGGTAAAATAACTTTGCTTTTTCACAGATCACAGATTATTGAATTGATGCTTTAACATGGAAATTTAGCATTTAAGATATATGTTATTACTGTCATTTTTTTGCTCTAAAGAGGCTTCTCAAGAAGTACTTTCACTTTAAAATTGCCTAAGTGCTTTACACTGAAGAAAATAAGGCAAATATAACTTTGCACTATTGAACAGGAGGACAAAAGCTGTCTGCTAATAGGCCAAGAAAATGACTGGGAGAAAAATGGAGTAGTTGAGTTTAGAGAAACTTGTACTTTTTTTCTTAATGAGCAGCTTAACTGCCAATTGATCAGTCATTCTGCATTACAGCAAATGGTCAGTGAAATATGTAATGATGCAAGACTGCGCTTTAACAAGACCGAATCTTGGAGCAATCGGGGGTGCTTAAGGACAATAAAAATAGTTACAGAGCAAGTTTTTCTCTCTGCTTACTTTTCAAAACAACAACAACAACAAAAAAGCCAAAAGAGCAATAACAAATATTCAGTCAGTTAATTGATGTTGTTCTTTATTGCATGTGGTGATACACTTACTCATGAACTTCCATTTTGTGCTCTTGTCTTTTGTTTGTTTATTTAATGTTACAGGATTTTTTACTGTTGGGTTTCAGTCAAATCTGACTGCTAGAGAATGGTTGCATTATTAAGGTCTTGAGCTCATGAGTCTTTATGTGCTTGCTTAATTTTTTAAGTGTGAGCTCAAGGCAACAATCCAAATGGGTGAAACTGAGAATGTCGGTGTGTGTTGCACTATGAATTCCTACAGTAGCACTAATTACTACTAGTATTAATTACTACAGCAGCCTAAGACTCAATACATGGGAGAATTACAGTTTTTAGCCATTTAAAAATACAAAGATTTTAGCTTTGAAAAGCAAGCCTTAGATTCTAATCAAGTAAAAATCAGGGCACATCGTCCTCTTGCTTCTCACCCAAAAATATGGTATCAAACTGTCTTTGACCAGTGACATTTGCTAGTGTGAATGAGAAATACTGGTAAAGGAAACAGATTTTTTTTTTCTTCTTTTCTTTACACAGAGTGTGAAATGTACCATTATAGGCAGCTGTCAGTGTGAACGGGTTAACATTTACCTAATTTATAATGTGTGAAAATAGACACCTACTAGCGGAACTGGAATGGTAAGAACAGTCGTGAAAGCTCACGTAACAGTTTACCCCTCATCCCTGACTCGGGTCCTCTGGCACTGAATACACTGTTTGGAAGGTTGTTAAATATTTGACTTCTACGTTGTGACCTCCTCTTTCAAGCATGAAGGGAAACAGAAAGGCTCAGTTTGACATTTCTCAGGAGATCAGCTGGGGTGATGGGTAGCACTTACCTTTTTTGATCCCCAAGATAAAGAAGAGCCTTTTTTTTTTCTTCCTAATAACTTGCAGTGGATGAAATTTCTATTCTCCAAGATGTGACCTAACAATACTGGGAGGCCATGAGAAAGTCACAGTAATCATATAAAAGCAGCTTTTGGCAGGACACAGGTAAGTTACTCTGATGATCTTCCATTAACATCTTCAGAAATTCTCAGATTTCTGAATACTGTCTACTTATTTCTGGGAAAGCTTCTCAATGGGCTTTGAAGGATAAGAGAATCCCTGTATCTCTCTGGTCTCATATATGTGTACTCTACATCAACAGCCCGATTTTCTCTTGCAGCAGGTGCAAATAATGAATTTAGTACTCAAGTAGTCTGCAAAAGGTAAAGAGGAGTTTGGCAATAACAGTATTAAACAAACTAATTATGACAGCTTTTACAACTCTCTTCTACGTGTATACCTTAATTGAAGTTTATTTTTCACCTGGCAGAACTATTTTTAGCTTTGAGAAGAGCACTAGTTCTGTTATTGATTAAAACTGAATGTGATTAACATCATTATTTATTAAACTTGCCCATATCTTCATATAGATTTGGATTGATGAAATGTGAAAGGTCTTAAAGCTGTAGTTATTATGCTGTAATTCACTTAAAGTGGAGCATTCATGATATATCTTTATGCATGTAGAAGCTGAGCATAAAGTCCATCTCCTAAACATTAGCAGTTCAAACACTTTAAATATTCTTAAAATAGCTACCTTTATTGAAGCATAACTTTGAGTTTGGGGGTTTGTTTAGTAGGTTTCTTAGGGATGAGAGAGGAGAGAAATGAAAGAATGTAGATGCTAGATTAGTATACTAGCCTGAGATACAGGAGAGGCAGTTTGCTCCTGATTATTTGCCTACACTAAAAAATTTTGCAGCATTTCAGGGAGTCTTGTGCCTCTCTGTTAGTAACTGGCCTTTAGACTACTCTGTCTTGTTTTTTTTAAAGCACTTGAAAATATTTGATCTTTGCAAAACATCATGTTGCTGCAAAAAAATAATTTAAAATCACTGTATTAATAAAAAATGCTTCAGTGAGAAAAATACTATAACATTGATCTTCAGGTTCTGTGGGAATCAGGATTATTGTTACATTGGATTGTTAATTAATGGAAGTCTGTTGCAGAATTCTGTTTTCAAATAAACTGTCTTCGCTTGTAATTTTTCAGGGGAAGTTAAACAGCATTTTAATGCCTTTTCAGATTAATTGATCTTCTTATTTATCAACTCTCCCAGGTGTTCAGTGAATATTCAAATGATGTCTTCTGAATTAGACAAAGAACAATAGTTCTGTTAAAGAAAGAATGATGTAACAGTGAGAAAAAGAGGATGTTGCTTTAGAAGGGTGACTGTATGACCAGTACTAGCTCCATATGAGAATTACAAATCTAAACAATAGGATAAGGGTAATGTTAAGACAGTAGTCTAGAGGGAAAGAAACATCCTTTTCCTTACTCTGTCCTGCTATTCGTATGGTCAGGCAGTTTCTGACTGGTATGCAGAAGCCTTTGTACACTCTGTGTTGGGAACTCACTACCTGAAGTGCCGGATTTCTGAAAGGTGGATAGTTATAAAACAAAAAATAGGGACAAGAATACAACAAGGTATTTCTGGTTGTTTTCCAAGTGTGTTAATTTTCCACCTTTAGAGGGAGAAAAAGATCTTAGTGATTTTTGGGGTTTGTTTGATATTTCTTCTGAAAAGGCATAGAGATAGAAAAGAAAGCAAGCTGTAACTAGCATCACGTGAAACAAGATGGTTATGATTTTTCAAAGTATCATGATAATGAAATACTTTGGGAATGAGTGTATCGGCACTGGCAAAACATGATGTACTTGTTAACACCATGGAAGGTCACCATACTCTTGTTACTGCTGAGTTGTGGTGCTATTTTAATTGGGCTTTGCCCACTGATCTGCATGCTCAATTTGCAAAAGATGCCAGAGAACATGTGGCTGTGACATTAAAACAAACTCCCTACACAGCGTAATTAAAGCTGGGGTTAATCCCAGTGTAGACACAGAATTTTGTAACAGCTCACAGGCAAACGCCGTTGGACACTTGACACTGAATATTTGTAATCAATAATTCTTATGCATAATGTACATAGAGAAAAATTGAAAGTGTAGGTATGCGTCATTTTGACAAACTGGATCACTGAGCAAAATTACACAGAAGTACAAAACCGAGGCATTCTGGAGGTGAATTATTTGTGCACTGTATTTTCTCCTATTTTTTGCCTCTGTCCCATATAAAATGATTAACATGCAGAACTGACATACAGGATGGGAAATGCTTGCCTGTCCTTTGGATTCATCTTTTGGAAACTGACTAGCAACCCCACCTTCCCTTCTCCATCTTTGCATCAGTGGATGATATGAAGCCATCTCCTGAACTGAGACACTCTAAGAGATATAAATGGAGGGTTTCTTTATAAGAGAAATTTCTTAAATGACACTTTTTGTAAGTTGAAATAGAAGTGCAGATGAGTATATAGAAGATGAAGCGTTCTTTGTTAGGGAATAACTACAAATAATGATATGATGCTATCGGACTTGGCTTAAAGGATTACTATGTTAATCTATGTCCCTCTGAGATATGATTTTTAAGTCTCCTAAGGTAAGCAGTGTTATATATGACATGGACACTTTGCAGGAATACCAGTGGTCTTCAGAAAAAAAATACTGTGTTCTGGAAATAGTATGTTCTCAGTTACAGTGTGCAAAGAGTAAAAGCTCTGGCACTCTGGGTATCTGGAAAAAGCAAAAGATCAAATGTATGTGCAAGGGAAGGTAACGCATCCGTTCACTCTTCAAGAGCCTCTATCAGGTCTGTGAGGATGCCCAAAGATGCTTTAGCAGGGAATTCTGGCAGTCTGCAATTTCACAAGCAGAGGGTGACTGAGATTTTTACAGAAATATAGAACATTCTCTTTTAAGAAAAAAACACAAACCACTCATGTTTGATGGGAAGTATGAACATATCAAATATTTTAACTGTTAAAACCTCTAGGGAGCCGATGGTCACGGGCAGGCTTTTTGTGTATCAATGAGTGATTCAGCTAATTGAAAACTAGAATGGACGGGTTTAGCTTGGAGATTTGAAGATAATTGCATTGCAGCCAATCTTAAGAAGGAACATACAGAGTATATTAACAATGAATTATGACATAGATTCTGGCACTTAGATGTAACTGTTCATGTAAATTACCAACAGCAGGTTTTGTGATCCTGTGCATTTTATAAAGTCATTCACAGCTCATTAAACCTTCACCGGTGCTGTCATTCACTAAATACAAAGGTAGCATGAGAACACCATAGATAAAGTGTTCAAGTCAGACTGCTGTAGCTAAATTTCTAAGCAGTAACTGCTCTACTTAAAATCAATTTGGTTTTGAGGAATAAGGGTTAAAGCAGAAAATGAGCAAGATGTATCCTAGTGGACCTCAGAAGCTTTGTCCTTTTATTGAACTAGCAGATCTTCTATATGTTATCTTTGATGTCAAGGTACTCCGGTGACTAAACCAAAGTGTGGTCCTGTTGTCCTGCTAATCCTTAGTTTAATGTCATAAGCATAGTATCACAATGTTATGATTTTTGATGGGTGGTCATTTGGCAATAAAGTTAAAAGCAGGAGAGTGATAACATTAGTGTTGACCTGTCTCAATGCCAGCATTGAATATATATTAAGCAACAATTTTAGCTAGGTATCAGCTAAGATGTCGCAACAAGCAACTACTATTTAGATTATTTACTTTATATCAAAATCTTAATTAACAGAGAAAATATCTTTATGTGTGTGATTGACTGTTTCTGCCTACATTGCTTACCAGCTGCTGACTGGTTTTCTCTAGAGAGCCTCACACATTCAATAAATATACTCTTCTGCTTCCCTGACCTTGATGAGCTTCAGGAGTCATGGTTTTTCCCTTGTTATCCCTGGCCTTCTTCCTTAGCAAACAAGAATAGATGGCAAGGCATTGAACCCCAGACTAGCTTAGAACTGATCATAGCTCCATGGGCTGTAACTCAGAAACTGTGGAGCAGTATTAGCACGACACATTCCAAACGAAGAGCTTGAGCTTAGTGTCACGCTGACAAAGCTACATGTGTTCTTCACCTGAGAGAAGTCTAACCCAGATAACAGGAATTTTTGACCTGAATTCCTTAGTGCCTGTCTGACAGAAAATACAGATGTCACAGATTTAGTGAAACCCGCAGAGCAGCTGACTGTATTGACTTACCCAAGGTTGCCTCAGTCTCAGCACTCTGAGCACACGATTTCCTCTAGTCCTTCACCTAATGAACAGTCTTGATTTGCAATTCTTTTTTCCAGCTAAAAGCAGATGTGCATTTTAACTTAGCCAAGGCTTCTGAACGTCAAAGCTGTAATAAAGAGAGAAATATAACGAAGCAACAAAGCTCGTCACTACAACTCTGATAAATGTAATAGGAACAACAATGCTGTCAAATAATTTAAGTTCTGTTCAATCCTGTTTCCTAGTCCTCTGATCATCTGCATTGCATAAATATTAATTTGCTGATGATCTCTCTTTTGGTTTGAACTAATTAGTTCTCTATGTCAAAGTTCTCCCAAATACAGGTGTTTTTCTGGGAATCGCTTGCTGCAGGGACTTCTCCCAGTGAGCGGCGTGGAGGAGATAGATCCAGGTTTGGCTGTCTTTTCCCTTGGACACCACTGTGGCAAGTTTCACACTCAGAAAACTCAGGTGCTCTGAAGCTATACACCCAGGTACATAAACATACCTGTCATTTCAGGCCATAGGAACCTTTATTCTGGGGGCTACAACACAGTCCTCATATCCCAGCCATGCTCATTAAAGAAAAAGTATATATCCCTCACAAGAACGAATGGGCCATGGCTTGATGTGAGGCTGAGAGGAACCCAGGGTCACTCTGGACTAGTTGGCTGCCATCTGCAGTTCTTTCCCATGACAGGGACATAATTAGCACTGCGGATGTAACCATAGTTTCTTACTCACAAGATTCAGGCTAAAAATACTCTTTCTATGTGTAGTTACTAACTGTGACCATGCTTTGGTGACAGGTGAAGTCAAGGAGAGGACAGGGTGTTTAATTTTCTTCGGAGAACATGTGCCTAATTCTTATCTTTCTTTCAGTGCCTTCCCCTGACTTTACTTGCACTGAGTTCTGTATACGACTAGTGTGCAGTGAAGTGTCCCTAGAGTGCCTTTATCTTTCAGGTGCTGACTTTATTTGATTTCATATCCATGTTTATCTAATTCAAGCCCTTAAATTTGCAGTTTTACTGTCTTCTTAATTTGATGAAAGATAATGGAGAGTTTTTGTTCTCCTTTCTCGTATCGGCTCTGCTGCTCCCACAGCCGTAGGATAATCTGGAACAGCTTGGCGGAAAACTAACAATGCTGAATAAAAATAATTGGCATCATGAAGATCTGAGCTCAGTGGCTACACCAGAGCCAGCACAAGAGAAAAAGTGGGTGCGTGCAGCTGGGAGAGCAGTACCACATGCAGGGTGGCAGCTTTCATTGGCAGCCCCACCGTGTGATCCGTTTGAGCTGATTGTGCAGCCACAGGGTCGGGCTCTTGAAAATAGGAGGTGCTTTTAAAAAAGCAATCCTTACCCTTAACGTATTCCACATCTGTTGTGGATTCCTTAGCTCTTCACATGCTGTATTTGAGATTTATCTATCCCAAAATACTGCATCATGTTTGTAATCAACATTTTTAAGGGAATTTTCAGTGCTTGAGCAAAATAGGGCATAACACAGCGATGTTGTTCTGCGCTTTAGTTCTGTGTTTTAGTGCTAGTGATAAAACGCTTTTTTCCTAGCTCAAAGCATATTTTTATATGTGAGAATTTTCTTGTTTTTCATTGCTACTCAGTACAGACTATTGTTTGTGTAATTAATGTAATTATTGCTAATTACGTAATTACGATAAATACATGTAATCAGTCACTCTAATTTGTAATTATAGAATTTTGGTGTTTATTTGTGTAAAAGTCTTTACGGAACTTAGTAAAAGGAAGACAAATTGGTCATGTACAGCAGGTAATTTAAAATAAAATTTAAGACAGAAATTACATATTTTTTTGCCAGCTACCAAAAGGAAATTATTATTCATTATTTACTAATTGGATGCACACTTCTGTTTTTTTATAAAAGTTAATAGTTACATTACAGAAGCCTGAAACTAATTTTCTATCCTCTTATGTTGTAGCTTAAATGAGTTAGCAAAATATTAGGTTAGTAGAGTGTAGGTGCCAAATTTAACCTGTAATTACAGTAGCCACTTGAAGTGAAATTAACAGTACAAAAATTTGAACCGAAAGAAGATAAAAAAATATTTCTGTAAAACTCACTTTCCCCTGTCCCAATATACCTTTGTATAGGTAGGTGACTTGAAAAACTAGCTATTACTTTCAAAGCAGACATAAAGCTTCAGCTAGGGAGAGTGCAATTACTCAATGGAGAAAAAAGTCAGATGAAGTTCAGCTTCTTACCATCTGCATATTGCATGATACTTTACCTGTTACCACTTCTCAGCTTTTTTCCTTCTCCAGCCATGAAACCTGAGGAATTCATAAAATTCTGCCTAGGTCTCTTTAAGCAGAGATCAATAGCTATGAGTTTCAGTCCAATTTCTATTATAGCTGTCAGTTACTGGTATTTATAATGTCTTATTTTGAAAGAAGCAATCCATCTTGGTGCTATGCAAATCACATTTTTTATTTGGTAACCAATCTGAAACTTAAAGAGATCAAATCAAATCTCTTCTAACAGTACTTTCAATTTCCAAATAAAATTAACCTCTCCATCTAGTTGTCATCTTTTGTGTCATGAGCTGCCTCACAGAAGAGAAACTGGGATCTTGTACACCTTTTATTTTTAATTATCTCCAATAAAATAGAAGGAAATAATGAGCTAGATGTGTAACTGTAAATTCATGATTATGTTTCCTCCTCTTATCCAAAAGATGAGAGCAATACTTTAGGATGAGGGAGACCCAAGTTATGTTTTCAAATATTAGTTGAAGTTGTTAGGTTTTAAACCTTGGTGGTTTGGGTTTGTTTTTTTTTAACATACTTACATCTTCAAAAAGAGGAAAAAACCTCTGGCTGTAGCTGATGGTTACAGCACTCCCCATGGTGCATTTCTGCATTTGCAGTGCAGTATGGATTTGTGTTGGTTGTTTTTTTTTTTAAATCTTCCATCATACAGTTCAATTATTTGCATGCAAGTATCACTTTAAACTTTTCCTGTTGCTAAAGATGTTTTTCCTTGAGAGTACACATAGAGACAGACAGATCATTGCCATTGAGGGTTCTTTAATCTCATTTGTTTGAGATCTTCTTAATGCTTTCTAAGGTGCTGTATTCCAGACTGAAATGTTGAGGCTTATCAATGGTGTTTCTAGGTCTTGACACATGAAGCTTATAATAATCTTCTTTCTGGAGTGAGCTATAATTTGTCATTTGCTCCCTTCTAAAGTAGAAGTGGTTTTTAATAAAATGATAAATTCTGTTAAGTGCATCTGTTTGTGCATATTCATGATTTAGTGGCTTATAAACCTTAAGTGTACCTATTCAATCAGCCTGAATTTTGAGTCTTGACTTTTCAATTATGTCCCTGGTCTTTATCTTGGAGCAGAGTATGCCTTCTGGAATATACGTTAGATTTCTTATTACCCATACAAAGCTTAACCCCCCCCACCTCAAACTGCTTCATTAAATGATGCCTGGCAGCAATGAGCTCCATGTGTTAATTATGTATTATATTTTTAAAAAATAGTCTGTTTTAATAATTACTTCCAAGTTTTCATTAGCTCTCAGATCATTTCTGGTGGATACATGGCCTGAAAAAGAGTAAAAGAGTAGCATTGGAGTAGTAAGCCTGAATGATATTTCTAAATTCTTAGCATCTTGGTTTCATGATTTGACCAATATGGTGGAATATTTAATATCTCTAAATACCATCAGTTGATCAAATGGCCCTATAATATCCTCTCAGTAGGTTGTTATAACTAAGGAGTGGAGTTAAATTGGAAATCCCATTATAATATCTTCGTTCAGTGTTTTTCAGGCAGATTGATACTGCTGGTACTCTTATTGGAGATCATACCGTGATCTGAATTCATCTTCTGTTAGCAGTTAGTTTTCCTTGATGAAGTGAGAACCTACTTGCACTCGGCTTCATACAAATTTAAGTTTGGAACAGGTCAAATGCCAGCGTTCATAATTCCAAATACAATTAGTAAGAAAAGAGATAATGTTTCTAGTGCGAAGTGATCACTAGACATAATGAGCTCCAGCCTATTTAAAACTATCTACTAGAAGGCTGCTAAGGGTTCTGACTTTAACTAGCATGACACACAGTAAAGTTCCTAAAAGCTTGTGTGAATGCAATTTTTCTCTGCTATAACAGTTAAAATACCAATATTTACTCTCTGATATGGATAGAAAAAACAGCATTTGTGCAGGAAAAAGCTGTGTATTTGTATTTAACTTAAAAAATGTTTATAACTTAGTCTATCCCTGGGTCCTAGAAAATGTGCAGGAGTACACTGAGAAACAAATATTACTGTTGAATGTATATATGGTTGAGAGATCACATGGACATGATACTTTATATAATAAGGTTAAATCAGCATGTTGTCTAGGTAACTGTTAGAAAAGTGAAATCAGATATCAGATTTTTTTATTTCTTTTTTAAATATAAAACTTCTCAGGGTTTTGGAAAAGCTATAGATAAATGTTATGACTGGTTTTGAGGTGTTTTTTACCTGGCAAGGACTGATTCTTGTACATGTTTCACTCCTAGTCTTGGAAATCAAGCTTTGATTTAATCATATGGGTGACCCTAAATCTTGATGCATATACTACCAGTGGCATAAATTCTTACTTGCCATTATTTGGAATAAAAAATCCAAACTGCATGCTTCCCTAAGCAAAAGAAACAAATGTGATTATGTGCTAGAGTTCATGTGAAATAGCCATAGTTTAGGCAACAAGTGTGAAATTGCAAATTTTATGAAAGAAACGCAGATCATGAAAATCCTCGTGATTCAAGTTTGAGCCAAAATTGAACACGTTAGCTAGATTTATGGCCTGTGCCCTTGTTATAACTGGTGAGTTGTTCAACATTCTGTTAGGCTGCTAAATTTTTGATATCTGTTCAAGCCTTGAAGTACCAGAAAATTTAGAAAGCTCTATGTAAAGTTTCTATAAACGTATGTTCCATTCAAAAATTTCTGTTTTAAGGAAGATAATAACACATTATTTATAGTCCAGATCTGTGACAAATCAATGACTTGTACAAGGCAGATAAGTTCACTAGGATGCTCTACAGCTGCTTTAAAGCAGCAGAGACCCTTTTGTTCATTTCCAGCCCACACTTTACCGCTATGGTTGTGCTCCTTCTGTGCTCCGAGACCTGAGTGGTACTGCATTGCAAGCACAGGGCTTCTGTAAAAATCTCATTCTGAGTTGCACAATAAAGACTGCTTGCAAGTCAAATGCTTTTAACGATTCACTGGAGCCAGTGAATCATCACCCGCTCTAACTTACAATATGATCTCCAACTCAGTTGTTGCTATGCAGCAAGTTCTATTTATCACAAAACGATAACCGATATTTCCTTGTACATTCAAATGAGACAAAAGAAAGAAATGTTCTCACGTTACAAAAGTGACAAGGAAAGGGGAAGGTGATTTGTTCCAACTCTAAAACACAGGTGCGACGTTATACGGCAGGAGAGAACTTGTACTCGGCTGGCAGACTGAGCCATTCGTACACAATCAGCTGTGGTCACCAAGTGCTTGCTTCAGGAGCACTTACCCTTAAGGCCAGTTTTGAACTGCCTTAACGTGCTCATGAAGCTGCAAGATTGTGGCATTAAATTTCTGTTGTGGGGTTTGCTATATTATGCCATACTGGGACACATGACTCTAACAGAGTCCTTGGCTAGAAAACGGTTACTCTTTATATCTGAATTTTGAATTCTTTCATTGTTAACAAAATTTGTGTAGTACTATGCATTTCCATAACAGTTTACAAACAGTGACATGCTTCCTGCCCCGAAGAAATGAAGGGAGGAAAATAACTTTATTTTTTCTGATTTTTTTTTTAAAGTGGGTCAGTGCCTAAGGTGCACTAATTAGAGAACAGCCAATGGGTAGAGTTGATGTATTATTTTGTAGAAATCTTAGTATCTCACATTTCTTGTCTACCATCAATATATTGCAATTGTTTCAGGATGAATGGCAAGTCAAAAATATTTTTCCTGAACATTTTACCTTCATCCTGTTTGCCCCTATCACAAGCTACTGTCACTTACAGTTTTCTTTAAGATTGCGTTTGTGTTTCCTCTCTCTGTTACTACACTTCAAAAATACTCTGGAAATAACATGGTTTTGGAAAAAAATCAAAGCATGTAATTTTTCTTTTTGTAAATTTGATGGGAGCCCGATTGTAACACGGTATCAGAATACAGAGCATAATGTGTTAAAGGATTTGCAACTAGCAAATTCAGCCACTATTTGTCTGTGTTTAGGCCCAAAAGGGCAAAATTTGCTATGAGTTACATTTTTATAAATATAAGGGATTCCTTTGCAATCAACTGAACTACATTGCTGCAAGTTCACAGTAAATGGGAGAAGGATTTGTAAGGAGGGCTCCTCTGAGCTGGCAGACCAGAGCCATCGAGCTTAGTTTTGCCAGCTGCTTCAGCCAGGTTTTCATGGACTGTGTGACACCCAAGACTAATTGCAATGAGGCAGGAATCGCCTGCTATTTCAGTACGTTTGTAAAACTCTAACAATATTATGTGACTAGATTGAAATCAAGCAAGGTAAGGAAGGCAGCTGCTGGATATCCCTCAGCCATGTGCAACCTACTTATCCATGGACAGCCAAATCTTGAACTCAAGGGACTGATGCATATATAGAGAAACTGGTAACCAAGTAAGCATGAAAAATACAACCAAAGGTAAACGGAACTGAAAAACAGGATCTAGTGAAGCATGTGTTAATCTTGCTGAAGATTTTGCCTTCAGCAATAGCATATTACATGTTGCTCCTAAGGAGTATGAAGTATATTGCTTTCAACCTACATACAAATGTGTTCAGAGAGTAAGATAGTTACAGACTGGGGGAAAAAAAAAGGCTGTTAACTTGCAAAGCTTATGAACTGAGACCTGTGATTGCTCTCAAATAATCCAAGGGACTTAGTTTAATAGCATATTAGTAATTTATCAGACTATATTTAAACCCTCAGCTTTCAGACCTGAAAACATTCTGGTAGAGGAAAGTCAAGTTCAGTCTCTGAAGAAAGCAAGGACTTCTGCTTTCCTCTATTCTTCTTTGTTATGTTGATTAACAAAGGTCATTCTTGTACATTAAATGTGCAGTGTCATTTGTGTGTTTGTTAGGGAAAACTGGAAGAATTCAGTTTCCCAGGAAGCACTCTCTCCCTGGCCCCAGACTAATAAAATTGCAGTAGACTGGAAGCAATAAAGAATGAATATGGTACACCATTATATTTATGTACTAGGAATAGGAAATTCGGGAGTTTGAAGTGCTTACTTCTTAGTGTGAAACTGTGTAACTATTAAAAGTGTTAACTTGCATAATTTTTCACTCGTATAAGCCCAGTTTTGAGCACTTCCTCATCTATCCATTTAGAGATAACGTGGGATGTGATTACCCTTCAGTCTGAAGGGAGGGATAGTCCTCATAACTGTAAACTACCTTATAAAATCTCTTCTTCCTGCACAAATACGTGAGCAAAACAAACACATTTGTAGATTTGTTGCTACTCAGGTGTCTGAGGCTGAAACCCACATATGTCATACATAGCATGAAGACTGCGAGTCGGGATGGTATTTTGCAAAATGGAAAGACACCTAAATGCCACAACTTTGAGGTCAAAATTATAGTCTTCTGACAGCTTTTTGGGTGTGGTATTGCCGAGTACAAGCAAATACCAGTAATAATATTTGAGCTTTTTGTCTTATGGATGTGTAAGAAATGCTTCAGCTTTGTAATTGTTACCATATGATCATCTCAAAAGATGTACCTGTATCACAGCTGAAGTGACTTGAGTCTTAGCCGGGGTGCTCCAGGCCTTATGGAGCAGAGGCAGAGATGCCAGCCCACCTGCAGTATAGCTGTGCTCAGAGGGCTGAGTGCTCAAGCCAGTAAATCCTAATAAACTCTGACTCTGTAAATGAGCTCATTTACGGTACTGTATGAATGGGATTCTCGCTGGCACGTCAGCACAGTGCTGCACTGAGCCTTGCCAATGTAAGAATGCAGGGTAGCACCGTTCAGGGGACTCTGCAGAGCACTTGGACTGCATAACTATGTCCAACAGCAATCACTAGAAAAATTATATCTATAATTTGCAATGTAAATAAAACAAACATTCAGCTCTAGATAACAGAAAGTTTGATATTAGATAATATATATTAAATGAGACCAATCAGTAACACAAAGAAAACAGAACACGGGAGGAAAGCATTAGGCCATCTGATATTTTTATGTGAGCTTCATGGCATGAAAATGTTTGACATGGATGGGAACACAGACACTGACCTCTGTTAAATAACCCAAATGAATGTATGTAAACACATTACTTGTTGTTTATTGCTCGTCACTATAACAAATCTAATCTGAAGGGTGTTGTGGTTAGAATGTCAGTTGCTGCATGGACATGATTAATAGTATCACTCATGTCGTAACAAGCTTAAATTATTCTCTGGTTTCAGGAAATACCGTAATACCTCAAAGTTTGATAGATAAAAGACACTTACTCATTTTAGCTGAACTTAAATAAGGACTCTATTATCTCTATCTTTAAAGCACAGAAGCACATATAACTGTACGCAGAATCCTTGAAGATAGCCTTTGTCTAGTATTTAAGAGTGTTAAAGCATCTCATACTAAGACCACAACTTAAGAACTTGTACAAGTCAACAGCTGTGACCTCAGTCAAGCAGGCAACTGAGTTTTCAGATAGCAAGCTGTGCCTCATTCTTCTTTGGCCGGAGCTATGTATATTTAATTAGTGTCCTCTCACCTTCACGCTACGTGTTTTCCCACTTGACAGTTTCTGGCATCAAAAGAATGTCCTTGAGAAAAAGCCAGGCCTATTGACTCCTAAGCATATTATTTGACTTTCTGCTCAAGAAAGAGCTGGAAATAATGAAAGACACTGCAATGTGGAGCTGCTTTAACTGACAGTGTCAGGTGGGTCGAAGCTATTGAACAGTTCCTATTAAATTAGCTTACCTTCATCTCAGCTAGTTAAAGCTGGCATGCTGACAAATTAGTTGCTTTCTGTATATAAAAGAGGAGAGGCAGGATGAGATTCCCATTTTGTAGCTTAGTGACAGTAGATATGTCACATCACAAGGTCAATAAAAATCTGTCCATGGAAGAAATGTAAATGTTTGGCTGATGTCAATACATTCTGGATTAGATTGTGAAATATTCATTCCTATAGCAAATGAGCTCATTTGCACTAATAAAGACCACTTTATTCCAACACAGTTAATTACAATGCTTTATATTGTCTGTCTTAAAATCTGATTACAGTTTTTGTTTAGATTTTCCAATATTAGCTCTTGCGCATTCTATATTCTATTTCTATCCGAAGAGTGTTAATAGAGAAAGTTAACTGACATGCTTGGAATGTGAAAAGTGTTGGGTTTTATTTATTTATTTTTGCTCATTGGAACAGATGGATTTTACAGTATTCTTTAGAGAGAGAGACTCTGAAACTGTCATAGACTGTGTTTGAAATTCAGACCGAGAAAACATTATTCAGGTTGGCTGATTACTGTAGACGTAGATTATCACGTATGCTTAAAATCCAGGTTTAGAAATAATAATAAAAAAAAAATTAAGTAGGTTAAACTGCTTTTATTTTATCACACTGTTCTGAATGTAATGAGTCTTCATAATTCTCATACGTTCTCAACCGAACTGTATGTGTTGGGAATACTTTGTCACCCTCCTTGACAAATTCATTTCAAACTCCTTTATTCCTAGGTTTTGATCCTAAATTACTTGCTGCCCAAAAGGACCACATTTCTGCATCTTTTGGGAGTGATATCTGGTAAGGACATCATGACCTGTATTTAAGCACCACTAAAGTACACTGCTAATTATTGCAGAGCTTCTCTGATAATGTTTTCAGTTAAGTCACTGTTTCTTGCGTTCTAGAGTAAATATTTGAAAAGTTTTGAAACTTAAGTATTTTGAAATTTAATTACTGAAATGGTGAATTCAAACAAATATGTCATTTTTTGGACGAGTGGCAAGTTTTCTTCTTAATAATTGTTTTTTGATGTGACTGTTCAATTCTGTGAATAATTTCTGTCTCTTCCTCTTCTTAATCTTTAAAAAAGTATTTTAATGAAAAAAAGTCATTTCTGTTATTATGCCTCGGTATATAATACCAAACTCCCTTCTACTATTTTCAGGATGTCTGAAAATCTGTGAAGTTTCATTATCACTGAATTTAGTCCTGCCAGGTCATTTGGGCATAAACCAAATCTCCAAGTGAACCACTTAACTCCTAGTCGGAAAAACTGCTGTACTGCATAGGGCTTAGTTTAAATAGAGGTGAGGACATTTACCACCTCAATGGCTACCAACCCTAAATGAAAGCTTCAAAATGTAACATTTAAAGACATTGAATTATTTTTCACATATTTTGATAATTTAATAGAATCACAGAATCTGAAGGTCATTTTCCTATAGGGAAGGGTATGTTAACTGTCAGTATACCTTCAAATGTATACAGCCCTATTTTGTTTATTTTCCTTTATTTTTGTGTCCATTAACCTCATTTATAGAAATTAACATGCATCTATGAAATGCTACTTAAAGAAGTCTTATTTCACTTCCAGCAACCTGTAAGTGAAAGATTCTGTGTTCAATTCTCTAAATAGTCTGTAAAGTGAGGCGGGATTCTTAATACTTGTTTGGCATCACGTTAATGCAGGCAACTGAACTTTTTCCAGCACTTTTCCCTTTTATGGCAGGGCCCTTATTCTGCCAGGAATCACTCAAGAAGTTACTCTCTACTTGATAATGATCATGTACATGCAAACATGAGCATAGGTGCCCTGCAGTATGATACGTTCTGCAGTTAACACCCTCATTTCTCCCATTAAATGCCATAGTGTACTGGTGTAACATCTGGCCTGAACCTGTGCATATATTGTTTATCCTGTCATGCCAGAGGACCATCTTATGTTTTATGGTTTAATGCATGGATTTGAGATCATATAAGAGCAGAGATGTTTCTGTATTTCTGTAAACTTGAGTTCCAAATGCAGCCTCAGTGCCCGTTCTCCAGGAAATAAGCCAAATAAATAGCACTCTTGCACATAGTGGAAGACTTGAGGTGTTTGTGAATAGGCTAATTAATGTGGGAGCAAACAGTCTGAAGCTGCTCAGCTGTACAGACCTTGAATATTGAAGAAGTATTTCTTTGGGGTGAAAACTCAGATGATGCATAATTTATTTCCTAGGATTCATCCCTAAAAACCCTCCTTGTATGGCACATTTGCTGTCATGAAAGGAATGATGTTTTATCAATATTTGTATCCATTTAACAAGTCTACAGCTTTAGAAACTGAGAAGGTGGTCATATTGCATTGATATCCTACTGGGAAAACACGATTCTCATTATAAATGGAATGATAATAGAGCTGGTGTCATACAAACCGGACTATCAGTTTGATGCCTTGGTGTATACCTGAAGGCAGAAAAGAAACAAGTAATGCTATTCCATGCCTCAGATTCTGATGAACATATAATAGAATATGGAAATATAAAGATATTAAAATTATAAATTTTTAATCCAGCACGCTCAGCACGCTTGTTCTTTTTGTCTTGTCCCATCTTTTAAGCCTATGAGTCTCTTTACCGAGGTTAGTGAGCTGTCTTAGTATCTTAAATCAGCAATAGCTGCAATGAACACACATAAATTATCTACAGGTAGTGGGGTCCCTAAATGAACAAGCTCTCAGAAGATATTCAGAATACTTGTGTCTTCTGACTTTTAGTTCTTGATGTCCTATTTGTATCTGTCTATGCAATCAGAAAATATGGAGGACGTTTTGGTAAATGCAGTAGAATTTTTTAGTTTGTGGAATTATCTATAGAAGCTGGTTTTAATGTGTGCCTGAGAGAAATCTATCGTTGGCAAGCAATTTTAATTAGAAACCATATGACATCTGCTATAGAGGTAAAAAAGCACATAAATATTTTTTGTATTCTCAGTAAAAAATAAACATCCCTGGAATATCTATTCTGTATTTTTACTTCTAAAACATCTCCCTGATTTTAGCAACAGTTATTATTGGCAGATACTACCTAATCTTTAAGGTACTCCTTTGAATCCAATCAACTGCACAATCAGGCCCTAAGGTATCTAAAATAACATAACAACCTACAGAAATATCACTTTTATTGGTCAGAAAAAATGTTCATTCTATTGATGTTGGCAAGGAGTTGATTCTTTCTCATAATGTTTCATGTATTTTTGATATACTGAATCTCAGGTTGTCTCTGGAGACGAAACACAGAAGCATGTGGAAAGAAGCCTGGAACCTATTAGATACTTGCCAATTGTGAAAATATTGTTTCGCCTGAGTTTCATCATCATTCTCTTTTCATTATAGCCAGGTAAAGTGAGAATATTTCACCGTAACGTTTTAATTGAAAAGAATCCAAATTATTGGGTTATGGAAAGATAGTTCTATCTTGAGTCAGTCTGAAATTCCATTGTGGAGCATGAAAGAAACCTCAAAGTAACTTTACTACTCAGCAAAACATTGATTACATGATAATTGGTTTTTGTGTCTCGTAGCTATTTCTACACTATTGGAAATGTCTCAAGTTATTAGTATTTTATGATTTTTAAAACAATATTTATCTAAAAATACTAGTGCCAAGCTCTGTAAAGTTTCACAGGAAACATTAAGCTGCCTGCACAGTTACCTTAAGTTAAGCAGCTAACCTGCTGACTACTTGCCTCTGTTCAAAATGAGATGGCAGGTAGTTCAAAGAAGAGAATAAGGAGACTGCTTATTCTATAGTCTATAATGAAGTTTGTCTGAAATCATACAGTATCTTTTGAGGGAGTCAGTTGGTAAAGGTAGAGCAATGGTGATAGGAGACTGTCATATGAGTGACAGTTTTGATATGGCCCAAGTAGATTTCAGCATGACGTGCTATTTCTGTTGACAGAAGGTATATTGCAGTCGTGTTGTGCGATAGAGGATGTGAAGGCCAGAAAGCATTGGCTATCCTCATCTGTTTTCAAAATGTTTCATGAGATCTGTAGCAATGAACCCAAATGTATAACATCTCTTCCAACAAACAGCACATAACAGATTGCAGTGTTAGTTTTGTTTAGGTCCCAAAATCCTGACGTGGAGGATAGAACCACCACCTTCTGGCACCGGAACGAAGGCTGCCAAAGGTCGTCTTCATTGCCTACCCCATAAAGTCACAGTTGATAATGGATCTGTTGTTTCTTTACATTGAAATATAGATATAAAGTGAGAAACCCACAGCTTAAGTGTGGAGGTTTTACTGCTGATTCAAATGACTACCTGGAGGGTCCTATCTGTGTGCAGGACTGAGATGCCTGTCCTGTTTCCAAACTGTCTTTGGCTAAAATTCAACAGCAACAACTTTTAAACCTAAGTTACATCGCTAAAGTGAGGATTTTCAGATTGTAAAAGTTAGCAGTTGTTGGTAACACATGTAGTAACTATACTCGAGTGTTGCGTCTCAACAAACACTCCCTTGTACCGGACTCTCGCTCCTCCCCGGCAAGGACCATTGAGACGCAGACTCTAATATAGAGGAAGCTCAGATGGCAGCTTTGTTGATTGCGCAGCTTGGTTTTATAGCCCTGTCCCGTAAGAGGCCCTCCTTCGGGGGCAGTCTCTAACATCTACCGTCACATCCCATGTTCTTCCGCATCGCCGTCCCTAACTTGTTGACCTACTCTGCCCACACTCAAGTATGATCAAGAAGCTGAGGGAGGTCTAGGTTATTACCCTGAATTATGCAAACTGAAGAAATACCTCATTTTTGAATGATCAAATTGTAGATGTTCAAGAATTCTCTTTCACTTATCTCCTGCTCTCAGTTTCATGCAGATTTGCTGGTCACAAGTTTCACTAGAATGCTTTTATGTATTCAGATGATGTTACTGAAGTGCTGCTGCTGAGCTTACAAGTTTTCTCAGAAAAGCCATGAAGCAGGGGCATAATACTAATGGGATGCTTTGACACCACTCCATCAAATATTTAACCTTTTTCATTTTTTCTTCACACACTAGTTATTCCAGCAGCTCTACTTTAATTGTTTAGGGCTCAATTCTCACAAAGTGAAGTGGTACACTTGTGACCTACTTTTAGTGCCATCTTATCCTTAAATGGCAACGTGGGAACTGGCACAACTGTAAGCCACTTCCAGGTGCTTCTTACTGCTCAAAGCAACTTCAGCTATAATACTCCTTCTGACGAATCCTTCCAATCATGTAGCCAAATTTTCACACAATGGTTTCTAGTTTCACCATTAAATAATGAAAAAGTAAAAGGCAGAGAGGAATAGGTCTCCATTTGATAAGGAAGGAGGGACATCTCAGGATTTAAACTGGCCCAGAATTTACAATTAACTAGATCAGTTTTACGTATGGACTTTTGTAACTGTCCAAAGGTTCAGACTCAAGCTCAGTGAACCTGGTACCTCAAGCTGGTTTCATCCATGAGGTCTGCTGCTCTGGTTGTTCATTATAAACTATTGGGCTATATTAACTAAGGCCTAACAATATCAATGCTAATTTAAGACTGCTGGCAAAAAACAATTCCTGTAGAGAGATGTTGCTAGATATTACTTTACACAATGCCTTAAAAAATCAAATTAATTATCCTTGAGAACTAACTTGGAGCACAGGAATAGTATGTGCAAACGTGAAGTGTCTTAACTGTAGCTGAGGAATCAACATGTTGTATAAATGTTACTAGGTAATGTAGGAGATTCTAATTCTGTGGCTAAAGTTATCAGCAAGATAGGTCTCTTCTAGCCTAAATTTTGTATCCAAGCTACTAGACTATGTGTTTATTAGCAGTGGGATGCTGCCACCACTTCGTTCTAATTCTAGATGGAAATTACTTGCACCATCTCTGCTACAGAAAATGCAGCTGGTAATAAATGCTAGCTTGCTCACATTTCCAAATGGCCCTATAAATTGCACAAAGTGCTTCATGTGAGGGAACAGTATCACTATATGCCTATCTGAATAGAACTGACGATGATAACAAAATTTGCTGCTCCTTTTTCTATTATACACTCTTGCAAGACAGAGAAGTGCTTATGTATAGAGTTTTATCTGAGTCTGCTGATAGTAGTAAAATCTTTGGGATTCTTGATGGAAATTCAATATACTTTTCTCAGAGCTTTGTCCCCAGCTTTGTACATGTTCTTTCAGTGGTACTCTTGTTAAACCTAAAGATATGGGAAGGTTTTCATTCGAAGTTTTTTTCAGGCTTCCCCCCGCAAAAAAAGATTACATGATTGTTCTGGATACAAGAGCGAGTGCAAAGACAGTATTTCTTCCTGTGCCAGTTCTGGTATTTATTTTACAGAGTGCATTCATCTACTGATAATTATTCAGTGCTATATGCTAGGATAATGTATTCTGCTGAATATAAACAGTGGTGCAGCTTCTAAAGGTATTAAACAGTGGCAGCTTCTTTGAAGTGAATAGGAGTTGCAGGTATTCTGTCTCTGCTTGCATGATTATGTATGAATTTTATATTTTATTCTGCTGTCTGTGTGGTACCATCATGGTTCAGCAAAACTAAATCTGTAGGGAAAAGAACTAATCAGATAGGAAACGGAAACAGGATATAAATGAGTTCACTATGTAGTCAGAGAAGAAATATAAAAGTCATATACATTGAGGAAGGGGAGAGAAGATTAAAAATAGGTACTGTGAAATCTGTTATGATTGTTTGAATTCAAATTAAAGTAAGAGCATGGGCCATTCATGAGCAAAAGTATAGAATGTGATTTCAGTAAAAATTAGCTTGGCTAATCATACTTTGCAAATTATATAAAGTCTATTCTGCAGGTTAATTCTGTGGAATTAATCACACTAACTGTTACCACTAGAAATAGCAGGTATCTTAGTAAGGAGACCAGGCCCTTGTATTATTAGGAATTAAATTATATAATCCTATTTGTAAATGTTGCCAGCTTTATAGTATAATTAATCAGATTTCATCCCTAACTATTGCTGTCAAAAGGCTATCTAAAAACTCTAAAACCTTACTCTCAGCTTAGGTAAGATGAAGCAGAAAGTCAGTTCAGAAATGCTGAATAATGGCATCTTAAGAATTCTGTGTCATTCTATTCTATTACTTCCATTTACCAGATACTGGCGTAAGGAGATTTTGGATGCAGTGGCATAAATGTAATGCTCTAAAATTTCTCCATTGTGAAATGAGCAGAACATGTCTAGTAAAAGATTCACTGTGTTTAAAAGTTGTATTAAAGAAAAGAAAAAAGAAGAAGAAGACAAAAAAGCACTGATTAATTTTCTTGTATACTTCTGGCATGGACAGGGTGTCATAGTTACAGAACAACTACAACTAAGTTTAAATATTTTACTGCCTCTAATTCATGATGTTTCACATTTCATTAATGTCACTTTTTCTGTCTTGGGAATGTACAAAGACCCACTATCGTCATTTTAAATTTCTGTTTAGGTGGAAATACCTTTCAAATATATTTCATTCTAGAAGTAAGAAAGAAGAAATTTAATGACAACAAAATCTGACTAGATACAGGAAAGAATTTGAAATATTGCTAAAAACTTCTCAAGGAGGTATCCTCATATTACTACAAGCACAATAACTTCAAATTCATTTTGTAGTTGCCTATTTGACGATCATAAAATATTTAGCAGGACTGTAGCCTTCTGTGGCTTAGGAAAAAGGTGATATATGGAATATGAAAAGCCTAAAATCTTGTATAAATGTTAACAGAGATCATAGGTTTTGGTGGAAACCGATGCATTGATGAATGCATGGAATGGGATTGGACCTCTGTGTGCTCACATGTCACAGTGATGAGAACTGTGTATTTATCTGTGTAGATCTTTAGGTATTGGAGTATAATTGAGCAGAATAGTCAGTAGTTTCAACTGCTGCTTTCAACAGTTAAAGGGTTAATACAGCATCTCTCAGAAAACTACATGTTTTTACAAAAACAAGATGGCCAAAACTGTAGATTTGTTTGTGTAGCCCTTTATTTTCTATTTGTTCTTTATCATCTGGTTATCTCTACTTCGTTACTTTTTAAGGAATCCTTGATCTGAGCTAGGCACAATCAGTTTCCTTGGATGTTCCTGTTTATGTACACATAGAAATAACTTTTCTCCTTTGTATTTCTCTGTCACTAGTCTTAGAATTGAGACTATTCAAATAATGTTATAGCATCTTAGTGTTTTAGACCCCATGGTCAAAACCAATAAAAATTTAATATATTTTTGAAGTTTCTCCTGACTACCAAGCTCTTTTTCCCAAAAGACTCTTTTGACCCTCAGCTGACTTGCCAAGTCAGATAAATTCTGAGCTAGGACATCTGAGTTTTTTCCTAATCTGCTGAGCTCTAGCAACTGGCCCAAAGTGTCTCTACGGTATGTGAATCTAAGGGAAGGCAAAAATGTCAGCCTGACTTTCTCTCTAGCATTAATAAGAGTTCTTCCCTTGTCTTCCTCTAAGTGTGACCCACTGAGTTTGAAAGCGTATTTAATTTCTTGACTACTGACTGGACTCTAGCCAGACAGTTCATTTGAAGGTTTGGGGTAACCTTTTGCCAGGCCCCTTTTTTGCTCCTCCCTATCGATTTGTAAAAACCCCAGTACAACTGTCTACATTAAGACAGAGACAATACATAAAGCAAACATGACAGAGGAAGGTCATATAGAAGACATTGCTCTGTGGTACTGTGATCTGTGAAAGGCAGAGATGTGTGAACTCAAATTTATAGGCTCTCCGTTGAGACATTTTCGGAATATTGCTCATAATACCACCATACTCCATCAATCATCTTTGTATGGGCTTGTTCTAACTCACTTTCTTTAAATGAAAAGAAGAAAAAAACCACAACTTTTCATTTGTATTCTTATCATGAAGTGAAGCTTCTAAGCACTACTGATAGACTTTATCTTTTTTATTTGATTTATTATTTTACTACTACTTCTAGTCCAGCTACTCTTCTAAATACTGCCTATTGTTGAGGCACAGACAACGTTGAAAACAAAATACTATATAAAAATATCAGCTCAAATTGAACTATGTTGAGAATTTCTAGAATTAGTACTGTCTGCTGACTTTTAATGCATCTTTTATTAATGTGAAATTACAATGTCTTTAAAACAATGATCACATTATTTCTGTAGGACTCTACTTCCTGTAAAAGAAGACAGACAGTGGTCATGCAATGCTCTTTTCTGCTCCATTTCTTGTTCAAATATGATACGCAAGTGCAAACACACTATTAAGATGGAATTAGTTTCTTTCTGGCTTTTGTACAGAATTTGAAAAGTCTTAGTGCTTTAAGAACATTAATTTATTTATTGTCAAAACAGAAAGATGAAAAATAAATTCTCCATGTAACGAGGGAATTATAACTAGGGAGTCAGGTCACAGAAAGAAGATAAAAATACTCTGTCATAAAGGATAGCTGAAATGAGAAAGCAAATGCTGATATTTTCAGTATGTTCATATATTATTACAAGGAATTTTTCATTTTTGTACCATAACTTCATTGACTTAATTAACTGCTGCAATAGCATATCTGTAAGCAAGATCAATTTTTGAAGCTCTCTGCTAGAGAATTAATGAAGATAGCACCTTTTCATGGGGTAAATGACCACCTGTAGAAAAACTTGAATAAAGGAATTACCTAGCATTACATATGAATTGTGCAGCAAAGGCAATCCTAATTTCTATTTTAAATCAGTGTTCAGCTGTTCTGCCTGTAAGATATTCGCAACAATGGTACATTTACATTCCAGTTTCTTCAGGAACTGAAAGGATAAACAAATGTATGATGGGTTTGTGTATCATCCACTAATCAGTCACTAAATACGAGACAACTATGTTTTTTTAATTTTCTTTTGCAACCCTAAGACTTTCCTATGTCTCTTTTTCCTCAGTGAAATTTCTTCATTGTTTTTTCATCACCTGTTTTTTTCACTCTCAGCATCAGTTTTGCAACTTTTCAATGTAGTGCTCAGCCTTTGCTGCACGGCCCCACACGGCGCCTCACTGAGGATAACAGCTTCCTACCACCATATCAACCACACCTGGACAGGAGAGAATGCTTTACTGGTAGATTTTAGATATCTTCTGTGAAAAGAAGAGTTAAATGATGTGTCCCATTCCAATGGTCACAGAATCACAGAATAACCAGGTTGGAAGAGACCCACTGGATCGTCGAGTCCAACCATTCCCACCAATCCCTAAATCATGCTCCTAAGCACCTCATCTACCCTCACCTTAAACACCTCCAGGGACGGTGACTCAACCACCTCCCTGGGCAGACCGTTCCAATGCCTAACCACCCTCTCCGTGAAGAACTTTTTCCTAATCTCAAGCCTAAATCTCCCCTGGCGGAGCTTGAGGCCATTCCCTCTCGTCCTGTCCCCTGTCACTTGGGAGAAGAGCCCAGCTCCCTCCTCTCCACAACCTCCCTTCAGGTAGTTGTAGAGAGTAATAAGGTCTCCCCTCAGCCTCCTCTTCTCCAGGCTGAACAACTAAAGTTTTAAGGACTAAAGTGGCAGTCAGGTTGGGTGGGTGGTTGGCAGCCGGTGCTCGGTGCCACGCAGGGAACCGGGGGCCAGAGAGGAGCTGCCCGTCTCAGCTGTGACCCTGGTCCTGCCTGAGTGACTTTGTGCATCCCTGGTGGGACCCTGACTCCAGACCTGACTTCCCAGTGTCCCAGTGTCCCAGGGCCTCCAGGGCACGGCCACCTTCCAGACCAGCTCTCTGACAGGACTTGGCAGAGACAGGAACAACCACAGGTCCCAGGATCTTAAATGTGGAAAGGGATTTGCATGGGGCTGATGGGCTTGCAAAGAGGGAGGGAGCAGCTTCAGTCTGCACTCATCTCTGTCCATTGCTTATGAAATATAATAAATTTAAAGGGTATTGAGCCATGATTTCTATTAAATGCAATGGAAAGAATGGAAAACACAATTTCAGTGAAAAATACATCCATAAATAATTCCCTAGAGACTCGCTGTGGTCTGGGGATTAGGTTTGGGATTACTTTCAGAATTCAGCGGTGACTTATTTTGTATTTTTTGGTAAACCATGTAAGCCTGGAATTTTGAATTTTTTTATTGAGAAATGAGGCTGATAGTTTTCTGTCACATGCATTAGCATTCGCAAAGCCTTTTCTTCTCTACATTAAACTGGTGGCTGGATTTCTGTTTCCTTATGCTTTTTAAACCTGTATTTTTTTCAAACTATGTAGTCTTTTTTATCAAATTGCTAATGAAAAATGCTTTTCTATTGTCTAACCATAGAACAGGATTAACTCATGTGCATATCATGTGTATCTGTATATATATATATATGTATGTATGGGTGTTTATTCAAACCAAAAGCTGAGGTATTTGTATATTGCTTGAATATATAGAAAATGAATCTGTAGAAACAATTCAAACACATAAGTCCTCCAGGAAAATGTGACCAGTGGGGAGAAAAGAGGAATGCAGCCAATTGATCTTGATTTACCAGTTGAAAATACTGCTTCTGTCTAGAAATATCAGATATGTGTGCTTTCAGACAGGGTTTTCTAAATGGGGAGGGGGTGGTGTTAATTTTTTTGTAGCTGCTGCTTAGTTTTTGTTTCACAGTAATACATTAGGTAAGCATCTGACCTTCTAGTAATCTTTATCCCATTTGAACTCAGGAATGGGACATCTGTACTAAACCTGAGTTTTCTTGCCTTCCTGGTTGTTCCTTTCCAGCGCAGTGGGAACACTTCTGCTGTTACCACTCTTGATCAAGAAATTTATGTTGCTGGATACCCATTTAGAAACTTGTACCTCTTGTGGAGATGCCATTTAGTGTAGCTGTAGAATGTTTTCCTAAACCTCCACTAGGTGTGTAGCATTCTAAGCTGTGCAGCTTCCTATAAAACAAAGTAAAGAAGCAAAGGTTACTGTTGTAATATATTTCTTCATATCGACTCATCAGAGAGTCCTCTTGGATGTAGAAAATGAAATGGTTTCTTATTTACCTAAGCTAACTGAATAATTCTTTTCTATTTTACATATCTTGTAATGGTAAATCTACAAATGTCGTGGTGGGTGGACTTAACCAACTTTGTGATGTACTACTTAATAGTAAGTTAACTTCTATGTAACAGGTGTTCATGTTCACTTTGTGTTTGGCTCTCACCTCACAGAAAAAGCTTTAATTTATTGCTAGAGTGAGTGAATAATTCATCAGTATTTTCACATGTCTCCTTGCTGTCAGTCCACAAACATCATGCTGCAGGAACTTAACATTTGTCTTATGCTATTTACTACTACATTACCCTCCGTGTATCTGTTGTCACTGTTCACCTCTCTGTTGAGTATCAGCTGTCTACCAGAAAATACTTAAAATTTACGGTAGCAGTATTGCTGAGCAGCTGGAAAATAATTTTTCTAACATGTGGCAGAACAAATTATTGCACAGGAGGGGGTTAATGGAATTATCTGCCAGAGGAATAAATAATTGAAGGGACACGGATCTAGTTATTAGCTTGAATAGAGGCTTGATGTCCTAAATTATACCTTGTTAAAGGTAGGGAGCTTATGCTTTCTTTCAACAGAAGCTGACTGAAGGAAACACTTTCAGTTATACCTGCTATTTTTGTCTGTCATATGTATCCTAAGAAGCTGAAAAACTAGAAGTTGTAGTAATTCTCACATACATTTAAGATACTGCTAATTTTATCTATGAGGAGTTTTCTCTGTAATAGTGACACAACAGAATCAGAGGGGCTGAGCATAAGGTGCTGTCTTTAAAAATAAAGCTAGAGATGATTTATATTTGTCTTGCTAATACTGCTATTAATGTTAGGAGTCTGTGAAATTTAAAATGCTTCCTGGGTTATTTTCATTATTTTTTTCTAAACATGACGTTTTTAATGAAGATATTTAGGTGATAGAGCACATCTAGTTTCTGGTTTCATATTAACAACTTAAGATATACTATGTCTTGCAGTATGAAGTTGTACAACATTTTCCGGAATCTATTGTCAGAATGACTTTGTTACTTAAAATTTTATTTCTACCTTTTTTTTTTTTTTTTTTTTTTGCCTTAGGGCTGCCTGTTTAGAATAACAGTTAATTAATCTGTGAATTAATTTATTGTATGCATTTCATAGAAGTACTTACGCAGCTAGATAGCTTTATAAGTTTTCCAACTAGGAAGAAGTAAGTTTTTAAAAGAAAAAGAAAACAATGTATTATTTTGCAATATAGCAAAGCAGATGCAAGGCAATGTATAAAAACCACTAAAGATATTTAGAGATTGATTTGGTCACAAAAGGATTATAGGCTAACATATGGGCAAGAGGGCTGGATATTTAACAGTAAACAAATAGAACCTTGAAGATATTACTATGTATCTCTATGCACCACCAGGCACTAAAAGAATTTCAACAATCTACCTGTAAATAAATTAGAATACAGGTTACAGACCTCAGAAATCAGCTTATATAAAAACTGATCTCAGCTACTGATGATTTTACTGAAGCCTTTTGTTCATTCAATCACCTTGGAGTGCCAGCCTAAAGTTAATCCTGGGATTCTGATGCAGGACTGCTCTACAGCAGAATTACCCATAATTGTCTCAATTCCTGCTGACTGGTTATTTTTGCACCAGTGACTCAAATTAGGCACAGCTGGCCCTAGCAAGTTGGAGTTTAATAACAGCCAATTGTCAGAAACTAGCTGACGGTCAATGCTTTTGTCTCAAATGGGTGAAAGGAATGGTGACAGTTCTCCCCCCACCCCTTCCCTGCCCCCAAAGAAGTAGGTACCTACTTTCTGAAGCTGAAGAAACAGTAAGTTGAGAAAGCTTCTTCCTGTGGGGAAATGTCCTTTCCCTGCTTCTCAACAATTGCCAGAATAGTGAGATGTCTGTACTAACCACATGAATATTTGATGAGTGTTAACAACAAAGTACAAAAAAGATCTCGTTCATTTTTGTGTATAAGCAATATATGTTGACCCAATGAAACTGAAAAAAAATTAAAATTGGGTTTAATCTGAGTGACTTCTTGAGACGAGCTCATCACTCAAACAGCAGTGAAGTCTTTGCTCTTGAAATGAGCCTGACATTGGTTGTCCAGGTGCTACATTAGCCCTTTCATATGCTGTTGGCTGATTTTACCAAAAAAAAACCAGCACTGAAATCCAGAATAAGGAAATAGTCCAGAAATCAGCCAGAGGGGAGTCTTACCGCTGAATAGGCAGCTGTCTGTGAATCTTGTTGTCACTTCTGGTTGTTGCCTCTAGCAGCAATGCTGTGACTTTTGTTTTGCATAAAATGGTGTCTGATGCTCTTTTTCTTGGTAGAGATGCGAACGTTTTTTGAGGAGAATTGGCAGGACCACTTTTTGTGAGAACTTATAGTGAAGATTACAGCTCTGTCAATAATGGACTGAAAATATTTTGAGAAGTCAGCTGCTGAGTAAATCCATGGATATATGACGTGTGGTTGCAAGGCATTTCTTCAGCTGCATTTGATTCTAACACAGGGTACAAGCTTTTGCAAAATTCCCTACTTAAATTCTTGCTGGATATATTGTAACTGAGTGTGCACACTTGTTCCTGTATATGAGAAGCTTAGATCCATTACTGGGTTTGCTTCAGTGCTCACTTGTCCAATTAATACGAAAGAATCCCTTGAAGTTAATTAATGTTGCATCAAACAAGATCACTGATGACAAAAGTCAAATAAAAAGTGAGCATGCAGATTTTCATTCACTGTCTTAAAACTATCTTTGAATAGTAGCAGACTGCATTCAAAAGCAATGTGAAGAGTAAACGGGCACATTTAGAATAGTGTTAAATATTTTCTACCACAATATTTAGTGAATCTAAAGTGTTTGCTGCTGTCTTTCTTCATTATTTTATGAGACCTTTAAAAATCAGAAATGCCAACACAGAGACATTATATCAAGACATCCCCAAGGGTAGGTTGAATAAAAATTCCCTAGAGCCTATAAATCTATTTGAAGGTGATAACCTAATCACTAGCATGCCTGTCAAATCTCAAGGAAAGTGATAAGTAAAACAGTAATTCTATGAAATATGGACTTTTACTTATCTGGCTTGACCTTTCCTCCTGCTCTTTAACCTTTCTGCCCTTCAAGTCTCAAAAAAATGGTTGCGTACAAAGAATAATATAATACAGGCCTCTACTTGGTAAGCTGGAGATGTTGAGCACTTCAATACTGCATTGAATCTTTCACCTACTGAGGATCTGTTTGGAAGCCAACATAATAAAATGAGCATAATGCAGTTGTATTCAATTGACCATTTGTCCTTTTGTGAAAAGAAAGGTTCCGTGGGACAACAGGCCCTTGATGATAACTTTGAGGCTAAATTTTGGAAGTAATATGACCAAAAAAAGTTAGCTAAGGGCGCACTGAGCTCTGTACTGCCCTAGTTAGCTGCTTTCAAAATTGAAACTAGGTCATTCCTCTGTATTACTCAAGTATTTCTGTGTCGCATTTCAGACAGCAATACAGAGAAACCTGAAGAACTGAACAATAAGCAATTGAACCAAGATCAAGACAACAAGTTAGTTTGTATCACCTTTCTTTAATGAGTGTTGGTCCAGGACGTCTGGTGACCTGAGTGGATACCAGCTGTCAATGTAAAAGCTTGACCAGCCCCTCTTAATGAGAATCCATGTTTTTCACAGCCATGCTTAATAAATATTCCGATTAAATTCATGGGCCAATCAAGTATCCTAAATGATGGAAAGGATGATTAAATTTTAAAATTACCAAAGTGACTGAAGGGCTGAAAAAATACCTGCAGTCTCTACGGATACGACAGTTATACACAAAACTGACAATGAAAATCAAGAAATTGCACACTTAATTCAGCACAAACTTATTAATTTAAAGAAAAATAGACTAGATTTTAATTAATTTATAGTCAATTAAATAACAAATATTAATACTTGCATGAGCTGTATTTCACATATAGGAAATGATCGTATTCATTTAAGCTGTAATCAAAGTCACGGAGTGGAGTACATAGTTTTCAGGAAAGCACATTTCCCTCTTATATATTTGCAGCTGAGATGTGTATTTTCTTTGTTTCTTAAGTCCCCCCCAATTGGCAAATTCCATTTTTTGAACAAATGAAACATTTGGAGAGCCGGACAGGACTGTAAACTTCTCAAGTTGTTCTGAAAATTATAATTTACAATTTAGTTGTCAATTTAATTTAGTTCCTTCAGGACCCTACATTGCTTGAGGCTAAAAATCCTGCAACTGATGTTTGGCAATCAGCTTTCTTCATATCATTTGTTTCTTCCCGTTTTAGCCTGCTCACGGTGTAACAAAATGCCTGGGACCTCTTGTATGCAAATTCCATCAGCTATTTCATGTATGTATTTCTACCCATGAATTTGATTGCATAGGTCTTGGTTTACAGAAGATTTAATAAAACTTCCTCCTTTTACTTATTCAAGTTATTGTTCATTATGCTTTTCTTTATTAAAGGTAAATCATGTAGTGGCAGCTGGCCTCAGGTGCCTTTCAAGAGGCTGAGGAATGCCCTCAGATGGATTTTGGGAAATTTTCAATGATATTTTTCTAATAAGTTTTTCTAATCTCCCTTAGAAGCCCATAAGAAATACCTTGTTTTATCTGATTTTCTTTATTTGGCAAAGGGAGAGTGAAGAGGGATGTGTAATGTACATACGTGTGCCTATTAGGGGATGGTTAACTAGTATCCATATTAGAACAACACCTGAATTATTTAACATGTATTTGTAGATATCTTACTGGTTTCTACCTGGGATGCTAATAAGGTGTATTCCACAACGATTTGTTCTTGTTAGGCTTAAGGTTGGATTGTGAAGATATCGGAGAACAGAGTAAGACATTGCATTTCCATTTACATTTCCATTTCTAGATACTTACCTGAACTTGAACTTCAAGGCTTATATTTCAATATGTTACATTTTACATGCTTGTAATGACAGAGTTGGTCTAGGAAAGATCTGTTTCTTATTTTGTGCACTATGTGAAGCAATGCAGACTATACCTATCAGAACTGGTCACTGAGGGGAATCACTCGGTGAAGGACAGAAAAAAAAATGAAATTTAACCATCTCCTGAGCTTTTTTTTCCCTCTTCCTATAGCTGTTCTTTTTCTTGGTTGAGAGTACTTCTAGGGCTCAAAACAGATTTAGATTATTAAATTTTTTTCATTTTTATTTTGTTCCATTCTATAAGTAGTGAAATAAACTCTGCTGCTAGTATTACAAATTTATTATCAGTAGCTTTCAGTGTATTCAGCATTCTGCTTCGTATCAGTCTTTGGAATACTAAATACTAGATACTAAATCAAGCTGTATTGTTCACTGGTAGTTCTTTGGTCTGTAGACTGGAATATTTTTTTTTCCCCAGTACATGTCATATTTAGAAAATTTAAGGCTACTACAGACTATCTGTGATTGTATAGTCTCACTCTCTTGTTTTACCCAAGTATAAAATTTTACCTTTATCAAATCCCAAACTTTCCTGGCTAAGTCTAGCCAGCTCTTTGAAAGGCATCAAAAATAACTCCGAGGTAAGCAATAGCTGATAAGTTTTGCACAGGACGCGGACATAATGGGCCCTTTTGAACTGGCAGCCTAGGTTGCAATCAGCTGAATATAAAACACACCTGAGGAAAGAAGGGACCCCAAGGCACTTCAGCTGTTGTTTTCCTGCATTAGCTTCCTGGGGGTCAGTCGTCTTGAGTTTTTCCTGACCTGCTGAAGACTTATCTTTGAGTTTGATGGGTGTTTCTTACTCTACCAGGTAAAAAAGTCAGTCTTATCTCTGAATTTTAACTTCTCATAGCACTTTGGTTATGGCTGCTTTCCTTCATCTTACTCCTTGTTTCTATCTGTCTAGCTATGTATATTGCCTTTTTACCGTGCCTATAGCCTTTTATTACACTTAATGGAAAAATTCCATGCAATGTCCGATAAAGGGCTCTGTTGTATGATGAGCTTCTGTTGGTGTACGGTACCGACTGTATATTTAACTCTTTTAAAAATTCTTTAGATGTCTTTAATCAGAAGATTGAGGTTAAGCTTTTATTAAAATGTGTTTCCGGCCATGGGAATTCTTTATGTCCAAGTTCTTCTGTAACACTAAATACTCATTCACAAGTGGCTATTCTAGCCTCCTTTTCACATTGTCTACTCACACTCCATGTAATTGTAATTTCAGTAAATATGTGTTTATTTGTTTCATGTATTTTAGCTGCTAGTAAAAAACCCCCAAAAAAGTGAATTTAGCTGAGAGGAGTGGATCCCAAACTATCTTTCATGACATTCCAGAGTTGCCTCAAAATGTCAAATAATTTTCTGTTTGCTGAAAAAAAGAACAAACTTATTTTTCTGACAAAGTGAAAATTATGTACTTGATGTTTTCCCTGAAAGGTATGGCAAGTGAATAGTTCAGCAGTTATGTTAAAAGACCTCGTTAGGTAAACTAATTAAGTGTGGCTGGAGCACTGTGTTCTTTATTTCTAGTGCAGAAGTTGACTTCTAGTTGATTTATCTTGTAGATGTATCTGTGTGTCTTTTTGCAGGAACTTTAACTAGCCACCAAAAGAAGTACTACTGTTATCAAAACATACCTGTTTCAGAAATATGTTAGTTTGTCAGAAAATGAAGTATGTCTATTTATTGCACGCCTGCATGCAAAAATATTCATCTATTTGATTCTAGTTTGGGCCACAGGCTGAATTTACTCTCTTTCCAATGTCTGGGACTTTCAGGTTTTGAAAGTTTCGGAGACTTTTGTTTTAGAATTGCTTATCTGCTTTGTCTTTCTATAGACAGAGCAAGGATTTTATGTTACCAGTGATATTGGCAGCGCAAAACCAAGTTAATTTTAACTATATTTTCAAATTTGGAACTAAAAACGAAACAGAAAGGCTTAACATATGAAAAGGAAATGTTTCTGCAAACTGTTAAGAGACCCAGTTTCAAATGTTCACATTAATCTTCTGTGCTTTCTAAATATTAATTGTTATTTTTTCACTGGAAAACATAGAAAATTATATTATTTATAAAAATACTATCTTAAAAGGAATATTCTCCTCCTCTAGAGTTTGGTGTACTCAAATTTGAAGTCTGGTTTATATGACGTTTTAAAATAAGTGCAAATAAAATTGAAGTAAAAATGCAACAAAGTAAAGTATTTCCATTTATTTGAGATTATGGTTTATTTCCACTTCCTTAAAAAGCTCTTTGCATTTTATAACTATTATAACAAGTTTTTTAAGATTACAAAAGCCATTATAGCTCACGATGATCATTTTAGCTTATGTAATTAGGATATTATCATGAAGGATAATTTTACACTTTTTTTACTAGTCAAGTTATGTAAGGGTTGCAAGATTTTGCTCAGGACTTTACAGTTAACATTAAGTCATTAATATCAATATTCTGGATTTTGAAAGCATATTGAGGTCACTTATTGCCCTGACTTTTTTAGGATTTATCTGTCTGCCAGCATAGTGTGGGAGTTGTGCTGGAAGACTTTCTAAGTGAGTCAAGCTTGGTTTTCATCACACCTGAAAGCAAAAATGTGAGTTGTTCATGAAATTGATTGCAAACTATTTTACTGCCGTATTTTTTAGGATAAAGGTGGACTTTTAAACTGTAATGTCCCTAATAGCAGGCAATTAATAAGTAGATAAATTGGGAAGAAAAAATTTAGTCCAGTTTTTAACTGATTCACTTTTAGTCATTCTCTATCAGTGTTCCAAAAAAAGCATTAAGAAGATGAAACCATTTCCGGTAATGCAGGAGAGGGTGGGAAGGTTCTCAATAAAATTATAAGGAGTTATCAATGTTTAATTTTTCAGCAAATTCATTAATATACTGGAGGTTTTTCAAAGTGCTGTTATCAGCATATATGTCGGCAAGATGAGTTGTATCATCAAGTTTATGTGCTTTTTAAAGTGTTTGTTGCCATTAACCAGTGACATGAAAAAAACCAGGCATGTTTGGTTGGTTAGTTTACATGAGTTAGCGTTCCTCCAGATCAACCGGCTCCTGAACTGTGCTGCATAGTCACAGGTGATGAGGTTTAGCACAAGAAAAATTAATGGCTGGGAAAAGGAGGGAGAGTTGTCGGTTTTTTTACCAGGAGCCTGCAGTTAGAATGGGCAAAGCATATAAGCGCATATATTTAGAACTGCAGTTCTAAATAACTGCATCCACCTTTACTCTTATAGTGGCATCGACTTTCTGTGAACTGTGTGCTGATCATCAGAGCTTGTTGTGTCCATGTAGCAGATGCAATTGGGCCACCCATGCTGGTATTTCAGCAGCCTGCATCTGCGGCAAGAGGGCACAGTCTTTGTCTGTAGCTTCTGTTCTCCAGTTAGTGCGTACCGGGAGCAGAACAACCTCTGTACCTTGGAGTTTTCTTCTGCGATAGGTAACGAAGTGGAGATTATGGAGTATATAACATTGAGCATGCTTCCTTGTCCAAGCTCATTCTTAGAATAAAATTGTTGAAATCATAGCAGGGACTTATACCGTGCGTGCGTTCGTCACTTGGCTGCTCCAGCAGGCATTAATCTTGGTAGAAATCCTTCACACTTACACCTGTAAGTCATGTAATGTTATCAGATAGAAGAAGCTATAAGCTTCACAGCTTCTGGTCTGTGAGAGCACAGAAACACTGCTAGGAACCTGTCTGAGCAGCTCATTGAAAACCATTTGCTTCAGGCCTAGATATTTTCAGACTCTTCACCTTCATGTGTTATATTGTCTGTCTTGGTGCTTGAGGGAAAATGTAATAATTGAAGGCCCTGGCATCATTAATGGGTTCCTTGCTACCTGCTTTGGTGCAGAGGAAATACACTGTCCCATAGTCTGCACAAAGAACCTGCACTTAAATTATCATATCTGAGCATAGTTCTTAAGGTTTCAGAATTAGACGTGCTAGTATTTACAATTCTGGCTGTTTCTCCCAAATTTTAAGGAAAATTTGCTATGAATAGTCAAAAAGTTTCCAATTAGATTAATGAAAGAGCTAATTCTGGATTAAGGGAGCAGGTATGTTTTATAAAACCAAGAACTCAATGGGTTTGTTTGGCTAGAAACAGAAACAGCCTGTGTAACCAACGATTTAATTTAAAGATTCTTTAAGTTTTTGAAGATGAGTGAAATTTCTAGGAAAAAATATGATTAAAAATACACAGCATTGAAAATACCAGATATTAGTGTTATACTCAACAATGGAAACAGTTTGAAAAAACTGGGTTTTTTGACTATGTTACTGTTCTTTATTCGGAAGTGCCAGCTTTCTGTAGAGAAAAGAAACTCCAGTATCAGGCCCCAAAACATTTTCTGGAGTCATTTAAGCACTTTCTCTAGTAAAAGTTCAACTTTGTCAATCCTTGGATAAGCATCTGTTTTTTTACAGTGCAAACAATGATCAAGAAAGCAAAAGCTGGAATAAATTCAACTACACAACATATAAAATGTCATGGTAGCAAAAAACATTCCAAACCTTCAGAGGCTCTTCTGCTAATTTGATCCCTTTGTGAGAAGTACTTTAATAGGAGGCTTCAGTGTGTGACAAATCAAATGACTGTGTGTTAAACTTCTGTTTTTTTAAGGACTTCATCAAGTGTAACTCAACATGGGTATGGTATATTTTGAACTGTCATTTATAGAAAAAAAAATGAAAACACTTTGTTATTGTAAAGTTCTACTTGAAATGCTGGTTGTTCTTGTTGGATACATGAGAACACCTGGCATCCACTTGGGGTAGGGAAGTCTTACCCCCTTTCTTGAAGTGATAAACCATATCTCAACTCAATCTCAACTCATCACAGAATGTCACTAATTTGCTTAAAGAGCAAAATGGTTTCCTGTCTTCGTTGGTACTTCAGTGTTGTGTAGAAGAAATTGTGATACAATAATGTAAAATATACAATATTTTAGGTTTTTATTTAGGGTTTCACCACTCCTCGATATGTTAACAGTGATTTCTTTGTTCTGTTTTGGGGTTTTTTGTTATTTAATGTAACTGTATCTATAAGGGTTTCTCACAGAAGTGTGAAAGTGGGAAGAGGAGAGACGTTAAAAAAAATTCTTTTTTTTAAATAAGGCAAATTTCATGTTTCACATTAACAACATCAGGTAAGTTTCATGAAAATTTCAGGACTATTGTAAGTGGATTCTCTTTCCCACTCATGCATATATACACATGTGAAAACTTGACTATTACACCATATTAGCTTTGATTTTATAAGCTTCAGAAAAGCTGTAGTATTTGTCTCTATGGTGGTGGCAATGTCTATTAATGTTATCTTTTGTGATTTCATCTTCTCATAATGTCTGAGAGCTCCGCTTTAAACTAGCAGTCTGTGATTGTAACTGGTGAGATAAAAATTTCAGTGAGATAGAGAAAGCTCACGCTACTGTGTGTGACAAATTGCAATGACAAGGCTGTGTTGATAGCAGCTTATGATGTGAAATGAAATCACAACCACAATACCATAAAGATGTGTGCTTAGGGCATCTTTACAGAGCTCATAGCGAAAGAAGATACAGTCAAAATGTCTAGTAGACACTGTGTTCCTTTGCTGCACTTCTTTTTTTATTGCTAGAGCTGGCCAATACTCTTTAACAAATACATTTCACGGTTTGGAGTTGGGTTTTTTTGCATTTGTTGCATGTCTTTGTCCTAGTTCCAGTGTAATGAATACAATCAACATCTGAAAATTAGCTGAATTCACTACATAAATATAATACTTTTTGGAGTGTGCAAGTTAGCTATTTGTTTTGATTCGTTTGATTGGCTGAATTATCCATTTGAAGAATAAACAAGCAGACAAGGTAAGTAACGAAGCAGTTACAGAATGCACTCCATGAAACTTCAGTTTTACATCAATTTCTTTATTCACATTAGCTACTTGAATGGCTGACGAAGTGCGAGCTGACAGTAGAAGCAATTATGTGAATCTGTTCTGGATACTAAGTGTAAAATACACTAAATACAGAAATCTAAATCTTTGGGTTTATTATTATAGGCATTTAAGACAGCTTTGCAGGGTTTGCAGGTTTAAGTCAGGATGGATGGGCAACCAGTGCCCTTCTGGAGCAGCAGCTGGAGGCTACGTTTAAGTGTGTAAAATGGTGCAAGAAACCTATAGTTAAGCCACTGAATTACTGAGTAATGTTCTTTATGGCAGGTGAAATTTGGGGTTCTAGGAAAGAAGAAAAGATCTTCAGGAGTGACAGGAAGCATTGCAAAACAGAGAAGTAGTAGGATTCAAAATGTGTATATATTAATAATCTCAAATATTATTAAGCCCATAGGGCAAGAAGAGTGTCTCCAAGTCAGGACACAAATGTGGAGATGATGTCCTTTCAGTACACAGAGATACATTCAGTGCACTCTTGCAGAGATCCTTGAAATCATTTTAGTTTCCTGATACAGTCTGATAAGTAATAAATTGCCATTGAAGAGCTGAGTTTTCTCCCTTATGAATAAATGATTGGATATGTAATCAAATAGGGGCAATAAAATAAAGATAGAAAACTTAATCAGAAATCATTTTCATAATAATTATTTCATCTATTTTATTGATTATTAATTTTTTTAGGATATTCTTTTTAGCAATAGCATTCTGTTTAACATTCAATGGATAACTGTCAATTATCTCTTTTACAGTTACTGTAGATGGTGGTTTCTTGCTGAGCTTCAGAGATGCTATGCTTCGATTTAAAACCTCTGGTTTTGGCTTTGATCCCTGTCCCATCACACTGACTGAGCGGACTCTGCAGATACTCCGAGTATAACCATAAATCGGTTAAGCAACTTCTTGGAACGTTTAATTTTTATTTTTTTTAAAAAGCAACTTAGTTCTTAGATGAATATGGACAGGTTTCCCCCTTATTCTCAGTACCAAACTACTGCAGGACAATTTAAACAATGGAAAATACTCTCCTAATGAAGTGGGAAGTGTGCAAACCAATAATTACTATAAACCGCCTTTCTGTACCTGATTAAAGAGCAAGCAATAATTGATAATGTAGCATGGTAGTATTATTTTCTACCAATAGGTGCCAGTATAAGCTAATTAAGCTGAAGTATTTAATGGTGGGTTTAAAACAGACATTAGAAATGCATTTTTAAAAAACCCAACAAAATTCATGTTACTTTAGTGATTTTTTTTATTTTAATATCTGTCTTTTTTCTTTGTCTTTTAGAAACACGAAAGTAGTCTTAACATATTCTGGGGACAGAAGTGGAGTAGAATCATTTTCTCTCAGTCATGTGCAAAGTACTTTTTTATCTTTTTCAAAGGGAATGCTGAAATCAAGCTGGCATACAAAATGGGCAATGTACTGCATCAGCCTCTACATGAGGTCTCTGCAGCTTAAAAATCCTCTAGCATCTGCTGCAGTTTAGCCATCAACTAAGCAAAAAGAGCTTATTTGCATTGGACCTGCTCATGTTTGACTTTCCAGGGACATGAAGAGAGAGCTGAGTAATTCAGATACTAATTGTATCTCTTCACAACTTCTCTTTTTAGGTATGGCATAACCTTTCTTGTGAAGATTTTGGGTGATGATGACAAAGTTTCTGTCCTGACCTTTTGCTGTTTCTCCTCCCCATTGTCCAGTATAGCTGACTACACACATCCCTTGCTTCCGTGTCTATATGGTAGTTTTTTTTAATCAGTCTCCTTTTTTGAAAGAGATATTTATTTTAATTCATAAACAAGTGAAATTTGCAAGGAAGATAAACAGCAGAGCGTGATCCACTAGAGTTGACTCTTGCCATTGCTTGTTTCAGCAGCTGGACACAATGTATAGAGGAGGAGGAATGAAATATCTCATTCCTATTCAACCTTAATAGAAAGATGACCTTTCAAGAGATTAAAATTGATTTGTTTATAAATCTGCTAGTCTTGTCAAGGCTTTGTTCTTAGAGACAATAATTTCGCTATCATCTAGCCAGCGCTGATACTTATCAGTGTACCATAGCATCAGTAATGATTTCTTTTATATTTTTATTTTATTTTAATTGTTTTTAGGGTCTTCATGGTACTGCCCTGCTGGGCATCTCCTCAGCCATGTTCTCTGTCCTTCTCCAAAGCTTAGACCATGTCACTTATGAAGTACCCCACCCTCTACCACTTTTTTTTTTGACTCTGCTTCCCTTTCATTGTAAACATGTACTCTAAATGAGGCCAGATCAGCAGGAGAATATGTAAAAGTTCCCCCTGCCTACATCAGCAATGTTTTTCATCCCAAATTTTGCTTTCTATTCCATCAGTTTATGCAAAATATGGTCATATCGCAATTGCATTACCCGTATATAGATTGCTGCTACTGTAAAAAAAAACCAGATAGAATCATTGATGCTTTTTATAGGACTCTCCAGATTGAACCCTTCATCCATTTTACAGACTCTACTTTTTCTTGGGTTTGGGTGGGGATTTCTCTTTGGTTGGGATTTTGTTAGAGCAATTTCCTTGAACCTCTGACAGTAGGTTGGTTTATATGAGCTGTTTTCATAAAGAGGAAAAGTATTGTACGTCTGGGGTTTACTACCAAACGTGAATTATTTGGTGAACAGCTTTTTTGATGTTGTTTGTGATTTTCGTATCACACCAGTAGCAGCTTTATATCTGAATGCAAGTATACTGATGTTTGTATAGAAAGGCCAATTTTGAGAAATATTAGGACAACATATACTGGGGAATGTCCTGTTGGTGGCAGCAATAACATATTTATCATGTTGGAAGCTGGGGAGATACACAGCTACTATGCAGTCTGCAGTGACTCTGTGTAATAATGGGCTTGCTGCACATTTCAGCACTCTACGCTGATTCTTATCTCCTAATATCTATTTAATCCAGACTTAAAATCGCACATTGGCTGTAAAATACAGCTAATATTTTGTGTAAGCTTCTGAATCTGGACTATAGCACAGCGATATGCCACGGATGTTGAGATTTCGAGACAAACGGTCCTAGTTCTGATGTTTGCGGGGGTGACATGGTCGTATTAGTGTGTGTCTTTTTGTTATTACTTTTTTATTAGTGGTATATTCTTACAGCAAAAACATGACCCAGTGCCTGTGTGTTCTTTAGGGCACACAAGCAGAACTATAGCTTCTGCACTCGTAGTACACTTTTGATACTGATTTATAGACTTGTTCTTCCAGGAAAAAGTGGATTGGAGTAATTAATGAAAATACTGTCTTGAATGGTGTGCATTGTTTAGGAACATACGGTGAAATGCACGCTAATTTGGGTTACCAACAATAATTGATGGCAAAATAATACTTAACATAACATAAGTAACATAAAACATTTTAGTGAGGTATGCATTTGCAATATCCCAAGACTTTTAAAAATGCAGTAATTTGTTTTTATAGAATTCCTATTTAATAGTGTATTTGTGACATTATTAAATTAAACCAGAAATAACCTGGTTTTGAACTACAGGATATGTATCATATATCCTGCATGACATGTAAGATTTGAACATAATCTCCATATTTATGCTTTTCTAAACAAAAGAACAACTTGCAGGACATTTTTGGATCATAGCAGAATACATGTCCACGATCATTAATTTTTATCAAGCACGTCTAACATGCTGTATACTGTTACTTCAGAAATGCAAGTTACTTTGCATCCAGGGTCCAATACAATGTAATCAAAAACATAAATTTATTGGGTTTTTATGTGAGGTCACTCTTCCAAGCTTGTAAATCTTTTCTAATCTAAATATGTGGATGTCTGTCATTTCTCTCCTTGCTCTGTTAAATTTGAATTTGTGCCTCAGCGAAAAACTTGTGTTGTTGTAACAATATCATATTTTTAACTGAAGATAGGAACCTTTATTCATTTGGTTTGTTGGTCTTATGTTACTGCACTTTGCAAAGATGTTTCTTTTCAAAGGCAGCCTTTCAGTGTCTTGCGGTTGTAGACTAGAAATTAGTCTTTTTTGATTAAAGTGTTTAGTTACTATTTTTCCCTTGATGCTTATTTTCAAACAGTAACATTTAACATATTTGGCTGCAATGAGAAAGGCAAATACAAAGCACTTACAGGCTGATTTTCTGCATTCTCAGCCCATTACATTAGCCAAGATCCATACCAAAGATAAATACAGTTATTTTTATTGTTCTGGATTTCTTCTTCAATATGTACACTGAGTTGTGACAAAATCGCTTACTTTGCTGTGAAAATCAGTTCACAGCTTCCCAACTCCTCACAGCAGACATGACAGAGCAGGGTAGGTAGGAACTTTCTGATTTGTGGGCTTTAAGGCGTTTGCCGTTTGAGGGATCAACTACATTGATTCTTACATAGAGCTGCTCTTTTCTGAGCACTAAGGTAGGCGAGAAGGCTATGTGATTTTATCTGTCTTTCTGAACAGTCTTTAACTGAAAAAAATATTCCAGAAGGCAAAGACTCCTTGATATGTGGCCAATAGCTTTTGCTAGGAAGAATTCTTGTCGCTCCCTGTGCCAAGCTGAGGAGCTGTGTGGTGTGCTGAGGCAACAGGCTCATATTCATTCACCCTCAGATCTTGATGATGTCTAGAATACTTAGCCTGCTTATTTTTCTGTCATGCCTACTTAACTGCATAAAGATTAAGGGAGAAGTACTTGCTATCAGGCTGGAGCAGCAAAATTTTTGACTTTCAAAGAAATTTCAATTGCTCATTCTCATCAGATTTTTTTTATATTCTGCTTTGAATTGCGTCTCCATCATCTTACTCCAACATTTGAGACTCTTCTTTCTAGAACAGAGCTGGTTGTGTTGAGTTACATTCTATAGGAATGATCTTCATACCGACTAATTTGAAGTTGCATACATTAATGACAATCAAGGTTGTCACTGGTATTTAATTGAAATAAATTCTCTTAAAATACCATATCATAAAATATCATAGCTGACTTGACAGAACGGAGAAACTTTGTGGGAAGTTGGATGGTGCTAAGCAAGGTGGGAAAGGGATGTTAGTAGTGGTTTTGTGTTTATAAGCTGGAGTTTGGCCTGATTTAGAGTTTGAGAGTATTAAATATGCCACAATATATTGTGAAATATTTTTTTAAGAATTCACTGACACTTAGTTTTAGAGAATTAAAGTTAGTAGCTCTTCAGTGTCAGACCTTTGAACTAATTTGGTTTTGTTCTTCAACTTACAAAGCACTTTCTTAATTAGATTAGCCTGCCATGGGCTCATAGCAATTTAAAATGTTAATGGCAATAAAAAAATACAATTAATTAATCCATACATAAAAAAGGGAAAGAGAAATAGTCTGGTTACCCTGGCAGGGGAAACTGTTACAACATCAGAGTCTCACTACAACTTGTTGCAGTTCATTTATGTAACCATGGGTGCACCGTGCCTTCTGGAAGGGATGGAAAACTTACTATGTCATATACTTTGAAATTTATTCTTATTTATAAAATTGTGACCCAATTGCTTACTTTGTACTTACAAGGGGTACAAATTTTCCAATTCAGAAATGTGAAACTGAGAAACAAATTCAGAAATGTGAACAAGAGAACGTTATGTCCTTACTACAAACATTTAAAGTTGGCATTAATATTTATTTTGGTGAAGTTGCTTCTGAGTGTGGTCTGATGTTTTAATTTTGCGTGACATTTGAGAAGCAGTATAATCTAAGTGATTCTCTATAAATATGTTGACTTTATACTATTAAAGATATTTTTCTTTGGTGGAAGTTAATAACACTGTTACCATGGAACACTTATTCCTTTAATTTCATGTAAATTTAAATTTTATGATGTTTGCTTCTCCAAGATTATATAATCCCTTTTTAGTGAAAAGAATCACAATTATGCAAATTATGATATCCAAGGAGACAAGCAGCAATTAACTGCAAAAGACAGGCTGTTGCCATAAGAGTTTACTCTCAATGAACATAACAGGACCTCCTTTAAAATAAACCTTTATTTAAAGAAATCAATTTGGCATAGTTTCTAAAAGAAAGCAATTCATTCAGACAGAAGTTTCTAGTCTTAGGAGTATGTTCAATAGTATCTTTCACTTTGTTTCTTTGATTCAAAATGTTGTTATTTCTGTACATGGCAGATGGAAAGAGGAAAGCTCCAGCATCAGTATGGACCCTGCTGGCTTTTCTTATAAGAAAGCCCAAAACAATTCGCCTTTCTACAGGAGGCTATTAATGGAGCAAAATACTCATCTGTAAGAGTGGAGGTTTGCAGTCTAATAGCCACCAATCACAGCTCTTGAAAGGTAAAATAATGCTCAAAAGAACTGTGTGGATTACTATTAACCTCCCTACGGAAGGAATTTATTTGGATCTAGCCATGTGCCATGCATTCACTTACGTTCCAAATGATGCCATCATCTCCTGTGAGCTTTGGAACACACTTGAAAATTTTCACAGATGGCTTGAGAACATTCTTAAGAGCTATCTTTCCTTGGATATCTTCCTGACGCTTGATGGGAGAGTTAGGCTGCTTCAGATATGGGCAGACTTGCAACTGTAAGCAGAGTATGTGCTGTTATGTATTCAAATTAGTTTTACTGTCCTCTTCTCCTGTATAGGGAACTAAGAAGTGTTAGAGGAGGGAAAATAGCAGTTGGTTTCTTCCTCAGCAGCTTTGTTGCTATGAGCTGTTAGGGATCCTCTAGAGGGATTGTGGAAGGGAAGACGGTTGAGGGTGGGATTTGAGCCTGTCAGAGAGCAAGCAACGTGTGTCACAAGTCACAGTGTAGCACGGGTACAAGCACAAGCCTCATGAACAAGCTACCAAAATCCTCTCTAGCACTGCAAAAGGGGTAAAACATACAGTACTATGTTTTCTAAATATTTTGTCCTGACTCTTTACAGATAATAGGTAGATGTGAATAAAATCCGAGTCTAGGGCTACCTCTTCCATGAAGGAAAACAAATGTAGTTTTCCTCCTCTACTTTCTCTTCCAGTGAATCAGCTAGGTAGCAGCCTGGGCAGGGATCCACCTGACTTAAAGGAGAGCTATTACTTCAAACACAGTTGTTACAGCTGTGCACAAGCTCAGGAAAATCTGATGCCTGCCAAAAGTTTGAGGGGTGTCAGTAGATTCTGTGTGCTTTAAATCACAAGAACGATCAGAAAGCTTCATAACTACAGATAATTGTGATCAGCACATTTGGGAAAATATTGGTTTCCATTAGTGGCTTTTCCTCAATAGAAGTCAAAGATTTAAAAAAGGCTTCCCCCACCTAAAAGTAAAAATATGTTTCAGGATTTGTCTGATAATTCTAAAATAAAAAAGACCTGAGCTTTTTTTGCACCTCTCAAAGCATTTTATAAATGTGTTAAATAACAGGTGTGGTAAACATTTAGCTATCACATTTTATAGGTATGTCATCACCAAAAAATGGAGATATTTGGTGAACTGTACATCGAATCCTTTCTTTTACATGGGTTTTATCTGTAATAGTAGTATTAAAGATAAGAGATTGTGTGCTGACCAATTACCTACCCTGCAAATGTTGAACAGAGACAAGATCAATCGGGAAGAACAGAGTTCTGTTTTCATTAATTTAAGGGTATTTTTCATTCTTTGGGATAATAACAATAATAATATAATAATGTGTAAAAATGTTACTGTTCTTTTAGTTATGGAAGTCAGACAAGTGCCAGTAATGTGGGTTGTATGTTTTCCTGATATGTTAGCTATGGTTAAGGTGCAGCTGTGACAACAATGGAGACGAATTTCAGAAAGATTTTGACACTGGTGAAGGCTTGTAATAACCATGTGCAGGAGCAGGCAAGCATTGCCATCTCAGTGCAGTGTGAAAGTGAAGTCATGGAAAGGTGTTGAACTCGATAAACATCGGTTATAGTTATGTTCCTGCTCTATGCTTTCAAATACTTTGCCCCACGATCGCTAAGACCTCATGGCTGGTATTAAAAGCTGTAGCAGCTTGGACAATCCATGTTGAGTGGGGTGACTGTATTTTTATCAGTGAATATTATATGTAAGGAGTGGACTTGACCATGTCTTTAAAATGTAATGCACCTTGCAGGTCGCATATGGTAATGTATAGAAAGGCCAAGGGAGAGCAGGTAAACCAAACAGATTGGTAATACCCACCCAGGGGTAATCTGGAATTCACTTTCTCAGAAGTGTGTGAATTAAGCAAACCTTTAAGGCTAACTGCCTGAAAAGCTGAGTTTCAACAGGCTGTAGCTTACTCTGTTTATGCTTTATTGATAAAAGAGGAAACCCTAGGCAGATAGTAAGTGTTGATGATCACTTCATAACGCCTGTATAGCAGATGAGAAAATCAGCTATCAAGATACAATATAGGCTGAAGGAACAAAAACATCTACTCCTGTTATTGCATTGGATCAAAGTAAAATGTTTCATCTCCTTATTTATTTATTTATTTAAGACTGAATATGGAGGACTGAAACCACTTGTAATAAATAATAACATTTGGAGAAATTGATAAAAAGGCATTGAGCTTTTTAAAAATAGCCAGGGTTTTTAATTGATACAGGGACTCCTCACAAGTTAATGTGCAAGATATTTGGGGAGATGTATTTTGAATGCTACATTTTTAATGAAAACAGAAAACCTAACAGCAGTTTTGATCTTCATGCTGCTGTAAAGGTACTAAGGAAAAGGAACCTTAAGATACAGTGAAGATGAGAGGAAAAGGTTAGCATCTGTGGAAAGGTTGCTTTGAATTGCAAAGAAATGTTTACGCAATAAACATGCGTAGCACCTAGCTAAACATTTCATCAAGATCTTTTTCTAAGAACTCTGTTGGTACACATGTCTCTTCTCTAGTTTCACTCTTTCAACTTATAGTGATGCAAGGACTCTTCATTTTATATATTATAGGTAAAAATAATAGCTATGTAGTAGGAACCCCTGTGATTTTGCACATTGTACAATTGGCACCACAAAACTAAATTCCTTTTAATGTATTTAGCTTCCTTCTGGCATTTCTGAGATTTTTTTGAGATAAAATGATAATGAAATGATCTGTGAACTTTTTGACAGCTTTTCTCCACCCACATCTCATCTTTCATTTAGCTAAAATATCAAGAAGAGGTGGTTTCATTGAGCATCTGTACCAGCAGAACACTACACACCAGGAATTCTGTATAAGAAATCTGAAATTTCAAGAATATTTCTCTGATTTTTTTTTTAGTGTTTTTCAATCTAGTAGGGAGAAAAAGATGTTATTACCGATATTGCACCTCTCTGCATGACACCTGTCATATTTCCAGGAAAGCTTTAGCAGGCGAACAGTTTAACATACTACAACATCTTACTGAAATTTCTTCTAGAGCAGACATTTCACAAACAGGTATTTTTTCCAGAGTTTTAGTAATGTGTGAAACGTAACTAGACTGATTGCTATAATAGAATTATCCAAGATGTTTTAAAGGAAATTTGTCAAAAAAAAAGAAAGAAGACTAAAATGAAGCAAAAAAGAAACCCCTTTCAGATAAGTATAAAGGCAATTTCAACAATCAAATAAAGCAGGTTGAAAAGGTTTTTCAGAGGGGAAACAAGTTATGAGAAAAGAAAAGCTGAGAAAAAGAATCCATATGAGAATCCAGATTTGGGAGATACCTCACTAAATTGTCAAGCTGGGATTTCTTTCTCAAATCCGATATCCTTAGGTGCTTTTACTTTTTGTTTTTTATAAAACCCCCTGAATAAATTCACCCAGGCAAAACCAAGCCTCTGCTGAAGATAGTGGTGCAGAAAAGTACTTTGGAAAGACTGAGGAAGAAGTCTGAACATAGGAATTTATGGTGGATACTAAGCTGTATGAAGTCAGGAGGCAGGAAATGTTTGAGAATAAGAGAAAATTTATAAAGTGAAAGTTATCTCGTGTAAATATATTTTCTAAAAAAAGTGAAAAATTGGCATTAATCAGATAAGAATGTTAGTTGAAATTTATATAATTTATAATTTTTTTCCTGAGGTACTTAGAGGCAAAATATAACATCTGTGATTTTTGTACCAGTGTCTAAAAGAAGAAATAGGAACTTCTAAATTCAGTGTGTTCCGAGTCATTTCTTTTAGGCTTTTGATCATGGTATAGAAATGTAGCTTGTACTGCCTTTGTAGGATCACTTGTAGATGGCTGGCTGAGTTTCAAGTCCTTTTTTTCTTGGGAAGTCAAGTCTTTTCCAGTTTCCTAGTAATTAAAACGAATAAAAAAAAAGACTCCCACTGTGAAAGTAAGGAATATCAGGTTTTTTAGAATACTGGAACGGAATGATTTTATAGGCTTTGGTAGGACAAAAAAAAAATCAAGTTAGTGCTTTGGTTAGATCATACTCTCTAGCTACTGATTACATTCTGGTGAGCTGTCATTTTGTAACTGAGTTTGAGCCTTTGTGTGAGAATGTATGTTTTATGCATTCAAGTCCACCTCTTGAAAAACAGCTTGCTTTCTGTATTTTAGCTGTGTTTTACAAGAAAACATTATCTTTTTTTAAGCTTCTCAGTTTTGTTTTCTAGTTTACCGGTCAGTTCTCTGTATTCTTCATTCTTCTTTAAAAAACATATAAACTAGATATTTTGAATTCAATAATTGTACTTGACTTGAGGTGTGGCTATTCAATCTCTAGTTTACATAATGTATATTAAAAAAAAGGCAAAAGTTTTTCCACTGGATGTGGAAAAACATTGCTAATTATCATTATTCAGAAAATGCATACTGTGAGTTAATCCTGCTGTCACAAATTGTTGTCAAGAGTTGTGAGCCTGGGAAGAGAATACAGGCAATCTTATATGTGACTGAAGTCTCCAAAGAGAATCTCTCAGTAACATTTTATATGTTGCATTAGATCCAAAATTTATAGGTGGTGGTGGATTATAAATATAGCTAGAAAGATGTGCAACTAAGTCTCCACTGCAATGCCAATTTATACTGATGTCTGTAGTAATCACAATTCACAATTTGGACTGGAGGGGGGGGAAAAGTGTTTTCAAAAGAAGCAATAAGAAATCCCATAGGATTCTCTATCAGGAGAATAAGATGAGATGGAATGTATTACTTATATTTCTATTGAATTTGTGCTGTGAAAGGAACTGGTGCTAGTGTATGGCATCACACAAAATTTCGTATATCTTAAGGTGTGAAGGTGTCTAGAGAGGTTTTTGTTTGCTTTGTTTCTGTAGTATTAGTTAACTTTGTCTAAAGAAGTTGGCTGTGATTTGTCAAGGAGAATGCCTCTCTGCTTTCATAGCTACAGGAATAATTCAGACCACAGACAATCATTTAGGAAGCATGAAAACATTTCCAAGCTGCTTTGTAATTTTTTTACTTCATTTGTATCCTCTTCTCTGAAATGTTTGTTTTTAACTCCATGCCATAGTGCTCAGTGTATGCTGCTGCTTAAAAGAAAGGACCTTTTCTGTTTCTTAGTTTTGACCCTTGAAGCTATGGGTCTTGTGGATATCAGGTGCTGTGTATACTCTTTTTGAGATGTGGTCTGAAATCAAATAATCTTATTATATGATGCTCTTTTCTGAAGATTGGCTGAGAAACCCTGTTATTATCTGGTCCAGTATGCTAGACTAGAAAGGCTTTCTGAAGTAACATACATATTTAAAAGTAAGGTAAACTAAAAGTAAAATAAATGCTTCCCTTCTCTGGGTTGAAAAAGCATAAAGAAACATGACAGAACATCTTTTCTAGTGTGGTAGAAAGACTTATTCATTGTTGGTTCATATTACTTGCTCTTCTTCCAACATCCTAATTCTTCTGGTATTTCCTTCTCTGGTGACTATCACCCTCCTGGACTTGTGGGAGCTCTACCTTTGTGAAGCCTTTATTTTTCAGGGATGAGCAAGCTAATCCTCACTCGTTTAGCAGACTCTCCCTTCCTGACTCCCCTGTTCCAGAACAACTTCATCTTACCATGTTATGCAGTAGTATTAATACTTCCCTATATGTACTTCAAATTTTTAAGGCGCATATGTCTTAGTATTTTAAATTCGCGTAGCTGCATATCACTGTTCTTCCAGGTCTGAGTTACAGAAATGGAACCTTATCTTTTTTGGTTATTTACCTACACCTGAAATTCTTTTTCTTCTCTCCTAATGGAAATTCTTGAAACTTTTTCCTGATCCTTTGTATTTATTCAGAAATTTGTGGTCATTGTCACTTACATTTATAGATGGAGAATGTTAAGATATTTAAATTATTTCAAATGGTCATAAAAGATTTTCTTGATATATGAAGGAAGATGTGTAATGTACATGAAGATACCATACAAAAGGTTTCACTAGCACTCATTTAGGATGCTCACCAGAGCTGGCTCATAAGTTTTGCTGCTTGTGAATAATGCTCCAATATTATACACCTGCTCCCTTAGCTTTTGTGCTGTTTCACATCATTGTGCATACTTTATGGCAGTAGTCTGAGCACAAGATTATGTGCTAGAAACCTCACAATCCTGATACATGTCTTAAATCTAGCTCTGACTGGTTTGGATAGAGTTTCACACACTTGGACCCCTTCTAATGAAAGGACAGCACATGTATTTTTTTTTTAAATAAGGAACAGGTTTGTTTGTTAATAAGCATTCAAAAACATATGTTAGCTATCAAAAATGAAAACAAGAATAAAGTATCAGAATCTGCGGTGACAAACTCAATATGATAATCACCTTATGAAAGATGTACAGTGTCATCCATTCAATCTTTGTTCAGAAATCTGAGCCAGGAAAGGTCCAAAGATTGGTTGAAGGTCAAATGAAAAGTGTGACTTTAATAAAATGATGATATGAAAAACAAATTCTTACTTGCTGAATGAAACATCCGTCTTTTATTTTGTGTCTATCTGGCCTCTAACACTGCTGTCTGAAAGTATTTAGTATCTTTAAAAGTTATGTATCCTTCTCTCCTTCCAGGACTTGAGAACTCAGTTTTCCTAGTGAACACTTTTTGACTAGTAAGACTTCTGAGAATTTATGCAGTGGCTGTGATTAGGCTTACTTTTATCTGTTTAAATCAACTTAATTTTTTTAAACTCTAACAGAAAAGTATTGAAAGTTCAAATATAAACAGTTACTAGATATCAGCTTTATATGCTTATGCATATATTCATTCTGGAACAAATAACAATTAAATAAATACATTTCATCCACCACCAAGCAATCCATGTTTAAATGTTTTAGTATGGCCAGGTATCCCAATGCTTTCCCAGCTACAAAAATCTTGTTAATTAAATGTGAATGACTTAATGTTGGTCTTGCTTATTATCCTTGTGATCATGCAAATCATCCTCCAATAACAGCCTAAAGCTCATTCAGAAAGTCTTACACTTGAAAGAAATTAAGGGTTTTTACTGTACTATGTGATTTTACCAAAACATTTCAGGCTGACTGTCACCATCTAAAGGAGTCTCACTGCAATGTCATGCTAAATAACCATAAAGCTTTTTCCTTTGCTTTTTATTTTATTTTTTTTCCTTTTATTTTTGAGGATTAGTCTTTACAACTTTCTTGAACGACAGCTGTGAAATGGCAAAATATGATACTTCATGAGAGGACGATGATGAAGGATAGCAAAGCAAGAGCAATAACATAAAGTAAAGAGAAACATGAATTTTCTTTACTATCTTATATACAAAAGATGCTATTTCATGGTGTTAGGAAAAGGGGAATTTGCAGCTTTACGGTGCTTAGTGAGAATCACAGAATCACAGAATAACCAGGTTGGAAGAGACCCACTGGATCGTCGAGTCCAACCATTCCCACCAATCCCTAAATCATGCTCCTAAGTACCTCATCCACCCTCACCTTAAACACCTCCAGGGACGGTGACTCAACCACCTCCCTGGGCAGGCTGTTCCAATGCCTAACTACCCTCTCCGTGAAGAACTTTTTCCTAATCTCAAGCCTAAATCTCCCCTGGCAGAGCTTGAGGCCATAAAAGAAAGAACAACATGGAATGAAGCAGATTATCTACTTTCTTTAAAGAGACGATTTATTTGTTGCCTTATAATGACAAACTCCCATTCATCTTTTTCTGACCCTTTCTCTCCCTCTCCTTCAGCACCTTCTTTTCTCTCTCTGTCTTCCTTCTCTTTTTCTGTAGAGCTTATGGCATCTAATTCAATTATTTTGTAGTTTGTCTTCTCCATGCCTTAGTTTTCCTTTGGGAATATTGGAAAGTGCTGGGTTGCATATTCTCCTTTTGTAGACTGCCTATTTGGAGTATCTGTGCTCTTGACGAGAGTTTTGTGTCAGACACCCACAATGAATAGCAAAAGTCTGCCTTTGACAGGAATACATATACTGACCTTCAATTAAGCTGCAGGTTAAGACAATACTGGAAAATCAATAGCTCATTTTCTGTCTTTTGTGCTCAGATTTTGATGTTTACGAAGATAAAGGATGACAACGCTAAAGGCAGGAATCTTTGCAGAACATCCATTGATGTTGCCACAGGCTCAAGGGCCTGGTGTGGCCTAATCTTTGCAGAGCTTCCAAACACCAATTTGTCAATAGATAGCAACTGTAGCTTTAGACGACATCCATTATCTCTGAATTTTCATCAGGTAGCATTTTTTTGTTCTCCTCCAGTCGTCTGACCCAGAGATTGCCAGGAAGGGTCATGAGTAATCAAAATTCAGTTTATTGGAGTGAGGAAAATCTGTACCATGAAGGCTTAAACACTTTTTATCTAATTTTTAGGTTCAAGCCCAAAGCAGATTCTAATGCCTGTAAGGTTGTTTTTCCCGGTTTGTTTATTTGAGGTTTTTAATTTGATGTGTGCATTTGAGTTTTGTTTACCTAGGAAATATAGATCTACCATGATAGCAGCTTCCTTGTCTCTATGTCTTTCAGCCTCCAAATGGGAAGGAGACATTGAACAGTGATTTTTTTGGCACAGACGTATCTAACAATGTAACAACTACCTCCAGCTAACATTTGCATAATTGTACACAAAACAACAATGGATTAATTAACCTGCAATGTCAAAGTCAGTGGTTCAAGGCAGGACATTTCTTACAATGGTGAAAGATAAATTAGCAGCCAAAAGACAGATGATTTTTTTATATGTAAATGTATCTTAATGGACTTCTCTCTCATTCTGACAAATTTTGGAATAGCAAAACCTTACTTTTAATCCAAATATGGTGTTTACTAGAGGAAAAATATGGATTTTTTTTTTTTACATTTACAAGAAGAACTACTTAAATGTTATTAGCATAAGTTAAAAACGCTTGTAACAGTGAACAGGGAAGGACGTGACCCTGATGTGAATACGTTCAGTCCTGGAGCTTCTCCCTTTGCCATGTCAAGAGAGCTCACATGGTGAGGCTGTCTGCCAGGAAGAGGCACAGTAGGGGAGATCCAAGGAAGAGAAAGATGCAAATTGGAAAGACAGAATAGGAGGGGAGAAAGGCTAATTATCTGTCTCCTTCCAATTCCCTTTCCCTATTTATTACTGTAATGACAAACTGTTTGACCTTAACTGTAGCTGGAATTTATTGTAAGTAATACACTAGATTTATCATAGATGCATTCATGTGGGCAGACAAACAGAATAGGCAAGTGAGATTTCAATTGTAAGGAATTAAGTGTTCGCAAAGTATAAATATTAAAATTGCTCCTTGTCCTAAATGTATTTAAATTTTGACCTGAAAGATATTGTTGTAAATTCTTACTAAACCCTCATAGATTAGTAACTCCTAATAAATGGTATTCAAATATAAAATTGATGTAGAATTTAAACTTAGAACAGTTTGATGTGTTTTACCTTGTTGCATTGAAAACAGTCTTTGGTTTTGCCCTAATATATCTGTGTTAGGCCAGCAAATTAAACATTTGTTACTGTTCCACGTTGACCTGGCTGGATGGAGTAGTATAACTAGCTCTGACTGGCAGCCTTCAGTCCATGACTAAAGACTGGATAATTGTGACGTGAGTCCCTGAAGCAGAGAAGTGTAAAGGTCAGAAAACTTATAATGTCCCTTACAAGCTCCTGGAGGGAGGATTCCCAAGAGACTGGCTGCCCGTTAAGTAGGAGTACAGAGAGAAGTGGAATAGTGCTGTGTGATGGAATTGAAATGTAGCCATGTTCATGTGTATGAATAAGAAATCTTTCACTCATTCTGTGTTTTGTGCTAGCTCCCAGAGCACCTTTTATTTTCTTATTTTCTTTCACATTTTTGCAGGTTATCATCTCTCCTCCTTTCTTTTTTTTTTTTTTTTTTTTTTTTTTTTTTTCCCGTAAGCCCTGTACATCACATGCTAAAAAGAATAAAAAAGGGTGCAAATCTCCCCAGGCAAGGTTTCTGCCTACCCAATAATCCCAGTGACATGCTGCTTTCTGAGGCACTTGCTGTGCGTGAGTGCAAGATTTTACAGAGGCAGAGCAGCACAGGAGTGCTGGAGGCGTTCTTCTAATGAGCTGTCCAGGTTACTCTCAGATTCTCTATTTTATATGCCTCCTTGATTCAGAAGAAGCCAAATACTGGGATCACCCTATCATTTACTTTCATGAAGATTTTAAAGAGAGAAGAGCCAACTTCTTTCCTGAGCTTTTCCAGTCTTTCATTTTCAGTAGTGAAAATAATAGCAGCACAGCTCATACATGAGCAATGAGTGTTCATATCTTAAATATTAGGTATGATGATTCTATTCCAAACAATGTACCTAAGTTTATTTCTTATGAGACTATTTTATTATCATTTTAAAAACTGAAAATATACTTGATTTTTCCATCAATCACTGAAAAGCAAAGTAGCAGAACCTAATTTTTTTAAATTGCTTTCCTGCAAATCCTGCTGTGATAAGTAAAGCAGAAGCATCTTCTTATAAGAATATGAAACCTGGCTAAAAAAACTTTGCTTTGAGCACTCTAACTAATTTTTTTTTTTTTAATTTTTACTTTGCATATTTCCTGGCAATGTCCACAGCTGGTAGAATCCAAATATATTTCTGAAGTGGAAATATAAGCAAGGATATGTTTACAACCTAGTTTAGCAACTGCAAGTCAGAAAACAATAGTAAAGTCCTATAAGGGCGACAGTTGAGGCTCTTTTTCTTCCTCCACTTAGTGTGATTTTTTAAGAGGTTCTTCAAAGTGTGATTATAGCATTATACAGTGAACTTTGCATGAAAGTATCATTGCTTCCCTTAGAAGACGATTGCATAATGTTTTAATTCATCTTTTATATTGAAAGTATATGAGCAACACAACTCAAATGTGTACCTGAAGACAGAGAAAAATGTATGTGAATTTGGAATTTCTTACTGAGACATTTAATGAACCAGAGAAGCAATGATTTACTCAATAATTCGAATAAAGTTGTATTTTCCATAACCTTCACCTGTTATTTCAATCTTCTGGAGGGGAAGAATGAATATGTCCTTAAAGGGGCTGATATCATAGAATCACCAGGTTGGAAAAGACCCATTGGATCATCAAGTCCAACCATTCCTATATGGAAGAGAAGGAAGGATAAAGTGCCTTCACAGCTACCATTCTAACCAACATGGTATTTCTGTTGTCCCATGCAAAAAGTAACCATGAAAAAAACTGTCCAATATATTTCTACAAATATGATTCTCCATGAAAATTGTATCTGCTGAAATCATAATTGAAGTTCGATGGAGCTAAGTAGTTAATATGCTCACTATAAAATCTTAAATCTCTTTTCCTGGCTGTTGTTTACCAGCAGAATTTTTCTTAAAAAACACAAACATTAATGGTCTGAAAAAACGAGGTTTTGAAATAATTTTGAACTCCAGAGATCATGAGTAGTTCAGTAGGTATTGACTGCTGGAGGTTGGGATTTTGTGGTAAATCAAATAAGTCCCACAGCAGTAAGCCCTTCTGGCACAAATACTTTTTGTGTGTGGGTTTTACTTTCCTTTTACAAATACTGGGGCATACTCCTTTGAAATTAACTTTGCACAAATGTGCATGCCAATAAGTTAGTCACTCAAACGTTCATGAAAATCAAACACCCCAAAGGATGTGAACGTGGCCAGGGAGAAGGGGTTTAATAAAATCAGCTAAATATTCAGATATGCTGTTTTCCCTAAGAAAATTTTTATACCATGGGCAGAACCTTAATACTGACAATTTTGATAAGTACCTCTGTAACTGGGAAGAGAAGTCTCTGCCTAGGGGCCCTCATGCATTCAATCATAGCCAGCTTAAGGGGGGGTAAAAAAAGGAAAAAAAAATATTGAGGATGGCGTAGTTTACATGAAGTAAAAATATCTTAGATGCTTAGAGCTTGAGTGAATGCAGTTACGTTCACTCCAGTCATTCCAAAGCTTTTGGAGTCCACCAAATGCCACTTTCTCTGTGGTTTAAGTAGTAGTGGTGCAATTGCACAGCTGCTCTCCAGCCCAGGCTCTGCACTGGATGAGGCTGTGAGAGATTTTACCTGGTTCTGACCATATACACTCAGAAAACCTGATGTTAGCATAGAAACAACTTGTGAAGTCCTGTTACTTAACATTTAGCATGAGGAAGAACATGGCTGCCTTAGCCAAATTTGTGATAGTGTGTTCATGTTCTCACACCCTAACTTACAGATCCCAACAGAGTTTTCACTAAATTCTAAATTACAGGTTGGAATAACAAAAACATGGCATTTGCCAGGACTGCTCTGGGTGTAAAAAGTAATCTTCAGTTATGAAATGACAGGACACAGAGTTATTGCCTATTCCAGGAATGAAATTTTCATTTTTTTCATCGATGTTCAATATTTACAAAACAGGGGTTTTTTTTGAAATCTAAAATTGAAGCAAGAATCCAGATACCTGCTATATGTATTTGATGTGTAAATATAAGCGTAGCTTTACATTGTGGTTTAAGAAGATTTAGAAGTACAGCTTGAAGGCATCATTCACATGCCTATGTAATCAGTTAAGTTTATAGAAATGTGCATTCAAATTTGGAAATATCATAAACAACTTTGCAGTTAAGGTCCAGATATTAAATTTATTCTTCATTTCCACTGAAAGTAAACGTAAGACCTCAAAGTTATGCGTGTATAATATTTCATTGGAGTCTACTTTGTTATCTACACCTGGAAACTCCTTCTAAAACATTGCCATGGTTCCTGTATATGGAAGAATTCATTTATACCCATTTCCTGTATCACCTTCTGTTTATCCTAAGCAGTTGTGTGGGAAGGTAAATAAGGACAAATGTATGACCCCTCTATGCTGACCTTGGCAATTATTTTTTAAGGCTACTATGGCATTTTAAACAGAAAGCTTGTAAAGGGTTTCTATTTTTCAGCCCGTGTGCAACTGCCTTTTAACATTGCTCTGAAACAGCAGTTGCAAAGATCAATGAAAACAGGGTTAAAATGAATTCAAAGACATGGTGGATACAATTTGTTCAAAAAACTTTCTAAATTATACTCAAGATCATGTCCTTTCACAGGAAAACTGCTTCTTCACTGTTTGTCATGCAAACTCACGCTTAACACTTTCAGGAGTGACCAATCAATTTATTTTGGTACAGAAGGTTTTATCCATTATTTTAATTCATGTGTTGCCATCTAAACCGAGAGCGAATTAATCCTGATGTTCTCCGACCTCTTTAGCTGCAATGCCAAATATACGTTACAGCCATTATAATGCAAATGCCTTCCACATCTGGAAAAAAGAGTGTAAACAGTTTGGGTAATCTCGACAGGGTATGATGTGCCACCATCAAACTGCGCTTTAACTATGAATTACAAAGGACTATGGGTTTTTTACTGAATTTCGAAAAAGATAGAGTGTTAACTTAGCAATTTTGTCAAAGATGTTTCTAAATGGCAGATTAATCTGCTGGTTTTGCAATTTGTTATTTGGTACCTGATATAAATTCACACATGGTAAGAAATTAACCACCTTTTTAAACATCGTTTGTGTTGTTACTGGATGCCTTGCGGGTTGTAATTCATAGTCAATTCAGATCAGATGATCATTCCAATCCCTGTTTGAAACTATCCTGTTTCTCTTAGAGGAGCTAAGCATTAGAAATCAGCCACATGCTAAAAGGTACAAAGGAACAAAACTACTGCTGAAGTAAAGTATTCATCAGCTGTTCTGTAAGATGTTCTTGTACATTTTCTGTAGTATCTGGGAAGTAACTGTTTCTGTGAGGTGAAAGAGCAGTTTTTCTTTGCCTGAGTTGCCGGGAAAAAAAAATGAATGCTGTAATTCTGTACAGTAGATGGAGAAGTATTAAAACAATTGTGATCAGTAATCTGCTCGCAGCGCTTGAAATTTGGTAGAATGGCAGTTAAATGTAGGGAAGAAAGCCCTTCATGCCTGTAAGAAAATGAAAGTATCATGGTATGAATTTTCCTCACATGCTGCATTTAGCAGGTGTTTTCCATTGTTTTAACTGCAATGAGGTGACCTGGATTTCCTAGATTTAAGATTTTGGTGGGCCTTTTTACTGCAGTCCAATGATCGCAGCAAACAGTATCTGCACGCTGACTCCCACTAACCTGCAAGCACGTGGGCAGCTGACCCAGACCACAGAAGCTTCTACAAAAAGAGTTTGAATATGAATGGCCTTCTCCTGTATAAAAGACAAGGATACTCCATATGGAGTTAAAGGCAAATGAGATAATCAGAATTATATTCTCTATAAAGAGTGGTAAAGAGACTGCATGTACCTAGCAAATGTAACATTTCAATACAGTCATATTTCACAGCAAGTTACTGAATCCCCTCACATAAAATGCAAATTAATAAATGGGCTTAAATACCACACTGCATACCTCAGCAGAATTGTTCAGGTGTCTTTTAAGTATATTTTATTTGGAGGTAGAAAAACTATCTGTTGAAATTTCAGCCTTCTCAGCCTGTAAGTTCAACATAATACTGAGGGATGTCTCTTGTATTGTTGTTTATTATTACTGATCATAATCTCACTATCTATTGTAAAATTTTTCTAAATTTTAAAGATCAGAAAAGAGAAGTAAGAAAATTCTTGTCACTGTTAGGAACACCAATATGGCTTTGTTGATACAGTGACCTGGAAAACAGGGTTCATCATGTTGGTAAATTTGCTGCAGATGAGTTGAGAAGGTCCTTATACATGACAGATTTTTTTAGTATCACTGCTAATTGTTGCAGTGTGTCTTTTAATGGCTGTTGTGTCATGCTTTGTTGCTTCACTGTGGCATATGTTAGAGCAGGGCAGAACGCCCTATTCAAGAACTGTTTCTTATCACGTAATTTAAATTCAGTTGTTCTAGTGTTTGTTTTCTCTTCATGAGTACAGGTCACAGGTATGTGTGCGGAGTAAAATGATTTAAAATTCCTGAGCACATGTACTTCCAATAATGTCCCATTATTTCATTCAATATTCACGGAAGATTACTTAAAAATTCCTGAACAAGGAGAAACAGATTTGTACACAATTTTTATCACAAAAACTTTTTTACTTTAAGGAAAACGTGCAGCATAATTGGGTTTTTTTTTTGTCACTACTCTTATGTTGCCTTACCTTATTTTCCTGAAGTTTACAGTGGTGATGTTTTTGTGTGTGTTTGGAAATTGGTAGTATGCCTCCAGAAGACAAGAACGTCTTCAGAGATGCCTTATCTGCTTATATAAAGTATCTATCACATGGTTCTCCAGGAGCTGCATATACTGGGAAACATATAGTCATGATATTTGGATGATTAGAAAACTTTCTACAATTAAAATAGCCTTTTCGTATTCTCAGCAGAGATTAATCACAATTAATCATAAACTATATATGTTTCATTTAAGATAAGCTAATCTCAAACTGAAAATCATTACCTTTTTCAGAAAAGGAATATTAGCACTTAAAAAAATTATTATCAGATTGTAAACAATTATTTCATTAGAACTGTTTAAACTCAGTGGATTATTCTTGTTGCCAGGATGATCTTTAAGCCACTGGTTCTCAAATTCATTGGATTATAGCCCAATATCTACCAGCAACACTTCTCAGACTATCATGGATCCTTTTCACAAAAGTTTTAATTGAAAATGTTCCAGCAGGAATAAGATTTGGAGGCCACCTGTGGAATACTCAGTAAGGTACTGAAAACACAGTTTGGTAACCACATCCCTAAACTAAGAATGTTACAAATAAGGTGCTATTTGGCTAACAATGGGTTTTCTTGTGGCTTTGGGGCATTTCTGAAGTTGTACACTAAACTGACTCTCTAAAGCAATTAAATCCACTTCTAAAAAAATTAAGACTTACTCTCCAGCTGTCACGGCATAACCAGAAGGAAATTACTATTGTGGGAATACAAAACTCTTACCTCTCCTGGGCTTTTCTTCAATTATACATTGGCATGTCACAGGAAAGACACTTGCTGAAATTTATGAAGTCTTATCCAAATTTATCATGTTTTTAATAACACTTTAAAAATAATTACAGTCTACTTGTGAAATTGGACTCCAAGCTCATTTTAAATTGTGTACTTTGTCTATATTTTTGTGTGTGTGAATTTGTCAAATTACAATGTGACAGACAACATTCTGTTGAGTTCTTTGATTTCTTTTAGAAAGGAGTGATCAGGCAAGGTGACACCGTCTGGAGACAGGAGAGATGGTGCCTTTCCTGGGCACATTCCTTATGAGTACCATATTAATTTCAAGTGTATAAAATAAAATGTTCCAGGCTTGAAAGAACTGAAACAGAACTATCCTGTTGACTATACTCTGTCTTTCCTGGTAAAAGTTTGTCTAACATATTCCTTAAGATCTCCACTGATAGAGAACCAATAGTGATTCTGGTTTTCTATAGTCTAGGGCTTCATCATTGCTGTAAGAAAGGTTTCCTTATCCATTCAAGGTCTAACCCTAATTTTTCTTACTGTAATTTAAACCCACAAACATGAAAAACAGATTATTTCCTTCCTCTTATCAAGGACCTCTTAAATTCTCAAAGAACTCAGTCTTTCCTTTCAGCTGAGTACTACCTAACTCTTTTCTTTTCTAGTACATGTTTCTCTTGACCTGTCATCCTTCTCATTGCTCTCCTCCTTGTATCCCTTGGAACACAATGTCTGAAACTCCAATTTCAACAGAAATTCTATCCATTCTGTGTAAACAAGGCTTACTTCATATATCTTGCCAGTATTAATTCCTGTTTGTAGATCCCAGTGTGATATTTGCCTTCAACAATATCATGACATTGACTTATTCTTTGAATCATACTCACAGTGTAAAATAATGCCCAGATTTTATTCCGAAGGACTTCTGTCTAATCTTTGATCCTTTATTGTGTGTTTGCAAAACTGATTAGCCCTACTTCCGTTGCCCCTTCATACACTGAAATTTGCTTTTAGAAATGTGTGTGTAGAATCATGGAAGATTACAAAAATATCTAAGTAGGATTAATAAATGTTAGTCGGGAATAGCTTTTGATTAAGACTAGGCACAATGCTAATAGAAAATTTTGGGAGTTATTGAGTTTCAATGTCTTGTCCTTAGTCCAGGAAGGTGTTTAAGATGCTTTTAGAAGTAAGACACTGAAGTTGCATTGTCTGGCGGAATTAAATAATTAAGGACGGAAGCAGCCTCGGTGCTTCTGTACAAGGATTTGACTTCTGGTCTCAAATTCAAAGCAAGAAATTGCTAGGGTTTGTTACTTTGGGGGTTGAGGTCATTGGGTTTGGGGTTTGTTTTTTGTTTGTTTAATTGCCCACTCAGCACAGGAGGAAGACAATAGTCAAGTTCATATAAAAAAAGATCTTATTGCTTTTGTGCAAACTAGATTTTAAGCTAGCAATTAACTACGGTGAGCAGAGAATGTGTGCAAAGTATAAACTGCAAAGAACTCTTGTGTTAGGAAGATGGACTTGAGACATTTAGATGGCTGTTCCTAGGCATTTCAACTTCTGACTCCTACATAGGAGTTCTGTCTTCCACTAACAAGCTGGAATCTTCCACTAGGAGTGAACGCTTATATTGAGTCACGTTAACTAATGCAGCTATTCACTATGTAAATTGGGGCAAGTTGCTATGGTAACCTGCTGCATAAAACAGCTTTCCTTGTGACTTGAACAGACCCATCTGATGTCATACCCCGTGGTGTCTGGGATCTGCTTTGATCCCAAGGAGCCAGTGTCAAATTCATGGTGCAGAGGACATTACATTACAACTATCCTGTTCTGTGTGTATTCAGGGAGCATTTTTTTTTACTTTGGCTATGGGACCCATAGCCTGCACTTTCTCTACAAGAAAGACACCAGCCACACATTTATTTTTTAAGAATTTTTTTCTCTTACATTGAAATTAGGCAAATGATAATTTGTGACAAATAACTATGACCTTCAGTGTTCTGTAATGAGAGAACACTTCATAGTTTTTTTCTAATGAAGAATTAATTTTTTGTCATTATATTAATTACTTCATTAATGTCCTTTTTCAATTGTTCAGAAGTTTTAGCCTACTAGTATTATATTTTTATTTGCCCTAGTCTTTCACTGCAATAACTGAAGTCAGTTTTATTTAATTTCACTAGAAAAGAGGCAGAGTGAGGAGACTGCATTAGTAGTCTGATATTATACAAAAGGCTCTGGAATGGTTAAAAACACAGCAATACTGTTAAATCACAACTGCTACATCATTCATACCTTGCTCTTTCAGAAGAGCAGTGTTTATAGAAAGGCTTAAATCTAAGAGCTAGGGTAGTACAAAATATAAAATAAAGCAAGCAACCAAACTACCTGATGAACTGGTACAGGGATTACCTTCATGATACTCATTTTTTCTTTCCAGTCTATATGCTCACAGCCTTTACTGTGGAGACAGCACATTCTTGTGTTTTTCATTGAATTTGGTGTACAACCTGGGGTTTGTTTCATTTTCAGCCAAGCTGCAGAGTTTTCTTGTTAACTCATATATAGACAAATCTAACTTCATCTGCAGAGCCCTCCCAAAACTCACGTGTCTTTTTTGAAATGTGCTCATCTCTTTGCAGTCTCACTGGAAAGCACCTCAGTAGGCTTGAAGTGATTTCAACAATCCTTTTAATCTTGTTGGGAATACAGTCTTGGAAAGGCCTTCCTGTGCTGAGGCTGGTTCTTTGAATTTATCAATCTTCATTTTAAAATTAATGTATTTGCTTTCTTGTGTTTCCTCCTCTCACTCCTCCCTTACCCCATGGGAAGGCTGCTTCAGAATCTCATCCGTCTGGGAGTTATAAACCAGCTTCTTATTTGTAGCCTAAAATTCTTTTTTTCTTTAACAGGAGTTTTAACTCTTTCCCCCACCCTCCCAGTGGTTGTTATCACTAACATATTTGCAAATAACAGTTACTCAGTCAATAAATAAATTTATTTTGTATTTAAACCTGTGCTTAAAGTAATTCTTGAACCCAAAATGCCAACAAATTTTACTTTGATCTTTTGGCACCAATTTAGCTTGAGCCCTGCAGCTCCAGTGAAAGTGAGAATGTTTTTAGAGTTATGTAGAGGCCCATTCCCTTAAGACAGTAGCAGCTAAATAGCTCATTAGAGGTTCCCAACATAGCATTGCTATTTCTTCATTCCATTCCTACTTATCCCGCCCAGGTCTATTGTCAGACTTTAGAAACAATCCAACACTCGAAACAGAGTCGAGACAAAGGTCTAAAATGTGTAGTATTAGAAAGATCACAAAAAGATGCCTATGAAGAACTGTGAATTCTGTGATTTGACTAGGGTAACTGTCAGAGACAACTGTAGATCTCGATATTGATCCATAATTATGATTTTCTTATTACGTGACTATAATTTTTCAAAACCAAAGCTGCCTCACTGGACAAATTTGAGAACCTGGTATGTGTTATAAATAAAGAAGTTTTGAGAACTCAAAGCGCGTGATCAAAAGCTACTATTTTTTGTTGAATTACTGCAAAGTAGTGTTTAAAAAGAGTGTACTCATTGAGTTGGTAATAATATCCTGAACCGTAGAATATTTTTCACAACTTTCAATCTGCAAATGTCTTCAGCGACTTGAAGACAATGACCTACTATACATGTTTAAGAAAGTCCTTAGAATTATAGAATGAATCATAGAATGGTTTTGTTTGGAAGGGAATTTAAAGGTCATCCAGTTGCAACTCCCCTACCATAGGCAGGGACGCTTCCCACTAGACCACATACTCAAAGCCCCATCCAGCCTGGCTTTGCACACTTCCAGGGATGGGGTATCCACAATTCTGCTGGGCAACCTGTGCCAGTCCATCACCACCCCCAGAGTCAAGAATTTCTTCCTTATATCTAACCTAAATCTACCCTTTTTCAGTTTGAAGCCATTATCCCTTGTCCTATCACTCCACGTCCTTGTAAAAAGTCCCTCCCCAGCTTTCCTGTAGGCTCTCTTTACAGACTAGAGAGCTGCTAAAAGGTCTCTCTGGAGCCTTCTCTTCTCCAGGCTGAACAACTCCCAAGGCAGCTTATATAAAGCACGAGGCTTATTGTATGTTTTGAATGTGCTTCATAAGAAAGAGCCTGTTAGTGTTCTGGTTTTACCTTTTGTAAAAAGCATTGTTTATGCCATTATTAATAACCTACTTTTATTATTGCTTGTTCACAATAGTAGAAAATAGCACTTAAATGCTATTCATTTACATCAAAAGCTACTTTATTGAAAGCTGGCATTTTCTTATTTGTTACTGGCATGTCTGAATTTGTTTTATTAATAACAAAGAAAGCATTTGAGACTATATTTTTTTCTTTCTGGAAAAAAATGTATATAAACACATATATTAAAAACTGCATATAGCAAACATTACGCTTAAGAAGCCAAATTGTACAAAAATGGGAGTAATTTTTGTCAGCTTACTTTCCCCATTGGAATTTGCTGTTAAACATTGCAGTGAATATAAAGAGTGAAGCAAGGAGGCATAAGAGTGTTCAAGGAGGAAAACTAAAAGAGGAAAACCAAAACAGTTATAGGAGATGAATGGTGAAATGTGCATTTTTCCTTCTGTCCATGATTAATTCTATTAACTATAAGGTTTTAATTGTAATTTTTCATTTTCTTTCATTGAAAACAAGAATGGACTTTCTTCTATACTCTGCTACATTTGTTTCATGAGGTGGTGACTTTACTACAGCTTTTGAAATCGGAAACCTCAATTCAATATGGATATCAAAAAAAGCAGGGTTTTCATCCACCTTGCGTGAAATCCTGACCCAGTGAAAATCGATGGCAAAATTCCCATTGACTTCAAAAGGGATTGGATTTCACTCCCAATCTCCTCTTTCTTTTTTCTTCAGACTCTCTGCTTTTGCTAAATGGGATCTCTTTTCCCAGATGGACTTCTTAATGCTATGAACAATGATAAATTCAACTTTCTTTTATAAAATGGTGAGAGCCTTCTAAGGAAAACACTGTCTTTACGGCTTTGGTTTGTTTTTAGTACAGTACTGGCTTCCTCTGTAATAAGGGCAGACTGTCATCCCCTGATCTGTTGTCTTAGCGGTATTTTCTCTCAGGTTTTTTTTAACTCATAAGGCATATTTTTCAGAAGTTTAGATTCTAAATATCATTTGGCTATATATCAGGGTAGTGGAAGTTTTAGATAAGAACTAAGTAATACGATGAATGTTTAGATCTACATCCAGTCAATTAAGCAAACAACTGAACTGCCATGTGTTTTAAAACAAATTTACACCTTACTTGTAACCTCAGCGCTGCTATGTTTTAGTTACATCTTGTTACCTTCTTTATACTTCTTTGACAAAGAAAATAAAATTCCTTATGTTTATATATTTTAAGCACCTGACCGCTAGTATTATTTTTGGCATTACATTTAGAAACTGAATTCCCCATTCTTGCTCCATTTAAATTTTTTCCATGAAGAAAAACTTATTTGAGGGCAGGGAAGGTTTAGACTGGATAGGAGGAAAAATGTAATTGCTAAAAGGGTCAAGAATTGGAACAGGTTGCCCAGAGGTGTAGTGGAGTCATCATTCCTGAAGGTATTTAAAAGATATGTAGATGTGCTTAGGGACCTGGTTTAGTGGCAGCTAGAACTAAGGGTTGGACTTGAGGATAAAAGTTTATAGATTTATGATGTTTCAAGGAACATCTCTAAAGTGTATCTGGCATGATGATTAAAGAAAATGCTTTTGTACTTCATAAAATTTCAGTATCAGACAATAAAAGATTCTAAAATTAGATATAAGAGTTTCTAGGAATTCAGACTAGCAAGATTTAACTAGAATGCTCTTTATTTCTATTATGCAGTAAGGAAATATTAAAGAAGTTGACCTTCCACTACCTAGCAGGAAAGCATTTACAACTCCATTAAATTGAGGATATACGTTTCAACCATGTTGTCCCTGCCTTTGAAACACTTAATTTTGCCGGTATTTACTTTAAATAGAAATAAAAGGAATTGTATCAGTTAACTGGAACACGAGTTAATGTCTCAGGATTATGAAACATCATGTTTTCTGATTTTTCTCATTTTTAATGGATGAGAGTTGATTGCAGCTCTGGCATGGCACAGAGCAAGGATTTCAAATAGGAATTATCCTTATAAAAACCTTCCTTACTAATGACTTTATAGATGTGCATGTCCATTGTGAAAATTCTCATGGTTTTCTTTTTGAAGATTTACTGGTAATAAATGGAAGTTGACCACTAGTTTATCAGCTAAACACTGTTCTGATTTTTCTTTTTTTATTCTTTCTTTCAAAATATATAAAATATATTGTTATGAAACCATTACCTTTTGGGCTTATTATTGGTTACTAAGTATTTTTTAAAAGGTTGCTATTTATATGTAGCGTGACTTAAGAATACTAGTTCCACAGAAAATTCTCCTCTGCTATGAAGATGAGCTGAGAGAGCTGGGATTGTTCAGTCTGGAGAAAAGAGAAGACTCCAGGGAGATCTTATAGTAGTATTCCAATACTGGAAAACTGGAAAGAAACTTTTCACAAGGAAATATAGTGATGCAACAAGGGATAATGGCTTTAGTCTGAAAAAGGGTAGAATTAAATCCAATATAAGGAAGAAATTCTCCACTCTGAAGGTGGTAAGGCACTGGCACAGGCTGCCCAGAGAAATTGTGGATCCATGGAAGTGTTCAAGACCAGACTGGATGGGATTTTGAGTGACCTGGTCTAGTGGAAGGTATACCTGCCCATGGTTATGGGGGGATGTGGGGTTGGAACTAGATGATCATGAAGGTTTCCTCCAACCCAAACTATTCTATGACATTCTTTCTTCTTTTCCTGCAAACACAGTTAAACACTAGGACAAATTAAGAATTAAACTGTGTAATCAAATTCAGATTAACTTCAGATACTGGTGCGCTAGTGTTAGATGAGAAAGTATTTTTCCTTGTTGTCTAAAGGATAGGATTATATAATTAAAAATTAAAGTACAATCACTTTTTCTTACTATTTGATAGGGAAATTGCAGTTGCCACAATACCTGACAGAGATTCTTTGATATGTTTTAGAAAAAATATTTTTATATTAAAAGCTTTTATTGACTTTTCAAATTCATATTAGCACTTCAGTTTAAAGACTGTCATGGTGTGAAAATTATGCATAAAACCAACAATGTCTGGAAGGATTAGCAGAGTCAAGTGTATGGAGTCTTTTAATGTGCTACATGGACAGGCTTGATAGTCTTCCATAACATTTCCCTCTTGACCAAAGTCTATAATCCTCTTCCAGAATTTGACCCAAGTGAAATGCAAGGAGCTTCAAGTCTTCATCTTCTGTCCTCAGGGAAGGTATTTTTTCTGTTTCATTGTTTCTCTAAAAAAAAAGAAAGATGAAGAGGAAGTGAGAATCGGGGGGGGAGAAGGCCAAATGATTTCAAAGGTCAAACAAAGAAAGAAAGTCAAAGATCCTCCTATGAAGTTTTTTTTCAAAAGTTAATCAGAATGTTGGTTTGACATCGACAACATTTTTCTGACATTTAGATAAGCTTTTCACTTATATGTTAAGTGAGTAAGTTCTGGTTTATTTTATAACGTTCCATATGTTTGCAGTCTGAAGATATTTTGAACAGTGTCATTAATGACTATTTTTCTCTTAGTCTTTCAGCAGTTAGTCAAATCATGTTTGTTTTTTTTTCTAAAAAGGGTTAAAAGTGACTTTTCAAATACTTAAATATAGCCTCTAAGTAACAGGATGTGTGAGATAGTTTAAAACTCTTTGAAAAATCATAGGTTACAAGCTTTTATGCCAAATCAAGTGGCTGCATTTTTCATAACTAAATAACATCAGTTAGATGTGCTGTTGGCTGTAGCATGCATGTTGTACAAGATAAGCTAGCTAAAATTTATCTTGTTTTTTTATATCATATTGACATAAAACCTAATAAAACTTAAGTTTTTTATTAATATAAAATACCCTACTGACTTTTTTTTGGATTTACTATTTCCTGTATTTGCAATTAAAGAAAGATAGAAATTGTGTAGACAAACTGCAGTAGATCATGGCAACACCGGATGACTGAATTCATGAAGTAAGGAGAGCATGTTCTGTATTTTAATGAGTTCCTTATATTTGAAAATGGAATTTGCTAGAAAAGCTTAAAGTTAAGAAAGTTGCACAGAAATCCTTGTTATGCAGGTGAAAGGGAAGCCAATGCTGTCAAAGAGGAAACATGGGAGTGGAGCATGTACTTCTGCAAACTAACACAGCCTGTTTTTCTGATTAGCTTTGAGTTTCTGATTTTTGCTACCACAAGTCTCATAGAATATATGTATCTCAGTATCTCACAGAGTGTAAGTTTCCAGAAAACCTGAATTTATGAAAATATGCACATTTTCTACTGATAGTTTAGTCTTGCTGATTTTCATCTTTACCTTCCAGGAGCTGATTTTTATATGTCCCAGAAGCTTTATTTCAGGGGGTAAAAAAAAATGTATTCCAAGCTTTCTGGTGACAACGTGGTGAAGATAACACATTATTCTTACATGAATTGACCTTTAGATATTTATTATTGTGCACTGTTGATGTTTATTCTCTTAAATTGGGTTTAATTACCCCATAAATTTTTCAGTTAACTGAGGAAACTGTTTCTGTTTATCTGTATATGTTGCTCTCTGTGGCCAATTAACATCCTGACTTTGGGGCTCTAGTTAAGAAAGGGCCTTCTACAGGGTCATCCCCTCACATCACACCAAAGTTTTCTTCCCAGATAAGGCTTAAACAAAAATACACAACAATGTTGTTAAACAAAAGCTAATTATCAAAGGTGAACTATGAGTTGCCCATAGCACAATAGTGCTGATGTAATCATTTAACAAAGGGAAATTATGTCAATTTTCAGTGATTATGGAAATATAATTTCATCTGCCTTATATGCTCTCAGACCCCCCCAAAATTTGCCTGTGTAAATAAGTGAGTTAAAAATCAGAAAATTATCTGAAAATTCCTTTTGTAGACCTCGTACAGAATGAATTTCTTTGGACAAATTCTATGCATGATTGAATAATACAGTTACAAATTAGGGAAAATGAATGAAATTACATTTTTTTTCTTTCTGTATCTTTTTTTGGCATGGGAGTGAAAATTTTTATTCTACTCTGCTCCATTCTGCTGCTTCAAAGCAATAACTTCTAAGTGGAAGAAAAAACAACATTTAAATTAACTCTTCTAAGTGCATGGGTTTGTGGGTGCTTTTTAACTAAACTTAAAATAGCCATTTGCCTCTAATTTTGGAGGTCACTTATCCCTAAAAGAAGTATTTGTTCAAGCTGTGTATTGTTTCCCATCCTACAACATGCAAGATGCTACAAAAAATATCAGTGACTTAATCACAGACTTTCTCATGGATCCCATGCGACTAAAGCATTAAAGCTCCTTTTCTCTGTGAAAACTTTACAAGTATAGTTACTGGCAACACCTGAAACAAGAAAAGAGGTAATATTCTTTTATTGTCTTTTGTCCCTTTTGCACATCTAATCAGAAGGTGGTTTTTTAACTTAACATCGCAGCATAAAGAAATTTATTTTCTGCATTGTCCTAAAGGATAGATTTGTGAGAGACCAGAGATACACATCAATTTAACTAGCAAAATTGTATCTGTACCAGAAGCTATTGGAAGTCTACAAGGTTGAATTTGGTTTACTCTGTTACAAGTTTCTATCCTTGAAGAAACAGCATAACTACTGCAAATGAGGACTTAACTTACCTTCCTGTAAAAAGGACAATCCTATGTAAATCTCATAACCTAATTTTTAAAAAGTTAAATTGCTTGATACTGCAATTATAAAGAGCTTTCTGAAAATGCTTGAAGGATATTGTAGTTTTTAATCATTTGAACAGAGAATGAAGTCTACTGTAGTCACCTGGGGCACCAGGAGAAGAATCTCTATGACAAAGTTCTCTTTTTCTTTTAGGTATTGTGTATCTAATTGTCTATCTAAATTGCAATAAGGACCTCAAAGAGTAGGGAAGATTAGTGAACATTTCCCCTTCAGTGTTCCACAAAACCAAAACTCAGCCTGAAATTGTTCTTCTAAAATGAATACAGTTAAATGAGACTTTGTAAAGGGTAAAGCAGCATATTTATGATAAGACATGCAAAACAAACCACTTGCCTGTGATTTAATTGGTACATTCATGAGACGGTTACCTTCAAACCATTTGCTACACAGTTATTTTAGCCTTGTGTCCTTTGTGTGACAGTGCTCTCTGTCTGGTCTCCCTTGCTCCCTTCGGTAAACGTTCAATCTCTTGTCCAATTTCAACCAGATTTGACAAAGGGACGGAAGTCCCAAAGATAATTAAGTTCTTACAAATTTCATGACGAGTAGTGCGCATGGGATGGGAACAACTTAGATTATCTAATACTCTACTGAGAAACACCAGAAGACAGTTGCGGGTTTTAGCCGTTCAGTGCCTCTAGCAGGCACGTAGGTGCATAAAGTCTGCGTCACGCTGCAAATAAAATGAGGGGGCTCTATGGGCATAAACAGAGCTGAATCAAAATGGAGAGGTCATAGAAATTACTTGCAATGAAGAGACGGACAATAACTGTTTTACAGTGGCCATGAAAAACTATCTGAGTTATGTGAGGTCAAGGTGGGGAAAAAATAATCTGCCAAATGGGCTACTTTTATTCTTTCGACAAAGTAAGATTTGTTAACAATTTTCAGACAGCTGGAGTTGTTGGATAAAATAAAATAGAAAACTTTCTGTTTTCAGAAGGCAGGACTTAGTAGCAGCCTGAATGTAATTTCACAGCAGTGATGGTAAATCTGTGTATTTGAAATGGAAAATACCAGGAGGCAAGAAGTCCTCAAATATTTGTTTGAATTTAATAGGTCATTACACCAGGGTTTGCCCTTATTACTCTCAATTAGAAATTATTTCTTTTTTTAGTTGTTCTATAACCTAAACATTAAACAAAAGTAGGATTCCCTTCCCTGATAATTTGTACCAAAATTTTATAGCCTGAAGGAGTCACTACATTTTTAATGGAAGTGCTGTTTGTGGCAAAAGATAAGTTTGGAGAGTTTATAACTCTCTGCAGGAATATGACCATTTTGATGAAATTTCATTCTGGAAAGAAGCATTTAAATCTCTTAAAATATATTTCTCCTTTTACTTTTAGGAGACAATTAGATAAATCCTATCTATATTCTTAATACTGTACAGTAAAAAATGTGGAAGACAACATTTCAACTATGTTAAAGAAAAAAATTGACTGCACTATAAGAAACCATTGTTACATATATACTAACTTACATCACATATTACGTCATATATACAGTCTATCATAATTACCGATGAAATGGTAATACTAGGATATGTGCATTCTTACTGTTGTATTAAATTTTGTTAAACATAATTCATAAGATTCGATGCATCTAATTTGCAATATGATTAATAAAATAACAATGTAGAAATTCAAATGAAATTCATCTAAGTTAATGTTCAACCTAACAATCCACATTCATATTTCACATTTAGCAGCAGCAATAAAAAAAATATTTCTGAGATTTCTGAATATAGAATGAGTGATTACAAATAGGGGAATGATAAGTGAAGAATTATTGTTATTCTACTAACACTAATTCAAAGGAAAGAATTTGTTTTAATTACTCTCAATTGAAAACCTGTAAGATATTATAAAATATTACAATTTGGGTTTATTAAGTGTGCCATTTGGTATTCAGTTATAAAAAGCATATGTTTCTTGATTATTTTTTCTCTGGGATAGAGTTGTCTGGTAATGATAAACATGTATATGTTTCATCAGATAGGCTAATAAAACTATGGGAGGTTACAGAATCCATTCAAAAAAGAAATCAAACAAAAGTTTGCTTAAATATAGCTGCCTTCTGCAAATTGTACATGGCAGTTATTTTTAATGCAGTTTGATATATGAGCCTGTACAAAAAAATATAACTCTCAAACCCTACAAGCAGTAGTCATGGAATCACAGAATAACCAGGTTGGAAGAGACCCACCGGATCATCGAGTCCAACCATTCCCATCAAACACTAACCCATGTCCCTCAGCACCTCGTCCACCCGTCCCTTAAACCCCTCCAGGGAAGGGGAATCAACCCCCTCCCTGGGCAGCCTCTGCCAGTGCCCAATGACCCTTTCTGTGAAAATTTTTTTCCATATCTCAAGCCTAAATCTCCCCTGGCAGAGCCTGAGGCCATTCCCTCTCGTCCTGTCCCCTGTCACTTGGGAGAAGAGCCCAGCTCCCTCCTCTCCACAACCTCCCTTCAGGTAGTTGTAGAGAGCAATGAGGTCTCCTCTCAGCCTCCTCTTCTCCAGGCTGAACAACCCCAGCTCTCTCAGCCGTTCCTCATCAGGCCTGTTCTCCAGCCCCTTCACCAGCTTCGTTGCTCTTCTCTGGACTCGCTCCAGAGCCTCAACATCCTTCTTGTGGTGAGGGGCCCAGAACTGAACACTGGATTCAAGGTGGGGTCTCACCAGTGCCGAGTACATTTATTTATTTACATCAGAATTCATACTCTTTAGCCTTGTCCTGGCAGGTTATTAATTATGCAGAAGCTTACTTATCTGCAATACGTTTTGCCAATTAGTGCAGTCTTGCCTTGTGTTTCCTTTATCCCTTCCTTTCAATTTGTCAGTATTCAGTGCAGGCAGTATAACAGAAAGTTGTATTTGAAGTTAGAAACAAAGCAAAACAAACAAAACAAACCTAAGCCTCTGGCTAACTATAAAGAACCAACTGGGATCAAGATTAGAGATAGAAGTGGCAAAAAACACATGAAACTATTCTAAACCTTTAGGCGTTGTGAAACATAGAACATGAAATGTTTATATAGATAAGGGAGCCCTAATGAAAAGAACAGAAATTTGATCACTACTGAATTTTATCATGACATAGTCTGGGATAAGAACTGAGGATCAAGAAATGTGACAGCCTTCAGCAGATAGGTAGTCTCACAGAGCTCTCTCCTTTATTAATCAGCAAACAATACACTGGAAAGCAGAAGAAAGAGAATTGTGTCATAGTAGCTGAACCAGATGTGGTAAACTGGAGTGTCTTGTGAGTGATTCAACTAGGGAGAAAGCAGGCAAACTCAGGAAATATACTTTAGTAGGTAAAAGCATAATACTTATACTTTGCAGACTTCTCAAACAAATATAAATAGGGAAGAGATGTTTGTTCTTTAAAAAATGAAGGGAGGTAATAGCAAAAGAGTGAACATTTTACATAAATCAATACAATTAGAATAAAGCAATAATAAAAGCCATCACAGTAGGGTGTAAACTTTCCAGAAGCTATAAGTTCGTAACATAACATATAATGTTTGCATTATATTTTTTTTAATAGGAATTTCTTCACATTGTAGTTAAGCCTAGTTTCCCATCAACTCACTGGGGGCTAAAATCAATCAATATTTTTGTTACCTATGTAAAATGGAATCATTTTTTTGTTTCAAGTATCCACAGCAAATTGCCTAAGATGTCACAAGAATACATACATACCCTTCATAGGGCCAAGACCTACAATTTGACTGGTTTTGTAACAGCAGAGTTTTCTGCGAGCCAGTTTAACTAAGGCAGGATCTTAGTAATTGAAGCTGCAGTAACTGAATCATTCAAAGATCACAGATATATTTGTAGCTGAAGAAATAATACTTTTCTAGAGTAATGACGAGTTGCAGAAGTATCTAGGAGTCTATGAACTGTACAGTAATGACAAGTTTTTAGTGGGTCACCTAATTCTTTAAAGAAAGAATGAAAAATACATGCTTTCCTATATTCAGGAATTTTTAAAATTCTATTTTAAGTTAGAAGTCTCACAAATAGGAGTTTTCTACTCAGTTACATTATATTCCACCTGTATCAAGAAAAGTGGATCTACCATCTATCATACTATTCTGGATTTTGGCTAGATATATCGATAAAAGTATTTTAAGTGTTTCAAGGAAAACATTTAAGTCCATATTATAGTTTCAGAATAATTATTAGAATTGCACGTATCCCACCATTTTCAAATTCAAACTTTCTGTTATAGATATTAGTGTGAGTGTGTAACCTTTTTTTTAAGTTATCTCTATCTAAAAGGCAGGAGTTCTCATAAGACTTGATGCTTTAGCATGCTGCATTTGCTTTTCCTTTGTGTATTGGACATACTGCTAAAGAATTTTTTTGTCCTTAATAAAGGAAATTGAGCTCCTCTAAGCTTTGAATTGCAAGAAAAAATATTCTGAAGTGTAATCTTAGCTGTAACCACGGAAACCAGTTGTTTCACTGGAGAATATTCTATATTTCATTCAACAGACTTGTGTACCACAAAAGAAAAAAATAAAACTGATTTAGACTGAATCATTAGCCTCAAGAAAGCATAAAGTCTAAGGTTACTGTAAAAGTGTCATTTGTTAAGATGTATTCAGCCTAATAGCGTTTCATGAGTTTACTCTGCATATCTAATCAGATTGAACAGTTTTACTATGGGTGTAAACCGACTTCTAATAAACAGTAAAGACTGTGGGACTCCAAATCACATTTGTGATATTGAGGAAATTATCGCTGAGCCTTCACCAGCATGCTTGTTAGAAAATGCTAAATAAAAGCTCTAATCCCAAATAAATCATAATTTGATAATATTAAGCAGTATTGCTGTTCTTATTATTTTGGTGGGCGTTGATGTCTGTATTTTAAAGGCTATGATTCAGCGAAAGGGTTCACACATTTCTGCAGAGCTTTAGTATATACACCTCTTCTGTATATGGAACAGTGATGAAAGTGAAAACTATTTTCCATAAATTACCTCCCACTCTGAAAAGCTGAAAGGCCTTGTTAAAAACTGTCTAATATTGTTGTCCTCCTCTTTCTGCCTGTGTAAGATAGGTCTTGCAAAGTATAATGAAAACTTTCTGAAAGCATTAAGTGTATTAGTGTCGAGGGAATGGAAAACAGCCTGTCCACGAAGGAGCAGAAAGTGGCATTTTCAGAAGGACTCACTTGCTGGGTAGGGCAGCTGGAGAGAAGCACCTGAACTGCTGGAAGGGTTGCTTAGCAGCTGGACCACTAAAACTGTTAAACTCAGTATAGGGCTGAAAAATTTCACCTTCAAATTCCTTCAGAATCTGTGGAATTATCCAGCTTTGCATGACTTTCCCTAGTATCTTTGTAAAATGAAAAAGGAGAAAAAAAAAACCCTCCCACTGTTCTCCATGAAAGTGGAACAATTTTACTTAAAGCTTCCTCTACGCAGGTAGCATTGAAGAAAAACAATTGCAATACCAAATAGTTTCTAATATTACAAAAACACAAGGTATAGAACAAGTAGGAGGACGTCATAGGACAATTACCCTGATTATTCTGCTAAGAACATCATGCTTTTCTTTAATTAGATAGTGGTCCTGGCATAAATGGCAAATGGAGCCCAGGGTTTTGTGTGGGATGAGGTAAATTAGAATATAAGTAGCTGAGAGAGAGAGTGAAAGAGTTTGGGTTGGTTTTTTTTTCTCTAAGTGACAGGAAAAAAATGATCAAGTATCGTCCCTACTAACAAAGTGTTACCTAATTGGTATAACCTGCTTCAGATTAAAGGATACTAAAAATGGATGAAATTCAATCCTGTGCTATTTCAAAGCTTCAACATGTTATTCTGCTATCAACTCAATATCTCATTTATTCATAGTTATAATAGCAAACTACATTTCTATAATTTTCCTTCTCCCAATGTATCATTGAAATGTAGACACCCATCTTTTTAAAGCCTTATATTGCTCTACTACTTTGACTTTCTGAAGTAATCTCTGTGGACAGCTCTCAAAGGAGCTGATAACATTTTAAAGCATGGCTTTTCGATGCATGAGTTCAGAAAGACCTGACTGTACTGTGAAATGGGATTTCACAACTCCTTGACCAAGTCTGTTAGTGAATGTTAGTAAAACTCTTAGGATTCATTTTCAGAGGCTGAATAGTGAATAAGCTTGACTAGAGAAACCTTTTAGTTTTCAGAACTTTGAAAAACTAAGGTTATACAACCTGTCTCGTATTGAATGTCTTACAGTTAACAGTAACTTCAGAGAGCAGAAGTCCTGAATATGTCTCGATTTCTGTTTAAGTAGGATGTTGACTTGTTTTATCTGTTTTAACAGACCATGATATTCTTAGAGCAGAATTTCAATGATTAGAGAATTGACTTTTTTTTTAAAAAAAAATTATGAAAAAAAGAGCATCAAATAACTTTTCAGGGAATATTTTCATTTTATTAATTGATTGTACATTTCAAAATGGAAATAATTTTGGCGTGATTTTCTTTTGATACATGGTTTACATACAGTTTCAATAGATCAATGCCTCTGTTTCAGGCCAGTGTTAATGTTCTAACTCTGATGTAGTTTAACTTCTTAAGGTTTCTGATGTGGCTGTATGTGATATCTATAAAGGATTCCTTTTGAACATTTTTGTGTCCATTCATTTCAAAGGGAAACAGCAGTAGCATTTACTTCATCAGTTAGTGATTAATATTGACCGAAATCAAGAAAGGTGTTTTTTTTAAAAAATACATCAAACATTGGACTTCTTTTAAAATAGTACTACAGTTTTCACAGAACTCTTTAACCATGTTATCATTCCAGTGGTTTTTGTCTTCTCTTTCATTATTAACTAAGTACTTTTGACTAGTGACTGAAATAAAATAGTTATTTGATCAGTGTTTGAATTAAGTAACTAAAAAGGGCTATGTTTTGTAGGTAATGTACAAAGCAATTGAATTTACTGTCTACTTTTCATACAGCAGTCAAACAGTTCAGGCAGAATTCAAAGATGTGTGTGTCCTGATTAGTATCCGCAATCAAATAAGTCGATCTATTAGCCCTGTTATTCAGTATATTTTAGTATCTAAGTGTGTGTGACATCTTTGTGCTATCTAGGGAGTTCTTACCACTTAAAAAAAGAGCTGCAGATATGGTAAACCTAAATATGGAACAAAATGAAACCACACCTTTTTTTACTGCATTTCTTATCTTCCTGAAGGAATGGAATACACTGTCACGGCTTGCTCCATTTCATAGCAAGTCATTTATAGTGCTGACATAGAACATAGTTTGTCAAAGCTGCACTGCACAATTTTATAATTGCACAAAATTCACTCCTGCAATTCAAGTCAGACAGTGACCCCTGAGGATGGTAAGTTTGCGTCAGGCAATGCTACAGATTTGCTGTATGTGCTAAAATGCAGCTTTGAATGTTAAAAAACAAAAATGTTATTTCAGTACTTTTTTCGGTTAGGTTTCTAAGAGTGTGTGGTAGCAGTGCTGCTGTTACATTCCTGCCCCACAGAAGTAAAGCAATCATCCAGCTCTTGCTCTGTGATCTGTGACACGTACTCCTTACATCTTTCCTATCGTGGCACTGAGCTGGGGCAGTATTGGTGAGCGAGAATATCGCAGAAGGAAACCATGTAACACTGTAAAGGGACGGGTTCTGCTTTATTACCTTACACCTGACTCCAGGAGCCATGCATTCTCTCTTTTAAGAAAGACATGTGCAACGCTTGGAGAAATAAAAAGAAGAATTGTGTACAGACTGAGAGCAGGAGAGGGCTGTTGATTCAGCTGGATACTTGCTAGTGCTACAGAACTAAGAACTCAGCTGCAGGTAGCATTGCTTGCTGGATCAGTCAACGCTGGATCTGCAGGGAAGGGGATGATGCTTTAAATACTGAAGTTAAGAGTAACTGCGAAGTATTGAAGCCACTGCATTCGGAGTAGTTCCCTGTGTTCAATTCAGAGGTTTCTAACAATGTATCTTGGACCAATTATGATTGTGGTTTGACCAATATAGTGTAGAAATACTTCATGATTTCAAGAACAAATATGAAAAATGATTCCAACTTTGAGTTTAGTTGCTGTAGCACGTTGTCATGGAAATTTCTTTTCTTGCTGTGTGATCCTTTTATGAAATCTATGTAGTTTATATGGGGAAACAGACCAAATACCATGGTTGAACGCACCATTCAGACTCTATTCCCGAGAATGCCTAGGGTTGTGGTCAGGAGGGAAGAACAAGCAAAAGAGGTGACCTGCAGTGATGCTTCTGTCAGCTCTGTGTAGTTTTTGCTGTCATTGTCGAGTTTTCCCACATTACCACTGTCGGAAAGGATGTGACCTTAAGAGAAATTCTCTTCAGCTTCAGATGCCTCTTCAGCACATTACATGGGACAATGACTTTTGGTAGTGGAGTGATGGAGTGACCTCTGCAACTTTTTGCACTGATTGATTTTTCATTCCCACTGCTCCAGCACTTTACCTGAATGTACCAATTGATCTGTGACTATACGGTGCTAAAGAGCATTTCATTTTCAAAGTTTATTAACTTGGCATTTAAAAGAAAAAAGGGAAAGAAAAAAAATCAAGTTTAAAATACAGACATTAGCGATGATAGAAAGAAAATCATCACTACTATTTGGCTGGCATTCCTTTAATGTGTATTGATTTCAGTGTATCTTTTCTGTTGAGGTGTCTCAAATAGTTTTTCCTCTCTTCCCCTTGTAACTCATGACAGAGACTTAATAAAAGCACTAAACTCTCTAAATCTTGGAGATACATATTCTCAGGTCTGCACATACAAAAATAAGATACCTGATACAGTGGTCTGGAAAAGCAGAAGTTAGCAGAAGTTTTTATTTCTTCATTTAGCTAAATATCATAAAAGAGTATATCTCGCCACAGAACAGAGCTTGTCTTCCTCTAACACTCAGGAGGAATAACTTAACTGTGGAGCTTTAAGCCAAGTAGAGTTTGGAGGGGCTTTTTCTTTGTTTATTTATTTTGTTTTCTTGGAGGTTGTTTGTGGGTTTTTTTGTGGGAGAGGTTGGTTGGTTGGATTTTTTTGAGAAAAGTGGATTTCTCCTCATTGCCACCTGGCTTGTCCAAGGCAAACTGCTGTCTAACAATGAGTGTTCTCTGTTACATTTTTTGTGAGTCTAATGTTAGTTTATTTCTTTTATTTGGTAAATTATATGAAAGAACTTGCACAGGTTTAAACCAATAAAAATGGTTTTGATATGGAAGTAAATGGACATTTATAACAAAGAAAGACTGACACAGTTAATACTCTCTAAATTCAATTTGGTTTCTGAAACCTAAAAAAATCCTTCGTGTCACTTCAATTGCCTTACTCAAAGGCAATTTGAGAAAGAGAAACATGCCTTTTCCTGTGCTACTTTACTTCTGTATTCAAAAATGTTCATTTTTACTTCTAGTTGCCTTCATAACTTTATGCATGAATGTGGAATTTACCATTAAAGTCCTGAATTCCGACTCCCAGGGAAGAATTATTGAAAGCAATGAAGGATGAGTTCTTAAATTACACCCTGAAATACTGAAGGAGTCTGAGAGAGAAGTTAAATTTATTTTTTAATGTCATTTCAAAAAAATGCACTCTGTTTATCATGAGTCATTTTCTGGTAAGCGCTAAAGTATAGATATTACGCTTTAATATAATTTTCCTTAACATTAAATTTGCAATGGGGAAAGGCACTAGGCCTGATTCATCATTTCATTACACTTTTCAAGTTTCCTTGACTTCAACAGAGGAACTTGGAGTAAGATAGACAACAGTCCTGTTTCTCATCTCTTACAGTTATTGTGGTTAGTATTTTTTCTTTCATTTCAGAATTACTTATGTTCTAATTTGAGTGAAATCATCAATGTATTGGTTTAAAATGTCAGGAGGTTTCCCATTTAAAACCGCGCAAAATATAATCTGGATTCAGTGGAAGTGAGTGTAACTGCAAAGCTGTTATTTAGCTTTACAAGAGATTTTAAAGAAACAGGATTTTGTGATAACTTGTGATTCAAGAGGCAGTGAATGCTTAGATGAGAGAAAGAAGGCTCAAAGAATCATAAACACAAAGAATAAAAACACTTTTACCTATAGTTTTCCAATCATTTTCTCAGAGTGCTGGATGTTTCCCTTACTGGAGATTATTCTGACTTCTTTGGATGTCTGTGCTTTTAAGGTAAATGGGGTTTGGCAAATTCTAAGTCTTGTTTTTAAACATATTTTGGGTGATGGTTCTACATCACCCTCCTTAAAGAAAAGTTGCTATTAGTCAGTGACTAATGCTAACATTAACAGCCTGTACAAACCCTAAATACATCCTTTTCCTGTTCTACTTATAATTCATTTCTTCAGCAATTGCTGATAGCTAAAGAAATGTATATACATTAAACTTTTGAAGTAACTTATTTAGTTCATGTAGCTTCTTTTCCAAATTCATTTAAAAATTGTGGGGGGGGGAATAGTCTCACATGTTTGGTTTTCAATTATGGTTTACAGTTCTTAAGTGATTAGGGGTAGCCCCCCTTCCAAACACCTTTAAAACTATTGATGCCATTTCCTTCTACCTATGCTCAGCAAAGGAAAAAAGGCCAGAAAAATCTAAACAGCTATGAGATTAATTCTAATATTTGATTCTTGTAATATTAGTATGTAGAACATACAGTCTTGCCCAAAACATAAGAAGAATGAGGAACTTCTTTTAGAAACCTAAGTCCTACAAATGCTAATGAATGTTTGGCATGCTGGAAGTCACAGTGTAAACACAATCCTCCTGGCAATAGTCTGTAACAGGTGCTGAACATCTGCACCTTTTATACAAATTCTCTGGAGCTTTGGGTACTAAGAGACAGTTTCAAAATGAAGCTGTAAATCTCTCGTTCTACGACAAGTTTTTCCCAGACATAGAGATACTCTGCTGAAGTGGAATATTAGAAAAGTAACTTCACCAACATTTTCAAGACATTCAGACAAGAGAGAGATGAGATACTCGAAAAGTCGTTACTACTCAGATTAGGAGTCTGAAACGTAAGTACACTTACATGATAAATGCATGGGCTGAACACTGACATTTTAATCATCTGCTGGCATCTTCATGCTTGGATATTTGGTGCTTTTTAATAAAGATTTCCAGGGCTTTAGCCAGAGAAGCTGAGGTTTTAAATATCTCAGATAATATAATAATTTTTTGAAAAAATGGAACTGGGCTCTGATACTAAGAATCTTATAGCCCAAAATGATGCTACGCTGGGTATGTTTGCAACAACTTTATATTAATTCTATCTTAAAAATTTGGGTTTTGAATTCCCATTGCCATTAAGCTAGGTCTTCTTATTCTAAGTTCTTTCCTGATGAGTCCTTTAAAGTAGAAGAGTAAAAATTGTTAGCAAAAAATATTTTGCTCTTCAAAAAGAATACTTGTCTTTTAAACATTCTAGAGATTAAAACTTAGATTTTTTTTATCAGAACAGGTCCACCCATTCAATAGAAAATAGAATGTAGCAAACTGCTATATTCAGCTTACAAAGCATTCTCATCAATATCTCCACTAGCAACATAATCTGAAAAGTAATTCACTTATTGGCACATTTTGCAGTCCCCATTTTATGCATCGCTCTGTCAAGCCTGATTGGAATCAAACCAGTCAAACAGTCAAATTTGCTAATTCTAACAAGCAGTAGCCTCTGGTTACTCAGTTATCAGAACAGTGCCCTTACTGAGCCCACTGCAAGGTGGATCAATGCAATTATCATCCACTGACATATGGTGAGGAGCTATGAGTATTTTCACACAAACTAAATTGAATGGGACACAAATCATCGACTTATGTCAAGGAAACCAGAGACAGCACCTGAAATACAGCAAATTTCAGAAGAGGTTGACAGGCAGCGAGTGAGAAAAACAGAACTGTGTGTTGTTGATACTATGCTAGACAAAAATCACTCAACCACAGTGCATCTTAATATTTGCTCTGTCACCCAGAGCAAGTTAAGTAGTGCAGTGTGATCTGCTTCCTGAATAACTGCTTTCTTTACGCAAGTGCTTGCTTGCTCATTTTCATATTCTTTCCAGAGGGTAAATGCCCTTATTCTGTTTAACAAGTAAGTTGGGTTAAATATAATCAGGAATGCTATAACTGCTGCTGGCAATCTATACGGGAAAATAGTAAGAGTTTCCATAGTCAAAAGTCTTTCCATACACTTGCCAGCCTTGGCAAAGAGGGTACTTTTTATTTTTCTTCTTTTTATTTTTCTTATTTTTTTGTCCACAAACAGAGACTGTCATTTTATGAAATAAATAACAGTGACTTAATAACAGTTTAATTTGAATACTGGAAATTTTACTTCAGATCATTAATTCCACATTTGTAGACAAAGAGAAAGTGTGGTTCAGTGTGTCTAGCTCAGCCTATTTGGTACATTAAGAGGTAGTCGCACCATCTAACTTCAAGAGCTTTTGGTGCCTAAACCAGAAACTAATCTCTTTAAGCCACCAATGAAATTCATGACAAGAAAGACAGATTTCTCCAGAGGGCAATTCAGAGTAAGAATTTAACTTAGGTGCTATGAATTAGACTCCCGCGGAGAACATTCTCCTTCTGCGTTTAGGTATATAGTGTGTGACTGGTTTTCCAACTTAGGCATTTTAGTTAAGTGAATGAGAGACTGTGTATCTCCTACAGCTCCATGAAAAGTTGGAATGAGCAAACATTTTCTTGCTACATAGTGAATTTTTTGTGAAATACAATTTCTCTGTCTTGAAAGAGTTCATGGATATAAGTAAAATTCACAAAATCAATGTAGAAAGCTTGAGTGCAGGAAACTAGTTTCCCAGTCAGTGGTGGTTGTGCTTTATCTAGAGGTTTTTCATCACAGTTTTATAAAATATGAATTGAATAGGCTATGAATGTGCAAGAGTTAAATACTTGGAAGAAAGAAATGTAACAACAATAAATGGAGTTATATTCACTTGCTATGTTAAACGTGTTCATCACCTTGTTTAAGAAGGTGTTTGAAATGGATTTGCGAGTTTCCTTGAGTGCTATGGTTTTGTTCAGGTGCACGGTTGCTGAATTTCGTGTGATGTATTATTATTTAATTTTTCTGACTTCAATGAGTAGTTTAATGAAGTTTATTCCTGCAATGTATTTTTTTTTTTTTACCAATATGCTTTTGATGCAAACCAGCAACTATTTTGAGATAGACACTGTGGTAGGGAAACTAGCATACCCATACCATGCAGTGAAAGATGTTTCAGCTTGACAGAGGGTTCAAATAAGCTTGATCCAGGTTTTGAGGAGCTGAAATCCTTGTAACGGGAAGTGTAGAGAAAAAAACTCCTAGTAAAGCTCAAGGGTTCATTTCTTAACTTCCAGCCTAGTCAGATTTCATGACTTCTTTTTGCTAGTCCAGTTCTTCAGGAAAACCAGAGAACAACAAAGAGCAACTTCCTGAGGATTCACTTTCGTGCTTTTTGAATTTTCTGCCTTTTGCTTCCCTTGCAGTTGTCAAAACCACCTTACTCTTTCAATTACTCCAGCCTGGGCACTCTCTTTCCATAGACCATTTCCTTCTAAATGTCTTTTGGCTCTTACTCAAGTCTCCATCTCTCACAGCCTCATTCTCAAAAACTTTAAAGAGAGGAGCTCTGATGGAAACTGCAGAAACAAGACAGCTTTCAGGCCTTTCATATACTGACTGGACAAGCAAAGAATTGAGAAACAGACTTACGAGAGTACGCAATGAGTTTATATTCAGTAGAAAACCGCAAACACTCAACAGCCTTTCCCATCCAGTCTGTCCTTCAGCTGACAGCAAAAGCATTACTCAAAACCACCTTTTTGCTTCCATTTTTGATGTGTTTCAGAGGTGGTCTCTGGTAAGAAAGCACCCTAAAGGACTGAAGCCTCTCAGTTAAGCTCTAACTAGCAAGAGTGATACACTCCCACCATGCTCCTGTTAGCTAATCTGGGAAACGAAGAATTAATGAACTCCAAATATGACCCCATGCATTTTGCCTCTCATTCCTCTGACTGGATTTGATTTTGTTTTCTATGTTTTAGTTGCATTTTTTCCCTTAGTGTGTTTTAGGAAACTTGTAGCACAAAAAGGAGTGTGTCTTATCCTATACCATATAAAAGATGCTTATTCTGTTTGGATATCTAATGGAGTGTTTCTATGGCCAAATTTAGCCATATCTATTTCTTATCTAGTCCTAACCTTGCTAGTGATACTTAATACCTTGGCCAAGAGACTTCTTTAATAATTACTGACGACTTTTTAATTACTGATGCCTTTGTTTCAAGTAAGTTTATAATATCTGTGGTGTTTGGCTATATCTGCTATACCTGAATATACGTGTTATTTTGTTTCTGTTGATAAAGTGTTCTACTTTTTGTTTTCCACACCTTGCTTGTCTTCTTCCATCAGACAAAAAAAAAAAAAACAAAGAGTGTCTGTTTGTTGAAAAGCTTGTGCATTTTTTTTGTGTTCTCAGGCACAGAACAAATTACTGAATTTAGTAAATTGTAAAATTTCTTGGCCACTCACTTTGAGCTCAGAATGGGCATCTTTCAATTTCACATTAAGGTGTACTCAAATCAAAATTCAGTAGAACTCTGTAGATATGCTTTTAAGGATGAAGGCTAAAAATAATGTCATTCAGAGTATTTCTGTGAGGAAGAAAGTTTATAAAGTTTCTCATTTCTCAGAGCCTTTTCTGAGTTGAAGCCTGCCTTACGTAGTTTTAAGAGTAAGTAGAAGAGTTAAAATGTATTTGGATATTGCTATGTTGCACAGCAGTTGCTGGAGCACAATTAACTCTCAGCAAGCTAATCTTTAAGAAGCAGATTCTTTTTGACTTCTTATATATAAGAAGCTGTTACCTAAGCATTACAGCATGATTAATTTATTTTAAGACTTATATCACACTTAAATAGCTTCAAAAGTAACAAGGCAAAGAGAGTATCAAGTAACTTCATATTCAGTACTCATATGTTGTATCAGATAATCACTATTAAGAGACTTTGTGTTCAAATTCTTTCAAAAGTGACTCTAATAAAGCTTATACAGCATTAAGTATTGGAAGGACAGAAAAGATATTCAGGTCAAATCCAAACAAGAATTAGAAATGACTGATACTCTGATTTTAAAGAGCTCAATTTCAGAGTACTTTTACAATACAGGAATTCCTGGCTAGAGATCCCATATAATAAATAGTTCCTTAGTGCATCCTTTAGATTATCTTCCCAAGAAAAATAAATTGTAGGGCTTGTGAAAATAATCTCTTTCAAACTGAGTAAAGGAGGAGAGAAATATGTGCAAAGTTAATATTGTCCTACACGATGTGTCTTCCCTTTTTATGAGAGGTGATCATTTTGGCTGAGCTTTGATGGAAGATGTCTTAATGTCTGGAACAAAGCTTTGTAGAGAAATATGAATGAAAGTATAATGCTTGCATTGAAGAAATTCAAGCTTAATTACATATACATTTATTTGAGGGGGTTTTTTTTTCAGTTCTGTGGAGTTCATAGGTACCACACAGAACATGTAAACCTGGTAGTTAAACCATCTGTAATTATATGTAATCGAGCCTTGACAGGTCAATGTACCATAAAGCTCACAGTAACCACACAGCAAAACAATGAAGGTTAAATTCAGCCTTTAAATAATATTTTGTAGCTTCCCTAAAGCCATTTATGTCTTAAATGGCAGGAAGTTGCTAAGACTCTTTAAGTGTCTGACTTCAAAGCTGTGTAAATGTATTGTAAGGACACCGAGAGGAAAAGCAATTGGTCCAGAGAGCATTAAGATAAAACCAAGCCTTATCTCTTCTGTTGTACAGAGAAAAACAATTTAACAATTGTGAAGCTTCTCTTCCCTCAAGGATCTTGCAGCTCACTCCAGTCCTGCCCTCAGCTGCTGTTCTGCTATGCATTTGTTCTCTGTAGCACCACTTAAAAACAGGTGAGTGTGGATCAGGAAGCAGCATGCACTGAGAACATGAACCTTTGCTAAAAACTGCGGCTGAAAAAGAGGGGAGGAAAGGGAGTTCAGGAACTGAGAGTGCTGAAATGCTCTTACAGCCTTTCCTTCCGCTCATACTTTGCTGTACCTTGCAGAGATATGAATAGAGAGCAGATTAATGGACAAAGCCTATCTTGGTGATTTTTCTTTTTAAAAGACAGATTCACCACTGGCAAAACATACCTTTTTGCCTCTATTATTTTTATCTTCCTTTATTTTTGCAACAGACAGGCTTGTCATTCAAATGGGACGTATTTGTTTTTTCCATAAAAATCGCTCTTTACTATACGTTTAGTCTCTGTTACTTTATTAAGTATTTTTTTAAGAATTAAGTTGAAAACTTAAGTCAAATATTATTTGCAGACCCCTACTTGCACAAGTAGGTGCAACAGGATTAAGTAAATCCACAGATAGTGCAAAGCAAGTCCTGCAGCTATGAAGCAATATGTGGTGTCATATCATTTTGGTTTTATGGAAGAGCCTGAATCTGGTTAGCCACCAAACTGAGCATTTTAAGCAAAGTTACATTGATTGTATGTGGACCAGGCCACTGAGAGCTGCATTATCTTAACAAAAGTATCAGTAATCATAATTTTTTTAAGCAGTGGCAAAGTTTGCTCCAATAGATACAAAGCTATATATTACTAACTACATTGTGAACCACATAGGTTGAAAATAATTAAATTTAGCATAGATGTTTTATTCTCTACATTATTCTCAAAATAAAGCTAAAGTGTGCAAGGCAGCAATAAAACAAGGTAAGGGATATAAGGACAGGAAAATGCACTAAATACAAGTTACTATTTTGAAGGTTCATGCACTTACTAAGGGAGAATAAAAAATAGAATGAGGATATCAATAGTAAATAGAGTAAGTAAAAAGGAAAGTTTTTCAAAATAAGTAGTGTTTGGGTTAAAAATAGCATTGTAAAACCTGTGCAAGGAATAACAGCCAGGATTTGAAATAAAGAAACTGTTTCCAGCCCTAGTGAAATAGAAAGCTTACTAGTTATAACTTAGGAGGATAAGAAGAAACATTTAGTAAAAGTACACCATGTGTAATCATGTAACCTAGGTGACATAAAACCTGAAGTCACAGTCATTTAATATCAACATTAACAAGAAAACAAGGATTGCACAAAAGATTGAAGTAATAAAATTGCCCCAGGACTGTATGAGGTGGAAAATATGACCTAGGAATTTTGTACCAACTAGATTGATATTGATTCTAAGTAAAATAAAGGAACAACTGAGTTGGGATTTTAAAGATGACTGATTATTACAATGCTGATTCTTACATTACTTGTCTGGCTTTGTGGAATTTGTCTTCTCAGACTTAACCTTCTGTATTTATCTGTTCTGATGAGTTTGCAGAACGGGTCAAAATCAACATTCAGTATCTGGATGTATCCATCTTCTTAATCACTGAAAGCTCTAAATACATGGAAAAACAGGGTATTTTGCAGACTAAGATTAAAAGTGACTCCCTCACAGAAGAAAATCTAAGCTGCTGATGGGAAGAAAAGAAAGTACTGGGCTGTTACTGAGCAGTTAGTATTTGCTGGAGACATATAAAGAATATGTGGAGTCATATATGTGAAGTCTGCCAGCAATAGAGCATTTCTGTGGTAAGAAATTATGAGAAGGATAGGGTACAGAGTATGGTAGGGATTCAGTTTATGACCTGATTGAAAAGGCTGCTCAATAGCAGCCATGCAATTGATGCGTATTCACTGCATCAACCCATCCTCCCTCAGGGCAGAAGTTATAACTCCATTAATCTCTTGCTCCTTTCTTCCAGCACATCTGGTCTTAAGAATGACCTGAAGCATTTAATTAAATGGTCACAATTGAATACTGATATGCATAATGATATGCATTTGAAAATGAAGACCACACACTGTGCTTACAAAGTTGGAGCTCTTGCGTAGATATACAGTAAGTTAAAATTAGCCTCTATTGTGAATATTTGTACTAAACTGTGAATGTGTACATATACCAGCTTGTTTGCATGCAAAGCAGAGGTGTAGGTTGAGTGTGCACTCAAGCTTTCCCATTCTTTTCATCTCTCCTGCGATCAGAGTTAAAATAGCTGTACTCCAACTCTTAGCTTGAACTTCCTGTTAAAAAAAGTAAAAGTAACTGCTAGGAAGGAAGAACTAACTTACTGGATGTCAGAGGTCCTTAGACGGTAGGAAACTTTAATGGAGGATGAGCTGCCTCTATTTTTTCATGCTGAGATGCCTTCCTATTTTGTGTGCTCAGACTGACAGGTCTGAAAATGAATGATCTTTCCTCAGTCATGATGGATACCATTTCTAGACATATTGTAGCATAATGGACAAATAACTTCTCTTAAAGACTTGTCATATAATTTGAAGGAAAAAAAATTGTACCCCTGAGACAGACACTTCTATCTATATCCTCTGGGAATAATGAGACCTTAGAGCAGAGTCTAAGGCTAAGAGTTGGTTCAAAATACTATGATGTGATGTGCCCTTATCTTCCTTTACCGATAAGACAGGCAGGCTGTTTCTTGCACAGAAAATCAAAGAGCAGGCTGTAAAATCATAAGAAATTAAAAAAAGACAACTGAAATCTCCCTTTTCCTTTGAAAACTTGTTCTTCCAAAAACTCTTTTTTTCCCTCTCCCTATTCCTTGGTGATTCCCACTACCTAAACTGTACTGACCATAGCTGAATCCCAAATGATTCATCTGAATATGGAAAATACGAATGTCCATAACTCATTTCAGATATTTGTTTTATTAGTAAGCCGCCTTAAAAAAAATCCTAACCTCTTGCTCATTAACAAAAAGAATGTGGAACTGGAAATTGCTAAGTCCTCTACACCCAAGCATAGTGGAGGGATATTCAGGACAAAGAGAGTTTTGCAAATTTGTATGTTGATCAACCCTCTTCTTTCAAGCCCTTATAAGTATGAGAGAGCTATATATGAGAGAGCTGAGGGTGTTCAGCCTGGAGAAGAGGAGGCTGAGGGGAGACCTTATTACTCTCTACAACTACCTGAAGGGAGGTTGTGGAGAGGAGGGAGCTGGCCTCTTCTCCCAAGTGACAGGGGACAGGATGAGAGGGAATGGCCTCAAGCTCCACCAGGGGAGATTTAGGCTTGAGATTAGGAAAAAGTTCTTCACGGAGAGGGTGGTTAGGCACTGGAACGGTCTGCCCATTGAGGTGGTTGAGTCACTGTCCCTGGAGGTGTTTAAGGTGAGGGTGGATGAAGTGCTTAGGGGCATGATTTAGGGATTGGTGGGAATGGTTGGACTCGACGATCCGGTGGGTCTCTTCCAACCTGGTTATTCTGTGATTCTGTGATTCTGTGAAGTCCCTTGAGGTTGTCTTAGAAGCACATGTTGTGACCCTTACTTAGCATGAAGACTTTGTGAAGCAGAAGGTGGTGGGAGGTCTGGGACTGCTGTAAGATGTGGTCAGACAGTGATTTACTTATGTGTTCGTATAATGTCCATCTTCAGTAGCATGTAAAGAAATGATGCCTTTGACTTCCTTCAGCCAGTAGCTGATTATTTTCCTATTGTCAACACTAGAGATCAGATGGTTGCTGTAGAACGTCCTCTGTTGTTATCAAATGCTGGTTTCCCTCCTCAGGTCACAAAGTCAATCAGCGCCTAAGAGGAATTGCTGATTGATGAACGTGTCTCTGTGGATCGAAATGGTAAAGGTGCTCATGATAGGCTCTGAGAGGGCATTTGGTTTCCCATCTCTTCTCATCTCTAGTGAAGGATCTTCCATATGTGCTGAAAGCCCTGCTGGGGGAAGTCAGGGAGTGTTACTGTGGGATGACTGGGATGTGTCCAAAATCCCACAGTCCTTAACATTTTGATGCTTTCCATAAAAAGCTATAAGTAGACTCAGGGAAGATGTGAAACAAGAAGAAAGTAATTCAAAATAAAGAGAAAAAGATTGGCATCTGTCAAATATCATTAAGTACATCAAATATTAATCATAACAGAGGATGTAATTTATTTTAAATCTGCATAATAATACACATAGAGAGCATTATACTACAAGCATGTAATCAGTATTTGGGTACATGATGCTTGTGCATGACAATCCGTCGCTCTACCTATTTGCTTTACAAATTGCTATCTGGGACCAATTAATTGTTTCTTGTTCATTTATAAGAGAGTCTTGGTTATTTCTAAGTCTCTCAAGGTTTCAGAATGGCTTATTACTACAAGCTCATCATTTTGAGAATATAGAAAGCTTGCTGTTCAACACGTGCTGCATTCATGGGGAGTGAGTAGCAGTCACCTTCTGTGGGCAACGAAACAGAGAGGTATCTACAGCTGGTGAAATGTTCAGGGTGACTCAAGTCTGCAGATCCATGTAGACTGGCACAAAGTTGTAACTAGATTTTTATTTGGAAAGTACATTGCGTCATCTGCACAGAACACATCAACTAAAATTCTGGAAAGGCATTTCAAAATTTGAAAACAAAATACACAAAAGCTTTTAAAATAAATAAATAACTATATAACATTTCATCTAGAAAACTGCATGAAGCTAAATAACAGATTTTAAGGTTGAAATATACAGCTAAAAACAAAGTTTCATTTTACTCAAAATAACATCTGTTGTTTGTTCTAAGCAAAATAGAGAAAGATTGCCCCAGAATTGACTAACAATTGTAGTCTCTCACCAAGCCAAAAACTAATAACACATTTTTTTCCCCGATCTAGTGAAGTACTTCTTACCACTGGGTATTAAAATATCTGAGTTGTATGTGAAAACACATTACCAAATCGATATTACCATTTATGAGGAAAAGTGCTGTTTAAGCCACGTCATATCTGTCATTTCTCTGGAGGAAATATGACAATATGACCTGAAAGGTGACTCTAATGAACCAACTGTAATTAATAAAATGCATTAGTCTGTTTTGTTTAAAGCATAGACCGAACTTACAGGATGGATTTGTTTCTTGTACAGAATGTGTGAGCAGTTATACCACAGGATACTGTGTACTGTGTTTGATTTGACTCACAAACTCTTATAACTTTTCACGGGGTGGGGGGGAGGGGGGGAGGGTTTGGATATAGAGAAAAAAACAATCTGATCTTAACTTTTGCTTCTCTCACTCACTTCATTACCACTTCATTTCAACGAGCTTCTTGCTTAAGAGGAAAAAGTAGATTATATACAGCTTCTTCAAGCCAAGGACCATAGTTACCTAGATGTATAAATCCTAGAGTGCCTATATTTTCCTACGATATTTTTTTTACTGTGTTAACTGGGATGTAGAATAGGTAAGGCCACAAGATTCAAATTTTGCTGCCTAATTGCAGACAATTCAACTGTAACTGAGTACCTGGAGTGTTGCAGGTGCATGGTAATAGTGGAATTCAGAGTACTTCATTTAAAGGCTATTTGAAGACTTATAAAACTTTGTACTAAGTGTTTTTGGAAAGGGATACACTGAGAATTAAAGCTCCTAAATTTCAGCTTTTATTGTTGCTTCTTAAATTACAGTGGAATTGAAGTCTACTAATTAAATCATTGACCACAACCCTCATTAAAAGTCAATATTTATGGAAATTACTGCATTCTGGGATCTGAGAAACCCAAGCATTCCTTTATACACAGAAAATGCAACGACTATTTCTATGGCATACGCATTGATATTTTAATAGCACCACTGAGGCAAAGTACCTCGATTATAACTTCAAGGTCTTACAATGAACAGTTTGTAAATTACTGAAAAATATTTTAATTTTCTTCCTTTTTTATCATAACACTGGGGAAGAAATTCTTACAAATGTAAACATAAGTACTAAGCTTAAATAAATCTGTTTGTACAATAAATTCTTCTGAGCTTCTAGTTGCTAAAATGAGTTAACAAAAAAGCAAGCCAGCACTGATGGAGGACAAAAACCCAACTGACCGTGGTTGCTCTGGTAACAAATTGCCTTTCTCTATGAGTGTGTGTAGGCATGCATGAATATGAGACAGATATCTGTATATAGCTCATAGCTAGTTTCATATTTGTATACATCCATCTACGTGTGCATCGTTCCCTCAGATTCCTTCACATGTTTTATCACCCATGGATCTATTTCTTTTTTCTTTAAATTTCATTAATCGTCCTTGTAAATGGACTACTTCCCTGGAGTGACATTTTTATCTTAAGATTATATGATATTTGATTTGAAAAGCAACCTAATTAAGGTAGTTTTCCTATAAGCTATTTAAGTCTCACCTCCCAGTGGAATCATGGAGCATTTAGAAAAATAATGAATTACATCTTATATAATCTTCATTGCTACTTTTTAAAATGAATAATATATTCAGTTTGGGTTGAAATAACATATCCCTAAGGTACAATTCGTTTCCACAAATTAGATTGGTCCCTCATATACTATATTATTAAGCATGAAGAAGAAAGTTATTGGTTTTCGTGTGCCCTGTAGGAATAGTATTTTTTCCTTCACTTCTAAGTTTTAAATGTAGCTTGATTCAAGACAAATCTGGTAAATAGTTAAGAGAATGGTGCAGTTGCTTGGACTTACACATTAACCCTGTTTTTTAAAATTTTTTTAATTATGCAATTGATATGTACAGCTAAAGTGGAACACAACAGAGCTATTACTGTGATTCTCAGTTTTTATGTGTTCTGATTGTAGTTTTAGTTTTCCTTTTAGCTTTACCCATCTTTTAGTTGATTAAAAAACTCAGTGTGATTCACTCTAATTGTCAAAGTAGGTTTGAGTTATAATTTCTAGACAAAAATGTGATTATACCAGTAGTATGAGGTGCAGTGAAATATGTTCAACGCAGAGTTACCATTAAATAATTTATAAGTCTGATAGTTCCTCTGGAAAAAAAAACTTGAATAACAAGTTACATGATGAAACGTGGAAAATTATTTGCAACAAATAAGATTTTTTTTAAATTATTGCTTAAGGCAGTAATGTGGTTCTCAGTGTGTTCCTTTTATAATTATATTAAATAATTATTTGGAGTTTTGCATTACTGTAGAGGTATATATTTGTTCCAAGTCATTTTGATAGGTTGAGAAAAACAGATGCTACTGCTCAGAGCTAAAAATTCCTCTCCAAATTATGTTTAAAAACTGCTGTATTAGGTGTTTATAGTAAATAAGGAAACTAGTACAATCAAAGATCATGCAGTATCTCCTATCATGCCTATTGATTCTGTTAAAACCTATTAGTTGATGCAGTGGAAAGACAATACAGCTATTTTTTGAGTGGGCTGGTAGCTGTATCTATAAAGCCTGTGGAATCAGAAAGTTAAAGTTAAGTAGTTGTGGAACTAAAATGCATATGAAAATATTACTTCTCTAACTTTTTATTTTTCTGAGGTTTTTTTTTTTCTTTTTTTTTTTTTTTGTTGGAACAAATTATGTTCCCATAAGGGAAGGTATGAGCTTACTAAACTTTATTCTTATAAAAGATATTCTAATGGCTAGAGAGCTAAAAATGAATTGGGAGGCCAGGGCTCAACTCCTTGCTCCTTTATCCGCACTTCAGAAGAGTCAGCTGTAATGTGGAGCTAAGGATTTCTCTTACAAAGGTGAAGGCATAAGGAGGTCAAGCTCCTGATGCTGCCCAGGGAAAGAGATGAACTCATCTAGCTAGTGATTTGGAGAAGAAAACTTACAGTAGTAAAGGAGTTCTTCAAATGAAAACTAATAGAAATGGAAACAGGAGATAAAAAAGGTGAGAAATACAGGTTTCAAGAAAAGTATCTCACATTGTCCTTTACAGGGTTACTATGACTTGTGTATCAAGGAACCATGCATCCATTCCTCAAGAGATAAAAGCATTTTTGCCCTAAGGTAAGACCCTAGGTATATGCCAATGAAATGCAGTGATATGTTAAATAGCCTATAGTATGGAAACACACATACAGTACGGAACAACAGCATGAATTACAACTCTTTTCTTCTGTGTTTGAACACAGACTTGCTTGTTCTTTAAGGAGAAATGTTGAAGCATTTCGCCATAACTGTGGGGCTCTTTTACTTGACGATGAACAGCGGATTTTGATTTTAGGAAAGGCTGATTTGTTTTAAGAAAAACTCAATGTGTGAAACACTGAATCTCTCCTAGGGGATTGCTGCCATTCACAGAATCACAGAATCACAGAATAACCAGGTTGGAAGAGACCCACCGAATCGTCGAGTCCAACCATTCCCACCAATCCCTAAATCATGCCCCTAAGTACCTCATCCACCCTCAGCTTAAACACCTCCAGGGACGGTGACTCAACCACCTCCCTGGGCAGATTGTTTCAATGCCTAACCACCCTCTCCATGAAGAATTTTTTCCTTATCTCAAGATAAGGAAAACCCAGCCACAGCTGGAATTAATTTCAGGTATCTCACGTGTGCAAGGGAAGCGGAGCACGAGGGAGTTGCTGCTGTGCAGGAGGGATGAGGTTGGCTGTAGGGGTCTTCGCAGTGCCCCCCGGCCCAGGGCTCCAAGGAAACCCCTCCAGGTGCAGCCGAACTGCAGTGTGATAAAACCAAGGGTTTCTGCGGGAAGCATGTCCTGAAATGTTACAACAAGGCTGTTGTGAACTCTATGCAGCTCTGACTCAGTTAGAAGCAGAAAGCACCTCAATGACAGAATATATGTTTTTGTTGCTGTTTCCAGCCAGATGGATATTTTACGTACTGCAAGTGGGTAAAATGAGAAAGCTTTGTGCATTGCTCACATGAAATTTTCCTTTAAGGGATAACAGTAATTCCTGGTACCTCTTCTTTAATTTCTTCCATGTCTGAGGTAGTTTGCTACTACACTCCAGTCCTGCTCCAGATGAGAAAGGTGAGGTGCTATCTGCTATGTGTCTTGTTTGGAATTTTTCTGATTACATTCTGGGCTATGAGGTAGGCAAGGAGCCTTTTCCCTAAATGTCTTGTGATGGTATAAAGTAATTTACAATTTTTATTTGTTGTTTAATTCCTTGGTCTCATAGTGTTTTCCTTGTCCAGGATGATTCATCTGTAGCAGGTGTATAAGTTTCGTTATCACCAACTGTGAATACAAAACCAACACTCAGATATTATTTTCAGCTAATAACATCCTTTTCATTTGTCTTAAAAAACAGATTTCCCAGTGCACTTAGGATTAACAGTAGCTTTTATTTGAAAAAAAATAGGAACTGTTGGGTTTTTGGAGGAGTTGTATTTACTTCTGTGGCTTTAACTGAATATTTACCAAATGGGGAAAGAAGTCTCAATTTTTTTGCAGCTGACAATTCTTTTATAGATTCTAGAGTAGGGTGAAAAAAGCAAATGCAAAATATACATATTAGAGAAAAGTAGAGCCAGGGTTCAGTTCTTTCCGTTGTATTCTGGGCACGTGCCAAATGTATTGAAATAACTTGTATTGCTTTCCTGATGTATTCAAGTTGCATTAATTCTTTATCTTTACTCTGTCTTTGAGTCATTCAGTTTTAAAGTTTGAATGCCATCACTGCTTGGTTTGGGGTGTTTAGAGGTTTATTTTATTGGATTTTTTTAAACTTTTTCTCCCTTTTTTCCTTTTAATTGCACCCACTACTATGTAATAATAATTTCCAAGGAAAGCAGGAATGTGCTCTAACTTATTCAAGGGGAGAGGTAATAGAGCAGTAGTAAAAACACACAAGTAAGGATGTGTTTAGAAATCTGAGAAACCCTTTCCAAGGAAATCATATACATATTAAGAAGGGAGACTTTATCTTAGAGAAAATTCGCAATGTTTGAAATTCAGCCAAGCTGTCCGTTGTTGCTTGCGCATAGGTTTTTTGCATGAAATGTAATGTGTGAACCTACTCAATAAGAATGTCTCACTAAGATGAATAAATGCCAAAGACTTGCTTTTATTGCAGTCAGTGTGATGGCTGGGGAAATAGGTTGTTTTTCTTCCCTTCTGTATGATGTCCATGATTCCAGTAGTTTTGTATTTCAATGACAGTACTTAATGCTTTTCTTTTAATCAGTAAATCACTGAATGAATTGCATAAAACAACAAGGGATATATTGGTTAAAATATGGGATCACCTGCAGAAGTGACTCAGAGATAAATGTCAAAATACCTATCTCTATGTCTGAAGCACTAGAAAAGGATTCACTTTGACTTTTTTTTTCTATGAAAAGTTGTATGTGCTTTTGATGGAGCTATGTGCTTACTAGTCTTTTTGCTTATTTGACCATTTTATAGTTAAAAGTGAATGATAATGTTGAAATCGGTTTGTAAAGCCAAAGCTTCACATTGGAAGTGTGCAGTAGGAAATTCTGTCTACTTTGCAAGGTAGTTGGTGCTTCCTTTGCAGAGGGAATACTGCAAGTCTAACATAGACTGTGCAGTGGTACCCCATAAAGACTTATCCTCATTACTATGAGGATGGTCACTGGACCAACAGTTGTGAGATAATCGCCTCATGTGCAATAAACAGCCTCATTTATCATTAGCCTAACAGATTTAAAAATTGTGCTGACTAAATATAAATATGCAAATTGATGTTATAGCTAAATAAAGTGAGTCTCGGAAAAATCAGTTGATGGTGAATGTGATTTCTGCAATTGTCACATGAATTATCTCTCTGATATGCAATAATATAACCATATAAATGAGTTCACCAAGATATATAGCAAACCTAATCTGTGTTCCAGTTGTAATTCATGAAAAGGAACAATTACATTCGCTCTGTCTGAGACTGAGAAATCTGCATGTGCAAATTTCCACTGACTGCCTTTTAAAGTTTATTACTCCCTTTAGTGTATTGTTTATGCCTGTAGTGTTAAGCTGTAGGAGGATAAAATTCAGCAAAAAGACTATTTAAACTAGAGCTGTACTATCTGTTTTCTGAGGGTGTTTCTGAATGAAAGAAAATTAAGAAATAACATACAGGTTTGGAATTTAATAACTATACTTGCTATACTGGAAATCAGTATAGATTCCAACCCCAAATCTAGGTAACGTCCATAGTTGTTACCTGGCATATTATATAAAGACGTAAAAGGCAGTCTATACTCTTATTTTAGAAGCAAATTGCACCATGTAAATTGCATAACACGCTGCCTAGATGAATGTTCCAGGCTCTCTTAAGTCTGTAAATAAATGGTATGTTTCTAGAAGATATGCAAAGTGCTGCTGTCGCTTTTCTAATGTGATGTTCTGAGTGGTGCAAGGAAATTTGTTGCTAACAGAGTGTTTGAATACCTGAAGTAGAGTCAGTTCTTGAAAACTGTTATATACTGTCACTTGTAGTCCTCTCATGCTTGAGATATAGCTTATGTCTGAATCTAAATCAAGGTATACTTACTGTGTACTCAGATTATATTTCATTTATTTCTTCCCCCCTGGGAAAAGGTCTTGCAAGACCTTGAATAGTTTCCACTACCTTGTGAACAGACGATAAAGTCACTTTCTGTCAATTTTAGAAACAGATAAATGGGTAGTAAAGTGTTGTATAATTTCCCAAGATTTGAACAGCAATTGTAATTAGATCCATTTGCAGAAGACTCTACTCATGTACTTTTAAGAAACTTTGATTTGAAATCTGCAGCTTCACAGAATCCTGTAATAAAGCTGTTATTTTCTGGAATTATTATTATCTTTGGGAAGAAAACTGCTATATATTGTGCCAAGATTTGCTTGAAAGAACCTACATATAATTACAAATCTAGAATAAGAATGTAACTATTTGTGCTCAAAAAGCCCATATGATTGTATGACAGGTAACTTTACTTGCTATGCATGGAAATATGAGAAGATTTTTAATTTAAGTCATAGAAAACAAAAATATAGTGTCTCTTCCTCTTGAAGGCTGAGATATGGTCCTATTGACTTTATGAGGGACAAGACGAGGGACCGCCTGTCAAGGCAGAACTTCCTTAAAATGTCATATATGAGCTATGCAGAAATAATACTGAAAAGGTTATTTTATTGATCAGTCTGACATCCAGCCTGTCTCTGGGTGACTGGTGAAATTCCCTGCTTTCAGTGTCTTCCTTTCTGTAGACAGAGCAAATAAAAAGATTTACCTTGCATTTTTTAGTTTATAACAGGTATGTCACTGTTTTAACATTTGGCTGTCGACTGATGTACTGATCATATTTTTAATTTTATTTGATAGATGATGATCTGCAACTGCTGGAACATACCAGCAAAACACAAGTAACACAAAGCAAAACTTTTAATTCAATAACTTTTTCTCAGAATTCCCCAACAAGTTGTTCCCCCATCAGAAATTCAGCAGGTAAACCTGTCTCTAACACCACTAAGACTAAGGTCTAGATTGGCAGAGGGTATTTTTGCCATGAAGGTCACCTACTCGTCATTATTGTATTATTTTCGTTTTTCAATAGCATCAATCTTAAGATGTTGCCAGAATTCTGGTTTCAAATACACTGCTCTCAAATGTGAATTTCATCTATGGCTTGTCTGAATGGCATGTGCAGTAAATCAGAAGTAGACAGGCCCAGCTATACTTGCAGCACCAAGCTATCAGAAGAGATGTCAGAGTAGGGCTCTCATTTACTCGCACAAAGATATGCATCATATCAGGACAATTCAGACGGGTTTTAGACACAGTTGTGACTTTTGCTTCAGCCTTCCTTTTGGATGTTTTCCTATTTCTGCAACGATGACTGAAAATAAATTGTTCTTTTTGTTAGAGCATATGATTCAAATGTGTCATTTTGTAGGATGTAAACACCTACAGTTGGAAAGATGCCAGTTTCGCAGTAAGTCTTTTGCTACATATGTAGGTACTGAAATACTATGAAGTGGTTATAATTAGTCTTTTGTGAATAATTTTTGTTACATTTAAAGGGCAAAACTGATGAAAACATTAGAAAAAAAATCAAAACATCGGTGTCTGAAAAAGGAAACAAATTCAAGAATCACTAGAAAATTAAGAGACAGCTGCAAGGACTCATTTTTTCTAAAATCCTTCTAGATATGTTTACAGAGTCCCCCATTCGGCATCATCAAACTTCCAGCACCCACAGAAGGAGTGATGATAACTTATGATATACTGGTGGCATGTCTGACTTCAGGTCATACTGCCATTCCTCCCCATCTTATTGATGCATCCCAAAATAGTCATTGGAACTGACTTTTTTCTGTAGTGGTCCAGATTTCACATCTAAACTCCTGTACCAAGGCTAGTTAATCTTTCAGTGATAATCTGTCCTTGACTGCATTGAAAGATACTGAGTATGAGTATCTGAACTATAAAGTTCTGTTCCTGATGAAGTTTCTCTGCAGACACTCTAGCACCTCAACATCTTCCTTCAGGATTTCCCCCAAACTGACTCTGAGGGGTTACCTGCAGGAAGTCAGCTAATTTATTTCCAAGGCTTTGCTGTGTAACAGCTCTTTCCAGCTTCTGATGAGGAAATGTGAACCCAGAACTGCATGGCACGTCTGTTTTTTGTGGTGCTGTAACTGTAAGTTGGGTGACTTGTCATATGGAAAATATAGAAGACAAAAAAACCAGCTAACCCTGACAAGGAAGACTTTTGCTCTTCATTTCTTTTATTTGCTCCTTTTATTCTCTGGTATTCATTTGTTAATTTCTTCTTTGACTTTAATAAGGCTCTTACTAGACTTCTGACTGTGTTTGCTACAAAGTAAGGCTTGCAAATCCTCTGCAGCTTTAATCTGAACCCTTTAGAAGAAAGCAGTGCTTTTCAAATGAGACTCAGAATAACTAGACTTACATGTATGATTAGATATAGTGTCTGAAATGCTTTATTTTTATTTTTTCTCCTATTTCCAAGGCCCTCTTCCCCTTCTGTCTTGAGACCTATTAGCATTTTTGGTACTTTCAGTATTTCCTGTGTAGGGTGAAAGGAAATTGTTTTAAAACCTATTTAAAACGCTCAGCACTCTGCATTGTCATCCACAGATTGAAACACGCCAGTGTTACAAAGGTGCAAGCAGCAGATAGGCAGAACCTTGTTCAGAGTGATGTGAACAGGGGTGTTTATTTAGGCAGGTGTAAAGCCTTCTCCATCCCCCAGCTCTAATCTCAGGCCAACTTCTTGATGTAACAGAGAAGTGAATAAACACCGGCTGCATCTTCCAAAACAATTCCATTTCCTGTCATGGTTTCCAACAAATCATTTTATTATGAAAATTTAATCATTTCGTAGCATAGTGTTACAAACTTTAAGATTCTTAGCTTTCCACAGGAAAAAAGTACGGATATAAGTTCTTGCCCTAATCTTCCTTTCTCGTACATGTAGTTCATTGTATCAATATTGTAGTACAAGTAATTAGAATTTCACTGGATTTTTTAGTAAAATAAAACATTTCCTAGAGAATGCAGGTGTACGTTAGCACGAAATATTTGATTTGCCTTGTACAGGGAGGCAAAACAGGGCAGAGGTGGCCAATGACTTCTTGACATCATTAGTCCTAAGTTGCCTACAGCACTTAGACAACTGGGCTGTATTTGCCAATTCTCTGGTTATGGTTCAGCAACTCTAATGCTTTGAAGCAGCTGGTGACTGTATGATACAACAACCTCCAGAGAAGCCTAGATTTGTCAAAATCAGTGTAACACAATGATGTTTTGAGTTTGTTTGGGTTTTTTTTTCTGTTTAGCTGTACCACTTTATAGTTGATGGAAAGCTCTGGAAAATGGGAGTTGTTCATATTTTTACATAGAGTACAACTTTGGTTGTTGTGTCTGTGCACGGTCATACTCAGTGCACTTGAGGAGAGCACACCTTTTCTTTGCCTTTCTTTGCATCCAGGAGTAAAATAATCATACATGGATGGTCCACAAATAGTACAGACACCAGTTCAAGAGATTCCTTATTTCATTGAATAAACAGTGAATCTTAAAATAAACACAATGGGAAATTGATATTTTTTTCTTTTGAGGTTCAGATGTAATAAGGAAACTGCAAAATGTAAAGTAGCTGCGTTTTTTTAGAACAACATATCTGAGATTAAACTTGCAATTAGCATATGATTAACTTCCCGTAGAACCTGACTTCTTGCTGCATCCCATCCCAAGCACAAGGCAACCTCCTAACATGATATGGCCACACTCGGACACTTTCCACCTCTCCTCTGTGTCTTAATTTTATTGAACACCTCTTTCTACCTCTTTGATGTAAATGTTCAAAAGCAATGCACTGAGTATAAAAGCTTGGGACTTATCTTGGATAAAGGTGCAGAGCACTACTAAGCTCCGAGTACTGCAGTCCTTTTAATTGTGTGTAACTATGCCAGACTGCTGCTCAGTACAATGCACAATACAAAAATGCAATCACAGAGAGCCAATTTTTATAGCTAATAACGCTACGCAGGATAGAGCAATAGCACAGCAGCACATAGCTAACAGTGTGATGGGAAGTGAAATAATCCTAGCATATAAGAACATTTCTAGTTTTGTGATTTGCACTTGTTTCAACCAGCTGTCAATTATCCTGTTTTTTTATTTTGAATTTAAGAATAAATTTGGGGTTTACATTCTATTCTTTACAACATTTGCACTTATCGCATGGTAGTTCAGCTTACTTTTTGAAAACCTGAATGTCTTGGTAGCCTCTGGTCTCATATATACAGGTGATTCAGCACCACAGTATGAATCTCTTTGGCATCTATATGAACAACTGTCACATAATGCCAGCCTTTCATAGGCCTTGGGCAGAGTACAAAGATGAGGGATGTGCACATTATAAGGAACCATGAAGACTTGATGCAACCATCCATGTGTTTCAGACTGTTGACTGCATGCATGGCAAGTCTGATTTTTGGAGGGCGTTCATGAAGCAGCACTTAAGTTGTCATGAGCATAATTTCAGAGACTCAAATGCAAACCCATTCATGTCTCATACGGATGGAGGATAAAAGGTACCCACTGATAGCCCAGGGGAACATGCTCTATGCATTTGTAATGACAAAAATAAGCTCTGCCTCATCTAGCATGGCATATCTTTCATCGAGGGAAGTGTTGGAAGTGATCTGTGACTGCCTTCTGTCAAGCAAAAATGAGTGGGATCCCGATTTACTTCCTCATGTGCTTATTGGCAGTGAAAGCTCTATATTGACCCTCATTAATCCCGACTGCAAGCTACCAGTGCAACTTGCAGTATGTTAGTGGAATTATACCTGCCATTCTGCTGAGCATTCCTGCTTTCTTTGTTCAAGTCTTTTAGGAAGATGGCATTTGGGTATTGCTGACAGACTGGCATCTCTGGAAACACCAATATTTTTCTTACTGCAGCTCTTGTTTCAGCATGTTCATATGGAGAAATGTTGCGGCTTGATGAAGAGGCATAAGCAGGGAACAGACATAGAAGGGAAAAGGTGACATATAAAAAATATCATTAAGGGTAGACTATCTTGGCTTTCTTACAAAAACTACCACAGCCTTATTGTGATGGTAAATTATTAAAATAATGTATTATCTTCATTCTTTACAGCCTAGAAGTACTGCAGTGGAAGCAAGCAAAATCCAAACAACTTAAAATGAAAATCAAAATGTTATTGCAAATCATGAGACTGTGAAGGAAAAAAATTACTACAGAGGCAATAAACTCTATTATTGTTTGTGCTGTAAGAGCTTTCTCTAATTTCTTGGACTAACAAACAATCCCATCTAATTACAGAAACATTCTTCTTGATTAGGGTTGGCTAGTCCTTGCTTGCATCTTATTGTATTTCATAAACAGATGAACTAAGAGTTCTTGATTGTGTGAGAGTCTTGGACAACTGTTGCTAGAAATTTGCATTTAAAAAAACCCCGAATTCTGAATGCTGTTCAGTAACTTTTATTTGTACCCTTCCATAGCATAAAGTATCGTACCAAATCCCTTTGGGGAAAGCCTTGCATCGAAAAGAGGATAAAGAAAAAGAATAGTGTTACCCGCAAAGTGGTTTCTCTCCTCTCAGAACTCCACCAGCAGCCATCAGTCAGTCTTCAAAGCCTGGAGCCTTGCTTTGCTGTGCTGAGTGATCCAAACAGGGACAGCTGCCATCAATCCTCCAGAGAAGCGGAGTACGAACCAGCAGGAGCCCTCTGGCCATGCTGCAGAACTCCAGGCAGAAAATGCATTGACAGCGCACGTGAGAGATGGTTCAGGTAGCGGTTGCCTTTGTACTGTCAATAGAGAGCCTTACAAACTAGGCAACAGTTTTAGCATCCTTTGAGTGTAACGTGTTGCGTAAGTTGTCGCTGTAATGCAGTTGTAAATGCATGGCGTGCAATGAGAAGTGCTGAAATGCAGGCCTAGTACCCCATGCATTTACTGGGCAATTTCAGGTAACAGAACCTAAAGGTTCTAAAGGACCTGAGTTGAAGCTCGCAAGTGCATATTTCCCAATTTAGAAAGGAAAAAAGGTATATATAGAGCATTCACTTCAGCTTTACTGTTGTGGGGTTTTTACAACTCTAAAACTTTCCCCATAAAAATAAAAAAAAGAAATGGCTGTCCTGAAATCTAAAATTTAAACTATTAGAATATGCCAGTATAGCGACTAATATACCAGTTTAATGACTTACCTGGCTCTTTCCTATGAAATTATAACAAAAAAAAGCATCTCTTATTTAACTAAAAATCACTCAGAGGGAAAGTCCCAAAACAAGCTTAGATTAACACGAAAGGAGTGAGAGCTGTCTCTGAGTTACATTAAAACCTCCTGTTTCCTCACCCATCAAATAACTAGATTAACAGCTGCTGAGATCTGACCTGTACTGTTGTGTTAACTTAAATATTATATTCTCCACTACATGAGTTTGTTGAACTGTATAGGAAACATAGAGTAGCGAAGGACTGTTTTATGACTTATCTTGATTTAGTCTCATCTAGATGAGTTTTGCCATTAATTAAAGCCTAAAGACTAACAATTCAATTATACGGAATGTTTCTAAAATGGTCTCCTTCATGCAATAAGACTTTTTCTTTCTTTTTGCAAGGATTACAAGCCTGCTTTATGGTCATACTTAAAGAGTAAGACATTTTCAAGTGATTAATGATGTTATATTGTACAGAAAACCAACATTTTAAGTAGAACTTGTCAGAAACTTTCCAGCTAAGAGTGTTTTTAAATTGGGAAAGCTGATGTGCCTAAGTGAAGCAAATCTGTTATCTACTATTATTTTCATGGTGACCTGACACCTTAGTGACAGGCATGCACTGCTCAGTGCTTCTAGGATCTGCTTTACAGATCCAAGTGATTTGCAGTCTCACTGTGAACATGGAGACTCAACTTTACCTCTTTCAGGTGGTGAGATTGAAATGTCTCCAATTTTTTTCATCTGTTTTGGGTCCTTGAGCATATGCAGGGCCTGAGCTGTCTTTCGGTATCTAAGTATAACATAATAGATTTCACTTTTTTTGCATTCAACAAAATCAATGTATATTCCCCCTTGGAAAGTGTGATAATAAAAATTTCTGTACTTTAAATAAGAAGAAAATATGACATATCGAAAGATCATTTTCTCATTTCAGAGAACACATTCCTTAAAAGAAAAAAAATTACAAAAAAAAGCAAGAGTGCTGAAGCAGCATGCTATAAAGCAAGTGAATATTTCACTTGAAAATCCCAGTTGCAGTGGTAGTAGTGAGAAATTATTACTGACAAAGGCAGGAAAGGAGTCATTTAATGATATTTCAGTTTCCTAGCTCTGCCTATCAAGATTCTCTTGAATTCATAGAATCGTAGATTAACCTGGTTGGAAGACACCCACCGGATCATCGAGTCCAACCATTCCCATCAAACACTCGCTCCAGAGCCTCAACATCCTTCTTGTGTGATTGTATTTAGTGTCAGTTTAGTAGCCAGTCTAAGAACTTTCTTCCTACATACGTAGTAAACAACACACTGAAGGGAAGCTTTAGTGCATCTGAACTTTGAAATAATTGTCAATACTTGAACTAATTGTCAGTACAATGATGAGAGGAAGTAGTGAGGTGAGCAAGCTAGTCCAAACTAGTGAAAAATAGCGGATTAGGTTTTTTTAAGGTCCTTGATTTTTCAATAAGAGTAAGGGATGAGAGACATTCTCTGTGCCTGTGAGTGTGGCAGGACAGGATCTATCAAGGACCTGGAGCAAGATATGGGAGTGCTCCATGTAATGTTGTAGCTGATGAAGGGTAACTGTGTCCTGTAGAAGGGAGAACAGATGCTAGTATGCAAAAAGAATTAACAAGATATAACTGTAATAAGTGAGATCCATGTCAAATTTGCTCCCTGTGTTACAACCGTGAGTGCCAGGCAAGAAGCTGTCTGGTGGTCAGAAATGAAGTTCCAGTGAAGAATTAAGAGTTATTTAAACCAGGCTGAGCTGCAGCTCAAAGCTAGGTGCATGTGACTGGATTATCAAATACAGGCAAAATAGAAGAAAATCAGTATAGACCAGAAAAAGCAGCTAAGAAGCATAATTACATTTAAAAATGAAAATTGTTGCAGACAAAGCAGAGAAGAGAATGGGAGCCAAGGACAGAGTCTTCTGGAAGTCCTTAGGGACATAATGTACAATGTAGAAGAAAAAAAGGGAAAGGGGAAAATAAGAGGAAGCTAATCACTGAAAGACAAAAACCTTAAGGAAAAGAGAGACAATGGAGATACTGAAGACATCTTACTGATGTCTACAGATACTGATTCAAACTCTGTCCTGAAGAGACGCTGTCAGCAATAGTTTTAAATTGAGAAAACAAAGAAGGTTTTCAATCTCCATATAATTACACCTTGGAATACTAGTTACAGGAGAGTAGAGAACTTCACTTAGCAAATCTGCATTCCTAATGTAAAAAAATAACGCAATCTGAGCCAAATTCCCTGTCCCTGGTGGGTTGTGTTTCCTGAAACCAGACAATAAAGAAATTCTTAATATGAAAAGAATCAGTGCTATCCTAGATTAAATGAAATGAATCCTCTTAATTCCACGGTTCAGGGATTCAGCAGAGGGTTTTTTTTCTTTGCTTTTGGTTCAGAATGTAAAAATCTTAAAATTTAAACACCTTGATAAAAACGTATTGGAAAGTTGCTGTGGGAGCTATTGTTTTTTTTCTTTTTCCGAATACCAGCTCAATTTGCAAAAATAAAATAGACCCCCTTTAGTTAGTTCCTTGCTTTACCTCATTGTTGTGGGGTGTTTTTTTTTTAATGTTCTCAATTTCCTCCATGGAAAAGCATTTGGGAGTTTATTTTGCTTGGCATAATAATAATTATAATTATACGAGCATCTCAGATCATAAAATATATGCAAAAGCCATCAGCAGTCTATCATTTTGCATCTGTAGCAAAGTCCCTCGTGCTCCTTAAAGAATAAGGGTCCAAATTCATCCTAATGCAATTTTATTGGTTTAGGTTTCACAGAAGCTTGATAGACTAGACAACAGCACAGATTTAGCCTGAGTCATTTTTTATGATATTCCTGCAGAGCAGTCAGTAACTACACTGGAGGCACTGATACAACACCAAAAATGTGGTTCCTGGGAGAGAAAACCAAAATAAGGCATTTGAACTTAAATCTCATTGGGAAATATGTTAGCGCATCCCTCATCTTTCCAAATTCCCACCTTTTCCTGGCACTGAAATACTCAACAGATGTTCATCATACAGCTTATTGTGAATCAGGGTGATGATGTCACTTCTTTCTTCTTCAAACATTTGTTCAGATTTTGCCTGTCTGAGAGTAGTGTGAGTTGACAGGAGTAATATCACACAGAAGTTGAAAAATGTAAGCTAAAAGCTGGGCTAAACAGGTCAGCGCACTTCAGATACTGCTAGGAAGTAAACTGTTTGGAGCATTACAGATGTCAATAGAGATGATATTACTGCCTCGTAACCTCAGCAAATTAGCCTGCAGATTTTGAATAGGTCAGTGGCTGCTATTAGTATAATAGGGATTTACACCCTTCAGATTCTTTCCTTACTTTTTATACTGCTCTTCTTAAGATCAAAATGCACACCAAGAGGTGTATTGTATCAAGTATGAACAGACTGACTATATGCTAAAGTAGTGCTTTTATTTCTAGACTTGAACAGAAAAGAAAGGGGTACTTGAGGCCACAGGGATTTGAGTCAGGTGGAATGCTAGTGTCTAGAGGAAGGAAAATATTTTGTTCCCTCAGCCATTTGAAAAAAAAAATCTAAAGAGAGTGCCTGCAGGCTAAAACATCACCTTTTCTTCTGCTCAGTCTCAAACAAGGGAAAAATGGAAGATAAAGGTAGCAAAGAGAATGTTAGAATGTAAATAGTTCACAAAGCTCTTATTTTAATTACAGAGATGTATTTTTCATGAAAGCTATAGCAAAACCACACAGCACAGAGATCCAAAAACGATACAGATGGATTTTGTCATTATCTGTACCATGGCTGGATCATAAAACGTATACTACAGAGATGCTTTTACAATACTTTATTTTACATTACTCTTACCTCTATAGCTCTTCCCTACTCCTGCCACAACCTAAAAGTTTCCAGGATATTTCTATACACATCCAAGATCTTGCCTTACTAATTTAAATGTTTTAGTAATAGGAGATCATCAATAGATTTTTTACAGATGAGGAAAGCAGGGAACAGTGATGCAGTAGGGCAGGTTCTTGACTGCCTAGGAGTGCATTAGTTTCATCTTGGGAAGCTGATTATCACTTGCTAAACGTACTAGGTTTTATGTATTTCTATTTATGTTATATATATATATATATATAAAAATTATTATGTAATATTGTAGAATCATAAAATGGTTTGTGTTGGAAGGGACCTTAAAGATCATCCAGTTCCAGCCCGTCTGCCATGGGCAGGGACACCTCCCACTGGGTCAGGCTGCTCAAAACCCATCCAACCTGACCTTGAACTTTTTTAGGGAGGGGACATCCACAACAGTATAATAGCCAGATTTCTAAAAGTACTTCCTCTTTATCAGTTATGCCAGTGAGTTTTTAAGAACATTCATGAACTTTTTAAGCAGGTCTAAAGTTCAGATGCTGATCATACAATTTCATGTTTGCAAAGCAGGTTAGATCTCAGAATAGCAAGCAAAACTAATACTTCAATAACATACAAAGCTATGAGCACAGACGTGAACATTTTTCCTAATAATCCTTGTGGATTTAAGGCAAGAAATAACTTTTTACTTCTCCATCTTCCAAGAAACTTGAATCATGCAGCTAAAAATTATTCCTTTATCTCAACAATTCCCAAAGCTGAATTATTTTGGTGCTTTTGGCAATTTTCTTGAGGCTTTTGATCCAAATCTGATTTTTATCTTTAGGCTTAGAATTCCAGCTCTACATGTTTTTATAAATGCATTTCTTTTTTTTTACATTTACAATATTCAAAACATAATTGTTTCTGTGTTACTGGTGTTAGGTAAGTATAGAAATTCACTTATAAGTAAAAAATGACGATAAAGTATTAATCTTCTCTCTTATTACTTTGTACTGCTTCTTCAGTTGTATTGCTGCAATTGTTTGGAGGATCAGATAACCAGGGATAAGAGCTCTAAAAAAAAAGAGGCGGGAAATCATTCATCTAAATGATTTTAATATAAATACCCCAAATATTGATGATTTCTATTAAAGCAAATAAGCATGGCAATGCCAAGCTACTATAACCCCCCTACCCCCAGTGATTTCTATATAGCCTGTTTTTACATTTATTTTTATTTTCAGTGATGATTTCTGGTCCCATTTCATTCTCCTCTTTCTTTCACTTTCTTCTGAGTTGGTACACCAGTCGTTTACAGTCTGCTCATTAACTATTGCTTTTGCAGAATTTCTCTCTGAATATTTTCGATATAAATCTGTCTTGAACAAACACTAGAAATGATAATGTTCGTTTTATCCCAGGACAGAAATTTTTCTCTGTTGGATGCTTTCATTTGACTTACCACCCCCTGAAGTTTTAACACATTTTGACAATTGTTCCAATTCCGATCTCTAACAAAAGAAACATTTTTTCACTATGATTGACAGTGTAAGCACAGTCGCTCATTTCAGAGCTGCAGGTAATTAGTTAGTCATTACAGCGTGCTTCAGTTAGATGGCAGAACTTAGTCCTATTTTCTGAGTTACCCAGTCATAAGGGCATGACAACAACATGTCATTTGCCAAGGACGGCAAAATGAAAGCTTTCAGTGTAGCATGATATAAGAAGAAATGAAACATTACTATAAGCTCTGTGTTTTAATGCTGGATCACCTCTGAAACTGCTATCAAACTGTGCTTTGACCACAGCAGGGGAGCATTTGATTAACTACCAATGAGAAAGAGTGCAACAAACGATGAGACATCAAAGACAACAGCTTCCTGACAGTACTTATTGAACAGTGATTAATGAGTGACACAAATGAAGAATGTATAACCTCCAGTATTTTTAAGAGGGCTAATCAAGTATCATGAGATGAAGTTCAAAAGAGGCATTAATTGGTAAAAATAAAGAGCAGCAACTTAAAAATAGGATTAAAAACTCACACTTGTTCTGTTTTAAAAAAGACCAGTTGTATTGTGTGACATAACTAATATTAATATTGCAACTTCCTTTTGTAATGAAAAGATCTGAGATTAGTTTAATTTGGGGGGAAGATTTATGTTGTCTTCAATAAGCATTACAATAACTTAAATAGCTGGCTGTGATTCAATAAAAAACAGTCCTTATTTACTGTCTTTATTTTTTCTCTTAGCTAGTGACTGTTGAATTGTCAATGGCAAAACTGAAGGGTTTAAAGAATCACAGAAACATTAGAAATATCAGTGATCCATAATAAAGGGAGAGATAATTGAATATTATTACCACTTGAGCAATTTCTCTTGTGCCCTTGATTTATGTCACCTATAACTATTGGCCCAAATATAGACATAACATATGAAATCGGATGCAATGTTCATACTAGCGTTAGTCCTCTAGTTTTCCTATAGTTCACTCCTACACTGTAAAATCCCATTTGTACTGGCCAAAGTACGATGCTGTGATCAGAAGCTCTAAACTGTGAGAAAAGTTAAATTTTCTAGTTTATGTGCTGCTTTCTTGGCAATTGCTCAATGCTTGCACTCCCCTTCCAGCATGTGTTCCTCACCACATGCTCTGCCCTAAATGAAAATGGGCTCACTGCATGGCTTGCTCCTTCCATATTTCATATTGCATAAGCTCCATCCAGTTGAAAGGAGCCAAGGCAAGTATTAGAGGGTCTCATACACCGACACGTGCCTGGTGGAATTCACAGTTCTGTATTCGATACGTAGGTGTCGTGCTTGGATTGAAGCAGCAGTCTGTGCAATCTACATAAACAACAGCAAGTGCTGGGCAAGTTTTGTCTCAGTCCTAACCAGTTTCTTGGACCTGAACCAGGTACCCGTCCACAGCTGGAGTGAGGCATGAGCAACACTTTTCTCACAAAATGTAGCCACTAGAAAGCCCTCTGTTCCCCTTTGCAACCGCACGAAAACGAGGATGGTCATTGAGATTAGCAGAGATTCAGTTCCTTCCTCTGCCTACAGGGATTGTTAAATCAGAGGAGTCCTAATTAGTGTGCTATAAAGTATTCTATGGAAGAATGCTCTTGGTCTCTCCTGATGTTATTGCATTTGGCATTAAATAATTAAATCTTTTCTGGAGAAAAGATGAAAGGGAAAGGCCAGGGCAGGCAGAGGAGGGAGGGAAATAAGAGCAAGCACACAAACATGACTTTTAAAATTAACATCTGACAAATTCAGCTTTGTATTCTCATTCCTATAAATAAACCAATATTTCACAGTACGTATTCATTGAAGGAGGGAATACACACCTCCTCATCCTAAGCTGGTCCCTATGTACCAGACAAATCAAATTTTCTTATAATTCAATGTTAAGAGATTTCGAGGAGACTCACAGAATGTCTGTTTAGGCACATATTTGTAGCATTTCTTTCCTACAAGGAGGGTCAGACACCGTCATTGAGCAGATATGCATTAGTGTCCCTGAGTAGCTGGACTTGGAGATAAATCCATTCAGCTAGGCTGCTGAACAGTGCAAGGCATCTAAGAGGAAGAGATTTATATACGTGATCTTGATGATTCTGAAGTGAAAGGTTAACGTGATAAGGCAGATGAATGGCTGAAGTATTTAATTCAATTAGGAAGCTATGAGGCAGAGGTTTGTGTAAGTGCTCCTGAGTCTCTGTTATATGAGACCACTATGTTGTTTTTCTTAGTTGGCACATAACAGCACCTGGAAAAGAGCTGATCTATCTGATGTCAATCATGTTTGTGACTGAATGACCTATATCGTTCTATTGATACTGTTACTTAAAACCATACAATTGTACTGGTCAGGTTTTTTCTGCTATGAGCAAGAATTTATTCTGACTTTAATGCTGCCTAGTAATTTCTTTTTGTATGAATTTACATATAAAACATACTAGAAAGATGTGCTTGGGAAATGACTTTGGTGAGAATTGTTTAATTGTAGCTGCGGTCTCTGTAGGCAATGGCCTAAGTATACATAGTTTTCAGAGACTGCTATTGAAACAGTGATGAACGTGTTCAATAACTGTTATTTCTGGGCTTTTTGTAAAGCTTTATTAATGTGAACTGATACCTGAAGTTAATACTTTTCTGTGTAAGCTTTGGTATGTAATCTAGTAATAAGAAGTTATCTCGTATCATTCCAAGATAATTAGCTTTCTGCATTTATCAAAAATTTGAGGGGCTTGAGAAAAGAAACACCTTTTCTTGAGGCTTCTAGCATTGCCTCAGTCAGGCTAAAAACAATGTTTCACTGCTTTTGAACCCAGGAAAAGGCAGTTATAATTAACAGTGTTAACTGAAGGCTTTCAAAGACCGTTACAGTCTGAGAAGGCTTCGAGGGTTAAGGAGGGCAAGGTCATGGTTTCTAGTGTTACGATCCTATTAGCACAGAGCACTTAAGCTAATCTGAGCTGCGTTAAGACTAAGTTAACACCAGTGCTCAGAAATTATGCTGAAAGTTCAATAGGCAGAACTTAAGAGTTGATGTGACCTCAAAGCTTCTGCATGGCACAAAAAGCCTCCCTGGCAGGGGCTGACACATGCGCCCTTACTAAATGCTCTGGCTGCAGGTGCACCATCATGTTTTTGAAGAAAACTTGCTGTACAGCTGCTCTAATTTTTTTGTTTGTGGCTAGATATTCAAAGCACCAAATATACTCTCTCCTGTTGAGCTACCTGGCTTGAGTCTGTCTGGAAATAAAGTTTATGGGCCTCACTAGACTCATATATATAGATTTATATTTGAACATCATAATGTTCTCGATTTGGTGTATGCTCTTGACTCCCTCATTATCCCAAAGGAGGATTCATTTCAGTGGTGGAGTTAATTATCTCTGTATACAATTGTATTTTTTGGTATTGCTGTGACTCAAAGGCACATTACAAGTGCAAAATTGAAATTTAATATTTTGATCTGAAGTGACAAATTCAAAGGAAAGTTATTGATTTTCTATTCATCTGAATTTTGGCAAAACCTCTGGTGTCTTATGGTGATACTCTCTGTCTGCAGCTGTGTTGTAGAACCAGATGGCACTGCAAAGCTTTACATTTTGCATATTCTATGTCTCTGATGCTGTGTGAGATTCAACTGCAGTTACATTATGAAGATAGACTTTTCTGCACTCATTTGGAGTGGAAGAATAGGAAGCTTCCAGACTTGAAAGAAAAATGAGTTAAATGCTCTAGCTCCAGAGCGTGATGATGACCCGTTCCAGTCTCAATATTACAACACACTTCTACTTTCAGAAGTTCTTATTGTGATAAAAAGGTTATCTTTAACTGAAATTAGCATTTGTCGCTCCATGTAGTCATTGCAGAATTTATCGTCTTTGGGTTTTAATAGCTGTGGCTCTCTTTCTATGTCAAGACGTGCATACAAATAGTAATAAGCAGCCTGCAGCACTGTCTGCTCGTCAGACTGAGATCACCACCTGTCTTAAAGGGCTGCTCTTTGACTCGGACATTTCTCCAGGCCTTCGTATGTGTTATAGGTTTATTCTGTGTGGGTTGTCTAAGGGAACACCTGTCGCGGCAAACATCTGCGTCATCTCAAGACTCACTTATAGTAACAGCTTTTTGACATCCCCTGTCTTGACAACTGCCATGTGTGCATTTCTTTGACATCACTAGGAAGCTGGGCTTGTGTTTCTCAATGCTTGTAGCATGTCAGTCTTGCCATGGTTCAACGGCTGCCTCCTAGCTGTGAGGTGAGCAAGAAGCTGCATCCCATGCTCATCAGAATTGTGCTGCCCTGTCTGCCTGTTTCTAGTGATCCATTGCACGGTTTTTTTTCATTGAACTGCAGGATCTCTACAGTGATGATTCTTCCTATCACTTACATCATACCTTGAGCAATGTTAGAAAAAAAGTTATGGAAAAACAGCTTACAAACTAATCTCGAAAACAAAGTGATGAATGAAAATGGTTTTTGCTGATTGTTTTCACCAAAGACAGGATAGATAAACCCACTAAACTCACGTAGTTAATAAGCTAGTCACATATGTAAAGTTCAGCTATACTGACATTTTTTATAATCAGGAGATTATTAGAAGACAGCCAATTTTAAATGCAATGCCAGTGACTCACTGAGCCATGAAATAGACTATGTCAAGCCCTGGCCATGCTCTCTGATTCCACTGATCACCCTTCTATTGAGCTTGAATCCCAACACTGGACTCTTGGACTGGTGGGTTGCTGAGTGGGAGCAGGCTGTTGGGTATAAATCTGCAGTTTATACTAGTCTATAGCCTGACCACTCAGGCCTTTTGGCTTTAGGTTGTTTGTGGTTTTTTTTAATTCTGAAGTAATGCCAGTATCTTTTTCTCTCCAGGATCTGCAGACTTACGGCAATTTCATGGGTATGCTACCCTTTGGTAGATTTTTCTTCTGTTGCTGTAATTATTCTAAGGCTTCTTATTTCTGGAATCTTTTTAAAAATGTAGAGATTTAAAATCAGTTAGGAGCTTTTGCTGACTGTGTCAGGGGATGGCACAAAGGTACCTAGCTCTTTTCTCCCTTGAATTGGATGTTATAATCTCTGTCTATAAACTCAAAGCCACCACATGAGAGAGAGACTAAGCTTGATATTGCATAAAAACTATGTTTGTCTTAATTTTATCTATTTATCCTGCATAAGGAATTTTGTGACAGTATTCAAGAAGGGCCATTTTTCTCAGCAAAAACAATTGTAAAGAAGTAATGACACTTAGATCACCTTTCCTCTCCTGCAAACACTTCTTTTCCACTGAAAGTTCAGGACTCTGCTTTTTCTACTTTTGTGTGAGAGGTTAGGTCAGCAGAAGTTGGTATCTATTTAAGAATTCTGTAAGTAAACTGACTTACTTATCTATCTCAAAAAATTCCCTTCAATCTCACACCAACATACTCAAGCCCAGACATATGTGTGCTCAGGTAGTCTGTCCAGGATCACCTGTGCTTGACACAGGACAATAGCCATCAACTATTAAATACTGTCTGTGATGCCATCAGGTCTCTGAAGTTCTTGTGTGGCAACAGTGAAGTAATTTCTGGATTTTCCGATTCTTTGGAGTCCACAGTTGTTGTGGAGTGGGCCTTTGCTTCCAAATCTTGACTGCATTGATCTCCATAAATCACAGGCGAGGCTGCTGTCTTGTTCCTGCTTGGGATGGAGCCACCTACGACAGTCTGTTTTCCTGGTGAGCTAACTGCAAAAGTAGGAGGCCGTGTGGCATTCTGTACCCCTGAAGCTGTTGCCCTGTGGCAGAACGCAGGATCTTCTGCCAGCTTATGATCTGTGGTTGTGGCCATATCAGAGCTCAGGATTTCTGGTTTTAACAAAAGCAACACATTCCTCATTTTATTGTTGGGTATAATATTGTTGTTATCAGTATAGGATAGTCTTTTCAAGTCTTTTTCTGCTGCTTCATCTGGCACCGATATAAACAAATTTCTATTCATACTTCATTCATACCAATCTTCATACTTCCATTACGAATCTTTCAAAGGGCACCTAAGAAATGTGCTGAACAGTGCAAATTCAATTGTATTAACATATTAGCATTTTTAAATGCATTATATGCCAGTCCTGAGATACCACCAGTTTTATGAATATTGTCCTCTGGAATACAGTAACAATGAACAGTGCTAAACATGTAACTCTTCTTACCTAGATTGTGGCTTGTAGCAGCTATGCTTGTCCTTTCCTTCTGTAGTTGTCGTTTTACCTCTAAAGTCAGAGCTGCAATTTTTTTTTTTTATTTATTTTTTGTCGTAATTTTGTGCTGAAGACTTCTAAAAGAGATGGAGACTTCTGGGAGGTACAGAAATCCAAATGGTAGTAAAAGGTAATGCATGACTTCAGCCTTCTACATTGCTACTTTCTTTACCTATGACATTCCCAAGTCTTCGGCAGCGTCTTTAAGGAAGTGAGCTAACTTAATTGCAAAGTCAATGTTAAATGAATTTATAAGTCATGCACACTTTGCACGAGTATCTTCTTCCATGAACCTGAATTGTCATGTTAATTCAGCTTTCTCCTAAAGGGCTTTGAGAGCTATAATCTGATTTTCTCATCTAGTTTCACAACTAACAGAGAAACAGGGGTGACGAACTACTGGCCTGGAGCACAAAATCCTTCAAATGCATAATAGTATCTTAGGAAGCTTAAAATATAGTGAGCTCAGTGTTTTCTTTTTTAAAATATATTCAAAATGAATACCTGAAAAATATGCTGCATAATGAAAGGAGATATGAAATGATTGCCTGGAGAACAACTCATAAAGATGACTTTTACCCTTCAACTCATGCTCTATACTGAGCATTTCTCTCACGTATTAGTTTCCAAGTGGATCTTGGTGCCAATAAATGATGAGTCTTTGAAATGGCTAGAAGTAAAGTTAGTTCTGCTCCTAGGAATAAAGTTTTTACAGAATCCCCTCCACTCCCCAGACTTATTCTGGAAGCAATCTGCAGCTACAGTGGATAACCCACTCAAATTCGAATGTGCAATCAGTCGTAAGCCTGTCTGAATGCCCAGGGGGGTCTGATATGCTTCTTAGTTATATGAAGAAGAGAGTATTAAATAGAAAAAATTCCAGGAGCTTTTCATTTAACGTGGCTGTGATAATAACAGGAGTAAAGTGTCTGGTTCTGCTAACTGTACGCTGTATAGGGAGCACATATGGAGTGACAGAAATTTGTGCAACGCACTTGGGATGTTTTCTGCTGCGCTTCTCAGTCATCTCGCAGTCTGGTAAGGCACAGGGGCTTGGGGCAATGTCAGAGCAGCAGATCTAAATGTTTCCTGGGAAGACCCTGAGAATATAAGCATTGATGGCTATGCAAACTGGATACACAACAACTGAGATGTGGCAAAAAGAAGGTGCAGGTAAGGAGGAGTTATCCTATCAAACGCGTCTGTTCCAGGGCTTGGTCCACTTCAGAGAATTTTTTTGCTGTAGAGATAGATTGGAAACTTGGAAAAGCCACCATGTGGCTAGGAAGACTTACAAATTCAATCTGACCACCAGCTCTACTGATTACAACACAGTGTAGAGTGTCCTCAAGAGTATTTGATAGCGTGGTATATAAATGAGTGTGTCTTCAAAAGCAGATCAGTCCTCATAGCAGTGGGTTTTCTAAATTCATATTCTTGGCTGTAAGAAGATGGTACAAGATGAGTGAAACTCGTCATGCATTGCGCAAAGTAAGTTCTTCATAGCATCTTCATCTCATGCTATATGGTCAATAAGCCACCACTAGAACAATTTTCTAAAAATTTTGGTAGATTCTGCTTCAGTATTAACTTTAAAAAGAGTACTTTGATTTTCTTTGAATGTCCTAGTCAAGTAGGAAATATTTCAAGAAAATCCACTGCTTTTGAGTTAAGCAGACAGCTCTTAGACATCGTAATCATGGTCCTCTCTGGGTTTAAAAACTTTGAATCTTGGCTCTTAAGCATTCTTGAACATGTTGGCCTTTCACGTCAGCTACTATGCAGTTGTCAGTAAGATTCCAAGTCAAAGGGGAATAAACTGTATTCTGGCCAGAGCTCTGTGCTAGGAGAACTCTAAAAAAGATAACTCGTATTTTGTCACATGAAGGAAGTCCTCTGTTTCTGACTTCCTGAATAATAACCTAACATGTTAACTTATACTGAGAGATATTTCCTTTCTTGGTGTTTTAATCTTGTTATAATAAGAGATGGAGAGATTGTGCAGATTTCTTTTTCTTCTGAGCTAAGGAACTTATTTCTGTGTTAATGGTGGAGGGACATATTTTTTGTTTCTTATGTGTCAGCCTTACCTCTCATTTTTTATTTTTTACATTTAAATAAGAATGCCATTTACACACAGAATGCTTACTATTGCCAAACAAAGACTTAGTATCTATTTTCAGACATACATATTTTATATGCCAAACTCCTAATTCTAACAGAGATTCAATTGGATTTTTAAAAAAATAAATAATTAATTCTACTGCCCTTGTATCTGTCTTCCTTTCAGCCTCTACTTGCTAGTAAAGAGTACTATAAATCATAGCTGAATCTGGTAATTAGACAAGACTTCCCTTTTCTGTCCTGCTTTTTTTTTTTTTTGCTGTAATGTATTTTGTCTGTTTACTGGCTTGAGGTCCCTTCCCTCTGTGAGACTTATCCTTTTAATGGCAGTCATTTTTAACATGCACAATTTTTCTGTAAGCATGACATTCACTATCTCTATAATAACAATCATTTGGCTTATGATTTAAACCATTACAGCAGTGTACCATGCTGTGAGACTCAAATGCTAGCTTCACTTTTACATTGTTTACTTTCCTATTAGCATGTTGACAGTTCATAACTCTTGGCTACTTCTGCATTGACTGTAATTTCTGTAAAGCTCTAGTGGAAATAAAGAAATCCATCAGATAATTGGGTTTTTTTGATTACTCGCCTAAGCGTGCTCTAGACTTGGTAAACTCCTAGTACGATACTGAGCTAGATAGTCATGGACTTGCTAGTAACCTGTGAAATAGCTGTAACATCATTTTTTTTTAAAACATATCATCAGTGTAATAGACATAGATCAAAGAAAAAACTTTTAATGATGTAAATATTAGGTAGGATGTATTAAGTACTAAACTATCAGCTGTTGTCTGACCGACTTTTTTCTCCTTGCTCTGCCTCTCCCCTCCTCCCCCGTGACAAATTCCTCTCCATTCGAGAGATGCTTCTTTACTTGAACATTTAGCCATTATGCTTTTTGGAGTGAAGAAAGCAGAAGGGTCTGCTTTAGGGGAGATGGTTTTATTTGCATTAGTGGAATTTATTTTGATTATCTAATGGGCCAACAGAGACTTTTGTTCCCTGCAATCATTTTATCTATTTGTCCTCCTCTTCAGTTTTCCGAGTAAATCTCTACAGCTGGCCCAGCCAGCAGGAACATTGCTAGGAAGACTCATCGCAGTGCAAACAGACTCTGGAAACTTAGCACAAAGAAGTCTTCAATATGAGCAAATGACTAGGGCTTTGTTTTTTAAAAGGTCTATAACTGGAATAAATTGAGTGGAGTTCTTTGCAGCTATTTCTCAAATCGTATCTCTGCCATAAGACTCTCGGGCCGTATTTTGAGTCTTGTCCTATTTCAAAGAAAAGATCTAAAGAATTTTTTACATGGAAAGGAATTATTTTTCAAAGATATCCAACCTGAGGTGTACATATGTTTAACTTGGGCAATGTTTTATGAGACAGACAGTTTCTGGTCTGCATATTTTAATCTTAATACCTTTCTTATAAAATACACACTAGTGTTCTAATCCTCTATACATGCAAGTGTAAGTGTCGGTATAGATCAAAACTAATATTAATGCTGAAAAATGTTGCCGTACTAATAATTAAATGTTGGGGTTTTTATAACAATCAATCGTTATTAAAATGGAAAATAGAATGAGAGAGATCTTTTTTCCGTAAGGATGGTTGAATCTGCCTGTCATAATCAGTGGAAATTCAGAATTTGTTTTGTGGAAAAAACATGGTTTTAGTAATATCTCATTTTCCAGGTTTTAATGCTAATGAGCTAGTGACGTTATACTTTCAGATACTACTAATGTCTAACAAATATGTTATTCTATATGCAAGTACAGTGTTACCTTGTTGCACAATTATACCACAAATTTGCTTTGCTTATACTTAAGCTTCAGGAATTTTGTGATGATATCTTTTTTAAGAAAACATTTCCAGTGTGTTTAGTTGGAGACAACAGCTTGAAATTGTGTTTTGAATATTTGTTTTAAAAGCTTAAAACCTAGAGAAATTAGAAATATTTCAAAATGGTTTGTAATAAAGCTTATTTTGGGAAACACATTGAAAATTTCTGAGTGACTGGAGCTGTAGTGTATTTCTTGCATATGGCAAGTATTGTACACAATGAATACATATGTACCTGTGTATTTTTAGGATTGATTTGAGGAGGCAGGGTGGGTGGATTTCATGCGAGCCTATTTTATGTTCAGTGACCTCTTATGTATCTTGAAGGCACCATGTCCATTCTTGATGTTTGGAGATGAAAATGGTTGGGTTTTTTCATATTTTTTTTCCAGTTTCTTAACTTCCTTATTAGCATTTAACTGATGATATCGTTTAGAGAATATTTTACAGAGCTTTATAATTTGGATTATGCTAGTGTAAAAATATTTCTAAATTCTACTTCCCACTTATCTTGTATTCTAGTATCTGAATCCATATTCTTGTAAAAGTAAGTGGGTAGGAGGGTAGAAGCGAAACTATTCTTGAAACCTTCTTCCACTTGGAGTTTGCCTTTGCTTTGCATCTTGAAATTAAAATTGATGGGCAGAGAATAATTTGTGTTAATGCAGCTGTTATTCATTTTGAAAGACAACTAAAAGAAAGATAGTGCTCTTAGCTGGGGAACAAAGGGTGACAAATGTCATTCTGCTCATCAAGAATTTCCAGCACTGCTTCGAAAAAAAAAAAAAAAGAAAGAAAGAAAAAAGAGCATTTGAACCAGTACAGTGTCAATATGCTAGAACACTCTTCTAAACCTCTTGTCATCTGTGATAAGGACATCAATAATAGTCATTGTCAACCTTCATTAAGTTCAGATCTTCCATTTTTTTGTCCCTCAGGATGTTTTTCATTGATATTTTCCCTGAAAAGGGAAAAGGCCCTATATCAAATGAGTGTATAAAGCTTGATTCCTTTCCTCAGGGCTCTTACTACAAAAGAAACAAATTATTTTAATTACCCTTTGTTTGTTGGCATGGGGGGAGGTATTTGTTTGTTGCTTGGTTTGATTTTTCTTTTTAATTCCTCTGGGGTGTTTAACCTGTTTCTAGATGCAGAAGAGCCCTTGCTTATTAATCCACATAACAGAGACTAGGAAAACGTGACTATTCAACTTGCAAACAAATAAAAATGAAGATATCAAAAATTTAGGTCCATCCTTCCCTTTCTTTAGCAATTTGTCTAAACATTGCTGATATTCCTCAGTTTACACAGATCTACAATTACTTTTTTAGACTCTTGTCAGATCTTGCACATTGAGTTACAAGTAACCAGCACCAACATGAGTTCTTTAGTTTTATTCTGAAAAGACAACCAGAAAGATAAAATTTCTGACTCTGGATTGAGTTTCAAGTCTTTTCATGCACAGGGGGTGGGCGATTTGGAGAATGGATGTTGACATGTTCAAAAACAGGTGAATTAGCCGACTATTTGACTTTCATTGAAGGAAAAGAAGGAAATTATTTCTAAATTCATTCTGGTTTGCTCTTTTCAGTGCTCTCAGCAATTCTTTCCAGCGTTAGGGGAAAATATACCATGTCAGAGGAGGAAGGCTCACACATTCAACATTGCTACAATTAACAAGGAATTGTGTATATTGTATCTGAAGTAACAGGGGTCAATAACTTGAATTGTTGCTCCTTTTGAACTTATTTCCTATAAAAGGAACACTTTTTCCCAGACTTTGTTAGAGGTTTTGGGTTGTTAGGTTTTTTTTTCATTTTTTAATGAGTTTTGATCAACCAATCCCACTTGAGGGTTCATTGGTGCAGTGTTTGCAGAGCTCAGGAAATTTCTCTGGCATGACTTAAAAGAGACTCTTCAGGTGGTGACTATACTCATCGCTCTTCTTTTGTCAGTGTTATGGGAGTTCATTACAGTGTGCAAGCACTTCAAAGGCCAATATATACTGTGTGAAAGACCTATGCAGCTTATGAAAGAAGATACCCTATAGTATCATTATGAAGTGTCACTGTAATTGTACCTAAGGCCATTCCCACCACATATCTAATTCTGTTCCCCTCTGGTCCCTTTCATGGCAGAAAATGGTAGATGTTGTGCAGTTGTGTCTTTGAAAAGTGACATAGAGCCTGGCACAATAGATTCCATATAATATCATACAGCATATTGAGCTCGACCTACAGAGATTTTGAAAGAGATGAAAATATGATGAGATTTAAGTCTCATCTTCAGTCTTAAAAATAAAACATGGATGTACAATTTTTTCTTTTTCCATTGACAGAGACAATATAAAATGGCACATGAAATTATCATGAATGTCAGTGCTGGCCTTAAAATTTACTGTATTTTTTAAAAAATAGTTCAAATCCAAAGGTTTCTTTGTGAACCTTTCGAGCACTAGAGTATTGGAGTCTTACCCAACTCCACCAAGGGACTACGGTCTCAGAAGCAACTTAAATGTTTTTCTTTCTTCTGATGTAGTGTAACACTGTAAGAGTTTCTTGAATATGTGAGGAAATTGAAAAGACAATATTATTCTCTAATATGGTTTATAACGTACAGACAATTTGTTTTTCTTTTAGAGTGGATAGGAACTGGTGAGTGTGACACAGCCCTTCCTCACCTCCAGTGTGGACACACAATCTGAATTCATTATCTGGACCACATTTTGGTGGGAAGGCAGCTGTGGCATCTGGTCACGTCTCCCAGCTATTGTAGAGAAGGAATGGAATCAAAGGCGTTTGAGAGGAGGGATGAACCCTTACAGGATCCTGCTAGGTGTAACTTAGGGATGAGAGTCCTGCATGTCAATCTTGAATTTATATGCAGGTAATCACTTCCCTTCCTCACCTCACTTTTACACTTTGCTAAATCCCAGTTTATTGCCTGATTTTCTTCTTCTAATACAGTCTCGACAGTCTTGAATTGGTTTTACTTCCCTACCTTCCCCAATTCAAGCTGTAGTTCCTGGGAGAAGACACAGGAATCTGAAAGCAAAATTATGTTCACCTCTTGGCTTTCTGTTGTAAGCATAATATTCAGAGCCGTTTTGCCATATGAATGTGTAGCTCATAATTGTTAATATTGCCAGTGATTTACCGATGAGCCTCTTAACTTTAAGCAATGCTGTGACTCAATCCCTTTCCCTGTAGCATTAAGAACTAATTTGACAGTTGCTACAGGCAAAGCTGCAAGATGACTCAGATTGTCAAATGTCCTTTGTCCTCACAAATGCAAAATCCTCTAGCCAAGTCTCAAATGCAATTGCATTTTATTCTAATTTATTGTTCATTTCTCTTCTTGACATAGCAGCTCCCTAACAAGTCCATACATCATTACTTAAATGCTCACTCACAAAGGACTGTTGTCAATCACTGGCACAAAACATCAAGCAGCAAGAATGTCTGATCAAACGCATTTTGAGAAGTCTGCCACGACAATAGAGAACAGCTGAATCAAGCTGGGGGGAGGGGAAGGGCTAAACAAGACTTATTTGCATCAAGCAGATGAGATTATTTTAAATAGGCCTAAGACTCTGAAAATCATGTGGAATTAATTCATTTTGAGATACTTCTTAGAGGGCACATGTTTTTTAAGCACGGATGATAATTCAGGTGGTGGGTAAAATACTAATACCAATGAGCGTAACAAAAATGAACCACCAGACCACTCAGACCTTCCTGGGGCTGCAAAGAACCTTGGAGTCAGCCCGAAAATTACTAAAAATAAAATGAGAAATTATACTCTGAGAGTGAATCACTTCTGGGTCATCTGCATGAACAGTATAAGAGCATTTTAAATAATTATAATTTTTTCATGCATCTTCTTGAATCATTGTCTTGATTTTATTTGTTTTAAAATGTCCACAATAAGAGAACATCAGTGATTCAGTTTTACAAACAAAATGTTTGCTTTTATTTTATTCTAAGTTATAATTATTCTTTACGTAATGGATCAAAGGCTCCATCAGTTCAAGAGGTTAACTACACAAAGGAATTGATCAATTTTCAATTCAAAATACTAAAGTAGATTTTTAATTTGACGTATCTCAATGAAAGTAATTAGATTTTTTTTCTTAATCTGAGAGAAATTTAACAACAGTGTATAGCCTTGAACTTCCCCTGATCTCTGCACTGTAGTTGCATACAAATCAATAACACACTTCACTTGCAAGAGTTTATGTCCTTGTCAGCTCAAAATTCTGGTCACTCAGGGCTGTCACGCTGAAGGTGAGCTAGGCACATCTCTCTGGATTTGTTTATCTCTCCTGTGGGGCATGGAATGGGAGTGGGAGGAAAATAGCAATGATTGTATGATTCTCTGCCAACCCTACTTCACCCCAAATCTTAAAAATAACAAAGTCTTTCTCACAAATGGGAAAATGTTGTGATCTCTGAGTAATTTCTGGTATGACATTCCTCTGAGGACCTCCTGGTGTGTTCGGCACTTGTACTGAGCAGGGTTCCTACTTTGACTGTTGGTTAACTTAATAAGTCCTTGCAATGTGTAGACACAATGGTATCAGCATTCAAACCTTCTAAATAAGTTGTATAACTTAACCTGTACTTGTGCTCTACCCACAGAGTATATAGAATTAATAGCTAGGGTTGTTGGTAGCTTAAATTCTGTTCTGAAGTGTCTATTTCCCCTCTGTGTAGAATTGGAGGCTCTGAATTTTGTCTTGATTTCAGTTCAGAGATGACAAGCTAGAGAACAGTGATGAGTCCTATTTGGATTAAATAGCAAATACAATATATATTAACAGTGGACAAGATTGAGCAGCAACAGCTTGAGAGAGAGCAAAGGAAAGAATCAGTTTACAGTGATGCATTGGTTTGATTTATCTTGGGTGAGAAAATTGCCAGTAGGTTTATTTTATTGAAAAATTAAGTAACAATCAGTAGTTGTTTAAAAAGGTGCAGTTTGCTTTTAACGAACCATAAAACTGACTCAGTGCTACAAAAGTGGATAACCATTGTTTTATTCTTTTGTCAGTTTTCTTTTGATGATTGCATGAATCACAACAGTGTCATAAACTGAGGTCTTAAAAGTGAGCTTGAGACAATAAGAAAGGAAAGCCTTAAAATATTTTCCTGGGCTTAAAAGATTGTTTGATTTACCTTTAGCTCATCTGAACTTGGTCTTATTGACAAGGTCAATGTTTAAGTCATTTTTTCATACCATTATAATAACTGTCAGGAGAAAAGAGAAATTTCTTTCATTTCATCTCAAGCAGAGAATGGATTGAGATGTAAAAGTGAACTAAAGTCATCATCTCTAAATAGTCATAATTAGCTTCCAGGCTGGGAAAATCCATGCAAAGGAACAATTAAGGGTTCATAACACCACCAAATGTGTATTTATTGCTGTGAAATTTATCTTCCGCATTTTTTTCAGTAAGAATCAAAGAGTCCATAAAACCTTTTATAAGTAAACAAACCATTTAAATTGTAGTTGAAAAAATCTTCTAGACTAGATAAAGTTGGATGATCTTACGAACTACATACTCATATTCTGTAAGTTCAGGATGCCTAGAAAGCATCAAAAATCCTGTATGTGCAGGCAAAAGCCTTCTGCAGTAATTTTAACACTACTTAATAGCAGTAGCTTACTGCAATGAACACGTATTTGTACAGGAAATTCTGTGAAATCTTAAATATAGGAAAGTTACTCAGTTTCATTGGCATTGCCAAAGCTGCTGTTCCTCCTGTTTATCATGCCCGTTCCCTTGATATTTTTATTTGTATAGTATGAAAACTAAAAATTGTTTCACTTAGGAGCCTGAGGGCTGCTATGTGTTTTAACTAGAAACAGTCCCATCAAGAGCTAAACCCTTCAAATTATTTCAAAATAATCTGGCAAAAGGGTTAATTCTGGTAAAAAGCAAGCCTCTCAGCAAATAGGCTAAAATGTACCTGTTGGCATCAAGCAATACATGTACTGTTTGCAGAATAAATGGGTTTACTTAGCACATATTCCTCACCACTCAGAAACTAAGAAGAAAAAGCAGCCATTCTGTTAAAAGCCAAATCTTCCCCTGTCATGATTCCAGGTACTCTGAAAAAACAGTCCCTAAACTGATTGACTTTCATCAAGAGCTTTTCAATGTCACAGAAATAGATTTCATTGGGTCAGGCAGCCTGGCTTGATGCTAAGCTTGTATCAAAAACCTACCAACAGGAAAAAGACTGTTGAGTTGAACATAATGGCCGTATTTGGGGTTTCTGCTGTGCACGTCTCTGTGGTGGATGAGATTTCCTCCGGTTTGACCCCAAGGAGCTTGTACAGCAGCTCATTTAAAGTTCATGTCTCCAAAAAGAAAATAGTGGAAATACAAAAAGCAAAATGATCAACTGCACTTTTTGCTTTGAATAGCCCTCCCACAGACTGTGAGCTCTGTAGGGGAGCAGGAGATGGGAAATCAGTGTTGCCCTTAAAACAGAAGAAATGTTTTTCTAAGATAATATACATGAAGTACTTCAGTATTCGCACTCTCTTTAAAGACCAAAAGATAGTAGCTCCAACATCTATTGATATGGCCAGCACTTCTTAAATCTCTTGCATCTTCAAACTTCCCATGGTCTTCTTGTCTTTTCCTATACATTTAGCATTATATGATCTCCTGAGGGTTTGCGAATAATACATCTATTGGCAACTTTCGCATCTTCTGAGAATCTTCCCATTTTCCGAAGGAGGTTAGATCAAAGGTGTAAATGAAACCATACACTGAACTAGTGCTTTTATACTGGCCACTCTGAAAGTCTGGTCCCAGAGTGATTGAGCCATTACATATTTCTGTATAATTTTCTTTTCCTATACTGTCATTGGAAAACCTCATAGAAACAGCCTAACACCTCATCTGAAGCTGTGACCTTTCCCTAGACTCATGTTTTCGTCTTTGTAATCAATCAACGATACCTAGTAGCAGTGCAAACCTGCTGTTCTTCGCATACCTGCACAGGATTTTTCCAATAGAAAGCTGAAGAAGGGCTGTAGTCCTTCTTTCTGTTTCTTCTTCCTCGAAGTCTGATCACTGGGAGGTTCGTAGCTATAGTGAATACATTACATATGCATGCAGCCATCTGTCCATGCAGTTCATTTGGTGTTGACATCCCTTTAGTCTGTGATACTGGAGAAGAGGGAGCACAATGACTAACGGTCAAAATCCACTTTTGCCTTCCACTCTTTCCATCCTCGCTCAACAGTCTTGGTTTGGCAACAGAAGAGCAAAAACCAAACTACAGTTTCTATCAAACTGCAACATCATGTTAAAACTTTTATTTGTGTTTGTTGGGTAATGTTTATACTAGAGTTTGCACAAAGTTTTGCCAAAGAAGAGGAACTAAGTTCTACTTTTATTCTTAGCTATGACTTTTTGAGAGTGTGACTCAGGTATGGAAGGAAACTTGTGTTTAATATTCCAGTTTGGTCACGATGTGTGCAAACCTGTTCCCTGAACATCTTCACAGATTTATTTTGAAACTTTTTCCCTCCCAATTCATACAAATGTAAATCTTCTCGTGTGGGATGAGGTTAAATTAGTATAGAAAGATACAGTCAATTTTTTAGAAATACTTTTTAAATGTTCTTATTTGTTACAAATAACTTGAATTATGAACAGCAAAATTAAGCTTGTTACTAATTTCTCTTGTGTTCCTCCCAGTTGGCAAAAATAGAAACTGGCTAGTCAGCTTTCCCCTTGTTTACATAGTTTTGAGTTTTTAATTAACATAATCTGCTTATTGCAATGTAGCTGCTAATTGCAGCCAGTTGAAAGAGAGGGGTAAAAATTGCTGCGTTTATGTGGTAGAAGAAGGAGCCAAATAATTAGGGAAACTGTTTCCCATATAGAAAATGATAATATTTTCTTTCTTTACATGGAAACATAAATAAATCTGTGACCAACTGTTTAGACACCATTTAAAAAGCACTGTAGCAAAGCAAAGAACTTCAATACATTCAAATTGGTTCATTTTTCCATCAACTTGCCTGAACACATTTTTCTTTTTAATGAAAACGAAACTTGTGTTAAAAAGAACTCCATGCTCAGTCTCTGAGAAGTTAGAGGCATATGTGCAGAGACTCAGTGATCTTTCCCAAGACCACTCTGCAGTAGAGCTCTAAAGCTGCAGCCGTACCAGCTCTGGACTTTCAATATTGGAGAATGTTGCTGGAAGTTCTGTGAGCCTTTACAAGGATAAGTATAAGTGTAGTGAGCATTCCAGGGCTGTTTTAGTGTCTGTCTTATTTGCAATTAAATTATGACTGTTTAAGCACTAAGTATTTCTATTTATTTTCCTCCAAACTGGAATGTTTTTAGGAAGAAAAAAAAAACAACTATGCTTTTGGCAAATATTCAGATAATAGGTCTGACTCTAACAATGCTTTACTTTTCTGTATGACTCTGTATAAATCTTGGGAAAAAAAGAACCGGTAATTTTGACTTTTCTGCAAACCTAAGCAACAGCACCAAACCTAATTACAGAACTGAGTTTTGTCTCAACCACATAATCCACTGTGCAAATTTTACTCTTCTTCACATTTCCACTGCAGCAAACTATGGTGAAAGTTATTAAGTATTCTAATGTAATAAAATAAAAAGGAACAAAAATGGAGGCTGTTAAGATGACAAAGTTCTCTTCAAACAAAGCAAGATTTACTTTATGCTAGAATGAACAATGATTAAGAAGGTTTGTATTTTGTAAAATGTAACTGAAATAATTTGCAGTAGCCAATTAAACATATTCATGAGTAAAAGTTACAAATATTTTATCTATTGGCCTTTGCTGTACAGTGTAAAATTTTAGTATTGGTGCTTCTGATTTCACTTCTAGTCGATGTAATAATTTGGCACTCTGGAAGCCACACTTGATTAACAATGCTGACAGTAAATTGGAATCATGTCTCATGGCTCAAAGATTGCTCTCACACCCACAATAATACTAATTTCTGAAATTAATAAAAAAGGACATTGGTTATTGGTCTATTAAAAATTACACACTCTATGTGCTTTTCTAGGCTTGACACCTGAGTTAGGGAAATGAGTGATGAATTAATGGAAGGATTAAATGGCTCTTTGTAAGTAAGAATTTTTCTTTGAATCTTCCAAATCATGGTTACTAATGAAATCTCTATTCCCTTATTTTTTTCAATAAAATAGTGTTGATATGTTTATGTTTCCCTAACAGGTACAGTAGACAATGTTTATTGTCACAAGCCACATCTAAACAAATTTAGAATGCATAGTGCAGTCGTAATATTGTTGTTCTCTCCTCCTGCTTTAAGAAAAATAAAGAAATACAAATCTGTAATGTGTTGAAGAAGTTAGAAGGATCAAGTAGTTTCTGTGTTCCCAGCACAGAGCCTGAAGCTGAAGACAAAATCCAAGTTTGTAATATACTGAGGAAGTTAGACCTCTCATCTGAGATTGGTGAATACTATAAAGTGTTTGTTCGTGTGGCTAAAATATACGTCCAAGATATATTAATAAGAAAGACTGTGTCCTTGAAATCCCAAACCAGTCTTTTCTAACATGTGATGCATCTTTTCTTCAAACAATGTTCAGAGACTCAACAAGTAATATATCAAGTGTGCATGCAAGAGCGCCAGTTGCATAAAACAGACTCCATCTGTGTTTGATCTGACAAATAGTATGTCTGCAGGTTCTGTATGAGCCAACAAATTCATGAAAGGGAAATCAGTTAAAGGTTATTAAATACAAAGACGTCTCCTTTGGGTCTGGAAGTCTGACTTGCAAAGTATTATATTGGTGGCTCTGAGAATAATTCATGTTTAGCCTGCTCATATTTCTGTTGTGAGGTCAGCATGTATTAAGGAGTAGTTAAAGCTGTCACGCATGGATAACAGAATGTAATTTTAATATGTACTATCTGTTTCTCAGCTTGCCCTGGGAAGTAGTTGCAAATACTCTCATACCAAAAGAAGGAAGCTTAGAGGTCTGTTCTAAACCAGCGTATTTAAGTTTCTTTTCTCTATTTAATCTGTTTTACTAAAAATAGATGTGGACAGGTGTCACAAGGAGTATATTGAATCAGGACATAAAATTTTATAACCTAAGAATTTGTTCTTTAATTCAAACTCTATGATCAAAGCAATCTCCATTGAAGCTAAGATGCTGTTGATCTGTCTTCTGAGCAAGCCAAAACCTGCATCTTTACATATTCTTAATATTACCTATTTCCTCAATAACTTTCCATTTTTTCTTTCTACAATTATTACGCCAAGCTTGTTATCCCGTTGCGTTGAAGTAAGCTCAACACTTCTTTTTTTTGTGTTCACTTAGCCGCAGTACCAAGGAAAGACCGCAGGCACAAGGTGCAACCTCAGTTCTCTGATCAGATCTGGCTCACGTGTGGCATTGCAGCAGCAGAGCAGACATGGCACATGAAATGCAAATGGTTTTGTAGCTGAGCAGGAAGCTCTGAAGAAAAAAAGTTACCGCAGCATTCAGCTTTTCTGATTCTGCAATGCTTAAGGCAAGTGATGCCTCCTTTCCAGAAACTTTTCTGCTGCTGTAAGCTACGCAGCGCTTAGCATGGTGCAACTGTCATTTGTGACAGAGCGCTGCTGCTTATAGTAAGATTTAACTCAGTCTGATGCTAAAGAAGAATGCCCTGATGACTGTGTTCCATAGTTTAGCAGAGGCTAATAGATCCTGAAAAAGAATCCTGAGATGACCATAAATGCTGTTTTTCAGGAGAGGCAGTTCTCCTATTTACAGGATATGAAGAGGGGTGATAGAGTGCTTTTAGACAGACAATGAACAGCTCTTAAAACATCCTAATGACCTCAGAATACTACCTGCCCCCCCTCTTTCTGGTTCTTTATGATTCCAATCTCTTTAGAGTGAAAATGCTAGAATGAAATATATTATCCCTTTTATAGAAATTACAGAGATAGAACACTTACCAGGCAATTTAAGAGACACAACTGAACCTAATCACTCCTGAAATCAAAAGAAATAAAGGGAAAATTCTTTTTTCCCCTCTTTTTCGCTGGTAATGAATGTGAATACTTAGTTTTGGACTCCTTTCACCATTCTGCCTCAATAAATGAGAATGGGCAGGGAATAGATCTTCACATTGCTACAACGCTCACAGCTCAGTACTGCCTCTCCTTTATCCTCTGCTCCATTTCTCTGATGCGTCACCAACTTTTTAAGTGGGTTTGCAACAGTGGTTATCAATTGGTTCAGTTTGCAGAATAGTTCTTCTGTAACTATGCTGATGAAAAAGTCTAAGGGGAGAGACTATCTTGTGTTTCATGTGAGTCTGTGTTCTTCATACAGAACAGAATCCCTTAAATTTTTTGTTTCAGTTCTTTCTGTCTCCATAAATGGGTTTAAACCTCCTGATTTTGTTATTCAGCTTGTTGTTCAACAATTTCTTGGGACCATCACTGCTGTTCTGCCCACAGGGTAATTAGTAACTCAACTAACAACTGGTTAGAGGCAGGATGATTTCAGCAGGTCAAAACTGCTTGTAAATCAACACGGTTGAACATCTTATTTAAGTGAAGATAGGGAATGCATAGCATTTTTGCCGAAGCTTGAAGTGGGCACAGGCTTTGTTAGCACTCTTAACTCTAGAACCCTCGGGTCTGGTACCCAGAAGCAGAAAATGAAAACAAAGACAGTGCAAAAATACAATGATGCAGAATCTGCTTCTGCTAAACCTTGCTCTTGTAGAAGCATTTCTGTCTCAGCTGGTTCTGTGGTGAGCAGGTGATAGCACCAAAAGCACCAGAATGCAGATGTAAGGAGATAACAAGGTGTCCCATCAATCACTTCACATTACTTTTCACACCTCAGTAACCTGTGGAAACTGGTGCAAAACACAGCAGTGGCGATTCAGAGCAGGTTAGGCAACACTTGTATAATAGGCTATGAGACAAGCTTTTAGCAGTTTGCTGGTGGGAAGGAAGCTATTTGGAGAGGTCATTTGCACAATACACTCTATTTGATTAATTTAAATTGCAAAGGAATCAGCAAATAGAACATTTTTCTTTTTTTCTTTCTTTTTTTTGTTTTGTTTTACATCCCAAATCAAGGGAACAATTCACATGCTGTAATAAGATTTTCTCAAAAGCCCAGGGGATAAAGGAAGTAGTTGCTTGATACCACAGCATCTTTGCAATTCAGATGGCTTCTAATGATGAATAGGAACTTCCAGAAACACTTATTTTGTTTTATTTTCACTTTTAACTTGTCTTCATAATAAACAAGCTCTATGAATAAATATACCTGATGAAACTGTGAAATATACTATGTGCTATTGAGAATGTTCCTCCCCCTACAGTATAGTAGCTGGAAAATTATGATACAATCACAGTGACATAGTTCCCCCCCCATAGAGCGTTTTTGCGGCAAGACAAGTTAAAAGCCAGAATAAGAAAAAATGTTATTATAGAGCCATTGATCTTCTGTTACCTAAAAGGAATGAATATAGGTGTCACTGCTGACAAAGTGCTAAGCTATCCAGCCTATGCAAAGCTCAGAACAAAACAGTGAAAAACAGCCTTATCAGAACTTTTCCCAAACTCAGGGGGGGAGGGAAGGGGGGGGTGAGAGAAGGTGTCCTTACGAACCAATAGGACTATAAAAGCTGTCAGGTTCCCAAACAAAACAAAGCTTGTGTGACAGCTGCAAGTGCATATAAGTGCACTTTCATATCCATGAAAATATGAATTTAATTTTAAAAAAATTGCTTTCAAGCATCAACTCTACTTGCCAAGAAATATCATGGAGTCAGATTTTATTACCTAGTTATAAAGTCCTCATACAGAGGTTCAGGAATAGAACTGCTTACACAAAATTATCTATAGAGACTCCAGAGGTTCTGCTGGAATGGTGGGACTCAGAACTGAGAGACAGGCTGTTGCAGGAGTTTCCTACAAACCATCAGTGTGCCTGGGTGACACTAGACTCTGCCTCCTATCCTACAGTCTTGCAACAGCCTGGCATGCACGAGCACAAAACCCTAATGCTGCTGTCTTAATATTTAGTATGATTTGCAGTGTAATTCCATTTCTACTCTACTCGATGATAATAATAATTGCATTATCTTTCTTTTTCCTTTTTGCCTTCCGATTCCTTTCCCTCCCTGGTCCCCTATAGTGTGAAGACCTTTCTGCCACATGTCTTTTACTGCAAAGATACAGCACGTCAGTACAATGCATACCTCATTCTTTCCCTGACTATTAAATCACATGGTAAGTCTCTTTGAATTAGTGTGCTTTGTGTTTTGAATACAGATTTAAAAGATTTAGTCTGAAGTTACACCACTTGTGCCACCATCTGTATTGACAATCTTACCAGAGTTAGAAGTAGAGCAATCCACAGATATAAATAATTTCGAAGCAAACTGACAAATTCTGTCTATTTTGATTTCTTTTGTTTTCCTACCCATGAATCATTCAGAAACTGACTGAACATTCTCAGAACATACCTTATTTTCTCTTAGACAGGACTTGTTTGCAAACTTCTTTTTTGTGCCACCTGGTCGGATGACTTGGTACCACTCGGTATGATTTCAACAAAAAGTGGAAACTATTGGCTCCAATAACTATCCTCCTCTCTTCTCTAGAGCTGTGCTTACAAAAGGGAAACTTATCGAAGAACAATGCCATAAGGTATGCTGTGTTGGATGAATTCTTCTTGAGGAAGAAGTATCACAGTGTATCATAGAGCATAAAAACAAGTTCTGAAATGTGAAGAGCTTGTTTAGCCCACCCACGCTACCCATCAGAGGCAGGATTAGCATCCTGCATCATTCTGACAACCTCTGTCCAACCCAGGCATCCTCCAAGGGTACACCTGGCAGTCTCCTGTACCATGAGAGCACAGAAGTGCGGTGACAAACCCAAACGCCTGGCCAGCACGTGTAGCCGATGGGTGTCCTGTGAAGGGCTCAACAAGCAGCCGTGGGACTAGTACCCAAGGTGAGGGCATACTGGGAGAACTGGCAGTGACTGCCAGTGCTTTTGTCTCTGTTATCAAGAGATTGGGCTAATCTAATCTTAAAAGTCTCCAGTGAGAGGGATTTTTTTATTGCTGTGTCAAGCAATCTATTATAGCACTAAGCTCTCTGTTCTCTTACCAGCAGAGGTATTTCCACTCTCCTCAGTGTAAAAAACCCTGCAGAAGAATGGGCCCTGCTTTCAGGATTTAGCTGGAGTCCAAGGAGGTGGGCATTGTCTGAGTGACCATCAAGTATGATGCTGCCTTTACACTCTGTACTACAGAGGCACCTGTACTACTGAAGTTTTCCTAAGATTGCTTTGTTTTATGTTAAAAAAGCACAGATTAGGAGGAAATAATACTGGTGTTTCTTGTGTGCACAATTTTAATTTGCAGCAATATTACTTAAATACAGGTGTTGACCTTGGGCTCTTCACACAGCATCTGTTAGAAGGTTGCATCTGAAAGACAAATATCTGAGAAAGCTTCTATATATCCATAAATGAGGACCTAATAAGTACCTTTTAACTCCTTGACTGCTTACAAAGAGCTTAAGTAGAAGGGTTTTACAACCCTTAACTCATATGCTTACTGACTTTTTTTTATTTCAATATTTACCCTAGAAAAAAATCAATCATATTGTTAATTATTCAACATAGTGTCTTTCCTTGGCAGGGATATTATCAAAACACAAGGAGAACTTTTATTTGTGGGCATGACTCTATATGGGAAGGACTGATGCTCAAAATCCATATTAGGTCATTTTATTTACATTTCTGTGGCAGCTCAATCGAGGAAATGTATTTGGATGTAATTTTTAAGCCATTTTAGGATCCAAAATTTTGTTACCACATAAGCCCCTAGACAAAGGAAAATGCGCTTTTGTTAGATGATGAGCATATACAGCCTCTCTCATGAGAAAATGGAGTTTTCTTGTGCCTGTCTCTAGTATTAAATGCTAGATATGAAATGGAGAAGGTGTCAGCCAAAGACTGCACTGAAGTGAAATCCAGTGTGAGACCACCCCCATCACTTTAATATATTCAAGATAATTCAAGCCTAGATGTTACAATGGAGCAGTAAAATCAGTACAATGTTCAGTATGAGTAAAAGATGTATTCATAGAATTTCATATTAACTCTAGCAATTTGAGTTTTGCATTTATGTCCTTTATGTACTTTTCAGATAAAAGAGTTGGGTATTTTTTCATTAAAAATCCTTGCTTTCTGGTCAATGAGATTAAGCAAATTGACACAAAATAAAAACTAATTAAATCATGTGATTATAAATTGTTTATCCTTAGAGAATAGATTATAAAAAAATGAAAATAAATTATGTCAAGATTCAGTCTGAATAATTATAAATTATTGTAGCTTTTGGCTGCCAGTAGCCAGCTACCAGCTGAGTCAAGATGCACCCTCATCTCCTACTTTCTGCTTTTGAACAGCCGTTACGGATTAAGTCTGACAGTGTGAAAATAAATGGGAGAGCGTAGCTGAAGCCAAACATTTATCAAGCCTGGCTGTACTCTATGCAAGGCAAGTGCGATACAATTTAATAAGATAACAGAAAACTTAACACTGTCTTTAGTATGTCAAAATATGGATTTATGCCCTGTACCAATACTGCTACTGTTAACCTGATGGATTTTAAGCTATTTGAGGTTTGGGGTTTAGCATCCATTAGTCAGTGGTGCAATAGGAATAATTTTCAGATACAGTACTGAATACCTGCACATATGTATGGCAGGAATATTCAAAACCATCAGTTATAAAATGGAGGGAAGAAGTACTGAAAGCATTGGGATAAAAGGTCTCTCTCACTATACATTATATGGCACTTTGGATTCTCCAGATGCTTTGTTTCAAGAAATTCAGGAACAAAACCCGTGAATGCAGGAAGATAGAGATGAACAATAAACTAAAAGAACATTTCCTAACCTTTGTTTCATTGCCCTTTTGAAATTGGAGTTGTCTGTCACAGATCCACTTTTCTCTGTTCTTCATTTAAACTAAACAAGCTCTGGATGCCTTCATCGACAACGAGGTTATTTTTTTACAGCTCATTTAATGAGCTATAAACTAAACTAAAGTAACATCCTATGTTGTGGTTTTGATGACTTGTTGAAGAACCCTATGAAATTTCTCAGCTAAGCACATGTAGGCGTTGCTGTTGCCAAGAGCATTTCTCCCCACTGAGAGAAAATTAAACAATTGCAGATGGGTTGTGTCTCTGTGTAATAAGTAGTATCAAGAGATAAATCATGAGTTAAGGTAACCTTTTGGATTACCTACAAAGAATCCTTATAGGCTCTCAATGGCTATTTATCACTCTTCAAGAGTGATTTTGACCCAAATGGATTGTTTTCTTGTGCCTCTCTATCTTTATGTCCTAGTCCATCTTTAATGTACGCTATGGCACTACCTGTTCTTGAGAATGCAAAGACTTTGATAAACGTACTCCAGTCATCACTGCTTTTTCATACTAGGTATCTATTGATTCTTATAATATCAACTTTCATGACTTACATCATTTGTTATAACTCCTTTGTTTCGTTTCAAAGGCCGTCTACATTGATAAACAAACAGCTCAGTTCTTCCTTACTGGTTCCTTTCAGCATTCTTTATGTCTCCTTTTATCGATCGTACCTGCCTCAGCTCAGGAAGGACGTACCCAAGTTACACTGGGTATTCAGTGAAGTACCACAGGACTAGGTCCAAAGCTCTTCTAGGGTCACAGTGAAATAGAGTAAGTGTACAATATTCCTGAGCCTAGTTTCCAGAATAGGAGGCTACATTTAATACAGAGAAGTCAGTAAGTACTTTTTGTCAGAGAAGAAAAGAACAGGTTTGCCTTGATCTATTTCAGGGATGATCAAAAACCAGATTAAAAGGCCCGAAAGCTCTGTTCAGCCATCATTCATCTAGGTGCGGTGTAACAAAGCTGCCATGCTTCCCTCCCGCCTTACTGTCAAAGAGGTAGATGAGTAGCTCAACTCAGAACAGCTTTTTTCCCTTGTGATAATACCACTTCCCCCACACTTCATACGTTTTCATAACTCCATACGTGAAAGCTAATTGAATTTATCAGGTAGCCACCATGTATGTGCTTAAGGTTAAATGAAATAGGTGTCCAATAATAGGTGCAGAACTTCTATCAAAAATAAGGGCTGCTTTTTAGACAGGGTGAAGGCTCTTCTTCACACATGCACTGGGATGGAAGTAAGGAGGCCAAGGAACAGGGAAAATTCTCAGCGAAGCAAAATGGATGCAGTTTTACTGCATTGCTTTTCCTGTAGTTAAACAACAGCAGTTCAAGACTTATGCAGCAATGAGCAGTCTACTGTTTGGAGACCATCAGAGAAATAACCGAGAAGCCAGTATTATAAGGAATAACATTTAGTTGAGGAGATTCGCAGCAGTCATATCTTAATTCTGTTTAAGAATGGGGAAACTGAGCAGCTATTCTACATGCAAGCACTGTGCCTTCCACTTGATTAACCTGTTCTTTGGTTGACTTACTGGCTTTGTTGGCCTGCTAGAATGCTAGTCCCTGATTATAATTAAGAGAAGATGATTTTCCATTACTATTTCATATTATAAATTGACCATAATAAAATAGGGGGTTTTACTACCAACTATTGCGATGATTGCTTCTCTGGAGTTTGATGTATGAAGTATGAGACTATATTGCTAAAATCTATTTTAATCAAAGGAAATGAAAATTTTACTATTCTTAAATGCAATTTCGTATTAACTTATAAGATAGTCCTAATTATTAGGAAGTTAGGTCACGCCTTCCAATTTAGTAGAAGTACCAATAAATCTTGCTGATGTGAGAGCTGATAATCCTCTTTTCTTCGTTACATTTATGCAAATTCCAGATGCATTTATCATTTCATCAAAACATCTGTTTTTAAAACAAATTTTAAAAAGGATTGTCATAGCTATTCATACAGTTACATCGTAATGAGAGAAAGAAAATCAAAACCAATGAGATCTAGAAAAGAAATTTTTTCATCAGTTCAACACTCTGTCCCCATTCATTATTCAGTGAGTTGGAAAACCAGTTCTCTAAAACAGATGCTGATCTTGTTTTCCATTTGAGAGAAGACATTTATCCAAAGGAAATCTGTAGAAGTTGTAAGAAGACCAAAGCTGACAAGAGGTTGGGGGCAGTACATGGTGAATAATGGCAAAAAGTGAAGCACAGCAAACCAAGATATTTCACTTGATCTGTGCAATACCATAACTTGGCACTAAAGGAAAAGCTGAACGAGGTCTTTTTTTTTCTCTGAATGGAGCAGGTCATGGCTCACATGGTCAGAAGAAAGAAAATGAAAATATCTTCCATTAACAGTTTTTTCTTTCCTCTTTGTAACTGTATTAAAGTAGCCAAATCCATCTTAATCAGTTTGGGCTAATCTTTATGTGTTTCTCTTTAGTTTAAGTGAGCCCCAAGTTTCATTGACCAGGAGCATGTGTTAGCACTAAGCTGAGTATGGAGACAGTCCACAATTTTAAAGAATAATGGGTTAATTACATGTTGTTCTGCCTCAAACTATTATTTTAAAAGTGTATTTCTCTATTGTGTGAGATACCAATCTATCCTGCCTGCAATTCTCTTTTCTTTCTACACAAGAACAGAAAAGGTAAAAGTGGCCGGGGTTTAATACCTCACTTGATCTCTTAATGAAAAATGGATATGGTCAAAGTTATACCTCTCCTGGTAAAAATATGACAAAAGCTTTTGACAGGGAACAGGTAAGTTGAGAAGCAGGAAGACCCAGAGGAGAGGTAGAACTGGTGGGGCTCCAGTGACATCTGCACTTGTAAGAAATGCTGTGGAGCACGTTCACTTGTTAGCTGTGTGAAATGGAGCTGGTGCTGTATTTTCAGGTCATAGATCAGAAACCTGTAACCACCTTAGAGAACCAAGAAAGGTTTTAGGAGTAAAAAAGGAATTTGATGAAGGATTGTGTAATGACGCTCCAGTCCTTTGTGTTATACCCAAGATGGCAAAGAAATAAGTGCAGTATGATGTGTCGTTCAGAGTAACAGTCAACATTGCAGAAGGTGAATGACAAATAGGAACTGCACAGTATGGTGCAGAGAACAGTAGCCAACATTGATTGCTGTGAAGGGATCAAATATTAAATGAGATAATTACCTGAACAGTTTTCAGGTGAATATAATGCACTGTTCAACTTATTGGGAAGTCAGGTAATTCAAAGAGTAAGTAAGAGAAAATTACTAGCAACAACAGACTGGCAGTTAGAATTTTTTTGAACGGTATTAGGCTGAACTAGTACCTCACCACTTTACTGAGCAGTGGCCTATTGTAAGTCTCAGATAACAGCGCAGAGAAGAAAAGAAATACAAATAATAGGATTTATGGAAAGCAAATAGTCATTTTGTCTATTAAAGGAGAGTGAAACTCAGTGCAATGTAAGGGCAAAATCAATATGCTATGACTTATAAATGCAAAGGCAATATAAAGGAAATACGAGATGATTTGAAGATGACCTCACTACAATGATCACTTTATTTTGAACACAATAACTAGTCTGATGGATTCAGTAGCAAAGATAAGAAGTTTATAAAATGCAATGAAACTCTCAAAAGCAACAGCTTTTTGTTAGGTCACAACATAAAATTTTTTGAAAATAAAAATGTCAGCCACATATTGAATCCTTCACTGTTCTGGATTTCAGTACTCTTTCCCACCTTGAACTTGCATCCTCTTTCAGGAAGAACTAGACTACTGGTATTTCCTTCCTGGTTTAATCAATCATAAAAAGAGTGATTTCTATTGTCCATTTCACAGGAATCTATGCAAATGAAGGCATGTAGCCTTCCTTCTCACGATGAACAGTTTCAAAGGGATATTCTGTCTGATATTTTTTTTTTTTTACTCTGAAATGCAAACTTAACAACCACATTATGCGTGGCTGAGGGAATTTTACTTCAGATTGACTTTAATCTGATCCCTGGGACTAAAATCCCATTTACAGCTGGCACTCCACCATGTGAAGCAAAGCACAGTAAGTGAGGAAAGTAAGTTCATATATATATATATATAAATAGAAATAAAGATTGAAGTACTTAAAATAATACAGCTTTTGAGATAAAGCAAACCAAGTAAAGATCTTGCGATCTTGATCTACTCAGAATCCTTAAATTCCATGCTTAATCTTTATTTGAAAAGGTTATCTTCTGTTTATTGCTTTAAGAAGCTGTCAGGTCTGAATAATTTATTTTTATAGGTAACATTCTAAATTATAATATCAATTTTGTATTTCTTGTATTCTTTCTGTTATTACAAAACAGACTTACACAGTAAATTCTTGCTCTTGCTTTTGAATATCTTTGTTAATATGAATAACATTATTACTTCTTTATAGAGTGGTATATAGAGGCCTTACTTACAGATAAGAGAATCTTTTGTGCTAGTCACTGCAATAGCCAGAAAGACAAAGGTATCCCAAGTTGCATACAAAATACAAGCTGGTTATTGATATGTGCAGAATTTGAAGATGATAAATACCATCATTCCTATAATGGATGTACTCTGTACACCCACAGTCTTACCTTTGTTAAGTTTGTTGTGGGAATACTAACAAAGTCTTTTAAAGATACATCTGTTTGGGGTTCGGGGGATTTTTTGTAAGAGAGAAAATCTCCTTAAGTGTCTTTGTTCAGTCAAGTGGAAGCCATAAAGAGGGAGTGAGCAGTATACAAGCAAAAGGTACTTATTTCTCCCTGAAAAAGACTGCAGGGAAAACCCTGAAATGGCCTTGTATGGTTTTTTTTGTACAAAGGACCTCTAAAGTGTGAAGAACAGCACAAGACAAAGAACAAATGTGGTTGTCCCTAGCTCCAGTAAATAGCTGAACAAGCTGAGATCAGAAGCTAATCAGTGGTGGCACTTGATGTACCAGTAGCTCATGTGAAATGACGAGTTGGAGAAAAGGCCATAAAGGCACATGAGAGTCAGGTTATCTGTGAAGAGGCAGAAATGGGTAAAAAAAGAAAATAAAAGGAAAGGATACAAAGGAAGGAAAAGAGAAATGTTCCTTGCCAAAGCACTTCAGACCGCTGTCAGTAAGGCAAATCTGTATTTGTAACATCTGCAGAAAGATATTCCAGGTCTAAGATGAAAGCTGGGCAAAACTGTGCAAGTGAAATAACTTGAGGAGATGCTAGGACATTTAGGGATGGAAAGGGCTGGCTAAGAAAGCACAGCTAAGCCAGACTCCTACTAGATATCTTTTGCCATATTCAGTTTCTCACAAGTAAGACTGAAGCTTGAATTAAAAGTCAGTAGCTATTCTCCCACATCCCTTTGCCAGATCATCAGAGGAAACTGCTACTCTGCAGTTCCCTAAAGAATTGCCCAGCAAATTCAAGAAATACTTAACTTAGCGAAAGTGTTATTTCTGAAAGTTAATGGAGGGAGAAGAAAAACCCAAACCCGAGAGCAACAAGCCAGAGTTTATCACATGCATTGAAAAGAAAAAGAAAAACAGAAAAACCAGTTTCCTATGATTGTAGGTCACTCTTCAGTGCTTCATCTTGATATTAATAGATCCCTCAATAGTTAACTTTTAGCCAAGGGAGGATTCAGATCAATCCTCCTCACTGCAGCCTTGCCTTCTTCTAAATCAATAATGGCTGATGAATACCTCTGCCAAGCTCACAACACAGACACAATGGAAATCCTGCTCTTTTAGAAAGTATGATTGCAAGCCCTTTGGATAAGGGGCGCTTTACTGCTTCTCAGAAATGAAGCTGAATTCCTGATGATGCTGCCACTCTGCAGAAGCAGCACTGCGCTGGTAACCTGCACCTTTCTGCTCTTTGAGGATTTAGCAAGAGCCATTTGAATTCATTTGGAAACAAATTTAAACAAACGTTCTACATAGCTTTCGTATTTAATAAAGGCTGGTTTGGGGGGGGGCGGGTTGAGCTAGATTCTGCTTTCAGAAGACACATAACTGATTTTAAAGATCTCTAACAGGAGATGTTATCTTTTTTTAAAGTTTCAAGTTCTGTAAGCTGTGTGAGCTATCTGAATTAACATCTTGTTGGGGGATTCATCTTCTGCAAAATCTAGGAAAAATTTGTAGTTGGAAAGATCATCTGGATTTTGCAGTTCACATCATCAAATAAATAACTTAATTGCACTAAAGCACTGAAAGGAGAATCACTCTTGTTAACTTGAAAGAAAGGATGCACTTTTTTGAGAATTCAGTCCTTTTTGATGTAGATATTCACAGTAAAAACTATGCTTGATTATAATCTACAGTAGCATCATCCATAATTAAACGTACTTTACAGGATGCTTTTTGAAAAATCTCAAATAATCATGTATAGATATCCCTTTTCAACAACACATGAATCTGCAATAATAAAATAAAACAGAAGTTACAAGCACACTGCTCTAGACTCGGCAGTTATGAGTACAGATTTATGTCTGGAAGGGTGCATTTTCCTTGAAGCTGTTTGTGCAACCTACTTATCAGAAGAAAGAGATTTCCTGGAGATTTCCTTTAATTAGCTGGAACAAGCCATTAGTAAAACAAGCAACTAAACCCATAAGTATATAAGCTATTAGTCTTCTAGCATAGTTTTAAAAAAATAATTAAAAATATATCCTAAAATTCAATAAAGTAATGGGCAGGTTCAGTAACAATTATTTCTATATCAACAATGTTTACAAGAGTTTAGGAAGTGAAAAGTTTGCTGTAAAGTTTGTCAGTAAAGATAAGGAGAAGAGAGGAAAGACACAGTCAATGTGTTTTATATCCCGCTCTTTTTGAGCTTCTGAAAATCTCCACTTATTCCTGTGGTGATTAGGAGCAATCATCACTGCCAATGAGATATTTGAGCGAAGTCATCAATACAATGCAATGTCATTTCCAAAAATTTAGAGTCAGATTAACTTTAAAGTTTGAAACACAGCAATTTTAATTTGACTGTTTACTGGAGTAGCCACTGCTCAATGTGTTTTGCATATGAATTGTGAGGTGCACTTCTAGGGGTTTACACAAAGCAATAGATGTGTTTCTTGTATTAACCATAATGAGAATTGCATGACTCATTCCTCTCACACCAGGCTAAAATGTACCCCTGCGGTTCTGTACTATGGATATTGACTTGAATGAAGCTTTGTGTAATAAGATTTAAATTGTAATGAGTCATTATGTCAACCTTTTTTTTTTTTTTTGGCGGGTGTTTTACATAGTTAGTCTACTGCATAGCGTGCATTATGCTGCTGCAGAAAATCCTAGCAAGCATGGCAAGTTGGTAAAACAAAAACGTACTGTGAAAACTTCTCACAAAATCTTAGCATGACTATAGTTTCAAAAGAATTATTTTTGTGTGTGTGTGCTTATTATAGCCATCATCATTAGTCCAAAATACACTTCTGCATCCCTCACCTTTAGGTGCTTGTCCTCATTTGTTTTTAGAGGGATGAGACAGTCTCGTTTATACTGGCCTGAGGTGAATGATGTCAAAGTATTATTTTTCAAGATTGTTTAAATATTCAGGCATGCACACACAGAGAGAAAGTTGTTTTCTATTAATCCTTTTATCAGCCTGAAGCTGAAATAACTTTCTTTCTTTCGAGGATCTGTTATTGAGAGTTTCTTATTAGTAACTAGATGCTGACATTGATTTCATTAAAAAATAAGCACAATCCTGAAGAGCTTTTGATTTATTTTTTCTTAATTGCATACCACGTAGAATATGAACACAAAGTGCTTTGCTGAGAACTGTACCTCTTTAACTGCTTGAATAAGAAGGACTTGTGGATCAGAATTTTCTCTCATTTTGCAGTATATATTGGTGGCATGTTACCAGTGTGCCTCTGAAAGCATTAAAGCTGTCTGATGCTGAACGTCATCCACAAAAATCATTTTGGTGTTCATTGTAATGACTGTTCAAAAAAACACAAACAAAGACCTTAAGTTTTACAGCAGCAAAGGAATGGTTATTTTGTGCAAAATCAACTGTAGATTAATAACTCATATGATAATTTATAATGATTACCTATACAGGACCTAAAGGATTAACTACATCACGAGATCCCATTTTGTATCCAGTGATTTTAAAGGATAATTTTTGTTAATCTAACCCAAAAACTTAACAGAAGTTAAGACTATGCTGTGGCTCCTTGGCATCAGCTTTTTAAAGGCAGAGGTTAACAAAACTCTTCATGAAACAAACACATGCTCACAAACCTTCCCGTGTATGATTCTGCATTAAGCTACACGACACTTTTCTCCAACCAGTTTTCGTGTTCCCTATTCAAATATCCCCAGCTACTATAGAGACAGTTCTCTCCTTCTGCTCACTTCTTGTCTGAGAATTTAGTATCAACGATCAAATGATTTCATGACAAGAAGATCAGGTTGGGGAGGTGAGAGAAGGACCAGAAGATCAAAGCTTAAAGCTTCTTCTAGTCCATCACAGCAGATAACATTACTCTTGCGTTTGCACTCTTGCTTCTCTTACATATCTAAATGTTTATAAAGTAGACACCAGAGGCTCTAATTGAAAACAACAGAACTGGTAAATACTAATATCTAATAAGTGGTGTCCTTTCCCCTTTTCTCTCATATTACATATCGCCTGTGAAATGGTGTCAATAAACAGAAGACCACATCGCTGGCTTTTTATTTCCCCAAGCCATCCTTAGATGTACCTTTGCTTTCCCTCACAGCAAACTTAAATATTTTAGGATTGGTTTGCTCATCTTTTTTGCTGGCAGCCCTTCCGGCACTCGTTAGTACATGGAAGTCTAATTGTGCTGAGCAGCTGTCTTGGCAAGCAACTTACAAATTATACGTGGTATGGGACAGGAATCTTGGAAAAATCTAGCATCATTATTTCTATTCTTAATAGATAAGTTTTTCTCAGGTGAATGGTACATTCTTCCTTCTACCTTAAAAGACTCCCTGTGTCTTTTTCTAAGCAATCTGCATTGTGATATGAATTAAGGTATATAAGATATATTCTTATAACTTTCAGAAATCAATGTGAAATTTAGAAACAGTAGGGAACCAAACAATTAATTTATGTTCTGTCTAGTGACTTGATATCCAGCTAATTACCTCTGGGTTTTCTGTTTGTTTATTTTTAATGAGTATCTTAATTCAGGAGCAGGCAGAGAATATATCCAAATATTTTTCTTCTCTTGTAGAATTAGCTAAAATTAAAATAATAATAATAATAAACCACCAATACATAGGATTGCAGACTTATTTTTTTTCCAGTGAAGATCATAAATTATTTAAAGTTTCTTCATCTTTAGAGTGCCCAGATGTATCTGCTGAAATATTCAGAGGCTAGAACTTAAAAGATTATACAGGTGATTCAATAATTCTTGCCCGCAACTGAAATAAAAATCATGCCGTTTTCTTTGGATTTTAAGTATGAGGAATTTTTTTCTCTCTTAATTTTCCCCTGTATCAAAAAATCACTTAAGGTACAGCAGTATCAAATGAAAGGACCTAAAAATAGCTGAAATGCTAATATATCAGTCCATTTTTATTTTCATTGGAAATATTTTTTGGCTTTTTCTACTCAGTTTTCTACACTTGAAAAACCTTTATTGCTTTATGTGTATACCGGTAATTAAGTCTGACATTCATATTTTTTCTATTACTATTTTTCTTGGTGGTTATTTAAGAACTTGCTTGTAAAGTTGAATACACAAGGTTCCTTTTAAACACTTGTATTGATTTTCTTTTGTATTTTTAACAAAGAGACAGCAACCTGTATGCAACATGGAAACAATAACAAGCATCCAGTGCTCAAACAGCAAAATCAACATTCTCCTTCTAATGACTACTGTGAGCAAGTCAAGATTCTGCAGTATCCCAATAGGAAAGGAGAGTGTTTTATTTCTCAAGTATCAATTATATAGTCAATAGTTAAATATGATAGGTGGGAGATTTTTACCCCTCTTGAACATAAAAATGAAGAAATAAATTCAAATGGAAGCTCATCAGCTCTTTTGCTTTCCTTACTAGGCTTTTCAGCATCTATGAGTTACTTGAATTCAGGTGCCAGTCAAAAAATGGGCTGTAAATATGCTAAGGCAGCAGGGCATGGAAAAGTAATTGTGATCATAAATTAACATTGTCACTGTAGTGCAGATAGTCAAGATAAGGATACGCATCTCAACCCTCTGTGCATAACCTATGAGGAATAAAACGTTATCACAGCATTTTGTGTTTGCACCTCTGAAAGTTCAGTTGTGGATCACACCCTTCGGTGTTAAATTGTGTGAAATGGGTCCAGAGGTACTGATGTGTGTGGATGAGAAGTAGTTACTGGAAAATACCTGAAAAGAGAGTGAATATGTTCCAAGACAGTGTTTAAAAGCCTTCCAAGGTCTGAGAAGCTCGGGAGACTAATGATCTGCCTGAAACTTCAAAAATTGATAAAACACCAAAATTCCTCTGAATTAGTCCAAAGCCACCAGCATAAACAGCTGACATACCATTCATATCACATCCAAGAAGGCAGCTGCTGGGTTCAAAGATGTTAATAGCATACGCACACAGCTGAGCACGTTCCTTACTTACCTGGACACTGCTGGCATCACTGTGGCTGTCGATGTGGTTGGCCTCCCCTTTGTTCCATGCACATAAGTGTAGCTGACCTCTTGCAAGAGTGTGTACAACTGAACTGTTTAAGGAGTTAGTGGACATATAGTTACCTGTAATTAAAAATAAAGGTTGGATTGTATTAATAATACCAGCTTAATTAATAAAAGGTTTTAATAAACATTAGTCATAATATGTGTCTCCCCTAGATTGGTCTCCTACCAGGGAAAAGGGAATTTATAATACTTCAACATTTTTGTTCTACTTGGGAAAGACGAGGGATGCACCATTTTATGCAAGGACTCCTCCACGGTCGCAGAGAAGACCCCTCTCATTGAAGTAATTTCATTTCCTGAACATACCTATCCATTATCTTCTACCAGTAATAAACACAATTCCTTTTTAGTAAGGACTTCATGAACTGCAGTTCATGTTAAGTTTAAAAGGGTCATATTCTTTTGTGTTTAGACAGAGCAAAGGATTCTGATTTGTGCTTTTTTCTCCTCTTTTTAAATCTTAGCTGGAATCAGAAGGCTGGATTACCAGTAGACATAATACATCATCATTAACTTCATGAAGCCATTTCTCTTGTACAGTTCTGCTAGAGCAGACGTTCTAGCTTTTAGTTTAATTGAATTTGTTGATAAATCTGTCATGGCATGCTTTCTATATATGATCTTTCTACAGAAAAATTATTTCTGCAGAATAAAATTTACTTCGTGAATAGCATTAGAACAAGGTTTTACATTGTTTAATCACATATCGAACTTGTTTCTAATAAGCAGCAGGAATGACTGAGATTCACCCTTTGTTCATTTGTGACTTTCCCATTAACATTTGCAAAATAGGCAATGAGAAAAAACATACGTTGACATTATATATTTTAGCAAATATTTTCATTAAGTGCTACTAACATTTTTCATTATTGAAAATGGAATACTGTCATTTAATCAATGAAACCAGTAGACAAATGCATTATTGCCTGCAATGCCTTTTGTATTGGAATTTCAGTTTCTACACTTGTCCCCAAGGCCAAGTAAGAGCATGACTTTATGTTGCCGATGCGCTGTGTTTCATCAGGTTGTGTCTTAGTATATACATGTTATTCTAGATGTAAGTGGATGTGACAGGAAGAAAACCGACTATCGTGTGGTGCTGCAATGTCAGGCTGCGCACCAGAAAAGTTAGAAAATGCAGTGCTCTAAGCACGTCGACTGGAGAGCTGAAAACAAACATAGTAACATCTAGTTTTTCTGACAGGAAGTCAAATAATTGGAGTGCACATGCTCCTTCATTGCAAAAAAACCCTGTTACTGCCATGAGAATCATAACAGTTTGCTTCCCCTTTTGGTTTGGCAGCAAGTGATTATCACCTTCTGCAGAACTGAAGCAGACAGTTAGTACGATGGATATAGAGGGAAAAGAAAACAGTGGCTAGATGCTACTGGACTTAACACATTTCATTACTTCATGCAGTTTCATGGATTTAAAAAGTGGGATAAATTTTCTCTTTCTGAATTCTGATTGCTTTTTTTTTTTTTTTTAAATGAGAATGCTATTGACTTCCTTTTGGCATATTTCTTGATAATAAGACTGCCTTGGCTATTACAGTACTATGTTTCGTATCTTTTTGACGACAATACAAGATGTTCCATTTACTTAAAGCTTTCTTGATGTTATCGAACTCAGAAAATTTACTTCAGTAGCCCTAAAAACCATTCCTGGAATAAGATTTGATCCTGCACTCAATTATCTGTCCACATTCCATCAAACATCTGTAAAGAGGTTAAACAAAATGTAAGGACGCCCAGGCTTTAGATTAGCCAGTAAATGTTATCTGGGAATTGGCCTTTTTCTTTTCACCTAATGCAGCAAAAATTAACACCAGCAAGTCTCTTGGCTGTATCAAAACCAGGCTCACCTTCATGATTGTCAAACTGTTCCACAAATCAATTATCAGTCATTTTAATTTCACCATATTTCATGAAAAATGCAGAGGAGGACTCACATCTTAGAACAAGATGCAATACCATCGTGGTCATGCAGAACAGCGTTGTCCTTAAAAGTCATTAAAGCCAGTCAGTGGGAGAAGGGAAATAAAATTATGTCATCTTAATTCAAGGCCCTATTTTATTTTCATTGCCATTTGGCTTCTGCTAATCATCAGCCTTATCCAACCATCATACTTACATTGCCTCTCTTACGTGGTAATTATGTTCTCATAAACAAGTAAAATACTTTTGGAAGTTTTTAACCAGCCAGCTTCTCATCCTTCTGAAATAGACTTTTTCAATAAAATATCCATGTGAAGAAGTACGTAATGAGTTACCCCACCTTCTTATGTTACCAAATGAAGGACTAAACATTAAAATTATTATGCATGATGAGATATCAAAATATTAATTTTGTAACTGCATCCACTTCAACACGGTATGTATTTAAGACAATTTCTAGAGAAACTACTAGCATAGCATAAAACTAAAATGAAATATTATCTTTTGATCCTAATAGTTCAGCTAGGTATGCCTACTTGCATTTATAAGGACACTAATGTGTATTGCAGCACAAAAGGCATGGAGAGAGAGCCTAAGTGCCTTAGTAAGTGGAAATAAAGAGAATAACCTCAAGGATTAAAGTGCATTTGATCCTTACAGCAAGTGACACAGGCCTGTTGTCAGTTACTGGAAAAACACTTCTGTTGCTTTCATGAAGTAGCGCTCTCTGTGAGGTTTCAAGGACAAAATGAAGAGCATTTGCTGGTTTCTTTTTTCCATACAGTTTTTAATATACTGGCTTTAAGGAAATTCAAGTTGCAGGGATTTTTGACCTGCAAGCATCTTGATGCTGTTTGGGGCACGATAAACTCCACACTCCAATCCCTTTTTGGGGTACATATAAATAGGTGGTAGACCTGAAATGAAGGCACATGTTAGGCAAAAGAGTTCAAAAGTTTGTTGGTTTAGTGTAGCTTTGGGGAAATTAAAAAAAAAAAAAAAGAACAAAAAAACAAAAAAAAAATCCACCGAAATGTAGACAGGAAGATCTAAGCAATATGAACAAATGGTTCACCGTTACAAGGAAAAGCAATGTGAGAGAACACAAAAGAGAAAAAAAGATTAAAATTAATCAAATGTTGATGTTTTCTTCACCTCTGGAGAAATCTGAATGCTTATTCATAAATATTACCAAGGTGACATCTAACTTAATACTGTTATTTCTTCGTAGAAGAAGGAATTTGTGGCATAGTTTGACCCATACTCCCTAAACATACAACACTTTCTGGACATAAAAAGCAAAACTGTAGCACCTGCACTCCAAACAGGAGTGGGTTTTAGTTATATTTCCCCATCAGCTGTAGAAAAGTCAATTTTTGACTTTGGAATATGAAGCAAATTTTTATCTAAAATCTGGGCTCCTCTAAGTGCGATATTACCTCTGTAGAACAGATAACTTCTTAAAATTAGATAGCTCAGGACATGTCCTTTGTAATAACAAAAAATAAGTCTTTTAACATCTTAACCTCTACATTGATGCAGAGCTTATTCTAATCTACTTTTACTTCAGGTGTTAAAAGGATCTGCCAAAAAATAAAATTAGTTTTGAGAAGCTGCAATCCCTGCTTCCCCCCTGCCCCCAGTGAATATTATAAAGTTCACTAGACCTGCTTGTTTCTGAGACAGGAAGTCAAAACACGTAGGAAAAGATAATCTAGTTTTCCATTATCCTATAAATCTAGCCTTTCACTTAATTACAAAAAGACAATTCCTATACAAACTTGTTCTTTATTGCTATTTACAAACGAAGTCTGAAAATGGTTTAGATTCTGAATGCTTAACTAAATATCAGACAAGCTTTCAAATTTCAGGTAGGTTATTTTTCAATTATACAGCACTGCAACTGAAGTCTCCTCTAGAAGTCTTACGCTGTTCTAAACCTTGCAGTGACTCCAGGATTTTTAAAGTTTTAACATATACGTTCATCCACTACAGCCTGATTTGCCTTTCTTCGGAAACTATACAATGGCTTGATTTCATTTTTTAAAACTATAAGAACTTACCCAGGCCTTAAAACAAAAAAAGTTCAAAGCTGAGTTTTGATCAATACCACCTGTTGCACACAAACTATTCAGAATATTTTCACGGGGTTGGGAGAAAGCAAAGAAAAACATTTTTCACAGAACTGCTATCAATTAGGCCTCTTGCATCCTAAAGGGAAGCTTGTGCCTTTGGACTCATCCCGCCTCAAATAGATATGGTCACTATCAGCCTCAAACAGAAACAAAAAATGTCTCCCCCATACATTGATCTCAGTTAGAATCATATAATAACCAGGTTGGAAGAGACCCACCAGATCATGGAGTCCAACCATTCCTATCAAACACTAACCCATGTCCCTCAGCACCTCGTCCACCCGTCCCTTAAACCCCTCCAGGGAAGGTGGAGCAACGAAGCTGGTGAAGGGGCTGGAGAACAGGCCTTGTGATGAGTGGCTGAGAGAGCTGGGGGTGTTTAGCCTGGAGAAGAGGAGGCTGAGGGGAGACCTTATTACTCTCTACAACTACTTGAAAGGAGGTTGTGGAGAGGAGGGAGCTGGGCTCTTCTCTCAGGGGCAGGATGAGAGGGAATGGCATCAAGCTCCACCAGGGGAGGGTCAGGCTGGACATGAGGAAAAAAATTTTCACGGAAAGGGTCATTGGGCACTGGCAGAGGCTGCCCAGGGAGGTGGTTGAGTCACCTTCCCTGGAGGGGTTTAAGGGATGGGTGGATGAGGCGCTGAGGGGCATGGTTTAGTGTTTGATAGGAAGAGTTGGACTTGATGATCCTATGGGTCTTTTCCAACCTGGTGATTCTATGATTCTGTACCTGAAAGGAGGTTGTAGAGAGGAGGGAGCTGGGCTCTTCTCCCAAGTGACAGGGGACAGGACGAGAGGGAATGGCCTCAAGCTCCACCAGGGGAGATTTAGGCTGGACATTAGGAAAAAATTTTTCACAGAAAGGGTCATTGGGCACTGGCAGAGGCTGCCCAGGGAGGGGGTTGATTCATCTTCCCTGGAGGGGTTTAAGGCACAGGTGGACAAGGTGCTGAGGGGCATGGTTTAGTGTTTGATGGGAACGGTTGGACTCAATGATCCCGTGGGTCTCGTCCAACCTGGTTATTCTATAATTTTATTCTATGATAAGGTGAATCTCCCTTGGTGGAGCTTGAGGCCATTCCCTCTCATCCTGTCCCCTGTCACTTGGGAGAAGAGGCCAGCACCCTCCTCTCTACAACCTCCTTCCAGGTAGTTATAGAGAGCAATGAGTTATATGGTTGCGTAAGTTATGATTAACATTCTTGATATAAGAATGTCAGCTATACTAGAGAAGCTCCATGGGGAAGAAACACCTAACTTTTCCTCTCTAAATGTAAGGTCCACTTATCTTGGTTGCTTGTGGCAGTCCTTAAATCATGTTAACTAGCTTGCCTAGTACATTAACTGACTAAATTCACTCTCTGAGTAGGCAACAATCAGGTCTCTGTATGTGCAAGGCTATTCCTAATAAAAATTTTTGCAGAACGTATCCAGTATCTCTGCACTTAATGAAGAAGCTCACAACCTTGAGCAAGCACGATGGGCAGCAGTCCTAAAGGGATAGTTTTCCTTGTTCCTCGATTTCACTAGCAGGAAGGTGGAGAAACAGGAACATTCCACCAAGAGCTTCTTTGTCTCACATAAGTGGTTCCAATTCCCCCATTTCTAAAATGAGGAGAAGCAAAACGGAACAAGCTGTGCAAGTTTATTACCTAATATCTCATGCTTGCCCATGGAATATCACTGTACAGTCTTGTTTCCTCCATTAATTTAATGATGTGCATGGCACCTTCGGGGCACCAGGTAGCAGAAGCTTAATGAAAGCTCTTCTGAACAATTTCATTCACTTATTGTGTCCTGACGCATCCAAACAGCCTTATAGCCCAAACAAAGCTGGTCTTTAGAGTTAATAAGTGAGTAGTAAATTAGCATTTCAGCATTTATTTACATGTTTAGTACACCGTGTGTGTGTATATATATATATATATATGAGTATGTGGATGTATTTTATGCAAACATTGGCATTCTTTTTTAAGAAAAAGGTGCCTGAGCGTCACTATAGTGCCAGGAGCATTAGATTGAATTATAGCTTTCAAAGTTGATCTTAATTGGTTTATTAGTTGGAGACCAAGAAAAAAAAATTTCAGACATCGGCTTAAATGAACACTGAACAAGTTGTTGGAAAAACCTTTGAGAATCAAATTATTAGACAAATAATACACAAAGTCAATAGTATATGATCATCAGCAAATGGCAGTTGTATGAACAATAGAACAGTATCATTCTTTCAGTTCTGCTTAGCTGCAGAGAGTTCCAGTATATCCATCAGATTAATTGTTTATCCCAGTTATTACATTCATTCAAATGTATAAGAAAGCAAACGATTGATTTACCGCTGTCAAGGAGTACTTAGTGCAGCAGTTTAAACAAACCATAGATGTCCCCATATATAATTCATGTTTATTATAAATGTAATGGAGAAGGAAAATTCTACAAGAGTGTGTGTAGGCTCTGCTATGTAAATTCCTTTTGTTTTCTGAATGTAATAAATACAATGCTTACCTGTAGAAATAATGAGACAGAAATTTCCTGCACTGAGCAGGTTGTTTCCAGAAGGAGGAGCAGTGTTATTAAGAGCATTCTGCAAACACTTTCTAAACTAAAGTACATCATTTGGTATTTAAAAGCTGTCTGGATCTGTTACTTTGTTCTTAATATGCTTGACACATGCCTCACAAATCTTTAAATGGATCTAAAACATGTCCTCGATTATTTTTTGCTGGAATCACACTGACTTAGAGAATGTACAATGGTGCAATCTTTCCCTCCCCTCTCTCAGAACCCCTTCTCTTCCCTTATTGAGCTCGTTGTTATTCAAATAACATCCAGATATAAAAAAGGCATTCACATCCTGTCACTCTCATAGACCCAACTGCAAGACTGAGTTATACTTTGGATTTAGGCTAGAAATGTATCAGCTGTTATGCCAAGTCTTCTTTAGCATTTTAAACTTGTGGTTTCATTAGCTGATGTTGTCTCCCTTCTCAGCTTTGAGCATCACATTATAGCAATGAATCCTCTCTCCTTCCAAGAGTTTGCAGTGCATTCACCAGATAGACCCCCACTTCTTTCTTATCCTAATAAAAAGTAGAAAATCGCTTGGGCTTTGCTCCTCAATTACATATTCACCATGTAACTCTGACATAGGAAAAGTAAAGTTCTAGGCACACATTTCTAATTAAAATACCATTCCAATTACTAACTTGAAATCAGAATCCTACCGTGCAGGGGTTTATTATGAAATGTATCTGCAGAAAGCAACACAGGGCAATGTTAGCCCATTTTTTTTTTTCAATGACTTTAGCAAAATAATAGACCCAGAACACAAACTACTCAGATATAACATATCAGAGTGAATGAGAGCGTTTATAAGTCCCTTGAAGGCATGATAATAATAATAGTGCTTGTTAAGGTCACCATTTTAATTTCAAACTACAGCAACAGCTATTTAACATATAAATTTACAGTCAAGAAGACCCTGGAATTAGCACAGTGTTGCAGTGTGTTTACAGATATTATGTCATGTCTGTATAAAATAAACAACTTTGAAAGTAAATAGTTTCAACTGCCTAAAACACAGAAGCCCATTTAGGCCACAGAGAACTATCCAATAGAAATTCTAAATATTCTAGATACTAGAAGTGACCAATCATCATTTAACCCCCGGTGGAAATAGGCTGTATGATTTTAGAAAAATAGTTGCTCTGTTAATTCTTGTCTGTTTCTTTGCCTGTAAGGTCTTCAAAAATAATAAATCTGATCTTGAAATAAATAAGGTTTGAACTTCTCTTATACTTTATTATAATTCTTAGCAGATTAGACTTGGTAAGGCTCTTAGCATTTTAAATCTTAGAATACAGTCTTTAAATAAGCTTGTCTTTGCTGACCTGTCACCTTTAAGTTATTTGCAGAGAACTTTGACTAAGTAGCATTAACTAAGACTTCTCCTTAAATGATTTGAAAAATGTAACTTTAAATAGGTCATGTTTTTAAAAAGCTTTCTGAGCTACTTTCCTCAAGTCTCCCTGGCATGGATTGTCTTAATAAGTAAAGCATTTTCTGCATTTGCTAGGGGTTGCAGCCCTTACAAAGTCAGCATGCTGAGATAGACAGATTCCTGCAGAGACCTCTGAGCTTTCATGGGGGACCTCTGCCTCTTGGAAATGATATTGTATTTTACATGGAAAGCACCTTCTTCACTCCCACTCCTACAATCAGTGAAAAATTTTGAGTTCTGCGGAGCACACTCAAAATTCTCCGCAATCATATTTAATCAGTAGCTGAGGTAGACCTCCTCGACTACGCATTGTGTGAAAAAATTTTTCATTATTATTATCATTCTTACTTGCCAGTAGGAATGTCCTGTTTTATCAAAATATTTGTGATTCTCACTCAGAAAAATACTTCTTTCTCTGTACAAACAATCTGAAACTCCATTTTTGCATTTTCCACGCCTGGTTGGGGTGAATAGCTAGCTGCAGTCTAATAGCTACAACAATAATGGATTTAAATGGCTTGTATTTCTAAAGGTCTTTGACAATCTACAAGCACCCACTCTATGAACTTCTTTAAGTCTGTACAACTACCCCAGTCAGCTTGCGAAGCACATCTCTCTCGGATGCCATTTTCCAGCATGCTAGAAAACCACAGGAGCAGGGTAGCATCTCAATGTTCTTACACTCTCATTTTTGCCAGAAGCATTCAAAGTGAAATTTCTCACACTATTTCTTTTTTCAAACTGCAGAGAAAGCTTGGGCTAAGGACTCAAGCTTCTGCTATTTTTGTCAAGTCACTTTCAATAGTCAGTCACCACTGTCAAACTTCAGTCATTACTAAAGAGAGCAAATATTTATGGATGTTTCTAAAGTAATTCAGGCCCCTGTTCTGACAAACCAGCATGCTTGAATTGAAAGGCTTTTGTGATATTGAGAACTCCCTTAGTCCCAAGTTCTCCTGAGAACTACCTGTTAGCAAGAGGAGACTGAGTGATACACAATTTCCTTAGCAAATAGATTTCTCTTACCTTTAAGAACTGCATATACTGCTAAAATTTGCCATTTCAGTTTATGTGGCTGGTATATCACACCTCGTTCTGTTAGGTCACGTGTTGGGAAGTAACCTACAGCAAAAGCAAAGCAACTAGACATATTTACTTATCCATAAAAACACTCCTCTTCTTGGAGTATTTTTTCAGCTGACCTTTTTGATCTTGTTAACTCAAGAAGGGGATGTTACTGAGATGGTTTTAGATGCAATCATTGCTTAAACATGACATTTGGAACTCACTTAGAGGTGAGATGCAGTACGACACCTTTTTCCAATCAGTGAGCAATGCCTTACATTCCTTCGCATGCTCCTTATCCTCAGCTGTTCCTAAACGCATCTCATACACAAGAACCTCTGTGGAGGATGCAACAAATTTTCAGCCTGTAGGAAGTTTAAGCTGTTAAGAAGACTAGCACAGCACTAATAAAATCTAAACACTTATAGTCAAATCTTATTCCTGATGCTGCTAAATGGGAACTTACAGCTTAACATAATAGGCAATTTAGCATATAAATGTGCCCCATAAAAGCAAGATGTTGGCAGTGCAAAACTATAAATGTTAACCTTTGGGCAAGCTGTTACAAATGTGCTACAGGCTCTTGCAATTTTAATGAACTTGTTTGCACATATGAGGTTTATTTTGTGCTAAACACTAAGATACACACACACTGAAAAGAGGAACACCTTCAGAAATTAGGACTTGTGGGTGTTGATCATGAAGATTTAGCCTAATAAATCCGTTAGCTAGCATTTCATTTGCTTAAAAAAATCTTGCCATTTCTAACCTGTATCCTACTCATCTGTTATCAGAGTTTTATACCACTAGGCAACAACAATAGCCTTTTCACCTTCAGAAGTGTGACTGAGAAACAATACATAACTCTCCTAACAGCATTGGAGAAGACAGGAATTATTTTATAACTGCAAGGGTTTGTGGTCAAGACCTAAATCCGGAACAAGTACAGAAGTTAATGAATGTGATTTTCCTGAGTCGTCATTTCATTATTTTTGGTATGTTCCTGGAAAGGCTTGTTAAGGATGTTAAGATGTGAGAAAGCTATAGTCATTTCAAATCTAAATCAGGGCTAATAGTTATCTTACGAACTAGTAGGCATCTGTGACCTTTTGTTGAAAGTAATTTGGGTTTGATGAATCAATGTCTAAGCACCCTCCAAATGAGATAATCCTGCAGAGCAACCAAATTAAGTTGCTCCATTTCAGGGAAGCACTTGAAAAAAAAACACAGTTTCTGGCAGCTTTGCTGATCATGAACACAATACTCACAGTCCAGCTTCGATGGTGACTATGTTTTCAGTCCAAGCCTCTCACGTTGTTTGGCTTTGGTAGGCCACTTCTCTTCAAAGCAGAAATATTCAGAGCTTCTCTTTCATTCTAAATGTGTGAAAGATGAATCATAAAAAAGATTATGTCCTATCTGACTTCACCGCCAAATTTTCTTCACCTTACACCCTAGGATTGCCTCAGCGAAATATCAAGTTTTCAGTTTGCATTCACACTGTTTAATAACATGATGTCTACTGAAACATGCATAACTAAGAAGGTTTTTACTTGATTATTCCTTCAAGTAAAGAAAAGAAACTGAAAGAACTTTCTTTTTATTCAGCTATGAGGTTCTTTTTCCTTGGTTAACAACCTTAACTGCCAACAAAGCATGGATCTAGGTTGTAAAGAGAATTCATGCAGAGACGAAAAAGCACTTATCAAGTATTTCTCCTCTCTCTTAACAACTCATTTTATTCCTCATTGTGAATATATGTATCTGTACATAGGTAACAATCTGGAGACTCATTAAGCAATAAGACAAGAAGAAAATGAGGAGTTTCATAATAACTTACTTTATTATAAAGCCTGAAAAATTATATGTATGTATTAAATGGAAATTTAAAACATGAAAGAAAAAGAGAGAAAATGTAGGGGGTTAGAGTTTACATTTTTAGAGGTATAGCCTGTCATCAGCATCCTCTAATGTCATCCTTCAATTTGTAGTTTAATATACTCAATCTAGATCCAAAAATATCAGAAGACATTGCACTTCGTATTTACTTATATACAAGCTCAGAATAATAGTTTCATGTACAGGTGCCCATGCAGACAGGACAACCTATCTGTATGTGTCTCTTTCCCAATACAAATCTACTGAAAATCTGCTGAAGCTCTCAAAAGGTTTATGCAATGCTTTTTGTTTCCTAATTCAAGCACGCAACCTGTCAGGAGGCATCTTCCATCCCCATCCAAGCAAAACTGAATGTATCCTTCAGAAAACAAAACTCTACATGGCTTTAAAAGCATGCAGTGGCTACCTTACAGCAGTTCTGCCTGTAGAGTTCTACTGATTTGCAGCACCGTTGACCTCCAAACAAGAGTGACTGTTCAGTCACCCGCCCCAGCCTGGTCAGCAGCTAATTCCAGGCATCTGAGGTCTCAGGTCCCATATAAACAGGCAAAAGGGAAAGGGAAATGAGAGACTTGTGGACTGGAGACTAAAACTTCCTACTACTGGTCCAAATAACAGCACATAAAGATGATGAAGCATATCACAAGACAGTATACATCTGTAAATTGAAAACACAGAAATTTCACGTTCCTTTTCTAGTAATAAAAGAACCTCATAGCCTATTAGTTAGCTAAGAATTAACTACTTGTCAAGTGGCTCAGACTTGGTTGATCAGTATGTATAGGCTGTACTATTTCAGTAAAAAATATTTTTTTCCCTTTGGTATGTGCTGTCAAATCAGGAGATAAGAATGCTCTTCATGTGTTCCAGAAGTGGCTTTTGCCTAGTGCATTCACGTAGCAATAATTTTATGATTCTGGCAACAAAAGGTTCACTCTGAGTTGTAATGGCTACAGAGATTCTAAGTGTATGTTCAGTGTCACTTTTATAACCACCCTGTGTGCATATTTGTAAACGACTTACCGTCACACTCCCTAGTTGCAAATTGGCTATTTCATCTGGAAAGCAGCCCAGAAACTTAACTGAAATTGTGGAAGTATCCCATTATGTTTAAACAGTCCACTTATTTAAACCAAATATTTTGTATAAAGTAACGTTGCAGAAGACACAATATTTGTATTACCTTTCTTCCTTCTGAGTTATCTGGAAGAATTTAATAATTAAAAACTGAAAATCACAGGTTCATTGATTTAGAAATTTATCTTGACTAATTTATAAATTCTTTCATAGTACTATGATTAAATTGAATTAATGAAATTGATATTATCATACTCTACAATGCATGAGTAGCAGTTAACACATACAGACCTAAAGGACTGGATTTTACATTTGAATTTTAAGAACAGAACTTTACCTGCACGGTTTGTTGCTTTTGGTGCTTTGTATTATTCCATACTGTTCAATATATCCATAACATTCATTTTCTGTAGAAAACTAAGAAAAATATTTGTGTAACTGTAAAACCAAAACCCCATGAAACCATTAGTACTGAAAAACATCCACGTTCATTTAAACTTGGCCTATGAAATGTACAGTTCAGTGCCAGAGTTTATGTGTCTTTGCCTCCCAGCCTCTCTCACCTTTCTGAACCTTGAAATTTGGATGTTAAGATTCACAAGCAGATTGAAGGACTGACTGTGCTTGTCTCATCTGTCATTCAGATTTTAAAATTTACTAAATTTTGTTGATTATCTGCTAAGATATTTTCTCAAATTATTTTGCTATCTTAGCAGAAAAAAATTGGCAAAGCATTCAAAATCTAAGGTGGTTGTCAACTGTGCGAGTTCTCATTTGCCCCAAACATCTCTAGTCTCTCAATTCTGTTTGGTATTAAAGCAGATTGTGTGTTTGTACACTCAAAAAGAGCAGCTCATTCACAATCTGATTGTTCTAATGATACTTTTAAGTATCCTTGTTTTTAAAACAAGTTAATGATAAAATTCTGACAGAAAATAAACTATCGTGCTGTATTCATGTGTGATTTCATCCTGAAGTGCAGGAAAAAAGCATGTGCAATGCACTATACTGTAAATGATGTTACCTGTTAAATATGTGATGCCATTCCCTGAATCTTACGTAACATTCAGCAAATCATCCACTTCCTCTGCTGCATTAGTTGTAGTTTCCACAACATCCCTTCCATTGAGATGCATCACCTTTAAAAACAGAAACATCATCAGACTGAATTAAATACACTAAGAATTGAACCTAATACCTGGTATATTAAATCACTTGATTAAATCAACTTATGATTATAGAATAATGCAATGAACATCCTTGTCTGGATTATCCTGCATCTTTAAGGAAGCTTGCTTGTGCGTTGTTTCCTTACTGGAATTTTATAATTTAGAAGGTCTATGTCTTTCAAAGAGACTGACATAAATGCGTGACTTCTCGGAGCCGCGAGAGCATAGTAATCTAGATATGTCCAGGTAGGCTAGTTTAGAAAGAGTAAATTATTTTTCACTGCATAACTATTTTACTGCCAAACACACTTCAGCAACTCCTTTCTAACACAACTAGATGTTTTTCCCCAAAAGTGCTGATAATCTGTTGCCCAGCTTTCCTATCTACTTGTTTCGTACCATTCAATCAAATACATTCATTTTACTCATGCAAAAACCTCTGTGAGATTGTGCTTATCAGAAACAGGTTTTCTGGATGCATTTGGCTTCACTTTTATGGTCCTGTTTCAAGACTAGCGTCTGCATCTAGATATCACAGAGTAGTGATAAATGGAGCCAAGAGTTGTTTATTACAAACTGTTATTATCTTGAATAGGTTGCCATCTCATTACAACATGTTTTAACTTCTGCATGGTCAGGTCTCTTATTTAAAGTCTACTGCATTCATGTCAGGAACACTGATATTTAAGCTGGAATAAAACACAGTGAAAGGATACCATTTCTAATACTTTTAAAAAAATCTTTTTTTTTTCATTATTTTTAACACCAGAAACTGATGTCACAGTATCAAAAATAAAGTTTCTGATTTTTGGATTCTTAAATGAAGATGGTTATAGTTGAAGCCTAGAAATGAAATAAAAGTTTATGATAATCTGGGTCAACTGATCTTCTAGGAGCTCCCAGCCAATCAACAAATACAGCCAGTGAAAACTATGGATCCCTTTTGCCTCTGGCTCCCAAAGCAAGTTTGAGGGCCCTATAGTACCATGAAGACAGCCAGAATTAGAAAATTCAGATAAGAACGTACAACATCTCTTCATTTCTCTGTCCTTGTTTCTATAATGTTATGTCATTTAAAATAAAAATGAACATGACAAATTTCACCTATAGAACTCTATGCTGCCGCAATGGAGTATTCACAGGTAGATAATCAAGCCATACTCTGTATGCAATACTAATTCTAGCTCTACTTTCAATGAGCTCTGTGAAGAACTAATATTATTATCATATACAATACTGAAATGATAATTAATTTCTGCAACTCCTTAAATAGATGAAGACATCACTCTAAAAATAAATGAAGAGCAAAATTCAGACCTCAAGTGCATCAGCTGTTTGAAGTCTGATGATAAGTGGCATTACTTAGAAGCATTTACTACATCCCCTCGTGTTTCTCGGTGCTGGCTTCCTCGATGGCAGGTGAAAGGCAGCCTGTGCAGGCTTACAAGTGACAAGGAACTGGTTCAACTGCAGTGGCTCCCTGGCAGCCCCCGCGCCATTCAGAGGGATCCCAAAAGACTGAAAAACAAATAAACTCTCAGAAACCTAACAACAAGGACAAATGCAAAGATATGTCCTTGGGACACCACAACCCCATGCAACAGCATCTGGAGGGCATCTACTGGCCAGTAGGCAGTTCTACGCAAAAGGACCTGGGGGTCTTTGTGGCAATGAACTCTAACTTTATATTACGCTTCATTTGCAAAAACACGGCCAGCAGGTCAGGAGAAGTGATTATTCTCTTTTACCAGGCATGCTAAAAGAGTCACACTTTGGCAAAACTGAGCAAACTTTTTTTAATGAGAGATTTAGTATCTGTTTAGGTCATCTGGTGAGCAAGTGTTTCATAGGGAAGACACAGCAAGACTTTTCTTAGAGGTGTACAACAAGATTAGTGACAATGGATATGAGTTGTAGCAAAATAAAGTTCTTATTAGAGCTAAGCAAAAGCTTCTTCCTGCCGAAGCTAGTCAAACACTGGAACAAGGGCCCAGAGAGGCTATGAAATATCCATTATTGGAAATACTCAAAACTCAAAAGGAAAAAAAAGCTGAAAACCTCACCAAACTTAGCCATACTTTAAGGATCTAGGCCTAATGATATCCAAAGGTCCTTTCCAACCTACATATCTGTTCAATATTTCTGTAGTTTCAGAACATTGGGTCTACAGATGACTTGTTTGCTTATATCTCCAGTCAAAATTTTCTAATCAGTTACAGTTTTCCCAGTGTTTTTTGTTTGGTTTGGGCTTTTTTCCCCTATGGGGCTGGGGTACTTAGTTTTTATGACGAGACTACCCTTAGCATCTATTCTTCAAAATTAGAATCTGGCAACTGAGAGAGCTGGGGTTGTTTAGCCTGGAGAGGAGGAGGCTGAGGGGAGACCTTATTACTCTCTACAAATACCTGAAAGGAGGTTGTGGAGAGGAGGGAGCTGGGCTCTTCTCCCAAGTGACAGGGGACAGGACGAGAGGGAATGGCCTCAAGCTGCACCAGGGGAGATTCAGGCTCAACATAAGGAAAAAAATCTTCACTGAAAGGGTCATTAGGCAATGGAAGAGGGAGGTGGTTGACTCACCTTCCTTGGAGGTGTTTAAGGTGAGGGTGGATAAGGTACTGAGGGGCATGGTTTAGAGATTGGTGAGAATGGTTGGACTCAGTGATTCTATGATGGTGCCAGAAACATTCTTCAAAATACATTGATTGACTGGAATTATTTCACATTACATATTTCCAAGTGATGTTTTCCCCATGCTTCCTATAACCTATTTCTTCAAGATCCAAATAAATGCTGTCAGAACAATGAATAAACTGTTCTTCCAGAATGTGAGAAGCACAATCTTCCTACATTATACTATCTTGCTCTCTAAGGAGCAAAAAAGGATTTGCTTCAGCAGAGAAAGTGCTCCGTTATATGACTTTCTCTTTTGTAGTCTCATGTCTTATGTTTCAACAGGTAAACTTTGCAAGTCAGATTTATATTCAAGTCCAAAGTTATGTTTTGTTGCAGTAAAATCAGAGGAAGCAATGACAGATTGATCTGTAGAACAGGTGGGAACTGAACAGAACAGAACTTATTAATCTTTTTCTCTATTGGTGGCACTCATGTGCCTTTAATACACGGAGAGAACTTTATCTGTGGCATGTAAATTTAACCTTGAAGAGGACTTATACTTGTAAGAGCCAGATGCTATTGTTTGAGTTCATAATTTACACTTTTGTAATAATCTAGAGATTCTGGTAACAGCCCCTTGTCCTCAATGTTCTCTGCCCAGCATTTAACAGAGACCCCCTTCTGAGTATCTCTTCACATGGTTTATACCCAAGACAGTGAGATGAACTCCCTTTGTGGATGAGAGGTCTCTGGAACTAAAGTTTCTGGCATCTCAGTCCACTATTTAAGGCATTTTAGCAATTTAACAGTGCATAGTAAAGAACTTTATCATCCTGTTGAAGCGACTTTATTTCAGTTTAAGGTATAAAAATTAATTGACCTAAATATTGGCTAGTTTAAGCATGACATTGAAGTCTAATGACTACAAAAGAAATGGGAGGATCCTGTGTTCAAGCACTCACAGCTCTGTGCACTTTCAGTGAAATTGTTCTGTGCAAAATACAAACCAGAGAGCATAGACTGACATATGCCTGTTGGCTCTCTTTAGCTGCTCATTCAAGAGACTCAACTATAAAGCTGACCTGTGAATGGGGTCAGAAAGTACAAAGTTAACATCACACGTATGGCATAAATATTAGTTAAATGTCATGCTTGTTAAACAATTTTTAGTTATAACTACTCAAATTTAACTAAGTTCAGAATATTACTTAGCCGTATCTTCACTACATCACTTTTTTCCTTCTGATTAGGACACTGTATTTGTTACATAACTAGGCACTGAAAAATGCAAGTGAAATGTTGCTGTCTTACACAAACTATTCAGTCACATACATAAAGACAACATTATCATAATGGTTGACTGGCCTTCATCTTGAGAGAAAATGAATCATGTTGAAAGAGATGCTATGGACATGTGGTAGCTAAGAGGGGAAAATATCCCCAAGCTATAGTGCTAGATTGCTTTTTATACTATATCTGCCTCTTGAACTGCTTAATCCTGCGTGAAAATGTTCAAGAGCAGGACAGAAACCAAAGACCTATGTAAGTTACTGATTGTTGTTGTGTTGCAGACAGTTTTGAAAAGTGCATCTACTGGTATTAATGCCAATCACAAGAATTTAACAAGTTAATGCAATAATATTTAATTATATTTATTTGCATGTGGTTGTTGCATTTACATGATGAAAGTGCTACAAGGCTCATAATCTTAAATAAACTCTTAATTTCCTACTCACGGTTGCTAGAAGTCTTGTTCCAGAATGACCAGCACCAAAATGAGCATTTCATTCACTTCCACACAGTTATAAGCCTTCAAGCTTAAAAGCTGTAATCTTCATGACATGACTGAAAAAAACAAATCATTTTTTTTGTACTAAAAATTGCCATTGGTAACAGGCCACAGGCTTTGTTCTGAGTTTGCAGAGTGTCAGGATTGAGGCAGGTCAGGCTCTCTCTCCAAGGTCAGGTCAAGCTTTATTTGAACAGCCCAGAGTTTTGGTTTTTTCCCCCCTCTATCAGCACAATGATTTCATGTACATGCCTGGTATGACAGCAGAGACGTTATGAAGTGGGGACATGGGATGCTGTGTGGAATTTTGCAGGCTTGAGATGACAATTGATGGACATCGTAGAGTTGTTGTACACAAAATTCTAAGTTTCCACTCTTTCTTTCTGGCGTTACTCTTCCACTTCCTGATGGGTGACCTAATGTTTATGATTTCAATCATGTTGGACAGAGCTGGAGGACTGGAGTATGGCATTTCATCAGCATCTCAAGTCCTCTGCCCTGGGAAGTACAATGCCAATGCTGAGGGTCTCCCTTTCCTTATCTTACCATTTCTGCTGACATTTTTAGATTTTTCACCACTCTTTCACATTTTGTTGTTTTCTCATTGACCTTCAGCTGCAAATGACATCCAGATTTATTAAATGTAGTGCTACATACACCAGCTACATACACCAGCTATCTGTTTGCTCTCTTCTGCCCCTGAAAAAGTTCTGTCCAGCTCCAGGTCTGCATTTCTTTAAATGACCACTTGATCATATGTATGTTTCCTAACTTCAAAAGCCAAGATGAGATTCTCAAACTAGCTAATAGGAAAAGGAGCAGGTTATTCTCAGCTAAAAATAAAATAATTTATCTATTGAGATTTTGTTTTGCAAGCAATGTAACAATAAAAAAAAAAAATCTGATTCTATTGCGTAGATAAGATTTTCAGTGCTGAAGACTGACTCTGAACAGATCAGAAACCAGATTTTCTGCTCTCAGGCTCCATTGGTACAACTTCCAGTGAGGATGTTGCATTGTAACAATTGTAGTTAATCACTCAGCAGAAGGAAATCTGTCTGAATATCTGACAAAACCAACTTGGTGTTTTTCAAGCCACTCCTAATAGCTCGGGAGACAACTCTGTGGCTTGCCTCAACATTGCAGTTTGTAAGTCTCTTTCAATAACGTGTCTTTTCAAGATGAGGAATACATATTTGTTTTTCCAAACTACCAGCACTCATGGATAGTCCTTCTCGTGAGACCTGATTGATGGTAAATATTAGTCAAGTGTGTGTCATTTAGTTTATTTTGTTGGAAGGTGGCCATAATATCATCTCTGGTGACAGCAGCAAAGTTAAATTTAATCCATTTTACATTTTTCACCTTCTGAAGGAGAACTGTTAGTCTAAATAAGAACATGTTTTTAGAAGGGAATCGGCTCTTTGCTTTTTCTCTGTATAGCTGCTTCTTAGCATGCTGAATTATTTCCTTTTAAAATTCATGTTATTAAATAATTATTGCACATACACATCACATAAATATCATAGCTTATGAAGGAGGCTGCAGATAAATAAAAGAAAATAAGAACTGGTGTGTATGTCAGCCAAGAAATTATGGTAAAATCTGTTCTCACTAAGTAGATTCATTAAAGCTATATAGTCTGAACTACACTCGTCTTGTTCTCCAACTCTTTGTAGTCGTATGTTGTTAGAACTTTACTAGAACAATGGCAGACAAAAACAGTCGTAAGGCCATAACAATTTAACGTTAGACTGTAACCAAATAACCTCAAAGTCGTTGTCAAAATCATTAATATGCTACACGAACACAGGAACAACAGAAGTTCCTCATTTATGCTCTCTGCATATCAGAGGGATTAATGTCAAATGCTCTCCAGCTTCCCGAATAAAAGGTTTCATGTTTTGATGTGACAAATGAGAAACAAATCTCAGCCTGAAATTTTTCATGAGCTGATTATTTTATATCATTATTTGTCTTTTTTTGACAGGCCCAAGATCCAGGTGGACCAGAGGTAATACCAGTCACCTATCCATGTTGGCAGAAAGGCAGCAGAAGAGTACAAAACTGCACAAAACGCTAATTCTCAATATTCTATATCTATACCAGTCAAATTCAGGCTTTCCTTGCTGTTCCCTATGAGTTACAATTGTGATCCAATTCTGTTAAAATAGAACTAGAACGTGTGATAAAAGTTTTGCTGACAATCTTTAGAATATTTCTTTACAGGCACGAGACCTGTGAAAATAACAGCTCTTGTTGTGCGCTATCAAGTACACAAATGCACATTACCAGAAACTGTGTGACAGCATCTACATCTCAAAGAATATTAATTTATGCTTAATAATTAATACTATTTGCTCTTTCTCTAGAGGAGAAAATCAAGCCCTTCCTTTCTGGTCTGCAGAAATGTGCAAAGGCACTATTAACATGCTTCTCTTTTTTGGGGGTATAATAAAGAGCTATTTTTTTTATAAATTTGGGGGTATAATAAAGAGCTATTTTTTAAAACTATGCTTGGAGTCTAATTTTAATGATCTGCCTAGACCTACCCATGGCATAAACTAAAAATAAAATCTGGAAGAAACAAACTGTGATACAAATTCAAGTTACTAGCCCAGGATCAAAAACATTGGCATGTAAGAACTTACTTTACCCAGAACTATGTAGCAGAGCTAGGAAAATCAAAAACCAACCATAAAATAACTTTTAAAGAGACCAAATCCTTCAATCTTCCAGCCTTACAAACAACATTACGCAAGATTTTTATGCAGGAAGAATCCACATCCAGAGTAAAGGAAATCAATTATTTATGCAGAATTTTTTTCACATCATTTTTTCTCTTCTTCAGAAATCAGACTAGAATGGGAAAGAGGAATAATTTTAAGCTGAGGAGTCTTAAGGCTTTTCTGCTAGGAACTCTCAATTTTACTAATTTTCTCTTGCAAGTAATAAAATTTTGGTTTGAAATAAATTCCCCTTTAGTGTCATCTTCATTCTCTGGGTAACCTGTAGCCATCTCTGCTGTCTTTCCCAGTTCATGAATCAAACTTTAATTATCATCACAGAAACAAAGAAAAAAGGTGATATTTTATCCCACCTTCCTACTGGATTTATACTAATAATTGGATCAAACTGCTGTGAAGAGCTCTGTTAGTACAACAGCATCTGATCCTAAATCTTTCTTCCTTCGCATCTCTGAATATGACTTTTTGAGGGCGTGCTGGTTTGACCAAGTGTGAAAGCTGAGATACAAGTATTTGTATCCTGGAGCTCTAGTTATAGTGTATTTTGCACAGATTTAGAGATAACTTCCTACAAAACAAAGTACTACAGAGAGATGGGTAGGAATAGGACTTCAATGGCATTCATTGTATCTTCTCCCATAAGAAATTACTTGATTTATCAAACTAACTTAGTACTTGGAAGCATTATTTTCACTTTATGGTATTGTTTCTCTTGTATGATATGCCTTTTTCTCTATTCAAATCTATTGGCCTGCCAATTAAATAATAGTCGTCTTAAATTAGTAATTTGAAACAGACCATTTGCTAAATAAGAGACTCTCAATGAGAACTATTTGGATTATCAATGAAATTTATTGACTTGTAACTAGAATATATTGGTTTGTGTGTAGCAAACTGTTTACACTATGTGTGCCTTCTGCCATGATCAGTAATCCTCACATTTAAAACAGATGGGATTGTATACAGAGCATATTGGATTTTATCTACATTATAATACATCGCAGCAGTTTAAATGTTCAAATATATATACAAAGTTACAGAACTCTATTAAATAAATGTTCTTTTTATATCTTCCAGCAACAGATCCTCTGTGCTTCAAGAAACAGTCAAGCTATTGGAAATGTTAATTTATGATTCTACTTATTCTATACTTACAGAATGTCCAAAATAAAAGAACTACATCCCACTAGCTGTTAATGAAATGAAAAATCTCGTTAGACTATATGAATTTTGCATAAGCATATTTTGCTTGTGATGGGTACATTTACTGGTATCAGTATATCCTAGACAATCTGATAACTGATAGTCACGTGGAAAAGTTGTGAAGGTATAAGCAATTATTTCACATGCGATACAATGGAGAAACAAGGTTATTTCCTTGAAAATAATTTCAGCTTTCTGTTGCCTGAGTAAATGAAATACATCAAATAAAAGTAGGCTTACACATGGAATTGTAACAGACCATCGTCCGTGGAGGTCCAGCTGCTCCAAAGATCACAAACACTGCCAGCCTGCTGAAGGTCCTAAACCAGAGAAAGGGAATGACACTGCAATTAAAGGGTCAAAAGCTAGAAACCTAGCTTCAGGGAAACATGCAGAGTAAAACCTGAGCGCTGCATGTCATAATCCATCTTAAACTACACTTAAACATGAGCTAGCTCAAAAAATTAAAGCGTTGCACCACTTCAGATGCATGGAGTAAAGTTTTTATCAAGACTGTAACAACCTATAGCAGCTTTCTAAAAGACATAATGCAGTATGTGCAGATCCATCATTAACCAAGAGAATAACTTTTTATTGTTTTCTACTCTGTATATACTGATGTATAGAAGGTTCAGTTGATTATTTCTGAAAAGCTAGATATTTATGTGAGTACAAGGGTTATATGTGGCTGATTTCAATTAAATATTGAATGCCCTTAAATTTTACAGGAAGCACTTGATGCCCTGTTAAAATAAAACAAATTGATTGAGCCTATGTAAATGTACTGTAACAAGCTCTTAATGAGGAAGCGCCTGCTCATCAGTGGTGCTTGGGAAATCTGTGCTTTACGACTTTTCTCTGGTCTTCTGTTTCCTCTCTGATCTTTAATTTTATGATGTGTTATTCAGTACTAAAAAACGTGCCAATGCCGCCTTCTTGGATGGGCAAACTTTTTCTCTCCTTGGTGTCTTATTGCCACTATTTTCAGAACCTTGCAAAATCTTCAGAATTCAGATCTTGATGCCCAAAGAACGGCTTTTCCCAGAAAGTTCTAAGTTCTACTCTTCACATGAAGTCTTTCTGAGTCAGATCCATTGTATCTAATATCTTCTGAAACCCTAATACGAATCAAAGTATTGCATTTATTTTTATTTAAACAACATTCCTTATTATGACTAGAATGTTTACACACTGTACAACATACCCATTAGAAGGGTCAATAACTTTTCAGTATGTTAAATTATTTAGATTATTTTGATGGATTTGTGACTTTGTACATTTGTGATCATAGCAATTTTATTGTAAAACACTCTTGCTCAAACTACTAGCTGCTACTTCATTTCTCTAACATACCATATCATTACAGTTGATGTCTACTTCAAACTGAAGGTAAAATTCCAATTTTATCATAAATAAATATCTATCATGTCTTTGAAAAATATATTTTCAGTGGTATTTATTGCACAGCACTTTTTTTTGTTATTTTACTTCCCATGAAAGTATGTATGATTATTCTGTTCAATAGCAATAAGCAATGAAGCTGCAAGCTGTTACTTTGACAAAAGTAACGTTTACCACCCACTATGGGTGAGCAACACTATGATTAGCACGTAAAGATATGCCTCAGGTAAATGTGGAAAAAGGGGCTAAAACTGGATGCCTTTCAGACCTGGACACCCAACATCTATGATGAATTTGGAATGGTTTTTATTCCACTGCTTTTCAAAACACTATGAATTTGGCCAGAAGACCTTATCTTTACAGAGGTTTCTGATGACTTTGGATAACTTTCAAATTCATACTAATTTTCTGTAGCATATTAAATAACTTTCTGAAGACAACAGGGTTTTGAACCATACAAATGTATTTCCTCATTTCAAAAGGTCACTGAATTCAAGAACACTATGTGAGGGGCCACAAGCCAACAGAGCTTCTAAAGCCACTTGTCTTTATAAGAATTCAAGCAAATTGTACCAGGATGCAAGATGCTATTTTAATTCATATACTAGCAACTATTTCTATAGGGTTTTTTTCACTAACATTAAATCTGAAAGTTTAAAATCTAGCACTCTTTTCCCCCCAGTGCATGAACATCCTTTAAAGGATGAACAGTGCAGTAACGAACAGGGTTGAAAAGCAATGTATGTAACACCCTAGAACTGGCACAAAAGTCAACTACTTTCATCTCACCTAAAAAGTTTTGGAGAGTTAAGAACATTTTAAAACCATTCTCAGCATAATTTTGTCTCAATTTCCACACAAGTCCTATTTAAACGGAATTATCTCAATGTATCCAAAGGCAAAAGAGAGGCAGACATTAATGCAAATGCTCCATTTTCTCCCCGGGAGAGTTAAGGGGAGATGACAAGTCTTCAAAGGACACTTTTTGTTTGTATACACCCATTTGCAGAGTCCTGGAGCTTTGGAGAGCTGATAATTCCAGGTCAGTAGGAAGGATCTGGTTGATACCACAGAGATGCTTAGTATGTAACTAGGTAAATTGAGCCAAAATGCTTCAGCTGGAGCCATTCACTGACAAAACTACACGTGAAAAATCAAGGGCAATGTGAAGAAAACAGAGGATGTCCTGCAGCAGTAGGTCATTCTCTAGGCTATAGACATGACAGTTCTCAAGAAAGCAGGAAAATGAAGCAGTGAAGTACATCTTCTCCTACGCAGAGACTTTAAGAGATATTGAAATTAAACAGAACGGAGATGGAAGGGATCAGCTAGTTCATCCTGCTGACAATTCTGTAATGTTCCTGTGAGGATTAGCATATTGTTCAGCATGGTGTTAAATATTCCCTGCTAGAAGCTGCATTTTTTTTTTTTTTTACTCTTTATAGATCATTTAAACTAGAACAGGTCTTAGTATCAGGAAATATTCTTGTCTATATCCTAACTACTCATATTTCTTAATTTCATCCTATTATGTCTGCTTGGACCATGACACATATTGCTCTGTCAAATAATGTCTGACTTTGTTAACTCCTTCAGATACTGCTCCAGTGTCTACCATGGATTGCTTAGTCAGAAATCAGTCTTCTAAAGAGTTCTCTTCATACTTAACCTCTTGTTCCATGACTGAATTATTCTGCTGCCATTGCCATCTATTACCATCATATCAAATAGTCACATATTCTAAATGAAATAAAATGTCTGAAATTTATCATTTAAAAAGCAACAGTGGGAGAAAAAAACTCCAGTGTGAGTTATTTTATGTCAACTGTCATTTGCTTTAAAAGTTCTCATCAGTCTGCCACAATAAAGCATGAAATAGAAGACATACGTTCCTCTGAAAACATCCCCAAAGGTTCAAACTTAAAGATTCCTACTGTGCCAAATACCAGGCAGTCTGCCAGTAAGCTCAATTAGGATTTTTGACTAAATTCAGCAGCACACAATCAAAGCATATGAATGAAAAAAACACCACACTCCAAAAGAATAGATTTCCTGTAGGTGTAACAAAATCTTTTCTTCACTCTTCGAAATAAGTCTCAAATTATAGTGATGTTGTTTGACTTTGGGAATGCACAGATGTGTTAAGTATTTCATTGGGAATACAGTGTGGTTAGTTGGACAAGCATAAAGCATGCATAATTAATTTCACTCTTCCAGTGCCTCTGCTCTTTAGCATTATATTTGTTACCGTAGCAAAAGAAGCTTACTAGGCACCATGTTTAGCTGACAACATTGAAAGGAATTGTGATAAAAAAAAAGAAAAATCTGCTTTCATTCCACTCTCAAATTTGTAGTTTCAGATCATATGTCTGCTTTCAGCGTTTTAAAGCAGACACGAGAAGAATGGCAGGTTCCTGCAGAGAAATATGTCACTGGTGATAAACAGCCCTGAAGTCAGTAGAGCAGATAATTCATAGCAGGTCAGAAACTACACCCCTGACAATACTGCGCATGGAGGTAATACACCAAATGTCACATGTGAAGGGGGTAATGCTTTTTCTACTGCTACATCCTCAACAAATTGTAGTACATAGCTGAGTTACTTGCTGACATGAAAGCATGAAAGAGTTTTAGGAGGCAGAAAATACAATGAGAGACTGAGCAAGATAGACTACCAAACCAAAATTATCCAGCAAAACTAACAGCCCGACCCTCATCAGCAATATAAGCCAAACAGTAAGTCATCTTAGATTGTAATTGTAACCTGTAAAAAGAGTAATTGTTCTTTATAGCTCTGTATTAAAAGATTAAGCCCTCTAGACAAAAAGGCATCAGACCTTAATAAGGTTAAAAATGGCTTGCTTGTTTGTTTTCAGTCTTGACACATTTTACCCTTTTTGTGTAGCATTTTTAACAGCACATTTCCCTTTTAACAGACACAGCTGAATTCATCTGTGTAGTTCATAATTCTTAGTTACACACAACTTGACTAATATCTTCACAGCACTGACATTAACTCATTCATTCTTACCACATATAGACGAGCTGGGACTGCAAGAAGGAGGTAGTTCTGGAAAATCTGCCTAAAATCACACTGGCATTGCTACTGGTATGGAGCGTTCCAGCATTTCACTCCCATCCTTGTTCTCCCAGCTCATGCTTTCCTACTTTTCAGAGCCCTCCTGAAGTACTGAGGAAGACCCAGATTGTAGTATTAATTCACTACCTTTAATATTAAGCTGCAAAAAAACACTGATGAGAAGAGGTACCTAATTAAGTTTCTCCTCTGGACCAAGCTTTCTTGTTTCTTGGGTGGTCAACACCTGACTATAAGCACCTATGCATACACAAGCACACACACATATACATGAAGCTAATGCAGCAGCTCCTAACCCAGAACAGGGTGGGGTGAAAGAAGCCCTGCCAATTAAATAGACCCCCTAAAGTCACAGGGCAGACTAAGGAATGAATTCTAAAGGATTTTCTTTTGTTGTACACAGTATGAAGCTTCTAGATTAGCTCCACATAAAACTGCTAAATTCAACAGACCATTTCCAAGCAGGAGTACGTTAAAATGTGGAAATATTTTCAGTAGCAGAGGATGGCAGGTCTGTTTTCTGTAATGAGTCACTTCTTGATAATCTCAGTTTTCCTTTCAGATCTTGAAGCCAACAAAAAACCTAGAATATTTTTGAGTCATCACTTGTCTTAGTCAGCAGGTAATTCCACAAGTAGCTTACTGGCCCAGCCCTGTGCTCAGAGTTTTAAAGATGAGAAAACCTGCCTAAGAGACCCACACAGCAAATGGTCTACTATAGTACAATAGAATATGATTAGCATTTCTCCTTCTTGTTCTGTGATCTAAGAAGAATGAACTCTTGGTTTCTCAGTCAAGAAGAGTAACAATTTAAGTAGATTTTGCTAGAGTCATGCTACCTTCCACGGACAGTTTGAGAGCTGATAGGGATGAGTGAGATATCAGGACCCAGCAATCCACCACTTCTAGCGTGTTTTCCATTTTACATTTTCCAAAGTGCTCTTTGCAGCACATTCTAATCAGGTATATGGCGATTACCAGGATTTGAGAGGATCATGGCGAGAGCTACAGAATGGATATGATGGACAAACATGATGGAAGCTGGCACCAAACCCTTAACTTCTGTTCTTTCTAAGGTATGCAATGTCAATCCCATCTCTGTAGCCTTGTGGACAATTCTGCAATACCTTCTTGTCCTAAAGTTTTAATTCCCAGAATATATAGGAAGGAAATTTCTTCAGAAAGGGAGAAGCACCATGTCAGCTTCTCAGAACCTCCACAGTTCCGGATATTTTTTTAATCGGTTGAGTAGATGTTCACAGCATCGATTAGCTCTGCACTGCCAGATCTCCCAGTCTAGCTGGATGCCAGAGCTAAGAGAACCACCTTTCAGATCGTAAGCAAACATACATTTTGTTGAAAGAAATAACTTGTTTCATCTTTTGAAGCTAAGGGAAAGAATATTTTAGCCAAACCATAATCATGGGCTAGTAATATTCTGGGACTTCAGATTTGTCTTTGATTATGAACTGATGAAATCCAGGTATTGCAACATAGATAAAAAAATGTTTAAATATACTGGAGGAAGAAACAAACTACATTTCTTACTTCACAGATGTACTCTCAGAGGAAAATGAGTATTTATGTGCATAAACAACCTACATTTACCTAAGAGACCATAATGAGGAGGCAAATTTGATCTGGTGTATGACAGGGCTGAGTCATATAGCCAGCAGGTCATTAGTGGAGAGCTGTTGTTTATGCATTACACTTCAATTACATTAATATTTATTAATAAATCTGCTACAGTTTAATTTCATCAATTATCATTAGAAGTTCTTTCACATGGGAAGGATGACTTAATGCCATTTGGGTTGCCACTTCTTACCTTTCAGTGTTCATGCATTTTTCACTGCTGAAAAAAAAGAGATCCCTATATGCCAGTGATTTGGTTTAAGTTACAGAAAATTTGCAAAGCCTATCGTGTCAAATTCCTGACAGGGTGACTAAATTGTCAGTTGGATTTCTCCATAGCATTTAGTGGTTGCTGCAGTCAACTGATATCCACTGATCCCTAAATCAAATAATCTTGAATCCTAATCTAGTCCATAGTTTCCAATGGAATATTTTCAGGGTGAGCAATAGCAATTTCTCTCTGTCTACCAAAGCATTAGAATTATGAAAATATGCTGTCAGTCAACACAAACAATAGGTCAATTTGATAGGCAATAGCATACTGGAGCCCATTCCATACTGAACTTGTTCTCTCTTTGTACTTTGTCAGACAGGTATCTGCCACTGCTTACTTTGTGACAGACTCCAAAGGATCCCATTAAGACAGTAAGAATTGCAAACCAGATGACAAAACTAAACCCATGTCGTCTTAAAGGAAGATTTGTGTCCCTTTCAAAGGAAAATTGATCTCTTACTTTAACACCACTGCAGTTCACAAGCCTTTAAGCTAAAAAACCACTTGTCTCTCTGACAAAGCTGTCTCACATTGTGATATGACATTATTCATAGAAACTTTTCCATTAAAATTATTAATTCACTAAAAAAAAAAAAAAAACACAAACAGAATACCAGTAATCACTCTCCTGACTAATAACTTCTACCTCAGTTCCAGGTGAATTAGGATGATATTGTCTTCTACATAGCTTCCAGAATGACCTCACACCTTATCCTGCCCTATAGTTCCTTTCCAGACATCAGGAAATTATTTAGACATCCAGCCATCTGAATTTCATAGCACAATGCAAAACCTGTGAAGTGCTTGCCTTTGCTCACATTCAGACTAGGTGGTTGCTTTGATAGCAATAGTTCATACTGCTACAAAGAAAACTTAAGAGGATGAGAAAGATTTGAAACATCGTTGAGTGAAATCTGAAGGCTTTTAGCAGGATAAGGACTTCCTTTTCTCACAGAGGGGAGTCTGGTAAGGAAATCTTGCAGAAAGATTTGTCACGCATCAGGAAAGGGAATGAAACAGAGCGCTTGTTCCTTTGGAAAAACTTTAAGTGTCTTCTGTCTATAACTCCTGTTAATAATTTCCCACCTACACATTGATTTGTATTCTTTCTCCTTACAGCTCAAGAAACAAACTCCCTTCACTTAAGCAGCCCAGGACTCTGTGTTTGGACCTTGTATGCTGGAACTGCATCCATTCATGTTTCTCTTGTGTTGACCAGCACTGTTATTTTTAACTTCTTGACATGCCTCTTGAGCACAACCTGTGCTCCTCTCCCACAGAAATGGGGTATCACCATCACATCACTCGGGTGTGTGAAAGCAGCCGACCTTTCCCAGGATCCTTACTGGCATCAGAATGCCATTTCCCAGAGTCCTAGATTTCTGAGCAGTTCTATTTCTAGTCTGTCTCTGAAGAGAAAGAGTGAGATGAAGCACATTTTCCACAGACTTTGCAGATGGGCCTGGAAAACAGACAGTCTTTGCCTAAAAATTACAACAAACAAACCAACTTCATCCTATTTCTTCACCCCGTGCTGCTGTGTGGAAATGTGACTTGTGTTGAGGTTGATGAGCTAGAGGCTAATGAGTTAGGGAATACGGATACTCCCTTTTCTCAAACAGCTTGATGTTCTGTTTCTGGTTTCCTCCACTTTTCTTTAAATATCTGGAAGGAGTCTCCTTTTTAAAAATGAGATCTTATTTTTATGAGAGCTTGCTAAGGTTCATCAAGTGTCTAAAATCAAATGTCCAGAAGGTGTGTGGTTTTGCATGGTTATTAGCCTCTTAGGTGTTATTCCTAAAAGGGCAGCAGTGTGCTAAATGCAAGATGTTCTCCTAAAACTTCCTAAGCATTTTGACCTAGTGTAAAAGTGTACCTAAGACAAATTATTATTATCTTGCACATGTAACTGCTCTCTTTCTTCTGTCTGTTGAGCTACATGAGACTCATCTGCAAGTAAACTGCTGTGTAAAAATAGAGTACAGCTGGAATTGAAGAGAACATTGCCATTGTGTAGATTATTTACTTATTGAACTGCCTGGCTGAGGATAGAGTTGTGCCAGTGCACCATTAATGCTAGTGCACCTTCAAAGTTACAGGGGAAAAAGGATAGCAATTTAAAAGTGAGAAAAGTAGGAGAGGAATGAACTGGGCAACTCCAGTTAGACAGTAAGTCTCAGATAAAGACTTTCATTTGCTTTTACAAAACTTTTTCTGCTAGCCTTCTTTTACTCAGGACCACAGATAGATAAAGAGGATATATTTGGATGGGTCACTGCCTAGTATGCAGTCTGCCAGACTCCTCCTTGTTCCACTTGGCCTTGCAGCACCATCCTGTGGTTACTGTTGAGGAAATAAGATAGCCTATCACCAAATACCACCTGCCTGCCATAAGTACAGATAGAATTTGTAAGCAGTCCAGTTATCAGATGCAGCAAAGCCTACGTGGACGGGATATGGGAACAACAAGTAGTCAGGTTGAGTAAATTTTTGTGCTTTCAAGGTCATTTGGTTTCTTCTCCCTTATTATTAAGAACAATAATTGGTACTATTTGAGCTATCTCTGCCTTCTTTTTATATTTCTCACTCTAAGGAACAAGGGAAAATGTTTTTTGTTTAGGCTTTCTGACCATAAAACCCTGCGTGATCATTACTACTTCTATATTCCACATGACTCATGTATTAGAACTTTCCTGCTCAATATTCTGACCATGGGAAGAAGTGTAACAGCTTGAATTTATGTACCCCCTCTTTTGTTTGTTTGGTTTTTTTTTTTTGTGGGGGAGGAAAGAAAATCCTCCACTAGGGATTAAAAAAAAAAAAAAGAGGGGTTTGTGCATGTTTACTCTTTGAAAAATTCTTTAAGTGAATAATTAAGCATCATGTTTCTAACAGTATTATTACATTTATTTTGATCCCCAAACTTATTAAAAACACTGAAAAGTGCATAGTCACTCTGTGACTTTAAAATATGTAGACATGCTATCTCATGGATTTAGAAAGCCCTTAGAAGTGCTAAATCTGATAGGAAAAATAATATTCTAGCACTTGTTTTTCTATCATATTTTTAGCATCTACTAAACTGTAGCCTCAATACTGGCAGTGAACTATAACCTGAACTTATTGAACATGAGGTGAAGTGGATTCTTGCCCTGAACTTACAGTTGGTTCCACAGGATTGTTTACTCCACCTGACCTAAATAAGGGAGAACATTTCTAGGAATTTTACTCTAGTTGAAGGAGAGAGCAGTACGGCTGTATCAGAAGCTGCCTTTGATCCTATCACACAGCCGTTTCTGACAACAACATTGAAGTGATGTAACTCTGACTGGTTCAATATTTACAAGACATGATATGTACACTTGTCTTGTATGGGAGATGGGGAGGGAAAAGCAATTTAATTTTATGCCAAAGCACACTACTTCCATAGAAGAAGCAAAGAGAAAAAGACAGTGTCAGAATCTACAAGAAAAGCCCTGAAATACAAAATCTGTTAAACTTTCTAAAAGTGTTTTCAGCTAGAATCACAGATCTCAGCAATTCAGACAATGTTATTACAAGTTCAGATATGATAGAACTATGATCTTGTCAATGTGGTCATATGAAAAAAAAAAAAATCTGTCTTTAACCTCTGTAGATAATCTGCATATATACTCTTTTGGTCATAGATGTCACAGTGTAGAATTGTACAGTATAATATCCAAAGTGGCAGTGGCCTATTTTTAACTAATAAGCCAATCTTTTACTTCCTCCTAAGTTAAGAAATTTGCTGAAGATGTGATCCAGAATGCATTTCCACACCCTGTTTCCTTACAGATTCTGGGTGTTAAATGGTCTTTTTTCTCTATTCATCTTCCCAAACTACCATAAAAATCCCTATAGGCTAACAGTTACGTCAAAATTAGGAGACTGGCAGAGCCTCATGAAAGACATTCATTCACCACAATTATTATATTTTCTCACTCTTAAAATTTCTTGTTCATCTCTCTACATTTTATCTTGCATAAAATAAAGCTGGATATACACTTCCCTGTAGAAATAAAACTCTGTTTGCAGCAGAGCATATTTCTTACCAGCTGCAAAATTCATCGACTAAAATCTGTTAATATCTGATAATGTAGTAAAATAAAACTACAAAGTGCATTGCTATAGCAGTGTGGTCAGCAAGCCCTTTGAGAGGAAGGTACTGCAATATTATCATTCTTTGTGCTTCTCAAAGGCTCTCTACACTACTTTTAGTAGTCCTGCAATAGTTAAATCTTTTTAGGCATATGGTTTGTCATGCCACACAGATTCTGAAGCTGGCTCCTAAATTGTTCTGGAGTTTTACAGAAATCAGGGTTCAGTGAAGCTCTTAATCTAGATGGGATTATTGGCACCATCATTGCACTATGATAGAAACTTTTTTCTATTATATTTTTCTTTCTGTAACACTTAAATGCTTGTCGTCCCTTTCTGTAATCCTATTTACCCAATTCCTATCCACTAACAACAATTTATGTGTCTTCACCATGTCTTCCTTTATGCCCACTGCGTAACTAATTGGTTCCAAAGAGCTGACCTACAAGCATCATTTCCAACAGCTTCTTTCCACCCCCTCTCCCCAGGTAATATTTTATCCAGAACATCCTAACTCTAAACTTTGAGGATTTACTGCAGCTGTGAGACATATTCAGGTTAGTAGGTCTTCTATGTTCTCTGTTAGGAGATACTACAATATGCCTGGATTATGCACAGTCTGACCTGGGAATAGCTTATTCTGTGATAAATTCATAGGACTACTCAGAATTCAGCATTACTTCATGAGGAAAATATTCTAAGTTTTCAAGCAGAATGAAGTAATTTTATTTGATTATGGAACATCGACATTAACATTCTCAGCTTGTCAAGAATTCTGTTATAACAGCTAGTCTGTAGGAGCCTGTACAGTTCATCTAGAAGTGCCTTAAGTGCTAAGGATATGAATATTACTTAGCAGAAAGAAGATAACGGATTTCTATGCCTGTGAGCCTGAGTACTTGCTCCTTATCTAAGAAGATAGACTGAAGGATTGAGTTTAGGAAAAGCTGTAGCAGTGCAGGTGGTATAAAAGACTATTGCTAAGACAGAGGTCATGCTTTCCACATTCACAAGAGCACAATAAAGAGCAGTGGGTCACTTAATATTGCTGCAAGACAGGCTCAAGCGAGACATTACAAAAAGCTCTGCTACAATAGACACAGGTAAATATTGAGAGACATTGCCTAGACAGTAGCTTACAGGATGATACTAGTGACTTTTCAAGCTCTTTCAGACAAATTTCTCTACCATTATGACACTGTATTTCATGAATATTTTGGCACTGAATGCCAAAATGTCCTAGTTAACAGAGCATTGGGAAATAATCTCTATTTCCGTTCTTCAGATATCCTTTTCTTTTATGCTTTTCAGATTTGTCTCCAGACAAAGAATTCAACCATTTTAAATAGATAAGCAAGGGACCTGACTTTAGTTACGTTTCATGGCTTTGAATTCCACAGATAGTCTTCAGCATAGTCACTGGAATAACACTGCTAAACACTTCAGTGATTCTGACAGCTTCCCAGCTATCACTTGCTGTTGCCTTCTCAACTGAAAATCAAAGTTGTTATCCATAAAATATGAATGAGAAACACAAATTGTAGCCTTCCACAAGTTCTCAGGCTTTCTTAAACAACTCACGGCACAGCGTACCGATGAGGTGACCAGATTGCTACTTGTCTTCATTGCTGCTTTACTATCTCTCCTTGAACAGCATAAATAAACCACCGCTGAACAATACAGGGCTGCTGCCTTAGGGTAAAGATGCAAAAAGCAGACTGAGAAATCACTATGACCAAACACTTCTCTTCAGTTGATCTTATTCCCTTTCGTTGCAGGGTAAGAAACTGTTGGTCGTGCTGCTCTCAGCATTTGGCTTGATAACTGAGTAGAACTCTGAATATATGGCAGAACTAAAGCAGAGGACCAATATAGTATTTCATGACATTCAAGGGAAAATAAACCTCACAGGAATGTTGCCAAATCTTGTCATACTTCATTTAAAGATAAACTTGAAATATTGATTTCCAAATTTTATATGGAAGAAAAATAACCACATTTATTTTAATAGGCTCCACAAATAATGGATTATAAAACAATCTCTGCCTTAATGCAAGACCTTTAAAAGGTAGAAAATTGGAATAGAGGACCTAATCTAAGACCTTTCATAAAATTTCCAACATCATCTTAGTATTTTTTAGTTTTAAATTTGGACTTTTTGCTTTACTTTTGGTAGTACACTATTTCCCTTTCTTAACCATGTTAATGACATTAGTCCTGTAGACTTTAAAGTCATCGATACCTTGATGTTGTTGGGGTGGTTGTGGTTTGGCAGAAAATTTTTTCTTTAGTATTTAAGAACTATGAAAATATAGAACATTTATTCAGAATAAAATGCTTCAACCTCCTCCAAATAATCTTCACACACATGTATGTATACAGAAACAGTTTTGCAGACGGATTTTGTACCAGTAAGATTTCTGCAAGTACTGACATAGTTTCTGTGTATATTTTTAATTACAGAGATTTGATGCACAGGTTGATACGAGAAAAATAAAATGCAGATACTGTTAACTTCTACCAGTAAGAGAAAATATTTTAAATTCATATTATGCATCACTAATTACTCCAAGACACACCTTTCCTTCACAGGGATAACATGACGCAATATCCTCAAGAGTGGAGAAAGTCCTTGCCTGACTGATAATCTTCTCTGAATTCCCCAGAGAGGAAAGGTTTATCAGTTATTTTGATGCTGCTGTAAATTTGTACTCAGGTTTAGTGTGTGTCCCTGTCAGGGCTATGTCCAAGTGCTCTTTCGGATACTTCTCAACCTACTCACTCTGTCAGATCAGAGGAGGACCTCTACCTGGGCGCATCTGGCGCAGGGGTGCTCACAGCTGCCCTCCAGCATTGGCATCGGAGCAGAGCTCACCCTGCAGCCTGAAGCCTGGGTGGCAGCATATTCCCACTGGAGCTCTCTGCCTGGGAAGCTGCATCAGTTGTGGTGGGCGCAGAGCTTGGAGAGGCCGTGGCTTTCTGCCAGGTGGAGCCCATTGTTCCCTGGTGGAGCTGGCTGAGCTTCAGCCCCCTTCGTGCATGCCCTTCCACTCTCTATGTTACTACAGGTCTCTCTTTGCAATTCAATGGGGTTTTTATTTAATTTTTCTTTCCTTTTTTTTCCTATTTTCAGTGGTTTTGCTGGAGTTGAACCACTTACAAGGAGACACAAATAACACTCTCAACAATTCTGTAAATCCCGAAACAACGTGTTTATACTGAGAGTCGCATCAGTACAGCTATATCACTAAATTTCCCCATTTCAACATTCCTCATGCTATGCTGAGGCTTATTTAATATCTTATAGCCTATTGTTCTGTGCATCAGGAAGTGGTACACGCAAAAGCAGAGCTGCAGAATCATGTTAGAGAAGATGACTGCAATTGCTGTCAGGGTGAAATATCAGACTCGAGTCACTAAAAACACTATAATGTAATGCACTAAACTGCAAGCTTCATGCAGTGCAATGCTTGTGTATTCCAAAGCACGTTTACAAGTCTCTACTCCCATATCTTACAGTAATCAATAAATTAAAACTTTTGTGAACTATTCTGTCTGCTGTTTGATAAAGCTAGATTTAATATTATGATGATAATACAATATGTATAAGAAAACACTTTAAACACGCAATCAAACACATTTTAAAAACCGAATTGTTTAATCTTCCCAGGACTCCAGATGGCACCATCAATGTTTTTTAAAAGACTGCAGGAAAGTTACTGTACACGTCTGCTAGTTTACTGCAGTTCTTAACATCATCTGTAAAACTGTTGGAAGAGCAAAGTCTTTCCTGACAGGAATAAAATACATATGAAGAAGAGCAGAAATAAAAGTTCAGGAAGTTCAGATTAAATCTCTAGTTGAGGCTTTCACAGATGGCTCTTAGCACCAGTCACATTTATATGAATTCCATTCAGCTGTCATTGACTTGTCATTGATTTCTTACCAATTTTTTCTCTCATTAATTTTATTGCCTTGGATTTTCTTATTCATTATGTAGAGAATATCTCTACAAATGAGAGTTAGTAACCCCCTTCTAGAACTATTAAAACCTGGAGATGTTAAACAACGCCTTCTATTTGATGGAACACAAATACTGTTGGGTGTAATTAGAAACCTAAACGTACAAATCTGACTTATTTTTACTTCAAAAGGCAAATCAAGAATTTTTTGTTTATTTATCATTGTCTGCATCTCAAATGATGCTGACTATGGTGTGAGGGAGTAACTAAAAAAACCAAGTAGAACTAATGCATAGACTGAATTCAAGATGAAAAGGAATTAAACACATTAGTGAAATGCTTTTAAAGCAAAGTACTGTTTTTTAAAGTGACCACTGCTCAGGTTACGGTGAAGGAGGTTAATCTATGGTGTGGGAGGCAGTCTATTCATCTCTATTGCAGCCTATAGTAAAACCACCACAGAACAGGGAGCCAAGAGCCACAGCACGCTGAACAAATTTTTGAGAGGCAGCTTCTCCTAGTTTTTGGCTTTCAGCCCTATTCCAAATCTACTGGAGGAGTGTTATTGGCACTATCTACCTCTGTCTTAAAGAAGAAATCAGTAGCATCTTGCTTCTTGAGAAGGAAACTCAGCAGGAGTCAGGAGACAACAAGAACACATAACCTCTAATTTGGAAAAGAAAATCAAATTTAGCATTTAAACGAGGTTGCCAAAGCCTAGCATGCAGGCCAAACTCTCCAACTGTTTTGATCAGTGTTATATGAGAAATGAACACACAGTCTGGGATGGGGGAAATGAACTGGCAATGGGACAATGCTGAAAATTTTGATAGGCTCAAGGATATTATATTTGATAAGCCACTGAGTACAATTATTTATTTGGAAGAAAGACTGGCATGTATATGTTAGTACACACACAAAACAACGGTAAAGTGACATTTAGAAAAGTTCAAGAATGTTGAGGGATTCCTACCTATTTGAAGCCAATCCTCGTCCTCTGGGGCCTTGAAGATCTATCTATGAAATGAAGCCTGTCTACAGGCATTAGGACTGTGACTAAAATTAAGAAGAAACCATCTATCAGTTTTGTACAAATAAGCTATGAAGAGATCAAGAACTGACCTTACCAGTAAATAACATTAATTTCAGTAATTAATCCTTACCTACCCAGACCTTGGATTTAACTACATCCAAATGATAAGCCTGAATAATGTTAAATGTCAACCTTTAATTCCAACAATAAAATCTAACCCCGCCTTTAGTCTCCGTGACAAAGAAAAGCTATAATGCAACCACTAATCAACCTCTATAGTCTAACACACTCAGACCATACAGACTCCACCAAAAAAACACCACTCATGAGGTATACTTGTCATATATGCTACCAAATCCTTCACTTTGTTGTATCAACTGTACATTCATCATCAAGCAAATTTTTGCCAGCTGTAAATGTCACTCTAAACATTAGGACCTTAGTAATAATCTGAACATACAACTTCCTTTTTCAAAGCCCAAACTTAACCAAGTAGTTAGATCAAAAATAACCACCTGCATTCTATAGAATTTTACCATTACTTAGTCTACCTGTAGTCTTACTTCAGAGTCTCTCATCTTAGGTGATGCTAAATTCATTTTTTTGAGGGCCCATATCAGCATGTTGGATGGCTTTTACTTTCATGTTGTAGAATCAAAGGTCACATGCATTTCTACATCATTGATATGCATATCCCTACCTGAGGAATACTTCTTGCTATCAAGAAGGCATTTCTAACTACATTTGCCTAAACTTGTGCTGTAGCTAGCATATCTCATGTCACAGCTGCAAACATTAAACTATTATTTCTGCCTAGGTGGGAAGGCTTGAGATGCAGAGCTTACTGTTAACCAAAATCACATAACACTGTCTGAAGAACTATTTTGGAGATAGTCTGACTAGAGATGTGGACTATATTTTAACAAGGCCTTGGTAAATTATGGTAAGTAGAAAGCCAAGTAAATAGCTGTGAGGTAAGCAGTTTATATTCCAAGTTCATTTAATCTTTAAAGAAAACAAGCTGAATAAATACAGAGGCTTTGTTTTTCTTTCTCCAAAGAAGAATTTCTTTATGAAGAAAATCCTGAATTGACATTTTTGCTTCAATTGAAACTTGTAATAGGGAAGCAAATCTTTTGCGGCTTTAATCAGAAACATTAGGGCTTGAAGTCTGAACAACTCTTTATTATTCCACTACCTGATAAAGCCTCAGAACCCTAGGGAAGCTAATTTAATAGCAAGACCTGAGATCTAGACAAGCTACTGCAAATCTAAAGCTAGTCATCCAAAATGGAAACTAGAGACGCCTTGTTTACCTGATAAATCTCTGCCTGAACAGTGGTTTTACAATTAATGAACAATAACAAACAGAAGCACATGATAACCATTTCAAATCCCGCGATTCATAATTCACAAGAAATGGAAGAAAAATAGGTTTCCAGGTAATTTTGTTTTAACGTATGCTACATTGTAATGTTGAAAGAAGTATGTCTAACTATTCAAGCATTAATTAAAGGAAAAGGACAAAGAAAACCAATGAAAGTAGCTAAATAGAGCTTTGATCTCTTCAACTAGCTTTAACTAGAACCTTCAAGGTGCTTAGGGGTAGATTTTATTCTTCATCTTTGAGACATTAGATATCACTTAGACTGCTAGGAGTTTAGAGTTATCAAGCTCCGATTCAGCAGAATGTTTAAGCCTCTAATTAAATGCTTTCCTATTCAGCAAAGGAATGTTCATACACATTTATGTGCTTGACATTGTACTGACTATTATACATAAAATCTTAAAAAATAATTTTGAAAAAATTACCTTTGAAAAGAATCAGTTTACCTAGGAGAGAGGAAATAAACATATCTTATTGTAATGAAAAGTGCTTCCATTTAGTTGAAGATCTTCAAAATGTTAGCACTCCCTACAGCTTTTTGGACACAATAAGGCATCCCATTAAAAAAAGAAGTTATAATAAACTTCAGTACATTAAATGTACAAACGGAGTAAGTCAACCAAAGAAGAAACCAAGAAGCAAAAGGAATAAAACTTAATATTTTTTTCATATATATCAACAGCAGAAAATCTTTTAAAAGCTCTGTAAGGTCAACATATATACTCCAAGAGAAGCACTTAAAGAAGCTAACATTATTTCAGAAAACCCAAGTTGTTTTCCATGTGTTCTCTGGAGCAGAAAGAGTGGAGATTCTTAATCCCAAATCTTTCTCTGTGGAGGACTCAAAGGATGTCTGAAACTGAAGGGATTATTGAAGAAATTCCAGGATATTTTTACATTACAAACAATATCAAATCACAAATATAAAATTATATTCATCTAAGACTTCTAAAGGAAGTCAGACAGACAAATTACTCACAGCAGTGTATAACTATTCACTTAAAATGACCTTGGCATCTGGGCATTAGGGAGGGGAAAATATGGTACCAAATGTTAGAAGGGAGCCAAGAGAGATGTGTGAAATAACATGTCTGGAAATCTGACATCTACAGAAACTGTAAGGAAAAAAATTAATGGATATCTTGACAAAAATAATATACTTCAAGAGAGTCAGCCTGCCTTCTGTTAAAGGAAATGGCCTCTTACAAATCTGAAAGAATTCTCAAAAAAGGTCACCTCTGTGCAGTTAAAGTGATCCAGTTGATAGAAGTCTACATGTATTTCTAAAAGGCTTTCAACAAATTTCTCCATCAAGGCTTTGAAAGAAGCTAAGAAGCTATGGCATAAGAGGGAATGTCATGGATAAATGATGGCTTAAAAGATAGGAAACAAAATGTAAGAATAAATGATCTGCCCTCATGAAGAAGGGAGGTCACTAATGGCATTCTGTAGGGATGTGTACTGTGACTGTTGAACATTCACAAGATGGAAAAGGGATTGAGCAGCTAGGTAGTTAGGTGATACAAGTTCAACAATGCAAAGTCATTCAAAGGGATAAGGACAAAGAGCAGCTGTAAAGAACTGCAGAAGGAATTTAAGTTAGAACAGCTAGGCACTAAAACTAGACAAAACTCAATGAAAAACATGAAGTGAGGTAAGTTGGGCGAGCAGAGCAATTCCACCTTCATATATAGAACAGGCTCTAAGGTGGCAGTTATCATTCAGGACCAAAACACTGGCAATTATAAATAGTTCCATGAAAATACCAGCTCAGTAGCAGCCTCAAAGACAAAGCAAATGTTAATCATTGCGTAAGAAAACAAGATAAAGTACCACAAGCAAGCAACCAGAAGTAATACATGATTCATTGGTATCTTGCGTATCTCATCCACTTCTGATCCTCTCACCTCAAAGAATACCCTAGACCTTGAAAAGGTTTAGAGGACAGCAAGCATGATCAAAGCTTGATGAAAAAGCTTCCATGTGAGAAATGATGAAGGAAGTGAAGACACCTTTCTATCCTTCAGATAGAACAGAAATCTATAACTATCAGTGGCAAGGAGGAGTTAGCTCCAGATCAGTTTTCAGCCCCTCACATAAGAACTAAAAAGCATCAAATAAACTACCAGGATGCAGGTTCCAACCTACATTAATCGATTATAAATACAACAACATCATTAGGATGTGGAACTCCTTGCCAAAGAACATCATTGATGACAAAAACTTACATGGATTCAGGAAGAGTCTGAATGAGCTCATGGAAGAAAAAAAAAATTGTGTTAATTATGCATTACTAGCTACCCAGAAACTGCATTTGGTTTAGTAAGAAGCCGACAAAAATAGTTGAAACCAGGGAAAGTATTAAGTGTCAAACTCAGCTATCAGAGGAACCTATCTTTCTCTTCTTCAGCATCCATTTACAGCCTCTCTGAGAGATGGAATCCTGGGCTATATGAACTTTGGACACCATTCTGAACAGTCTTATGTTGCAGCAAAATAGAGCTTGTGAGATGGTCCTGGAATTGATTAGTCCTTAAAGTGGGGGAGCCTAGAAACACTCCTTATCTCCCGGGATAAATACCCAAGGACAACCTGAGAGTTTTTCAGATTGACTTCTGCACTGATTTCTGCACCCCCTTCTGGTTGCTGCTTATCTTAGTTATCTAATTACCTACCCTGGAAGGCTGGGAATCAGGCTGGCAGAGCACATGCCTGAAGGCATCTGTCCCTACCTATCCACACTGCTTTTCACATTAATCTGTAATGGGAATCCTAAAAAGAGCCTTAGACCTGACACTAACACAAACACATTTACAAACAAATGAAAATGACACCCCACATTAGCAGAGATGATGCATAATACAGAGGCTGATCACAAGGACTAATGCAAAAGCCACATTATAAAGGCAGCATCTATTTTCTTTTAGTAGAAATCCCTCTGCAGAAAAGCTAGAGTATTTTAGTAAATCAGAAAAAGCACCCTACATGCTTTTAGCAACACCTGCATGGCAAATGGGTAGCTGGTTGTGCAAGGCTACTATTTACATCATTTCAGGATCTTTTCTCAGGCAGACATTGGATGAAATTAATCTCAGAGAAATTTCTTAATAATTTTGGGCCATACTTCTAGTACTTCTACAAATTATTCTTTCATTCGTTGCTGACCTCAAACACCAGTAAAGTCTCCCCTCGTTCATCTCTTCCATTTGGAACGTAAATGTAAAATCTGAATATTGATCATGAAGATAGCAAAAAGTAAATTAAAAAAAGCCATTGATAAACTTAAAATTTCAAAAGAAGTTTGGTTTGAGGGTCTGAGGTTCATTGTTTGGTTTTTTCTTTTTCTTGCCAGGAACGTTATTCAGAAACTCTTGCAAGAAAGTATTTCCAAATTTCCTATTCAGTAAGAGGAACCTCAGCCAGGAGAAAAAAAAAAAATAGAAGGCAATGCTAAGTAGGATATTCAAATTTCACATAGACTATTTCTGTGAATACTTTTATTCACATCTACAGCATGTGTAGTAATGAAGAGATGTATTAAAGGCTTACCAATAGGATTCATAGAATCATTGAATAATTTAAGTTGTGTGTGAGCTCTGGAGCTCATCTAAACCAGCCATCTAGCTCACATCACAGCTAAGCAGATCAGGCTGCTCAGAGTTGCCCAGCTGAGTTTTGAGTGTCTCAACAGACAGATTACAAGACCCACAGGATCCCTTGTTCCAGGGTCTGGCTATTCACATAGTAAAAAAAGCTTTCTTGCATCTAGCTAGTCTATCCCTTGTTTCAACCTTTGGGTCTCATCCTGACCCCTGGGAATTTCCAAACTAAAGTCCAGCTCTGCTTCCTCTTCCTTCACATCAGGTACCGTAGGCAGCAGTAAGGTCACCCCTTTGTCTTCTCTTCCTAAGACTGCGCAAACTGATTTCTCCGACTCTTCTGAAGACAAAGAATAGTCCATAGCCAGTATTAAGTGTCAGTCCTTTAGGGAGATCCTTCTGTTGCCATAGGCTGGACATTTAAAAAGGATTTTAGTAGAAGCACAGCTCATAAGGAACAGGGTAAAAAAAAACCAAACCCAAAATAAAACCAGTAAAAGAAATATTTTCCCAAAGTTTCTTACCTGCTGTGTTACTATGAGTAAATTTTGTACCTGGAAAACTCTTTTGTGCGCTCATGCATTGGGCCAGAACACGCAACCAGCTTCAGGAAGCTTCACTCAAGTGCTCTGTGAGAGTTGCCAGTCCCCACCTGCCGCCCCAAAGAGGCCGGGGGCCGATGGCCCCGGGAACCAATCCTGCAGCTTTGCAGCACCAGCACTCATGCACCTTCCAGGACAGTTTGCACAGCCCTGCTAAGCAGGCAGGCATCCCACCACAAACAAACACCAACAACTGACCCTCCAAGCCTCTTTTATTGAAGAACCAGCCAATCAGGAGCCAGACAACAACCATGAACCTGCCAATCACAGCTCACAGAAGCTTCTAGAAGTTCCCAGAAGCAACTGAATGGGGAAGCGCAGCACTCGGAAAAACAAAATCCAGTGCAAACACAGAGCCAGAAGCAAACAAGTAAATAAATGAACAACTTCTAAGCAGGTATAACTGGAAAAGAATCACGGTGGGGGAGTTGATCAGGTGCTGGAACTGGGGCTAAGCCAGGCAAGCCCCAAGCAGCCTGATCTAACCTTAGCTCTGCCTTAGACGGTGGGATGGACCAGGTGGTCCCCAAAGGTCCTTTCTAACCAACTTAAATCATTCTGTGATTTATACCAGTGCACACACACATAGATTAAACAAATCATGTTAATTGGCAGTCCATACCTAAACTTAATAACCTAACTGGATAGCTGTGAATAAGTAGCATAAGAGAGGCTGTAGTGGGTTCAAGCCAAAAGTCTGAGTAGCCTAGTGGAGTTACACCTTCACAAAATGATAAGGAAATATATGATAAGGCTCTGGAGCGAGTCCAGAGAAGAGCGACAAAGCTGATGAAGGGGCTGGAGAACAAATCCTATGAGAAGTAACTGAGAGAGCTGGGGTTGTTCAGCCTGGAGAAGAGGAGGCTGAGAGGAGACCTTATTACTCTCTATAACTACCTGAAGGGAGGTTGTGGAGAGGAGGGAGCTGGGCTCTTCTCCCAAGTGACAGGGGACAGGACGAGAGGGAATGGCCTCAAGCTCTGCCAGGGGAGATTTAGGCTTGAGATTAGGAAAAAATTCTTCACGGAGAGGGTGGTTAGGCATTGGAACAGTCTGCCCAGGGAGGTGGTTGACTCACCTTGCCTGGAGGTGTTTAAGGTGAGCGTGGATGAGGTGCTTAGGGGCATGGTTTAGAGATTGGTGGGAATAGTTGGACTCGACGATCCAGTGGGTCTCTTCCAACCTGGTTATTCTATGACTCTATGATATGATAAAGCACATACAGTACTTCCTCCTGCTACTCTTTCAGGATCCAATCATTTGTAGCTTCAGCATTTCCTAAGCTGACATTGTTGCTATGCATTTAATAAAAAAAACACAGGGGATTTCTCTGAGGATTTGCTGCATCTCCTCTTGAACCCATTACACTCTAAGCAGTGACAGGATCCTGTGACCAAGAATGCCAGACATGAACTGCAACAACCTGGTGAACCACCTGGTTCTGCTCCCTTTGAACTCCTGCTGGTATTGTTCTCGTTCTTTCATAAGTAATTAATTCCTCTTCACCTGTCAGCCACCACTCATCAGTTTCTAATATACTTTTAATCACTCACTTCTGAGTTTATTGCCACTTTATACATGCCAATACAGAGTGACAGAATCCAATGAAACTGTGACTACAGGGTAGGTTTAGGCTTAGAGATTCAGGCTTAGCTATACAAACCTCTGCTGCAGCTAGGTTTGCCAGGAGGACAAGTACGAGTGTTAGTTTGTCTGAAAGTCCCAAGACAACTGCTTCTCATTTGTGCATGCACTCTGGTCACTCAAGGACCTGGTCATGGCTGTGTTTGTTCCTGATAGATGAGCTGTATCGTCAAGTGTCATTGGCTTTTGAGTCTGGAACATCTCTTGTTACCTGCTGCTGATCTGATAGATGTTGAATAAGATAGAGGACAGTATTAGTTCATGTTGGACCAGACATATGAGAGCTTTCAGTATTAAAAATAGCTGCCCATCTCAGATTTGTGAGATATAGCAGAAAAGAAATGAGAGTGGACAGGATAATGTCATCCCAATGATTCATGCCATGTGCTGCAGCCGGGCCAATTATGCTTTATGACTGACTGGTAAAACAGAAAACCGAGATATTCTTCCCCAGCGCTGTCAGTGCTTCGTGTTCTCTATATTACAGTTAAAAAGAAATAATTTTCTACAAATTATTTCTATTAGGTTTTGAGTCCCTCCAAAACCTTTTATATAATCAGGGCACACCAAGCTGATCCTGGAAAATGGTCCTCTGCCAGGCAACCATTCCCGCATCCACACAGAGCTCCTCCCGTATAGCTCCCAAGCTCAGCCTCTACCTACATTAGATAAACATTTGCAAACCCTCTATCTCAAAATCAGAGCATGCCACTCTAAAAGACATAGTACACTCGTAAGTCTCTGTACAGATGCGTTCTTGTATAAAAAATACATTGCAAATAAAGAAATCGTTTATTTTAATGTTCAGCATAAGCCCTGATTATTCTGAAAGGAAAAAGGCTGTGTGTAGTGTACTAATGGAAAAGCAACAACCATACTCAAAATGCTGAAGGCAGGAACAAAGAGGACTAACCTTCAAAGTAAATATTAATATAAAAAAGCTCTTACTAATTAATACTAAATGCATTATCTTTCTGACAGGTAGTGAGAGATATATGAGGTCTCCTTAAAATAAAAAATAATTTTAAAAAAAGATTCATTTTTCACTGCTGTCAAAGAAGCCTTATTCATTAAGTACATGATTCAAGGTTCCACAAGAGCCGATGAACATCTTTTGGTCTCCTTCACCGGGTTTCGGTTCTGATATCTCAGCCATTGGGAATTCCAGCTTCCAGCAAAGAGTATGGATATGGATTTAATATTCAAATGGGTTGATCTATATTTCACTCCAAGATATATTAAAAAAAATAATCTGGATAAAGACTTTTCCTAACCTTTTACCTGTTGCATTCTAACAAGTCAATCGTTCCTCTTCCTGCCACGTTTGAAACAAGGAAATATTTTGTCCGATAGCTCTCTGAAACTGCAGCAAAAGTTTTATCACAGGTTTGAAATGGAAAGTAATGCTGCTATTAAAATCTAGTCTTGCTAACACATAAATCTACTGACTTTATTGAGGTTGCCCTTCCAGTGCATTTCAGCATGTTTTACTAGATTGATGATGAATACATGTAGATGGAAAACCAGATGAGATTGAATAGGAGATGTGACAAATACATTTTCTTTGACTCTGCTTTGACCTGCTCACACTGTAATGAAAAAGTAGTTGTGCGTATGTATATATAGACATACGGTGTAACACCATTCACTGAAAAGAATTTTTAATGAAATCTATGTAAACATGCTAAAAGTTGTGCAGAAAAAACATATTAATACTTAAGTGAATCCTTCTAACATCAGTTAAATCATCTAGAAAGAGCTCAACAAGTACTTAATTTCATGTTTCCAGATTAATGATAGATTTTAAAGGAAATTTGCATATTCTCCAGGCAGAAGTTGCTTTCTTTCAAGATTACTGCAGATTTTTCAGTGTTTTTGAAACACAACCAGATAAAATATCTTTATTCTAGAGATACAGCACATAAAGCTAATGGGAATATAGGCATTTGGAGACATTTTGTTCCTTCAGGACTAAACAAAAGGGGTTAGTAAATCCCATAGCTCCAGCTTGTGGCTTTCCTCTAGGGAATACACTACTTTAGATGAAAAAATTCTCTTGCTCTTTACTCTTTTTGTCTCAAAATAAAAACACATTTGGTTTGAACAGATGGCCGCTGAATTCAGTGAAAACAGTCCATTGCTTTTAATAGGAATTGGATCAAGTTTGAGGTCTCAAACTTGCTCCTTGATTTGAGCATTAATTTGATATACCTGGCAATAGGATTGTGGGTCAAGGCATTTCTGCCAAATCTCAGATTCCCAAATAGAAGCTGCATTTTCAGATGCTGGTCAGAAGTGTACTACTTCCAGGCTGTTGATTTAGTTTTTTAAAAAATAAGTAAATAAAAAACTATATGATTTATATTGCAACGTACAGGTTAAATTCATATTAGAACTCCTAAAATATGTTCCTTCAGCATTGGTGTTCAGGTTTACATCAACAAAATTCTCATATCATAAAGACTGTTTAAAATTATTCTAGCAGCTCTTTATCTTATTACCCCCAATGACATGAAGCCAGTCACTGTGAGTGAAGCGACATTCTACTGCTTTTCAGATGTAAAGAGATAATATATCTGTCTTCCTGAAGACTTCTTACTCCCTTCCTGCCCTGTCTCCCCACTGAGAAAACGCCATTGATTGTGAAATACTAGGGAACCAGGCATGTGTGAGTGGGCAAACTGAAACCCAAAGGAAGAATTGATTATCTCAAGAATTAAAGACCGGATCACAGAAAGAGCAAGGAACAGAGTGAGGAACTCCATTCTCCAACAGCAATTTGTTGCTTTACTGCTTTCTGACAAGTGTCATTACTTTTACCAATTTGACATCCAAATAATTCCTGGGCAGGTCTGTTTGAATACAGAATCTATCTATTCAACAGAAGCATCTAAATGAATCAGCAATCTGAACACAACATACTCCTGAACAGGATTTAGGACGCTTCTATTTGTAAGAACCAGAATTTACAGATGCGTTTAGAAATGCAGCGCACATTTTTTCCCCCCAGCCCCACTCCCCAAGAAAACTCTAACTGCAGAATGCAAATATTTTGGGGGAATATGCTTTAAATGTGAAAACCAGGGTGGTGCAGTGAACAATACCCGAAGCAGCGCAATAACATTTATTGACATAAATGGATTGCGATAGGGAGAAACAAACTCTGGCTGCTGGAATTTTATTTAAATGCCTAGCATCTCCTCATCCCTGTCTTGTCTTGATGCTGTCGCTCACTGATTCAAAATGCCATTGACTCAGCAAAGCTCACCTTCTCACAACAAATGGTAGCATTATTCACGTTCTTTGCTCAGCTGTTTATTGGCCACCAAGCTGCAGTTTACCAAAAACTGAGACATAGTTCTGTTGCACAGGAAGAGTTTTACTTGCTTCATTTGAAGCATGGGGCACCTGCTGTAACGAGTGTTCTTACGAACATACATATAACTTTAGAAGGCTGCTTAAAGCTAAAAAAGTGCAGAAACCTGATCTGGACCCTTTTGCCCTTGGGTGGGTGAAAGATTTATACTGATTAAAAATAATGATAATAATAAAAAAGCCCATTTCCTATTATGAAAATGGAGTAGTTAATATGACTAGAGATTCTTTTCTTTACATTGCAAATATTCTACTCACAATATTCAATTTGAGTACAAGTTGCACTATTTGAGGTTCTTTGAATAATTCAGATGCATTCATTTACTCTTGATTAGTGGATCAGGTTCTTCAAAAAGTGAGTATTTATTTTATTTTATGACATGTAGCATTAATAATGTATTACTTTTCTCACAAGCTGCTTTTTAAAGAAAGCAGAAAGAATATGCAGGGAGTCAAGCCTTCTGAACAGACAGTAAGGAACCATGGAGCCACTTAAGCTGTCATTTTGAAAATAGTCTAGTATAACTGCTATTTCTTGGGTAGGAAAAATACAGTCTCGATAATGCAAAAGGGTGAGTAACCTCGGCTGAAGAGATCATGCAATGCCAGAGAATTACAGCACTGCTTTCTGTACAATAAATGAGAGGCAGTCGTATTCCACTCCTTCACTGTGACGAGTATTTGTTTGGAGAACAGCTTTGAGTACTTTTATTAAGTTGTACATAGAAGTTCCCTGGATTATCCCTGCAATTTCAAAATTGCAGTGGGAAAAGACCAAAGAAAATTACCAGGACCAGTAGTAATATTAGTTATGGCAGATGAAAAATAAATCACAGCTACAAAGACGAAGGACTTTAAAGCTTGCATCCTAATAAGAGGAGAAGTTTTAAAAAACATTAGCTTACGCAGAAACTCTTCTGAAGAGGGGCTATTTCTGCAATCATACTAAAGAAGTGGCTCCTGAGAGACATGATTAATCTCAGTGAGCTGCAACCACTGTTGTTTGTCCAGATGTCCTTGACAAACTGCACAGGCACATCAGAAACGCCCTATGCAGTGAGACCAGAACTGTGTCCAGCTCTGTGTTCTGGCTCTGACAGGGACAGCTGGGCATGCTGCTTAGAAGGAGCAAATGAAAAGAGTCTATTTTCTGCTTTCCAGGCCCCAGACAATCCTCCAGTAGTCACAGGTTTTGTGTTAGCAATGTTAGAAGCTGTACCCCTGTCCAGCCCTTTTAGTATCTACTTATAGATCTGCAGTCCATGGGTTTGCTTAATCCCTTATTGACGGTGCCACTGGTGTCTCCCTGTACATCCTCCTAAGAGAGATAAGCAGGTAAGTATGTAGGTGAGTTAATTGCAACTAATTAAAATGTTGCTATCCCTTGTGAGTAAAACCTTAATGTGTGCTTAATTTTTTAGAAAATAAGATTTTCATGCTAGCCTAAGATGTGACGGTGTGACAAGAACAAGGTTAAAACTTAACAGTAGAATATTTACATCTCTTTAAGGACAAAGTTTTTTAGATAGAGAGCCCAAAGGGGAGTATCTGCAGTGTAAGAAGCTGACTGTAGAAGTTACTATGTTAACATAAATTGTAATGCTAATTTCATTCCCTTATGGAATTCAACTCCTAAAGCTTCATGACAGCTTTAGAAAGCAGGTTGTACTTTCTTGACAATTTCCATATTGACTGCCTTCCTTGAACGCAGTTTTGACAATTTTTTTTCTCTTCATTTCACTTGTTGATAATTATATTAATATTAACAAGGCTCAATTACTTTTGCCATCTTCATTTCTAGCATCACACTCAACTTACTCAAGAATGCAAGCTCCCGTAAACAGAAATTGAGACATAAATTTATTTTCATTTCTGCTAAAATCTATTTTTTTTTCTGAAATTGGGGTAGTTGTATGGAAAGGCCAGAAAGGAACAAGCTGCCACAGTAACTAAAGATATTACCCAGGCCTTTTCTTTTTCTCTGTTTCTTCTTAATTGTGCTAATTAAGGATAGAAGGATATGGTGTAATATTCACTGATTTGACCAATTCATTTTTGTCCTAGTTGCTTCGATATACATAATTTTTCATAGTAATAATGCTACTACAACACTTTTTAGGACAAAAAAGTGATTTTAATACTTCACATAATGTACATTATAATAAATACATGGTTCCCATTTTTTAATTAATAAAGTTACAGTACCCTTGATTAATTCAGCTTTTTTATTGAGCAATACTGATACAATCTACTTCTGTCAAACTTCTCAGATCTATGCTGAACAGCTAACGCCTCTCTAGAAGGTCATTACTCAACTGATAACTACTTTCTAAACCCTTTATGCAAACTATCAGTTACAGAATCAATAGTCCCAAACTATGGCTGTACAAATAAGTGTTCATGAGGTGTGTAAAAATGAATGCCACTTTCTGCAGAAAAACCTGTACGCCCTTTAGTTACTACAGCTCCCATAAACTCCATTTAAGAAAACAGCAAATCAAGCTTATAAAGTCTGTGTGAAATGAAATACGAATATGGAACTTTATCATGGCCCTGCACTTCAAGTTAAGAATTGTAATTCAGCTATATAAAAGAATAATTTTCATACTCTGGATATGAACTTTCTGCACTGCAATCACAAGCAGAACTTCTTTGAATTTATATTCATTATTATTATATTTTTATGCCATACCTGTTCTGTGAAGGTAACTATGACCGGGCACCTAAGTTGTAAGGATTTGGGAAAAATTTGAGAAAGAGGTGAGTAACTCACAGTAAGAGGAATATTTTTGAGTAGTTAAAAAGATTTTTGATATAAAGACTCAAGTTGAGGGGAAGATGGAGAGATATATTTTAAAAAATACACACTGCATATTTACATTATTGCTCAGCTGAACTGAGAACCAAAGAAATGTAATCCTTATATCATTAATAATTTCCTTCATAACAACATCCACACTTTTACTGCCTACTTCTCAAGTTAAACTTAAATCTCAGGGCATTTATCATCAAAGAATTGACATGGAGAACACTACTAAAGATGCTTTTCAGTCTGACTGACATCACCACTCCATGTGCCACAAACTTTCTGCCGCTCATGTTGCTTTAACTAAGCTGTTTTCAACTACAGCCAACTGTGACCTTATATAACAGGTGTTTTGGAAATCTCATGAGTTGAGGGCCTTCCTGAAAAGCAGAAAATTGCCAGACCTGACAAATGAGTCCTAACTGTAGTGCCATGAAGAGTAGCACGTGAGGAGATGTGATGAGTAAGGCAGCAGCTATTAAGTTATAGGCTTCTGGCAGTTCATCTGACCATGTGTAAAACATGCAAAGTTGACACAGTCCAGCAAGTAATCAATTAATAACTAGTAAGAAATTGTCAAAACTAAACTGGAGTAAACTTGTGAAGGAGGAGTTTGAAATGTATATAGAAGGAGATGCTAAAACATAGATTTTTAGTACTTACCCTGTTAGAAATGGCATCGTCAGATTTATGTGACACTATGACGTGGGTGGTAGCATTCCAAGAGGTTTTCAAGTAAAGGAGACCTGGCAGTATTAACTATGTCAGTCCAACATGACCTTCTCACTGAAGTGCTGTTTCCCTGCACATGACCTCCCCTCAGGAGATCAGCTCCAAAACTGAAGCTGAGGGGAAAAAAGTTCATCGACATAATGGTTTTCTTGGTTTGTTGCAGTCACATGTTGTTCAGATGTAAGCACTTAGCAAATAGGCAAACTCATAAAAACAAGACATTCCTTCCTAGTTCAGAAGAGCTTTCTTTTTTTTCATGAAGAGACAAGACTATTTACCAAGGTCTCTGCATTACGGCAACATTTCTTGTAGAATTTTTTTTTTTTTTTTTTTTGTGCGTGACGTTTCTCCTAGACAGAGAGAAACATTATTCAATGTTTTCATTTGGTTCCTCTATGGTACAGGTGCACACGCCTAAGCACAGTTGGCTCCCTGTTAGCTTTCTGAAAGACTTGTCACAGAAAAGAAAGTGATGTGCCAACGCGGCACTTAGCAAGGGAGCGAAGAAAGGGAAGAGGAAACCCAGCAACTGTACTTACCTTCTTAAATAGATTCTGCTTTACGCTATAGGAGCACACTTCTCTGTACGGCTGCTCTTGTGCTAGTTAAGCAAAACTTGTCACAGGAGATAAAAATATTTGCCAATTTGGCTTTAACGCAAAACCTATTCTTTGTTCTTTTGCATACATCAAATTTCAGTGTCTCTATGCTGCTCTCATAGGAAGCTGGCGTGAAAGACAAAACAAAGCCAGGTGCATCCTGGCAGGCAAATCATTCTGAAGAGGTTAGTAGTCATCCATGGTGGGAGGAGAGGGGTTGGGCTTGTTTTATTTGATATCCATCAATCACAGTAATTTTCATGCTGAGAACATAATCTTTTATGTAAATACTGGGGTGTGGATTAATTTGATTTTAGTCATGTAAAAGACAGACTTGTAGTCTTAAATTCCTCCGTCATCAGTTGGGCATGTACAGATCCTGAAATTCTAGAACTGAAGGAATCACCCCTGCAGGTACCTTTTTCTCAATACTCAACTTAGAGATGCTTTAGACAATTAACTTTGACCAAGCACCTCTCTAGAACTAAGGGTGATGTATCTGTCCTTGGCTATTATGTCTCATTAGAAGTACATAGGAATAATTTTCTTTAACCAATATGTAACAGGCAAATATGTATGTATTTATAAATTTGTTTCTATTCAGCCTACTGGCTAGATTTACTTTCACTATAATTAGATTCAGGGACTCACATTACAGATGTTCTGAGTAGAGAAAGCATTAACATTCTTGAATTTTCATTACTTTTCATATATCCTATGAAACATCTATATGCAAATTCACCCAAATTTTATGGCATAAATCTTGAATATTAGTGTTTTTCTGGTCTTTCAGAATATTTTGGTAGCATATTTTAAGAGAATTTCAGACAGGCATTTCCAAAGCAGCAATAGGCTTCAATAACTACATTTTGTAGACTGAAGTGACAACTTTTAGGTCAGAAATTTTGATCTTTTCTTTAATGTTCAGTAATAGTATTCTGACAAAAATACATATATGAATCAATACACTGAAATCTAATAAAAGCATTTAAAAATTCAAGTAGATTGATAATGTGTAATCATTGCAAGAGAGTAAAATTAGCTAACAAAAGGCATTCTTACCATGCTTCACTGTGAAAATTTTACTTTTATGTGGATATAGCTGTGCAGCACATAAGCTACAAATATAACCCTGCAGATTATTTTTCTGCATTTAAAATACTTGTTTAGAATTTCAGAGGCTTGTTTTCTTTTCCAGTTTCCTCAGGATCATTTTTATGAGCCAGTCAGCTTAGACAGTCTAATCTTTTCAGATGTCAAGATCTTGCATTATACTTGCTGCTACAAGCACGCGCAGTTCTAAATGTCTCCATTGCAATTAAAACAAACAAACAACAACTTGCATCTGCCAAGACAGGCTGCTCTGACTTTGTTCACGCTTACATACTATAATGAATATTTTTAGATTATATATAGTAATTAATAGGATGCTGAGGTGTGACATTTGTCTTTCACACATACACAGAGTTTCAAAACAACAAAAAAATTAAATTGAGAGCGTGTGCATCTATATGTGGATTGATAATGCATCTTTATTTTCTCATTGAACTTTAGGTTTTAAACCATCATAATCCCTTCAGCTTTTGCCAGTCAGAATCACTTTTACGTATACTAAAATTAGCCTGTAGGCCTACTTGGTACTAGTGCCTTTCTAAATAGGCCTAAAAATATTCCAGGTATGTCTTTACTGTTACAGATCTTGATTATGTTGGGTTTAATAGATATTTTTACACAAAAAACATTACGTATCTACAGAATGTTAACTAATAAAATCAGCATTGCAGCGCAAGTCTGCTGACAACCCCGTGTATCTTAGTACGTCTGTTACCTGAATAAGTTGCTAATTTTACCTTCTTGCCTGTATCTTTCAAGTATTTTTCCTAAAGCATTCGAAGTATTCACCTTTCCCACTGCCTGCCCCCCCACCTATAATTTCTTCTCTCAGCCTGTTTTAACTTTCCTCAGTTGTATTAGTCTCCTGAGAACTATACAATAGCTTATTGTAGTTCAATACACCTGTAATTCTAAACTTGATCTATGCAGCGGAGAAGCATAAATACATCTTTTATAGAACAGCTAACATTTGGAAAGCTTAGACAAGCTTTTAGGTGCAGTCTTTTATCATCTCTGATAACTGAACAACAACTCAAGCTAAAAGCTTTTAACAGGTTAAAAGAAATTTCTCTTAGTTTAATCTCGTTATGTTAATCAACTCTTTTACTACATGCGTAGCAGCTGCAGTAGCAATGAATAACTTCATTTCGGTGCCTTAGAAAATGTCTTTTTCTTTGCACATCCGACTCATCTGGTCTAGAACACATCACAGCTGTTGGTTTAAAGCTATGGGTTGAAATCTAGTACAGTGCTCCCAGGCACTTCATTTATCTCTTTGACAGGTGTACATACCATCTTTCCTTTTATAAATACAGACTTCTTAATTCCAGTGCAGAAAAAGTCTAATAAGATGTAGCATCAATCCTAGTTAAAAGTTATCAAGAAAGCATGGACCTAGAGATTTAAGTTCCTGCTTTGAATTGCCTTGAATTAAATACGAAGACATAGCTTTCAGATCATAAATGCATTTACTGTCAGAGCTTTACTTTCACCATTGAACTAGCACCATCAGAAGACCTCTAAGTCACTAAAATAATCAATATAAAAATGGAAACATATCACTAGTCTAATTATAGTTATCAGACATAATGTTTTCTTATGGGATAATGAATGCAAGGACCAGGACAAAAAGATTACATCTTGGAAAAATACTTGTTATTTGCAAGTGGAGTCCATGTGTACCTTCTTAAAACACGACTTTCATCACCACACAAGGGAGGAGAGCTTTCTTCTATTTGCTGTAGAAAGCACTATTTTGCTCATTTTCTTCTTCTGCTGGATACATAGCACTTCTAAGGAGGAGCTGGCTAGCTGCTGTTCAATCAAACTACAGCTCAGTCCTAATGCCACACCTGAAGACAATAAAGCTAAGCTTGCATAGCCATAACTGCATTAAAGAATAAGATAGTACTGCTTTAGTGTCAGGACAACTATGAAAAGGGTTGCTTTTTAAATACAGACTTTAATATGGAAAAATGCATAAAATGTTGTTTCATTAGTTCCTCATTTGTTGGTTATTTCATTATATCACATTCGTGGTGAGAGGATAATCCCTTTAGCTCAACAACTTATTAACCATGCTCTTTCAATTAGAAATAACTTATTTTCTAGCAAAACAAAACGCATAAACACTCCTGCCTCCAGCTTATAATGATTTTCTATAAGTGTAAAAGAAGTATAGTGGAAAGAGGGAGCTTGATATGAATAGAAGTTTTACAGAAATGGAAGATATTTCTGATAATGTAAAGCTAGATTGATGTACATGTTGTGTGTGAATATTTCTACTGTTTATCAAAAGCCTGCTACTTGGTTGCACGAAGAAACTGCAACTAAAGTCGAATTTTCTTGACTTTCTTATAGTTTGGTTGGGGCTTCACAAAGAAAAGAGTTTTGGAAATCCATATATGGGAGAGAAATGTAGCTGGAGGAATACCTTAAAAACCCTTATATTTCAGAAACACAGAGAAAACAGTGCAAAGGTGAAAAATGCATTTGTGGATCTAGTTTATTAATAAGCATTGTAATTAACAAGACAACATGCTGTACAGAAACCTGAAATAGAACTACTGCAAATATACTGGACTTCAAACGCTGCTGGACTGTAGTATATGATGTCCAACTGCATGATTTGAAAAGTGTGGTTAGGGCTGTTTCAATACACAGACATACACTGCTCACTCTCAGATCCTGTAGTATGCCATAAAGCAGGGAGATTTCCCAGAAATACAAACTCAAATATTTACAAGAAATCATCAATCTCTTTCCTCACTAGGGATAACATAAGTTATACACATTTTTCCTATGTATACCAAATAAAATCTTTGCCTTCAACTTTACTTTGTGTCTACTTAAACCAATTCCTTCCTTTTTATTTATCCAGGTAAATAATGGTGGTAAACTGCAGTGCAATCATTTAATTGATAATCACTTATTAAGGATTGGTATTCAAGATGCAAAAAACCATAACCTCAACTAACAAATAAAGTCAAGAGTAAATTTTCAGGCTTTAACAACTCAAACTTTATAAGCTTGAATCAAACAACCTTGAGCTACTCAACCACTACTGACTAGGAATTATTTAGGTGTACTCTCTTTGGCTTGACCACGCTGGAAGCAGGTTAATAACAGCAGCTCAGGGCTGAGGGGGCTCCACCCCAGCTTATGGCTTGCTCAGAATACAACAGAGCAAGCTTCTCCTACGTAAAAACCCAAACAGATCTATACACCCCAGGGTCACAGTTGTCTGATCCACAGCGGCTGCTCTCATCTAGCCCTACGCTAAGCAAAAAGAAGTGGCTGGATTCAGAACCACATAACTAATGTTACGTCGAGTTAGCCGTCATGCTAACGTTCATAAGCGCGCAGGTCCTATTAGCATGGGCTCATTGCCATGATAATTAGGTAAATGACCTGCATCCGGCCAGCTCACAGCCCACAGGGAGCAGGTGCTCAGTAGTCTCTGTCTGGCCAAGCAGACATGCCTAATTATTCTTTCTTTAGAATTAAGTCACATTTCAAAATACAGCACAGTTACTGAAAACAAAGAAACAAGGTATTTTATTTCAAACAGTTTGACCTCAGTTCTGTTTTTTAAGTTCTTTTTTATAATTGACTGCTTTACAATATGGGAAGAATTATCTTTCCGACACCACTACCCATAACTTCAACGTAATTGCAACAAGAGTTTGGCGTGGAGTGGGGGAATAATCTAGGCTAGACCGTGTGACACGTTACTTTGAAGGCAAAGGTTTTCCTTTATTGTTACACTGTATGAAACAAATCTAATCATGTAACTACCATTTTACTGTATATTGTATATAGGATTCTTTTCTCCACAAATTCACACAAGTAAGATAAAATAAGTTAAATGACTAAAAAAAAAAAATTACACAAAAATAGACAGTCTATGTACTAGATAAATTATTTATATATATATGGCAAGTTGTTTAAAGATTCTCTAGAAACTATATTCCTCTGGATACTGACATGCCACTCAAAAAAATATTGCCTCAAATGCATAGTTTTGTATATTAGGTATGTAAGATGTAAAAATGAGGGAACCGTTAACTCCTGATACAATCATTTAATGTGTATTTACAACTAATTGTTCTGTATCTTGTTGACAGGATCTTAGAATATCCCAACACAATTTCATTAATACTTCCTGTCATCAGGTTCACCTTTACAATGTTTTTTGTTTAAGCAACTTTTTGTTGTTGTCTGGCTTTGGTGTTTTGATGGGGGTTGGTTTGTTCTCAAAAGAAAGGGCAGTAGATAATTGCTTACAGAGGGAAAAAAAACCCAAACCAAAAGCCTTTAAACATTTGAATGCAAAGCTTGTTGTGTTATTTTTACTCCTGCCTATGAAAAAACACTAATTCTGGTTCTTTCACCTTTTCCTATGAAAACCCTAAAACGTAAAAAATGAATTCTTTGCCTTGAAATTTCAGCCAGAAAGGAAATGTTACAGGCAAAAGAAACGAGAGTTTTCCAGTGCAGCCACCAATTCTGTAAACATTTGGTATGGCAGCCCTCTAATAAAAACAAAAGCCCTCTGCTTACAATAGGAAGCATTAGCTGTCACGATTATTCTAAATTTGCACAATTAATATGTTTGGTAAATCTATGTAAACTACAGATAAGCTTTTTTTGCATATCCCTGAAAAGGACTGCCAAATTTTCTCATCGTGATCTCTCCAAAGCAAACAACCGAGGGCTTTGTATATAGTAGGTATGAATTAATTTGTCAAATTTTTAATTGTCCTGGAATTGGAAATCAGTTGTATCATCTATTGTGTGTCAGTACCCAAAGGATTATTAGTTTTTCCAGAATTTACATGCAACTGGAAGCCAGTGTGCCACATCTTTTCTAAATGTTACTTAAAACTACAATAAAAAAAAAAAAAGAAAAAAAAGTAGTACATCATTAGATAATCTGATGTTCATTAATTAAAACCTATCAGTAGGTTAAAAGTGAAGCTTCTTTTATTTTGTACATAAAATCTAAATGTGATCTGAATAGATTTACAGTGGGGACAGCGATATATAAAGCTACTTATACCTGCTGGGCACATAAGAGAAGCTCTTTTAGCATTCATTGGAAACCCTCAACAACTTGAACTTCTGTAGATTTTACAAGCAGCTAATATTACAGCGTTTTTACACACAGTTTTGTTTATAAATTACAGATTTAAGTTACAATATGAAGCCTACACAGAATTCTATCCATAGGAAATATTCACAAACTGTCTTTTTTCTCCCTCCATACAACTTCAATTGTCATACTTCATGTAGTCATAAAACTAAACAAAGTTATGCAGTCTTTTAAAGGAAAAAAAAATCTTGCTTTGTACATACTGTAAGTGATGAAATGGCTAAAACTAGAAACAAAATATGGGAAAGGAATCTCCTTTTTCATCCACTATAGAATTTACCAGCGCTTTTCCTGCCACTACTTGTATACCCTCCAGTACACAGAACACTGAAAAGAATCCCTCGTCTTTAAAAAGAATCATCTTAAGACTTTATCAAATAATGTCATTTGGTTGTGTTTATTATTACATTTATCCAGCTTTCATTACCTAAGTTCTTCTTTCTTTGCTAGGAATGGTCAGTCATTCTCTAATAAACTAAGCCACAATGAAGAGTACTCCCACATATAATAGGTTTGTGGAGAAGTAACTAATACTATAGCTAACCTTTTACTGAATACTTACAATAGGTGAACATAGCTGTAAAAAAAAAGCCGTATACGTCATGGTAATATTCTTTTAAACACCAGTAGCTTGCAGCCACAACATCACATCAGCCAAAAAAACTACCCCATTTTCCTACTGTTTTCAGCAATGTCTGTGTAATTTTTAGCTAACAGGAACAGTAGCCACAGCAAGCTCTGCAAGATGAAAAAAAAAACCAACAAAATTGAAAAAATCAGAAACAGACTTATGGCTTGAAAAGTACAATCTATATCTTATTGTTCACAGAAAGGAAAATCTTAGAAATTAAAAAAAAAATTACTTATAATTTTTTTAAGTTTTGATCTTGCATGCCCTATCATTGTCATGTTGTTTAATTCACACAGAAAAGTCTAGTTAAGAGCTTTCTATTTCACATATTGTATTCTTTCAAAGAACAAGCATCTGTAGATTGAGCCAATAAAAATTAAAATCAAAAGAAGTTTTCATGTCTTTAAGTAAATTTTCCTTTTTAATTACATAGAAGATAAATTTTGGTGGGAACCTATACCATCCTTCTTAAGAATTGGATTTTAGGGTCTTATTAATTCTATTATTTTAAGGTAATCAATGAGAAGTTGCCCACTTGATCTCAGTTGCTAAGACAATGGGAGATGAAATCATGAATATGCTACAAATTGTAACAACAAAGAAAATTTTGAGTATATTTAGACTGTAATATTCCCCAAACTGTACTAAGAAATCACTTTCTACAGGGAGAAAGGAATGCTGGCAGATATTTGCACTATATGGCCCATATAAGAAAATGAACAGGATTTTGTGTTTTTCTTCTGATCGTTTCCGAGTTGCGGGTTTTCTTCTCCATTTTGTGGATTTTACCAAGAACTATGGTAAATTTCGTTTAACTTAAGTCCTAAGGATTTAGCTTTTCAATTTCAAATTTAGGATTCTATATACATAAATATTCACAAGCTTAACAAGTTTGTTTACGCACTAAGAACAGTGTTAGGCTGTGACCATGTACAGTCACCCTTAAAGCCTGAAATAATGGATTTGTCAGGTACGCATTTATAGCTGGTGCTCATGTATAAACGTAGTGCTACTCCCAGACCCCAGTGGCGGGTGGGACGCGGCGAAGTTTGCCAGAGGAATGACTTTGACGGGATCTTCGCTGGCACAATGTCTTTCGCAGGTGTTGTAGAACTGGGGCCTGGGGCCACCCTGGCCCTTGTCAGTGTCGTCCTTTGGAAGGGGCCTTCCAAGCGTGTGTCGTCCCTCAGGTCTGGCTCCTCGGCCCCAGCCTTGCTGGAAGCCAAACGATGGCAAAGGGGTGTTGGACTGCTGATACTGCGTCAAAGACGGTGGCATCCAGCAGTTGTCAGAATGGCCCAGGATGAGACACTCCTGTGTGCAGGTTTCAGAGGCTTCAGCCAGAGCTTTCTGGAGATTTACTTCGATAGCTGGGAGGATGGAAAAAGACAAGATGTTATCAGAGTTCCAAAGACTGATGTGCACAGGGAACCAAGGTTTACAAAGCAATCTCAGTTTTATGATAATGGAATACGTTCAGGTGTAAAACTTCAGCGAAGGTTTAGATGTGTACAGGTTTGGAGTCCACACTGGCTATCATCAGACAAAAGTTAATGTGTAAAGAATAGATGATAGCAATTACATAAGTCAGGCCCATATAGTTTCTACTTACAATGACCTTTTCCGTTTTTGAACTTATAATTATTATACATATCAATCCAATACCACAACTCGGTATATTTCCATAAAACTACTTGAAAAAAAAAATTCTAAAATTAGGATTTTTCTAATGTTTCCTTAAGACTGGATTTTTGGAATCTTTTCTTTGCTTAAGGCAAAACAAAATTAATTTGGACACATAGCCAAAGATGGTACGCTGGCTTCAAAGATGCACTCAAGAGCTTCAAGAATGAAAGACAGTGTAAAAGCTGTTTTAAAAAGAATTGATTTCTCCAACTGTTCAATACTTGAAACCTTGAAAAATCAAAGGGTAATAGCAAAACAAGCTGTAACTTCTGTAGTTTACTAGTAATCGAAACAGATTTCTTCAGTAGATGCAAGGTTTGTGCCCTTGAAGATTACAGAAATTATAATTTGTTCAAAGGCAAAGTAAACTACTAAAATTGAAAGAAGTGATTGGCAATACCTAAACAACCTTGATCGGTTTCATTTAAACTACACCTTTAGCATGTGTAATTCCAAACTAGAAGAATTAAAATTCTACAAATCATTCCTTGAAATAGTTTTCATGTTATGTGTTAATTTTATATTCTTTTGCTATGTACACGGCTTAAACACATGAGGAGTGAAGAAGAGTATCTGATTAGGATATTTCACTGCATTGTCTTCACAAAACTTTCCAATGAAGGATACGCACATATTTTTAATATCAATCTTCATGAAAACAACATTTAAAATTGGATTCTGTATCATAGCCACTGGAGAAGGTATGCTGCTAGGAAATACTTATAGCAATACGAGTAGGAACCTCTCACCTTCTGAGCTTTATGTCTAAACGCATGCTGTACTTCTGTTTTAATAAATGCTTTACATGTTGGAATCTATGTAAAGCTACAAGGCACAAGTATATATTTCCAAGTTACACCGCAATACAAATGAAGTTTTTTCCTTCAGGCATTGAAATATATAATGCTGCAGTCCACAATACAGGATACATCTTTTTTAAGTCTACTACGTTTACACAGACGATTGGTTACTTGCTGTACTATGAATGCTATTTACTTCCTTAAGTGCATCGTATGAGTATGTGCCAGTTAAAGAAACGATTGTTCATAAATGCTATTTTGCCCTATTACTGGCATTTCAACATGTCTTCAGTCATTTTGTCTTTGTACTTTTCAATGTAATGCTGACAAATTCTTCGGCACCTTGCTGTTAAACTAATCCAGTTTTGATGGGAAGTAGGAGACACAAATATGGAACTAATTTGGCAGAGGCAACAGTTCCTGCGAAAAAGGTTGCTACTGGTAGATTAGTCTAATCTTTCTGTGTCCTACTATCTGCTATTAGAGACATAAATCTGAGTATGTACAAGTCTTGTTAAGCTCTTGAATTATCCAGGTTTGCTTCTCTCCTGATCGAGGCAATTCTTTGATATCAGGTACAACCTTGACAGAGTGCCGAGTTATCCTCAATCTATACAGAAACTGATCTTTTTTGTATTTATTAAAAAAATTGTCGATACCCAGTACCTTCTTTTTATCTCAAGGCTTTCTAATCACTCTTACAATGCTATTAATTTGGTTAAACTGAAAACCACACAGTTACTTGATAAAACTAGGCATTTATAGCTCTTCGCAGCAAGCGGTTACAATACTCATAATGTACTATTTCTCTCAGACTTCAGTAAGAGAGTAAACAAAGCTAGACCATCAAAAGAAACATTTGGCAGCAAAAACTTAACATTTAAGCTTTAGACAAGGCAACTGCAGAAATAAAAGGTCACTTATTAAACACTCTCTACACCATCTCAACAGATCAGTAGGACAGTAATTTTGTGCCACGTGTTGCCAGACTACCTGTAGACTCAGAATGTTACCATGCTCGGAATGGCAGCCTTGTTCATTCCGTTAATAAAGAGATGTTTTTATCTGAGTTTTACTTCTCGCAAAAAGATTAACCAAAACCAAACCAAAAAAAAGAAAAAACCAAAAAAACCAACAAATGCAAAGCAAACCAAACCCAATAAAAACCTTAGAGTAATCCTGGGTATTATCGTAAGTTATTCATACAAATTATTTTGGCTTTGATTTGGGGTTTTGTTATACAACAGCCTGACAATGCAGGGTTGTTTAGAAGATAAACTTTTTGTAGCAGTCATATTCTTCCTTTCGATGTAGGTATGTGATATACATGACCTCGATTGTCAGAGTATGGTGTATAAACTTCTCCATAACTTTGAAGAGTTAAGACCCTTTTCTACCGAGCACCTCTGCAGCATTGCACCACAACAAGAAATGAGAAAGCTTTTAGCAAACACAAGTACTTCTCTATGTGATGTCTGACTCATTTTTATTCCCAAGTTTGGTTGTATAATATACTAAACTCATTTAAAAAATTAAAATAAAAAATTCAAAAACTCAATTATATCCTTAACTTCTATACTAGCTTTAAAAGGGGAAGCAAAATTAACTAAGCGTGTTACAATAAATAAAATGTGAGGCAGGCAAGGTCCCCAATATCTGCATTTAAAGGAAGCTTAGAAAATTTCATCAACTGATCTGCTGCAGTAAATGGTACTAGCAAGGATAATTGGGATGCAAACCAGTTTCTTTTTGGTATAAAGTAAAAATAAATACAATCAGCAGTGTGAAATATTATGGTCTTATCACAATAAAGTGAATATGACTGTTGGAGCATAATTCTTCTGGTTTTGAATGAACCTAGAATAAAATGTAGGAATTTTCTGCATGAATATTCATCAGACATTATCTTCTTTGCCTGCTCTTTCAGGCCATGAAATGTAGCTTGTTTGTGTCAGTCTAATTCATTCTTTATTTTCCTAACATATCATCATTCTGCTGCTTTTTTAGTATCTGAAATCCTTCTAAATAGCTACTTGGCACTGGCCTTCCACTGCATCTAAACTTTGCTTTACTTGTTAAAAATATATTAACGATTCTCCATTTTATCAAAGAGGAGAGCGTTACGCTAGCAAAGCATTATACTAACGGTGCCAACTTGCAATAGAATGCAGCTGATTTCCAAATATTCTATTACAGACTTGACATATAAAGAGGTCACTGTAACTAGCACTGAGACATTGTCCTCAGCACCATGTCTGGCTTCCCCTCCACAACTTGCTGCCCACTTTAAACAAAGGATTCTCTGGCTCAATCAACCATCCCAGAGGACCATCTGAGGAGGAATGGAAGCCACACAGCTGGCTAAACGTGAAGCTCAGGGCTCAAGTGGCTGTTTATCAGAGGTTGTGTAAATTGACCGTGACATTTTCTAGATGCTACTTTTTAAGCTTCCTTTTATTTTGCATCTTTGTAAATCATCGTTAAATGTGGGAGGAAATAAATAAAGTTTTCTGAGCCTTGTCACTCATTCAAAAGTAGTCATGTAGGTGATTATTCTGCATAGTCCAATAAGTACTCAGTGGCAGGAAACATCTGTGATATCTGCATCTACCAATCAAGTAAAAGAAGATTCCTGCTGTCTCTGAATGTTTTCAGAAGAAATTGTGGATTTCACTGATGAAATTCAGTGTCTAGAAATGCCTTCTCACATGACAGGTTTATAAATGGAAATAGAAGTATACCTATTCCCCATACAACACAAATAAACAATACATTCCAGACTCTTACCAGGCTACCTAATTTCTTTCTTTACTCAGTAACAAACCCTTAATTTTATATATTTTTTTCATACCACATGGAGACTCCACAACCATGATGTACAGGTAGTATAAAAGAGAATTTTGAATTTATGGAATACATCACACTCATGCACATGTGAGTTCACCACTTGTGTTTGAACTCCAGATTGTTTTAGAAATGAAACTATTTTTTAAATTGTCTGCCTCAGAACTAAGAACATTTTTAAAGAGCGCGTCTGTCAGCTCTTATGAAATGTTTAGATCAGAACTGTCAAATATAACTAAAAGCAGAATAGTTAAAAGACTTTCTTCATTGTTCCACAGCCTTTATCATTTATAGGTCAGAGCAGTTTTCAGTAAGAATATTTACTTTCACACTTAAGAAAACGTGGAATTCCAACCGTGCCAGGCAGCTATCCTTCAGTCAAAACAACTATTAAATAAAATAACATTTTATATTTTTTTCCCTGTTTGTTTTGTTTAGACACTTTCTGTGGTTATAAACCCTGTGTTGGGTTTTATAGATAGTAAATAAAAATGTTGGTTATTAGCTTTCCTTTTAGGGGTTGAAAGCCAAAGAAATCCATCAATGCTATTCTCCCTATAGATATACAAAATATGTGGCATAGTACTGCACACTTTGGCACTTCCAGCTTAATATTATGCTTCAGTTCTAAGAATATTTCTCATAGACAATTCTCAAATGAAGGTAAGCTGTTAGTAAGACTGTTATCAGCAATCTCATAATTTTAAAAAAGAAAAAAATCAGAAGAATATACTTGGTGTATTAAAGAAACATTTTCTTTTCTACCCCTGTGCCCTCCTTCCAGCTGCAAAAGTGAGACATACTACTATGACAACATCAAGAAGGACGACCCCTTTCTTAGTCTGATGCAAAAGTCATCACTTACATCACAGAATCGCATAAAGATTTAGGCTGGAAGGGACTTTTGAAGATATTTATCTACCCTGCTCAAAGCAGAACATCTTGGTCAAAATAGAAGAGAACAGTTTTTCCAAAAACTCAGGCCAAACTTACAGTAATGCCTGTATCTGCATATATATATGTTAGAAGGGAAATGAGTATTTCTAAGAGTTGAATAAGCAAGAACACGAGCTCCCAAACGAGCTTTAAACATCTCCACCTTTATCCACATGTGTAATAATGATCAAAAGACATTTGTAAATGTATTCATTAGCAAAGTACTCTGATCAATCAGAACTTCAAAAGCTGCCAGACCACACTGCACTGGTGCAGACTTAGGGGGCTTATGAATTGTGAAAAGAAAAATTCAAAAACAATTAAAAAAAAAAAAGAAAAGTACTTAAAACCACAGAAAGTAGAGTGCTTGAATTTTAAAGCTATGTAGCTGAAGTCTTAATGAAAAGCCAGTACCAAATTTGACACATTTTGGATGCAAACCATCCAGTGTTACATTTAGTACACTCTTGTTTCGTAATAAAGCAAGCAACAATTAGCAAGCAATTAAGCAAATTGCCCATAATTATGCCATTGCTGAGCTATTTTTCATATTTTCACAACACAGCACATACATGAATACATGGCTTGCAGTGCCAATGCTACTCTGTCAGCATCCAGAAGTGCCTCTCATTTACTGAAGCGTTTCATATTCAACAGCTCCCATTGCACATCCAGCGCTCTCTGCTCAGCAGGAACCCACCAGAGTGATGGAGATGACAACCTTATAGCACTCATCTCAGCCAATACTTCCTAAGAAATGGGTTGTGCCCCCCTCAGTTTTTGCCCATGTGTATTTACTAAATGTGGTACTAAATCTAAGCAGGAATTCAAGCATAATATGGGGAAATTATAGTCCAGAATTACCCTGATGACCAAAAGTGGCCACTTGGGTAACCTGATTTAGCAGTCTCCACTATATGAAGAGAACAGAAATGACACTAACAATAAAAAAGGGAGGAGAGAATAACAGTATAAACTGGGTTGCTTTAATAAGGTCAGGAGGAAGAAGCATGAACGTAAAAACCCTAAATAACTGCTGCTATAATATACTCTACTTTTTGGGATTTAATAATAAAACACCTTTGGGACAAGTGTCCTATGAATATTTTATTTCCTGTACATGTCTCAATAAATTAAAAACCTAAAAGAGTTACTTAAGTTTTTATTCAAAGAACAAGCAGGACACACCATTTCCTTTAGTTTTCAGCTGTGTGTAGAGAGCTTGCCTCTACCACAGCCTATGAGAAATCATACTTAGAGGAAGATTGATCCTCCAGATGTTCAAACTGAGGAATCGACAGGCATGCAGAAAATCACACATTTTCACATGCTGCCTAGGCTTGCCAGATTGTACCAGATATCTTGCAAGAATAGGCTCTTCTTCCATTCCAGTGAACGCAGTTTATGTCTTAACGTCCATGGTTTTAATTTGAATTTAATCCTAAAAATTGTCAAGAGTTAGGCTTATTATTCTAAAATCCCAGTGGTACAAGGTGTGAGCATTTTGCACCTTGTTTCGATTAGTCAAGCAAACACTATCAAAGATGGCTTGGTAAAGTTGGTGATGAACACAGGGAATGGAAGAAATATCAGGGCAAAAGAGACAGCATATGGTAATTCCTGTAAAATTAAATACGCTTGTGAAGTGAAGTGAATCTTTCCCTCACAAATAATAGCCATACAAATAAAGCACCTTAATCTTTCATTAGATCGCCTCTTATTGTTATTCTCAATAGAATTTCAATCTTGCGCTAATCAAAACCAAGAAATGGTCTGGAAGCAATGACCTTGTAAAAAGTTTTAATGGTTGTCGAAAGGATTTAATCACAAAAAACTTTAAGACCCCCCAAACCCTCATAACCTCTTCTGTTTCAGCCTAATGAACACAGACATGAGAGAATGTAGAATACACAGCACTGACCCTTATTCCTTCAACAGCGCAATTGTATTAAACTGTAATGTCTGTGTTTTGTTTGCTAATTATGGCAAAAGAAATACGGTAATTTGCAAAGGACGCATGTTTCTTGGCCTATGAAATGTATATTGCGTTATCAATGAGAATTTTAACTATAACTTGTAAGCACAATGACCACCTAAAATGAATAGCCTAGAATCTAGTATATTGATTACAACACTGGGTGATACAATGTGCTTTATTTAATATTTAATTAACTGCTTCACATTTGTACTGAAGCCTCTTAATTATTAATGTGTCGTTCATTATTTAACACAGAATATAAATTTAAATTCAAATCAATTAAACAAGGTGAAACTACATAGTGAAAAATAGTTTCTCCTCCAGCAAATACCTCTGACCTGGAAACACAGCAAAGAGTGAAATTTGCATTTCTTCCCACATACCTGAGAAGACTACACATTTTAGGTGCATATTAATCTCTTCTACACTTGTAAAGTTTCTGTAATAAAACCCAGCATTCTGTGAAAATGCACTTGATGAAAAAGGGCTTCAGCTGCATTTCCACCATGAGTTTTCTGTAGGGCATTTGTAACCGAGCAGGCTTTCTCTCTTGATGTGTAAAACTACATTTTAAGCCTTTCAAGATACAACTCTTAGTTGCAGTAAGGGAAAGACGAGTCTATAGAAAAGTTGTAGGTGCCCAGCAATTATCATCCTGGAATGACTGCCTCTTAGAGCGGTGGGCTGCCCGCTGCCAGCAGCTACGCACCACACAGCCACTCGCTCACTCTCACCTCCTCAGCAGTGTTGAGAGCACTGAAAAACTACTCCAATTCTCTGAAAGACGAGCTTTTCTTATCACTGCTATTACTGTGACCAGGAAGGCAAAATTGTAGCGATGCAAATATTATTAGGGAGTCTGCAGCAACGCTGATTTCACTACCTACTGTAGTCTGATGATGTTCCTAAAGCCTAACGGCTCAAACGTGCATATAGATATTTTATACTTTCTTAAACATCTTTAAACACTATTTGAAATATGAGATGCAGGAAATCCATGAAGACCAGTATCTCTCATATCAAATTCCAGAGATTAAATTTCAAATGCCCGGTAAAAGTTGCTCTTAAACATGCAAGTGGAAGTCATCTCCAAAGGTTTTCCTCACATTTTCCATTTCACAATAAATTTCAAGTTCAGATTATGATTCTGCAAAACAACACTGCTTACATTTCATGGCATCTGCGAGATGGTCTAACAATCCATACCAGTTTTCCTTTACTAAATTCCTCGCAACTCCCTTACCGTTACTACAGAAGAACAAGCCTTGTGTTCCACCTAAAAAACTTGAAAATGCAGAATTATGAGTAATTAGGATAATTATTGCAGGGCTAAGGGGACAGACCTTTTAATTCCCCTAAAGTGTTTAGTAGCTTGCCAATTCTGTTGTGCTTTTTAGATTTCTTAATGAAAAGCTACAACCTTGTGGAAGGACAGACCAGAGGAGCGAAACTTTGACATTTCATCTCTCCGCAGGACAAACGGATTTCCCTCCTGCAGCTTTGTCCTCCCCAAGAGGACACCTCTTCCATATGGCTGCAGCTCAGAAGGGCTTCTCTCTTGGAAAACACTCTGAACCACAGATTCCTTGATGAGTAGGCAACATTTCCTAAGCAATTTTTCACAGCAGTTTTCTGTCATGACTGCTTTGTCAACCTGCCGTAGACTAACCTCAGTGGAACCACGTCGCTCTCCATCCCTTTGACAAAGACCCCAAGAAAGTGTGAATACATGGGAAGGGCCATGTTTGATTAACAACTTTGGGATTGCTGTAAAAAATGAAATTTGAAAGGTAATAATTATATTTGTAATTACTTAGGTCTAAATCTCTCCTGTTTGCTACTCCCTCTATTTCTGGGCAGCTGGAGCAATGACTCATTAATAATAATAAAGTCATTTAACCCTACAGGCACATTACAAGGAGAAAAATGTCATTTGTCACCAACACAAATAGAACAACCACTGAAGGATACAGAAAGGCCACTATTTCATATTTATTGCAAGTGATAAAAGGGACATTTTGCACTCGTTCTTATAATGACATCCCAATCTGCTTTTTAATTATCAGCAAACACAAGGGGACAGCATACAACATATGAGGGACTCCTAATAATGTATTGTCCTGTGGTGACATTTCCATAATCACTTTAAATCTATCCTATACATATGTACTAGTTAAACCTTTCAGCTCATGAAATCATACTCCCTAGTAAGGAATGAATTCAGGAATGAATTATCCTTTGCAATTTTAGCACCCAAAGTAGCTCTTTCACAGAGTTTGAGGGTCTGTTGCGTTTACAGTTGAATATAGTATAAATTAAAAATAAGTACACATGTATATTGGTATTTTTAGGCTAGGAACTTTAAAGTTCTAATTTTCTCTGGCATTAGTTTAGCCACGGACTGCAAGTCCCTTAATTTTCCAGTGCTTTTCATTATTGTTCTGTACTTCACTACTACAAGAAGACACACTCTATATTACGTGAAACAAATACCCTTATTCATCAGAAAATCAAGTAAGCATATCAGAATTTGCCAGATTTTAAAAAATAAATACAGAATAACTGCCTGCCTATGAAATAAACTTCCGAGGAAAAGACTATTCTTTTCCTAAATTATTTATTTAGGACACAGGAAACCTCAAGGAAAAGGTACGGAGAGAAATTTCTACAATGGCATTAATATGAAAACAAATGAAAGGAAGTTTCATGTAAATAAAAGTCACCACAATTTGAGATTCAACTCTATCAAGCTAGAACTTCAAATTCTTCCTTGCTTTGCTTTATCATCCGCACTTATCTAACCATCACGCATGTAGAAGGAACAGAGAATAAATTTGACAATATGAAGTTATAAACTATTACTGTGCAGGGTAGAAAGGAGGTAAGCAAACCTCCTAAACATGTTTATATTTTCTCCAGGTACCATAATAGATTATATAGAAAGATATTCTTTAAAAGCTTAAATAAGTTGTGTTAAGAAGTAAGACACATCAAGAAAGAGTAAAATGCATATTTTCACTCTTCAGATAGTGACAACACAGAAAAGCTCATACATGGATTGAAATGTTTTGTCAAATTGAAAAATGGAAATAACATGAATACTACAATTTTCACATCAATTTGAGGTAAAATGTTTTGAATTACAGTCATTTAAATCTTGTTTTATAAAGAAAATTACTTCAAATGGGTGATAATTTAAAACAGCATAATACAAACTTCATTGTGCTCCAGTCAGGCATAGAAGGGAGGCTCTGACTGATTTGGAGCAATTTTTGCACAGTGGCTCAGAGCCTCATTCAGAACAGATATTTGAAAGAGGAGAAAAGATGCCTGACTAATTTCTCTTGTTTACCTATGAGTTCAAAACTACTTATTGTGATGGCTATGTGATGACTTCTTAATTGGGCCTTTACAGGCATTGCTAGCACCTTCAGAAATGTTGGCATTATCCTGATGAGGCATTGTTTACCCTTATTTCTTTAGGCATTGAGTTCCTACCAACTTCTTCATTGAAATTTTGCTGTTTGATTAGAAGTTTCTCATACGATTTCACTCAAGCCTTTTCCAACTATTAAGAAGTTCTTGGCATCCAGGAATTTTGCTAGTAAGATAGAAATACATTCTCCATATTACATATATAATATAACGACCGAGATTTTCTTCAATATTCTTTTCTGTTCTCCGAAGTAATTTACAGTTAAAATATAAAAATATTCTAATTTTAGCTAGTAGCCTTAGTAAATTTTAAGTTTCCTTTTCTAAAGCAGATGATCCTCAGGACCTGGACAACTGACATACAATGGAAATTATTTAGGCCAGATCAACATGTGACACAATTCTTCACAGAACAGGATTTCTCATGGCATATGTAACTTTAAAAAGACAGTTAGTCATAGCTGTGATTATTCTGTTAGATTTCAGTGTTACTAATATCAGCCAAGAGAACGGGATTGAGGAACTGCTGACAGTAATCTTTCCAGCCCATTTCAATAGCTGTCAGGTCAACTCCTGTGACTGCAGTCCTCAGGATTATGATGATGGGTGAAAACAAGGTAGTGTATTATTATTATTATTATTATTATTATTATTATTATTATTATTATTATTATTATTATTATTATTATTATTATTATTATTATTATTATTATTATTATTATTATTATTATTATTGTTATTATTATTATTACTATTATTATCATTATCATTATCATCATTATTATCATTATCATCATTATCATTATTATTATTATTATATTTTAAGAAATTATTTTAAGCACAACAAACATTAAACTAGGCAGAGGGAAGAGTTAAAATTCATGAGGTATCCAATTGTCCAGGAAATTCCATTACTTCAAAGACAGCAGTGTTTAAAAATACGAATAAAAACTGGTCGACATTTAAAAAGCATTCTTATAAACTTTATTACATAAACATAATCACACATTCGCAATGTGTTGATAATAATGATTCTGAAGACAGAGGTATATTTGTCAAACTGCAGAGTTCAGGGAGTAGGTGTTAAGTTTCGACTAACAAGATGTCCTAGCTCAAAACAATAATTTATTGCTTTATACATTTAATAGACCATAACTGTCTTTGCAAAAAAGTAATGTTCACTCCTGCTTGATAAGCTTTGACATGAGTATTCCTAAGCTAATAAAATACATTATTAAATGAGGTTAAATACTAGCACTTAAGTTTGTCAAGGAACTTATCACTTTCTTTAGTATGTAAGTCTCAATCAGGCATTTCTCTATTGCACATGACAGACAATCCCTTAGAAACAGATTTAAGAAACACTCAATTCTTATAAATTCACTGAAGCGTAGCATCTAGCTCTTTTGAAAGTCTAAATTTCAAACAAGTCTGGAAATCCTGGACATAGGAGGCATATGTTAAAGTTAAGCAAATAAGATGAAATCACATTCTTGTTAGGAATGGAAGTTCATATACTAACCTAATCTCTATAAAAGCAAACCCACAAAAGCCCATAATTTATGTTTATTTTTTCATAAACCCTACAGAAAGGATATTTTAAGTCTGTAGGAAGTGCTGCTCTGGCAGATGCGTATAGAAAGCTCTCACCACACATGGCACACATTTATTTTAAGAAGGTACAAACCTCAGTTTTGGAAGCTAATGTTTCTTAAGCTTCAGTTGAGTACATTTGACAACAGCAAGTATGGATGGTAGGAGGAGCTCATACTTAGTTTGTATTCCAAAAGGTTGCTTAAAAGTCTTTCCATAGTTTTTAATTAACCATAGGATGTAAAAGGACCGAAGTGAAAAGCTACCAGTCAATTGCTGACTAAGCGTTCACCAGCCTATTATTGAAACCATTTAATTTTTTTATTCCTTAATTCATCCATATTCTCCTAGAGATGACACTAATATGCTCAAAGTTAATTTATTATCATCTGTTGCTTCTATTCAAGCTCAAGTTAACAGAATAAATTCATCAAAAATGATGAGACTTGAAAAGGCAGATTTGGACTCTGACAGAGAATAATTTATCATGGCTGGGAAAAAGCCTCCCACCAAGAGGGCTGTCGGAACGCTGGGAGATGAAATTGTAATGACTGCAGAACTTCTGCAGAAAAGGACATTAAAGTGTCAACGGGAAAACAAACAAACAAACTTCAGAGTCTGAAGCTCAAAATATGTAGCTTCCTGACACTGACTCCCTCTTATTTTCACACTCAGAGGTCCTTTCTCTCACCCCCTGTGCTGCCTTGAGGCAGGAGCAATTATTAAGACTCTGCTCACTATCATTTGCATAGCGCTGAGCTTTAGCACCATCTCAAGGCACAAGGAGCGAGAGTGACATTCAAAGCTGAAGAGAAATGGTACTGATACTCAGAGGGTCACAAACTGTTAGCCAACAGATCCAGGCAGCAAAGGGCTGCATAATAATGCTGCATAACATAATACTAAATTCTTTTATTTAAAATTTATTGTAATTATCCCTCTTATAATAGCAATTAATAGATTAGGGGGAATCTATTACTCTAAATGTTATAACACACTTGCTATGTATCTATAAATTATCTGAATTCCAGAAGCAGCTGGACATAACAGCATTTATAACGTTTCAGATGTTATTACAATGGAATATTTTTTTTTTTTTGCCATTATTAGTCCATTATATAATAGAATTGGAAAGCATTATGATATTGTCATGACTGTGGTACCAGTGCAATTGTAATATGGGTTGTGGAGATTTATTTTAAAGCCTGGAAACACTTGATTAATCACATTATAGTCAATATTCTAGCTTTTATTTTTTCACCCAGTTATTGTTTTATCCCCAACAGCAACATAGGGAAAATTTCCCCTCCCCTGTACTAAAAGCTGCTGTATATTTGAAGGAGCCACTTCCCCAAGGGAGTGTTACTTCATTTATCTATCACTTCATGTACCTGTACTCTAATTCTGTACATAGCAAAGCCATTTCCCTGCTCCTTGTCTTGTCACACTGAGTAATTACGCAGCTTTAACACTTGAGTAACTATATTTCCCCAGGGAAAGGGGAAAAACCCCAACAGTGAGTACTCCAGACCTGCCCAAGAAATACAAAACTCTACCTAGATATTTACAGAAAAGCTTAAATATGAGAATAATCATAAACAATCATAAATATCAGTGTGTAAGTATGTGTAACCACGTAGGCTCATCTGGCTGACTCAAGCAGAATATACATCCTAGCTCACTTTGCCCCCTTCCTTCTATCGTATTCCAGAGACAATAGAATTGTGCTTCCAAGTGCACTGCTATCATCATTTGGCATTTCCAATTCAAGATCTATATTCACTTTAATATATTAATGCCTTGACTCTAAGAAATTCAGTGAGGTGAATATGCTAAGTATCTGACCAGTACATTATGTCACACTGAAAAAACCACTGTATTAAAAGAGTTAACATTCCCCAGTGAAGCACTGAAAAGTTGGGAAGCGCAACTTCTGCAGTATTAATTCAGCTCCCTTGTGTAAATGTGTTTTGATGCAAACTTTAATTAAATTATAATATACTTTTTTTTTCATAGGACCCTTGGGCCCAATTCAGAGATTAAACAGTTATTCAATATTACTCTTTATCTACTCTAATCAGCATGTGGCCATACACCTTTTTAATTAATACTTTCAAAGCCTTCTCTTGAATGTAGATTTATTAATTTCCTTGTGTAATTTGTTGTTGTTTTCACAGCACAATCATAAGTTTCATGAACACGAATAATATCCCTTTGTTATTATTTGCTTTACTGAGGCCATTTGCATCTGGGAAACTGAGGCATAAAGAAATTAAGCAAAATTACGCAGTCTCCATTATTTCTGGGGGCCCAACTTGAGATAGCCTAAATTAGATTTTTACACACTCGAGCATTTGGTACTATACTAAGTTTTCAAAGTATATCTGTTACAGTACTTGATGCTCGTGGCGCCCAAAGAAACTTGAAGGGCGCCACATATTAGCACAAATTCAGTTCTCTCTCTCCCCCCAAAGACTCGTGTTGTACATTTTGAGATGTAGAATAAAAAAATAGAGATATTAATGATTCACCTTTACTGTCATTAGTAAATCTAGTGAATCCAACATCAGAAAATGATATATACAATTTAACTAGTCCTCCTGTGATGAAGAGCTCATTATTTTAATAAATCGCTAAAAAAACAGGCTTATATGTGCTCTGATGAGGTATCAAATCTTTCCAAAAGACATATCTTAAAATTTATCCTTAACTCTAATTTAATAAAATTTAACAGTTTCATAAAATTTTACATAGCAAATCAATTTCTAGAAATTCCTCAAAGCGTTTCTCAGAATTAAATTTTAATTCTTTTGTGAAATAGATTGGACTATAGTTACAACTATTCCCTTTATATAATCTTTATGGTCTTGTACGTAAATTAAAAGTACGTTTGTCCATATGTAAAACTGGACACACACATCAATATTTCTCAGGACTCCTGTGTTATTACCTTTAGCTGATGAGTATTTCATTTTGAGGGTATTTTTTTTTGCTGTATGTTTCTAACAGGGTTTGTAACCTTTCCTTCCTAACCGCTATAGAAAGGCTACAGTTTCTATGCAGTGAAGTTAAATACTTATTTCCTGGGGGAACAAACCAAATAAAGAGACAGATAATGAAGAGGAGGGAAGGAGACATACGCAGAAGAACGTATAAAATACTTTTGATAGCGGTAAGTCTGTTCTTCCTTTCTAGTTCCAATACAATCATCATCTGTGGAAAAGTAAATCTTACAAATGGTTATCATACAGATGGCACGAAGTTAAGAACTAATTCAGAAGGGCTATGTAGAGCTACATACAGTAACACAGAGGTCTATTCTGCAGTAAGCACAATATGCTCAGCTCAATTAGTTACACCCCAGTCAGCTCAGGCGTAACTACCACTGTGGCTACAGCAACAGGGAGCTCAGAGCAGCAACTGTGCAGTTTTTCTGTGACTGCCTAGAAGCATTGAAGCTCTGTCCATGTTACTGCAACGCAACATGCAAATTTCCCTGGATAAACTTGCGCTTTTTTTTCCACTAGAAAGACTATGTAGCAGAAACAGAGGAACTAAACAGCAAAATGAGTTAGAGCTTGGTATTTCATGTTAGTATAGGTTATATATATATAGGTTTGAGGTGCTAAGGGGCATGGTTTAGTGTTTGATAGGAATGGTTGGACTCGATGATCCGGTGGGTCTCTTCCAACATGGTTATTCTATGATTCTATATCACTACTATTATGTGACAGAGTGGATAAATGCACTAGGGGACAGCTACAAAGGAGGAGGGAGAGAAAGGGGTATCTAACTCTTAGCACATAACAAAAGAGCTTCATATTTGACCCCTCTACTTCTGTCAACTTGAAGATATCAAAGTTCTGAACTGAACAGTCATATTCTTGCAATCTAAAGAAAAGAAGAAGAATAGCAGATATTACTGTCTCTCCTTTCATAAAAGAAATCTGGAGAAAGCAAGATGTACTCTTTCAGAGTTCTGGTCTATCAGGTTTTAATGCCAGGCTTTTCATTACAAGGTTTCAACTTCACAAGCAACAATTTGCTGGCCACCCCAGCGTCTGTTCAGAAAACTATTTTTTTAATTTGAGTCTTAAGTACCCACTAGAAAGGCCATTTGTCCAAAGACGTTTAGGCACAATTTGGCTTCAGAAATACCATAGACTCACAGTAACCATCCCGAATGTAAGCTTCTCTCTTCCTCCAGCAAAAAAAAACCTGTTACAAAATCTTCACAACTTAAACACAGGCAAAGTTAGGGCTCATCACTTTTGCTAATCCTGCCAACTAGCCTGAAATGGTAATGCACACATATAGACAGATCAAAAAAAGAAAATACATATTAAAAAAGAAGAATGTCCTGGAGTGCAGAGTTTCAAGTATATATTCATATCAAAGCTAATAGTTGCTGTATTCCAGTCAAATAATAGAACGTTACAAGAACTCTTGAAACAGAATGTAAATGTCTGATCTAGCCCCAGAGTACAAGCAACCTTGACATGATGCGTTAAAGGACAAATAAACTGTTCTAATAACTGCCTTCAAGTCTGCCCTTTGACCCTATATTATATTGGAATTTGACACGTTCATATACTGCCAACCATGTGATTCATTACTTTCTACTCTGAAATATATACTATTTTCTATCACACACCAGGCATGTGTTGTTCGTAAGAGATTCAATTTTTCCTCATTTATTTTATGCACAGCTCATCATATTACCAAAAATGTACAAAGGGAACCATTTGGCTTGCTGAAGAGGAGGTACAGAGAAGTATTGCTTAAATTCAGGTTTTAAACTGGCCCTGAAGCCTTGAATGGGATTGTGTGAGCTCTTAAAAGCATGTTACTTTCTGTAAATTACTGGCCTATGGTTCTTCATATCCTGAAGAATCACCATCTTTTATATTCATTACTGCTTTAGCTTGTCCATCAAAAAGAAATAAAGGAAGGAACAAAAAATCAAAGGGTGCCTGAAATGGATCCGGTATGAGGCCAAAAGTTTCATCAACCTCCTTTAAGCAAAGGCTTGATCTTTTTATTTCTTCCACTTTGTAGCAAAGCTAGGTAATACACAGAGAAATCTTCATAATATTCTCAACAGACAAGCTTTTATGAACCTGATAATAACAAAATATTACCTTGCTAAATAGTATGCCGTTACCATAACACCACATCAGATCTTTCACATTAGCCTGTTATTCCCATGCTAAAAGATCAATACGAAATTAGTGATAATGCTAAACAGCTAGTGAAATAGACCTTCTTAGAGAACATACTTGATTTCCAGTCAGCCAAATGTGGCCTCCTTCTCATTTATTAGACAAAACCCAACCAAAAGTCATCCTTATATTCGAAGAATTCAAACTACTTTTATACTTTTCTAAAACTGGGTCAAAATCTCAGATCCTGAAACGTACTTGAATGCTTCTGTACACGAATCCCAGTGACAGTTCATGCCAATCATTGCGTCGAACTTCTGTCATAAAATGTGGTGAGTAACTCAGAAATTACAGTAGGAAACGAGAAAAGGGTTAAACAAAAAAAAAATCTTTTGAAAGCAATGTTTTGAATTTGCCACATTTTCTTTTTTTGGTACAGACAGCCAATATTACTAATCAAAAAGGTCTGTTAGGTGTGTACATTATGATATTATAATTTTGAGAGGATCAGTAAGCAGTGTTGGAGATGCTGGTGACAAGATGCAAGAAGAATGGATCAAGGAATAAAAACAAATCCATGGAAAGTGATTGGAATATTTCCTTTCGCCACATTTTACTGATATTGCTATGGTAAGAAAGCCTGCAATATGCAAGAGAAATATTTTTGTGCATTTGGGAGCCTATTTAAAGTGAAGGCTTTTCAGACTTCTCTTCATACACCCAACAGGATTGGTAAAGAATTGTTTTAATTTCATTTTTGTTTCTAAGGGAGATGGAATGGCATTTTAACAGGTGATTGCCTTCAGAATGTACAGCAATTCAAAAAAGTTAAGTTGCTGTACAGAGAATGAAAAGATTTCAGTTCACCAAAGATTCAATATTTATCTTATTTATTGCTTGATTTTTTTCTTCTTCTTCTCTTTCCTTCTCTTTCCCCTGGCTTTGCCCTGCCTCCCCAAATACCCCATATGGAGCTGCGGCTCTTTTGTTTAGTCAGTAGCCAATTACAACTTCTCAGACATAGTTTTTCATCCCAAGGCAATGTGGTAATCTTACACTGATTAATTAAACCCGGGTCTCTAAACAAACTGTTAAAATTCCTATATCCACAGCTTGCATAACTAATCCAGATAACAGGATAAGCAACGTAATTGTCAAAGTTCATGAAGAAATGAAAACAGAAACACTCTGTACTCATTCTTCTTTGTAGAGCTCCCAAACAAAGAAAAAGTTGTACTTCTAGGTAGAAAATTTAATCTGCATTTAAATAGAATTTCTCCAAAGAATAAACAAAAGCCTGAAGCAACATTTTTTACAGCAAGTCTTCCTGCTAGTTCACAGCCTAATCCTTCTATCTCTATCTGTAATTCTTTCTACCCTTGTATAGTCATTTCCTTACCAGTTTATCAAGGCATCTCAGCAGTCTGAGCTCAGAGTAACTTTGCTTTTCCCTCAAGTTTCTTCAAAGCTGAGCCTAAAACCGCTAAAACTTTGAGGGGCCGGCAACTCAAGGCAAATTCAGGAAGAATCACCTTGATTAAAACAAGGACAACTTATTAACCCAGAGAGCGAGAAGAAAAACGGATTGAAGGGACATACTTTGTGCATGAAACACTTACTACGATAGAACGGCTTCCAAGGTACAGCTGCAGTGCACCGTGTGATATTATCACAAAGCTCTGATGCATCTGACGTTGGTATTCTGTGAGCATAAACAGCTGCCCATGCAGGTCCTATCGAGACACACGTCTTCCGTGTGATCCAAAATAACCCGAATGCCAAACCAGGTGCCACTTGCAATCAGCAAGCATATGCTGATTAATATGGTTAACGGCTCGCCAAATGGCTAGCGATGGTGAAAATGAGCCTTTTGGGAACCTGGTGGTGGGCTACATTTTCATTCAGGCTGTAGGGTAGCACTCGTGCCCACTTGGAGAAATCTAAACAAACAGCAGCATAAAATCCCCCAAATGAGAGGTTTAGCTTTAGGACAGGAGGATGCTAAATGCTAGTGATTTAAATAAATGCTCTAAAAAAAAAGCAGCTCTGTCCTAAATTTAAAAAACAATTAAGAAAGTCATTATTAAATGAAAAGATGCCTCAGTGGAAAAGATGGAAGGATAGAATTAGCATTCTAGATGAGATTTACCAAATTCTCAGATATAAAGAAAGCTAGTACCAGATGAGCAATAACTAATTCAACTCAGCCAGCTCTGCTTTAATAAAGGTCACTACTAATTAGATAAATGCCCAGAAGATTTAGTCTACCTGATTCCCACTTTAGTCCTAATATTGACACACCATCGGCACATCATCCTTTAAAATATTTTCTCATTCTACAGCCCAACAAATTTGACCTATAACTCTATTGCATTACTAGATGATGTTCTAAGCTGGCTTATTCTTTAAAGGGCCACAAACTGGTATAGTTTGCAGCCACAGTGATCATCTTGTTTACAAGACTCAATAATATAGAATACTTTTTTTTTCCTGAAAATATAGTTAAAAATCAATTGTGAAAGATTCTCTGGATTTCAAGAGAGAGATAACTTAGGAATCAGTTCGCCCCCAGACTGTAGCACTTCTTCACATTCAGGGAATAAAAACAATGATATTAGGGATTCTATAAAATAACTTGATAAGCTCCCTTGGTAAGCACGGAAAAAATAACAACTACTCTCTCAAGGAAATATTCTCTTTATGAAACAAAGCTGTGTGCCGATACATATTTCTCATATTTTAAGTAGAATACTCTCACTTTTCAAGGTAGAGGATGGTCACTGCATAAATTGATTAAATGTTCAAGTGAATGGTCCTAGGCAAGAAAGAAATTGAATAAGGGAAAAAACCTTGACGCCTTACAACTAATGATAGCAAGTTAAGGAAAGCAAAGGATATACATAATGTATTTATTATTGATGGATTAATAAAGTATTTATTAGAGACAAAATAATAAGCTATCACTTGAATGCCATGTACCCAGAGACTATAAATCGTTTTGCAAAATATACAGGAAATATTTTAGCTACGGCTGGAGGCTTAATATTTCACCATTCCATGGAAAAACATGCAGGTATCCAGAGGGAAAACAAATCCCATGTAAATGACAATCAAATCACAGCAAGAATAATTAAAACACTATTTGTTGTTATGTGTACAGTCCATTATGGGGATTATTATTCTAAATGGAATAGCTGAAGGTCAAGTTTCCTTGCCTCGCTGGGATATATGGGGGAAATATATAAAACTTACACAAAACTTTTCATACAATCAGTTTAAAAACTAGATACAGGACAAACCTTGTCTCCCTGATGGGCAACAAGGCATGAGGAAGTAAAAGAGAAGAGAAACTTTAATTATTCCCTGATTTCTCATCTCATTAGGGTTACAGTAGACAGAGAATTAGCAACCTGAACCTCAAGGTCCTTAAAGAAGGATATGTAGGGTTAGTAGAAGAGGCTGACAACTGCCCTCTTTCTTTTTTTTTGTGGAAAGCACATTTTTACACTACATTTTCTATGTTTTGGCATCAAAGATATCCAATGACACACACCTAAGCAACTAGATAATTTTCAGAAAACCAAATTCAACAACTGATTAAAGTGTCACATTTAAAGAACATTTTATAGAGCTGCAGTCACACGTACCTATATGATTTTTTGCATCTTTGGGATTCATATTTTGAAGATTTTTATCTCAAGCCACACTGGCAGCAGCTTCTTTTCAGAAAGCATTGCCGCATTTTCAGAAAGCTGAGACCTTGATTAAGTAGCATGAAAATAAAAGAAGGGAACTACTAAACAGAACTGAGACTTAGCAGTTTTGAGAAATTACAAAATCATAAGCTTCTACTACACATAAAAATGTGTAAGTTCTCCAAATTATAATCTCTTGGAAAACAAATTTACCCACATAATACTCTATTTGAACAATACTTCCTCCAGGTATTTTGTTATTTTTACTGAAAAAAAAATTACAATGTTATCAGTTTCCCTTAAGGAGTTTTACAATACAAATAATGGCATTCATAAAGTCAATTAGAAGTCAAAAGTAAATAAGTGGTGAACTGAAGTAATTAGACTATGCAAAATAAATGATTAATCCATTAGAGTTCACAGCAGAGGTAAGACGTTGATCTTCCATGTACAGTGCCCCTAATGGAGAATAGATCTAAAATGCCCACTAATTAGTTGGAATTAAATGGTTACCTCTCTTAATTGGAAGGAAGACAGAATTCAGACTTAAAGAGAAGTTCGTGCTTAATACAGGAACCTAGCTTTCCCTTCCCCTTTGCTCTGTCATTTCCCTGTGCAATTCCATGCACCCAGACTTGATCTGTCCCTGCAGCCACGTGCCCAGCTGGCCCAGCCACACTTCATCCAGCAGAGAATGACCCAGAGCTCAGAAGCTCTTACTGCTGTGTCTCCTTTATCTGGAGGAAAGCTTCCCTGATGAAGATGTAGTGCCAATTCTCTCCATCCTTACCTCAAGGAACTGAGCACACTGATTTCTTACCATATTGCTGCCAGTTCAGCCAGAGGGATGAGATGGAAATAAAAAGGTATAATCCGTAACTACTGGGTCAATGGGCTCTCCAATAAAACAAGTATTTTGCTTTATTTCTTAGAAGTTGAATTTTACCTTGAGTGACTATGGCATTTGCCAGAGGTTCAAAGATCAGAGAAGAGCATTCTGGAGCCAGGTAAGAGAAAAAAGAGAAGGCTGTATTAAATCACATCACCCCAGGACCCACGTCCAAATTATTAGCTTATCTCAATGTTACTATTATTCGGGGGGAGGAGGAGGAAATCAGAATTTTAGCCTTTTAGCCTTACACCAAAATAGAAGCTACTGTTTTTGAGGAATACAACAAAAAAATTACCAGTCACCTCTGAAACTTTTTTTAAATTCAGTTTCTTGTCAACATAAATAACATTTCTCCTACAATCTTTCTGGTACCCATGCACATAAATAGCAGCTATCAGAACGTGCAAATACTTTGTTTATAAAACACTGAGTGATGAGTGGGTTGCTATCTGTAAATCCAGTGATCTGCAATCACCCCTTAGCCATGACTTAATAGTATAAGTAATTGCAGTGTGCCTTTTTTTTATAGAGAAATCCAGCAATAGCAACAGAAAATCAAATATCGCTTTTCCATCTGAGCTGTATCAAGATATCTCCCGTTACAACTCCCTTAAGAAACTGAGTAATTAATTACATTACCTCCAATGTTAGTGAATAAATGTCAGGAAGAAGACTTAAAACTTGGGCTCTGTTTCATTCATGTTATTTACGGACACAACTGAGGCTTTCAGGTCAATTAATAAAAAATAAATTACAGTGTGAATGCTAAAAGAAAAGTAGCTTTAAAACAGAGGTAGATTTAAGTCAAACAGATATTTAGAAATAAAAGAATTGCTTGAAAACAAATCAACCAACCTGGCTACCAGAGTAAATACATGAATGGAAGGAGGAACATAAGGCCAAGGTGCAGAGATTAGGACTACTCTGATCCCTGGTAGTCCACAACCATATGCTGCCTAATTTAGCTGGGATAAACTAGGGTCTAAGGTGGTAAAATATCTCTCTGTACTAACATTTCAGACTCATCTCACATCCTTTTGAAATAAACTTAGTCACAAAAAAGAGCATACTTAGAAAATTTTGTAATTAACATAAGCTCATTTCTGAAAACATGTACTTCTGGTTTAAGTCAAGTGAGAGAAAGTATAGCCACAAGTTATATTCAGAACTATCTTGTTTTGCCTGAGTTGCCTTTTATCCTCCATCCAAACTAATTAAAAAATGTTCAGAAGAATGAGATTTCCTCAGCTTTCTTACCATGGGCAGGGATTTGTTTCTGGGTTACAGGATTGCAGAGGTATTATTCAGATGATCAAAAAGAAGGCCAGAGATTTGTAAACAATGGAAAAACAGCTTAACCATTTGATGTGTGCTTTCCTAACGGTCACTATTTCAGAGCTTTTTTTGTTACATATGAGCGAAAAAATAATTCAGCTTACCCTTCAACAACATTATAGTTTGTTTTAACAAAAGTCAAGAATTACTAAGGGCTTATATGCTTGAATCTGTATTGCGCAGGACTCAATCCTTGAACAGCTCCAGCCCTGAAGAAGAATCCCTTGGCCATATTTTCTCTTTCTAAATTCCCAGGTGATGCACTTCACCATACTCCACCGAACCTCTAACTTTCATTTACAAAACTCAGAAGAAAACTCATAACCAAGGCTATGCTATCATGTTTGCCAAAGGATAACCACTCATTAAGCCTAGTTCTTTAGTTCCATATTTGAACCAATAGAGTAGGAGCAGCTTTTCTACTCTTTCTCCTCAGTTTTGCAGCTTTTTGCTTTCAGTGCAAGCTGTTGTCATACAATATTTAGTAAACTAAAGAAAACAAAGAATATCTTCAGGATAGGAATATAAAGATTATGCAGAGAAGTAGATGGAAAGGTAAAGAATAAATTTCCAAAAGGCTGGTAAAATTGCATGTGAAATATCTGAGAGCACAGAACCTCTATATAGTAAAATATCACTGTGACTAGTGTTTTCAGAAAGCAGGAGAGCCCCTTAAACTCTTCTTGTCTTGTTTGAAATGTCAGGGGTTTTGCACATTACAGATTTACTTGTTCAACTCACCTTATATAAACACCACTGGCTGCTTGTAAATGTGTATGTATGATATTTCAGCTGTAAATCACCTGTAAGCCAGTGGCAATTAAAGAAGCAATAACTAAGGTAACAGTATTTTATTATTGCAGGCCAGACTAATGAAAATGATCAAGAATCTAATTAGCGTTTTTGCTATCATGTGCATGACAACTGCCATTCATCAAAACATATCAACAGTAATATGTAAGTACGTGGTGGGTCCCAAGTGATTAGAGGTTTGAGATGAACCAGTCTGGGCTTGAGTTGTTGCCAAATCCATCTGCCATGCCCTGGCTTACTGGTCCTCCACCCAGGGTCCTTCACCTGCATCGGATACAGCAGCCAGGATAAACCAGTCAGCCTTCCAGCTTGCTGCCCAGTCATACGCAAAAAAAAAAACAAACCCATAAAATACCAATACAGAGAACTAGGAACAAGCGAACCAGGTAGCATCCACCATACAGAGTTACAGGGGATACACCTGGCACGTCAGAGGGATACTCAGCGGTCACTGCAGTGAGTCGTGATTATCATTGCACTGTTGGGACTCACAGCTTTTTTTCTTTCTAGTGTATCACTCATAGCCACGGACTAAATTGAAATCGGTACTGGATATGCTGACTCAGATGTATATAGCATGAACTAGCCATACAAAAATATTAAATGGCTGTCTTTTTTTATCCTTACGTGAGGGATGATGGCAAACCCATCTGTTTCATTACCTTGAAAACTCTATTCAATACTTCCATTCCTCCAAAACAGAATACATCTTTCCAGCATTTTCCTTGCTCTATGTTTCTAGGAATATTAATTTTAATTAACAAAAAATAAATATCAAACCTCCATGTATTGTTGTAGCCTGAAGAGAATCATATTAAGAAAATATCTTTGAGATTTCATGAGATGGTAAGATGATAATAGCAAGTTGTTTGAAATGCACCACAAACACACCTGTATATATTCTTTTGCTATTACCTAACGTGAATTTTCAGTTGCCCTGTGAAATCCAGGAGCCCTAGAGTAACAGTGTTTGAATGGGCAAGCATATCTTAAGGCAATGTGGGACCATGCATAGCAAAATATGAGTAAGACATAGTTTAAAATATCATTAATCTGTTACTGAGGGACAAGTGGATGGTTCACAGCTAATTCAGTTAGGAGAGACTATAAGGTCCATAAGATGGACAGGTTATTTGAGAAAATATAACTTGATGTATGTCCAAAGAATGGATACATTAGCAAATTAAAACAAAGAAATTGGAAACCCTTTCTGGGAATTACCCCAGTACATGAAGCACACAACTTAAACGCAAGGAATCAAAGTTAACCATAACTAATAGCGCACATGAAACCACACCTATATAGCTTGGGTTAGACTCCAACAACCCTTATGAGCTGTATACATTCCCTTTGCCTCAGAGTTGGGTTAAGCAGAATTAATCACACTGATAGCCTTTACTACACTGCTTCTTCATATATAAATTCTTGTCTTACTGTCACTAAAAGGAACTGGTTCAAGGTTACTTGCATTGTATTTGATTGGTCTAGTTATCTTTGAGGACTCACTGCTAAGAATGGATGCAACACTACACAGTGAAAACTCCGGTGTAAAAATGAACTGTTTTCATTCAAATCATAATAACTTATTATATATTAAAATGCATTCTGCTGTGGCAGAGTCTGCCAAATGTAATAATTAGGTGCCATGCCCCTATAAAAATGTAAGCAATACGACAGCCACTAATGAAGAATGAATAGAAGGCTAAGTGAAAAATCATTCATCAATGGAACAGCAATTCAACAGAGGAATCCCGATTTCTCCTCTAAATACACTTCTGATGGAATTTGCCTAAGGTCTCAGATCACTTGTAGATGAGACTTTCTGCTTTCTGAACTGTAGAGTTTGGACATTTTGAAAAGATCTAAGTTAGTTCTAATTAATACTACAACACGAACAGCAAATTCACATGTTTGGCCTGAACTTTAAGACACTCATTGCAATCTCCTTGAAGACATGACATTATGAGAACCCCTCACAAATTAGCTCACATAACAGAAAATAAAATTAAGCTTACCCTTTAGTGAGACAGAGTTCACAGTCTTCAGGTTCTGAAAGTAGAAATTGGAGCTGAAAAGAGGCCAAATTGCTTTAACATTTAACCAATTTGGATTAGGCGGACTGAAGTCTGTGATCACAATGAAGGAAGCGCAATATAAAGGAAACTTAATTCTCCCATTTTGTTCCACCGAAAAATGGTTTTCTGGTAAAGCACAGTTAATCACAGTGAGGAAATGACATGTCATAGCTATGGCACAATTGTGACAATTTATGAACTCAGTGACCATTTGTGATTCTCTTCTGCATGTACCAACTACAAGGTCGATGGCCAGAGTATTCCACGTTTGCATTAGAATTTCCTTTGACAGGCAGCTTGTACAGCATATTCTTGTAAGATAAAGATATCTGTTATATTCACTCTTTTGAAAGTTTGGAAAGCAACATTTCAGCATAACAGAACTAAATATTACCATATGCCTAAAGTTTGGTCCTGGTCTTTCTCATGTTTTGGGGGTTTTTTTTGACTAATTTAAAAAATAATAAAAATTGCCCTAGTTAGCAAAAAGCACGCCAAGAAATGCCACCAAGAGGACAAGAACAATTTTTTGTTTATTTGGGATACACTTTGCCTTAACGATGTTTTTATTTTACATTTGTTGTCTAGAAAGATGCTCACTGAAGAATGGAAAGGGATAGTGCTGATGAAAAAAGTTTCCTGAGAAGTTATTTCACACAGATGAATGCATGCAATGGAGGTCTATTTGCTACTTCACCTACAGGCTAACAAGAAAACCTGTCCCAACTTTTTAATCAAATTCTACTTCAGCTGACCTACAGTTCTACTCATACAGCACTAGATAGGAAAACGTAACAATTCCCACCCGACCCAGTTGCCAGACAGTAAGAAATTTCAAACCGTTATTCTTCTGTAGGCTGAGTAATCACAGTATTTCTGAGAAACTGAATAAATGCATTTCTGCTGATCTACCCACTCCAATCTGATGGAAACAGCTGCAGGAATTCACACTAGCAAAGAATTTTGTGGCCTGGGAACCCCAGTTACATGACCCAGAATGCTAAATTTCATTGTTAATGAGAACAAATAAGTGAAGTTCCCTATTCAGTAGCTTAACTGAATCATCCCAGTTTCTGCTTGAGGAAAACAAAACCCATTCTTCAACACGGTGACAAGCACTTTAAAAATCATCCCAACATAAAAGGTATAATAATAATCACATAAAATTATATCTGGCCTATAGCAGACATGCTGCAACTTAGACAGTAGCTTAATAAGCAGGAAGAAGAATAATCATGTTTGTTGAAGATGTAAATAATTTTGAAGAAACTGAAATTGTTGTCTCTGTATGTGGTGGACTTAATTTTTAAGTGGCTATTATTACACTTTGGAAATCTGTTCTGCTGTGTGTTCTACTGAATTAGATCAATAATAAATTTAGATGAAGTTAAAGTGTCAGCTCCATCAGTGAGAGTGGAACAGAGATCACAATCAAGTCAGAGGAACAAAAAGAATGATTAATTGAGGTCTATGCGCTTTTTGTAAGACGCGCAGCTGGAGGCTCTTTTCTGTGAAACAAGTTCAAAGCTACCTTGTAAGAGTACATTAAAAATAAAATAGTGCCCAGAAAAGATATGAGAGGGCAGAATTTTTGCCCTCGAAGCTTCTGCTTTTCATGGTAAATTACGGATAACGCTCATCTGCAGTACTTCAGCCCACTTCTCTTCCAAGAGCTCGACAGTGGCAGCCAAAAATGTGGTGACAGTCCAGTTTCTTTAAGTGGTAAAGAGACAGCTTAGAAACACCCAAGTGACAGGAAGATAGTTTTAAAGGTACAGTGATTCTAGGGACAAATCCCTAAATTCAGAAGCCATCTACTGCATAAAATGCACTAAAGACAACTCTTCAACACTGAGAAGACATGAAATTGTACTTGAAAATCTCAGACACTGACTTTACGGATTGATATTTGTAGATTTACAAATACACCAGTACTTGCTGTTGCTGCATCCAGCCCCATACTGTACGTGTGCACTGATGGAAAAGAAAGTACTCTGCCTTTATTAGAGTAAATACATTTGGTATGTAATCCTAATTGGTTTTACGGTGTCCGATTTTATCCCGATACCCAACCACTTATGAAACAAAAAACCCAGAGCTGGAGTTAGGTTTTACAATTGTGGTGGCAGCACTTGCTGAGACTTTTTCAACCAAAATACTACATCTTTAATAGAAATATAATATAAATTTCATGCCAATATATTTGATATATAACATACCTGCAAACAACTTGGACGTTTCAAATTTCTCCTCTCTCCTGCTTTCCACTAACTTGCTTTCTCATTACAGAGCTATAACCTCTTCTAAGGATGTTGATATAGCAAAGTCACTAGTATAGGCAACTTTGGGTGAGGGAAAACGCTTCTTGGGCTCTCATTTCAGTGAGAATTAGCCTCCTCCCTCACCCATTCGTGTGTCAGCCTCCCATCCACCTTGTCCATGGGTACCTCACCAATGGGAAGAGGAAGGTGCCTAAGGCTGGTGAAAGGAAAGAGGACACGGCCACCCACAAGATCTCCTCCCTTTCCACTGCCAAGTGAGCTGGGAATTAGACCAGATTCTGCACTTTGGTGTAAAGGAGGCTGCTTATCCTGCTGTTATACCTGTGCCTGCCACCTCTGGTATGGTTTGGTATCATGCACGTACTGTTCACCACTATGAGAGCATCACCTCCATAAGAACAGCAAATAGAGGATGTTTAAAATCGTGATATACTGACAATGTTGATATGCTACTGCCTATCAGCAGCCAGCTATTAGAGACAGTTTTCAGCCTACTGACTTCCAGATTGAAAATCTTGATTTGGGTAATACTTGAGAGATGCCTAGATATCATACTGACTCCATCTGAAAGGGTGAAATAGAGATTTCGCTGGTTAAACAGATGCATAATATCATTCATATTTGCACTGTTATTTTTCAGCAGATGTTAACATCTGCTGATGTACAACCAACATAAAATTAAATCCAAGCATTTTATTAAAAATTATGCAGTATATACTGGTTTATATTTTTAAGGAAAGGAAAACAATTAAAAAATCAGTTATTTATACTTTTTCCATTTTTTACTGAAATATAGTGTGTATTAGCAAACTGGGTAGTTTGGCTTATAGTAAACAGGTAAATTTTTAGAAATAAAGAATCCCTGATGATGGGTGACAGATGGTTTCAAGCACTACTGTGTTTTACTGACAAATGTATGATCTGAGTGTTTATAGACGAAGTAACTGTATCAGCTAGCATCTTATTAGCATGAAACTTTGGGAGTCAATTTAGAATTCAAGTTAAATTGAAATTAATAAAAGATTTCATGTAATTGCAAAGTGGTCAAAACTATCTCATCACAGATCTCATTATTCACAACTTTCAATGAACAACAAGTTATAACAATTTTTCAGCGAAAAAAATATTCCTGTGTGTTATTACTTGACACAGATTTGCTGCTTTATCTAAAAATGGAAGGTAAAGCACTAGAAGCCTGAATTTTTATGATGACAATTCAGAATTTTCAGTGTCTGAGTCAATTCAAACTGAAAAGCAATTTTACTCCTACATTTATCTTCAAAAGGTATTCTACAATAGTAACTTGCAATTTGTAAGCCAATGTGAACCCATTATTACTTACAAAGCATGATAGCATTTTCTTTAACCCTTCAGTGCACTAAAGAACTGGTAACTTTTAATACTTTATTTCTCTTGGGATCTAAGGTAGGATGTCATCACAACTCCATTTTGGAGAACCAGACCTGTGGAAACAGCATCCTGCTTTTAGTTGCTGGGTCCAGGAGTCACTTACTTAATGTTCTGCAGAAAAAGGGACAGCAGTATCAAACATGCATTTCTTCTGCCATTTGCTGTGGACTGACAGCTCACATCAACACCGAAATTGGAGAAAGGGCTTGATGAAACAAGGATGGAGAAATCTTTTCATGCACAGAGCAAGAAGACAGTTTTACCACCTACGACTCCCAACCAACCCTAACCTTAGCCATGTCCCTCCTTTCCAGGAGGAGAAAAATCTAAGAGATCCTTCATTATTTCATATTTTATCTTAATTCCATCTGTGAAAGACTACACCTTTTTGCACAGAGATTCAGCACCTCTTGAAATTTATTTTCCACCTCCTGTTCTCCTACATACAATAACCTCTGTGCAAAAGACCTCCATGTATGGAAATAAACTAGTGATCTTCTTCTAGATCATTCTGTGTCACCTAAGTAAGACTACACGCAATATAAATACAGGAGATATGCCTCAATATTAAGCTATTTACTCTTGACCAATAATAAATACCAAATTAGTCATCTGCTACATTTTTTGATTACATCACTATTGTGTAAAATTCCTAACTATGGATTGGGGTAGAGTGGAGAACAAAGTACAGGCTAGAAGGGGAGTACCTATAAATCAGTTTCATTTATCATTTTTTTTTCAACTCCATGAACTTAAAGGCAATTTCCAAAGGAATTTTCTCCCTTACAAGTTAAATCCTTTTTCTCCTCCTCCTGTTCCACAGCTGTTAACAAAAAGCAGCTCATAAATCAAACTTTAATCAAGCTGAAAATCCCAATTTTATTTCTTCACTTCCCTAGGGGGTCTAAGCATTTTGCAGAATCTTTTATTTTCTGAACTTCTCCACTTCAGAACTTGTGTGCTGCTCGCTTTCTCTCCTAATAAAATTACTTTCATTTAGGATTATCACCCTCCTCCCCTTCCTGACACTGCACTTGCTTCTTCAGCCTCCTGTGATTGAAAGTATTTAAAGCCCTGCAACTTAATTGGAAGAGACATGATTGTAAGGGATTAGCAACCCCTCAATTTAATATACAGAATTATGTTTACACAGCCAAAGAGAGATTAATCTGTTATTTCTCTAATTTTTCTGGTGTTTTCCTAGCTTTAGACTTCAAATCTTTATAAACTAATGCTAAAACCACACTCAAGCAGGACAAATGACAGAAGCACAGGACATTGTCACTAACTACTTGTACTATTAACAGTGATTATGCTGAATTCACTTCCTAAACACTCCAGTAAAATATACAATTATTTTTTCTTGAAATTCCCATGCTATATATTTGAAAAATAACAGCCTGATGTAAAGTTCAACTGACAGAGATGATTTTGTGGATCTTGAAACAATTCTTGTATTACTTTATCTTGGAAAGAAGCATGACTTTTCCTTTTAACACAGTTATCCACAGTTAACAGCCAACAAAACATTGATTTGGGGAAAATAACGTTCTGCTTTAAAGTTTGGACTAGATGATAAATTTTTTACCACCTATTTTGTGTTTTCCTTTGAAAATATAATTCATAATGTTATAATTGAGGCATCAGAATTTATGAATAGAACAGAGGTACAAATGTATAAAACTAAGCAAGCTGTCTTTGAATAGCATTATATGAGAAACTCAACCGGAATAAGCAAATGAAAAGATTGTTCCCTATGAGACTACCTCACGAGATTTCCAGAATGACTAAGACTCTGTTTAAGGTGATAAGCCAAGTTTTATACTGCAGTTTAGGGAATCACTTCCCAAGCATGAATAGAATTATGCCTATGGCATTTAGTAAAAATCAATGTTGAAGGACAAGAAAGCCCCACAGCTAACACTTATAAAAATCTGCCTCTTTTGACTCATTCTGTTATCTAGTTGTTTTCTTTTGTTATATGATGGAGATAGCTCTGAGCTGCAAAATGTGAATAAAAGAGAAAACTTCTTCAAACACCAAAACTTCTCAATTCAGTCTGTAGTAAACCGAGGAATTCCAGATATGGAATTTAATTTCTTTTAACTTAGTTCACTACTCAACAAAATAAGATAAAAGCAAGTAAGGAGAAAGTTTTACACAGGCGGGACCTTCCTTATTCTTTTTAAACAAGGAGATGCTTTCCTCCAAAATAACAGTTCTGAGTAAAGCAGTCAAACTGAAATATCTGCAAAAGACTTCCCTCAATTAAAGTTCCATTCCACCCATTTGGTGGATAAGGTAAGAGAAACCGATGTCATCTATCTGGACTTGTGCAAAGCATTCGTCACTGTCCTGCATGACATTCTCATCTCTACAATGGAGAGAAATGGATTTGATGGATGGAATAGCTCTGGGGCCACCAACATAAGAAGGACATTTGCAGTTTAAAGCTGCAAGAGGGGAGATTTAGATTAGATATTAGGAAGAAATTTTGTCCTGTGAAGGTGGTGAAGCACTGGAATTGGTTATCCAGGGAAGTTGTGGATACCTCATCCCTAGAGGTTTTCAAGGCCAGGTTGGATGAGGCTTTGAGCAACTTGACCTAGTGGAAGGTGTTCCTGCCCATGGCAGGGAATTAGAACTAGATGATCTTTAAGGTCCCTTCTAACCCAAACCATTCTATGTTGCTACAATTCTATGAATTAACAATAATGTGGGGTTTTTTGAGCACTAGAGTAAAAGTAGTACACATTGATTGTCAAGAGATCTTCCAGTGTGCGAGCTCTTTCAGACTGAGATCCTCTTAGTATAAGACAAGTAAAAGCCTACAACAAGGTCGTAGTCTACAATTGTTTAAGTACCATTAGATTGTGTCACAAGAAGCATTTCTTCCAGTTTACAGAAGTCATTGTAATCAATGTGGATGAAAAATCTTTACACCTGATTTAAGCAGGCTAAATGATTTGGTTCAGACCAGAACAAGAAGCATTGAACTCATTACTAATGTATTTTCTTTTTTTTTCCTTTGTTTTTTATCTCACTGTTCAAACAGACTTTCAATAACGTAACTTCAACTGTGACAAATAATGGATTAATTCTTTGAGGAACGACTACTAATTCAGCATTGAATGTCAAGAGTTTACCCTTCTCCAGAAGTTTTAACCACTTTTATAAAATTTTGTTAGACTATTAATGGGACTTTGGAAAAAAATTAACCCTCAGTGTAATTATCCATATTAAGTAGTTGACTGCCTCTGCTGCAAAGAAGGGTGTTGACTACACCTGAGCGTGTGCGTTTTAGCTGTTATATAGCTACCTAGTCTTCCTATGAAAAAGACTGTACGGTTCAAATCTGAGTCAATGAACTGTGTAGATAGTACACTCCATCACTTTCAGAAGCATAGGCGCTGATGTTTTGGAGAAATGGGGGACTCCTTTAACATGCCCTTCACACAGCAGATGGTACGTGAAATCTCTTTCATGGTTGGTAAGCTTTGTAAAGGCTTGTAAAGATTTGTTGCCCACTGCTTTACCCACAAAATGAAGATATATACCCACACCATAAGCACCAAAAAAATCAATTGTAATAGAACCATCTCATAAAATAATCCAGGTTATTCTTAAATCAAAGAAACACTGTTTCAGCTAAATAATGGACTTTGACATGAGAATAAGAAATTCTGCACCCAAAAACCGAAACTGTGCTCATATTCCCCTGAAGCCATATTTTCTAATTAAAAAAGGGAGTAAAAACATATTTTTATAATATTCAGTAGTATTTAAAATACACAGTACCATAACGTTTTATAGTTTGTACATGTATGAACAGCAAATACACCAGTTATCATTCACTGGTGAATCTAGTTTCTCAGCTGAGATCAAATCTTTGAACGCCCTCGAACCTCTCCGACATTCACTAATCTCTTTTCTCTTGTGCCATCTATCACCTTGCAAGTTCTTTCTTAAGACCTCTTTTTTAGTGTAGCAAAGTAAAACCTTGAGGCAACACTGTTCTAAATTGTTTATTCTTAACCTATTTTTAGAGTCTTATCAAGTTTCTAATCCAAAGCAATAATTTACCTGACAATTCATGACAACTGCTTTTCTATTAATCTGTCAGAGACTTTAATCTTTCAGCATTCCAATGAATTACTCCAACAGGTTCTAGTGCATCTGTTATGATGAGGAAACTGAGGAAATCCTAAAGAAGCACGGTGGACACCGTACTATTACAGAAACTAGGCTGGTACCATTAAGGTTTTTAGAATTCTTTTCATATTGATGGGAGATTTGAGATCTTTTGAAACATTTTCTAAACAAGTTTTCTCATTTTGTGATGATCCTAGCATCATATCTAGCATTTTATAAAAACTAGGTACAGCAGCTGCTACCTTCTACCACTATTTATTTAGATGCAAACTACACACTTCTTTTAACAGCTTGCTCATATTAGTACGTTCCTACAAAATGCATACATCAATATAATCTATGCTTGATGACTTTTTAAATTTTTTCAACACGATCTGGCACCTCTGTTTTTGGCTCAGTTCCTAATAGCACTGGAATAATGCAAGTAAATAATCTCCATTTTTCACAATCGCATGATTCTCAGCTATGCTTTCTGTTTCCTAGTATTCTGACAGGCTTGCTGATTCTCTTCAGTCTTCACCTTTCTGACTGACCCAGTACCCGAAGTATTTCCATATGTAATAACATTTTTCAAACCACACAAAAGCAATGCTCATCGGATCCATCTACTTAAGAACAAACTCTTCTGATACTATAATTCTTTAAAAGTTCACTTCAAATGAAAATACTGCAGAACCAGAGACAGCAACAAACAAAATCCTGCATTCCTCATAATTTGTCCTGACAAGGAAAATAATCTATGTGGTCTGGTTTTTGGTTTGGTGGTTTTTTTCATATTTAAAACAAATAAAATAAGTTTGTCTCTCATTAGTGACTTTTCTCCTCCTACACCTTACTTTCTCAAAGAAGAGACATGATTTTTTTTAACCATCTCAGCTTTTATCATACACGATTTCTAAGAGCGACATTTTGGAAATTGGGTTTGTACATCATGGCAGGTCTGGCATGTGAGGAAATCAGCTACATGCTGGATTTTTCCTCCCATTCCTGTCCAAAAATACGCAGCACAATTTCCATCCCATCATTTCGGCTAAGAAGAAAATCTGACAATTTATTACAGTCCTCCTGTGCCACATAATAGTCCAATTGATGGTATGTGACAGAGCAGCTTAACTTCAAGAGCCAGCGCTTCTTCGTATAACTGCTGTCACTTCTGCTTTTCTCAACTTCACCTCAGTAACTGATTTTTTTTTTTCTTCTGCTGCTGTTTTAATTTCGATATGTCTTGTTTCCTCAGGAGGTTTCCAAGAAAGTGAATAAAAAATAGGTTGATACAAAATACTCTGTGTAAGGTCCGTCTTTTCCCATCTAAGGTATCCACAGAGAAGTGGCATGCAGATATTTGCCATGGGTCATGGATGCAATAAAATGATTCAAGTATTCGCTCAGCAAAGTGCTGATCTACACATCTACAACTGAGAAACTCCCCTTTATACCAAGGTCTCTATTGCTATGGTCAGCCCGCTGTAGTACCTAAATTTGCCCTTCCAAAACTAGTTTGGCTGAGTTACTCTGCAGCCACAACTAAGTAGTTACAGCAAATGACTATTACTGTTTTCTAACTGCTACAATAAATACATGTTAGTGTAATTAAGATGGGAGCGATGAACAGGTGACTAAAAATTTTGGAAAGTTTTGGGACAGTTTAGAACAAGATAAGCAATCTGTTTCTGTACATTCTGCCCTATTAGTTCAAGATCTCGTACGGATTTTGCAAATCAAATGTATTTATCATTTATAATTCACATACATCTCAACGTCAAAGAACTCTCCCTCAGAGAGGGAGAACACAAAGCAGCTCAGTCCTTGTCATACAGAGACTGTGCATAACTGGAGACTCTATAGACACAGTATGAAATAAAATCTGAGTTATGAGCTAATGCATATACTGGGACTTTTAATGTGATTAAGGTATTTACCTTCACAAGGGCCCAAGAAGTAACACACAGTGATTCCCAACTTACGCATCACATGTTCAAGTATCTTAGATGTGAATAAAACAAATGTTAATTAACTTCTCTCAAGGTTATACAGAGTCCTTGCCAGAAACTGAAATTAAGATTTTAAACTACTAGCTAGTTACTTCGAAGGTTGTAAAGAAATTTTTTTACACCTGGTTTTCTTTAAAAAAAGAAACTCTTATTTAAACAATAATTTGCTTTTGAAGAGATCCATGGACCACGATGAAGTAACAAGAGCACTTCTTCGCAATACTTAAAACTTTTTTTTTTTCTTTTAGGATTTTTCTTTTAGAACTATGTATTTTCTGATAATGCTCCCTGGCTGCAAGTGTTCTCAAACACAGAAGCATTTAAACAATCAGACTGTGATTTGCAAAAGGTAACACAAAATAAAATGACAATCTGATTGTACTCTGGAGATAACACTTGCATCTTGCCTCCTCTTTCACTGCTATCTCTTCTCTGCCACTCACAAAGGATAGTCTGGGAGAGCTGCTAGGCTAGACAAAGCCAGTCAATACTCAGTACCTGCAAAATAAAAGATGAACGTTGTGCATTTTAATTATGTGTGTATTATAAGCATCTTCAATCAAAGGTGTTCTTTTAAATTACCTATTTATACACCACTTAATAACATGGAAACAAAGCCTCACTTTATTCACATACATAACTGTGGATCATCTTTCAACAGAGCATTTATTAAATTAATACAGAACTGAAAACATTAAAGAGAACAACAACAAAATTCAAAAGCATTAGTATATTTATTGAATCTGAGCCCCTAATTGTTTGGGAAGTACTGTAAAATTAAAAGCTTTTCAGTCTCAGCTCCTGTAGTAGCCACAATTATTTCCCTGGGTTAGCCCGAGAGTTCAATCCAGAATCCACTTAAAGTCAGTGGAAGGGCTTTTGTTGAATTAAATGAACAAAGGGGAAAGCGTTAAGCTTACTGGATCAATTAAGTCACATTGCAACTAGTATACTGTGAACAAGAGAAAAGTAGCTAATGCTTTTCATGTGGATCACCCTTGGATTTTGCCGAGGTTCCAGTCCACACTATGCCCATGCTAATTCACTTCCAAAATCTCTCTTAGACTGGAAACAACAGATATCCCACTAGATGAAACTTAGCACTACCCTACGCACTAGTATGGCAGAGGCTGCATCAGGCATCACCACTCCTAGCTCAGTCCTCCACATGATCTTTCATAGCCACCCTCAGATGCCATCTGCACGTTTCACATGCCCTAGTGTCCTGCTGTAAAAGTACATACAGATTTTCTGTGAATCGAGCTGAACGTATTATTTAAAAGAAATAATTCCTAAGGGAATTAAATATGGTATTTCAACCAAAATTAATAGCCTTGGTTTTGACATTATCTATTTGTTAAAGGCATACTGACCTTCATTAACAATAATTACACTTTTGAATACATGTAAAATGGAGGCATTTGGGGAGTAACTTCAGACATCTGCTCTCTTATCTTCTCTCAAGCCTTTCTCAGTCTAAACAACGGTAATTTTAAAGACATTATTAAGGGCACTATTAAAGACATGAAACAAAGAAAAATGGAAATCTTTAGTAGATTATAAAGTAGTCTTTCGTATATTTTCTGATACTCTCTTAATTACACAGCACAGGTTACTCAGAGTTAGTCACTCCTTAGCATTTCCATTACTAGCAACTACTTCTGAGCACACGATAATTTGTCAGAAAATGTTCACTGCTGCCTAAAGCTTGACTGAAAATCTCAACCCATCACAGCACTTTGTCAGATCAGGAGCAGCACTCCATCTCCCAAGGCAGCCAGATGATCAAAACTTCTTCAAGGCGACAAATTTTACTCCTAGAACTCCTCGACTGGAGTGTCAAGAGGAATGGGCAGCACAGATCAAAGCACTCATCCATCTAATCCCAAATCCTGTCTTGAACAGTGACATTTTACAGGAAAAAAACCCCAAACCTCTTCATTTAGGAGACAAATCTACCCTGTGAAAAGTGTCCTTTTTGCCACATGTGCCACAAGACCATTTATGCAAGGAAGCATGAAGATGTGTAATCCTTTCAATACTCTGACATATTTTTAAATACTAATCATTTCAAGTAGAGTGTTATTTTATTCTTATTAATGTTCAGTTCAGGATACCATATGGCAATGAGTGATGCAGATTAATCATTAGTCCCAAGAGAAAAACAATCTCCCTGTGCTGGTTTTGAATGGCCAGTTTTCCATTCCCGTGCTCTTTCTCCTTAGAACATGAAGAGTGTAGAAAATATGAATAAGTCCTCTCCGCATCTTTTATGGTCTCATAATGCAGCTTTACAACATCTCCTCTCTAAAATTAATTCTCTCTCTTCTATTAGGACAGTTCAGTGAACAAAAACGAAGACTCAAAGAGGTTGCTAAAAAATAGACTGGGGATTGCTTTCTTTGGACATGTATTAGCTTAACTATTAGGTGAAAATAGGTTTGTAGTTTTATGTGATGCCAGGGAGATAATGAGAAAAACATGACAGGGAGTATAGAACATGAAGAGCTGGAGAGCTGCCCTACATCTGAAGACCCTTTTTAGTTTTCTGCACCTTCTACACAACTTCATTATTTTTTTGTCTCAGTTCTCTCCTATACTAAATCTTGACCTCATCGTTGCTTTATGAGGTTCAGAAGGATTCTGAAGTACTCAAACAGAATTTTAAGGGGGAACATATAAGTACACATATTAGGATAAACAAATCAGGCCTGTAGTGTTACGGTGAGTGAGGGCTGTACTCTAGAAATCAAACTTAGAAAAGATAGAGAGAAGTATAGGCAACCGATGCTTCTTTTTAATGAGCGTGAATTATAGTGATTTAAAGGAGAATCTACAAGTGTCTAGTCATATACAATGCTTCTTATCTGCCTGATTATTTTGTGTAAGCCCTTTGGCATCACAGTCAATGTTACATTTTTGTACAGTGCCTGATATATCTTGGAGGCCATTATTAATAATATATAATCCAGCTAGACTTGCAAATTATTTTTTTTTACATATATTATAACTGCTCAGGCAAGTTTGACAGACTAAAATATTCACTTAAATGATGCCTCAATTTACCAGAATATATTGCAGGCCAGTGTATGCCATAACTTACATTAATACTTTAAGTTAGGCTTCCTAAAGTAGGAAAGGTTTTCAATTATAACAACAAATCTCACTTCATTCATGATAACTTGTAAACACTCGTTAGGAAGTTTATACCTAAACTAATATTAGGTATGGGATTTGCTGCTTGGCTGCTATGAGGCTCATTAAATATCTCTTTTTCTTCTCACTGATGACAGGTGATTTGGGTCACGTCATAAAAAAGGGCATTGTTAACAAATGTACAGAATTTCCGTGAAGCCCAGTCATGCTACAAGACCTGAATTAAGGCATTTTGTTAACTCAGTAGACACTATTCCTTAATAAATAAGACAAAATAAACACCCACAGACAGCAATATTAGTGCAGTACACGTATAGACAGGCCATGCTAACTAGACACTGGCCATTTTAGATTCTGAGTATTTTTATGGGAAAATTTTCATTCTTTAGCATGTGCACGTACTCCTGAAACAGTGGCTTGGACCTGCACAGATCTGTACTGTTAAATGGCATCCTACAGACAACAAAGACCTGAATTATTTGCAAATGTAGTTGTCAAGCACAAGTAATTGTGGCAAATGGAGTTAAAGCTAGTTGGCAGCAGGTTACAAGTGGTGTTCCCTAGTGCTCATTGTTGGGGAGAGTTCTGATAATGTCTTTATCAGTGATCTGTACAAGGATATTGAGGGTATCCTCACTAAGTCTGCAGACGACACCAAGTTATCCTGGCTTGTTTCAGAAGTGGTGTGGCCAAGCAAGACTAGGGAAGTGGTCATCTCCCTGTACTTGGTGCTGGTGAGGCAGCACCTTGAACCCTGTGCTCAGGTTTTGGACCCTTCACTACAAGACAGACATTGAGTGGCTGGGACGTGTCCAGAGAAGGGCAACAGAGCTGGTGAAGGGTCTGGAGCACAAGTGTGGCTGAAGTAGCTGTTTAGTCTAGACAAAAGAAGGCTGAGAGGAGACCACTCTTTACAACCACCTGAAAGGAGATTGTCATGAAGCAGACACTGGTCTTCTCTCCTAAGTAACTAGTAGTAGTAGACAAGAGGCAATGTATGGGAAACAACGAAATTCAAAAGTGATCAAACTAAGGCATTTGATTTTCCCAGGACCTCATGGGCTTGGGAGCAACAGGCAGACTCACTGGTGTAAGAGTCAGCTGCATAGATCTCACGCCAAAGCATGATAGTATGAAAGCAAAACAGAGACTGCCACAATCTTGTTGTGACAATCTAGTTGGAGTTTCCTCATCTGAAAGGCGAATTCCACAGAAAAAAGACAATACCTTCCCTTCTCAGCACTCTGCAGCCTGACTGGAAGGATGACTCATATCCCAAGAGGTTTCTTATCACTAATTGTTCACTAAGTAAATGAGCACTCTTACCCTGTCATCCCAGTGAACAAAACAGCCTGAGAAATCTGCATAAATGCTTAGGGGTGACTATTTACAGATTATTTCTCATAACTATTTGGTGATGGATTTTTGCTATAGGTAAGAACAAACACACATTGAATACAACTGTTTCCAACAATACTGATCTGGACAGAATAAATTCTATTGCGTAGCGTGCAAGTAGTCTACTTATCCTTGGACTCGATGAGCCGGTGGGTCTCTTCCAACCAGGTTATTCTATGATTCTATGTTTATGTATTCTGTAAATTGTTTGAGTAGAGAAAATATACATAACTACAGTTTAGCTCTGCAAAAGTCACTGCAGAAAATAAGTATGACTACACATCCTGTCAGTCTTTTCTTTACAGAAAAAAGTGATAGGTGCACTGCTTATACAACTATCATGACAACCACATCAAATAAACTTCATTTTTCATAGAGTAAAATGACAGTGACATTTAATATGGGGAACAGGGGACAGATTTTCAAATCTATGGAAATGTTTGACAGCTTAGATGAAAAAACAGGCTAGACATGTCAGGGCAGAATAAAATCTAACTTTTTCATAGACAACAGACAGGATTTTACAACTTACATATTTATAGACTCATTCAATTACTCCACAGTAAAGGTTATAATCACAATATTTTCTCAAATCAATCAATAATTCACATTCATTATATCTAACTACTCTGCTTAAAAAAAAATGTTGACTATCCTAGAACATCAAGTGCAAGATTTCTCACAGTTTGCCTTTATATATGCAAGTCATATATCCAATGAATTAATGGCAAACAGTTTGAATTATATTTAATATTTAATTTACTGGGACAAAGAGAGGAGGGCTTTAAAAAATCCCTAAAGGAAAATTCTGCAAGGTAATAGTTTCTTTACTTCGATCCATGGAAAGTAATTGGAGAAATACAGATATATACACACACTGAACCAAAAAAACCCTTTAGAGTTCATTGTGCTGTACAGGACAGGGATTACTTTGGAATCCTGAAAGCAAATAGTACTGTTTGCCTATAGCACAACTTTATTTAAGTGGTATAAAACAAAAAGAAAATAATATTTGGTGGCAGTAAGTTGGAAGATGTCACCTTGAAGGGCGCTACAATATCAAACATTAAGAACTAGATGACCTTGAGAATGATGGTAGAATGAAATTTAACACTATTAAAATTGAAATGTACTAATAACAGGAAATGGTAGCCCAGGGGGTAGTTCACAGGAAAAGATACAAGATCAAAATATCTTTTGAATATTAATTAACAGGATGACTAGGTCCCAAAATTCTTCCACCTTAGCAATTCCCATTTACTCTCTCATACTTCTTTTTAATGCCTCCATTTTCCCACCTCTGTTTTGAAGTATCCCATTCTTCCTTCCAGTACATATATTTAACAATTACAGAGGTGTTTCTGATTGGGAGAGAATGGGTCTCTATAGAACTGCCCCAGATGCTCCTCTCTCTAAAAGCATTCCTGGTAACATGATCAAGAAAAAGATAAATGTATCCTGCTTTTCTGTACAAGCATTTTTGTTATTTTACTATAGATACTGGGAGGCATTCATCCTCTAGTTTAGTGCATGAGGGTCTTATCTAGGTTTTATACAATTCTTGTAAACAGAAGGGAAAACATGTAAAGTTAGATTGGCACAAGTGCAGAGAAGAACTAAGGCTAAATGGTGAATGGAGAACTCTATAACAAAGTAGACTAAAGGATGCTCGCTCATATGCCTAGTAAAATGAATTTAGAAATACAATTATAATTTACTTTTAAAAAATGGATCAGAAGAATAAAAATTATCAATTTAAAAGAATAACGGTGGTACGAAACAAATGCTATGAATAATCTGGAATGGAAATTAGAAAACTTACGAACCATTAAAGGAATGTGATAGCTCCAAGCAATCATAAGAATCATTTTTAAGACAGAGCCTGACATAAAAGACATTATGTGATATGGTTGCAAGAAACAGAATCTGAATTTGTTTACTCAGAAGTGGTCTGTGATCATAACTCTAAATTTGGCTAACTGCTTGTGCCTAAAATACGTGACGTACTTTAATCTCAGAGATCTTTCTTGGTGTATATATAAGAATATTCACATAAGTCACTTATGTTAAAATATGTATATATTCAGACTAGGTTTAGCCAGAAAGAAGCACATTACACCCTTGCATGAATAATTTTACATAAAAGCCATTTGTCAGTTGCTATTGTTTTATGAAAAAGAAGCACATCCATTTCTATGTTATGCACTTAAGCACGTGTGCATGTTTGTGCACAAAACTGCATTTGAAAAATGCGTATACTTGGAAAATAACCATAGATTTTTCATCTTATTTTGGATCCACTTTTGCAGTTAAAGGTATTGGTTATTACAACTATGAACATGAAGGGTAAAACTTCAGTGAACAACCAGCTGGTTAGTAATTTTACTGATGCCGCTTCTGCCAGGAGCAGAGGTTATGTGAGCATGTCCAGTGGAAGTCTGGACTGCTCCTGACAGTTTGAAAATTCATTCTGCAAAAAATATCTTAGCCCTGACGCTTATTTTAATTAATAAAATCTTTTTCAGATAAAGTAAAACAAATGTTTTTTTATTTTTCTTCTTTAATAGCCACTAGAGAGGATGTATAGGGAAAATCCTGTATTTTTGGTCAAAAGTTTTAGAGGTCTTTTTTCTCCTTATTTTTATACCAGTGATCCCTGTTTCTAAAAATATTAATTGAGGGTTTTTTTTTTCACTCCAAGTGACAGCTACTGCATATTTCAGAACACCCTCAGCCTCTGAGGCACCTGTCACTTACACGACCAGTTTGAAAACTGCATTATAATATTAGTTTTAACTTACATTTATAGGAACAGGAGCCATGGAACACACATCTGTATAAAACTCTTCATAACTTACACTTGTTTAAACCCCCTCGTGAAATAGATATGCATAGAAAATGAAGTTTTATTCTTTAAGTAAACGTTTTAATAGGCAATAGCTAGTATAAGTCATAAAAGTGATTTTGGAAGCATTGCCTATATCTTACCTAAATCTTTTTGGACAAATATCCTTAAATCACCTCATGCAATGAGTGTGCAACATCTCACACATCAGTCCTCTGATTTGCTGCTTTGAAAACACCCCAGACATTACAAATGGCATTAGTTTTGTTAAAGCATCAGTTTAATTGCTTCCGAGTAAGCAAGAACTGACCCAGCACAGACATAACTGATCCAAACCCCACATTTTCACTCACAGCCCCAGGCACAGCAGGAACACTAACTCACAGATACAAACTCTGACTAACTCACATCACCTGCTCAGAAGACAGTGACTTTAAACCCTGCTCCCTCCTATCAGGTTTTACTAGCATGTTGATAAAAAGATTAGAGCCTTCCAGGGAGAGGCAGGTTATGGTGGAGGCAGCACTCTGGTGCTTGATGTGGGAGTTGTTTCGCTTGTGCTGCTTCGGTCATGTCCTATTTCTTTCAGAAGAAGCCTCCAAGAGTGTGAGAAAACTGCTCAGGGCTTAAGGGACAGGTGGAAGCTCTCCAGAGAGGAGCTGGAAGGAGGACACTGGTACAGCCCAGGGGCTACCAGCCTGTGTGGGACACGCAATTCACGTGCAACTCTCTGGGTTTCTTTGTTCAAGTTAAAAAAAAAAAGTCTCTTAGGAACTATAAAAGAAGGTATGATGTTTGAAGCAACTAATACACATAGCTCTGAAACTTAACAATATTACTGTTTTTGCTAAGTGGTTGCTTCTGTGAGCTCATTACCCCTGAGAACAGGTCTCGGCGCTGTAAGAACAAGTGAGCAACGAAAAAAAGAAATTGGCAAGCTAAATACGCACAGTCCTATACAGAAAATCTTTTAAGCAAAGATTGTGTCTTAAAAAGATTAGTTTCTATGGTTCACATATAGCTCAAGCATTATGTGCAAATAATGAATGCTTTTTTATTTGGATGGCATGTCAGTTTGTGATGTTTATGATAAAATATCAACACGAAGCATCAGTACATCAGGTCCCTTGTGTTTTAACCCATTTAGTGCTTATGGTTCTCTCTCAGTAACTATGTACATGAAAAAAATACATAACATTTTTTCCACTTGATAAGACTACACTTAAGGGATCCTGGTGTATTGAAACAGTTATGCATTCCCCACAGGTTACTTCGAGGTTTTTCTTCTCCTATTTCCAGATTCTCGTTTATTTATGTTTTTAACAGAATTTAAAATTAAGATTTTTTTTTAGAACAGATAAAACAGCCAAGTGCTTACTGATGCTTTTAGGAAAATCCCTCCTTTGAATGCAAAAGCTGTTGCAGTTCACGCTATCCATAGCAGATCACACAGGAAAGTCTAACGAGCTTCTGTTGAAGCAGTAAGCTTTTTTTTTATTATTATTATTCCAGTCAGTCAACTGACAACAGCTCCAACCCAGTTAGAAATCCTTTAAACTGCACTTCAGAAATCACCATCACAATTGCTACTAATTGGCACTTTTGCTGGCAGCCTCAGGAAAAGAAAGAAGCCAGTGACTGAATGGGCCATGGAGAATGAACTCCCCTTCCCGCCTGTCAAAAATGCTCTCAGCAGAACAGGGCTGAAGAACATTCCTAAAGCAGTGGGAGCTTTTTAAAAACAAGACAAAAGTGCCCCTAGCCTGGTCCATCTGGCCTCTACCTGTTTGCAACTGGGGGAGCGTCGCCCTCAGAACTGGCAACTGGAAGTGTTTCAGGGATCCTAACAATCATTTAGCAAAGGTTATTAAAATATTAATTTCGGTGCTTACTCTTCATGCATGCCATTCCAGCTTGTCTTTTGTTGGTTTTCTAGCTTGCTGTTTGAAAGGAAACAAATTGTCTGAGGCTGGATGAAAGAAAACTGTGAGCTAGACTGTGCCCTCTGAAATCAGAGCCAAGAGAAGGTTAGAAAACAGAATTAATGTATTTAAGTTTAGAAACTTTTTCCTGATTTTTAATGAAACTAAATCTATGTGCCACGGTTTGCTAGCAACCCTGCATGGGCCCCAGTTTTACCTAAATCATGTGTAGTAAGGCTACGAACTGACAGTCCACAGCGACAGTTTTTCATAAACCAGCATTTCCATTACTTGTTTTCACTTCTTTTTGATACCTAGTTGTATGTTAGGATCATAAAAACAACTCCTAGGTTGCTAGGAGCTTTTTGTGAACCATTTAACTTAAGGAAGACCAGGCCTTACTTCATCTTAAGGCAAAAGCTTATTCATGTGTTTGAAACCTGCAGAAATGATGCAAATTACCTATGTGATTACCCTATTGATTCCTTGATAAAATGACTTTCCTATGTGTGGCAATTAAAGGATTGTGGCATTCATTTCTTGAAAGGCACATTATTGCAAGTCAGCCAAATACAAAGATTTAGATTTGTGCGGTACTTGGAAGTCCCACTGCACAGCTGGATACACACAATATTCCCTTATAACTATTGAATTGCTGACATTGTTAGGCTTGCGAAGCATATAAGCAGCATAAAACAAATCAACATGTCCCCTAAGTTCAAGGAACGCAGAAGAAATTATTACACTTCTTTCACATACTAAGGGACAAATACTCTTTTCCCATTTTGACCATGTCTGTTCTTTCGCTGAAAGCTTTCCAGTATCAGATGTGCACTAGCTAGAAGACAACCTTGCAGTAAGACTGGGACTCAGACCCAATCTTAGAGTTCCTTACTATTTTCCCAGACGACGGTTTAGTAAGACTAAAGTCTACGTGCTGCGAAGCTCACCTCAGGCTGAATAGCTGGAGAATTGTAGATCAAACACACCATGAGCTCAGTGCTGATGCACCATTTAAAAAGAAATCTTTAGTTTTCATAAAGCAGCTGGCTTTGCCAAACTACTGATCCTATGCTGCGTCGCTACACAGGAGAGGAAAGAAGCTGCCCTTGCAAATGCCACTCAGGAGCAGGTCAATAGCCTGCTGTGCAGCACAGTTACTTGGAAGGTTCCTTGGATCCATCCTACTTGGATGCCTACTTGAATAAAACATCTCCTCCACTCCCCAAGGGAACAGACTATTGGTAAGCTAATAATAATTTACATACACCCAAACCAGCTCTAGCTAAAGACCTAATCTACTTCTGCAATGAGGATAATGAAACAGTGAAAGTGTAAGTTCAGATATAAAACGCAGTACTTCAGTTGCTCCAAACCAATAAGCCCGAAGTAAAAATTTGCTCTTTGTTAATCGAGTCACTAGAACTGTTTAAAAACAAGCAACCCAAAACCTCTCAGCATTTCAGCTTGATTATGTAATAACAGAACTCTTCTGGTTACTAAAGGTTAAAATATTCTTGCCAGTATACAATATACATTATGTAAATATTATAACAGTTTTACGCCAGTTTAGTGTAAACCAGCAAACAATTGTTTTTTAGATATTGGGAAAATGAACTTTAAATCACTTTTTTTCCCCCTATAATAGAAGCAGCTGCTAGCAGCATTAAATATTTTTTTCTACTTACTGTGTTGTTTATTGTTCCATCAAGATAAGAATATTTGAAGTAGTCCTGCACTAAATATATTCAGCTTATCAAAAATAATGTACAGGATGAGAAATGTTAGAATAAAATTAGCAAGATTTTTTTTTTTTCGGTGTAAGTAATAACAAACAGAGGTTTATATTAGTGTAATGCTATTTTTGCTTTCAAGTCAAAGTTAACCTTTAAAATAAATTGCAGAATTAAAAAGTGGAATCCTTTTTTTCTGAGGAGGAATTTAGAAACAACATGTTGTTATGAATATAATTTTAATTTTAATTAATGGAAATTACAGCACAACAGTAATTATGAGGCCCTCATTTTATTGACACCTGATATTCAAGTGGAAAATGACTAATTACATGTTTTTTTGGAAAAGAAAGGGGCATAATTCTTTTGTTCAACATGTTAGTCAACTGCAGGAAAGATGTGGAGTATGAGAATTAACACCTACAAGCTTTTTATTTAATAAATCTCTATTTCAACTGCCAAATGAAAGAGAAGAAATTACTTTCCTACAAAAAACTAACAGAAATTTTCACCAAAATGAGTTCCCAAGAGAAGGTGATGTTAATCAGACTGCAATGGACTACGTAGCATGACTTTTACTACACTAGTACTTCTACCAGTTAAATGAAAAAACTGACAGATACTTAACAGAGGCAGGTCATTAAAACATACTGTTTTCACTCTCTTGGACTTTCAGTCAACTAGAGAGAAATAAACTATACCTGATGTTCAGTATACCTGATTTTCACAAATGCTAGCTATTGCAGAATACCTTCTTCTTTGCTAGTTAATGTCTGGAGTAAGGAGTAGTCATAACTGTAAATTTATGTTTAGTAGCAAGTGCAGGGGAGAGTTACAGATTTTTCCAGAAACTTGCTACGCTGTTATGTCAGATAAACAAGAAACAAATATTGCTTGATTGTTATATTTAATACTCTAGAATGGAAAGTATGAAATTTTTATAACATTAAATGACCAAAAAAAAAGCTGAAATTCAGATTATATCTTATCATTGCGACAGAGTAACTTTCATGGGAATTAACCCTTGTGCCAAATAGATATGACAGCAATAATAGTGTATATAGTACGCTAAGTTACCATGGAATAACCTAACACTGAAGTCTTTCAGTCTCTATGACTTGGTTTATTCTCCCAATTTGATTAAGCTAGCAGCAAATTGTTCAGAAATGTTTGGTTTCGTTCTCTCTATCTGAGAAGTCTTGTATCCTTATCTCTAGCATTATTTTCAGAGGTATAAAACAACCTAGACTGACTTGCACCATAACTGACTCTCAGCTATAAGTGAATACACATATTACTCCCAGGTAAGTATTTCATAGCTGAGTGATACGCTTCCATTTAAGACCTAAAACCAAGATAATACAGAAGTGGAAAACTGACTATAAAAACATATCTTTCAGCTGGTAGAGCAACTCTCTTTTTTGTGAAATACAGATGATTTTACAGATATTAAAGATGCATTTTAAGAAAGAAAACACTGTACTTGATTTGTATGCCTAATTTACAGTGCAAAAATAAGAAATCAACTACTTGTTCTTGACTCATATTTTCAATGAGCTTGTTATTTGCTCTGCGCAGTGTTTATGCAAGAAAAATTGCTCATCGGAAAGTAAAGAAGAAAAGAACAAAGAAAAACATTTTTAGCTAATTTTAATTTGTGCATGCTGGGTAAACAGCATGCATTTTCTTGTAAAAATTGTGTTGAAATTGGAGCCACTGAGCTAAGAAATGTTCAATCTCAGTTTTGCTTGTTTAACCAGTTCTTGATTTCTATGCAACTGAATCTAATGCAGTATGGCTTGGGGATGTTTCTTACTGTATTTCATTACAGCTGCTGAGAATTTCAAGCAATTAGCTTTTCATGTTTATCTCTGTTTCTTTTTATGTAATGTTCCCTATCATGGGACTGCTCTTATTATCTTGTATGTTAAAGCTCATCAAATTTGTATCCTTGTTTGTCAGGCAAAATATTAGCTATGAACTGTATGAGCTGAGCCTGAGTTATGCACATGTTTCCTGATTTTACAATATGCTTCTCTTCAAAGATCAGCTCATATATTACTGCTATGCCTTAGGGCTTAAGCAGATGCTCTCAGTTTTTTTTTAGTTCATATGAATTTGGACACCAACCACTTCTCAATGTAGGTGTCCTAGTTGAAGTTTATGAAGAAACTGCCACACTGTGTAGTAGGACATGGATTCTAAGCGGTGCATTGTGGTTTTGAAAAAGAAACTGTAGAATACTGACTTTATTTTGCACAAATGGAGTGATATTTTTTTTAAACTTGTATAATGCTATTCTAGATCCTGACTGTCCATTGTGACCTTTTTTGACCATCATTCAGATTTAAACGTACCCTAAAGTGCATGCAACTCCCAGAAACCAAGATAGGCATTTCATTAAACAAACCCTTAAAATCTCTAGCAAAGTTTCTTCAGCATAAACGAGGGATTCTTTTTTTCTGTTTTTCAGGCTGCAAACTGGAGTAGGGAAACCTGTTTAAAATGTTAAAGTGGTAAGAAATTGCTGTTTCATTAGTCCCAGGAGAGCTGGTAGTGTGCTGTGATAATGTCTCAACAATGCAGCACTTATTTCAATGTTTTAAGCCAGAGACTCCAATTCAGTCAGGCTTTGGGAGCCTGGATCCGCGTAGATTTTCTGTTTATAATGAGGACAATGGACAAAGGAGCTTTCAAACACAAAAGCCAAGTTTGGTTAGAACACACCTGGAGCTATTAACTTCTTCAATAGTTCAAAATCTGGATGAGACAATAAAATCAAAAGATTTGTCAACAGGTCACCCTCTTTGTTCCTGTGTCTTTACAGGATATTGAATGGGCCTTTCTTTCAGCCTTATTCCAACTAGCAACTCTGACACTGCTACAAGCTCCATCCATTCTGCTAAGTCCCTAAGATGTTTCTGTCTGCTTCCTCCCAGGCTTCCACATTTCTCTGCATGTTGGCTCCCTGCTGCTTGTCTCTCATTCTCAATTCTTTCTCCCCTTCTTACCTTATGCCAAAGCAACTTGAGAGCTGGATTAGTTGCCCTTTTAAATTAAGAGGAGGTATGGAAGAATTACTGCTCTCTACCCTTCTCACTAGGTGACCCAGTTTGCAGCCAGCAGGCCAAGACAAACAGCAGCCGACGGCCACACATTTTAGAAAGAACGTTGCAAATAACGCACAAACAAATAAAACACTTTGCAAAATAAGTCATGCTTGTGCCTAATGGAAAAATGATCGCAAAATCCCTGGCAGGAAAACTAACAGGCTTGAATCTCGCGCAATCTTGTTCAAACTAGCAGCTTCGAGAAAGAAGGGGAAAAGCCCCAGACAACCAAGACTCTAAAATGTCGATGAAAAACACTTGAAACAGTTGAAAACTGATTCTGAAAATTTAAATGTGGCTTAAAAATAGTCAAACTTCCCCACAACAAACTATAGCACCAAGTCAGCATCCCCTGCTTGTGGCACTCCAACACTGTGCACTTGGCACCAAGCGGATAAAGGACACAAACACAGCATCAAAAGCTCAGATAGATGGATAGGAACATGACAGTCTACACAATCAGATAAGTTTCATAGAGATATATCTTTCCAGACACTTTAATAGTTTACAGCCTTGGTGTTGATGAACAGTAAGCTTGTACTTGAATATTTTTCTTGTTTTCTACCAATTCCTAAATGTACAAAAATACAGAGGCAATAAAACTAGCATTTGATGAAAACATATGAGTCCTCTAGTTGTAAGCATTTGCTACTTAACTCATTTTAAAGACATGGCAAGAGCAACCTAAGAAATGTTTTCAAAACAGAAAACTGTTTCTATCCTATTAAATTTTTGCTCTATCTGCAACAGTTAACAACTAGCAACTTAACTATGGTGGTCTTCTTGTTACAGACATTTTTCCTGCAGAAATAAGTTAACTCACCTTTAATCAGAATGTTCTGTATGCAAGTGAAGCCTACAAAACAACATAAGTAGTACTCCAAGCTTTCTGAATGTAAGACAAATTCAATCTTTCCATCCACAGGAAGATCCTTTAGCCACACCTAAGCATTTTTTTCCTATAAATGGTAGTGTGCAGAGGCTGTTGTAACTCTAACCCTACCTTGCTCGTGCGGCAGTTGTAGTAGGCACAGTTCTTTGAAGCTCTGGAATAAATAAGACAGTGCAGCTACATCTGTTCCTTTCTTTGTTTTTCTGTTAGTAACTAGAATGGACCCTGTTCTTTTCACTCTTCTTTCTTGAAGACCCAAGTGTCGTCCTTCAAAAAAGGTTGAAGATAGTATCTAAGACACTTCCTTTCATCTTTTATATTTTGCTTCATACATCCTGTTTCTTTCAGTTCGGGGGTGGGTTTTGGGTCCTTTTCTTAGAACTGTCATATGGTTTAAACAGAAAGTGGTTTTTTTGTGGAATACAGTTAGTACTTTATATCTAAACCTCTGTTCTGCTTTTTGACAGTAAGCTTGAATCTGGTAATCTAACAGAAGGAAAAAGTAGTCTCAGCAGACACGCTCCAGCCTTGTGTTCGTCCATATTAAGAATTAATACTCAGTCTTGCCGTACAACCCAGCTTTAATAAAGCTACCTAAATCCTCTTGGCTGCTGCTTTGGCAGGGCAGCATCAATCAGAGTGCTCAACTTTTGTATTTGCTAATTCAATAGGCAGCCTGACAAGGCTTTCAGATCTGTGTTTATGGGATAATGAGGCTTTTTACATAGTTTCAATTTTTGCTATGTTGACAGAAAAAAAGCATTTCTGAGAATGATGGATTTTAAAAATATTTTCATAATAAATGCTCCCTGCATATTGAATGTTGCTGATAGGGTTCACCATTAGAACTTCTTCTCAAAGCGTTTAGTACCTCTTCAGGAACCTGGTTCTTGGGATATGCTTCCTTTTTTGTAACTTCCCTGGCCATTTTTGACAAAGGATAAATCTTAAATTATCATTAGCTTAGAGTCAATATAAATCTAAGGTTTCAAAATGGGAGAACAGGCTTTTTGGGTCTTTTGTCTTGCATTTTATGTAACTTCCACCTCTCTAGAGTAATACTGCTACCGTATTGGCAGTTTCAGTTACCTTCTAATATTGTAAAAGCACAAACATGCATGTTTAGCTGAAGGTTTTTGCATCTGAGAGGAAATTGAGACGATTAAAACACCTATAGCGATCAAAATATTTCTGATTTTAAACTAATTATCATTAAATATCTAAAATGAAGAGTCTTTCAAGCCTAACTTGAATCAGCATTTACTATGGTAAAACTGTTGACTTGGGGATATCTCTCCCTTATATGAGCACAGACCTACAAGTATACGCCTGCCCCCAGTAGTACTATATATTTCCACGAGGGTTAGATGATAAGTATAGCATATAAGCAGATAATGGACAAATAAACTGTGTTACTAGGATTTGCTAACTTTGCTTTGACTTCTTCAGAACTACTCATCCAAACAGGTGGTACTATGTATCAGCAACAGCACCTTTTGACCTATTAGGACTTCTGTAGCAAAATGAGTTTTTAACATGCTGTATGAACATCAGTTCAGCTTCATATCTGTCTAGTATCTCCAGGGTATGCTCGGTTCCAGCTTCTAAAAACTATGCATACCTCAACTGTTCTGCTTACAAAGAAGGTGAGGTCGTTCCCCTGTGACTCTGTACTTTTGACACTTAATCCCTAGTAAATATTGTTCTATATTATTTTTGATGAAACATCATTTCACAGGCTTTACCCTTTTGTCATGTCTGCCACCAGTTGATGTTTGGGACTGCACAGAACAGCATTTATTTAAAACACAAACCCAAACAACAGAGTCAGGAATTCTTAAATTACAATGGAAACGGAGTGTTATGAAGACACAGCCTCCTCTCATTCTTGATTTTTTTTCTCATGTTGCTTGCAGAGACTTTGTCACTGTAACCTTATAACTTAGTTGTTTCAAGCTCTGCAGCTTTTGACATTTACTAAGGTCCTTCAATGATTTATCTTAGTTAAGTACATTCATATGGTGACAGCTCTTGATAGTTTATTCTTATCTGCCCAGTTGTAGCTGTACAACCCAATCTCTCTCAGTCTTCAAGGAAAGAAATTACCACAAATCAAAACCCATCAGTAACAAAACAGAAAACTTCGTGGGCAAACTTTGCAAACTGAATCAACTATTACCTTTCCAAAGCAGGTTTTCTTTACCTCTTCCTCAGTTTTAGAACCAACCTGAAGAGCACTCTGGATGGAGGTACTATGTAGATAAGATTTGGTTGTGTTACTGACTCTATTTATGAGGTTAGCTTGTGGAAAAACTTCCACGAGCAGATGAGTTTGACACCTTGCTGTTTAAGAGCAATGCTTGTTACTTGCTCGAGTCATGAGCGTCCGTACTGATGTGTCAGGGAGTTAGTCTCCTATAATACCCAGGTGAACGTAGATGCCTGTTCACATAAAAAATAATTTCTCAGGCAATACACAGTGTTGCTCAAAATGTGAATTTGTCCCCTGCTGCTGCTGAGCCATCCCTTCACTTCACATGCTTCTTCTGCCCAGGGGCATGCTGGTTTCTGTTCATAAAGGCTTCACATTGGTGTCACACTGCTGCCTAATTGCAGCTAGTAACTCAAAAGAGCAGTACGGTGGCTTTTTCTAATGGGTTGTGGTTAGAAATTCCCATGCATAATATGCTGTGGCAGGATATCAGATTCCTGTCACACAACAAAATTCCAGTCAGCCATTTGAGTTGTAATTGTGCTAACAACAAATTGACTGTTCCTGAATTCTTTTTGCCCTGTGACAATTTGTAAAACTATCACGGAGTTTTCAAAGTAGAAGAATAATCGTATGTTCACTAAATGTGTCTATGTTTTTCCCTGCCCTGCAAGTACTGTATGCGTTGCCATTTCTAAGCCCCATAACTCAGTGAATTACCGACTCCTGCATCTTCACTATGACTGCAGGTCAGAGATGGTGACAGTTTTGCAGTCTTGAAAAACCTTACTGATCTCTGAAGCTGTGGAATGACAGTAGATTTAGACCATTATCAACATTTTTAGCTTCAGTCACTACGGGGTTTGTGACTCGGTCATAAAAATAAGCATGCAAAGCTGAAACTTGACATACAAGCACTAACTTGTAGAACTATTAATATTGGGTTATGCGTTTCAAAAGGAAGTCAACAAAATGTTTTTCACATCACGAGTGTAAGACAAAGAATAAATCATTGCGGAAGCTATTATTATTACATCCTTTTATTGTCAGATCTGTTTCCAGAGAAGGTATTTGACAAGGTGAAGCAACACGGATGACTGCTGATTATTTAATGCAGTATTCTTGGTTTGTTATGTACATACACCTCCAAACACAATGAAGCTTTGATTGTCCTTGCATTACATGCTATCATTAAATAAAACAAAAATATACTATTTAAAAAAAAAAGTTACACTTTGAACTTTGTTTCTTAATCACTGGATGTTCAAAAGATGATGACTGAAATAAAAGGCATCATATTGCTTTATACCAGTTTAACTAGCAGCTTGATGAACAGAAGAGATGATGTAAGAAATAACGACTGCACAAATTAGTAAAAATATTTTAGATTTTCTGTATTGTAGTAACAACACAGTATCTTGTTATAACTGAAGTGCTAGCTAAGAGTACAAGAGAATCTGATCTCAAAACCAAGTTTTACTGATTAACTAGCTGACAAGTACTTAGAGACACGTTAGAATGGTTATCACTGAGATCTAAAAATCAAAATATCTAGACTGCATTAAGCATATGATCAAGCATTGTTAATCCTACAGACAGATCTTGCACTAGAAGAGGAAGGTAGGACAACAACAAGTGTTGCTTTGATTCTCCAAAGCAGTATTATTAAAGCATTATGGAATCTACAGCGTTATTCACTTTTATGCCTATTTTCACATTTCAGTGTCTGAACTTGAACATACATATTTATCCATTCTGTGTCCACATCCACTTGTAGTGTGAATAGTCTTCATCTGAATTGAAAAGAGTCCAGAATCTTACCTGGTACAATCTTCCATTTTTAAAAAAAATATCTTATTATTTAAAAATTATTTTCTTTTTTTTTTTAATTTTGACTGCTGAACTCAGCATATACCAACACATTCATAGCAATTTCAAAGGAAATACTCCTCGATCAAAATACAGGGTTAAGTGGGACCTATCAATATGAAGTACACAGCAGGGATAAAAAAAAAAAAGGTACAGGTCAGATATTTTAAGAAATATAAAATGTCATAGTTAATTTTTCATTCATTTAGACTGGAGAGGGACTACTGAATTATCTATGAAAGTGAAGTAACTTAGATAATTTGACTTCAGTGCTGCATAACATTAGCCAAAAGAGTACAGCCATTCCATTATTTACTAACTTACATGCACTATCTACTAACTAATATATATACACTCAGAGAATCAGTGAGTCTTCCAAATTATAACATTATACTACAATATTAATTTGGGGAAATAGAGAAGAAAAGGTAAATGATGGAAACAAAGGCTAGAGGTACGTATATGCTGTCTCTCTTCCTCTCTCTCCCTTATCAGGTATGCAATGCTCCCACAAACCATGCAAAACTATTCCTATGCTCAGATTAGGTTTGGCCTATTGCAAATTAAATAATTGTTTTCTACAATGTTAAACTTAATCAACTTATCCAAAGAAAATTTATGCAAGCAGCATTTCCTTTGAAGTTCATTCTCCCTATTCAATTCCCAAATTGTTTTCGTCATATTCAATAGCTCAAGAGACCGTTCTTTAAAAAAATAAAAAGCAAAAGGCCCTCACTTGTTAAAAACATTTTGAAAGATTTTCTTCTGGTTTTGTTCATCTCAAGTAATCACCTTCAGGCTTTTCCAAGCCAAATAAAAATAATTAATTGCCTATAGTAATGGCTATTCTCACTCTGAAATTGCAAGCACTTATCCAAATTTCCTGTCCATCAACTTTAAATAAGATGGGACTGTAACAACCTCACAATGCAAAAAGTCTGAATACCACCTACAATTTCTGACCATCAGACAACCCTCCACTAGTGATATTTTCTCCTTTGTTTTTACTGAGACTTTTTATAACTTGTCTTGGTGGTAACTATGGTGACAGTGATGTCAACGAAGAACAGATCAAAATTTATCAGATCAGACAAAAATGATAAAACACAGAGATGTATGGAGATTGTGTGATTTTTAGTATGTTAATTTGGATTTAATAATTAACCAATCAAATTAAGATTTCATATATAGATATACAAAAATACTGGTACCTGACTGGCAGCCCCTCTGCAGCCTTGAAAATGAATTCAGGATTGAATTATACACGCATGCACAGAGAAAAAAAGCATCAGTCATACTAAGCACCCATCTGGAAATTAAATGTCAAAGATAAATGCAAGAGGGGAAAAAAATCAAATCAGAAAGTCAGTATGCTTACAGTAAGACACAGTCTGTTCTGAACAAAATTACCAGAGAAATGAGATATTTGCTGAATGCCAAATATTTGCTTTGATTATTTTTCATAGTATGACCATGTAAGTATCTTTAATAATATGATCTTTTTTGTATACTCTCATTAAAAAAACCAACCTATTTCTGTGACACCTTTCAGAGGAATTCAGTTCAGGAAACAAGTATATGTACACTTCCTTTTTAAAGCTTAGAAGACTGCAATATATGGATACATAAGAAAAAATCGTAATCATTATATCTTAACATGGATATGTTCTTTCCTTTCTGTTTCTTCTGTGGATTTCTCCCCTCTACATCTGTTGTGATTTCTATTAGATGACTGATCGAATGGTCACATCTTAAGACCCAAAACTTCTATGTGCTTTCATGACAAGCAGCAAATGACAAGATTTGTATGTGAAATACTAGCAAGCCCATAGATAAACTGATCTGAAGGAATTGATAGGTAGAAGTACAGTTCCATTTCCCTTAAAATTCAAGATGTAAGTGTTCTTCACTGCATAACTTATTCTAATGGCTTCCTTCAAACAGACGTTTTATATTTGCATCACTACTACTGACAATCTTCATAATTTTATATGTGAAGATACTCAAACTTCTGTTGGAAAAAGTCACCAGAGCCAGCACATGGGCAGTCGCACAAAACTTAAGCATTAAGGAGGCTGCTGGAAGAGAAGTTCTGGCAAGTCTTCCTAGGATAATCTAAGGAGTTACCAACTGCTCCTGCAATGCTTCTTCTGGAATTTATCGCACACAAAGGAGTCAGCGGAAGAACAGTGAGAACAGCTGGTGGCTCCATGGATTCTCACACCCACAGCAGTCGACAAAAGCAAATGTCTGCATGCATCTTCAGTACATCTATGCAAAGTCTGAACACTGAACTTAAATCAACCCAGCAGTGAGATTCATCAGAGCTCGCTCGTTAATACTCTCTGTCACCTGCTGGTATTTCGGTAATGTGAGATCACCTTTCTTACTGAGCTGCTATGAGGAAAGCAACAGTTTGCCTGAGAAACAGGTCTAAAATCAGCTCTCTCAAACACATTTTGTTGCACAGCATGCACAGACATATGTCTTTATTTTGACAGAGTTTATCAGTTGTTAGGCCACTTCTCATTTGTCTCAAATGTGAAGCTGTGAAATCTTGAAAAAAATCACATCAAATTCAAATTTGGAACCTTAATCGCATATGTTGCTGTATGCAGGGGGCCAAGTCCACTTTTGTCAGTTTTTGTATCAGATGCAGAGACATATTAAACCAAAGAAATAAGAAAAATATAGTTATGAAACCATGAGTATACCCTAAAATATTTGTTTATTACTGCAGTCCTTTTTTCAATATACACTACATCTTGAAAGGATGAAGAGTGCTGCTAACAGTGTTGCAATAGCTTCCATGATACTTTCTAAATCTGCAAGTGTAAACAAGGTGAAAGTGTCACTGAATTATATCAGACACAAACATCAGAGGATATAGCACAATGACTAACCTGAGCACTCCTTTACGGAGATTAGGTGCTCATTAATAAGTGATGCAGACATTGTATGTCAGATTTGAACTCTGGGGAAATAATACTTTAATCTGAAAAAAGTTCTACCATTTGACACAAATTCAACTATTTTGTCCTTATTGATTTGTCCCTCTACACAGAGCTAAACCATCTCCTTTTTGTCCTGAGATTTTTTTTTCTCACTTGAGAGGAAAGTACTGTAATATTGAAGTCAGCAACTTTTATTTTCTGATGGTAGCTGTGAATCAGACGTAAATTAGCCTCTATACAGTCTGGCCTCTTTTTCCATAGAACAGAAAAACATTCTTACAAATACAATTTGAGAACTATATTTTGGTAATTCAGTTAATTTCTTAGGAAAACCAATACAAAACATAAGAAAATTATTTTGAAAAAGAAATAGCAAAAGCCATAAGTAAAGGTATGCGATTTCTTTGATAAGAGCCGTACTTATAGCTGCTATAGCACAAAGGTGAAGTCCAGGTTGTTTTTACTTTCAGTGACAATGTAGGAAAGGAAATAAATTTGCTAATTAGCTAGCAGGAAATACCCTGAGATAGCCATTAGGGAGTAATGTCTATGAAAGCATTACCATAATCAATTAGCAAGGATGCATTCTTAATTAAGTTCAAGCAATGGGAATGGTATATGCTGCAATGCTAGTATTGAATTAATAATTTGTAAATAAAGCTGTGGGTAGAAACTACAATGTACAAGTCTTAGGAAGAATCCACTCTAAAAACAATTATACATTACATTTACTTTAAATTTGGCATTTTATGACCTTTAGCATAAACTAATTAAACTTAATAATACCATTAGAAAACATACAGTGCCTGCCCACTATAGATGTGCTTAAAAATTTACCTTTATTTTAGAAGTGACCACCCAAAATTATTAACATCAAGGACACGGCCAATCACTAGTATGAAATATTTATTCAATTTATGATGCAGAAATCACAGAATCACAGAATAACCAGGTTGGAAGAGACCCACCGGATCATCGAGTCCAACCATTCCTATCAAACACCAACCCATGTCCCTCAGCATCTCGTCCACCCGTGCCTTAAACCCCTCCAGGGAAGGTGACTCAACCCCCTCCCTGGGCAGCCTCTGCCAGTGCCCAATGACCCTTTCTGTGAAAAATTTTTTCCTAATGTCCAGCCTAAACCTCCCCTGGTGGAGCTTGAGGCCATTCCGTCTCGTCCTGTCCCCTGTCACTTGGGAGAAGAGCCCAGCTCCCTCCTCTCCACAACCTCCCTTCGGGTAGTTGTAGAGAGCAATGAGGTCTCCCCTCAGCCTCCTCTTCTCCAGGCTGAACACCCCCAGCTCTCTCAGCTGCTCCTCATAAGGCCTGTTCTCCAGCCTCTTCACCAGCTTCGTTGCTCTTCTCCAGACTTGCTCTTTTAAAGCACTTTTTAAAGCACTTTTTAAATTATTTCAACCACATAGAGGGAAGTAGCAGAAAGATAAACATATTTATCATGTTTCTTCTTGAAGCATGCAATTCCAGCATTCATTAGCATCCATATGATGGCCTGTGTTCACTAAGAGCACTCTTTCATAAATAGCATTACAGGGTATGACATTTTATTGAAGTTTTACTGCTCTCAGAGTCTTTCTATAGGGAAATACAAATTCTAATCTAAGAATTAGATTCTTTCTAAGGTTCTTTCTTACAACTGAGAGCAAGGAGTGGTCTATATCACTCCTATAGACATTGGCTTCAATACCGATACACTACTTTGACTTCTCCCTAAAGGACTTCTCATAGTTTGCCCTTTCCAGATTGTAGTTAAGACAGCCTTTCCTGTGGCATACAAAAATACTTATTACTTTTCTCATTCTGATGAGAACAACAAGATTTGTCTTGGATTTTCTATATAAATAAAGATCAAGAATAAAATCTTTATTTACGAACACTGTTGTACTACTTTTCCAGTGGCATTTCAATTTCCACTCTAGATGACCTTCAAAGGTTCCTTCCAACCTATGTGTTTCTGTGGTTCTAGTATTATAGCCGCGATATTTTTTCCAGTATTGGAGAAATTTAACATGCTGGTCATAAACTAGAATACAATGATGTGAGAGTAGAGCTACTGAGAGTCATGCTAGCTTGCAAGCGCGTAAGCATAAATGAAGTCATAAGAATTTTCTACAACTCTGACTAGTTTTTATCCAGAGCCATGTCATCTTGGAGAAGAGGGAGAATGAAATTTTAATGTTAGATTTCTAGCTGTTATCACATATCCAATGATAGATATGCAGATGAGTTTTCATTTACTGGGTGAGTGGTGTGCAAATAAGCCATTAGTACATACTGCTTGCTTTTACTGATGCATCCTGAAAGTGAAGGACAACTCCTGCCTCAGGCTTTATTTATATCGTAGAATACTTGAAATAACTACATAATCACACGTTACTGTCACAGAAGTTATTATCCAACTAAATCAAGCTATGTAAAAATAAGATCTTCTAAGTGTGCAATGCCCATTCCTGTTAGGATCACAGAGTAGTAATGTGGTAAGGCACATCAGTAAGCCACTCTCTAGAGGAACTACACTTTGGGCTTGCACCCAGTTGCTTCTCCTTGGCTCGTGCTTGAGACTTTGCATTTGCTGGGTGAGAACTTTTCAACATTGTTTTCCCTGACTCTGTTGGAAAAGGCTCTTAAAATATGTATCGGTCTCTCGTTCTGTCAGTACGGCACAACTCTCAAACAGTTTCTGCATACAAATTTGTAGCTGTCATCGCAGTTCTGGCATTGCGCTGTTTGGGTGTCTGTATGTCCCAGTTAGATTTGTGGTGTATGTGACATGCAAACATTCTGTGCAAACACAATAAATCTGATGTGTCCAACATCAGGGTTACTTTGCATGCACGACACGTCTGCACGGAAATGCTCTGAAAATCTGATGCTGGGCTGCTGGGTCTCGGCGATTCCTTCTCTCCAGAGGCTTCAGGCCCTGAGCAGAGACCGTATGAACCCAGAATATAAGTAGCTGCAGCTCTAATTTTCTCTGAGTTTTATGAATAATCTTGGCTTCCTTCATTTTAACTATGAATTAAGTGGGAGAAGAAAGAGATTGCTCTGAGGCACCTGTAACTCTTGGCTCACTATCATAGTTTAGCTACCAATGTATAGAACACTGTATATTTCCAGAAAGAGGAATGTATTCAATTATCAATTTGCTTATTTGGGGAAGGGAAAGAGCCTTCAGCAGTAAATAGTAGACACTAGGCTACATCTCCACTCATTGCTGAGTGTCTTACAGGGGACATCAGAATTCGTGGATCCCAGGCTGGATGCTTTTGGCAAGATATTGCTTCTTTCTTCACTTCATTTATGAGGAGAAAGACTGGCAATTTGACAGGATTAGAAGCTAATTTCTTTTTAGCTTTGGGTTATCTGTTCAGTCATTAGCATCTATTTGTCTTATATCTGATCAGCTGAAAAACATGTGAAGTTACCAAAAATGACCAAAATGCACAGAACTGTTTTTAATAATTCAGCCTTAGATCCTTTCTCCCTCACACTACTTTTCAGCATATTCTGTACTAAGAACCATCTTTAATAGTGGCTCTCAGTATTGAAGGTATGGATACCTACATGTTAGTTTTTAAGTGAATTACTCCTTTGCATGAAAAATTGCATATACAATATTGGATACACCTTAGCCAAAAGCATCTATCCTTAGAATATGCCTTGTTAACTTTCCAAGGAAATGGGATCCCAAGATATTGCCACAGATGAAGCATCTAGTGACGGAGTCATTTTTCGAAATGCCTATGATTGAACTGCATTGCTACAGCAGGTATGCAAGAGTGCACGCTGAATGCATTTTCAAAGTGACCCTGTCAAACTCATAGTGACTGTATCTTCTCTCTCTGAACTTTTGATAAAATGCTCATGATTACATTCTGATTTTGTCAGAAACTCCATCCAGGCATGAACAGTGTATCTACTGGCAGCAAGGTCACGATATAGCAAGTTTCCATCCCACAAAATAACCTACCATTAAGAACTCATTTTTACCAATTTATTGCCAAAGCTCCTGTGGGATGTATCTATAGATGTTTTCCTTTACACACAGTTTAGCAGATGATCTGGTATCCAGTGAATTCTAACAACTCAGAGAAGTGCAAAGAAATGCTACTTGTATACACCCTGTGTTAAAAACGTATCTGGATAGCACATACAGCACTGAAACAGGAAGTTTTTTTCATGCATTGTGGGTAGTTCAGTTTCTCACGCCTCAAGCACTTTCACTGACTGCATTTATCTTATAAAAGTCAAAATGGTGACAAACCTACTTCTATATATTTCTACCACCTCTGCACATTGATTTGTTGGAATGCAAATAGCTGCTATTAACAGGACATCATCTTGTATTCAAATTTTGCATTCCCTGTTAAGCCTAGCTGTTCTTTTTTTTTTGACTTTTCTACCTCTTCTGCCTATTTATTCTAGTTCAAATAGAATAGGATAGTTTCATTGTATTAAAGACTTACGACAGTGAGTGATATTTCTGAGATGCACTATATTTTGCATCACACTTGTTCTTCATTGTTTGCTCTTTCTCCACTTAAATGCTTTAACTCTCTCTCACTCTGGAAAAAAAATGAAAGTAGTAGCTTCCTCTGTCTTTGCAAAAACATGGAAGTAGTAAACCCAGACTACTGTTTTATTCTGGTGATGCTCCAAACTCACCAACAGAAACCACAAGAACAATTGATCACTGCTTGTGAAAGGGGCAACAATTTCTAAATTACAATACTTTCTCTCTGCCCAAATTTTAAGATGTTCCCCACAAAAATTCCACTAACTTTATTCTCTGGCATGGGGTTTGGTTTTTGTTTTGTGTTTGTTTGGTTTGTTTTTTTTCCCCCAAGTTGTAAGTCCTACTCTCTTTTTCTTCATAGCATGGTCCTAATCCATACACTCTTCATAAAAGTGTAAATAGATAGCATAAGTGGAACTGTTTGATGCAGATGCCAAGAAACATATAACATGTTTTTCATGGAATATACTGTAGTCCTGAACTGTATAAAAACAGCAAAACCAGTAAGAAATTATGAAAACAGCTCATTTATTTTTCTGTAGGTGGACTTCAACCATACTACTCCGGTAAACTTTTATGACCTACAGTAGAAATTCTTTTACCTGTTGAGGCACAGATGAAAACCACTACTTGCGTTACTTTATAACTGTACATTCTATTTCTTTTTAAGGTGTCAAAACAACTCGGAGTTCCTGTGGGCCTAAAAAATGCTGAAATCTACCTCTAAGCTCTGTGTCACAGAGCTCTCCAGCTGCAGAGCTTTCCCTGTTTCTCCATGCTAAGTCATAAGACCGCGCATGAAAAAAGCTGTACAGAACATTACAGGAAATTAGTAAAGACTGAAGGGAAACACTTAGAATTGTCATCACATTTTCTATAAATTGCATTTTTCATCTCCTTTTAGTGTTTGTCTATTGCTTCTGTTTCCTGTATCTAATATAATTTTAGCAGTGTTCTATTTCCTACAGTCTAAATAGTCATTTTCTCCTTGACACTTAGGCAGTTTTACCTGGCATGGCATTAGGGGGTAAATGCTTTTAATGAGACTCCTTCACCTGTGCTGTATATTATTACAGCGAACTTTCTTCTCTCTCCCCAGGGAGGAAAGAGTTGTGCACCCTACAGGGTGTCTTTGGTTTACTATCGAGTCTTTTTTGCACAACAACAGGCAAATAAATACAGTAAGAAAAAAAAGTACTTATGCCATTACCAAGATTTAATACTGCATTTATGAAGAGTTCTATTGCTACTTTAAGAAGAAGGTACAAAGAGTTTGTTAAAAATAGAAACAAAAATCATTAGGTGGTAAAGGCACTGGCACTACACTTTGATCATTTCCCAGAAGCCCTCACCTCCTGAAGGGATTGTTGATAAAGCAAGAAAGTGCAACTATTTAAAGGAATTTTTACTGTTCAGAAGGCATTCACTGTTTAGCTGTGTAAAATGAGTAAAATTCCGACAGATGAGTTTTCTTGAGACAGCTTTTATGAAATACTTAAGAAACCAGTTCTGACTGAGTCACTGAAACCTGAGGAAATATTTAGTCGAGATTTTTTTAAAGTCTCCCCTTTTGGCCCTCCTGTCTACTCTGTAGAAAAAAATTGCTTAAAATTATTTACTTCATAACTTCACAGCCCTGCTGCAATGTACAGTCACATCAGCTCTTTCCTTGCACACCAACTCTGCTGCACTACAAAGGCTGAGAGAAAACTGTTCTGCATGTTCTGAGTATTAGAGGTTGACAGAACGACGTCATAACGATATCTGTCAGGACAGGTCAGACTTGACCGAAACATGAATCCTCACAGAGTAGTTGACTTGAAGGCTTGTTGCTGAATTAGAAATCTATTTTAAATAACATAGTGTTTGATGTACTAAAATATGGCATGGGTGACAACATCACTATTGGAACCAACCAAAGTATGTTTGAATAGCTATTTAGTCATTTCAGAAGCGTGCCCTGACCCATGTCTCATAGTAACGCCAAGGAATCTTTCTGCCATTTCTTAGTCACCTCCAGCACTAAGTCAGAAAGCTTTAATGCTGCTGCAGCTGTCAGCCTCGTATTTCTGCAATAGGGTCATTCTTGAATTTTTCAACCTCCAGATTTGCCAAGGGAAAAGCATCTGATCTTTAAATTTCTAGTGACCTCTTGCTCATCACAGATTTGAGAGTAACACATCCCTTTGTTTTAAAATTTAGATTCTTCCTAATTGTAACAATTGTGACACATCTCAGTTTGGAAACTGGTTTATAGGTTCTTCCAAGAGCTGTTTTCTTTCGAACCCTTGGTTGGAATTACTACTACCTTTGTTCTTCAAACGATATGTATTAAATCTTAATGGGAGATCTTTTGGCCTAGTGGCATGGACAACGACAAATGCAAGAAAACAGATTTTCAGAATCCTGTACTGGTCAGACCTGACCTACACCAGAGAGTAGGCTTCTTATCTGTATGACAGTAAGATCATCGGTCTTAATTTATCTTTGGCCACCATGATAAAGAGTGACTTTATAACGCTGCTTTATGTTCTGGGTAGTAGGAACTGCATGAAATCCTTAATTTGCACAATCCAACCCAACAGTGCTTATTGTTGTGCAAATGACAGAACCTGCTTAATGGCTCTGGGTGTGAAGTTCAGGGTTCAACTACAAAGCACAAGTTTTTTTTACAGATACTGCTAAAGATTTTGAAAAATCAGTTTAGGATTTGCTACATAAACTTATTTAAACTGTTATCAAGGTTTCTATTTCAGAGAAGATATTCATATCTGCATGTGTGTATGCACATGTTAGATATTATTTTGTATAACTCTGTTACTTTAGTAATATCCCTTATCATTCTAAAAATCTCATTTAAATTCTGCCTTGTCTGAAATTTTTTGTAGCTTTTTGCCTTCTTTACCTCCTGTCTCCCATTCCATCTGGAGAAGATACGTGACAGTGTTACTAATTAACAACCATATTTTGTGGTATGCTTTCATGTTAAATGAATGAATTTTATTTTATTTCTCTCTATACAACTTTCATATTTTGCAGGGTAATATTTCTTCCTTTTTTTTTTTTGCAATTTAAAGCAAACTGCACTTGAGTAGTGTTTATTTATGCAAGCTAATGGAACTTTGATAACAAGCTTAGAATGAATTTATTCTGCTTATTTAAGGGTTGGTGCCTCTCAAATAGTGCTGTTGTAATGGTATGAATCTGATATGCAACAAAATGAACAGAAAACAACTCAGGTTTTCATGCCACTGACAGGGATAAGTTCATCATTTATATGTAGAGGTTCATTTAGCACTTGCCACTTTCCCAAAAATATATGTTATTCTGCAGTAGTATCTCAGAATACAGAATCCATTATAACTGTCCTACCCCTGTGTCTGCTCTCTTTTTGAGTTGTTACGCTAACTGTGAGAATATTCACAATTTCCTGGAGCTTCAGAGGAATATACTGAATACCACTACGTTTCAAAGTACTCCACATACTCACCAAATACAACCATTTAACTATCATTATATAGACAGTGTAAATAAAAATATAATGATGATATATTTAATAACACATAGATAACAGAACACACAAAAACAGGCATAAGAAAAAAACAAATAGAGCTTTGCTCCTATTCTTATGATTATTTTTATGTTTCAGAAGATTATATACGGTACAATTGAATAATAAAATGCCTGAAAGAAAGAATTATTTTATTAATTTACATTTTTTCCCTAATTTTCTGCCTCAGCTGACAGCAGGTGTATCTGACTCAGCTGTATATTGAATTTTTGCCTTGCGGTAAATTTAATCGCACTGAACAAATTGGAATGTATTTCGACAACCAAGAATTTGTCTGAATGAGAAACATTAAAACTGTTCCCTGACAAACAATGACAAGACTCATAGATCTTCCATTTCAGGCTTCAGAACAGAACATTCTCTTCTGCAGACTTCTCGTATTAACAACTGAGCATGGTCTTTGTTATAATATTGTGCAAGACCTGCTGGATGTGTTTTGTCAGAAATTTCTAGTAGTTACCTAACATGGATAAGATTAGGAATTCTACCAGAATTATAATCATGTAAAAAAAGTTTTATAATAAGCAGAGTATTTGGCAACGTTAATGAGGAGGCAACACATGATACGGGCTTACATTATACATACGAAACTATTTTCCATTTTATAATAATTTTTAATGCAGGAATTGATAGAGTAACTTCCTCATGTCATTAGCACAATAATAAGTCAAACACACAAGAAGCAGAAGGCAGAATTTGTTTGAAAACACAGAATATTAGCAAAAAAAAAAAAAGTGGAACCAAGTTTCCTTAAAAGTATTATTTTTTATCTTTCAGGGACAATTATTGCACTCTCCAAAACTGACATATTAGGTTGTATAGGTTTTCTTCGGTAGATAAACACTGAATTTAGAATATGTACCAAAGTACAGGAGATTTTTCTATATTTACATAGTTCAAGAAAAATTTCTTTTGGTAACATTTTTCCAGTGCTTATTATTTTTGCTGACTCTTCTCCATAAAATGTTTCAAATTAAAGAGGCACTTTTTTGACATGTTGTCTGCAATAGTGCCACCAAACACAGGGTGAGGCAGTTTATCCCCCTGCAACTCATAGAGGTTAGCAGCAGACTAGATTGCTACCTGCAGCCCAGGGAGAACCCCACGTCCCAGCAGGTGGATGCCCAATGGATGCTGTGACCCCATGGAAAGCCTGCACCATGGGAGTGAAGTCGAGCTCAGGAAGAAGGGAGGAGTTTTAAGATGTAGTTTTTGTTTCTCATTATCCTACTCTGATTTGATTGGTAATAAACTAAACTACTTTCCCCAAGTTGAGTCTGTGTTGCTTGTGACAGTAATTGCTGAGTGATCTCTCTTTGTCCTTATCTCAACCCACGAGCATTTCATTAGATTTTTCTCCCCTATGCAGCTTAGGAGGGAAGTAACAAAGCAGCTTTGGGGGGCACTCCAAATCCAGTCAGGGTCAGCCCACCACAAGCAAGAAGTATTGACCTAATCCAACCTTGCTTGGATGAACCAGCAATACCAGAATTGAAGTAGTACATCTGGAGGCAAGAGTAAAAAAATCTGGTGCCTCTACAATTTACATATTCTTCCAAGTAGCAGTGTAAAATAAAGCCTGAACTGCTTCTGCAAAGCAAACCTTCTGGCTATGTGTAAATTTCTGCATAAAATTCTGGTAGCAGATCTTGAGCTGACACAGACTTCAGACAGTAATTTACATCAGCAGATGATCTAGCTCTGCTTGGTTTTTTATGCTGCAGTGAGATGGAAAGATCTGGAACTGCATTTCAAACAGCCAGCTTATGAAAACCATTTCCCACATAGCTCATGGGCCCCAGGAAAGTCACGGCATGATCCGAAATTACGGAGCCATGGATTTTGACCCATAGTGCAAATTTTCACAAGCCCCAAAATACACATAAAGGGAAAGGTAGTACTTTACAACTGATTAGTGAATCTGCAGTAGGAATCTGTGCTTAACGGCAAAACAAACACCACCACTGTAGAGAAGCAGATGTAACATCCTTAAGAGCAGATACAGAGTTGGAGCCTGGCAGTTCTTTCTATTCTTCCTTCATTTGCATGATTTGTAAGGGCTGCACATCTCTTTTTTTTTTTTTTCTTTTCAACACACTCTTTTAATCTTCTTTCACCCTAAGATATTTAAAATGTTTGACATATATACCTATTCTTTGTTATGCCCCCAAACCAGTTCCACTCAGCTCCACCTTCATGGCTGCATTTCTTCAGTGAATGTTAATTGACCATTTGTGATCTGCATTTATAGGCTTGGGATCTCTGGTAAAACCATGCGCCTGTTCTTTCCATGCGCCTGTTCTTTCCATGCATCTGCTGTCCTCTGTCTCTCGTACCCTTAGGGATCCTTGCTAGCCAGTAAACCACAATACTTAGCCACGTGTTTTGTCAAAGTTTGACTTTTTGGTTTTGTTCTGGCTGTGCGTGCTATATTGTCACGTATGTAGCCAACCACTATCTTTTAAAAGCTGATTCGGCAGCAGTTTGGTTTATACACAACTCAGGGGAACTAAAGTAGAATCGTATCACAAAGTCTGTACTCCCTCTACGCCATCTCACACAGACAACTTTTGTACAACAGGTTGGACCAGATGGTACCTTGTCGTGGGGGAAGTCACTTCACTCACCCCAGCTCACGGCTTGTTGCCCCGAGCTCCCTTACCAGCCCAAGAGCCCTCAAATATGATTCTCTACTTTATATCCCTGCCACAGCAGAGTTTTTCTTAACTTCAATAAAGCTTTGAATTAACAAGATGTATAAAAACTCTTAGTCTGATTGCATTTGTAATAAAACAGTCTTTTCCTTTATTGTCCCTGTTACTCCTCTAGATTACAGCGAATCTTTTTTCTGGGAGAATGCCTCTTCTTTCTGTTTTCATTTCTATATCATTATTAGTGTGAAAGAATATAACTCATTAGTTTCTAATTAAGGTTAAACAAAAAGTAAATTTTTGTCTATTTTCTAACTGAGGTTGCACAAACTCCGCAACATTTGAGATTACAGATTAATGAGTTTAATCTAAGACTCTGAGAAAGTTATTATTGAATTATATATGGACAATAATAACTGAGATTGGAGGAATTATTGCTTGATGTTTAATGACATTTTCATTGAAAAGCTGAATTACTTTAAAGCAATAATCCTACACTTTTGCACTTTAGAGTGAGCTTTAGGATATAGTTTTATGAATATGTATTGCAAAGCTGTTTTTCTTTTCTAACTTCATATAAAAACTCTCATATGTTAATTCCCACTGCAGAGAATCTCTGATGAGCCCTGAATTTACTTCTAAATTATACTCTCATTTATTATGGACTGACCTTGGAACACTTTTTCTTCATGTTCAAGAACAAACTTTGCAGTACTAAATGCCAAATCATAAGGAAAAGTCCAAATAAAAAACAGCACGCTTGGAAAATGCTGTGCCATATCGATCTGTTTTTCCTGAAAAAAAAAAAAAAATCACTTCAATAATGTTCTAACAGTATATCAGCTGCAAAAAGTCAGTCTGTCCTGATGTATATTTTGGGCCATTCTGCTTATAAAACTCATATGCAACTGCTACCTTGTACTCATGATATTGTTTTCAAACAAAACTTTTAAAGACTAGATCAACTTTCCAGTTGTAGGTTCAGGAAATATTACTTTCAAAATCCTATTGTAAACTAGAATATTTGGAAGCCTGAGGTCACTTAAAAGTCTCACATGCATATGTTAAAGGATGAGATCCGATTTCTACCTACGTTGCTGCAGCACCAGCAGATTTTAAGCTAAACCCCTTGCCTGGCTACAAACTGCAACTCTGGCTGCTCTAATGCTCTTTCACTGAAAACCATAGAATTGCAGGGTGCTGCTCTTATTAAAACTGCTTCATTGACTCAACAGCAGAAGTTGATGCTGTACGAGCCATTTCATTCCTCTCATGTCATCAAGTGTTTTAGAAACACTTTGTTTACACGGTGAGACACTCTTGTATGCAGATTTTATGATATTCCATGGTACTTTTTCAAAGATTTATGCTGGATTTCAGTGAACCATTCTCACAAGGGAGTGGTGAAAAATATCCACAGACTTCACACAGTTTGAAAATCTTGGATTTCTGCCTGTGGACTCGGACACAGGCGAATGTTTGGGATTTTTGCAATGTCACTGAAAAATGTAACATAATTACTTAGAACAACTTGCTGTAGAATGCAGTCTAGGATGAATTATTGTATCTTGTGTTTAATTTTTCTTCTCTCTTTTTTGCTTATGTGATGAAATATCACAAGTATGATAAGAAGATAATGTAGTGTCATAACTACTGGATAAAATACTTACTTTGCCTCCAGGTAGGTGTGATTATTACCCTGTAGTTAGCCCTAATTTACAATACTCTATATGCTACTTACCACTCGGAAATGTTACTTAGCTTTCACTTTTAGGTAATGTCCTAAAATCGCTGATGCTAGTGCCGTGCTTCTCATTAACCATTTTATTTCTATAAGCCATTTCTGTACATGTTCTCAAATTTCTTTTCTTACTTAAACTTTAGTAGCTTCCCTGAATGAAACAATGTCATTTAAGAAAAGCTACGCTCATTAAATATTTTATGAGCTGCATTATTACAAAAATAGACGCTCTAATTATGAAAGAAAAGGTATGTGTTCTTAAAGAACAAAATACTGTAGGGCAAGTGAAAGACAGATGCCAACAAATTCCATGACAGGATGGAATAAGTAAACACAAAAAAAACCAAAATATCAGAAAACGGGGCATGGCAGACCACTAAAAGCATCTGACAGCTCAGGTAAGACCAGAATGACTTTCAGCGAAAACTGTGTGATTAAATGTTTCATAACAATAGTTTTAGCTGAGTGCAGAAGCTGGAGTGAGGTGAGGTTGAGAGCAAAAGAGTGCCAGACAATCTTAATTAGAATACTGAGTAAACCAGAAGAAAATGGAGAGAAGAGCAGAAGCAGTGCTTCAGGTGTTTGGTTTTTTTTAAAGGTTGAGAAGCTTAAGGCTTAATCATGTTTTTATTGTCGAGGGACATAAAACAAAAGATAAAAACAGTGCAAGACATATAAGAAAATGTGATGGGACAGGCAGAACAGTTAGAATAGGAAGTAGAAGGGAAACATGCTTCTTTGTAATGAAGGATGTTTGTGATGGAGAAAAGAATGTCAAACCAATGGGAAGGCGTAGATAAACACCTCATTTTGTCACTTTTTTTTCCAGAAGAAAGTGACAAGCTATTATGCAGTGATATAAAAATAAATGGAAGCAAAGGAAGAATAAAAAGGGAGCACAGATTTGAGAGAATTTTAAAACAAGTCCAAAAAATGTAGCATGCTACATGCAGGAAAAAGCTGATGGCAGTATTGAACAAGACATCTGCGGAAAAGGAGAAACAAAATGCCTCAAAGAAGAATGCTCAACAGAAAAGTAAAAAAAAAAAAAAGCTATTTTGGTGCAGAGAAGTGTTGCAGTAGGGCCATAGATTAAATGAAAACGTGAACAAGGAAATACACAGCTCAAAAGAAATTGGTCATTAGTCTATAAGCTGAAGCACTCGGAATGAGAGTAGAATACTGCAAGGAGGAAAATAGAGAACCAGGTGGAAATCTGCTACTGCTAATGTGAAGAGCTGATTGAAGAGTAAATGTCAGTAAGTTACAGTAAGAAAGGGACAGAGAAGTTGTTTGCAATATTACTCTGAAGAAGAGAAACCATGTGAAGAGAGCAAACTTGTTGGACAATAAAGTAAAATTTATTTCATGTGGGGCGCGTGAATAAAACCTGTCCACTATCACGTGACTGCATTTAAAATTAAAAAAAACACAAACAAACAAAAAACCCACAACACCCCCCCTCCAAAAAAAAAAAAACAGATCATGGGTTACTTTATTTTAGAGACTCTTCTCACATTTAATATGTTTGGGCATACTATAGTACAGAAAATGATTCTGGAGCCCTGAACTTAAAGGTCTTGAAGTAAGTTCCTTACACATTTGAAATTTATTGCTTTTTGATGAAGTGGTCTTTAAAACTTTTTAGAGAAAAAGAGCTGAAGCTTAACTCCACTTCTTGCATGTACTTCTGCCCTACCTATCAGAGTTGATGTAGAGCTAAGCAATTAAATATTAGGTGCAACACGATGCAATAAAATGCTGATTCAGTTTGAAAGGAATGTATGACAAAATGACTTTCTCTCCATTCAAATGTATCTGCTTTTTAGGCAGGAACTATGTGATCTCCCTGATCTATTCCCTGTACATGAACAAACAAGTGTGCACTCTGTAAGTGACAGGGAATAGGTAACTTTAAATTTGTATATGACATGAAAGATAAGAGATAAGGATAAAATTCTGAACCTGACAAGATCAGATAACGTAAATATTGAGTAGGGCTAACGATGCAATTCCGATCCAAAATCTGAGCATGAAGTTAAAAATTTCAAAGGGTTTCCTTAGGTGTTCTGCAAAACATTTAATCATTTAGATTATGTCAGAATTGCAGATTTACCTCGGGTTTACATCACAGCTTATCTGTCTCAGAACCTCTTACCTGCACTGGAAGTGATTTAAATCCTGACAGACTCCAACAGCAGATGTACAGCTTATAACACAGGTCCTACTTTCATTTAAATTAGAATCCACTCTCTTTGAAATGAGGATTCAAGGTGAGTCATAAGGTCTAACAGTCTTCCAAAGGTAATGGTCTCACTCAATTGACTTAGTTGACTAGAAAAAGATGAGACTGCCTCTCTCTATTTAAAAACCACGCAACATTCTGAACCACAAAGTGGGATATATCCATACGTATGACAAAGGAGTGTGACTCTAATTACAATAAGTGATGAGAGAAGTATACATTTGTTCTAATAGAAATGCTTAGAAGGCCAGAAAGAGTGAGCTTCTTGATATTTGGGATAATGCTGAAATTACATTCTTTTCTACTGCACATTCAGTTACGTAAACACAGCAGCATCTGGGGTGTTCTCTTCTTCTGTAGAAAGGTAAATCGAAAATTAAAATGTAATACCCCTCAGAAAGTAAGCCTTCCTAGATGAAGCTGAGTAATATATCCCAGACAGAAGAAAGTTGTTCTCTCCTTTCATTCTGGGAAGAAATACCAGAAGCACTCCAATTCACTGCATTACTACACTAGAGATAGGCTGTTCATAGGAATTTAACAACATGACAATACAAAAGAAGGTTCATTTGAATTAACCGAAATTTATGAACTTTGAAGTGGATTAACTAAATTATCCTAAGACTTTGTGTACATATCTGTATTTAAAATTAAAATGATCTTAATTTAGTTTATCTTATTTCACCACTAAACTAAAGATAAAATGAATTAACATCATTTCAGAACTGATTTGCATTACATTGCCTGCGTGCACATGTGTAAACAAGCACTGAGATCCTAAAACTCAAAACCTTGTTCCATTTCATTAAGCATATCAATAATGTATCAAAACTGTCAGGTTTTCAGACACAAACTTCATTGTGACATAACTTAGGATGATAACAACATCCAGAATAATGGAGGCCACTAATCTACTAGCTCTGTAAAGTTTTAAAATCCTTTAGAAACAGAAATTCCTTTAAGAGAAAATCCTTTTTATGCAATTGTACTAAAAATTGGGTGAGAGCAAATGGAAATTGTCTTTGAAATAATAGCATGCTAAAGGCAGAAGTTTGGAAAGTACTTCACAAAAACCAATATATGCTGTGATTGCCAAGCTTCTTTAAAGACCAACGAGCATAAAACACATGAGAAAATGTGGACTTCTGTAACATAAAATTAAGATCAAATAAATTTTTCAGCAGTCCTGCTGAATATTTATTGAGGTTATTCAGCAAATGGATGATGAAAAAGGATTTCCAACAAAATCCAAGGGTATAACTCAGGTATTCTAAATCAAATCCTAGAAATAAGTCTGAGAACAATGTCATAGGCAGTTTATCTCACATTATTGGCAAAAAGCATAATTGTATAACAATTGTAATAAAAGGAACCTAAAAATACTTTTAAGGATATTGTTTCCTGTGAAAATATCTATATCAAAACCGAGGAACATGTAGATTGGCAAAAATATATTACTGCAAAACACTAGTAAAGAAAAGTGTACTGAATGCCCAGAACCACTATGCAGTGGTTTTCAACATGCAGATATTCCTCAACATCAAAATAATTATAAACTGCAGTAATATCTGCCTAATGGCTGAGTATTACGAATTATGGATACATAAATTGACAGAGATAAGCTATATATTTAGCACTACTGTTAGATTGACAAAAAATCACATTTCTTAAGTATAAAACCTTTGCTACACTAGTTTTTCTTCGAAAAAGTTGTGGCAAATGTGCTTTAATGATGCTCTTTTTGAATGGAGTTCTCATTGTCGGTGTGAGGGCAAAACTTACTACTATTACGAAGAAGAGGTATAAAATACTGTGACAAAGTAAATAACAGGAATCAGGAGAGACATTTGTGATTTCTAAATCTACCATTTGTTTTCTTGTGTGACCTCAGGTATCTAATCACTTTCTATCTCAGCTTCTTCCTCTTGCAGCTGAAAACAGTGTTTATTTGTATGTCTGTATGATATATAAAACTAAAAAGAGGTAAAAGAAAATATCATTCAGCTGAATAAGCTTATGATTGTTAGACTAATTAAAAGAAATATTTTCAAAGCTGATGTGCTCACCATAGCATTCAGTTGCTCTCTCAAGACATAGGAGATTGCCTGAAAAAATCCATAGTTCTTACTGAAAAGTGAACTTTTAGAAACAGTGGAGGTAGATTACCCTGAATTAAAACAGTTTTGAAAAAATCAGAATGCAATGCTTTCCTTTAGGTCCCCATCAGACTAGATATTCTTTCTGTTACATTTTGCATCTTATAACCACACACAATTAGTACTGTAGTTTGGAACTACCATTTTTCTTCCTCATCTTAGGCACACTGCTTTGGCTGAGTATTTGCTGCTTTTTCACCACAATCAGAGCACTCAGAGAATAAAGAATAACAATAGTTCAGATTGCTGCTGGTCTGACTGCAATTATAAAACAGAACTATGCCTGGTTTGTGTTCATTTAAATAGGAAGGTCACAAGTATCTTTGAACTGACACTCATTCTTTGTGTGCAAACACATTCTCTTTCATGTACTTATCCCCTTCGCTTTCATACTATCCTATGTGAATTTTTTGACACTTCTTAAAATATTTTAAAGAGAACTTATTTGGAAATTGGAAAAGGCAACTCATTAAATAACATATTTGCAGTAAGAACCTTTTATCTTCCACTGAAAGCAGGAACAACAGTCTCTGAAATTTTTCAATAGACAACAAACAACCTCTTTGAGTTTAGCAGTTTCTGAAGTGACTGATCCTGATTTTCTCAGAAAGGTATTTTCCATCTGTACTAGATATATGGAAACATTGCAAAAAAGGAAAACATTCTAAATTACATTTACTAGAAGTTATACTATTTTACATCTCCAGATTTATTAGAAACATAAAAAGTATTTCTTGAAAGTCATATGGTTTTCCTATTATTTAATTTATTTATGATGGCTAAATTGAAAACAGAGTTTACTTCTGGATAAACTATCCATTAACTGATTGTGAACCAGCAGGACCTCTACTAAAGGCAACACGTAAGCTGCATACTCAAGTGATGCAGTTATTAGACACCTGCTAACAGGTACATAAGTAAATTCCAGCTTGTGTGATAGAACTGAGTGGAACTCACTTATGATTGTTTTTTATCATTATTCATGGTAAGATCTGGCAACTACTCACTGCTGATCACTAACTAACAGGTCAAGAATCCAAAAAGAATTTGAGTTAAGGCCAAAATGATAAATGAAAATGCTTTCCTTTACAATCCTGCCTAAGATACAATTGTGGTCTACCTGCTGCACACAGAAATGTGTCTAAGATGTTTGTACATTATCATACATCCAGCTTGCCTGAAGGTCTTCACTTTCTTTTATTCCTTTCCATTTAGGCAGAGGATATGTGTTGAACTTCTTATTTGAACTACCTAGTTCTGAACTCAGCCAGGAATGCAAACTGCAGGTCCATAGTGATCCTGTACATTATATCACTCTAATGCTCCCCACACCTCAGCAGACTAAAACTTTTTGATTCTATGATATGCAGAACCACAGAAGCAATTCAAATACACTCAATTCTAATTTAGTAAAGAAAGAAGAGGAAGATATATTTCTTGTAAGTCAGTCTTTTCTGTATCTCACACTGAAACTATTTCTAGAAGGAGCAGCGATTTTTGCTCATTTAAAAATGAGTTATATGATGATTACCTCAAGGAATATTAAGAGAACATGAGGATAATTCCATCTAGGCTTTTAAAAATCCTGTATGCAATTTGTCTTTCTTTTCTGAGGGTTAAGAATCTAAACCACAATGGCAGAAACAACCATTTATCTGCTATTGTTCATTCCCAAGAGTTATTCATAAGCACTGCATTAGTTTTCAGAGGGAGTTAACTACCTCAACTTTTATTCAGAACATGTACTGTCTGCACTGTTCATTGGTTGGGTCATAAACAATTTACTCTTTTATTCATTCTCATCTCATTTGTGCTTTCTTATTTAAATGCAGTATTATTTATCGTGGTGTAAAAAACCCAGCCTCAATCCAAGGTGATTGCTGAGACAAAATGAGCAATAAGTAGCCTTTACATTACTGCCTACATAGAATCATTTTCTACATGCTTGCACCTGAAGTTGGGAGAGTGGGAGGTTGTTGGGTTTTTTTTTCCAAGTCTTTATTACTAAGATAGTTCTGAGCCTTTGTTTAATTATAGAGATGTCAGTAGGCCAAAAATATCCAGGAAATTAAAAACTAGAGCCATAAGTCCACTACAACAGTGCATGATTTTGATGGAATGGTATTAATTGCTTTTGTTGTCATTTCTTCCTCTTTTTATTTCTTGCAAATTTAAAAAAAAAAAACCTTTAAAATTATGAATTATGGTATGTCCAGCTTTCCACATGCTGTAGAAATATGCAAGCTTTGACCAATCAGTAGGAATCGTGTACAAACATATACTCCCTCATACACAAATTTCAGACAGAACACTGCTAAGACTGAAAAAGTCAAGTACTCAAATAGGTGATATGTCTGTATTAAGCTTGTGTTTGCAGGCTCTGAGGAGTCTGTACGTATGCAGCTCAATGTAGTTCTTGATTATAGGTCTTGGATGCAGAGTTTTTATTTAATGCATAGTTTATTTTGTTGGCATGTCTTCATTAGTGTGTGACTTGTTTAATTTTTACTGCACATTTCAAACACAGCTCTCAGGGCAGACCTGTTCACCTCTTGATGGGAGAATTATTCATCTCTTTACTATCACATTGTGACTTTCATCACTAGTGTATCTGACTCTTCACTAATAACAATTAATCTGCTTTCATGAAGTCTTCGTGAGACAAAATACGTGATGGACAAGAACTGAAGGAATTAAGGTGGAGAGAAATTAAGATGAAAGGTACTCACAAATTTTTGATGAGCAGTCGGAGGCAGTTAGGACTCAGTATTTCAGAGTACTTAGTTGACTTTATAATAAAGCTTGTCAGAAAAAATCTACAGGGAAGTTTTAACTTGGAATTCATTGATTTAACAAAATTGTAACATATACTGAGAAACAGTATATACTGTTTCACTGACATAATTAGACCTGGTCTGGGCTTCATGTTTAATTAACGAAATAATGGAAAATTAAATCACAACCTACTATCTATGTCCCCTTATGCAAGATGATGTAAATAATCTTTATACCCTTTCTGCACTTTCATTTCACTGATGGTCCTTACTGTGCTTACATAATGTTGAACGCTAAGTATATGCAGTAGGAGAATGAGATGTTCCTAGTCTCCTTGTTGTTAAACTAGAAACTGAGCAACCAAGAAATACACAAATAAATCCACCATTTTGCTAAATAGAAAGAAAAATAAGTGTAGCAATGATAAGGAGAAAATATTACCAGAATACGGAAAGGAAAAAAGACAATTGTGATCCATGTATATTCATGTAATCTGTTTCATACAATATATTTCCCACTCAAACTCTTCCAAGAAAAGCTACAGAGAACATAGAATCATAGAATATAATCAGGTTGGAAGAGACCCACCGGATCATCGAGTCCAACCATTCCAACATGGTTACATTCAGGCTGGCTTGAAGAATTTTGCCAGTATAGCTGCTAGTCATTCTACCAAGTACTCCTGTCCCGCTACATACTTTTCCTTTTTCATTTCTATATGCATGGCAGCCATTCTACTCATTTGTTGAAAGCTTTATTTCTCTTCTATTCCTTCCGGAAAGCATTGCATATTATTTGTTAAGAAGGATGATACACTACCCGAGTTACACTGTGTTCACATTGGACTACAAGGAGGCATTGCTATAGCTACTCCACCCAGTTGAGAAGGTATGGGGCAAGGGAGTCCTTTTCTGAATCGAGAATTATTTCCCATTATGCTGCCTAATGACCCTAGGGAATCAGTGAATCCTAACCATTTCTTAATAACAGATATTATGACTCACCCATCCATCCTGCCTTACTTTTCAATGCACCATTGAAAAGACTGGAAGGCATTTAATAACATAGCCTAATATATCATAGCAATTTAACTTCTAATAGATTTTATTATTGCTTTTAATTCTTTTTTCTTTCAAGGATACTGATTTGGTGAGTACACTATTCTTGCAATTAGATACAACCGGTTTTTCAGTATGTAATCATTTTTGCTTTGTAATTTCTGCAGGAGACAAACTACCTTAATATAACCTCTGATCTCTCTGAGTCATGTGCAGATGTTAAAATAACAAGGACATAAATATGATACATAAGTTAGTGAATACAAAACAAGACTGTACCTATAATAAGATGAAGAAATGGCTCTATTGTCTGACTTGTTAACACAGTAAACCCTAAAACTGCTATATACTTACACAGCACTTACAAAGCAGTTAGGTAAAGCAGCCTAAGGTAAAAGCCAAGTAACATGAAATGCTCGTGGGTTTTTTTAAAGAGTTCTCACAAACCGTCTACCAAGGAATGCAGCAGGCATCTCACTGCAGTCTCAGCGAGCACATACTCTGTCCTCCATAGAAGTATTCTACAGAGAACATATTTCATGGTCTGTTTCTCTGTGAAAATTTACATAAAACCAGCAAGTTTCTTCAGTTAGATAGTGGTGCTTTACAAGGCTAGATCACTGTTAGTTCTATCCATAGCACTTGTTTAAGCATTACACTGTCAGCTACTTCTATTAAAAATTTTGCTGCTGTTCTGCACATATTAAACAGTTTCCCTAGTGATGCAGAAACGAATCATGAAACCATGACTAGAAATGTTATTCTAATATTATCACAAAAATTATATTATATTTATGAGTCACAGAAGGAGAATAAGTACTGATGTTCAGGTTTTTTGGAGCAGCAAAGTGTTAAAAAGCATATGTAATTTTATCAGCACCTTTTTCCACAATTAATGCTATATGTATAACCTTGTTTATATTTCAGCTTTATTGTTAAAATCTATGTCACTCAGCCACAGATCCTTTATTTTTAATTCCAAGGTATCTTTCATTTTTTGTGTACTTTGAACAAGAAATGAAAATTTTGTTTATATAGCAGCAGGGTGGTACCAGTCCTTTATTTTTTTTTTTTTTTATGTTCTATATGAAACCAGGGTCATTATTGTAATAGGGAATTTGTTTGTAGCACACACAGAATTCCCCCCACAGTGTCCTTCAAACTGTAACTAGTAATTATCAATGCTAGAGAAAATAGCAACTTCCTATCAGAGAATATAAAAAATTAAACACAGCTACCTGTTAGTGCTCCGGAAAAGAAATAGTTCTTTTTCACGATTCCATCAAAATTAAGAAGGATGTAAATGACACAAAGATGTCTCACACAATTCAGGGACCAAGCTGCCTTGTTTTAGGCACCCTCAATGTGCTCACTGACTCTGCAGTCATCACTGCATCAAAACCTTTTCTAAGCAACAGTAGAAATTACATATATAGCTTTCATATTTTGAAGCAATAATGGTCTTTCCCTGTCTGTGATTTAGACTAGCACCTTTTTTAAGAAAGCACCAGGAAAGCTGAGTCGCAATGGGCTTTGGAACAACACAGAAATCGCTCCTAGTCACCAAGAGCTGTCATGAAACAAAGCACCTATTCCTATCAGCGACCAAAAAACTAGTAAGAACAAGTTCAGGAATTACCTATTTTAGTCACAGGAACATTGTGACACATTTTTTTCCTGCCTACGTATCTTTTTGTGCTTCTAAGAGAAATAATAGCTCTTACTGTATGCAGCATTTAAGACACGAAACACCTACCTTTTTTCCTCAGAAACAACAAGCTCCTGTACCAGCACAGGTACCCGAAGTATTTTAAACTATAAAACTGTCTAAGATCATTATTGATTTTACCGTGTATAAAGCAGCTGAAGCATTAGACAGCAGACATTCCTAGTCATAAACACTACAAGGCAACTCTGTATCTTCAGCAAATACCTAATGTTGTTGTTAATGTAGCCGATTATTCACTTTGGAATCAGAGTCCTGGAAGTGTCCTTGGTGTCTGTTTCCACATACTTCAGCTGCAATGACGATCAGAAGGGCAAAGCTACTACTACTTGTTGCAATATAATGCCATGTTAAGCACATACCTGACCAGTCATCTTGCTGGGGACTTATCTTTGTAATTGCAGTTGCAAATCTGTCATATCTGGAAGCCTCTGGAACTTTTTGTAGCCTTATTAGCTGTGAGAGAGACAAGCAAGCTCCAGTGCTGCTGTGCTCATGAAAAGCAGCCCGAAACAACTTCACTGACCGTATCACCTGTTTTACACTTACGGCTTTTCCAATTTAAAAGAAAAAAAACCCCGCGACTACAAAACCCACTCAAAAGTGTAATGTTTTAAATCACACATTGTTTTGGGATTAGAAAATAATTATTATTATTCTTTTAGGGAAGCAGATTACCATGCCACTAATTACACTCAACAGAATAGAACAGATGAGAAAATAATCTAAAACTTTTCCTGATGGAACTAAACTCATGACTTGGCTTAATGGGCTCATTATAATTATCAACAACTTTTGCTTCACTAGTTCCAGAAAGAACTGTTACTAGGATAACATTTGAAGCTTAACTTTCATAAACAAATATTCCATTGGCTGCCTGTATCATGTATACACAATTTGGGGCAGTTTAGAAACATCAAACCAGGGCAAAGAGATACCTGGGCCAATTTGAGCAATGGAGCAGGCTACCCATATAAACAGGGCAGGGTAATGATGATCTCAATGCCCCAGCTAGCACGGCTGCTCTGTACAGCTCAGAGCTGCTCCCCTAAAGGAATCCTTTGCAGATGCTTCAGCAGCACAAAACCTTGCATCTCCTATGCTGCCATCTAAATGATAAGAAAAAAAAGGGAAGAAGATTAGCTTTTCCATGTCCTCTGTGGGAATTAGGGACCGATTGGCGCTTACTATCTGAATTCTAGGTTTTAATTAGGACTGCCCTTGAAACCCGAGGGATATTTATAAGCTGACTGAATGTAGTGGACGGTATCACCACCAGCAACAGCACTTGTGCTGTGAGAGATTTCATTACAAGGGAGTGATTAAACCAGTCTCTATATTGTTAGAGAGGAGGAATCAGAAAGCATTTATGGACTGCTCAGAAAAATTACACAGATAGGTGTGCAAATAAGAGCCTCGCTATATCCTTTTCCCATTCTATGATTGAGTAAGCAACCACATCCATGTCCTCTTTGTCCTACCTATGCAACGACTTGAAATGAAATAGGAACTTGGCAATACAAATTAATGAACTGTAAGATCTTACTCATCAGGTGGGTTTTCCCAAGGAACCAATGACATTAATTATAAAACTTAATGAATAACATTGTAAGTTTTGGCAGTTTATCACAATTTTATGTTTATACTTTGCTATCTGGGTTTTAAACAATTATTTGTATTTTTTTACAACTACATTATAATCTACCTTTAACAAAGAAAAAAGATAAGAAAATAATAATTTAGGTCCCAGGAAGATTTTAATCTCGCAAAGAGATTACTGAAATATATGTAGTTTGAATATATAAAATATCATTCAATGATGGATCACAAAACAAAAAGTATAAACTATTAATGTTTTTTTCAGTTTTTGTCCATGGATTTTGTTTTAGAATTTATTCTAAGTACTGTAAAGTGCTCCTAAAACACGATCCCTCTGATGATGTCTTCTTTCCTACAAAGAAGGAAAAGGTAATTTTCCACAATGTTTAGTTTGCTAAATTGTCTGGTCTAACTTCAAATAAGCAACAGATAATGTACTAATTTCTAAAGCTATGTAAGTTATCCATATGAAAACCAGGCAAGGAAATCAGAGCCTGGAAGTAGAAAATGATATTTCAATTAAATATTCAGCCTAGGGAAAATATGGCCTGCCTTACCTTGTGTCAAATAAACCAAGCTGGTTAGAGGAGCAACATTCTGGAATTATCTATTAGTTGGAAATTATTGTCTGTTTGCAAATAGAACAAACTTCGAATGTTGTGGAGTTTCTTGGAGAGAAGAAACCAGATAAACATGGAGGTATAATGATTCTGTTTATATTAATGTGATAATAATGCTCTTAAAAATACATTTCAAGTGCAGGATGGATCATATAGGAAGTAAAGTTTGTATCTTCCAATTAAATAGTATAAAAATGTCAGGTTGCATTCCCCTAACAACATACTAAAAATTGCAACAAGGAATGTGATTTGGACATGCTGGCCAGAAACTGAAAAAGGCCCATTTCAAAATTATTGGGAGATTCACAGCTATTTATATTAAAAGATTACTCCAAGGCATGAGCAAATAAGGAAATGCAAGCACATTTCTAGCACACCAACTGTAAGCAGATGGGAGAGAATAAATTATCAAAAAGAGTTAAGCATAAGATAGATTTTTCTTCCTCCAAAGGCAAACCATATAAATTACCTGGGCAACACATAAAGATTTCTAGGCTAACATGAAGTTAAAACAGTGCGCTGTTTGGATAAAATTAGGCTGTCTCAGAATTTAAAATGGTATTTTTCCAAGGCTTATGAGTAATAAGTTGAAGAATGTTGGTAAGTCTGCTTGCCTCCAATTTCTTCTCAGCCTCTATGGATCGTTGCACTTGAGAGTTTATCTCCCGTGGGAACTTATTATGCAGTAAATAAGGCTGTAAATTTATAGGGGACTCTGCACTTACTCCACTTGTAGACACTGTTAATGTGCCGTAAGAACCCTCTGTAAGAGTTCACTCTCCCTTTTCAAAAGTGAACGAGACTGAGCACAGAGAATCTATGTGGGATAGCAGTATGGATCACTGACTGTGATATTATTTCCCATCTACATTTACTTCCTCACAAATACAAATCTGTCCGAGTAGAAAGAGTAGCAGACTTCAATCCACATGTGCCGGAGCACTTGCTGCAGACTCTCTGTACCTGCGCTCGGGGTTCCTGAACCCAGGTCCCCACTTCTCACTGTTATGCAACATCAGTAGCCTTCACCCTCTTTATTAAAGAACCAAAACAAATCTAAATCAATATAGAAATATAAGCAAAAATAATAAGAACCGTTGCAAAATAGAAAATTTTGCCCTCAGAGCCAGGCTGTGTTTCAATCTTTTATAAAACACTATGTAGACTGCAGAGCCTCCCCCAGTAACCTTACTGTATTATAATGATTTCTACTGAATATTACTAATAATAAAGATGAACGCACAGAACTTTAAAGAGCTAAAGCATGGAGTGGGAACTTAGTTGTGAGGACTGCCTCAGCCATAGCTCCTAAGTTCCACTGGTGCTTGAAGCCTATGAGGGAAGATTTTCATTATTTACTGTAGCAAGTTGAACACCCACAAAAGTTACACCTTAGTGGCCTTTCATGGTCTTATTCAAAAGCAAAAGCTGACCCTAGAAATTGAAGGCAGATATTTAATAAATAAAGTTAATTAGATTATATAAGAAAAAAAATAAAATGAACAAAACCTAATAACTGCTTTTCTTGTTTTGCACTAAATAAAAAAGAATTTTTACTTAGCATTCCTAACAGAATTTCAGCTGGTATGGTATGTTACAGACCATAATATAGCATGAATAAGCCTTTGAATCTTGCATTCCTTGCTCTTGTACAATTCATTTTTTTTATTAAAGCATCAGCTTGCAAATGCATTATGGAATTTCATTTTCTGTGGTGTGAAAAACAAAGCAGCAGTAAGAGTTCCAAACCCAAGAGCGCTTCTATCATTTATGACTGCAAAGAAAAAAGCCCAGAAAATGTAACAAGTTTCACAAGAACAAGTGGAAAACTATCCAAAGCAAGCCATCCCCAAAATTCAATAATACTGCAAAAAGAGCCTCATGATTCTTTCTAGAGCAACCTTCACTGAATTTGATTACACAGGAATGACATTACCACGAGCACATTCTTCTTTTGTATCCATTGCAAGTGACCAAATTGTGGAATTAGAACCAGGAATCATAAGGATTTTTTTCATTAATGTCTGGAAAAGTATAATTTTCCAGGCTGTTAATGCTAAGAAATCAAGAGAAAACAAACAAACAAACAAAAAGGCACAGAAATAGAAAACCAAAGCAATACCATATTAGCATGCCTCAATCTATTTGACTTTATGACTTTAATAGTGAAAGCTGACCTTAAATTAAAGGATTTTTTCCCAGTATTTCAATATCTCATATCAGTCTAAAACCAGAAAACGATAACCCTCTGCTGTGTGAAATAGGTACACACACATCTACATGAGCTGAATTATTTGAGGATAATTCAACTCATCACATTACTTGTAGCATTTCTTAAAGCAAGATGTGAATATATTCAGCTGAAGGCTTTCCAATACAATTTGCAAGGAGTTATGAGAATTGGATGTATTTTTCCTTCTGTAATATACACTCCATCACTTCTCCAAAGCTCTTGCCATTCTGTAATGAATATTTCTGATTATTTATAACAGAGTAGGGGTCAGGGAGCATTAGAAATTGAACTCGGGCAGAACAGAGCTGCATCCCAAGATACAGTGCTAGCAGGCAAAGGCTGAGATTTCTTTCACTCTGTTGTTCATGACCTCAGTCCTGACCCGCCTGTAAATGTGAGAAGTAAATATGTCTGCTTCCAGCACAGTCCAAGGTCTTTGACAACCAAATATCAGGTAGCTGTACGTGACTGAATACGTCCATCTGCTGAGCCTGCTTTAAACCACAACCCATAAACCTGCCATTTTCAATTTGAAGAGAATTATTCTTTTCCCTCATCCCCAGAACTGACAGAATTTATATTCGTTTGTTATTTTATGTTATTCGTGACCGTTAGTCATCAAACAATTATCAACTACATTTCAAAACTGGTTAAAACAGACAAAATAAATTCCAGTAGTAGCTAACAACATTTACAACCTACAATAACATATGTATAATAGATTACCTTACTTAAAAGTAATGGGATAAGTGCAACAGTTACATATTTTTCAATATGATGTGATATCTGCAGGCACCTGCAAGGATTTTTTTTCCCTCAGGTCCACTTGCAAAAGAAAATTAAGTAGATACTGTTTTGTTTTAGACTGCAAAAAGGACTAAGCTGAACACCAAAAACCAGAAAAGCCCTAGGGAAAATGTGGATGGTGCACATACACATCTCCTGTGATCTCAGTACATACACACAGAGTCAAAGAAAATAAGATAAGAGACCTTAACAAAAAGAAAACTTGGTATAAGTTTTTTGCATTTCTAAAAGAAAAAAAACAGATGATTATAGATCATCTCATAAGACCTGTTTACCAGAGTATTTTGTGCAATAGTACAGTGATTTACAAATAGCAAATCCTGATGGTTTTCACTCTGTCAGTTCAAGATAAACACCTGAACACCTTTCCCACCCCCCCATCAGTACTATTGTGATTTAATTTTTTAAAAAATCTGCATTTGAGGTTTTCATATAGGTCTATCTTAAACCAATACATTTTCTTTCCCTTCAGATGGCACTAAAGTTTTCATTCTTTGCTACTGTATTTGTTTGTAAAAATATGGTAAATAGACTGAAGGTATAGTAAACACCAAAAGTAAACATTTTTCCAAAATACCTTCCAAACTTTTGAGGAAGTCTCTTGCTACAGTATGAATCACAGAAAATATTACACTTGCATGATCTCAACTGAGTGTAATTGTCAACATACATTTCTCATCCCCTTTTTAGCTAATATTTCCTCCTCCTTTTTGTTTGAAAGTCGTTGACAAGTTACAAACAGCATAGTTAATAAAAGGGATAGATAAGACAAATGATAAATGTACATATATTGATACACATACAGGTATAGTATTATATATAACATAGTACACATAGAACCCATCCTAATAATATCTACCTGAAATAAATTCCTACCCAGGCTGGAAACAAAGACAAAAGCACTAAGATGATGTATTACACTTTAAAAAGTGTGTTTGGTGTGGGGAAGCTTAATAATTTCTTCAAACTCATGTAGTCAGCAAAGTTCTGTTCTAGTATCCAACTGATTAATGCAAAGCTGATACTATAATCAAAACTGAAACAAACACAAGGCTGTTTTGCTGCATAGTCCTGTTCTGTTCTATTCATGACCAGCTCTGCAAGTCCAAATGTACTAATTCTCCACCTGTGATTCTTTTGCTACAGAGAAAATACACAGAATACCACCTGTGGAGTTAGATAAAGGGTACCTGGGGTGCCCCACTCAACCGAGATACAAAAAAACCCCAGCCAAGCCGCTAAAGATTTAAATAAATCATTTTTGCAGATTATTTCTTTTGCTAGTTGGAGAAAAAGAAAAGCTACTTCCTCTGGTTCAGAAACATTTTTAAGATGAGCAAAATCTCTGTTGGCAAAAAGGTTAAGTCAGATAAACATAGTTTTATTAAACTCATTATAAAAAATAGTTTTCTTTGTAGAGATACACAACTCTCAGATATCATACTGAGCCTTCCATATTCCAGATAATACAACTTTAAAATTACAAGAAATCAGTCAGAAGATGATCCAAAACCACTGACTAGTCAAAACACAAAATGAAATTAGCTCTACAGAGAAAAGCAAATTAAAAAATACTTTGTAATGGAAGGCTTGATAAATGCTTTATGAGAAACTTATAAAATAACCCACAGGCCACTCCAGGTGGCTGCAAAGCCATTCAACGCTGCATTCACCCTTTTGAGTCCACACTGACATAGATTCAAGTCTGATATTTACAATTGCTTTTTGCAATCCCACACCATACATAATAATTTGAGAGACAAGGATTTGCAGCAATCCCAACACGTTCCTGCCAGTCTAGACACCAACTGCAGAACTTCTAAATCTTTTGACTAAAAGTTTCTTGGCAAGAGTTGCTATCTACCTTATTATTTTGATATTTCTATGTTTAGGAAAGTTTATCTGTGCTTGGATGTTCAGATAGGAAACAGCTCTTCATAAGCATTTTGATTTTAAATTATCTGGCTATTTCAAAATTAGCAAATGCATTCTCATATATATATAAAATCATAATTAATGCTACAAGCATAGAGCACAGAGAAATGATGTGACTTGGATCATGGGCGTCTTTAGAGATTTATCACAGTTAGCAGACCTTGTGAGTTACAAAGTATTAGGAACTAAATCCATAAAACACATGGGTTTTGCCCTGAGCATTTTTAATGGGTTAAAAGACATTTCACAGACAAAAGCAATTAGTGACTATGTTCAGAAATTGGTAATATCATCTTGATATATAGCTGAAGATGCCAGAGGGTTCAGTTTGAATCTTTTTGATGTTCTGAATTTCAGTTAATGATTAATCTCTTTCTGGGGGAGCTCTGCATCTATCCATATTCAGGCAGCAAAATTATGTTGTCTTCAAACAGCCCCCCCCCCCCCCCCCCAAGCATTATGGGTAGCTATCACGATTAGGAAATATAATTTTTAAAATCCTAATGATAAATATGAAAAAAAAAATATTAATTCTGTGCTAAGGTCCAGAGAATGAACAGCCCATAGAGAAACTGAAAAGTGTAAATATTTGCATATAGATATATTTAAACTACTGAGGGGAAGTTCTGGAAGGAAGCGTGCAATTTTGTGTTCAGACCTTGCCTCATCATCTGCTAAGCCCTTCCTAGATAAAAAGCAGTCTATTGAAGGGAAGTTAAACAGTGTAATATTTGTTCTCGTTCTTCCCATATTCCCTGAAAATTGATGGCATTCTTAATGGTATTCTAAAATTGTATACATGTATGCATCTAATACATGCATATTGTCATATATCAAATGTCTTTAAAACATTAGGCTATTAAGAAAATAGTCTGCACGCCTTTGAAGAATATGCATTCAATTGGTATAATATTAAGCTATTTGAAAACACTCTCGTCAGCGTGAGAAGGAAGGAAGCTTGCTGTATTTGCAGTCATCTCCCACGTTGTCCTCAGCGCAGGCTGTATGGTGTGCGAAGACTCTTGGCCAACAAGCTTGGAGGGCCACGGCTCCAGATCTTACAAAGTAGAAATCTTTGCAGTCAAAGTTGTTTTAGCCATTTTTCTAATCTGGGAGCTGGCTAAGGAGTTGCACTCATTACAGGCAACCAGTTGAAATCAGTGGTTTCAGCAAGGTGGCAATTCAATATTAAACTAAGGACATAATTTACTTGTTAAACTGCAATGTAATAAATACAAGTCATCAGAAAAAGCAGAAACACTATGTACTCATGTGTCCTTGTATTAAGTGCATGTCTGTGTTTGTGCATCTGCCTGTTGTTCAAACTGTTGTTCAAACTGTTGCGTAAACGCTCTTTTAGTTATAATTTGAAGAATCTTCTACAACTTGCTATTAAGAAATAAATTCAGAAAAGGCATCCTCAAGGCCCAGTCTCTTGCCTGACTTCCTTGAACAAAGCTTCTCCAAAATAATCTATAGCAATATTATAGATGTCAATAACAGATATACATGCTCTTAAATAAAGAAATTCTGGAATAAAGTATTCTCTGCAAAAAAGCACATGGCACTCATAAACTGAAGCTCTCTGTATGGTCCATAGTTACATGTATGTACCTAAGCAACCTGCTAAACTGAGACTTCAGAACGGAGGAAGCAAAGCAGGAAATATTTGTTGTGTATGTCTGAAGACTTCATTAAATTATTTTGAAGAAACTAAATTGTTATTGTCAGCAAAAAAGCCAGCGCTATTCTCAACCAAGCTTTTAAAATAGTCACTTTTCTTCTGGAACTGCACACTGAAAGGCAAATTGCATTTTGGTTTCCATCTGTAAAAACCTAAATACAATGGAGAAAAAGGCAACTTCATACTTGATCTACCCAATCCAGAAACCATAACAAATAGCTCATTTGTAAAAAAGGTTAGTGCTTGCAATGATTACACCCTCCATTGCTGGTATATGAATCTTTAATATTAAATTATTTTTGTCTATCAAGACATTCCTTGCAAAAAAAAATATTAATGAGATATGACTGCAAGTGAATTAGGAAATGACCTGCAGTGCCTTGCTTCTATATGGATTATACAGATATATCCACCAATGACTTTCCACAGTACTGTCTTTAGTTTAATGTTCAAATATACAAATATAATTCACCAAGCTATCATTTTTGGTAAAGTGAGCTCTGCAAGGCAGTGCAGAGTGATTTGATGTCTCTGAAGGTGGATAATAGCATGAATAATTCATTAAGCTCACTGGAGTTAATGTTGTTGTACTCAAGGTTAAGTATTCCCCCTTCTCCATATAAGGAGTTACTTGATTGCTTACCTTAAAAATGAACTTTCTTTTAAAAAGCCATTGTATAAATAACAGGATATGCCTGACCACAGTAGTTGGTAAGCTAATCTATCAAAGTACCAGCAGACAACGATGTACTGAATCAGCTTCCATTTCATTTTTTTCAGATCTTTTACAACTCTTTAAAACAAACACACCTATTCAGTACAAATATCTTCCTTCTGAGACATTTTTTGCTCCTTACAGTACCTCTGCCAATGACAAAGGTGTTTTTTTACCCATTAAGGACTGCAAAAAAAAAAAAAAGCAAAATCAAGGGACTATGTCCACACTGGTCATGAGCTTAATAAAGATTAATAAAACCACCAAGAGCAAAGCAATGCGCTATTTAGTAAAAATCAAAAATAAGCTGTAGCATTCAGATTACCCTTGGGCAAATGGGGGGGGAAAAGAAGCAAGGCCATGGAAACAAGCCAAGTTGTTTGGCTGGTGGTCGATTTAATTAAAAGCAGCAGCCAGACAGCTAGCTATGTTCAACTGCAGCTACATAAATGGTTTCCTCTACAACCAAGTCCTTCTGCATGGCAAGATCAAATCCTGCAGCATAAAAAGTACTTTCTCACGAGTGCAATCTTCACCTCTAGCTAATAACTTGCTGATCAAACTCCGATTGAACCTCGTAGGGAACAAGAATCATACTGAACCACTCTGAAGGGACTTAGCATCTTAAAGAGAGATCACTTGGTCTCCCCAAGTGATAATACAATGCAGATTCTTTGGGAGAGGGACATTTCCACAGGACACAGTAAGACACTTATTTCAGTATTCAATGGACACAAGTTACCTGAAACTCTCAGATTCTTGAGAAATTCCCAGGCTGGAGCACATATTAAAAGATCATTTACATATGTGTTTAGTTACTTGACTAGCTATAAAAGAACATTCAGAAGCACAATTAAGTAGAGGATGAAATTCCTGCTTCTTCTGCTGCAAGACGCAACTTCGTATGCATGATGCTCCATTTCAGAATACGGATGCTCCATTTCAGAATACGGATGCTCCCTCCGAGCACACTGACAAAACAAACATAACTTGATAGCACTATTGAATGCTCAACTATTATTAATGCACTGAAGGTGGTAAACAACTGTAAGAAACTATCTCAGTTTTATTACATTCTACCAGTATATTCTGAGGGTTGACTACAAGCCATATTTACTGGGTTTCTCCCATTGCACTGGTCCTACTTATTTAGCTGACTTCCAGCGCACTTATTTCTAACTTCAACAAACAATAACAAATTATTAATTTGTCTGCAGATGACATTTACTCACAGCATTAAGCAGGGAGCTACACTAAAGAAAACAGTAATACAATAGTTTAAAGAAGCCTAAGTCACAGCTACCGGGCATTGTCATCAGTAAAATAAATTAGCAAGATTCCTGTTCTGCTGATGAAATAAAAGTCCATGCTATGAAAACTGTACTCGTAAAGTGATACTGAGCTCTGAAGAAAGCTTCAGTTCACAAGTCAAGGATGCTGAAAACATAACCAATCACCAATTATCCTTTATTCACATTTAATAAACAGTGAATTCCTTGCTGGGAATTGTAATACGAGTGTATGATTTCCTGTTAGCAAAGGCACAGAACACCTGTCTAACTGGGGATTTCATAGCACTGGGGTGGAAAAGGAAAATCCTGCAAAAATTTCTTATGTGAGATAGATAATGACTTCTCTAAAAACTGTTAACCAACAATGTCAGGAACTCTTCCTTTTCATTGTGTATATGCATAGTTTCTTCTCCCCCACAAAACACGCATACAGTCTTAATACCATAGAAAGTTGGCAAGAATCTAACTTGAAATTACAGATATCAGTTTCAGAATTCTCGCAGGCAGACTTAAAAGTAATAGGTTACATTTGTTAAGTCTTGAATCACAATTTTTAAAGTAATAACCACAGGTTAATTTAAATACTTATGTAGGTACCTAACACATCAACCATTGCATGGACACAAAACCCATTAAATAGACAACAGGTTTGCATCTCTTGACTTCCACTCAGAGACATTACCGAGAATTTCTTATAGCTAAAGCTAATTACCCATGCTGAATGAATAATTCTCTTACTGAAATAGCACAAATATATATGTATCTGTGATTTCCACATTATTTCAGAAGCATTTGAATTACAAGTAAAAGGAGACAGAGCACAATATCACATGTTTGCCTTTGTGAGCATACAGGAGAGAATTTCACTATAATTTCACAAGTAAGAAGACACTCACGTGCCATAATAAAATCAAGCCAAAACCAAACCAAGCAAATTAAGATTTATATGACAACAGTGCCTATGGGTCCCTGGTAAGCCATATAGCACTCAACTCCAATTTCCATTGTCACCTTCACTACTCAGATTGCACAGTAAATTATTTTATAATGCTGGCAGTAACGTTGTGTCTAGCTAACATTTGCAGTTGGACGCTACATCTAGTCAATCACTATTGTCTCTTGCCAAAACCCAGGAATTGTTCTCCCTGGCTGTTATTCCAGAAACTTTCTGAACCATTTCAGAGGAGAAGGTTTGATGATTTTTTCGACTAAATTTTTTATGAAATGCATCTTTCACACCAACAGTTCTTACATATATAACTTTTTCTTAAAATTATTTTGGTCTCAGGCATTAGAGATGACATATAGCAATCACGCCAGTAAGTTTATGAAGTTAGAGATGCCATTGCTGGATTAATGATTCAGAATAATGGTAATGAGTGATGTCAAACAACAGACTGACAAAATGAAAAGTGTCAGTATAGCTTTGAAAAACACTTCTGAAGAATTATTTCTTTATTATTTTCTATTTGCAGGACTATTCAAGCTTTTTCTTATGTTCCATTATTTGAATTACATGAATGAAACTTCATTTCATTTGAAAATGTAGTCATCGAGTGCACACTGGCAGAAAGGTGGGGGAGTTCATTAATTAATTACTTAACAATTACTTTTAAAACAAAACGGCTCTTAAAAAAAATCTGTTTTCATAACACCTAGGAAAATTCCAACTCTTAAGCATGTCAACAACAGAAATTCAATAAAGGTCTTCAAAATATAATCACCTTTTCTTACATTACCATGATATAATCATAATGTGAAGTTGGCTATCTAGGAAATCATTTGACGAAAATAAACATTTATGATGAATGTTTAAAAATGTGAACATCAAGAAATATTTGAGAAACACACATATTGACTTCTCACCTTCGGAAAATCCCTCTAATTTTCACTGCTTGATAATGCTCCTATAAATAATTACTTGACAATTTTCCCATGGTGTAACGGCATTTTCATACTCTCATAACTCATTTATCAGACTTCAACATACCATTATCAGTGTTTATTATACTGTACTATATTCTATTACTGCCTCATAAAAACAAATGAAAACCTATTAAACTTGTTTTAACTTCCTGAGCAAAACCAGTGGGGTTTTTTCCTCACTTGAGACAGTATGGAAAAAAATCAGAAATAAAACCAAAGATAAACTAGTGACACTTTTTTATATCTACCCCATCCTGAAAAAGAGATCTCATTTCAAGTTATCATTCGTATTGATCAATATCTTATGGGAGGCTAAGTACCCTGACTATAGTCTGAGAAGGAAAGTGTCCACTCTGTTTTCTAGTACAGAACCCAACATATCTCTCTGTACTACATCAAGATACGCTGATAAATGGGCATTTAGAATAAAGTAAAAACACAGTACCAAACTTCAAGTAACAGCGAAATATCCTTCCATAATATCCTCATTTGTAAATATAGCTCAGATATGAAGGACATGGGCTAAATAAAGTTCTCAGAGATGCTGACAGGATGTCATGCTGTCCATTTTTGCAATCTAGTTTATTTTCTGGAAAAATAAATAATTTTGCACTTCCTTGGCTAATCCTGCTGAAACCCATTTCGTTGTCACATTATGCAGGATTTATGAATGTTTCTAATATGACAAAACTACACATTCCTTCATTGCTGCCTTTTAGCTCTCTGGAAGGCTTGTCACTCTCCTGCCAGCTTTTCAGACACAGTTCTTTATTTAGCATTTGTAGCTTGTTGATCATATTTGTTAGCCCCAGTGTTGCTATTTCTCTATGAGGTGAAACAACAATCAGATAATATATTCATACTTTTACTGTTTTCAATGTGGAATAGAAGTGTCTCACTTCTATCAATATATTTAATTTCTATCAACACAATAATATTTTCTTTACTATAGATTACCATAGGTATCTAATACCTGTCTTATAGTTTATGCAGAGATAAGTTTGAATTTCCAGCTCTCGGAAGTTCAATAGTTATTCAGTCAGCTTCATGTTGAAATAGGTTTTGCTGTACACTATTTGATACCTTCTCTCATTTTGCTTATTAATGTTTCCTGATCTTGAAAGGAAGACAAAACCAGCACCACCCCTGCAAATTCTCCAGTAATTTAAATTTCCTAAAAGCATTTTATATTTTCAGAGAAAAAAACTGAAAATGCAAAGCACAAAGAATAGAATCACTTTCACCTCCACGTATGAGACCTACATATGGTATGTGTTGCATTAACTGCATAATATCTCTGTATGAATAAATGAAAACTCTGCAATTACTGTGTAATTCATAGGCACATCATTTATAATATTCTGTAAAGATACTTTGAAAGTTTTTCACATTGAGAGTGTCTAATCTCAGCCTCTCTTCCCTTTTCTTCTAATTTCAGAAGAGGCAGCTTGGGAAATCGTGTTTCTCCATGGACATTTGTGCTTTTGTTTCAAAGTCAGACAACTCCAAGCCTGTATTCAAAACCAAAAGCTGCAGAGAACTGAGACTGTGACTGTGCTGCTACTGGAGCAAACCAGTATAAGAGAAACAGTTGGTATGATCTGTCATATGGAACAAGTATGAGTAAGTCCTGTTAGAGTATATATTCTATGACGCATTTTAAAAATCTTTATATATAAAGCAGTTCCATAAAATACTTGTTTTCCAAGACAAATCAACCTCTACATGTTCTCATGTTCTTTAAAATGCATATAATAAAGAAATAGATTTAAGTTTAATCCATTGAGTTTAAATTTAAATTTATGAAACATTCCACAGAGACTGGAAAACTACTGTATATTATTAATGCGAAAAAAAAAGAAGTTGAATAAAGGTCAGCTAGAAGAGATGAAAAGTTTTTGGTTTTCTTATCTTTAATCCATCTGCTGTTCTCTGGCAGACAAACATATTTAATCACAGATAATGAGATTATTAAGCTTTGTTACGGGGGAAACTAAACTCAGTAGACCTTCACACTGAAATGTCCTGTATTGGACTGGTAAGATAGCTACTGAGTTTATAAATTAAAAAAATTTCAGGGACTTTTTGCTACAAATGAAACCAAACATCATCTTAGTCTCAGGAAATTGCACTCACTAACGGAGAGAAAACTCTTTTGGGCAGTTAATTCCAAGGATCACAAAAAAGAGCAGATGCTGCAGGTTGCTATTGTCTCCAAGAGCTGCAGCTGGTGCTACCGGGCAGCTTCTGTAGCCACTGCAGGCACCGCTGCTCCCTGGCACCATCTCACTCCTCTCTCTCTGTGGCTGCAAAGCCAAATCATGGTGCAAACTCCATGTACGGACACATCAGGCTGTCATTACAGATAACTTTTCTGAATATTCACTCAATACATTATGCAGAGTATTATAATTATACTTTTATAGCTGCCGGATCGGCATGAATAAGAGTTTCTGCAAGATTGCTTTCCCACTTGTATGCAGAAAAATATTGTCACTACCATACCGTTAAAAATAGTTCAGTTATAAAGATCTAGCAAACAAATGTTCTCGGCTAAACACATGTAAACAGGCATTACAAATGGGTATAATAGAAATTGTTTACAGAATATATTTTAAAAATGTGTTAGGGAATCGGGATTCCCAGTCAGTAAAAACAGCAATGACTGTAACCTTAATGATATGTCTTCCATTTTTTAAACATTTTTTTTTTCAAACTGGATTTCAATCATCGTTTCAATGAATTTCAGTAACTAAAACCAGTGCAACCACTTATTTGTATTTACCCTTTCATCCTGTTTATAACTGGGAAAATTAAGTCTTGCAAAAGAAGCTTGAAAACGTGACTCCGGCGTTTGTTCTGTTGGATATTATCTGTGGACAAAGCTTTGCTTATCTCCAGGTCTCCTCTGCTCTTCTGATTGTAATCTCATTTCACTTGTCCTTGGATTCTCACGTCTGCTACGACCTCCAGCTTGTTAAATATTCAGCAGAAAGTTTATGGACTTTCCCATAACCTTGATTAAAAGCCTATGGGGAAGCTGAATGCTGAAAAAAGTCCTTTATTTGAAAAGAAACTTGAGTACACTATGCTGATTTCTGTTTCACTAATAGTATTTATAATCAGCAGTCACTGGTGCAGCGTTGAGGCCAGAGGAAAAAAATTACGATCCAATCTTACCTGTTTAATAATTATTGTATTATCATGCCAAATCAGGATTTTATAGTGGAGCTTAATTTAACTAGATGGAATTTGTGGGAGCAATGCTGACAGGGAGTGGAAAGTACATGCTATAAAAAAATAAGTCTTTCAAAGAAAATAGACTAGTATTTAACAGAATTTTATCTCTTTGACCCATTTAATATGGAACCGTATGACTGTTTTAAAGATGAACTTCTGTGGGTTTGGGTAACTCTATCATCTAACCTCAAGGACAGCCGCAGTCCTGCTCTCTCTGGCACTCCAGGACAGGGTCCAGGCTGGTGTCTTGGGGGTTTCCACACCTCAAACCCTGCAGGCACTCTAGGTCCACCCCTACTGGTTTTTTAAGGAAACATTAGAGGAAAACAAGCAGACACTCCTATTTTCTAGGGAGTTTTAAGTATTTTCTTTCTGTTAAAACAATTAAAATACAAAGCCAGATGAAAAGAAACCCAGCATACTCAAGAAAATGTCTGAATTTCCCCATAACTGTAGAACAATTTCAAGCACTGGTAAGAGTTTTTAGATAGCAGACTCCCTCACCTTCCCCAATAATTTAGTTTGTCATTGTCTTTATTTCTATTCTTGGTCTTATGTTCCTCCTCCGGTAATGGACAGAGATCTTTTCTTCTGTAACTGTCAGGTGATTAAGGACCCATCAGGTAATTCTGTGCTTAACTATTATATCATCCTGCTTTAGGCTTGATAATAATTTGTTCTGAGTGATAGTCTTATTTCTGATCAAGACACGCTCACTAAATGGAAGATGTCAAATTTTATTGTGCCTTTACAACTATATCAGTACAAGATGCAGTAATTTTCTTCATTGGCATTTGAAAATTACCTCAATATGGGAGGAAAAGACAGCATAAAAGGCAAGTAGTGTCAGAAATTAAAACTGTATGTAAGCCTTAAGTAGAGCTGCTGCAGGGGATCATATACTGTCAAACACAATTGCCAATCATACATCAAAGGTTTGCCACATGATACTAAGATGGTTTCATGAAGACAGGACTCTATTATATAACGCACACACTGGAAAAAGAAATTGGAACAGCTTTTTCACAATAAATCAGATATAAGATAAAGCTTAACATTTCATTAAGTCTTTTTGGTCATTAAAGCATTTTACAGCTATTAGTGTGCTTTTTTTAAATTCTCCCTCAATTACATACTAACAGGAGGATGACAAAGATATAAATTTTGACTCTGTCCAAAGGCTAGAGACAGAAACAAGAGAAATGTTATTAGTCTCAGGAAGTTCTTCCTCTTCATTGTATTTGATTACCACAGATCACTATACTTGCGAGAAATTCTATAATAAAACAGAAAACATATGTTGTCTTTCATTATTACTACCTTTTATTTAATTATCCTTGAACCTAAGTGACTTTGTATGAAGTTATGTTTGATAGATATAATTTCAAAGATGTATACAGATTATATTAAACTATAATCATCCTAACACAGCGTCACTTTCTGAGTCGATTATCCATGTGTTCCATTGATTGGGATCCTTAAATAAGATGAAAACCACTAGAGAGGTTTAAACAGCTATATTCTTTCTAAAGTACTCTTTAATTAATGTTGTCTAGAGCACTAATTATGAAAGCTTGTAAAGCCTAAAGCCTGAAAGCACTTATGCACCTACTTAACTTTGCTCATTCAGTGTAGACCCACTGAATTCATTGCAACTGCTCAGAGTATGTAATTTAACTAAAAAATGCACATAGACCGTTGCAGGTTAAAAGCCGAACAGTGAACACAGCTTTGCAAACTTATAACCACAGTGGACTTTCCATCCTTGGAAGTGTTCAAGGCCAGGCTTCGAGAAGTCTGATCTACTGGGAGGTGTCCCTGCCCATGGCAGGAGGGCTGGAATTAGATAATCTTTAAGGTCCCTTCCAACTGAAACTATTCTATGATTCTATGACTTTAAAGCATTTTGCTCTTTGTTATTTCCAATTGGAAGACTCTCTTCCATGAGCGTATTTGTCTTTCCCCAACAAAGTGGGGAACTGCTGCCTGATAGTGTCTTTGATAAAGTGCATATCTCCTACACCATTAAAAACATTGAGATTAGAATAGTCAAAGTATCGTCTACTGTCAATGGAAATGGAAAATACCCTATATCTCTTTAAAAATAGAATACTCACATTCATAGTGCATTTATTTTAACATTACAGACCACTTTTATTTTGCTAAACAGATTTCCATTTGTTTAATTAACAGTTACAAACAGTGAAAAGTTTTAAAAGGATTACCAAGCTTCTAATTTATAAGTATATTCTAATTTATAAGTATATTCTAATTTATAAGCTTTTGTTATTTTCCCCCACTGCTTTAGCTATAAACATTACAACGCCATCAGAAAGTTCTGACACATACATGCTTTGAAAATGAACTTAACAGCTCTTAAAGAAACCTCACTAACATTGTTGTTCTTTTTATAAAAGACTTTTCCTAAATTGCCACACCTTATGTAAAAGAGGAGATTGGCTCAGGCAAGGAAGCGGGACAGTACATGCCTTGGCTACATGTAAGTTATCACAGAATAACCAGGTTGGAAGAGACCCACCGGATCATCGAGTCCAACCATTCCTATGAAACACTAAACCATGCCCCTCAGCACCTCATCCACCCGTCCCTTAAACCCCTCCAGGGAGGATGACTCAACCCCCTCCCTGGGCAGCCTCTGCCAGTGCCCAATCACCCTTTCTGTGAAAATTTTTTTCCTAATGTCCAGCCTAAACCTCCCCTGGTGGAGCTTGAGGCCATTCCGTCTCGTCCTGTCCCCTGTCACTTGGGAGAAGAGGCCAGCTCCCTCCTCTCCACAACCTCCTTTCAGGTAGTTATAGAGAGCAATGAGGTCTCCTCTTCTCCAGGCTGAACACCCCCAGCTCTCTCAGTCGCTCCTCATAAGATTTAATCTCCAGCCCCTTCACCAGCTTTGTTGCCCTTCTCTGGACTCGCTCCAGAGCCACAACATCCTTCTTGTGGTGAGGGGCCCAGAACTGAACACAGGACTCGAGGTGCCGTCTCACCAGTGCCGAGTACAGGGGGAGAATAACCTCCCTGGACCTGCTGATTACGCCGTTTCTGATACAAGCCAAGATGCCATTGGCCTTCTTGGCCACCTGGGCCACTGCTGGCTCATGTTCAGTCGCTGTCAACCAGCACCCCCAGGTCCTTCTCCTCCAGGCAGCTTTCTAGCCAGGCTTCTCCTAGTCTGTAGCTGCACAGGGTTGTTGTGCCCCAAGTGCAGGACCCGGCATTTGGCCTTGTTAAACCTCATCCCATTGGACTCTGCCCAGCGCTCCAGCCTGTTCAGATCCCTTTGGAGCCTCCCGACCCTCCAGCAGATCCACACTTCCACCCAGCTTAGTGTCATCTGCAAACTTGCTAAGGGAGCACTCGATGCCTTCATCCAGGTCATTGATAAAGACGTTGACCAGGGCTGGACCCAGCACTGAGCCCTGGGGAACCCCACTTGTCACTGGCCTCCAGCTGGATTTAACACCATTTCCCACCACTCTCAGGGCCCGGCCAGCCAACCAGTTTTCCACCCAGGAGAGTGTGCGCCTGTCCAGCCCAGAGGTGACAGTTTCTGAAGCAGAATGCTGTGAGAAACTGTGTCAAAGGCTTTACTGAGGTCCAGGAAGATACATCCACAGCCCTTCCCTTGTCCAGCATCCGAGTCACTTTGTCATAGAAGGCGATCAGGTTAGTTTGGCAAGACCTGCCTTTTGGAACCCGTGTTTACTGGGCCTGATCACCCGGTTCTCTTGCAAGTGCTTCATGATCGCACTCAAGATCACCTGTTCCATGACTTTCCCTGGCACTGAGGTCAGACTGACAGGCCTGTAGTTCCCTGGATCCTCCCTGTGACCCTTCTTGTAGATGGGCACGACATCAGCCAGACTCGAGTCCAGCGGAACTTCCCCAGTCAGCCAGGACAGTTGGAAGATGAAGCCTCCTCACATTCACATTAATAATTTCTAATTTTTGTCCTGGTTGTACAGCCTCTGGTGCTGGCTCGTCAGCCAGCTGGCAAAGATCAAACATATTTTCTTGTCTCAGCTGTTGGCAGGTCCAACAGTGGCTTTGGAGGCAGTGGTTGGCCAACTAGGCATACAGATCCCCTTTGTAGACCTGCTAGAAACATGTAGCTAAATTCCATCACCATGTCCCAGTCCCATTCCTCTGCTCAGCAAAATTAGATTGTCTGTGCAGTATCTCAAAGATCACTGACTGCCAGCTGTGCTAGTGCCTGTTGGAGCGTTTATCTAGAAATATATCCAGTATGCTCCCAAGCTCTCTGTGTTAGAAACAAGGAAGTGCTGAGGAACAAGAGGAACACTAGTCTTTATTCAGACCAGTTTTTAAATAGTGTTCAATATTTGCAGTATTTATTAAATATTTACAATAAAAACTGAGAGGCTGTTCATGCAAACTACACTGTATATCCTACGACTGAATAAGCAACATGTTTTGTACAAAAATAAGATTTGACCCAAAGATCAAATTAATATCATGCACCATATATATGCAGAAGACACTAATTTAAAACTACATAAGAAGTCTTGATTCTCATTTTACTCTCTTCTGCATGTTAGGCTTTAAAACCTTAAGGGACTCTTAATGTAAATCATGGGCATCCTGATAAAAATTGTGGAATTGAGGCTTAATACAGAACCCCTGTAAGCCCTTCCATCTTTGTGAAATGAACAACTACACAATGAAAAAGCCAAACTAAACAACTTTTATAATATGCCAAAAGGTGACTTTTTCACATTTAAAAACACACTGGAAAAAGAGCGTCTGACTCAGCAAAGAATTAATCCATGATTCACCCAACACTGTGTCATTTATGGAACTATGTCATTAACGGAATAACGCTACACGGCGCAAAGGCATCATTGGTTCAGACTGATAAATTTTCCCTCCCCTACATCACATTACTTATGCCTACTGGATTAATGCTAGATATCAAGTTCCTCAATGGGAATTATATATATGCTCCCAGATTTCAACTAGCATGAGATACCACGGTGTAGTAAGTTCTACACAGACCTAAACAGTTTCCACAATAAGGAACACTTTTACCTCAACTTCGGCTTTAATCATAGAGGATTCTTAGTGACAGGAGTCCCTGAAAACCACGTAACAGAAGGACAAAGTCCAGGGAGTAACAGAGTTACATTCACTTTACATTACGTATGCCATATCATTACTATATCATCTGAGTTTTTCTCATACAATTTTTGGGGAATGCTAGGGAAAAACAGCTTCTCTGTCAAAACCTGGTGTCAGATATCATAGTGATGGATCCATAACACAAACATACAGATGCAGATAAATACTCATCACTCTCAATGGACAGACACCAAAAAGCAGTTGCTACAAGTAAAAAGAACAGACTTTGAATACCCCAAATGGCACTAAATATGTGCAGCTCTTGGAACAGAGTGTAATATTATGAAATAAGTTTATCCTACTGCCATAGACTGCCGTATCCACATGAGCCACAAGGAACAAAACTTGAAATTCCAGGAAAAATATGTTTGTTATGGTTTTAACGTGCACCATGACTTAGCCACAGTGTGTTGCACAATGTATAGAGTACTCCAAAGAAGGTTTTAAAAGATTAACGTTTGATTGTATAAACAGAGTATTTAATTGCTCTCAGTGATGTTCTGTTGGTAGAGTATATTCATTAATTTACCTCACGTATTATGGGTTTTGGAGCAAAGAGGTAATTATTAAACATACAGTAACATAAGAATCTTTGCTGCTGTTACAACAACATCAGTACAAGGACTTTCAGTGTTCTTACCAGTAAGACCTTGAAAAACTGTAAGGCCTTAACAAAGTAAGTAGTGTAGATTTGGTAACAACACAGTCCATAAAAACTTATTTTGATCTTGCAGTCCTAGTCTAAAACCTGCATCGCTTGTTCAGTTACTGACTGAATGACGCTGTTTCACTAACATACACTGGGAAAATACAGAAAAAATTCATTTATAAAATCATCAGAATTTTATAGAAAATTAGATACAGCTTGCATAAAGCGGTACAGCTAATGGGATGATATATAAAGGTTGGACTACACAACATTGGTTTGTGAAGATGTGACCAAGTGACACTAGGGAGAGCCCAAAACAATCCGTATGATAATTTTTTTCTTGAGTAATAATTGTGATTTAGGATGCTGATATGCCTAGAGTCTGCAAGAGAAGCACAGCTTCATAGACCCTAGCAAACCCAAATCTTCTTTCTGATACAATACAGTTGGCCAGACTCAATTTCATGCATGGATTCAGTTGATGGCTAGAACACATCACTTTTGGGCCTCTGCTGAATTCAAACGTTCCCATGTTTGTGCCATCTTTTCAGTTACTCCCCCAGTGGGGTAGCAAGGAAATATGTGACATCAGCAACGAGAAAAAAGCTTTTGCTCTACCTACACATTCATTAGTTGAGCACCCATGGGGCCCTGAGAACGGGAAATAGACCTGTCCTCTCTCCAGTGGCCCATTACATCCAGGCTGATACCTGATCTACATGGCAATGAATCAGACAATGAATCGTTACATCATTAGCCTTAAGAAAACTGATGCTAAAGATTTCACAAACAACATCCTTCACTATCTAGAGTGGAAGTGGACACTTTTTTTTCAAGTCACAGTTCATACATACAACCTATACGTCCCATGCTCTTAAACCCCAGACCCAAAAGGGGAAACTCCAAAAAAGGTATTGCCAGATCCTCCAGCTAAAGAGATGGACGGCAAAAATTCTACGGCATGTCCGCATAGTCATCCAGAGTCAATAAGGCTTTCAGTTAAACGTGTTTATCCCCAAAGACCTTAGCAGTGGCACATTTCTAGACAGGAGTGAGAACACATTTCATAGAACATGAGGTTTGCTTAGAACGGTATCAGCTGATACTGCAAGGTGTGTGAAGGGATTACTGGGACCATTTAAGGATCATTAAGCGCCTTTTCTCATCTCACACAAAAATGATGCATGTTTGCAATCCATTTCTGCAGCTCCTTTATGAAGTGCAATAGTGCCTAGGGAACTGAGAGAATACAAATGAGAGATTATCTTTTGATCTACAGTGTTGCCTTAAAATTCCAAATCTTGCTACAGGAGCTCTCATGCATGCTGAATACTATCGTCATTAGATAATTACTCATTATAAATGAGCACAGACTAAAGCTAGACATACTGTTCAGCTCTCAGAGCACATACAAGTTTCAGTGTTAAAATGAATATATAATATACTTCAAAACAATTTTTACTGATGAAATGTGCTGGATTTAAATGTTGGAGAAGTTTGTTTTTCTGGTGACTGGAAAAAACATCTTCCTTTGTAGTACTTGGTGACTTGCAGAATCTCAATGTAGAAGATTATCTGAAACATAAGTTAATACATTTTTAACTTTCTGAGCTCCAGCACACAGACCTTTGGACAAACTGTCTATAGGACACTGCGCATTAACTAGATCTTGGGTTGATATCCTGCCTGTTAGTAATGTATATTGCATTGCCAGCACATCTGCTGGATGCTTTGAAAATTCCCTGGATCGCTTCACTTTATTTTCCAGAAGGAACTGGAGAGACGTCCATCTTTCAAGAGCCTATGTCAGTAAGTTTTTAATACATTGAAAGGCCTAAAGCCAAAGTATGCTACGACCCTTGGAAATACAGTCTAAGATTACCGTTACTTGACATACGAACCGAATATTCTGGATGAACAATTAAACGATCAGGTTTGTCAGTAATTCACAGCCCTAGCACCTCCAACTAATCCAGCCAATTTTTGATGCCGTTGTATGCTAGCAATGGTCTATTGTCTATTTCCTTCACTGCTGAAAAGCTAAGTAATCTCCACCACCACCTCAAAACCCTTCATGCTCAATCTATTTGCATTTACTCGTCGAAGATGTCATTTCTGCAGATCTATCATTTTATTTATTCATTGCACTTCATCCTAAGTTTGGCTGCGGTTGTGCATGTTATCTTGGTGCCCAGAGTTTCCTAATTTATGTCTTATGATTCATAACTGAAAATAGTAATTGTAATGATCTATGAATAGATAGTTCTTGTTATTAACGACTCCACAACTTCACCATATTTGGAGGCAGAAGGCATCCATCCCCTAAAACTGTGTCACGTATAACTTCTATCCCAGTATCCCTATATGGAAACCAAAGGTCAACTGGAAATAAGTATCCATGAGCAGGCAGAGCAGGACTAACCAAAACCACACCAGTATCAGAGACTTACTCAGTGGTAGGTATATTTTTAGAGAAGATCCCAGGTGGCAAACCAGGGCCTTGCTGGAATTTCAGTATGACTGGGGAAAAGTATATTACAATTCATCCACAGAATCCAACTTTATTCTTAAGAATTTTTTTTTAATATATATATACAGATATATGATCCCCTTTTTGCAGCCTATCTCATGTCATCGATTAACAAGTTTTTAATTTCCTTGCAGGAAGAACTTACTCAAATGCAAAGCAGGAGAGAGTTTTGTTTATGAAAAAAGGATCATCTCAGGGCAGACAAAGTGTGTAACATTCAGCCATGTTCTAGAAATACCACTATTACTCAAGTAAAAAAAACCACTTGCCTTAAAAGGGATTTTTGTTAAGAAAAAAGCCTGTTCGTTTTCCTCCTTTTGTTACCATGGACATCTGAATAAAGATAGTGTGTTTTTACTGGAACCATCTTCTACTGTTGTGAAAAAAAAGTTGCCATCTGCATTAAAATATGTCCTTCTGCAAGTACTTCTACATGCAATAAAGACAATGATAATTTGAATGGGGTACATATGGAGCTTACACCTGAGAAAGATCTTGTCTCCACACAACTATTTTAACAACAGAAGACAAATATGTCTTAGTCAGAAATACACATGGATATCACATTTTTAAAAATCTTTTTATAATGTATTTAGATGCATTCACAGCTTTTATATATCTTTCTTTTTTTTTATCTCTTTCTTCCTTTACAGCAGCTTAGGTTGAAGGAGGAATGACATCTTTAACCTTGAGATCTCTGTTCGTGCTGGTTTTTGTCATAAGTGTATTATTTAAAAGCAATTCTTTGTATTTAACATCTCACCTCACCATGCAAAATGGTTATGGATTAGAGTACTTTTGCTAGAGGGGAATGAATAGAGTGACTGCGAATTAGAAATGGCTGTGACTGGCTGGGTCACAGTTTCACTTCCAGCTTCTGGACCAGAAAAATCTTTCTGTGACACCCTTTGTCTTATCTGTTTATGTGGTTATTTCAAAATTGTGCATTACTAGTCAACGACTGTTTAGTGCAGGATGTTAGACTCAGTTTTTCTCAGTCACCGTAAATAATAAGATACAGTTACAGCATTTTCTTAGAGTGTAATCAATTTTTAAAGCATAAATGCCACATAATACTGTACTATATATTCTGAAGTTTCATCAGTGTTACAGCTAAGAAACTACCTTCTCTTCCTCTGCAAGCAGCTGTCTGGGTCTGGTTTCTAAATTCATAGACTGGACCGTCTGTAATTCAGCTTGCCAATCATTTGGCTAAAAAGCAGAGATCTTTTCTGACACGCAGTCTATACTAACCAAATAACCTAGAAAACTACTTAGGTAATGCCAGTTCCAGTTGAATCGTACGGAGAGCAATCTGTGTCCACACGTCAGTGGCAATCACCCGCACTGTCTGCGGCGCTGCCCTGCGTCCAAGCACCGCGCCGGGCACACACACACCCCAGGCTGCACTTCTCAGGCTTCTGCGGGGAAACGGGGCAATGGCTGTAACATCACCTTGAGAAAAAAAAACTAAAAATAACTCATAGCAGTATTATTATTTTGTGTCGGCGGTCCTTTGAAAGATTCTCAGAGAACATTAGGATGACGGTGGTGTTGTTGGCAGCATTAACGATATACTGCAACCACAGTCTGATGCCACAGAGAATTTTGCTATGAGGAAAATCGCAGCTCTATCAGAGCGCAAGTCATTTCTTTTTTCATGGTCATGAAACAAGACCAAACCAACCCCCTTTCGCAGACTCGTTAACCTTCTGTCTTGATGAAAATTAGCAGCTACAGTTTCTTTCAAATAAATTCTCAAATTTTTAGTGGATGAAGCGTTCCTCTATTCCTGTCAAAGGGTTGTGCAGCACAGCTGTTTTTAACAAATTCCTATTTTTACTCCTTGACTTTTGACTATCATTATGCATATGAGTTTCTTCAGCCTGCAAAGCACGTTTTAACAAGAAATATTAATGTTCCTCTACGTATATCATCTTTTCTCCTTATTCAGCAAGAAAAGGTGTTATAAAAAATTGAAAACATCTGCTCACTTGTACTATAATTTCTCTTGAACTCCTTAGATTAGAAATACAAAGTTGATCGCAGAGGTTAATGATGAAGGCACAAAGCAGAACTATGTTTCTTTGTAAGTAAGTTTCAAAGGGAAAACAAATCCTATAAGTCAGTATTTATTAAAAAAAAATGAAAGCAAGAATTAAGAGGGAGGTTTTTATTAAGACATCTTTAGTGGCTGTATCAATATCTTAAGTTTTGTTAACGTTATAATAATTCACTGCTAAACCAGGAGCTAGAATAGGGTCAAGGCATTTTCTTCTTTTCCCTGTTGCCTCTCTTAGCATCCGTGGTAACATAGTTCATCAGAGTTTAATTTTTATGTCAGTGCATTGAATTACCACAATGTGGACAGTGGTCTCCTTGGCAATTTTAAACATGCACAGTATATCCCACTTTTTCTCTCATTGCTTTCAACTGCTGGAGCTCTGCGCAAAGAGCTCTGATTGCAAGATGCCTGTCACAGCAGCTCTCTGCTGGAAACAAACACTCCTAGGAAATGCTCCTGAAAGGACTCGGTATACACGCCTCACCCGAGCTCAGAGACAGAAAATCTCCCACTACATTAACGTTTAGTGAGTCAGCTTTCCCGTTACAGAGGCAGGCAGTTTCAAAAACCAAGTGTACTCATTAGGTTTATTGAGCTGTTAAGTGTTAACGTTAGAGACCTACCAGCTACAATATTAGCTCATACCAGCAGCAAAGGAAGTCCTACTAATGCCACCGCTCTTTCCTTGGTGCTTTCTTCTATTGTGCCAATTACAGGATGACAGGCAGAGTAACATTTCTGAAGCTGTGACACATATTTGGTGATCTGCTGCATTCTGACACAAATTAAGGGCCAGGAGTCATACAATGACTGAGAGACAAGCTCTCTCCACAGAAATATCCCCACTGTATCACAAAATCAGAAGATTTCAGGGAGTAGGAAAAAAAAAATATTGACCTTTTCCAACTCTAGAATGATTCACAGCACTACACTTTCAAAATCCTTCCGTAACTTGGCAGATGTAAACAAAAATACAAAATGAAACTGAGAAGAAAGTACCTTATCTTTTTTTTCCAAAAGCTAAATACCTTGTAATTATGACTACTTAAATGAAAAATCAGGTAGTTCAATATCCAAGCTGATAATTTATCCGTTAATACCCTTTACAAAACATACAAACCGTACTTCATGCATCTAAAGTCCTAACAATCATACAACAACTCAGATCTCACATACAGACATATCCAAATGCTATTCTATTCACAGGTTATAGCAATGAAAGGTAAAGGACCTGTTTCATCTGCAGATCTTTTCTGGCACGCATCCTTTTCACAATGCTGTGAACACATTCCAGTATTGGAGTAGGTCAGAGTAATGCTGACTGATAATGGGTCAATGGAAAGAGATTCTTGTGATCTTCACAAAAAAAAGAGAGCTAAGGAGATAATTTTAGAAACAGATGTGTGAGAACTCCACCCCAGTAGAATCTGTAATCAGTGATATTTGACCCTCAGCAAAAAATAAGCATGTGTTTAAAGCAAAGCTTTAATATCAGTTGTAATAAGATAAAAACACTTTTTGCTTTTATAGTTTTCAAAGTGCTTTCTCTTACTATTCCTATTTCCCTTTATTGCCACTGTTTTTCTTTACATGTACTGCTCCTGAGGAGGGGAGGCAGAGGTTGTCTTTCTTTTTCTAAACAGTTCTTTGGTGTATGATTAGTATGTGACATGAGTAAAGCCTTTCTTGGTAGAGAAATACTTGCTTTCTTTTAAAGTATTAGTTGAGGGCTAGACTTTATAACGTCTTATCCTACAGAGGACACATCTTCTGGGACAGTGGTTTCAGAACATCAGTCAAGATAACCGGATAAAAGAGCAGCTATTGAAATAGTGTCATTGTTCTTCCTGATATTTCAAAGAAACAGAGCTATTTTAGATGAGAGAGATTTAAGTACAGTAGAACATGAAGAATCACCTAGCTATGTCCTTCTCCTGGAAACAACGTTTTAGCTGGATCAGTTATTGCTTCCTATTATTATTTAGAAAGAATTTTAATTTGACACACCAAGGCTTTAGGTAGAGCTTTACGCATTGCAAGGACAAGCATTGCAACAGTTTTACTTGCAAGTAAAGCTTGTCAGAATGCCGGTTTTTTCAAAGCATAAAGTAAGAAAAAGGGACCATGCTGTTAACTACTGTACAATCTCACTATCCCACCCTATTATCCCACCTAAGATAAGCTATTCAGGATACGACTACGTTGCTTACACTGACGGAAGTAACACAAATCTGGGGACCACAAAAGCATTCATTAAATACAATCTGCAACTACTAACACGCACAGGTACAGGGAGCAACTGCCACAAAACTTATACAGTAAAGTTAAACTAACTCTTTAGCTCTGTGAGAGTTGACCTGACAGCTGGGTGACGCTGCAAATTAGAACAGCACAGTACTAGCCCACCACAGTACTGCTCAGCAGCATTAGCACATCTCCTCATCCACGAATGGTGCCTGCCTTTTCACGACACGATGAGTTACCCAGTTCACATCATCCCTAACAGTGTGACTGAATGTCTGGAATCTAAGACAAGACAAGCTAACTATCTGTTTTTACAGGATGAAATGAAAACAAAAACACATGATATGCACTTAGAAGCATTGCTAGTACAGCAAATGTTATTTGTATAGATCAGCTCCACTTTTATTATACAAGTATTACTGAATATTTTTACTCCAACTCTACCAGGAGAATAAAACATGCGTAAAAACCACATTGTACTCCGAGCCCCACAAAGGTGGCAAAATTACTTTATGTAATCCAAGGAGTTTACAACCTAATTCAAATTGAAACATTGGAATGGATATGTACAAATAAGCAAGACAGTGTGAGAACAGGATGGGAATCATGAAAGGGATACGGCAGATAGGAGCTTCTGAAACTGCTGAAATCGGCAATCTACAGAATCAGAGTTAACTCTGAAAACATTTGCAATTAGAATGTCACTTGGTTCCATAATAGAAGTACTGAATCACACAACATTCTGAATAAAACACAACACACACAAAATCCTGCTGCTATCTAGAAAGCAGCAAAATAATTTATTGGCATTAAACACAAAGGTGAGAATGTCAACCTCAGATGTAATATAAATCCAAATGTATCATCATAAATATTTTGCCTAGGTCTCTCCAGCTCAACCCAGACAGATGTATTTCATTCTTCCAAATGTGTATAAAATATCCCTAACCAGCAGGTTTCAAGAAAAGCTGGTGTTATACTAGCTGGATCAACAGCATGTACCAAGGACACCAGCCCTGCATTCCAGTGACGCACAGCTTGTGTAAAAGTTTCTGAGCCTTCCCTTGACCCCATCACAGCAAAGTTAAGGTTTGACAAGTAGCCAGAAAATAAAAAGATCACAGCACAGATTATACAATCTCAAAAAATACGCAAACAGCAGTTTATTAAAAACATGATGTTTTTCCGGAAGACTAAACAATATATGAAGAGTAAAGGAAAAAAAAAAATCCCCTTTATTCAGGAATATATGGATATACATTAGCTTTTTGGACCAAAAGTGCTAGTTGTTCCTAATGCATAGTTTAACCCATCTCCCTACCAAATGCCCAGTTAAAAGGAAAACATCAGATTAAAGGACGCCTACAACTCTAGATGGACAGCAATCACTAGATTTATCAAGCTGATAAGATTTGACTGAGCAAATATCGTTACTTGAAGTGCACTGTCAGTTGGGAATCTTCTTTATTCAATAAATACAATTCTCTTTAATGTCTAAGTCAGACTGGTAGCTGTAGACAGTCATTAAATATATTTCCTGATGTATTTTTCATTAATCACAGTGAAATTAAGTAATAAATTATGATGCTTCAAATGAAATCATAATAATGTATTTTTTGCATGGCTTAGATTATATAAAATAATTTAAAAAATCTATATTTCTGTTTTTAAAACAGAAAAGATGCTAACAAGCATTTTAATATTTCACATTGCCAAAAGCTCCTTCTGGTGCCACTGATTAGCCCAACTGGAAAAAAAGAAAAGGAAACAAATTGCATCATCAGTGTTTTCCTATTCTTAAAAATAAGAAAAACGTGAAAGTTTAAAACAAAATAAGATAGACAGAAGAAGGGCATAAAATGAATTGCTTTGTGGCTGATGAGTAATAGAAACAAAAATGCCATATGAACTTTATCTTACTGTGTGGGTGGCCTAATAAAAATTAGAGGCAAAGGAAGGCTTATTGTCAAGAGATGGCCAGCGCTTCCCTCTGACAGCAGCCTTGTGGCACAGGGTGACTTTGTCACCCCAGACTCCCGCTGCCACCTGGCACTTGTGCCGGGTTTTCACACTTGTCATTTGCAAACCCAGCAGACAAGATAAGGGATTGCTTTGCTCGCAGAGGTCTGCTTCCCCATGATAAACTTCTATCTCATCCATAACTTGATTTAAGATACGTAGGATACACTGGTCTTCAAAGCTGTCACCAGAAAGGAACTCTATCAATGGCTTCAGCTTTCATACGCTCCAGGTAAACTTTCCATTTTAATCTGCGCCCTTTGTGACTTTTCAAGCTACCGTAACCATCAAAGCCCTAACGCACTGCCGGATACAGGGTGCTCCAAATTAGATTCCATTTACCCAGCCAAAATCTGGGGCCTCTGTTTACTACAAATATGACGGCTAATCTGATCTAAAAGGAGTTCGAAAAAGTAGAGGGAAGAAATTTGTTCTCTATCCACCTCTGCCCCACCAGGCTGCTTGCTATAGTGATATATTTTAAAACCTTCATAAACCTCAAAGAGAAAAAAAATAGGATTATCCATTACCATGTCAGATTAAGTGATAACATAAATATATATCACAGAACATCTGCCACTAAATCACTGTTTATAGATGTCAGATCTCATTTATTATTAAAAAAAACCCCAAAACAAACACTTTAAAGCCTTCCTTATTATTTTGCAAGAGATGACTGATTTCTAAACTCCAAGGTGGAGCTATTCTTTCTAATCTTTTTATACAGAGTAACTTCTATTATAAACTTCAGTGAAAAATAACATTAGACAATATTCAGAAACACATTATTATTGCCTGTATTACTTCATCTCAGTATGCAGTTTAGAAAATCCAACAGATTTTCCCCATTGATTTTCCCCATCAATCCCCACGGCTTTTGCATGAAAGATGCATCTTGGAGAGCTTGCTTTTATCTTTTCTTACAACAGCAGAAAATGTACATCAAGGCATTATATTTTGATATCAACAATAAAATATCTAAAACTTAACTTTCAGAAGAATTCATACAGAGTATTCCTTATCACAGAAAGTACAAGATTTTAAAAATCAGAGTTTGTGCTTGTAGTGCTGTGTTTGACTGATAGGGTCTGAGTAGTACAATCTTTATGCTTTTACATTTTTTTCATTTAATTTGCTTTGCCCATTTTCTCCCCCTTGTATCAGCTGCCTTGATAACTCTTAAATCAGGCACTCAGAGATCAAATTACCAAATCATGGAATTATTTCTGAATGTGCAATCTGTATCGTCTTAGGTACAAGTAAAAAATATGCTTGCAAAAGCCACTCATCTATGTCATTGTAAATTCACCTCTCCAATCTGACCTTTTCACCCCTCTCCACTTTCCAACCATCAACAAATCACGAATATTATAATGTTTTGTTTTATATGAGTTTCTGTTGGCTTACTTCACTGCATATACTTATGACTAGACAGTTATTCTATTTTAGAAAAAGATAGCTAAAACATCCGGAAAATCCACACAGTTGTCAGCCCTGTGACTTCCAATGCCCTCAAGCATATGCCATGCAGACATAATATTGCACTTGTAAAGGAGACACCCTTTAAAAAGTGAGTGTTGAGCACATTCTGATTTTGATCTCTGCCAGTTCCCCATCTTTTAAATCAAACAGCCACTTAATGATTGCTGTGGTGGTTTATATATACGTGATTCATGGGCACGCTTTCAAGAGGTCATTGGAAAGGTTGGCATTTCACAAAGTGGTACAGTACCGTACTCAGCCATTACATTCTCCCACCTACGTACAAGCTAATTTGATTAAAGGTAGAAGATCAATCAAACTCTATTGCCTCAGAAAGATTAATTACCTCAGCACTTTCTGAATTAATTATTAGTGTTCAGCCATGGGGATAGAAAAACCCAATACAGCAGATGTAAAGGGACCCAATGGGCAGATGTGGTAGATGGGGATGTATTTTAGCCCAAGATTTATTATTTTTAACTAATGACAGTGCCTTCTTTCTTTTCTCAAATTAGACCTAAGTGCTATAGGGTGTTTATAATGCAGCAACAATAGAATTAAAATATTACTGTTACATTTCAACCTTATTGAGAAACTTAAAGGACATAAGAAGAGAACACAAAAAATGAAAACACCATTAAAAAACTCCTATCTGCTGGCAAGCACTCCAGCCCCAGTTCTGAGACAGGGACTGAGATACTTAAAACTTTGTAGTTTTATTTTTTCTTGTGCCCCAGCATGAGGTCTGAAGTCCAGCTGCCCAAGAAGTCTTACTGATGATGTTTAAAGCGTATATTTCAGCAACTGCAGAGTATCTGATTATCAGAGAAGTCAGCACGGCAAAAAAATGTAGCCATTTTCCCCAAGGAGAGCGAGCTTCCTATCTTCAGCTGTCTGCTGTCCGTGTGCAGCACGGACCCTTTCTTCCTCATGACGACATCAATGAGATTTACAGGTCTCCATGAGCCGTCATTAAGGTGAGGATCCCGCAGCGCCTGGGCAGGGCTGGGCAGCCAGCACAGTGGCAGCAGAGCAAAGCTCCCCAGCCGGCTGCTGCAGCTCGAGCACCAGCCCACTCTCCAGCCTGGCACTAGCATCTGAAGCCAAGGACTAATGCAGAATCAAGACAGCAAACACTCTCATTGACAGCTTTCATCTTACCGAGATAGAAAAGGGAACTCTTGGATCACAGAACAGATTTGATGCTGTTACAGATGGTGATTTATTTGCCCTCTCGAAATTTATCAAGCTTCTCTTTAAAACCAGTTAGCATTCTCATTCCCTGCTTCTATACTACCTCACTAATTTGTTTGAAATCCCCAAATTTCTGGCCTTGGCTGGTGGACAGACAACACCTGTTCATTTGTCTGTGAAGCAATCCAGAGCTTCATTCTGGCCCCCTTTCTCTGCTGTTACCTGAGAGCAGTTCCAACGCCCAGCCAGCTTTTACCTTGCAGTTTAAACAAGCCAATATCAATTCCTTTTTCACAGAATCATAGAATCATAGAATAATCAGGTTGGAAGAGACCCACCGGATCATCGAGTCCAACCATTCCTATCAATCACTAAACCATATCCCTCAGCATCTCGTCCACCCGTCCCTTAAACCCCTCCAGGGAAGGTGAATCAACCCCCTCCCTGGGCAGCCTCTGCCAGTGCCCAATCACCCTTTCTGTGAAAATTTTTTTCCTAATGTCCAGTCTAAATCTCCCCTGGCAGAGCTTGAGGCCATTCCCTCTGATCCTGTCTCCTGTCACTTGGGAGAAGAGCCCAGCTCCCTCCTCTCCACAACCTCCCCTCAGGTAGTTGTAGAGAGCAATGAGGTCTCCCCTCAGCCTCCTCTTCTCCAGGCTGAACAACCCCAGCTCTCTCAGCCGCTCCTCATCAGGCCTGTTCTCCAGCCCCTTCACCAGCTTCGTTGCTCTTCTCTGGACTCGCTCCAGAGCCACAACATCCTTCTTGTGGTGAGGGGCCCAGAACTGAACACAGGACTCGAGGTGCGGTCTCACCAGTGCTGAGTAGAGAGGGAGAAGAACCTCCCTGGACCTGCTGGTCACGCCGTTTCTAATACAAGCCAGGATGCCATTGGCCTCCTTGGCCACCTGGGCCACTGCTGGCTCATGTTCAGTTGGCTGTTAACCAACACCCCCAGGTCCCTCTCCTCCATGCAGCTTTAGGCATTCCATTCCCTTTTTATTAATAATATTTCCTTACATCTCTTTCTCAAGTGAGTTCACCTTTCTTTAATGCGGGAAGCCAACACCATGCATAATCTGCCAGTTGTGGTATCATCACTGCCTTGGGGTTTTTTTCTTACTGTTTTTCCTGTACTAGGAGTACCCCGTGGTTTTTTTTCACAATCACATCAAGTACTGGTGATTTATAGTTTATCTTTGTAACACTGACTTGTTTTCTTCTTTAGGTCATTTTGAGCCAGTGATTTATATACTAGTTACATGCACCAGTTCCTATGAGAAAAACTCTCAACTGTTTGGTTTCATCCCACCACTATTACTCCAAATCCTTAGTAAAATCCAATTCTTGCATCAAAGACACCTCCTCTATATTTTCAGTGATGCTTGACTTTGAGATAGCAGAATATTTCATTGGCACGTTTCTGCTCTTTAATGCCAACCTCATTAATGAAGATGATGATGGAAAATTTTCAATTCTTGTATTAAAATGTGTTTCTTCCTTCTTGACCACTAATACTCCTCCTTAATTTCATAATAATAGTTATTAGTTCTTAGCTGTATAAAGACTAACTAAACCTGTATTCTCCAATATTAAAAATACACATTACTAAAATTAAATAATAAAGCTTATTTAGTTCTACTCTGTGGAAACCTACAATACCATTTATTGTTTTCTGTTTACATATATCTTCATTATATATCTTAATTACTTTCTTTCAGATATTTTCCAGTAGTGAAGCCTGGCTGAGCACTTGTTTTTTTCTTGACACCTTGTCTCTTAGGATTACAGAAAAATAAGGAAAACGCTATCAGTTTTGATATCCTGGGAGGAAGATTATCTCTTCTCCTCCACATGAATGCACTGAACCTGCTCTGACTTTTAGTTCCATTATCATCATTCTTGATCGGCCTGTCTTTGCTCTCATCAACATCATCCTTATCAAAAATTAAGGCAAGGTGAAAGTGTTCTTTTAATTTTGGGGAAGAAATATCTTTAATCATGAACAGATGTCACCCTTACTGCAAACCTCCTTCTTATGTGGCTAAATACCATAGATTACAGTTGTAATTCTTCTTAAGACTAATTCTCTTGAAGTCTGATGATCACTTAAAGCCAGCATAAGCTTTGCCCCAGCTACTCATTCACTCGTTTGCTGTCCACAAGTAGCGAGTGCCTCTTGTAAAGAATGGAATTGGGGAACTGATCCGGTTAAAAATAACCTTTCCTCCCCAGATCCAGTTGAACCTGGATGAATTTTTCTGTCTTGTTCACCCAAGTAGCTCTAGAAATGCTTGTGCTGCCACAAGAGAAGGGACGATTGGGAAATACAAACAAGCAGCAATAGGCACTTCTGACAACACAAGCTCGAAACGGACATGATGTGACCATACACATCAGTTCCCGTTTTGACCATCCTTTCCTTAACACTACATGTTCTGATTTTCTAGACAACTTTCTTTGCTTATGAGTCACTAATTCATATAAAACATCACTATTGAGGCCCACTCTCCTTAAGATGCCAGTTTTCTCTTGTTCTAACCCCTGGAATCTCAGTGTGATTTGCCTTTAATTTTCAAAAACTTTGTTTATACTTCCATTTTGTTTATACAAAATAGTTACACTTGTTTAATTGCAGGTTACTCTCAGGTTTTCTGGGTTCCCCCCCTCAAAAGCTGCAATTACATTCCTCATACTCTGCTCAGTTTCTTAGCTGAACTGGGCACGTTTTATGTTTTCCAAATAAAAGTAAGAAAAACAATTTTATTCTCTAGAGGAAAGAAAAAAAAGTCAGGCTATAAAAACAGGTGAAGCATGAAAATTTGTCATAAATATGTTACACATGTATTAAATAACCAAGCACATCATGTACCTTTCAACCCCTTGGTCAACATCACTGCTTGGAGCCACTATGTGGGCACCATTTGGAGAGAGGTTCCTGGGGAAGTTTACAAAGAGAATTTGTTACTTTTTATCTGTACTTTTTATCTTTTTATGCTTGTAGCGTGTTCTGTATTTCAAAATAATACAGGGGGGAAAAAAGTGGTATGGTTAAAATTCTTGGTGTAGGGAGTTATTGAAGCATCGTTATTAGCTTGAGCAATTTATAGGCAGAAAACATATGAATACTGTGTATATTAGTGCTGTTACTTAAGGATAATGTTCTCTACAAACCTACATGATTTTGTATATTACTGTTTACTTAGTGTGAAACTTTATTAGCATCTTCTCCTTATGACACATCTACCACACTGCACATTATGCTTTTTTGAGGAGGCAACTAAAGTAAGAAAAGATAAATCATTTAACATAGCCTACTTCTAATTTTAATTAGTACACTCAATTAATTTTAAAGATGTATACATATAAGCTGCTCATAGTTTTCTAACCACTATATTCTTACACTTATTCTTCCACCCTTACTTCAGTCCTATATTGGATACGATTTCTCAGCTTTTGTTATTTTAACTTATGCTCATCTTTTCAGTGTTTTCTAACAAATGCTTTGTTACTGCTAATAAATTTAAAGTTTCCAAAATGCAATCATTTCCTTATTAGAGAAACTAACAAAGCCTAAGCACTGTATTCAGGAAAAACAAGAGGGAGAAAACACTTTTGAATATATCTCAATGTGATGAGACATCTGTCATCAGCTTTCATAAGCCACTTAACGTCTCAGTAGGCTCTAGACATTATTGAAGTTGTTTCATCCCAAGTCTATGTCTCCTTGCTAGGCAAAGTTGAACTAAATCACCATCAGATGATTAATCAGGCTTAATGTTTTAGACAATGTTTCAGATTAAGAGAGGTCAGATATTAAAGATCTTGAGACAGAACAAAGGCCGTGCTTATTCCATCGTATGAATTCTGGTATCTAGTGAGATTATCTGAACAAATATTCATTTCTCTGTTGACATTAACAACATTTCAGTCCATGAAACAATAGGAATACTGCGACTATATCATACCACTCCAAAGCACATGAAAAAAAAACAATTAATAAAAAACTAGCAGCTTTTTTGATAGCTTTTAGGAGCTATCAACTTGGAGCGTTTTTCACTATTTCATTATTGACAAAGTATGTTACACAAGCACAAGTGAACAAAATGAAACTCAGGCTGAACACTTACATAGATCAGCACATAAGATATTTTGGTTTTTCTAACCTACAGTAAGTCACTTTGCAGCACTACAGTGAATAAAAATATGCTGTGAGTCTTCCCCTTCTTTTTTACTTAGGTGTATGAATGCACACAACAGACATTGGTTTATATCTGCTTTTTTTTCTTGCCACTAGATGCTGCCATTAATGTAAGTATAAAGCACTAAAAAGAACTGCAAACCATACTTTCACCACTGTACGCATTGTGCTATATCGTGTTTCAATACTGTTCAATAACATACATGTTAGAAGGGCAAAAAAATCTTCACATAACATATATTAAACGATGATTTCAAGTTTAAAACTGAACTGTCATCTAATTAGACAGATGATTAAACTTTCTTCAACTTCACACCTGAAAAGACATCAGATGCCTGCTTACACTCCACACAGTGATATATGCCAATGATATTCAGATATCAAAGCAGCACTGGTATTAGGGCAACATTATAGAAAAGTCAAGATCTGTATTTCTCCTGAAATTGTAAAAACTGCGTTCAGAAAGCACTCCTAAGTCCAAAACCCAAACCTGTTTATAAATGGTAAGAAAGGATCCACACATCTGTTTTATCGTTTCCTCGTACACCAGGTCCTGTCCCATGCTCTCGCATGAAAGGACCCAAATACTGATTTCATGCACATCTTGCTAACTGCAGTAAAGCATAAATATCAGAGTTATAAGCAATAAAAGGAGAAGGTAGCTAAAAAGGAAGTCCAGGTCATACATATGTATAGCAACAGCAGCAAATACAATACATAACTTGAAATTTTATTTCTTTAGGGGCACATTTCTGCCCTTTAGAGCCTCATTCAGTGAAGAACTCCGTTTGACTGCCTCGAATAATCTTAAGGGTATATTACAGCCCCAAATACATAAACACAAACAAAAGCCAACGATGAATAATGTTTTCAACACATTCAAAACCTCTGGTGGTTCTTGTTAGCTGTCTATCAGCTCAGAAAAAAATAATATTCTGCTTTATTTCAGGAACCATGTAACTTTACAAAATTTTAGAAGTCTGAAACTGAGGATCCACCATTAATAGCTTGTAATCTGAAAGAAAATAAGAGAATAGACCTCATCTGTGTAGTCAAGCCCCTCAGAGTCCAGTCTCAGGCAGCACAAGGCAAAGGCAGCAGTGCAATTTTCAAGAGCCCAGCTGAGTTTGTCAGAGCCAGCAAGGAGCTGGAGGTAATGCTCTCTGCTGGATGCCGTATTTGTCAGGGAAGAGATGTAACTACCTTCTCACAGAGCTATTCCAAGTGCATAGGACTTACTAATTCATTCTTCATGATACACTAAAGCAGCTGAAATACACCTTTCGGGCCAAGTTTTGCCCAGAACAGATGTATTTTCAAATCACTTATTAGGCCGCTAACAAGGCCTTAGAGGCTTACACACATTCAAGTGTCCCTTTATCAATGGCACAGTTCAATTTAATCTAGATAAAGAGCCCCTGGATAATTAACGTTTTACTAAAGTACAGTGGAGTCTCTAACTGGCTATCACATCATGGCAGAGAAAGCAATACCAGCATCCATAGCTCTACTGTGGTCCCGAGCTCACCTTGGTTTTGCCTCTTTTCAGTATCATAAGAAGTGACAATGGCAGAAGATGACAGACTTTTGAGATTATTATTACATACCATCAAGAAACAAATCAAGTGGCCAACTGTATGGGGTTTAACAAGGCTCAGTGTCTGGTCCTGCACTTGGGTCACAGCAACCCCCCGCAACACTACAGACTTGGAGGAGAGCGGCTAGAAAGCTGCTTGGCAGAAAAGGACCTGGGGTTGTTGGCCCAGGTGGCCAAGGCCAACATCATCCTGGCTTGTATCAGAAATAGTGTGGACAGATGAACAAGGGAAGTGATCACTCCCCGTACTCAGTGCTAGTGAGGCTGCATCTCAAATATTGTGTTCAGTTTTGGGCCCTTCACTACAAGAAAGACATTGAGCTGGTGGAGTGCATCCAGAGAAGGGCAATGAAGACGGTGAAGGGAGCAAAAGTCTTATGAGGAGCAGCTGACGGAATTGGGATTATTTAGTTTGGCGATAAAGAGGCTGAGGAGAAACCTTCTTGTTCCCTAGAATGACCTGAAAGGAGGTTGTAGCGAGGCGGGTTATGGTCTCTTCTCCCAAGTAACAAGTGACAGGATGAGGGTAAAGGGCCTCAAGTTGTGCCAGGAGAAGTTTTGATTGGATATTATGAAAAAATTCTTCACCAAAAAGGTTGACAAGTATAGGAACAGGCTGCCCAGGGAAGTGATTGGGTCACCATCCCTGGAGGTATTTAAAAGATGTGTACATGTGACACTTAGGGACATAGTTTAGTGTTGGCCTTGGCAGTGTTACAGTTATGGTTGGACTCAACCCTAACCCTAATCCATTCTGACGTAAATGAATCCACCTAAACCCTTATTTCCAGAGACTGCAGTGCCTTCACAAACCTACTCATTATCCAGAAGTTCTCCTACTTAATATAAACTACAACACATGCTAGTGCTGGATAGGGAAACACATTAAAAAGCATAAACTCCCTCAGAGCAGTATTTATGACTGTAAGTCAATAGTGTTAACCTCATCAGAAAGCTCATCTGCGCATGGCAAAGAAGATCTATAAAACTACCAGGTAATCCATAAACTCTTAACAGCTCAAGAATGTTTCATTTCCAATGGTCAGACAGCATTTTTAGAAACACAGAAACTGTTTTGACGTTTAGAAGCATTGGGCTTCTTTGGCCGCATTAAAATCAACATTCAGTTTTAATAATTGCCTGAAAAATAATTTCACTTCTGATATTCAAATGATTTAACAACTAAGATGAGCAGAGTTCATCACTTACTGGACTCTGGGTCTGAGTTGCCATCTCCTTCTGTCCGGCTGTTGGGTGAAGCTTGCTCATAGTACTCCTCCTGGGGAAAGCCGAGGGGCAAAGGGTGCGATGTGCTAGCACCACTCGTGGGTTCATGGTCTCCGAGCCCACTGTCACTGCAGCTTTCCTGGGAGCCATCTGGTAGGTGAAACGTGACACGGCGCTGAGGCTACAAGGAAGGAAGAAAATTACATGGTTTCCACTACAGTATCAGTAATTGCTTAATGCAAGCAATTTAGGAAATGTATTATTTCAGTTATCTGCTGAAGACGCATTATCTAGAGTTGTGCACAATTTCAGGCTTTCATGAACAGGCAGTCTGCTTTCAAACCTGCTTCACCTGACAGCACTGCTTTCTTCTATTTTTTAAAAATGTAAGCCCTGATGCAAAATGAAAGACACCTCAAACTAAAGAGATTCTGTCAGACTTCACAAGTCTTTGGATGCCTTTTGTATATTGACTTGGAGATTTCAATCACTTCTTGAGGCTCAATTTATTTCGCTGCTCAGTTTTCCGGTTTTCAAAAAACATTTTCTTTCCCATTAAAAGCTGTTCCACTCTTCTGGGGCTAAAAATGTAACATACCTCTAATGTTATTGGGTTCATCTCAGGCAGAGAAAGAACAAACAATAACAAGCCTTATGTATTGCAAACAATTTTAATAGATTTTGCACATCCATTAAACTAATGAATTAAAAGTATATTCCACTACTTTCCTTCAGACATTTCATTACAATCCCTTTGATTGCTGTTATATCACAGATCTGTATCTTAACTGTAAAAGACTGGAAGCTGAGAAAGAGAACTAAGGAAGGAAAGCACAGGTATTGAAGGAAGGGCCAGGTGGCTGAAGCATCTGAAGGATCATGTACAGTACATTTTCATTAACTAAGTGATTCTGGGTGATTTAGAAGATGAATAAGTGAAATGTAAATCTCTCCCAGTATTGAAAGAAGATCTGAGCAAAGAAATAAGAAGCTCTCCCGCTTATTTCCATGTGTCTTGGAAACATGAAGATTCAAAAATATACAAAAATAACAATTTTAAATGTTCTTAGCTTTGTGATACTCAAAATTCCATTTTAAAGGCAATGCAAAATTTTACAGCTGCAGAACTGCCAGGATTAGCAATGCTGGAGATCAGATTTTTGATGCAATTACACAAAAACCCCTATATACCTTGTTTATAATACAGCAGATGTTGTCAGAGATTCCTAGATATTTGATTCTTATAGGTACTAGTGTTGAACACCATTGCTCATATTAAGTTTTTGCTAAAAAGTTAAGTTCCTCTATTTTTCAAGATCTCTTTTTGTCATTGTGACACCATTACATATGCCCACAGACAGCTGCTGTACGGTGTGGTACAGCCAAGAAAATGGCAAGATCAGCTTCACCTATGCAATTCCTGACAGATGTGAGTGAAAACTCCTCTTAAAAGCTACCAGTAAGAAATTCACGGCTTTCCCAGAAAATCTCTTCTAATGCTTCACCATTACTAATGGAGAGGTTTTCTTCTACAGTCTAAACTGCTTCTTTCTTGTTAGAAATTAAATCACTTCTGCAGTCCCATCCATCATGGTTTGGTTATTCCCACTCATCTTTCTGGCATTTGGCACTTCAGTCTACTTCAGAATAAACAGACCTTATTATTTCAATCTGTCGTGTGCTTTCTGACGTCTCTTACTGCTCCCTCCTGCACTCGTGCTCACACATGCTTCTCTGCGCACTGCTCAAAACTCGTTACGCAGCTTCAGCTGAGATCGTTAAAGTGTGGAGCAGAGCAGAGGATCATTTCACATCTCCTGCAGGCCCCACTACTGCTTTGCCTTTTCCATGGCAGCATAACACATTTTACTTGCCAACCACTATAATGCCCAGCTACTTTTTTAATGACCTTTTGCTAGCTGTCCCCTTTCTGGTTGATGCCATTGATTGCTGGAGCTGGAGCCCAAGCATAGTACTTTGCATTTATTCTTCCTGCCATTCTGTTTTTCCAGATGATTTTGTCTGTTTATCATCAAGTACACTTTGCCTTCCAGTTCTGCTTTCCTGTTTATCAAATCTGCAGATTTTAGATTCTCCTTCATTAGGCAGACCTTTAACAAAATTGGAATGGAAAGAAATCAGTTGAGGAAGTCTGAAAACCTGAATATAGAAAACTTCCTGTCACATAGGGGAGAAGACAACCCTCCTGTGACTGTAGGAGAAACCTTAGAGCCTATTGGGAAAAATTTCAGATGGTGAAATGTTCACAACTAACACCGCGCCACTCATGCATTTCTGTTATCACCATAAGACTCTTATTTAACTCTACAGTGAGCTGCCCAATGGTGCTCCCAGCACTCTCTGGAAGACTGGTCAGGCCAGTGGTCCCGTTTGTCCCACTGGCTGTCTTTTTCTTTTTCTAGAACTTACACAGGTAGAGAGATACAGCGGGTGTCTCTGCACAGTCCAGAAAAACAGATGGATCCAAAGAAATTACTAATATGACTTATCCTAGTCTACTTCTTAACTGTCAATTCCCTCTCAGAGCCCTATTCATACCAGCAGGATCAGTTGACTTTTATCTGAAAGTCCAAATAACTACGGTTTTGTGGAGCTGATCCAGTGAAAACATTTCCTTAGTGTTTCTGATTCACTCCCTACGTACAAAACTGCACGGAGCTCACGCAGCCATATAACACTGGTATGTGGAAATGCAATACGCCATTTCCCTGATCTTAACTGAGTCTCCTGTTCACGGTATCTATGAAAAATCAGCTTTCCTTGCACAAACTGTTTGCAAAACGTGCATTCTGTGAGGTTTACGCCGCCTTTGTGTTGTCTCAGGTTGCACATGTGCTATTTGGTACTCACGCTATGTTGTATCTTCTCGTTTACAAACTATCGGTGGATTTTAAGAATAAAATAGTCTTAAAACCTTATAAAGTATTCTTAAAACCTTATTAGCCCAAGTTTTAGTATTACACACCAATATTAGCTCTAGTGAATGGCTGGGAATGCAATGGTTACTATTACATGCAAATGGGATTCACTAAGTTTATACAAATGAATATTTCTTTTCATGATTTGTCATCAAACTACAGCAACTGTTCTTTAGCAGACGGCAGTAAAGGAGACCACAATGTCATGAAGTCTTTTGCCTAGCCCAGTGAGAAAAATCAAAAGCCATATTCCCAATAAAATTAAAAATCTCACTAACTAACCCTCATGTTCAGTAAAAACTTGTCAACATTTAGTAACATAAACTGAGATGTTATTAGTAGGAAAAATAAAAACCATATGATTTAGCTGTCATCAGCTAAAGGCTCATGATTTTTAATCTGATAGTATCTGTGTCAAACCTGATAATATTGATGACAGGGTACTTTCAGAAGAATTTATCAAGATGAGAAATAAAAGCAAACCAGCTGTTTCTGTACATGGCAGTGTTGCCATTTTCTTAATTCATGCAGGCATCAGACAATGATCTGGAACAAGTAACCCTAATAAAATTTTGCCAAAAACTGGGACTTCTGTCATGATTATTTTGGAAATTTTCTCCTTGAGGCATTTAAATTTCAGTTTATAAGATTACAAAATATCCTCAGACTCCAGCTGCTTTTCTATTTATCTCCAAAGGGAGTTAGCACCGATAGTAATAGAATAACAAGGATTACAGTTTGTTTTATTTATTTGAGTGACAGCATATTTTCTCAAAAAGAGAAATGCAAGCAAACCCATTATGCACCCTCAGTGGATTCAGAAAATGCTGATGTAGGAACTTGTAATACAGACAATTAAACTGATAGGGGAAAATGAAGTGAAAATTTAAGGAAAAATGTACAGCAGCATATCATTTCTCTGACATATTTAGCAATATTAAATTACTCTTCATTGGTATGAAAAAAGAATTTTGCTTCCAGAGATGTCACGAACCCAGACACAAATTCCGTCAGAGGTCTCATACAGATTCCAAAAAAGAACTGCATTTTGTAATAGCAGCGTGTGTCTGGAGGGATCAAATTATCTCAGAAAACCACAGACCTTTTACTCTCATTATTGAAATTTATATGAAGACTGATCAAAGCCCCAAACTATTCTGTGTTCAATCTTTCACTACAATAATTAGACTGTGGCAGTGGGAATAATAAAAGATGATTCTAAGTAAATAGCTTTGGATACATCGAAGGGAATGATTTCTGGAATTATACACCAGGGGTTAGCCAATTTATAATCAAAAACTGAAAAAAAGGTAATAGAAAAAGCAGCAGATATCAACCGAGGAACATTAAACTATTAACCTTATTATCTTCATTCATTGAAGCAAATTAATATCCTTTTAAAAGGAGATAATAAAGAAAACATATTACTATTTAATTTATGTTGAATTAATTCTATTATTTAGATGATAATTCTGATTCAAAACAGACCATTTTCAGGAGATGCTGTAAGCACAGAAGTAAAAGAATAGGACTACTTCAACATTTTTCTCCACCATTAGCAGCCAGTGAATAAAGAAATAGTCAAAAATATTTTTTAACTTAAAAATCTAGTCTTGCTATTAATATTCATTTTCTCGGTTGCTTACATCTTTCAAATGCTAGGAAGGTATGAAATGCATGCCTTAAATATCAAGACAAGAACTGTCTTTGGTTATGACCTGTACCACTTCTCAGCTGTTAAAGAAAATCCGTAATCAAACTATAATTTCCAGCTGAAATCTTTTATACTTAAGTATCACCTTTCCTTCCAAAACTACAAGGTTTTGTTGCTTATGCTTTGACAGAGACACACCGGATCCAGCTACTAGCATGGTAAAATTCTCACAGTCACGTGAAAACAAACCACTTATAAGCATCCAACAAGAGACCCAACTGGAAACACGTCTTTGTACTATGACACATGAAAAGACAGTATTTTTATTTTTCATTTCCCTAAACTTAGTGGTGTAGAGCGTAGCGATTATAGCCCAAACAGTTCCTATCAATAGTTTTTTACGTCTTTATTTCACATATGTACTGCAGCTCAGAGCATTAAATAGTAACTAAGAAGTTACTACGTTATTTCGATTACTTTGTAATGGACAGCTGATACTGTAATGTATCAGCTGTCTTATTTTTAATGATTTCATCCCTTCAGCTTCTGATTTTCTGTTTTTCAAATCAAATAGATCTACTGTTTTCCCTATTTACCATATTTACCCTTTTAAATGTTGATATTACATTTTCAGACATTTAAAACTTCTGACATCCAAAATAATCCTTTTGACATTTTTGTTATAAATTTAGCTCGTCCTCCTGATTTAATATCACTAACATCAATAACTGGCATCCTCACTAATTACTGATGGAACATAAATTGTCTGGCTTTCTTCTAAATAAGAGAAAGCTTTGAAAAATACTTTTACTTTTCTTCACTGTGATTAATAATCTACGTGTTCCTTAGTAACATGAGCTATGTAAACAGTTCTAGGCTTTCCCTTATTATGGTTTTAAATAACTCCACCCATTTATTGATTTATTTTGATGCAGAAAGCATAACCTATGCATTTCAAAATGGCAACAAAACGCTTGGTTGACTGCCCAGACAAATGCAAATTCAATGTGGATGATTATCCTAGACAGATTTGTAGCTTTTTCAGTGAAAGAATTGCTACCTCCACAGCAAATCAGTGGAACGGACGGTGCCCCTTTACCTACTCAAATGGAAATTACTTAAAATTGTCAGATCTTGTGGGTGAATCCAGCTATACAAAGAGTTGGCTCAAGTGATGAGAAGTAATCTTGCAAGATTATCTTGTAACTCTATCACATTTACTTACTCAGGGTGCCTTAAAAAAAATCATACCTCTACGCTCCTACAGCTATTTCTTGCAGGCATGTAAAACTGCTCCTAACTGGTATGCAGAAATGTTATATATTTCAGCTATTGGCTATTGAAAAAGAATAATTTTGTTAAATCTTTTTTCATGTCGGTAAGAAACAGAAACTTTTTTTAAGAGCACCTGCTTTAAGAAGCAAATTTTCACTGATGCCATTTTTCTCTGAAGCAACTGGAAGCTCAGCTGATACTTCAATCTCCCTTTTGCAGCACAGAGGTCATGGAACAAACTCATTAGCCAAAGCATCATTGAACAAAAACATTACAAACCTGGAACTCCTCATATTTCTGATTAACAGCCTCAATGGGTATATGTTTCCAGACTCTAATCCTTGTGGCAACAGAGAGTATCTCTCACATGACAGTTACCAGCAACATTTAACAATTAAATTGTACTTTCTGAGCTTCTTTAAATAACAACAAAGAATGAAATAAAAAAGCAAATAAAACTGAAAATAACATTTAAAGCATGTCAAACATTTTATTTAGCTTTTGAAAGGCAGTTATTGTATGCTAACTAGATGTCAAAATGATAGCTGAAAGCATGCTTTTTAAAGTTTAATTCATGTGTCTTCAATTTGACATGTGATTAAAGAAAAATTACACATGAAAGTTGTGCTGTGGCTGTGCTGTTGCTAAGGTTGAGAAATAGAAAAGTCTCAATTCTGACTTTTTTAATATGTGCCTCGCTTTCAAAGATATCATATTCGGTGGTATTATCTTGAATGCATGATTTCTGACAGGCGAAGCCATTTCAGTTAAAATAACATAATAATAAACAGTAATACAGAAACATTTTGGTGATATTTGACATCAATTCCAATTGCTGGTCCAACAACGTGCATCTTTTTTAGCAGACATATCGATTAGGAGTTATTACAACTGTGAATATTTCTTTTAAAAGCAACACTATTTCTTAGCTAGTATTTTCTTTGTGTGAATACTGAAATAGAGCAGAATTTATACTTTCAGCACTCCAGCTCTTACCTAATGCTGTTAATATATACATTACAGTTGTGGCCGAAGTAAATATTTTTCATCTTTCTTCATGAGTAAGGTATAGATTCATGAAATAATAAATGTTGTTCTAGTGAATCACTCACTGACCTCCAGCCTCTGCTTTTGCATCATAGCAGTCAAGGTTAAGCCATTAAGTTCAAGTATGATGAGGTTATCAGAGCTATAGAGACTTGGAAGAAACCTCAAGAATGCGACTCAATTTCCATTTGCGATTTTTTTTTTTCTATTCAGTTTTTCATTTCAAGATCAAATCTTTCTGAAGTAATACAAATGTGTGTAACTTCACAAGCCATCAGAAGTATTCACTTGAAGAGGCTTGAAAACGTGCCTCCATCATTTCTAACAATAAACGGCCCCATTCTTATTAGTGTTTCCCAGAAAAAGGGACTGTATCTAATTTTGGTCTTTGCACTGGAAGCGTATTGAAGTCAGAAGAAAAACACAAGAGACATACTTTTAGTAAGACATGCTCAAGGAGCATTCTTAAATACTCTAGCACAAGTAGTCGCATATCACGCCAGCCCTGCTTCACCCCGTAAAATAAATCCTTGGCCCCACAGAATTTTTCCTGCAGGTGCGGAGAGAATATTTGAGTGGGAAGATTATCGAGCAGTTCATGTGTAATACAGACATGCAATAATGTTATGTTCGATATTCACATATGTAGTTGTCAAATGTGAAGCTAATTTTGCTATGATTAAAAAGAAGAGGTACACAAATTAGGGCAGAGAACAAGTCGCAGTATAAGCTTAGAATCTGAAGAGGTTGTGCTAACTCGAGTAATGAGAAAGGCATTTCTTTCTCAGAGCTGTGAGAAAGACAGACCGACCTCCTCTTTTTCTTTTGGAAAAAGACCCATAATTTTAGATCCAAAGGTTTCTAGACCTAATTTCCACTATTTTTTATACGATTCACAGTAGTACTCAAAAGCTGTGGGAACCACCTGTTGCTTTTAGCTCCCAGGGAGCAGCCAGCCCTTGCTGTACCCTGATTTTCAGATTTTCTGCAATACCTTCCTAAGAAGAGTCAGCACAGGAATTGAAAAGAAAAAATTGAAGTGAAGAGCCTTTTAAAGTGAGTAGAAAAGCAGCTCTTTGGAACATCACAATCTCACATGTAATGACAGCACACCTTTGTTGTAATAGCATTTAATTTGTTATAGCAGCAAATCTATAATGTTTGATAACAAATGCTTGATTAGCTAGAATGAGAACTGATGACAGTAAAAATGGAAGGTTAAAATGAATATATTTTATGCAGTTGTCCAAAAAACACATCTTGCTCTTTCTGGAGAAAAGAAAGAATAGACTAAACCAAAATGGGCTCTCAGGAAACTTAAGACTTACTGAGAGAGCAGTGAAAGCATTCTCTTATCTGCTGTCTGTATCAGCATTTGCTTGGAACACTTATCTTTTTAGCCTTCAGCATATCCTTTAACCACCTAGATTACCCATTCTTAATTCTCAATGTACACTGTGTTTGCCATCTAAAGTCACCTATCTAAAGCACATTCTCACAGCAATGATAATTCATCTTTAGGTGAAACATTTAAGTAAGATACAAGAGAATACAAAGAACACCGACTAGCCTGTAAAAAATACAGCTTTAGGCCAAAATTTACCAGCTGTGAAGCAGTTTATACTGTATTTGCTTTGTATGAAGCCAAACAGCATTTAAATATAGTGATGTTCATCAGCATTACACTCTTCAGTGGACTCCAGTGGTTCAGGGCAGTCTTCTCTAGATCAAGAAAACTTTTCACCAGACGAGATATGTCTGAGAAGAAGCCAAGGAAGCTTCCAGGGTCAAAACACGTATCCTGAAATTGCCTTTCCAACTGACAGATAAAAATTTTGCTCTCAACACAAGAAGTTATTCCATATATTGAAATAAAGGAATTTTTAACTGGTTCGCTTTGTTTCAATCTTCTGTAACTGTAACCAGGAAAGATGCTAAGTGACAAATGCCATGATGAACACTTTTGCAATACTTTGTTTTTATTTCAAATATTTGAAATATCCATTTTTCTCTCTAAGTTCCTTTAAAAAAAGCACTACATTTTGTTTGATTGAAGTCAGAAAACTTTCATTTACTACCAAGGTGATAATGAAAACGTTTTTAACTGTTATTTACAGCAGAATACATGAAATATTCAAAATTGCTAAAGTGAATTGAGCTACAAGCTACTAACACATTCTTAAATGGATGCCTGAAATACGCATTTGTAAATGGGAAAAAATTTACAAATTGAAGTGCTGTATTGTATCACTGATACCATACTTCGTTTCCACAGAGCTATGTCTCTGCAATTGTCCTTTCATATAACCGGAATATATGTCTTTCAGTATTCACCACTTGTGTAATTTCAGTAAAGCAAAATATAAAGCCATTAGCCTTCTCTTGTTCCTTAAATCTTCCTAGCTTATTTTCATATTCACTGCAGACATTCGTCGGGACTATTAAGATTACTTACTCATCTTTCATCACAGAGCAAAATAGACAATACAAATTACCAAAGTAACGCAGCATATGTTAGTTTGCATGAAGAACTAATGCAGTTGTGGGCAAGGGGAATAGAGGGACTCTAAGTGAGAGAGAAGAGCAAGCTAAGAGCTGCTGTGCACTGCCAAGAGCAGGCGACCTGCCTGCAGCCAGACCCTGCGCTGCCCTGACTCCTACCCAGCCATGACCTACGCGAAATCACAGCGAGAGCGCAGCTGTGAAAGGGAGCAGTAAGTCAAGGTGTGCTTTGTGAGGCTGAAGTGTCTGTCGCCAGGGACCCGGCTTCATAAAGCACAGCTCTGTGACCTTGGGTGGCTTCCCTGATAAGTAGTTACTCAGGTGAGCGAGGAAATAGGTGAACTCCAGCCAAGCACAGAACGCAGAAACCAAGAAAGGTGAAGTTGTTTACTGAGTAACACAAGGAGTCAATGAAAGATACTAACGCAAAAAAAAAAAAAAAAACAAAAAAAAACCATATGAAGGGTAAATAATAGAGAAGTCAGCAAAAGGGAGGATTGGGCACTTCAAGCCATGAAGACCAGCTTTTCCTCACAGGACTGCCGGCTGCGTAGCCCACATAGACCACTGAGCTCCTCTGTCAGCAGCACTGAGCACACTAATGTCTTGCTTGAGAGCAACTTAGTCCCAGCCACTTACTGTATAAAATCCAAAACAACATTATTGCATACTTATAAATAGCACAATCCTGCACCCTTGTCCCTGCATCTTTGGAAAGATGCCTGAGTATCACTGTCCAAAAACCTGAGAAATAAAAAGGGCTGAGGAGTAGAGGCCAAAGACACAGTGCATGCCACTCAGAATCATAGAATTGTTTGGGTTGGAAGGGACCTTTACAGGACATCTCTAACTAGATCAGGTTGCTCAGAGCCCCATCCAACCCGATCCTGAATGTTTCCAGGGACGGGGCCTCCACTACTTCCCTGGGCAATCTGCTCCAGTGTTTCACTGCCTTCTTTGTGAAAAATTTCTTCCTTATATCCAGTAGAAATCTACGCTCCGTTAGTTTAAGCCCCTTAGTCTTTGTCCTGTCACAACAGACCTCGCTTAAAAGTCTGTTCCCATCCTCCCCGTACTCTCCCCACTTTCAGTACAGGGAAGGCTGCTATAAAGGTTTCCCCGAAGCCTTCTCTTCTAGACTCCCTAAGCGCAGCCAGTGCCTGGTCCTATATCCTCACCTAACACACAAAAGATGAACACTGCTACCATCTTTGCTTCAGGATTATTCAAATTTCACATACAGCTCTGTTAATCAGAGATAAATACTATTTTCTATATAAGCCACGCTAAAAACCTATAAACCTGCAGTAATTTCACAACTCTGACACCAGGGAGATGATCAAGAAAGGCCACTGCTTGCTCTAGTTGATCCAGAAAAGCACGATGGTGCAGAAATCCCTGTAACATGCAGTCACGCCAGAATACACCGTATTCCTCCTGCTGAGGACAAGGCAAATTATGGCAGGTATTGAGAAGAAGGGATGGCTTTTGAAATAAAATAGCAGGAAAAATGTGTGTGCTGAAGGCAATAACCCCAATGTCAGCAGAGCTGGCGTAAGTCATGTGGGCAGCAGGGAAATGTCATGGGCATGGATTTACGCGCACACAGATTTGCATTCCTATATCAATTACACTATCAGATACCCATGGTAACTGCCCTGGTTGCACACCCTGAAACCACTGTTATGCATAAAATTCCCTGACTAAACAATTGCACTTAATTCTATTCTAAGATGTTTCTTAGTGTTTCCTTATTTTTATTGGCATACAGTATCTGTGCTTTGCACAAAACAAAATCCATTTCACACATTTCTCAGGCAAAATGTGTAAATACAAACTTGCAGTATTAATTATGTTCTTTGTCCTACTGTTTTTAATTAATTTGACCTTTGGTCCTATTTTTGTCGATTCAGGAAGCATATTGCAATCAGAAGAAAGCTACTGTGTAAATATTCTATTCTGCAAGTCACCAACTAAATGAGTAAGCAATGGAAGAAAATCTATAGCATGCAATTAGCATTATCCCTTTCAGTACTTTTTTTCACTTCACAGAACTCATTAATAACTTTTAGTTGGTAAAATTGAAGCTAGGAACCCTCCTACACCTTAGGCGTATTATATTCTACCTTTGCACAAAAGAAATTCTTTTGATGTACTGGAAATCTTATTAATAGATTCACCAGAAAACTAGCATGTAAGCTGGCAGAGGCAATTGCATGAGGTAAAATGAATGTAAATGACAGATGAAAGAAAAATTCCATGCCGTTAGATCAATATAAACAAAAGTGCTGCAGCAACCACAGCACAGAGACGAAGGGAATTCATCAAACTTGTATTTCAGATTATTTGTCCTGTTCCAAATGCACCCTCTGTGTTCCTGAGCTATGTTCTTCCTTTACCCAATTAATACTACATTAAGATGCACTCCTGCAGGGGCTTTTTCCTTATGCTGCTGAATTGAAGTTTTTCAGCGCACTCAGATATGGGAGGGGGAGTGCAGAAAATAGCTTCTTGCTTCTAAATGCTGCCATTTGGAAAGCCTGTAATTGCAGCACTTAATAATTTTCTAAATACTTAAGCCAGAATTAATTATCCCTGCTATTATTGCAGGAATATGGATCATATATTGGGTATGATGAAGACAATGTCTGATAGAACATTTTATTGTACTCGGTGTATGCAGTGGGTGTGCAAGGCACTTAAACTATTAGATGCAACAGGCTTCTCTAGTTCAATTATATCACCATATGATCATCAGATATCTACGGAATCAGCTTTGCTCATTTCGTGCTTATTGTTGGTGCCTAATGAAACACTTTCAGGACCCTTCTTTACACCAGGGACTTCAATCATCATTTAAAAAAGAATCCTACTTTATTTAAAATCGTATTGGTTCTTGGTGAAGAATTAGAGGAAGGTAAATGCTTATTGTTAAACAGCTTCCATTTCAACAGATTTTGAAACGTGTTTTCCTTAGCAGCTAGAAATCAAGGCATGTCATGAACTTCAGCAACTGCCTTTAATGGAGTGACTTCTACAGTCTTTGAGCTGTTTTATATAGTGTTGAAGAATCAAAAATATCTGTGGCTACTATTATAGCTAATTGCACACACTGTTTAAAATTCCCTTTATGCAGAAGTTTGGTAAATGCAGGAGGATTGTTGAGAAGGGGTGGAAGGGCTTTAGAAGTGGCTGCAGTCAATTCAGCACTAGAAATACTACCTGTAACACGTAAGACTTTTAAACATTTTAAGCAACATAACAAAGAAAACACATAAACATGGTATTTGCAAGGGGGAAATCAAAGGCACAAGGAGATGAAGCTTCAGTTACAGAACACTGGATTCAGACCTTTGCACACAAACTAAAGTGACTTTGATCTCAATCTCATGCACAGAAAACCAAAAAATAATTTCTTATAAAAAACAACTAGCCCCTCTCCAAGAAACCAATGCTTCTCTGAGATTCAGTGGAATAATACTGAACTATGGAGGCAGGCTCATTGTTTGAAAGAAGGCTGGCAGCACTGCTTTGGTTTCAAAGTAGTTTACTGGGAAATCAGAAGTGAAGCAGCAGTCTGATGCACACCAGCTGATTCTTCCCAGAAGTTCAGAAGACTCGGACTGTGTTGCCATAGGTAGCTGAAGCACAGACAGGGATATATTTATGGAGAAATGTACTGTCACATCTCAAATGAACACAATCAAAATCAGCACAGATTCCAGACAGTGCTTATGTAGGAAGATGGCAAGATACTACCTGCCATCACGAGCAGTGAAACAAAAGGGATTCAGAGAAGCACTTTGTCTCTTTCATTTACCTCTCTAGAATTGCCTCTGAGACTCAGGATTATGATATTTTGATAACAGAAATAATGACCAGTGCCAGGAGTTTCTGATGAGAGAGATCAGGTAGCTGTAGAAGTCATTTCCCTAGTTGGGAGGAAACAATCTCCTCTTGCATGATATGCCCTTGTGCTGCCTTTCTGTAACCCCAGCCAACAAATCCACTTTCTGTAATTGTTTACATCCTTGTCTCAAAAAATATACTCCCTTTTTTCCTCACAATATAAATCCACTCTTGGTACAGACTACAGTCTAATTCCCAACTGACTCCCCAGGGACTCATAGAAGAAAGAGAAGACAAACAACAACTACAAGAAGATGACTCTCCAGCTCCAATCGATAATTTCCCTGTCACTTCACAAGCTCACTGCCCTATCAGCATAACTCTGCAAACTTCCTTATCAGTGATGCACTCTTACACTTTGTAGGTAGATACTAAGAATTTTTGCATGCCGTGGGTTTTGCTTTTCAGTAAATCTTCTTCTCTGAGCAATATTAATAAACAGTAACCACCACAGACTGACAATAGATGTTAGAAATTTGAAGAACAGCCTATAGGATAAGAGTACTTTGCACATATATATAATTCTTTACTCCAATAGGCTTTAGAAAGATTAATTCTGTTTCAGATTTACAGAATGGAAAAGGCAGTTATTAAAACAGTTTACAAATCAACAAACCAAAGCATAAATGACTATGCCTCTTGGGTTTTGTTATTGAAGGCTAGGCTAAGTCAGTGGCAGAATCCAAAAATGAAATCAGGAGTCCTGGTCAGAAGAAACATTGTTAGACAAGTTGTAATTATATTTCATGCTCTCCATCTAGCATGCATCCCCAGAGAAAAAGCTCTTCTCTCTCATAATATACGAAAAAAAAAGAAAAAAAGGTATTTACATTCTAACAGCATGCTCAAAATAGGGAATTATGCATGTGTTTTTACAAGACTAATGCACATAAATACAAGCATAGATAGCATCACTTAAAACCATATCAAAGCCAGACAATACACCACAAATCCAAAAGAAAGTGACTCAATAATAACTGGTTTCTGAGTAGCTTGGCCCATAGTACCAGGTATTCACTGAAGTGAGAGCTAATGTAGTCTGTTTCAAGGGAGCCGTAAGGATTAAAAAATGCCATTAGCAACATCATCTAATACTAAACCTCCATGAGCAAGTTAGAGAACAATAACGATCTTATCTGCTCTAACAAGACTGAAAAACTGGTGACTGCAGAAGATGCATTCTGCCAGATATTCCATCTCTGAGTAACAGACCAGTTCATTAATGGAAATCTTCAAATTAGAGCTGAGAAACACGTGGCTGAGAAAGAATTGCCTCAACAAGCAAAGTTCCTGCTTGAAAGCTCAACAGGTTCATAAGGCTTAAGACTGAGTCATTACTATTATCTGCTTTCACTTCTAACTATGTCTTTGTCTTGTTATGAAATTGCAGAGACAGCAGTGCTCCTGCCAGCATTTGCCACTCGTTCCACAAGAATAGTCTGAGCTTTGGGAGGAGCTCTGAGCACGGAGCCTGAAATCTGTCACATCCGACAACTTACCAGCTCCGCAATATAATGCAGAATTTAAATTAGGAGCATAGGTGTTCCTTTTAGCATTTAAGTACATCTTTCAGTCTGCTTAGAATTATAAAATGATTCAAGGTAGTATCATCATGCCCCTCACAGACACATTACCTACATGTGACAGACTTGATCCAAAGCTCCCTGAGCTCAGGCTGGGCTCCTCCTCCAGCCCCACCTCTCTCCTAACAACCCTCGGGTGAAGTGTATGATAAACATTCCAATAAAATCCAGATTCATAATCGAAGACATGGTAATATTGACCAAGTTGAAGATACAGGTCTACATCCTGAGACCCAACAAGCTACCACTGACAAAACCAGAGATCCTCAGAGGAAAACGAGACATTATTTCATAGAACCATAGAATAACCAGGTTGGAAGAGACGCACTGGATCATCGAGTCCAACCATTCCTATCAAACACTAAACCATGCCCCTTAGCACCTCGTCCACCCGTGCCTTAAACCCCTCCAGGGAAGGTGACTCAACCACCTCCCTGGGCAGCCTCTGCCAGTGCTCAATGACCCTTTCTATGAAAAATTTTTTCCTAATGTGTAGCCTAAATCTCTCCTGGCAGAGCTTGTGGCCATTCCCTCTCATCCTGTCTCCTTTAAATCTTTAAGTTTCCTTTCACAAAGGAAACATTAGTTGAAAAGTACTCAGTGACGTTCCTGCATCAATCTTGCAATTCAGTATTGGCACAACTTGTGTCAAAATACCAAGAGGCAGCATTCTATAAAAAATCACCATAATATTTTTCCCTAAAAATCTCTTCAACCAAAGCCCTGGTACAGAGCAGCAATAGAGACCTTCTTCAGGAATGCAAGCACAGAAGTTTCTTGAACTTCCTCATATTAAGTGAATGCTGAAATGTTTTATTGTTATTCGGTTCAGAAGCTCAAAGAGAACACCAGAGCTCTGTTCTGCTCCAGGGCCACTCCAAATTTTTTTTATTTAATTTTTCAAGTTCCCAAGGCAGGCAAGAACGAAGCTGCATTCAGCGGGAGGCCAGAGGAGAAGCGAGTGGTGAGTATCAATTGAACATCTAGTTAAAAGCCTAACGGGGGATCAAATGGAAAAAGCCCACATTTCTAATACCAGCCCAAAGTTAATCAAGCAAAACCACAGGCAAATCAATGCAAATCAAAACCAGCCAAAAGGTATAATATCACACTAACACATCCATCTGTAAGGCTTCCCTTCTCTCCGAGCTTACATCAAATGCATTGCAGAAAGTTTAATGATGTGCAAGACCAATTGCCAAAGTAGCTGAGTGTACCCGTTCCAGGGGTGTTTAAACAATATCTGTCGATGCTCGCCCTTTGGGCTGTGGCAAAGGACTTCAGGAAAAATTTTTTCACAGAAAGGGTCATTGGGCACTGTCAGATGCTGCCCAGGGAGGAGGTTGAGTCACCTTCCTGGGAGAGGTTTAAGACACGGGTGGACGAGATGCTGAGGGGCGTGGGTTAGTGATTGATAGGAATGGTTGGACTAGATGATCCGGTGGGTCTCTTCCAGCCTGGTTATTTTATGATTCTATGATCTCAAACAAGCACGCTGCTGCAGCTCCAGCCTACAAATAGGCTCAAATAAGCAACAGAAATATTAAGAAATAGCAACGCTGAAATTGGTAAGCACAGGTTTACTTTGGCAGACTATATGTATAGGTTGAATTATTGCATAGGTACCCAAACATTTTGCTTCATTTTAAACACCAACATGTGGAAAACCTCCTGCTAAAACCTTGCACTTCACCTTCCCATAGCAACAAGGCCAGTCAAGAGTCCTTGCTGCCTCCCGGATAAGAGTAAGTCTGCAAAGAAGTAATTCACCCCCCAGGGCATGTACGCTGCTGCTGTGGAGTCACGCTGCTGGGTATGATTTACTCAATAGGCTCTTGAAAACCACATTAACTCTCACACCAGCACTTTTCCGTTTATGCCGTGTTCTTTTTCATCTCGCCACAAGCAGCACATGGATTAACCAGTTCTTCAGCCACTTTAAAGCCTTTAAAAAACAACAATAATCCCCCTCCAAGAGAGTTAACGTGAAGAAAATAAACTCTATCTTTTTTAATTTGTTTACAATTTGCTTGTTCTGTGATAAATCCTGCAAATATTTAGTGACATTATAGATAAGTCCAAAACGGGAACCAAAATGGATCCAGCCAATCTCCAGACACCTGAAGACATCATGCCCTCAGATTTTTGCTGTTTTGTTCATTCAAAATCATTATATTATCGAATAGAGTTTGACTTCTAAACTATTTTGAGGATACTTTTGATAATTCCTCTGAGAAAAAGTAATTAATTTGGTTTTCTGATAGTTTCAGTGACTGAAAAATATTGAAAACCACATTGATTTTAGACGTATTTTCAATCACAGTTGGCAGCAATCTTATACCTTAATTCAAACATGAAAATAGATTTTTCTTTTTCTTTTTTAAAAGGATCTCTTACCAGGTGAAAGGCCATTTGCGAGTTATCTGGCTAAACTGCAAAATGCTCAGCTTATTAAAATCAGCAAAATGAAAATAAAAAGGTCGAATTCTGCTGTTCGTGATAGCTGATCATCACCTCCAGACCATCCTCCCATGGTCAGAATGCCACACCACCCAGACAGGGACGACCTGCGCTTGCCTCCCTGCTTCAGCTTTCTTCAAACAAGGGGATGCCATTGAATTAGAAGGTGCCAACTAAAATACTTCTGGTACTTGTTGCTTGACAAGAAAGCATAAGGTAGATTTTCTCTCTAAAGAGTCTGTTTTGCAGCTTGGAAATCCAGCAAAGACTCTACAATGTGCTGCCTTCACTTCCACCACTGCTGTAAGTGTGCAAGTTTGCAGAAAGAGCTGAAAACCTGATCGATATACAGAGGTGAGCGAGGACCAAACAATTAGCTTCAGAAATGGAAAAGTGAAGCAGTCAATGTGTCCTCGGTGCATGTTAACGTCTGACAAAGGTTCCCACTGAGATACCGCTTCCAAAGGCAGAAGGTTCAATTATTGCAACTTATATTTTAAGAGTAATGATTTGCATTATCCCAGCTAGTTTAAAACTTGAGTAAAACAATCAATGGTTGTTTTCCCATCCATGAAAATAAAACATTGGACATCTGGGTTTGGGTGGCTGTTTGTTTCTTTGTTTTGTTTGTGGGTTGGTTGATTTGTTTGATTTTTAATTTAAATTCACCAGAACGAAAATTCAGGCAAAATCCAATTTTCTGATCCTAGGAAGATATATCCAGAGCTACTGAACAATCCTGAGCTTCTGCATGAAACCGAAGCAAAACTCGGGAACAGAAGAAATCCTGAAAATCTGAAATTCTAAACATACATTACCTTGGCATTACAGCATTCCATTTAAATGATTTAACACACACTCCCTCTAAAAAAACAGAGACAAACCCACTTTTTCCCTGTATTTAATCCACATTACTACATTTGTATAGTACTATTCTCTATTGTGCCATCTGAATAAATCCAAGGCTTGTTACTACTCTTCAGGCCAATACTCATGCCCATCCCTCTGAAGTGAATTTCCAGCCCTTGACAGCTAAACACAGACCCACTGCTTTTAGTCACTACTTTGTCAGTAGCATTTTAGTCATATAAAAACTCAGTAAATCCCTACAGACAGATCACAAAAAACCTTTCAGTGCTGGAACTCTGGCTGTAATCTGGCATATATAGCACCATTTGCCCCTCAAGCACACTCCCTCACCCTTGGGTATTTTCTAAGGAAGATTGATTCTCCCACAAATAATAAAAAAGCTACAATGCAGAAGCAGTGTTACGATAAAACAGAACCCACGAGGCTGAGTTCCAGAAGTACACACGGAGAGTACTAAGCCCTTTGTGGGTCACAGAGGAGACCGCAAGTTCCTTAGCTTGCAAGCTAAATATCACCTGGAGATATTTGCAAGGTGCTCCATCCAAAGCAGTAATATTCCCCTATCTCTCCTAGGAGGAGAAGGGTGTGAAAGAAGGTAACTGCATTCCTAGAATGACAGTAGCAGGAAAAAAAAAAGAAAAAAAGAAAAAAAAAAGATATGTCATTCCTAAACAATGTGTACATATTCATCTCTTACCAGTAAGATGATTTTGGGCAAGAAATCAAATGAGAAAATAGAAATGGGTAGAGCACAATACAACCTTAAGTTATACCTATGAATTGCTTAAGTTCAAAGAGACATTTATCTTCCTTGATGAGGTGACATATAGTGACATAATGGTCCATGTCAGTGAATAAAATATATTTTAGACATTCTGTTTCTCTGTGTGTTTATACCTGTGTAATTTGTCTGTCAAACCCAGAAAGCTTGAAGCAGACTATACGCCTGTGTGGATGGGATTATGGAAGGCCTTACAATAGGCAACAAAAATGTAATAGTGAACTGTGGAATAGCACATGACACTATTATACAAAATCCTACTTTTAAAAATATCATATAACAAAATACTTTTCCTTCAAAGAAGAAAGGAAAGCTTTTAAAGAAGGCTGAAAGAATGAGCTACCTCATAATACAGAGTAGAAAAATCAAGAAAATAATGACTACAAAGTTGCTCCAAGTAGGTAGCTGCTGCATCTTTCCATTTCTTTGTTACATAAAGGCTACTCACCCTGATCCAATCCAAAGAACAATGCAATGACCATGTGTATTGGCCATACATCTTAATAAATGAATCTTCATTAAGCAACCTCCTAAATCATTCAGAGCTGGTCTGCCACTTGTAAGTGCATGGGAGATCAGTAGTATTTCTGCAAATAATAATTTATGACTGAACTGCACCTTTGTTTTGCATTCATTGTTTATTATACGTACTACAACTCAAATCGGACCACTGTGACAAAAGACAACTCATTCCAGACAGCGCTTAAATGGATAATTTACCTTAGTACAGCATCAGATGTTAGACCCCAAAAGTTAAGCAGAAATCTTCACACATTGACCTTTGGCAAAGCACAAACGGGGAAAAGCCAGCTGGTGTGACACCTCTGCTTGCACAGTAAGAACATAAAAGTAGCACCTGGTGATTCTCCAGAGCTACAGCTAACTCAATAAGGCAGACAGCGGAATATTTTAGGGACAGGCTGACAGTTTAACTTGCTCAAAAAAAAGGCTTATTGTTCATTTGGGTCCATTATTGCAATCCCAGGCATTATTGTCAGTGTACAGGCACAGCAATGCAATAACAGCCTGCTTTTGTCCCCTATCCTGTTCACATGTACATTCTCATTATTCCCTCAAATCTTACTTTCTTACTTTTTCAGAATCACTGACCCAGTGTTAGCTATCATACAAAATTCATAAGAGCTTGGACAAATACACAAAAGACTACAACATATGAAAAAAAGAAAATGTTTCAGAGGTATGTTGGAATTAGATGATCTTTAAGGTCCCTTCCAACTCAAATCATTCTTTATAAAAAATTATTATCTTCTCCCTTCTCTCTTCCACTTTTGTTTGGGTTTGTTTTTTTTTTTTTTCCAGAAAAAAACCCAACCAAAAAAACCCCCAAATAACATTCACAAACATGAAAGTCAGTACAGAGCAACTTGAGACTCTACGTAGCCTATGAAATGGGATACTATGTTTATATAAATTGTGCTTGAATCTTTACCAAATAAGCATTCCATTTACTTCTTAAGGCTTGAGGGACAAACCCACTTAATGACCTTCTGGGATTTTCAGCCTTTTGACACAGAGGGAGATTCTTTTAAGCTTCTGAGAGGATGAATTATATTATATAGGCACAGAGTGATCAAATGACATGTTTTGGTAGTGAAGTACATATGAGAGATTGCCCATAGATTGAGTGAGATTCATCAGGAAAGCTTTTCTATGTGTCATCTGGTTAGCAATCAAGGAAGAGGAAGAAAAGATGGGTGCTAATAATCACAGGAGGAATAAACACCATTACATTAATATTTAGACTGCAGGATTCTCACCTCCCTCCAGAATGAAGCTACTGAGCAGAAAGAGAGTGAAAAGTAACGTAAAACCCAAGAAAGGGGCATTTACCAGAAAGTTTGCCTATATTAAAATTAACCAGACCTAATTTGAATTCTAAGTGTAAGTGTCACTGTAACTAGACTAATAATAATTCTTTAAAGCACTAAGACTTCAATTAAACTACCAAAAATTCTTGGGTTTGCACAGAAACTGTGCATCATTTGGCCTGCAATAAGACTTTAACAGCAAAGCGATGGAGAATTCAAGCAACCTCCTCTGTAATTTGGAAGCAACAAACTAGTAACAGTGGCAGAGTACAAGACTATGTTTGTGGAAGCAATTGGGAGAGATGCTTATGCACTTGAGCAACTATGAAAACTCTCACATTAAACCTCTGACCGTAACCTACATCAATTCCATTTTCAGAAAATAGAAAGGAGAAATTGAATTGAGAAAGTGGAAAAGAACAATATTGATCTCGTTCCTTACAAAGCTAATTAGTGTTGCTCCTTCTTCCTAAAAAGCCTGGCTTAAGCAGGCTCTGCAAATTAACTAAAATATTACATAATTTGAGATGATAAAATGGAATTACAAATACCTGTTTAGCTTCAGAAAGAAAAAATGAGCACTTAACAAGAAAACCTTATTTGCTAGCATCTTACTGCAATGAATACTATATAAGCATGTTATCACAATTAAAAAAAACAAAAGTAATTGTGCTGATGCTTGTATAAGCATAATTATATTTAATTAGTACATCAGGACCTATGACCCTGGTTAATTCTTCATCTCTCTTTAAAACGTGTGCTCTTAGCAGCTCTCTCAGAAATGTAATGGCCCCCTCAGAGCCCATTCTCCAGCAAAATTTTTGTGGTTTACTGTTCAGAATCCCCCCCAGATTTTGAAAAGCACCAATGCAAGTAAGGGAAGACGAAAAGCAGCATGTACTCATGATGAAGAGGCCTGAATTCTTAACAGATATCTCAGAAAACTGGGGAACTTCCATTTTCAAAATCTTTATGAAGGCCATTTTCGATAGCTGATAGTCAGAACTCGTAGTGAACAGTTCACTAAAGTTCTAACCACCTTTCCATTTGTTAGAGGCTGCTCCAAAACCAATGTCTCGAAATCTAGCACTTGCCTCAAAAAAAACAGAATTAGCTGTGGTAAAAAGTTAATTAAGCCCTTAATCAAAATCCCTTCAAGCTGCCCTGACACACTGCAGCCAAAGAAATAGTATAACCAATGAGATGAAACTCCAGAAGTGAAGGAGTTCCATCACCAAAACATTGCACAGCAATCAAGGAGGAATCATTCCAAGCCTTTGAGCTACAGGTAAGACCACATTAGAGCAATCGAGTTCATTTCCTTTGTTTCTGCAATAAGTAAATAGACACTGGTGTCTAGGGCTTTCATTATTTCACTTTCTATAGCGCTGAACTCCAATACCAAAACAGTTGAAAATCTACTTGAAAACTTAATTTGCTTTTTGAACAATATCAGTGTTTGTAGGAAAACAGGAGGAGGGTACAAAGGTGACACCAGGGGTATAGGAAATGGAAAGAACACAAATCTATTCCTTTCCCAGTCAGTACCCCAAGACCACACATGCTGCTACAGCTCAGCACGCCCTTGTTGGGTCATGCCTTCCTTGCACTACGGAAAAATGGATTGAGATGCGATGTGATGGATTTGTGGATGACACAGCTCTGAACTTTCAGTGTATATTGATATCTAAGACGGGACAGTTGTCTTTCCAAAACCTCAATGTCTTACAACGACCATTCAGAAACAACATGGAAAGTTTATTTTTGAGCTAAAATAAAAATGACAATTATATACACGTAACTGAACCTGTCTTAAAATATAATGAAAGGGTCGATAGAAAGTTAGAAATCAGAAATATTATTAGATATCCATTCATGAACTATTATTTCTTTTAATAGCAACACAAACAATAGAGCATCATCAGACACACTGCTTTTCTGGCATTGTGGCCACCTTATCAAGAATTGCCAGCTGTCTGCACGAGTCCATTCTTTCTTTACTTTTAACAAATGACCTCCAAAAGAGGAGGTGAGGGACTAGAAATTGAGTTCCTGCAAATTCTCCCTGTAAATAGCAGGACAGAAACACAACCGAAAGGGATAACATCCTATCAGGCTAAGATCAGCACCCTCGTACTACTCATATCCCTGGGGCGAAATTCAGTAATGTGAATGAAATGTCTGCATATCTTCTGTAACATTATATGAGCATGACTGCAAATGTTACATCAAGTCAGGATCAATCTGATAAGGCAATCACTCTGCCATCGCTTCCTTAATTCATTTATTCAGTGGTAAATCTGAATTCAAGCATTTTGGGCATGGACTTTTATTTCTTTATGCAAAGAGAAGTAAACATTCTGGACACAAACTTCATTCTAGTATGGGGTCTTTACCTGTTTGCAGCTGTATTTTGCCTGGGGGGCAAGAAACTTGAAGCATTTACCTAAGTGGGCAATCAGACAGCACTAGTAATGAGAAAAACTGAGCATCTGAGCAATTCACAAGCAAACATTTGTCTGCAGGAAATACTTAGCAGGTAATTCACAATAGGAAATTCATAACGATGAAAGCTTGCAGATGAGCTGAATATTTGTCAAGTTGATTTGTTCATTAAGCCTAGTCCTGCTAGGTGTAATCTGGAATGTTCTTTTCTTCAATGTATGCGAAAGCATGACCATCCGCCTTTGCAGGTGCTCAGTACGGTTTGCTTTCCTTTTCAGCTGTTTGTTGTCTGACTAACTTCACATTATTTATTGGTTGTGTAAGGGTGGTGGCAAAGCAATAAACTGCCTTTCGGGAAATGGCCTGACGTGCTGAAGAATGCCTACGTGATCCAGCAGGTTCTGTCCCACAGCAACGCTCACTTGGCTCTCGTGGTGATAAGGAAAGCAGACATAAAAGCAGTGATGTAACACTAGTGAAACACCCTGATCTCAAAGGAGACATACTTTGCGAAGAGAAAGCGTTACGTCATTTCTTAGGCAAAAACTAAAACTCAGATATGCTCTGTTTCCGTGGACATGATCCAAAAGTTCAATGTCCTGAGCCAGCTCTGGTCACAGATAAAGAGAAACACACAAAATAGTCCTAGGTTTTGCTCATTAAGTCAAGGATCTTCCCTCATTTCTACAATAGTATTTTAAATCCCTTTCTTCAATGATGGCAGCTAACACCTGTTAAAGTACTCTGGAATAGGAAAAGAATACTTTGCTGCAGCTACTTAGTATACAATATGAGACAGGGGGAAAAAAACAACTTGAAAGACTGTATTCAGCCTCAGAATAATTACCTGAATATCTGGAATGCTCCTATTTTGAAAAAGGTAGGTGATAGTTAATTTTTATGAAAAATGTAATACCTGAGATGTAGAAATATATTACTATTATTTTCTTTATTATATGTTACTGTGAGTTTTTCTAATAGCCTAGACTTAATACTCTCTGGGAAGCAATTTGCTTTCAGGATTAATTTCCAAAAACTTCATTAAGTTTTAAGAATGAATCCTCTGAATATTCCTTCATGAAAAGAAATTAGTATTATCCTCATTCAACCTGAAGCATAGAAATACTGGATGATTAAAATGCAAGAGGCTGAACCAAGACAGAAAGCTTCTGCAGACTTCTACAAACCCAGCTCCTTAACTTAGCAATAGGCATATATCAAAATCTTTCTTAAGAATAATACCGCTTCTGGATTCCAAATTCTGATGCGATAATGAAGAGGAGTATCTTTCCTCCTCTGATCAATATTGGGGTAGCTGTTCATCTAAGAAAGAAAATTACGTCCTTGTGATTGTTCTCGTTAGACAGAGTGGTGGTCACGTAATTCTGGCCAAAAGTTCCTTCGGTTCTTCCAGAGCTGCTCAGATTTTTGTAAATTAAGATGAGTCAGCTACATCTTCCACCAAAATATTTGAAATATAGACAGGTCAGATTTTGCTATAATTAAGTCATTGTCTTTGAGGATGCAGACGCTCAGCACAGACATATGTATGGGTACAACGAAGCAGTGGAAGACAGAATGGTTTCCATGCCAAATGTCATTCGAGGAAACACACCTGTGCTATAAAGCAAAGGGCAAATCATCATAGAGCCTCCCATATAAGAAAGGTGACCATCATCACTTTACTGCTCAGTTTTCAGCTAAGCAGACTCTAACTGCACTTATTCTTGTCACTGTAGCTTGTTAGTATCCACGTTTAACAGAAATTAATTTAAACTATGACAACAGCACCTATAATGGTAATTTCAGTCAAGAGGAAGAGTTGAATCCTGAGCAGACAACGCCCAGAATGAGGGGCATCCAATATGTTCAGTGCATACCCTCACATGAATAGTTGGATAATTTTGCTTGAATAAGAAATGAACACTGAAAAACAATACTGGATCTACACAGTGACTGAATTAAAAAGCACAATCAAAGCACTGGAAGTATTCATTTCTTCAGTGATTCAAGTCCCTTACAGGGATAGGCAATCAGATTATACAGGGGCAGTACAGACAGAGCAACTGTACCACAAGCCACTGCACCAAAAGGCCACTGAATACATCCTAAATTCCAATAACCAACTCTAATACTGCAATTTAGAAAAAAAAGAATAGAGTAAAAATGTGTCTAAAAATGTCAATGTTGTGTTGGAGGAAGATGGAGAAAAGATCACAGGCGTCAAGCCAAAAAAGTGAGTCCTGCCTCATGTTTTGCAGAAGCAGTATTTCAAGTTAACACTCAAGCAAACACATACTCTTACTCTGGGACCGATACTGGTATGACTGCTGACGGGTGGAACTTGGCTTTCTAAAGTACTGACTGCAAGCTTCTGACAAGCCAGACTAGTACCTGAGTAGGAATAAAAGAGTTCCTTGTACTAAATTCACTACTACTTCCTCATTAATTAATGATTTATTGGACGTACAATCACACCTAATAATTTGGCAATGTGATACAACAGTCACTAGCAGAATGATTTTAACAATAAGTTTGCACACATAAAAGCCTCAAGTATATTGTGAAGCCAAGGCAGGAGGAGAAGCAGCATCAGCATTGGCTCCATAAAGGGAAACTTGTTCCTAGTAAAATAAAGCAACAAGATAGGTAGACAAAAATCCCTATTGTAAGCAATAAGATACATGTGTTATCACCATGAATATAGACCAAATTTTCTAAGAAGATTGGCTGTTCTGGTTGGTGCTCTGTCCTGATAAATTCTGACTTTGTTAATCACTTGAATCTTAGAGCATAAGAAAAGACAGTACTCAACTCAATCCAATTATTCCTGTGTTCAGTACCAGATGAAGTACGCACTAAAGGAGATTATGTTAATATTGCTTACAACCTATTGAAAGCATAGAAACTCGAGTTAATAGCAGTTATGGAAAAAGCAAATAGTCAATCTCTCTTAAAAAAAAAGAAAAAAAAAGAAATTACACATAATCAAGGGCAACGATGCTTGAATTGTTTGAAATCTGAAATTTTCATAGACATTGTGGAAAACTATTGATGGTTAGTTCTAATACTTTGAATGTCAGTGTTTCCTAGACTGTCAGAATGACAGCTGTGCAGACGGCGATGTATTTATGTCTCTAGACCATGGGGAGTTTAGTGATAACAGTAAAGGCGCACAGCACTAAATTTCACTTGTACCTTAAGTTTTCAGCTGACTCATCACAGAACATTCCCTCTTGTTACAGGGGAGAAAACCTATCACGAAGCAAACAAAACAGATGAAATGCAGAACATCTTGCGACATGCTTAATAAAATATACTTTGCTCTCAAAGCGGAGGGATGTCTCTAGGCTGGCACAAGATGGAATTGGTAGAAAAGAGAAATTTTTAAGCCAATTGATCTAGGAATTTCAGTCTGAGAGATGATGACTCAGCTTTAAGATGCGTGCTAAATGGATATTAGCTAAAGATGTGACTGTAGTGTTTAGGTGTGTATATGGTTATATGTAAAAAGTATCAATGGAGCCTGTTTAACGTGAATTTAACGTTCTTAAAACTCCAAGGGTGAGGTCTTTTTTCTTTTAATGATTGAAGAATGAGATAACCAGCTTAACCAGAGTAGCTTTGAATGCAAATATTAATTGAAATCTGATTTGCCTGAGATATTCCTGCCTTCCAACATACTTTGGCCAAATATAAACAAATGCAAATTTACAGTGTGGCCTGAGTGAAAAGTAGATACTTTAGGGTGTTTTGTTATTATGGCTTTTTCTCTGCAAATCTACAAACAAATCTGGTGGATCTAGTTTGACAAAGGTAAGCTATTATAAAAGAGCAAATGAAATGAGGAGAAAAATAGCATTTCTTGCCCTAGGCATGAAACGGTGCCCTTGAATTATGTGTTACAATCAATTTCTAAGCTTACACTGTAGATAACATCTTTCAGTGATGTTTCATCAAACAAATTAAATCTGACCAGTGAAATACTGTGAGTTAGCTGGAATTGATGAAAATATTAATGCACTCACTTTAGTGAGCCCCCACCATCTAAAGTATTACCTCCTTTTGAGACCACTAGCTCCAAGAAACCTCTTTTAAGACCACTAGCTCCTTGTGAGACCACTAGCTACCCTAAGCTCTCACCCACAGACAACAGAATTTAACAAAACCTATGCGGATTTACAGTTAAGAAAGAATAGCATTCTGCATTAAGCAAATGCTCTAATTAGAATCTGGAATGGTAGAATGAGGCTTCTGCTTATTAGACAACAGCATTTCAGGAAAAGAAAAGAATCCCAGCACAGATATGAATAAGCATTCAGCAGAGTGAAAATTTAATGGGCAGCTGTTGTTGGGCATCCTCTAATTCTATCCAGTATCACAGAGGCAAAAATTTATATAAACATATTTGAAAAGTTTGATTTGAACATTGTTTATTTTAGGTGGAAGTAAGCTTTGTTTCAGAGTTAAACCCTCGCTATTAATCTCACTATGCCACAGTTACAAATTTGTTTTATTCAAAGTGCATTCAATATTTTACAAATCAGAACATCAGCGATCCAAGCTGAATTCCAGGACTTAAACTGTTTATCTTGCTTCTTTTTCAGAATGAGGTGTTTAAAGTACATTCCCACTTACATTTTGAGAAAACCAAAACCTGTCCTGATGAGGCAGATGAGAATAGCAAGTGACTGACATTTAGAAAAATTAGGTCAAAACTTACTTAGGAACTTAAATCTTGCCATTTAATTTGCACATCTAATTCAATGTATCTGCTTGTACTGCTTGTAAACTCCCTGGCTTTCATTTACTTGGAAGTCAGAGTTCCCACTAATAAATTACAGATACATCATTGCTAACTATTTAGGGTGTGTAAACTATGTAAGATGATGAGCTTTTAAACTAAGTTGTGCTCTTCTTCAACATGCACATTGTGTCTCTGCCATGTAAAGACATGAGAATATGAACATTTACTTGCAGAACGGGATAAGCCATATTTGTATTAGTAAAGCACTCGAATGTATATCTTGATGAATTGAGTTTGCAATAAATTAATTGCTAATTTCTGTGAATCCAAACTAAACTAGTTGTAACCACGTAAACCATGCTTCAAACTGAGTTAAAAAAAGTAAGAAAGGATTAACAGTTAATCTAAAGCCTGTGTTTTTATAGGCATGAAACACTTTAATACTGATAATGGGATTTCTTTTAGAAGGAAAAAAAAGGCAATCTACATTGCACCTTGCCTCCAGGTAAAGTTAAAGCAGTTCTATACATAAAGTAAATTAAGTTCTAGTCCATCAAAGATGCACAGAAGAGCAGTTTGATTTTTTGCTTTGGCTTGCTATTCAGATTATCTCTCAGGGACTATTTCCCCCATGGATCAAAGGGTGACTATTTGCTATGAGCACTGACATGGAAAAATATCTCAGGATATATTTACACCATGGAGAACCCACATACAGGCTCTGTGCTCTTTGGAAACTGCTATTGACTCAGAGCACAGATAGACTCTGCTCATGCCCAGAGCATAATGTGCACATGTACAATCTGTATCAGAAGCCATATAAGACAGCACAACTTTGCATAATGCTTTCTTAGAATCATAGAATCAATGAAAAAACAGGTTGGAAGAGACCCACCGGATCATCGAGTCCAACCATTCCTATCAAACACTAAACCATGTCCCTTAACACCTTGTCCACCCGTCCCTTAAACCCCTCCAGGGAAGGTGACTCAACCCCCTCCCTGGGCAGCCTCTGCCAGTGCCCGGTGACCTTTTCTGTGAAGAATTTTTTTCCTAATGTCCAGCCTAAATCTCCCCTGGCAGAGCTTGAGGCCATTCCCTCTCGTCCTGTCCCTTGTCACTGGGGAGAAGAGCCCAGCTCCCTCCTCTCTACAACCTCCTTTCAGGTACTTGTAGAGAGCAATGAGGAAAAGGGGCAGCAAAACCAGCAGTGCTTTGGTTTCTTTCCCATCCAGCTTACTGTGAGAGTTTGAGACTTAGGCTGCCTGAGATCTGAGCAGAGAATCACAGCGATGGGTTGGATTTGCATAGACATTGGGTGTCTGAGATTATTACACCAGAGATCTCGAGCAGAAACCCACAGGTACTTCTCGAGCCAAAGAATCCTATCACCGTAATCATGCAGCACAATCTGTTTTAATTTCTTGCTGAAAGTAATAAATAGGACCTCATATATACTACCAGGCAGCATACACCACCGAGCGCTATCACTAATTGTTTATGTTACAACTAGCGTTGATTACAAGCGTGCCACAATCTCTTCCCTGCAAAACTCCATCTGACAGAGGCTTTAATGCAGAACAATGCAATTCCTTTTGCTGGAATGTATTGGCAGTGCCCCAGACTGAGTCAAGCACGGAGCAAACAAGCAGCCTGTAATTTGCTGATGCAGTAATGAAGGCGACCAGAAAGATCCGTACAGATTAGCAGGCAATCAGAGAGAGTTTCACTGTATGCTAACTGCTTGTCTGCTGGCAAATGTGGAACATGCTTAGGAGGGCTAATAAGGAAAAAAACCAACAAACACGGTGGTTCACGCTTCCCTCACTAGTAAGCTTTTCAATCAAAACTGAAGAAACGTGTCTCAGACGATGCTAACACACAGGATGACATTTTAAATGGCCTCAAACCTCAACTGGCAAATTGAACACTGCATCTGTTAACAAGTACAGAGCAGACATTCAGCCACATACCTAAATGCAGATTAATAGCACGTACAGCTGCTGAAAACCATGAACACAAAGTGGGAGAGAGAGCTAAAAGAGCAGCAAATTATTTGTGATGTCTGCGCTTTATTTATGAGGCTGGAATATCTATGGGACAGGCTTGGTTTCCTGCCAGTAATCATAGAAAATTAACCACTGTTTATTGTTCTAGCATCCTGATTTTCTTCAGTTTATCTCCCTGCACACATATTTTCAGGAACATAAGTATTTCATATATACATTCAGCCCAAAATTTTTGGACTGTCCTCATTCAAACAAAATTTTTCAAATGCTAAATGAGGAAATTACTCTGCTGCAGACACCAATTAAATAAAGTAGGAGACACTACTATAGCATGCTTTAAACTTCTAGAAACCAGATTTAGGATAGTGATCTTTACGACATTAACTCTGATGTTAGCCAGACATTACTTTCCATTGCTCTCCCTAAAAAAGAAAAATCAAATCTTAAAGACAACAGAAGCCAAACCTGCATTGTTATTCCACTTGACCTCAAGGAGCCAAAAAAGTTTATATATTGGATTTGACTGAATTCAACATAAACAGATTTCAAAGCCCAGAACAATGGAAGGACCCTAACTGATAGAGCCCTGACCTGAACAAACAAGTCAAGAACTGGCACTTTGCCTGTATTCACTCTGTACAAACCACAGAAAAAGTTTCAGAGATCAGTAGAGTTACTGAAGAATCAGAAAACTGCATTTAAAAACATTTTCATTTTTTCCAAACCACCTGAAAATCTCCATAAAACAAGTATTTAAAAGCACTTTGTGTAAACAAATTAAAGATAAAATAAAGCTGTATATCGATTAAACTATTTGTTCAGTTTTCCAACTGAAAAAAAGTCAATTTATCCAATAAGTTTTAAATATATTTCCACAACAAAAAGAGGAAACTTCTACCTCTTCTATTTGAAAGTTCTCAGAAGTTTGAAAAAACCTATTTTTTAAAACATTTATTCAATCTTGATATACTCTCCTGGGAAAACATAATGGAAAGGTACAAAATTTATTCCCTGAGATTTCCACATCACAGGACTTTATCACATTCCCAAACCATCAAACTTCCAAGGCACAGCCAGAAGATGCTCTGCAATCTGGATATGCTCAAGGGCTGTTGGATTTACTGTGAAAGCAGAGAATACCACCCAGCACATACAGAGCTGCTCCAATCATTTGTATTGGTCACTACTAAAAAAGCCACTTTTTCTGAGCATGTCTGAACCACTATCAGAGGCTCCCACATGTCAGGCAGCCCCATGAGATAAGCATTCAGAGCAAAATAAATCTTGCACACCCATGGGAAAAAGGGGAGCACACAACAATCGAAGGCTGTTTGTAAAAACATGATTACGTGACATGACCGGAAAGCACAAAAAACAGTTCCTAGTGTTACCTGGTTATTACTTGCATAGCCACCTAATTTTCTTCTTATACAAAAAAGGGTCCATTCCTGATGCTTGCTTTCAGTTATGCAAAAAACCAAACAAAGGCAAGATAAGCAATCCTTCCACGTATTCGGCTAAAATGCTGACCATGATCAATACTGCCTAGAAAGTGGAAATGGTCTAATAATTCATAATCATCAGATTAATTTTATAAGACTATAAGTTATGTTCTTGCCTTTTTTTTTTAAAAAAAAGGTAGTTAACAGTGTCAAGAATTCACTAAAAGGAAATATTTGGTGATTTTTCCAGTAACGGCCAGCCCAGATCACACTCTTATTCATCTTTAACAAATCATCTCAAATTGGAATACTACATTTCATAATATGAAAGTGATGGGCTCATAAAAATATCGATCCAGATCCCATTGAAAACAATATCTATTATTTAATGGACATAGGCAGATGCTGAACTAGATTCATAATATGATGCTAAAGAGGTTCACAGGAATACAAGGCTCCTAAACCTAAATGTTCATCTTAACAAGACATTCATAGCATGAGACTGAATGCACCTTTAAAGATAAATTTCTCCGTTCTGCGAAACCTAGAAAGAACAGTGTTCACTAAACGAAGAGACTTTCAGTATTTTCTTCTCCTGGGTTATTGTAAAGAACCATACTGTATTTCCATATAATTCTCAAAGATTTTCTTGTACTTCAGATGACTTCATTATTAAAAGTCCTAAGAAATTTTTACACTATTTGTTAGTGTGAATTCTTAGCAACTCATAGACACTAATTATCTTACTATTACAGCAGTAATAGTAACATATTTCCGTATATATTCTGTTTAGGACAGGTTTCGGTTCTCAAGCCGTGAAAACATACATTCATTCCCTACCATTCCTTATTCTTCCATGGCAGACAGTGAGTCTATAGAGCTTCCCCGTTCCCCTTCTGTCCTCAGTGCTGTTGCACCTGGAACTTCACACCGTGAACCTGCTTCATACTCACGCTTTCCTAGGCAGGAAAACACGTGTTTATTTCATGATGAATATACAGACTAGGGCAGATAGTTTAACTAAAACCGTATTTCTAGTACTTTCTAATTCTTCACTGAATGGTTTCGTAATTTTCTTACTACCTTTTTCAGTATAATTTTCCTAGTTTTCAAAGCGACTCGTACGGCCAAAACGCTTACAAATTCAAACCCTATTTATTTGCCACATTACATCTCTACTCACTGACCTGACGAAATAACTGACAGCACAAGTAGGTTCCTGTCCCCTGTAAGAACCAGAAGGAGACTGAAATACAACACGCATGTCACATCTATTTCCTTATGGTTAGGAATGATGAGACTCAACATCCACTGAGTAAATCACAGATTTTACCCCTTCCCTAGATTCAGTTCCTGCTCCCTCTAGTCAAGTGCCTTTTAGACCAAAAGGCCATTTAAATACCCTGTAACATATATGTACAGCCGCTTCAGGAATAAAGTTTTACTCAAAACCACTGAGGATATTACACAGCTAAGACAGACCAAGGTGCATTCTAGATCCATCTTACACTATCCCACTTTCCACCCCATAATAGATACTACTACAGGGGCTACTTTTTCTAGTAAATCCTCTCTAGTTGCTGAATCCAGGGAAGTAGAGCAAATGGCTCAAGAGTACTGCTCGATTCCTATGGAAAAAAATGAACTTTTTGATAAATATTGTTAATATCTAGCATAGGGTTGATACATACTCCAGTTAACTTGAGCCAGACAGATTGGCGATAAAACCTTGCAAGCTGAAGTCAGAAAAATGCAGAAGTGTCTTTCTTTCTCCTGCCATTAAAAATCTGAGTAAAACAGGAGAAAGAGTTTTTTTAAGATAAAGGTTAAGCCAGTCTTTTAAGAATCAAGTTAATCTTAGGTTCTAAATAGCGGAAGTATTTGATTAGGTATTGTTTCCTATAGCCAGGAGAACAACAGAACCGTGATCACCACAGATAAATATTTTGCTTTGTACGTTGGTCAAAAGCTGGAAATCAACTGGCAGGCTTACGTTCCCCCTCTGAATTGCGCAATGTCCTGTACGGGTTCAAAGCTCCTAACAAACAAAGGCAGAAATGCAGAGACGACTGCCAATTTCCTATGCCTGTAACTAAAGAAAATGTTTTATGACAAAACAGAAAATAATCAAGGCTGTTGTAGGGAAGAAGGAAACATGTTTAATAACATGGTAAAAGGATGGAACATGAAGCCTATCAGAACATTCACACGTCTCCATACATTTTGAGGTTCCCAGTGGAAGTGTCTATGAGATTATCTCCCTATAACTGCATTAAGCCAGGGACAGTCGCATTCGGTTTCTTCGTCTGGAGCGACGCTGAAGCTGATGGGATAAACGGGCACAGTCTCTGGGTGGCCAGATATTTGATCTGCGACTCAGCTTGGCTCTGGGTGATTACTGATACTAAAAGTAAGTAGTTTTGTCCGTCAAAATGTAGTACACATTCCCCATTTCCATTGGAAATGCCTTAACACTTGCATATTTCTGCCAAAGCACTAAGGAACTACAGCTCTTCCAATACTTTCTGCTTTCCAGCACAGAGCAAGGTGATGTGCCTTTATCACCCCTCCACCCCTTTAAATAAAGGATGAAAAAGATTGGAAAACTGCGATTGTATATTCATTCCGGTGGCTAACCTGAAGCATATACAAAGATTTATATGTGAATTAAAACAAAATAGGGACATTTCCAGTGTGTCATGAGCTTTAGGAGGGAAAAAAACCAAACAATAAAAAATTGTGGAATTCAAAGCCTGTAACTCAGAAGACCAACTCTATAGAAGAGTCTAAAGCTCTCCATTTCCAAACAACACTTTAAACTAACAGTTGTGCAAGTTCATCCATCCCAGGGGCAGTAAGCCTTTGCACTCTATCTGAATTTGAAATCAAAACAAACCAAAACACCCCCAGTAACATTAACCAATCCAAATCTCCCCCTTTCTTTTTACATTTAAAGAAAATCTTGCTCATGAGATAGATATAATCTCATTCAATGACAGCTTTTACTATGCACCCACTGCTTGCCGGCCACACGTAAACTGTTAGGGCAGTTAAATTATCTATAGTACTAGAACTAAATTTTTGCACAAACTACATTTTTAGAACACTAAATAATAAGAAGCAACAGAGCAGACCCAATATAATGAGAAGAGCACAAAATTCCTAGACAGAATTCACTGAAAGGAAGAGGACAAGGACACAGACCAATATTTCCAATATTTCACCGTTTGACAAACTGCGATGCAAAATTTTTTAGGAGTTCAAAAACACTTGTTTAATTATGATGAAAGTAAGAAATAATTTTTTCCGTTTAAAACTCTGAGCTTTTAGTAGATGTACAATTACAGAATGTTGTTAATGTTTGCTTTCTCCTTATTTCAATTTTCTGAAGCCTTTCTGAAAGAAATCTACGTGCTGTAAGCAAACCTTTAATGGACATGTTAATACAAATTATATAGACTGGTGAGCTAAGGATTTACTAGGAACTCCAACTCCTTTGAAGTTTTCAGATTCAGCACATCCACATTATAAACCCAGAGGTGAAGTGATAAATTTTGTAAATTGAAAACACAGACACACTAAGCTCACAGTTTAAATAGCTGCTCAAGGGATTTAGGGCAAAAATTGATTAGTTTATGAAAGAAAGTTAGATGACACAGTTACTGAGGATAAGAAGGAATCCAATCGGGCTTCAGTCACAGGTTTCTCCTCTGCTATAGCTGAAACGCACCTTGGATAACCGTCACGGTGCAGTAATGAAACAGCAGAGAGTGGTCCAGGTCCCCTTAAAATTCCCCTGTTTCCTTACAATGTAAACTGTATTTGCTTTCAATTGCTGTTATAGCTTTGACTCTACTAATATTTTGATTTCTTCTTGAGCTTCAGAACCAGATGCTTTGTTGATTGTAAAGAGCAAACATGAAAGAATAATTATTAATGTAATTATCAAATTTATCAAGAATGGTAAAACCCATGAACTCTTCAATGAAACCTACTTTATAAGATTAAAGCTTTTCAAGAGACCCAGAGACATTTACATGTTTTGATCTGGAAAGGAATGTAAAATAATACAAATGACAGCAAATCATACCATATTTGAATAACTCATTACTCCTGATGAGAAGCTATTGAAAGAAAGCAAAATTCCAGAGTAACAGAGAGAAGAAGGTAGACAAAGCCCCGCCCATTAAAAGTAAGTCCTTAAATCTAGGACAAAACACCGTAAAGGTACTTGTCTATACATAATTGACTTTGTCTCTGTAACCTGTGCTCAATAGACCTGACCGTTTCACTTTATGGCTACTGAGGACTGGGAACTGATATATGTCCTCTGTTTCTATCAAAAAAAGCCTCCAAGGGGTTATAAGAAGGTATGAAAAATCAGGAAAAATAATGTTTTGAGGATGAAAAATGAAAGCCAAGTGCAGAAGGTAGAGGGATGCGTCTAAGAGGACAATTGATCCTGAAAAAGAAAGAAAACCATAAATAATTACCATAGGCAGAAGGTGGAGTAAGCTGTGATAGGCAAGTACTGGAGAAAAGTATTAAAAATAGGAGAAAATTATAAAGGGAAAGGGACTACAGGGAAAGAAGCATGCGAAAGGAGAAGGGGAAGTAAAACTGAAGAGAGTAACATATAATATGGCAGAGGGGTTGGAACCAGATATTTAAGATCCCTTCCAATTCAAACCATGCTATGATTGTAACTACTTATGCTTATTTTTCCTAGAATCTTAGCTGCTAAAACATTGACTCCACTAGCTTTATGGTATAAGACTCCAGAAGACCTATAATAAAGTCCCCTGTTTGACTAAAAAACAAAATTTCCCAGTTTCCCAATGGATACTGCTTTGCCAACATACTTAATATTAACAAAGGCACTGACTAATTCAAGTATAATGCCAGGTGATTATTTCTGATAGTACAGGAATTTTAAAAATTGCATCTAGATTATAAGAAACTATTTATAAGCAATTAATGTCATATTTTATATTAAGTATTGCATTAAATCAAACCTGCATGAATAGGTAATTTCTGTGAAAGAGTTATTTCAATCATTACTTATTAAATAATATTCACTAATTATTACCAGAAATAATGTGAAAGTACTAGTTATTAAAGAGTGTATCTTTCTTTGAAGGATATTCCTTATGTAGAAGGGCACAGAGAAAAAAGGTATGTAGCTAATTAAAAAACACCACACGTGCACACAGAAAGACACATACACACAAAAATATACTCATCTGATAAAATGATTTTAGCTTCTGGTACTATTAAAACTTCCTTCAAGCATATTAATTTGCGGTGGCCGAGTTTTAATCAGTTTTATGCCAAGCCACCATATGTACAAAACATTCAAATGCATGTACACACATTTAACCTCAAGGTAGACTGCACTAAAATCCTTTTTATTTTAAGGTGGGGAAAAGTAATAGTCCAGAAACATAACTCCATAGAGTAATAAAGTAAAAGCTATCACTCTTATTACTACAATTAAACTATCATGACTGCCAACAGTATTTTTTTTTCCTTTTTTATATAGCCTGTAAAGGTTAAAAAGAAGAACAGAATCTTGTTTTATCGGTAAAGGAAAGCTTTAAAGGAATGATTCTTTGAAATAAATCATTTAAGTAAATACATGCATGCTAGAAATAGATTCATAAGAAGGAGGAGAGAAAGGGAATAAAACAAATGGCAGCACAGGAATTAAGTTGTTGCTTATACAGAGCTCAAAGGAATTAGGAAGTCAAACTTCATAGAGTTAATATGCTTTTATTTACCATCCCTTCCTTTGTGCCTTAAAACACCACTGTTGCACCACTACCTTTAAGCACTTCTGTCAAGGATTTGCTTGGCTTCTCTGGTTGTATGTTCAGCCAAGAAGGAAAAAGGACTTGCAAAATCCACTCTGAGCAAAAGTCACAAAATATTTTAATGCAATAATATGAGTCTGAGCTTGCTGAAGTCTTTTGTGATGGTAGATACCTGATATGAGAGATTACTCTATCAGGAATTACGAGATGCTGATTTTGGAGGAGGAGAGGAAAACGGTGGGCAGTGCACGTATGGAGAGCTGTGGTGTAATAGTAGAGGAATCCCATCTGAAAGTGACTTAGGATTCTGCTATCACAAGGTGTAAGTAGTATCAGGTCTGAGGTATAAGATAAAGCATAGATGTTTTGCTCCAACATGAATCTCCATCTGGGCTGTTCACTGACATTAAACAGACATTTCTATTTTACAGGAGACTATGACTGCCTGATAAGAGAGACATGACCTTTCCTTTTCCTCTCTCTTTTCCTCAACAAAAATGGTCTACTTCAAAATGTCATGGAAGTGTAAGAACTTAATCTCAAATCTGTCACAGGACCAACAGATTCATTGCCAATGCAGTATCTTTTTTTTCGATTCTTAACGTGTAGTAAATAGCAAATCAGCCTTTGCTTTCCTAATTACATCTGCTCTCGAGCACACCCTCCAAGTACAGAATGTAAATGACAATACATTAAATGAACTGTAAATACCTTTTTTAATTATGTATTTAGGATTTCAAAATTAATTTATCTGTCCATTGCAATTCCTCATTGGCAGGCAATAAACTATTTTTCTTGAACAAGTATGTGAGGTCATGTTTTGGATAAGATAATTTAATAAGATACTGTTTTTTCCACTTTAAAACACAATCCTGTTTTACCAAAAAGTAGTAAATGCTGATCAACTGTGGTCCCAAACCCCTTCAAAATTTAACAGCATCGGACACAGCCATACTAACACTGATCATTTCAGAAATAACACAACAGTGAATTTTCAGAAGGCAGGTTATTTGCCGCTGACTGGACCAGTGGCATACAGAGTGGCTGTACATCTCAGCATAGCTTTCAGATGGAAAAGCGAGGAAAAAAACAGTGAGTTCAAAACCATTCTGAAGCTTTGCATATGAAAGTTTGTTTCTTTTATGTCGTATTTTAGAGTGAAATCTACTGTCCTGTAAGTACATGGGACTGGAAGATATCAAACTTAGCTGCCCACTTACCATCTCTTAATGTCAACCTGAATTTTGCCAAGTTCCTATTTATAGAGCAAAGTTTAATGAATTATACTTGAATTCTCTGTGTGAGTGTTTGGGAAAGATCCAGCTACTTTTTCTCATGATTTTGAAATAGTGTCATCTTCTTTAGGATGGAGATAATTTAAATTTTGGGAAGAAAGTGGACATATAAAGGATGTATAAAGAACAGATAATTCATTTGATTTTTCAGTCAGCTTTTCTTTTTGCAAATGGCACTATTAAGAAAAGCAGAGTTCTTTTCTTCCATTTCTCAGGAAGTCTTGATTAAAATACAGCTATAATATGTGCCTTTTAATTGATGTAGAAATGTGGTATTATTACAGATACTACCTGTTCAAAATAGATCAATATTTTATCTAAAACGTTGAGAGTATGAGTTACAGTGAAGATTCAGTCTTACAATGAGCTCAATGTCCTCTGCTTTAAACTTGGTGGCCTTGGTTTCCATTGACTTTTCAAAAGAACTCAGCACTTTCTAAGATTGCATCTCAAATGCAGGTAACGTAACACACATTTGTGAGGTAGCATTGAGCTCAAGGACATGAATGTTTAGGCTGACACTATTGCAATGTTTTAAAACCATTTTAATTCATAAGTTGCATAGTCTTCTGCTTAATCACTAAATATGCAAGTAATTCAATACAGTTGGAAAAAGTTAAAAAGAATGGTCTGTATTTCTTAATTTAATACTGTTCTATTGGAATTTCTTTTCAGTGAAACTCTTCAAAGCTAGGGCTTGGAATTGAACCTCTTATGAATCGCTCTGACTTTTAGTGGGAGCAAAACAAAGATCATCAAAAACTCTTTAAGGAAAGAGGTTTGCACCTCATTTTAGGACACAACACAGCAGAGACCATGCACTGATGCCTGAGCATCCTAGAGTAAATGACAAATGAACAATTTCTATCTAGCAGACTGTCAATTATTTGCCTGTCACCAACCTGCCTGTATTTCTGAAGCCTCCTTGATGCAACAATGTGTAGGCTGCTTCCCAGGTGAAGTTTTCAGGCATGCAGCACTGCAATGTAATTCCATGGTATGTGGGAAAATACATGGGAAAGCATTACAAGGCGGTAAAACATAATTATGCAGTGGAAAGCATCTGACTTTAAAAAAAAATAAAAAAAAAAAACCACAACCCCTCCTATCTTTATTTATGTGCTATCCTGCAAATTCAATTACAGGATTGAAAATTAGCTACAGGTTTTCTTCTTACAAGTGCTTGTACTCATTTTAGTACAGACTTCTTTCTGTCTCTACGCCTAAATCATTCCATTAAACACAGGAATACAGCGACAACCTCCTGCAGCTGCAAATTTTGCTCAGTGTTCTTCTAATGTGGACTGGTCAGACTAATACAGCACGTAACTCATCTTATCTGAAACATCAGTACTTCACTTACCATTAACTTGATGAAAATATGTCAAAAGAAAGAAGAGGGATCGATCTATCTATCTATCCATCCATCCATCCCTGAAAGGGTTAGACAGGCAGATTTCAATTACAATTATATTATGTAAAAGGGAGGAGTATCTATGTTGCCTGGAAAGACTTTAATGGTATTATCGCTGAGTACAGTCTCGTTTATATATTTCCATGTAAAAGTTAAAAACAAACGCTTGCAGGTGTAATCATTAACCTATTTCTTCCTTCTGCTTCCCAGTATGCTTTGAAAATCTTTAGGACCAAAGGATTGTTATAATTTCACTTAATTAGTAATGTAAAATTAGCAAAAGAAAGACTCTACAATTGCGTTATTTTAAAACTCCAGTTTGGAAAATAAGTCAAATGCCAAGCTGGATTAAATTTATATTTTCTGTAACTTGTAATAGACAATGTACAGCTAAGAATCACCATATTTGGGGAAAACATATTTTGGTGTCATATTTTTTATGAGGTCAGATAATGAGATCTCAAACTCTGCAGCCAGTCTCCTCAACCAGATTTATACATTTCCCCTGGTCTGACTGCCCTGTACCATCCTGGAATAGAATTTGCTGCAAAGAATATTCTTAGACCAAAGGAAAAAAAAAAAAAGATAAGCAAGCTAACAAAGCTGTCATTGTATATATTATAAACTAAGCTTGTAATGGGATTATTCTTCAGAAAATTTGTTAAAGAAATTAAGTTCATGGTGCAGCAAGCTTGGAGAAAAATTAATGAATTCACAGATGTTCACCTTAATGAACAACAGATTGAGAATATATGATTAAATTCAAAAGGAAAAGTTTGCATATGTTGTCAAAATTAGGTTTTGATCTTTACAAACATTGTGTTCATGTGAATAATCAATTAATAATAGATTAAAGGCTTCCTCCAAATTTATTATGTCGGTACAATTTATTATTTATTTATTTTCTCCTGAGAACTCAATAGATCAATGTGTGCATAGGTTCCTCCTGGGTACCTTAATATATAATATCTGATAGAAGAAGTTCCACTGGAGTGGTTAAGAAGTTGTCATATTGTTATTGCCAAGCAATAACAACCTTCATAGCACAAGAATCCTTTTCAGAAAGAGTTGTTCACCTTGCCTATGTTTGTGTTAAATAGAAAGTTAACTACAAATCTGCTCCTATGGAGCTCCTTTCCATTCAGTCCTCAAATAGCTTGATATTCGAGGCTGGAAGAAAACCTTTACCAAAAAAGGAAAGTATTTTATCATTTCACTGCTTCTTCTTAAACACTATTCTGGAACTTTGGGACAGTCCCGTCTGCAATGCCACATTAAATTAACAACAAGAAACATCACAGAGCTTAATGAGCTCCTTGTGGATGGTGGGGAGGCACCCACTGGATCCCACCTGCTGATACCCAGCAATGCCTCAGACAGCAGAAACTGCTGCTATTTCAGTGGATTAACTATTCATATCAACATCTTGATCATTCAGCCATACAGGACAGCAAGACATGGGGAGAAAACATTTTACTATAAATAATTACAACTTTGTTACGACAAGAAATTATATCCCTCACGTGACTTTTGTCCTGGCTTACAGAGTGATGGCAGTATGGTATCTACCGCTGACTGTGAGTCAGGGAAGAAACCACAGAACAAACACAAAACTCTGGTTTTGGTCAGCAACTGGGCACCGGAATGATTGTGAAAAAGAATGATGACAGTCCAGTAAAATGGAGCACTCTCCATGTAATTCTTCTCAGGTTTGTTTCACATCGCAAAATCCTCGTAAATAAACTATATTAGGTCTAGCTTAGCTGCCTAACAGGGTTAACCCACAATACTTAGGTATAATAAACACATTGACAGTTGTTTCCATAAATTTTGAATCAGTAAAGTCCAATAATTTTTTAAAAGCATAAATAGAGTAAATGTGGCTCTGGAGCGAATCCAGAGAAGAGCAACGAAGCTGGTGAAGGGGCTGGAGAACAAATCTTATGAGGAACGGCTGAGAGAGCTGGGATTGTTTAGCCTGGAGAAGAGGAGGCTGAGGGGAGACCTCATTGCTCTCTACAACTACCTGAAGGGAGGTTGTGGAGAGGAGGGTGCTGACCTCTTCTCCCAAGTGACAGGGGACAGGACGAGAGGGAATGGCCTCAAGCTCCGCCAGGGGAGATTTAGGCTTGAGATTAGGAAAAAGTTCTTCACGGAGAGGGTGGTTAGGCATTGGAACGGTCTGCCCAGGGAGGTGGTTGAGTCGCCGTCCCTGGAGGTGTTTAAGGTTTGGGTGGATGAGGTGCTTAGGGGCATGATTTACGGATTGGTGGGAATGGTTGGACTCGACGATCCAGTGGGTCTCTTCCAACCTGGTTATTCTGTGATTCTGTGACTCCCTCTAGCTTCCTGCTCAAACCCTCTCCTGGAGGATGCTCCTCTGCAATCCCCTTGCAGGACCGCAGAATGCCGTCTCCGTTAATGCAGCTCCCAGGCCAGCAGGTTAAAGGAAGCAGGTTCTGCCTTCTTCACCCAGTTAGGTTTGAAGAGATGTTTCAGGATTGCCTGCCTCCCATTGCAGCCATCCCCCTGCAGGGACATCACCCGCTGCAAGGCAGGGAAACAAGTGTGTGGTCACAGTTTAGTGCACAGCTCCTTATAAATCAACACCCAAAGAGTTTAGCACTTCAGTTGGGTGCAGGGTTTCTTAACAGTCTTTCTCCTAGTGCGTTCTAAAATGTTTTTGCAATTTCGGGGTAAAAAACAGAAAGTGAAATAAATTTCACATACACACTTGCAAATACGTGACATATACAATTATAATTAGCTTATATGGGGTAAGGCTCTTTGACGTAAACGCAACCTGTTCCTACAGGAATCTTAATTCAATGTAAATAGTGTTTTGGGAGAAGTTACATCATCACTGCCACCTCAATAGTTCTCAGAAGTTGTGAAAGAATGCTTTTGATTTATAGCACTGTATGTATTAGCAAGCTGTAACATAAAGTGGATTTATGCCACCATAAAACCAGCCAAAAGTCTCCACACAAAATCAAGGCCATCTTGCCAGGACTTAAATAGCAGAGCTTATTTCCCAAGGAATACAAGAAAAAAAAATTTGTTTCTATACCAATTCTTTTTCACTGAAATTCAAGATTTTTCACTTGATAATATAAGCCTAAAACAATTTCAGGTTTACTTTAGATAGACTGGTTTTTAATATCAGTAATTTAACTCGGAGCTGTAGAACTTCATCCAGAATATTTCACAAAACTATTCCTTATGTATCAATTCATTGAAAAACATTCCAGATAAGGGCATAATTTAACAAACCTTTCATCTTTAAAATAATAATTTCAAACTTGGCAAAAAAAAAAAGCTATCTTGTTCAGATGCAAAATATTCTGAAACCTAGACAAATAGAAAATGAAATAATGTATTTGAGAGGGCTGATAACAGAGCTTGTAACAAAGCATTATTTTCCACCTGGCTTTTGCAGACCCTAGAAAATATGTTCAGCAAATTCAAATGCATATTAGCTCATAATGGAAAATACCCAGATACTCTTCAAGATACAGCAAAAACACTGCAAGATAAGCCCTTCTAAACTGTCTGTATTTGGAAATGGTTTAGAATAGTTGCAGCACATATGGAGGCTGGTCATCAGAGACATTTGTTTAATAGCTTTATTAATTCTGTTTGTTTATTGCAAGTCCTTAACCAAATTGAATATTAATGTTATTTTCTGCAAGACATCCCAACAAACCTAATCCTCAGACGTGTAGCAACTAATTAAAAAGTTGCATGGATGAGAATTGGGTTACCCTTCACTTTGTCAGCAGACTTGCACATCGAAGCATAGATTTCCTGTACTTACTCAGATTGAAAGGGATTTAATTATGAAACAGAATGTAACTGCAATGTAAATGCAATTTATTGAAATAAAAGATGCAATTGTAACTACATAAAAGTGTAAATTCACAAACTACATAGATACAATCTTTTGCTGTGGAAGTATAAGGTTTTTTGGAATACCATAAAAACAGCAGCAAAATGCTGAAGACCTGCAATAAAATCCAGTAAAAGAAAATTATGTCTTTATAAAAGGAAGAGCTCATTGGAATTGGTCATATTTGCCAGAGATACCACTCTCATACAACCATTCCTATTATCTTTCTTCGTTTTAAAATTACTTTGAGACGTAAGAATAAAAAGAATAAAAACGAGGAGTACTGAATGGTTGTGTCTAAACAATAGATTGAAGGTGGCCTTTATTTGCTCTTGAGAGATCTTCTGAGATCTTGTGATGCAGTAACTTTTTTTTCTTTCTGAGAAACAGATGCCTGAAGTCAGCAACTAATTCAGACAAAGCCCAGCTTTCACAAGCCTAGTCAGAAGAATATTTCTCTGATATCTTATTTGCTTTCTAAGAATGACTCTATTCATTTTATGCATTTAAACACAAAAAAAAAGGTGGCACTAAAATGAGAAAAATCTTCCCTTTCGCTCCCAAGAACTTCAAAGGAACAAAACTAATATACAAAATCAGATCAGACAATATTTTCTGGTTTAGAATACTAGGTCTTTTCATAAACCTGAAGAACAGATGAATTATGACTGTTCATACCATTGTTTATATGAATTAGTGCTTCCTTGCCACCCAGAGTATTATTATTAGATGCCAGAGATGAATGTAGAGACACATAGAGATATGAAAGTGCTTTGTATGTTTGCCAAGACTATAATTTGTTGTATACTTAACATTCCAGACTAGAAATGCAATATTCTTGAAAACACTGTTTTTCTTTAAAAAAATTAGACTTATTGTCATGTCCCTAGAAGACAGGTTTCAACTGATTACAAATAATTGATTTAAAAAACAAATATCAGAGCAGAGTGGAGGTGCAAGGCGAACAGACTCTTAATAACAACAGCAACAAAACCCCAAATCAAACCAACCAAACAGATTTGAGTCTCTTTCTGTTTTTTCCTGGTTTTACTGTTAAAGATTAAAAACCCCTAGACAGTGAATAATACGCAGTTGTGAACTTGTAGTCAAGTATGAATTAAGTAGTTACTAGGGAGTTCAAGTATTTAACAGACCAATTAAGGCAGCGTCTGACCTTGGCAATTTCCAGCTGAATCTCTGGTTTAGTAGCATAAGACTGAATCATTCCTGGAGCAGTGGCTTGTATGGTACTTGGGGAGGAATTCCCCTGCTACAGCAACGCAGAAATGACCCATTGCTCCAGCAAGATGTTCGCACAAAGACATAATTAAAGTTCCTACTGACTGGAATAAAAATCCAAGTACATGATTAAGCATCTCCTGCCCCAGTTTTTAAGACAAAGTCTTCAACTTGTCTAAATTACAGGCAAGATTTTGTCTTGTAAATTTACCAGCATAAAATTGCAAGGTGAACAAACCCAACATTTCTTTTAAATTTGCAACCCTGCAGTCCTCAACACACTTACTGTCACATCTAATTTGAATACTAAGTTCTCATTTCCTAGATGCACCTTTCTTGGCCTGTGCTTCTGCCAATCCCAGCAGGTTTTTATAATGATATTGCTGTTCTAATGCTTGAGAGCATGCACAGGCAATAATCAACATATTGTAATACAGTAAGGACCAAGCAAGACAACTCTAGAGATATTCTGGAGAGGTCATTAAATGTTGCCTATTCCTTTGTTCCAAAACAGGCATCTGTTTCTCCCACGCTTTAAAGGCTGATATGCATAGGCTTTTATAAGAAATCAGACAATATAGTAAATTAAAGGACAGAAAAAAATTATTGAAAGTCTGATATAAATGCTCCTTTTTAAAATTGGAAAAAGAAAATTTGTTTCCAATGAGATGTCAAAAACCCTAGTCACGTTATGACTCCACTTCTTGCCACGCATGCCAAAAGAAAGTTATTTATGAATCAGTAATGTTTTCTTCCTAAATTGAACAGAGTTGAAGTGATGTGAGAGTGGTTTTGATTTCTCCGAATCAAACGTACAATAAAAATTTAAAGCAAAGTTCCATTTTCCACATTTCTATGTTAGATACATATGATACGTGACATATGTAAGGCTGTTTCATTGTGTGGATGCCTCAAGTTAGAAAATGGCTCCACGAAATCTATCCCCATCCTCGAGAGTCTCGAGACACAAGCCCTAGACACAGATCTATTCAGATATTAAGTAACACACAGAAACCTTGTGGGCAATACGAAGCATTTCAAGACACGCTGGAGCAAGGTGCCTACATGCTTTGTAGAGCAGTCCACTGTGCAGTCAGCAGACTGCAACATCACAGATGAGAAATGAGAAATTTTGAGGGCAATTGAGCACAATGAATTTTCACAGTGGATCAACACAAAGTCATTTAGAATGGGTATTTCTGAAGTACAGACACAATGAACACATTTACAGTGTTCAATGGCCCTAAAAATTCACCTTTTCACCTGTGGCATTGCTACTGCTGTGAGTGAATTCTTTGATAGTTTTTTTTAATGTATATTTATATGCAGTATGAGTAGATATACACCTAGATACACACATATACATACCTTCAATGTACCAATCAGCTTGTTGGCACATTATTAAAGAAAGTATCTATTGAAAAAGTAAAGCTTCACTGAGCTTTAAAACCACTGATGCTTTTTGACCCTTTCCAGCTGCAAAGTGGTAATGGTAATGGCAAACCTCACTTCAAGAATACAAAACCCATGAAACTCATCAGCTCCAGAAAACAGATTGTCTTAAAGAGAAATAATGGGATACCATTATCCTCTCTAGTTCTTTTCTTGCATGTAAAATGATGAACTGAAGAGTGGGTCACCATCAGCTGCCCACACTTGTGACAAGAAGCCCAACTACAGCAAGAGTTGCTAAACACTGCCTTTTGGCTTCCTACGGTTTTTCAATCACAGTTCACAGATGACACACACACTTGCTAACACATCCTTATTTTCCTTTCAGGTCTTTATGCTTAATCTGACAAACATCAGATGTGTACTTTTTACCATTTACTTCAGCTGCCCTGGTAACTCATTCACGACTGCCGAGTATTATAGCGTTTGATAGGAATGGTTGGACTCGATGATCCGGTGGGTCTCTTCCAACCTGGTTATTTTATGATTCTATGATTTTATAGCAAGCCTGTCTTTGCATCAGAGCCTTGCTTTGGCCAGTAACTAGTGATTCTCCTTGCAGGCATCATAGGCATGAGAGGTGGTATCAAACATCTCTCCTCTTCCTATTACAGAGGTTTTCTTTCACATAGTAGAACCAGGAACAAAGTGGTAAGTAACACTCCTAAATCTTGTTTCAGTTCATAAGGCCGTTGCAATAGCTGCCAGAGGTGGTTCTTTCAGGTGTCTCCTTATCTGCACAAGCCAGTTTCTAAAGGGTCTCAAGACACAGAGTATCTTCAGGATATTGATAGGTATTCACTCATTCTGTCCTTGTACATTTAGTAGCCTGATGCAAATCCTCAGTGCCAAGATGGAAATTCATCTGTGTGAATCTGAGATAGGCAAACATAAGCTGTCAGAAGCAATTGCAGCCACAAATGGGAAAGTAGAACTTCATCTGCAAAGCTGTTAGCTTTTTGACTTTGGAGTCCGACAGCTGAAATACGACAGGGAAGACAGTTGAGGAAGTACAAAGTGCATAGATTAAAATTCTAGCATTTGTAGCAAATGCAGCATTCATTTCCACTGCCACTCCATTCTCGAGAGGATAATTTGAGACAGTTTATTTCTTAAGACTCTCTGAGAGAGTTCTCAGACCTGAGCAGTCTCCATCAGGGGGTTCTGGCTTTTTGTCCTCTTATCTTATCTGTTACTTTTTTCCACAGTGGCAAACATCTGTTTATTTGTACTAGTTTCTGTGCTTGAACAAACAGTAAAAGGAATGCTCAGATAAAAATTTTGGATTTTTTTTGTTCCCTTAACTGATTTTGTGGATGATGAATACCTTTTTGACAAGTTTGATGGCATGAAAAAAATATCAGAGAAGAAAAGAGTGATTTTGGTTGAAAGCAATCTCTGGGGTTCACCTAGTCCAACCTCCCGCTCAGAGTTCACCTACCTAGAAGAGTTTGCCCTGAGCCATGTCCGGTTGGGTTCTAAATGACTTCAAGGATGAAATTCCAGAGCACCTCTGGGAAATTGCTTCTGGTGTTTGACTACACTCTTCTAAGACACCTGCAGACTGTAATAAGATCTTCTCTTCACCTCCTCTTGTCTACACTGCACAAAAATATTGATGGCCTCTGCTTCACTGGAGCCCAAGCCCAGGCACAGCCGTCCAGACGCAGCTTCACAAAGGCAGAATATTTCCTGCACTCTTGCTAATACAGCATGGTACGTTTGGATTATCATACACATAGTATTTTGCAATTGAAAATCCTTCCTATCCAAAAGGTCCTCCCAAGTCAAGAAAAAAATATGCAAGTTCAAAATACATTAAGTTCCCAGAGTTCAGGTTTTGGAAACTTCTGTTGTAAAGGTTATTATGTCAAAGTGTCCTCCCAGTAAGTTCTGATAGAGGAGGAAAATCTCAGAATACAATGGAACATACTGTGCAATGCTTTTCACAGCTCACTCCAATCAGCGACCAAGGACACAACCTCAATAAATTCTTAATAAGTATACAAATGCTTAACCTGCAGATGCTCACAGAACATTAGTACCTAGCTTCCAGAATATTACATCTGGTAGTATATGACCTTGGTAGAGTCAAAACCAGTTTCTTTCCTATACTCCATGCAAACAGTAGAAACAAGTAGTTCAGATACTATCATAAAAACAGTAAAAATACAGATTACCTTAGCTGTCAACATTCTAACAATCTGGACTGTACTTATTTTAATATTTAATTACATTCTGAAAGTACTACAGAGATGCTCTGAAACTGATGCTATCATCTACTTTAAATTAGTGCACTAATTCTGAACTTCACTGAATTCACTTTGTTGCAATTGTTCAGATAAAAAGATAATAAGCCCTGGAAATCCTCTCCTCATACAGTGGAAACTGGGGTAAAATAGGAGATCCTGTATCATCTCTGTCAGCTTAATGAACACAACGAAAGAAAATTAAGATATGGCTCATGCTTCCCTGCAGAGATATCTCATATCCCAGAGAGTGACCTATCACAGAGAATGGGGTAAAAAAGTGCGTTTGACTGTGATCAGCCTCAGGATGTTCTCTGCACTTCTCAACCAGAGCTCAAGAAACTCCAGAACTGTCCATTAAACTATTTTTTGCCATGTTCTTCCATAGTTACTGAGTAATTTTTGCAATTGGATTACAATTTGATGGTTAACGTGTTTTTATCAGACAAGTGACAATTTGAAAAGAATTGTTCTAATTTTCACTGAGTTTATAATAAAGTTGTTTACAAGCAAACACAATCATCTGTTCCTTGTCTGCTTCAGCACTGTATATTTTATCTGCATATTACTTGTTCAGACATTTCTGGTTTGATCTGCTTTTTAGTGGCCTTCTTAGTAAAATCTTTTTAAAGAAGTGTAGACTATAACTTACAAAGGGGAAATAAAATTGGAAAATAAAGTTGTTCTACATTATACTACAGTAAGCCTCTCTTAGCATGGTATGGTTACCTTTCTGCACAGCAAATCCAGTCAGACTTCACACTGGTCATCTAAAACAGCTCAGACTGATTTCAGTTGCCAACTTGACTCAAATCTTCACTTTAAAGGCTATCTACAAAATCTTAACTACAAACAACACGCAGCACAAGGCAATACAATGGACTGAAGCCCAGGGAAAGAGAGTAGATGCAAGGAGCCAAACCCATTGTAATATCTAATAGCAGTTAGCAGCTTTTCTATTTATTCATGCAGCACTCCCGTCCTCTTTCAGAGGGCTTAGCAGAAAAAGTGCCCACCTGTCCTCCTCTCAAACTATTATGGCTTACGTTGCACACAGGGGAAACGGGAAAGCTCAGCAGTCTGAGTGCCAGTGAGGGAGAGAGATAGGAAAACCGAACCATTTTTTATATTGCTATAAAACCAAAAGACAATATAAAGGCAGCGCAATGCCAGCTAAACTGGGGTAGCTGACAGGTATATGGATTGGAAATACGCTGGCAATTAGAAGCCCTGGATAAAAAAAACCCCGAGCATATACAACTTTCAGATGCTACTGCATACAGATCTCAGCCACCCCTAAGCTTTGGGATTCGCTCGCAGCTGGCAAGTAAAGAGAACCTGCCCTGAAAGGGGATCCTGTATGGCTTCTCTCCAATCTAAAACCCTTCCTTCTCAGTACTGAAAGTGATCTAATACCTTTTTTAGTTCGAGGACCTGATCTGGAGCAGGAGGCCCAAAGGGAAGGATTAAGCCCTCTTACAACAAAAGTAGCAAGTTCAAATATGAATCCTTCTCTGGTTCCAAAGCAGCTTTCGCAGGAAAGGTGCTCTACATGGCTGAAGCATTCAAGAATCATCTGCCACCACCTACTGCTCCTGTTGGTTCTGTCCTACAGCTCTCTTCCTACAGCCGTCTGGTCCCATGCAGAAACCTGGAGGAGCTGCAGCTTCAGGCTGCCCCGGCATCTGCAGATAGAAGCCCTGATGGAGAATACTGAATGTTTATTTCAAAAATTGTTACATTTTCATATTTTACAAAACAGGCAGGGGATTGAATGGGGTTCGGAGGCTTCCGAGGGCAAGGAAGCAGGTGATTCAGTCGGGACTCAGGGGCATGGTGTACACTGCGAGGTTGAGGTTTTATTTCCTCCTCCGGTAATTTGTCAAACGGATTGTTATAAAGAGTTACAGAATCAAGAAATGTCAGACAAATACAGAGAAGCTTTGAAACCTTTTGTGATAAAGCAAAAGTAACAAGTATAGTTACAACAGCTGCATGCACAACTGTGTTTCCAAGGCAACAACTCACAATCCTAACAGCTATAAAAAATCCTATACACCATGGGGGAGTTGTGAAATTCGGGAGACTCCAGCTAAAATAGAATATAGAAAAGCGGACTAAAGCAGAGAAGCAGCAGGAACACTGAAATTATGAAACTCATGCTGCTTTTAACAGCTGCAGCCGGAACGCGCTTCGGCAACGTTTTGGTGATGCCCTGGTCCCCGGGTCTGGTTTCACTGGTTTCTCTTTGTCCCCCAGGTCCCACATCGCCCACTCACCAGGGGAAAGAAACTATTAGCTTAAGATCAGCAGGGCAGTTACTGTCACTCCATCTATTTGCAGGGCAACGACATGATCTGCCCACATTATTTGCTGCAGTAAGCAAGCATCTCGACTATTAGCAAACCAGTGCACTGGGCTAAACTAATACTTTGTAATCACTTCAGGGAAAGTGCTTAATATTATTGTGGTGCTTAGATACCAATGAAATGTTAAACCACAGGATTTCAAAAGCGTCGTTTGTCTTGTATGAAATCATTTATAAACATATTAAATTATTCACAAACGACTCGCAGGTTTGCATACTGAACTTCTCCACCTTTTGAAAAACCGCAGCTGCCCAATTCCCAGCACCTGAGCAGCCAGAGGGAATCTGGGCCAGGCAGCCACTACAACTGCCTGCACGGTTCCTAGAGCGAGGAAAGACAAATCCTCTGAATAATTTCTAGCTACAGAATAATTACAGAATAGCCTGCAAGTATGGCAAAAGCTAACTTCATAGCAGAGGCTCATGTCAGCAGAATAAGTATTTCTTAGAGGATATTGGATTGTATGTCATATAAAAGGGGAAAAATCATAAAAACAGAAAAGTAAACTTAGGGCATTAAAAGCAGGTAATGAAAGAACACGTATAGGCATTTGCTAAAAATTACTAATTTAAAAAGATAACAGGTATACAGCTTACCTCCAAGGCATTTGAACTTGCTGTGTCAGGATTAGGGAGGTGCAAAAACAAGTTACGGAATTTAAGAGATAACAAATACTAGCACTGATGGTTGGTACACAGATAGCAATACGCTGGTGGGTTAAACAGCCACTGAACAGCTTTACATACTGGTAAACAGGAGTCTTCTCTGTTCCAGTTATGTGAATCCAGGGCAGTAGGACTGAAATCAATAGTTATTTTGCATTTGTAGAGAAATAAAAGTGCACCTTTGTTCAGTGTTTCTGCAGAAACATTCATCATTCCTCCATTGGATCAGTCCCATATTTGGTCCCTTCAATCCTTTTCCTCTAAATTCAAGGCACTGGTTCTCTTATGACATTTTACAAATACTTTATTTGTACGATTTACATTTTTTGCACATAGTGAGGTTTCCAGTTAAACCTTAATACACTGCTTCCCCCTCACATCATCATTTTCCACTGCTGATCAGTGCTCAGGACACATAATAGTCATACAAACCAGAGTGACTTGATGATCATGGAGTACATTTCTCCTTTCTAAGTAACATTACCTGTATAGGTGCTGATCAAAGACTAAATGACAAACTCTATATCCAGATCCTGCTTCCTTCTTTCATCAAATTAGTATAAATAAGAGATGACTACAAACATCTCTGCAGACATTCCTGGGGAATTTTTAGATCAAGATCATTGTGGTTTTTTCTTTGTTATTTGAGTAAAAACAGATTTTGATTGCAAGGCAACACTTCACAAAGATGGTTTTAGATTGACTAATGAGAGCTGTGATCTCTTCCATTGCTTTTTTTCTGTTCACATCCATTTTCATTTTTAAAGTAACATGTGAGCCACAAGGAAGGATTCATGACTTCAAGAATCATGACAGTGGCAGAACTCAGGCTAGTGCTTCCAGCCTACTCAAGCATTCGTATTTTCTGGTTAAAAGCCTTTAGGCGTACATTCACCACTGTATATATATAATATATACTCATCCTAGAGAGAAAGCAGGACAATGTATATATGCTCGGCTGAAAAGAGCTAATTTTCACAAGCTAATGAAGAGACTAGTGAATTTTAATGCTTTGTGAAGCATTAATCGCTCATCTCTATTAAAATATTGAAGACATTACATACTATATCATAACCCCTATACATTCAGTGACACAAAAGCCTATAAAAGAAATATGAATATAGACTTAATGGAATGTGTAATTTTTTCACTGTATCATTTTCTTTTATCTTTGTTAAAAATGGGACCGAGTTGTGGATTCTGAGTTGAGTTTGTTATCCAGTCTTCATTGTGTCCCCATCCTCAAGCACACTCAGGTCACTACTCCTGTATTTCCACACAACCCAAAGCTCAACCTTGTCATACTGAAGTTAAAGAAAAGGATCCTATAATTTCAGTGGCAGAGGACTTGCTTTTTCCAGGGAATACTGGAATTCAAGAAAATATAAATGGACTATGAAGTACCACTCCTCCCAGTTAGAACAGGTTTTGCCTTTCCTACTGCAGTATTGTTAGCAGCTGAACGCAAGGGGAAATATCAATAGGCTCTTTGAGAATCAAAGCAGCACGTATAGAACAATGCTTTTGCCTCAGGTGATAAAGCTAATTGTTCTCTACTTTGTCAAATGCCTCTGTGTCTCCTATAGATTTTCTATACATTATTTTTCAGCCACTTCTGCTGGACAACGTGAAGCTTTCTTAGCGTTGCGGTCAATAAATGAAAATATAAAAGTCTTTATTTACACTCCTAGACAGAGGCTCTAATGCAGTCCTTGTAGTGCAATACATCACAAGTCTATAGCTTTCCTTCACGTTTATTTTCCTCTTACACAACTGCAAATGGGTCTAAATCAAACCAAACAGCTGGAGACTTTCCAGTCATATTTTCCTATCCTACATGAGTAGATGATGCTCTACCTGTTGTATAACCAATCCGTACAACAGTAACAGTTTTAAAATATTAGGGACAACAGGAAACAGTCACACTGGCATATCCTCCTGTTTGTATGATAGAATGATTTGTGCTGACATTTGTTCTTTTGTATTTACCAAGGAGAAAAGAAAGAACACCTTTTTAATTGCCTGTATCCTTCAAATAGAAGGAACCCAGCTTGTTCTAAATAAATAAATACAAGTAACAGTAACTACTTGCAAAAATTTTCCAATGAAATAGCCCTAAGCTTTTCCAGCAGCATCTGCACAGATTGAACTAGATTACATGCTAAATCATTTTCACAATTCAGATACTTAATATTTTATCTGTTTAATAGGTTCCCCATTTCCTTCCCCTTTACAGCTGCAACAGCAATTGCAAGTGCAATGAATATTGATACGACATAAAAACAAGTAATTTTTTCCTCATGCTGCTTTCAAAAATGTAATAGATATTTAGACACTACTAATGTTGTGAATAACATGTTTCACTAACATAAATGATAAGACTGGGGACAAGAGGTGGCTGAAATGTCAAGCATAACAAGTCCTCAACAATAAGAACAGGTTAAAAAAGACAGATGCACAGGAAAAAGAGAGCTATTATAGGGAATGGAAGATAAAATTTTGTTCTTTCAGCATTGGAAAACAAAACGCTTCATAGCTACCTATGTACCTGATTTCTTTAGGAAAAAATCTAGGCATACCCACAACTGTCAAGCAAACGTGAGATTGTTTTCAGACATGGGGACACTGCAACACTTTCATATACGTCATGCCAGCTCTGAAAACAATTCTCATTTGAAGGAGAACTTAAACAGTCCTTATTCTTTGCAATATTTTGTTTCTCCCAGACTGGTGGTAGTGGCAAGATGCTCTTTTATTGTTATAGTAGAAATCTGTTCAAGGATTTCATGTATGGGGAATCAGTTTCCCTTATCCTATTTTACCTCCCCGGACACACAAAAGGAAAGGCTGCAAACTGAACACACTTTTCTTTCATACTCTCCCACAACCTGTTCCCTTGCTGTGATAACAGAGATTATCCATGCTATCATATATATACACATATATATTTTTAGACGCACATCATCCATTTATATACACGTGGGTGAAATAATAAGAAATAGTGTTTCTAAGCAGACACTGAAACAATCTCCAGCTGCCCATGTATCTTCCAATAATTCAATGGGGCAATATCCTGATACATAAAATAATTATTTGTAATGGATAAAGACAATTTCCTCTCATTAATCTGTTGCAGCTTCTAACCTATAAATCTTGCTACGTTGCGCCACTCGTGGATCATCTTGTCTTCGATACTTTGACAAAAAGTGTAAGTACTGTCTCCTTGCTGCATTCCCTCTTGTTTGTGGCTGCTGGTGGTTGAATATTCCATGCGAATTCCACTTTCTCAAGGCACTTTCTCAATTGGGAGATCACGCCATCCCAGGAATAAAGCCAGTCAGGGCTATTTCTCACTTCATAAGGTTTGAGAAGATTCAGAACTACAGCTTAGCTATACCTGCCAGTCAGTTACAAATGCAACTGGTGAATCCAATTCTTGTAGCTGGACTCAAGAGAGACAGTAAGATTTACATGAGGGATTAAATTTCTGATTTTTGTGGTAAAAATGTATTCCCACTAGCCATATGAGTTTGTCTGAATATCTATAGAAGTATATATTATACAGAGTTGTGACATTAATCTTCTAATCATTTTACAGAAGAGAATAAAAAGAAAAAAATGCTTTAGAACAAAATTCCTGGAAATATACCAGCAATCCCAGTGAAATTGTTATTCATCTTTGCATCTATAAGGATCAAAAAAGTAAAACTTCTGAACCTCCTCCAGCCACCTAAATTAATCTCTTTTATAATTTTCCTGCACCCTCCACCTTATTCTCTGCATCTCAAGTCTACACATCTATATTAAGTTGGTTACTTTTATTTTCAGCAATGCCTTGGTTCTGGGACTGCTTTTTTGTTCAACCCAGACACTGAGCATAAGTGCAGTACTTTGTTTTTCAAAGAAATGTGCATATACTTTTTTTAATTATTTTCTTAAATCATCTCTAACTTTGTTACAGCTCTCTAAATTAACCTTAACCACTGTTCAAAGGAGGTCTTCTGTATTTTCATCAATCCCATTCTAAATTATAGCTAGCAGTATAATTCAGTTCCTAAACAATTATCTATAACCTGTATCTTTCCATGCAGTTAAAAAAAATATTCTGTTCTTTCAGGAACATAATTCCAAATCTATGTTCTTTAGAAGCAAAACAATTTCACATTAGCTTCGATATGGCTTTCGATAATCTTTGGAGCCCATATGTACCTTCCCTTAGAACTAACCTCATTCCTCCCATAATCAAATTGATGCTGTATTTTGAGATGTAGCTTTTCCACCACTGTTTCCTTTTTACTGTTGTCGTCTGTAACTTCACAGTATAAATAAAATCATGCCTTGTGCACTGAGATCAGGAAACTCACTGCTAATTGCTCCATTATTAACTGCTAAGTCAACCACTGGCAACAGGGAATCCAACTGCTGTCTCTGGAGGGCCAAAAGGATTGTCAGAGAAGTAGCTTTTTTTATCAGCTGCTTTTTTTGTTTCTCTCTGGGAATGCAGCCTACGTTGTTTCCCTGAAAACATGCAAGTGGTGATAGCTAGAATACAAAGAAACCCTATGCAAGGGACTCAGTACGCTCCAAGAGAAGCATTCTTTAATTAGATTATGTCACTAGAATTGCTTAGTAATGACTATTGAAGGCACAGAAGAAGAATGCTACAACTATAATTATAGTACCTGACAGACCAACAAATTAAGTACCAGATACCTCCAAATTTACCAAGCCTTTCCTTTCCTGTCTTTCTACTGATGCAATATTTAAAATGCTTCACACCGATTCACGCATGTACAGCATGACAATTGATTGCCACAAGGTGATTTGTTTTCCTGAATGATGCCAGTATGATCCTCACTCACAGTCTTTTATTGATCCTTGAAACAAATATCATCCTGTACTAGTTTCATTAGACAGGCTCTCTCTTGTTAATTACCGCTCACTCAAATCTTTTGGTGTTTCATTAAGGTGAGCAAATTGGAAGAATTAAATAAACAATCTATGTCAGCTACCACTGTGGCTTTCTCACTGCTGGTCTTTAATTCTCCAGAATGCCAATAAGGAAAAGGGTTTTTTTTTCCCACCCCCCCTTACTTTCTTTTTAGTATTTCTGACATCGAGCCACAACAAAGTGGTGCAATGCACCATAAGAATTGACCAAATCAAGTTGGAAAATAGTCTGAAAGACTTGGCTGACTACATCCCAAATCCTTTTGGACTTTAGGGAGAGTTCTTTTGCCTAACTGCAGATATATGCAGTTTCATCAGCTTCTCTGCAACAGATCAAAAAGAGTTGTTTTCCTCTGTTCACACTGAAGAGAGTGAAGGGCTAAAAAGCAAAAATAATTTGCAGAGAGATTTCCAAAATGAATCGCTCTAATAAAAAAAATAGAAAATTGGCTTTTTCAGGGAAAAAAAAAATACTACTTTTGAATTTCCTTTACAGGTAAAATAAGCATTTTTCCTCCTGATAAATAATATTTGGAAATCTAAAAAAAGGGAGAAAAATAAAAAATTTGCTTATTCCCTACACTGAGTTTCACTGATTTTGGAAGGCTGAAGAACACTAGATGTTGGCATTACAGAACATTCCCTATAGTCAGGAATACCTAATACAAGCTCAAGATTCAAGATGATTAAGAATGACCACGGCACTTTCTAATAATGAATCCTTTACTCTGTGTGTTCTCAGGCTTTTGGAAATGTGTAAATCTCTCTAAGCATATTTAGCAGCTTTACCAGTACTAATGTAATGATTTCCACACCTCTTTTCATTGTACTGTCATCCAGCCACTAACAGATTTCCTTATGACCTAAAGAGAACCATTAGAAAAATAGAAAGCAGCAGAATTCAGAGCAAGCTACTATTTTTCAGAATTTTCCTAAACCCAGAAACATCTGAAAATAACTCAGATGCTGCGTAATTATTTTTTTTCCTGTTCTTTCACTTCTTCCTAGCTTGCCTTCCCCCAGATACAACCTTTGCTGAAAGAAACCTCATGACCATCTAGAGCTAAGCAGCAATAAACAATGGCTCAGGAGGGGATATGAGCAAAAATCCACTTTCTTTTTTTCAAGATCACCACACTCTATGCCATATTTACACTAAAGAAAGTGAGAGACAATAATCTTAAGATGTAAAGCAGATACATTTTTGTTATCTTAAAGCAGATATTGAGTATCTTGAACCTTTGCTTTTGGGTTTGGGGGTTTAGGGTGCACTCTGGTTTTCAGCAAACTTCTGTTTATTTGCAGAAGGATAAATCACAAAATACAAGAATTACACTGATGAACACCACTATCAGATGAAAGCTGCAAGAATTAACAGCAATATTAAAAGACATTTAAATGAACCAAAGACCAAAGGAGCACAACTACAAAGTGAGGTTGGAAATACTGATTTGCCATCTTCCCTTCCTTCTCTGTCCCCTTTTCACTCCCCTTTCTCTTCAGTTTTCTATCTTCTACTCGTCTTTATCTGAAAGGGTCCTATCAGCTATTATGTGGCTGACTGGTAGTGATGAGACTGCCAAAATGTGACAGCCTTATCTACAGCGCAGCCCTGCAAATTGCCAGCCATTGATCCAGCAGTCTGTGCCAGCTGATCAGTGCAAAGCTGGTTTGATTTCTTTTCTTCTGGGAAAGAAATGAACTTCGCTGCCAGCAGCCACTATCCTGCCAGTACTATTCCCCAGCCAAACAAAGGGCCTGAAAATTAGAATTTAGTTAGATGAATTAACATGACATCCCTTTCTCCTCACTTGATTTTTGCTGTATTATGGATTTTGCATCCCATTCTGAAATATGAGGAAAAACAATACAATTGATTATAATAATTTCGCTTCATGCTTTATGGGCATAAATGTCTTCCAGGTACACAGTTTACCACTGCCAGATCACTATAACATTATAGCATAGGAATTTTTCAAAGCAGCCTTTCTCTCTTATTACAAACAAATTTCACTACTGAAGAAATTTCAGCTAGTCGTGTGCCATTGTGAGGAGGTATAATATTTTGCTTAGTTTCTTCTCCCTAAATGACATCCTTGTGGTAGCATTTGAAGAACTGTATTTATTTACCTCTTGAAAAGGAAAAAAAAATCCTAAAAAGGCAATTTCTTTTTTGACCTCTAAATTCCACAGCTTATGTGCATTTGTCCCTTAGTTTATAACAGCTTTAGAGAAATAAAGAATGTGTGTACACGTCAAGACACAGACCAGGCTACATATACCCGAGCTCAACAATGTCACTTGCTTGGCTAATTTACTCAAAATGGGGCATTTCATAGCTTTACTGTATTCAACTCTGAAATCTAAACAGTCTTTTCATGGGCAGAGGTCCAGAGCAAGGTTTTTCATTTCTTTTTTTTTTTTTTTGCATGAAATAATGCCCAAAGGTTGGCAAGGAAGAACTTGCTGACACTGGAATCAGAAGAGATTTGTAACAAAAGATACAGTCTCAGTCCTGAAGCTTTGACTCTTGCTTTAATGCACAGCAGCATAAAGGGAGGGGAGAAGGGAACTTCAAATGATGTTGTCTCTATTTACACCAAATTGCCTATCTAAATGGAAAGATTTGGTTTTCTTCCTCTTTTTTTTTCTTTCCCCATCCCTGAAGCACTTCTATTTCATCCTTCACAACTTTTTTACTTTATATCATCGTTTCCTTTCCCAAGTATGTCTCAGTTTAGCTAAACTTCCTGAGGAGGCATGCTTTTAATGGATTTGTTTTACCTCCTCAGACACTTTCACATCATTTTCTACTTTATTCTGAATTCCCGAAATATTTCCTGCAACTTTTGATTGACTTCATTACAGCATTTAGTTAAGTCAGAATATCTATCAACCTACACGTACACCGCAAAATTAGCGGGGTTTTCATTAAATTCTTTGTAAGTTCCCGAACTGGAGTGGAGTGTACTAGGAAACCCACCCCCCTTCTTCCAAGTTGGAAAAGATTTGTTGCCCCTTCACCCAAAATAAAACATTTTATATTGATGGACATTTTCTGGCTCTAGGCAAGTCTAAATCTGTACAGCCAGCTCCAAACTCCAACATCAGAAAGGAACTCACACCTCTTGTTACATCAGAGAAAGATGTAAAATATGCATCATGGCAGCTGAACTCTTCAGAGGAAACTGGGTTTGTCACACTCTGTAACACTTCTTTCCGACTGCTGCATTACCTTTACTGAACTTCAGTGTATGGGATAAATCAAAGGGGACCCAGGCAGCCAGCAGTCCACAGGCAACCATTAAGGAACATTAGCACAGCCTTCTGCCAATACAAAGCCCTGTGCAAGTCCTGAAGAATATTAACATGCTTTTTATCTTGCTTCCTCTATGCAGATTGCAGTAAGATCTCTCTCCTGTTCTTCTGGGAAGAACGTATTTAGCATTACTGCAAGACTGTTTTTAATTCCTCTTTTAGATGTTATTCATGCTTCTCTCTGAGTTTGAAGTCTTCATTGCATTTGGAGAAACACACAAAAATACAAAGATGATGTACCCATAAAAAACACTTGAAGAATGAAAAGCCATGCAGAAAAGAATGAATTACTAGAAGATTATTGTACTAATTATCAAACATAAGCTAACTTATACTGGTAACACATGAAGGAAATAGCTACTTCACCCCAGTTCCCTTCAGTAAGAAATACAGACTGTAAAATCTGCTGCAATTGTATAAGTTATTTTCCATATTCGGCTTGATCACTATGTAATGCTAGATGGAAAAATACCAACTTCTAAATAAAGCACTAAGAAGAGACTTAAAGCACATGAACAGCTGAATCTCAAGTATCTAGTTAAGCAAATTTAAGCATGTATTTAAGTGCTAACTTAGATTAATATAATTCCACTAATTTCTCATCTTGATATCTTCTTCTGGATTTTGGAGAAGCATCAGTTTATGGTTCCATGGGAAAACCAAGTTTGGAATCCTTGCAACACTTTTAATTTCTTATTAGGATTTTATTTGCTGACTGCAGATGTGATGGGATTTAACAGCAGCCTATGCTTGAGGGTTCGTGAATCAGAGTAAATTGCCATTACAACAGTTTTCTTCCACTTTCTTTCCACTACTTCTTACACTGTTCTCAGCCATGCCAAAAAATTTCAACCAGCCAGAAAAACCTTGCCAAAATAAAAAGTCACTGACTGGCTACAAGCAATTTGCCAAGTTAAAGACTCGGTCAGAACTAGTGACAAAAAGAGGGAAGAGCAACAGAATCCAAGCCAATATTTCATGAGTTGAAGGTCTAACAGCATATTGACAAAGGCATGTAATCCCAATTAACAGCAAATTATATAAACAGATATATGTGCAGTTCTGTCATCCACTGCCTGTTTACAAAATTAAGATTTCTTGAAAGCCTGGGTCAGGAAATTTCAAAAATCATATATCAAATATGCCATTCTATGTTTCTTATTTATTTGGTAAGTCTTGCAAAGCCTGATTATACTGATTATTTAACAAAACAACAAGACAATTACAAAAATAAATTAAAATAATGGAGAGCAAGTTTCAGATGCGAGTGAGAATGTAATCAATCCATGACTTCAATGCACAGAACTAGAAAAATGACTCACTTAGCATAATTTTTAATGATCTTACACTCTGGAAAATACATTACTGAGGCAGACTAGGACAAAAAAGAGCTAGAATCATGCTGTAAAATGGAGATGCAACCTTCCATCTTCCTATTCATGTCAATATCACTCCTGCAATCTCTTCAAAGCCTAACAACATTCATTTCGTCTCCTGTATCACAGGAAGCTACTCTCGTTTTACACTACTTCACAGTGTACTTGTAAGCTTTACAGTCATCACGACTACTAGTTAAGTATGAAGCTATTTACTAACTATGTAATAAATCGTCATACTGCACACTACGCCACTGTTCTATTTGATGTCTCGGAATGCTTGACAAAGGCAGGAATGAGATCATTCTCCTGCTATCACATTCAGGGTCCTGATCTGCACCTGAAGCCTGCTCCTGTTTGCATCAGTGATCCCAACCAGTTCTGTAGCCAGAAAGAGGCAGCGGTCATTAAACTTCAGTGTGTCTATGGAGTTTCCTTGGTATTACGGGATCAGGAAAACAGGAGCAGAGAGTAGTATTTAGGTCACTTGATTTGCACGTGGAAAGAAAAATGTTTTGGTTCTCCAAGGGAGTTTTAAGAAAATACACCATATGAACTCCCTGCAAACTCTGCAGTTCCTTCTTGACTGTAAAGAAAGGAGAAGCCAATTTCTACCACATTTTTATTACTTTTAACCACAATATTATTCTGTGCACAGAAACAAATAACTTGATAGTTTTCTGTTTCTACAATGTCTGGTTTTGTCTTCAGGATTAATACACAGACACGCTCACTTTGAATGCACACGCATACACCTTCACAAACTCATATACAAATATGTAGACAGCTGCCAGTTTTGTGAATTCAGCCACAAAAATTAATTTATGAAGATAAGATTTTTAATTAGTTTAACACTGCAATATCTTTCTCTTTGCTCCCATTGCACCCATGATCTCCTAACGAAGCTCTGGGAATAGAGATAACTACAGAGTGCCTCCAGTGGGCTACCAGTGCAGCCTGATGAAAGAATAGAGCTTCTCTCCATTACAAGTTTCTATGAACAGGACAGAGAAGATAAGTGCACTGAGGTCATAAACCCAGAGTTCTGAAACTTCAGGGTATGAATGAGCAAGGAGAGGGATCAACACATGGTTCCATGTGGAAAAGTCAGCCTGTGAGAAATACATCCTGCTCAAAGTGGAAGCACCGTGCTACTGAATTAAACAGTGGCTTAGTTTTCCTTTTATAGGCTTGTAGAGAGATAGTGAGTCATTAGGGGCACCTAACCTCTGCTACCTGCTGCCTGTTCCTAACCCTCCTTACCCGCTGGAGCACAAAGCATCCCGGAACGCTCCCGGGTCACAGGACAACAGCCCTGCACAGACAGTGAGCTCTGATTTAACCACACTGTTGGATGTGGTACTTGTAAAGCCATTGTTCTGCTGACCGTAAAGCTATGAAAGATTTTCACATTGCAGAAAGATGAATGCATCACCTGTGCTTACAACACTCACGATGCTGTCTCAGCTGATAAAGGTCTGTTTAAGATAGACATCTACTTCTCACTCATTCTTAAAGAAAGCTGAATTGGATATTTCTAGTTTTCCTTCCCATTGAAGGGCTGTTGCTAACCCCACTTCAGTTCCAACTGCTTAGCATTATTCCTCCCAGAATTCTGCACGTACAACCTCCCATCAAGAGCCAAGAATGTCTGTGCTGGTTTATTAATATCACATGGCAGCTTTCATTTTGTTCATGCACAGCTTTTCATGAACTCGTGTCATGAAACGATGCAATTTTCCAGCACTGCCTACTAATTAGTTTACACCCTGAAGCAGGAGGATTAAGAATCTTAGTAAACAATATCTTATGTAATTATTAATTTTATTTACACATCTAATCCTTGCCAAATCTAAGCTGTTTAATTGATGAGGTTACATTGTGTTAAATGCCGCATTTCTTAACATAGTTTTTATTCTTTTTCCCTTCTGATATTTGAGATATGAACAAAGCATCCAAAAGAGAAATGAGGCAGAACCACTTTTGGAATAGAAAAATGAGATATACCATTTCTGTCCAGCTCCTTGAAAACAGAAGTCAACCTGGAAAAGCCAGGCCATTGACAATGAGAGTGTGGACTTGAAGCTAACTGGTGTTTGTATAGTCTCTGTTGGATCATCTTTATTGGCTAGGAGGAGTTCATCCACTGCTAAGAGCAGTCTGTTACAAAAAATGCACCAAACAGTACCTGATAAAACCGACAGGGATCAAGCTTTAACACAGCAAGGTCCTGTAAATAAGCCTATTTCCAAGGAGGAACATCACTGCACAACACAATCACAAATAAATGACTTTTTATTTCAATTGCCATACTTGTGTCAGAGCTGTGCAAAATCTGCAATTATTCCCAGTGCCATTTATTTGTATAGGAAGCCCTGGATCAATCAGTTGTTTAAATAACACTCAGCTCCAGACTTCTCTCTATATAAGATGCCTTCAAATTTTAAGGAAGGGATAGAAAAGGCAAAAAATAAACAGAGGTTGACTCAACTCAGGGGAAATGTGACACATATCAAGAATGGGGAGGCAAATTAATCTTAAAATTACTACCAGGTTTGACAGTATAATATACACTTAAGATTTATTTCCATTTTTTCCATTGAAATACATAGAGTTTGCAGTGTTTCTGCTTACACTTACCCATGTGTTTGCATCTGTTCCTCCCCTGAGTAAACTACAATACTTTCCTTTTAACTAGAAGATTTCTGCAAAGGGTCATGTGTGTTGATTTTCATGAACAATTCCAACATACGTGACAGAAAATTCACCTTTTTGAAGAGGCCAACATCAGGCACTTCTTGGCTGTAATTCAGAATGTGATTTGTAACAAATACCTAAATCCATTTGATATGAAAAGGTAATACCCTACTGAGGTGAGCCAAACCTGAAGTCTGAAGCAGGCTAGGACTAATTTATGAGAAGGTAATAGTTTCCTAACATCAACAGATTCTGGTATTAAATATATCACCCAGAGAAACAGCATTTTGCATTTTAGCAACTACATCTGCCTTGCTGCTCAATGGCTTTGTAAGTCACCATTAAATAATGGTAATTATTTGCCATAGCAACTATAACAATACATAACTTACATATAGTTTTTAGCTGTAACAATAGGTCCATATTAAGTAATACAGCTAACATACAATGAAAATATCTGTGCATTTAAGCAAATAAAAAGAAATGTGTTTGACAACAGGGAGAGATGGCTCTTTGTCTTCTTTTTGCAAAAACACTCAACTATCTTTTTTTCTCCAAATCAAAATGTATTTTGGTTATTGATTATATTAAAGTATATCAAAGCATTTAGTTCAGTAGGAAAGCACAAAGTCAGTGATTTTGACAGTTGCCATTTGGCTTAAAAACAACAAAACCTCAAGGTGGTTTATACAGAAATATTTAAAGGCATATGTTTAGAGAAAAGCTTCAGAGTTTTTCAGCCATGCCCATTAGCATGTAGACAAGCTTACATTAATCTACCAATTTCCCCACTAGTGGCAAAATTAGTAATAAAATAGAAAAAACACACTTGGAAAATAAAAGAGTACTGGCATTTCACTCAGATCTTTTCTGCTTAGCTCCATATATGTCTGATTCCGATCACTGCTCCACAGAAGCCTCTTAAGAAGAGGGAAATCTATTTTATGAGAAATGGACCGGAAAAAACAATTCAGACACTTTCAGTTTTTTCCCAGAGTTACACAAATCCGAGCCTGTCACTGCTGGTGGGAAGGCAGAGGGGGTGTGGGTGTGCAGAAAGCTGCTGCTGTGGTGCCAGAGCGCATCACACGCATGGAGCACTGCAGACCTGAGACAAAACTTTGAAAAACAACTTCAGCAGATATGAAGCTACACTCCCCTTTACACATCCAATAAAAAACAACCAGGAAACACACACACACACAAAAGTCTACTCTGTGTACTCTACCATCTTTTCCAGGTTCAGATGAACACAGTCCCACTGCAGTCCTATCACAAGAAGTCTTGCTGCCATTCAAGAGTTTAGTCGGATATTGAATTATTCTATAATAATTATGGTACTATACTGGTCTGTTTGAATCACTCATCTGTGGAAACACTTCTAGTCTGATTTTGATAAAAGCTACCTATAATCTGCAAAATATAACTAGTCAGGCTATTAGGGATATGGTGACACAGAAGCCAAATCAAATGATGAGTTATCAAATAGCTCACTGCAAAAATATTCTCAAAAATGAACATATTTATTGTCTTCCATTGCAGTCATAACTATTTTATTTTTGCACATGAATCGCTAACAAGCTTTAACAACAACAGCATTTTCTGAAGTCATTAGATCAATCTGAATGTCTTCCTCAAGAATCATGCATTTCCACTAGACATTGTATGTAATGGAGTTAAATTATTTAAATGTAATTACAAATACAAGCAAGGCACTGAAGCCATGTACTGGTATTACAAGCTGACATGGTTACAATATATAATGCATTGCTATGAGGTGTGCCATGAATGCAAAGAATGTTTTTCTTGTATACAGAGGAGCTTTGAAAATGTTTCGGCCCAGAGACGTTTTATCTTTTTAATTCCCTTTCATGATACTTCAACATGCTTCTGGTACAAGTCCAGGTTCAGGGCACCAACTAGATGACCAGGCTTGATTTAAAACAAAAAACCAAATAAGAACAACAAAAGAAAGCCCAGAAAGAACAAAAACAACAGCAAAACCCACTGCAGAGAAAGGCAAATGGCAGCTGACTGACAAAGAATCACAGAAATACTTTTACACTCCCCCACTCTGAAATAAGTAAATTATATTTCACATACAAAAGCACCACAATGACACAGTGCAATTGCTTGGGAAGTGAAACTATAATCCTAATATATCCATTTGACTTCAAATCTATGCTATTATATCCCCTTTTAGCACACAGTTTAGTGCAGGAAAAGCAGGTTGACAAAAAACATTTAAAGCTTGGTTAGAAAAAAAACCAGAAGAACAAAATAGCTAACAAAAAGCCAGCAGGCTGACTTCAAGTAGTTATCAGCTATAAGTCAAACTCTGGAGCTTGAGGGTAAGTGGTAGAAGGCAAGAAACAGGCTATAATAAAGATGAGCAGAAAATGGACAACACAGACTAAATAATAAGTACTTTGAGTCTCCTGCCTTTATTGTAATCAACTTTTCCCTTTGTACTAAGTCTGAGTGATCAAATCAAAAGCCACACAGACATTTGGGCATTATTTCGCTGCAGCAAAACCGTTTCAACATCTCTCTCTTTTAAACTCAAGAGAAGCATTAAGACCCACTGCAGTCATGGACCAGCTGGAAGCCTAGGATTTATTTTTGGTGTTTCCATTAGGCTTTAGGGCCCCCAAAGTAATCTTTGAAATAAGCAGTGCCTCTATTTCCTCCAGGTGCTTGCTGTACTACAAAGGGTGCCAAATGTTAAAAAATCTCAATTTTCAATTAAAAACATCTTATATTTAATATTTTATTTAGATCTTTGCTTCTAGAGAAATGTGATTACACGATACTCGGAGATGTAAGAGATTGCAGAAGGATTTAGTATATGGATCTTAATCAAAGCTGTGAAGCAAATGTAGAAAAATCTTCCTAAAATATTCAATGCAAATTTTACGATTTTCAATCAATCTTATGATCCCCAAACAAATGGGACTGGAAATGCTGCATAAAAGTTCTTAACTTTGGAAAAAAGTATAGGTACCGCTTATTTATTTTTTAAAGATTTCTGACATCACAAGGTGAAAGATGCTATATACTTCATGTAGCACAATACTAAGAATTCCAGCAGAAACATCTGAAATAGGATGCATTCCATCACCCCAAGGAAAGAATAAAACAAGGAATCCTGTCATTGTCTTCTTATATGCTGATTTTCTAGGACAGTATCATCTTTAAAGAACAGTTAGCTATGATCGTTGTTGCCTAGTTCAAGAAGTAAGTGCACCAGAAGTGTTTTTCATGACATTTTACAATAGTGTCCACAGAGAAGTAGTTCCTGTCACTGACCTGCTGATCAGGACCCTCCTCTTTGAATCACCCTCCCGCACAGGCTGAATTTGGACCACAGCAGAAGCTGGCAGCCACTCTCCTTCCCTAGGTGCCAGGTGTTCCTAACGGCAGGACTCTCCACGTACCCTTTTTTGTATTCTTTTATAGGCTCACTGCTTCATGGAAAAGTCAAAATGAAGGACTGCTAAAAAGCAAAGTCCCTGCCTAGTCAGGATATGCTAGTTTGATGTCTTCTCTTTCCAAAGCCAGCAGATGTCATTGTCTCCTAATCTTCTTTTCCTTATCACGAGTGATACATTTAACTCAAAAGCTCTCATTCATAAGCAGAGAGAGTTACAACTCATCTAGACAAATTTATCTTAGCTAGAGGTGAGGGAAATTGGCTGATTTGCCACTTCAGCTCTTTCCAGAGGATTCCAGCACGTCTACGAAGTCTCATTTCACACTGACTGCTCCACAGGGTCTCTACCCGCATGTTCCACAACGTTAAAGTTCTTCTTCCTTGATTATTATTCTGTACCTTCTGGCTTCAGGTCCTCAGTTGTGTGGGTAATGCAGGCACGTGTTCCCTGGTGGGGAGCAGCCCCTTCTCACGCAGCAGCAGCAAAGCACAAGCATTTTAAATGATAAGCAACCCTTATGCTTTATAAGCATTGTACTGACTTGATTTCAAAAGGAAGCGGCAAAATAAGTGGTTTGTGTGTGACTCGTAGTAGTCGAGTGATAACAACATGATCAGAGAATAGCTAGGGTTGGAAGGGACCTTAAAGATCATGCAGCTCCACGCCCCCTGCCATGGACACCTCCCACTACATCAGGTTACCCAAGGCCCCATCCAACACGGCCTTGAACACCTCCAGGGATGGGGCGGCCACAACTTCCCTGGGCAACCTGTGCCAGGGCCTTGCCACCCTCATGGTGAAGAAATTCTTCCTAGTGTCTAGTCTAAAACTGCCCCTCTCCAGTTTATACCTGTTCCCCCTCCTCCTATCACCACAAGCCTTTATGAGTAGTCCCCCTCCAGCTTTCTTGTAGGCCCCTTTCAGGTACAAGAAGGTCACTCTCGGCTTGCCTGAAACTGCTGCAATTGGGAAAGAAATTCCCTTATTGCCTGAAGAAGGGCACTGAGAAACACTCACCTCAACCAGGCACACGGAGGAAAGAACACCCACTGCTACAGCACAGCAAACCAGAGCACTTGGGCACTGCCTCAGTGTTTTTAGGGTCCTGTGTGCCTGGGAACAGGCTCCATCATCACCTGAGACTGACCATCAGCCACCCTCCCAACTTTGAGATATTTCTAATATCCCAAACTTTTGTAAAACTCTATCCACGACAGCTCTGGGTTTTTAAACTTTTATGGTATGGTAAGAGCTCTCCATCCACTTCATCGATTCGATGAATATAAACATGGGGGTGCATAATCTCTTGTTAGAAGAAGAAAAATGAAATGGAAATTAAAATAGCAGTCACAAATACAGAAAGGCCTTTTTTAAAAGCACTAAGTTTACTTGTCAAACAGGGAGTAAAACTGACATTTTTCACTGACCGAGTGTGATGCTGTCCTCCTATTCAGAATATGGATTTTCATATACCAGTTTTTTAAACTATTTATGCTTTCAGTCTCACAGAACACAGCTCCCATAAGCAGTGCCTTTGATTTTCTTTTCATCATTAATACATTCCTATTTCATTTACTGGAAGAGCATCAATGTTCGGGGTTTTTTCTGTTTTGAAATATACTAATCTTACTCAACAAGAAGCACAAAAAACACAATGCCACATTGCTAAGGGGGCCACAACAGAAAAACTCAGTCACAATCATTCACCAGTAACAATACAGTTTTGATTGGAAGTCAAATAAAAAGCAATAAAACCTTGAATGGCGATTCACACACCTGCTTTATACATAATTTCGTTGTTTTTAATACAAATGATCCTTCAGACTTCAATCATACTATGAGCTACTCCTACAGAAATCAGTTCCATAATAAAAATAGACTCTTCTGAAACTAATGAACACAGAAGAGGTTTACTCATTATCAGTCTAATCATTGCCATCATTTTAAAGGACTTCATTAACACTGCTACATTCTACTGCTTTTAAAGGAGTGCATAATCCAGTAGTTGTTGTTAATGTCACTGCAGCAGGTAGAATTAATATTTTGTAAGCGGCACCATTGTTAAAAAAATACTCCAGAAAACACCTCCATAGAAGACAGAAAACAAAACAAAACCTAATGCTACTGGCCTATGCACTGAACTGTGAGGTCTGAAATCTCCTTTGTTGAACTAACATTAGCATGATTTTACTATGAATAAAAAGAAACCCCAGAAGCCTAGGCTTGGTTTTGTGATTGAGGCATAGAAGTAAGAATAAGGATTTTTTGATTTAAATTCCAAGTTTCTCACTGAATAGACATTTTGAGATACAGCAAACCACATTAAAATCAGAAAAGATGGAGATTTCACGTACACTGAAATTTCACAATTACAGAACAGTTGACATGCTTCCATGTGAAACTCAGCTCCACACAGGGAAGCCAAGTAAGTTGCTGAACAATTTTTCCTGATGTTTTTCTTAAAATGGATTGCAAATGGTACACCTGACTTTGGACAAGAGCAAATTGCCATATGCCAAAGTTGATAATATAAAATTTGTTACTGTGATTCCTGTTTCACTGCTCTTAGACATTTCCATACAGAACGTATGTGTCTTAGATAGACTCTTCTCAAAATTGCAGCAGTCTACCAAAAAGCCTGACACGAAATAACAAAGAAAAATTACTGGAACCTATAATTCCAGCAGATATCCAAATACCAAATATAGACAAGAGTTCATGAGGTTAGATAATTACATTTTCTTTCCATTATTTGGGATAGCACTTATGGGTTCTTAACCTATTGCAATTACAGTGTGTGCAAGCAATTTTTTCCTAATAAGTCATCTCCTCAATTTGTCTCCAGTAAAGTAGCAGTGCTAATATAAATGCTAGATGATAAAGTGAATATGATTTTTCTCACAGACATTCATTCATTTTGAAATTTCTATTGTATTTCTTTCAGCAAGTGTGTGTGTGTCTGTGTGTCATTCTCTCCTACATACAATAGCAACACTGAAGTAAGAATAGGTATAGGATTTGCCTTTCAAAATTTATTGTACCACCAATGATGTTTTAATTTCTATTTTGATTCAATCAGTATTTGGGGTTTGCTTTAACACTAGCTGTTACTTCAATTGCAGACTTACCTGGTCAACACAACACTTAAAATCCAGTAACTCACTGGGCTGTCTGGCTGACCCCTTTGTTCAGCCTTCTGTACTTTCAAGGCTAGTCGCTCTTAGGTTGCCACATTTTATTCGTTGATACCAGAAATTCAATGATGGATCGTACATTATATTTAATTCCTATACATCTATCAGCTCTTGCCTGTTTCTATTATCTGAACCTCATCTTCATCAACTGTGTGTGCATGTATTCCTATTTATTATGGAACAGGATAAAGGAAGGAAGCTCTGAAACACTGAAATAAAAACGTTTAAAATTACACTAGACTGAGATTAGCTGTAGTTTAAGCATTTTAAATACATACTTGGAAAAAGATCCTTAACTAAAAACAACACCTGGCAGAAAAGCTGAAAGAATTCACACCACTGAAAGGGCATCAGATACAAAAGGGTTCTCAAGAGTTACTTCCAAACATATCTAGCTACGAGATAATCCTGATAGTTTGTGCCATGGACCGAAAGCAATCCGATCTCACTGTGAAGACATGGGAAGATTCCATATCCTGTAATTTTTCAGAAATGTAGTACTTTTTGTCTTTAAGCATCCCTCGGCTGATTAGAGTACAATCAAACGCATTGAGGAGAACCACAGAAGAAATTGTGCAGGCACCTTTATATCAGAAACCAATCAGCTGGCTATAGTGCAATTATTCTTTCAATCTATATAGATTTTTAGTTATGGATGTTTACAGACATGTAGACTCAAATCCCAAGTTTACCACTTTAAATGACTTCATAAATTGGGTATCCGAGGTGTGTGAAAAAAATGAAGTTAATTAAGAGTACATATTCACCTTTTCCTATGCAGCCATTTCATTAGAGTTTGCAATTTGCAGAATTAAAACACTGGGCAAGTTTGTCTTTGTCAGCAAGGTACTTGTAAGGGAGTAGAAAAAAAATTTCTCTAAGATGATGAGGGTATAAGTGATGCCTTGTCCTCAGGAACAGGACCATTTTCTGGACATCCAAAATAACACAACAGACTCAGTGCTAAATACATATTCATTGATTTTGATTCTGGTGATAAACCCATTCCAACATCTAATAAGTTAAGAACTTGGTTTAGACATCTAATAGATTCTTTCATACTCTGCCTTTTTTGATCCCAAGCGTCCTCTAGCTAGTAACCTTGAAGGTTTCAGAATTATATACTTAAATAAGTTGCTTTTAGCAATGCATTATCGTGTGACACTTGAGTCTATGAATCCTTTCAGTTGTCAGTGACAGCTCAGTGATAAACCTCCCTCTCAGCCATAATATCCCCCTGGTGCACCTTATTTTCCCATTTGCTTTTATGTTTAACAAAATGTCATACAGATACAAACAAATATGAATATATTGCGTCAAATATTCCTCACACTAGCATTTTCTCAATAGACAATGACAAAGACAAGAGATGCATTTGTTTCTTTTGAAAATACAAGCAAATCTCAATAAACCATCTTATTCTTCTCAAGCTTAGACCCCTAGAACAGATCACATGCTGAGATCCCATATTTCTAGTTCTATAATGACGTGTACGTTCATATTCTAAAGTTTTTTTAATCCATTTTACTGTATTTCATTTTAAGTAGTTGTTTTCCTCCAAAAACAATCTTCTGATCAAAAAGGTTAAAAAATCAGGAGGCTTTTATAAAGCTGGTATCAAGGACCTCACAGAAAGCATACAACAGCCCTGTTAATTAGGGTAATTGCTGCAGAAAAGTGTGTTATGCTCCTCAGCATCATCTAGCTAACCCAAAAAAAGTTGTTTATTAAGCCATCTCAGCTCCATGTAAATTATAACAATAAAAGACTAAGTTGAACTGCATTTAAGACACAAGTTTAAGCATATTTTTCTTCCCTCTGAAAAGAAGTGGAAGAAAAAGAGTTATACACAATCTTGGGAGTAAAGAGAAGAATATCAATATCCAGCTATTCAGTAGTTCATAAAAGACATATAACACATATAGTCAGTATTGTGTGAAGCACTGCAATGAAACTGCAGAACTCCTGGTTCCTTACTAGGCATCAGACATTCTTAAAAAAAAAAGAGAAGAAAAAACCAATAATATGGTTTTCTGCCAGCAAACCCAAGAAACATCAATAATCAAGACATGTTACATAGTTCAGGGTACAATAAATATTTTCTTTGAACAAATCTGTCAAACCTGCATCAGAGATTTCTATGTAGCATAGAAGAAATACTATATGCACGTAAATGATTTCTTTCAAAAGGCCATTTATTAAAGTGGGTCAATAATCCCATTTATTGCTTACTGTTCCTCAACCTCTCTAAAGAATTTAAGTGGCCATCTCAGTGTTCAACACACACACACACTCACATGCCAGACACCTACAGGCACCCCAAAGAAAAATAATACAAATATCTAGACTCCCTGATAATTTAATTGCCTTAACCGGGAGTTTTCTTTCTCTGTGCTATTTTCACACGAATGCACCTAGAAAAGGCTATCTTTTGGTAACACCAAGAAATAAATAGGGATATACATGCCCTATTTCCAGATGACTCTTAAGGCTACTTAAGAAAGTCCGCTATGCTTCATTTGCCATGCTGTCCAGCCTATGAGATCAAAGTAATATCACACCTTCTCAAAGGTTTTAAGAATATGAGCCTATTACAGCATAGAAAAAAATAGGTATTATAGAGGAAAGTACAACAGAAAAAAACTCCTAACAAAATAAAAAAAATATAAATTAATCATTCAGCAGTATTCATACTCAGATAATTTTTCCCGGAGACAGCCTTCCCTCTGGAATACTGAGAGACACACAATTGCATGAAAAGATAGAGGTTTATAATTTCAAACAGCTCTTCTGAAAAGCAAGAATAAAAGTAATAAACCTACACAATTTGTAATTTTAATGTTTCCAAAACACATCTATATATAAATCTCATCATGCTATTACTGCTCCGAGACAGATAAAGTATGAGAGAGTAGGAACAGGAGGCATGTTTTCCTGCTGCAAACTCAATTGGTATTCCAATATTGTATCTAAGAGCTCTAATGTTCATCGTAGAAACACAGGGTCACACAGCTAGTTGAGGTTGCAGACCTAGAGAAGCCTTGTCAACCCTACTGCTGGCTACCGCAGATGCAGCTTTACCGGCTGTAGCTCAAGTTACACACTGCTGCCAATCTCCTGTGCTAGTTCTCATCATCCAACTGCTTCCTAAGCCTTTTCAATATTTGAAAAAAAAAAAAAAAAAAAAAAAAGATAAAATATAAAAGCAGCGACATCATCTTAAACCAGCATTTAAATCCGAGATCTAGGTTACTCTTCAAGAAGCAGCATAGGCAGGGTCCAGACTGGGTAATGGTTACTGGAACCTCTCAGAATTGTAAGGAATTCCATCCTACAAAAATTAACAAAAAAAGTGAGTTTTCTACTTTTAATAAGCATACACACACAGAGAACCCAATAAAATTTGCTTAACACACAGGAAATAAGTTTATGAATCTGGAAATCAAACTGATAGAAAAAAACCTTGGTACCCCTAGAATAATAAGAAATTAGTTAATGAATGGCCTGAAAGGTTTATTTATTTGGCATCGGTGCCCAAAGAGCAGCCAAAAGAGGTGGCTGGAAGAAGAGATACATATGTTCTCTTTGACACTGGTTCCAAACTATTAACAGTACTGGAAACGTAGGCTGCTCCTCGCTCATGCTTATCAAAACACTCTAGTTGCACATTTACCATCCTATGAAAAAAGAAATTCAGAAAAGATCTGTTTTTACATTGAAAGCCCAATTATGTGGACAAAACTACTTTTGGCAATAACTTGGGGCTTCCAGCAGGTAAAACACTGGAACAAACTGACAGCCTCAGAAATCATTATTCCACGCAAACATATTACAGCCTTCTTCAGTGATAAATAATTTGCATTTGGTTGTTAGGGGAGGGCAAGTCTTGGCCTTATATGTCTTTTGTGGGGAGAAAAAGAGGATTTTTCTGTATTATTCCTCAAAGAATTCTATTCATTGCCTATTCTGTCCACCACGTTTCATATTACATTTTTCTCTGTCCCTCTCTCCACATTAAACTTGCTAATGCAACATCACACTTCCAATTTTTCTACTATTGAGTCTATGACAGAATAGAGGTAAGGTGCAAGGACACTCATTATTGGCTCCTCTCCTCCACCACCTTTCTAGCAAACATGTTACTAAACCAAAAACCACTCTTAGTCCTCTGAAGCTCTGTGGTAAACTCTACTTCACAGTGAATCGCTCCTGTACTATATAGATGCATGTGTACATAAATGTATACATATGGAGTAACCATACATATAAATGGTGATTCAACTTGAATAATCTCTAAGACACAGGAAGAAGCTGTTCTTCATACACGTATATGAACCTTTGGTTGTTGCTGGGGATGAAACCCCATACTTCCCCAGATGGATAGTTTCTAAAACTTTAGCTGTTGAAAGGTTTATGTAGTCAATGAAAATTACAGGAAGGATATTTTGCATTGGAAGCTGAGTGAAACACATCAAGTCCTCCATAAAATACGCAGATTCAAGTCATATGGAAGTGCCTAGTCAAGATCTATAGTTTTCCAAATACAGCGGAAAATGTTTAAACATTAACAGCCAAACATCTGAAACAAATGGTGTTGGGTAAAATCTCCCTTGACTGTAAATATTTGAACTATTTCCAGATAGAGAGCATACTCATCTAATCAGTTTGGAAGCACAGACTCCAGTTGCGGCAGAAAATCTAGGTCCCTCAGCAATTTGTTGTTTTCATCTTTTGAGTCAGATTTTGCCTTGAGTTCAACAGGGCTATTTGGAAGGAGAATGGTGCTCAGCATGAGTAAAGGGGAGTGCTCAGATAATGCCTGCATTTCACTTCATAAGGTGGAAAAATATTACAATTGCACAGCACAATATTTCATCAGTATTATATTATTTATACGACATAATAAAATTAAGCTAATGATTTGGTCTTTTTTTCTGTGGCACCACAATATACCAAGCCAAAATTAAACTTGCACAGTAGCCCAAATACTCTCTAAATAAAACATTTTAACAGGACCTTGAACAAGATGCTTCATAAAAAGCCATTGTGTCCTAGTTGAATCTTAAGGACATAACTACAGTCTCTGTGTCCTCTTTCAGCAGGTAAACAGAGATATACAATATTTAAATTTTTACATCTTCTATTCTATACAAAGATTGAACCTTTAAAGGACTGCTGGTGCTCAGCCTTCTGGCAGCTAGATTTCAGAAAAACATTAGGGCTGCTACTGTCAATGCAGTTACCATCATATAAAATGTATTACAGCATTATACACTGAACATGTTGCAGTGGAGCACAGTTTCATCCATTGGAAGTGGAATTTTGGCTATTTGATGTTTCAGTAGAAACCAATACATAAATGTCTAAATCCTTGGGGAAAAAAAAAAAAAAAAAAAGTATCGCAATTATTTTCTGTTGCAAACTGTGATAGAAAGTGTTCAAACTACAAAGAGAAATATTACTATAAGATTAATACACTACACCCAAATCCATAATATACACCTATATGAGACAGTTTAGCAGCACTTCATCAGCCAGAGAATTTGCATGTTCAAAGTTGCTCAGGCAGGCAGAATGTAATACCTGATGAGAGCTGACAGGCAAGGGATTAACAAGAATAGAGACAAGTAATACCACTGTAGGTTTTACCTGCAACTGACACAGGTAGAAGTATTTAATGAATTATTCCAAAGAGATGAGGAGAGTGACAGAGTCCTCCACCTGTCTCTCATCAGCTCAGGCACTGTTTGATAGCTCTTGGCACCTGGTAGCATCCTGGATAAATCCTGGATGGGATTGCTGTATCACTCCCACAGAAGAAAGAATTAGTTTTAAGCAGGTGAAATGCAAACTGACTTTACAGTCCCTCACAATGGGATCTTGATATTGAATATGAGTATCAACCCATATACTAACAACACAATGAATGATATCATTACACATCTTTCTGAGGACAACGGAGAAACAGTTAAGCAACTTGTTCAAGAATATATAACAATCCCTTTACAAGGAGTCCAATCACTCAGCCTTGCTGGCGCTACGCTTTCCTTGGAGGATCACCCTCTCATTCCCCTGGCTACCTGTGTGCGTTACTGAATATGCATTTCATGAGTCACAGGACTACAGCGGTTTTCAGCCTGCCTCTGGATCTGAGAAAAAATTTCTGAATGGCGCTTTGTAGCTTGGAGGTTTTAGTTTTCCTGTAACATCACTACCGAGCTAGCTACACACATCCTAGGACATCAATCCCAGATACCCTGCCAAAGATCAGATGAGATCCAAAGGACTGCATTCATTAGCTGCCAAAAAACATGCTGGGGGGAAGGGATAGAAAATTGCCTACATCTGTGACAGTAGAAAAAAAGAAATACAATGGAGTTGAATATGAAAATACAAGCAAATATTTACACAAGCTAAAAATGAATGTAGCAAGCCTAATTTTAGTTTCAAAACACAAATAAGCTTGCTGAAGAGAGAACAGAGTTTTAAACTAAGTCTTACAAAAGCACGACAGGAATATTGTCATTTGATACTTGGGTAACATTTTCATTTGCTTACTTCTGTACTGTGATCTCACAGTACTCTCCCAGGAAGAATGTGAGCGGCTTTTCTTGATTGTTCCATTATAGTGCATGAATATTCTGTATTCTGTACAGATGGAGCTGTATATTAACAGAGTTGCTTTGTACAAACAGCTCAATCAATGTAACACAAGGTTAATCGTCATATGCCCGATTTCCTATAAATGCTGGGAAGAAAAACAGGGGCTTACAAGAAGACCCCTTTCAGTCCTCACAGGAGCCGAGCATTTCTCAATCTCTTAAGATACTTGGGCCTTCAATGAAGTAGAAACATTTCATCTTTTTACTGGTTAGCATCCACCCTAAGTATCCTGAAAGCAGGAGGAAAGGAGCTGGGGTGTTAACCTGCTTCCTGGCGTTGAGTTTACTTATGTTCATTGTGCGTACTATAAACACACACTCCTCTTTTCAAAGCACTCTTATTCTAAAGATGCTTTATTTTACAGCTTCCTGCTCAAAGGAAGCATTTGATTACTGTGTGCATGTCTATACTGCTCCTCTAGCAGCTGTTCCATCCATACCGCTAACCGAAGAGCAAAGTAGATGGATCTATGCTGTTAGTACTTCAGAAGGAATTGTGATTACACGGTCTGGCTATACATTAAAGCAACATACATTAAGGCCTTTATCTGTCTAAAGTGTGAATTATTAAAAATACACGAATACAATGGGTTTCCCCTCCATTTCGTGTTGCTTTTGAGGTTAATTTGAGTCATATAACCTCATCAATAATACAGTTCCTGGAATTGGAAACAGAACAACAATGCCGATAAATGCAGCGCAAAGCAGTCAGTTCCATTTTCTACACTAGTTGCTAGTACACTGTTAACTAATACAACATTGCCTTGTTGAAATAATGTTTGTGATTTTAAATACTCATGTAAAGTTCAAGGATAAGGGTGTTTTTCAGTAAGAAGAGGCCAGTCTTATTCATTCCTCTTTACAACATACTCACAATTTGACTTTTTCATCTAAGTTATTTTAAATTTATATAAACTTTCAAAAGTGCCTTTGAAAGCTGTACGTAATAGTAAGAGGAGTAGAGAATATGGAAGCTTTATTTTGACTTGTTACATAATAAAAAAGTTTAATTCCTAGAGTAAATTCCATTAGTACTTTAGAAAGTAAATAACAAAGCTAGTTTAAAAGAAAACACAAACACAGAATCTGTATGTTTGTTTGCCTAATAGTTTCCACATAAGTTGAATAATTGCTGAATATTATGATTGGAAAATAAGACGTAATTTATTTTTATTATAAAATAATTTAACAACTTTGTTTTTATTAAGTACTAAAATTTTAAAACATATAAGAGCATTTAGAAAAAACACGTTAAATTAGAAGCAAGAAGGAACCTTCTCAGTTAAGACATACTGAAGGATTTAAAAGATTAGTGAAATTATTTCAGTATCAACCAAGCCACAAGAACCTGCCTACTCAAGGAATAGAAATAGGTGTGGTTTCATGGCGCTCTTTTACCTTGCAGGGACTTTCTTAGCTCTGTGTTGACAGCAGATTACTTCCTTTCCTACCACCAATTCTGACCAGATAAGCAAACAAGTACAAAGAGACAATGATTTCTTTCCATATTGATCATAACCCTACCTATCAGTAAGGGTGACTCTGCTGTAGAATTGCATGCTGGTAGACGAGTGCTATAAAGCATCACTTCAATGCTCATTCCAGGAAATTGGAAGACAATTTAATAAAAACCGAGAGGAATCGTTCAACTGTTGCATTCATGAGCTAAAATAAAATAAACTGTAAAGCATAACATCCTTCCAAAGGACCCTCCACAAGTGCTCTATTTCCTCTCTCTCTCTCCCTCACACTCAGTTACTTCACTTTGCTGCATAAGCTCAATAAATTTCCTTGCTTCAGAAAGAGGATGTAGCAGGGAGTCTACATAATTAAGCTCTAGCTTCCTATTTTGCAAATCATCTTTGACAATCCTTAATAGCTACTTAGCAGAATAACAGCATAAATATTACTTTTATAAATAGGAACGATCTATTTAATACCTTTTTTTCTTTATTAAGGCATTTAATATAATTAGAGGAAATAAAATTCCACTAGTTTGAAGCCATACGTGCAGCCTGCACTCTTGGGAAGTTGGCTTCGCTTCGACCGTGTGATACAGAAGGGAGCTGAAGGATCTGCCCTCTGATAACCACCAGCTATCCTCCAGCCACTTGACTCAAGCCGAGCTGAACCTTATGCTTTCAGAAGGAAGTCTGGACTCCGAAAAGCAAATGCATGAAGCACTGTCCGAAGAATACGCTGAAAGGTGGAACTGAGCCAAAATTGGAAGAAAATAGGTGAAGGAAGTAGTTTCCTAGCATGTTGTAAAGCTACGAAGTGGCTGGGGGGATATCTAGGCATGAAAAGGCGCGGCATGACATTCACAGGCAAACAGGGAAGTTTGCATTCGAACATATGTTTCCCCAAGCCCTTGGAGGGTTCTGCACGCCTTCACGTCGGCACGAGCACACCAGCCGCACCGCTGACAGCTGCTCTGAAGATGAGCGGCCAGGGGCAGGCAGTGACTTTTACATTCCCAGCTACTGAGCTCCTATTTCAGTTACCTGCTCGCCTCGACGGAGAGGAACCACTTTGTACTTCACCTCAGGCAAATACGGAGCGGTACGTGCCGCGCTCCTCCGAGAATCCCCCTCCGTTCAGCTCCTGCCACCTCTCGTTTAGCACTTTGGTGAACACACTCTTTTACAAGGCTGGCCATTTGCTCTAGGCCTGAGGGCGATTTAGTTTTAGACATTAGTGAGGAAAAAAAAGCCTCCACGCTGAGCTGGAACCTTTCCACCTTAGGATCTACAGGCCAATTTAACTAAGAGAATGATGACTTTCTCCATGTAGGAATTTCACCTTTGTGAAACAGCTGCTCAGAAGGGAATCTCAGAGAGATAAAACCTCAGCCTTACCTTAAAAATACTCTGGAGAAAGTCCTGAAATATCTACATGGATTTACATAAATATGTACAGATTCAATCCGTGTCTTGTATAACGGCAGCAAAGTAACTCCATCCTCTATTTTTACTTGACAAAAAAGTGGTGAATACGTGCTTATTTGTGTGAGACTTATTGCTCTCATCTCCAGTGCCCTTGCTCTCAGAAAACTGAAACTTGTATTAATTAAGAAAAGTTCATTAGTTCGACAGATTCATTAACCTTTTTTGGGAAATGTACACTGAGCACCAAATTAATCAGCATCCTGAAATCAAGTCACAATTTATCTCCCCGTGTATTATTTTTTAAAAATATTTTTCAATATAGATGTGCATAAACCCAGCATACATCATTTTGGGAACAGTTATTTCCCACTATAATTCCCAAATGACCAACATAAAAATACATTTTTTTCCTTATTTAAACAAAAGACCAATTTAAGAAACCACCTGGGATTTCAGATCTGTTTTCAGACATTATTAATTGGGAAGTATTAGGCTGTGCCCTCCTTTGACGCCAGCAGTGCCCGCTGAAGCTCTTCCAATCCCCACTGAAAAAGCCCCTCCAGATCCGTGTGTTTCTTAATCACTTTAAGCCAAATGAGTTCATTTATTTTAAGCTCAGTTTTTACCTATCAGGTCTTTACCGAACAACTTCATTTTACTTGGAAGGGCACACCTGAGATTGCAATGATGTCAGGCACATTTTGGTCTGGTTCTTTTTGGTTGTAGATAGCTTCAACAAGACTAAAGCACATTAGGGCAGTCAGGGTGATGATAACTGAGGTTGCTCACCAGACCCTCCGGTTTCTTACTTGTATTTGTTTATAAAGACTCCATCAGTTGCTAATAATTCTGATTGATCTCTTTAATGGGCAATTTCAGTTTAGCCCATTACTGAAAAAAAATGTGAAAAGTAGATTACTGTGATGGTATTATAATTTTATCGTATTTGAAATTTTCTCTCAGTTCCACAGGTAAGGACATAGAGCTTGTACCAGTGATGTGCTATTTGTCATGCATGTGAAAAGCTTGACTATACAAATAAAACCTTCATTCTTCATAAAAAATAAGGGTAACAGCCTGTGGGCCTAGGCAAGACAAGCCTAATTTAGGATCGATCAAGTCCTTTCAGTGGCAACATCAACACAGATCTCCTGGGTGTCCTTGTGGCAAAGGCCAAGCACATCATCATTTCATCACCACATTTGTTTCAGAACCCCTCTCATTACTTCACAACTCCTAGTCACTAATTTTTGGCATGGTTAAACTCAGAATTAACATCACTGTAGTTCCCTTTATCACTGTGTGTTACATTTTAATATAAGAATATTTCCAAGTGATGTTGCCAGCTGCATGTTGTTTCCAAACAGCAGGAAATATTTTATTGGTGGGAAAATAAAGTCAGACTGAAAACCACTCACAAGATGAGTATAAAAGCGTTAGCACTTTAAAATACTTCTTTTACAGGCATCAGCACATTTATATCAAGCAAGGATCTCAGAAAAAAAAATCTCATTTTCATTCACTTGAACATTTAATTTGCTGTTTCAAATGAGTTTAATTCTGAACAGTTTAACTTTAGCAAGATCCCAATTTCAGAAGAAAAACTAATGCATTTTCAAAGAGGTAATTGTAACTGCCTGATCAGCACAAGAAATAACAGTGTTAATCGCATTAATTTTTAAACTATTGATAGACAGACTTGTAGGTAATCAATACTGTTATGTTAGGATGTTTTCTTTATTTATTTTTACAAGTAGTTTATAAATGTCTTTACACTGACACCACCGTGTCTTATTTACTCTGTTAGGACAAGACTAGGATAATTAGAGGTGAATGTCTGTGTTTGTTTTTTTCATCAAAGACCCAGTGGTCCTCATCATAAAGCAAAAAATGGAAATATTCCAGAAACAGACATCTAGACTTTTTGATCACTATCATTGCTAGCCATTGCCTAATTCAGACCCAATTACAAAGCACTGCACATGCCCTGACGCTTATACACAACATATGTAAAGAACTAGGGATGAATATTCTTAAACTGGTAAATTTTCTCTATAATTTCACAAAGAAACTTGTTGTGAGCTGTTAAGTCATAATATTTTCTCAGACACAGTCATGTTTCAGACCAGAACACAAATCCAGCTGAATCCACCCTGCTCTCAGTTACCTTTGATACATGAAACTGGTAACAGGTACTGCCTAAGTTTACACTTGTCTGCTCATGGTTATGGTGACTTTATTAGCACGAGACACCATTCTGTACTTTGTCTATTACACATATCTTCTAAGCACAAACCACTTCTGCACTGCTTTCCTGTTTCTCATTTTAGCACAGATTTAAGGTGTTAAGCACAGTACACTTTCCAGTGCCACTGGTTCCATTATTCACCACAGATCCAAAACATGATGATGACAATGATAATACGAGTGGGGGAGGACAATTCTTGTTAAAAAGCTGCAATCATGCCTTCTAAGTATTCCTACAGTCTAATTTAACCAGCTTTGCAGAATTCAGGATCTAGGAAACGTCCACTTAATATTCAGAAAGTATCCTACCTGCAAGAAAGAGCATTCCACTCTGAAATTAATCCAAGCTGTCACTTATCCATTCCTGTTTACTAACTTTTTTCAACGTATCACAAAATTCTAACTGTCTGGCAAAACACTGCTAGCTATGTTGGTTTAATTCCATAATTTCATCTATCCCATTAACTACTAGAAACTAATTAGCACTAGTAAAACCAATAGAGATTGCTATAAATAATTTTCTTCCTCCTTCTGTTCCTCAAGAAGGAATTTGGTGTGCAAATATCATATAAAAAGATGCTGATTATTCCCACCTAAAAGCTGGAAACTCAATTAATGAAGATACTCTCTAGAAGCTTCAACTACCAATTCTTACTTCACCACATCTGTGCACTATCTATCAAACAAACCCCTCAGAGACAGAAGACGATGTCCTAACTATACTCATCGAAATTCAAGGGTGTTTAAGCTAAGCTAGACACTTTAGAAGCGTATGAAGAAGAGCACTAGTCAAAGCATAGCAATAAAATTCCAGTCTCTGCAGACTCTAAATCCAAGGACCTACATGACTTTTTATTGTTACAAATTGTGAAGCCATTCACCTATACAGATGACCTTCCTAAGACCAGTGACTCTGTGTTGAAGGTTGCTAGTGTGGCCAAGTCTTGCTGCTAACTGAACATAAATCCCACATCTTCCTCTTCCTGCCCATTTTGCTTAGGAATCTACGGAGCAATCTGTGCAAACTTCATTCTGTTTTCCTTTGGGAAGTCAAACTCTATTGCACACGCTCTCTTTTAATAGAAATATTGGATAACACATCCCCAGAGAATCTTGAAGACTTGCAGTTAAATGGAAAGAATACACTTCATCATAGATTTCAGAATGATGGAGATACACTTCATGCAAGTAATGTAAATAAAATATTAATCCTAAGGTAACAGGAAAAGTGCCTTCCTAACTTCTCCTTCCATTTTCAAAAACTTGAGACTTTCTTGGCTCAAGAGAAAATTTCCAGCAAGTTTTGAATTTTCATAAAAGCAATAAAAGACTTTTAGCAAAAAAAAAAAAAGTTATCCTCAAAGGTATTTAGACATTTACCTCTCTGCTGAAATCCTGTAAAATTAGAAGTCGTGCAATTCTTAAAATGCATGTGAAATATGGATTCTTAGCAATTTAAATGAGGGCTGAACACACCCTTACAAAACTAGATGAAAAGCTTAAAGTTGAACTAATGCAAATGTAATAAACATAAAATTATAAAACACAGCTCATGTGGATGGCTTGATACACCCATCTCCATGCAAATTTTAATTACTAGTCAACATTTAGGAGTGTTTGGTGAGACACATGATTTATATTAGTGCTGTTATGGACCTGAAACTGATTTCATTGAGGTCATGCTCCGAGGCAAAATTGCACCACATAGCAGTAAGCCAGTGTAACAGAGAGAGTATTAAATCAATACAGTGCCTCACATTAGCTAATAAATTACAAGTGTGCCATCAGACCATCTGCTGGGAGTGAGGCATGATGAGCTGTAGTGATCATGCTGACTGACATTCTGGTTTGAACATCTAGTCGAAATTAGTTCACCTTCTTGGCTTCAACAACTACTCCACAGTAATACATATTTACAGCATCATTCACAGGGCTGGTGGGTAAGAGGAAAGTTCATCCTTACCCTCCCACAATCCTTCACACTTTGCCTAGTAGAGCCTCCACTGAATGGAAAAGTAAGCATAGCTTCATTTGCAAATGATTACATTAAGCTACTAATTTCATAAAATTGAGTTAATGGTTTGATATTCTTCACACAGATTCTACAGTAAAGAATTAAACCATCACATCAATGGTAATTCATTTTTAAACCAGAGAAGTACAGTTTTTAGTATGTTTTGTGAGAAGGCAGAAGTGAAAATTGAAGGGAAGGAGTTATATCCCAGATGGGTTTTAGGCAGAGCGTGAAAAAATCACAATCCTCAAAGATTTTCCCAAATTCCCATCCATTCATACCAAAAATGTTTGTCAACCATTCGCCTTTGTTTGTACATGGCTAAGTCACATAATCCTCTGTTCATGGCATATAGAAATAGAGACTGCTTTGAGCCACACTTTGTGATCTTTTGCACTGCATACTGTGCACTTATGTTCCCAACATAATTTATTCTCATCAGAACACTGTGCATTTAACTTTTTGCCTAAGGATGGCACAGGACTTAAAAATTCCAGCTGGTTAAGCCCCACAAGAAAACACACATACATCAACTAATTATGAACTTATTTTTAATATATACTTTACATATATAAAAATACTTTATAATGCCACATTCACTCATCTTCATTGAACTGCAGCCATTCCCAAAGGTAAGGAAAATGAAAACTGAAGCATAGATCATATTTTTTAAGTAAACTAGTTATCATTTTCTGATGAAACAAAGGAACATAAAGCATGCTATTGTATGGCATGCTGCCAGGGAAGTTTCTCTGGGTGCCATGGACACATAAGCTTACTCATGATAGCTAACGGTTTAAGAAAAACTGTAGAGTGAGACTGTTATGTTTGTGGTTAGTCTGATTTATCAAAAATAAACAGCTGAGTTTAAAAGCTACTTGCACAGACACTGTTGCAAAGGTTTGCTCATTCAGCAATTTGACCTCAGTTACAACAGGAAGGGTGACCAGTAAAAAAATCTGAAAGTCATGCCTCTCAGTCTAAAGTATTATATTAGCAGGTAAATCCACAGTATGGCATCATTTGAAGCATAAGCATTACAAAGATTAGGTCACAATAATAGTTTTACAGACTTCTTATGTAATATGTAATATATAATCTTACTGTATTAAGTCTACAAATCTGCCCACTGAGCTAACTTGACAAATCAGGACACAAACAAATCTTTCTCCCAAAACTCACAGAGACTAAGAATTTCTATTTACTATTCCATTGTTCAGTCAAACAGAATCACACAATGCATATGGAATATAATCTGAGGACTATAACTGTAAGCACATTACTAAAACCTTTACTTTTATAAGATTCACAATATTGATCATTAACCAGTAGAGGAAAATGATTCACAATCACCAGAGAAGCACTTGAAGTGACAATGCTGTACCAAGGCAGGGACCCAGCAGAACCATCTTTGTGCTGCCCTCTACAAAAAGCCACCTGACCTGAGCGACAGAAGTTAGAAAACAGATTTCTATCACCTGGGGAAGTCTGAGCAGATTTTAGGCACCTGAAACATTCCCTGTGCTGTGAAGGTCACCAAACTACCATTTCACTGCCTAACGCAGATGAAGTGCTGCCCTGCACCAATCAAGCATGAACACCTGGCCACATCTCTTCCACTGCCTCCAGGGCATAATGGGGGATGCAAGAGCATTTAAGAAAATAGCATACAAAGAGTACACTATTATATAGCCTTGAAAGTCAAGTGCTTTGCGTGGCTCCCATGCTGTAGCCCTCCACCTTGCCTCAATAGTGCTGCTGTAATCCATAATCTGCATGTAAATGCAGGAAAACGTGAGGGAAAAGAGCCTGCCCTTCCTAGGTGGCTACTAGTCAATTCAAATCCAGTCCAAGTCCATCTCTGTGGTAACAGATGCAGTCAGAACTCCTGTCCATGAATTAATTATCCCTCCTCACCTTTAGCTTCAGGGGTACAGGACATATGGTTTTGCCCACAGAATCATTTTGGTATGAGACCGTCAGATTCAGATACGTGATTGTGCAGACCTTGCACTTCACAAAAATGGCTAGAGGTCCCACATGACAGACCTGTCGAGTTCCCTGCAAACAAAAAAAAACAGTCTCTCCCATAGAGCACGGCCTCGCTGGTTGGATCAGAGCCATGCCACGCAGACTTTCCTGCATGGTGAGGTGCATCTCCACTAGACCCAATGGTAAGTCTCAACAGTAAAGGTGTTATCCATCACCTTTATCTTATGGGAGCTTCTGCACTGAGGATGGGGAAAGTTGAGGTCAACAAAAAATGTCATAACTTCAGTAATGGAAATATTCTCACACCTAGTGCAGGGCTGGGGCTCCCAGCTGCCAGAGCATTGATGATCAAATAAATTAAGCCACTCTATATCATAATGATACTTGGGTAAACCACGACAGTAATTGGGCAAGGGAGCTCCCCTCTGATACTTGAATTGCAGTTCACATGTAAAAAGAATGCTAATGAGATTATTAATACGATACAATATTTAGAAGGCCACGCCACCTTTGTTACACAGTGAGCTAAAAACCCTGCAGAGTGGAACAGGCCAAAAATCATAAGGAGGAAAGGACATCCAGAATTTTTCCCCTTCTATACTGAAATGATGTCCTTAACTGTTTGAAGAATAACAGTGATGATATTTCGCTCAACAGAGGAATGCACAGAGCAGTAAGTACAATCTGGCAGAGGTTGGCAGTAAAATCAAGATTTACAATCCATAACATGCCCATGTCTTGACACAAGAATTACTTTTATTGAAAATGTTCAACATAGTTTGAAGCCAAGTTGTTCCACAGATGGCATCTATAATGACAACAAACTCTAGCAAACATAAGACAACTTCAACCTTGGAGCAAAGCACCAGCAGGAAAAGAAAAAGATGAAAAAGCAAACATTTCTTGCTAAAAAAATTATAACAAAAACCTGCATGCATAATACTGCAGAGCCAATATCTTATATAAGGATACTAGACCTATTAGAAAATATGCTTTCTGCCAAAAAAAGTAAACCAAAGAAATGGAAAGATTTCTTTAGTTGGTATGCAGTTCTAGTTCAAGGTGAACTTGAAATCCTAAATTACAAGAAGCAGAAAGTGTCAACAAAATTTACTGAGAGAGCAAATTAAATAGGCTGAAACAATACAAAGCTCTAGAATCTAAAGTTAATCTAAGTGTAAGATATGGGATACAACAATATATTCTCTTGTTTATTTAAACAAATTCTCCATGTAACTAGTATTATTATCTTTCTGCCCCTTAAAAGAAACTTAGGGATTCAAAGGACTGATGTAAATGAGAAGAAAGCTTCCTCACAACATTTATATTTTCTTATAACTTCATAACTGTCTTTACTGAATCAAGTTAAAGCACCCAAAACTCTTCTTAGGGCACAGGTTTTAAAGTAAAATATTCTCACAGAAAGAAAAAAAAATGAAGAAAACATATAAATCTTGATTACCATAAATTTGTCACATAAATTGTATGTCACATCTTTTTACTAAACTGAGGTTCCTCCAACTGGAAGACACAGTAAAAGAACAAGAACTAGTAAAGAACATAAAAGGATCCTCTGCAAAGGTTTATAAATATTGCCTGTTCCTAATATTCATCTATACAGAGATTTTACGTAGCATCTCTTTGTTGCATATTCATTTTTATTGCATATTCATTTTATCAGTATCAAGTGAAAACCATTATGTTCATCTGATGGTGGAGGGACTTCCTTTTTCCTTCTCCATCACCTTAAAATCATTTTATTCCTGCGTTTCCATTATTGTGAAACTTCAGGCTAAAGTAGTTATCATGTTCTATAGCATGTATTTGGTACTAATGAATCACAGCCTTTCACAACCTGGGTGGAATGAGTCAGAGTAATGACACCTTTTTCCTACACTGTATTTATTTGCCAGCAGGATCCCAAATGGCAATACTTGCCATAACATGGCTGTGGCTGCTGCTGCTGTTCTCGGTCCTTACAAGAAAAGGACAAATAAGGAATTTTTATTATTCGTAGCACTCATGGAAGAAAGCACAAGAGGTCTTTTTTCATGACTCAAAGAGTACTAGAAATTGGCTGCCCCGAGAAGGCCAATCTCAGACGCACATCAATAAGAAGACTTACATTCACTGCAGTGTACAGCATTGCTCACAGAGAAACGTCATTCCAGTGTAATTTTGAAGTATGTTAATCTGCAGTATCCTCGTTTGAAGGTGTAATATCATACTGCTTTATTTTGTATACAGCATATATTAAAATCCGTGTGTGTACGGAAGAAAGTATGAAGAAAATGGTACTAGGAGGGGGAAGAAAACATTACAAGAAAACAAATAATCAGCTTTTTTCATTTCTTTCTTTCCATGCTGTGGTCTTCAACATGACCAGCAAAACAAGATGGCTGTTTAAAGACTCATTTTCTATACTATTACAACTTCTTTACATACCCAAATATATAAAAATAGAGTATAAATACCTTAAAAAAAATCACAGTCACAAGTACAAAGTAACTGTAATATGCAAACCACATACCTTCAGCTACTTAATATAAACCCTTAGTAACAGAAAACAGTGTATGTCTATTCATTTCTGACAAACTGGTACTACATCAAAACACACACAGGCAGAAATTGTTTCTACACCATCCTTAGCAGTGCCAAATTTTAGAGCAGAAGATGGAAACCAGAATGTTTGCCTAAGCAAAGACAAAAAGTGGTAATTTAGTAGCAAGTATGATGATGGTGATTATCTTCAACCTCAAAAGTAGTTGCTGGAGTTAGTTCCTCCTGTGTGACAAAGTGCTATCACCCCTATCAAAAAGAATACAAAAAATTACTCTATTTGTAAAAAACTATTAGATGAGCATTTTAGGAACTCGCAGCACTTGACAAAAATTTAACAGTAAATGAGCAGTTTAAAAAAGTAATATCTTTTCTGGAAACAAATCTTCTCAGTATTCCTGTTCATCATGTTGTTTCTATGCTGTTATACAAATTCAGCTTTCCTCATTTACTTGGTCTACTCTGAGACTTTGACTGTTTATAATATCATTTAAAATGGATTGACCATCCCAGTGATCTCTTTTTAGAGGAGCAACAGTGAACTTCACTTAAAATTCTCAAAATTCTACGTGCAATGGTATTGAAGTGAATGGCAATGAATAAACAAGAGTGCAAGAGGTATTTTTTCTATTTAAGCCAAAAAAAACATGTAGCCAACATTTCTTCACAGATTACAAGTTTTCCTTGTATGCCTGTAAAGCATAACGTCAGATAGCAGAAAGATCCGAAACATGTCTTCATAAAGGAAGGAGAAAAAAGACTGTAATAACTGCAATTGAATTTTAAATTTATGATTATTTTTATTCTTACATATCATAGCATGCCTGTATTAAAGAGGCTGGCAGTCACCTGCTCTACCTGTAATAATGAAGTCACAAAACTTAATTCATGACTGTTAAAACAAGCACACCTTGGAAGCTCAGTTCATTTTGTTCTTAGAAGATCCTGGCACTATTTCCCCTCTAATTTTAACAGCTTGTATGTTAAAATCAGTGTTGCTCAGAAACATGAAAACACATCATAAAAGTTGAGTGAACGTTCCATAAAATCCAGCTCACTTGAACTCAAAAGACCACTACTCCAATCCTCACATGAGTCCCCCTCACCATGCTGCCACGCAATGACTTTTGCTTTTACAAACTCTCATGGGCAACAGTCTCCAAATTCTTCCATCAGCACAAGCATAACTTATGGGAAAAGCTTACACCCAGGAAAAGGGCAGAAGTCTTAAAACCCACTCAAGACAACCAGGATTAAACTGAGCCTGAGAGAGGTCTAACACCACCGAAACCTACGTACTAAAGATACGGTTTCTGCGTCTTCATTCTAAGCATCTAAAGCTTCAGAAGCTGTACCGAGTCCTCCCTTGAAGATGCCCACTTTGCCAAGCAGTACAAGGAGCAACCTCAAGTGAGTTGAACAGCTTGTATTTGGCTGTGGTGAAGCAGATGACCAAAGCAAACAGACCAGCGCCTCAATGAGTTAAACGGAAAATAATTGGAATAGCAAATACTATGAGGGAAACTAAAACTTGCCTCCAGACAGCCTCTGAATTGAAAAGGAGGGTAAATTCACTAAGTGAATTATTCACAATTAAATTATTTGCAAAGTTCTGTTTGAATAACAAAGTGTTTGATCGTGCTGGTGTCACATCAGATCATTAAAACTGCTTTGACTCACCTCAATCAGATGCAATTCACCTAATCGCTAGGCCAAGATCTTAACTTGACTTTTCAAAGCCACGCTGTCAGTTCAAGGACACTTTGCAAATCACTTTTCCTGTGATTTGTACTATTCCTTAGGAACCATCTGACACTGCAGGACAGGACCCCACACCCTCGTTTATGATGGAGACATTGGAAGAGCAAGCGACCCACTCTTCTGAATCGAGGTGTGACAGAGAAAGAGCACAGCACTAGCACTATTCCTTCAAATGAAGTTTTGAAACAACAATCTAGGTGGTACACTTTATGTGTATATACAAATTATTATATTGTTCTGCAAGACTTGATATCCCACGTATGATTAGCCTGTTTCAAACACCAAGCATTTGTTCGCTTTTAATTGTCTCCCCAGCTTTAGCACGTTCAGCTCAGTAATTTTGTTTCTGAACAATTCTTAGCTGAGTTTTTCCACACGTGGGGAAGGTTGCTTTATACCCTGACACATCCAAGGGCTAAGCAATTTCCTACGAATCCTGCAATGTGGAATCACATAAACACACACACACAACTCACAGCTTTGAAGGTTTAATATGAAAACCTTTAAAATGCTGTATTTGTTTTTAGAAGATTGCTTATAATCTTCTGTTCAAAACCAAATCCTTTTTTCAGAAATTTACCATAAACATGAGTGATTGATAAACATAAAGTGTTGATAAGTTCAACAGAATGTTACGTTTCTGACAAGTTTCACTTTTGCTGAAAAGAGTTTAAATAAACCTTTGGAAAATGTATACAACCCCCTGAAATCTCATTTATACCAGCTTCCTTCTTATGTCAAATTATTATTCTAGTTGCCTTAGTTACATCATTTTGCTATCTGAAACATGGATACCTGTGGCTTATCTCCACATATAGATTTTAGAAAATTCATTATTTCTCTATGCATGGAGTCTTTATTTTCACAATGTTGCTTGCATGTTGGTGGCTTCATTTATTTCTGTTCTTAGGGCAGATAACAACAAGCCAGTGAACTCCAAGAATTCTTGGGAAGATTTATACAAGAAATCTCCTACCAGCTGGAGGCCTGAAGTAGCAGGGTAAGACATTTCCCCCACCATCTAGAGAGATACTGGCTGTTAGTGGAGTTACGACGTTGCTGTTTGGTTACACAGAAGCATGGACAGCACTCTTTTCTGATTTGCCATTTAACTATACACCTGCACAAAAATTATCAATAAGCTGAGGCACGAGGGAATTGCAAACAGATGTTTTTCCATGCACAAATTAATGAATATACTATATCCTTACTTTTAATATCTTTTTTGGGGCAGCTGGGGAGCGCACCACCCAGCAACTGGAAAGCCAAATCACCAGAGAGATCCAACCATACCAAGCTGTCCTGCTTTGAATAGATGCTGTAAGTCAAGTTAAGTTTATTAAAAGCTTTAAACATTTATAAATCTCCTGGGAAGCATGACTTTAACGCATAGTATTTAGAGGTAAATCACTGGTGTAATAGAGAGGCTCCTTCCTGTAGCCTCCTGGGACCAGCAGGCTGACTCGGACGATGAACTCCTTTATCATCCTCACACTAATTGTAGCACATCTTGAAATGATTAGATCTATTGTTAGAACAGCCCTTGCCAGCAGCTGGGACACAGTGATTAATAGAAATTTCTCTTTAATTCCTTAGGATGCAGAAGTCTAAAGTCACAGTTGAGCCCTGGACCCCAATTATTAGGTGATTAATGAAATTATAATTGCCACCCTTTCATTGCTACATTTACTATTAATCATCAGAGGTAAAGCACATGAAAATGAAAACATTGTACAAGAGCTATGCTATGGATACATGGGAGAAGCATAAATGGGCCAGGAAAATATTCTTCAATGCACCAGGCTGGAGCAAACGTATATCATCACCAACAACTTAACACTACCAACGGTTCAAGTGAAGGTCAAACTTGCCAGCAGAAATCATTTTGTGCCTACACCAACTACCACCTTATGTACTACCTGAGAGACAGATACAGACCAGTTGGCCATCAGGGTAGAAGAAAGAATTTTTAGCATCCCTGTCAGTTAAAGGTATGATTGATCCCAATAACAGGACTCCCTTACGAGTTTTAAGAATTTTTCTTTTGAAATCATGTAATATAGCTATCATATATATATAGATATATAGTGTGAACCTCTCTGGGTGCATAGACGGTCTTGCACCTATCCTCTGGACATTATGTACCTCTTGGTAATCAGTTGATAGAGCAGACAGGTTGCTGCTAATGCTTCCCCCCCATTCCTGCTCCCCAGATCTTTTACTCACTGGTGCTTCTCTGAAAAAAAAAAAAAAACAAACAAAAACCAAACAAACAACCCCCCCCAAACAAAAACAAAACTCACCATTTAGAACTGCTTCAGCCCTGCAGCATTAATGTCAGGAAAGGTCAGATCCAAAATGGTTTTTTCCCTTCTCAACTGATCAGATTTTACAGAAAGAATAATTAGTTTTTCACAGATCAAAAAACTATGCAAGGGATGGAAATTAAATGCAATTGGAGAGAAGGATTGAGGCTCCTTTATCTCCTTTGGTGTGAACTGCTCTTTTAAGATTTAAGGGCCCAACTACCCTCACACACACACATCCCCAAGAGACCCAGCAAGATAAGGAAGGAAGGTTTACTTGGATAACACAGATCTGTCTGCACCCTCAAGGAGAAAATGGGCAGAGAAAGGGACAGGACTTCATCCTACCCCACTGTGCAGCCTCTGCTCTTCAGTGCTGCCGTACATTTTCATACGCTTGCAGCTACATGGTGTAATGTAAATGACTATTTACTTTGCACTGATCTGTATCAGGTGAAAAATCACCGTAATTTAGATCTCATTTGTTTATATAATAAACGATTTGTTTATACTGAACGTGATGCTTTACCTCAGCTACTTGAAATTCCATTAAATAACAAATCACTTGTAAAGACCATGCTTAGGTAAGTTGGAAATAGCAAGTCTGCCACACATGCCCTCCCTGTATTAACATCCAAAGCTCACAACCACTTCACTGTGTTTACTGGCAGAAAGAAATTATTTCTGTCATCAGCCATTTCTGAATATGTCTGAAACTGATTGCAGGTGCTAAAAAGTGCCGATTGAAGCAAACAGCTCAACTTACATCCTGCAACTTTTAAAACAGAGGTGGATGAGGACAGCAGCCCTGGTTAATTTTCATACTAAATTTAAGTCTCCTGGGGAAAATAAAAGACCTCACTAATCTTTGATGTGATTCATCTGAGCATATGCCAAAGTGTACTAAATTGTGTAAGAGAGGATAATAAATAACTACAGCGCGTGACAGAGCAGGAATAAAGCGCAGTGGAGTTATATTGCACTGTTCAATCAGACGGTTGGGTCAGTTAATGCATGAGCTCAAGGCTGAACATCAATCTTGGCAGCTGTCGAGACATCCAGTAACGTGGACTGCGAGCAGCTCCCAGTTCCTCAGCTGGGTGGGCATGAAAACAAGAACGTCACAGAAATTTACAGGAGCAGTATTATCAATCACTTTGCCCTACTTATTTCCTATAAACCAGTAAATATTATTATGAAATCTCATCATGGAATTGGACACTAAGATCTTTAGTTTCTATCTGGAAGCTAACAGATATCCAGTAAATTGGGTTACAAATTTGGAAGATGACTATAGCTAGGCCAGATTTCTCCTTCTGCAAATTACAACAAAGTTGCCTTCCTATCATTTTTTAATCCAAGAACTACATGCCAGATAGATACAAAAAAGATTTTGACTTTCTAAACCTACAGTACTGGTAAAAACTAAATGAGTTGGTTTTTTTTTTTTTTCATTCAGACTTTCTTAGGAGAGAAAAAAAATATTTTGCTCTTCTTTCCTATATTTGTGGTTTAATGAAGATTTCACAATAGAGTAATACAGCATCACCTAAATGCTAAGATTTTCAAGTCATATTAAGGTTCTGATAAAGTTCATTTCTAGCAATGCGATGGCATTTATTGTGCTAATGCTTAGTCTAATGTGCAGCATTTTAACAAATTTATTTTCCAGTAAAGCTCACAAATTTTCATAGCCGGGAAAAGATACCGTTAGTGTTTAATGTGCTGGTAAACAACTAGACAAAAATCTGTCAAAGACTGGTGTATGTACTCCAATCAAACTCTTCACAAACATACACAACACTCCTTATTTCTCTTACTTAAATATACACATAGCGATTTTCCTTATTTTTTATTTTGAGGGAAATCACACTGATTTCATAGTAGAGCTATTCTACAGATATGATCACAAAATATAATTCACTCTTCAGAAGCAAAAATTACTTTGCATAGGTTAATCGCATATATAAAAATATGATCCTCCATATACTCCCTCTCTGGGTTCCTTAGCAAATTTATAATTGTCTAGATCATTAACCATTTGAAGGCTCAGTACACAAAATGAGAAGTTCCTAGCAGGATAAATTATTTGTGGCTGCTGGTTCATAGTCCAAACATAACACAGTGAGGTAGGTACAAGTAGGTAACTAGCTGGTTACATAAAACAAGCTAGCTAGCTAGGTATGTGGACATAGTATAGAAAGACATACTTTAAAAAAAGCCCAAATTCAATAATTTCTTGAATAGATTAACTCTAGGGAAACAGTGGCTTTCTAAATAATACAGCACATACTATAAAGGGTCACATTTTTACTGGCTTTAACAGACCCAGGAGGGAAACTACAGTAGCTGTCTTTGATCTATTGGCCTATATTAAACAGTGATGTGCTGGAGCATTGGGAAATGTCCTAATTTATTCCTGGAAAATATGGATGCATATTGTCAGATGGAACATTCTTTATACTGCAGCAGTCTATTACATGGGAAGGATTAAAAAAACTAAAAGGAAACGGAGAAGTATGTCATTCATCCAAAATTGAACAGAATAGCTGGCTAAATTGCTGAGAAGCGATTTTGACTGAACTTCTTTGCATCAAGGTATTCACTTCGTTTTGTTCAACAAAATGTAGAGCTTTTCAAGCTCAGACGCAAAGTGAAAAAAGGGGTGCATAATCAGTAGGTAACTTCAGATGACAGATATTATAAGGGGAAATAAGATTTCCCAGTAGATGTTAAAGTCTATGCAGATACAGGCAAAGAACAGAATACGAGTTGTCACTCCTGAATCAACATTCAGGCTTGCCGAGTCTTCAAGTAGATTCTTGGGTTTGGGATCCAAAGGTTCAACAGTGAAAAGTCACAACACAAACATATGAACTTCAGCAAGACCTAAGTAGACTTGTAGAAACTTGACAGCATCGTATGTACCAGCAGTGTTCACAAACTTCCTCAATATTAGAGGCGGCTACAACTATTCCAGAAATATTTAACCTATACCAGGAACTCCATACTCATTTCAGCATATTTAAGATTTTTGTTAGTAGGAGTTAACTAAGAAAGATCAAAACAAAAGTTCCGATTCAACACTGTCAGAGATACAGCTCTATTCTCAAATACTAAATGTCATCCTTTTCCACTTTTTTTTTTCAGAGCACAAACAGCAAATAGAAGAAAAAAAACCCTTTTCCTTCGCATTTTCTAAAATTGATTTGCCCCTCTTTTCCTCATATGCTTATATGGCACTGCAGTATAACACTGACAATACTCTCTGAAACGGGAAATGTTGCACATCTGTTTGTAATCAGAAGAATTTAATAATATTCCATCAATGAAGGCAGTTTGCATTTATACCATACATTTAGGGGTTTTTATAAGAAAGGAATGTGACTATTTGTTGCTGGCCAGAGTAGCCATGGACATGAATAGCAGTCTAACAGCCTCCCTCTGCATACAAAAAGCATACCCCTTGGAACCAGCTGAAATTCTAATCAGAGTTCCCTCACAACACAGATATTGTAGGTGTGCTGCGCTAGTCATTTCTGTTATTATAAACGACCTTTCAGGAATTGAAAAAATTGTAGCATGTCAGCCGAGACTTGTAATCGTTATCCATTCAGCTAAAGGATTTAACAGGTCTACTTGTAAAGCGAGAAAAAATAGATTCCCTTCTCGCTAATCTCAGAAAGACACAAGTGGTCTAAATTAACAGTTACCTTAGACATTGAGGGATATTTCTGATAAGACTGTATTAGAATGAAATTTAGTATATTCTGATGGGAATTTAAAAACCACAATCAGCTGCAGCCTGACCAGAGTACGTGCAGCAGTTCAATTACTGAAGAAGCAGCCGTGATTCCTGTCACCCCCAACGTACTGTCTGAAACGTGCTTAACGAAGCCCTCTCTCTGAGTGATTTCTGCACTGGTTACGCGTTTAGAGAAGGCCATTTGACCATGCTGACGGTTCAAGGGGCACACAAAATAACACAGAAAGGTATATACCCTAAAGCAAATAGAGGCCACATGATAAATTTACAACAGAAATGAATGTCCTGTGTAACACAAGAGGAGTTCCAGCACCTGGTGGTGTTATTGCAGTCTTAAATGGGAAGTTATTTGAATACAAGTCTTGATGATAACTTCAAATTACTCCTTAAAATCTAATAAATAAGAAAGATGATTTAAATTTCAGGTCTTTAACTACATATTTAGATGTGCAATCTGTATAACATACTTGTTACTGTCTTCATAAGAAAAGGGAACTTGCATTCATAATCTTATGTATAAGTTATGTTATTAACCCTTCAAAATATTTAATAGCCTTTCTAGATGACAAATTATATTAAACATGTTCAGGAATGATTCATAGTACAATCAGATAACTACAAGATAAGCAGCGAAAAAAGATAATAAGTAACTTGATTAATATAAAAACTGCTGTATTGGCCAGTTGGGGAAGAAAAAAAATAAGTAGCCACTGTCAACCATACACTGGAAAATGTAAATCATCTTCAAAAGAAAACAGAAGAACCTAAACCAATGTGCAAGTACCTCTGTTCCTAGGAATGCTAATGACTTATCAAATCTTACCATTCTCCAAGGAGGATCTCAGCCATTAAAGTTAAGCAGAGCATCCTTTTCCCCCTGCGCACTCCTGTGTTACTCGTGCTGTTACAACCCCAGCACTGCTGTCAAAATAAGTTGAAATCACGTTGTCCACTTAGTCATAAAATTGGAGCTACCTTTCCTTCACACGGAGCACTTCATACTCTAGTAAGCATTACAAAAAGTACAGAGTGCTTTAGGAAGAATGGCTGTGTAATAAAAGTATAATTGAAATGGCTCTATTGCTGCCTCATTTCATCACTCACACTGGCCCCTGCTTGTTAAATTTTAAGATCTCTTGGGAAACCAGTGCATAATATAACTACACTCCAGAGCGTCAAAACAACCACTGCTATGATTTATCTCATGCATGACATCAAGGATCTATTTTAAACTAAAGATTTTAACAGTAAAATGAGCCTTTAAACTTTCACACTTCCCTTACTTTAAAGAAAGAGGGCTAGAAATTTTGGAGGAACTTAAGGAATTTTATAAACTTCCAGTTGTTGTTGCCTTTCCAAGAATGTTACTCTTTTGCATATTGAAACTCATAATAGGAAGAGCTACTGTGGGTTTGTTGGACGAAAATTAGCATAAGAAAATAAAATGTCATCAACAAAGCAATTAACAGAAGAAAAACAATTCAAACAAATTCAGAATCCAACTAGGAGTTTTAAAACAAAGAATTTCTACACAGTCTTGTAAATTATCTTATTTATCTCACATTCAACACACAAGGATTGCAAATATTTCTAGGTAACACACACCAATATCTGCAGGAAAGGATAACTGGATACCCAACAGATAATCCTCCTGCCATGAGGTGCTCTCTTTGGCCACCTCTCAGCCGGCCACTCTCCCCACTCAGTGCTTCGAGGCTGTCTGTTAAACTGCAGCTTTACTAACATGCTGAAGGTAACAAGATTTTTAACAGCGTACCTTTCTCAATGTTGATATCTTTTCATGTCAAAAACAACTTGCCATTGTCCTGCCATGATCTTTCTTAGGCCACTGATGAATTTAGCATCAACCTTCAAAAGAGGCAGGTACCCACATATTTGCTGTGCAAGCATTTCAAGCTCTGTTCAGACAAAAACATTTTGGAACTATACACTTTATTCCATTCTCATATGTCTCTGTAGGGATACCATGACATAAAATGGGCTGTTACCACTCTCACAGATGACAGAGACAAAATTTATCTGCATTTCTGCCCTTCCTTGCTAACTTCACTAGCATGTACAAATTATCTGGAAAATCCTTAAAACCACAAACAGCACTCGAAAAATACCTTCTACCCCATACCACACTGCAACAGGTGAGGTTATCACAGAATATTTCTTGTTATTTCTTTCTAAGGAAAACTACCAATGCACAACAACAGTGCCATTTCTTCATTTGGCCCCAATTTCCCTGTAAAGATTTCCACAGCCATATGATGTTACCTACAGGAAAACTCACCATGAGATTTATTTTGTCTAGACTTAATTAGCAGTTAAACATTTAGTTCCTTCAGCTTCATAGAGAAGACTTGACTGCTCTGTAGTAACATCTAGAAGTCAGTAATAGGCCATATAACATACAATATTACTTTTTGCTTTCCGTTGCAATAACTTAACTGCAGCTACAGAAGATCGATCGTTTCCAGTATGCTTTTATTCGGAGGCAATTTCTTCTTTGTGTTAGGAAACTGTCACTAACTCTAAGGCAAGCACCCCAACAGAAGACCATTCATAAGAACACTGAAACAGTGATTTAAGCAAGTGCTTTTTACACCCACCAGTCCTTACTCCATAAAAGCTGACCAAAAGATCAGAACAGCCTTAGAAGTGACCAAAGGCGATTTCCCTTCAGGATCCCACACCTGCTAGTTTGTTCGGTACAAGGCAGCCACAAGAGCAGCTTAGATATTGTATGCAACATGACACCTTAACACTGTATTTCAGAATAAAAACAGCAAGAGGACACAAATTACAAAAGAGATTAAAACACCGTTTTGATAAATCCATCATCAGTAGGAGTAAGCATGTTTGGGTTTTGTTCTTCGTTTTACTGTTTCTTCCTTGCAGACCTATAAAGTGAAGCCTTTAAGTACAACTACCATTCATCTCTCAGTACCCCTCAGTTTATTCCAGCATTAACTGGCTTAAGAAGAAATTAATTTCCTAGACATTGATAAGAAAAGAGAACAGCAGGCTGTCACAGGTGAAGTTGCTTACCAACTTCCATCCATCATTCCAGCGAGTCCTCAGCCCTCAGAAAGTGGCAGAACCACCAAATAACACACACTGATAGATGCAGGAGGAGACAGGCAGGTGAAGCCCTGTGTCTCCACACTGTTAGCACGCCCTGTCTATTCACCCTACTTTCTAAATAAATTTAAACTATTTAAACCTTATAGTCTAAAACATATTGAGGAGGTAGAAATCAATGGAAGTTTTGTTATTTTAAGAAAGAAATTGCAGAGACTCTGAAATGTAGTCTCCTTAAGACCACAGTTTGCTTTTCCATGCAGTTGTGGGGCACATTCTTTGACTGGAGAAGAAAAATAAATGAAGGAGCTGTGTGGATTTTCCCTACAATGTTCCCTATAGAATGAAATTAATCATGGTTACCCAATTTCCATTTTGCATAAACATCATTGATCGTTATTTAACTAAAGAAATAGAGATTTTTATTGTTTCAGAACATAAACACTTTGTGAACTCTGCAGTTATGTCAGGTGGATGGTCTTCAATGATCAAGATCTCAAGGTCAGAAATATAAAGAACTAAGTAAAGCAGTAATTTCACACTGTGTAACAGTCTCTGAGAATACTGGCCCCTGACATATAATGCCATGAAAGAAAACAACGAACTTCCATTTTTGATTTAAAGAGTGTAAGTTTACTCAAAGGTACTTTGCTATCCCCCAAAGTTTTAGAGTAGCATAACCAGCCTTTACCACTTGTCAACATTTAATAGCCTACACTCCAATGATTGATTTTGTTCACTTGGATTTGTTTTTTTTCTCTCCAACTCATGTATTTAGCTTTCTAGCTGCAGCAGGTTGACAAAGCATCTATCATAGTTAAACAACCTTATTCAGAAGCATTTATTTTCTGCAGCTATGTTTGTTTGGTCTTCTGCTGTATACGTTGTTTTGGACATACCCACATACCAACAGAGGTTCATATTGTGTCTGCTTACCATATCACATAAGCTGGTTTTGTACCTTCTCTTCATTCTGTACCTCTCTCCTTACCACCATAACTGCCATTCTTACTTTCTAAGGGAGCTTTGCTTATTAGGCAAAGAAGATCACTGAATAAGCACTAGTATAAGTCCTTTGGAAGTTACTATAAAACATTTAAAATATTCCTATGCTCACTTCATTTAAAAATATGATCTCTCAAGACGCTACTTGAGTGGAAGGAGTGAAGGACTGCTACAGGTCAAACTTATCTCTGAAGGCCAAAAGTATGCTGCCACAATGGGTGAAGTAACTCAGCAAAATATACAACATGAGTTACCTGCAGCCCCTTAAACTAATACAGATGTCACAGGGCTTCACAAAGCTATGCGACTGACTTGAAAAAAATAGACGTAATAATTCTGGACTCTAAGCTTCATCTGTCTCCAAGCGTGAAGACAAAAAAGAGGGAGTTAAAGCCTGCATAGGAACAGTGCAGAAGAGAGTGGGGGTGAGTGTGTATGTCTGAGCATGTGTAATCTTCGAACATCAGTATTTCTGCTTTGGGAAAGCTGCACTAGGCAATGTTTTTCGGATGTTTCTTAAAAGTGAATCCCTACCTCCTCTTTAGGAAGATAATTAGGAACTGTTTTACACCTCATTGTTGTTGGGTACCTTGATGAGGGTAGGAGCAATACACAAATTATTTGAGAAGCAGTGGAATTAAATCACATCTGTCTGCAAAAGTTGCAATCTCTCAGGGTCCAAGTACTGTTTTGTAATGTATCATTAATGGAGTTGTAGCCCACAGAATATATAACACTAATTTTTGAAGAATACATGAGAAACAACTATTTCATATATAGCAAAAGACCTCAATAACTACTCATCCTGCAGCTTTCTCAGAGTATTTCCCAGCTCTTTGTAGGTAGTTATAACACGTTTATTTGTTCTTCACAAATACTGCTTTATGTTCTGAGGGCCAAAAATTATTTTTTCTCATTCAGAAAACCTGTAAAAAAAAACCAGTAGAGAAGTTGCTTGAACAGAGAGCAGCTGTCAAGGCACGACTGGCTTATTCTACAATGGCTAGCAAAAGAGATTCAATCCTTCTAAGGGGAAAACAGCATTTTTCCATTAAGTGAACTCTTGTATAATAGACCAGCATCTCTTTGCTTCTTGGTTCCTACACAACTCTTGCTATCCATGTTTCCAACTGAGTTGTTTACTTTCTCTCAAATCCTCAACTTGGCAGAGCTTGTGAACAGACTGCCACTCTGCTGAGCACGGTTCCACAAATATGAAAGAAAGAAGCAATTCTGAAGGAAGCACATCTGAAAGAAGTAAGATAAAACAGTGATGGCACGATTATTTTTATTTTATCAAGTTGCTGTAAAACTGCCAAGCCCAGAAGCCTACCATTTTAGCTGTGTTCTGAAAAAGAAATCAATAAAGCAAGCTAGTCCCTCTCAATGCTCCTCTTTAAAAAAAGTTCAGATGCTTCTGATTCACAACACTTGTAAATCCTGAAATACAGAGAATGAAACAGATCATAAAGAATCATTACTTTTACTTAAACAGACAAAGATCTGTGTGTTAGACATATACACGAAAGCAGTTAAAGAAAAAACTATCAGAATTCAAAAGCACCACGAGCTTTGTTCTTGCTGAGACTTGCCTGCCTTGTCCTATAACCCCGCAGGCAGCCTGCTGGATGGGAAAATAAAACACAAATCATAAGCACCCACTGTGGATAGCAAAGGTTTTATGAATCTGGAGAAATCATAGAATAACCAGGTTGGAAGAGACCCACCGGATCATCGAGTCCAACCATTCCTATCAAACACTAACCCATGTCCCTTAGCTCCTCGTCCACCCGTCCCTTAAACACCTCCAGGGAACGTAACTCAACCACATCCCTAGGCCTGTTCCAGTGCCCAATGACCCTTTCTGTGAAAAATTTTTTCCTAATGTCCAGCCTAAATCTCCCCTGGTGGAGCTTGAGGCCATTTCCCTCTCGTCCTGTCCCCTGTCCCTTGGGAGAAGAGCCCAGCTCCCTCCTCTCCACAACCTCCCCTCAGGTAGTTGTAGAGAGCAATGAGGTCTCCCCTCAGCCTCCTCTTCTCCAGGCTAAACACCCCCAGCTCTCTCAGTCGCTCCTCATAAGGCCTGTTCTCCAGCCCCTTCACCAGCTTCGTTCTCTTCTCTGGACCCGCTCCAGAGCCTCAACATCCTTCTTGTGGTGAGGGATCCATAATGTTCAAAAACAAAAATCTGGAAAGAAAAAAATTGTAACATGCACGTGACAGAGGATCACTGTAAAGACCAGGTTTTCCTGTAGGTAAAAGTGGGAGAAAAAGAGCAAAGAAAAGCCAATGAAAAGCCAGTGAAATACATAAGAATAGACAAACTTTATCATTCATCTTTGATGACAGACTGCACTTCTTTCCAGAAAACAAAAAAAAAAGCCCAACATTTTCTCAAGGACTTAAGTAACAGCATTCTCAAAACAAAACAACCTACCAGGTTTAGACCTTTTTTTTCCACAGAACGATGAAATACAAAATCATAAGCTACTTCCATACTTTTACTTATTGGTATGAGGTTAACAAACAGAAGAAGCACCAGGTTTACTCTCTGTATTTCTCTCAGTTTGCTTACACCACTGACATACCTGCTGAAACAACCCTTTGGTCTGTGGAAGGCTGGCTAAGCAATGACATGTTTGAAGTGAGAGGGAGCAAAACATATAGAAAGGCTGAAACTCTATTAGAAGTGTTCTGTACTGCATGTTGATCTATCATTACTGACTATTACCCTGATAAAAAGCCATCACAAACTAACCTAAGTTGTACATATCAGCTGCAGGGCAGGCAATGTGCTCCTTACACCTCCCACTGTCTACTTGGCTACTGCTGCTACAGATTCAGCTCAGGTTTCTTTCCCAGTAAAACCAGTAAAAATGCTCACAGTCTGCAATCGGGTTGCAGAGAAATACCTAGAAAGCTGTTCAAGATCCTCAAGCAAACATAAATTCTATATTAAACATACAGAATAAAGAAGGAGATATTTAATCATGTTATCTGAACCACAGACCCAGAAACTACAGCAATTTGCAGAGTAAGAATGTAAGCACAGACTATTACCAGATAAACAACCCCGTATTATATGTCTCCCCATATTGAAAATACTTAGGGAATTGTTAGTACTTCAAATAGAATGATGCTGCCCTGAACATTCTGAACCGTAAAAATGAACACCTAGAACTAATGTTGGCCACTGCAATAACTCACTGGGGTCACCTCAGGAGAGGAAGTTTCTACAAGTGGTGGCAGCTTGACTATTTAATGTGAATCTTTGCCCGAGAGTGAAGACGAATTTAGAATGAAATCCTGAGGGAATACAGTAGCACAAAGAAAGGGCATAACACAGAAAAAAATAAAGTAGAATTTCTCCCTCAGTTCATAGTTTCCACCATTCGTATTGCAGCCATATAGTGAATTTATCCCATTACAAAGTCCTGTGCTGCTGGTGAAAATGTATGCATTTAAAAATAAAGCGGTAGAATATGCATCTTTTCAGGGATGATGAATTCTACTACAAACACCAACTGCTGTCAACAGTGTTTGCAACATTAATTCCTTCCTTGCTCTGAACTACTTCTAATATCCGTTACAGATAGAAAAAAAGCAAAACTCACTACAAACACATTTTCCATCTGTGTGAGATATTTGGGAAAGCACAGAGGAATTCCAAACCAGAGTCAAAATGTAAAGCTTTGGTCATCATTTTCCTAACTGCAGTCTCGGTCTGCAGCACTAATATCTACTACAAGGTACCTAGCATTCTTTTCTAATGTCACTTTCCCTAATTTAACTTCATAAACAAACAAACCATTAAGAACCAGTTTGTATTCATAACAGCATGGAAGAACGCTGTAGGAGCCTTCCAAATGAAGAAGCTTATATTTGGGAAGAATGATCTACACCAAAAAACTACTTTCGATCCTCAAAGTAGAAGCAGTTGCGAAACAAAAATATTTTCATTTCTAAGACAAATACTTCATTATAGACATCTATTTTATGCACCTTCAGAGGTAGCACACACTATGTTGTTCACCTGTGTCCTTCAGTTACAAGCAGGCGGACTGCAGGCTGGATACACTGTTTTAGCAGCATTTGATTCCAGGCCACTGATTTTTTGAGACTCCCTGTAATTTGTCTCCAACTGTTACAAAAACTTGTGCTGCTGGAAGATGACAGAGGCAGGCTCAGTCAGACAGACAGAAATGGCTTGGAATCATATGGCCTGAAAATCAGTCCCTGGTCCTGCTTTGCAGGAATATGAGATGGCAGAACATGTGACGCGCTGGAAGAAGGTCTTATTTGTTGAACTAAATATGAGTCGCTTGCTTCCCTCCACACGGCACAGACACTTGGATGGAGTTAAGGGGGCACATGCAAAGGAGCCATGTGGCCAGGCTGGACTCTGACACTCCCAGCACAGCATCACGAGCTGCAAATCAAAAGCTATCAGAAGAGGCAAAATCTCTACAATGCCTTTTCTTTTCACTCACTCTCTATTTTGCAGTCCCTTTTAGATAAAGATAACATATAAAATATTATCAAGAAGCACCTTATAGCTCTGCATGCCAGTGAGCCCACAAGGCACAACCTGAAAAGCGAGAAGTGATGTCTTCAAGGCCAGTGCTGCCCAGGCTTAAGAGCTCGACACCAACAGCAGCACATCAGCAACCACCTGCTCCGAGCTGGTGCCTGTCTCCTTGCAACAATTAACCCAGCCACTGTAAATGCTGAACATAATGTGATGATCTTTCCTTATATGCCTCGTTATTTATTGGATTCTTTCTCAAAGGCAGATGGAGAGAACAATGGTGTTAATCTCATTTGGGCTTTGAATGGATATATAATATTCATTACTGTATAGCCAACGGGTCACCAAGTTGGAGTGTATCTGCTTTATATGCACTAATTTGCAGCCAAAAAATTATTCAGTCCATAAAATATCCTTCAAGAAAAACAACTCAATTCATAGTTGAGAATTTGACTGAGAGGGTAAATGACCCGACAACGGCAACTCAGAGCCACCATCACTTCTACTAACAAACAACAATAATCAAATAACTGAATGGACTGGTGGAATACCTCATTTCAGTTAACTAAATTCAGCCAAAAACTACTTTCAACATTGAAGATATGCAAGACCTATAGTTTAGTTTGCACGCAGTGGTGGCCCTAACAGCATTTGCCCCTCTTATCTGAAAGCTAATACTGGGTTTCCCGCGGACATTCCCGTGCGCAGCTTCCACCTTACATTACAGGTAACTGTTTTGTGAGTGACAGCAAACTGGACACTGGAAAAACTGACACCTCAATGAATCATGCCTCGTTTATGTTTTCTGTTTTAAAACTTATGCATGTTGAGTGCAGCTCAGAGTAAGTTAGAGTTCGATGCAACTTAACGATTTTGTTACTCCGTGCTTTCTCCTAAATAATGGGGATGTCTCCGCTTTCTTGCCAAACGTGGGTGATGGCAGAAGAAATACTGTGGGGAGGAAAGCCACACTGAGCATCCTGATGGATAACTAAGCATCTCAAAGATCTCATCTACATTTTCTGAAAGCAGATCTGTGGTGATTTACTTGGACACTGACAGGTCTTTTGGCATCTCACAAGATGAAGGAGTAGCTGCCTACCTGCCCTTTTTAAACAGTGTCATCGGATATTTCACTACCGAGTCCTCCAACTCAGCGCAGAGCAACGGAGAATAAATCAGCTGCCTGTGTTGAGCAGTACAGCTCCCTCCTGTAGCTGCAGTACGATGCACACTGACAAGGTGCTTTCTGGGATTACCCATTTTCATGCACACTGTGTTGAATTTCCAAGTGATGCTCTACAGCTGAGCTGCCCACTGCTGTTACCTGTTCCTTCCTTATTTACACCCCTGTTCAAGTCTGCAATAACAACACCACAGACATGTCAGAAGAAAGAGGGAAAACAGATTTAACAATGTGAACCAAAGAAATAAGGCAGACAACATTACTGTCATGGTGGACAAAACTAGGAATAGATGTTCTCAAACACTCAGTGAATGACTTAGTAAAGGTTTCAGGTCCTTACTACCTTGAAATATTTAAATCTTTTCTATCTCGCTATTTTTCACTCAGCATCTTTGACATTTGAGCTCTGAAAATACATGGAACAACCTGACAGAGACAAACACGTAAGTGCCTGTCCACAGAGATACGATCTCAAAGTTACTGGTTTTCTCCTTCTCTACAGCTAAATGGACTGGCTCCATCACTTTCTTGCACAGCAGAGAAGAACGAAGTGAATTGACAACTCACCTAACAAGACATCTCTCTCAGAGGGTGCTTGGAGACTTTTCTCTCCAGAATTCTCTTTCGTGCTTATTGAAGAGAAAGCATGGTTGCAGATTAGGGTGCAAAACTGATGAAAAGAACACAAAATACTGCACATGGTTCTGCTTGCAGTTGCTGGGCATTTAGAGGGAATGAGAATTACATGACTTGATTTACTTTACAAAACCTGATTAGTAAAACCCCCTGTGGATTTCTTAACTATACTGTGGAAGGATATAAGATTAGTGTAGCAATTCCCATCATCAAACGTATTTACTGTTAAAATATTGGATTAGTGATGTTGTTATCCACTGTTCCAAGATTATAAAGTGATTCTTTAAAATTGAGCAGAAAAATACTGCACTCTGTCATTTGTAATTAGATTTCAGTCTGAGTGTTGTTGCCTTTCCACAAAAACTAATTCTTAAAAAAAAAAGAAAATATTGTGACCTACAGAAATCAAAACCAAAACTACAGATGCGAAAACATCTTCTGCTTTTGAGCAACAAATGGTTGCACCTGGTCTGTATCTTACTGCTCCTGCTTGTCATGCTCATTGCTGAGCCAACAACCGCCTTACACCAAGCGCTAATAAAGCCATGTGGGGCGAGATGTTGCTTATTTTTGAGACACACAGGAACTGTGCTCTGTGTGAGCCTGACAAATGCTCATCCTTGGATATTTAACCCTCACAGAGAACTTTGACAAGAGCTCTAAACCTTCAGGGTCATGTTTGTCTGGGTTTCCAGTAACAATAGGGACTGTAAAAGAGGAAGATCACGAGGAAAGGTGATGAATTAATGTGTTCATTAAAGTAATTATGCTGCATTTGGGCCAGGAAAATCAATGCAACTGTACCTTGGATTTTTAGTGATTATCTTAAGTGAGAGCCCTTGGAGTTCTTACAAGTACTAAATAAATAAGAGGCTACAGCACTAATAACACCACCTTCTCAAATTTTATTCTGTCGAATACCTCTAAGAATCTCTTCTATGCAGTAAATGGATAGATACAAAATAGATACTGATGTAAAGGTCACCAAAAAATAAAGTTTTAAATTTGAAACAATCTGCAACTTAATAGTGGGAGTTTCACTGTAACTGTCATGCTGGCAAACCTCATTACTTGCCACTACTGCAGTTTTAAGCTATATGGCCTTAATCACTGTTCTTTTTTTCTTATTTTGGTAAATCTTTATTCTCTCTTTCTAGATATATCCTCTCAGTAATTTGGAAGAATAAAACAATTTGATTCTGAATCACAACCATTGTGATCCATATTGGTTTTGGGCTGCTATCACAAAAAATTCGTATTTTAGAGTAGTGTCATCCAGTTCAAAAATGTAAACAATCATAGAGGACTTTAATTTTAAATTGTCCTGTTTCTAACTGACCGTAAAAATAAAGGCTATAAATATGTAATCTTAACTGCAGTAGCTCTGAACAGCCATGACAGGGTTTATCAGCTAAATGTTTAATCAGGCAAAGCAGCAAAATGCACAACCACAGGAATACATGGTATTTAGCATGTAAAAATAGCTTGTAAAACAATGACAAGTCTATTTGGGCAACTATCACCACGCATGTTCCTTATCTGCAAAGGTCTTGTCCTTAATTTTATCAGAACGAGTCTCTCGCTCTTTATTTTGCAAGCAGTAACACCAGTTTCCATTCACGGAGTTAACAGAAAAAGATACAGAAAACTACAAGTTAAAAGGCGTGGCCATGAAAAAGAATTCCCATGTTGGTAATGCCGTACTGCTCTAGGAACTCATTAAATCACAGCCAAAAAAAGCAAAACCCCAAAAGCAAGAACAAAAAAAAACTCTACCATAGAATAAGAAATTAGTCTGACAAAGCACCACAATTCTTTTTTTTTTTTTTTTGGTCTAATCAAACAGCTCACTTTCAAATTTTTCAGCTACCTGGCTGCTTCAAAGAAGAAATCTTACAAAAATAAGGCAAACGAGAGCCACGGCAGTACAGGCAACGTAAAGCCTACCCACTCTCTGCGCAAAAAGCATCATTTCTTGTTTCCCCCAGACTACAACCTCTGTGTGAAATTGCCCAACCGCTAATAGGTACCAGCTTCTCACCTCGTGATAGCAGGGGCCAGATGTGGTACTTTCTGCTTCATTGACTGTTTGGCCTTGCACGCTCAAACTGTGCTCTCAGCTATTTCATTCACTCTCTCTGCTGATAAAACGCATCCCACGGCAGCTCTCAACATTGAGCGGCACTAAGATGCCCAAGAAAACGTAATGATTTTTTATTGTTATTATTACACAGACAAAAGTAGTGAGAATCTCCCTTTGGGTGGGGAGAAGAGGGAATCAAGAAACTTTCATGCAAACAACACCTTTCTGTAAACAGAAGTTGGTTTTACTCACAGTTCATTCTAGCAGCTTTTAAATATATTTCTCCTCCTTTTAGAGTTGGGAACCATTTGCTTTATGAGCACCATTTGGATCATTTGCCTGTTGCTCATAAAATAGACAAAGCTTTTATCCATGCCATGAATTTTTACTCACTTTATACAAAATATCTAAGGAGGGATTTGCAGGGGCCAAAATTACATCCATGAAAGAATTACCAACTAATTTAATTTTCTGCTACGATAATGGTGCCAGCAGTTTTTGATTTTGTTGATTAAATTTCTTCTCTCCACAAAATAAAAAAAAATATTGGTCTCAGCTTCTTTGTATGTATTTTTACAAAAGCAATTTTTTTCACAAAAATGAATAGGACCAACAAAAACATTTCACATACTTTAATCTGTGCAGTTACTAAATAAAGCAGTGGCAAATGCAGCTTTCAGATGTGAACAGATAACACAGGGAGAGCTTGGATCCTCAGGAAGAACAATGATTCTTACCAGCAGTGGGACAGCACAACAGAACATTTCTTTGACAACGCTGCTGGCAAGAGTCACGCAGACCACCAAAGAAAAGTGGTTGCAAAAGCTCACCTCTGTCACACAAGCTCATGAACCAGAACCCCTCTAAATGGTGATCCAGCATCAAGCTGCTTTGCCACCTCCTCTTGCAACTCGGAAGCCAAAGCTCTCTTCTGTGTCAATGAAGTGAAGCTCAGCCCTACCTCCAAGCTCTCTACCTGCCTGCTCTGCAACACACGCTGTAGGCGAGGAAACAGGAGGAGCCTGTTAGCCCTCTATTAATGATTCATCAGCTGTTTAGCAGTAACTGCTGGAACAAAACACTTTCCTGAACAGTTTTGTTCCTGCACATAAGGAGTTATTGTCTATTAGTAGCTATGGACCATCGCAAGCTCCTGTGGTCCTGCACATAAACATTATTGACTGCAGACACAGATCAATGCACGCTTAACTATTGTGATTAGCAGCTGCCTGGATAGAGGCATTTTGAGGTTTGGGCATGCAGTAACTGGAAACAGTCAGGGCAGACACTGCATCTGGGAGCCTTCTCTTTAGCACGAAAGGAAGATCCTGCGTTTTGGAGAGCAACATTAGGGATTTCCCTACAATACAAAGATTACACATTTACAGATAATCTCCTTTCTATAGTCAGAGGTACACAAACATAAATACCACGTATCTGTGACCACAGTGAAGGAGCTACTATATTTAAATCAGCTTGCACCATGAAAGCCCGCGGTTAGTATTGTAACTAGTAAAAAGAAAAAAAAATGCACTCAAGTGTGAAATGAGGTAGCAGTAATAGCGGTATAAGGTTTAGGTTTTTGGGTTTTTTTCATTTCTACTTCTAAATTCCTACACTGTGTTTGCCACATGCTTTTTGAGTAAACATGCCCCTAGAACAAGCCTAATAGGATTAAATATATGTAGTTTGGAAAAACTAGAGATTAAATAAAATATTTGTTCGGGCAGTCTGCTTCCAGACTGCAAATATGAGGCAGAGCCTGCCTAGGCTACGATCACACTATAATCATGGATCAGGGGGTTCTGCCTCTGCCTGGTTCTCTCCACATTGGCCGGGAAACTCTCGGGCATTACAGCTATAGCTCCACTGCTGCCTTTACGAAGAGGTGAATCCCACAAAGCAGAGGTAGGTGTCTCTGTCAGGAAGAGGCATTGTGCCGTATGAATTACAGATATGGCAACTGATAAAGGAAAATTGTCTCCATGTCCATAGCAAGCAGCAGTCTTCTCCTGGGATTTTGCAGAAGCAGACGATTCCCCAGGGCGGTCTTCCCAGCACCCTAGTTAATCTCCACCTCACTCCAGCACCTTGTCTTTTACAGACTCGGTCCTTGTCCTTGGAACAGCAATATCTAGTTTCACCTACACTATGAACTGGCTCTTTCCTTCCCTCCCATCACCTCTCAAACTACATATTTCAATGTGCAGTATTGTACACCAATACACAGTAAAGAGCAAAAAAGATCTAAACTGCTGCGTGTAAGAATTTTTTAATAACCAGTTTGCTAGTAAGTACACTATGAGGCCCAAACATCCAAACCCACTCTGTTAGGGAAGACTGGATATTAATATCTCCGTTTCTTTATCTCTTTTTGCATGATTAAGTACTGTTTCATCTTTGGTTAAATCGTTATGATGCAAAAGGTCACAGTTTCAAACCTTCCTCTCAAAATAACAAACTTCCACAAGCTTTATTTCTACACTGGGAGACGCTCACAGTTTATTGATGCACCATTAAGAAGTTTTGTTTTGTAAAGTTCTGCGAGTTTTTAAGCACATACAGAACACATGCTGAAGGCAAGATGGTTATCTTGGCATTTCTTCCTTAGTGAAAAGCTGAGACTTCAACTAAAAGGACACTACCAATAGCTGGGTAGCCAAACACCAAACCAAATCATATTGACATATGATGCCAAGAACCACAGAGCCGCTACCTGCTGCAATGTTTATTTAGAGCCTCCAATTAATTATATTAGGACTTACGGATGCCACCGTTACAGAAATCAGATTATTTTAAAAGTTGTTTCAACCTACCTGTGGCTGAGTCCAAGGCTCCAAAGTCGTTTCTTTCAAAGGAGTTTGCGGCCTTCCCATTTCTTTTGTGTGCTTTTAGGAGAGAAGAGTATGAATCAGTTATATGTTCAGTTACTCTGTCAGCATTCAGCATTAATTTCCCTTGAGGGAATACAACCGTCAGGTACAAAATTCACACAAAATAATGGTAACGTATCATGACTGCATACATTTGGAGTAGACTGTAGGTCTGATATTTTTGCAGCTATGTAACTTTATTTTATACAGCTGCTTTAACTGTCAAAGTGTAGGGGTATACACCTTCAACTGCACATACAGATGAAAAAACTCAAGAAAAAAAATAAAATTATTTGCCAACAGAGCAAGATTCAGCAGCAGAATTTCAGAGGGAACTCAAATAAGGTTTCACCATTGATTTCTCCCTAAGCTTTGCTATTTTCAATAGACACCCTGAAGGAAGGACAGAGACTGCAGTGGAACTAATTTAAATAGGGGAATTAGAAGAAATATTTTTAAAGTCCACATGATTTGGGTAGAGGAGCCATGTTTTCAGATGGGAGCCCTTCCCTTTCCTTAATGAGGTCTTCAGAGATGGAACAAGAGAACTGAGCAGTTTGCAGCTTCTTGTCTCCTTGACTTTCCCCTACCCTGGAATATTTCAAGATCGACCACCTCAAATCAGAAGTCCGTCTAATCTAACAGGTTAAAGTAATCTTTAATGATGTAGAATTTCTGACGCTTCACACTTCCTTTTTTTAATATAACCAAAACATCCTGCAATTACTTGCCAATGTCTGTAATTGCTCTGTTCAAGAAATAGGTAAGATTTTTGAGCACTGGGACTGAGCATCGAAGAGGGTGTTGGTCCCTGTTAATTTTCTCCATATGAATTTCTCAGGGAAGCATCCCTACACATTTCTTCAAAATTATCCAAAAGTCTCTTGTATTTTCTTTCTCTTTAAATCCTTTCCGCCACAAAATGGAAACAACGACATTCACAAAAAAAGTCCTCTGCTGAAACACACTGTTTAAGTAGTGCCGTAAAATATATTTATTTCCTTCTCCTGAAATACAATATCTCTCTTGTACTACCCTTTGAATACGGCCTTTGACAATTTGTTGTATAAATAGCATCTTATCCAGGCCTCACATCAGAGTGATCTAGATGTCCATGGAGACTGCAAGAACTGACAAAGAAAGGGAGAGACATTGGATTTTCTGTCATATATAGTAAAATATGGTCGCTTTAAAGGAATTTTTTTTTAAAAAAAAAAAATACAGAATTTGTGGGCAACTTCAGTTAGCACGGAGCATTCACAGGACTCATTTCAAAAAACACCTTATTAAATGGCAATTTTGTTTTGGCAGAATGGATTGCCTGTAATAATAGATTACAGGCAATCATTTTAACCATTTTTGTTATATTTTGGGGTAGCAATGGAACATGATTCATTCTTGAAACAGAACAATAAGTGCATTTCAAAGGAAAAAAGAAATAACCACAGATTTAGTGAACGCCAAACAGAGGTAAAATGAACGCATGTGGAAAGGGAAGATTGTGTTTTTCCTACGTTCAAAAGCATACATTTCTACCTTATAATCTTTCTTTAAATGTAATAATCGAGCAGCAAAGGGACCCAAACACATAATGAAAATTATTAAACAGTTGTGGTGCCAAGATACCATAATAATTCCATATGGGATAACCTGGCAGGAACTGACATTAAAAAGCACACTGTTTCTTGAGAAATAAGTTTTTCATGGAATTTACATCAGATTTTTATACAATATTTGTTCAGTCAGTTCTATTTTAGAGTAGAGAGAAAAAGGAAAAAGGAAGCATGTGAGTACATGAAGGAACTTGATGCAAAAGGATATTTAGCTTACACAAAGCTTAAAAGGTTTCAGTGACAGTTGAAAGCCATGCTCTAAATCTGAGGTATGACTTAATGAAGACTCAAACACCTCTTAATGTTGGATTTCTTATAGACTAGCACCTTGTGTTCTTCATTTACTTCCTACTGTTTCTACTGCCCAGCCCCAAAAGCGAGCCTTTCACCCCTTTGGAGACAAGTGTTGGAGAGAAGTGACAAACCACAGCAAAGGTGAAAATAGAGCAGACTGTGGGGCAACTACTAGTCAGTCAGCAGCCTGCACCCTGGAACACGTGAAAGAGGGAAATAAACAAGCAGTAACTGCTTTCAGCCCCTACAGGTTTTTCATATATAGTACACATTATCTTTCCATCTCTCATTCCATTTTTACAGTGCCATTTCAGAACTAAAGGAATGGAGCTCTACAAATTAAAGGCCCTGAACACACAGCACAGATCTGGTTTGCCAAGGAGAACCTGCGAGTGTTGCATTGCCACTTTTTATTGTCGAAAACCATCTCCTGTGTGAGCTGTGAGTACACACGAGACAGCTTACGATGGAGCTGCAGCTTCCAACTCAGCATGCTGCCAAACTCAAATTGTGCAAATACCTGGCCTGAACTACCTGCTACGACAGCAATTGTGCTTCTGGTATCCAAGGTCCCTACTTACCGCTCGCTGAGATATACACGCGTATTCTTAATGGATCACATAAGAAGCACTTATTCATAAGTTCTCTTTTCTCTTTTTTTAAAGAAGAATGTGGTAATGATAGACAACCCTCACGGGAGCTTCTTCCTTCCAGTGCAGATAAAGAAGCCCTTATGGGAAGTAGGGAGTTTTACAAAGCCTTTATCCCCTTGTTTTGCTTGGAGCATCTTCCTACAGCCTTCTGCAGCTTCTACAGTTCCTCTAAAGAAACAATACAATATGCCCACAGCCTTTTGTTTACGTTCCCTCTACCTCCTCAATCTGGCGCTTAAATTTCACACACAGAAGAAAATTATAACGGGAGAAAGATGGAATGAATTCATTCTGGGTATCACATTATGGTTTCAACAGTGCCATTAGAGCTCTGTTAGCTCTTGTACATGCACAGATTACAATTCCTCTAGCAGCCAGGCTTGACTTCTGGAATAAATTAGGTTCTTTTCACGTTTGATGAACTACTTGTCACTTCTCTTACAGCCAACTACTGTTCCACAAGCACGGGGCATATGCAGACAACTGATTCAGTTCCTACCACTCATCCAACACCTTCTGAGATACTCCCCTCCGCCTGAGTTGAGGGAGACTCATATTACTCTACATCATTACCCGATGCCCCTTTCGGCTGTCCTGGCACAGGCAATGGGGAAGGCAGAAAGAGATGCAAATCCACACGAGGTCTTCCTGGCTGTACAAGTTTCCAATATCTCAGCAATCCCGTTTGCCAAGCGGGGAACACACTATCCTACCAATGGTTCCCCAGGGCCAGGCAACCCTGTCTATCAAAAGAAAGCCTAGTATTCATGCAATTTCAGTGACACAGTAAGAAAGAGGGGTTTTTGCTGACTCAGCATACAGTCAGTCACATCAGTCTTCTACCTGACTACCTAGAAATTACCCTGATCTGGTATGGTAACAATCAATAAAGTAGAGCATAATAGTCAGGTACTAAAAAGAGTGTGCACAAAATATTTTGCTGATATTCGGAATTTTCTGTGTAAGTTGTAACAGCAAAAGAAGCTTTAATATTTAATCAAAGTAGTTATTAAATCTTTTTTTTTTTTTAGGGAAAAATTAAATTAGTCATGAATACTTCCTGTTTATTAGGAACAATAAGTTAACAAATATATAACTACTTATGGCAGCTTGACAGGTAATATCCAACCTTCCAAAATCTACCAGAGAAAATAAATTGTAAAATACATTTGAGAGGTTATTAAAGTCATCATTTTAAGTCAGACTTTATTTTTATCTTTAAGAGACCACACTAGTGGTGCCCACTCTGTAATAGGAGGGGAAAAAAAGTCTTGTGCAGCTCAGATGGTTCAAACTAAACTTACAACAACTGCTCCCTTCCACCGGCGTCCTCTCCCTGCGCTACTCGGCTCCTGGTGTCTGTACGGGTTAGACTGATCCATAACAAGGCACTGCTAATTTGCTCAACCTACTTTCTCCATCAGACTCAACCCCATTCTCTCTCTGCCCTAAGGTACTAGTCTAGCTTATCCGCCTGGGATCCTGCCGCGACAGTCCCCTATGTAGGTCAGGGAGGTGGGATGCAGGTGATGGAAGAAGAGGGATGCCCATTCCTTGTGATCCTGTCCGACAGCCTCCCGCTGAGCTCTCCCCTTTGCCTTCTCCCTCTCCACAGCACATCGCATGAGAAGCAGGAACATTGCCAGGTCCAGCCGCAGACACAAACAGCACCGTTCTCTGCGGGCAGAGGCAGGCAGGTGCGAGCTGCCCTCCCTCCGAGCTGCAGGACCTGCCGTACCCCTCGGCTTCCTACGGCCAGGGCTCCTGAGCTGCCAGGCAGCCACCTCTAATCCAAATCACTTACTCCAAAATTGTGGGGAAAGGTCCTTTCCTTTTTGCAGGAAAGAAGTCAAATTACATTCAGTTGGTTGGCTTCAGCTTCAATGGGCTCACGAGTTTTAAAATAATCATAAACATTTCTAGTAACTTGACCCATAGATGTGACTAATTTTACTATGACTTTTCAGGATGCAAAGGGAATTAGTTCTGGCCTTCAAACATGTTATTCCAATACTAAATACTGGATCTGTTCAGCTAGGTGCCGTCTCCTTTTCATCCTGCTTCCTCACTGACAGGTTCTTTTTGCTTTTCTTCAAAGCAAATCTAGATGTATTAGAGTTAAAAAGAAAAGAAAAACATGACAATTTTGGTTTATGTATTTTGATTTCTGGAAAAACCCTAATATTATCTAGATAGATACTACCACCAATAATTCTAATGGTTATTGATTGCTGTGAGAAGCAAAAGCAGGCTGAAATTCAAAGATAATACAGTACATTTTTCTCTGGTGCCTTACAAAATTGCTACAGCAGCATTGAGATTGTCTGACTCAAAGTGTTCCACTCCTGCACTTTACAAGAAAGAAAAAAAAAAAAAAAAGTGCTTTATGAAATAGTCTTTCAAGCTGAAATCCTGTATGGCTTGAAGTAGGATTTAGGAAATAAACAGCAAAAGACATTTTGTAAGTAGTATATTAGCAACGTTACATTATCGAAGTCTGGTTGGAATTGCACATGTTTATTTGGGGCAGCTTTGCCTTTTCTAGTTATCTTTAAAGTATATGGCCAAAAGCTACATTTTTAGACATGAACTGCAGACTTCACTACTTTTCTGTCCCACATTATGATCAGGAAATCACGTATACTAATTTCACTGTCCAGGCAGAACATCTTATTATCACACTGAGACAGAGAAACGCTGTAAGCCTGAGAAGGAGATTATCTCCATTAACAATGCCTCCTTCTTGCCTGTAAGTTGATTTCAGGTAATTGGATTCCTGCAGTCCTCTCCTTCAGCTTCCTAAAATCCTTCATGTGAAAGGTGAACAGAAGGGTTAATTTAAGCAAAGGAAGTACCATTTTATGTAACAGATGGCTAGAACAAATTATTTTGTTCCACTTTCTAAGCCTTACATAAATACGACACAAATATAATATGGGAGAGCCATAGTACAGCTGAAGTCAATATGTTAGTACAGATACATATGGGAGGGGTTTTGCTATGAGAAACACGTTTCATTGCCAAAGAACATAAAGACAACTTATAACTCACAGATAAGGACCCCTTTAAGGAGGTACTAGCATAGTCTAGAGCCCTGAAATGTGATTTAGGAACGATGGGAACTTTCCACGCTAAACAGCAACCTGGAATCACCACAGATACAACCACACCAGCTGACACTGTTTTGGCTGTAACAACTGCGGTTCCATTTCTGAAAGAATCAAAATGCCTTGTGATGTTGCTGTATGTCCTCCCAGTGATTCCTCGGCCTCAAAAGCCACAATTTAACCCAGCAAGTCTCTAATGGTTCTGCCAACAGGCAGCTTTTATCTTGCAATTACCTCTTCAAAGATGCAATAAATCACCTAGCGCATATACAGCCAGCCAGAAATTATAAGGGCATGATTTCCAGAGGTGCGGCACACCCACAGCCTCCATCATTTACAGCTGTTTTACTATTCCTACAGAAAAATCAGCCCTTTTCTTACTTATTTCCTTCTTTTGTTCCACCATATCTATGAGTAAAGCATGCGCTTGGCAGGAGACAGACGCATGGAAGATAAAGGCAGGGGATGGGGTGGGGGTTGAATGACTATAGCATGCTAGGAAAACTCAGAGGTTTAACAAAGCCTGACATGAGATTTGCCAGATGGTTCTGTACCAGATTGTAAAACTTTAAACTAATCTTCATTTAAGAGTTTTAAGGGCTGTATTCCTCTTATAAAGCCTCTTGCTCTTTTGCCTGGTTGATTCTGGTAAATTATAGATCAGACTTTAGAAAACTGCTTCCATGAGCAGCGGCTCCTTAAATCTCAGCTAAACTGAGCAAGAAGATTACATGTTATTATGATGTAGCACAGCAGGATTTTAGTACAGCAAACATAATGATGTAGAGAAGGATAAAACCATCATTCTGTGCAAGGAGGTCACCCACAGAAGAACAATGCTCTTTAAACAGCTAAGAAATCCATCTGTACACAGTGAATCTTCACTTGGCAAATTCTTTTCCTTACTGGTTCTGTAAAGAAACCAAACCACAAGCCAAACCCAAATCTGTATTTCAGGATTCAATGATCAAGCACCTTACAGAAAAGGAGATGTCATTTGGCAGAAAAGGTACCTATTTCAAAGGCAGTTTGAGGGTAAACACATCCTACTGGTTTTATGCAAGGAGAAAGGATTGCCTCTGAATCCCTAGTAAAGGGTTAGGTACTGTAGTATTAAAAGTTAAAATGCTCATTAATCTTACTTATGCAAATTCAATTGATTTCATTGCAAATAATACACTCCACATGGAAAATCACAAAGCAAAGTCAGTATACCAAGGTGCAGAAAGCCTTCCCAAATACTGTCTGTAGTTGCAATCTTACACAGTATCTTCTTAATTTAAATTATAGTGCAAGGAATTTATAGATTTCAGGCATCAAATGATGACAAATTAGAAGTGGGAACAATAGAGAATTAAAAAAGAAGTGCTCGGCAACTAGCAAGAGTAACATTTCAGAAATCAAGAGGCTGAGACCACCAAATTCTGAGACTTGATGTGGGAATTTGATACTAAAATTGTGGTCTGTAAGTCTTTTGAACAGGTGACACAAACATTTAAGTCTGTTCAGCTCTGAGTCAGCAGCCTACTGAATTTGCTCTAATTTTCTTTTTCTGTACATGATTTGAATGCAAAGTAGGAACGTCAAATGACCTCCCCCTTCTCTCTCTTTTTAATTGAAACATTATTTCCTGCACATGAAAGCTTTTGACTTAAAAGCAATCAGGTGTGATATTCACAGCTCTGGTCTTTTCAAAATGTCAGGCACAGGAATTATACGGATTTATCCTAAAGCTCTCTGTAAGAATATCAGCATTTTCGAATGCCTAAGAAAATGCCTACCTAGGAGATTATGCTATTGAAGACTTCATTTTAACAATCAGATGCTGTGCTACACCTCTGTATTATCTTGCACATCACTGCTATTATATTTAAACAAATTTCCCAAATTTCAGAAATTATAAAAATTGCTTAATCAATGCATAGTTGAGTTCTTTCTGATACAAGACCAGAGGCATTCTCACAGATTCAAATAATCCTAAAGGAGCAAAATTACTTTATATTTTGATAAACACAAAAGGTTTGGGTTTTTTTTTAGATTGCCTATGTAAAAATCTTAGTGGTAATAGCTGATAAAACATGCTCACACTACATGTTTTGACTTGGAAGTATTTACATTTATAAAACTAATGTGACATTATATGCTAAGGTATTCTAACATCAAGTTAAAAAAAAAAAAAGAACAAAAAAGAACATAATATCAAACAGCTTGTTTTAGTTGCCTGAGCTCTACTTAGCTTTTAAAGAATGAATATAAATGTACACAAATCCGTTTTGTGACTCAGATATAAAGCATCGTGTTAAAAATGTAATACATGGTAGCAAAACTACGACTTTTTCTATCTCGGCATATTTTCTCTGGAGTTATTAAAATTCACATTTCTTGTTATATCCCTTCATAAAAATAGTCTCCCTTTCTGTAAAGTATTCGGGAAAAATAGCATAGCCTCTGATGGTATCCACCTTGTCCAAATGGGTTTTTTTTTCCCTAGGGCTTGTCATCTTATTCCCCTGCGGTGTGACTAAGTTACACTTTATAGAAATCCAGCATCTTATAGCAAATATTTGCAATTTAAATTGCTCTGTCTCTCTTAATTCTGAATTGGGTAAAGGTGTTAAAAGCTAAGGCTTCCTAGTTTTTCTCACTTTACTAATCAAGGAAACTAAAATTACATTATCAGAGTCGGCCAGGAGTAACTGGGACCTGGTTGGTAGAGAAAGGCCTGAATGGGAATCTCACACGCCAATTATAGCTGGGAGAGAATGGCTGACAAACCCCTATACTTTAAGCTTTGAAGTGTGGCAGAACTAAGGAAAATGTGCCACCTTAAATTAGATTTTTCCAGAAAGTTGATAAATAGGCTTACTCATAAAGAGCAGCAAGACTAATCTGCAATTCTCCTGACATTAGAGACAACATGATCTATAAAAGCCGTGTTGGATCATGCGCTCTTTTCATTTGATGTCATCCCATTTATATTCCTTATCCCCAGCTGTGACTATTTGTCTTATAAAGTACGTTTGATTTTTCTAGTGCGTAGTTCTTGGTATAAGAAGTAAAATAAAGAGTCAGGTTGTTCTTCAGGTAGCAAGTGTATGTCCAGTACAGGTAATTGTACCGTAAATAATCCCTCAAGAGATGAAGGTGTATGCTTGGAAATAACTTTTTTTTTTTTTCTTATCAAGTCTCTGATTAAATTATTCAGCATGTATCCTAACCTCTGGCACAGGATTTAGGCTGAATGCAGTTGTAACCTGTAAAATAGGGAGAAACAGGCAAACGCAAGTAGGAGTCACCAAAGATAAGTATAGGTAAGAGTAGCTCCATCTCTCTAAGCCAGGTCAATGCAAGGGAGATCCGTGGCCCTGCTTAAGCCAAGAATGTCTGTGGGCTGTATCAGCACAACTTGTGAAAAATATATGTGTCTTTACATAATCACATACATACGTAATCACATACTCCCATCATTTGTTATTTTCCACGTGATCAGGATACAGTCGGAAAGCTATCAGAGCATAGATGTGCCCTCACTACTGTCTAGACATCATGACAAAATTCCTTGGTGCAAATATTGGGGTGGCTTTCAAATTTAAACACTTGTATCAAGTATTACCTCTGGTACATCTGCTGTCTTGTCCCTGTTCTGATAAGAATTACACTCAGAGCACAGGCACGTAGCAACGGCAGAGCTCCTCTGCTCCTGTTGGACCCAGCACCCAGCGTGGCAGCGACGCGGCAGCGATCCACAGGGATTACAGCCTGTGCCGAATCCCACGTCACTGCACAACTGCATTGCTACTGCAACTGAAGATTGATTAAGTTTAGAAAGTAAAATGAACGAACACAAGAGGTGCGAATTAAGAATGCAAAGGGATCAGGGCAGATCTGAGTCTTGTAAATAATGGGTGAGGCAGGAGTATTTCCAAAGTACTGAAGAACGTTGACAAGCAGGTGTTACAGTGGTGTTAAGGATGTCTAAACTTAATCCTACGAGGTGTCTTCACTTAAGATAAATCAGTTTCTGACTGTCTTCTACCAACTGTATAGTACCTAAATCCAACCGCGCTCTCACCTTCTATTTCAAAGTTTATTTTAATCCTGACACACGCTGTTTCTCAAATACATTTCCTGACACTTTCCATGTTTTCTATTTTATTTGCTTTTAGTCATGAGTTATTGAATGAGAGGCTGGTTTTCCCCCTTAGGGCAGGGCAGAGGAAGGAGTAAAAGAAAACAAAGAACATAGTATCTAAACCCAAATCTTCCATAAATATATGATTAAATTAGTTTAGGCAGGTCCACTTCCACTAATAATGCCTGCGGTGGAAAACTTTTCAAGTCCTTCTGTTTTATGAAATAATGAACTTACATTAGTATCGCTCCTCTGGAATCATTATTTTCCTCATTTTGAAAAAACGCAAACTAAAGAGAAGAGTAACACATACAGTAATCCTTAAAGCAACAGACAATCTTTATTCCTAAAGCCAAGATGAGAGCCAAAATGCCCTCTCTGGTAAGACTACGAAGGAAACTACTGTAATAAATACACCGGAATATTGGAAGTAGATTTCATAACATTTAAGATTAGAATTAAGAAGATACTTCATTAAAAAACTAATTTCCAGGGCCACTCCACATTTTAAGTACTTCACATGTGCTACATGAAAAACCATTTGATTTTTGTTATGCATTTTTAAAAAACCAGACTGATACATTGTAGAGGATATACAGTGCATTGCTTAATAACAGTAAGTCAAGCTTCTTCCTAAAATACTGCAAATAATTATTTTTCTGCATCTGACGTTCCAGCAGTACATTACAGATACGGAGCACACAAAACCTGAGGGGAATGAGTTAGATGATTTGGTACCTCAGCTACAAGCTCTGGACCTAAGCAGAAGAATATGAAAGTCTTGGAATTTCAGTAAGAATGTTAGCAAAGGATTTTTAATACTGAATCCAAAACATGGTGGGACGTACACACACCTGGTCTGATTTAAATCTAGCTGGTGTGAACACCAAAAATAGTGAAGACATGATAGCCAAGACTTACATTTGGGCCAGCTTACAAAGGAACGCAAGCAGCTTTGCAACATTGAGAACTCCATTTTTCCAACAAAACTCTACATGTGGTTAGAAAAAAAGTGCAAATCCTAGAATTTCTAATTTCAGTTAGGTAAGACCACAGATGTGAACTTACAGAAACAAAACCCACTTTAAATCATCCTCTTTTGTTCATTTTGTAGGAAAAAAATACATCATAGTGGGATAAGGAAAACAATATCAAAAGAGTTACTATTGTGTACATAGAGCTCTTACAGGTGATAAAGTAAATGGAAGTTTGTTTATTTGGGGGAATTGCTTTAATTCTTCCAGCTGACATATTCCAGGAATAACTTGAGCCTTTAGAAATTGTTAATGAGATAGAAATCATTGAAGCATCATTCTGATGGAAGTTGAGGGTTTTGCATCTCACTTAACACAAGAGATTCGCAAATAAACATCTGAAGCATGTGAAAAGAAACGGCAAAACCACAGAAAATGGCCATTAGTGGATTTCTAAACAATTTACAGTGAATTGCTACTTGTCTTACATTAAGCACACTTTCACTGAAATAATACTATATATGGCAGTGAAATCACACACAGCAGCCACTTCCATTAATTTATTATAAAGTGCATTTTTCTGACCATATGCAACAGACTGGAATAAGGTCACTTATAAAAATTGTGATAATTTTCTAAAGGATTATGCAAGTCTTGATCTCCTCTAATATCTATGATTTATGTATTACTTAAAAAAGCATTCTATTATCTCAGGGTTAGTGCACTAAACCTCCTGGTGTAAATTCAAATTCTTAAGGAATATGAAACACTCCCAACATATATGACAGTGGCTCTTTGATCTTTGCAGATACTGTTCTTTATTATTCCAATTCCTACACCAAATGAACTATTATTGAAATGAAAGATCTGAACTTTGACAGGGCAAATACTGGTCCAAGGCTCACTACCAAAAAAACTCCAAAAATTAAGAAAGAGTCAGTATTCTCCATCTTTTTATTTGTTTTTTTTTAAATGCAAGTATAGGTTAATACTATGTGTGAATTGAAACATTATCAACAAGAGAAATCAAAGTTATTTACACGATCTCTTTCTGAAGTGAGAAAACGCTTTGTCCTACAATTCTTTAAATATCTTGTCAGTCCCCTCGTAACATAAATAAATAAAGATAAAGCACCATTTTACAAGAATGTAAAACTGTTACAATCTATCTATACACGTATGAAGTCTCAGTATTCAAAGGTAAAAATAATATTTTTCCTTCTGTACTATTCAAGACTTATCTCAAAGGGAGCAGTTGGAAAGAAAGAAGAGGCCACGTAAAACTTGTTGACTGAACCCAATGGAATTTTCCAGGCAATCGCATGCAGTTATAGATAGGCCACTATACAAATGCACCAGCTTCTCTTTCCTTTCCTCCTCTGCATAGCTGAGCACATACACTGCAGTTCAATATTAGTGAAGTGGCACTCAAAAAGCAAACATCATAAACTTTTCATGTCCTTCGAAATGGCTACGTTCAATTCCGATGCAGCAGTGTGCCCGGCACAAGTACACTCAGCAAGATTTGTATCAGCCAGTCCAAGGAACTTGAGCTGACAACATCCTAAAACAATCATCCCATTCTGTTTCTTTAGCAAACAAAGAACTGGGATAAAAATGAAAACGCAAAGAACAGAAGTGTCACTGCTGCTCGGCCACTGGGTGCCAAGAGACACTGCTGATTAAGATATTAAAGATAAACCTTCTGAAACAGAGAAAGACATTTGTTCTCCTTTGTAGACATACGCTGATTATTCCAAGAAAATCTAACCACTCCATATATAAAAATCATAGCTAAAATAATTAATGAAAATGGCAAGTGACATACAAAGAAAATGACATAAAAGAGTTCCCTCAAAATCAGCTCGTCTTGGTACACAGCAAAAGGAGCACGTGCCGGATGACTGATGTTAAACAAAAGATCTATCATCAAGGAGGGAGAAAGGCTTCTGGAAAGCTGCAGATCAAATAAAAAAAAATGTTAAACTATTTTCTATGTTAAATATGTATGATAAATATAAACAGACCTAATCCTGCGTTGTCCTGAATACTGCAAGTGAGGAATTTTACATAAGCTCACGTCTCTTTCCTGGAAATTTTTAAAGAACTCTGCTACATCAGTGATTTTCCAGGGTCTTTCCAAACAGGCTTAGAAAGGCCCATAGCAGTAAATAGAAGAGTATCGTGCCATATTGTAACACATCCATGAATCACATTAAAGATTCAGATTACATGTCCATCCCCTATGACCCAACTCAGTAAACTGAGAATCTAGAATCACTTTTCACTGCATCAGATACCAATAATACAGAAATCATATTTAAACTTCCCTTCAAATTATACTTACGAATGCATGAATTCTTACAAAAACACGGGATTTAAAGAAAAAAAAAAACCTCCACAGAAATAACTTTTCTACTTCTCTATTTACAAGTTTTCCCATGCTTACCCTCTTACTTTAAAGAAACACTCTACCACAGCATAAGATACTAGTGATTCATTTTAGGCAAGCTAGCTTGTTTCAGCAAAAATCAGTGTGGAGAAATCTTATCACAAAAGGCTAGAATGGCTATAAAGGAAATTACACGGCTCAAGTCAAGTCTTGAATAGTCATCGTGTTACAAAGGTTTAATATTGTATCTCAACCAGAAATCAGATTAAGTTTAAAAAAATGTAACATTTCTCTCCCAGAAACAAATCAGGTTTTGATTTTTTTTTCCTTTTTCTTTCTTTCTTTCTCAGTCCTTATAAAGTTATCTCTAGTCTATAAAGTTTCTTCAAGCAATTTTCAGCCAACAGTTGGCTTCTTTAATTTATCTCTAGCATAAATTCCCAAGCACAAGAGTAGATTATTTGCTGCTTTGAGATCTGCGTTTACTTCTACATTCCTTTCATATCAGAAACATTCATCTTTATCTACATCATTTTACTTTGGGGCATCATTTAACTTAGTCCTCCCTAGCCACAAGTCCTAGCAGACCCTCCCACAAACTTCTTGCTTCAGTAAATTGATTTGCTGTCTCCTTTAACTATCCTTCACAACAAATCAATCCTTTGACTCCTCCAGCTTTTCTGAAGGCTTAGCTCTTGCCTGTGAGAGGAAAGTTGTAATCATCCTCCCCTCCACCCCCTTTTATTCATGTTTCTGTGGCAGTGGAGAAAGAATAATTTTATATGTTAAGCATTTGCCATTGCAGCTAGGTTCAGACAGAGCCAATGGACCCACCAGTGTTCCCAGTCTCATTGCCATCACTGTCTGTTGGAAGAGGGCAAGAACGATGTGAATACGCTGCCCCACACAAAGGAATTGCTTAAAATAATAGAGGTTCTCCACTCACTCACATAGTCCAACATGGAACACAGTTAGAACTTCTCTAAGGATATGCCTTATGGAATACTTAGGGAATATTTCTTTCAATTCTTTCCATTTGCTTCACTGTTACAGAGTGGACCAGAAGAAAAATATCCGAGGAGGGGAGGGGGGAGAGGATGGAGAAAGATGAAGATCTACGATGATCTCATCTAATGACTACAACTCAATATGCAAAGAAATACCATTTAGAAGCTCTAGCAAGAATAACTGTTATACCTCAACAATCCCGAGCATAATTAAAGACCAAGCTCTTCAGATATCCTGCCATAAGTCAATAACTCAACTTCACTTGAGATGGTTTTGTATATTGGAAAGAACACCATGTCATTACTTAGGTCAGAGAGGCAGGAAGAAAATGGATACAGATAAGGTAAACATAACACTTCTACAGAAATATTAAAACGAATGGCATTGTTCATCTTAGAAGAAAATGAAAAGTATGACATAAGAGGATATATATAATTGACACACAGGCATATTTGTAGGTCAAGTAAATTATATGGTGAGTGCTCCCAAAATTCTAGTTCAAGAAGTGGGAGGAACCAATTAAATTAATATGCCACTTTTTAAGGGAATTAAAAAAATACATTGTGAGCTGTATAGCTGGAGTGCTGAGCACACCATAGATTTCACAGCATGGCATTAAAGAGTAACAATATTCAGAGCTATAATAATTAAGACAAAATAGACATGATCTCCAGAGACCATTGCAGAACCTTATTTTCCAGCACCTTTAAGCTATTCTGAGCCGTGGGAGTGAGAGCTCTATAAGTGATAATTCCACCCTGTGGCACTTTAACACATTTTTCACAAACAACTCACATTTGCCCATGTTAGTTCTGGTGTACTTTACAGTTTGAGCAACGCAGCGTTTCTTGTTTCTGCAGATTTGCATTTGTCCACACACGCTTGACGTAAGCTGGCAAACTACTCGCCTCCAGAGTGAAGCAAGCCCCTGAACAACACAAGATCTCCTGCTGACAAGCAGGCTACGCCAAGATGTCACTATGCGTGTGCTCCAGTGACTTAATTTCAGTAACTGAAAGTCAGAGCTCTGAGGACATGACTTTAGCAGTGTAGGCAGGGCACAACATGGCATTTCACGACCCACATACAAACCGCAACAAGTCGCATGACCACAGCGACAGCAAGACCTGCAGAATCATTGAATCATTCAACAAAACTCAGCAGTTATCATTTCAGTAAGTTACACAGTCTGGTAAATAATAAAAATAGATTACGGAAGAAACCATAAAGCAGTAACAGCAGATATGTTGACCTATATTTGCTAAAGTTGCAATGGTTGGATTCCTATGCCATGTTTCTGATTCTCAGACAAGTCAGTGAACTAGAAGTTTTATGAGAAAAGGCTGTAGGTTGTAATAGTTTGAACATGGAGAAGTAAAAAAATAATAAAATAAAAACTATTTCAGGGAATTTAAAAGAAAATAAGAATTAAGTGTGCTGGGTCATTAAGGTCAGCTCCCTAATGCACAGTAAGCATTCACTAGCATAAAAAGCTTTTATGCTTTCCTGAGGCTCAACATGTACTCTCCTGCTTTTAGATGTCAACAGGTTCATCCCAACCATGCCCTTAGCAGTCGTAAATCACTCACTTCATTATCAGCCAGTGCTCATTGGCTGTGTGAGTAAATCTAGAGACGTTAAATACCAAACAACATCCCTGGCACAGCACACTGTGCTGAATTTGAAATTTAAGGTTTCTGAGATTACCCTCTGTGCCATCACGCAGAGGAGATCACCTCACCGAGAGGAGCAACAAATACAAACTGTTATGAATGCAACAATGACAAACAAAAAAAAAAAAAAGCAAGTACTTTGGCCTTGTCAACCCAATGTTAAAAGTCATAGCCAAGTTCTTCACCAGCATTATGAACTGCTGCATAGCACAGAGAAAACAAAGGAAATGCAGCAAAAAGGCTCACATAGAGCAGTATGTGCTAGCTGCCCTCCACAGCTGCCACCACCCAGAGCCAGGGGAAAGCTACACTCCATGTATCTATACTCTACGAATAACACCGACCCCCTTCCTCCCTCCAGTCCTCCCTACTGGGGACAAACTCAAACTGATTACACATTTCAAAAAAAAAAAAAAAAAAAAAAAGGCTGAAAGCTTCTCTCTTTTGTACTGTATATAACTTTGTGAAAGTGAGAGAACAAACTCAACTGTAGTTAACAGTCATTCTCACTTCCAGAAGGCGTTTCTCCAGTGCAAAAATCTATAGCTGCATTTATCCCTCTGTTGCTTCTTTGGTCCCGTTTGGCCACTTTGAAAACCTGTTAAGAGTTCATAGCTTGAATACATAGAGAGACATACTCGAACATGCTTGGGTTTCTCTCATGTAAAGATGATGAGTGACTCAAAGTTATTAGCCCATGATAAAAAGTCAACTGTGAGAAAAAGAGTCTTTTGAAATCTGTTTTTCAAATCCTTTTTATTAAGATTCTATAAAGGGTTCTTTGTTTCTTTGTTTGTAAGATTCATACCAATATAAAACAACACCATGAAATTCCATACCTGTAAATATCCTGGGTTTACAGAAAAACAGGAATACATGCCAATTTGTATGGAACTTACACTGTAGTATGTGGCAGCACAACAAAAACATTTTATAGAAGTTCATAGAATCATAGAATCACCAGGTTGGAAGAGACCCACCGGATCATCAAGTCCAACCATTCCTATCAAACACTAACCCATGTCCCTCAGCACCTCGTCCACCCGTCCCTTAAACCCCTCCAGGGAAGGTGACTCAACCCCCTCCCTGGGCAGCCTCTGCCAGTGCCCAATCACCCTTTTTGTGAAAAATATTTTCCTAATGTCCAGCCTAAATCTCCCCTGGTGGAGCTTGTGGCCATTCCCTCTCGTCCTGTCCCCTGTCACTTGGGAGAAGAGCCGAGCACCCTCCTCTCCATAACCTCCTTTCAGGTACTTAGAGAGAGCAATGAGGTCTCCCCTCAGCCTCCTCTTCTCCAGGCTGAACACCCCCAGCTCTCTCAGCTGCTCCTCATCAGGCCTGTTCTCCAGCCCCTTCACCAGCTTTGTTGCTCTTCTCTGGACTCGCTCCAGAGCCTCAACATCCTTCTTGTGGTGAGGGGCCCAGAACTGAACACAGGATTCGAGGAGCGGGCTCACCAGTGCCGAGTACAGGGGGAGAAGAACCTCCCTGGACCTGCTGGTCACGCCGTTCCTGATACAAGCCAGGATGCCATTGGCCTCCTTTTAGTTGTCCCTAAAAGACTTGATCCGGCAAGAATAAATTTTCTTACCACAAACTGGTACGTGCAGGAATATCCCACCAGTTCGGAACGGTGTGCTTTGTCCACACTGTAACAACTGCATTCAGAAAGCAAGAATACTTTCAACACAATCAAAATTCTTTGGAATTCCCTAGTCTGCTGTTTTGTTTATGTTGGAATAAAACCAAAACTCTCAGCTCAGATCTACTTTCCCGAGGAACTCTCAAAGCACATCTTTTGTGCCCAGTATCTTTATGAAGAACAAAACAACCAGAGATGACTGTGCTAGTGTTTATTTATATTACGTTAGTTGTTACTGGGTTTTGACATACCATAAAATATTAATAATGATTAAAAGTGCATTCTTATTTTCCTACAGGGCATAATACAGCCTACATATCAATGTACAAGTATTTTATCAAATTTTATAGTTAGTTTTAGTATACGAATAAAAATGCTTCTTTTACTTAGCATTTATCCCTCTTTTGTACTCTTTAGATCTATAGTTATGTACCAACTTAGATAGGTAATGAACAGTGCTGTAACTTTTAAAGGGAAAGTAGTAAATTCTTTTAATTGGCTTAAGTACTTAAGTGGACAATAATAATTTCATTTGTTTCAATTATGCAACTACTGTGAATTTTAGCATCTCTAATTGTCTAGTTTTGCTAGCTATTTTTTTTTCTTTTTCAATCACGTAACATTCTCCATTCTCTCAAAAATCCTTTTAAACATCCTAGGTACAATATAATTGCAAAACAACAAAGATCCATTATGGGTGACATGGCACTAATAGTCCTTGTGGGTGTACCTTTATTTTAAGAAAGGATCTAGATTTTCCAGCTTTTTGTCAAAAATTGCATTGTTGTGGGTTTCTTATAAAAAAAAAAACAACCAAACCCAAAACAAACCAAAAAAAAAAAAAAAAAAACCCCACAAGAGTTCAAGTACTTTCCTCACAGCTTTTATTCCCCTTTTCCAAGCTGAAGAACTTCATCACCATTTCAGGCACAATAGAGCAAACAGGCCTTCTGCTGAACTGCAAATGTTTAAATCACTTAACTAACCCTTCTTGCAGTAAGAATTGAACTTCAAATGTTTATTTAACTTAGTTATCTATTTTCAGTTATCTATTACTAGTCACCTGGATTGCCACCATCAATAAAAACTGCTTTGTGCCGTTAGACAGGGGTCAGCGTCTTGAAAGACTCTCCATCTAATTAGATAGATTTATAATTACAACAGTGTAAAACACTTAACATCCACATTTTAAAGCTATAACTTATAGCCTATACTGAAATAAGTACAACTGAATACTGTTATATACTCCATTCCTTGGAGATAAGCACAGCAGAATCCACTCTCAATTACTGTCATGACACCTAAGAAGGTGTGTGTCCCAAACCCTAGACTAAATCACAAAATGCCATCCTTCAACAGGGTCCTAACGTGTGGAAAAATAAGCAGAGTGGTAGGCACGGTTCCTCACCCTGTCACACAAGGGCTGCCACCTCAGCTGTCCTCCAGCCACTTCTTCCGAGTACCTCAGAGCTCCTCTCATCATCACTGCTTCTCTACTGTCACTTTCAGACCATGTGGCAGAAGATTTAATGCCAGGTATCACTCCACAAAAAGTTAGACCTGTACAAGGTCCAACACAAAAGAGTCCAAGCCTATAGCTTGGACAAAGAGAGGGTTATAGAACATATTCTAGCCTGTCATAGTGAGCCAAAGCTCAAATCAATCGCATCACTCAGTATGACTGGACACATAGAATCATAGAATCATAGAATAATCAGGTTGGAAGAGACCCACAGGATCATTGAGTCCAACCATTCCTATCAAACACTAAACCATGCCCCTTAGCACCTCGTCCACGTTCAAATAGACACTTTCTTACTCTCAGTCATGAAATGTCAGCGTGCAAGAGTGAACAGTGAGTTAATATCAAATTTCCTGTGAAACTGAAGGAATCTGTGATAGAAGCTTTTTGATTATTAACTGAGGTTTACAGTGAATAGGTCCCAGAGATCAAGTTGGTCCTCAGAGGAACTCATGGTCCTCAAAGGAACTCGTGGTCCTCAAAGGAACTCGTGGTCCTCAAAGGAACTTATGAATTTTTTTTCACAAGCATAAGATGTGAAAGCAAAACCAGCGTAGATCCTCAACAGCCTTTCAGAAAATGATCTGCAGAATCGCTTCAAATGTTGGCAGCACCGAGTGCAGCTGCGTGTCAACTCAGAAGGGAAAAGTTTTGTGATTGCAGTTGATTTTCTTAATTTGTTAAATAAAAAGACTTACAGGTTCAGCCTCAGTTTTGTGTCAGACCTTGTATTTCAATCATCCCACAAATCAGACACTGAAGAGGAGAATTCACAACACAACTGAATTATAAAGCAACAGTCTCATGGATTTTCAGATAAAGTACAAGTGAGAAACTTCTGAAACCCTCCTGCTGAGAAGAACACAAGACAATTACTAAGCTAACACAACATTTCTACCCTGAAGTCTTTCAAGGCAACAGTAAACCTTCAGAAAGCACTTTTAGTGACTGCCAGGATGAATGGCTCCAGTAAATACATTTTAGAAGCAGGGAGATAAAGATCTGAACTTCTCTTTTGTCTGAAAAGCTTTGTCTTATATCCTCTTCCACACTCCCCTGCTGATGCCTCCAAAATACAAAGATCCAATAGACTCAAAAGCACAGAACTATACAAGTCACAGACTTAGTTCAGTTTCCTTACAGGTCCGCTTTTATGTGAAATCTCTTTTTTCATCTTTGCATTCCCTTTACATACCTTCACCAGAGAGGTAATTAATCTTTAAAGACAAATAATGCCCACTTTTCTTTTAAACACAAGATGCTTTGTTGGTAAAAAATGCAGAGAGATCAAATTAGGACAGTATATGCATGTGCATATTAACGTTTTAATTTAAATAGGCTGTTAAGAAGAATAAGGCAGCAATCTTTTCACTTCATTTCTCCCAACAGATACTTACAAGAGAAAGGTGCGAGTACTTTAAACTAGAGAGGTCAGCAGGTACTCTAAAGGTGAAGTAGAGATATTCCTGTCATTGTTCTTATGCAAGTATCACTGTGGGAAAGGTGACCACTACCTCAGGCATGAGGCTTACACATCATGCTACACAGACACCAGCCCCATTCTGAGTCTTGTTATATCTTGAAACAGAACAGTCATGTCAAAGCTCTTATTAAGTCCTGTGAGCAATATTTGAATTTGTGCTTTACTTACAGAAATGCTACACTGAACCAAATGTTCAATTAAGTGAAATGATGGCAGCTGCAATATTAACTGGCCAGTCCTAGAAAAGACAACTTCTATCTACTGAATTTTCATTATTTTTTTGCTGTTGTTCTTTCTGGGTTGCATGGATTTTTTTTTAAAGAATAAATATGCTTGGCAATATTTTACAGCTTTTTCAAATGCAACTAAGTAATTAATTCTTCAAAGCACAAAGACTACAGAGATATCAATGAATCAAAAAATTCTCATCCTACATAAGCACTATTATCCTGTGTGCTTTTTTCAATAATAGAATGATAAATTGAAAGATTAAGTGAATTGTCCAAGGTGGTATGTTGAGAAATTCATAGAAACAGACTTTAGGAAGCAGCATCTCCTATCACCCAAACGTTTAGCTGAGCAGACTAGCAGCGTTCTAGACGAATGATATGATTATCCATCCTGCACAGTATCACGTCCACACTTTATTTCAGACATCAAGTAATACTGCAACAAGTGCTAACAACCCCTCTTAAGTACACAAAGCCAGATATTGCACAATAGACCAATAGGATGAAACCATGCTGTTCATTCCCATGGATTGTTTCATTCAGATGGGAAGATATTTCCAGAAAAAATGCTTTAGCGTTTGGGTCTTGGATTAAATTCTTGAAGACAGAAATCTGAAAATACAGTAATAAATACGGCAAATTCAGACTACATATTTAAAAAAAAAAAGCAGTCACACCTATTATATGAATTTTTTATGCCAGTTCTAGATACAAACGCTGCAGTAAAAGTTAAATACATATGTTGCATCTCAGTTCATGTATCTCTAATTTGTGTCACGGATCTTGTAAATTAGCTCATTCAATAGCAAACATACGAGTTTAACAATAGCAAATCTATTCAGTTGACAGAGAGAATTATTCAATCTGTTAAAGATTACAAGATTTCACCAAAGCAGAAAGAAGTCAGACAAAAACTCTCCTCCACTCAAAGTGCAAAACACAGACCAAACTAGAAAGAGAGGACAAACAAATAGCATGAAGCCAAGGAAACACAAGGAGGTACTCTATTTTGTAAGTATCAATGTAATTAGAAAAAAAAAAAAGTTAAAACCACTTAAGTACGCTCTCCAAGTTGAAAGTTTAGAAAGTCTCTGATGTATTTATGAAGAGATAATTAAACTTAGAAGAGTATTTTCCACTCTGTTGAAGACTCCTTGCATAGCATAAATAGTTTCAGAAACATCATCTGTTTGAGGACTGTTTTCAACAGCAGGTAACCAACATTTCCAAGATCTTTGGTGGATTCGTTTTTCAATTTCTGTCACTTCTGGTTCTTCTCAATGAGAATTCACAAATTGCCAGTCTCATGCAATAATTTGCCACGACATCAAAAAATCTTTTTGCAGGTGTCTGTAGCAAGAAAGACACCTGTTTCATTTGTTTAGAATCAAGAAAAGAAGTGTAGTAATACCTCATTAATGCCTCCTTTCATAATGCTGAAGTTATTTTTAAAAGTGTACTTCTTCTAATGGAATAGATGACTTCTTTGTCTCTGTGACTTTCTTTCCAAGCTGCACGTACTTTATATGAAACATAGCTCCGAGGCTGTCAATTGAGCTTGAAAGTTAATGTTCCTGTAAATCACCAACTGCCAAAACGAGTTACACCATTTACCTTGTGACTGTTTTTTGAAAGTTATCATTGAAGTATTTAGCTAATCGCACTTCAGACCCTGTTTGTCTCCCAAGTCTATATGGCCAGCAGCCATTCAAGTATACGAGACGGAACAACAGACCTGCACGCTTGCTGGTTAAGCGATGTTATGGTAAATCATTAGTGTGCTATACCAGTGGTGGATTTCAGAATTGAAACTGCAGTGAATCATGTCATTAACTCAAGATCCTCTCTCCATACTTACATGTCTCGCAGCAGAAGAGCCAGAGCTATATTTCAGAGAAGTGCTTCCCACGAAAATCAAGACATGAAATGAAACTTTTTTTTTTTTCTTTAAACGCAGAGTTCAGGCAAACAAGTTAGTCATCAGCAATCTTTATGTCTTTTTCTTTATAGGATTTTCCTAGATTGACTTATTTTTACGTTCTTCCCTATAGCTACCACAACTAAACCTTAAAACCCCATCAACTATGGCACAGTCTTAACCTTATACAGTGGGGATAATTGCTTGGAGTTCAATAAGCATTAGGGGATGCAACCACTGCTCTGACCCAGCTCTACGGGTGAAGGCAGACATTGTGAAACACCCAGAGTGGAATATCAACCAGCTCGTTCTTATCACCAACATTGCTAACTTTCAACTGAGCATAGCATTTTAGATTAACGATTGGAATTGAAAAAAGTTCAAATCATAACAGGGAGGAGACAGCTTAAATTCCAGAAGAAACTGGAGCCAGTGAAATGGTCTGTGGCTGAAGTACAGCAAAATGCTTGGTGACTAACATGGACAGTCTGCCCTGTACGTGTTACATGAGTTGCAGTCCAGCTTCAGTTTGGAATCGTTGTTAACGACCAACCTTCACTGAAGCACAGAAAGTGTCCTCCTGAAATGTATCCTTCTCCTTCATTTTAACTAAAAACAAATTCAGTTCAGATACTCCCAAACCATTTCACAAATGCCTTACCTGAACTAAAATGCAGACACATCATCTGCATCCTTCTTCATCCAACTGGCAAATTTGGAATCATTTTTTGATGTGTGAACATTTCTCAGCGTTTGAACACAATTCAAGTGTTTAATAAGGCTACACAAAATTTTGAGGGACAGGTTATTCTATCTAATATCTCCTAATATACAGTCAACAGTTTCTTAATTTAGTTAGGATCAGTCAAAATAATCTGATTGCTAATTTGTAATTATAGCTTTAAATTAAGCAATCTCAGAGAGAGAGAAAAGTAGCACAAGGAGCAAAATGTTGAGTACATTTGGTAAATAGTGTGTAGCAAGGGTGCCATTTATGAAAAGGCTATTCCAGGACACCAAGGAGGGTCTGAACTGTTGCAGACAGTTGAGATAAAAAAGAAAAAGTCTGACTCATGCCCATTTAAGCAGAAAGTTTTTTTACTACAATCACGGTTTTGAATTACATCATCTTTGCTTTCTTCTTTAAATCAGAGGAGGACCACTGTGTCACTACAAAACTATAAACAGCACTTGAGCAATGATTATAAGCTAGCATTGTCATTTCTTTCTCGCGATTATTATGGGTCATATTTCTGCCTAGATTGCATGATTGTTGTAATGTTTCAGGCTGGTACAAGGATTAGTAAAACCAGTACACAGAAAATACCACGTGCTACTGAAATCAGGGTATTTGAGGAAAGGAAGAGGTAGGTACGGATTTTAAGTGACAGGGAACTGATTACTTTAACGTTCATAATAATAAGACCTGCCAACAGAATAAGGAATAGAGTCATCAGTTTTACTACCAGTGGTGACATTTCTTGTTGTCATTCAGCAAACTAATTGCCTCTTTTGTCAGGTATGAATTCCTTTTAACAGAGATGTTAAAGGCAATGGTGCCCGGCCAAGAAGATACTCTGATTCTTAAAGGCTTGTGCTGTTCACTAAAGTTCCTTTACAAGTTTGTTTATCATTTATGCTGATGTCTGAGGAGCTATAGGGTTCCTGCATTTCAGAGGAGAGGACAGAAATAAGACAGAAAGCATTACAAAGCAATTTGCCAGCCTGTATATAATACGCGAAAGCATGTCTCTATTTCTTCTTTAGAGAGCAGGAAGCATTTAATCCTTCCTGAAAGACCTACTTATCAAACTGAATTACTTGAAACATCTTCTTATAAATCACAAAGAAAAAGTATTTTACATTTCCAGAAATGAATCTCTTCTTGCAATGAGCAGAAATGTTAGCAAACACACATATCCTGTTACTAAGCTACATTCTGCAAACTCCTCTTAATTTTGCAATGCCTATTTTACGAATAAAAATTTTGCTGAGCAATATTACTCAGTCTAAAAAGAGTGATAAACCATTAACATCTCATCTTCTTAACTCTAGCAGCCTACCTTTATAAGTTATATACAATTCTACAGAGGAATGTTTCTATTCTTTTATATTATTACTCTCTTCTTTGCAGGCACATACTGAAGCAGTTTCTGGTGTCAATCCAGAACAATAAGGCTCAATAAAATTATTAATATTGATCAGGATTTGCTTTTTTCTGCATTATCAGGCTGTGCATCAAATTACCAGCCCATAAACAGGAATTATACCAGACTGAAGAGATTTTATTTATGACAGCTGATCCACTCAGATTAAACAGAACTCCCAACATTACTCTGACTGCCAAAAAAAAAAAACCTAACCAAACCAGCTGCTCAGTAAAGCACTTACCTGTTCTGTATTGCTACCAAACAGGCAACTATTTTTCTTTTCTCATTTGCTTTAAAATCAGTAACATTTGTCATCCTTACAAAACAGCAGCAGAGATCCAGGGCTTTACATAGCTGTAGTATTTATTGGAAAAAACAAATGGACAAAACCAAAATGCCTAGTCTGAACATGCAAAGCATCATATATATAATGGTTCCATTCCCAAGAAAAAAGTTCTAAACACAATTTTAATGCAAGTATCTTTTCAGAAGAGGAGAGGCCAAAAGGCAAAGTGGCTGAGCACGTTAGCAGTTATCCCTCCTGGTCACAAGGCTTAAGTGCCAGTATCAGTAATGACAGTTAACTGAAAGATCAGAACAGTGATCTTAGCCACTGTGCAAGTCTTGTAAAAGCAGTGAAACTACCTATAGAGTTACTTCCTATCAAATAATATTCTGTGATGTTATAACACTTCAGCACACATGAACATGATTGTACAGACTATACGCTGCCATAAAAAGCACGAGTGTCTTAAAACATCTCTCCTGTAGTTCAAATGCAAAATTGGGACACCGAAAATGAGCAAACAACATGAAATAAGGAGGATGATAACACTGCAGTCGACCATCAGTTACCACCAGTTGGGTTAAGCTTTAGTTCATCTAGTTGGCACTTGTGAATACTTTCAAAACAAACTTTTAATGGCTTGATGCTGATAAGGTTTGTCCCAAATAAGGCAAACATGATACTTCTGACAGGCTCCCTTAGGGATATCCCTGCCTTTCTGCTAAAAACACTCTCGGTGTTTAATAAACCGCTTACAAACTTTGTCAGAACAGTACACAGGTTACCAGGACCTTCCCAACAAATACCAGTGACACCTTCAAGGGCAAGGCAGTTTAGGTTAATTGTGTCCCCACAGCATGTAAGAAACACCGTATGAAGTGGTTAGTTTAGTTCAAGGTCTCCTAAAACAGTAGCTGAACTACATAACTACTAACAAGAACTCACGTTTTCCAAACATATACACAAAGATGTTTTTTCAATCTCTCTGCTGTTACTTTACACTTCATTGCCCTGCTTTACTGAACTCACTTCACATTTTAAGACACTTTCAAACACAATTTGATCAGAAAGATTCAAATTAAGAAAAAAAAAAAAAACGACAAAAATCCACAGAATTTGTCAGTGGACACCATGTGCTCTAATTTAGATAAAACAGCTAATTTAAGATGGAAGAAGTTTCTTCCACTGTCTTTCCTCTTCGTAAGTCTGAGCTGCATGATGGCTGTGATGAACCTGTGAAATGTTGCCAATAACAGGAGTATTCAGGCATCACTTTCCCTGGAGAGGGATACTGTTCATGCATTCAGAAGAGACAATTCATCTCCATTTTCACACACTCATACCATGACTGCATGACCTAATACTAATGTTGTGAAAATACGTAAATGTTTTTCTGGATTCTGTATTGTAGGTCAAGCTTTTCTCTAGTGCCTATAACAGGATCCTGCCCTTTCTGGAGTATCTATTTGCATGCTGTGCTGCTAACTCCAAACTACGAGATCTGCAGTTTGAAAGACAGGCACTTATTTGTCAGCTGCTCACCGGTAAGATGAGAAAAGACTCCAACTCTTGCTAAAGTACAGAGTCACCTATGGCTTCCATACAACACATTTTTGCCTTCCTGCTCATGTACCTTAAACTACCATTCCTGTGATTTCAGATGAATTACTTGTATAATTAATGTTAGAAAAATAACCTAGCTACATACCGATGCCAGTGAGCACAGTGCGAGCAAGATATTTTACTGATAACTAGTTAGGCTGCATGTGCCTAAGGCTTTGCATGTGAGTTTTTGCAGCCTCAGAATCAAGGAATAGACTGTATGAGGGAAGCATGTACCTGACACTGCCCTGTATTCTTTTCAGTACATTATATTATATTTCAACAGGGGAATACCTTAACATTCTGATAATACATATAAAATATGTTTAAATGTCTTGATGACATTCCAGTCACCAGAGTGCAAAAAGTCTTTTCCTCCCTTAACCATAATTAATCATCATTATCAGTATCCCACCAGGACATAGGCACATTTTTATCATTAAAAATTTGGTATTTTAAGACAGGGAAAAAAAGAGAGATAAATTGGTTGTGATGAAAAAACAGGAACTGGTATCACTCTATAGCAGGTTTATAAGAGGAACACTGATTAAGCTCCTGAAAGGATGCTGATTATGATCAAACAAAGTGCTAAAAAGAGTTCCTCAGCAGATGCTCAAGGTGTTACAAAAAACCTACTTAACTAATGGAGCTACCTTGAAATGTCTTAAATTATTTACAAGAGTCAAATATTTATTAACTCTGGTCAATAAGGTATTTGTTACTGACATTAAACCTCTCAGAAGTAATAATTATTAAGAAATACAAATAGAAGCCAGAAAAAGAGTCTGAAAGCCCAGCAAGAAAGTATTGTCTGTATAAGAAAGAATATTGGTATAGTATAGCTATCACGTATAAGCATACAACTGAATGCAAGTTCATAAATTAATTCAATAGTAAAATAAGAGCAAGATACGCTGTATCACATTAACACACAACTAAATAAACTAAATAATATGCTTTGTCTGTTTTAGAATTAACATTTTAGCCTTTATCCCATGTTATTCAAGGCAAATTTAATGTGGCAAAATTTTGCCATAGGTGATACTGTAATAAGAGGCTGATTAAATTTCACATAGTAAATCAGTAGAATAAAATATTAAAAACATTGTGAAAGACCTTAAATTTTTATAGTTTACAAATAGCTGGGAACTGGCTAGCTCAGAAGATAGGATACTTTTCTGTTTCACAGGACAGGGTGTCTGTTGAATTTTTTTTCATGTACTAAGGTAGTTTACAAGTATGAGAACATTCTTAGGGTTTAGTATGTTAAACAATTTACTTATTAATATTAGGGAATATTACATATAAACCTCACTATTCCTATACTACAAGCATGCAACACATAGTATAATGATTTATGTAAGTTTTGCATGATTTTAAAAGGAAGACCTAATTAAAGAGCATTCATTTAATAGACCTATTTTTATCTGTATCTAAATCAAGATTTAATTAATAACCTTTTTGAGCAGGCACTTAAATTTTGCTACTGTTCTTCAAGGTGTAAGGAACTCCACGCTTTAACAGATTACATACCCTGCACCTCCTCAAAGGTAATTACATTTGCATTGTACAGACCTAATGAGAAAAATCTGTAACTATTTGCATAATATGGACACTGTAATAAATATCACAAATGATCGAAGTCTGCAAAGACTCATGGAATCCCTGAGTGACCCAAGAGCTCCCAGGCCTTTTCTCCAGGCAGATGACTCCCACTAGCAACCCTAAATCATCATCTCCTAGAGTTATCAAATGTATAGTTAGTTCTCAGCGCACATATATTTCCAACGTACCCAATAAATGAAAACTGTTTTAAAAAAAACAGCAAGGACAACCGCTACTGGAAGGACAACCATGACTTAGAAATCTACTTTTACGCTTGAATCAAAACAAATTTTAGCAACAACGAAATTATCCAAAAAAGTCTAAGACATTTTGGTCCACTATTTAGGAAGTGTATATTTAGACTGATAAATAACAATTGCAAGACTAATGAGTACCGTGACAGTTTTATTTGAAGTAAACACTCCAAAACAAAAACGCACAGGGGAGGAAAGAAAAAAAAGAAACAAAAAAAGAAACAAAAAGGCGAAACAAAAGGCAAAACGCTACAGATTGTGCCTTCAGTTTTCTCTAAGTTGACTGAGACATTTTGGGCATTCAAAGCATTCATGCAGCGTTCATGAAGCGTAACAGAAGCTACATAAGCAAACATAAATCTGCTATATTGTTTAACAACCTTAGGGAAAAATGAGTTCTTCTGCTTGAAACTCTTAAGGTACAATATTTGAAAGAGCCAAAGAGCAGTTCACATGAAACTAAATAGCATTAGTTCCTATCATTGTTCTCCTACTAAAGTATTAAATAAAAAACTATATTCTATGCAGTTTATTAAACTATGGTTTGGGGGGACAACATTTACCAGCTGCGGCTGTAGGTGCCTACCTAGGACTTTTCCCTCACCACAGGGCTCGTGGTCAATATCTTCCCTAACGTCCTGCACGGCAACCTCGCTGCTGGCTTCTCCTAATTTTGGAGATTCCTACTTTTTCCTAGTAGCAAACACCCTGCAAGTACATCCACTGGACTATTGTATCTTGAAAAGGAACATGTGATGGACTTGCTGGGGTTATCAGAAATCAGTCTTACCAACAGTCAAGTTTGAAGCAAAAACCCTTTCCCAAACATGAGATTGTTCTCACCAAGTACATCAGTGAGATTAAAGTTAGGAAAACTGGAAACAAATATAGAAGAAGAAAGTGAAATAAAACATGTCTAGAAAGTATGTAATAATCAGACTCCACGTTGACTGTAGCTGTAGTAGGATCAAAGCACACTCAGCCCCCTTCCCAGAAAGCTTCCTCCCTGGAAAGCTGCTCCTGATTATTCTTTTTTCTTAAGGTTTACAAACATTCTAGCTTAAACAGTCTCCCTCCTACTCACAAAATCACGAGAGGCACTCACTGTACCGATGGATAATGAAAATACAACCTGTGTACCGCTATTTATTCTTCACTACGAACACTTGCTGCACCTTAATAATGCAGCTAACTTCTGACACTCACCTTTCCCTTCTCTTTCCAGCCTCTTTCCCTCTATTGCCCACCTTCTGACAGTCTGTCAGACTGGGTGAGATAGGGTCCCCTGTCTGGTAACTGACAAATGAAACACTGAGAAAAGCTCTAGAGCTTGCCCTGTCTTCTGAGATGATAAAGCTGGCAATTTAGTAGATGTCTTCAGCACTCAAGCTGCAATGTCAATTGGAGTTCTGCAGATGAGATGAAGTAGGAGACGACACTGGGTCTTGAAAAGGGAGAGTTGAGGGGGCATTTTCAATATGTTTTGGAGCTTCTGACATAGAAATGAGGTTTCCAAAATAACATATATGATGAGCAAGAAGTATGTGGTGCTTGGAGCCTGAAGCAAGATAAATGATTACGTTCATCATGCCGCATAGAGAATGATAACAGGTACAATGAAACTAAGGATTTGCTTATTTATGCTGCATGCAAAAGCACAGAAATCACAGAAAAAAAGTCCATCACAAGACTACAGAATGGTTTCAGTTGGAAAAGACCTTTAAGATCATCGAGTCCATCCATCAAAGACACAAAAGTACAGCCCAAGAAATAATGCTTTGATATTCTCCTGCAAAAGCATCTCAGGGCAGCTAAGCCCTCTGGAATACTGAACATGCTACTTAAACCTTGTAAAAGGGATATCACTCTTTACACCGCAGACTGCATAATTACTCACGACACTTCCTAAAACACAGCACAGCCTAGCCTGGGAGACGGTATCATCACAGTAAAACAGGTGCACTACTCAGATGCAGACAGCTGGCACCTGCTTTTATCTGAGCTAATGTCACACTCACATTAGTGTCCTTATGACAGATTGGGCGTGGATGCTGTGCCTAGGAACACAGCACAACATAGAAGGACATGAAGCCCAACCATACTGGGGCATTAAGTCTATTGAAGGAGTATGTGGCATTTTAAACTGAACTGGAATAACTGCAGCAAGGGCAAAATAAAAATGTATTTCCTCGAGAAAGCAGGATTTGTCACAACAAAGAGATTTTCAATTCATTAAAACAAGAAACCTTTTGACCTTCCAGTCAACTACAGGCAGGGACATTCTGTTTCTGAACTATGCAAATGGTAGTACAAAAATCAAGAATTTTTATTATCCTTTTCCATATGTATAAACCACACATTCCCATTTTCAAATCACATTATACTGTGGCCTTCTAACTCTGACTGACTGCTGCTAGCTAAGTTTCATCATTTAATATGTAGCACCTGCGTTTGGCATAATAAAATTAAGCATTCCCTTGGAAATCAGATAGCTAGAATGTTTCTGTTTTAGACAAGGAGAAGACCTGCCTCCAAATTACTATCTTTGATGTTGACTTTTCATCAGTAATAGAGAACCTGGTTTAAAAATTAAAACCCCAAACATCAAAATGCATGAAAAAGCTGTTAGAACTATGCAGTGAAGTAGCAGTACAAAGTCACTGGATTTGAAGGCTGCTTCTGCTCTTTAGGATCTGATGGTAAAACCACAAACTTGTTTGCGAATGAAAGCAGAATAATCTTTGTGAACTTTCTGCCGAGAGGGCTAAGACTGGGTACTATCAAAGACCACAAACGTCTGGATTCTGATGCAGGCTTAGCTCAGTTAGCTCCAATTATTACTTCCTTCAGAAGACCATCCTATGGTAGTTTGCAAAGCAAATGGGAAAACCTCCTGGTTCTAATAGTTTCCTCAAATATTTTCAAGTGACTGCAGCCCAGGGGGTGAGCTGGCTGGCGCTGCACAGCAACGCAGGGAAAGCAGAAGGGATGCTCTGGACTGGCTGGGGAAATTGCAAGAGCTCTGCCTCTTGCTGACACGACAAACATAGCACCACAAAGCTTGCCCTGAAATGGAATTTTATCAGAAACTAGTTTTAAACTTGCATGCTTATCCTGGAAAAGAGTTTACATTAAGCAGGTTGGATGCTGCTCTCTGTTTTTTCAGCTCCCCTCTGCTCAATTGTTCCGAATGCTGCTAAGTACATGTATGGGAAACAAAGCCTTTATTCACCTTCTTTTTCTTTAACAAAACATACAAATGCAAGCTGTGATTGTAATATGACTGGTGTATTTCAAACAGTTCTACTCTCAAGAGAGATGGAAGCCACATAAAGAAAAGGGAATGGGCATTGGAGACTAGAGAGATTTGACAATCACTTCACCAGGCTAAACATCAAGTTAAGTCTTTAGGCATGCACAGAAATCAGCTGTTGTGTTAAAATCATTGGGTTTGGACAAGCTCCTTTCCTAATGCGTACTGCTGGTAACTGGCTCCTGAGAAAAAGAAGCTAAAAAAACCAAACAGATCCACAGTAGTTAAGGAAGTGAAACACAGAATGCAGCAGCCACAAATCCAGTGGGGAAAACAGAGAGTGACACTTGAGATTGGTGAGATGCAAAGAAAACGCTCAGAAAGAATGGGGGCAAAAACCCCCAAAGGCTTTGCTAACCCAGTGAGCATTTGAAAGTGGCTGCAGAGTGCCCTGTTTGAGGCACTGAGAGCCCTTAACAAGCTAATTCTAAGCTCCCCATAGTGAAGAAAGGAATGAGACCAAAGCCACAGCGGCTACAGCAGCAGAAAGAGACAGAATGGCACAACGTACTGTTTGTCCTTCTGCAAGACATTAAGCAGAACTTTCAGACATTTAGGATATCAGAGATATACAGATCCACAGCATAAAAGAAATATTTCTTCCCGTTTCCCCTGATAACCATGAGCTCCAAACAGCACTGTTAGTCTCCTTTGAAATCTAAAAATGATATCCTGCAATTATCAGGGAAGCTCCTCTCACTGCCATGATGGGTGGAGGACAGAAAAAGAAGGAGGGAGAGAAAGATCTGCAATAGATGAACCCTCCCTCTGCTTTTCTCTGCCCTGCACAGCTCCAAGCTGCCCTCCCTCTCCTGGCAGTACCATATATCCCTCATCGCGGTGCTTCTGGATTGCTTTTCACCATCTGCAAGTTTATATCAACAAAGTGATTTTATGTTCCTATCATATTTATGAATCACTTCACATACTTCTGGGGTGAAACACAAACTATTTAACATTGGATAGCAAGCTACATAATTGTTCGCAAAATGAAATCAAGGAAGCTGTATCTAATTAAAAGTACATGGGGAATCTACTGTAAGCAGAAGGTATTGTAATTATCTTGTTTCAATGCAAATGTACACAGTAATGAGATCAGCATAAGCAAAGTATCTAGCCTTTACCTTCAGGGACACACAAGCAAAGCTAGAAAGACTTCTGATGATATAATGCACATAAACACAAAAAGGCCCTGTCAAATAAAATTTATACCATAAAACTCTTAGATGCTTGATTTTTAAACAGGAAAACTCAGTCCAAAGTTCAGACTTTAGCAAGACAATGCATTAAATGAACGTGTGCCGGCTTTCCCAGGTACTGTAAACTGAAAAGCAGCTGCAAAATGCCAAACTAAAAAATTACCATAAAACTTTCAACAAAAAACCCTATGCTCATATTATCAAAATTTACTTCATGTCTTTGAAAAAGCTTGTACCTGAGTAAATGAACAACAAAAAAAAAAAATCTACATTCAAAATTATATTCTGGGTTTCATTGTTCCGTAGGATGGAACTGTAACATATGTTTCGTTTTATTCATGTTACCTAGGCACAATTGCACACAATTTAGTCAAGTTTAGGTAAAAAAGTGCTCTCGTGTAACAGCTTATTCTCTCCACAAATGTAATGGGATGTTTACCGAGACCTCAGCTTTCCTATCTCAGTGTGCGGTTAGCACTTGGTCTATTTTCTCCTCGCACACAAGCATCTTCTTTGCTTGACACGGGAGACCTGGCAGCATTTGCTGAGCCTCCCGAGAACGGTGCTGCTCCTGCAGTGTCAGACATGCTCAGACAGCGCTGCTTTCTGACTTTTAGCTCCTTGCTCAAACAACATGGAAACTCAGATAAATATAAGATGATCTAAAAATCCCAAACAACAACAAAACAAATAGAGTTGTAGAAAAATCAGGCTCAAGAGCATCTGCTAAGTGATTTTAGCAGCTTAATGTGAGCACAGAAAAATCCCCAACAAGTTTAAAACATATTTTCCCAGAGAAATCCTTCCTTGCTTGAAGATGTGTTCCTTCATTCACAATCCACCTGAAATGTCAGGACTTGGACTCTATGATCCAGTGCGTCTCTTCCAACCTGGTGATTCTATGATTCTATCACTTACATTTATTAAGCTATGACATAACTTTATCAATGTTTAATTTCTATTTGATTTGAGTTGTACATATACATCTCAATTCCTGCAACAGGACTGAAGTACACAGAGAAAAAACTCAGAGGGAATGAAGGAAGGTTTATTCAAATGTTCAATCACGCTGACTTCCCAAGCAACAACGTTCCAGGGTGGGAGAAGAAACAAACAAACAAATATATCTTTTTAAAAAATCGAAATAATTACCTATAATTTGTTGATAATTTCTCTCCCATATACTTCCACCCCAGTAAGAACACAGTTCTACTACGATAAGGAAATAAACCAGATGAAGCATAAGAAATACTGATATCCCCAATATGACAGAATACCTGCTCTTCAGGTTTCTCAATGTGTCTGTGTAAATGAATCTAACTGAGGGGTGATTTGGTTGAGCCTGCGTCTTCACCGAAACTTTTTTCTGCCTAAGTACAGATCTGTGTTGAACTCTACACGGAGGTGATGGGAAAGGCTACAGTTATGGCAAGGCTGGGATGTATTCTTTAAAATATATACCTTAACAGGGACAGAGAACATAAACTTTGAAGAAAGTCAAAGCACTTCCCACAGAGGGAAACAAGAAAATTAAATAGAGGGTAAGCCACTAAACGTACAGGACCAATGCAGATCTAGTGTTAAATGTTTACTCCACGCTATCTGGTTCTCAATTCTACACTGAGACCTTAAAAGCAAGTGCCAGCAAGCACTTCTTTTTGAATGTACGCAATCCATCTCACAGTCACTGGGTACGCTTTAATGCAAGATTTGGACTTCTTGTAGCCGCATCACAGCTCAGAGAATGCCCATTAAATGGAGGTTTGCAGTATCTGATTACGAGAGATGATTAGCCAGGAAGCAGGAAAAAAGGCTGCCCAGCATTAGTCTGCAATCATTAGAAGCAAGAAAGTATTACTTCCACATGCTGAAACTATGATTTACAAAATGTGAGAGGATAAAGTAGACAAAACAAATATCTAAATGAGAAAAAGGATAGAATGAAAATACAAATTTCCATTGAAATATTAGCATTTTCCAATTTGCAATATTTACGCAACGCAGATAAATAATCTCAACATTCTGTTATCAAGCCTACCGACAGCTGGACACAGCAGCTGAATAAACTATTCTAGAGCATTCGACTGGAAATGCTAACTCTAATTCTGAAGTTATAACACAAAAATAACAATAAATCCAGACAATTTAATTACTTCAGGGTAAAGTACAGATTTGTCTTTGAGTATGGCTGACAGACTAATTTTTACTCAATTAAAAAACCATCCTCCAGCTCAAGTGAGGCCTTGATAGTATCCTACCTCATAAAAAGAAGAAAAGTTCAGGGGGGGAAAAACTAAAGTTCCTTGTCTAATTTTTGCGTACACGTGAAATCTAGCATTTTGTCAAGCCACAGCTCATATGAAAAAAAAAAAAAAAAAAAAAAAAGGCATTCTGTGGTTTGTTCAGTGTCACTGCTTTCAAATGCAATACATTTAATAAAAGAAAATTCATTTGGAAATGCTGCTGTTGCATCCAACAGGTGCATGAATAACAGCAGAGAATAATACCAGGGCTCCCGTGCACAGGTTCCCCAACGACTGCATGACCAGACGTGCGAGCAAGAGCCACCACATTTTCTACCAGTCGATAAGGACCAACAGTGATTTCAATCTGCCTGGTTGTTTCACGCTTGTATAACCACCCATTTGGCCTTAAGCCAGTGGCTCCAGTTCAGTAAACCACTCCCTTCAAATTAATGGTGGTGCTTTGTCCCTTTGACTTTAGTGGCGGCTTTTAATTTTATGCAAGGTTTCTTTGCTTATTAGGGATAAAATTAATCCTAGGCTTAAAAGTACAGGTAGATAAAGCAGAAAAATAAAAAAGCAGGTAATAGCAATAGTCATTTTGATGTTGATTCTACAGATGCAGAAGTAGGATCACCAATAAACGCAAAAAACAGACGTATAAATACACATAAGTGTATCTTGGCAATGTATGGGATAATGAAGAAATTGAATTACCATAGAAAAATTAACATGAGTATTTTGATCACTGACTTTGCAGCAAGTTCACCAGTAGAACAGAAATTAAATACAAATTCAGGTCTGTGTTACACAGACATACCAGAATGCTTTAAGTTTGCTTCCTGTTTCAGTCATTTAATCTTACAAGGCAACTTTCCTTGTATCAAGCACAAAAAACCTCTCTTGGTGCTTTATCCTGACTGTATGACCCATATTACCTGTGATGAAAGATGAGATTAAAAAAGTCTGCAGAGCTGCTGTATTCCAGTAGCTTTCTTGAATAATTAAGAGAATTTCCTAGTAAAATATATTGCTTGTCTTCCTGATTTCTTGTGCTGATTATTTCATAATAAATAATTCTCTGATTATTTTATTGATGATGTACAGATGCATGCTTATTCCAGTAAACAATCTGTAGAAAAAAAAAAAAAAGACTAGCAGTCGCCAGCTTTCTCAGCTCACCCTGGAGACCCTGTCAGTGGAACAAAAAGGAATGATGAGCTGTTTGTCCTTCTCTTCTTTTAAGTTCTTATAAGTGGACAGTCTTCATATTTTTAAGTTCCACCTCTGAAAAGTGGAAAACGCCAAACCTAGATATACGGACTAAAAAGAAAGAGCAGCTTTGGAGAGACTCTGGGGTAGAAGCTGGGAATTCGGGCTATTTTAAAATGCAAGCCAAGTAAGTAAAGGGGACAGATACCAGTGATTCACTTCATTTACTTAGCTTTTAAAATGAATACTCATGTGACACGTTTATCTGACAGTCTTCCTCAGGATTTGTATGCTAGCAATATTTTTTTGTGCACGGTGGAAAGACCGGATTTTATTATTGGTACAGTGTTTCTAGAGGATGAGTGTCCAATCCTTGGGTTTTTTTTTTTTATTATTTCTTTGTTTGAAGGTCATGTAAATTTTTTTGAGTGAAGTCTGCACGCAAATGTGCAACCAAAACGTGAGATATGGGTACATAAGGGACTATACAATAGCACTATAGACATCTGAAAGGACGTCTACCTTAATTTGTGATAATGCACTTGGCAAAACAACACACAAAGTTAAAGAAAAGAAGAAAGGGAGATTTACATTTCTATTGTGATTGTATCAAACAGTGTAAAGGAGAAGATATCATACTGAGGTTAATTGGGAAGAAGGAAATTATTCTAAAAATTTCAAATCAATGTCAAAGAACTTTTATTAATTTAAATAAAGTGTCTCAGACCAGATGAAAGCAACCTATGAAATGCACATTGTTTGATGAGGTCACTTATTTGCCAAACGGGTGATCAGCATTCATTAAAAAGGGAAACAAGTGAAAGAAAGGGAAACAAGTGAAAGAAAGGGGAAAAAAGTAAAAGTATTATCCATGAGCACAGAAGTACAACAACCATTTTGACCAGCTTTTATTGAAATGCTTCCTTGGCATTTCCCTCTGCAACAGACCAAGTAATTTCGTAACAAACTCTAATGTACCTTCTAACAAATGAACTAAACTTTTCACAACTTCTTTGTCATGCCCTGACCTGCTGCAGGTCAAGAAAATTCTAACATTTTTATTCCAGATGATCTACTGCTTAATGAACAGCTGTCTTTTCAAAGTCCACCATTCGCCAAGAATTACCATGCCAGAGATTCTGAAATACCCAGACATAATCTTTAAAGCTTAAAATATTTTTATATAAATCAGTAGTGTCACTAATCTTTCCAAGTCCCTTCCTCACCTTCGTAGGCCAGCAATGTTCCATGCACTCATCCTTCCACTGCAGCTTTGGCTCATTTCATACCAATTAACCTTTAATTGGCTGGAGACATTAGAACAAATAACTCGGTTCACTGTAACCTCTCTTTAGACAAACCTCCTAGACTTGTTAGGGAAGGTAAAAAGTCCATTTACCAGTGAGAAAGGTCAGTGCAGGCACTCCCAGGAAAAAGGCTGCCCATTAATAAGCAGAGAAGAAAAAAAAAAAACCCAAAAAATCCACAAACCAATAAAGGACTGTAGTAAAACTGAACAGCAGAACTCGCTCTGCAAAAGTGATACATGGTGTCTCACCAGTTGGTGGTTTCATCCATCCTTATAGCAGTAAGAAATACATTTAGAGCATAAGATCACAACAGAACTGAATAAGACTTATCATCTTCCTTGCATCTAACTCATATACAAGGACAGCAAACTATAAAAGTGCCTTCTTCTGACATTTTCTCCTCATCTTTCTACTTCAAGACATATCCAGGACTGTGGATGTCTTCCAGGATAATGTAAATCCCACTCCCACACTAAAAAAAGATGCATGTACGTGTCTATAGATGCTGATTACGAAGCAGAAGATGGAGGCTGAATAAACACCTCAGATCCGTAATGTCTGGGCAATATTTGATATTCTTTTAAGAATATTTTCATATAGTTACCTAGTCAACACCTACTTTTAAATTTCAGTATTGAAGAGCTTAGCATATGAGCAGAATGGATCAGGAAATCTCCATCAAATAAAATACTGACAAAAAGAGGCTGTGAAACCAAGAAATAATAATAAAATGAACCATTTCCCCATGACCAATAGAAAACAAAAAAGTTGAGACTGGGGAGGGATATTCACCTATTGTATCCCTAAAGCACCTATTTGGTCCTAGCATAGTAGATGCTTAGTCAATACATTTAAACAAAACTAAACAAAATAACCCCACACTTTAACAATTACCTACAGGAATTCCCAGTAGAGGCCAGTCCTTGACTTTCCGCTTCAAGATTCCCAACGCATAATTTTGGCAGTAGTGCTTTGTCACACTGTAGCTCAAACAGTTGAAGGCAGCTAACAACAGCCCCATTTATGTGCAGAATCCATCAACCACACACAAAACAAAATACTTCACACCTCAGTCTTACAAGAGCTCTTAAGCGCTGCAGAGGCAGCGATTCTAACAAACTAATGTCATACACAACACTTGTTTGTACATCAGTTTTATACAAGGAGCTCTTAAAAATCGGCGTGCAACGGTTGCATCATGGCAGTGCTTATAAACTATCAGAAAATCACTTTTGAAGTGTCTCTCCTGGCTGCAGGGAAGTGGCTTACAACTGAACTTTCGTGCACTCCCAAGACTGATTTTAAAATAAACTAACCAAGGGTGAATTATTGAAATTTTTACCAGGCTCGGCTGAGCTAACTAGTAAGCTTGTGGGTCATCAATAATTTGATTTGCAGTGGTACTCCTGGTAGAAGAATACCTACAGTATGGAATTCAATCATGCCTGAGAAACCTGCCATTTGCAGTAGTAAATGTTCATGTTCTAGAACAACACCATTTCAAAAAGTCTGTCACCAGAATTGTATGCTAAAGGTAAGATCCAGAGCACCTGTGAAAATCCATGGAAGTTTTCACAAAACTCTCAAGTCAGCAGCACAGAATATTATTTTAAGCTTGTGCTATTCCTGATATGAATTATTTAGGACTACAGAGAAAATATACCCAGATTCCCAACTGTTGCCACATGGTGGTAAAATATTGAATGACCCTTGGCAGAAAGGGTCAGGGGTAAGTAAAAGACAGAAAACAAAAAAACTTGTCAATGATGAATTAGCAGGCCATGGCTAGAAGAATTCTTCTGTGAAATGCTCACCATTTTTCTAAAGACAACAACTATTTATTTATCTATCCCTTTTAAACCCAAAATTCCTAGTAACGCTGCAATCTGAAACATTTTTATTGAATTAATCTGTAAGGTCATTTTGCATTAAGTCCCTGTTCTAAACTCTTGGCCCAGGGAGCATATACTAACTCAGGCAGAAGACCAGGCTTTGCTCTTAGTCCATGTATTATCAAATTCTATCCATTCATTGAAATACTTTTTTCTTTGCACGTAGGAACAGACATATAGTTCTCATCTATTCTTTTAAGTAAGGGATAATACTTGTCTCTCATAAAAACCCATGCACGCTACTTTCAAAGAAGATTTCCTGCAGTATTTAGTTGTAAATATGCAAAAAACAGAGCTATCAGAAATAATTTACTAATATGTACTGTGTACCCAGAAAACAGCCTGAAAGAGTGGCCTTCTAAAACAGCAGAACAAAGAGAGAAAGCTTAGCAGCTTGCGCTTCAACGTAGTGATCTATACCATAATTTATTTGCTGGTGTGACACCCAGTGTGTTCATTTCCAGTGTCATGCTTAAGAGAGTCTTCAAAATGCTTCTCAAAAAGACAAATATTAGTTTCGTATTCAATTTCAATTATTCAGCTTGAATTGAAAAAAATAGACAAGACACCATGAAACTCTGTTAAATATTTAGGATTACAGTTCTGCACATCTTTCTGTATTGTTTTCTCTTCAGGCAAGTACTGTAGTTTACTGAGGAAAACAACATCAGGAAAAGGAGCCTCAAACTGTGTCACAGAAGAACTGTGCAGAAATCAAAGAGAAAGCAGTCCTCTGCTCTACCGTCATTAACATCTGCAGCAGGATGTTACAGCCAGGGATTTATGGATATCCACAGGGTCTACCTGTAAACACCGGCAACACCCAACCAACTCACCTCAACAGTGTCAAGGAGGCTACGTCATGTCATGAGCCGAAATATAAACCGGCATAAACAGAAATAGCACTGACTTTACCAGGGCACAGAATATGACAAGAAGGAAAGAATAACGGCAGTTATCAACAAATGCAATACACAAACATCACGTTTGTAGTACACAGAAGAAAGGCAGAAGAGCTCGTTTGCAACTGCCTGTCTATTTTAGGTCACCTTTTGAGGAAAGTCCCAAAAGCATATGTTCTTTCATTTTGTAGAGTGGATTTTTCTGTTGGTTTTTTTTGAATTTTAGTTTTTGCAGAACTCTATCAGGTTTCCCCTCTTGCTATGCACATTACATTATCACAATATGGCCCTCATTTCTTACCCTCTGATGGTAACATACCTTCCACAAGAAAAAAATTTATATGGCTATCCTCCAAATTATTATTCTTTTTAACAAAATACACCTTATTTTACAGGTCAGTCTCTGAGTAAATATTTGTTTTCCCAGTTTTTCCTTGAACATGCTATGTAGCTTTCTGCTAAAATTTGCCTCTCCTGCTTGGACATAGTAGGAGGTTAGAGATTTGGGAAAGGGCAGTGCAAAGAGAAGAGAGATGGCTGTTTTTTAAGATGGTGATTCTATCTCCTGGAAAAACTAAAGTGTGCCTTTAGACATAACTAGATTAATATCAAGATATGCCACAGCATAAGAAGTGTTGCCAAAGTTCAGCCACATAAAAAGGAATGTAGTAATCGGATCTCATTAAGCAGATGTTTACTCTGGAATATCAGCTAAACTCCAACTCTAGCAAATGAGCACAGTTTGTGAGTGTACAGATTCACAATGTGTATTGGGGAAAACAATAAGCACAGATCCCATCAAATTCCTTTTAACATATTACACGTAAACACACAATGATTTCTGAAATGACCAGTGGAAAACAATTTTCTTAGCTTGAAGTTATCTCCTAGGCACATATGCTTCATTTGCTGCTAGAGGTAATGATAGCATTGCCCTGAATCTGATCTTTGGGAGAAAACAGCTACCCTTCAGCCTGAATAACAAGGTGTTTCAAGGTGATTATTTTCATATACACACTCACTTTTTTATTTTAGCAGATGCTATATTTTAGATGCTATATATGTTACATACAACCCAGCCAATGTTCATCAGTGATCCTGCAAGTATATGGCAGCTCCAACTGCTCATGTGTCCCAGCAGTTCACTGGAAGGGCTAACAGTGTACTAGACTTGCACACAGGCCTCCATATTTGCAAATATAGGAACAAATCACATAATATTAAGTAGCTATATAAAGATCAGTTCACATAAGCATTCTATCTTCATCATGTCCTAGGATGTATTTCAATTACAGCAAAAATAAATAGATAGATTTCTCTGTCTAGATATCACAGAATCACAGAATCATAGAATGACCAGGTTGGAAGAGACCCCACTGGATCGTCGAGTCCAACCATTCCCACCAATCCCTAAATCATGCTCCTAAGCACCTCATCCACTCTCACCTTAAACACCTCCAGGGACGGCAACTCAACCACCTCCCTGGGCAGACCGTTCCAATGCCTAACCACCCTCTCCGTGAAGAATTTTTTCCTAATCTCAAGCCTAAATCTCCCCTGGCGGAGCTTGAGGCCATTCCCTCTCGTCCTGTCCCCTGTCACTTGGCAGAAGAGCCCAGCTCCCTCCTCTCCACAACCTCCCTTCAGGTAGTTGTAGAGAGCAATGAGGTCTCCCCTCAGCCTCCTCTTCTCCAGGCTGAACAGCCCCAGCTCTCTCAGACGTTCCTCATCAGGCCTGTTCTCCAGCCCCTTCACCAGCTTCGTTGCTCTTCTCTGGACTCGCTCCAGAGCCTCAACATCCTTCTTGTGGTGAGGGGCCCAGAACTGAACACAGGACTCGAGGTGTGGTCTCACCAGTGCCGAGTACAGGGGGAGAATAACCTCCCTGGATCTGCTGGTCACGCCGTTTCTGATACAAGCCAAGATGCCATTGGCCTTCTTGGCCACCTGGGCACACTGCTGGCTCATGTTCAGTCGGCTGTCAACCAGCACCCCCAGGTCCTTCTCCTCCTGGCAGCTTTCCAGTCAGGTTTCTCCTAGTCTGTACCTCTGCTTATCAACTGTCTAGAAATGTAACGAAAAATGTAATTTTCCCAATAAGTCTGTTGCTTTAAGCCTTTATTCAACAGGCCTACTCATCTGACTAATTGTTCATCAATATAAACGTCAGTTATATAAGACTAATTTTTAACTGGTTGGGATAAGAGAGTTAATTCAATACATAGTCACCTTGTAAACAGCTGAAAGTCACTGCAGATCTTTTGTTCCAATGTTATTGAGGGCAAACCTGCAGGAAGAGGGGGGAGCAGTTCTTTCTAGAAACATGATCTCACTGCTTTCTATAGGTACAGCCACACTTCATTATGTAACACTAGGAAATAATTACCACACACCCAACAGTCCCTCGTGACCTTTAATGCTTTTTGCACTGTAGTTGTCAGTTTAATAGAGTTTAGCTCCTTACAAGAGCTAATTAACATTCCAGCAAAGTATACTCATCTTCACATGCCCCAGCTGTACCATACAGGTGTTAGAACCTCGTGCTCATAATAAAAAATGAAAGGCACCCGCTGGCTGGATGCCATACGGACCACCTCGAAGAGTAAGTTCAGGTGCTGCTCTCACAGAGAGGTGCCCACGCTTTCTAAGGAGATGGCAACAAGCTCTCTCTCAGAGACAGAAAGAGACCCTTGCTCTACACTACATTGGGTCACTTTGGATCAGCAGCCTAACTTTGATTAATGCTAAATAGTCCATGCCCTCTTTCACATGCTTCTGCTGTTTCAGCCTCCTAATCGACGTTTCACAGCTGCCTTTCCAGAGAACCTTGCCATGGGCAGACACAGAATCACAGAATCACCAGGTTGGAAAAGACCCACCGGATCATCCAGTCCAACCGTTCCTATCAATAACACAGGATGTAAGACGGGATGGTAAGGAACTGACACTATTTTTTTTTAAACTATGTGAATTCAATGAAAATCAGATTAATACAACTGCCTAAAATTTCAGTTATGATTATCTGCAATATGGAGGCTCAACTCTACCAATTATTTTTTTGAAAAATTAACAAAGCTGTATGCAAAAGACAGAAAACCATGACTTCACTCAGCCTCAGTGAGGCCTCAGGAAGAGCAGAAGACAGAGACAGACTAGAGGCCAACAAAACAGTCAAAAACCCCCCAAAAATTAGGGAAGAAGCATAAAGAGTACAGCTATCCTGTAGGAAAGTGTAACATGAAACACAAGAAATGGCAAAACAGTTGTCTTTAGGAAATAGTGCTTTGTCAGCAGCGTGTACGTGTTTCACCTTTTTCTGCGTTTTATGATGAACTGTATCAATTTAGCGTTATCTACAACAGTCTTGGCTGCAGTGCTAATTTTTACTGAACTTCACGAGATCCTAAAGGACCGCTCCTGTCAGGTTAAAGCAAACACTCAAAATTTTCTTCAAGTACAGCAGAATAACACTTTATTTTTCTTTATGCCAAACCCTGTCATAGAAAACATGATCAGAGAGATTAGTGAAGATTTTGCTAATTGCTACGTTGCTCAGTTTCCGGAGGTGATGCAGCGTAAGCCATACCCTGAAATGGAACTGGCGTGCCAAATACCGAGGAAGAATTTGTCAGTACCTTTCTAAGGGGCAGATTCTCGGTTTTGCAGAGCAAAAGTAGTGCCACCTGCACTCAGCGGCTCAGATGCGAAGCACGCGTCACTCTGCAATTCCTTTCAGCTTGTTCAAAATGATCCTTTAGTAAACAAGTAACTTTCTGGACCAGCTTTCTCAGGTGCGTAACCCTCTCCTTACTGTACGGGAGAACTAAGCTGTAGGATTAGGATTCCCCCACAGGGGCTGAGGTCAGACACTCACGAGTTCTGCTTAAGACATTAATGGGATTTAGTCCCTCAAAACTGTTAAGTTCTAATTTAAAAAACACATATATAAGGCAAGTATCCAATAGGAAGAGTTTCTTGTTTTCTCATGGCCTAGAAAAGGTTAGTTATCTACCTCATGCCAACACAGGAGAGCCTTTAAAATATAAGAAAGATTAACATCACTCTCCTGAGATAGACAGCCTCATCACAACCAATTTGTCACAATGATAGTCTAATTAAATGCATTATTCTTCTTCAGCAAAGAAGTGAACGCTTGACATGTTTGAGTTAGACAGACAAGTCTTCCCCTCTTCTTCAATCTATACCTTTCTTTGTAACGGCAGGCCCACGGGCAAGGCTGTGGGCCTTAATTTACAATGAAATCAGCGAATGTAATTTTTTTAAAAAACATTTTCTGTAATGGTTGGATGAATAAACCCCATGTGTTCACAGGGATCGTGCTTCAGGGTAAAAAGTTAGTTGTGGCGGGTCCTTTAAACCAAAATATTTCTGTTACTCTAAAACAAGCAAAATGAAAGTGCTAATGCCTCTGGGGAAATGTATAATAAAGCCCTGAGATGTTAAGTTTGCCTGAAAGGTAGAAGCAGCTAAGATGGCTATTGTCTTCAGTAAATACAAGGTCAAACGTCCTATTTTTCCTCTAAGTTATGAAAAAGGCAGTACTTCTCCCTAATGCCATTTTCATCATAAATCAGGCAGCAATTCGGAGAATTGCCAGCCATTTCGCAATAGTTCAGGACAATTCAATCGCAGGCTCGTAAAAGTTGCATGTGATGTTCTGCAAACTAACAGAAAGTCAAGATGGCACAATAGAAAAGTCCAGGCTTATGGACCAACTCTTCCCAAGACAGTTAGAACTGGGTTGTCATTCTCAGCATTTCACTGTTTTAACATCATAGTAAGATGGAGAGGACCTTTTAATTGCTTTACATTTGGTTGTCTTTAGGAAATAGTGCTGTGTCAGCAGCGTGTACGTGTTTCACCTTTTTCTGCGTTTTATGATGAACTGTATCAATTTAGCGTTATCTACAACAGTCTTGGCCGCAGTGCTAATTTTTACTGAACTTCACGAGATCCTAAAGGACCGCTCCTGTCAGGTTAAAGCAAACACTCAAAATTTTCTTCAAGTACAGCAGAATAACACTTTATTTTTCTTTATGCCAAACCCTGTCATAGAAAACATGATCAGAGAGATTAGTGAAGATTTTGCTAATTGTTACACTGCTCAGTTTCTGGAGGTGATGCAGTGTAAGCCATACCCTGAAATGGAACTGGCGTGCCAAATACCGAGGAAGAATTTGTCAGTACCTTTCTAAGGGGCAGATTCTCAGTTTTGCAGAGCAAAAAAAAAAAATGCTTTACATTTGGCTAGAGTTTACCTTTTTGGGGCACTGAGGTTAGTTGTACTACAGAGGTGATTTGATACCATCAGAAATTCCTTGTTATTTCCAACAGCAGTTAAACATATAACCTGGGATGCATTTATTCTACTCTGGAATTAGCACTGAGGTAATTCTCAAGAATGTACAGAATTATCCTCACTGCTAGTCTCAACTTTATTCCCTCCATTATCTTTCACAAAGTTTTGCTTTTCCTTAAACAAAATAACCCACAGCTGTGTTATGGTTACTACAGATATTACAGTCACCAATTCTCTGTATTCAATTTGCAACAAGCTAAACAAGCCTGATATCTCAGTGCTTACAGCACTTGAGTTATGACATCATGCTGGGGTGGTTTGTCATTATGTGCCTTGTTAAAATCACATCCTAGGCACTGGGGACTAAGTCCATCTCCATTCCCTCAAAGAGGAAACAGGGAAACTTTCCTTCACTAATAAGGATCCACTGGGAATCCTAAATCCTAGCAAAGATAGAAAGTTGATCTCCCAGAATTGGTCATTAATTTTTAAAAGCAGTCATTACATTTGGATATTGGTTGTGCAATGATCACATGAGCAACAGAGTGGAAGCAGTAACCTGACTTAGTTAATTGAACCTCAATTACATCATCGAAGTTGTTAATTCTTATGCTCATTTGACCCAATTTGTTCAATTTTATGTAACAAAGGATTAAAAGATCATCATGGATCCTATTAGACTACTGAAAAACCTGTGCCAACTTAAAGAAATTTAAACAAAAATCTTGAAAAAGGCTAATGAGAAATGGATTAACCTGGCAAAAAAGAATTTCAAGTCCTCATTAGATGAGCCAGTATCACTAAACATCAAACAGCAATGACTTCTGCAGTTGGAACCCCAAAACTACATCAAGAGCAATAATTAAATACTTACATTCTTAATAGGAGTTTATGCCTAGAAGGTGCTACGTTGTTTTTCCCCTCAAACTCAGAAAGAAATCAAGCATGCAGTTAAACAGAAATCCCCACTGCAACCAACCACATTCGTAATTTTAAGTATACACTTAGGTGCTTTATTGCTCTGGGTTCAGAGTGCTCAGCATTTTGCTGGATTGAGCCCTATGGTCCTATTACTACGGAGCAGCTGAGGACCCTCAACATTACAGGCTCAATCAATCTGAAAGAAAATAAAAAATGTAAAGATAAATAATGAGACAGGAAAAAAGAGAAGAAACAATAATACAAAAACCCAGACATTTTTCTACTTTGTACTTGGCTTCTAATCTGTATACACAGGCCCAAATCTGCTACAGCCATATACTCAACATAGAAAACACATAAACAAATCACATTTTGGACTCTAGGCTAAGAGAGAAAGGAGATATCCACCAACTAACATGTCTTTTCTCAACAGAATAATCTATAGTTAATATCCAAGGCTACAAGTACATTATTCTCCAGCACCATATTGGTACCATCTGCCTGCCAGGCCCATGTACTATAAGTATTCAACTCCTTATTTTGCCAGTTCCAGGAGAACTAAAGAGCCTTTCTTACTCAGTCTAAAACAGCTCGCATTCTCTAGCAATTTAAAGACTCTGATTTTTCATTCCAAATGTGGGTATGGCCTTTTCCCATAGTTACAACATCAAAAAAAGGAGCAGGCAACTCTGCATCTCTTGCTGGCACATCTTCCTTGTATATACCATAAAACATACATCTTAGCTTTTACTGAAAAAAGTCTTCACATAGCCTTTCATTACTATCAGAACATAGTTTGTAATAAAACTGGATGCACTGTAGCATTCATTTAGAATGGCAAAAGCCTCAATAAGCTCCATATGTAGGACCTTAACCTATGTTAGAGGGTAAAGGAAAATAATCAGCATGAATTCCTGGTTAAAACTCAGAGCTAGAATATATAGCCATGCCCAGATCAGAACGGCGATGGGAGAACAGTGGGAACCTTCATAAACCAATCAGTATAATTTATAAAACATCTCAATTTTACTTGATGGTATTATCTACTTTTCATTACATGACATTGTTCACTGATTTATAGATGTAGGATTTTGCGTGTCTTTACAAGGAGGAAAAATATAAATGTTTCTCCTAAGCATCACTTCAGCAAAACCAGAACCCATGAGCATTTTTCTGCAGTAGTTCATCACAGAGATATGCACGTTTGTACAAATTCAGATGGAAGCAGCGAACTATCGGTGATAGTCTGAAAGAGACGAGTCGCAGCATGGTGTATTTCCGGACTTCCCACAAACATTTTTATAGTCAGCATACATTAGCATAGTGCAGAGTATTGCAATATTTAGAGAATGATTAAATATTGCTGATATTCACTATAATTAAAACTAAAAGCATTGCCATACCTTTACATTTTTTCTTCTTCACTGATTCTTTCTTTAGATTACAGTGAAAAAGGCAATTTTAAGGTACATTCTTCTCTGTCACTCTAGATTTCACCTAATTTATCACTGTAGCACTTCATGAACAGAAATACTGAAGAATCCGAGTTTAGTGTTTTAATTAATTTCATTTATTTTAATTTAACTTGTTACATTGCACATTTATTTAAAACATTATTTAAGCTTTTATTGAGCCAATGTTAGCCTGCCGGGAAGCCTACTTAAATAAAAACAGCCAAAAAAAAACCCCTGACTTTGATCTGTATCAGAATAGAAACATGAAAATTCCTCCTCCTTGTAAATTCTGATTAATGCCTCACCACATCAGGTAACTTTAACGTAGCTTTATAAATTCCACACTGACTTGCTTCAGTCATTAATTCTCTCTGCTTTCAAGTAATTATTGGATTCTATTAGAAATAGATGAAAAGGGGAAATGGCACAGTATTTTCACATCCCTTAATTATGGATTTCCAACGGTTACCTGGGCACATACATATTACATCTTACATTGTGAAGGGTCCCAGAGCTTTGACAAATGGTGTCATTTCATTAAGATCACTTCAGGTACCACACACTTGGACGTGCACAGTAACAGCGATTCAGTCCGTCACACACACACACAACAACATGTAGAAAAAAAATGCCATACAACACAGCTTCAGCATCCAATATAAATTGCCGTGTCATTTTCACCATCAGTGGTGCAGGATTAAGGGGTGAAAAGCAAACAGAAGATGAAGGTGTGAGAATATTCTCACTTGGTAGAACGTAGCTGAAAACCAGATTGGAGCACTCACTACTCTTCCAGATTTACTGCGGGTCTTCAAAAAACCCCTAAAACAGTGCAACTTGAGTCCTACAACTCTTCCAACAATACCACTTATCAGTGATAACTAAAAGTTACTGGCTAACAGTGCTACCTAAATCCACTCCAGAATACACCGGGGATGTTCTAGGGGGCTAGTCTGCCGTCTCCAATAGAAAAAGTAATATTCCTTGATGTGCACAGCATTATTTCCTCTATTTAAAACATTCTTGTCTGCAGCAGACATGCCACATTAAGAAAGGTTAAAGTCAAAAGGAACCCATTTTGTTAGATTACAGTAGAATTAATTGATGTGTTTAATCAAAGAGATGTTACTTGGCAATGACATAAAGCTTCTCTTCTCTAGGGATGGTACTAACTTTAGTGGCTGACTGGCACCTTTTAAATAAATACAAAAAAATAACAGTACGTGTATGCTTCTGTCAAAGCCCGTGGTTTATAAGGTTCCTTTTGAGAGTCCAACTTCATACACTAGTTCTCTCTTTTTATATATATACACACACTATTATTCTTCTCTCAGTATGAGAGAGAAGGCAGCAAGAACCATATTGACAGTAACCATAAAACCAAAAGCATGCTAAAAGTACAAAAATAGAAGAAAAACATGCACTAATTTATTTACTTGGTTATGACAAAATCAGAGTTCACAATATTGCACACAATCTCATGTCTGCCCTATAGGGAAACAAAAAAAAAAAAAAAAAAAAGAAGAAAATAAGAAAAAAAAGATGCATATGAGGACAGGTTTTGGCCAAATCTCATCCTTCGCTTTCATTTCCTCTTACAGAAAGCTTATGCCTTGATTTATTTCTGCCAAGCACTTTTTTTTTAATTGCAGAGTGTGTACTTGCAATGTCTATTTCCAAACTCATCCATCATTCACCAGCAAATAAATAAAAAGTGGAAAAGTGGTGATAACTAAAAACACTCTTTATGCAATATGTACATGCATCACCATGCTTTATTAGTGTCTTCTGTTAAAAATCTGCTTAAAAAACGATTATGCATGAACCACAAGAAAATAAAATAGAAAAACTTAACCTTTCGTATTCTTTGGCAGTAACTCACCAAGTAGAATTACTTGTTTAAAACTGAACTTCACACTTTTCCCCTCCCTTTCATATAAGAGTGCAAATGGGCTTAAGCATTTGAGGAGCTAGGTATAAAGAACAGAATCTAAGAGAGCATTTTTGAAGAGAATAGTAGAACACAAAATGAAGCATTTCATTACAAACGGACTATTTGCCAAACAAGCCGTCAAGTTCATCAAGCAACAATTCCCGTAATTATCTTGCTAATTTCCCATGATGCTTATAGCAGAAATTCTAATTAGACTATTTTTTTGGAGAATAAAGTTGCTCTCATCTTTTTTTATAGATCTGACTGAAATTCTCAGATCATATATTCCTTAAGAAAGAAATTCTGGTTCCTGAACCATAATTAGAAGCTTGTATTGATAAAACAGCTGATAACAATGCTGCGTAGCAGATGAGCTTAAACCAGCAAGCTTTATTTAGAAACTGCCTTTGGATGCCAATCCCGTGGATTAGCCGTTTAACCCCTACCACCTCCCTCACTTGCTCACTTGTTAGGAACGCATCTTTCCTTTTCTCCCTCCTCTCTTCTGGATGCTTTTCAAAGTGTGTGAATTCCAGCTTGGAAATTGCACACATGGCCAGTGCCAGGGCCCATCTAGGTAAGACTCCCACACGTTCTCTTTCATCTTTCCCAATGCTGTTTCTGTAAGGACAGATGGACTTGCAGGTATCCTGTCCTCCCGGGGGCTCTACAGCAGGGGCTAGAAATGGGTTTTCCTTTCAGCTGCACACCCATCTTCCAATTTTTTGGAATTAAAAATTACTCACAGCACCCATTACCCAACTGATATAATGACAACTGCAGGTTGTAGGACAAGCCATAGATACCCCAGTAGGAACTGAACAGGTCGTTATTTTTAAGAGGGAGAGGAATGCATGATTGCACATGAACGTTCCAGTTCCAACTCCAAAGGCTGCCTTCAGACAGTAAATATATACACAGACACAAACTGAGATTCCTCTGTTCTCCAAAGACCTCAATACAGAACAGTATAGAAGCAGCCACTAAGAAGCAATGCTCTTAAAAAATGTCTCTTCTGTTAGACTACTTTCTGCAAGAGATGGGTTGAAATTTGGAAAATCCATCTCTCATCTTTTTTCCCATGTGTTTCTTTAATCAGGTGGCATTATTTCTAAAGGAAAAAAACACAATACCACTTCCTATAACGTAAACGATAAGCAGTAGAAACAAATAGTGCATTTGTTCATTAGCAGCAGTCTTGCTTTACTGCCTAAGACTGCATATAACCCTTTTATCTGACATACATTGCACAATTATATTCCATCTGAGAAGAGAAAAATGCTTTCTCAGTTTGTAAAATCTCATATTGTTATTATGTAACTTCAGATTTCAGAGTAGCAATTTTATGCCTTATCAACTTGTAATTTTGATCCTGAAATAATGTAAAACAATCTTTTTCCCCATGCTTCCCTCCCAGCACACACAACAGTTCAATGAGCTTGAAGCTGCACACCCATCTTCCAATTTTTTGGAATTAAAAATTACTCACGGCACCCATTACCCAACTGATATAATGACAACTGCAGGTTGTATGACAAGCCATAGATACCCCAGTAGGAACTGAACAGTGCGTTATTTTTAAGAGGTAGTGGAATGCATGATTGCACTGTTTGACTGTAAACCTGTTCTGGAACTTGTTAAGCCCAGGATGTAACTCCATCCCCTTCAAAAGCACCAGTCTCCAGCGAACCTCTACAACAACTCGTAGAAAGGCTCATCAGGTACAGCGATGCCCCAGGTAGCATTCTTTCACCTTGGCACAGCTTTACTAGACACCAAAATTAGCATGCTAATTCTGCTGGCACTTGGCTTCTTCCTATTCCATATGGATCGGGAAGGACGGGCAGAGCGCGGTAGGGTTGCCTCTGCTGCTGGTTCCATATGGCCCAGCTGGACGAAGTTGGCTCTGAAGTTGGCTGTTTGATGGAAGTCACTTGCCAGAATTTCCCTTTTCAGAAGCATAATGTGTATTAGAACTAGCATATAACTGCCATTGTGGTCTCCGAGCGAACTACCAAATTCTTCAGCTGTTAATGGGGACTCATTCTTTTTAGCTAATTATCAGGGTGGGTTTGTTTTTTTTTTTTTTCTCTCCAGTCTTGTTCTTCTCTGAAGCTAATTATAAAACTTCCATGGTTTCTATGAACTACAAAATTACTTCCCAAACTTCAGTGACTGAAAATAGAGCCAGGGTACTTTAAGGAGGATTGAGAAACAGATCAAGTAACCACAACAGCCTCAAATACTGAAGAACTTCACAGTACCATGAGAGAGTGTCCCTGGGATTCAGCATAAATGCCTCCTAAACAATTCAGGTAAGTCCAACACCAGGATATCCTGATCTCCTGCATTTATTTATTTTTTTTCTCTCAAGGTTTGCAAAAGCACAAAAAAAAAGAAAAAAAAAATCTACCTTTGCTAATACTGTTTATGAAGTCACAACAACAAATGAGATGAACCTACAGTCAGCCATTTGAGCCATTTCAAGTTCAAATAAATTTAAGTTTCAGGAGGCATTACAACAAATCCCACCAAATATGAATGCTTAGTTTGACTAATTCTGTGTACTGTGAGGCAGACTGAATAATTTGCTAACAAGAATTAAATTAACTATGTAATCAATTTACTCCAATGGTAGTAAAGCAGATTAGAACCTTAAAATGTGGGCCATTGGCCTACAGAAAAGCTAGCATTTAGCTAAGTGAAAATACATAAAAGATGTCACTGAAAAAAATTAAAAATTACAGGTACAGCAAAAAACAACCCCTTTAATTGCGGAAGTGATGAGACTTTTAAGAACCTCCTTCAGACTGACACAAGTCTACCAACAGATGTACACTCAAATAAACTGACACAGGGAATGAAAAAGCCTACAAGTAAGCCACTTGCCAACACTGTTCTCCTTCTTCTCTGACATATGCATTTCTTTGTAAAAGCAGCTTAATCTTGAATTTAAAACACGAACAAAACATTCTTTTTCCTACCTGAGCCTCTCTCCTCAGCACCACTCCTGCTATAGTCCTCTCTCCAGCTAAACTGGCTTTGGTTGCATCACAAACAAGGCGCTACCCATGTAGAAGTTACCTCTGTAAAAGCAGCTAATCTCACTACGGCGGGCAGGGAAAGAAATAAAAAGGTGCACTTGTCCATTATGTGATTAAGTTACCCACTGTTCTGTTAAATCCTAATGGAGTTAAGTGACTCTGCTTCATGATGAGACAAATGAGGTAGGGTCAGTCTTCAGGTCAGGAAGAAGTGCCAATTTACCTTTTCAATACGAGTCTTGCTCTTTGTTTCTCTTAGGGTTTAAAGTGAGATAAAAATCATGGGTCAATGCTCTCACTGTAATAGTTCCAAGACTTATGGGAGACACTGACACCATAGGAGCAGAGGAATAAGGAACTAGATGATGAAGACAGACAATTTAGTTCCATCAGTTATGTGAATTTTATTCTTTCAAAAGTAGGCAAATGCATCTTTTCTTCGAGTATTTCATTAAGCTGCTGGGCTGAGGCAAACAGAAATAGTACTATTTTGAGTAACAAACACTGAGGAAGACATCTTCTCTCTTCTTGTAGTATTTTTCATATATGTTAATTTTCTTTTATTTTTCTTTCCATTATTAACCTTTCCTCCCCTGTTTTTTTTTCATAAGGAGCAATCTTTCAGGCAGAACAAGTTCTAAAAAAGCATTCCAACATTTTGGCAAGCTTTTTCAGACCACTTCCAGCATGTCAAGACTGTTTTTGAGATGTTTATTTAAATTCATGTCACCAATGAAAGAATGGCAGTTCCTTAACTTACCCTTACTACAAGCCTTGTCACACTAACAAACAATAAAATTCTATGCTGCATTTCATTTCCCTGAAAGGAAATTTATTAAATGAATAGAAATCTCATTGTTCTGATTCATTTAAAATTTATAAAGAGCTGTAAAAGTCTTCCACCTGGCAATCAAATTCTCTGTGTGAAGGGAGTGGCTTGGACATACATTACATAAAACAACCCTTTAGCCATTCCAATTCTACTCTTTAGGAAAAAAAAAAGGAGCAGATCTATCACCCTGCCTTAAAAAGCTCTCTCCTCAGCAACCGAGAAGAGCTGTGATTTCAAGGCCATCTTTCAAAGGTGTCCCTCTCTTAGCAGAAATCTGGGGACAGAGTCGCGGCTCGTTATGGAGTGTAAGTTTCAGGTGTACCCCTGGGCTGAGCTCAAAACTGGAAAGAAAAGGGGAATACACAATAGATATACAAAAATCCTGATAATGAAAATCATCAGCAAGCTTAGAGTAAGAAGTTCAAAGAAAAAAAAAAATTAGCCTAGAGGGAATAAACTGCACAAGGAAAATTAAGGTTTACTTTGCTATCAGAAACCAATGTTATTTTTCAATGCGACATCTTCCATACTTGCAATGCAAGCCTGAAATAATCTTCACCAGTGAGTTTATGGGGTACCATATGAATCATAGTTAAACCTATTTATTAAGGAACACAAACCCAGCAGGAACTATTTCAGATCACCACACGGGCTGGATCCACACAACATAGGCTCATTTATACCCACACGTTTGCAGAGACATTTCCATACACAGAGCAGAGTTTAGTAAACCAAACAGATGTCTGGTGGTGTGCATTTGAACATATGCTTCCCTACAGACAAAGAACGACCTCTGGTAATTACTTGGTAGCTAAAGTAACCTACTACTTCAGCCAATAAATAAATTCTGCTTCTCCATCAGCGGCACTACTGGTTAAGCTACCATTAGAATGACTCTGAATTTATATCGGAAACTTAAAAAACTATCAATGTTACAGTACCCAGTTTTGATATTTTTTTCTACTGGAATACAAATCACTTACTTAAGAGGGTTTTTCTTACTTACTGGTGAAATTCAGATCTTTCTGAATTTAATCAGTTCATTGTTAAACTAATAAATATGTTCCATATGGAATGAATCAATCTCTGAAAAATACTACAGAAATCTTACAAAATATTTTCACTGATATGCAAGAAATTTATGGGAAATTAATCAGGAGAACTAGGAAATCTTTTCGTAATGGCCTTTACAAAGATTGCAATGACCGTGTGGAGGACAGGATTTTAACGGTTTTGGCCACAGATTTACTTTGCCAGCACCTTGTGGTCATTATAATTGAACAAGAATTTGCCATGTTCTAAAATCATTTAACCTAGAAAACCTGAGGGACTAGATTAAACAAATCAATAAAATGATCCAATTTAAGGCTAGAAAAAACAACCTGAAATTCAGAATATCAACTGAAGCAATGTTACACAGCACAGAATATCAAAATCCCTTTTAGAACAACATTCAGTCTTTCACAGCATTCAAATTCTTTTTCAGTTTTCCCTTGCAATAAACACCAAATTATTGTCTACGAAATACATGAAGGACATTTAGAGTTTCTTACTCTAATTAACTACATACATGCACGTGTGTACATCCATGCATAAATATAAATATGAACTTTATAACTACAGTACCTAAATACATCTAGAGCATCCAATCTATTAAAACTGTCAGAAAAATGGAAAGTATTAACATCTCCATTAACAAAATAGAGACTTGAGCCAAGGAGAAAATTCAATTATTTGCTCATGCTCCCAAAAAGAAAGGTTTGTGGCAGAACCAGGAATTCAGGCCAGCTCTTTTAAGTTCCAGTCCAGAATTAGCTGTTCTTGTCAAAAGTCTAGCAAAAGAAATGTTTCATTTTTCACCAAGGTCATAGTACATTCTCATTCTGCTTAAAATACTTGAATTATGTGAGTGCTGAACCAATCAATTATGAGGCAGATTCTCTTTTTTAAAAGATATAATGATGTGGTAGGCATATCCAGGCAAAAAATTTTGCATCTTTTTAAGAAGGAAGAAGGGAGACACTTTGATTAAAACTCATCCATTGAAAATGCAGTACTAATCAGGCCTAAGAATATAAAAATACTGAAAATGTTCTTTTGCAGAAGTCAGGTGAGAACTATAAATAAATATGGCCCAAGTAACGAAGAGTAAATGCTTTGGAAGAGACGCTTGAATTTAATTTGTATGGCTTTGATAAGAAATTTGTCAGCCAAGAATGTAATAATTTCTATCCCACTCTAAAGGCATTTGTTTGCAAACTGACAGATAACAGTGGACTTCAGATATGAATATGGCTTTGGAAGTTTATTTTTTATTGGTATTTCTCATGAATAAATATTTTTATGTGCTGGGGAAAGACTGCTGATTTCAGCAGTTCAATCATAAACATAATTAAAAGAAAATTAATCTGTTAAGTGTTTAAAAACTAGCTCAGATTGTTTGCATGTTTGTACTGTGAACTGAAGCATCACATAGTTTAAATCTGTGCAGACCCATCTATGAAACAAATTCAACAAATAAAAGCCTGAAAGCATTCTTTTCATTCAAAGAAAGCTAAAACATAATACTCAAGGACTGGTAGACACTGGATGAAATGGCATGTTAAAGAATTATTTATTTTTTTTTTTAATCAAAAGTCAGCAAGACAAAATCTGGGAGGCGAACAGGGCAACTACATAAGTAAAATATAGATTCATCTTGTATATTTTGAAACGTCTAAGGGATGACAATAATTCTTGCTCTGGGACAAACAGCAATAGCTATGGATAACTAGGATGTAAGAAATTATAAATTAATAGTCATTTAAATATGGCCTCTACAGGGTCACTGTTCTCTGGCAGATATAATGGGCAAATATCTTCGTGATGATATCAGCAGTACCTCCTTGAGACAGGTGGTATTTCAGAAACTTATTACTGTCCTTTAGCTAATAATCACAGAGGCAAATTGAGTGACATTGTATGCCATGAAAGTTGTCATAAAAGTATAAATCTCTCAGAATCAGATTTTGATTCTGTTTTCATAAACTTTTATACGCTATGCATTTACCCTTCAACCTATTGAGGCAAATAAACTCTTCTGCATATTCAGTTTATCTCATTTTAAAATAAGGCTATTGTCCTTTTGCTAGCAGGAACCACTCACCATCCCTGTAACAAAGGCTAACAAGGCAAGTGTTTCCCTAGCATGTATTTTCTTCTTTAGCATGAGAAACTTTGTCTTAGCATCTATCTCCCAATCAATTTTCTGCTCATGTTACTACTAATTAGGCTTCAGATTTCTACATTTCTCTTTAAGGGTTATTACAGCCAGTGTTCCTATCAGTTGTGATTGTATATCTAGACGTATACTGTTGACGTGCAAGATGCATGCAGATGTATATCTGTACGGCCACGATGAGAATAATTTGATTGGATTCCTTTTTAAAATGCATGATTTTGATTTAGTTTGATTATTTCAAGTCTTCAATCAAATTATCTGAATGGTTGAGCTTATTAGATTTTGGTAGACGGTATTGCAAGGATGAATTCAAAGGTCTATTAATACTTTCCATCCCTTATTTATAAAGATACAAACGTGGCCCGTGACAGCACACACTCCTAGCTCTCTTATACTTGGGTTCACGATATATCAGCGTGGCATACCATCCTTTTATAAATATTAATGCCACTAGTTATGCTGTAAGTCAGGCAATTTGCCTCTGAAGATGCCAAGGGGCAAATGGCTGCATTTACGCAGTTATCTGATGCGGGTACTTGATTACATAAACCCTCCATGAAGATTAAGGAACAACTTTATGTCAAGCATAAATGGGAACTCGCTAGTTTAGATTTTAGTTTCTTATTACTGCACTGCTGCAGAACTCGTCTGAATGTCACAGAAGGTGTTGAAGAAGCTGTGATGCAACTACCTACAGAACTCTGCCCAGACACTAGATCTTTGGAAAAACGCTGCTGTGGTTTTATTCAAAGCCTAACAGCAGTTGGCTATACCTTTCAGAAAGCAATTGGTGCTTTCCTGAGAGTCCATTTTTGACAGTTCAAAGGAAATCTCTTCAATGATCACGAAGTCTTGATGGTAAGCAAGCACAAAGCTCAATTAAACTACTTCCACTCGTACATTCATCCACCCCTCCCCAGAAAACATCCTCCTAAACCCTCCAAATTAGTAGTAACTTTTTTAGAAATCCTGCCTACAAGCAGGTAAAGTTCAAACACCTTATGTGAATTGGAAAAAAAGGATGAATTCCATGATCAAGTACTTCCCACTAGAAGGAGCTTGTGCACAGTGTGACTTACAGACATTTTGATTTCAGTCTGTTAAGTGTACAATGCTCTTGATTTAGTTTAGGACTTTCAAAAACTATAAACTGATGGATAAAAAGATTCTTCAGAAGTGAAGAGTTTCAATCCACCTTCCCAAAATGGAAATGGCCTTGGAATTATTTTAATGATCAGTTGTTTAAAGTCATAATTTGAGATGTGCAGTTTTAGAATTCTTTTGAAATGCAAGAACTAAGAATAATTTGCTCCTGATATACTTTGACAGACAATTCATATCATTTACTCTTTCACAGTACTTTGATAAAGTAAAAATCTTTGATAAGATACTAACCTTCCTAAAAAAGGTTTTACAGAATATGCTGCCCAAGATCTCAGTAAACAAATAACAAAAATATGATTCTTCAGCAGTTCTTTTGAGCCTCCTAATCAATCAACATTTGGCAGCATCTCTCAGCTTTTTCTGGGAGAAGCCATGTACAGAATGCAAGTGTCAGTTGCTCTAATAAATCCTTCTATGTTAATGAGGTTGATTATTTCCCTTCTGTGCAGATGAGGAGAATATTGGCATATAGGTCATAATCTGTTATTAGCACATTCCCAATAACTGTTTTTATTTTCTGACTCATCCAAGAGAACTTGTCTATAAATCTCACGGGATTTACATAGACATAATGAAATCAGTAACTTCCCCTTGCCAAGCGTCTGCCTCTCTGAAGTGTATTCATACTAAGTCTGTTGAAATCAACCTGCTGTGAAGAAGCTGCTTACTCTACAGAGTGAAAATACTATAAGTATCTTCAGTCCTTCTTCATTCTGATTAGGTATTTGCACTTCCAGACAAAAGAGTACTGCAATTATTTATTTACAAGGAAATGCAGCCATCTACTTACACGCAAGTTATTAGATCTAGATAAGTGGTTCTATAAACACATAATCTCACTGGGAAAGCCAAATTTTGCACATAATGCAGTTTTGGTTTGTCAAAAAAAATTCTATGGGAAAGGTGGCTCTCCCATGTGTATTATCAACAACTTTATTGATGCTCAATCCAGTATTATGCCAAGAATTCAGTGGAAAAAATGGGTGACTAATAACCTCTGCTACAGTGAAATAGCTCTGACTTTGTTTCTTTACAAGTAGAGTAAGAAAAATATCCAAACAAATTGTATTTGCCCAGTTGAAATGTTTCAGCAGGTCTGAAAACAACAGAAACAGTAATTTGACCTTTTACCCCAAGTCAAAATGACTGAATTACAGAAATTGATGCTACGATCCTGTGTCATAATTTACTCTAGGATATTCAAAGCAATAAATACTAGTCAGAAGTCTGAACTACATAACATTACAATACATGATGATGGATAGTTAAAAATACCACAGGTTCTAGGTTGAAACAAAATAAATGGAACATGTGGATGTGATGTCAGACTGATAAGCGAGAGATGGCACCCAACAGGAAAAGGATATTCTAGAAAAATATAACTGCTATTTCATCATTTGGAAAAGGAAATAAGAAGTTCTGTAGGTTAGAATGGAAATTTAACTCCTGAAACTTTGGTCCAACAAGTATCATCGCCTGTGCAAGCACTAATTACAGGAGTGTTCATACGGGTATGTTTAAATTCCTTGCTACAGCAAGCCAACTCAAGCACTGCAGCAAAGCAGGTCTCCTGAGCAGGAAATCACATTCACACAAAAGCCTGATTTGAGAATGAATTCACTTGTACAGGCGCTGTGCGCATAAACATGTACCACAAGTATACAAAGGGCACATGTCCCAGTACATCCAGCCGTTAAGGAAGTCTAAAAGTTCACTCACAGTATAGATATAGTTCATAGCAATTACTGTACAGTCATCCATAGTTATCAACACCATTACCTTATCATCTCCTGAAGTTTACCAGTGCCCACCTCCTACAGACCCAGGATTCCTATCCCCCTGTGATTCTAGATATCTAAGCATCACCTGAAATGGCTGAGGCTGTGTTTGACAAGTAAGGAGGGATTCAGAGCTGTCAGAGATGCTGAACAATTAAGGCTCTAGAAGTAAGGGCTCCTTTTAATATTTTCTGCCCATCTTATAGGGAAACTATCTTTGATACTCTGGACGACTGGCTCAGAACATTACAAAATCAACTTAGTTCCCACAGCATCAAACTTTAATTTAGACAGAAATGCCTTCCTCGGAGTTGAAATGTTCTTAATACATGGCTAGCCTTAATCTTGCATGTTCCCCTGATTCAACATAATACTTCATCCTGACCTTTTGCTGCAAGTTAAAAATAAGCACTTACAATTATAATTATGTACAAATGAAGATAAAAGCAGACTCAATCAGTCTCCTTGTACTAGAAACTTTCCAGCTGTTTTGGCCAGTTTGCCTTCTGTAGTAGGAAAGGTGAAAGGAAAGAAAGATGAAAAGACAAGATGGCAGATGGAAAACATCTTCAATGACAAATTGTTAGCTTTTTAAAGATATCATCTGTGTATGCACAAGTTTCTATAAAGAATGGGACAGCATGCTTCTAAAACATGCTTTCACTGTTTCTTCTCCAAGGAAGCATATATATTTAATTTTCTGCTTTGACAGGTCCTAAAGGGGAGAAGTATCTTAACGTTGCCATTAAAATGCAGCCCAATTATGGCACTACAGAAATCTGCAATACCTATATATCATATACATTCAATTATATATACTGTATATATACAGTTATGCAGAGAGAGGAAAATGAAATGACAGATAGGCCTGACAGCAAAAGACAAGAAGTCTGAGAACTAATCTATACGGGAACCTGAGTATTGAAGTTAAAACGGATGCATCTGCAATCACAAGGATGCTGCTTCAAAATAGTTTTCTGCCTTTGTTAAAGTGCTTTCTAGCTACATGTGTGTGCATTTGGGTTTTTTTTCAATTGACTTTTGGTTTTAAAGAAGCAGAAATCCCTAGGCCACTTGATATACCATGGGAGGGTGAAGAGGATCACTAAAGCCTTGCTGTTTATGCTAATAAGATAGTAACTCAATTTACTTGAGTAGTGATCAATGCTAAACAATCAGAGAAGTTCATGTATTATGTATTTCAGAAGAACCTGTGCATTTTAGCAGAATGTCACAAGGTTAAACTACTGGTAGACACTGTTTCCCTTGAGCCCAATTTCTGCTACAGTGCTTCCTATCCACATAATGAAGAAACAATAGCAAAATAAAGCATTGTTTGGAACAAATAATGAACTGCTCTCATAAGCTTCAACCTTCAAAAGTCATTATACTTTACAGTTTGATGCTGCAGACAATTATTAGGCCTCCATTTAGCTGGCTGCATCAAGCAACATATACCATTTTTTACCATGTCTCAGTAATTATTGATAGAACAATTGTCATGGCTTGCACTGTTAATATCGGTGCATTAGCAATTGAAGCAGTTTGTTACACACTTCCTGGCAGGTATACTGCACTGCTATAAAATCTGCCTCTACTTATCATAGTTAACAATTATGTTAGGAAATTTCCAAAACATAAAACTTCTAAGTTATCTATTCTTCCTGCCAATGACTGTTTTCTGTGGCTTATTTAATCCTTTCATACTAAATTGTACTACAAATACCAAATATTTTTTTTTCCAGTTCACAGCAATTCACAAGAAAGTTTTTCTTTGATTTGTAAATCAAATGAGACCATTTGTTACTCATAACTAAAAGACAAAATACTGCTGCTTTTCTATGCAGCATTCTGCTGATGAGTACCTGGGAAGGCTGTTACTCTTAAGTGAGCTCACACGTAACTACTGAATAGTAATAATTAATACTAAAATTCAATCGGTAAAAAGGGGGACAAGATTTATTTATTTAACGCTTACACAGAGTATCTCACTCATGCTAATTAACTGCTCCTCTTGAAGTTACAGGACAACTATGATGCAGCAATAATAATACTCCAAACCCAATTTTATTTTGGTTTGGCCCTACGACATTCACAAACAGAGCTTGGAACAAGTTGCCTAGAGTTTGTGGAGTGACCGCTCTGGGAAATACTTAAAAATAACTGGGAAAAAGCTCTGAGTAACCTTATGCAACACCAAAGTTGGTCCAGCTTTGAGTGGGGCTTGGACAAGAAGACATCCAGAGATCCTTCATGGAAGGATCATTCCATGATTCTTTGATGATAACTGGCAACACAAGGTCCCTAAACTCTCCATGCACAATCCTACATTTTGTGTAAGCAAAACAAATGGAAAACAGTTGAAGTTGTACATCAGCGCTATATGGGATCAGGCTCTGGGAATTCACAAAGAAAATTATAAATGCTTACAATGGCTTTTAGAACAGAGAAATGGAGAATGCACGATACCATGAAACACTTATCAAGATGTTCTGAGGCATTAATGCCACTATTTATATATCAATGCATATCACAAAGGTTACTTAACATCTCCTTAGATTAGCATGTTGTTCAGAATCGAATTAAAATTTATGATTGGAATTGTGAATAATTTATAGATATCACATACTAGGGTACTTCAGAGTTTCAATTCAGTGGAAGGAATATGTGCATCCAGATCAAATACATAATATATAGTTATGGAATGAGTTGCATACAGAAAGACAGACAAGGAAGAGAGCCAGATGAAAAGGAAAAGCGGATGCACATTCTGCTGAACACAGACACTTTGTGAGGTAAGGAGAAAGCACTGCAAGAAAGGGGTTGCAAGCAAAGGATACCACAACGATCACAAAATACACCACCTTTCTATTCTGAAGTCTACAGGAATGGAAAACTTGATGAGAAGTCCAAAGGGCAGGAGAATGGTCCTGTCCTGACAGAGGAAATCTTGAATGCTGCAAGACAATTGTAATCTCCTGTCCCCAATCAACGTTTTAATAGTTGACCTTTTCTGCCAGTCTCTGCCCAAAATAGTCCCTCAAACTGTAGGTTGAAATTCGTTCTTAAACTCAGCTGGTAGAATGTAAGCTGACTAATTCCCTTCACTAGAGATCATTAATTAAAGCAGTACTAGAATGCATTATGATGTTTGTATTCCTGAGTAACTTTTCAAGGCAAATCTGATCTGATACAATGGAACTGCAAGGCCTTAGGAAAATTAGTATCATCTGTTATGTGACTGAACACCACCAAGAGTACAACTTACCATCGCCTTTAGGTCTTTTAGGAATGTAAACACACATTTTTACTAATAAGCATTAATGTATATTTACTGTAACTGTATTCTTGATTATATTTATCAGCAGTGATCTGTGTTGTTAACTGACAAACTCAAGAGAAATACAAATGTTTGTATAATAAAAAGATGGTATACGTGCTCATATAGACAGGGAAAAATTATTGATTTATAGGATGGCAGTCTCAATAATCTTTATAGTAATGAAAATCTTCCTGTTCAAGTGGGTAATCAGATGAGAGGTACCTGCCTCCACTACTTGATTGCATACCCCTTGAAACTGTCATTAAAGGAATCAGAACCCCCAATATTTCTATTTTAACAATTTACATCCTAGAACCCCATTCTCAAAACTTCAAGGTTCAGGATCACTATTTAAATCAGAGCTTAAATATGCAGACACTAATTTTTCTCTTCTTTCAAGCAAGTCTTTTAAAAAAAAAAATAAACATTCCTTCACTCCCACTATATCAAGTTAATATATTTCTGGAGATATTACTTTTGCAGATGGCTTGAATTGGAGAACTGCTACAAGTATCATTATGCAGCTATTCAAACAAAAAAGTTTTAGAATTCAGCAAAAAGAAGAAAAGTAATCTCTCTCACGTACGCAGTCCAGCGTCAATGCGGGCAGGCAGGAAAATGAGAAAATGTAAAATCAAAATACTAAAAATAATCAACCTGAAGAGTACTTGAAAAATTGAAAATGATAAGTAAGTCTCACATTAAGATAGGAAATTAATACATCCAAGGTAGAGAAGAAAAGCATGGTGGTAGGATTATTTACACAAAAAAAAAAATCTGAAGTCTGAGACACAGAGGAAAGAAGTAATACTATGTAAAATTTACAATCTAGTGGTGAAAAAGTGGAGGTTTTTTTCTTTAGGCTGCAGGCAAACAGAAGAAAAAAATAAAACCATTTAGACAAAAAACTATAAAATCAGAGAATCATAGAATCATTGAAAAGGGCCAGATGTAATGACAGCAGAATTAGGTCAAACCTCATATGTTTTAAAAATCATAGCAATATGCATAGGACTCACATAAAATGGTCTATTTTTAATATAAGGATGTTCTGTTTGCAAAATAGGATAATACAGCATAGACCTGCAACTAAACTTAGAATCTTTCACTTAGTGATTCTTCCATAAAAAGTAACTGCAACAATTAGCAATTTAATAATTTTCATTCATGAGCAACGAAGAAAGGTCTTGTTCATATTTGATAAGAGTATAAAGCAGATCTGAGGCAATGCAATTAGCCAGTTATACTTATTAAAGTTGTCTTTTCAGTCGTAACTGACATTTATAACTTGTCATATGAAATAACAGTTTATCTCTTTTCACCACGTTACTGAATTACAGAAATGCTGAGTTTATTCTGTGATTTTGTTAGAAAAATATCAAATAAAATAAATAATCGTACAAAGGCACACTGTTCTCAAGCTTCCTACTTCAGAATCCTGCATACACATATACAAGAATATATGGATATATCAACATACGTGCTGATGTCTGGACACTAAAACAAAATACAAACGTGGCTAACAGTATTTTCTAGAATTCTCTGTGGGACTACTCTTTATAAAGAACGGCTGGAAAAAAAAGTAAAAATATGAAGTTGCACTAATCTTTTAATGAAAGAAATTTTATTCTATGCAAGAGAAAGAAATCACAAACAGCTTAATTAATACGTCCAATCCTTTTATCATATTATTTTATTATACAGACATGGCAAGACAACCCTTTAAAATGCAGCCCTGGAGTCAACAAAAAGTAAAGGAAAGCCTGCCAGAGCATGCAGATTGAAGCCTCCTCATTCTGAGAATATGTAGGATGGTATTGAGTTTACAATTATTTCATTTTTGAAAGACAATATAATACTCCTCCTATGAGTTCTGAGAATTAGTGCCCCCACAGATTTAAAGGTGATAAGACAAAGAGTCATTCACCTTGACCTTTCTAAATGGTTTTGGCTTGTTATGTTGTGGCTTTTTTAAAGGGTCAAAGGCATTGGAACTAAAAATGGAATGGGATGATCTTCAAAACACTAAGAACCTGCAATTTTCTCCCTAAATCATTTTTGCTAACATATATTTTTAAAAACAAAACATTGCTGCCTTTTTCGTCTTGAAGCAGAGCTTTGCGAGATTTGATAATTTAGTTGCTTTGTATGGGACACAGTATTGATTTCAGACTTCATACACCAATACAAACAAATTTGCACCCCAAGTAGCTTCCATTAATCAGTTTGTTTCTTGGGGCTTCCACATAGCGGACACCAACCAAAGTACTAACTGAAAGCAGCAATAAGCGACTGGAACCAATTAACTTGGAGGGGGGTGGATAGGGAAAAAAACACAACGTTATAACTTCAGCCTTCCACTGATTTCTCTTGTGTGTCAAACTGAATCTGGTTCTGATTTTGAAGTTAAAATTTTTTTCTATTAAAAAGATCAATACTGAGAACAACAGGAAAGAGACAATAAAATACATGGAACTGCAATATACTCTGCAGAAAAAGTGAGAGATTTAAGCACACATTTTGACCAGAGTGGAATACAACACAATATATATTTTTAATGGATGAAAGTATCTATTAATCAAGATGATTAATAATTAAAAACAGAAAGGGCAGGTATGACTGCAATTCTACCTGTGAGAAGTTACAAAGACCATGTGGCAATCGGGAGATCTTTGGCGGCCAACGATGCTTGATCGGGCTTTGAAAGTAGGACAGGCAGGGCCAGCTGCTTTTAAATCTCAGGTAATTATCTTAAGACCTTTTTCTTTTTCTTCCCCCTTCCCTTCTCTTCCCTCGAGCTACAACAATAAAAACTTTTAAATGCATATGCAAATAAATAATTTAACTAAATCACTTTGATCACTAGAAACTGTTAGTTAACATTAGAATGTTTCAGCTGAGAGAGATTCAGAGAGATTAATTTGTCTTCCACTGTGCACAACAGCTATTCAAAATCCTCTAAAGACCAGGCTGTGTTGTAATGAAGCATATTTACAGCTTTCTTTATATTTTATTTAGCAAGTAAATACTCTGGCATTTTCAAACTGAAGGAATCTTATTTGTTTTCATGGAACACATCTTCCCAAACACCAGCGTGTGCAGAGAGCAGTACTCTATTTACAAGGGACTCTGTTCACAACCCAAAAACCACTTGGGAAATCTTGCCCTGGGTCTCCAGATTTTTGTATCATATTTTAGTGTGCACGGATGTTAAATTTCCTACCCAACCATACCCTTGGATTTGGAAGAACATCATGATACCTTGCTCGCTGCAGCTATTAGTACCTTTTTGCTTTCCAGAGACCCATCCTAGCTAAAATTGCTCGCTAGACAGCATTTCTTCCACACCTCAATCCCACATCACTAAATGGCCTATGAAATTTCTAGGGGGCTACACACCATTACTCTTTAAATACTGCAGAGTAAATCATTAATAAGAGGTGAATATTTATTCAGATTTAACTATCCTGCTTTACAGGTGACACACTTTGATGGACACCTTGATATCGATCATGAAAACCTTATACTTCAGCACAAACTTGCTTAAAAGTAAACTGAAAATAGGAGTACTTTATGCACTATCGAAAGCAGACATTACTGTTTCACAAAGCTATAAGAAGCAGAAATGACTGAGAAGCCGCAATTAACCTAACCAGGATCACATTTTAAAGGCCCCTCTCTTCCTGTATCCAGCTGACTTGCTTTACATGATTTCCTGATAAAACCTCCTGAGGGACTCTGCCCTCCTCAGGTTTCTTTAGTCAGAGAAGGCCATTTGAAAGTGGAGCCTGTTAGCTCGTAGAGTTAACCCCCATGTTGAGTTTTTCAAGTAGCTGAGCAGATTTAAGACATTCCTCCTCTTGGTCTCACATTCCAAACACATTTCTTTTTAATTGATGTCAGAAATAGTTATAAAATGTATCCAAATAAACGAAAGATGTTGATTATTTTATTCCTTCTTTGAGATGTGAATGCTATTTTCCCTGAGCAGGCACACTCCCTTTATCTGACTGACCAGTGAGTTAGTGATAAGCTGGCCCTACAAGAAGTTATACTTTTAGGCTCTTCTCCCTTACTCATTTGGAAATCAAAGACCTGCAGGTAGACACACTCTGCAACAAACTGATAGTGAAAAGTATTTGTATTAACTAACTTCTAGTTTTCATCAACACGTGCATACTTTAGATATCCTCCAAATAAGATTAAGTATTACACCACATGTCTTTTCATTGAAACCAGATATAGAGATAGAAGGTCACTTTCTGGAGACGGTACTTTTGGAATTTAAATGCATTGAAGGAATAGTGTAATATCATCAAAAAGTCTTCTGTGTAGATGCACGCTTGCATGTCTTTAACAACATCAAATATCATTAACTCTGAGACGTAACTGTCTGCATTTATACCAGAATTTAAGCCTCCTACAACACAACACAACAAGGCATAGGTGGGTTTAGGATAACTATAGTTACTCGCGTTATCCCACTCTTTCATAGGAATTTGTAGTGCAGACTTTTTATTTTTATTAAACAGCAGGATTAATTAACGTGACATTTGGATTTTTAGTAGGCGAGTGCAGAACTACGCATTTTATAAAGGTTTACCAGAAGTGGGCTTTGAAAATTCCTTGTGAAAATCACTGTCTGCAGCTGAATACGTGGATTAATGTAGGAGGGATGATTTATTTTAGCACTATTCTTATGAAGCATTTCAAGTGCATAAGCTTAAGAATAATCAGTCGTTTCATGACAATGAGTGGCAGCCTTACAGACCAAACAGAAGGTGGCACACCACTGCTAGCAGTCAAGTCGCAAGTGTTTTTATAAACTCCCAGCTTTCTATTTCAGTCTTAGAGAAACTCGCAAGTTTTTATTCCCCTAGGCCATAATTACTAGTAAAGTGAAAGAAGCCCATGAATTGAAGATATAACAATTGTGATTTTCATAATTAAGGATAAAATTTTAAATACGGATCAGTTTTTAAAGGAAGAAGAAAATTAAGGTTAGACTAAAAAGACATCAGAGCTAAAACTTTCATAAACCTTACACCAACGTTGTACTGAATATTTGCCATTCACTTCAGGGGATAAAAACCACAGTTAAAGAGCTGTAATATTTAAATATTAAAGCAGTAAGGAAAGGCAGGTTGGAAAGAGATTTTCTCACATATTTTTAGTCAACACAACTAGCAAGTATGCTTTTGTATATAGGATGTCATCAAAAGAGGTGCTGTGATTTGGAAGATTGTTCAAAAACACTGCCTTTTCAAAACTGAAGGATATAAATCGTGCTCCTAAGATGAACTGAAGGAAAGAAAATCCCCAGTATGCCCATCTTTGTTCTCAGGAGATCAACCGAGTTGTCACAGAACAGCAAGATGAAGCACGTCTGTAAACGCTGGTGACAGCTGCAGGTACTACAAGGCTGTAGGAAGGCTATTAGGTATGAAAATTCCACACTCAGAGTGCCAAACTCGTACCTAGTTAAAACTGGAGACAGTTTTATGGAGATCAACAATGTTAGCACTTCATGATAGCTAGAGGTTTACCCCAAAGAGTGGAAGCAATTCCCTGGCTCTATGGGCAATTTTGCCGCTAACAGTGCGGGAAGGGAGCAAATTCAAGCCTGAGCCTTCAGCTTTAGGGGAGACTCCCCAGGGAAAAGAAGGTGCAGGGTGACCACTCAAAACAGTCACTGTCTACAGCAAACTACTGTCAAAGGAGTGGTCTTGCACCTTTCCTTTGCACCAGAACTACAGCTGCCCAGAGATGCTGCGGAATCTCCTCTGGAGGTATCCAAACCCCTCTGAACGTGCTCTGTGCAACCCGCTCCGGGTGACCTCGCTTGAGCAGGGGGGTTGGACTGGATTCTGTGAACCTGCAGAGAGAGTTGCTCCAGTGACCTGAGCTGCAGGAAGCTTTGCTTCTCATTTGGCTCCCTTTCCGTTCACAAAGGGAATCGCTCGGATGGCTCAGGGATCGATTGCACAGAAAGAGAAACAAGGAGGGTCCCTGCTTTCACCTGCACTTCACGTTGTCATCAGCCCGGTGAAATCTCATAGCAAGAGTGAGTCTAAAAACAATCCACCAGCTACACAAAGTGATTATAATCTTAAACAAAATCTATTCTTATATTAAGCTCTCTGTCTGGATTTCACATTCATATACGTCTATAAAGGAATGTAACGTACCCCACAGTTCTTAACTTGTACTGAGTGGAGGGATACCAGCAAGAAAACCTACTAGAGTTGTCTGGGGTGAACAACTTTCTAGATAATATTTTTGTTCAAATTGTAACATATATGTTTAGTTACGAGAATAAATTTTTAAGGAAAGCAAAATTACTATTCCACACTCCTTGAAACTTGTTTTCCAAGAGACTTTTTATTCTTATGTAATATGCAATTAATCTTTTCTTTATTATTTTGGTACAGATATTAATTTTATTACATAGAACAGGACAATTTGCAATATAATTGATTTAAAATGCCATTCCGATGTATACTAGTATAACACACTAGTATTACACATTAGTATTGCTGCAGCTGTCAAACACAAACATTATTTAAAAAAAAAAAGGAAACATTTGGAGGCTTTTGACATTTGCAGAAAAGACAAAGTCACTGGACAATATTATGTGGTAGAATACCTTCACATATAACAAAGTTAGCTAAGAAAGTCAAATTTGAAAGGTTACCCTAAAGGGACACGGCCATCATGTTAAAATGCTTTATTTGTCAAATATTTCATCCATTTTTATTACATATTTACCACCGATGTATAGCAACTGAATGGAGCACACGCAGTCATAATTAACTGTAAAATAACATACTAGTTTTGAAGTGTATTAAGTATATTATGAAGCTGTGTTATTAGCTATTATGTTTCATATAAGGAACTATCATTCAGTCATTGAAATGTGCTTTTTTCACTTAGATTATCTAAGTAGCAGCAGACAAATTGTTTAAGACCTGTTGTTATCACTATTACAGAAATAGTTTTAAAAATATAATAAACACAACGGCCATAATGACTTTTTAAGGCATCAAAAGCCAAAGAGAAAAACAAAAACGTGACATCATGGGCTTGCTAAATTGCACTTCAATGGAATTATTTAAAAATACAATATTAAAATATTTGGCCACACTGCACACTCTAAAGATCAAACAGCTTTATGATTCTATAAGTAAGATATACAGAAAAAAAAGTGAAAAAATGTTTTTCACTACGCATTTGGAGCTGAGAAACAGGCAGGTTCCCACTGCTCCTCTGAACTGGAAACAGTGCTGCAGTGGATGACTTTCTTTAGCCTGCATTCTTAGAAACCGTGCATGGCAAAAAAGCGCCTCAAAATAAAATTTATAGAAAGTAATTCTATTTGTAGAAGAATTCCAATCTCATAAACTACATAAAGGAAATCTTTTTTGCTGACTTCACGTGAATACCAAAGGGATGCCTGTAAGGGCAGATAGAAACCATGAGCCCCCACATTTGACTGGACCAGAGACAGCTTTGCAGAATCTTCTCCCCAGCAGAGCACTGACCTGTGCTGCTCTGGCAGCGACCGAGAAACGTCTGTGTGGTTTCAATAAAGGAAAGCTGAAAAGTTTCACAGATGGCGGTCAAAGTGCTCCTTCTCCTACACAAAAATTAGAAGCTAGTAAAATATATCAGGATTACTTTATGTTGGAAAAATATAAATAGAAGAGATTGGATGAATCCCCTTTCTCAAAAGGCCCAACTTTGATCCTTAAAATCTTTCAGAAAGTTTAAATTAACTACAAGTAATCGCTATTCACCACTGCAGCGTTTTCTTTACCCTCGGAACCTCACTTAAAGCTTTGATCTCATTCTTACCCAGCTAATTTCATTCTGCTTAAATATTACAGATTGCTTTGATAAAGTCTTCCCGTGCTTCTCTGTTTTACAGGTTTGACTTCAATAGCATCACTCAATACAGCTGCTAACATAATGCCACATTTGCAAAGGGGAATCTATAGGTCACTTTATCTGTGAAGATATTATACTTCTAAAAAAACATGAAGGTTTCCTGATCAGTTTATTACATCTGTAATTATTCAAAGCCAAGCCAATTATGTCAGAAAAAGGAAAAACTGCATAGACTGACGTTAAATGGGTCCAACCAGAAAGTCTTAATTTACACGCTGACTGGACTGCAAAAGTTTACCTTTATTATTTTTATGATCCTATATTTAAACAAGAATGTATGAACCTTTAGGAAAGAAGCTACTGAAATGTGATTATATATTTGTTCAAACGTTCTGTTGTCCAGCCTCACTTGAAACCAACAACAAGGGTTTAGCAGACACAGAGAGAACCAAATGCTGACAGAGACAGAGGAAAAGGGACTTATATGACAAAGTGATTTTGTTAGCGGTCACTGCATTATTGTTATGTTGCCAGTGTGAAGACCAAAACCATGATTTATAAATTGGACTCAGGATAAAATTATTATATAATCCTACTACTATATTACAGCAAACGTTTTCATGGAGCAAGGACTGTGAAAATATGCAAACCACATAAAACAAAATGCTACACATAAAAGTTGACGTTATTCCAAGTCTGTGTATTTACCTTTCACCAGCTCATTTAAGTGATGTTTTTATTCCAGAGCTACAACTGACAACCCTAGTAAGAAATCCAATAAGCTGGACTCCATTCCATCAACCAGTGGATGGGACAGTAATTGTCTTTCTCAAGAGGGACTTCCAGGACAAACAGGACTCCTAACTTCTAAACCAAATGAACAAGATTACGTATTATTGGATTCAATGACAAAATACCAGCCAACTTCAGTTAGTTGGCTTTAGGAGCCAGGCTCCTAAAGAATAAACACTAAGGCTGCAAGTTTGATGGTATTACAGAACCTGCATTAGTGTTCTTCGTTTTTCACTCCCTTATTAATGTAAGTTCGAAAGGCAGACTCCTTGTCCTGGAGAACTTACATAATTTCTCAAGGCATCATTTAGGAATGATGAAGTGTAAACAGTGAAATGAAGGGCATAGTACTTTACACAAGGTGAAACAACTGTTCCAATCTCTTTGCAATAAAGCAATACTTTCAAAATGAAGACAAAGGTCTAAATGCAATACAGCTGGATCACAACAACACAAATGCAAAACAAAAAGTATTTTAAATACACTTTATAAAGTAGCAGCTGTGTTGGCACATTAGACAGTAGTAATGTGATGTTATTAAAAAAAAAAAAGAGAAAAAATGAATCCAAAACCAATAAACAACAAATCACTAGGTTTATCCACAGGGTATTAATAAAGATCTAATGTACAAAAGAATATCTGAACGGCATGCTGAATCTCACTTCTTTTTGAGGGAGTAAAGTCTGCTATAAGCTATTAATAGTATTTTATTTTCTGCAAGTCTCAGCCTTATGGCACTGAGAACATGCAGAAATAGCCTATGAACATGCCAGTCACCTACAGAGAAAGAACAAACTCAGAATATAATTGAAGAGCACAGTGATTTTTTTCACAAATTGCTACTATATCTAGAAATTCAACTTTGCTGAATACAGTATAGGAATTTATGACAGAGATGTTGATAATAAAACATTCAGCAAAAAACTTTTCACCTTGAATTTATCTGATATTTTTCTAGAAAAATCTTTTGGAATATCATACACAAGAAGGATAGTGTTTCTAGCACCTCTTCAAAAAGTAATTTAAAGACGTAATATGCCTTGGAAGCAGTAACTGATCGTATTCTTGGAAATACCTACCACGTGTTTAAATTTTGTCATTTCTTGAGTGCAGCAACAAATACTGAAACTGTAAGAATAATTGATCCTTGAGCATTGAGAAGTGGTTTTTCTTTGTCTAGAATGAAATCAGTCGACACGCTTATGTCAGAGATGCCAGCGTGAGCAAGAAATAAAACACTCAATAAATTTATTGGCCTGAACATTTCAGCAGAAACATAGTAAAAAAAAAAAAAAATCTCAATTTTATGACCATTAACAAACATTGTAAAGGTATTTCCTTCCCTAAATTGTGTGAGCCAAATGCAAAAAAAAACCACACACCTCCTTTTGATTGCACAAATACCTATCAGCTTCTCTCAATTTGTATTTTGATGCTGGTTTTTGATGCTGTTAATTGCAGTGCCCTAGACTGTAATCAAGGTTCTAGGTAAGATTGTAACTAAGTTTATTTTTGCATAATATATAGATTGCAAACATTGTCAGTACTGAAAGAACTAGCCTTTTTTTTTTGTTCAATCAACTTGTTAAGTATCATCAACTACACTCATTTGACAATCCTCTAGTGAAGGAAAAAGGCAAAACAGCAATCAGAATTATACAATATTATAATCTCAATTTCAGTGTTTAACTACTATGAAAAGAGGCATTTTCCAACAACTTGTGGAAGTTGTAATGTCAAAAGTATGAAAAATCATGAAAAATTTCGGAATGAAAACACTTGCTATGAGACACTGCATTCTGCTGCTATCTTGCCAAGCACAAACAATGACATCCAGACTTTTTGTGTTTCCAGTTTCAAGTTTCAACCTCAGTTCAACCGTAAAGTCAAATCCTGGTGTAATACTAAAAGATATCCTTAAGTATCTGCAAAATAATTAAGGTAAGAGGATCTTCTTCTAACTGTCACAGTGCATTTGGATTAAATGCTATCTGTCCAGCATGCAGATTTTGCATTACTGTGTTAAAGACCCTGACCGTTTAATTTTTAGAAAGATCATATCTGAACGAAGGATCTGAGCCTTCCCAACATTATTCCTTACATGCGAGTAAGAAGTAAATATGTTCCTATTAATATGCAAGACCAGTGGGGAAATCTTATTTCAGTGAAACTTTCAGAAGACATGTTTCTGAAGTCTAATTGGTATAAGGCAAATGGATTTTTTTTTTTTTTTTTGTACTCTGAAGTGGCTCCTTTGCTTATTCATCCCACATACATTTACCCACCCGCTGCTCTCACTACTATCTCACTGGTATCTGCTTCACTTTCAATATTAAGTTTCTTTAAAATAAGCTAAATTGGGAACTATTTGATGTCTCCCGAATTAGCTATTTCTAACTGGAACATCATCCTGAAAGAAGCCTAGCCACCTGGGAAACTCTGTCAAATGCAGCAGACATCAAAGAGAAAATGCTGCTGCCTGCCATCCTCTGCTCAGCTCGACAAGAAGAATTCACCCACCCAGGCTACACTTCTCTAAAGCTCTGGCTATTGTAGCATCAGCCGTCTGCAAGAGAAGCAAATGCAGGTTTTCCTGCATTCTGCACATCTCTCTGGAAAGCCAGCAACCCCTGGGCTGTTAGGGAAGCTCTGCTGGAGATACTTTATGCAGAATTTTCTCTTCTGCATCACTTTGGGACACGTGAATATCTACCCACACGTTCTTATCCAACGCAAAGAAGTAAGCGCTGCCGCAGGCACCAAGGACTTTTGAACTTGTCTTCATACTGCAAGTATACATTGAATACACGCAGGCAAGGTAGCTGAAAATAAATTCAGGTATTATGGTTCCCTCCCACCTTTCAGCAAGTGTACCAAACACATTTTCATGTACGCTCTTTGACCATTTCTGGACTCTACTTTCAGACAATAAACAGACTATCTTGACATCTGCCTGATTGGTACTCATACCTCCATACTGCTTGTGGTTTCATCAGTCCAGATTATCTTGATTATCTGAAGCAGCAATGGTCCCTACTAATCCCATCAAGAAGTTTGTACAGACTCACGGTAAACATGGAGCAACAATCTTGCAGTAGTTTGTGGATGACACGAGCAATACCTGTGATTTTAACAAAGAACAACATCGAACAAACTGAAGTGTTTCTAAGAAGCTGCAGGACGAACAAGAGATAAGGAGGCTAGACATCTGTGTACAGGAAAGATAAAGTGATTAAAGGAAAGGTACTCGGGAGTAATAAAACATATTTCTTTTTTTCATTCAGTAGCAATTCCAGGTGGTCTCTGAGATTTCTTGGCATGACAAACTTCATACCGCTACCACTGCTACTTACAATTCCCATTTGGTTATTTATCAGCATAACTGTCAAAAGACACACAAGAATTTCTTTGGGAAAAACAGATGGTCTCAGCCCCAATGCATGAAATAACAGGTCTTAGATTGTAGTATCTGAAATATCACATCTTGTAAAATTGCAGTGGTTGCAAAGAAGATTTGAATAGTTAAAAGGCAGAACTATCCAACTGTTCCGTCAAGGAACAAGGGAATTTCATTCTTTTGAGTATAACAACCAGAAAAATCCTTTACTATTTAATTGTAATAACATATGCATGTGCAAGAAAAAAAAAAAAAAAATCTTTCTGGAACAAACATTCAACCTGTCAAGAATCGCACTTGATGTCAGAATTCTCAAGTTGTGAATGAAATAACAGACCAGCAGAGGGAATATGATAACAGATTAATGTGCTCCATGCAGTCATAAAAGTACTTGACATAAGAAGGAAAATAGGAATAAAAAGAGAGAAATAACAGCAGAGAGAAAGGAGCTGCTTTCTGAGCCTTCTGATATGATCCTATGAAAAATGAGCGATACAGAATTTTATAGACATTTTAGAAACTTTGCATCAAGGGCCAAGGGAGTGAACTGGAACGCGCTTTGAATATGTGTATTTGCCTTCACATTCTCGTGAGCTACAGCATCTGTTATGTGATACTTGTATTTGTTCGGACTGACTCTAATTAAAGGCAGCTATACATCCACCATTTCAAAACCCATCAGTATGTATCACTTCACAGAATGCAACAGTCCAGATACGCAATCAATTGTGCATTTTCATATATCTGCCAACTAGCTGAAAAGAATCCCCATTTGGCAGGTAATACAACTCTAGAGTTAAACTTGTTTATTTTGTACAAGCTCATTCTGACTTAGAACAATAATAATGACTCTGTGGCTATGTTCTTCTCTCAGTATTCCCCTTTGATTTCCCATTAACGCCCATTCATATGGTGTGTAACAACTCTGTGCTGCAATGCAGAGTAGCATCTAAGACCAAAGCCAACAATTACTTGCTCAGCGTACATTTAAACTGCCTGTTTACCTGCTGGCATACAACTCTCAGCATGAGGCTTACTCAGAAAGGGAATCCAGGGAATGAATGCTGGCCTTTCCAGCAGAATGAACACCTCTTTACAAATCTACTATTGCAGTGAACAGCCACGACCAGGACATCTTTGTTATTTGTCTCATTTCAAATGTTCCTACTATATATACCAACAAATATGCTTTAGGATTCTACATTCTTGCCTCTGAAGGTCTATGTACCAGGAAATTTACCCTTTCCTAAACTCATTTGCTTGAAACAGTATGCACATGATATTTGTATATCTGCCTGAAAAGCTTGGAAACTTCATCTAGTGAGTCACCGTCCCTGGAGGTGTTTAGAGGTTAGTGTAGACGAGGTGCTTAGGAGCATGATTTAGGGATTGGTGGGAATGGTTGGACTCGATGATCCAGTGGGTCTCTTCCAACCTGGTTATTCTGTGATTCCCACATTAATCGTAGGACTGTTTTCATTGTTGACAACTTGGGAGAAAACACAGCAGTAGTTGCCAGATATACCTCACAGATCACAGTGCCAAATGCAAGCATCTCAGTACTTAATGCTTAACAAAACCTGGGTCGCCAGAGACTAGCCGTTCCTGAAAAATGCTAACAAACTGGATCAGGGCACAGAATCAGGCAAATTCCATCTACAGCATCAACAGTGGCGCCCTAGTCCTGCAAGTCACGGGAGCCAGGATGAGGGCACCAGCATGGAGCAGCCAATGATTACCGACCACCTGACAGTAGGGAAACGCAGACAAAGCATAAAGCAACATACTACATGTTCTTCAACACCTCAAAAAAACGAGCAGCTCTTCAGCCAGTTCTCCCTGGTAAGAAACAGGCACGTGGACCATCACTGTCAGTATCGCCATCTATAAAAATGCAGCCTCGGATGAAACAAGCAGTCATTAGCTCGAAGATATTTTAGGAGATGTTTTAGCAGCCAGTTAATATACATCTCACACATACACCACTACGCCGCGTTTAGCCCCGCAGTACAGCCAAAGCTAGCACAATATGCCCTGTCATATTTGGCTGTTATGATAGAACCCAAAAAATAGAATCTCGTGTCCTGAATATTACACCCTGTGTCTATGAAGATACAAAGAACTAACGACTGCATCCTGCATTTGCAGATATTAAAAAAAAAAAGAAAACATATAGCGAATTCTAAAAATATTCCCTTACTTCAATGAAAAAATCCGTTTTAATTTACATGTAGGCTAAGTTTAATATTTTCTGAAGAAAATGACAAGAATCCTGATGAAGTTAAAAGAATGCATTTGACTTTTTGAGACATTTAATTGAAGAACAATCTGTCTTCTTCCACTCTTAGATAACAATCACACAGCTTCGGTCATGTCTAAAGAATTAATTCAGTATTTATCAATTCAGCCTAAATATGGAAAATGAAAAGGAATAATTACTGAGACAAAATATAGAGCAACAGAAATCATATAGAAAAGTCTGGTGTGTGATTCAGCATAGTTATTGGTTAGACAGTCTAGATGGTACTAGGCTGTGGAAATGCAAGAATTAAAGTACTACAAGCAAGAGGGATCACATATAGAAGTCCTTACCTCTCCTAGCTATTTTTAGGTATTTAACAATAGTTTTCATGGTCAAGAGTCTTAATTTCAAAACAAGTAATACAAGTTCTGATTAATGAAATTACAAAAATCAGTTTTAGATTGGCACAGTGAAGGAAGCTGAAATATTGTCGCATTTCAAGTTGAAGTATAGGGACTAAAATACACCTACTCAGTGAGACTCCTGGCAGATTCTTATTTGTTGCCATTGTTTTTATTCGCATAAAAATGGACTTGGCTGTAAACTTAAACTTTTTTCCAAAAAAAAAAAAAAAAAAAATAAGGAATAGCACATTTGCTGCTGTCTTGCATTTTGTACTGTTTTATTTATGGATTTTTTTTTCTTTTAACCTCACAAGTTTAATGGAATTTTTACTGTGACTTTATAGCTGTGTGATTTATAATACATCAAACAAGTCAAATCAATCAGCAAAGTCTTAAAAATCAGCACAGGTTGATATGGCTCCTTTAAAACAAATCATTAGAGCTGTTAGAACTCAAACATACATAACAAGGATTGACCACTAATGTGAGTTATTTTAAAATCTCATTTTCTTGGTAAGAAATAACATCACTTATATATAACTTTTTAACGATCTAATAAAACCATCTGCAGAAACGCAATACAAAACACAGTTCCTCCTTTTAAAGCTCTTTAAGTACTCCATACCATTTTTTTAAAGGAAACCCTATTCTCATTGCTATGGAAGTTAAATTAGCTTTTTAATCGCCATACCTCACATGTCATTAAGCATTAAAAGTAGTTTTTCCTATTATGCTATAAATATAATCACACATACTTTAAACATTCATTTTAAGTCAGAAACTGTCTTTTCCACTATTTAAGTATCTAAATTATAGAGAGCACAAGGCGCTGTAACTGTGATCAAAACCAATCTGAGCTCAGAATTTTAAGTTAACGCTTTAAAAAGTCACATACTTATAAAGACTCTTAGCAAGGGGAATTTTAAAACTCCAGCTGATGTATGCAAGATGAACAAACCTCCTTCCCATCTTTTGCAACCCTTTTCTGCCACTGGCTTCCATGCCACGTGAAACTAGGCACTGCGAACATTACAAACCGTAAGATATCGTTCACGTTTGGAACAAGCAGCTGCACGAAGTTCTAGTCACCTCTTCCCAACACATACTGAGCTATGATTCTTCTCATTTATTGTTTCCCAGATGCTATTAAATGCTGTTATTAACATGAATTTTAAAACCTTCACTAGGAAATCTATAAGATTTCTTTTTAGTTTATAAGGAAGCTCTTTTCAGAAGTGCTTTCAGCCCAGCTAGATGCAAGAAACACAGAACATGCATATTGTCTCCATTTTTAGGTTTCAGCAATCACGTTCCGGTTTTAGAGTGGATTTTCTTTTACATAATTGCGCATGGGATTCCCAAAGCTGACTGTTAAAACCCAGCCTCATTGAAATTTATACTTTGAATTATTTTCTAGGAATAAAATGTAATTAGCACAGTACACAGTTTAAACAATGTTTTCTTCAAAATACAAGATAGGAAGATTAAAAAATTAATTATTGATGACTATAAGAAGAGAAAATAGAATGTAGCTCACCTAAGCGTTGCTGGCATCATATTTTGCCACAGAATTTAATCATGATTATCTAACACATTTTTCATCTGGTCAAATCTGAAGAAGCTCATGTAAAGGACTGCACACTTAGATTTCTTTCAACATTGAGCTACTATAGCTATACTACTATATGCTGCTATATATATGCTATATACTACTCTACTGAGCTACTATAGCTACTATAATACCAAGAATTATTATTTTCTTATTATAAAGGTATTCTGCTTGCCAGTGACAGTGCAATAGTGCCAAAAATAATAACCAGGTTCTGCTATTCAGTCTTTAACTCCTGCCTCATAAAATGAATATACCTCCACAACACAGTGGTAACAAATGTTGTGGGAAAGAGGGAGAGCGTGCATACATCAATAATTTCTGAAATATTGCTAAAAAATTAGTCATCCAAGAGTTAGGTACTTGGAGGTGTTAAGTGCTAAAAACGGTCAAGAGCTCTTCTGATGAGGATGTCAGTGTATGTCTGAGTAATAAACAAAACTCATTTGGCTCTTCAAACATTTTGTATACTTCAGTTCCAAAATCATTTCTAAAGAGCAAGCGATAGAACTCTCATTATTTCTTTCTGGAAAATACTTGCTGCATGATTACATTACAATCCATTCCTCTGATCAGTTTTGTGGTCCTCCTCCGAACCTGCTCCAACAGGTTCGTGTCCTTCCTGTGCCGAGGCTTCCAGAGCTGGATGCAGTACATGTCCTCCCTTCTTCATAACTGCAGTCCTACTCTAGTGATTCCCGTTTAAGGTGCTATCACAAAGATATTTTCAAAATCCTGACCGAACATGTCAAAATCCTTAGGAGGAAGGGCTTATACACCTAAAATCTTCTCTGCTATAAGCTTTGTCTTGAATATATCCTTAAACCCTAGGAGCCATAACACCAGACATGTGCATCTTTTTTGTGCACTTTATCCTGTGATGAAGCCAACCGGTCAGGTAGTGCAGAACACGCTGCTGCTCTACTACAGGATAAATGGATTTGCCTGAACGTGCCCGAGTCAGAGGGGCTGCCTGTGACAAAACTGGCAGCTAGATACAAGCAGACACTGCCAGATAATGTCATCTCGGCTTCAGTCTGCACCCTGCCCGTGCTTGAGATCCCTTTAAAATGAAGGACTGGTAGGAATTAAAAAAAAAAAAAAAAAAAAAAAAAAAAAAAAAAAAAAAAAGATTGTCTTGGAGCTTCACACAGCTGAAGATCCCAAAGACTTGACTGGTGTTTACATACAAATATTCCACACTATCTCACTGGGGAGACAAGGAAACGCTTTTTGTTTTTTTTGTTTTTTTTTTTCATCAGTTATAACTTGTTTTATGCTAAGGATGTAGGCACCTGGATCTGTCTTTCTTTGATTTTTCCTAGAGGATGCGTGGCTCTGGTACCCTGATCTAAAGATGATTTACAGGTAGTGAGGATAATGTAACAACACCACAAACCTCAGAATCCCGCATTACTTTCTTTCAGGTCCTAATGCATGATAAAACACGCTTTATGGTTCTGATCAGAAGCTCATAGATTTCCACAGTAATACCCAGAGACTGCAGGTGAGCTTGACATTTCAAGAATGTTGTGTGTGTTTGGCTTTGTTTAGATTAAAGAAGCAGCAACTATCCAACGGGAAACACATGCATTAGTAAAATGGGGCCAAAAATGATAGTTAAGATAAAATGTACTCATTATTGTAATGTTTTAAGTTCGAGCAATTAAATTATTCATGCCCATCAGAAAACTATCCCAATTCAACACCTGCAGCCTGTTTTTTAACACTCAGTCCTAGTGATAGAGAAAGAAAACACCCCTTCTCATGAAATATTCAGATACTTCAGATGCCTAATAAAAATGCAGGTATATTATCTCCATGTTACTTATCTTGAAAGGAGGATGATGTTGAGACAATAAACTGTTTAAAACTAAATCCCTTTCTGACAATCCACAAAGCAATGGGAAATTTATTCATCTCCATTTGCCTTACTTACCCGCAGTAAAAACTAATAGACAACATAGTCATCAGAATTACTTTGTCACAATTCCACAGAGGTTTAGCTAATTCTTTTCAAGTCCATTTTATTAGTCAGGGAAAAAAAATTAAGTCAAATCCTGATTTAATAAGTGGTGGATTTGAATAAATTACTCTAGTTCTGTGTTCATTGAACTTAAAATGAATTGTTCCACAATCCATTGCCAAGCAACTAGAACGTATCCTTGGGAAGTTCAGCAACACACTTGTGCTGGTGAGGTGAATAAACAGTTAGCAGATAACTTAAGGCTTACAAAACAAAGATTCACCAATGAAGAGTTTTCCTTGTAAGTTCTATCAATCACCAATAAATAGCTTATCCTTAAGAAACCAGAAGATTCACATTAGATGTGAGAACATTTGTATTTCTCATAACGTATTTGCCCAGGTTACTGATGACATTTTAAGGCTGTTGAAGTACTACAACCCTATCTTTACCCTGAGACAAGTACAGAAATTAAAGTCAACCTTTCTTATAAATGCATTCATCCTGAAAAACCATTTAATATAGTAGAGACTTGTATCTAAAAAATTTCATTTGAGGACAGAAAAAGTCACAACTAATTTTTTAGAAAATAATGGCATGCCTGAGGTTTATTATTTTGGATCTTTGACCCACAGTAGCGTTAACATGAGGCATCACTGCACCCTGAGAAAAACTGCACGAATCAGGATAACAAAACTTCCAACCATTTTAAGTACTGAAGAAAGACTACTGCTGAAATGAGGGGTTTTTGATTACATTTTTTAAGAGAAAATTTGAGAAAGTTTCCATTTTATAATGCATTTCAGAACAATCTTCCTAACTGCCCAAAGAGAAATAAGATTTAGGAGCCTTCCAGCCCTCCATGTATGAAATTATTATTACAGGCTGTTTTACTGAAATTTTTCATATTTTTGGCTCACAGTTTAAATAATACAGAAATTTTATCCTAGTATAGAAGTTTTAAATCCCCATTTCCTATTGCTTTATATTATGATCTTTCCTGTTCGTAAAACATGGTTTCTCATTTTGACTACCAGGCTCGCTAGGAAACAGCAATCCTTCAGCACTTTACAGTTACATGTTCCTACCTATAGGAATAATGTGAAAACTCAAGTTGAATCAGTTCTCTTAACTCTGGATTTTAAAAAGCTAAACAGTTAAAGTCATTCCACATTACTTTTGGTAACTACAGGATTACAGAGGGGTAAAAAGTTCAAACGCAATCCACTGGACCCACTCCACTCTGCGAAAATAGCCAATTTAGAGCTATTATGAGAAAATAACTTTCATTAAGCTTTCATCATTTGCAGTCTACTACGCACCATCTCAGCTTTCTAAAATGTCAACATCTAAAAGTATCATCATTCTTCATTATGCTGGAAGGGAAAAAATAGACCAAACGGAAACAAAGAGCCATCACTTCCCTTTCAGATAAGCAGAGAACACCAAGCGTAATTCCATAGCAAAAATGAGGTACCAATGCTTTAGCACCTAAACTATCTTTAACATTTACTCTATTTATAATAATAGAATCAAGAATATACTTTAATGTGAAAATTGTATCTATTTAATTGTACCTCCCTCCCGTCTTCGTTCACGTGAACCTCACTAGGCCATCACCTCATTCTGGTCAAGGGCTGTATCAGCATTTATTACAGATGGCTAGCCAGGACATGTTCATGGAAGAGCTTCAGATGTCACCGTATGGCAAAGGTATTCACTCCAGAGCATTCTTTGCACCCTGATTTACTCGTTAAACTAGTAACTTTCATAAAAGCTCCATATAACATGTACTGAATCAGTGAAAACTACAAGGAAACATATTAATGAAAGCCAACAATCAACGCCTCTTAAATATAATAAAGGCTAAATCAGAGTGGTTAAGCTGCTGATTGGCAAAGATGGGAACGCTATATGAAACTATGGAGGACAGGAGCAGCCTGATTTGAAACAACAGCAGTGAAGTTAAGCTACTCCTGCACTGTCAGTCAGTCCTTGCCATCAGCTTTCTGCATAGTCACTGACTTCAATGAAATCACTGGTGGGAGTGGGGCTCCACCAAGTAAGACTGAGAAAATCCTCATCCTTTAAAAATCTCTCAATAACTTTTAAAACGGACTCTGACAACTTTTCACAATGTACAAAGATTTAGAGAAGTCAATCCCCACTATTTTACCCAGTTTTTTAATTTTTTACCTCCAAATATTCAATACACAACATTTTCCTGATTAGGGAGAATGAAACAAGAACAGGTTTTCTTTTCATTAGCCACTGAAATCTCTCCAAAGATCTTACAGGATCTAATATTTGAGTTTATGCAAAAATTTATTTGGTTTAAGTATATCCATTGAGAATTATCCAAATGCAGGATGTTTGGTTGTTACCTTATGTGATATATATAAGCTTTACAAGTATTCCGCACTTCTGTAATACAGCTCCCTGAAAAATCTACCCTCTTGGAAAATTTTCAACAAGAAATCCGCTACTAAGCTTTAATGCTGTTTGATGCAAGGAGACTTATTTAGGGTATTAAAGGTCTGTCTCTTGCAAAGATAATTTTGAATTTCAAATTTCAAGCATTCTTCAAACTCTACAACTAATACCTCTTTTTAGGAAAACCTCAAGATTATGTCAATTCTATGTCTATTTTTGTAAGACCAAAGGAAATGTTTGCACGTTCATTTAAATGCCAATCACGAATCCCAGCTGATCTGTTCAGGAAATATATTTCCTAAACCTGTTGCACTTCAGTTATCCTGGAGATGTAACTCTCAACCCAGGGGTTCAGCTGCCCGCGATCCAAGGCTTAGCTTTGATGCAGCACAGCCAGGTGACCTTGACTCACATTACTGAGAAAACTGATAAGTTGTTAAAAAGGACGTGTGAGAAAATAAGCCAGATCCAAGAAAAGAAGAGTAAAAAGAGAGTGAGATGGTAGTGGCTCAAGAATATAAAAGGAAAAGCACAGACATGAAACGGTATGAGATCTGAAGAGTCGGGGGTGAGGGAATGGGGGACAAAGGGGAAACAAACTCGAAAGATGTAGCTCGGTACTACTGCACTTCAGCTTGTCCCAAGGAGCAAAGGTGGCCAGCCTTCCTCCAAGCAAATGATTACTTCCCGGCCAGTAGAACCTTCACTGTGTGTGGCTTTGGGACTGGTGAGCATGCCAAAACTTAACCTAGTGGCTTGTTACTGTTACCTCTGGTATGTGTGTTAACCAATAAATATGTACTTGTTTGTTAAGAATGTGAATCATGCTAACAGTCTGGTTCCCTCTAAGCAGACTACATATGACTGCGTGGGATATACTAAAAGATTCTGACCTGTACAACAAGCTCAGTCATTTGTTCCTTCCTTCAAGCAGCTCAACATATTATACCATCAATTCTGCAGATATTCCAGCTAATATTTTGAAGTTTTCTGACATATTCAGTAACAAATAACTTGGAGTATTTACAGTTCCTAAGTAGCTGGGTATCTGCAAGGTTATTCAAGATAATTCACTGCTTGTATATTAGATGTTCATTTTCTCTTTGGTGTTTAAAAACGTAAGAATGTTACATGTTACTTGTAGCCAATTCCTGCAAAGGTAAGAAGGCGCAAATTAAATCTACATATGCAGAAGCTTCTTGGCCTTTGCAAGAAGCATATATTCAATGAAACAGATATTAGAGATAGGCTGCTTCATTCCAGAAAAAAAAAAAGAAGAAAAAAGATAACTCTTCTCAGGCAGATTTGTAAGAAATGTTGATCCACCATCGAGGACTCCCCATTAAACTGCAAACTGAAACATCTCAAATGGTTCAAGTAATTTCTTTCACTTCATGATGTGAAAAGGTCACTATTTTTCTATGAAGTTTTTGCATTACTTACATGAAATCCAATCTCCTCATCCACGTGGCTAAAAAAATTATATAAAATTCCTGAGACACCTACAAGACTGTACCTAGAAGAGTATCAAAAGCCAGTACCTTGGACATTCCATCTCTCCTACTTCATATGCAAAAGAACTATTGAACAATTGAATGACTGTCTTTGTAAAGTCTGCAATTTCATCAGCCGTTAGATCTTGATTTATTAATTTTATTTGCCTCTTCCTATTTTTCACCTCTCTCACCTGCATTTAAATAGCCTTTCCAAAACCAGAACTTGAGGGTAAGGCTTTATAGATGTAACATACAAAACAAAAAAAGGAGTAAGCACTGGTTTTTAACATTACCAACCAGTACTTATCAGATGTTCTGCAGTAGGACCTATAAGGAATGCAGCGCTACATAATAGAGCAGATTAACAGTAGTCCTATCCTTTAAATACAACTCCATATTCTTTGTTATAAACTGCAAAGAATTTGCCACAAGGAAGTATGAAAGCCTCTAGACTGATCCATGCTGGACCATGCACATTACGACTAGGGCTAATAAAAAGTTTCCAGATGCAGCACTAATATTCAGACCAAGAATATTTTTGAGACTTAAAAATGTCTTCCTGAACACTACTACTTATAGATAAATACGTAGAAAAGCAAGACAACACTTAGCAATTCATCCTATAAAAGTAAGACTAAGAAGTAGCATTCTGAGAGTACTTGGTAATTCAGCTTTAATAAGATAAAGACAACATCCTCAAAAGCTTTTCCAATAGGGAATGGCAAAAGGGAATACTGGTTAAGTGAATCGAAAGAACTCCTCTGCTTCTGGTGAACAGGAGAATTCATTTTCTTTTAAACAAGAAGAAACAGAAAACGAGAAACAGAATTGGATAAACAAAAGATCTGTTGCTGTTACAGTAATCCTTTATGATAATTTAAGAGATAGTAAACAGAACAAAAACAATGTTAAAAGAATTGTAGTCGTGATGTAAGGCAATTACTCATCTGTTTTATATTGATATAGAATAAAGTTAGGTACTGCTGGGAACTCTGGAAGTAGCACAGCATTAAACTGGTATTAGTTATGCACAGGCCAGGGAGAAAAAAAAAAGTGTTTGTAATAGAAAAAGAAAAACTCCTCTCTTATTGCTTACTTCAGTTTACAGCAAATCATAATTTCTCTTGCAAACCTGCATACAATTCACAATCCCTGGAGATGACTTTGCAAGGAAAATTCTTAAAACTGTAAATTTTAAGCATGCTTTATGAATGCCCAAATTAAATGAATGCCCAAATTAAACTTTCTCCTTGCTTGCTTTTGTAACGTACTCCAATTCTGGGTGTTTAGGAGGAAGGTAAGATTTAGAAGAAAAGAAAAAAAAAACACATGATAAAGAATAACCATACAGATTAAAGATTCACCAACTCCGTATCATGTCCCTAATAGTAACCAACAGGGGATGGACCCTAAACCACACCCGTCTAGATTTTCCCCTCCGCTTCTGATTCAGACTTCTCCTGAACAAGAGATTGTATTTCACATTAAAGTGTTGATGTGGAGGGAGGTTATCACTTCATGTAAAACATGTTACATACAATGCTTTATGGCAAAGAAACTCCAGAGCTAAACTATAACTCAGAATTTTTACTATGCTGAACTTTCCAGATGCTAGCTTAACTGGATGCCTCCCAGTTCTTCTTAGTTGCTCTCCAGCCTCTTTTACCATAGCACATGTGGGTTTACAGAGTTCTCTCAAACCACATCTCAATTCAGGTGCCCTTTCTTGAGTTTGAAGGGAGTTCTGTTTCATGCAGTCACCACTCAGAAGCAGCTCCATGCCTCTGGTCATTCTTTCTACTTTTCCCCACAGCTTCTCATTCTACTACTCTTCGCGCGTCTACAGCAAAAGCTGCAACAAGTGCCTCAGGCAGCACCATTGCTCAAGTTAGTGCTGTTGTAGAATGATTTGCAATGAGTAGAGCAGCACTTTCATGTGGTCTGCCCTTGCTGAGGGGAGTAAGTGTAAATTTCTGCAAAGTTACTTGCGCGGAAAGAGCATACCTTGATGTACAGAACACTTTGCCTATAGTCTTCTCCACCTTTTGTTCTGACTCTGTATTTTGGAATGCTTCCTCACTCTCCAGCTGGATATAATTATCTTTCGCCATGGACATAAACTGACGGCTTTAAGATCAGCACAAGGTGCCTTCTTCAAGCACAAAAATTTCCTTACAGAGACAGACCTTCAGTAATGCTCTCCAAGATTTGGTCCCGCTCGTACCACGGTGACGAGCAAACTTTTTCTTTGCTTGGATTTTGTGCTCACGCTTCTCTGAACTGCATCGCACATACACAGCTGACATTTCATAGACATACTATTTTCTGTGTGGCAGAACACTAGTGTTCACTTTTTTTTCCTAACTTGTGTTCTTGTATTGTTAGGACAAATCCTTTTTTCCTTTGCTTCCTTACTCTCTTCAAGACAGAGCTGACAAATGCTGCGTGGGCAGTTATTTCCCACGTGTGGCCAAAGAGAAACAGAATACCACTGACATAGAATGTCCTTTCATAATCCAAATATGAAGACAGCATCTTTTACTAAAATTGTAAATGCAAATAATAACGTTTTCTGGACTCATTTTGAGAGATACAACAAAATATTTTCAGGATGCTTTAAGTCTCTGGGCCTCAGAACACTAACTTATCAGTTACATCCAATGAATGGATACTGCAAAGCCAGGAATTTTAAACATGGGTTATCCTGAGAAGCTGTCCCTTCTGGTTGTGTCCAGTGAGAGGGGAAGCAAAGCCAGGATTCACGGCTGCTAAGCCAGCACACATTTTTAACTATAATTTTGTTAACAAATTAACCTACTTTATATTATTATATACCTAAAAATTATATATATATATTATACTATCGCTCTATAGAGCAATCCATTTTCCAGAGGATAAAGGGGGCTGGAAGAGTGATTTAGTTATTACCTCATGTCTTCCACTGAGGTACTGCACAAAACACAATATTTAAAAGCAGTCCTGCACCGTAGCTTAAGCCTTTAGTTATAATTCTGTACTGCATTAAGACTTATTTAGTATATACTAAAATTCCAGACATAATAAGTAACAATATGCTAAATCATACTGAAGTATGTGCTAAGGCTACCTAAAATATTCTAAATGTCAAGGTCAATAAATTCTGAAACTGCATACAGTTAGAAGTGCTGCATACCCACCACATTTGCTGAACACTCTCAAAACAAGGAATCGCACCCATGCATCCAGGATGATAGAAATACTCACAAGTTTTCAATAGGGAAAAAGTCCAACTTCCTTTAGGTAGCACAGTGTTAAAACACAAAGCCTCAAGAAGCCAAATACCAGGTGTACCACATCAGAAAAATGTTTTACTACAATCCATGGACTATTAAAAGTTCGCAAGTATCAGAAATCCAGGAAAAGAAAAATATTAAATGAACGTAAAATTTAGCACAATCATGGTTTTAAATACCACACATATTATATAAATATCCATTGTGGGAATGTTGGAGGATGTAGTCTATGAATTTTTTGGTAGGCTGTTGAAAAACTTCAGTGGTTCAGTAACACAAGCCTGAAAACTAGTGCCTTAAGCCACATAATCCCCTTCAAGATTTTTCTGCTAAGTAAAATGCAGGTTTTCTTTACATATAACTGCTTATGATCATCTTGCTAAGTACTGTATGTACAATAACGCTCAAGCTCTTGTACACTACTACAGTTAGTCATCATCCATGAAAGGTTTTATCCTGAAGCATGAAACCCATTGGGAACAACACAATAGCAATTTTTTTTACTTCAGCTGTGTATTACTCTCTGCTGGTTAGATCAGTCATCAGCACTGCTGCGCACACATTCCTCTTCTATTACTCTAGAGGGGGAGGAGGAAATCATACAAGACTGCTCATCTGATAGAGAAGACAGTACAAGCAATATTTAATTACTTTTTGTGAATTTATATTTTCAGGAGAGAATAGGTCAGCAACAGAAAGGCCAAAAGAATTTTTAGTGAAACTTACAGCTTAAGTTCAGCCCCTATGCCACACCGCCACTGTTTTTCCCCTTCAAATCACAGTGTTCACTGCATGGGACCATTTATCAGCAAGGGTAGAGCAGATGCATTTGTTTAGTTCTTTGTATTGTAACGAGGAACATTAATTACTAAAATCTCTAACCAATTCGTTTAATCAAATGCAATCTGATCTCTGATCACTTGAACACATAATCACCCTCACACTTCTGCCTACTTGAGAATTATTGATTTTGTCTGTCAACCCAAACAGAGGTCCAGGTGATGCATATAATAATTACCACAGCTAATGTGATTACTGCATGCGAACTGATTACTATAATTAGGAAGTGTTTGTTTGTATTAAAAGAAGAAGTAAAGTAAATTGCCTTGTAGGTTTTAAGGAAAAATAACAACAGCAACAAAAAAGACAAAAAGAAGAATCTGTAGCTGTAAATATTCAGTCTTGGATTAAAGTACGTCAAGAAATCTATTCTCTGTATGAAGATAAAATATTATTTTCTAAGGAAATAATATTCAGTAACATATTGTTAGGAATAAAATATCAAAGAAACAAGAAAATTTTCTCTGTATAGCTTTCCTATAAACAATATCGAATAAGATATCTTTCTAAAATACTACAATAACTAACTTCCCTCTTATATTCCAATAGATTCTATTCCTTAAATATCTCCTCCTGTATGGTCTGTTTTAATGTCTTGGAAAAATCTTCAGTTGTGCTACACACTGTTTTTTATAGAGAACTGTTTGATGGTTTTTAGATGTTATAATTGAAGAATCAGCACCAAAAATCTGATGTATGAACTTTTGCACACTGTATTTGACTAAGAATTGAACCGAACACAAAACATATTTTCTCGGGACATACTTCTGCAGCTGCCCAGATGATACACCAGTGCCCCAATAGCATGTTATATGAAGTACTTCATGATTCCGTGCACTCTATCAAACAACAAGTTTAACAGAAAATTATGAAAAATGGTGACAGTAATAGAGATTTCATTACACCACGCATTGCTCATTCTACAGGCAGGCACACTCCCCCAATCAGCCAGTTGAAAACTGCCCTCAATCACTAACAGTACGGCTTGGCAAAATGATGGAAAGCTCTATTGGGTTGAAAAATTTCCTGTTTACTTGTATGTATTCTGTATGTATGCCTTAGTTTATAGGAACCAATTCAGTTTTGGCACCCAGGAAGAAATTTTACTGTTCTTAGAAGCTGGATGTGTATGTATTCATGATATTTTAAATGAAACAACAAGGGAAAGGAGGACAGAAACAGCGAAAAGACTCAGTTTATATTAGAGCCTGATCTGTAAAGTGATGACAGAGCCGCTTCCTTTTGCCCACCATATCATTATCTTGTAAAATTATAAGTTAACTGGTAAACAGCCTTTCTTTTGCTTGCTTTGCATGTCGATAGCGTCCAATATAATTAAACACTTACTCAGAGCTTCTCAATGTTTCTGCAGTACTGATAACATGCAATCATAAATAAATAATAATGAATAAAAGGAATGGAAAACCAGTTCATGTGTTGTTGTTTTTCCAACTGTGCCACTAACTGTGTTTTCAGGTACAGCAACAAAAACTAAATGACACGACCATATACTTCAAATACAACTGGAGCTGATCCAGTCCTTAAAATTTTAATAGTTATTTCTATAAGTGATTAGCAGGAAACCTTAGAAAAAAAACAATTAAATATTAACATACTTCTAAATATTATTAGCGAATCGCTAAATGTTTCCAAATAGCCAAAGATATTGACTGAATAATATAGCAAGGACATAAATCTTCTTGGAGCTTAGACTTTTTGTTTGACTTCACAGACTAAGCAGTTCTACATTGAGAGGACTTCAACCAAAGACTTTTTTTGTCCCAGAAAACTTTCATTTACTATCTGGACATTGTTCTACTTTCTTTACTCTTACCAGACATTTAACAGAATCAGAACATGGATGAAATAGAGAAAAGTGTCCTAAAAAGTATGAAGACTTTCACCCAAGATTAGGTGGTTTTCTCCCTCAGGACAGGGACTTCAGTAATGTTGCAATGTTTGTAAAGAATTGAGAGGTAGTTCTTAAAGAACAATGAGTTAGCCTGCTCACTCATTGTACTGAAGTTTCATTACTGCTTTAGGTGAAGTTATATTACCATTATCTTTAATTTCTAAATCAATATACAATAAATGAAAAGCATTTCCTCCTCTTCTTCCTTTTCTAGTTGTTCCTCTGTACAAAAGGCAAGATGTGGTCTTACAGTAAAACCTAATTTATTTGAACGTTAAGGTGACAAACCTAAAGAAAGAAGGGAAACATAGAGGATAAATAAAGTAGAAAAAATGTCCAGAGAGAAAAAGGAAGTTTTCTAGGGGAAAAAATACAATTTTCTAAGAAACTATATTTGCTGTGTGTCTTTTAAATAAAGTTGATACAGGCAGAAGAGAAAGAAGGGATTAAAGCAGAAAACTCATTCTTGTTTTCTAAACTAAACGCTGGAAAAATAAAAGTGTACTTATTAAAACCTAACACTGCACTCCAAGGGGAATTACAAGCCCATGCCACAGCCTTCTCGTCAAAGGTATATAAACAAAACTAATTAGCTGAACTATGTTTTCATTGTAAATTTTGTCAGGAAGTCATTAAAGCGGTTTTCACAGTAATACATTCAGATCTTGGAAAACTCAGCTCTCTCGATTCATTATCATTGCAAGTGACAGGGCTACATGTTTGGCGTACTCATTACCTTTAATGAACGCATAGATCTCAAACACTGAATTACGTATCCTATACTGCAAGGTATCCTTTCCCTTTCCAGTGGCAATGTTCGTCTACATTCATCAGCTTGACACTAAAAATTCACTTCGAGTGTTTTCTAATTGTTCACATAGTGGTTTAGGTCATAGAGCTATAGCAAAGTTCGGACTTAGGATAAACCCAGCCTCCCACAGAAGGAATCTGGATTCCAAGACAAAGGTCATTTTGGAATGACTGGAATCCTGTGAGGATAGAAGAAAAACGTAACATGTACTGGCAATCCTGGCTGTGAAAAGATCCCTTTACAACTCTTTTTTTCTCCTTATTAGCTTATAAAAGCCCATTTTTCTCTCTTTCTTCCTTAAACAAAATACTTCCTTGAGACAGTAAGTGATACACATTACATTGTAATCTCCTAACTCTGGTCTATATCCCTTGCTTTGGCTGGGTATTTAAACAAAATGTGAAAGGAATCAGTTCTTAAAGTAAGAAGATGCATTTTTCTCAGCTGCCATATACCTGCAGAGCTGGTTTTGCAGAAGTAATGAACGATCCCTTTAAGGCTGACAAATGCATATGGTCCCTATTAGAACAGAGTATGATGTCATTACAAGAAGTTCTAAAATTTATGCTTGCAACTCTGGACAGAAGAAAAATATAATGCAAACAGGCACTGACGTTAATATAAGGGGTTTAAGCTGTGTTTTGAATTTCCTGGATCACTTCAAGATTCCTTTCTTCATCTGTTTTTTCCCATCATAGTTTTAAATCCTCTTTGGTTTACTTCCAGATTAAATATTTTTATAAAAATCTCACCATCTGCAACTCTCATCTCCAAAACGGAAGCTAAATATGTTTGTAAAAGCAGGATTACTTATGAGGATTTGGAAAGGAATTGAATACATAGAAAATTAGGGAGAGATGTACTCACCTGTCCCAGAAAAAAAATTGATTTCATATTCTTGTTTATTGAACACAAATCTATTTTTAACTAGGGAGATTAAAAACTGTTTTTCAGCACCATGGGAACTGCTGGATACATAAACAAAAAGGAAAAACAGGAGCACTGTTATCTGGTTTTGCTTTGAAAAGGATGACAGATATCACCGGTGTGACTGACTATGAAAGACCAAAGGAAATATTATGGAAAGAAGGGAAAAATATGTTTTCCATTGACATTTATTCATATGTAAAAGCTAAGGGGCAACTTGTCTCATGCCTACTCAAATTGTTAGCTTGAAAAATAGGGAAGATGGGAATATGACCTAAAGATCAGTAGACATTCGTCCTCCTCTGAAGTAAAGTCGCAGAGCATAGTCTTTGAGGGGAGCACTTAAAACTTCACCTTTCGAAGGATACGTAAGCTTAGTCCTACAAAGGCGACACCTGCAAGTAGGGCAGGAGTGGTGATCTCCAGTGAGATCAGGAGGACTGGGCGAAGAAGGCAGAAGGAATTCACGTTCTTTAAGCAGCTCAACTTAGGCTATGCATGATCACCTATAGCAATTGGTTTGACACATTCCCTAATAACAGAAAAAGCACTTTACAAGTGAAAGGATCATCAGTGAGATTTAATTCAGATCAGTCCAAATGCACTTTATTGCAAAAGAACTAGCAGGTTTTGATTAAAAATCTACCAGATTTCAATACATTAAAAAAAAAACCCTCCCAAAATAATTTATAAGCCCCTGTATGATATCGTGTAGGTCAAAAAGCATGAACCACCACATTCAGGAATATGATAAGACTTGCATCAACATGTTCAGCCATATTAGGGCCTTAAGTATATCAACTACAACAAACCAAAATATCCTAGAAATAGTAAAAGCTTGTCTGACATCTGTTCACTTCCAAAATCCAGAAAAAGAAATCTCAGAACAGCAGAAAAAAAAGTCACTTAAAAAGATAATGCATCAAGTCTTGAAGACAAATTACTCACTTAAGATTAGGTAACTTGCTTAAGAGAAGAAACAGCTGTCTTATCATCGGGACAAAGTTTGCATGATCATATGGCCACCGGTATAAAACGCACAGCTACCTCAACTTAAATGAATGTTGTATCTTCTAGACTACATTAATTACCCTTAGAACTGATCTTTTTGTCTTCCACTTTAAAACCCTGTTCACCTGGGGATGAAACATAAGCTGACTGACTTTTTCAGTCCAAGTGCTCCCTTTCAGTCTTCTTCCTTTCCTTTCCCCAGACTCTTCTCTCCTTTCCAGGCTACTTCTTTTTAAAACAGAAGTTACGTGTCCTTCCCAACTTCACAACTGTCCAAGAACAACCAAGTGAGCTAGTCTAATTGAATTATTTTGTTTTTTCTGAAGTATGTTAAGTTGCAAGCCTTTGTTTTGCTACCATAACCTCAGGCTACAGTAAATGAATTCTCTGCCACCTTTGAAGGGAGAGAGGAAGTCAAATTCCCCAAGTGCAAAATCAAACACAAAAGAAAACCTCTTCTGGTTTGCTTGAAATATACATCTTGTCCTGCTGTTCCTTTAATGTTTTCTTTGATGATAAGAATCAGTGAAGGGCAGGTAGAGGGTTTTTTCTCCCCCCTCCTACAATACCAGTTTATTACAAAAGCATATTGATGACTGCAAACCACCGTAACTCAGATTAATTCACTTGTTTACGTCAGATCAATCCACTTATTTCTGTGTCAGATCAGACAAGAATAGGTTTTCTCCTTTGGCTTCCCACACCCTCCTAACATTTTAACACATTTTTTAGCATTGCTATGAAACAAGAGCCTCCTGTGGTTAGTCTGTTGATACTGGATTCTTTTTTGTTTTTTTCATAAGCTATGCAGTCTGGCTGGCATTCAGTTGAAACTAATGAAGAATGATTTTTAAATTGCCAATGTGTCATTATCTAAGGCAAACACTAAAAACCAAACCAGGTCTCTGCACTTAGTCACTCGTTTCACAGCTCAAAACTGTTCCACCACTTAAACTGCCTTGACATGTGGAAACATTTGCAAATGCCCACAGGCTTCCAAAGAGTTCCTCCCCAGATCAAACTACATCTCAGGCAATTAAAGAGCTCTTTTTCATAGTAACTACTTTCTAATGAACTCTAAACACCCCCACCCCTCAAAGCCCCCCACAACCCATCTGGAAAAAATAAGAACATATATTCCTTTAGGTTATAATGAGAGATTTGGTAACTTACAAGCTGAGAGGTGACATTCACTAATTAAGAAATACATAGATGAAGACTGAGGAGCAGAATTTCAAGAATCCTTTTGTGCTTCTGCAATTTCAAGAATCCTTTTGTGCTTCTGTTCAGAAAACAAGTATTACATTTTACACCAGAAATTTCCCACGTGAGAGTACAATGCACCTGAAGCTGACAGCAACATTAACTGCACGACTGGGTCTCCAAGTCCGACTTCATCATAGAAAACTTGCCAGTACATACTAGGAAATGGTTGCCCAAACATCAGCCTATAACACAATTATAGGTGCCCTAAGTCACCTTGGCTGGATACCAAATATCAACCAAGAAGGGTACAGACCTTCTGTAGATGCTCTGTAAGTCCTGCTATCCCCACACTCTTGTCTCGACTATCCTCAGGCAGCAGAAATAGCACTATGTAGTATTTATCAGATACTTCAGTTAAACGATAATTCTGAAGACACATCCAACCCCCTCCCCAAGCCCATGCCATCCTTCTTCTCTCCTCAGTCCCACTGCACTGTTGACTGAAACTGTGAGTGTATTTCCACGTCACGACCAGAACAGCAGTTCTCAGCTGAAAGCTTCTCGAAGAAAACATCAGGGACAAAAATGCCTCCTCCCTAGGAAAGGCTATAAAATGACAGAACGCTGCATTGATATTCTAGATCTTCCAGTAAACTTGTCAGAGTTCAGTCTGAGAGAAGTGGTTAAGGCAAGGAAAGTTGTAAAGCAACGGTTTTATAGACAACGGCAAATATTTCAGCTCGAACATTTTGCTGATTTATACATCAAATGTGTTTGCGCGTTTCAGTCATTTGGTGGGAGGTGGAGAACAGGAAACATGCAATGTTTAAAGCCTTTGCAAAGGCCTTTAAAACCGTATTATATTAAGAGAAAGAGATGTGGGCTGTTGGGAGATGTATCGGTGCTATTTTAAAACAACTAAGAGTCTGAGTGGGTAATAGGCAACCACCCAGTAAACATTTTAACTTTATAAAACATGAAGTTTTCCACTCCCAGGAGAACTACACAAAGGTGCTGTGCTAGAGAACACAATTAGAAGGCACAAACAAAACCAATGATCCTCAATTAGGGGAAAAATAAAAATTACCTTTATTATCTCCAAGTGGAGCCTTCTATAATGTGAAAAAAACTCACATAGGGTTAACCTGAAGTCTACTACATATCAGCCAGATGCCTCAGCATCAAATGCAGATGTTAGGGAACACCTAACGAAAGAACACAACAAGGATGCAGAGGTATTTCCATACCTTAAAATGGGAAAGAGAGTCAGGGTACCCACCCAAGAGATTTGCAGCTCAGTCTCTGAGACGGGTGCATTTATTTGAAACTCCTGAAACTAGTAAAAATTGTGAACATACTTCTACTTCTCTCGTTACATACCAGAAGTGCTAAAAACATTTTTCAGTATCATAAGGAATAACTCGTGATTTTACAGCCTTTCCACTATTCAAAATCTTGTTATAGTGTTTTTAAACCAGACGTGAAAGCTTTGAGCTACTATACCTAGAAGTAAATTCAATAAAGTACTCTCTTTTGCGTATTTTAGAGCAAAGCACAGAAAATTCTCAGTCTATTTTGAGTTCAGTATCCAATATTATATTAAAAAACCTTCAGGAAACAATGAAGTTTCCTGTAAGAGTCTATCTAATGAGCCACAAAATATAGCAGTATTCAGCACTACTCAAACTTCATTTTAGCAGTTTTTGTAAATTCTGGTTTTTTAACTGTTCAAATGATTTGACACCTGTTGAACAAGGAAAGCAGATTGGTAATAAAAAACGATTCCTGTACATTTCTCTAAATTAGTGTTGGTGCAACCATTTAAAGCTTTCTAATACAAAAATAATTTATGGTGGTTAATACAGCTTGATATAGTCTAATTAAAATTATTTGTAATACTAATTTTGCTTGACTAAAGCTTCTAGTAAAATCTTGCCATTTCTATAAATAAATAGCCTGTTGCAGGAACTTTGATGACTTTATGTCAATCCACAACTAACAGAGCCGATATGTCAGCTACTTCTTGGGATTACAATTATTCCACATTATGTGTTTGGACATCAAAGAGTGTAAAAGTTTACTTTGGAAGAATGCCTCCTTTGTACAGTGACAGAAAGTATCAATAATTAATAAATATGTATTAAGTTCATTGCTTTAGACCAGTGTACTAAAGCACTGTCATATTTTAGAGCTCATACTAGTCTGCATTATAGTAAATACATTCACATTTAAATCGGTAGTAAAGTTACTATTCACAGTTGCTTGGCATTGTTAATTAACAATTCTGTCAAAACTTTCCCTTTCTCTACCTACAAACAGCAATATCTCACTTTTACCAGCAGCCAAGTTGAGGGGAAACTCAAATTACAAATCACTCAAAAATATGAAAGAGCCAGCTTCAGGATTTCAGCACCTTGGGACTATTTTCCTCGTCTTCAAACTATCTGAAAAAAATAGTAAGTATGCTTCTATTGTATTTGCATATAAATATATTAACTTATATAAAATCCTTGATATAAAATCCTAGATCCTTGTGATAAAAAGACACAAAATTTATTAATATCTTTTAACTGGTTTGCAAAACACTGAGTTTGGTAGAGACGTCTAGCTAGTTGGAGAGGTCCTTTACTGGAGACAAAACAGAGTTTAAAGAAGACCTACAGCCCTACACTGAACAATCTCCTGCTCATGTTTCTTCCCAAATATCACTTCTCTTCTCCTCAGATCAGGCTGCTCAACCAACACCAGCTCTTTTTTATTATTAAGAAAAGAATCTTCCTTATTGTCAGCAACAAGTCAGGAGGAGGTAAGCTGCACTGGAGACTAGAGTAGTGGTTAGCTGTTCTCATCCTCTGGAGAGCTGGAGACTAGAGTAGTAGTTAGCTATTCTCATTCTCTGGAGAGCTAAGCAAAAGAATTACTTGTTCTGGGGAAGAAGAAAGAAGATCACATGCTTTTTATAGGAAGCAGCACCAAAATATGCCTTGGAGTTGAAATATTCAGGTAAAAGCAACTTGCAGTGTACAAACTAGATGCCAAAAATCCATCTTTGGTTGCATATTCCCAAATTCCTCGCTCTTTCAGACAAACGTGCATTTCAGCTGCTAAGTTTGCAGAAAGCTGCTTTTTTTTTTCCTTTCTCCATATGTAGATTTATTTGGGAAAGAGCCTAGTGTTGACACAAAGCAACATTCTTGCATGTTTCATAAACTTCAGGATAAAAAGCAATTATAATTTCTCTTTCAGCTTCTTCCATTAATCAGCATTAAGCATAACCACACACACACACAGAAAATCACAGAAGAACAAAGATTTGTGTGCTGTCAGCTTCCATCCCATCTCATAAGTGCATACTGTGATTGGATTCTGTATATGTTGATTATGAGAAAAGAATTTATTTGGATTGCATGTTCATTTTTTCAGATCTGTATCAGGACTCTGACAGAATATCCCAAAAGCATAGTTATTCAGAAAACATAACTTGTACTTATCTTTATGGTAAGGTAAAAACACTTCAAGGTGGACGAATAGCTAACATGCCTTCTGGCAAAATAAACAACCTTCAAACTAAAGAAAGAAAATTTTTCCTATGTGTTTGAACAGTTTCTGGGAAGGAAGAGTGATGAAAAATAAATAAAGGAGAAACATTTCCTTCCCCTCTCTGATCATTGTGAAGGACTTCTGCAGATGACCAACAAGATGTACTTTCAATTGATCACTGTCTGTAAATTCAGATCTCAAGATAGTAAGTCTGTTTATTGTGCAAGTGAAAATTTGATCATAGATACCTGTGATTTTCCCCTCCAGCATAAATAATGAAAGGTACATTTGCATGAAAGCATCATTGAGAAGAAAGAAGTTCAAAACAGAACAAGCAAAACACATCAAGCAAACTAAAACCAAGCTTTGCTTTATCAGATGTTGACTTGCAGAAATTATAAAAACTCCCTCACAACCTACAGTCACTGGTGGCTAAGTAAGAAGCTAAGAAGTCAGGGCTACCTTACAGGCAGCAAAACTTAAGTCTCGCTGTTTTGAAATGTTCAGCCTCTTTTAAGGTTTCTTGCCTAGTCCTGCTGACCTCTGAACAAAGACAGATATGTACATTTCCATGTGTGAAGAGCCCACAGATCTCACTCTATGCCTTTGTCTCTGAAATACAGAAGCTGTTTAAAGTCACCAGTTGTCACCAGTTGTCACCCTTCTGGTCCCAAAAGAATGAGGAACTAGAAAAAAACAGAAAATTCATTTGACATGAGAGGTTACTACCAGTCTCTTCAAGGTAAATAACTTAGTGATATCTAGCCAAGGATTTAAATAAAGGTCTTCATAAATTTTAAGTAATTTCCTTGGAACAAGAACTGTTTGTCACTACCCACCATTGATCAATTTTAACTATATTTAGTGGTGAGGCTAGGATCACTATCTGTAAAGCTTGCAAAGTTTGAGATGTGTCAATCCATACAGGAAAACTCCAGATTACCAGCCACGATATCAACAGAAATTTTCTAAATATATTATGAAAACCAAGAGTATTGGCAATTAGATATTTGGATTTTTTTTCTTAATATTAACCTTGCCTAAGATGTCAAAAGCATTTTCTTCTTGGAAATGGGTATATACTAAAGATGAAGCCGCATAAAAACTTCCTCTCCATGCCTGGGGAAAAATAATACCGACAGATATTGGTAGTATCAGTACAATTGCTGTCCTGCTGTCTTAATCTGTTTGCAACAGGATTGTTGCACAGTAGTCCATGGAAAATAGCTGCTGCAGTTTGCTGAATTTCAAATGCTTTCTGTTCTAGATGTTTTTGCTGTTAGTTTTCTGTTCTGTTTTAAAGCTGGAGGGTCAGTTACAGCAAATTCTGCAGACAAACAGAATGAATATAAACCGTAGATGTCTCACCCCTATTCCTGCCCAGACAGTAAGATGCACTTGGATTATAGAAATAGGCTCAGTTGAAACAAACATCTCCAAAAGTTATAGAGACTCTTTTAAAGTGTCATCATTTATCTATTGCTATGCCTATACAAGTCATTCTATGACAGTATAAAAGAAGCACATATGTAATTCATTCTCTCATTAAATCCTCTTAAGTCAACATTAAGTCCTCTTCTTATATCATGGAGCTCTTTATAATACTCACTAGCATATGTCTCACTAAAGGCATTAAATAATGTATGTAAGAGTCATTATGATTTGTAATTGCCCTATTGACACTCTGACTTCAAATCTGAGATGTAAATACTTTAGAGCAAGAGCAAATCCAGCTACTCCCCACTTCAAATCAGTTATCTGAAAAACATGTCAAATGACAACCAAACAGTCCCTTCAGATTCCTCTAGTTGTCAGGTAACACCCATTTAAATATTAAATATACCTTTATTTCTAGAGAACAGTCTGTAGCTATAATTTCCCGGCAGCTAAGCATGAAACACTGTCTAAAGCACTAACATATTTCGATACTGTGTGGAAGCTTGGTTCTACTCATCAAAAAATAGGTAAGGTACTTCAAAAACCCCCAAGGCAGTACAGTCAAAGATACGGGATACTTTTTGTGTGGGGTACAGCTAACCGTTCCTTTTCTGTCAGATGAGTTAACTTTGGGGTATGTGATATAAAACCTTTAAACTGAGTGGCACAGAGAAGGCAAAGATTGCCTGTCTGCTGTGATTTCTTTCTACTGGGATAAGAGTTGAAGAATTTATGGGGGGAATCAAAGGAAACTACCAAGTGATGAGCGAAAAACAAAACAAGTTGCTTCATCAGACACTCTGTAGTTAAACTGTGGAATTCATTGATGCAGAATGCTATGGATGTTGTGGGCTGAAAAGAACGAGACTAATTTATGGAAGTAAAATACATTAAAAGCTACAGGAATCAAAGGCATAACTAAGATGCACTGTGATAGGCTGAGAAGAGTTAACTTCTACCTTTCCCACTTTTTTGCCTTCTCTAGAAAGATGCTGGTTAGGATAAACATGAGAAAAGCTGTACCAGTTCAGACTAGAAGGTCGTAACTTCTAGTTTGCAGTGCCTGGAATGTGTCAGCCACAGCATTCTTTTACATTTTCCTTTTACTATTACTATTCAGTCTAGTTTTCAGATCCAAACAGTTGGCAACAAATATGCTGGGAGTAGGTGGGGTGGGGAGTTATTCAAAGAATTGTTACCTCTTACACAGTGTAACCAATGGTGGCTAACAGAATCCTTTCCATGAACAGAAAGTTCATTACCAAGGTTCCTAATTGTGTATCATGCTACTATACAATAATAACAAATAAAATAAAATAAAGAAATAATAGAATTCTAGCAATTTCTTCCACCTTATCCACTGCCTACCATTCTTCAACGGCACTAGGGGTTCTTTGTCCTCTGCCTGAGCAATTTCTCATAGCTACATTCTGGATAAAATGTAGTCTGGTTATATATTTTCTAGTTACAAGAAAAGAATTTTATAGGTGCTAAATTTACATTATTGTATATTACAAAATGCTGCTTTGCGAGTGAGGACAAGCTTTTATTCTTCATTCAAGGAGGCTTCCCTGATTGAAAGCACTGAGTAAATTACATATTGTCTTGTTCAGACACAGGTAAAACAATCGTGCCACAGGCAATCAGCTTTGGAAAACAAATGGTTGAAGGAGACAGATCCTTTCATCAAAAAGCATCTTCAGCTATCCAATATTATTTCAGGGACAATCGCATAGCGAAAATATCTACTGTTCTGAAAGCGTGGAATGACATGTCTTTGCACACAGCTAAAAGAACAAAGCAGTTCCTTGTGAGACCAGCAGCAAACTCACACCCAGAGCTGAAAAGGACAATGAGTTTTAGATGGGTAAAAGCATGTAATAGTCCTGAATTATAACATACGATGAAAAAGCATTTGGGGTTCGTCTCCACTACCTACCAATCTTCCCCTGCAGCTTTTAATACCTATGTGTCAGTCCTCTCAAGCTAAAAATGCAGAAAAGTTGAAATCCAAGTGGAGTTTGCGCTGATCTACTAACAACTTGTGTGCTTTTTGAACAACGAAAACAAGCGTGGTTTTTGAACACTAAATTGCTAATGTGTCAGATACCTTGTGGCAATAAAAAACCAACTTAATTTTTTCTTCCTTTTTTTTTTTTTTCCTCCAGTAAAAACAAACCCTTGGAAGTAAATTAATGAAGAACCAAATGGTAAAGCAGATTGGATTGTTATTACCAAATGGTGTTTCAAACACAATCTAATTAGGTGATAAAATGGACCAACATACACTGAGACTAAGTACACAATTAAGTGCTGTGTATCATAGAGTGGGAGAGGCACCAGATATACAGGACTGTAGTGTGAGACATTTGGCATTTAGCTCTTTAACAACTTACCTCCCTCAAGGGAAGAATAAAATTAATCAGAGTACAGGACGGCGTCTTCAAATTGAAGCATTTTTGTTTCCATTCCAATTTTATGACAAGTCAAAAAAACTCTCTAATGTATTTACACCAATTCTCCAGAAAATGGTTAACCTCTGTTCAATAGATGACGGTTTTGATCTTTGGCGTTACCAGCACTTACTCATTTACCACAAAATTTGGTTTTGAGAATTGGATATTTCCTACATAAAATAAAACCCTCTATATTAAAAGAGACAATTTGTGCAACTTCAGATGTCAAGAATGAAGCATCATAATGTGTTTGATATAGCAGGAAGCAACTCAAGGCAGAGATTCATCAGCCATTTATTCTTTTTCAGCTTCCTCAAAACTTAAAATAAGTCACAGCTCACACAGACCTACATACACATAGGATCATCTGCACGTGAATAAGAAAGGCACAGAAGAAAGGCACAGAAAGCCATCCCTGCACAGAGATATATTGTGAGACACGGCTCCTATTAAATCTTGAGAGTACTTTCACAACACTTGTAGAATATTACCTGCTCTCTTAATTGTGCCTAACTGATTCCAAAAGGATAACAGTAAACAAAATCATCAACTAAATGACAGGGGACAGGACAAGAGGGAATGGCCTCAAGCTCCGCCAGGGGAGGTTCAGGCTGGACATTAGGAAAGACTATTTCACAGAAAGGGTCATTGGGCACTGGAACAGGCTGCCCAGGGAGGGGGTTGAGTCACCTTCCCTGGAGGGGTTTAAGGGACGGGTGGACGAGGTGCTGAGGGACATGGGTTAGTGTTTGATAGGAATGGTTGGACTCGATGATCCGGTGGGTCTCGTCCAACCTGGTTATTCTATGATTCTATGATTTGTAATACTGATAACCCAGCCCTAGCTATTGAAATGTCTGTATTAGACCAGTACTCTTAGAAAAGCAAATCTCACAGCTGTAGGGTCACATGCATTCATAATTCAGGTTACAGTATAACTAGCAGCAACGATTCACAGAAACTGAAAACTCCAAACAGTCTTGAAAAAGGTTTACTTGCCTTGAGTGACACTCCTCTTCCTGCACTCTCAAGGGCAAATTACTGTATTACTATCAGTCTGTTAATCCAGACATTGACCAACACATATACTATAATAGCTCTTTTTATGCATTTTCAATATCAGAACAGGTTTTACAATCAGGCTTCTACATTTACAAGTTCATTACTGCATACACTGACCCTAGCTTTTACTTTATTATCCTAACAAAGCTGAACATTTGTATGCATGTAAACTTTTACATAGCACGAATCCTTCTTAAACTTGTGCAGTTCAGCTTGTCAAATCAGCAAGTGTTGAGAGTAACCCACACAGCAGCACTGTAATTTGGACAGATAAGCTAGGAGTGCACCCGTATGCCATTCTTTCAAAGATACTCTAAACCCTGTTTTCAGATATCATGAGTATTCTATAAGATTCTCTCAATAAATATTATTTAAAAGGTCTGATAACTTTGCGATGTACTTAATTGCTGTTAAAGCTTGCTAAATGCTTAGCCCCAGTGAATAGGCTGATGATTATTTAAGAGATTTATGTGATTGACATGGTAAAGTTAACTTCGAAGACATTTCCTAATAAAACCAAGTACCCTCATGACAGCAATTTCTTTCAGCATTACCCATTTAATTTAAATGACTACTGTTTAATACACTTTACCAGGATTCTACACTAAATGTCATTTAAGAAAGATGCAGAATTTCTACCATTATAGAGACCCAGTAGGTATTGATATACAAAGCCAGTATGAAAGTACTTTCAAATCCTTTTGTAACTGACAATTCTGTACAGCCCTTTATTCAACACCCATAATGCTAATGAGTTATTATTTGATGTCTGAATGTACTTTTTTTTTGAGAAGTTGTATGATTCTCACCTATCACTGTACTAGGTGTATTGCATAATTATAAAACATCTTCCACTATTTCTGTTATTACTTGAGGGAAAAATGTGCAAGCTGCATAGAGATTCTCAGCAAGGAAACACATTCAAACACTACAGGAGCAATTGTGCACTTGAAAAGAAGTTCCATTTCCTAGAGCCAGGCAGCAGACATGACAACTGATGTACATCCTTTGTTAAATTTTTCACTGTTACAGAGGTTAATATTATTTTTCTTCTATAATATTGTGACACAGATGCAAGGAAAAAAGACACTTCTGCTTACAAAAAGCCTTCAGGTTTTGCATTACAGCTTTGGGAAAGTACTACCAAATTCACAGGAGTTTTTATGGAAAACTCTAACAAAACACAGAAAGTATCAGACCTCTTCTGGGAAACCTGCCAAACTGATTGCAGGTAAGTAGCACCAGTTTCCACAAACATAAGCAGCATATTTAAAAAAATGTTTATGAAAATTAGCAGTTTCTAAACAGAAACACGAACTTTTAGTATTTAACTTCATCACATCATCTCCTATTTCCTCAGCTTTTCACTGAAGCAAAATAGTCACCACTGAAGATTCCTTATTTCGTACCACACAAAATAAATCATTTAGGACATCCAAACCTTGCTCAAACCCATTTCAGATTTACAAACTTCTAGTTATATTGAAATTTTATTGACCTTTCTACAAAGTGTGTAAGAAATTCTGTTTCTATTCATAGTTGAACATTTAATGAGAAATCAAAAACTCGTGTACATCAGTGAACATTGCCAAATACACAGTAATATTTAAACATTTCAGGAAGGACTTGGGAGCTAGCTAACATTTGCAATGCTTATCATTTGCAGGAGAAACGAAACAAGTTCTTCAAAACTATTAAATAATGCTGGCCTTCAGCTGCACCCTCAAGACTGAAATCCAGCCTGAAAGTTTGAAACCAACAGTCAATTCCACTAAAGCTCTTCTTTCAAACTCTGTGCTAATTACAGTCTTCCAAATTAATTCAGAATTTCAAGTGTCACCATACTTATGCAGGTCAGGTTTGGGTCTTTAAAAACCTTACTCCTTAAGGATTATAAAATAAAACTGAAATTAATCACAACTAGGAAAATAAAACATTGTATATTATTTTCCTTTACCATCTGCCTAGGTTTCTTCCTTCAACCAAACTGCCGAAGATTAATTTTCTTCAGTGCAAAGTAACTTGAAAATTGTTATCCGAGAGCAGAGCAGTACCCTGTACAAATACACAGCGTGCACACCACAGCTTTATGTCAGCACAGCGATATATAGCGTACTTGCAATGTGAAGAACAGAAAGTGAAAACCACTTCTCTGAAAAAACAGCATTTCGATAGCTTTAATAGCAAGAGTGATACAAAAGTCAGGTGTAATTTTTGGTATATTAAAATATACCAAATGTTAACATATAACATTTTAGGGTCACCACTATAGCTACATTGATCTCTTACCTCAATTCTTTACAATTTCTAAATACTGGTCCTCCAATTAGCGGGACTTTTTTTTTTTTTTTTTTAATTCTGCAGCCATTTTAAAAGGTTTCCATGCAAAAAAACCTGGAGGAGTGCTTGTGTGATAAAGGTGACCTACTGAAAATCTGCCACATGAACTGCTAGTACCTGCAGTCAAAATAAAATATGGTGCATCCTCTGACATCCAGAGTGGATGAGAAAAGTGAGATTAGATTGTGGTAACTTGATTTTATTAAAACAAGTCTAGACAGCTGTTCCTACTGCCCTGGAAGAGACTGCAGCATTGACATACCAGAAGAGGAAGGGCTCTCATTGAGCTTTCTCTTCTTTTCTGGAACTACAGTTGCATTTGAGCAAGAGCTTGAGAATAGCTTTTAGCAATACTCTGGTCACTAAAATAAACAGGCTTTAGAACCTTGAACACGTAGACAACAAGAACAGCATTAAGAAACTCAGCAAAGAATCAGTTTTGAATAGATTCCACGCTACATATTGAAAACTAGGAACAGACTTACCTTATTTGTGCATTGCTATTTGTCATTTTCACTAATAGTTTCATAGTAAATAAAATGAATGTGAACTCAACAAGAAGAGGAACATCACTGAACGCTCTCCTCTCAGTTACAAGTGCTCAAGTGTCTGGCTGCAAACTGCTGCAGATGCCATGCAAGGTACTGACCTGGAAGCTGTACGAGCCATAACTTTTTGAACAACAATAGGGGGAGAATCCCTCTTGCAGACTTCAGAGAACAGAGCCGTCCGACTATGTGCAGGTCAATAGAACAGTCTAGTCAGAAATATTCCTGTTAACTTTTCCAGAATAACTTATATAATCAAGTTTAACCTCTTCTGAACATAAACACACAAAAATCATTTAGCATGTTATCTTTGTATGTATTTCCACAGAAATCACATCTCTCCTATTTATGTCTTCTTATGCAAAACCCACAATCGAATACATAAACTAAGGTCCTGGTTAGGCTTATTTCTAGACAGAGGATAGCGAGAGGTTTACGAAGCAAATGAGCTCTACAATTTAAAAAAAATTACTATCTGTTCATCTGCAAAGGAGGCATCACAAGTGGTTTATGTACATGGTGTAGAGGTAATGCAGAACAGGACAATCGGTCACTGCAAGAAGCATAAAGACCCACTCTAGAAGGATCAGTGCCAAATTTCAAACTGCATGGGCAAAATGCATAAGCAACTAGGACGCTTGCAGTGTGATACACAAACACTTGTGAGTTGTTTATGCATACGATAATCCGAACTGTCTACTTTTAAAATAAGGAAAACAAAAAACCAAAGGAGTATCCACACTAGAAAGCCTCAGCCAAAGCTTTGTGCCCCCACATATTAAATCAGATTAGTAAAACATCAATGCTAAATGAAGATAAATGATGAAACAGTAACGCACTATTAGATGTGCCTCTAAAATCTTTCTAAAGTGTACATCAACACGAACAGCTATTCACTAAAGTGAATCAGGCATGGAATACAGTGCCTAGTAGAAACAGGTTTCCCTTTCTCTCCCTTGCACCTCGTAAGGGGAACTGATAAGCAATCTTGTAAAGCCTGCGATAATCACAGCTTCAGCTCCACATGATAAATACTGGGCAGCAGTGACTATGTGCTCCATACTTGCACATAACAACTTCAAGGGTAAAACCAGAAATTGATCTCCATCTCGAAGTCTGTGAGAGTAGAGTTTGCGAGGGTTTCACACTAAATCAGAGTTTCTGGGATCAGATGTATTTTGTAGCAACAATGAACATGGGTCACAAAACCCCTTCTACTTTCAAATCTTATACAATCTGTTAAAGAATTGAATATTCATACTTTGCAATTCTTCTTTAAAATATACGAAGCCTGTTGTCAGTATTCAATCCAACCATGAATAGACTTGAATTAAATTGTTTTGAGTGACTCGAACTTCTGTGATTTATCTGCATTTGGGGAAAAAAACGTGATGGATAAAGTCAACAGCTTTGATCTTTATTTTACAAGTAAGGAGCTTAAAAAAACCATAATAATATAATCCAAAATGATGGTCCCAAATAACTCAGAAATCATATCTTGTCTACTGCTTTATCATGTCAAGCATCATCACACAGATAAAAATGTAACCTCACATCAAAGAAAAGAAGGGGGAAAAAACATCCTACAGGTATTGTAACTACAAGGACTTAGTCAATAGCCCTGCCTTTAATAACAGCACTCATTAGCATAAATATTATTATTAATGACCTTTTCTGTTTGTCTTCTATAGTAGTTGATGAATAAAATATCATGTAAAATATCTTTACTATGTAAAACACAGTAAACTTCTTGCTCCTTTTTTGTCATTTCTGCTCCTATCTGCTTCATTTGCATGCTTTGTCTGCATGTTTATCTCCATTTTGATTTATTTAGTATGCTATGAATGAAAAACCATGTTGCAAGGATATTAAATTTTGTCTTTTCTTGGTAAGGCAGTGGACTACATGCAATGAGGAAGAAGCAAGAGAGTGTTGAAGGGAGGAAAGCAGCACAGCTGCCATTCTGTTATGAGTAGTTCCCAGTAGGTTACTCCCTGACTGTCTATTAGTCTTTCTTGAAAATTTCTTGAATTATAACAAAAAAAAAAAATCTACAAAGCAAGCCTAGCCTTCATGTTTACTCAGAAACACAAGACGATGCAAACTGACTGCAAGGCCCAGCCTAGCTAAAGGTATCTTTACAATCTACTGTTGGACATTAGAGGTTACTGTCCTCAAAACAAAGAAAATAGAATTAATAAGAAAAACAGTATTATTTGTTTTCTTTAAAAAGTCAAGCCACAAGTAATTGAAGAGTCCACAGGTCCATTTCTCCTCAGATAAATTTTTTGCCTTTCCTGAAGTGTTTGCAAAGCCAGAGAACTTAATTTAATTCAATGAAATGAAAGAGAGGTCGTATCTGCATGAGCAAACATATTTAGGTGAGATGAGCCGTCAGAACAAATAAACTACTACATTTACACCCAAACCCAACAGTTTTCTCTTTTCTAGAAACTACCACAAACAGCAGCTAGAGTTACTTCAAATACAGTTGCTTTTAAGAAGTGTGCTTTTACAGAGCTACCGTGTCTAATGTTGTCTATCAAACTTGACATTAGGAAGAAGATTATATTTTTCTACACACAACATCATCATTTCTAAACCAGATTTGGGGTTTTATTTCCTCTTCAAGTTCTTGGAATACAGATACAAACAAAATTAGTAAAAACTCCATAAGCAGTCTGTTTGCCAACCTCTCAAACTGAACTACATTAATCAAAAGCAAATGATTTTACATCTAGTCTATAACGAATTCACTTTGCACATTTAACAAATCCCTCCATGACCATATTAACATTAGTACTTATGCACTGATCCAGTGGACAAATTACGCTTTACCCTGGACACATTTATGTCCCAAATTGCACAGGAAAATTAGGCTGCAAGTGATCAAGTCCTGCCAATTTATTTAATTTACTCGTTAACAATGAGAAAATCCTCTCACACTAATGAGAAAAATTCTAAAACAGAAATACACCTCTGCTCATTCACAGTAAGAAGAAAAAAAAGAAAACCCCATAGAGTTTGATAGATATTAGAGTTATTTCTGTGATCCTCTTATCTCTTAGCCTGCAGATGGATGGACCATTTAATGAAAGCCAATGGTTCCCCCCCATATTAAAGCCACAAAGAATGAGCAACATCTTAACAAGAGAACAGCTAAAATACCTTAGAAGTGCTCTGATCATCTCATTTGTTGTTTTCAACTACAGACTTACGAACTGCCTCACTATTATCATAATAGGCTCTCCACTACTTAAATGTATTTCTTCATTAATCTATTTATTGAAATGTAGTTACTAGTTAACATACATAAAATCATTACCATATTAGCATAATCCATAGCTTTTGTATTGAAAGCCACTGTGCTCTTCAGCATTCCATAATTTTCTTGTTCTGCCTGCAGCACTCTCTAAGCTGCCCATTGCATCTGTACCTTAACATATCTAGTACCTCAACAGCAACCATGACTTCTCGTACCTTCTCTTGATTGAGCTCATTATACTCTACACAATGTTTCAGTCTTTTGCCTTACTCTTTTACATTTACTCCTAAGACTCAAAACTGTCTCAAGTTCACATACTTCTGCCCTCCATACACCATATATCATTTTTTTTTGCACACACACTTCAATGACATCAGTTCTGAGTGCTTCTGATGTTAAGAATCACACATTCCTTTTGCATGATACACACAAATTCCTATGTGGTTTCTGGGAAATGCCAGGGGTGGTTTTCGTCTCGTGCTCAGAGGCAAAAGGAAAATAGTTGAGATCTGGGAATGTTAAATGCTTTTGTATGACTGATTTCTTCATATTTGGAGTTTTGGACACAATATGCATTTTTAATTATGCATGAAACAAAAATACTTTCTCCTGCAATTGATACGTACTCCAAATTATCATTTCCCTCTCCTCCAATTCTCTTGCTTTACATTAATTTATAGCTTGCTGAGCGGCATCTGTTAGCAGTGTTTCAAATAATTTCAAAATCACTGTCAAATACAGGAGCAATGTGTTATTTTAGTTGTAACAACTTAATGCATCTTACTAGTCCAGCAGACACAATCATTTACCAAGTCTCTGTGATACCTTTGGTTGTTGATCCATTTTTACTAAGAAAGAGAGTTCCGCAATACTTCTACAATTTACAGAATGAGAGGCAGAATATGATCTCAATTGTGTAAGAGACCGTTATTGAACTGCTTTGGCTCAACATAGCTGTCAACCACAATGATCTCATAAGAGACCATTATTGCAACAAAGACCTGATCTCGTAAGAGCTGCCAACCACAGAGACAAACTGTCCTCAACGGAAAAACCACGACATCCACCCAAAGCGGTGCCTATCAAGCTGACCACCATGAACACCTGGGCATGCGTGCATGGAGGACGATGTCTTCCTGGAAATGGACGGACTGTTTCGGGAAATCATGGGGACTGGGGTGATAAATAGGGGGCCTCCTGCTTCTCTGTTGCTCGGTGAGCTCGGGGTGCTCGGTTGCTTTGTTGTTTGGTGGACTCGACCTTGTGTGTGCTGCTGCATGTGCCCCCCCCAGTCTTCCTGGAGCTTGGAGCATCACCGTTGCTCGGTGGCCGTGTCTTCATCATCACCTGCACCGAGACCGATCTGACAGGACATCACTGGATTCATGGTGGTGGTAATTAGAAGCATCTCTACCATCTTCTTGCTTAGGGATTCTAACTTTTCCTTTCTTTTCCTCTCTGTCCTATCGCCGTTATCAGTTGTTTCAGAAAATAAAGTTCACAAGATTGTACGGCATCTGGCCTTGTTTGTGCCTTAATCTTGGACTCTTGGGATCGTTTAAGAACCCTCCCCGATATTGGATCGGGACAAATAGTCATGAAGACTAAGCTTTAAGAGCAGGCAAATTAGACTATCGGGTAGTGTGGTTGCTACTTGTTGCTCTTGGAATCCTAAATACCAGAAATGCCATAAAGGATGTGAAGTCACATTTTCTGGAGAAGTAATGTAGCTGATCAAGAAATGCACTAAAAATTCCAACTACTTCCAGCTACATTACATTGAAGATAATAATGTGATAGACTAATGATAATAGTTGTGAATGATATTAGCATTACAGGGAAGATCTACACCGTGTTACATTTAGTTTTAATAAATTAACAGAACTTCTAAGAATAGGAGAAGTGTCACACTACTTCAAGCAAAGTACATCCACAGTGCTGTAACAGAGACCCACTGTGAAAACACACTACGGGGTTGTAGTGCTGAGGAAATGACACTTGGAAAGAAGAATTTCAGAGCACTCATTCTGTATTATTTTTTATTAATGTTCCAGATTATTCAAAAATGAAAGGTCACACTGGTGACAATTCTTCCCACATCATAAGGAGAAGATAAGTGTGTGACTAGCACTAGGCCACTGGGTCACTATGATTCAAAAAAAAAAGGGAGAATAAAATAGACACTTCTTAAAATTAGATCAAGAAATTAAATAATAGGAAAGGTGTGGGTGAAAGTCATCAAAACATCTAAAATTCTATAAGCTGGAAAACCACTGCTTGAGACATTTAAAAATATCTAAGTTCCTTAACAATTTGCAGTTAAAATTTGACTTTCTGACTATTTATCTGGATTAGTGATACCCACTGGATTTCTGCGTCATGCATTCAGAGGACATTAAAATATAAAGATTACATATTAAGTCAGTTAAAGTATTCCTACGTGCTAAAGGAGCAACGGTGGGTCACGGCACATCAGATTAACGGGTAGTACTGAATCGTACTTAATACGGATACAAAACACGTGTCACATGGCAGACTAATTCCTATAACACCTCTAAGGTCTCCTAAGTAGCAGTTCCTTCATTCCTACACAGAGTGAGCAGATGTAATTGGACATAACAAAACCAATGACCAAGCAACACCACATGTAATGATGAAATCCCTTATTTGTACTTTGTATACCTTAAACATCACGTGGGTCCCAGGTTGTGTGCACATGGGGGCTTCGCGAGGCTCCTGCCTGGTAATGGGAGAGGAGAGAGGGGACGGCGCAGAAGTGGGTGCTGCACCCCCACGCATTCGACTGCACGTGTGTGCCCGAAGGGTTCACGTGGAGCTTATTTCTGGCAAGGGTCCACCGAATTGCCAGTGACCCCGGAGCCCGTATTCCCAATTCACAAACTCTCCCAGAGGAACTTCTCTGCATGCTCCAATTTGAGAACTTTCCATGCACAGAAACAGTGTGGGTGCAGAAACAAGCAGCTCTTGTATTAAGAATATCTCTAGGTGTCCACTCTTCTCCTTTGTGGGTTTACAGTACAAACAAGCACAGGGCATTCACATTTGGAAGCATTTAGGTGTTAATCTGAGACACAAAGTTAACCAAGCCAAGCAGATAAACATACACTTAAGAGTAAGTAATCAAGAGCCTCAGAAAGTGATAATTCTAGTGCTGTGACAGCTCATTCCACTATATGTAGTTACATGAGTAACATAAAAAATTATTCTTATTTTTAAAAAGAAGTTGCTTCATCTATTGCTGTAATTAAGTATCACTCCACTTGAAAATTAAAATTCTTCTCTTCTTTGAGTATTGCAAAGAGGTCGCTGCTGTCAGGCTAATAATCATAGTTTATCCATTAAGCATTTCCAGCCTCTGTCTGTCTCTGCTTTCTGATTACTGTCTGGTCAGTTAATTTCTACAGCTTTTCAACTGGCACTAATCAGGAATTAAAAGCTGCCATCAGCTTTGCCAGATACAGATTCCTACCCTTGGTTAGAAAGGATTTTCAAAATAGGCAATTCTTGGCCTTTTCTGATTATCCACAGACAAGCTCATAATCCAGTCGCTGGTATTTAGGAAGTCAAGCAGTGAAATAAACAATGTTGATTATAATCTACTGTTCTTTTTTAAAATCAAGAAATAAAGCAAAAAAACTTCAGCATTCTAATCCTGAGACATCTGTTTTGGGGTTGCTTTTTTCATTTTTAATTCAACAGGAGAATGGATTTCAGTGAAGATAAAAGGAAGGACAGGAATCCAATAAAAATAGCCCTTTTTAGAGGATACATTTGTAAAAGCCAGTACATTTTACATCTAACAGTTTCCTTTGTGGCAAGCAAAGATATTTCAGTCAAGTTTACTATAATTAAGACAGTGATTAAACAGATTTTGCATGTTTAAATGGATAGATTTCGAGGGGAGGGAAAGAGAGAGACCTATTAGGCAGGTTGGATGGGAAAAATCTCCTTTTTAATTGTTCTTCCAGGTGAGGAAGCTCAAAGTAAGTCTTCTGACTAGCCTATAACAATCAAAAGAAAGATTAGAGTAATAGAAATGCTTTCATGATACCAATAACAAAAAGTATGTGCAAATGTGTGTGTTATCGTCTTCCAATTTACCTATACCTATTGAAATTTTTATCAGCATTGTTTGTTCTCAAATTTCACTCAGATAACCACTTATTCAAATGGTTCTACTTGCTAATTTTGGCTAAAATAATTACTCAAGTGTGTTTGCATAACTCCTTAGTATTATATCAAGAAGCAAAGCTACTGAAAACCCAAAATGTGAACTGCCTCTGAGTCTAAATAAATCGTTTTTTTCTGTTGTCAGGAACATTGCTCTGTCAGATCACACAGATAGGATTTGGCACAAAAACTGTGACAAAGCACAAGGGAAGATCACTGAGGGTAGACAGACTAACTACAGTAATAATTAGATATCAACAATAAAAATGTTGAAAAAATATGACATATATACAAATACATACGCTTTTAAGAAACCATTATTTTGGAGAGAGAACTGTCAATGACTCTTCACTAATACTGCACAGTGAGTGAATCCCAGGCTGAGATAAGAAGCTTTAAAGATGCAGCCAGAGGATGAAACCAAAAGCCACAGAATGATAAATGCAGATGACCACTTGTGAAAAAACATGGAACACAACCTGGAAAGAAACTTGCTTTAGGGCATAATATAAGCAATGACAAAAACAAGGTTGTGCATGCACTGTTTAATTGTGTTAATGAATCCATTCATTATGCTGTCAGAAACTTGTATTCCAAAGAGTATTGCTAAAAACCAAAACTGTCCCAACAAGAAATTTCTCATCTTGAAGGAGAGCAAATTTGTGAAACACTCAGTAGCTATTGTGTAGGGGTCACACACTCAGCTCCTCAAGTAACATAATTCACTTTAAATTTTGTATGCAAGCCTGAAACCAAAAAAAAAAAAAAAAACCCAAAACACACTAGTTCTGCTGTTCCCTTATTTCACATTAAGATATGAAGAATCCATCTCTCTAGCAGCCTTTATGGCTACATATGCAAGTGTTTTGTTTGCTTTAAAGGGAAAGCATTAGCTTGTGTCAGGGTCAGCGCTCCACTGTTTGTGCTTAGTCTGGTATTCCATCCTCAATGCTTGAGAATTTGGATGCAACACAGTAAAAGCCAGAAGCAGTCAAGGCTAGAGAAAAACATCGGAAGCATAACTCTGACCATTACATTTCCGTTGGATGCCAACCAGAGATATCTGACGTAAAGTAAAGGTATAGAAATGTGAATCATTAGTGCTCTGGTGGCCTTTAAATGCATCATATTCAGATACCTTACCTAGAGGGAGATAGAAAAGGAAATAAGGATAGGACAGTGATGAAAATGGACTGAAAGAGTAGGAGAGGACAGAAGAGGAGATATTCTGGATAGCACAATAAATTGTCAGAGAACCGGGAGAAGGATGAGTGGGTGACCTAGTGAAGAAAGTCGTGACCCTACTGCGAAAGTTTTGAAGCTGCATTTTCACATCTGTAAAACAGCAGCTGTAACTGTAGATTTTCAGTAAATAGAAGTAACTTAGGAATGGCAGAATTTCAGCCAATTTTGCATTTCGCCAACTAATTTACTGACATTTTAAACTGAAAATTTACGTAGCAGGATAGTTCCTTGCTCTTTGAAAAGAAAGTGCATTATTTTTAGGCCATATCCATGCCATGTGAATTTTGTGAAAAGCACTAGGTAGATCAAACATTAAAATCAGCAGTAGCACATATCTATAAACTCCTCTCAATTTTGGCAAACTGCCTGTACATACTGAGTGGGTATAGACCACCAAGGTTGTGCAAGATCTGCCCTAAAATAAGAATGAGTGTAATGTAAGTCAGAACGTTAATTCAAAACTTCACACATACAGCACAGCCATGCAACTTGACTGGCTGATAAAAAGGGAAATGCTTCTAGTAGCCTGAAAGAGAATAAGACTGGCTTACATTAAATAAAATGATAGCCTGAAAAGTTTTACTGACAATCATAAATGCTTCAACAAAGGAGTACAAACTGTTCCCAAAACTACAAGTGGTTTTAAAATGATGATCACTGATAACTGACAGAAAGGAATAGAAAGCAGTAAAGGAATAAAAGGATAACAAGAAATATTTGAAATCACAGCTTGTATTTCCTTTTGTTCCCATGTGCTCTCAGACCACAAAAGGTGAATGCGATGTTGAACCCAAATGTATTGCTTTCTGTTTGGCCTCTGCTATGCACTCATTATTGCAGGAAGCCTAGCTTCACAGCAGAATACCAATGTTTTTCTGCTGCCGCCCCTTGCCTCTTAGTGTTTCGTGAGGGCATGATTCTCCTCTTCCTTAACCTAATTTTACACCAGCAAAACCCTTTTGCTTTCAGTAGAACTTCTTTAGTAGCATAAACACAAGAATCAAACCATCTTTTCTGGGTCTGCCTATCAATAACAAAAAAATCACTTTTAAAATTGACATACTTCTGTTGTCAATAATGTACATAAAGTATGCTGCTTGGTAAATGGGAAAATGTAAGTCTGGATTATCTAGTGTATCAGACTTGGCTAGAGCTCCAGAGAAACTGCCTCAAGTACAATGCGTGCATCCCTATTTTATACACCATTGAACAGAACATCTACATATTGCCCTGGAACTCGCACACTGCCACAGGGCTAACTGACATTATTCCTGTGCTGTGGTTACTTCTAATGCTCTGCTAATTGTTCTGTGCTCTAACGTGCTCTGGAGGAAAATCTGTATGTTCCCACAAAGTCAGAGAAGACCCACTAATGAAATTAAGTTAAAGGAATATAATGTATTTTTGTCAATGTGAGTCCCTTAAGCAAAAGTTTAGAGGGCGAAGTGTATGTATTTTACAATAGAAAAGCTTTAATTAGTGTTTTCCTAAAATTACTCTGAGAAAGGACTACATGAATCAAAATACTCCATCAAAGTTGTTGAAAGCATGGCCAAATGAATCAACAATAAGCTAGCAACCCTACTGATGCACTTGAAAATCACCTGAAAGGTAAGTAAAGACAACTGACAGTAAATCAAGTTCATTTCACAGAATATTCAACTTCTTACACACAGTGTACATGACAGTAATTTTACTCAACGTCCGTCACTCACTTTTTCCTAGACTCGTTTTCATAATGTTATCTGGTTCTAAGAATCCTGAAGGTACACTATGAGGCATATTTTAAATAGCAGCAGCTCAAAGCCTGCAGAGGGAAAATGATTGGTTTATTTTAAATAGGCCCATGCAGAAAAAAAAAATGTAAATACCTCGCATTTGCAGATATTGATTTCCAACCAGCCTGACGCATGACTGTAATTGCTGTAACAGACCACTGTCTACAGCCTGTAAACTTGAATCACCGTACATCTCTCTTTTACTAGAAGATCTAAAAGCTTATTGATTCAAACGTCGCCTCTTAAACTGAGATAATCTTTTTGAGATTTCAAACTTAATTTGTTGATTGCCTCTAAGTGACATGGGTTCAACTCTGTCATCAGATGAGTCAAACTGTCCTTGACAGTTCTGACACTTCAGATAGTTGGTTTTGCACTGACTGATTCACTGGCAATGGACTCATTATCTGTAGTGCTATGTGGAACTTGGACGACTTGATTCTGACCTAGGTAGTTTTCATCTGCTTCTGAGCAGTGGATTGCTGTGCACCCCTACTGACTTTCAAAGTAATTTTCACTTTTGTATTTCCTAATTGTATGCTTTTTATTTCCTATCAGTCTCCTTGTGGGGCTCCTTTGTGCTGCAGCCAGCGGGTGACACCCTGTACGTGATTCCCTAGAGAGAATCATTGTCACTCCTAACAACTTACGCAGTGGCTGCCTAGTGCTAAGTTTCACTCTCAACTGCTATTTAATGTCCTCCATCTCATGCTCCACAGAGAAAACCAATTATCAAACAAACAAAGTAAAATAAAAGTATTAAGTGTCCAATTTAGGTTAATAAACCCATACACGCGCTCCCAACACCGGATGCATGGCTAACCCTGGACTGCCGTGTGGTACAAACTACATATTCCATTCTTTCTTCTACCAGACACTCTTTACAAAAGTCGTAAGCATTTAGCACACTTACTCGGTGCTAGTTAATTAACATAGTGGCAACATTCATCTTTCATAATCTGTGCTATTACCATGGTTCAACAAGCCGTGATTCTGCACTTCTTCAACTGTTTGAGCTCTGCAGGTGACACACACAGCAAACCCCTGAATTATTCAATGTCTGTGTGCATGATGGCCCTATTTGACCTTCTACGTGTTCTTAACATGGCTTGCTTTTTAATCTACTATATTTCCTGTAAATTCCCAGGAGACCTGATCATACGTTCCACTGACAGAAAAAGCTTCTCCTTGTAGAAGTTTTCATTTAGTTTCTAACAATATATTTTACACTTTTTGAAGTATGACAGAAGTAGACAAGAAAGTGCCTTCAGGAAAACTCCAAGAGAAAATGTGTCTTATTATCCAATTTGCTCTTATAGAAGACCCTAAATCTCATTGGCCTTTCTTAAATATAAAATAAAATAGCAATACTGCAACTGTGCAGTTTATCATTTCTAAAGCTTTTTCAAAATACGTGTTTAAGCACAATGGGTCCTGTTCAGCACTCTTTACTCAGGGCTTCCATCAAAGTCACACTTCCGTGGGAACTTAGCCTGAGGAAGGAATGCAGGAGAAGCCAAGGTGATTACTGCAATCCATTACTGTAGAAATACAAGAAAACCTAAAATTATTTTGTCTTCACATTCAAAGGAAGTCTTAAATGTATATTCTGCTGAGACACTGTGTTTTTAAGAAAATTCTTCAGACAAGTCAGGAATAAAAATTAAAAAGCATTCTGAGCAATATTTTAAACTGAAGCACAGCAGTATAGCTGTACTGAGAACATTTTCAGTTAAAGTAAAATTAGAGTGCAGTCCACTGTTCTGAAGAGTGGTAGAAATAGATATCATTATGCCGTACTACAGTTTATAACTCAGTCCTGTTACAGTCAGTGATTACAGATAAGTTATTCTTTGTAAGCAACCTAGTATGCCACATGCTTGACTGAAAATGCACTTTATTTCTATAAGCAAAAGCTTCACTCTGTAATTCACCTTCTCTATCACTCATGCAGATGGTCATGTCATTTCTATTTTTTCATCCACCTAATTTGAATTAGGTCATCACGATGTGTGTTTGCCATATCTAAAATATGAAACCACACTGCACATTTCTGGCCATGAAGACAACCTGCAGGGGGGAATCTGATTCCTACTTTTGGAACAAACTGTGCCGGATAAGCATTTTTAATCTTCTTCGCGTTGTGAACCAAGCTCTATTCATTCTCTAAGCAATGGCAAAAGCAAGTGGTAACAGCAAAGCAGAGGGAGAATTTGCAACAGAATATATAGTGCCAGTATCTTTGAGCATAATGATCTATGGTGCCAAAAAATTGTCCCCCATTTCTTTCTTTCTTGACTGCTGCATGACATACGCATTACACTCATGCTTAATTAAGGATGCCTCAACAATCATTAAGGGAAAATGTGCTCACAAAATACAGACAGCTAAACAAGATGCAAAATAAAACTGCTTTCAAAAATGTAAACTGCTTTCAAAGTCAGAAAACACATGGTTAATTCCTTTGGCCAATCAAGTTTTGACTAAATGACCCAGTTTGACAGCAGAACTAGCAGTTGCTTTCTGGTTTCAGTAAGAACATTAAATTCCATCAGGTTATTTTTAACCTCAGTACAGAATACAATCACTTAATTTATTATTTTTCTGCCACTACTGTCTAAATCTCCAAGTACATTTTCTAGACTATAGATATTATGACCAAGTATGTTACTCATTTCTTAAAGTAGCTAAATCACAGTGTTAAGTTGGTATGGTTTGTTTTGTTGACATCATGCCACATTATAGCTATGCTTGTACAAGATATATGAATATTAGCACTTTGAAACTTGCAGGAAGATTTCTATGGACATAAATAGGAAACAATATATTTTTGCATATAAAGGACAATAAACTGTGATGTTATCTATCATGCTTCATCTTTAAGATATTGTATGTTAATTAACAAAGCCTCAAAACTTCACAGGAACTTGGGCAAGGACCAACTGCTGCAATCAGATATTGAGTATAGCTCCTATTCTGAAAAACATACGTGCCAAAGAATTTATCAGGTTTCCTATCACAGCAATATTCCTGCAAGTGCCATAAGGCCTCAGCTACACTGTCGATTAAGACACTGAGGTCAGGTCAGTACCCTTGAACAACTCCAGGGTATGTCTGTCTAATCTGAATGAGAGTCATGGGGGAGGGAGAAGGGAATTTGCTCATTGTGTATGGCTGAACTGTTCTTCTTTTTTTTGCAGCTGAAATAAAACTGTTCTAGAGATTTCTCACTTGAGTGGTTGAGACATATTTTCCGAGGTTGGCAGAATGCAAGGCCAGTTTAAGGGACATCCCCACTTTTGTAATCACCGTGTAATGTCACTACGCTGCTACTCACTTTGAATTAAAATAAATGTTCAACTGTGTTAATTTATGCTGGTGGATGATTTCAGTCCATCATTCCAATCATGCGTTCCCTCTGTTTTGCTGAACACAGTGACAGAAACTCGTGGTAACCATTGTACAAGTAGATCAGATATAATTTGATTTTTTCATTTGTCCTTAGAAACAGCTCCAATTGTGCTGCCTCTTCTGAATGCAATGAAAAAAAATGGTTGTACATTTACATTTCTTTCCTTCTACCTCAAGCATGCTTTAAGATCTAGAAGAACAAAAAAACTCCCTACATATGTGTGTAGGACCACCGACCATCCTAAAAAATCTGCTGGAATGCCAGTCATCCTTCACTGAACCCAAAGCATTTAACCTAAAGCATAACTGTAGGACTCAGCTTCAGGTACAAGGCTAGGGGAAAGACCAGGATCATGAGAGGCAACGGAATCAGAATGTGTCTTGCATTAATATTTACAGTTTGGTCTGAGTGTATCTGACGTCACTGGGATGCAATCTTGAAAGATTAAACTAACACGCCCTTTTACTGCGCTCTTACCTCAGGATGCTTCTGTACATAAATACACTTCACAACAAAGGGAAGGCCTTTGACTTGTCTTTTAGATGGTTGTGTCGAAGGGCTCATACTCAGAAGCAGTTTCACATTCTCTAGTTTGTCCTTTATCACGATTCATTTGTACAGCATTTAAGGACAGTACAATTTTAAACAGGCACTTTCTAGTCCAAGCCAGGTTAGCCTAATCATTATTCAAACAAAACTTTAAAGAACTCAGAACTGCAGATTCTCCAAGTTCTTGCTTTGTAGGTATTTAAATGCAGAGTGCTATAATATGGAAATGAGGGATTACAGATCTAAGTGAAGCAACTTCGATTGTAACCAACACCTTTGAGCTTTGTAAACTTCATTTATTAGCTGGGCGAAACTTCAGGAAGTAACAACAGGCAAGGGCATTAAGGTTGTTAGCATGATATATTAACTCTTAACATGGATTTCAATAGTTTTTCATCCTGTTTTCTTCCAGACAGGGCTAAAGCAGAGTATAATGAATTATCAGTACAGTTGTACAAATAAGAAATAAAATCAGTTCTATTTCTGAAGCTTATTACCTTTTATTTCCAGGGAGATAAAGTCTTTTTTTGAATGCCTGTAAAGAAAATATTCTGCACAAAGATTTCTTGCCTATTCTCCGGTTAGCATCACTGCTTCCAAGTCAAACTGAAAGAGAGATCCTCAATGAAATCCATCATCTAATGGAGCATCATTTGCTCTACGCGGTTAATTGAGAAGAGTCTCTTTAGGCATAGTGAATCAGTACGTGTCTAATCCATTCTCAGATCCTTTCTAGGTTTTGCTCTTCATTTCCCTCTTTAATAGTCTGATCTGCAGGGAAAATTCTCCTACTAGTTAATACCAACACCCATGAATCAATGTTGCTCTCTTTAAGAAATTCCATCATACGTTGAGTTTACATGGTTTTTTAACCATTGTACAACATTAAAGAAATACTTAAAAGGGAAAATTTGAAAGATGTTTTATTTGGGGAGACTTTTTTAAAAATGATATTCCTATACAGTATATTGCTTCAACTTAATAAAATCTTCTTGCTGGCCACCTAAGAATACTCAGTTTTCTGAAGTGCTATAGTTCCTTTAAATAATGGATAACAAGTAAGACTAGTCCCAACTATATGGAACAAGTGGTTCATAATTCACAATAGCAATTACTCTGAATTTTTTTTTCAAAAAGCTTGCAGTGTCCTTGATATGGAAACACAGCCAACGGAGAATGAGGACTATTAAGCCACAACATCTGTTCTAAATGTAGTCAAACTAATACTGATGGTTTCCAAATTATGAGTTTCTACGCCATCCGAACTATGAAAATCTAAGTGTTTATCAGACTGCAGGGATTCACACTATTCCAAATTAACTGTCACTAGGTTTACTGCAAACAGGTTAGTTAACATACATGATAAAAAAATACTTTTTTTTTCAACAAATTTTGGGATGAAACTGAACAGATAGTGCTACAAGTGAACCTGAAGGGAGGTTGTTGAGAGGAGGGAGCTGGCCTCTTCTGCCAGGTGACAGGACAAGAGGGAATGGCCTTAAGCTCCGCCAGGGGAGATTCAGGCTTGAGATAAGGAAAAAATTCTTCACGGAAAGGGTGGTTAGGCATTGGAACGGTCTGCCCAGGGAGGTGGTTGCCTCGCCTTCCCTGGAGGTGTTTAAGGTGAGGGTGGGTGAGGTACTGAGGGACATGGTTTACAGATTGGTGGGAATGGTTGGACTCGACAATCCGGTGGGTCTCTTCCAACCTAGTGATTCTATGATTTACCTACAATACTGAAGATAAGCAGATCAGCTGGATAATTTCTGCTTCAAATTTCAGAATGAAACTACTGTTTAATTTAATAACTGGATCTCTTAACTGTACAGAACACTGAAAAAAATAACTCCTTTGGAAAAAATCAGTGTGATATTAGACAAAAGAGTGACAGTAACGGAGTCACCTGTAACTCCAGGCACTTCAATGGCACCTGCACTCACAGTTAATGTCCCTGTTTCATACTCGCCCACTTCTTAATGATAACCTAGAATGAGAACATGATAAATGGAGTTTTGCAAAGATTTGTGTATTGACCTTACTCTGCCAACATTTAAACTTCTGTAATGAAAGCAGAGTTAGCCTGCATAGTTTTGAAAAGCCCATCTTAAGCATATACAGAAGTAAGAATTTCTGAACAGGAATGACCTCATATTCTACCACTGATGCTCAGCAGTTTCAGCTCCTGAGCACATGCAGTCTTCTATGAATCCACTGTAAAATATGAGCACTCATTCACTACGATAATTAACTTCCAGTGCTTTAAGTGACTAAAAGTAGGTAACAGAGTAAGCTAAAAGCATTTAATGACTCTTGATTCCAAACTCCAACAATTACTAAAATACTTCTACTACTGTATCTGCACTTTTTGTTCATAGTTTAGTACTTGAGATCACGCAAGGGTGCTTGGTTTCATATAAAGCACCAAACCAATAATTTCCTATATAGCAACAGCAACATTTTGCCACTGAACAAAGAAATAAAATAAAAGACTTCAAATAGAAGTGAAAGGCAGATGACTCTAAAATATTAATCTATAAAATTCTGTAGCTAAAATTAATACAGCAAGACAAGATGGAAGAAACTGGTAGCAGAGACTGCCACACTTCTTGTAAGACATATGAAGAAACACACAGACACAAAAAATAATCTAGAGAAGGGCAGTGGCAGAGATATCACTGTAACTACCCAGTAATGAAAGAAAACAGGATATAATGAAAATGAACCTCCATTAATATGATTTTCCAAAAGATCTTTTTTTTTTTCTTGTATTAAATTTCAAGTCATACATCAAAGCGAGTGAGAACTCAACGGACTGGTTTGCTGCTAAAGAGCTGCAGATTGCTCTGAATGAAGAAAATTGTGTGGGACTGCATTGCGTTTTTAAAGGTTAGAATGACACCTTATGCTCTGATATTGTTTGTTCTCATTTCATAAGGCCTTTCTCTTGAGGTTTCATCTCCCTGTAGCTTTCTTACAATGCAAAGCTGTGAACAAGTATAATGCAATACTATCTATAGTATCGCAAAGATGTCTTTATAGAATATGATTTTACTTCTTCATTATTATGCTTTTTTCTTGGCCTTTTATTTATACAATAAAAGGCATGGTATTTCTCCAAACTAGAATAAAGCAAATGAGATGAAGCATCAAATAATAACTGCATCTTTGATTTGCCATTAAAATAAATTCCAGATGTGGTCTTTCAGAAATAAAAATCAGCCAAATAATAAACAGTAATAATAGAAGTTCTTTTTTAAGGCTTAACAAAGCGCAGCCATCAGAAGTATTTCTTTTTTTTTCAAATTATCTTAAGAGAAACTAGATTAAAAGATAGTTTGGGTTGAGGTTATTTTCCACTCCTTAAAACTTGCATCTATCCAGATTACTAAGGAAGATTCGGGTTTGAAAACTCTGCAGTCTTAAAACATACCAGAGCCTAAGCTCAGCTCTGCCGTACCACTCTAACACATGTAAACCCTGACATGATGGATTTATGCTGATAATATAGTACAGCTGTCGGATGCTAATTAGACTTTGAAATCCTTCCAGACATCACCATAAATGTGTTAATTAATATCACGCGGGATGGCAGTTTATGAGATTTGGGATATCTATCTCCAGCAACAGTAAAAGAGCAATAGGCTATTTTGACAAAGGCAGAATTGTATTATAGGGGAGTTTCTCCACATCATAAGGTTCTTTTCACCCCCCATAGCACTCCTTCCAAAGAAAGGATAAAGTAAAAACTGCTTAACACATAAAACTACCTGGACTTTACCAAAACCATTGCAAAGCAACAAGTTTCTTCTGCCTCAAAAATTTCTGTGATATTTTTGGTATTTCTAATTTTAATTTGAATAAAATCCTCCCTGTCAATGTGTCTACTTCCCATCTTCGTATCACCCTACTTCCACTCCTACACTTCTGCACAAAGATGTAACTTTGCTGCTCAGTCTTCCAAAGGTTTCTGGAAAGAAGAAATAGGCAACTGACTACAACATTCTCTATTTACATCCCATCTCAGAATTATTATAATGACAAATTATCATTCTTAGTCCAGTTTTTTCAAAAGCAGTCCTGGTGGCATAATCCAAAATGAACATGAAACCTTTAAAACCGTTAACTCATTTCAGTCTTTTGTAGCAGTACTGATGTGGCAAATTATCTACTGTTTTCCGAAAACAAGTTCTCTGCTGGACTGCTTCTCCCAAAATGTTTTGCTGCACATTACGAAGTAGCGGTATAGGAATACAGCTCAAGAAGACACTGATTCTGACTTCTCTCCCAACATGACTTGAACTTTATCTTGTAATGATGCGGTGCCAAAGAGACGTACTAGACTGGCCAGTGCTCCATTGACTGAGCTCAACAGTGACTACTGGCAGAAAAGTAAAGTGAATGGCATTTCCTCCAAAGGTTAAATGCAATCAAAGGAAAGGAAAACATGCATGTTGACACCTGTGAACTTTGCAAACAAGAAGTGATTACACTATCTACACAGCCTGAAGACAACATTTTTGCCTTCTTCCCAGGCGTGGTTTTTCGATTATTGGAACAGACCAGGATCCACTGCAGGTTGTCTGCTAGCAATATGGAGGCAACTGCTGATATACTAAATAACTTACCTTCAAAATCCTTGTTCTTTATTTCTCTGTAAATGTACTCGTGATAAATTATATGTCCAAACAAACAAGCAGAACAAACACACTTGAAACTTCATCAGCTTATGGCAAAGAGTAAAGGATGTGAATCAGACTGATGGAAATACACATACAAATATGTCATAATGAAGACAAATTACTTCAAAGGCAAGAATTATAACTGTTACAGCATGTAGAATGTTGTTTCTACCAAAAAAAAAAAAAAAAGGGAAACTATCAGAGACCTTAATTTCTCTCTACATAGTAAAATTTACTAATAGTTCAAAAAACTTCCAACACCACACATGGAATAAGCACCCTAACATTAGAGTCAGTGAAGGTCAAAATATCTGACCACAGTACTTTCACTCACTTTAGAAATTTTTTTGCATTATCTATCATTTAATTACCTCAGCCCTTTCTAAGGAGAGTACATATGCCTATAGTACTGAAGGTCAAACTTCAGTATTGTGAGCCCTAGTTTTTAAATTTATTTTTGTATTAAGTTTCAGAAATCACTTCCTCAGCTTTACCTATCTAAAAGCTTAGTGCTCGTATAGTTTCCTCCTACATTACATGGAGGAAAGATAGTTATAGAGTGACTCATTGCAGCTTATGCTAGGTATTTGAGACAGCTACAGCAGATGATTTCCTAGGTGTGCCTCTTCCTTCACCTCCTACAGAAGAAATGAATTCCAACATAAATCCTTCATAAAAAATACTTCTGTTATCTTTACAGTCATTCAAAAGCAAAACTATTAACACTTGGAAGAAATCACTGAGATTGCAATGTCTGTCTTCCATGTCGAGCATTACATAATACAAAGTGAATTATAAGGCTGTATGTGCTCTGCTTATTCTCCCTCCCCAAGCTTGTGCTTCAGCTCACTGACAGTTGGGTATCTAGGCTTGATAAAGCATAGATACGGATCCAGCATGTCAGCCAACCTGTTCTAGACTTGCAAAAGAAAATTAAGTAACCCAAAGATAGTAATAAGAAAAGTAAAACATTGCCGCATCAGTTTTCATTTCATTCCAGCATTTCTCCTACTAAAGCAAATACGAAGTGTCCGCTTGTATTGGTCTAAGGGATTTGATATGATCATGGCCTCAGCGAGACCACACTTTCCCTTGACTATGGCCCGTTTACTTTGCACAAACACCATGCTGTACAACCAATGCAGTTGTGAATTGGCACGCCACTTATCTACAACAACACACCAAACAGTAGGGCTATGAGATTCAGTTTTCTTTGATTTCCTCTCTCACGTACTTAGCAAAGAAAGAGTATTTCATTTCCATCCATTACTGTATCCTCCCAAAATGTTATTACAATGTGTCCTACTGATTCGCTTTTCTTTCTCACTATCCTGTTCTGGTTACAATTGGTGTAGTGCTGACCTCTAAGGGTTTGCAGTTTGCATTTGTCTCTAATTCAACAGTTCTTAGTTGATCCAGCTGTTACCATTTAAGCTGGAACAGTCTCTCCCTTTCAAAATCAAAATTGCTACCTGGCCTTTTTCCCTTTTCTTCTAATCGCCAGCCAAGGCATGGCTAAGGCAAAAACAAATTACAAAAAGGAACTCCATACAAAACCTACAATCATACACAAGTCATGGAATGGAAATAGCATGAGACAACCTTCCACAATCCATTCACTCGTGAATTCCCACCACAGAATGGTTTTTTTATCAGCAGTGGAATATCCTCTTCTAGTTCCTCACTCCTTGTCCTGAGTAACACCATGGGCAAAGTCAGTATCAAGTGTGTTGCACTGCCAGATAAAACCAGAAATAAACAGAAACCAAAGACTAATCATCCTCCTCTCTATTAAAAAAAACCAACAACAAACTATATACATATAATAAAGAGTCATGAACTGTTACATGAAATTGGCATGTGTAAACTTCTGATTGTTCACCCATGGAACCTAGTACTTCAGAGGTGTATAAATTCAAAGTGTCTAGTCAGGTATTTTTTCAAGAAATAAATAGTTAACACTTAAACCATTTGCATTTAAACCAATTCAATTACTACAGAACTCCTTTGGAATAACAGGTTAAACACATTTACCCATATAGTTGCGACATCCAGCAGTAAATTTCCATTTATAAATAGAATATTCTGTACTGGGTCTAATTTTAAATTATATTTTGGATCAGATGAGAAGCAGTCGAATTAAAGGTTTGCATTTCAGCACACACAATACTAAACTAAATACCCCCATTAAACACAGATCTACATTCTTGACTTTCAGTCTTTAAACCTGCCTGATGAAAAATAAAGAAAAAGTGGCATTTTTCATCAGGATTTTATCTTGATAAAAAGTCCTTTTTGCTGATACATTTGATATTCATTATGTTCCTGTAAGAGCCTCTGCATCTCAAATGTTATCAAACCCTGGCAGAATCTTTTCATCTTAATAATACAAAAGCAGACTTTGTGTTCTCAGCCTTATTTTGTTCAGATTACCAATAGGAAAGGTTTGATTGGCGTAGGAAAAGGAAAAACAGTTCTGATTAAATCTGAGGGGTTTTATTTGGGCTGGTTTCACAAGGAGAAAAGGTCATCTATCTCTTATGACATACAACAGACTTTTTCTGGCCATAATTTTTTTATATAGACCATTGGACTATTATTTTCAGGAATAAGTGTAGGTAACCTTCAGGTAAGTTCTGCATTTGTTGCTTCGATGAATAACTTCAGTTTATCAAGCAGCCAGATTCTGACTTCATCTTCAAATGGGACAAGAGTGAACAAGTTATTCAGGGCCCCAGAACAAAACTAATGTGTTTGACATCACGCAAATCACGGACTTCATCAAAACACTAAAACAACATATGCCTTCTACTGTTCTTAATTTTATTTCCACATGATGACCACCATCATTATACGTATACCTCCAGGTTCGTGTATTGCTCAAAAATAAATTTAGTATAAACACATGTAATGTACAATACAGACAGGTATCACTCATAAGTAATAAATAATCAAAAATGGGATGTGATTTCTCTTACAGCTAATCACAGAATCATAGCATCACAGAATTACCAGGTTGGAAAAGACCTCTTGGATCACTGAGTCCAAGCATTCCTATCAATCACTAAACTATGTCCCTGAGTACCTCATCTACCCATATTTTAAATAACACAAGGGATGGTGACTCAACCACCTCCCTGGGCAGCCTCTGCCAGTGTCCGAGAACCCTTTTGATGAAGAGATTTTTCCTAACGTCCAATCCAAACCTCCCCTGGCGCAACACACAGAAACATTTTGGCACAGAACATGCTAACTTTCTTTTGTATTCTCTACTTTGTCACTGCGAAAGAACAAACTCTTCAAACTTTCAATGCATATAAATGGATTGTCTATGCAGATTTTGTTTCTGATACGTGTACGGGTTTCACTACACTAGTGAAACCCCTCTGAAAATAAAGCCCCAAAAGGGGCTTTGTTTTCTTCTATAAGTCTTGATTCTCCCATCTATCTCAAGAAGAATGTTCATCACGAGTAAGATTATCACAGTTCATTCTGTGAAATTCCAGAGTTATCATATCCTCATGTGAATTTAATAAAGCTTAGCCTTAGCTGCTCTTGAACAGCAGCCAAGCATTTGATTTGTTCTATTTCATTTTATTCATTTATATGCATCTTGCTACCGTCTGGAATCATAAAAACAAACAGTTAATGTGTTAAAAGGGGGCAAGGAAATAATGAAATATTCCCTTCCAATCCCCTCACCCCATTTACTCTGTTTCTTTCATATCCATTTCAGAACTCATGTTGCCATCTTCCTAATTCCAAAAAGACTTTCTGTAAGAGGATTGTCAGGACAGATGTTAGAACCCTTATACAACTAAGTATGTGCTGACTTACTCATGGTCACCGTTTCAAAGACTAAATACTATAACTAATAAATAAAGCTTTGTAGCTGAAAGTGAACAGGTAATTGTGCTACCGTGTATCTTGTACACAAGGAACACGAAAAAAAATATTTTCCTCTCCAATTACATTTTCTTTTTTTTTAATTTCTATGACAGCATTATTCTGTCATTTCTATCTGCTTTTAATGTCCAACTTTCATGGTAAGTTTCTGGAAAGGTTTCACTCATTACTTTCTGAGTAAAACTATCATGACTATGCCAACTTATTGGTGTTTTCACTAGTTTCCACTAGAAGGAATCCAAATGAAAACTCACAACGTATAAATTAAAGATGAATTCAAAAGTTGATGTATTGTACAAACAAGTAAGCAGAAAACAGAAAATAATTATTTGAAAAGGATTAGAAACTTACATTCTGTTTGTGTTTTTATCTATGTACAGGCTTCTACAGCCTTTTAATGTATAAAATAAAAGTTAAAAAGGTAAGAATAATGATCCACACAGAAGCTATTACCTTACCTTTATGTGTCTAACAGCATATAGTTCTGAAAAGTATTAGATATCTGTATTTGGAAGAGTAGTTTACTGCTATTTTGAGGGAGGAAAACAGGATTTTTTTATAGGATTTCTGGCAAATCCATTTTTCCCACTCAGTTCTAAAAAATCTTATAGATCAGGCTGACTCAGCATGAACTGCATAACAGTGAATACAGCAGCGCTGATCACTGCCGCTAATAACAATATCAGAAATACCTTTACAAGTGTCGCAGCTCTTAGTTTTAGCCCTCACTGAGTTCTAAGTTGAACGTAAGTTGGAAGAAACATTTCTTCTATAAATTGTAGCTTTTTTGGCTTCTAACTTTGAAATCAATAGCAATCAAAATCTCAGCAGGGTTTACAAGTTACTGTCTCCTTTTGCTAAGCTTGAGAACGTAACCCAGTGTTTTCATCCCATCTCGAAGTTTTGTTTACAGATATACTTATTCAAAATTGAAAAGCATTTCCCCAGCTTCAGTTTGATTCATTGGCATGTTTATTACAGACAGTTCCCTGTTAACTCCTAAAACCAGGTGCTTTTGAAAATATAAGAATTTGTCCTCTGTTGTTTTCTTTTTTAACAGAAGAGAAGGAGAGGAAAAGGAGAAGATAGAAAGATAGAGACAGGGAGAATGAGTCCACTGGTGGTTTAGATATGGATCTAGGAGAAGTATTTTCGTAGGGGGAAGTCTATATGATTGGAGTCTTTCAGATCCATATTACTGTCACTGTGTATATGCCTGCAACTTGTTTGCTACTGATGCACACAGAAAAAAGGGAAGTTTTTGTATCACCTAGGTAATAAAAAGAAAGAGATTCTTTTGAGGAAAGGCCTTAGATTCAAATTTCATGTCAGACTCCGGTGATCATATTGAGAACAAAGACAAACAACATCACAGCCCAGAAGGAAACAGGGAACATAAGCAAAGGGCAGATCCATCCACCTGACAACCATGGACATTTTCTCTTAGCAGAGAAAGGATGAAAACTATGCTGAGAAAACAGACCAGAATTCAGACTCATCATTTTTAACTGCAATTCAGTGATGGGAAATCAAATCTCACATTTTTATATCATCATTCAGTTTTTATTGGAAATAAGTTATTTGAGCTTTAATGAACACCTTGCATAAAAATGAAAACCATACTAAATACAAATAAATAAAACCTATTCAAAAGATTGAAAAAAGTCAGTAGCACCACTGAAAAATTCCTGATACCTTACTTACTTCATACTCATCTGTATGAATAGAAATAATTGAATTTGATTTACATGTGTCTACTTACAAAATAAGCAGAGGCTCACAATTTGGAGGTAATGCAGACACATCATTTTCAGTGCCAAGACATAAGAGAATTAGTATCTATGACAAAAAAATAGTATTTTGGGGTAGTGAGAAACAGGATTGGAATGACTAAAAGTGAAATAGTGAAAGAAAAAGAACAAATCCCTATGTTATCAAGAGACAATTTCTAATACAATGAGAACCCGGTACACTCAGAAGAGAATAGCGAACTTCTCAGATTTCAAAGCAACGTGGGGAAGTGAAAACCCCTGTGCCTGGCTGCGTTTCGGGGACACAGTTTAGTGGTGGGCTTAGCAGTGCTAGGTTAACAGTTGGACTCGATGACCTTAAAGGTCTCTTCCAACCTAAATGATCAGCAAGATACGCTGGTACGGAGATAGGCATACAACTACAGTTATGTTCTATGCAATATATACTGCCTATAAACCTTTCTAATCAGATATGTGATAAATGCCTATATACACTCTCACGCTCTTTCTTTATATAAACATGCACACAAAATACCGACATCCATGGGAAGCACTACCTCTCTCTAGTTTCAAAGACTGTATAAACACTCACACATACATGTAAACACTGTTAGAAGATGCACAACTCCTGGAATTCCTGCTTAGTCCAGATTTCTTGGAAGAAAATGTGGACAAAAGAAAGGTACTGCTAAGGAGCATCAGGTTTTGAAAGAAGCATATTTCTTACTCTAGACTACTAGTAAGCTTTATGGTACTCTGTGTATGGCAAAGGTATTTTTATCTATAGCTCCTAATCACTGTAAAAAATATCAGTATATGTATAGATTCAGTAGTGTGCAGGCACTAAGAAAACAGACCAGAGGTGTATTTAAAGAGTGCTTCTCCAGAAGGTATACAAATAGAATCTTCAAACAAAACTTATTTTAGAAATAGATAAATAAGACATAAAAAGGAACAGTGCTCAGTAATTCAGTATGAAAGCAAATATATATATATTAAAAATATCTGTTAAAAAGACTTTACAAATAATACTTAAGACCAGAATATACCATAAATATCTGTTTTATGGTAAAATGGGAAAACACTGAAGATGTGTAACAAAACCCCACAACATTACACTTTATGTTAAAAAAATAGTTCTATTTACATTGCAAAGCAGCTTTGTGTCTGACAGTACCCTTCCACCCTTCAGCAGCACTCCACTCCATAAAATTCAGAAGGAATTAAAGATACCCTCTGATGTCCAACCTATTTTCTGATACAAACAGGTGATTGCATGCCACAGCTTTTCCTTGGAGTGATTCACTTGATATCAGGGCATTTTTGAGACTGAGTGGCACTGAACTTCGGTAGACACACATCCATATGAAATTGAGACATTCACAATAGGAAAGAGGATGCAGAAATGCAAATCTGACCATCTTTGGCTGCTGGCACTGTAGGGCTCAAAGCAGGGATGCAACTGATTTACTCTGGCAACAAGTAGAGAACTATTCTTTTTGCTGAGTCACACACAGCACTGTAAATAACCAAAACCAAACTCTAGGACTTTACTTACAGATATAGGCCCATTATCCAGTAGAAGGTGTCCCTGTTCGCTGCAGGGGGGTCAGACTGGATGACCTTTACGGTCCCTTCCAACCAAAACCATTCTATGAATTTATGATTCTACGATCTGCACTGGTGACAGGAGTGGCAACATGCCCTTGATAAACAACGAATGTCTTGAGTTTACTGAGATGATGGTGAGTGATAACAAACACAGTCTAAAGCACAATAAAATAACTTAGAACATACGACTGAAATTCCAAAGAAGATATAATGAGTTTTCAAGTTCAAATGCAGTATTCAATCAACTCAGATATTTGCTCTTAATTTCCTCTGCCTTCCATACAGTCAGAAAATAGTATTTCTGACAAGGAAAACAGAGTTGGTTTTGACACACATACACCTTGGTTTTTCACAGTATGCTAATATTTATTTAACAGATAAAAAAAACCAACTAAATAAAGGATTTTTTGACTGGCCTCCATTTTGCCCTCATATCACTAGAAGGGTCAAAATTGATATTCGGCATACATACATATCTGGTCACTAGACATCAGGTTTTCATGAGACTTTAATGAACCTATCTAACCATCAGAAGGAAATGAGCTCTCTGAACAAGTCTTATGCCAACCTGTGAAAGAATTGCTTTTTTAAAAGTAATACATGTAAGAAAACAAAAATCGAAACAGAGAGGACAACAAAAAGATGAACCTCTTAAGAGGTTGCTGGCTTTTCCCTTAGTGTATTTGGAGGGTTATTATATTTGGTTGTTCTGACTCACGACAGAACTAGAAGACAGAGATTACAGACTTGGACCTATAATCCAACTGCTTCATGCAACTTTTTTAAAAAGTTTCATATCATTCTAGAGTCTTCTAGAATTATTTATTAATAGGTTAGAATGGTATGATCACTGAAGTATTAGGTAAAAGCTAGACCTTCAACTAGGCTAAAAGCAAAAGAACGAGGAATCTCAAGAAAAATATTTTTATCTGTAACCACATAACTGGTACGATTGAATTAGAAAGGTTCTCATCATAAGTTTTCTGCATACTTAGTGCAAGAAAGTAGGCACTTCTAGAGGGCATGCAGTCCTCAAATAAAAAACCAAACACCCTGTTATAGTACATCTGTGCTTTTTCACTACCAGAGAATAAAATGTATGCCCAGTATCTCAACTTACTATCCCTTGATTTAAAAAAAAAAAAAGATGCAAGCATTCAAGTTATTTGGTGCTTTTTTTTAGCCAATCATTAATTTTATGTATGTGTTTTCTCATCATGGAAATCCAACCTAATTATGATCAGAACAGAAATCCAAGAACTCAAAAAACAAGGAAAAAAACAGAAAGTTTGTGCAAACCCACCATCTTCCACACAAACAACACTACCAGGCTTATTACTCTTTACAGAAATCTCTGAGTGCTTCCCGTTATCCACCTACAGAGCGTTTCGGGAAACAATTACAACAGCAACAGGCAGGACCGACAGTTGTTACACTAAACCATACTTCTTCAATAAATTCTTTAATACGTTAGGAATGAACTTTCAACACAAAGCACCCGGCTGAGTTGTGGTGTGGAGTCCATAAGTATCATTACTGTATGCCCGCCCACTGAAAGTGTTGGTTCTTCAGTTTGAAGCATAAATGCTGCAGGGCTATGACAACCCGGAGCAGTAAAACTGTCTTACAGATACATAAACTTCTCCCAAAGAAAATTATTTCATTACTGGAAATGAAAGATTTCCTGCAACACTCATAGATACCATTATTCAATACAATATGCTAAATTACAATACGTACTTCATTATTAATAGAATTTATTTTACAGATCAAATAGCCAAATACACATTTTTAAAAGAGCCAGATAGCAAATGTGGAGGAAACTATAGGCAACAGTCATGGTAGACATTCTGCAGTCCAAGAACTGAGGCAATGTGAGTATCAAGTACAAGCCTATAAATATTTTTACATCGAACACACAGTAATGTGTAAGAATTCCATGTTGTAGTCTAATTAATGAATCATTAATAACTTTTTCTTTAAAAGAAAGTTATATATACTGTATACATCCCAGTTAAAAGCAGTGTCTGTATTTCAGTTTATTCTAGTAAACTAATATTACATGTCTTCATATAAGTGCAGAAAACAGGGTTCTTTATACTCCTTTGCTTCCTAAGAGATTTTGCATTGCATATGAAATTCTAATATTTTAGATGATACATATTAAGCATTACTCTCTAAAATGTGAGGCAATATACAAGTATTTGCAAGTAACCTGCAAATGAAGCTATGATAGTAAAATTTTATTTTTTAAATGACCTGTACTAAATAACAAATTGTAATATAAAAAATTTCAATTAAAAAAAAAATTAACTATACAGAAAAATAATTGGGGGGAAAAAACCCACCAGTAGGCTGGGGTTTTTTCCCAATGTGCTGGCTAATGGTGAAAATAGTATGTATGTTATTTCCTATTTTATCACACTGAAAAGCAAGCCACTGGATTTATGACTTCTTCCTTTTAAATAAAAGTACTTCAAAAGGTTAAATGTATGGCACCTGTTACATAGACATCTAGATTTCAGCAAGCAAAATGCAAATTAAATTTTATTTCTGAAAGTTAACTGAATGCTTTCCAATTATTTAAGAGGTCATCTTTTATTACAAAATACTGTGGATAAGAAAGCAGAAGTACTCATTTTTCACTACTACTACTGTGCCGATAAAAATGAGAGAGTGGTGATTTGATCAATTCTATTTATGATCCATAGCAGCAATAACATCATTAAAATATTATGGAATAGATATAAATAACATTTAACTCTTAACATGTATAATGGTGCTGTGACAACAATTAATTTGTTTTTCTTTAAAATGCAGGGAGTATAAAGAACTTTACATTCTCTTTTTAACATATGAATAAATTTTATTGCTCCCTTTTAATATATTTATAGAAACAATAATCCTAATTGCTCAAGTAAAATAAATAAGGAAAAAATCTGGGACAAGAAGATGATTACAAACAAAATAGATTTACCATAATCGCCAAATGTGAAGGATGGGTCACATTACTTTTTTTCTTAGCAAAACTATGTTATAGAACACTATAGCACAATGTACTAAAATTTCTTTGTCTTTTCTATTTTAAAAAATTCTTGCCCTTAATACCTTTCAGTAGGGCAGCTTGAACAGTTCATCGTCACTTCCAAACCCCTCTGGAGATCAGACGATATATTTCTTCGGCAATCAGAGACAGGACAAAGGGCTTTCTCGTGCTATTTCCTTGTTTTCATGTTTGCTGGCTTAACATCATTGTGTACACGTACGACTTCAGTACATAACATCAGATGCGATGACGTTCAGAGCTGGCAAACAGAGAAACAGCATGAGAAAAGCCCTTTCCTGCATCATTTTCCCCATATACTCTCAAGTCTGTTTCCGAGTTTCTACCATCTCAACCACTGTATGGTTTGAGAAGCACTGAACTAGCGCGGTTCTAAAGTACCCAACCATTTTTGACATGTGTGTGTTTTCAGGTTTCTAAACACAGGCAAAGATCTATGCATATCTGTAATTTTTTTTTTTTTAATTTCTTTGCTTTATAAGCTCAAAACCCCAAGAGCTGTTGCAATCAGCTGTAGCTACAGCTATCAGAAGGCTACCACACTACCTAGAACGTGTTCTATAGGGTTTTGGCAGATTTAACTCAAGAGCATCATTCCTAAGAGCAGAGAATATTCTGCTTTGCAGAGTGATTTTGCATCTTTCATCTATATTTATCATCAACAGAGTTAGAGTCTGATTGAACCATTCAGATCAATTATTTCACAGGGAAGAAAGTACTGTCAATACCACAGTCAAAAAGATACTAGCCACTCACTGGTCAGGAAATTGCTATCAACTGCAAATTATTGAGTGCAACTCCTTCTGGGGGGAAATAGGAAAAGAAAGGAGTGTGAAAATTAAATCAAACTTCATTGTTGGCAATGGTTTGTGACTACAGATTATTTAAAAAAAAAAAAAAACAAAGTTGGGTCACAAGGAGAAAAGAGTGAACTTTTCAGTTATCGCGCTGAACACTGAAGGTGAAATGCACCTAAGGTTTAGGAAAATTTATGATGCTGCCACCCCAAGGAAAGCTGCTATTGGAAAGAGAGTTGAATATTGCCTAGCTTTCATAAAAATCATCCAAGTTCTTACAGGGAGGGTGCGAGGGGGTGGAATTGTGTCTTTGTTTCCTTAGAATTTGGTTTTACCTAAGTGTCACATTCAAAATCTTTTCCCTCACAGAAAACAATAATTTCTTTTTTCTCTTCTTCCCACGTGGGCTCAGTTTTTGTCTTCTACTTCGAGGCCATGTGGACACTTTCCCTGTGCTTTTCCAGTGAAAAATAATCTATTAAAAGAACAATTCTGAAGAAGATTTTCTTCAAAGCATTCATAAAGGAAAAGCATTTTCTTGACCAGCTTTATTTCACAAGTACTGGATATTTAAGTAACTACTCACTAACTTTTGAGTTGCAGACTCTCACTTATCCTTCAGTTAGAATTCTTTTCTCCAGATGTGAATTTCAGGTTTTTTCTGAAATGTATATACAGGGCAGCGTATCAGAACTACCAGCAAAATTATCAGTCAGAAAATAACAAAAATATTTAGAATGATAGTAATCAATTTTGAAAAGGCTTTTAGGAAGGGCTTATACCAACAATTTAGATGATATGTACAAGGAAATGTTCTTTGAGTGTCATTTACTCCGCGTCTGTCAATGTAAAATACCAGTGTTATCTCTACACCCTTTTGCACACCAAAACCATCAGCACTGCCTACTGATGATTACAGTATACTAGATTAAACTCACTAGACTCACCGCTACTAAACAAAACAATAAATCCTGCAGCTAAAGAATCACATAGCAGATGAGTTTTCAGAGCTATCAGTTTCTGGAACACTGCAACATTTTCAATTCAAATCCTAGATGCAATTCTCATAGTGAGTGGGATGTTATAATGATATTTCGTATTTCAAATCAGAATCAGAAACCGTAACTATAAGCAGGTCTAAGGAAATGTTAACGAGATAGAATGGCCCCAAAAAGAGAATGTATTTTAAATGAAGTCTACTTCCCATTCAGATTTCTATAAGGAATATAAAGTCTATCTCCAGTTGATTTCTAACAAACAAGTGAGCAGAGATCACTACCATCTGAAATTTCTATTCTTAAGTATAGACATGTTCACAGATGAGAGAATCCTGGTAACCAAAACCAGTTAATGAAGATTTGAATTACTAAATATAAGAAAAAAAAAAACAACCTGCACGCCTGTTCAGTCCCTCAATGACTTCCCCGAGATGGTTTAGTGTACTAGCAGTGGGGCTAAATTAACATACAGAACAGAGTCAACTGTGAAACAGTCCACCATAAAGCATGCAATCGTAGATTCAGAGCATGACTGCACCTTCCAACTCTAACAGTGGAAAAGGTAGACTGAATCAAGCCCTCCAGCGCGGCTTTCATAAATACTCACACTTATTCACTAACACAGAGTCAGATAAAACTTGTTCCTAAGTTCGAGTTTAATAATAACAATACAAAAGGTCACAGGACCCTTCTTGAGTGACCAGGTGTTTATTTTCAAAGATTTCTACTCTTTTTACAGTTTACATTATATTTTTTCCAGTGAAAAGAGAGCCTGAAATAGCATTAATTAAAAGAAAGGGACAAGAAGGAGTTCTAATGAACTTTTTTGGGATTAGCTTCTTTGAACCAAGCTACCAGAGATAATATTGTTCTCTACAATTACACACATTTTTAATAGACAGGTTGATGCCTAGAAAGGTATTTGAATTGTCTGAATGCTGTTTAAAGTACTTGAGCAACGTTGTGTTGCATACTACACAAAAACTACCCTGGAAGAACCTCTCCTATTACATCATTCCAACACCAATGCAAAAAGAGTTTGAAGATTTGTGTCAGTATGGAATGCTTGACATAGTCTGCTCTTACTAAGTTAAATACCAAAAGCAACTGAGCTTTTACAAACCTTGCAGATAAACTTTAAAGGTGCTATATGTTTCTCTGCCAAAGAAATGCATCTTTCTGTAAGACTCTTGACAACCAAAACAATAAAAATACCACGACACTGAAAGTTAGTCTGAGTTTATGAGCCTTCAAATATTCTGGTTTGAAAAACCTTATTAGGAATAAGAGGCCCATTCAATATTTATCATCTGGTAAAATTTCTTTAAAAGAATTCTCTATACTATATCCCAAAAGAAAGCATGCTATTCTGAAGGTCTACTGTCACAAGTATTTATTAATTCCTATGGTGTAACTTCAAAATAATATTAATATCTGGCTCCCTTGCCCTTTCTTACATAGAACAGAAGCTTAATTTCTCATTTAAGGGAGATTACATTAGGACCATACTTTTCCCTCTTCAGCTTCCTGTAGTTCATAATTCAATGTGTCCCCAGCTGCTTCAGGAGTCTCCAATTCCTTCTCCATGAAAAGTTGAACTGTTGCATTGCTGTATTTATTTGCCCACATGACCACTAACGAGATATTTTGGGTTTTTTTAGTAGAAAAACCTTTCAATCTTCTCTTGGAAGCTTTTTGAGTACAACTGTTATAATGACTTTCTGTCATTTTATAGATCACTTAGACAAATCTGCCAGTAAAGCAAAGACATAATTTCCTTTCTTTAAAGACCTGAATCGATACCGTTCAGACATACATAAAATTTAGTGTTTCAAAGGAAAACATATATTTTTAGCTTTAACTCAATATTATTTCAAATATCTGAGTAGAAAGTAGAAAGCACGGACATAAGAAAAAACATTTGAGATGTGCAGCCCATTAGTATCAGCACCCATTAGAAACTGAAGAGATATCTTCATACTGAACGTAATCTTCTTTAATCTCCTTCAGAGAGCTTTTGGCTTGTAAAAGGGATGCATTACAGTAATTGTTAGTGATAAAGTAAAATATTTTTTCTCACATTAGATGCAATTTTTGTTTTTCAAACTAGCACATCTCCCTTTTTAACTGAACTTATTATCCTTCAGTTCTCAGGTTGTCCCACAATTTTCTGAAAACGTAGAGTGTGCACAACACAAATGCACCATTAACCCCAAGCCTGTTCATCTCTGAGGCTGAAGATTGGCGGGGCAGCACGACATCTGAAAGCAGCTGTTGAAGCTTATTTTTGATTGTTTCGTTTCTTTGCTGGCTAACAGTGACAACTATAGTTTAGTCTGTCCTGAATTACCATCTACAGCCCCACGGGAGATAAACCCACACCGACTACGATATACAAACCCAGTTTAGGATTAAGACTGGCTTTTAAAAGACCCATTGAGATTCAAGAAATACTTTCCTTGGTTGCACTTATGAAACACAATTCGCCTCCCGTGATCACGGTCCAACACAAAGGATTGAATCCTAATGGTCCTTCTTGCCCAGTTTATGTAAATAAATGCATTTACGAACTCACTCGTATTTCATTTAAATAAGTAAGAATAATGTAAATTCACATGCTTAAAAGTAAATGTTGTTTTCAAATTAGTATCAAAGGACACTGATAGTGAGTGGTTAGTTATACCTTCTCCAACAACGTGGCCACTTTCAAACAGAAAACTAACCCTAACAAAAGGATAACCATAGACTTAACAGAATCAATACAGATACTAACATCAATGTCTTTTTTATATATTCAGCGCATCATACTATATAATTTCAGGTACAGATATATGAAGATAAGCTAATACAAAATAATGAGCACCAAAAACCCCAGTTTTTCTCTGCTCTGAAGCCCTTGTCATTGACCTTTAAGGTACAGATAAAAGAAAAGGCTGTTTTTCCCATCCAACTTCTGCAGAAGAGAACTGCATAGGGAAGAACTACATTAGTAAAATAGAGTTACGAGCGTGCTTTCTTTGTTAGCAGCATTACTGCATGACAAAGTATATTTGAGCAGACAATGGCACCTTTCTGGCTCAGAGGAACTATGCCAGAACTCAACTGAAGGCCTATAGATACGCTGAAAAGAACACCACCCTCCTCAAAGTTATAAGAGTTCAGATGAACAAATTAGCAAGCAGCTTTTTTAACATGTAATTTAAACTAACCCATTCAAATATCTTTAATAGAAAATACTCAAATCTCAAAAAGCTACGTATTCTTCATTCCTGTCTTAGAAATAAGAAATTCTTCTTTTTCCCTTCAATTTTTCCATTAATGCATCTCAGAAAAAGATGAAGCTTCTATAAAATGTAGTGATATGGACTACTGCATAGATATGTGTTGGTAAAGGGAATATAACAGAATAAACAACCATTCTGTAATTTTCAAAATTATGATGACTACTTAGAATGAGGAGCTTTTTTTAGGCACATTTTGTTATCACTATGGTGGTAAAAGAAGAAAGCCCACAGAATAAACTCAAAAACTCAGCTGGAGCAAGAAATCTAACAGACTTAGTCATGCTGAGGATTTGTCCCAGAGCAATAGCACTAAAATGTATTATCAATAATATAATAAACACTCCTGAAATATTTGTTTCTTTATTGCTTAATTCCTTAACCAATTAAAGTTTAACTAGAAAAACTGTTTTCAAAGAAAACTTTGTGACATTTGTGATGAAAGAGAAGTAAATAAACAAACAGCAAAGCTTTATTTTTCCAGAATATGGATAGACATCAAATTCAATTTCCACTGACTTAAAGCCTTTCTGTAGGGTCTTAAAGAATAAAGGACACTTTGGTTCTCATTTTATTTTTCATTTTAAGTTGAGGATTCTTCAGACATTTCTTTTGCTGTACTGAATTTCTGAGAAGCTAGTATCTGGTTTGTCAGTCACAGTGAGAGCAATTATGCTGATGCTTCTAATTTTTCCCTAAGTTTGCCTGTTGACTGTGTCATTCCATCAGATTTAAGTAGTCCACTACGCTTCTAGCCTGAAAATGGCACTGAAACTCTCAAGAGGAAAATTCTTGCATGCTTTTGAGAAACCTTGAAGCAAAGCTATGCCCAAATGAAAGCTGCAATTCCAGACTCCATTAATATTAAGAACCACTTATCAGATCCTGTAAAGCTTTATTGCTTTCCACCTGGCCTAGATTGCTTCCATTCTTGCGCATACAATGCTGCTGAGGACAGTACCATGACCCCTCTCTGCCTTATGAGCTGCACTAGGACTGCGGCAGCTCGGGAAGTGCCATGCTGCCATCTGCAGTCGGGAACACCCACCAAGGTCATAACTCGCTGCTTAACTCCCTTACAGCAAATGGTCCTTTAATTTGAATTTTCTCCCTTAACACTGATGAATCCCAAATTGTTTACTTTTCAACATGACCTTTCAAACTCCCAGTCCTCGCAGAGAAAGTGATTTCGCAGTGCTCAGAGATAGAGTTATGGGAATGCCAAAGGAAGAAGGGGAGGAGAAAGAGAGCACCTTAAAATTTCCATTACCTGTCTGGTGTGTATAGGGCCTGGGGTCTTGAAGCCTCCTTGACAGCTGCACTCAGAAACACTGTAAGGGTCCGAGCTGCTTGATGAGCACTTGGAGAGTGAATCACAGCCTACCACAAAGGTATTATCTAGAGGCAGTTCCTGAATGACATGGTGCTTCTTGGGGGGTACAGGAGTCTCAGGTTTAATTTGAAAGGTAGGCTGTGGAGAAGCAGACTTGTAGTGCTTTGCTAAATCTGGGCTATCAGGCTTAAATGTGGTTGGTGTGGTGGCCCAGTTATATTTTCCCATAGTCTGTTCTTCTAGCTCTACAGGAATGTCTAAAGTGCCATTTATGTGCTCATGACCAGGATCATCAGGCTTAGATTCTTCAATAGTCACAAAATTGAGGAGGAGACTTTTTGGAGAGCGCTTCTTCTTCTTCTTCTTTTTCTTGATCTGCCTGTTTTCTTGGTTTGGGGAAACCCATTCACCACTCTGCTTGTTTTTTTGGACAACCTTGTGCCTGGGCGTCTGGCGGCACCGTACTAAAGCAGTAACAAAAATTACCAGAATAACTGTCATGGTGCCTGCAATAATGGCAATGATGATCTTGACATAATCATTGGTTTGTGGGGTTATGTCACCATCCCCAATATTCTGGCCGACTGGAGTTTCCATATTCCTGCGCACTAGCTCTTGTACGTAGGAACCGTTGGTGACTGTCTCATTCACAAACAAATGCACAAGAGCTATAGTATAAAGAGACTCTGGCTGTCCTAGGTCATTGACTTTTATCACCAGTCTGTGCAAGCCATGATCTGAAGTAATTACCTTCTCTTTCAAAGTAATATTGCCTGTTAATTGGTCAATGGTAAATAAGCCCCTCGAGTTCCCACCTATGATGCTATAGCGGAGCTCTGCATTCATTCCTGTGTCATTATCAACTGCAAAGACTTTAGTAACTACAGCCCCTGGACTGGTTGATGTTGGAACCAACTCATACGAATAATTAGATGAAGGAATAACAAAAACAGGCCTGTTGTCATTTACATCAACAACATTGATGGTCACTTTGGCAGTTGAGGAACGCTGCACTCTTCCTCCATCCACAGCTTTCACCTGGAAAGTATATGACCCCTGCTGTTCCCTATCAAAGGTAATATTCGGTCTTATTACACCAGTAAGTGGATCTATAATAAAATTATCTCTACCATTTAATATAGAGAGAGTGACTGCAGCATTCTCTCCTGAGTCAGCATCTGTAACTGTGATAAGCCCAACTGTGCCATACATAGGTAAGTTTTCTGGCACATAGAAATTATATTCATTATGTGTGAAAGCAGGGCTGTTATCATTCTGGTCCAGGACAGACACTGTCACGGTAGCATTGGTCTGCAAGGGTGGCATCCCATTATCCTTGGCCAGCACAGTGAAGGAATACCTGTCTTGCTTTTCTCTGTCTAGCTTTCTCACTGCTGTCAGAATGCCTGTACGGCGGTCAAGGTTGAAAATAGGGGGTGCATCAGAACCCAGGATATAGCTGATCTCAGCGTTGCGCCCACTGTCAGCATCCGTAGCACTTATCTTGGTTAGCTGAGTACCAGGAGCATTGTTTTCAGGGATGGAAAGACCTATGATAGGCTGGGTGAAAACTGGGGCATTGTCATTTTCATCTTTAATTTTTATCAGGAGCATCGCAGACTGGTTTAAGGGAGGTTTCCCTGAATCCGAAGCCACTATTTTAATGGCATATTCCCGTGTGGCTTCATAATCTAGAAACGTGGCTGTCTCCAGAAGAAACTGATTATCAAACACTGGCTTTAGCCTAAAAGGGACATCATGATCCGTAAAACAAGTAACTTTTCCATTGAGATCAGCATCCTTGTCCATTACTGTTATCAACGCAATTTTTGTATTAAGGGGAGCTTTCTCAGACAAAAGCACCGTCCCATTCACTGGATTGATGATATATCTCGTGTCTATCGATGGGACATTGTCATTAATGTCTGTGACATTCACAGTCACTGTTGCCCTTGATGGAGTTGAACTGCCATCGCTTGCCAAAACAGTTAATTTGTGAACAGGAGATTCCTCCCGGTCCAGCGGTTCTCTTATAGTGATGAGGCCGGTGGTGTTATCGATGGCAAACAGCCGTTTGGCCAAACTGGAGATCTGATTGCTGAAATAGAAGTGAATTTGTGCATTTGAGCCCAGGTCAGCATCAGTGGCATGGAGCTGAGAAACAGAGGTGCCCACTGGAGCATTTTCTGGAACATTAACTTCAATGTCATTCTCTTTGAAGACTGGGCGATTATCATTCACATCAGTCACTGTGACTTGCAGGATGGCAGTGCTAGATCGTGGAGGGTTTCCACCATCTTCAACTTTAATTTTCATCACATAGGTATCCTTCTGCTCCCTATCCAGGATCTGTTGGACAATCAGTTGAGGCCACTTATCTCCCTCAGGTGTCTCAATTATATCAAGACCAAAGACATTTTGACCCTACAAGACACAGAAAGAATATACTTTAGCATGACAGTACACTTAAATAGAGAAGTATCTCAATGTTCTGAAATTGTCATGTTATATATGTTCATAGCTGTACTGTATACAGGAACACACACTTATGTATTTAACCATTATTTTGCACTATCTGATTCTCCTTTATCTCCACAGCCTTCAGGCAGCTTTGGAGCAAATGTGAATAAACAGACACTTTAGAAACGGGGTGGGTTTGGAGGGCATGGTGGAGTGGTTTGGTTTGGTTTTTTAACTACTCTCTACATTTCTACAGAAAAGTTACTAAATTCGTGAAAAGATGTAATTTGTTTTCTCTGTTGTATGAACGTAGAGAAGAGGAACAAAGCCAAAGTTCAACCACGTCCAAAGCAAGACAATATGCATACACTGGAGGACCAAAACCAACACTCAATTTAAAGGAAAAGAAGATAGTTTTTAAAGGATTATTTCTCTGTTCACAGAGAGACATAATCTGAAACCATTAGCATAAAAAAAAAAATCAATGAAAAGGGGCTTACGACATAATTCAGGCATAAGATGATACAGTCAAATCTAAGTCATAGCAGTTTATTGGAGGTATATTTTAAAATTCATTAAACTATTCCTTTCTTCATCATTATATATTGTATATTGGTACTGAAAATAACAATCCCACTGACAGTACTTGATCTATTTTCATTTTAAAAATATTATAGAACTAGAAGATTAATTTGAAAATAATATTTTATTCATGGGATTTGTTGAACAAGTAACATTATGGAATTGTGAAGAAATGCTACTTATGTTGCACAAACATTGCTTATTTTAAAACACTAGTGTGGACAAAGTAGTCTTCTAACATCAAGATTGAAATCTAGAACTGCATTTCCCTCTTCTGCTGCCTCCTCAGACATGCAGGGATTAAAAATGTTGCAATTATCCTCTTTTCTCCCATTTCTCACTCCTCAGAGGAACAAAGGATGTAAAGGCAGTTTTCCAGCCATACCTCCCATAAGGGTAGAGCTAGAACGCAGATCACTAAAGCTGAACATACAGAATGACCAGAAAAAGAAAGCATCGCTAAAGATGCTTACTAATTAGGATTTTCTTTCTATGTATCATACTTGTAATAATGAACAACCGTGTCCAGCTTGGTTCTTTGTTTATTGTGCTTCTTTCACCTTTACTCACGTAATTGCATATGTGTTCTAACTTGATTTGAGATACTTCAGACCAAAGGGAAAGAAAATGTTCCCAGTGTGCAAGGTTCCTTATTTCTCATTAACTGCAGAAGATTTCCATTCACTGTATCTTGCAGCGCGCTGTTAAGTGAACATAGTTATAGGCCTAACTGTTCTTTCATAGATTTGTTTTCTTAAAGCCAGAATTTGAACCTACATAATGAACCATTTATTTCATGGAAAATGAACTAGTCACCTATATTTCAAAAATCGCTGTGCCACTTTCACATCTCGCCATTAAGATGCAACCAAGGACAGTCTAAAGTGAATTGGAACACATCTTGAAACTATAAAGCAAGTACAGCTTTGGCATCTCTAGGCATATGAAAATATAAGCCTTGCATATTGCTTCTAAATCAAGATATACATTTTGAACCAATTAGGTTAAATTTCAGAATGGCAATTCTATGCTCATCTCTTCATGAAGGCGGAGTGCAAGCTTCCTCTTCATCTTCAATCTGGCTAGGAGTTATTTGCAATAAATATCGTAATTACCAAGAAACGATGAATTATATATTCTATGCTTTAACACAGATTTCCAGAAAAAAACCATGTAACAGAAGCTAGAGGAAAAAAACCTGTCAGCTATCTTTTACTTCTCTATTTGTACACAAGTTGACAGATGGGCACTGATTATTCTGTCATTAGATCCCACAACTACAACAAACACTTCATACAGACTTTGAATACATGCAACTATACATATGCATATCCATTTCTGCTTTTCTTTAACTATCAAGCCTGACTGAGAGAGATATTTTTCATTATAGCATACAAGTTTGATATAAAATATGGAGCTTCAGTTCCCCATCCCTTGCAGTAAACTACTGAAGAAACAGAAGAAAAATGGAAAGATCTCTTCCAAGTTAACTATTAACACTTCAGTAATTTTCTATGGAAAAATACTATCCAAAAGTATTTCTTGCTATTCATTACAGGTTTATACATCTTTTTAAATCATCAAAAGAAAAAGAGGGAGTTATAGATAATTATACTTTCTCCTAATTCAAGCAAGGCCATTTCATGTTTTTTAAGGGAAGGTTAGACATGACGTGCTACATTTTAACAAACACGATTGCTAAGGACAGACAGTTCTCCCACTCTGAACACTCCAAAAACTGATGAAACATCCAAGAAACATGTTTTCAAGATTATAAAAATCTAATTCTCTCCCTTATGGGCAGAGAAATTGAGAGCTAAAGATCCTGAGAGAAACATGAAGAAAACCCTTCAGGATTAAATTCCTGATGTTGAAGTAAATGGTTCTATCATCATTAAAACCTCAGTGAAGTGAAAATTTCCACTAGGGTCAGAGTGTTTCTTTGGACTGAACTGTACCTGAGTCACCACATTATCGCAGTGACCGGAAGATTTTGTTCACACTAGGAAGGGTATGACTCTGTAGGAAAAGCATAATCGATAATCAATGTTTATATATTTGCCATTAAAATGACTGACTGGTAAAAATCATCTGCTACGTTATTATCTCTGCCACTATGGAAGGATAGGATTGAGAAATAAAAAAAGGTTGAATTTTAACATAATAATACAGTTGAAGCAATGAAACCTAACTACTTGAGGCAAAAAAAGGTTATGCCCATCTCAGAGCCTGGCCCTGACCACAAGATTCTTTATCAGGGCAATAAGCAACTCTGTTACCTTATCCAGTTTTCATAATGTCCTTTTCAGTCGATTCATGCACTCAGCAGTATCTGAAATAATGAAACTGGTATTCTTGCTGAACACTCCCTATTGTATATTTACCTGATCATTTGTAATCGATCCAAACGTCCTTTTCGGAGCTGTTTTGGGCTGTCATGTAAACAAACAAAAAAAGTAAGAGTTTTTTAAAAAATGTAACTTTTAGGTAGATTAATAAATACATAATCAACTATATACGGACACAATGTGATAAGCTAGAAGAGCTTCCAGTATTACAAATTGGACTGCGCCTGACAATGTGCACCTAAAGTCTACACATAGCTTGCCTCTAGACATACATATTGCATTACCACAGTATCTCATCACAGTGTTCTGTTAAATCCATGGGGTACTGACTACCTGGACATTGTAATTAATACTCTTTCAGGCCGTGAACTATAGCATAACCTTTGCTGTTGAAAGGAAGAGGGGAAAAAAGACCAGCTTCTGGTCAATGTTCATATCAGAGGCATAGTCTGTTGTATCCAAAACGTCTTACGAACTTACGCTTGCAGACCCGTAAGTGATAGAACGTAGTGAATTCTCAAATAAGGAAGAGAAAGACTATTTTGTACTAAACAGACACATAAAAATGACTGTGATATAAAGTACTCTGAAATTAGGGCAATCTATCTATATTAACTGTCAAAGAATAGAACAACACTGTCCTCAACTTTCATGGAAGGTGATGATCTGAACCTTTAGAAGAAGATACACAAGCAATGACAGCCAGCCCATTGTTTTGTTTCTAGGACTTTGCCCTGTATTTATTATCAATACTTCCTGCACTGTAAATGACAAACACGTGATAGGATGTATGCCTTTAGTTTGAGTGAACTGAAACAAAAGTCAAGGGCTACACAACATGCATACAATGAACTTTGACTAACGTTTTACAGTAACTCAATTCAAGTAATACTGCAACAAGCCAGAAGTCCAGCTATTTATTACATGCCAACAATCCTCTTAAGATCAGCTAGTTTTATTATTTCTAAAAATCTTATGCTGACCAAAATCTAAAATAAGCAGATTTAGAGTGACTAAATTATAGCAGGCAATACAGCAATACTGGCAAATAAAATGAACAAAATGTTAAAAAGAGGAAAAGGAAGAAAAAAGACTACAAAAAAGATCAGCTTCTCCTTAGAAAGTAATCCAATAATTCATTTAAGTAATTAATAAAACCTTAGGCTGAAATGCAATCTTGTGTCCAAAGGATCCTAAAATCTTTTCAGAAAGCTCAGAAAATAGCATATAAGTTCACCAACTGCTAGTTTTTTTCAGATGTAGCAACAGACAAAATCTTTGCAGGGCCGTGCAAAATTATAAGGTAGGTCCCAGCTACTGCTTCCTTGTCTGTTTGTGTCAAGACATATGGAACTGCTCTATAACTGTAGTGTTATATTAGAAAAGAAAATAGTATAGTAGTGCAATTTCAACTCCTAAAGTAAAAAAATGGACAAAAGCTACAAACTGGACAGCATTTTTAATGTAAGCTGAAAATTACACTTGCATTTTTCTTTCAACGGTGATACTTTGGACCTCAAAATGTGAATACCCAAAGCCAAGCAAAAGCCTTAAATACAAAATACTCTACATGATAGGCAATAATGGACCTAAGTTTCTATAATAGGTGCATTTTAGTACACTTATATCTATAATACTGTAAGTGTTGTAACTCTAATAAAGGTCCCTTGTCTGCTATTACTTACACAGTACACAATTCACGATATTGTATATCGTACTGGTTTTCCACTTCCAATTATAAAAGACCTTCTATAAACGTATAGCACCGCCAAAGATTTCCTGTCCATGTATACAACCAAAACCAAACCCTTACTCATCGTGTGAAGCAGACAGAAAGCAAAATGTTGCAGATGGGATCAATAGAACATACGGATAATAATGAACCATTTCATGCTGGAAAGGAACAGTAAAAAGTATAATAGGGGATGAAGGAGCAGACCATCAATGTATTTACTACTGATTTCTGAAGAAGAAGAAAAACAAGCTAGGAGGTATACTCAAACTCAAAATTTCTTTCTTGGATATCTGAATTTAATACTACTATAAAAAGACTGAAACAGTTCTAACAATTACATTGCTCGAGCCTTAATCCTTTCAGCTGATTTGTTCCTTTCTGCAAAGTTATTTTCAATCTTGTCCTATTCTGAACATTGTTAACCTTCTCTATCTAAGATAGATAAGCATAAGATACAGAGACAGATAATTTTTTCTAAGATGGAATGTTTTTGCATCCTCCTGAATTCCTGGCCTCCAATTCTCAGAACATGTTTATTAGATCAGGTTCAACTCCACTAAGTAGAAACAAGTATAGAAAGTGAATATTCCATTTCTAATATATTTCTTCTTTTGCTGCCCTAATTCCTTCAGTCTACGCTTAAAGCAAGTCTGAAACTCCATGACTAAATAGAATTTTTTTCATCTACAAGATTTGCATGGGAGAGAACACAGAGAGCTATAAAGTAGCAATACACACACTTAACATTTTCAAGACCAGAGCAGATTTCAAGAGTATCCCTCTTCCCCATTATATCTTCAGACTATGAAAGGCTGTTTCAACATTTTTTTTTTTAATTTACAAACTCTAACTTCTCTTTTGAACCACGGATTACAATTTTTAAAAGGTATTTGATATATTCGAGCTTTGCTCTGAATTCCCATGTTTCCACAGCTAGATAAAGCTCAAGATACCTGACCTGTGCTTCAGTATGTTCTATCACTTTGGAATCACTCTATAGACCCATAATGACAACAAAAATAGTACTTGTATTAGGCAGCAACATAATGAATTTTGATCTTTGCATTATATATGTGTGACAATTAGATATTTACTCCTACAGTTGAGAACAGTTACAGCACTCGTATCACTAAAGAACAGAAATAAGTGAGTACATGTTTTAGTGATGCAATTCTCTAGAGTATCACTGTGCTTTCGGAGGCAACAGCTGACAGTTCTGTATTGCTGTTGAGAACAGTTCCTAAATCAAAACTTGATTTTGCTTTGACAGCCAAACAAGGTATCTTACGCTCCCAATTGCACATTTTCAAGCTCTCAGATGAATTCTGACTGGGTGTTGGAGCACTGTGAACCTGTAATGCCCTCCTGTTCACTACCTGCTCTATAACCAGGTCAGTACTTGCCAGCAGAAGGAGATTAAAGCTGACAACTACTTGTATACAAGAAAACAGAAACCACTGAGATCTTTCTGAAAATTCCTTTACCCTAAAGCAGAGACTGTCCAGTATCCTCAGCTTCCAGTAATTTCAGTGGGAACTGGGGGTGATGGCCACACATGGATTTGGCTCATGACAAGTAGAAAAACAAAAACAAAACCAGACAGAAAACCTTTGTCAGAATTTGTTAAAAAGGAGTACAAATATTTGTAAATCAATCTTCACTAATGTACTGCTATAAGTTATCTCATTCCTTCTTACCCACATACTCCAAAGTTTTCAGGAAAGGTGCACACGTTCCTTAAGTCCATCGTATCTTCATTAAGACATACTCCTAACCTCCAATACAGTACTTTTTCTGATAAGTTTTTTAGAAGATGATCTTATTTGTTTTGAGGCTCTTTTACTATAAAGTTGAGCTGTCAGCAAAACCCCTACAACTTCTCTTTATGTTTAACTTTCAAGAAAAAATGTTGACAATAATTTCATTTGAATGGCATAAATATCTCACACCCACACCCACACATGTTTTCTCTTCAGGGATCTTAACATTGAAACACAAAGAAAACAGATGAATAAGGTAACATATTTACATCACAAGGCCATTCTTTCACAGGCAGAGACCATGCTTTAAAGTGTGTCTAACGCTGCTTTATCAATTTTGACATGAAAAAAATATAGTCGATGCCAAAAATCCACAATTCATGTGGACAAAAAATACAATAGAATGAGAAAACAATTAATGTAATTGAGTTCTCATTTCTTCCTTTTGAGTAGATTTCTCCCAGCTTTCATGAACAGGCTTTAGGAATTGTAGGCCTGTCACAAATTCCGAGAAAATGATGGTGGCAGTGAGCCTTTCTCAGGGCCTTCAGTCTTTGCAGGGTTTTGTAAATTCAAAAGAGGAGGAAGTTTGTGTGGGACATTTTACTATAGGATCAGTTTTGCTTCTGAAAGTGGGGTTCCCCAGGGCTCAGTGCTGGGTCCAGCCCTGGTCAACGTCTTTATCAATGACCTGGATGAAGGCATCGAGTGCTCCCTTAGCAAGTTTGCAGACGACACCAAGCTGGGTGGAAGTGTGGATCTGCTGGAGGGTCGGGAGGCTCCAAAGGGATCTGAACAGGCTGGACCGCTGGGCAGAGTCCAATGGGATGAGGTTTAACAAGGCCAAATGCCGGGTCCTGCACTTGGGGCACAACAACCCTGTGCAGCTACAGACTAGGAGAAACCTGGCTAGAAAGCTGCCTGGAGGAGAAGGACCTGGGGGTGTTGGTTGACAGCGACTGAACATGAGCCAGCAGTGGCCCAGGTGGCCAAGAAGGCCAATGGCATCTTGGCTTGTATCAGAAACGGCGTGACCAGCAGGTCCAGGGAGGTTATTCTCCCTCTGTACTCAGCACTGGTGAGACCGCACCTCGAGTCCTGTGTTCAGTTCTGGGCCCCTCACTACAAGAGGGATGTTGTGGCTCTGGAGCGAGTGCAGAGAAGAGCAACGAAGCTGGTGAAGGGGCTGGAGAACAGGCCTGATGAGCAACAGCTGACAGAGCTGGGGGTGTTTAGCCTGGAGAAGAGGAGGCTGAGGGGAGACCTCATTGCTCTCTACAACTACCTGAAGGGAGGTTGTGGAGAGGAGGGAGCTGGGCTCTTCTCCCAAGTGACAGGGGACAGGATCAGAGGGAATGGCCTCAAGCTCCGCCAGGGGAGATTTAGGCTGGACATTAGGAAAAAAAATTCACAGAAAGGGTCATTGGGCACTGGCAGAGGCTGCCCAGGGAGGGGGTTGAGTCACCTTCCCTGGAGGTGTTCAAGGCACAGGTGGACGAGGTGCTGAGGGACATGGGTTAGTGTTCGATAGGAATGGTTGGACTCGATGATCCAGTGGGTCTCTTCCAACCTGGTTATTCTGTGATATGAAGCTATGCTTTTCAAAATAATGAAAACTTATCCTTCTTGTATTAAGCATGGAACAGTGGAGCTACCATATTAAATTGTAAAAGTACGTGACATATGGAAGTGCAAGATGCCATTTCACCTCACACTAGAAGATAATAAATAATACTGCAATTTCAGAGTAATAATTCAGACAGTTGCTGAGAAAATACACTGAACGCCAGTAAGTACTAAAAATAGCTCCAGAGAGAATGAATTCTAAAACTCATTAAATAAAAGTCTTTTCACCACGTTGATCCAGGCATGTAGGGAATAAATCAAAAATTTATATTCTGGTGCTGGATTTATCAGGAAGACAACTTGTCATCTTCCTCCTCCAGTGTTATTGACTTCTATTTATCTGAATCAGTAGAACAAAAACAAAATAAAAAGGAAAAAGCATTTCCTTACAGTAAGGCAGCAATTCAACTCTGAAAGTCAATTTTGAAAAGAAATCTCATGTTACCTGTGTGTACTGGAAGTCCTCGCATATAAAGTCTCATGACTTTCAAATAGCTTCCCTGTGAATTGTTTGGGATCAAAACATCTTAAAAGCATATTTGATACATTCTTTGTAACTAATTACATCAAAAATATACCTTTCTAAAAAAATAATGAAATTCTATTTTTACTCTAATTGGATACACTCGTGCTATTTCTCAGACTTAAAATCAGTGACAAAACTGATACAATTGATTTGCAAAAAAGAAAACAAAATCAAAAATAGCGGAATGGCATATTTACAGGGAAAACATTAAACACTCATCATTCCATTCCAGCTTTTCTCTTCAATTTTTGTTCTGTTTATATTCTCTAATAGCAATTCAGTCTTGAATATACGTTAGAAGTTCTGGTTAATGGGAAGAGGGGTCTCCTGTACCAGGAAAACCATAAAAAAAACCCAAACACAGAACTCAATAAGCCAACATTAAACAAATGAGGAACAGCTGAGAGAGCTGAGGGTGTTTAGCCTGGAGAAGAGGAGGCTGAGGGGAGACCTCATTGCTCTCTACAACTACCTGAAAGGAGGTTGTGGAGAGGAGGGAGATGGCCTCTTCTCCCAAGTGACAGGGGACAGGACGAGAGGGAATGGCCTCAAGCTCCACCAGGGGAGATTTAGGTTGGACATAAGGAAAAAAATTTTCACAGAAAGGGTCATTGGGCACTGGCAGAGGCTGCCCAGGGAGGGGGTTGAGTCACCTTCCCTGGAGGGGTTTAAGGGACGGGTGGACGAGGTGCTGAGGGACATGGGTTAGTGTTTGATAGGAATGGTCGGACTCGATGATCCGGTGGGTCTCTTCCAACCGGGTTATTCTGTGATTCTGTGAAAATAGGAGAAGTGTTATCTAGCAATATGACTGACCTCACACAGACTGTATTATTCCAGGGAAAGCAAATTAAGCAAAGATAGTTGAAGCCATTTGTGCCCAGTAACAACTGGTGTAATCCAAATCAGAGAATAAGCAAGCTTTCTCAAGTCCCCCAATATCTTTCTTGAGGTTAATTCAATCACTGTCTTAAAACAGATGTTTCCAAATAACAGTATGCATACTACTTGTGGTGCAATAGAAGTTCATAAGAAACAAACAGCAACTGGACCTGCAGCTCGTTTCTTACTGGCGAATGTCAAGAGCTTTTGGGCAATCAACATGATTTTAACCACCATGGCAGCAGTATGGCAAACAAAAATTGAAAATCTTCCCCATCTACTTTGAAACTACTGCACAATGATGATAACCTCAGGTTAAAGAACCATCACAACACCCACAGAATTAATCTTGCTTTGAAACAGCTGCTAACAAAGACAGCATCTCTCAGTCACATACAGGTTAGAGTAAGGAAAATGGTTGTAAGAAAGCACCCTCAGGGACGACAACATGCTCTGAATAATTCAATGTGAAGTTTAGCCTTCATTGGCTAAAAATGTAAACAACTGAAACTAGAAAACCAAAACTACTAAAATAAATCAACCTAAAATCCAGCAAAAGAATGTGTCTACCAACTGGGAAAGTGGCCATCAGCATGGAAAATGAAACACACCTCAAACAATTTAACTTAAACCTTTCTCAAACAATTTTTAACTTAGATACAAAGACCTATCCTACACCTTTATTTTTTCACTTAATTTCTGTTTCTTTATTTTAAGGGGTTTAATGTATTGTTGGTATTCTTGTATATTTAGGTATAAGATACAAACAAGAATTCACTTTCTTATGTTTATGAAGCAGTTAAGTTCAATGAACCATTGATTTTTAATTAATAATTTTTGTTAGGCACATTGTTCTTTAAAACACACCTAGGACATTCTACCAACTACTACATCTATCATTAGACCTCAACTTCACAGATACTGAAATAAGATAAAGTCAGTACTCTTCAAGGAAGGATTGAGTCAATTTGTTCATAGAAATCTGCAAGACTGCTCACTACAACAATATCGTTTTCAGTTGTTACATGGATTCACAACTTAAAGCACTACCTCAAAATCCTAAGGTGACACTACAAAATCAGTTGCTAAATTTGCTATGCATTGTACCTGCAGAGTCAAAACTCTGCTTCTGCCCTCAATTAACTTTACTGCTGCGGTTAAGAAGAGGCTCACTGTGGCTGTATGTGGAAGAGCCCATTGTAAAGTATAAAATTAAATGAAATCTGTCTTGAAATTCAGCTTTATGGCTTTTAACAAAACAGCAAACCTAGACTAAATTAGTGAAAGCGAGTATGGCAGCTGAAATGACAGAGCTTCGAAGAGTGCTGAGCATTATTAAAGTCTGTCCTTATTATGCTCTTAGGCGCAATGTGATTAGTCTCAACAGCTGCCCAGCAGGAAAAGCCAACCAATCATTCCACAGTAATACACATATTAACATGTCCCTTCAGTGGTCACTGATTTCAGAGCTAGGTTACACACAGCACTAGAGCATGATTGTGTATCTCTTGATTTATAGTGCTACCCATCATTTCGAACACAAACCATGTTAAAAATTTCTGACCATCACAACGTAAGTTACTACCTTTAAATCATTTCTGATGGATAAGCTTGTTCCACACACTACCATACGACGCAAAAAAAAAAAAAAAAATAAAACATATCAGGGGTGTGAGGAGTCCACTGTGCATTAACTGTTAAATTAGTCGGGTATTCGTTAAGGGCAATGAGTAACAAAAAGCAATATTAATAAAGAACTGCCACTATAATATTTTTGAAGCTACATGTGTAACAGGATGGCAAAAAACCCAGAGGCTAATATTTTGTTTATACCTTTAAATGGGCTACAACAAATAGCTTTGAAAAGTCCCTAATTGGAACGAGAATGGAAATTATACAGCTGGGATTAAAATTAAGAAGAAAGATTAATCCCAAAGTTAAAAAGCCATATAATACCCCATTCTGAAAGCACAGAGGAACGTCTTGGCTCAAAAGAAAAAGAAAAGGGAAAAAAAGAAAAAAAACAACTAACCAGAAAATGTCAATCAGCTTGATAAAGCAACAAGAAAAAATTACAATGATTTGACTTTGGAACATCAGCAATAACCAAAGCAAAAATACACATCACATTAATAGAGCCAGCAATTATAGCACAATGTGAGAAAAATGTATTTCAATACTGACAGCTGATGACTCAGAATTCATTCCTTTAACCAATGTTTCTTTTTGTTTCTTTAAAATTGTCTGAAATGGTCTTTGCTACATGTCCCAGCATCAAAAGCTCTACAGGACTTCAGTGTTCAGACCAATTTCATTTCTGGGCTAGGGAATATAAATTACTTTGTAATAAACCTTTCTTTCAGAAATAAAAATAACCATACTAACGCAGTCAAGTGCCAGAATCCATGGTTGACACTCAATTTATTCTTTGATAGCCAAAAGAATATAATTTTGGACTTACCTTTTTCATCTCCCTGTACCTCCTCTTTAAAGGAAGAAAAATTTTACACAAAAAATTTTTAGGGGGAAAACAGCCAAGATTATTCATATCTCTATCACTAATATCCAATATTAGTAAGCTAAAATCAGAAATAAAATAAAGAGCACATTATTATTTAAAAGTTACTTTAATATTTTAATTGCATAATTTATGAGAACTAAAACTGAGAATAAATGAAACTACCTCTTCTCTTTCCAAAACATATCTGAAACATTGGAAATTTTCATCCCTCAAAAAAACAGGTCATAGAAAAGTGAGTTGGACAAAAGAAAAAACTGAAGGTTTTGTAAATAGTATTGTTCATCTTTACTTTTCCTTTTCTTCACTGAACATTTTGAAAAAACTAGGGACTATATAACTCTTGCATGTCTGTGAAAAAGGTAACTACTATTAACTTGGAACTTTTAATTATAAGAATAAATAGAATTTTTTTTAAGATTTGCATGCAGTCTGCTGGAAACCTAATTTAAGCTCTTCATGATAGGCACCCAAAATACAATTAAAATTCATATTGTTGTACTTGTAAAACTATTTTATCACTACATTTACATGTTTCATAAACCCTCACAAGTCTCAAGTTCTCTCAAGCCAGACTTATTTTGAGCTATTAGTACTGATTCGTGTCATTCCTACAAATAGCATGTAAGATAGACCTATTCCAACCCAAACAAGCACATTAAAACACTCCAGTTCTCCAGATAACATTGCCAGCATCTAAGAAAAGGGCAAAAAGAAGTTTTCAGTATATTGTTGCTTATGTGAAACCTTCAAAGAGCTTCAGAGAGTTCATTTAATGACTGAGATAACGTTAAAACTTGTAACATACAATGTCATATGGAAAACACTATTTCTGACATACCTTTCGCATCTGTAGTCGATATGGATGTAAAAAATCAGAAATTCTGCCAATTAGAAATTTAGAAATTTGGGCAATCTGTAAAGATTTTTAAAGTATTCCCAAAAAAACCCAAAATTACGACAGGTTTGGAAAACTCAGTTGAGTGTGAAATACGAGTTAACTGATTTTGAACACCTATTTCTGCATTTTTCCTGTAAATTTTCCTCAGAGGTGCATTACAATGTCATTGTATAGTAAACATAAAAATACACTGTTCACCTGAGGATACTTCAGTGTCATTCCTTAAAAATACAACATACTTTATAACTTTGTGTGGCACTGCAAGGTCGCAGTTCCAACATCATGCATATATGCAAACCAAACTATAATTTTATTGAGACGCATGGAGGGTTTCTTACTGCTTTTATTGTGCTTTACTGTGGAGAGTGTTCCAGGTTGTATAATTGGCGATTTCTTTCCATATAAATAAAACCAAAGGTTTTACTCAATATATTATGGGAAAATATTAATTTATAAGTGTTGTCTAAACACGCGGTTTCAAGATGACTACGTAAACAAATTCTTAGTCTATTATGCTCAGAAAGCAACATCACATCTGTGCTATGTAGCATACTGATCTGTCTGGACAACAGCAACAGATAATATTCATATAAGATAGATGAAGTGAAGATCTCCATTTGACAGATCCGTGCCTTCCAGCTCGAGTCTATCATCCTTCCCACACGGAGACACGCTAAGTTATATATTATTGTTTCATGACAGCTGGTGTGAAAATCAGAGCCTTCAATGCAAAAAGATACACCAGCTTGTCCCTCACCCTAACTCACTGAACTTACCATGCCTGGAAGCAAGACTTTCTCCTCCAGTCTTCAGTCAATCCCCCAAAGCTATGTCAGGATAATGGAACCTGACAGTTTTACAGTAACAATGCCATAAACCACCCTAAAGGAGCCTTGTATCAACCAACAAGAAGCAATTACCTAGACTCTTGACTCACTACCACCAGTCAGTAGCAGAGTTTTGTTCACGTAGAGACACTAAGTCACAGCTGTAAGAATGCAAATCAGTATTTTTCCCTTTAAAAACAAGACCCAGTAACTTCTTCAAAACAATGTTCAGAGATGACCACTTACTTGTCCAGACCTCTCCAGAGACATTACTACTGTGTAAAACTTTTATTCTACTACAAAATTTTCTCATTGAGGATTATATACACTGATGTTTTAGATAGTATGAAAACCAGAGAAATGTGAGGGGCTTTGTAGGAAGGTGGATGTTGATCTACATCATAAAACTATGAAAACAGTTTTAATATGTAAAAAGATTTTGAGGTAAGAGAGTTACGTAAAGCAAATAGCTGTATGGTTTGGGTTTTTTTATTTCCTTATGTTACTGAAGGTAAGCAAGTGGAAAACAGTGAGAAGCAAATATATGTCATTAGATGCCTAAGGATAGTGACAAATGTAAGAATTCTACCTACACATATTTATAATTTTTCCCTCAATCCACCTTTCACATTTTCCGATAACAGAAAAATAGATCTAAATGAAAGTTATTTGTCCCTTTCATATATTTGCAGGAGAGCTCTTTAAGATTTTAGGATATCACCTAGCACTCGTAAGCATCCCTCAAGTTTCTGTGTCTCATTTTATGGCTAATTTTGGCTCATGTTATGTTATCCATGAACCTCAAGCTACCTGACCTAGACAGCAGAAATTGTGGAAAGGATCCAATTACTTTTCACTTGAACTGAAAGCTGGTTAAACTCTCTATTCCATTCTATTTGAACTATTCCTCATTACATTAACTTATCTTTTACATCATAAGGAAACTGGTAACAAGAAAATTCTTCTTATCTTTGATATTAGGATTTATTTAACATTAGGAACTTTTACAACTTATTAACAGATGTTTTTTCCCCTCTTCTGTCAAGAAAAACAGAAGAGGTCACCTAAACATATCATGTCCCAAGTCGTTTAACTTGTTCTTTAAAGCATTTATCAAATACTTGGTGCGCACACCTAAATCTTCATTGGATGGGCTCAATTCAGATTTATTTTATGGGAAGGTGCTGAAGCAAAAGTTGTGCAGCATAGGTTAGGTTGGTGTACATGTAAGAACAAGCCAGAAATGCAGGGGGAGAGGATTACTGCATAAAACAAATTTAGAAACAAAGCTATTATTAGGCCTAATTGCACTTATCAGACAAAAGCCTGAGTGAAAGGAAAACCAGTAGCTTCTTAAAATGTATTTTCTTTTCAAGAACTTATTTTTAGAATAAAGACGTGACTAAAACTGTTGTGTCAACTTGAAACCAAGTGACTTTAGGTTTCTGCAACAAAAAGGCTCTTTTCCCAAACAGGGCTTTACAGAATCAGCATCTGAAACTACACAACAGTAGTAAGGACAAGGTTAACTAAACCACATAACTGGTAAGAAGCATTATGTATTTGTGAGTAGTTTTAAACTCCATCTTTCAAAATAACTGAGCCTTTTTACGAACACCTGAAGTTCCCCATAGCTGAAGAACTTTCAAATCCAGACCTGCTGTGCTGCGCGTTGCTACTTCATCATCAGAATAAAGCCAACAGAAGAAAAAAATCCTAAATTACTTGGAAGGTAGGTGTATCAAGATGTAACAGAAATCTGCAATGGCACTTCCAACTTCTACAAATGTATATCAAAGGAACGAAGTTTTACAAAGAATGTCTATTTGTGAAGTTAGCTATATCTGCAAGAAGTATTTGTACACTTTCAAGGGACTGCTGAAATTCTTGCCACTTCTGATGGTAATTATCCATGTCTCAGTGGAAAAGACTAGGAGAGGTTTCACCCACGTGAAAAAGAATGAAGCTATGTTATGACAATAAACAAACACACTGATACTCCAGCAGTAACAGAGAAAGGGAAAGGTGTTTCAGTCCTGACCTACTGCCCACTGCCAGCCTGGATTTAGTGAAAAAATTGCTCAGCACCACTCAAAAGACAGTCTGCCTGTCCTAGAAAACCTCCATCTTCTGAAGGGCAGCTAAAAGTTACCTTGGAGAGACAACATGCCCAACTCTCCATATTTATTAAATTACAGGCATAAGAGGATGACCTTAGGGCTTGACTGGCGTGCAACTCCCGAGCCAGATAATTCCTAAATCCATTTTTGAGCACCCTAAATCTATTACCTTCCCCATCTATGCTTTTACATGAAAGGAGAAAGAAGACATGGTACTGTTATGCAAATATATGAAACATAATCTATATGAGCTATTACAATGAGGATGGAAGGTAACCTGTCCTGCAAAGTTATGATGAATTAAATTCCTAGGCTAATTCATCTAAAGGACTGTGAAGAAAGAAAAAGAAGCTGCTCTCCCATTCAAGCAGAAACTCTAAAGGAAAAAGGAAGGGAAAAAAAAAATCCAATCCTCAAATGTTTTTTTTTATGATGCAACTTATTTTCGCTTTTCATGTAAGCACTGACAAATCCAGGTTTTAACAAAATCATTAAAATCATTATTTCTCAGTTTTAGGTGGAATACCCAAGCACTTCTGTTATCTGGGATATCAATATACATGCAGCTGATTTTTGCTTTTGTGTCCATTTTGAAATATCGCTGACTGATAAGCCTTCCCCCAACGACAGGAAAGAAATACTGAAAAGTTACTGTCGTTGTCTTATCAGGAAGTCAGGAATTTTCCTATCTCAATTATGTATTTTCCTGAGGACATCTAAGAGTATAAAATGAAAATTCCTGGGATCTTGCATAGCAATCTCTTCCATTCTTACACAATTAATAAAATGGATTGTTAATAAGAAAAAAATTACAAAGTGCAAAAGTACTTTGGTACCAGTGGGTTACAATAAATTTACAAATAATTTTCCATAATGGGAGAGAAATGAAGTCGGAATTTACCTCATCTCATTAAACTGAAATATTTAGTAAGACCTGACAATATTAATAAATGCATGTTCACATGTAGAAAAAGCTCTATCTTGGATTATTTCTTTCACAGAAGGCAGATGCTGATAACAACCACCCCAGGCTTAATGTGACCTATTTAAAGGGCCAATATACCACTTCATTGACCTCTCGTGCTGCTGAAGCCTACAGAGAAGAATCACCCACATTAATTCCAGTATGATTAGCCGTGAGATGCTCCCTCATTCAAACATGGTCTGAGAGCGCAAGTGAGGGTGGCTGCTTCAGCTTTCACTTAAAGGAATGGAAGCATGAAAAAGGACAGATATAGGAGGTTTAAGCGGCTGATGCTTGGGACAGTGAAGGTGAGCTAGTGAACACCTGTGGATGTCCGGTGCGTCCTTCCTTTCTTCCCCATGTACTGCACCACTCAGTACTGGGGTAGCACTAAAACACAAACAAGCTATAGGAAAGTTCTGTTTGTGCTTCTGTACCGATAGTGAATTTGACTACGAAATTTGTATCATTGCTTATGATATGATTATCAATAATGATTTCATTAATGTGACTTTCTGGTTCTGATTTAACTACAAATCTAGTCTCACTCTGTAATTTTGATTTATCTACCTTTCATGTTACAGAAACCACGCTTCCTTCCATTCTTGATTTTCACAGTGACATTAGTTACTTGATCCAGAACTACCATGAGGCTCAAAAATAACCCAGTTGCAAGAGCAGGCTTGAAATCTGATGAAGATTTGTGATCTCCATCTTCCACGGGTCATGGAATTGATAAACTGCATCAGAAAGAAGGGGAAAGCTTCTATTGAAAGACATCACAAGAGATGATTTACAGTAGCAAGAGGTAACTCTCCTCATCAGAGGCAAGACTGACGTGTTGCAAGACTGAGTAAGAATCTATTTTGTCAGATTACAGAGGTATGAACTGACAGCTACAAAAAGATTATTATATTATTCTAGAAGGAATGCACCAGCTGCTTCCGATGATAAGTAAATATGGGAAATTTGCTGTAATAGGTAAGAATAATCAAACTATAGCAGTAATATCAATTTAATTTCCCCCAAAACTGCAACAGATTAGAGAAACAACTTATTAACACACAGGATTAGCTCACAGAAAAAAAACCCACTCTGCTCTGTTAGACTAGAGTTACATTTTCACTCTGTCAAAGCCCACTGATAACTGGGTATTGTTGCACCTATGGAATATCTAGTGTGTATGGTCTACCTAGGTGACAAGAAATGCCAAGTAATGAATTAAAGGAATTTAATTTAAAACATGCGCTTATATGAATCCGTTTGGAATTATGCATGTGGCTTTCCATTACAGTGCTCCAAGCTGGAATTCTATTCAAAACCTGCTCTGAAACAGCTCTCTTTCTTTCAGCATCTAAGAGAACACTGAAACGCTTCACACTAAAATCTTCATAATCAAAGCAGAGGCCTGTGACACCTGTAAATGCAAACTGTATTAATCAGGTTATACTAAATATTAGCTTGCCTTGAACTCAAATACAAGCATACTGAAACAGTGTAATCAACAACAGCATGTAAGTATTTTTAACACTGCGGTGGTATTGCCAGACACAATATACTTTTTACGTCAGTATGTAAGCAATGTGAATGCCCTGAGGAGCTGAACAAAGCCCTGTAAGCTTAGCTGCCTACCAGGGTTAAACCAGAACATCAGTATATGTAGATTTATCCTTAATCAGAAATCACTGCTTATTAACATTTCAACTTCAAATTTACTCTTGCATCCTGCTGTTTTAACATAATACTTCTGTTTATGAATGCCCGTCTCTCTTTTTCACTATCACTCCCAATTTACACTTTAAGTAATTACCTCAACTAGGACAAAATGATTCTTCTTCCACCTGACCATTTCCTTCCCTGAAGTGCTTCGTTATCTGTCTTACCTGCCCCTTCTATCATCTCCTACTATCAGTGCTATGCTGTTTTTCTGCCCAGTCTGGTCTTGGAGCTATTTCTCATTCTAAATGGTTTTTATTTTTAAATCATATCTCCTTCCTAGCCTTGTTCATAGTAAACACTGCTCACCACCTGCCATTCAAATCCTTAACGTCATCCTATCCATCATCAGTTTTGGGCATCTCAGCACAGACACACGATCTTTCATAATGCTATGTACAGCAATTTCTTTGGGTAACAGCAAAATGCCTTGCGTGACTGTTTCCCTGAAACCCTCTTTTCTATGGAGAAAAGTAAAAAAGAACCTCATGTAATGTTAAAGCACCAGTGCTTTTAAATAATTCAGTATTTGCAAACTTTAACCAGAGCAACACTTGGTCAGTTCCTGGTGCTGTCATATTGGCTGGGTGGGAGATACCTACAAATCATTGCAACTCCTTTACTAAATAAGGAAACAAGAAGTACACTTCAGAATTGTCTTAGAACTTCTTTTCTCCACGCAATTCCTAAGTAAGTCTTAAAAGAAGAAACCCAGCGGCTATTTTTAGAGCTCTTTTTAAGAGTTCCTGCATTCCGGGTGTCTGTGATTCACTGAAAAGTTTCAAAGTTGCAGTACCATCAGTCAGTTACATATAAAGTTATTTTCTATTGAGGTGCATTTTGAGAAAATGCAGGCAGGCAAAAAATACCCAAATGCTAGTTTGGGTGGCAGTTAAAGTGCTCTCTTACATTAAATATATCAAATCACTAAACTTCCAAGTAATGCTGAACCCAAAACACAAGAACACCTTTTTTATGATTTTTTTATTATGTTGGTTTTTTCTGTTTTAAAAGCATTTTTAGAAACAAGCAGGAGATGAAAATAATGTGAACATCTGTCATACAGTTAAAAGACTTCATTGTTAATTATCTACTTTGCAAAGGAAATTGAATACAACAACTATATTAAACTTCATTCCCACACTTTGAGAGGGACACTAAATTAGGTGTAACAAAGTGGAGAAATGCTGTAACACATGAATGTTACCTTCTGGATGAGAAGGAAGGCTGAAAAGAGCTGCTGAAAATGTGTTTAAACCTATAAACTACTCAGCTGAGTCCACAGCGAGAAGTTTATTCTTTTCCAGAAATTGTTATGGCCAAAAGCTCTTTACCTTCTAGCAAAACAGGCCTGGCTACACGCAGACAACAGGCACATTTCAGTTAAACTTTTTTTAAGAAGTGCAATGTAACTGAAGAACTTTCTCTTCACTGCACAGCTTGTCAATTTGCTGTTACTTTCTCTCAAATGTAGAGCAACACATTTCACACTGTTGCCACACACATACTAAAGCATCATCATTTGGGCTTCTAGGAAATGTCTTGCATATCTTATCATCTCCCACTCCTCGGCCACCCTCCAAGCACGTTGCCCGGCCCATCATCTTCATATCTGGTGCTTCCCAAAATTCCTCACAACACCGTCCTATCAGCCCTGCTAGATTCACCCTGTTCATAAGGCAAGACAGGTACACCTGAGGGTGTTTCCCCACTTTTCTGTGTGCTGATTATAAAAGGAAGGAAAAGGTAAACATAGACCAGAAGACAGCAGAGAACAACCCCAGACACAGCACAGGATAGCATGTGAGAAGAGTGTTTTGGGAGAAAAGGCAAGCATCACTACCCTTGGGCACCTATTACCCTCTCTCCTAGTATTTAAGTGCTATCCAGGAAAGAATTCTCAGGCACCACCACTCTTCCCTTCCTTTTTCATTTCCCTGTTCTTCCCTGGGGACAGATGGATCTTTGTATCCATCATGTTCCTCACCTGCTCACCAGATTCCTTCATTTCTACTCCTTTTTTCAGCCCTCTTTACACGATCAGTTTTGTTATTAACAGTGTTAAAACTACCACTGGACATTACTATTCCAAACGTTGTGTGGCTGTCATAAAATTCCTTTTGGTTTTATGGGTACTTTACAAGGTATGAGAAATTGCTGGTTTATTTAAAGGCCAAAACATACCTGACCAACAGGCATGTAAGAGTAAAAATGGAATCAATCCATTTCAAAGATCTGTCTATACAGCTGTGATTAACAAATAATTTTGGTTGCCGCAAACCTAGCACAAGAATTCAGAACTTTCAATCCATATCAGTGTGTGTTCACCCACAACACCTACCTTTCCCTTATGTGGCAAAAGCCTTTTTTTCATAGGCACTTTTCTTCATATTTCCCTTCCCCCCTACCCCCCAATTCAAAAACCACTTTGTTAAAACTTATTTGCACACCTTGCTCTCTGACAGACCATTTCATCTCGCATCACATCTTTACACAAAACCTTATGCCCTACGCTGCTTTCAGGACAGAGCTGTAGCTTGTATTTTAGATGATGTCCCACTAGCGTGAGATACAAATACGCTATCATTCTGCTGATCTGTTACATTCTGTTTCTGAACACATAGTCCAAAAATAAACTCAGAAAGCAAGACTGCTATTGTGGTTGAGCACTCAATCCCAGGGACTCCTAATTTCACTGATTTTTTTTTTTTTTTCTTTTCCTGGAATAACAGCACGTTTCTCTCATGTATTAGTTTGCCACACTTTGTATGCAGCCCTGACTTTTGTATTATTTTCTACTCCTACCATACCATTATTTATTTACTATGCTGCTATTCATTCCCCAGATTCTCACTTAAAACAAAGTAGACTGCATCCTACTGGACACTTCTGGATAGCTGCCTAAAAAAAAAAAAAACTACACACGTAGATCTGCCTGCTCTCTGTATAACGTAGGAATTTAAAAGTTTTAAAGAGCTTACTACAAAGATCTCAAACTTTACAATAAGTTCCTCAAAAGTTTTCAATTCCTAAGCTATACGGAGAGAAGACAGATGTGTGGGTTGTTTGGGGTTTTTTTCAGGTAGATGGTCAGAACTAACCAGTGGGATGCAATTTTCTTAAAGAGATTTTTATGTCTTTGTCACTAGTTCACACCCACACCGTCACAACTACTTCAGGTTGCAAGCAATTTAAAAGAGCTAAAATAAGGCAGCACCTTATTTTTATCGAATTGCTACCGCCCAAATACTGCAAAGCTGCTCTGACAACTGAACTCTTCCTCGCTCTGGAATAGCTCATCAGTTTAGATATAAGCATCACATCAGTCCCTGGGCTAAGCTCTACTGCTCATATCTAGCAGTCATGCAAGAGGGAGACAAACACAATGCAAAATACAGTTGGACTTGGCGCTGCCATGTTGGTGGCAATAAAAACACATATTTAATGGTCTCAGACAACCGTTAGCCAAAGTGTACAAACACTTCGAGTGCTGGAGAGTTTATGAAGACATGCATGTTTCCTCATACTGTTACACAGACAGACATACGCATATCAAACAGCTTTTCACAATGCACTAGAATGCACTCACGGGTATAGGCTAGCACTTCAAATCAGGTATCTGCAGTGTATCCTGGTCGTGATACAAAGCTTCATGCTTCTAATGGGTTGATGAGGACTGGCAACAGTCATGGAAAGAGAGTCATACAGACAGTAACATAGAATAAAGGGAAGAAACCCACCTTAAGTAGTTCATAATGTTGAATACCATTCACACCAATGTCTGGATCGATGGCAGATGGGACAGAATAGCGAGAATTAATTGCTGTGTTTTCAGGGATAGAGATGTTAATAACTGTTGAGGGGAAGAGGGGGGCATTATCGTTTATATCCTCTATTAGGAATCTGATCTTGACCAGTCTGAAAACTTCATCGGGCAAAACAGCAACCTCCACCTCATAAAAGCAGCGATTCTCAGTAAAGATGCCAGAGCAGAGCTTCTCTCGGTCTATGCGGTTTGCAGTTGTGAATATCTCACCAGTGTTTTCCTCCACCCGTACTAATGGTACATCCCCAGTCTTATACACAAGCTTGAACTGTAGCGGTGAGGAAAGGGGCACATCTGGGTCCAGTGTTAGGTTAAGATCCTTGAGCAAATTGCCAATGAGGACATTTTCAGGCAGTTCTTCCCGCACGGTATAATTCTTCTCCTGTGCGCCAGATTGAAATACAATACAGGCTAATAAGACTGCCAAGAGGTAGGTTCCAGACAGCAAGTCCATCTCCAGAATGACTAATGAGTATTCATGTAGAACACCAGGAGCAGCTGGAAAAAAGCAAAAGAAAGAGCATTTCTTAAATACTTGCAGAATATTGTCTTCTTAACAGTGATGGAGCTGTGAAAGGAGTACCTTTCCTACAGCAAAAAAACTGAACTGTTTGAAAACCCTATTAGTAAAGTGATATTTGACTAAACGATCCTTCATAAAATGCGTAAAATGCCTTGCCCAACATTTTACTTAAAACTGTGTACTAAACACTGAGTTAAGACTCTTAGAAACAGATCAGAGTGAATCAATAAATAAAAAAATCTCTATGTCCATCGTGAGATTCTCCTTTGCTCCTTAAGAAAACCTCTTCCTCTGAACGCAGCGCCACATTGCCCTCAATTTTTTGTTTCCAAAGAAAAACTAAGTAAGAGAAGTTTGCAATCAACCATCTGCTGAGAACCAGATCTTTTGCTACGAGATGGGAAACCAAGAACACTGGTCTTAATTTTACCCCAACTTCTGCACTGACAAAATATTCATTAACAGCAAGAAATCTGACTATTTTTAACCACAGGCATTTAAATTGGCAAGAAAATGTTCTCTAGACAGTCTGGTGAACTTCAGCCAACAACAGGTGGAAATCTGTCTAACATGGGGACATCAATACAGCAGTCCCTCTCTTTAAGGTGACAAGATCTGATCTGATCTCTGGAAGTAAGCATAAATACCAGCATTCAGTTCATTGAAATCTAGATTATATGTCTAAATCCAAAAGAGCAACAAATTCCAACACAAAAGAAAAACAGCAAAACATCAAAAGTTGTTGATGTGAACCTTAAGAAATGTTGTGTAATTTCAAATCTGGTGAAGTCTGCCTGTATACAAGCTAAGTACTCTGATACACCAATACCTTTAAAATGAGATACAGATTTGTCCTGGGATGAAGAAAAGAAGTTTTTGTACTTTTCAACCTAGTTTCTGAATAACAATATACTCTCCTCTTAAGATTATTAACAGCCTCGAGAAAGATAAAGTAGAACAGGATGACTTATACGTACATACAGTTGGGTATCCATGTACCTAGAGCCAAGAACTAAAACATACTATTGAAGCCCCTGTATGGAATATGCTGCTTTCCCTAATCTTCCTTTCCAGAATTTAGAATAATCTGGGATAGCATTTCTGTAATGTTGATGTATAAGAGTCCCATCTAAAATGATTCTTTTACATAATTAAGTTTTAGTTCCTACCACCTTAGCACCTGTTTCAAATATACTGTGCTGACTCATCTACACTCTTTTCATTGGGCAACATCATTTTTCCTGCCTTTTCTGATTTTATTCTCCCTGTCATAGCTTAGATTGATTTAGTCCTGCAGATCAAGCTGCAGCAGTTGTAGAAATTACTGAAGCCATTAATGGTCTTCACCCATTAGTTACTGCCTTTCAGCAGTGCCACTTTTAGGATAATTTAAATTAAAAAAACTAGACTTTGGAGTGAAACACATTAGGAACACTTAATATTGCTATTCTGTTTGAACTCTGCAATCTTCTCTTGACTGGGAGTAAGTAAAAGATAGCATTCCAACTAGAATGTCGCAAGGTGTATCTTTCCACCTCAAAATGATCTGTAAAGCATTTTCTGGCTTTGTAATTACACAAAAGGAGCAGCATAAAATAAAAATCCTATCCTGCAAGTCTTCACTTATGAAAAAAGGCATTGATCACTGGAGTTATTTAATTAACTTGAATGAGACTGCTGACACAGGTGAGAACTGGATGTGCAGTTCATGTGGTGTAATTACTGCATTACCTGTGGTATTTTAATCACTCGCTGACTTATTTGCAGTACTTTGGTAACTCAATGGAAGGCAGAACACAACACCAAGCAGGCATGAATCACTCTACCTTAAACAATCATTTTATAAGTCCATTACAATGTTAAACTCTAAATATGTAAATATGGAAGTCATCAGCAGATTCTGATTATCATTAATGGTAATACTATGATAGCAGCATGAGTTTAATGAAAGAACTGTGGTGATATTGTATATTAGTTTCATTATCATGATTTTAGTTATTGTCTTATACTTCTGTAAATAATCTCCAGCAATTGTCACCCCACTGAAACAACTGTCAATGTGCACTCAACCTGCAGAAAGCTCTTATTTCAGGAAAGGACCTTTCTTTTATCCACTGCTATTAAAATAAATACATTTACATTGTTTTTATGCAAAACATCTATTAAAAAAAATCCAAGATAAATACAAACCAAATTCCCGTCCCTATCCCAAATTCTTCTGTTACAGTATCAATGTAAGGATTTCCTATAAATGACAATAATGCAAAAATATTGCATAGTTATGTATATGTATGTTCCAAACAAACAATCTTATGCCATAAAAAAATCTTTTGATCAATAAGAAGTTTATTAATGCCACAATACTCCTCTCTCTCTCTAGTCTTGAAGATACAGGGAATTTCAGTCACACTCAAAACAGAAGTTTGTGCTTTATCTATCACGTTTTACAAAGCAATTTAAGGATGAGTACACAAATCGAACCATCTAAAGACTCCGTGAAAAACTTTCCCAAATCAAATCTGAAAGTTGTGATAGTACCAGTAGATAACTTATATTAAAAATAACTGATAAGAATTCCTATAACCCCAGTTATAACTGCAATGGAGTTTCTAGGGATTATAAAATAATAACAGCGGGACTCAGAGAGGTTTTTCAGGAAACCTGGAGGGCAGAACTTCTTAGTATTTCATTACTATGCATATTTTCATTTACTTTTTTAAAATGAAATTAAGTTTGAACCATTCTATTAAAGATGTTTCCGTGCCATATTAAAGAAAAGGCATTAAAAAATGAAAATAATAGAACATCATTGTTATAAACCACATTAGATAAATGTTAACATGACTTTTTGTAACATCTTTTACTGCTGTAGGTTTTCCTGAACTACTAAAGGGTATACACACACAATAGGTAGCATTATGAGTTTTAAGAGAAAATTCTTTGGTCTTGAAGCAGAAAAGCAACCAACAATGAATCACAATTACTGAATGTCCGCAGAATACACTATTTTTAAATGGTCTTCACCTGTCTTTCTAAACAATTCCAGGAACTGTTTTGAACATTTAAAAACTGTTCCAGAGCTGTAGACCTTTAAGGGCAAAACCACCCCAACATGTCTCAACTTTTCTGCTTAGATATACAGTGGAACACCTTATGCCATGGGAAAGTGTTGTTCTTAAATCCTATTTATATAGTCATAGTTGTATGTTGAGTGTCATTTGCGCCATAGCACTGATAGGAATGCTATGGCAACAGCAATGCAAAGAAAGGGAGCATGAGGTACTTTCTAGCTTCCAAGCATCATCCTGAAAGACATTTAGAAAATCGAGGTATTTCTAATGACATACAATGAGTCTCTCATATTTGTTAACATACCATAAATACATACCACAAAATGGGAAACCAGTATAAATACAAATCCAAAAGCAAATGGAAAGGCTAAAGAAACACAAATGGAAATGGCAGTGAGTGAAAACAGGGCATCAAGAGAAATCATCGAATGAGAGCATGTCAATGCTAACAGATGGTGCCAAGAAGTTAAGATGAACTACGAGACACAGACGAGATAAAAATAAAAAAGGATAAAAGAAAGGAACTGGGAAGAAAGGCAGTAACAGCACAGTGTGTGGACACAGGCTTTACTGATGACCAAAGGTTAGAGGCAAAAAAATTAAAAATCCCACAGAAAGCTAAATAGAGTAGTCCAACTCTGAAGGACCTTTCTTCAGCTCCCAACACTAACACTTTTGAAATGGAAGAAAAAAATAACAACAAATACACTTTTTTAAAAGAAAGTAATATCAAGCTTACAAAGTCCATCTTTTTCCATCTTTCAAATGAACACAGCAATGTCTGTATTACTGAATAATGTAAGGCAAATAGCCCAGGATGGAGGGGAGGAGGGGAAAAAAAACAATCTGAGATTTGCTCTCTTTCACCTCAGTATCTATGCACTGAAATGCTTTTTGTCCAATATATTAAATAATAATGGCATAATTTAAATATTATCATTGTTCATTATCCTCTTCATTTAGCAGCTGTCAAATCATACCTTGAAAAGTAGACAGAATATAAAAACTTTAACTACCTAATGGAGTATGACGTGACGGTATAATCTAAATCTGTTCTTCATAGACAAGTCCTGGTCCCACCCGAGTCAGAATTCCTGGGGTTTATTACAGGATTCAATCGCTATTTCTTACTTAAGAGAATGACAGAAGAGGAGCAAATGCAGTAAAGGGTACAGGTGTCCACTCCAGCTTAAAAAACAACACTATTTCTTGATATATGGGTTTAAATTTGATTTACAGCAGTAATAAATAATCAGTAGCAACGTTTTTTAACTGCTACATCAAATTTTAAGAAAAAAAGTATCATAGACTATTTTAAAAATTTAGGAATATCACATTGATTATCCAAATATTGAAATCATAAGAGAGAAGAAATCCTGAAAATATTACTCCCATTAGTAGCTTCATATTCCTAAACCTACTTTAACTACATGGACAAATTGAGCTAGTCTACCACACTTTTTCAACATAATATCCCTTTCATTTGCAGCTAATCCGCCGTGGACTCCTTAAACAGGAGTACTTAACTCCCTGTGTTAAAACAGTATTCCTCAGAGCAAAAGATCCTCATGACATGGGCTCTATTTGTCAGTCAACAGCATGATTATAATGGTTTTGAGCTAAAAAGTGACCTATTTGCAACTAATCCAGCTCACGAAGTGTCCCTCTAAATTGGTCATCGATAATTAAGCATTCTATGCTATACGCCAGAGGTTCTGAATTTCCGAATCATGCTGATACGGATTTCAACTCTGTCCTGTAGCTATTCGGCTGCTGGGCTGTCAGGTAGGTGTTTGGGTTGGGTTTTTTTGCTATAAGTCACTAACACAGCTGAATGCAGCCACGTCTACCCTCACCACCACCTTTACCACGTTTCATTTAAGAACTGGCTGGTTTAGATGGCAGTTACTAATTTTTTTTTAAGAAGTACAGACTTTACTCGTATTTCTCACCCTTTTTGATTAGAATAAGAAATACTACAAGGCTCCTGCCTGACAGAAATCTCCCTCATTCTTTTTAAGTCCAAACAAATGATAACAAACAAACTGAAATAGTTTTCCCACTCTCTGAAGTTTCAAACACAAACTATTTTGCAGCCATCGATATTTCTGCACAGGATCCACTCCCTACATAGCATATTTCACAATCATATTCAAAGTAAAAGACCTATCTCAAAGAGAAACAGACGATTTGTTATATTATCAAGCTGTTAAATTAACTCCCTCGTATGATTTTACTCTAAACCCACTGAGGGACTGATTTATTCTTTGATCTATTTTTTATTAGCATGATGGTACTGACTTCAATCAGGTTTCTTTAATTTGATTTTTTTTTTCCCAGAGATGAACAGAATGAAAATGGAAATTCTTATCACCAGGAGAAAACATCACCCCACACCCATTTAAGTCAACAAAAGAATTAAGTGCGAATCACAACTTGCTTACAGGTACAAACTCTCATGAGCCAGTCTCCCCTGCTTTAGAAACAAGGTATTTTTTAGGGGTTTTTTTTCCAGTTTTCCATCACAGGTGCTATGAAATACTCTTCACTAAAAGAAATAAAAAGTTAATGACCAAAAGACAGATTCCTGTAACCACATGAAGCAGCAGTCAAGGTGTGGAAAACAAGAAATTGATATGTTCTTACTGAAAGAGAATTCTACCTTCATAATATTAATCTGCACCTAATAGGAAGTGCGCTCATTAAAACTTCTATCAAGGTACTGGGAACAGAGAACAGAACTACAAATGCACAACAGCTATGCGAGCATGCTGAATGGACAAACTGAACTCAATTACACTGATAAACGTTCTAAAGAGTAATTTCTTTTAATTGCTCCAAATTAGGTCCAGCAAAGCTGACGCCTTCTTTTTACAAAACTAGTAATGAAAACACATTTTTAGGAAAATACATCTAGCAACCACTCAGCAAATATTTTTAAAATGTTCTGTAACTTATTTCAGAAAACTGTAAAAATATGCAGTATCAAATTTATTTATACCCCAGTAACACTACGAAATAGATAGTCCTGCTATTATCAAATAAATAGTTTTGCACCAGAGCTACAGAGAAAGCTAAAGGTTGAGAACAGGAATCCTGGAAAAAAAGATGATCTCCCTGATAAGCCTGGCTATTTCCATTTTCTTAGAAGGAAATACTGAGATACCTGAACAAATTGAGAGAAAAAAAACAAAGTCCCACAACAAATAAACCTTCTATAAAGCCGGTGAATGCTACAAGCTAACACAAATTTGCTCTGCAAATTCAAATATATATTCACTAAAATTCAGTCACTAACTTTCAAACACAATACAAAAAATCAAGTTATTAATGGTATGATTCATACTTTTTTTTTTTTTTTTAGTATTTTATTTGTGTGAAAATTGCTCTAGTTTTGTTCCTTGGAAATCTGTTCATGCCTCAAATCTGAAAATTAAATCTCTGCTAAAGAAAACAAAAGAAAAGTCAGCCATGAACCGCTGGCAAGAGAATGTAATATCAAAATAAGAAGTTACATGAAACTGCATATGTGATCACTGGCTGCATTTCAACTTAAACCACATTTTTATTCATTTAAAAATGAAAGTAAATATGATTTTAGTCTCTTGTGTCAAATCCTTTGAAATGGCAATTGTCAAGATCACCTGTTTCATACATTATGCATTTTGCTTTACTGTCTCACTGTCAGTTAATAACTTTCAGTAGTGAATTATTTGTGAATAAGGATAGGAATATTGCTCACGGCTGAATGTTATATTGTCTATTACTTACTTATATTAAATACAATTCTGCCTAGAGTACACTTATATACATAACATTCTAGAGTAGCAGAAATCAGCTGCCTTCGTCCGCCCCCTACTTCGGTGCAACTACACTTACACTTCTCATTTAACCATAAGTTCCATTTGTGAGAACACTGTTCCCAAAAATCACAGGAAAAAAAACCCTATATATATTGCCATTTTTCAGTTTTTATAACACTCTTGAGTCTGGGTTTTTTTTTTAAAAACAAAATAAAAATCTTCTATTTATGTTCTGTAGTTCTTGTTAAAGCCAGGCTATCTGGAATGTTGCACTAGTTGCATCAAAGTCCTGAGGGGAAGAGTTCTAGGTCCCAGGATTCATGTATTGGACTTGAAATGATTCCAGGACCTTACTTGTTCTTAATATTTCTTTTACAATCAGTTAACCTCTTATATTTCCATCACTTTTTCCATCGCTTTCTCTCTGTCTCAGCACAACATATTCAGAGAATGCCAAACATCCTGTGAAATTACTCTCTCAGATTTTTGTAACAAGGTCTTACAGTATTCAAAGGCTGAAAGGGAGAAAGCAGCCCAACTTTCATCATAATTCTTGCTCAGCAAATTATCAGCGTGCCTATGCAAAGCAGAACCAGGAGATTACAGCAACAAATCATGTATGAAACATATTTCAGTGTCGGTTTATTCTGACCTCCCATCAGGCTGTTTGGACGTGGACGATGTTCCATTTCTGCTGCGGAAAGGCTTGTGGAGGATCACGTTACAACATTTATGTGGCTCTTAGCTAATGTATTTCATTAGTTATTATTGTAATTCATAACTAGCTAAGAATCAAATAACATATTTTCTTCTTAATCAGTAAAACAGTAAGAAAGTGGTTTAGGTAATTTTACATTCTTCCTTGTGAACACTTCACAGAAGCCAAATGCTTCCTAGTCAATGTATTTCCTTCAAGCAAAAATTTATACAGCACAGTAAAGAAAGAAAAGTCCCCATGGAAGTTTTTAGGTGAGACAGTCTGTTTTTCTTCCATTGGAAGCACAGCTCCTTGTTTTCATATGGAATTTTTTTGTTCTTCTTGAAGATAGCTTAAAAGTAAATGAGATTCAAACTCAAAGGTACTGGTCAAGAGTTTAATATACAAAATACATCATAAATAAAAGAAGTTTTCTTAGCACATATCTTGCCAATTAACAGACTTATCACCACAGAATCATAGAGTGGTTTGGCTCAGAAGGTCATCTCCCAAGAGATCAGGTTGCTCGAAGTCCCATCCAACCCGGCCTTGACCACCTCCAGGGATGGGGCAGCCACCACTGCTCTGGACAATTTTGCCTCACCCTCACAGTAAAAATAATTCTTCCTAGTATCTAATCTAAATCTCCTTTCAACTCAAAACCATTCCACCTCATCCTACCCCTGCATTGCCTGCTAAAGAGCCCTTCCCCAGCTTTCCTGCACGACTCCTTTAAGTACTGGAAGGCTGCCCTAAGGACCACATTTGTCCAAAGCTGACACATGTAACATATGGATAAAATAGGTAAGAATACCTATTTATAAATTTTAAACTCAACTCTGGAATCCTTAATGGTATCATGAACATGGAACTAACAGCACACGTTGAAAGGAATTTTCTTGTAATTTATGTATGGCCCAAACAGCAGGGAAGCAATCGCATTTCTGAGCTAACTGACCCTACCTAAGCACACTGCATGAATAAAACATCACAGTATGCAATACAAGACTCTCCTGATACAACATGATTTGAGAGCATGGCTTTTCCAAGGGCAAAACAAAACCACCTGAAGATCAGTGATATTAGAATGTAAACCAAAAATACAGTCCTTCTATGGAAAACAAAAGGAAAAAAAAAAATCAAACAGACTGAGAAAAAAACAGAAAAACAAGATTATCCATAAATGCCTCCCCAACTTGCTGTCCTGGCAAGCCAGTTCCTCCCAGACAGACTTGCCCTTGAGGACACGACGACCCTCCTGCTGCCTCCTCATCCCTCCCCAGAGCAGGAGCTGCTGCGGCTTCCTCTCAGCCGGTGGCCAGTCTTCCATACGTTCAGGGGGAAGGTTATTCCATGCTCCTTCTCCCAAAGTGACTTCAGTGCAACACTGCCGGTACAGACTTGCAGCAGCACGTGGAAAACAAATCCCTGTATTAAGAGCCTACAAAGCACACTGGGAATCACTCAAAGGGAAAGGTGCTGTGTACGTAAAAGGGGTTGGCAACAGTGGCTGCAGCATCGTGTGGCTGTAGAAAACTGTCCTCTGAGGAAGAAGCGAGCTACCCTTTTTCCTCTACTAACGACAAGAAATAAATGTATACAAAAGAGAGGGGGAAAAAGCATTTTCTTAAAAGATTTCTTGCGATTTACTACATGGGAGACCAAAAGCATCTGAGTTTGATCCCAGCTAGTTATAGTTAAAAAGTTTAAGATCAAGCCTTTCTAATTCATAATTTACAATATTAAGGGCATGAATTTATCTCTAAGGATATTATAATAAAGATATAGTAAATATATCTTTAAAATTCGATCAAAGTCAGTCATTTCATAAAATCATTTCCTTGTGACACAAGTCTGTCTTTAATTACCTGTTGTTCTTCCAATCTCCTAAGGAGCAATTCTCTCCTTACTACATATGCAGCTTGAAATGACCTTTGCTTCAATGTGTTGATACACTGCAAGTAATTAAAGATAGTAATAACAATTATTTTATACTTTGCTTTCTGCATTTTCTTCACATTATTTGATGTAACTTTCAAACAGAAGACGTACAGCAAATTACGTGCAGGAATCACAACAAAATTTAACTTAATCCTTTATGTACTAATGGAGTAGGACTGAACTTCTGTTAACTCATTAATAGTAGATGAATGACTATTGAAGTTATATCAACTTTGGAAAGGTGAAATCGTGTAAATTTTTAAGACATTTACCAGTAAAAACTACCATGCGTTATTGGTATATAAGAAAAATACTACTTTAAGCTTATAGAGACAAAAATGTAAAGTATTTTTTGCTCTTATTTTAAAACAGCAAAACAACACTGGAACCATCTAACTGTTCTGGTAAAACACTTTCTAGCGCATCGCACCTCTCATCCTGACAGATCCCCAAAGTGCTGTAGAGATTGCAAACACATGGATTGCTTCTCAAAGCACTAAAATTCTGTGCCAGGAGCACTACACTGAAGTGATTCTGGAAAGAGGATTGAAAACTAAATTATCCAGTGGAAATGATGGTGCATAGCTGTTTAGACTAGGGAGAAAGTAACTAACAAAATTCATTCAGACTTCTTGTACAAAAAATACTCCGTAAAAACAGTCACAGAATTGTATGAAATAGAATTGTAAGGATACATGTTACAATAACGTTAATTTTAAGTATTAAAGCATGATGCATAGAGCAATTCTGCATTTTAAATTTTGTTTTACCCGTAAAGTAAATAAGGTTTAAAAAGTGGAAGATCTGATTAATATTTTTCTACTAAATCGACTCAAAACCCACTGAAATCAGTATCATCTTCTACAGGGTTTACAATATTTGCTAGAATTATAGCTCTGGAAATCAAATGCCTTAACTTAAGCATAAAGTGAGAGTGCCTACATAGCATCATTCCTGGTAAAGTGCACAGAACACTTTTGAAGAAAATAGAATTCAGTTCTTGAAAGTAGGAATTAAATGAGGAAAAATCTTAAAGGAATAACGTGAACAATGATTAAAGATCCAAATAGATGTATATGCTTCTTTCTCTGTTTTGTATAAAAGTCATGTCCCTACTCCAGAAACCCAAGTGAAAAAACTAGTTTTGCATATAAATGGAGTGACTTCACCACTTGATAACAGCTGATTATTTAAATGTAACAAAGATGGAAAAGAGCATAAAAAAATATCACAAAACACATACCAGCCTATTAGCTGAAGTAATCACAACACAGAGAATCTTTTAATAGCATGAGATTGTCTTAGATACTGTGTCCTTTGTAAGTTTTATCATGCTTCACCATTTTGGTGAATTTGTCTGGTTTAGTCAACTAGAAATTACCAAAGGCTTTCTGGTTATTTCTGGAAACCAGACATTTGTATGCGGGTTGTAATAGAAAAGCCACGAAAACGCATCAGATAGCTCCTTACTTTATATCAGCTAATTATTCCTCCAAATCTAGGCCTTATCAAGAAAAGGGATGTTTTTCTTCACGTGCAGAAGTTGTTTTGAATCGCTTAAGCAAGATCAACACAACTGACACAAGGACATAATTATACGTTGCTTCACAAGAGAGAACAACAACAGTGATAAGATGAACTGCTCCATCAATTACTCATACAACAAGTAAAAATATTGATCTGTGATTAAACAAATGGAGAAAATAATAACATTTCAAATCTTTAACTTCCGACAATGTACCTGTCAGTCAAAACTCCTAATGATTTCCAGTAAAAGACATGTTTTTTATAAGTTTGAACTTACAAAATTCGAACCCTGAGCACTCAGTAAAGAAAACTTGGATTTGTGTTACTACTTTTAAATCTATCAGAATTCCAGTGTTGTGCTATATGTGGTATGTATTAATTGTGCTAAAGCACATTTCCCAAAGAAGGCGTTCTATTCTGGTGTAGGAACTGGAAGTATTAAAGTATCACAGTACTGAAAAGTAGTCACAACTTCTGCTGCAACATAATCATTAGGAACAAAACATCAAAGGTTTAAAAGGCTTATTGGAATACTCTCCTGAAACTTAATGACCTTAGTCCCAAATATACTGTAGAGTATTAGGAGGTATTTTGAATGTATGTTCAGTACCGCTACTGTCAGCATTAGTGATGGGTTGGTTTGGGTTTTGTTTGGGGTTTTTTTTAGTGTGCCATGTATCACAAATTTGTTTGGTTTTTTTTTGACAGAGTGTGAGGAGTCGTATTATTCCTCAAGTGCCCAGTGCAGATGGATGCTGCATTGTTTTAAATGGAGAATCATTCTCCAGAACCTGAGGGTAACTGCCAAGTCTGATTTCTCTAAAATCGATTCAAGAGACTCATGCTCAGACTTGGCTGGGATACGGAGGCTTAGACTTTTTTATCAAATCACAAAAATAAAAGTTCTTGTAGTTCCTCTTCTGTTGGGATGTAAAGTTTTCTTATAAGAAAAAAAAAAAAAAAACCACAAACAAACCCCCAGAGCATTGGAAGTTTTCAAAGAACAGACTATATTCTGCCATACATTTGCTAGTGTTTTCTATTCTTACTCAGAATAAAGCAAACAAATATCAGTCCAAAGGATCTTTTCTGTCCTACAAAAACATGACCAGTCATCTGAATCCATTGCTTAAATTCATATGATTCCAGGAGAAAACGAAACAAGTAATTACACCAGCCACACAATGCTCTTACTTGTACAATTAGAAATCAGTGCAATGGAGCTTTCTCTCGTTTTTTCATTTATTCATTTTATAACAGAGACATGAGGGGAATTCAGTTGAAAAATATCTGCAAGATGAATTTCCACGCTGATGACCAAAATAGCGTTGTCTAGAATGCAGATTATGATCCGTTCCTTGGTTCAGATCCTTGACATCAGGAATAAATATTTCATGGAAAGGGTCATCGGGCACTGGAACAGGCTGCCCAGGGATATGGTTGCGTCACCTGCGCTGGAGGGGTTTAAGGGACGGGTGGAGGAGGTGCTGAGGGACATGGTTTAGTCTTTGATAGGAATGGTTGGACTCGATGATCCTGTGGGTCTTTTCCAACCTGACGATTCTATGAGTAAAGCCTGATTTACTCTCTGAGATACATACTTCACACATGGTCTCTGCAGAAGAGTAAACGCTTTACACTCTCCTGGACTGCTAATACTTTAGGATTCTATCAATGATAGATAAAATAGTCATTAGGATTTCAGGCATCTCATTAATCTTGCATTTGACCTGAAATTAAGAAGGTGAATAATCATATCGAAATAAATCTGTGGTTAATTATTTAGCCATTCAATTGAACAGTAAAGCTAGTTTTTAATGAAGGTTTATTATTGCAATGATCATTTCATTACATTTTAAATAAATAAAATCTATACTTGTTTTTTTAAATCAAAGTCCAAAAGCTCAAACTGAATGCCACCTCAAGCCACCACATAGCTGCTTCTCCTTAACACTAACAACATAGGCCACAAAAAGAAAACACCAAAATTGCTGAAAAGAAGTAATTTCTTACACTTTGTTATAGCACAGGACTCAGGCTGCAACACTCAAAGACGATATGTTTAAGGTGAGGGTGGATGAGGTACTTCGGGGCATGGTTTAGGGATTGGTGGGAATGGTTGGACTCAACGATCTGGTGGGTCTCTTCCAACCTGGTTATTCTGTGATTCTGTGATCTAGCCCTCACTTACTAAGAACCAAACCAGAACAGAAAAAAACCAAAGAAACAAAAAAAAAAAACCAGCAAGGCACTGCTTTGCTTACTTTTCTTAATTATTTTTTTTCTACAGATTGCTATCTGAGATCAGGTTGAGTGTACATGTTCAACTAACTGCTGAAACTTTAGCTGTCACATTTTCTCCTTAGAAACAATAAATAATACTCAGCCTTTTCGTGTTTCTAAGCAGAACAGAACAACCCATTCGATTTCTAAACCAAATGCTACTACTATGTTTTTAACTTCCCTTAAGAGAACAAAGCTTACGACTTAAGAGAATATACAGGTTACTGTCCTGTCTTTTGGTGGGAAACTTTGATCTTTTATGGTAGTAGGAGGGAAAAAAGAAACACAGAGCAAGACAGTTTTTGATGCAAGCACTGCTAAGACATTGTGGGGTAAGAGAAGAAAGTTTTTACTGTACGTCTACATAAGTTGCTGGTCTTCCCTAAGCAAACATACAGAAAGGAACTAAAGAACAAAATAATTTTGTGCTAAGCTGGTTTTAGGTAGGTTCTACCACTTCTAGATCATCATACGCTTTTACATCAGATAGTTTAAATGCATAATCTTCTATTAGAAATTAAAGATGCCTTTTTCTTTAGTTATTTTTCAGCCAGTGCTTTTGCAAATTGTCTTTGTGTAAGTCTTCATTACTATGTTTTAGCAAGCAGGCCACCTAGTGCCTAACAATAACAAGTACTCTATAATGACCTGAAGTGTTCTGCAAGAAGTAACAGTGCACTTAGCTGCATATCAAAATGATGGTATGAATATGCAAAAATAGTAGAGAATTAAGCTACCTCCAGCCCATGCCAAAGTACGATTGTAAAAAGATGTTTAAATCTGGAATAGATGCACATCTTTTTCTTGTCAAGAATGATAAAATTCTTTTCTTTAAAAACTCATTTTGTAAGTAACCAAGCTCCTTGGAAGATTTCAATTATTTCAGTCTGTTACTGCAAAAAATAAATGCCAGTCTTTCATACAAGTAAGACTTCTCATTATTCTTGGGCACGTAATTTCTAACGTAATCTAATAAGATGAAGAATAGTGTAGGATTTTAATAGTGTGAATGACACATTTGGTAATACCTTTGCAAGGCATATTTCCTGCTAATTTCATTTGTGTCAGTATTTTAGAGTCCAATCCAGCTTCTTTAAAGATTGTTGGCAAACTTTCCATAAACATCAAGAGACAGTACCTATTAAGCTTTCTGTTTCATCTCGGCAATATACTGCTTCCCTGTACACTGGAATGAAAATTCAATAATCTCAAGCAGCAGCCAATAGTCCCTCAAAGTAAAAAAAGACTACTTATTTTTTTACTCAATTTTAAATTACCCTTAGTGCATTCCTTGCAATGGTGAATTTTTAAGCCCATTCAAAGGTATCAGAACATAGAGAAAATATTTTCTTATTCACATTCTGCAGACTAATAATTTTCAAATATCCTAATTTGACATGTCTCCATGAAAGTAAGTCACATCACATAAAGTTTAGTCAGAACCAATGCTTTAGCTCTCTTAAACTTCAGTGGAATTTAGGTTCTCACAGCCCTGGGAAAATGTATATGATGCTGCATATCTCATTCAGAGCTTTTAAAGTTCAAGTTAAATATTTTTTCAAAACCCTGTTTACTCTGGAAAGCATAACACCCTGAATCTTGTGGTTCAATTTATAAACTTATTTAGGACATATATATATATATATACACACACACTGCTTTTATGGAAAAGAAATAATGAAAAGCATTCAGCAAAATAATCTTCTTTTGAGCATTAAGGCAAAATTTCACAGAATATGCCCACTACCTACAAATCTACCTCAAGGAAATAAAGATTTCCTTGTCTCAAGATACTGAACATTTTGTAGGTGATAGCGATTGTGTAACTGTCTGATGCTATCCAATATCATTTAGGCTGCACTGCATTGACTATTGGTGGGGCTTTACTTTGATGGGCGCTTATATTTACAAAAAAACCTCAACACTCCAAGACGTTGAACCTGCCTAGAACAGGAAGCAAATTCTGAATGTGTTTGAAATGAAAGAATCTTTGCTTCTGTGGCAAATAAAAGCTCCCATTTGCCTAATATTAAACCTAAAATTTATCTATACAACAATAAAACTCCCCTGTTGCATTCACGGAGTTAAGGAATGATCCTTTCTGAAACGCTATAGTTGTATTACCCATCTCATCATATATACTATTCATGTATTCACGTATCAGGCCAGTCATCCATACCTGCTTGACTGATCACTTCTGCTTTCAAGACGTGAAAGGCATCACTCTTACCCAGACATCAATAACATAAAAAACCCCAAACTGAACCATTATTTACCCCCTACACCAAAGAATCTAGGGAGTGTATGATAAAGTCAGTAAACTCCGGAATAATTAAAAATAGAGTACGTGAACCAGATCATGACATGACCATGAATCCATGCCATGATGAATTTGCAGTTGAACATGAATGTTACAATATATCAAATTAAAATTTATTGAAACAATACAATCTAATACCAACATGCTGGCAAGAGATAGCATTCCCACGGGCTATATCAGTCTAACGGGGATACACTGAACATTATCACAAAATAAGGATTAATTTTCTGGTTTCCTCGGGCTCCTGAAGGTGAAAGAATTTACACTTTTTCCAGTGTTGAGGAATCACTTAGGAAGCAGGATTTAAAAAGTGAAAACATCAATACCGGCCGCAGGAACGGTTGCACTATCAGCGCTGCTCGTCCTTTGCTGCCTAGCAGCTTTCCCTCTTTCAGAGCGACAACTGTAAAAGAACTTAATCTAACTACATGTTAGCGTAGAGGACCTGTGACTGGTTGCTGCCATCAATGTGTAACATCCATCGGCTGACAGGTTCTCTCATTCATCTCAGAGCTCGTGCATATCGACAGGGATGCTGCCTGCCAAAAATGACAATACTGCATAGTATTTCTGTGGCTGCACCTCAGCTTCTAGACTGCTGCACGCCACAGGACAGTCAGCTAACCCAGACTGGCTGTCACAAGCAGCCCCTACACCAACTGCATCCTTTCAAGTCCGTAAGGCCCTTCCCTGGAAAACTAATTATTTCTTTTTCTGGTACTTCAAGGCAGCGAAGTCACGTACAGCGAGGCCTGTCCTATTGTAAGGCTAATCTATAAGGCTCCGTCTTTATTCTTTCTATCCTCAGCATAAGTCCAGATTAGAAATAGCAACGAAAGTTTTTGGTTTCCTGACGGACTAAAGTAGGTTGGAGAGACGATGGCGTCGGCTGCTGCAATTTCAACGCTGGCATCTATCAAAGCCCAAACACCGTGCGCTGCTGCAAGCGGTGTAAAAGTGACAGCCTATCTGTGTATCAAATCTGGTCCTGCAGCAGAAACACCGGCATTATTCACAAAGTGGTTAATCATTTATAATTCTTCTATTTGAGGAAATGGCCAATAGTATTATCCATGCAAGCCTCTGTAGGCTAATGTAATTAGTCTTACGCATTATAAGACCAGATAGAATGGTATTAGAGAGAATGGAAGACTATTTTAATTGGATGATGGCAAAATCCCTCTAAGCACTATGGCTGTCTCCTGTGTTCAAAATCCTTTAAAAAGTTCACAGATTCCAATTGTTTTCTGCAGTAACAGTATTTCTATCTAAATTATATTAAATGTGTCAGCTTCTTTCCAGAGTAAAAATGATAAAAGCACATTCAACTTCTGCAAAGCTGATCACTTTAAAGAAAAATATAAGATAATTAAAAGCTGTAACAACTGACAATACAACACTGCAGCTTCAAAATTCTCCCCTAATTACAGCTGCTAGCTTTTAATAGCAACTGTAACAGTGAGTCAGATTTGACATTACAATAGCATCCTAACCTCATCTTTGGGAGAAAGGCTCTTGGGGAAACAGTTACAAGGTGAGCATATCCATTGAAGACTACTGGAAGTTTTGAAAAGCCCATCATTAATTTCATTTTCATTCCTGATGTGAAATCTGGACTAGTTCCCCCTTGTCTGAATGCAGTTTGTTTGATGAGGTCAAATGTAACCAGGTGGAGCCGATTCCCTGAAAACATTAAGTGGCCTTAAAGGGAATGGGCATCGTTCCTCGGAAAGACCAACTTCTATAGGCAATTGCTGACCTAGCTTTATGTAAAGCATTTGCATGGCAGGACAGAGGAAAGGCATCTGAAGCATACAGTACTTACTGGTCTGGTATTAATTAAACTCTTAGTTTGGTATTAATGTGTTATAGAAGGCAGAGAAATTCTGAAATTGCTGTAGCTTTTGACTGCTCTCCAAGAGTATAGCTTCTCCATTATGTTTACCAGCGATTAAGGGAGGGATGAAAATGAAAATTAGAACCTTTTAGGTTTTCCTGGCAGCTGTAGAGCAAGAGCTGCTGAATCCTGGTCCCTCAGTCAGCCTGACTGAAGACTGGGCCAGCGTGTCTCTCCTTCAAGCTTCTGCAATTGGCTTTTGTTTTTGCAAAAGAATGATACAAAACTGCAAAGGCCTAAATTCCTTATCAGCACGTACGGAGAAAATTCCCATGCTGAATATTTCACCCAGAGCACGGGAACATGTTAGAGGTCTGGTGCTTTATACATTGCACAGAGGTTTAAAGTCTTATGGCTAAACATCTGTGTCCTCTAAGGACACTTACTACCCCTCAAGAGAATTTAGGGGTATGTATCTAACCTTTAGACTAAAGTCCTTTTTAAAGCAAATCAGTTTCAGTGACTTCTATCCATAACTGAGAATTTGCTTATAAGAAGTAGTTCCATCAGACTGTATTAGTGATTCAGGGCACAGAGACGTTGCAAAACATCTTATGAAAAATTAAAAACACAAAATTTAATCGCCGGTCTACTGCACCGAAATGAATGCCAAAATCATTCTAAGATCAATACAGAATTAGAATAAAAACTGATTCAAATTCTTTTCTCGGATAGTCAGTGGTTTAGGTTTGTCAAATTAATGGGCAATTCTTTGTAGACTTCATGGTTTATCCAGTCTGTTTCTCACATTAAGTAAAACTACTACTAAATATTTTTTTTTCTGAGGAAAATTTTAGGCCTGACGCTTTCTCAACAAGGCAGTTCCTATTCAGCCACCTTGTGACATTTCTGGTGGCAGTACAATTACTTTAAAATATGTGCCCGGCATGGAGTGAACTATGTACAACAGTTCACGTGGACCCGTACATTGTTGTCATCTGTTAGGAAAATTTCATAGGACTTAAACGTGAGCGCTGTGCAAAGCTTTCAAGGCTACTCTTGGTCTGACATGCTCTTAATAGAACTCACTTCCCTGCTTTATCGGGTAATTATTAGCTATCCTGAACCTATGCCATTCATCCCAAGTGATCATGGGGAGAAAAAAACATTGTCAGTGTTTATTCAGCCCTCATCTAGTTTCAAAAGTAATTGAAGGGAAACATTTTGTTCCATTTAAAGTATCCCAAGAGTAGAAGTGGAGAAGAACTTCTAAGAGCAAATGAGAAAGGTTCTAAAAGAAAAATACCCAAGGGATTGTATCTCAGACACAAATATTTTTTTTTTTTTTTAAATTACAGGTGCTCATAATTACTTGTAAGGGAGAAAACTAATTACGACAGTCTTTAGGGACCTTAAACATGGTAAATACTGAGAGAAATCAGCCTGGGTTTTTGGAAGTTATTTGTATACATTGCTTACACTTTTTTTTGCTGGTATGGAAGTGGCTCTCTCCCGTCTGGTTTTTTTTGTTGTTGTTGTTACACATAGGTATTTTTATTTATGGTAAATAATGAGAAATAAACCTGAGTTCTTTCTGAATGTCCTGCTTTTAGAAGTTTTAGAACATTTTCTTCATTTAATCAGAGAATATTCCAATGCTCATTAAAGGAACACATGAAACCTTGCATACATCAACAAAAAAAAGCTATCTGGATGTATTTTGTATCGCCAGTATATATTTAAGCCATGGTAGAAAAATGTAATTTGTTTTTTAAACGTGAATAAATATGTTCTTGCACTGAGACAATAATCATTTGAATATTTTTCATAACTTAGTATGGAAAATCACTGTTGCCCTAGAACATACCATATGATAACATACAAATGTGGCTTAAAAGATCACATTCAAACATTTAGAATGGCTACATATGTTTTGAATAAGGCTTTTGCACACGTCCTAGCCACTGGTATATTCTACATATGATGTACTGAATCATTGCTCAGACTCAATTTACTGCAATCCCAAGGAAAACACATACAAGGTACAAGCCATGTGTCCCTTTCTACATGTCAACTATGCTAGCAAAACAAAAAACTCACTTTTATTGTATATTACTTACCTAGAAGACGTCTACAGCATGCCTGGATTCCTTACTAAGTTCTAGAGTTAAACAGTCAATTATAATTAAGTATGCTTTTTACACAATGAACTAAGATTACTCAGCACTGTGGTTTATCGCCTATGGTTTCCAGTTGCGTGTCATTCAGACAGGATGCTATGAGCTTTACAAGTGTTCTCTTCCACTGACCTTACTAAAAGACAAAAGATGAAAAAAAAAAAAGAATGAAAGAAAATAAATGTTTTTCCATTACAGAAAAATACGATCCCCCTTCTTGCTATCTTCTTTCCATTTTTTATGCAAAAATATTTTAAACCAAATCAAAGCCTGCCTCAGTATAACATCAATAAAGCCAATGACACAGAGATATAATTAATTTTAAAGAACAGTGCAGCCGTGCACTATATTATTTTGATTTGTATTGACCTTCAATTGACTTGGACAAGCCTTCCATCGCCCTAGTTCGGCTGAAGTCAATGTTAATTTTGACATTGTGACAGATTCACCGTTACAGTATTTCTGATCTCTTGTGAGTCCAAAATATTTGAATACTACAAACCGTGTTACACAAAAGGCGTATACTGTCTCCAATATTATGGCATTACAGATTTGGTACCCTGAATGATAATATTTGTGATAATGAGTAACTCTACTTGCTGTAGCAACTACTCATGGACACAGTGTGTTACGTGGTTTTAAAATACCTTGGAAGTGAACAGTTACAGATCTTTTTTTGTTATCAGCTTTTTACTTGGTACAACTAATGAAGCGATTGGTTGTATCTAATATTCTTTTTTGTATACTTTTCACTTAGATCTAGATTTGTTTGAATTTGTAACAAGCAGTCTCATTACCTGTTCCATCTAGGGCCCACTCACAAATTCTTAAATGATCAATCAGTCATTAATTAACAGAAAATAGCTACACCTCACTGCATTTGGTAAAATGTGTCTTGTTACGCAAGCACGCTAATTAAGAGATTCCTGTATACTATTTGATGAGTTCCAGCAGTCTAGCGATAGTCAAGATCCTGAGGGAACAATGCAAGGCAAGTTCCAGAGTACTGGGCTTTGAGAGGACAGACTTCAGGTCAGGCAGGGATTTCTTTTGGGTGTGAGATCCTGCGTGAAGCTGTTTTGAAAGGAAAAGGAGCTCAAGAGAGCTGGCAGACCTTTAAGGACAACCTTCTGCAAGAACGCTCCATTCCGATAAACAAGGAAAATAAGCAGACGCAGCAGGAGACTTGCTAGGTTTCACAGGGAACCCAGGACTGAGCTCCAGCACAAAAAAAGAAGACATACACAGGACATCAAAGTGAAGACAGATACTAGAAACTGTCTCTTTCTGTCTTTAGGGAGGAGGTCTTTGTGCCTAAAGACTCAAGGTTGAAGGACTAGCGTGGACAAAGTCCCACAAGGACAAAGTCAGGCTGATCGCTGAGGCGCACACTGAGAAAACAAGACACAGGCTCACAAAGTGAAACGGGGAAGGTTCTGACTGGATATCGCAGAAAAAAAAAAGTCATTTGGGATAATTAAGCATTGGAGCAGGTTCTCCAGAGAGGTTGTGGAATCTCTCCGTGCAGTTAAGACCTGGCTGGACGAAGCATAAAGCAACCAAATCTGAATTCAGTGCTGATATTGCTCTGAGCATGAGGAGGTTGGACCAGAAGTTCCCAAGGTTCCTTCCTATGTGAATTCTACAATTCTATAAAAATTTAATCTCAAGAATAAAATACAGGTATAAGTATGACTTTGATTTGCGGAATGCAGCATTTTCATCTCTTTAATCTTGTGCCAGGGTAAAGGTATTAAAAAAACCTTCACAGCTATTACATTTGTGTAAGGTCCAGTAGTCTGCGTCAGTTTTTTAGTATCAGCCAAAGATTACCAAAGACAAAAATTTGATGAGCATTTTGCATAACTGAAAAGGCAAAAGTTGCCCCTTAGAATTATTGAAAATAATTCTTTGCAGTACCAAGATTATTGTGCACATTTTGCCTTTCAGCTAATGAAAATTATTGGAACCATGAAAACAGGTTCACCTTTAATCCCATATACTGATTCAAGTTAAAAAAAAAAAGAAAGTCTTCTACATGTTTTACAGATTTATTAAACTACTTGGCACTCCTGAAAAATTTCCTAGCAAATGGGAAAAGAAAATACTTTCACATGATGTGAACAGCACTTAATGCCACAGTGAAGCAAAACATCTCCTGGGTTTCCAGAAAGTGAAAAGTATTCATCCTCGCCACCAAATAAGTTAAAGTTATGTCTGCCCAAAACAAATACTGTCCACGTCTTCTGCATTTAAAAACGACTGATTCAAAGTCAGAATCAACAGAAATGTTTTATATGAATTTCTGCATTCTGTGGTGCAAACATATCAATTCTCTAGCCTTGCTACTAGTGCTTGAAGGACTATTTGTATGAACCCTCAAACACACCGGTAATTTCCAGCTGTTCCAGCTGTGCAGTTTACATGCTGCAATGCCAGTAGACACACAGCTAGAGGACTCTGTTACATCTACCTGATTACTCCCACTGCTGTTCCATAATGATCATCTTAGGAAACTGTATTTGTGTTCTGTGCATTGGAAAAAAGTAAAGCAAGTTTTTCCATTGAGCAATGACAAACATTCTACAAAAAAAGATAAGTATATTGCCTTTAAAGGTGGTATTAAGTATAGAGCATGGAGCACATATCTGGTTTCTGAAAAAAAAAAAACAAACCCCTCAAATCATGAACAATGTTCTAAGCATTGATAAGTTCAGATTTATTGACAAAGTTGTATTTGTTTAGAGTCATGAATGCTTTAGAGTTTCCCTGGATAAATGGATTACCATCCTACAATTTACCACAAATAAGTATGTCAGCTGGTTTAGTTTGCTAATAGATTAAATGTGGTACGTAACAGAAATTGATACACCTTTTGTCTAAATATGACTCCAAAGAAAACGAAACAAAAGATTGTTTTCTGCATTTCACAGCTACAAACATTTTAAGTGGACGGAATTTATCAAGGCTGCCATACCTCTGGTCAGAAGTACCTCTGAAAGTTTCCTGATTCTATAGAATGAAAAAAGGAGACAGAAAATAAATTCTTCCCCCAAACTTATCAGAAATTATAGCCAGTAGGCGGTCATGCTTTAACTTTAAAAAACCACGCCTGAACTGTATGGCTTTCTGCCTTTACCTTCTAGCAAGGTTTATTTTTGGTTACCTTCCAACTGAAAAATAGACTACAAGATTCTCTTCAGGTTTAAAATAATTAGTAAACCCTTAGAATACTCATTATAAATAGATCAAAGCTTCAACCCAACTTCAATACAAAGGCGAGCCTTTTAGATCAAACTTGAACTACCACCCATCCTACATACATCCTGCTGATATCTTACTTTGGGTTCTGTTAAATTATTAACACCAAAATACTGAATAATTCATTATTTAAAGAAAAATAATAAGAAACTTCATTTATACAACTTTTATACCAATTAAATTTTCTCTTTTCTTCTTTCCGTTTTAATCTGGAGTGGGTTTTTTGCAGTAAATTTAATGGCTCAATCCCTCATTTAGAGGCAAAACAAAACTCAAGGTAATTACGAAGCCAAGAAAACGCAAGCAGGAGGCACTAGGCGTTAATGGGAAAGGTAAAAATAAAGATGTTTGTAATGATCAAACTCTCTTACTCCGCCAACAAGTACCTAGAATTCTTGACAAGACTCCTAGACATCCAGTCACCACAGCAATTCAGAATTAATGTGATCAGGTACACTGAAGTGTCGCATACAAGCACAGGTAACAGACAAAAGTGCCACAAGATGTTACTGTCATCTGCAATACCCAGCTGGATGAAACAATACTATAAAAGAAGTTACACTAGGAATCTCAGTTCTGAAAAGAACTATATAGCTTTTCCTGTATCAGAAATTTCTCTTCTGAGCAGAGTCTGTAGTTTGTCTGAATGGAAACCAGTCAAATGACAACTATATATAAAATAATTCGACAAACAATTTCAAAAATACTCTATAACGCAAATTCTAAATATCAAATAACTTCCATTTGCACACATCTTCTTCTACTCCAGTAGTATATAAGTCAGAGAGAACATATGCTATAAGACTCATTATTATCAGAAAGAAATAGATCTAGAAAAATAATTCAAATTTTTAAAAATAAAATGCAAGTTACAGAATTTGTCTAAACCCAAAAAAATAAAGTTTCAGAGATATTGCTCTCCTCTTCATTTATTGTTTGTTGTCGTTCCTAAGGAAATGTTTACAGTGACTCCACAGGACTCAAACACTGAGAAGTAATATAAAGAGAAGGACATGCAGCAAACAACAAAGATTCTTCTAATCCTCCCAGATAAAAAAAGATACAGCCATTCATGCTCCACTACTGCAATTTCAATAACTGTTTCTCTGTGTTCTTCCAGTTTTATTCCTTCTACACTTGCTTGAATTCACCATATAGATTGAAACAGCTGCACAGCGCGCAGTGCACAGTATAGTACTGTATAGGAGCTCCGGCTACATAAGCAGATCTTTCTTTGGGCTTTGCTTCACCACCAGACTGAGATGCCTCTATTTATTCAAGTCCTCTGGTATAATGTATCTGACAAAACGAGGCACCAAATGTTTGCCACAAGTTAGAGAGCAGCGATGAAACTTGAAATAAATTAATTCTGTGCTGCTTCCCTAAAAAACGGCACGATTCTGGGACATTTTGCAGTTGGGTGGGCTGAAGTTGCAATGTATTTTAATTTAAACAGGAATGGGATTTTTTGCTCCATCACACTTACGCAATAGAGATCATATTCAGATTAACTGATAGTTTTGACAAAAGGTTTAACTCCTTAAATTGAAGAGTGGCAAGAGTTGCCTCAAAATACTAAGTCTTCTTATCCAAGGTTACTTGTGATTTAGTAAACACAATACTAATTTTAACTGATAATAAAGCAACTAATCTTTATATACATGCTCATGTAGTCACATTCTTATTAGAGGTGGCTTTTCCTGCAGAAAAATAATACTTAAATTTCAGCAGTTGAAGCAGAAGTCAAACCAAAACGTTTTCCTCTGGGACATGAAAAACTCCTGGGTTTTAATCAATCTTTGGCTTTCAAACCAACGTCATACAAATCACCTGGGCAACTTGACCATACAAGAGTGTATTTGTACATGCGTCTCATTAGCATTAACAGACAACCAAAAAGCAAGCGCTTCCTTATTTCTCATAAAACTCTGCGAATTCAATTACTCTTCCAAGATAGAAAAATTGTAGGTAAACCTTTCTGTAATATTAACGGGAATTCCAAATATAAAAATATGCATAAATATCAGATTTTAAGAATATAGATTTTTGGTTTTGAAGTTCCTCATTTCTTTTTCCATGTGCATGCAGATCTGCACGCTTAAGCATAAACAGAAAAGGAATTTAGAGAGATTACTATGTTAGCGGCTTATAAAAGGATACCCATATGATAACACGTAACCAGGCAGCACCATGGAAGCAGGAGCTTCCCAAGGTCTGTTAACTACCAAATGTGACTTCGCTTCTCTTTGATTTGCTTTGTAAAGAACACAAAATCCTAACTTAGCTTACCAGCTTCCTCGCTTACTGAAATCAGGTAGCAGACTGGTTGCCAATTCTGCTGCTTAGAAATGGTCTGTCACACACTTCACTTCCAGGATCTCAGTACTTTGTATGCTAGATTTTTCCTTACATAGTTTTCACGATAAATAATTACCATTCATTGCACTCACACATTCAAAGAACAGTTCCCTCTAAACTTCAGGTAATGGGCTTCTGGAAGTTAATGTTACACAAATTAACATTAAAGACAGTTTAATTTCCTACTTCATCAGATTGACATACAGCTATCCTAAGTGCATTGGTATAAAATGAGCATAAATGGAAGGACGAGCAGACTATACACGTTCATATCAAACTTCATTTTCAGAGTACCAAAATGTACATAAAATTATGCTGCTTCTCCAGAAAAGTTTTTTGGTGTGCCATGCAGACTGACATAAAAATGTACTTCCATTTTTTTATTTGCTATCTTTTTTTCTGTTTGTAACACCACTGCTGAATTCTTGTTGGGTTTATGCTGCTTTTGGTAGTTCATTTCCCGATGCCTGTAACAAGCACATTTCTTCTAGGCAGCAGCAAAAGCCATACTTCTGTACTGACGTTTAACTTAAGGTTCTGGCTTTTCACACTCTTCCTTATCTCCCCTTTATCAACTGCTAATCTGTTTAAAGTTGAGAGAACAAACCAATAGATCAGTAAAGGAATATGCAGGAGTTTTGGAATCTTCAGTAGTTTATCAGTTCTTTGCTGGCAAGAGGAATTTTTATATTTATCTACTTGGGGGGGGGGAAATAAACAATGGAAGCTTTGAGGTATTTCACAAAAATTACCATTTGCAATAATATCTTATCTCTTCCCCACACTCTTTATAAGATGTAAACAGGCTGTATGTATAAATATGAAAAGGACTATACAGTGAGGTGTTTGCAGTAGCAACATTCAAGACTCTTAAGACCTACAAGGTCTCTTTGAGTCTTCACACACTCATTTTAAGAGGAAGAGCAGATGTGATAAATAATCCTGTTAGTAAGAATTGTAACACTGCCTAAGAATTTGAAGTGCTATTTTCAATCTACACATCATTTGGAACACATCCTGTCTTATGCAGCAGGCAGTGACCAGGCACAGAAGAGAACCTGATCAGCTGAATTTCATCAAGACAGTTGTACATTCAGTTCTGTACGTTTTCACATTTATTGTTAGGATCAGTATGTTACATTACGCTGTAAAGCTATTCAGAGCTTAAACTAAGATCTTTGCCATTTGCAAAAGGCAGACACTACTATTTCCAAAATAGTAAATATTTATGGGACACAGATAAGAGTCATGACTCTCGGATTTGGTAGCCTAAATCCTTGGATATTTTTAACTTCGGAGGCAATTTCCTGTATAAGGTTTTAAAAGCTACAATCATCGTATAAGTATAATCATATAATCATATAAGATTCACATATGTATGCAAGATAAGTAGCGAAGAGTATACTACTAATAAGAGTTGCATCCTACGGTACTCTACGCCTACACTACAGTAAGATCCAGCAAAGAAGCTCATTATCACAACAGGGAATCTGAAACTCATGTGTCAGTCATATAAAAAAACAAAGCACTGCAGCAGCGTGGTAAAAATACCAATGATTAAGATAGACCAATGCAGAATGACTGAGTATTGCACAATCTGTTTCCTCTGGATTAGTTTCCTTTATAAATATAGTCCAACATTGTCTTCTATCATAAAATTAAGTTTAGCAACCTTGCAAACGTATCGCATAACTAACAGCATTCTGCTTAGCTCCCCGCTGTGACTTCACGGGAATTCACTGAATCGTTCTCACTGGAAGGGTCCGTGAGAGGGCTGCAGTCCAACCTCCTGCGCAGATATGTGTCACTCCTCAGTTCAGACCAGATTGGATCCAGGCCACTTGGATCTTGAAAACCGTTAAGGACAAAGATTTTACAATGTTCTGGGCAACCCGCTTCACCGTCTTTATCATGACAGTGGTAAATATACATTCCAGAAGTGAACAGAGATGAGTAATGAATTACTTATATTAAAATCTGAGTATTGTTTTGAGCAATTTGTTGTGGTTTTTCCCCCTCTAGGGGGTCAAAGACTCATTTGCTCTATTACACATACATGTTTCAGAACCACACAGTCATGCTGGTTACCAGTTGTTGAGAACAACGAGCACCAAAAAAACCCACTAGGGTGACACTCATGCAATCATCATGCTGGTCACCAGGTTGAACAACAATCTGTACATGTACTTAATATGCAGACACCTAATAAATAGCTAATAAATGATTAAATGAAATTGCTATTTTCATAATGAATTAGCACAAAACCTGTTGTACAAAATGTTTGGAATATTTAAATGGTTTATCATGCGCGAGTTATAAGTACTCTGCAGCTGGCTGTTACAACACAGATTCCTCATTTAAGTATTTTTAAACTGTTTATATGTGTCATTATAACATGCCAGAACTAGTGTAGTAGTTTTAATTATTTCTAATTCCTGGAGTCAAACCACAGGCCAGTTCTCTAGGGGGAAAAAAAAAAAAAAAACACCAAACCAAAACAACCCACAATGGTTCCCACTCTGGGCAGGATGGTACAGAGCAGAAACAGGGGCTTGATTTGCATCACACTTGAATATAAACTGCAACAGCTGCTGCATTTGATCAAGACAAAATTTCTTTACCCAGATCTCATTCTGGGAAGCAAAATGTCATTTTTTCTAACTCTGCTGTGAAGCTGAGCCTGGTTACATAATGTACATGCTTCCCAAGTTTCCAGCATGCTGTATTCACCCAAGAGAGACTTGGATCACGTACAAATTTTGTTCTGAATCTCAAGTAATTCTCCCACAAATTTGCAGTGCCTATGGAGTTACAGTGTGTTCAGTGCTACAGATCAATGCTGTGAATGCTTGAAGGGTGAAAGGAAAATTCTGGCTGCTCTAAGACCATTCTTTTCCAAGATGAGGGATCTTTCCATACACATTTGTGTGATCTAGCCTTTGAACATTTTAAAACCTTGTCCTAGGCATCACTCCTTTTATTCCATGAAGAGGATATTATGGAAGATGGTAATCAAAATATACTTTCCATATTTCATATTGAATCTGTGAGCATAATCTATGCATCTCTGCCTGTTGCAATCAATCTGTCAGACTCTGCAGAGAACACAAGATACTGTGTATTCTGGAAGTGCATGTCATCTGCTATCTGAACAAACAGATGAAGAAAAATGAAGCAACGCTGGTCTTATCAGGTGAGGTAGTATTTATGTCATACTGATAATTGTCACACTAATCAGAACTGTAAACCCCCTCAAACTAAAGAAAAATAAAATAATAAACTGTCTCTTAACAACACAGTAAAAATCTCATTTTACAGTAAAGCTCTGCAACTACCAAAAAGCCATTGCTGGCAGATCAAGCTACGCCCTACAGAAAGCAATAGTTTATACAACTGCAAAGAGAGCAATTTCTAATGAAAATAAATGCACAAAGTTAAATGGCACCTTACCAACTCTGCAGACAACGAGATGCATACAGTAGACACAGCGTTCTCTGCCACAATGCACTGAACCATGGCAAACGTGCGTTATTTTACACAGCTACAATTTCACACACAAATTGCCGTCATTCTGATTCTTCAACCATTATTAGAGTGAGACAAATTTACTTCGGGTTCAGTTGAGTCTCTGATTCTTACACCCATCCCTCCCCTTCTACTGGTTGGTCACACTTTGCCCAAAAATAAGCTAGAAGGGCATTGTCTTCTGTCCCAATAAACCTTGCACCTCACTTCTCTTTAGCAAATTTCCAAACCAGTGACAGGACACCACTTATCTTCTAGTCACTCCTTGCTACTTTTAAAGTAAAGATACACCAATGAAAATGTGAATATTCAGTCATCTGGATACTGAATCAACTAATCACTTCTTCTGTCCCAAAAAGAAGTTGCTTCATTGAATTACCATGCACTCATTTTATACAAAGGAACTATGCAGGCGTAAGTTAGGGCAACCTTTCCTGAAGGTCATAACAGTAGGGTTCATATCCTATATAAGAGCAAACATATCATATAGCTATTAAATAAGCCTTTAATATTAAGGTACATTGGTGTCATTGGGTAGGATTTTGTATGCTTTAAGCCTCCCAAGGAGAATTTTTACCAAGATAATTTCCCCCTTTGAATTCAATACACAGCACAGACGGTGAGGGAAGGCACTAGTGCATCCCTCACGTGACTGGGTTTTTCCTAGAGAGAAAAATTGTCTTCAGTGTTAGAGTAACTACTGCTACACCACCATTAAAAGTATCACATTTACCCCAAAACACCAATAAATCATTTGATGTTGCCATAAGCAGACCATCAATCAAAACCCAACTGAATCATAACAACAGCTTCCCCAAAAAACACAGTTTCAAAGGAAAGAACTAATCTGACTGCTTCCATGTTTCCTCTGTTCAGTTTGAAGCTATTCAACTCTGCATTTTTGCCTGTTAAGCACTTCGCATCAGAGATATCAAATTTTTTGTGTGTTTTTTGCATTTTCTTTCAGCCCTTGTGTGCTTCTCCATGAGAATTTTTTGGTTTGACTTGGTTCTTGTTCTCTGCTAGCTTGGCAAAACTTCTCAGACTTCTTGATATTTTTCTCAGTACTTCAGTGTCTTGCTTCAAAGCTTCTCTTTATTGTGAGGCTCCAATGCCATAGTTACTTTGAACACTTTCCCTTCATCCTGGCACTCTGCCTTTGTATTGCAGCATATTCACTTCAGTACTTCAGGGTTCCAACCATACATTTCTACAACCATATCTTCACATCTATGATATTTTGCTCTAGGATTTTGCCCCAATTCTTACCTACACAGGTGGTTCTTCCCAGCTCCACTGTAAATTTATCAGGCGTAAGGCAGGGTCTGACCTATCTTGGCCAGCAGCTCAACACGGCGCTTCTAGGTAACACAGTTTTCTCCATCCCTCCTTCTGGCCCAGAAAGAGGTAATAATCAAGGAATGATCAACAGCTCCTGACACGGGAAGTTAATTAAGTCAGACCTGCATGGTTTATTTTCTTTTTCTTACACTGATACATCAGAAACTCCTGGGAACTTTGTTGCTTCAGGCTGGGTAGTCCCTTCCAGGCACTGTCACAGGTCCTCCAGGCACACAACTGTTGTTACTACTTCAGGTCTTCTTAACCATTTTCAACATTTTCTTCTTCAAAGCAAATCATATGATGTTTTTCTGCATTTTCAGTCAGAAAACACTAATAGAATGACACCAAGCTTCAGTTCTTTCCTGGTATATACAAGTCTAATGTTTCTTAGTGATCAGTGTTGGTGCTTCCACAATGCGTATTTCATATTTGAAAAATATTTTGTTTCATTAAATACACTGAGCTGAATTTTTACATATATCTTCGAAAACAGAGATCCTGTAACTTTGAGTGACATGACAGATACAATCCATTTTTTATAAGTCAGCACAGCTCAAGAGACATCAATCACTACGTGGACATTTATATAGCTGTAAAAAAAGTACACATGTATGAAAGTTTACACTCGATACTGTAAATATATTCAGTTCTCTTAACACTGAGTTTATTTTTGTAGGAAAAAAATACGAAACTGCAAATTCCTTCCTATAACTAGCTCTTCAAAAAAGAAAGGCAGGTTTGGATTCAGTTCTTCCCCCTCATCTCGGTGATCTATTTGTTAGAGTTCTATCAGGAACGTGTTGGTCAGTAGGATGAAAGAACCACATCAATACCCTATCACAAGCCACCCAACTTTTAAATCTGGCTCTTCAGTAAGTGCTGTGCAAGAGACAGGGAAAAAAAACCAACTAAACAAGCAATGAACAACATTCTTATTAGAGTCCTCATCATGTCCTGAAAGCAGCAGGGTTTTGAGATAATGGCAACATGCAGCCAGTTACAACTTGTTAACCTCAGCACTGGGCTCCAAGAGCCAAATTGTCTGCATACTAGCTAGCATTTTCCCTAAAAACTTGCAAGCATTTGTGAAGGAAATAGTCAGATTTCAAATCATCTTCTGGAATCTATTGCTTTCATAACAAGAAATGTTCCTTTTAGGGCCCATATCTGTGGAAAAGCAGAAGGAAAACAGGCACAGAAAGGTAGTACTGGATAGCGGATGCATGAAAAGTGGCAAAATACTTTCCAGTTATCTACAGAAATGACAGTCTAAACGCAAATTCACGGTAAGAAAAAAAAATGGAAACATAAAGGCTGTAAGATCAAACACATTCCAACACTGATACCTAAACACACCACTAGAAAACATGTCACAAGACCCTTCCATTAATCTGCCATCAACAAGCTACATCCTGAAAATGATTCTACACAAATGAGTCCATTCCTCTACATCTTGTGATATTTCAGTCCTAAGCTAGAGCAGACGTGATGTCCCTATTCTCGTCCTGATTTACCTTCATTGCTAGTCACACTGGTACAAATGCCATGACTGAAGTCTCCTCAAGAGAATTCTGCATGGGGCTATTTCAGGTCAGAGGTAAATTTTACTGGGACTGTTTAATAAAGAAGATTGCTCAAACCCTATAAACCCAACTTTTAGCTCAGATTGAGGACATAAAGTTGCAGCTTTTATGAGCACAGCATGCCCATGCATATGCATAAGAAACACACATACATGCTTTTAATACCAAAAAAAAAAAAAGGACACTTACATATTCTGAAAAAATTGCTCGGTGGCAGATAATCTTTCCAAAATATTAAGAAAATTCAGCAGAAGCATCAATCCTTTTGGTATCAAAAGGATTTTATTTCTGAGTAATGAATATTTCCATTATGACAATAAGACCTGATTCACAGATATGTACTGAACTGGTAAATCATGTTGTGAATGGCAGTGTCAGCTGAAGTACGTACTATTCATAATGATGAGGCACGGTGAATACAGCAGTTTGTTATGCATGTTATTTGCACAGGGTGTGACCTTTTGGAAAGCTGAATGAATGAGAAACTACTGTTGTTATGTTCAACAGATGCGGTTAGGACACAGTTCACGTTTTGTTGTTATCCAAGTCTTCAGTACATTTGTGCTTCATTCAAGAGTTACACCAACAAAACAAAACTAATGCCAAAATCCACCCGAACTACAAACTGTCTTCTTCATGGCAGATCAAGAGCTTTCTGCAGCAGCAGGACATACTAACTACAAGAAAATACTCGGAGTAATCTTAGATGACCAATTTAAAAGTCTGAAGCAACAACTTTTGATGAATTAGTTTAGCAATATGTATTGGCACTTTATCTATTAGCAGTACATTTGAAACAGCTCCCTTCAGCGCATCTGTAATACTTCAGAAGAAGAAAAAAAAAAAATCAAGGACTAAACAAACTGTTTCATCACAAATTATGAGTTTTCACTAGTATGTTGGTGGTTCAGTCAAGCTTGAGTGAGTAATCAAGGGTATGAAGTGCCTCGTGGAAAGGCAAGCCTTTTAGCAGTCCTGTGCTGTCACTTTGTGATTTACCAAAAAAGTAACTCACCAGAGGACTGAGCTGGGGTTATGGAATTTAGTCAACCTTTTATTAATTCATTTATGATTTTCTAAATTAAATAAATTTTCTACATAAGGCCCTCCAAGTCGATTAACTATGCAGTAAGGATTTCTTCTTCCATGCTAATGCCTTTTCTAAGCTAAAAATGAAGTAAATATTATTCTCAGGCTTCTTCCTTTCAAATCCAGATCAATGCTGTCTTACCTATAAAATCCTCCAAACAAAATAGTGAAATTGCTTCTCCTCTTGTGAACAGACTTAACTTTTAGTCATGCTTTGTATTTCATTACCTAATACAATAGTACATACTGTGTAAAGAGAAACAGCTTCTTGGTTTGTAATCAACTCCAGGACTTCCATTTCGTAAGAGAGGTATGGATAACTCACATTCATCTTCTCTTTAATCACTACTCCCAGTAGAATGTTTACAGCATTTTTAACCTGTAAATCTGATGAATCTCTCATGAGATTCATTAAAAACGTAAACAGGATTCTCTCCTCTTACAACACACAATACTCTGGTAATGCCTTCTAATAATGAACACATTCCAAGGGAAATTGAAAATCTGTAATTTCCCAATCATTGCACAGCCCATACATACTATCTATGATGGTAACTATACATTTCGATTGCACTCTATTGCCTGGCTTTGATTGCCGTGAAGTATCTTCTGAGAGATTTTCATGGTGATTCGAGTAAGGATAAGAACAACTGTCTGGGTTCTGAGTTCGTGGATACTGCCTTATATTTGCATTGCACTATTTTCTTGTGGCTGCACCAAAACAAAACCAGAATCTGTTCATAGATACGTGCCTTATTCAGAGCATATAGTATGAAGTTCCTACAATGAACACTTAAAATAACTTAGACAGCCTGAATTCACGTTAGAATAGTGTAAGTAGCTCACTCTATATCCAAAGCTGGCCCTGTATGGTTGTGTCCTATTCCTGATTATCAATCAAGGAACAGCTTTGGCTGAATTATCACCAGGTCCGATTGGTTCATCAGAGTATTTCTTTTGTTAAGATTTGTCTCATAAAATCGCCCGGCCCTAAACGTAAGATAGAAAAAATGTCAGTGCTAACTGTTCCCAGTTGACTGCAAAAATAGGAAACCTAAATGATAAAGCGTAACTGAAAACCAGTTCATCCCCTCCTCCACACAGTGAAAATGAAAATGGCAAAAATCATTTTCTGCTGGAGATGACTAATTACAGTGACATTTTTATATTCAGCACCATCAGGGTAGATCATCTCAAAGCAAGCCTCAGCCCCATGTCTAAAATATGTGCTAACAAACAAAGAGGGATCGTTGCAGATTTCCTTCAATGACGTACACTTTTTCTATAGAATATTCTGCATATTTCAGAAATTCTACAATATACTGTACATCAACACTTTATTATTGAAATTACTAATGATTGAAGAACAGCCTCTATGTAGGAGGCCTCCTGGAACTCGGAGAACCTTGGATTCAGCTGCTTGGACTACCACAACTTCTCTGTATAACATCTGCTCTTTTCATTTATTTAAAGTCCACATCTGCAGGGTTCTGAAAATTTCAGACTGAGAGTATCTAATGATACAAATGTAACACAGCCTTTTACATACATTCATTAAGACAAACAAATAATTAGGATAAGAAGTTTCCCTCGATGTAAACTGAAGGAAACAGTCCATCACTGTGGAACAACTATGTTTAATGACCAAGCAAACACAAATAAACTGCAAAGAGTGGAGAATTACTGAAATATTTTAATAACGCTTATGTGCTTTTCAAGGGAAAAAAGTGTTCTCATCCAGACAGTAGAAATAAAATAGAAAATGAAATGGTACAGCAAGAGACAAAGATGGAAAACACTGAGTACATTCAGTATTCTGCTGAGCTTGCATTTAAAACTGAACCAAAAAAAAAACCTGACACAAACCCATGGAAGTAATTCTTCACCTAAATTTCAGTTAAATTTAGCATATGCAGTATTATGATTCTTTTAGACACTTAAAAAACATCCCAGTGACATGGTGTTATACAGATAGCATAGAAAATAAGTGAAAGCACCTGAAATTAAAAAGTAGTCCAATCTAGCTTTAAGAGCAGCAACAACAAATCACGAAATGCTAGTACAGACTCAAGCACCTCCATCCATCACCACTTTGCGGTGCACAATTTTGTTTGACTGCCTTCTTTGACAAATAATTCCATGATGAAATGAAGGATAAAGCAGAGCTTCTGGAACTGTAAAGAATCTTTATAGAGAAAGTATAAGAACCTTAGTATCACTTACCACGCTCTTCTCTTATATCTAGTAAAAGTACTTACTTTTCTGTTCATAAAAAATACTGACTATTCTCAACTTTATCCTCACAGTCCATACATTGTTAAGTCCTGCCCTAGAAAGTGTATTTCTTACATTTCCGTAGTGAACTTGTCGATCATCCCTCACATACTCTTGTACTAAAAAGTACTAAACCGTCAACACGAAGCATCAGCAGAACGCTCTTCACAAACAAAATTACCTTCCATCTAATGTGTCCACTCCAGAACACAGTCGGGAAAAAGTGAATTAACAGCTTTGTCTTATAGCTCTGAATGTCAAGTAACCTAGGTCTGGCAGGACTAAGAGCAAAGAAGCAGTCTCGGGGTTTCTTGCCTTCAGTTCAGTTGATAAAGCTGAGGCTTCTGCTTTCCAGCTGGATTTTACAGAAGAACAAAAATGTACAGCAGGTCTTTCTCAGAAAGAGAAATGAAACTATAAAGCGTTTCATAGATCAAAAGCCATACTTTAAACTGTTATTCAGAACAGCACCGCAGAAAGACAGATGACTTGCCGAAGTGGCAGCCTGTCTCTATAACCTCCACGACTACACCAGACAGCACACACTGAGACACGAATGGCAAACTATGTCGTGATCCAAATCCAAGAAAAAAAAAAATAACGGCTCTCTTCTGCTCCCTATTCAGTTCCTCCTCCTGTCTTGTTCCTCATTACTTCCTGAAGAACCAAAACAGCAAGGACATAGCAATCTCCTGAATTTGAGCAAAAAAATCACAGTCAAGACAAAGCAAAAAGGTGCAACCAATATAAAGGAGTCAACGTCTTTTTCATGGAACCACAGAGAAATTCAGATTGGAAGACGTGCCTGGAAATGCTTCTCCCTCAAAAACACTTACAGCTGAGGTTGTAAAAACTATACCAGTCAAAGATGTGTTAAAAGAAAAGAAAAAGGAGGAAAATGTGCCATAATGGTGCTTCACAAAATGATGGATGGCATCCTTAATCTATTCTTATGGATCACAAAATAGTATATTAAAAACGATTATTCCCTAAATATTCCCTATTAGTCCCTGATTATCAGACTAAGACATTTCTGAGCATTATCTAACTTTTGTCGGGCTCATCAATAGGTATTTTACTACCATAGCAACTTAGTGAAGTTGTGTCCAAGAGTATCTTGAAATTTCATCATTTCAACCTCACTGTCCATCAGAGATTCCCTACACTACCTCTGTCTTCTCCATCAGACATTTTGCAATGTCACAGTGTAATATATTTATTATGCATACATATAACCACATATACCACAGGTAAAGAGACGCCCTGACCAAGTTATCACTTTAATCATAGAAACATCCCAAATTTTTCAAGAAGTAGTTTGTTGGTTCATTAGTATCTCCATCAACCACTGCCTTGCAGTTCCGCAGATCAGCAAAGCGATGACTTTTCCTTCGGCAGTGACTACATCAAGACACAGATTCAATACCCTGAAGTGACTGAATTTTTAGAATTTAGTTAATTTTGCAATTGCCACACTACACCACCTGCCAGCCTCATCTAAATCACTTACTCTAAACCTTTTTCCAATGATTTCCCACAAACTTTTTTAGTGTTTATAATACAATAAAACCTGAAAGTGCTGTACCTGCCAAAATGAATTACGTATAAGGAACCGAGACTATATGCACTTTTTGCAGACTGATGTCCAGACATTATTTTTTAAATACTCTTTTTTAAATGCCATACAACAAAAATACACACACTGACATTCAGGGGACTAATAACAGCACTTATACAAAGCCAGATTAAGCTTTCATCAAACTTAGCACGAAAATATTCTGGGATTATATATTTTCCCATTGATGTTAAACAATAACCAAAACTTGAAACCTGCTTAAAGTTAGCAAGACAAAAAAATAAAGAAACCAGTTATAGAACACATTGTGTAACACAGTATAAGAAGCTAAGCAGTCCCACATAGCAATAATATTTTGTTAATTAAGATCTTTTGGTAATTTAAAAATACCCCACACTGAATCTGAAGAACACTACTCAAACACAGAATTGGATTCAAATAATCACCTTCCATATTACGAATATTGGGTGTGACTAGTTTTAACGTCCCTTACAAGAAATGTAGGAAAACACAGATGAGGGACAAACTGTTACTACAACCAGTCTTCAACAAAAATGCTACTATTTTCAAAAACACCTAAAAGATTTCGGAAAGCAGACAAGCTTTAGGCTCTTTCAGAGTCCAACTCACTTCGAAAACAGGACTTGTACACCCAAATTATGGAAGTTCTTTTGAAAAAATTAGTCCTGTTCCAGTTTAACCATAAAAATCATTAGTTTACTGCTTTTCAACTTCAGTTAACAAAATAAGTTCAAAGAAATATTGGTTTCAAAGAACCTAAAGAAACTGAGTTACTGTATCTTTGAGGAGGAACACGGGTGACACAAACTGTGAATGCCTGAAACACCTTGACTTGATGTTCTGTGAACTCATCTCAAACATTCTTTCATATAATGCTCCAGGGTACTTTGATAGCAGCTCTTGAAAATAATTTTCTTAGTATATGCCGATAGCACTAAACTGTGAAAAACAAACTAGCTGATACCTGATTGAACATACTGTCCAACATTAAATATATATAACCGATGGCCCACAATTCAGCAGCCTTTTGAAGAGGTATTTTAAAGAGCTTTTTGGTTGAGAAGAAGTGGTTTACCCTGCCCTCCTGGATGCGCTGTCTTTTTAAGGAGCTTATATATGAAAAGTTAAAGAGCTGGGGAAGAATACATGCACACTAAAACTGTTATGATAATTCCATTTTGTAGTCATCATTGTTCCAGAATGATAACATACAATTAAAATAGACTTATTCTCCAGTGTCTGAAGATCCTTCTATAACTTTCATTCCTCAGATTTAACTAATGCCATAAACAATTATACATGTACATATATGTGGCTTTTCTCCTTGAGTTTACAGTGGAACCAGAGAACAGAATGCAGTAATTCCTTCAGCTTGGCTACAGGAAAAGGCCATTCTCAATTATCTTGTAGAACTACAACCGACTAACTAGAACAAACCCTCCCTTGATTTCCTTTAGATCCACTTTTCTTTAATAAGTCATAAAATTAAAAATCTCCTGAACATGAATTTTAAAAAGAATTCTCTGGTCATTAGACATGAACGTACACTTGTCTGACAAGCACTTAACCGATCTCCTCTAGTTGAGTCCTGATTACAGGAAACTATTATGAAACCCTTAGCTGGAATCCATTCCCTCTGGTAAAGTCTCGCATGCAGACAAGGCAAGGAGATGAAAAGAAAATGCATTTTATGCACTTAATTCCCAGTTTTCATCCCAAAACTTATTACTGTGTTGTCTCGTATTCTAGATCGTAATTTAACCTGCATTGCCACGTACATTTTCCAAGGGTCAATGAAATGATTGACAAAGTTTCACCATTACTCCATTTAATGATAGCTTCAGTTTCATGCATTATATCCCGCATATATTTATAAATTACTGGCAGCAACCATCAAGTGAACAAACCACTACAGGGAGGTCCCACATTATCGGAGCCCAGACTTGCGCACGCACATTACAGCTCCTTTTAAAATCACCATTTAATCAAGTTTCCAAATACTAGAGGAGTTCTGCACTTTTCTTTAGGGAATGCTACGGCACACTTCAGCTCTTTAACATTGACAAGTCAAGTCTAGGCCTTTCATCAAAAATATCATACAAGTCCTAAAAAAGTCCATTTCCAGTACGTGAATCCAAACTGCACCTTGACATAATCCTTCCCACTGACACCACCCTCCAGTTGAGGAAGAAAACTACCAGCACCCCAATGTAAAACCAATGATCCAGATAACCATGTGCCTGTCAGGACACAGCATTTCATACCCGTTTGTCAAAAGATAGATATGTATTTTTATAACTACAAAAGCAATCATAAACCTGCGTAAGCAACTAAACGTGAGTTTAAACTGACTTCCAGTAGCAGCAATAAAACTCAGTTCCTCTCCAAAGCCATGAAACTTCCTTTCTGAGGAGGATTATCAAAAAAATGTGACCTTCTAATGAAATCTGAGTTACAGGCTAAAGGTGGGCAGTTGACTTTTTTACAGTTGTTCCCTACTCTACATTTTAACAGCACCTGCAGTTCTGTCATCCCCCAAATATTTCTCACTTTTCTTTTCGTGGGCACTCATGGGTCCTACGTGCCATGGACTAATGCTGGAAACAAGATTTTATATGGCTTTAGGATGATCATAGACCGAGTGGATCACAGATTTCCAGACACATACATTTATTTTTTTAACAAGCTATCAGAGAGCAGCAACAGTGATGGTGTAAGTAGTTAGTTAAACGAAGTATGCTATGCCTAAAGCATTCCAAACTTTCATTTGGATTTTTTTTCCCCTTTAGCATGTATTTGCTGCTACTTCAGTAGACAGCATCATGTGCACATAATCACTAATTAAATTCCTACAAAAATAATAAAGCTATGTCCTTAAGGATGTAACAGATAAACACCGATATACAAACAGACTACATCACCAGTGACATCTTATTTCTAGACCAGCCTGGAGGAAGAAAATCATCCCAAAAACAACCATATCAAATCAAAGTAGTACAGAACGTAAGATGCTCCTCAGGCAGGAAAATGAAGCAGGCAAAGATTCCTAGCACAGTGCCCTGCAATTCTAAACCCATAGGGATGGGTTTAGATACAGTGGTCACCTCTGTTTATCGTTCCACTACTGAATGGTTGATAATATTTCAGTTTCAGCATTCATCAGTCTCTCTGAGAACATGTCTGGCTCTCTGCTGATCTGGTGCTGTCAGTTCCCTTGAAATGTTGTAATTCTTGCAGAGTCTACTGCAACTTAAGTGAAGGAAAACAACAGCCATTTCAAAAGAACCTCCCTGAAAAGTCAGTAAAGCACTTGCTATTAAACAAGCTAAGTTCTGCTGTCCTTGCAAGCAAAACTCCCCTACAGCAACACCTTCTACTACACGTCAACATGTTGAACTCCAGAACAAGAAGGTGAAGTACGTACATTACGTAATGCAAGAAGCAGCTACTGAAGGCCCTGCTGTAACAGGAATTGTTTCATAGGCTGCGGGAAGCTTTGGTTCAGGCCATGCTGGATCAAGGCTAAATCTTGAATCATCTATGGGAAAACATTACTGTTTCAGATACGTTTAGAAAAGAAATTTGCAACAGGATGTTTATTAAAGACAATGACAAAAGACTTCAAAAATAAAAAGAATGCTTAATTATGACACAGGTGCAGAAAACCCATTACATCTTCCTATTTACCATCAAAACTATGATGATTTGACTGTGTCTACAGTCTAAATTCCACAGTCTTTTTTACCTTTAATTTTTACATTAACATTCTCTGGACTGTCATGAAACCTCTTGTGCAAGTGAGGTGGGTTGGGTGGGGCTTTTCTACTTCAAATATGAAAACTTACTGCATGACCGTGAAAACATTCTTCATTTCCCTTATTTAGAAAGAGGATTTTTTTTTCTAAAAAGTTCTTTGAAAATTAAAAGTAAGTATAAATCTTCCATTCATTTGTGCCAGAAGTGGTAAATAGTACTACTATCACTCAAAATGACTTTTCCACTAATCCCACTCTTCATATAAGAACTTAAAGAGAAATTTAAGGACTGTATGAGCTCCTCTTTCAGTGGAGCTTTTAAATATGCAAAAGCTATTTTATGTTTCCTGGCAAGTCAGTCTACTAATTCAGAGACCGTAATTGAAAAAGACTGTTTCAAACCTATTTTCCTTACTTTACTGTTGGATAATGAGAATGGGAGTCTCCCCACAGATCTTAAGGGATAATAAAATTCCCATTTCCACCCTAAATTTCCTGCTTCATCTTACTTGCCTGCATATTTGCAGCGAGCATGAATTTTCAGAAGACCCAAGAACCACGGTCACCACTACTCCACCGCACTGAAGAAAACCAGCTGTTACAGATTTCCCCTCAGTGACTTCATCCAGAGAAGAGGTAATTGGGGCAACAGACTATTAATCTCCCTTGGGATCTTTTATTTCAGTGACAAAACTTTCATTCAAACAATACTCACTTCATCCATAGCAGAATACTTGGAACACATCAAGCTGTACCTTGAACCTACTACTAGAACACAGGCACCATACAGCTCTGTGACACTGATACCACGGCTGTTTTGAAACCTTGCCCTTTAACTTCTAACCTGAAATATGCACAAAGTCGTTCTGAGCTCCCACAAACCTTGCAGAGAAGCAGCAATTACTTGCTACCTAACTGAGACAGGCAACTGCAGAAGATCCTGGGCTGCTTTAGAAGGAATGTTCGGTGTAAACTGACCATTAGTCCCTCTGGATGCTCCTGTGATAAGAAGCTCATTGCCATAACCTGTTCTCAGGTGGGCTAGCTGGCAAATGGGCTTCAGCTGCAGCATCCCCCAAAGGCTCTCAACACCTGAGTCAGACAATCAACTATTCAAAAAATGGTAGTTCTTTTTAGTTTACTGAAAGGAAAATTCCCCCAGTCCAGAGGCAAGGTTTGGGGGCTTGTTGTTCCAGCAACTTAACCCTCAGAGGAACTGACTGGGATGATGCCAAAGGCATCAGTTCTAATGCAGTCTACAACTGAACCACCAAACTGAGATCTTGCTAATCTCCGTTTTGAGCCAGTGCTCTTCTCCTTTAAGGAAAGCCCTCCTGCCTGATTAACAGTCACAGGCCCCTCTAAAATCCAGGTGAAAACGCTCACCTGGATGCACAATGGGCTGGATGCACAATGGGCTTTCGACAGCTGAAAGGACATTTTTTTTTCCCCCTTTTCACCCCTCAGTTTTTTAGGCAGGCTTTACTTCCTTCTAAGCTTTCTATAAATTCAACTTAAAGGTGCCCTATTAGCAAATGTCAATTGTTATTATACTTCATTACTAAAGATACGCTTTTTACTATAGGAATGCGCTTAACTCAAGCTTAGAGCCCGTCTTTAAAACTAGCTGTTCAATCACTAAGCAAATGAGTGTTTTCATGGAAAGACTGACATATTCTTAAGGATGGGAGTGTGAATAGCTCCAGTATAAGATTACTCAAGTCCATATAGAATACAAATGCAATACAGGATCACAGGTTCAGATCTTTGATCTCCTTTTTTGCAGAGGCTGTGATGTATAAAGCCAATTCCACAGAGCAGACAGTACTACACAGAATATAAATTATCCTTTAACTACAGCATGGCTCACACTTAAAGAAATGCTGCAATGATGAACAATGCAGCCATGAAGCAGAGTTCTTCTGTGGCAAAAATACAGACCACGATCTGCATGGATAACTGCTGTTTCAGTAGACAATTTTTTCCTCATCTGTTATTTCATAAAACACAGAGTCAAATCTGGAACATTTGTACATACAGAAGCACTATTAAAGTACACTGCCTGCTCTTTCCATAAAGGACTGACCTAGGAATACTTGCTTTACTTTCCAGATTAAGCATCATTCCCCTAAGAAGCATAACAAATTATTTTTAAATGCGGAAACCAACAGTCTCAACTGAATATGGCTTGAAATTTAAACACAACTTCTCCAGATATCTCTTCAGAGGAAGAACCTTCTGCCTGCTGAGCTAACACTAAGCTCCCTGGAGTTTAGCCATGAATATTCTAAACCCATCTCTTACAATTCACTATAAGTCATCTTTTGCCAAAATAAAATGCTTAAGAAGAACTCAGTGCGCTTACACTGCTCTTCTTCATTCTATGTAAAATACGAGTTTCCACCTCAACTTTATGCCAAATATACAGCAAGAGAGAGACTCAACTGTGGAGCTACCACCTCAGGTTTTGTGCTCAAATGAGAAAACTGATCACTTCCCAGAGCATCAGATGCTCAGTTTTGCTTTATTCTGCATCACTTTATATTTAACCAGCCCTTTTACAGTTATGGAAAACACTGTTGAGTATCTTACCCCAAGATCTCTGCTGCTTACATGGTGCTTTCCCACTATGAGCTGTTTATTTCTATGCCAACTTTGTGCATGTGGAAATGGGACTAAATAAACAAATAACTTTTTTTTCCTATCTTACCTCTTTGGAGCTGTGCAATCTGACAGACCAGCCGGCAAAGAAAAACTTAAAATTCACCTTCTTTGGGTTAATCTTGCTGTTCTCTTCAGGTTTGCTCTTAGCAAGGCTCGGAGAAGATGCTCTTTGTCTCTCAGCTCTCCACGCCAGAATAAAATTGAGCACGAAAAGAACGCCAGGGTGAGCAGATAACATCTCCCGTCCTCAGCTCCGCTCTGGTGCAATAAACTTGAGCATCTTCTCCCCTCCTTCGCCAATTGAGATAAGCAGCAACAATTACTCACAAGGCGTTATCGCCTCCGGCTGCGCGAGCCGGGAGCAGCCGGGGCTCCGTGTGCCCCCAGCCCGGTCCGAGAGGGGCGAACACCCCCCGTCTGCCTCTCGACACGCGCCTGGCGGCTGCTCCTCCCGGGAAACCGCGCCCGGGTCGCCGAGGAAAGGGAGGAAAAATCCTCCCTCTGCTTCCCAGAGCGCCTGCGAGGCTCCTGCTCGCAACCAACAGGCGGTATGGAAGCTCCGAGCCGCTGCGGCCAAAGTCACCAGCGAACCGTCCTGCTCTTCCCCAGCGATAAGAGCCGGCGGGGGCTGCTCCGCGCCCTCCTCCTCCTCTCTCCGCCCCTCTCCGCGCCTCCGTAGCTGGAACCAACAAGCCCTCGGACCGCACCGCCTCTCCCCGATCCTAACCGCGTCCAGAGCCTCCAGCGGATTCACGCGGATTTCGGGCTCCATCCGCTTTTCATCCCGTTCCGGCGCTCCGCACGCCGAGCAACTTTAAGCTCCCAGCTTCCCGGTTGGGAGAAAATCCTTCCATCCCAGAAGTTCCTCTGGGGTCTCCTCGAGGCGCTGGGATGCGACCCCCCTTTACCGCCATCTCCCTTACAGGATGGCGAGCGCATCGCTAACGCGCCGCCCGCGCGGGGGGCTCCGCGCCGGCCCCCCCCACCCCGCCACAGCTCGGGGATCGCGGTCCCCAAGGCCCCCGAGGGTCCCCCGAGCTGGAGGGACGAGCCCCGTTATCCCAGGCGAGAGCCGCGCATCTTCCGCGCCCGCCCGGGAGCTCCGCGCGCGTCCCCCAGGAGCGCGCCCGCGGCTCCCCCCGCTCCGCACCAGCCGCCGCCCCGCGGGGAGGGAGGGAGGGAGGGAGGGAGAGAAGGGGGGCGCCGGCCCCGAGCCCCTCGCCGCCTCTTACCTCCCGGCTGCGCGGTCCCGGGGCGCTCCGCCGCTCCTCGCTCCGCGCCGCTTGTCCCCGCGCGGGGAGGTAAAACCCGAATGAAGCCGGCGGGGCGCGGAAAGGTCTCCCAAAGTTTCGCGGCGCCCGAGTCGGAGCCGCTCGGCCGGGCGCGGCTCGGGGCTGCCCGTGCCGCTCGCCACTCGCAGCCGCTGCCCCGCGGCTCCGCTCCGGCTCTGCCGCCCCGCGCCGCCGGCCGGCCCGCCCCGCGCCTGACATCACGGCCGGGAGGAGGAGCGACGGCGGGGACGCGAATGGCCGAGCCGAGGGGGGTTCCCCCCCCCCCCCCCGCAGCCGCCCTGCCTCGTTCCTCTCGGAGAATCCCCCGAAAGCGGCGGCGCGGGGGCGGACCCGGCCCCGCCGGACCCTCCGCCCCGCGCCGGGAGCTCCCCGCGCCCTGCCCCGCCGCAGCCCGGGCCGCCTGGGCGGCGCCGCGGGGATTCGCGCGCCGAGGGCTCCGCCACCGGCGGGGGATCCCTGCGCGCGGCCGGCGCTCCGCGGGGACGGGGCCGCGCCGCAGCCTGAGGCGCGCAGCGGCTCCGCGAGGGGAGGGGGGCAACACCGCAGCCTGAGGCGCGGAGCGGCTCCGCGAGGGGAGGGGGGCAACACCGCAACCTGGGGCGCGGAGCGGCTCCGCGAGGGGAGGGGGGCAACACCGCAGCCTGGGGCGCGCAGCGGCTCCGCGAGGGGAGGGGGGCAACACCGCAGCCTGGGGCGCGGAGCGGCTCCGCGAGGGGAAGGAGCAGCGCAACCCGAGGCGCGGAGCAGCTCCGCGAGGGGAGGTGGGGACACCACAGTCTGAGGCGCGGAGCAGCTCCGCGAGAGGAGGGGACTGCGCGGTTTGAAGCGCGGAGCAGCTCCGCGAGGGGAGGTGGGGACACCGCAGTCTGAGGCGCGGAGCAGCTCCGCGAGGGGAGAGGGGGAGCAGCGCAACCCGAGGCGCGGAGCAGCTCCGCGAGAGGAGGGGGCCGCGCGGTTTGAAGCGCGGAGCGGCTCCGCGGGGGCGGGCGCGGCGCGGGGCCAGCGCTCTCGGTGCGCGCCTGCGGGAACACACGGTTAATAGTGAAATTGGCGGTGTGGGTTTTAATAATTGGCGGATCGTGAATTGCTTGCCGTGCTCTGGCAGGCGCCTGCAGCAGGCGCTTCGCAGGCAGCACAACGATTATTAGTAAATAATCTGCTGGGTTTTCTGTTCTTGCTGTCGGGTGGGGAGCCGGGTTTAAATTCTTTCCTGGCAGACAAGAGAAGGAATTGCTCTTACCTTAAGGACACACGTGTTTGCATGTGTCCTTCTTTAAGAAATGTATGAAAAATTGAAAAAGCTGTGTGGTACTGTAGGGCGACAGAGGTGCTGTCTCACTTTTATCACTAAATATAGTTTAAACACCAGAATTTCTCCGAAATATCAGTAGATAAGAGAGAGGATGAAAGAGTTCTAAAAACAGCTTCTAGAAGTCCCTCATCATTCAGTGAACTGTATCCGTTTTTAACCATGAGCTGGTATATTCAGTGAGATTGGCTGAATATGGACTCAGAGTGAACAGTCGCCTGGCCACTAACCATGCTGAGACACCACGGAGCAGATGTGGTTCCTTTTCATCTAGGTTATGCTTCCATACCACATTTCAGTCACCTGACGTTGGCCAAATGCCCGCTGTTATTTTACTCTACTGGCTGCTAAATTACGGATTTAGTGGAGTTGTGCCTTCATTTTTTTTTTGTCCCGTATCCAGAGGGCAGCGGTGCCGCGTCACGTACAAACATGACATTCCCCAGCGATTACAGTTCGTGTCCCAGCTGCAGTGCAGCCCAGTGCTGACAGGGATGCCTTTACTGACATTTCTGAAAATTATGTCGTAAAACGTGAAATAAAGTATATATATAATCAACCAAAGGACAGAAGTTAAAAGCAGCGTGCAGCTTTGTGTGTTTGGCTTTATCACATTGATGGCATACGGATTAGGAGTGGCTGTCAATCCTTTTAATACCTGTTTCATTGAGCTGTCATTACAAGGGATTTATAAAATAGGCAAGTCCCTAAAAGACACATCCTAATAGACAACTGTATTTTACACCTCGGAAGAGGCAATTGATGAAGGAATTTCTGTGTATTGTTTGGACATTCTCATGTTCTTGTCCTCCTTGCTTCAGATCGAATTAAAATAAAGATCATTATTTGAAAAGAAATAATTACTGGAATAACTTTGAATATTACTGGGAGACAAAATGACCTACATGATGGTTTGTCCTGTGCGAGAGCGATCAACTGTGATAGCATCAGCCATTCCAGAAAGGGAAGCGAGCAGCATGTCTGGGGGCGATGACCCGTCCTGCTTTTCAAAGCGGTGTCGAAGGATAAGCTACAATGGATCCCGCAGTACAGCGTCAACTGGGTTTGAAATACACAGCCAGAAACGAAAATTAATGCAAAATGTTATTTCCTTTGAAACTTTAAAAAAATGTGGAAGGAGTAGATGGCTTATTTAACCGATATTGGAGGCGAACCAGCACCCTTGAAAAGGGCAAAACCTCTTTACAAACCAAAGCAGTTACGTCATGGAAATGAATGTCAAAGAAAATTAAGAGTCAAAGACGAAGCCAGATTAACTCTGTCCATGCAGCAAATGCATTACTTTGCTATGAACAAAAGTATTTCTTTGTATCAGAAGGTTTTGCTGCTACCCTTGGTTCAGATGAAGGTCTAAATCCTGAAATTGTTTGTTACTCTAAGCACACGAAGAGGCCTCACAGGAACTATTCACATGTGAAAAGAGCTAGGATCAGAGCCAAAGTTTTGCATACTGTGAAGGTCAAGCTTGGTTCCTTTCGAAAACTTGCGCTCAACAGAAAAACTCAGAAATATGGTTTCCATATAGCACCTTCAGCTGGTTCTGCAGTGTGCTAAGTTAGAGCAACTCGGCCCTGTGACTTTGGTGGTGGTTGATTTGCAGGGAGGCTGCTGGGGGCTGTCCCTGCCTGTCCCCCATTGCAATTATCATAGTTCCTTTTCCCCCAGATGCTGTTTTTTGTATAAACTTCTCAAAATGTAAGGAGAGAAGTCTCGTAGATATTAGAGAACTTATGAGTTTGCCATTGTTGTGGAATAACCTGTTAATAAAAATGCACTGCCTGTAGGATGAATTCTCAGCATTTTTGCAAAGGTCACATAAAATATATTGCTGAAGTGGCCTTACTGTGGTCACCCAGATAAGCCACGGAGAGGCCACCGTAGATGACAGTCTCAAAGAAAGATTGTAACTCGCTTTTATGTCTCTATGCAAGAAAATAAGAGACACAAGCCTTCCCTTCACTACTGAGAATGGGATGTATGTGGAGACTGGGCAGGGAACAGAAAGGAGCTGCGTCCACCAGACTGACAGATTAGGTTGGAGGTCTTTCTCTCCTGAAGGCCTCACATAGTTTTGCTTTGTTTCTTTTTTCTTGTCAGCACAACAGAACACAAACTGCCAACCGCACTGTGTGACATCTCTTACTGGGATTTTGCCTCAAACCCACGTTAACACTTTTATTCTCCGTATACCCGTGTGAACAGTAGTTTCTTTCCCTGACTTTTCCCTCACCCCTATTTACTGAAAGTGTAAATCTCACTTGGGATTTTTGAGCACTAGCACTGTTTTTACTCCTTCTTCTAGGTAATGGAAATTCCCAAGTTTTACCTTTTCTAGAAGCAACCGTTATCTATGTTGCACCATGCTTCATAAAAGCCAGTTGATCCTGCAGGAATAAGGAGTGCGAGCAGTGGGTCTCTCGAGTTCCACCCTTTGCAGTGAGCTATGCAGCTCAGCTACAATGGCTGATCAGTTTTTCAAAAGTACATGTAGAAATACTACTTTTTTTGCCTAGAAACTTCCAGTCATATCACTTGAGATTAAATACAGTATTAATTAGAAATGGCAGACCACGGCCACACATCTAGGTGAACAATTGTCACAGGACTGTATGGTACCTATTCCTTTCATTCCAAGATTGAAGACTTTATACAGCTATTGATAATACATAGGAACTTTAGACCATGTTATTTTTAGAACGGTTATGATTTGTAAAAACATACCTCTCTGAGGGAGAGCCAGGCACCAGTGGGGTTTATTGTCTTGCAGGGCTATTGCCAGAACAATTATGTTGTGGAGATTTGGAAGTGTGGTACCTAACAGCAGGAGGTAGAACATACTAATTTTATTATCATCTCAGCTGTCAAGTGACAATGCTTTTTAAGTGTCATGAATTATGTATAAAATACATTAATTTTTATGCTGCACATTCCAGAAGGGTTTGGCTTTGGCACAGGTGTGCAAAACAAGACATTAGAAAAACTCAAAATGGAACTTAATGCAGAAGCAGGAGTCTGGTGGACTCAGTTCTCTGCTTGATTACACGAGGCAGGAGCTGTGATATCGATGGCAATACAGATGATGTCTTAAGGTGACTTAAGATAAAAATCAGACCGTGTGTTTAACCTATCTTTTGTATAATTGATACTTGTCACTTGTCCTTGCCAACAGGAAATTACCAGAGTAATAAAAATCTCCAGAAACTGTTCATTTACATTAGTTTTGTAAACTTCATGAGTGTTACATTGCGCTGTTCTCTCCATCTTTAGGAGTGTTTGGGGATTTGTGTCTTGCAAAATAGAAACAGACTAAGAAAGCTGAAATATATTGTGTCTTTTACAGCACAGCTTGTGTTTAAGAAGCAGTCTAGACATGTAAAAATGCTAGAATAAACAGTATCTTTTTCATTATTTTAAATTAGCTTGTACTGGAAAGCTATAAATTTCAGAATGATGCACACTAACAGGATTGCATATCTATTCAAATATTTGAAACAAAAGATACTAAAAGAGTATTCTGTTACCTGACATTATAAATATAAACTTCTTTCTGAATTAATGCAATTACAAGTGATTTCCTGTAGGAGAAAACCAAAATATTTCCATAAACCTTCAGGATATTTTACTTAGTGTTACGAAAAGTCACATCCTCCCCCTCTATTTTAAGCGGCATGTTTAACCCATTTTAACACACAAACATTATTAAATAGTATTTAATATTCATTATAGGACTTCAGAAACTGGTTGGTCTTAAATAAATATTTTTCTTTATTCTCATTTCAGCTGAACTGTGTGTGCGATTAAAGAATAATCCGCTAGAGTCATGATTGAGATTTTAAATTTATGACCGTGAGTATAGAAACGAGCTGTTTATTTTGGAGAGCAATGATGGAAGTGGTCACGCCAAGGTAAGCAATTTTTCTCCCTGTGGCTACATAGGGTAATAATAAAGCAGGTGGATACCTACCCTGACAACTATCCCTCTGTCTTGTGGACAGAGAAACAATTCTATGACACAACAAACATACATCAAGAGACACCATTTTCAGGATGCTGCTGAGCCAAACTTGTGAGTAAACTGAAGATTTCAGTTGCACCTTTGAGAAAGTGGCCTTGATTCAGCTACAGATCAGATCAATTATAAAACATTAGTTAATTATCCTCAGGTGGTAACGCAGATGCTGAAGAAAAACCCTACTGTCATCAGCGAAGTTTCGTGAGATTGTAAATGAATAGTTTTCAAGAGTATTTCAGGCAGAAAAATGACCACTCGTGTGTGACAAGTAGTACGATTAGCTCAGTTCCTTCCTTGGCTCCTTCTAGAGCTTAAATCCCCTTTTCTGCAATACCTGTAGCTGGAGAACAGCAGGGGTGCAGTAAGTCAGACACTAAACTGGATCTTGGAAGACCCATATTTCTTTTCTACCAAGGTACTCTCTTCAGTCTGGCTTTTGGCAAATCATTTAATTTCTGGGATTTTCAGATCCTCATCGAATACAAAAAGTAGTGCTTCAAGAACAGAAATATCTTAAATATTGCTCAAATGATGTTTGAATAAAACCATAATGTGTATTTTTTGGATATAGCTCAGTTTTTTTCACCATCAAAAGTGTAATTAATTTCATGAGTATTTTACATGCCTAGATTTATTTATATTGTGTTGTATTGTTGACAGAGTAAAGATCTGTTAAAATGAAGTACTTTTAAATCTTCATCAGGCCCAGATTTCTTAGGCTATTAAGTATATTGTACTTTGCAACAGGGAAAAACATTGCTCTTCAGTAACAGGATTTTTTTTAGGCATCCTTTATGGCATTATTTTAATCCTAGTGGCACTGGTGATTATGTAATACTGAAGAGAGTTCCCTTCAAAAAATTAGATTCCTGAAGTTTCCTTGAAGCGTATATATTCAGGAGACTCAGGACTTCATCTAAATGAAATGGGAATCTGCATTAAGCTCAGAGTGCATTGGGCTGTGTCATTGTTGGTTTGTTTTTCTTCTTTTGCTGCCTGAAATTAGCATGTGTAGAATATCAAGTATTATGAGAGTAGACTCATAAGCAGACAGAGTCACAACATTCCTGCAGTGCTGTGATATAGCAGCACACCTTACTCTATAACATGTTTATAGCTGAGTGTTTGCAGGGTATTTCCTTCTACCCAATAGGCCGTAATGGTGCTGAAAACTTCCAAAGAACCAAAGCAGACCAACATTTTTAAGTGGTGCGATAGGAACTGCTGTAATGTTTCCATAGGCTGGACTCACTGGTTCTATTTTACAGTAAGGGTATAAGTGAGAAACAAAGTACACAGCACTTTTTGGAATCACATCGTAGCAGCCGAACAGTTTTTTCAAAAGATACATTCTATATTAGGCAAGTTCCCAGTAGATTCAGTGAGGCATGTTCCACCATACCTAAGCAAAGTTATTATTTGGCAATCATTATCACAAAAGAAGTCCAGTGACACCAGCAATATAAGATCAGCATAACAGAATCGGCCTACTTTCAAATTAATACCCAGAGGAATTTAAAAAAGAGGACTCTTGCAATGAGCAGATGTGCTTAGAATCTTTGAGTAGTTACGAGAATTCTGTTAATGAGACAGTGATTTGAAGAAGCCTCACTGAAGAAAAAAGATTCCTGAAGTTCTGATATCTCCAAGTAGAAGAGGGGTGTGCAAATTGGGTTACTTTGCTTTCTGCTGCATGATTTGCAGGGACTGATGTTCCCTGGCTTTTCATGCTCTCTGAGTATCAAAAATGCTCATCAGCATTAGCTTTTATAGGAGGGAGGAATTTAAAAGATGAGTGGATGAGGTACTCAGGGACGGTTTAGTAGTGGACAGGTATGGTTGATCTCAAAGGGTTTTTCCAACCCAACAAATCTACAGTTCTGTGACCTGATACAGAGGAACTTCTGTCCATAGTCTCCAAGTCCTTTGAACCTAACTTCAAAGTGTTTACCCCCTTTTGTGCTAGCGAATACAGGAATTGCTTTACAAAGCAGATTTTCCAAAACGGAACACTAACCAGGAGTCAATCAACAACTTTATTAGTCAAATGAAAGTAATTTTGAGACAGGACTCTCTGAATAAACATCTGCTGTGGGGTCAAAATAATAATGGAGAATGAGTATGGATGCTTCTAGCTGTGTAATGCTACCAAGTGCTTAGTAATACCCATTCCAAAGATTGCTGTGTTTCATCAGTGGATGAAGCTATTCATTTTTAAAATGCTTGGGATTGCTTTGGAAGAGAGCTATGCAGGAATGCACGCCACTGGGATATGGATTCCTTTCCTTCAATTTATATAACCGCATAGTTATTATTTCATTTTTAATAGGATTATATAAGGAACTAGACTTTCCTTTCACAATAGAAGTGTAAAGGGATTTATTGAGAAGAAAACTGAGGATTCCGTGTAGACTAACGTGTCAGCCTTACTGGGTTTTAGGTTGGCATTATAGGATATTGTGTTTACTCATTTCAGTTTGGGCTGTTGTTAGGGGTGGCCTCTACCTGTTCAGAAAGTATTTCTTTTTTCAATCAAAATCCGGAATTGCTTCTATTGTTATTTTTTTCATCAAAACTGCATCTGTGGTTAATGCTTGACTGAGCTACCTGTAAATATTAAAACCTGAGATACCTGCATGCAGAAATTACGAGTCCAAGCCCAAAATCATCATTGAAGTACAACATGTCACTTTTCATTAGTAATTTCCTTTCATTTCTAGGATATTCTTATGATTAATAAGCAAATGCATTCTTCCTCTTTGTTTTTTAATGCAGAGAAAACCTCGGTGTCAGACAGATATCCTGAGCTCTTTGAGAGTTTGTGGCATGTAGACCCTTGTTTATAAAGAAGTAGCTGATGATATTTCCAAGCCTGGCCACAAATATAACACACAATTCTGGCAAGGAAAAATACTAGCATTTCTTCATGGCAGAGGTTATCTATATGTGGAACAACTATAATGTTTGCATTTAATAAACCTCGTACTGTAAAAAACCTTGTGAAAATTGAGCACATGCTTGTGAAAGTTTCCTCAGGTAGTGTAAGAATATCAGCAACTCATGTTAGTGAGTATTTGAACTGGAGAGAAGATTCTAAAATGTTAGTGTTAGTGAGAACGCAAATTGGAGTTACACATAATTAAGTTGTTGTATGTTGATCATCTTGTGGCATTCTGTCTCACGATATTACGAACTGATGCAAAAAGTGATCTGCAAAGTGATGCAGGACTTGCATTGGAGTCATTTTTACGTTGGAGTTTCCTAATTATCCCAGGAAAGGCACTGAGTATTTTCTGAAAATCAGGTGCCTTTGATAACATCAAGCTAGGAATGCACTAGTGCTATTCATTTTTACCATATAAGCTTTTATTTCTATTTGCTCACCTCCGTTATATAGGAGGAAGAAAGGTTCTTCACGTCAGACAATATTTATTTGCTGCAGAACATAAATTTCCCATAACACTGCATGTCCTACAGTACGTTATCCGGCTGCTTATAAAACCTGTTTAACTGATTTAGAATTCAGTTGCCATTCTGAAATACGTGAAGTATTTCTCTGGTGACTATTTCTGGGTGATTTCGTATGGCTGGCATCTGTAGTTGGCTGCATTTCCCACAGCAGAATCACTAGAGGGAGTCAGAGGCAATGTTACTCCTCCACCATCTCCAGTAGCTTTGCAACTCAAAAAAAAGAAGTTGTAAAACACTATTTAGCAGGGAAAATACACGATAATTTTCATCAATATAATTTAATTACACTGCCTAGTTGCTGACTATTCGTGGAACAGTTTTAACCTCACGAGTCACCTATCACAAATCATCTTGCTTAAAAACCACAACAAACCAGCAAGATAAATGTCCCACATAAGCCTTTAAATTAACATATTTCTCAATTAGTATTAAAAAGCACAGACGCAATGCTGATAATATGCTCACGGGAATTTTAGAACACACAGCAAAAGAAAAATAAGATAGCAGTAAAAATCAGTTAAAAGTATATTCGTCAGGCAGTCTTAGTAACACTTGAGCACCTTTGTCTAGTTTAACTTAGGCTAGATCTCCTTTGCTCTTGGGTTTAAAATTTCAGTGCAGCGGAAGAAAATGAGTTTTATTCAAGTTTTATATAGTATTATTGTTGTTGACGAAGGAAGAGAACGCTTGTTGGGCAAATAAATAGAGTATTTGCTGTCCTAGAGAATTTCCATGTTAAAACCAAGTTATTAACTCACATAAATTCTCAAAACTGAAGAATTTGAGGCAAAAAACCAAAATAGATTAAAAATTCTTCTTATCCTTACTCCTTCATCTTGAAATGCAAAGAAATAATATGCAAAGCTATACAGTAACAATTTGCAGATAACACATTTGATTTATAGTAAGACAACTGACAATATACTATTTCTTGGTTTTGTAGCACATTGTTAATCTTTTTTTCATAACTTATTGCTACCAATATAGCCTTAAGGTCCTAAATTTCCAATTCTCCAGTAAAATCAGTGTGTACTCCATTTCTGAGTGATGTAATAGATATGATTCAAAGAAACAAACAACTTTGTACTTATGGTACTTTAGTGAAGCACAACTTGTTTTCAGAGGAAAGCCATTTACACCTATTATTTGAAAAGAATATGAGACAAAAAATACACAGGTGACATTTTCGTAAGCAACTTAGAGATACAGTTTAAAAATATGTGTAATCAGCTGTGCTGCTATGGCATTTATGGCCATGATTCCTTTTTTTACAGACATAATCATGGCAATAAAAGTGTTAGCACGTGATCTGGTGCAAAGAGGATTTATGCGAGTAAGATTTAGTTCTTCTGAACTCTTATAACTGTTTTAAAACTGATATCAATTAATGGATTTTATGTTTTGCCACTCTAACAAATGTATCAGTATAAATTGTGAAACTCTAGCATGGAAGCGCTATGAATTTCATTAATTATCTTTGGAAATTAACTAAATATTGGAAACAGGACTACTGAGTGCCAGGATACATTATCACTGATGTTCAAAAATTTTTGATGAAGAAATCAGAAATCAAGTGACTGGCAAAAAAGAAAAAAATTAATGCCATAAATTATACAAGTTCAATAAATCTTTATGCATTTAAAGTATAGACATTCCTAAGAAACAGACTTCGCAAACATTTTGCTTGTAAATTGCATTACATGCCGCTAATATTGTTTGGCTAATATTCTTAGCTGTGTTCTTTGGAAGCATTTTAAAGTTTTTAAATATTCTTGATGAAATGGATTTAGTAGTGAGTGAGTTTTCAAGACCAGGTCTTTCAGATTATTATCCTGAATAATGTCATTTACATTTCTGAAGATGTTTCTTTTACAATGTAAACTCATGAACCTAAATAATCCTTAGTATTACACTGTGAAGTTTGGTTAATCTAAGTAAGCCAGAATACTTATAATTTTAATTGTGTTTATGTATGATATTGTTTATATACTAATGGTGGAACATAATTTGATCCAATAATATCTGATAATGTAGAACCAATAATATATATACTATAAGGGATCATAATTTAGTTGGCTGAAAAGGCATAAGCAGAGCTCTATTTCCAGCCCAACAATGGAACTTGGGCACAACCTTGAAAAAATGCCTCTGCTTCAGTTCCAGGGTTTATCTTTATGGATAAAATGTGTAATCCATAAATATTTATCATCATTTTCATTGTCATCGTCATCACTAATCTCAATAACTTCAAATATAGAACTCAGTAGGACAGCCTCTGTCTATTCCTAGCTGAGATCTGTATTACTGTCGTTACTCAGAACACCCATATTTAAGCTACTTAACTTTTCCTATCATGAACACCTATTTTGGATTTTTTTGGCAGGACAAAATTTTGATATTTGTATTCTTTGCATTAATTTTATAGAGAAGACAGCTACTGGAAAAAAGATAACTGTCATGGCTTTGATAGTTTTGTTTGTGTGCCTTGAATAAATGTGAAGGCAGGGAAAGGCAAACAAGAAGAGAGCTGCTCTTTCTTCATAGCATTACCTCAGAATGACTTAAATTGCTGTAACTACATAAAGAGGGAACTCAGACATTCTCACAAGTTACTGAAGCTTAACAAGATAATCCATCGTCTGACCTAAGTAGCTGACCAAGTCAGTGCCCTCTGCCCATGGCAAGAGCCTGGTAAACTGCATTAGCTTCTACTTCGTAACACACTCCCATCCTGTATTTCCAATGTTTTAGACAGCACAGGTAGTAGTTGCCATGGATAAGCTGCCACTATGCTTTAGCGCGTTACTGTTGTAGTCACTTACATGCCTGAACCCCTGCTTATAGCAATATATTTCTGCTCATAAAATTCCCTGCACAGACAAGACCAGCTTTTGCTTTTATCATTATTTCAATCGCTTTAGTGTAGATCCAATTACACAGGTATAAAATGTTTCTACTGGCATACCCTGGCATCAGTACAACAGCAGTTAAACAGATAACTCTAGAATCGAGATAGATGTGTGAATAACAACAGCTGATCAACAGCTATGCTGATAAAATTTAAATGAGATCAAGCCTAAATCTTATCCTACACTGATAATAGGAATGTCTGTTATGTGTCAGACTTACTGGACGTGAGAGGAGAGTAAGACCAGAAGCTGAGTAAAACCTCCCTTGAGTTCTTGTGGGCTGTCCTTTAACACTAGTCAGAGCTCTCCAGGTTTCTAGCTATGCTGTGGACAGTTGTGTCCTAATCAAAACCCACACAGGCGTGGTAGCAGTAATTGATAGACTGATGATTACCACTTGAGCATATATGTTATGGCATTGTCAGACTATGCTTTAACTATATATCACCATGTTTTACAATTCCCAGTGAGCTCTGCACTGTTGCAGTATGTGAAACAGAGAAATAGACACTGGATCTCGTCAGAGAATATTCTTTTCTCTTACCCACAACCATGGGTCAGCATATAAAAAAAGCAAAGGAGAAGCATTATAGTCTTTCTCCACTTCTGCTTTTATTCATTTACATACAAGATGTTGTAAATGAGGAGCAGAGGCTGTGATCTGTGTTAGACCTAAACTAAAAATGTCTCACATTGCTCTATGAAGGAAAAAACGCTCAACCTGTAATCTGTACTGGCGTGTAATTCAGGGCATATTCTAGCCATGGTTAAACAAAATGGTTTGTCTGAACTGAAAATAAAATATCTGTTGCTGTTGGTATGTCTGCCAAATTTAAACCATGATATAAACTAAAGTTGACAGCATAAGCCACTCAAACAAGGCCTCGGGGATTCCAAAATGCATCTTAATATTTATTTTTCATATTTGATTGCAGGTTATGCACAGGTAAGTGTAGTGCTGCCCTGAGGGTTTTAAGTGTAACGTAGTCAACCATGATAATACCTTCAGTATCTTGGAAGACAGTTCTCACAATGACTAATATGAAATGAAAGCAAAGCTGAGTGTTTTTCAGACAAGTGTTAAGTTTCCTCTGGAGTTATTTAGAGTTCTGAAATGTTTTCAGTATTTGCCTGCTAATAAGACAAAACCAAGTATTACCCTATTTGTGAATCTGTACATTGCAGCACTCAGAAAACCCTAATATTAACTTGCTTTTATGACCCTGTAATACATGAGAAATCACTATCCTCCTGGCTATCCACTACTTCCTCCAGTAATTAGGACTAGTATTTACCAGTCATTTCCTCAAAATTAATCACTAACCACTGACACAAGTACATGTAGCAGTGACAAAAACAAATTAGCTAGAATTAGTCTTCTTCTGGTGCTCCCATCCTTTTTAACCTATCTCCTTGTGGTGAATGATGTAAGAGTAAGTCATCCAAATACTGTGTGCTTACAGATATTTTTCTTAGCCTTAAGAATTTTAAAATAAAAATGTGATCTCATAGTAAATTTGAAGATGTTCATGTATATTATAGAGATATGCAAAACCAGAGCTGTGCCTCAGAAAGTAGTCTTCAGTTTAGACTCACTGGCTCTAGCTGCTTTCTGTTGTTCAACTCATACAAACAGATCTATGTCTGGCTTAACAGTGAGCAAATTTCAAGCAGCTTTACATTGTTAGAAGAGCACAGGACACCTAAAAGTGCTACTGAACTTGATTTCATCTCTGGTGAAAGAAAAAAATAAGGTAAAGGGTAAATTTAAGCCTAGGCTTCCTACATAGTCTTTTGCTGGAAGTTACACTTGCAGAATGGGATCAACAAAAATTACCTCGCTAACACATGAAAGAGAACATAATGCTGTTATCTTGAATTTCTGCCCCTCTGAGGCTTATTGTCACCATGACATGTTTTGGTGTTTATAGCACAGAAAACTCTCTGGAAATACACAGCTTGAGAATAGAGAAGGCATGTACAAGAAAGGAGGGATGATGTCCTCTTGCACTTTTGCTGCAAGCAGCTCTGTTATTAGAGTGTAATCACTGGAGACCAGGTTCTATTCTCCCCCATCTGCTGCTGGGGTAGATGAGTCTCTTTTCGTGGCGAGTCTAAGCTTAGAAGATGTTCTTCCATTGTCACTTTAGCTTAAAACCTGGCTGCTACCAAAGTAGAGTTCCTTCTGTCTTATCTGTTTTAACAGCTGTGATTGGCCAAGTTCTACCTGAATGTATGGGATAATCCTCATTCTAACAATTGTGGTTATAATCTCTGCATTGTATTTGTCTTCTTGGCCGTAAGAAGGTGCTTTTTGACAATTCAATGTTGAATTTTGTAGGTCCTTTCTTGTGCCAATGCAGAGCAATTCCTTTGTCCTTATCATCATTATAGCCGTGTCAATGGATTAGTTATTAAAGCACAGAAAATACAGATCTGAATCTATGGTAGTGTTTCAAGACTAGTGTTGGATTTATTGGTTATGACAAATCCAAAATTTTACTTGTTTTGCTTTCTGAAAGCAGGATGCATGCATGCGTAAACCAAGAATTAGTGTTGGAAGTTTCTGTGGATTATAAACTCAAGGGACTTTGGTGACAGTGTACTAAACTGAAAAAACAAAGCTAAAGTGGTTTGTTCTGTCATTAGGGACCCTGAAACATACTCTCAACCTTTTCCATAGTAGAGTACTCACATTGTTAATTTACGTTGCACAAGAAGAAAGTTAAAATCTTACTTTCTTTACTTTTTTCTCCACTCATTGCTTCTTTGTCATCTTGGAGACCAACTACCCATGCTGTTTCTTTCTGTGTTTTTGAAACGATTTGCAAGAAGATTTTTATATGCTTTATCTTCACTTTGAACTTAGTTTAAACTGCATTCCTATGTAAGATTATTGAAGTGGTCATTTGGAGTGTACAACTTCTTTTTTCTCTTTGAATGTTAATGAGAACTTTGGTGTCATTGTTCTTTGCCCATTATCTTGAAGAACCATATAGTGTTAGTTAGGCTCTTCCAGAACGGAAATGAGCTGCTTGTATTTCTTATTTTACACTTTTCTCAAACCTCAAATTGTCCTGGCTTATCCTTTAATAATCTCCAACTTTAAAAATGCTCTGTTTTCCTGTTTCAGCCTATAATTTTGCTGCTAATGAGGAAGGTGCCGTTATCCTAACCCAACTTACTTCACTTTCATCTGCCAGATCATAGACTTATCTACATAGGACAGTGCAGTGGAGTGCAGAGATCCCTGAAGCAGTGTGGCTTCATCTAAACAAATTGCAGCTGGGCAGATTAGCTCTGCCTTTCAGACTGGGCTAATACGATTATATTCAGCCACACTAACATGATTGTACTGCTTCTAGGCTTTATTCCCGTACTTCTGCACAGTGCTGCACTATAGCATGCAGACCTACCTATCTGCTTGCTGACTGCTGCATTGCCTTAGTTTTCTATGCTGTGAGAACTCCTTTACTACATTCTGGTGTTAAATTATCAGTGACCATGTTTTGTGACAGTGAGAATGCTGTGCTACAGTACAAATCCTTTCCTATTCCCTCCTCCCTGCCATCATGGCTGAATTCAGCCTTGCACCAGTCCCCCTTCATGTTTTATTAAAGTTATTGAAGATATTCCTTTTGCATTATGACCATGACAATGTGGTGCATCCAAATGTTTCCCAGAACAAAAAGGATAATTGCTAGTGAGTTGCAAACCTCACTTTGAAGTAGTAAATAATCATTCTTTTTTTGTATCTTGAGCAGTCAGTCCCTATCATATGCTGACTGCATGCACCAGTGACAAATTTCTGCAAATAAATCTCCTAATAGGGCATCCCTTTTACTCTCCACCAACCCCAAAATGCATTACGGCACTGGCTTTTTAAACACGGGAAAGCAAAAAGCATTTCACAGAATTAATTTCTTCCCTTTCATGAGAGAGAGATAATGCATTAACTGATTTGAAAATAGAGTGAGTTTCTTTTATAAAATGGTCACTCACTAGGCAGGCTTTCCACAGGGCACAGGAGCTAAAATAAACAATCACTTAAACAGAAGGAAGCTCTCTAGTGCCTTGCCATGATGATGTTTCCAGAAAAAACAACTAACATTTCATTGCATGTTGAAAAGAAAGTGTAAGCACTCTGTTTAGAAAGCTTTAAAGCATAATTGAAATTCAACATGCAGATTTCTGTATTATTACAATGCTGTGTGCACTAGATCATTTGCTGAGCAGCCAGCATTTTAAACAACACATTGCAAGAACTTTGTGGTAGTACAATAACAATGTAGAAAAATTAGGATGACAGCACAAGTATGCTCAGCCCCATAAACATTCTTCAGCTGCAATGGGAATTACAGTGCAGAGCTAGCTTATGTGTTATAAGAAGGGAACAATTCTGCCTGTGCAGATGGAGCACAGATCACTGGTGTGCTGATAAGCTGAACTCGAAACAAAGAGGTAAGCTACATGTGTGCTGGCAGGTAAATTCACTGATCTTTTTAACCCAATGAACATCTGATGTGATATGAGATTCGATAAATTGTGAATTGCAAATCAAGGTCAGAATGAAGGATGACTTAGTATTTTGTAACATTCCTCTGGCTCCTCTGACTGAAAGCAGTTGTAAGTTCCAAGGTATATTTTCCCATTTTAATCTGATTGCAATTTGAACATGTACTTGACTATGGAACTAAGCGTATCTAAACTCAAATCTGCAAGATGTGGTAGAAAATAATTGAAAAAAAGTAATCTAAACTTGTTCCTATGCTACCACAATGCTGATGCTGCTGTACACAAAGGCCAGTGTCTCTGTGGAATTAAGGTACTATGTTCACTGCTAAGAGGGCCAGGAGGTTAAACTGGCGCTGTAATATTATATGCTAACCCGTTGTTTTGCTGACTACAGCCAAAGCAAAGAGTTGCACTGGTATGAGTGTGTGTGTGTGACTGGAGCCTCCTCTTTGCTTTGGGAGATGGATGATGCTGGCAGAGCCATCCAAAGCCACAGTGCACAGGAGAAACTGGTTCACTGTGCAAAGCATTAGCTGTGCCAAATCATAATAACAGCAAAACAACCAAACCACTAATCTAAAAATGGGATCCTTATTGTTAAATGTACATCTTAAATATACAATACAGAACAACACTTACTGAGATTGTAAGGAAGTTTTGGGTTTGTTCTCAGAACAAGTCATATTAAAGAGAAGTATGTACAGAGGAACAGCGTGTGAAAAAGAGTATTTACACAGATGGATGTGTATTTATACTCCTTGAGGTTTTTACCATTCGTTGCATACTGCAGGATGAACTGTCACTAGTAGACTCAATTAAATGCCTGTTCTCCAAATCAGTCTCCCATTTATCTACTAAATCTTTCTATTTCACCCCATCTAAAGAACTATTTGTAAGTGGACTATATAACCTATACATTGGGAAGAGGAATATATTAGCTCTTTAATAAGGAGATGGAAAAAAAAATGCGATCTTGGATTTTAACTGTATTCACCTATAGCTGCAGACCATTAACAAGGCGGTCTGAGTGAAAATACAAGATTTCCTGGCAGACGTCCTCCTCTCCAAATGCCTGCTCAAGCAGAAAAAAACAACCGCCCTGCATACATATTCCAATGAGCCACTGTGGGGCAGTAACAACAAAAACATTCCTAAGCAAAACAAGGGCCTTTGAACAGCTAGTTTGGCTTTTCTGAGCAAAGAATACAAACAAACAGTTCCTCCGAGAAAATCTGAACATTAGGATTTCCATTCGTAGATTATAAAATGTTATTAGGCTTTTTGGGAAATATCTTGTAGATAGGCTTAGCTTCAACTTCCACAGAGATGCTTGCATACACCTATTTTGAAGCCGTTACTCATTTTTAGAACAGTGAGTAGAGGTTCCATGTGAGATACACAAGTCTGTTTAAGACACTATCTGGATTTTCTGTGTATGCCTAAACTCTTCTACCTGAGGGCTAAGTAAATAAGTTCTTTTAAAGTGATTATTCTCTGTGCAGGAAATTTTCCTTGTAAAGTATAGAAACCTCTGAAGAGCAGATATTTTTGTGCAGTCTTTGTTCCTCTCAGGGCGAAATCTTGAGTGAACAGAAGTTATTACAAAAAAATTATTCTATATCTTAAGGGTAAAAGAATATACTTTGTTCAGTTTTGGATGTAACTTGGAACCAGAATTATTGAACTGCTTTGGATCCAACAATTAAGATTTATAGGTTCAAAACCAGATTAATAGTTTTGTCTACCTTTCTTCTACCCCAACCATTCTGTAATTTTAATAATATCAAAAAAATATGAAGACATTAACTGATGCTTGTTTTTACATAGTACTAAAATGGAAAAATGCCTGTTTAAAGATCTCTGATTAAAATCTGAATTTTGTATAAATACAAAACTTCTTGCTTCATTCATTCAAAATACATACTTCTCTTCATAGCTTCAGAAATTCTTAGCAGATGAGTAGTGTATGCTGAAATATAGAATCTGTAAAAAGAGGAAGTACCGTACTTCAATTGAAGTGTTAGAAAAAGAAGATCAAAACATACAGAGAGCTGAATTACAGCCATGGCTTCAGTTCTTTGAAGATCATTTTCATTTCCATTTTGATCTTAAATCTTACTCATAAGAAATTAACATTTGGGGATGTGTGGCAGATGGTATGTATGCACCACCTTGTCTTTTTGAGCAGTCCTTTCTTATATTGGCTTTTCCAGATAGATTCCAGACCTAAAATAGGTTTTTTTGGGGGAGGAGGAAAGAGAGATAAATGAACTTACTTTGGCTTGCAGATAGCAATGTGGAAAGGCTGAAACTTTCTTCTAATACTTAAATATTCTTCCAATTTTAATTTTACATGTTTGTTTATTTCAATTTAATTATAGTTAACATATTTATTAGATCTGTAGGTTTTCTGGTATAGAATACCGCTCCATTTTTACAAAGATTAGGCTATAAATTTCATGCAAGTAGCACCTGGAGCATTATTCCTCCTATTTCTCTTTGAATATCCCAGCTAATGGATCTTACAGCAGCTCCTACTGATACTTCAGGATATGAAAGATAATGCTGTCATTTCATCCCTACTGATGTTCCCTGGGTTTACGGCATTCATGATTCTCAGGTTTAACTTTATCTCCACAGTTGTCTTTGTTTTGCTTTATTTTTTCATCAAATAGAAACATAATGAAAAATTATGGAAAAAAAAAGTATTTGGAAGTTTTATTAATTTAAAGATATCTTGGGGAATAGGCAACCAGCTGAATTTTCAATTGAAAGACCTGTAAGTGCTCGTTACTAAGCCAACAAGGGGGAATTAAGCATAATCTTCAAATTTTAGAGTTTCCCATCAGTTCTTTAAGACAATTGCACTCAGATTCTTGTCTTTATTCTTAAAGTCGAAAATGTGCTGAAGAAAACTATATCCAACAATATTGTCTCACGTTAAAAAAGAAATAACAAAAATGTTAGCAAGTCAATAATGACACTTCACTCTCATTCACCCTACAGAATCAAGACAGTCGTGGGAAGACACTGTGTTTAACCAGTAGGTTAACAGAAGTACTGGGGGAGTTGCAGTAGCAGGATGTTTAGTATGAGGCATGTGGTAATAGTAACTATAGTCTCATTTTTAACTATGCCTCATGAAACATCTTGGCTGTGCTAATATTAGAGACAACAGAGCATAAAGCATTCCTAAAAATAGCTCATTGGGGTACAGTTCTCATTTTCAATCATATTGTTCTCTGTTTTTCAAGTAAAATTTTTTAACTTACTGTCTTAGATCTTATCAGGGTTCTGCTATGGTTGTTTACTGCATGGATAGTTGTCTTAGACTTTTAAAGTCCATATCCTCCTATCATTTATTTAGGGCTTTCTTTCTTTGCCTCTTTTTTGGACCAAACCTTCAGCCTAAACTGGCTGTCTGGAGATAGTGAAAGAGGTTTGAACATGGATACTGCATTACTATAAGCTGCAACCTGTTTGCAGTGAGGACTTGGGGTAAATCAATTAATCTTTTTCAATGCCTCTTCATGGTTTTTTCAGTATCTTTTACAACTGTTGTGTATGCAATGATATTGGTGTTGTCTTGTGGTTACCCAGAACTAGCTAGGAACATGATTTTAAACAAGATAATGCAGCTATTTCTAGTGCAAACTCTATGTTTGTGCACAAGAATTGCATATTGGACACCAAACCCACAGGAGTGGCTACAAATTGTTGTGTGAGCTGGTGCTGGAAAGGAGGAGAGAATGAGGGTTAGGCTTGCATTAGAATGCTCTTAAACCTCTAGTTAAGTCCATTTGATTGTCTTCCACTAATTGGCTTGTACCAGAAAATATGGGAATCGGATGAGACAGGCAAAAGACTGTCAAACTTCAGAGTCATGATTGCTAGTTATTACTTTTCCGTCTTTCATGATCTGTTTCTTCCAAGCGCTATGTTTAGAACTAAGGACAAGTAGTTCAAATGTACATTTTACTGGATAAAATAAAGGGCCACTGTGAAAATTATAGGGAGTGCGGGAGAATGTAATCTTTTCTGAACTGTCTGGTGCGCTTTCTGGAAACAAATCTGTGCTGATTATGTATACCGGGTATAAAAATATAACTGGTAGTTAAAACCTTGTTGAACAATGCAATGATACTGTATTTCTTAACTTGGAAGGTTGTTCATCCAGCCTGCTCAGCCAGGATGTTCATCCAGCCCGTTTACCTTTTATGAGACGTTGTGTTAGCATTGAATTAGCTTATAGATTGTTTTAATATGACTTGAAGCAGTAGGGTGTATAATTGTTTGAATGTTTCTTTCCACTGACTGCACAACATTACTTCTTTCTGCACCTGAGAAGAGTTTTTCTTCCACCTGAACACTATAACAAGCAAATTTCAAGATATTCAGAAGAAAACACAACCAATTCAGAATAAATCTTGTTACTGAGATTAGGGCCTAGAGTGAAACTCTACCATACAGAGCCGGTACAGCCAGTACAGGTTTTGTAACATTTTCTTTTCAGTGGTTCTTGTTATTATTTTCCTCAGCAAGGCATTGCAGCACACACAAGACACACTTCCTTATCCTAATTTGTGCTTCCTATAGAGAAAAGTAGTTTTAAACCCTCTGCACAGTGAAGTCTGTACATACAAAGGGTATGAAGACTCAACATGATGAATAGCTTTTGGTACCGTTTAACACTTGTAAGGTTGCTGTTTATTTTCTGCCACAGTTTTCTGGGTACTGTGTCATATTATTGATGTTACGAGTTAAATTTCCCACTAAGTGCTAAGTGGACTTCACCAGTGAAACTCAGGCTTGGGAATCCCTATGAGACTGTGCTTTGAATTGCGTACACATACAGTCTACAGAGTACTTGCATCAGTTATAGCAGTGTGTGATAAATACCCTTACGTGATTCAGTTAACGTCTGCATAGCATGTTCAGATTTATAAGCAAAAATATTACCATGATGTTTTCTACATCTGACAAATTTTTTTCTATCAAGAAATAAAAGACTGAGTAAAGGTGGTCAGATGGGCTGGCAATTAATTGGAAAATCACCAAAGACTAGATGGTGAAGAAGGCAATTACTGCAGAATGTAGAAATGAGAAAATGCGCCATTAGGGATGTCTGCCTTCAAAGTAATGTAAATATTTAATTTTTAAAAATTATTTTTGTATAATGCATTAGCTGGCAGAGAATGTGGCATGTAATGCATGTAAAAGTACTCTTTGGTCAACATGGGAGCAGTAAAAGTCCTAACATATTAAAGCATAGGTGTGAAAAATGTTTTCATACTTATTTGACTGATGAGAATACGAGAAAGTTATGTTAATCTGAATATAAAATACTGTATACTTTAGGAAAAATTTTTCACAGTAAGGGCCACTGGGCACTGGAACAGGCTACTCAGGGAAGTGGTTGATTCACCTTCCCTGGAGGTATTTAAGGCATTGGTGGACGAGGTGGTAAAGGGCATGGCTTAGTGTTTGATAGGAATGGTTGGACTCGATGATCCGGTGGGTCTCTTCCAAACTGGTTATTCTATGATTCTATTGTTCTTCTTCAGAACATCATGCGATTTACTAGGTCATGAGTTTGGGATAATTATGTTTAGACTAAACAGAAGTTCCATGAATGGGCTACATGAGTGGCATTACAAGATCAAGTACAGTAATGAACCAAAATGATAATAACAGATATTTTTTGTTTAAGGTTTATGATAGACTCAGGCTTGCCATACTCTTGGATGAGGCATAATATGATAGGTGTTTTATATACAGGTAGATAAGGAAGATTGAAGTCACCTGGTCAAGGGCTCTGTGTATGAACCTTATTCCTGAGTCATACTTCCATGTATGTATGATAAAGCGTACAAACCAAATAAATCTCATTATAAATTAAAGACACTCTCACTGTAACATTCTCATTCCAAAGTTAGTAGGAAAAAAATAACAGATTCATGTCCAAGTTCTATGATCATAATATATGAGGTGAAATGCTTGCAGTAATGAGAAATGTCACAAATGCCACTTTAATTACTACTCTTTGGGCAGGTGGTAAACTTTGTAATTAAGAGGTCAGGGACCTGTGCATTAAAAAAGTTGGTGGCTGGTCAACTGTAAGTTTTGTTATGTACTATTTGCTAAGAAACATACATTGTACAAAAAGCACTGAATTATCTATTTTTATCAACTTAGTAATACTCTAGTACACCATTCTCAAATAATAATGATGCCTCACTTTGATAAGAAACATTTTGTGCTCTGAGGAACTTAGAAGCAAAGCAGAAGAGGAGTGGGACAGAAAACAGGCCCAGAGTGACATGCTTGGGTCACGTGAGAGAGAAAGTGTAACGATTGAGAACACACCTCAGGTCTCCACGCTCCAGCTAACACCTCGAATACTGTCTTATGTTACTTAGTCACAACAGTACTGGGAGTTTTATGCTGCACTGTAAGCACACTATACACTTACGAGTGCTTATAAGCGCCTGACAGCATTTGGGATCCATTGTGCCTAGTACTTACTACTGAAAAACAGCCTAGCAGAGTGTTTTGCTTTTGCCTTTTCAGAAACCTATCATTGACACAAGGGAACAGATATCAAAAGAGGCTTGAAAATGATTTATTGAAAAATGTAGTTCTTGCCAACTGAACTAGACAGCTGAATGTAGAAGCAGCTACACTTTTATTAGAGTAACATAAAATAAGAGGTGTACATAGTTCTGTAGTCCCTCAAAGTCCCTTCATCAGTTATCATCATCCATTCTTGTGAAAGGAGCACTGAGATCTCCAAATCATGAGTATCAGCCAAATTTTTTCCTCCTTCCAATCTAATAAAAGTCTCTGTATGGCAAAAGTGCTACTGTCTGTCTCTCTGTTTCTGAAAAAATTCTGCTAAAACTCTGTTATGGAGAAGGATCTTAAACGATAAATAGCACTAAGGAGAGCTGTTTGTTTTTACCAGTTGTTTTTGTGAAAGACACATTGACTGGTGTGTACCTCTGTATATACAAACTAAAACCAACAGTGGGTGACTTGTTGTTAAATAAAAACCCTGTATTTCTACCTGATTCTTTATAATGTGATATTTGTTAAATATAATTATGAAAGAAATGTAAATCGTAGGACAGCAGAGAAGTGTTTTTCTAAATAAACATGCCTAATTTCAAAGGAAATGGAGTGATGCTGAAGCGTGAGTTAAACTTGGGTCTAGCTGTCTTGCTGAGATGAGGAGGTAGGGCTAAACCTTGAGTAAATGCATGTAAACAACATGACGAGAATGAAAATACAAGAGTATGGGCAAATGGGACCAGCAAGACAGATAGCAAACGGAACTGAGTACGATCTATGATACATGGCAAACATGGAATTTCAGGAAAGATAGTGATACAGACGGCAAGATAAAATAAGTACAGCCAAAGGAAAAAGGTAATAATTTTATCATAGTATCTTTCAGTAAATAAAAATCTAGGCTTACACTGACAAGGTACAGTTTTTACAAAGAACTGTATTTACAACTCTGATCACACTTGTTTGAACTGTAAGGCTGCATGGGCTAATACATTAAAAAAAATATGTCCCTGCACTAAATATTACTGCATTTTAATAATATATGTGATGTAAAATGGGTAAAGAACTCATTGTTACTACTTTGAAACAACAGTAAAATCTTGTGGTAAAATGCTAGCCTCCTTTTTGGCTTTCTGCATAGAGGTACATTTAAAATACAGTGCTTTGTATAAAACTGGAACAGGAATGCTTCACTTTTTGTTATCATTTGAATCTCAGCCTTCATGGGAAATGAGAAGGCTGCAGTAGACTATGCAGCAGAATGACAGTTTGCGTGCTGTAAAACAAAGTATTTTGGTGCATCATATTGGTGTGAAGAAGCACTGCTACGAGGCTGTGTAAAAGGTATGCTGGGAGGGGAAGAATAAAGAAAACAGAAACAGAGAGAAGCCAGCTGTGAACAACACTGAGTTTTTTACTCAACAACCTGTTCTAGAAAATGTTAAAGAATACCAATATCAATTAAAACAATTTTTAAATGATTACTAATATGACCTCCATTATGTTTTCATTGTTTGTACTCACGTGTTCATACTCTAAAAGAAATCAGTAAGAAGGAATGCTAAAGATGCCTGTTAATCCGTATTTTCTTGGAAGGACGTTTTCATAATGAGCAAATGTCAGTACAAATACCTGCAATTTGTATTGCTTCTAACACTAAGAAATAAATGTAAGGTGGCTCACCACCACTCTCTTCTAATGAGGTTATTGTTACTTTGTGGTTGTTACTGTGTGTATTTCTGCACTACTAAATGTAAAGGAAAGCATGTTGATTATTAAAAGTTGCTCCGTGTTTACCAAAAAATGAAGTAAGTAGTAATATATAGCCTTCAGTAAGAACAGACGGTGAAGAGACAATGGATTTCAGAGGGAGTACTCTATCAAAATTCACTGATTCTTTACAAGTACTTTGGTTAACAATTTCAAGCTAAGTGCAGATAGAAACTCAAATATGATGCTGTGAGAAAGACACTGCAATTAATTTTTTTTTAAAAAATTGCAGGTACCATGACAAAGAACAAAGCTGTAAGACTTTGCCATTTTAATTTCTTCCTTCTCTGTTTTCCACAGCTGAGCACCCTAGATCAGTGTGCATTAGTCAGCAGAAGTGAACAAGATTCTGAGCTGAACTTTGACCAGAAACATATTAAATTTGTATTCATTCCCTTCTCTGTTGGCTGACACATTTGGGTAGGAAACAAAATTTTCACATCTCTCTATGCTTAAGAAATGTGGAAAAGATCCTAGTTGCCAACCTTTGCTCCATACTTTGTGCCTGCAGTGAACAATGGTAGGGACTACACAGACGTACGTTTCGTCTCCTGGTATTTTCATGTCACAGTTTGTCCCTGTAAATGAAAAACCAAATGGTGTTTTTGTGCAGATAACAGCTCTGATCCTTCAGGCTTTCTGATCCTGAAGAAAAACCTACTCATGCCAATGAAAAGCTGCAAAGTGATTTCTGTGGGGAAGTGGTTGAGAAAACAGCCTGTGGGGCACTTGCAGATGCTATGCTCAACATTTGTATACAAGGTAGAATGAAATTAGTTAAGAACTGAAAACTGCAATATTCGGTGTGGGCTCATTTGTTACTTATTTAAATTATTTTCTTTTGCTTTCTTTTTAATTTTTGAGTAACAAAAAAAAAAAGAACATTTAAAAAGTGATTAATTCCAAAAGGAAAAAATAAAGCATGTATTATTGCACTTATTTTATCATTTGTTACTGATATAGGTCTGTTTGTCCACTTGTACGCTGCATATCCTGTTGCAGAAATTAGAACATAATAAAGGACTGTTGGTGAGTGGATGTAAGTTGCAAACTTCTGACATTAAACAGTACTATTTTGTTTCCTGTTCCTGTTTTTGAAACAATTACACAGAATTCCATATACCATCACTGTGGAAGGCACTGAGAGATTCTATCAGTCCATCAGGGTGTCCTGTGTAGTACTTTTTTTGTTATATTGGATTACACACTTAACAGAAATTGGGATTAGACTTCCATGCATTTACATAATATTTTACATTTACATAACATATTTTTATTTTACTTTTTCCTTAAATTAAGCCTGGGGAATTTATTTCATTAGCTGCACAGTCAAGCTTCTGTTAAAACAATAACTAATGCAAAATTCTGCATAGTATAATACTACTTTTTTGTTATAACTAAGTAGAAGACAGTAATAATCAACTGTGTCTTAGAAATCACTGACTTCTCATAATTAGTAAGAAATTCCTGATTAATTTCAGCTAGCTATAAAAAAGGAAATATAGTAACTGAGTTTTTCACCTGCCAGTATGGGATTGGCTTAAAAAAAACAGAATTATTTAAAAAAAATACTATTTTTCTAGTAGCTCAAGAGTAAGATTTTTTAATTAAGAAAAAAATGCTTCAACAAGGAATCCTGATATTCTAGGCAATGATGTATTAAGAAATTAAACCAATACATTTAAAGGATTAATAACTGAGAAGACGGAAGAGAATTGTCATCCAGCTGAAGCCCTTCTGATAGGGTCCTAATATAATTGGTTCTTTGTCCTTCACTGCTTGACATTTTATCAATGAGCTAGGAAAAAACCATCAAATCATCTAAGATAATTACTGTGGATTACACAAAGACAGATAATGAAGAGGCCAGGTCACTGATCCGGATCGCTGAGGTGAATTCAAATAAATACCATACGTTACAATACACCCAGAAAGATAAAATCCACAGGTCTAGGCCCGAAAATAAAGGCAGTACTTACAGGATAAATAAACCATGAGATCGCTGGGATCAGGGCGGGTGGATGGGTGAACGTGAGCTTGTGTTGTTACGCTGGCCAAGTTAGGAAGGTGAAGCTTTGCTCTGCAGCTTTAGTCTCTGAGGTCCCAAGGTCAATGCAGGGAGTGGTGGAGCCTGAGGACGCTCGCAACAAGCTGGGGTCCCAGAGGAGCAGGGCAGGGCGAGTGGAGGGAGCCTGGAGGTGGTGACCATGTCAGCCAAAGCCCTGGCAAGGTGACTGGTCCGTGGTGAAGCCAGGAGATGAGGCCTGCAAAACAAAGTCAGGGTTAGCACAGCTCAAACCTAAACGTGTGTGTTGTTTTCACTGCTCCGTGGATGCACTGAAGTACGTTGTGTATTCACAACCTGGCAGGCACCACAGCTCACAAGCCCCGAATCCCATTAGTATCTGGGTTAGTTAGCTCATCTCTGCTTAATAAATAATGGAAAGCTGTAAAATCTACCGCTGGAAAAACCTTACAATGGTCACATTTAATTGGCAGGAAACTTGCTGGTCCCGAAGACGTGCCTGTAATCGCTGAGGGTCTCTCTGTGAGGAAGGGAGGTGTGTTCTGAGGCTCCAAGGCAGAGCACAGGGGTGAGGCGGGAGCACAAGGACCTGCCCTCACTGATATCTCAGAGTGGCCCAGGTGCTGTGTTTTACCGCTCTGAGGCTGTTCCTCACCTGTGCTGCCACCAGGGTGAGAGATCCTGCCCCAGCCTCCAGGCTCAGCAGTCAAAACCCCCTCTCGAGAGCTGCCCCTGGGAGCCTTTGCTGCTTCAGGAGGCCCTGGGGAGGGTGCTGTGAGGCGAGGCCGTGCCTTGGCCTTCCCACGTCGCCTTCCAGAACCTTCAGCCACCTGCCTGAGGACAAGCACGCGCTCAGACCGCTGCCACCATGTCGCCCTTCCCACCGCAGCCCTCCGGCCCAGCCGCTCGTAGCGGGAGCGAGCTGAGGCGATGAGGGCCTGCTCATCCTCTGCCTTTTCTTCTGAGGCACAACCTCAGTCAGCAGAAGCGTAGTGGGGACTCCTCGCCACAGAGAAAGGGAAGGGGAGCTCGGTGGTGGCAGCCCGGCCCCTCTGACCCTCTGTCCGTGGCTCCTCCCTGTTAATGATCTTGCACACATCTAGGTACCATCATTACTCTACCATTTACAGGTGAACGTTGTGGGTCACTCTGTACCACTACTGCTGGACGTCTGCATCCTATCTTTTCTTGATGATGCCTCCTCTTGCCTTCTCAGCTAATGAAACAGTAAAGAGCCTTGAGGATGACGTCCTGGTAATCAGCTTTTATCTTCATTTCAGAAGACATTAGGGAGGTTCTCACCTCCTTTAGGTAAGCCTGTGTCCAAAACGACAGTGTAGTTACCTCTTATCGCTTCTGTGCCGCTATTAAATAGTGTGTTTGTTCAAACGGGAGTTAATTTAGAGAGGAGAAGGGTCTTTCTCCATTTAATTCATCACCCACAGTGTACCAATTGAAAACGTGACACTTTGTAAGAGGGAAAAGAAAATCAACAGAAGATGGGGGTTTGTGATCACTAGCATGTTGTGGAATTATTGCCATTTTCCTTGAATTTTAATTGGAAGCTGAAATACTTGCAATTTGTAACTCCCTTACAAAATCACTGCAGTAATTACAGCTTTCTCAAGCTTAGGTGTCATTTATGGTTGATAGCAGTGTTTGAAAGGTTGACAAATAAACAAATTAGATTGGTTGAAATGGGAGTTAGTAATTTTTAATTAGAATTTTTATTCTTCTTTCCTGAATCACTGCTTAGGTAATGATTTGGTGTGGTTTTTTCACATGTTCCCCACAATCAAACTGTCTAAACTAATGTCTTTTTCCATTAACGCTGTGTGTCACACATCTAAATGATTCTTGTAGTTTTAAGCTGCAAAGTTCTGTCACTGTAAATGCTTTTGTACTTTTAACTATATGTAAAATCTGGGGGTTTTTTTGATGCCTATATATTTGTGGTTTTATTTACTGCGTGTTTCAATACCATGGAATTTAGTAGACTTTCAACAGGGGCCTGAAGGTAAACGTGTCTGCTGGACTTGTCCAAATAAAGATAAGTGGCCTAGTGACATTTAATAATAAAGCTGAAGATCTTGGACACTTGAAGTTCCAGTCAGAAGGAAAAGAAGCTAAAAAGGACTTACTGACAAGTAAATACAGCTTAAAAGTCAAGAGTTTTCATGTGAATTTCTTGGTGAATTTTGCAAATCCACTTCTTTCTAAGGGAGGTGACAATTAGCATTTTTTTCTGCTGGACAGATGACATTATTTAATATTGAAAGAAATAAGTAATGAGAGTGAAAGAAAATGTGTGATGGTGGAAAATGAGGTGTATGTACTGATGAGGGAGGTGAGGTAAGTGTAAGTAACAGTTCCCATTCTGAAAGATGAAGATTTCATTTATTCATTCTGTGTGTGTATCAAAAAATGTGTGTTAAATATGTAATTAAGACAGTTATTCTGAAGTCTTTATATGACCTCTAATTGTACAGGGTAACATGTCCATGAATTCATGGCTTTGAGAAGGTGTGAATATGAACCAAAATCCTGTCCAGCACCATGATGACCGTCAAATTCTTGTTAAACCCATGGTATAATGTTCAGGCAGGACATTTGATATTGTCCATATGTTCTATTTTCTCAGCATGATTCATAAATAAATCACATTTTCATTAGAAATACTCATTCTAACAACTTCTTATTGGGGATCTTTGGTAGTCTCCTACAAAACTGATCTACTTCTTTTTATTCTTGTACTAATGCTCTTCAGAGTTCTTATCTATTTATTTTAAACAAAGAAATTAGTTACATAAATTCAGCTTCACAAATGTATCACAAAATACTTTTTCCCTTTGGTAATGATTGTACCAAATATCCAAGTTGAAAGAAGAAGAATACAATTGTTTCTGAGAATAGATCTTTCTGCTGCACATCTCTGTAGGATATAACTCATTAAAATCTTATGTTCCTTTTTGTTTTTCATCACTGTCCTCTTCATAGTAGCATGAACCCTTTATGCATGTGAATTGTGTAACCTTCTTGCTTAATTCCGACTGCCCCTGCTTTGTACTTTAAGTGAATATTGTCACTACAGTCCATGTGGCATTGTACAAATCTTAAGAGATAGCAAAAAGAATAGTATTCATCTTGATATTGATTTTTGTGGCACTCCTGTACTTGCTGCACTCCTTCAAAACTATTCCCACTTGTTAGTCTCCTTTGATTTGAGACCTGCTTTTATCAATCTGCAGCAGTATCTCCCGTATTTAACGTAACTTTGTAGATTTGCTCTTTATATTAGGTTGTCTCTACAGATTCATAAAAGTATAGATAAACTATATTACTTCTCCTGCATGTTTCTTATAAAATGTCTTTTCCCCTTAGGTGTCCAAAATGTCTTTGTTAATATCCTTTATTAATGATTGAAGCAATTGAATGATTTGTGAGTAAAGGCTGTTGCAGTCAAACGCCCTTACAGTATGCTGTGAAGGTAGAGGAACCAAAAGGAGGTGTGAGGAAGGGCTTCAGTGGGGGAGTTGGACTTCAGCTGTGAAGCTTCTCCTGCTTCAGCAAGGTCAAAGGTTGATTTGTGTTAACTGAACAGAAAGTGGCTGCAGCAAAGGAACCTGTTTGGAAACCTCTGAACTTAAGTGCTCTTCTGTTGCTTGTTTTGACACTTGTGTGTGGCTAGAGGCTCTGCTAATCAACATCTTCTCTACTGAGAAAACGTGAAAGTCAGCCACTGTTATTAATGAATATTGTGTGCTTTCCTTATGTATAGTGTATTGGCTATCTGTACTCAGATGTCCTCTTGGCAACCTTTCTTTTATAACTACCCTGTTCTTATCTTACTACAGTGACTGTGTTTTAAAATGATCATCATAGATTCATGCACCTTTTCTGCCTGCGGAAAGAAAATCCTGGATTTGCATATCTAATGAAAATTTTAATGGGATGTACACCTGTGCTACTTATCTCATTCTCATTCCTTGTTACAGATAATTATTTAACAGAAGAAACTGTAGAAAAGCCAATACTGGATATGTGCGCAAGCAAGAGAATGGCTAGTCAACTGCATGTCTGTTTAAAATTTCAGTCTAACTGGGCTTCTTTGGGCTAAATACTAGCTTCATATGTTTTCAGTGGAGAGTGAATCATGCTTTCCTTTTTCCCATGGCGCATGATGACAAGTGTGTTAAAACTCCTTTTCAGTTTAAATTATAATGCTTGGAATTTTTTTTCCTCTACAGCTTTGTAATTTATTTTTTTTAATTTCTGATTTATCAGGTGTTTGTTCTGAAAAGTATGCTAAGAGTTTCCTTATGCTCCTTTTGAACCCTACCAAAGAGCTACAAGTTAAAATCCTCTTAGTGGAATCTGATACAGGCTTAAACTGAAACAGATGTTAGTCTATGAGCTGGTGAAGCAGGCAACAGTCACCCCTACGCGTTCACTTTTTGTTAAATCGTGCCCTAGGGGCTAGGGCATAGCCTGGTTTGTGTCAGGGCCATGGTTGCTCTAATGGACCTGCTTGTTCTGACCAGACTCTGCTTGGGGCCCCCTTTCACCCAGATCCCTCGCACAGCCTGTTAGTCTGGAGCTCTTGCCTGTGCTGTGTCTCAGGTGTACCTGTACCTAGCTGTGCCTCCTGCTGTCCTGGCTTACTGACTTTTTCTTGGACAGACCTTGGAGCTATGCTCTGGATAGCTCCTCTCCAGTCTCATCTCTGGCTCTGGCTCCAGTAGGAAGGTTGAATTTGTGTCATGGCTTGTGCTCCAGCCTTGTCTCTGGCTCTGCCTTTTACCTCTTTGGATACACCCTTGCCTGGACACAGTGGAAACCATCCCTCTCCCAGCCTGGCCCTGTTTGACCCTGTGGGACTGTCCCCCCTGTTTAGTGAGGCTACGCTTGCCTGTGTTGTGATCGCTCCTGATTCCTGGCTCTTGGAGCAGCCAATCTTTCTCCTCCCTGAGAGTTTATTTGTAACATCATATTAGCAATCTCTTGTGAAGTATTTCAAAAACATTGTAAAGGTTCTGCCTTCAAGCAAAAGCTCATCTTGTACAGCTTACGTATCATGTCTCATGTAAAAAGAAATCCACTTTCTATTTGTAGGAGAAACTTTTCCTGCCAGTGGAGTTTGCAGGTGACATCCAGATTGACAGAACTTAATGGGCAAAGTGAATGGAACCTGGTTAAGGAACGTTTCCCTTAAAAGTAGTCTTACAAGCATAAGCAAAATTGACATTTGCAATCTGTAATCTGGAATTTCTCTAGATTTCATTCACTCTCTTAAAACCCGTGAATTTAGTAAAAAGGGACTATCTGCAGTCCACATAACTTAATATATTTAGGGACATAAAATGCTGGGGGGGGGAACAAAAACACCAAGAAAGGAGGGAAATAAAATCAATCATGAAAATATTTCTACATGGAAGGCTACTAAGATCTGGTAGAAAACTCTGGCATTATAGGAAAAGAATGTCTTGTCTGTCCCTTTTGGACTGTGTTTAGGATCTAGAATTTGCTGTAGAAGAAGTTAGGGCAATGAATGAGAATATTGCTTCTTAAATTCAATAAAAATAAATAAGCATTAAGCTGTATAATCTGAATCTATTTTTAGTAAAGGAGCTGTAATTATTTAAGAGGGGTTTTTTTGATGCCTTAACATGGAATTACATCAGTCTTAAGCAGTCTAAGAAACAGCAGTAATTTTGTAGAATTAAGACCCACTGAATAATTTGTTATCTTAAGTGTTTTGCAGCGTTTTAGTGTATCAGCACTCTTGTATTTGTGTCCAGTGCACTCCTGTTGTTTCCTTCTGATGTCTTTTCTGGTGTGGAGAGCAGTTCAGGGCACCATGCTTATCCTTGGGGCTGGGGAGAAGTAAAGATCTCAGCCTGCTAGTGCTGATGTGTCCAAAGTGGGGGGGAAAAGGAACGTTTCTTGTGCTTAAAATGGTGTGACATGAGAAAAGAACATGCTTTTGAAAGCCCTGAAGGGACTGAATGTTTTGTAACAGTAAGCTGGTTTGTTAAAATCTGCTGTTATGTGGACGATATGCAAGATGATAAAGCTTTTCTACAGAAGTGGATGTTTTCATTCTGTTTTTATGGTGGAATACTTCAAGTAGCTGAATCGCTGCATAGGAAGAAACAGTGTCCAGTGTGAGAAAGGTAATGGAATTAAAACCCGAAAAATCGTGTGATACCATGGAAATTAAGTATGTAATAAGTGAAAGACAGGTAGATGTAGCTTTGTATTCCTTTCTTGCCTTCATTTAAACTGCTATAGAAATAATATTCAGTATTTCAGTAATGGAGACATGATTTTATATACTCAACATTTAATAAAACAATAATTCAGTGCTTCATTGTGAGTTTACTTGCACAGAAGATGAGCTATAGGAAGAATCCAATGGTAAATGGGCAGTCTGGCAGTCCTTTGAGGTTCTAGTCATGTACACATAGCTTCTATGACATGCACTGTTTCATCTTTTATGTTTCTATATCACAAAGATAACTATGGGAGCTCTCTGCAGGTGTTCAGCAGTTAGAAAAAAAGTTGGAAAAGATTAGGACTTAAACAAAGAGTGTTTAGCTGATTAGGCTACAGTAGAATATTTTGGACAGCACACACAACAGGGTGCTACTAGAAAGACTGTTGCAGTATCAAACTAAGTAACATTAAAAGGAACAAGACGATTCAGATAGGGATTATTTTTTTTCAGCTCTCTGTTAGGGGTTTTTATAATGTGTAACTGTGTAGTACCTCAGAGTACCAAGTAATTCTCAAAAGCAGAGTTTCTAGTGAATCTTGCAATATTCTTTGACTATTTTCTTTTCAAACTTACTTTGCTGTTACACAAAAAAAGAGTAGTATCATAGTATTTTATTTTGTTTTCCACCCTGTCTGCAGTGGTAACACTAAAGTTTCTTTTTCCTTCTTTTAGTTTTTTTTTTTTTTTTAAGGAAGGCAGAATGATTATAAACTGGTAGTCATGAAGTTTATACAGTTGTGTGAGTAAGAATTTTTTGGTGTTATTCTGCTAGATGAGAAGGCCAACTAAATGCTAAATGCTTCTCCTTGCATGATGTAGTCTGAAATCCATTTAATTTGATTTATACTAGCAAGTTTACTCCAGTAAGTGAAAAAAAAAAAAAAAGATGGCAAGAAAACTGGAGATTAATGTACATAATCACAGAGCTGTTACAGTTTTGATGTCATCATTGTTGTGATCTTTTCTATTGGGCCACTGAATGCCCTACCAAAATAATTTAGTTTGGACTTGGTATGGCTTTAAGGTTTTGAAGATGATGTATTTTGTTTTTATGATTCACCATCCCATCTTCAGAACTTCCCATGTGGTTCAAAATCAAGCTATTTTCTTTGTCAAGTTCAAACACCTGAACCAAATTTGCACCAGCAAATAGCTATTTCCTGTTCATCCGTAGGAATTTCAAGTAAAGACGTAGAATAGTGATCTTAAATGTTCTTTGTCCTTGGTACTGGGTAGAACTGCAGTGTTTGACACAATGGCAGACTTGTGCAAAAAAGAATAACATTTGGGTTTGATGCTTCTGAAAACTTCCGAGTTCTAGTGGCTGCAGTATCTGCTGTCCATCATTTCCTTTGTATGCAGGCAGCTTTGATATCAGAGATGGAAATGAGTTTATACTTTCTTTACCTGTTGTACTGATTTTTTAGTCTTCTGCTTTCCAGGGTTTAGTGATCCTCCTCATCTCCTAAGGCTTGTGACTATGCCCGTTTCTTGTGCGATAGCATGAAAATGATTAAAGGATGCTCTCTGCACCACCTTCGGAGTCATGTTGAAGATTTTGGGAATCATTATAAAACTTATCATGGAACCACTAGCTTTGTAGTAACTCTAGTGATATTTTTACCAATGATCCTTCTGACCTTCTGCATTTTCTTACAGAGTCAAATTTCTCATTAACAAATCTTATGCCTTGTTATTGGACTCTGTGATGTCAAAGTCTATATTGTGTATGTCATTTTTTGTACATTTCTTTCTGGACTTGAGTGGAGTTTTTACTCAGAGTTTTCAGCTTGTTCAATAAGTCAAGCTGAAAATAATATTTTCTTCAATACTGTCTGATTACTTAAGACACATTATGAAAATATTTCTGGGAATGCAGATTGGATGTCTCTCACTGTGATTTTGTTAAATTGGCTTACATACTTACGGGGCTCATTGAAAATCCAGCCAGATGGCTTTGTCACTTCTGGTCTGAAGTGCTTGTGAAATTTTTACCCTTTGACTTCAAAAGCATCTCTTCAGTGATTAGGTCCCAGTACGATTCTGATTCTACGTGAGTTGGATACAGAAAATTGTGGCTCAAGTGCTAAATAAACTGTAACATATTACATGTTAGAAACTAGAAGAAGGTCAAACTTTGGCAGGCTAATTTCTGCTAGATCAAATGGCTATGCCATGTAAGTCAATAAATCATTTGGTTGTTGTAATATTTTTATTTTTAATGAGAGTAGGATGTCTCTCTGGGCTATCATCCACTTACTACTGGACTGATATGAACCAGAGGCAAGGAATAGAAACTTAAATCCCACTTTAGATAAAACTATTATACCCATGTATTATTATAATATAATGAAGTGATGGTGTAAATGTCCTTAGCTTTTATTTGGTTTGTGTATTAATTTTCTTCATTTGGAAGAAACCAGTACACACTTGTGAAGAAAAAGAAAACATTAAATGCATAGTTTCACCCAAAAATCTGTACACAAAGTAGAGAACAGCAAAATGAACTAGTCAGGAACTGAAAGATATAACCAAAGATCTATTAAGAATATCACAAATGATACAAAATTAGCAAACCATGGTTAGTTGTATTAGCTTCTTACTGACCATGATACCTTGCTTAAAATCGGTACCCGAGAAAGTTACTTGAGACCAGTGCCTCACTAAACTGCTGGGGAGACACATTGTGAACATTGCACATCCTACTATTCTTCCATTCACTGGCTTGGTTACCCTTTATGAGGATATCTTGGTTTGGAGGTTTAGGGAGTTCATGAGTGAAATGTGATACACTACTTGCATGCCTATTTAAAGGATGTCTGAAAACTGAGAGTACTCTACAACTGTTATGAAGCCAGTCATGAAACACAATGAGTCTAGGCATCCAGCAGCTGTGGGTATATTCTTCTACTCTTTAACCTGTTATAGAGGTTACTGGCCTTAAATCTCAGTGTATTTGTGCACTGTAAGGTTTTCAGAGCTGAAAAACTGGGCTATGTAAACTAGTGTATATTTTTGAAGGCATGAGAGGAACAGTTATTTTCCTGTGGTTCTACTACTATAGATTATATAGTGGTGTACGTTATCCATTTTTTCAGGTGAAAGAAGGCAGGCAGCCTGTTGTGGGCTGTGAGACTAATGTTAGTTCTGTGTGTAAGCATGGCTGTTCAGTTATTTCATGTCACCTTGTCTTTGATTAGGCTTGACAGGGCATGCATAGTAATTTCGGAAAACCTTGGTAATGTAAGTAGCTGAAGTAATGTTTTATTTTTGAAAGAATGAAAAAGAGGAGGAATCTGATTTTCATGGTTATGATATTTGCTAAACAGTCTCAGAATACATAAAACCATCTAATGCACAACTGGAAACTTTTATTTTAGGTGAGTGGACATCTGGGTTTGTTTCTTTACTGAATTATTCAACTTCGCATCCAGAGTGGAAGTGCAAGCTTCTGCTATGTAACTGAAATATAGCCTACACAAGAAAACAAGAATCAAAGAAACTACTTCACTAGAATCTTTGAGAACAGGAAAATTGCATACAACATTAGAATGATGGAACTAAAAAAAGTCAACAATTTAATTTTTCTAGGATGGACAGTATAGGGAGTTTGTTTGTTTGTTTGTCTTCTTTTTTCTTTTTACCCGTTTCACAAGAATGTTCTGGTGCCCAGATCATGCAAAAGATGTCTGAAAGCTGATGACTTCCCTAATCTTTGTCTCAAGCCTAAAGTTAAGTAAAACAGAAGAAAATACAACCTCCGTAAGTCTAACCAGAACACCAGAAAATCGAAGGGAAGGGTTCTGGCTTCCAGTGCTCTCCAAATGTGACGTTTGTGAGATAAAAAGCACAGTGGCTGGAGTGTTGAATAGCCTTGTCTGTTCCTAGGCACTCCAGCCCCAGGTAACCACAGTGTGCTAGACTGCTCCATGTGGCTGGCTATCAAAGGAGGTAGTTCTTCCTTCTTGTTTTCTGGTTTCATAAGGGTTTCACTAGAGAGCCCTGGGTTTACTCTGACTAAAAATTAGCAGACAATTAGAACTGACTACTTATTTGAAAAGTGAACACAATTAACAAAAAATGCATAAATCTTTAAGATGGAGTTGAGATCTGTAAATTTTCCTTTCTGTGGATATCTACAGTAAGGTTACCCTTCAATGTTCTTTACCAAAACTGTAGTCTTAACTGTAGTTATGAATTTTCTGTGTTAGTTGACTTAAGAGGCACCAGGCAGCCATGTGCCTCAGAGGAATCTACTGCGAAAGACATCAAGCGATTTTACTTGAAAATAAAATCCAAGTAATGCAGTTGGGCTATATGATTCATTCTCTGTATCTTACCTGTCAAAAATAACCCCCTTCTGGACAGCAGGACTAAGATTTATTAAGTGTGTGGAGATCTAAATCTGGAAGTTCTTGTCTATTTTGAAGAGGAGTAATTCTGTCAAAACTCATAAACTTACATGGACATATATATGTATCCAAGGAAATTCATAGACTACCTATCCTGCTCCTGTGATTTTAGGATTTTAGTTATGATAACTTCTAAGAATTTAGAACTATCGGGAAAAATGTGAACTGTTTTAGCTATTGTGTGTTCTTAATTATCTGCTCTTTCACTGAACAAGTCTTTGATCATTGCCAAACAAGAATGCATTTTCTTTTTGAGGGACATAGTTCTGTGCAATCAAGATTACAAAGAATGTAAGTTTTTAGTAAGTTTTAAGTAGGCTGCTGCAATGCCACTTCCATCAGTACTCAGGAAATGCACAGAAGCCCTGGTGAGGTGCTGTGGTAACACAACCCCACAAAGTGTGGGGGGGAATAATTCCCAGCTCAGCTAATTTGTTTACCTGTTTTGTATCGTCTTACCCTAGCACTGACATGAGTCAAATTCATAAGGTAATAGTTAGATTTATTTTCAGGTGACTTTTTTGCCCTCTTCAGGAATTCTTTTATGATTTCTGGCACTGCAGGTAACCAAGATGGCAGAGTTTTTGGTTTTCTGAATTTCAGAGAAAGAAAAGCAGTTAGCTCTTAGGTGTAGGGGAGAGGAATACTCAGCAGGGATCTGTGAGTTGAAACTGGTCCAGCCCTGGTGGTTCTGCTCTCTCTGTTTGCCAGAAGTTTACTGTAATGCCTATACAGTGATGCTCAGAGGAAATTACTGTTTGGGCACAGCTGAAGAGAATTCAGTCCACTGAAACAAGTATGTTAGTGCTGCCAAAACGCAAGGAAGAGAAGAAATCCTCCAGATATCTCTTGAGGGACAGTTTGTCCTGGAAGCACTTGAATGCTGTGTTTGGGCACTTATCCCTTGTGTCTATTTGCCATTATTGTGCTTGATTCCATGAGAAGACTATTCAAAGCACAGTATCATCTGCCCCTTTTTCTCTCAAATTTAGGCACTTTTCATTGTTTCTAAGTGAAGCTCCTCTGATTTCCAACTTCTATATTTTAATTGCCTTATTCTTATATATCCTCAAGTAGAAAAGTGTGTCACTTATTATCTCCTTTCTGTTATGTTTGATGCAGTTTAGAAGCGTTTCAATTTCTACTGATATTCGTGTTGGAACTTCTTCTAGCTTGACTGGACACTGAATCTGACCTTTGGAGGATATTTTCTAAGGTATAATATTAGGAACCTCATACACCTGCATTTAAAATTTGTTGACTCTGTAGTAATAAAATAGAATCACATACCTTATGTTTCTTTCTCTGGGTACTTCCAGATTCTTCTTTTAAGTCAGCCCTTCATCTGCATAGAGTTGGGTACATGAGCAGCATATTCCTGGGCTCTAAGATAGTTGAAATACCAAAATGTAGTATTTTCCCACAACACAGGTTTAGTTGATTTTAAGATTGTACCTGGAGAACAGCATCACTTAGCTAGATGTGAAAGGCCACCAGTTGGACTTGGTGAATCACTAATGTTAAAAGGGAAAGAAAAAAAAAAGAAAAAAATAATGACAATCTGTTTTTTATTATTTAAGTCAGGAAAGAAAACACTTAGCTTTAGAGGCTGATTTCCAGTATACTGGAAGGAGGACAGAAGTATTTTGATTCTACAGCTTTGATTGGCATCTGTTTTGACATTGCTACTTATTGACTCTCATTTCTGTACTGACATTGTGAACTTTTAGTCAAGACTACTGCATCAGCCATATTTAATAGTAAATTCAAGTATTTAATAGTGTTTTGAAAAATTTTGAGAAGCATGTTCCATAGTGCTAGTTCACAGAAGTAACGAGACAGTATTTGACAGTATTGCATCCTTTTTGAATTGATTATGAATTAAAATAAACTCTGGGTGATTCTGTAAGTGGAATTCCTCCATGGGTCATCTGAGTACCTCTGGCTGAAAACAGTACCAGTTAGCCAATTGAGGGAATAGAGAGCACGTGGTTGTGCTCTGCTACATCAGTGTAGGAACGTCCATTCCAGGGAATTCATGGAGTGTAGGAAAGGTCCGAGTGAGGAAGAAGAATCCAGGGTGTTTAGTGACTCTGTCCAAGCTCAGTGATCCTACTGAGAGACTGGGGCAAGATCCGGGCATCTGCAGAGCACTGAAGACAGCATTTGAAGTATATTATATACCTCACCTATTATCTTTTAATGACAAGAGAAACTAGTTTCAGAGCATCTGTGTGGTTGAAATGCTAGAACAGAACATTTTTAAGTCCTCGTGAAGCCCCAAAAGTGCTACATGTGTCATCTTGTGTACTCATGACACTTTCACAGGAGTTTAAAATGTAGTCTTTGTCCCGAAAGTGGGCCAAGAATGTGCTTTGTTTTCTGTGTGGGAAAGCAAGCAATAGTCCTTTTGGAACAAATATATGGTTAGAGCCAAGGGTATTGTTTGTGGACCAAGAAGCAGAGCCAGCATCACAAACTTCTCTGACGTTTATTTTTTAAGTATAGCACAACACAGTAGCTTTTGTATTGCAGCTCTGGATTTACTGGTAACTGCCTTGACTCTCAGTGTAACTGAGAATGACAAGATAAAGTAACTTCTAGCTTTCCTTGAATACGAATGAGTTAAAAAAACAGGTATGTATGCAGGGTTTTAACAAAATTGGCTTGGATAAAGTTGGGATTTTTTTTCCTTTCTCTTTTCATTTTCAACTGAAGTATTTCCAATGTTAGTTTTTTCATGTATGCATGGCCTAGCTTTCTCAGTTGCTTGCTTACTCCTTTTGTTTTAGTTCTTCATTTATTATAATTGGATGGATTGAACTTTTAATCAAGAGAGAAAGGACTTGGGTATTTTAGGTTATTCCTTTTATTTTTCCATCTCACTGTCAGGAAAAGATTTGATTTCTTAAATGGTACGAATAGCATCTTTATGCTGTAGTGGCAAAAGGAAAATTCCTCTCTGTTTCAGCAGGATAAGAGACCTTTATCGTATGATTTAAAATGGTTTAAAGTGGAGTATTTTTTGTCATCTGTCAGCTTGAAAGGTCATGGTTTAGGCGGTCATTCCTAAGCCCCTTGGATAATGTTTACAGTGCTCTCAAATGACTTAAAATGGACTAAATTGTTTTCAGCCGACAGTAGTAAAGGTCATGGAGGAAATCTGTTTAGTCAGCCTTGCTTGCTTCCTAAGTACACATAGTAAAAATGTGCCATAAACTGCAGCAAGAAAGAAGTTTTAGCTTTAAAAGACACTGGAGGCTAAGGGAATGGAATGTACCTCTTGTGGATATAAATTGCTTGGCAGAGAATTCTCTAAGCAGGGGTTGTTATGGCAAACTTTTGTCCAGTCGCTGCTAGCATCTATCTTTTCCTTTTGTTGTCCCCTTTCACATTACAGTTCATTACTTGGAGAATTTCTGGATTTAAGGGCATGTTCTAATCTCAGTGTGGGTGCTCATAACTCCTAGACACTCTAATGAGAGGCAGGCGCGCTCTTAAGGAGGTGGGGGTGGGGAGGTGGAGCAGACAAAAAAGACAGTGTTGAATTTCCTGAAACTCTTTTCAGCCCTCACGTGCAAGGAGAATCCGGTGCCATTAGTCTCATTGCGTTAGCCGCTGCGAAGAACCTTCCCATGAATGTCACTATGTTGATTACTGTGACAGTTCTTGCTGAGTAAGGTATTGCCAGATATAATGATCAAATCATCTTACCATTAGAGAAAAACAAAATAAATTACTGTCTCCAGTTTGGCATGGTACTATACAGCAAGGAATAAGTTTAGAAACTAATGCTACTGAGCTGATTCCAGGCAGGTTCTGCTGCATTTGCCAAGTCTTTGAAAACGGGACTCTCAAATGGTGCTTGTTGTCTGTTTGTTAGTCAGTACCTAGGGATGTTATCTTATATTTTATCTAAGGCATCTCACATCAACACATTTGAAACATATATACACTTAAATAATCAGAATGTGCTTCCAACAATTCCGATGGATTCTCATCACCCTCTTGTTTTGATTTAGGCAATTACAGGGACAGATTCTGAATACTGAAATTCATTCAGTGTAGGTCCAGTGAATGAAAGAGGGAGATGGCAGGTTGCCACGTTCATTAGTCATCTGATCCTGGGGCTGGTTAAAGCTGCTACAACTGCAGTTCTACTGCAGTAGAACTGGTTGTCGACTTAGCTTTTGTCAGATTTTTTAATTTTTTCCCCTCTGCTTCCCTCCCCATTTTACTGTCTGTGTTACACAAAGGGAATGGAGTAATAGTGAATTACAGCATTTGTCTTATGCCTTACAAAGATTGTAGTATGGTGCAAAAGCTCTCAGAAATAACTCAGCTGTTATTCTCAAATGAGGAACAGGAAATAAAATCTTTAATTGGTTATATTATTTGCCACTCTGTGGCATGATTAACTCATATGCTGTACGAATGGGTTAATTTCTTAAACTAAGTACAACCAAACCTGTTTCAGACAATTTAACTGTGTCATCTCAATAGGCAAAGGAAAACTGACCACCTTGCCCAGTAGAGTCAGCATTTATTTATTTCTTTATATTGTATTTTAAAAGGACATTATCCAAGGTAGAATATTCTTTGAATCTGTTGAGAACTTACTATAGATCAGGAGAATTAGCTGTTTGGTTGTACATGAAGCATTTTGCCTGTGAACCTGTGTTTAAAATCTATGAGTTATGGGAACTAAAAAAGAAGAAAAAAAAAAGAAAGATCAGCATTCTTTCAAATACAGTAGCATGCAAGTCGAAGTTTAGCTCTTTTGATAAGTTGGAACAATTCTGAGCAAGGTCCACGAAGGCACCTAACTCCCTAGTCTTCAGACTACGTAAAGGAATTCCATTGGTCCAAATCTTAATAAACCTACAAACCTCTCTCCAGACTTTGGGCTGGATAATGCCACACCGTTCCTAGCTCAAATGTCTGCTGGACATGTGCTGTCTTTGTCCATCCCCTCTCCCACACTGCATACACATTGAAAAACTGCATTTTTTTGTTGCATAGTGCCAAGTCCCATAAAGAAACAAAGATTTAAGATGAAGAGCGTGAAAGACTTTTCGCATAGATGAAAGACTGATTGGTCCATTTGCTGCTGAGAAAACCATCAGTGTATTTGTTCTTAGTTTGACTCTTCTGTAATCCAGATGACTGTTACTTGCAAATTTGTTACATAAAAAAATGGTATGCTTGGCTGTAATTGACATTGACTTTATTTTTGAAAAGGGTAATGTCTTTATCCAGACATGGATCCAGACACATCTCAGGCAGCTTCACTGAGGCTCCGCAGACAGTGATGACTCAAAGGAACCCCTCCCTCCCTTCTGTACTCCCTGAAGATAAAAAGTATGCCAGTAACTGACAAAAAGAAGCACCAGGAATATGATGGAAAGGCAAAGGTCTTCCCAGGACTCACAGAAATCCCTGACACTGGGCCTGCAGCGTCTTTGTGTCTGCAGAGGTGGGGGCATCCAGCCATATCCAGGATTGAGCAATTTTTAAAGAATTACTTTTCCCAGCACGAGGCCTGATAGATGTACTGATTATTTTGGCTGATGGATGGTCATCGACTTGTAAAAACACAAGTTATGTCTGAGAATGTTAGAGGAAAACTTTGTGCACAGCAGCCTTCCTTTCAATAGTACTTCAACCCCCAGCAAGAATGCTGTGATTCTGTACACTTAAACCTTAGTGTAGTTGATCAGGATTCTGAGGAACTTAAGTCTTCCAATTAATGTGATTTCTTCTGATGCTGAGCCAAAACATTCCTCTGAGTGTGTGTGTCTGTGTGTACCCTCTAGCACAAGAATTATGGCCCCTTAGGGAAGCATTTACTCTGCCCACTGTCAGAACACTGGGTGCCTCAGGTCTTAATGGGCCTGAAAAGCCAGATATGAATTCTTGAGATTCTGATGGATGTTGAATAGTTTGTATGGAATGGTTGATGTAAAAACCTTCCTGTGATAGAAAAAGCCCTCAAAGTTTCTTTTTAATTTTTGTGTTGAATGTGTTCATAAATCAATGTATTTTAGCTATAGCTTCTGTTCTTTTTTTCTTGATTTAAGATGGATTCTAATTCTATCGCTTTGGTTCAAGTTTCTAATATCATTTGTCTGTGAATTTTTCGCATTATTAATGTCAGTCCAGTCATCCTAGTAATGTATTCTCCAAGTTACAACAAATGTATGCAATTAGTTTGTCTTTTAGTAACTGGGATTGTATACAAATACTGTTTTTCTTTTGTAATTTCTGGAAATCCTAAGTGTTAGGACTTCCATGCTGGCCGTCTCTGAGGAGCCTATTTTTACCTTATAACAAAACAGTTCTATTCCAAAAAAGTGAATGCATGATATACAATTGAATGCTAACTTAAGTTTCATTTGAATCTTATCATAAATGGTATTTTAAAGTTCTTCTGTAGGCTTGTTAACATCTAGCTTGCATAATATCGTATACAGTCTCCCATTCCTTTGATGCAATGCCAGCAAAGGAGATGCTCTTAGATGCATTTGAATAGTAAGGACCATTCAGTCAAAATTAAACTCCCAAGAAGCAGTTACCATAAAAGAAAAAGTCCTAATGAAGTCCACCCAACATAAAGATGCAAGGTTAATATTACTTTTATTGTGATAAATTAACTGATGAGCTTGTATCAAATATTAGTGTAAAAATTATGTTGAGCTTAAGGGATTGCTGAGCGTGACAGTTAAAGAATAGATTCTTCCTTAGAGAAAGCAGGTAGTTCTAAATTGAAAAAAAGAAAAAAAAAAAACAAAGGAAGAGCATCTTACAGTAAAGTATAGGTGACCATTTTATGACACCGTAAGTACTAGGAGAGGGAAAAATGTTTTGGGGAATTTTTATGAGGAAGGTTTTCTTTTCAAATACATGGCCAGTCTACATCCTGTGGTGCATGTCTAATACTTACACTCTCAAGCCATGATACTTGTTTTACCAATAACAAATACAGCGAACAAGTATTTTTTAATGTGGCTTCAAAATTGGAAATACACTATTTTCTATGGCTTATGTTTCAAGATTGTGCTTTGTTGCAGACTGTGTTGCAGAGGGAGATTCCACACTACCCAGGCAGGCTTTTGTTCTGTACTTTCAAAGTAAGAAAAAAGACAGCCAAAATCCCTGATGCACTATGATTTGTAATGCACATTAAATACCCTTATGTGGTAGTTCAGCAGATGCCAGGTGAGTTAGTCTGAAAGATAAACCTGAAGTACCCTGTGCAATTGGTTTCTTTGGGATTTCTGTGAGTGGTAAAGACCAACACCTGAGTTAGTCCTGTATTCTTTGTGGTTACTTGGCCAGCAAGTTGGGTATTGCCAACACCTGTTAAGTGGCCCAGGTGGCCTAAGTTGTCATAAGGTTTTTACCAAGAGTAGATATGATCTAATTTAAGGAAGCTGAGAGGATTATCAGATGGCATCAGAAATTGTGCTGCATTCTTCGAAGTGGTGAAGAGTAAGCAGCAGAGTGTAGTTGCTTAATGATCTTTTTTCACAAAGATACGGTAGCAAAATGGAAGAGCTGAAGTCCATGCTTAAAACGTGCAAAGTGCTCACACAGTATAAAATTACAGAAAACACTATGTTCTAGTAAGATAATTCTATTATTTCCTGCCTAAGTGGTAAGATCAGGGAATGTAAGTGATACAGCATTATAGAAAGATTGTCTAGGTTTTGTCTTGTGCTTTTGAACCATGTGGAATCTTTCTGTGGAATCAAATGAACTCTGAGTAAGGTCCCGTGATAAAGATTCCATGGAAATAGCATGCATTTAACTTACTCTGTTCTTAGTGTTGAATAAATGTTGATCTGATTGTGTAAACTCTGTGAGTGCAAAGTGATGTGATCTTTTTTATATCCTCTTATAGACAAATTTGCATACATTAGAGTTTAGAGGAAACAGAAATATCTTGCTCTGAATATCTATAACTCATGTGTAAAAAGTAATGGTGAAATAGAGAAAGAACTATTATTTATATTCCTAGAAACTGCAAATTAAGAGTGGAAAGACATGAGTCATAATGGCTAAACAGGCCCTAAAACCTATGAAGTTCTAAAGTACTACTACTACTACTATCTTTAGACGAGTGAAGTTACTTTCATTAAAGGTTGGATTTGTACTAATTAATCTGTTCTAGGAATGAAGTAACGAAGTTTGAATGTATTTAGCCTAAGCCAAGTTTAGGCAGAACATCTGCCATGAATAAAAAAATACTGTATTTTGATAACACAAGTTAAGATTTTTTTTTCACTTAATAATACAAAGGAAAATTAATCTTCCTTTAATACCTATTCTTCCCTTCTAGTCTTGATTTTTCTTTTTAGTGATACCGTGCTGCAAGCTCAAAGATTTAATCACCGTTTGTTCCTAAGCACAAAGCCTTCATGTTTGTTTTGAATCTCATCATAGGTCTAAGTGTGGTCGTTTTCAAAAGAAATAATTTATAGCCATCACTTCCACATTTATGAGTAACTTTAATTTAAATATGGAGTGGGGGGCGTGGACTCCAGGGGAAAAGTTTTGAAGAAAACATACTTTTGAAACCACCTTTTTCAGTGATTCTTGTCAGAAGTAGCACATTTACTATAAACTTAAAATCCTAACACTCCCAAATAAGGAAGCTAATGAGAAAATCCTGTCAGAAAGTGCCTGTCTGCTGCAGAAGGTCAGAGCCATTCTCTGTTTAAAACAAACAAATTGCAAAATCCATTGAGGTCTATTGCTCTATAAATGCCAAGTGATATTCTTAATTTCAGACAACTGTGGGAAATACCCCCCTTATGTGCATGAGCTGAATTAGAGTATGTGTTTTTTTCATCTGAAACTTATGGACAACCTTAGAACTTCTACAGTCTGTATATGAAAATGTACGTTTAAATATATATGTGGTCACTTTATTGTGCTTCACAACCCCCATTTTTAAGTCACAGATATGTGTCATTTTGCTGCATGTCACTTGTGACAGACTGAAGGACAATAAAGTCTGACTTGTTCAAGCCTGTATAATAGAAAATGGTTAATTCCCTATAGTCTATATGGCCATAGGTTTTGGGTATTAACTTCTGACCAATCTGACGGTGTACAGAAACACTAAACTACATGTATGTATTTGTTCCATTAAATCATTGTTCTGGGATAGCTGAGTTCCTGGCAGTGGCTGATAGGTCACACAAAGCTTGTTGCTAGTGAGCAGAACTGTGGAGTGAAACTATGTTAGTTATGTCAAAATGGCATATTAGATAATTACATATATCACAGAAAAATAAATTAATTGAAAATAGATGTTTAAATGGTTACGGGGGAGGTGAACTATTAGAGCCAATTTTTTTGTTTGTTTGTTTTAAACTTCCTTTGGCTTTGGTATAAAAGACTCTATTGCTGAGTTTATCTTTGCCTTGTAAAAAACTGAACACCAACAAGAGGCTTAGAAAATCAGCCTGTCTTCGTCTGGAAAAGTTTTCCTAGAATCTGTTACTATCATTTACCTCAGCTGTACTTAGTAATATTACTTTTCGGTTACTTACATTGTCTTTCCAATTTGTCTTTAGTTTACATGTGTATTGAGAATTTTCACGCTGTGTATCTGCATACACAGAAGTTCAGAGGAAGCTGCATGTTTCTCTGCCGTATCGCCTTGTCGTGCAGGTGTGAAGCTGCCAAGGCACCCATTCCCACCAGCCAGTGGAACTGCAGCTGCTCCAGGATGGGGAGGAAACATAAGCTGGGTGCGTAGCCTTGCCTTTTAGTACTGGTACAAAACCAGTAATGCATAACTGAAATGTGCACATAGCTTTTAATGGTTTTGTTACTGTGATTAAGTTTACTTTGAGCAATCAATTAAATTTTTATATCCACATCTCTGTTGACCTTTCTGTAGCACCATTAATGCCATCTGAAATTCTACCCTCCCCTCCTCGCCCCCGCCAGCCCAAGAAGTATTTTAATGAAGGAAGAAATATTACTGCATTATTCATTTCATTTATTGATGATCGAATTGATCTCTGTGGATCAAGGGGTGGAGAGATGCAAAGCCTGCTTTACAAAGCAGCCACATTGCTTTGGCCTTTTATAGTTCAGATGTAATTCAACACGGAAACTATTAAACACTGAGGTAAAATGCAAGCTCCGCTAGCAAATGGAAAAAACAGATATTGACGAGGTGTTGTGTCACTAGAACCAGACATTCAGGCTCCCTGAAGTTTTAATTTTTGATTTAATTTTTTGATAATACAGCACAGTTGTGTCTATGCGTCTGAGGCAAGGAAAAAATGACAAGCTGAGCCATTAGGGAGTCTGTATCTGCTTACCATTCTTCCCTACCCCATTTGAATCCTAGTTTTCCCACAAGAAATGAAAGTATGCAACAGAACCATCTCCTGACAGTAGGACAGAAACTCAGACAGTACTAAACAAAAGATCACTTTAAACCTTAAGTTGTATGACTCTACAGGCACTAATGTATTTTAATGTAAAAAAGAAGCGGTTATAGCTAGTACCCAGATGTTCCATGCTTGTGTATGTATAGATCTGTTGCCCAGGCTGAGTCAGACTTTGATTAGTTTCTCATGGAAAAATATTTCCATTGGGGTTTAGTCCACACTTAAGGAATGGATGCCACTCTATTTATTTTCATGTGAAGAACCTATATGAACATCTCTAAATGAGAAGTTAAAGCAAAAGTGTTGACTGATTGTTGGCAGGAGGTGAGGATCCAGAATCAGGACAACACCCTCCAAGTTCTTTGAGGGTTGGAAATTGTGTGATTACCCAAAAGTTGTGAGCAGGACTAAGTAAAAGCAAGGATATATTAGCAAGCTGAAGTGCATTTACAAGCTTCTCAAATCCAAATTGTGAAAAAAACTTTTAGTATCAATACATTTATATAGTAATGTGCAACAGCTTCCAATCCAAATAGCATAAGTTCTGGCAGCAGCTGATTGTTCTTCAGGCAGAACAGTGCCTTAACAAGCCCCTTCTCTCCCATTACAGCCCCAGTGTTTTGGATTCTGCCATTACCTTACCAGCATTGATAAAGTGCTTGCTTCTGCAGCGTGAAGAATGTATTTCAGATGGAGTCTATGCTATGTATAGGTAACACTCTTGTTTTTCTCATCAGGCTTATTACAGAATTCCTCCTATCAGAAACCATGACTTCTGATGCTCTGACAAATGTAGTTATGATATCAGCAGTGCAGTTTCAGTGAGGCACTGCGTGTCTGAGCAGCAAAGGCATCCTCTACCAGTACCTGACAGTCTAGGCAGCAGAGGATGACATTGTTATATTGATGAGGTGTTTTTTAGAATAGACATATTATAACATAAGGAATGATAATCTTAATGGCTTTTCGGTAGCGCTCAGACTGCTCTAAGTATAAAACATCTTTGAAAACAGAATTTAGGGTGAGTCATTTTAGACACCTCATTTTTATTTCATAGTCATCTTTATCACATCCATTGTGTTTTTTATTCTTACAAGCGCTGGACTATCTTACCTGACTGAAAATAAGAACAACTAGGGGAAAACGATCATGTCAATGCTGAGAAATTCTTACTAATTTACATTGTATTTTTTTAAAAAAAACTTAAGATGATAAAAAAACTCTGCTGCAGTTAAACACTGTAAATCTGAAAAGGCAAACTAACTACTTCCAAGATCTATTTAATCTTGTGAAATCTTTTATAAAATTTTGGTAACTCAGTTTGTAAACACTTGATTCCAGGTTCACTTTGGTAACTGAAGTTGCCGTATATGATCAATACAGTAAAGCAGTCTGAGCAATGGGTGTGATTCTGATGTATTTTTCAGGTATCTACGCAACTGGAAAGCCATGTACATAACTGAAGTCAAACAAGCACTATTTTCTGGTTTTCCTTTCCAGTGGTCAACAGATTCATACCTGTACGAAATAACTAACTGTGCGTGCTACAGCATTTCAGAGATAACAACCAGAACACCTCTGTTGTCTATAAAGCACATAAAACCATTCAATCTGTTTCTGGCGTTGCAGATTTGTGTCTGCTTGCATTCACCAAGACTTCAGCCTCAGGAAGGCATACAAAGGCAGTGCAGGGTCTACCCTGCTGATAGTCTCATTAATTTCATCTTATCCACTACTTTTCAGGCTCTTGTTAAATCTTCAGATTGCTAGAAGAGTCCAATTTATTTCTAGGTCCTTAATTTCTTGGTGATGTTTTGTATCTTTATTAGTTGATTTATAGGGAAAGGTGATTAAAAACAAAGCAGAAGAAGCATGCTGAGTGTTGATGCTGGGTGCAGCTTATTAATAAATAAGCCCATATGAGTTGGCAAATCTGTAAGGAAAGAAATGAGAGAAAGCAATTCTGTCGAGCAAGAGAGTCTGAATTATAAAGCACACTTCTATACTCCTCGGTTGTCAGGGACAATACTCAACGCTTGTGAATTTTCTAGTCACAGTTATACTAGTGGTGAATTTTGTTCTTGAAATTCTTGATTTGCTTACTCAACGTGTGTCACTCCTTTATAGGTAATTTTGAAGCCTGCTTTTTAAGATAAACATTGCTGTGTTAGTCTTATTAAATATATGGATAATTTTTCAGAAAGCTAATCTAGGTCAGTGTTAACTTTGATCTCGCTTGACCTGTCCATGAACTGGAATACTTCTTTTTGTGGGGCACAATCTGATACTGGCTTGTGCTCCTTTAAGTAACTATTAAGAGCTTTCTATTCCTGTTAAAAGCTGAGATAATTGTCATACAAATGCACTAATCTATACATTCAGATTATTTGTAACTAAAAAGCACATGCTTCAGCAAAGAAAACAAAAATAAAAAAACACAATAGTATGCCTGCATCTTCCTTGGGGATAGTAGCTGAGAGGCCATAGTTATTAAGAAGTGACAAACATTCATTGTAGTATCTTCAGATATTAATTTATGGCAATGGTGGTATTTTCATGCTGTCATAGCAACAGAAGAATACAAGAAGATAAATACATGGGGAAAAAAAAGACTGTGAGGCAAAGATGGGGGAAGAAAAAGCTGGGAATAGTAGGATAGATATCCAGATCTCATGTCGGCTTGACACAACCTGAATAAATCTGCAGACATTTGTGTTACAGAGAATGGGCAGCAAACAGTTCAGCTGCGCAGATTGAGATTGTTTACTTAAGCTGTACTGTCTCCTTGTGATCCCATGAGAGCCATAGGAGGCTATTTCTACAAATGAATCAGTATTTAGAGGGTTTTATTACTTTTTTCCCCCTTACAAGGATCCATGAAGAAATACTAAGCTATTCCTAGTGGAATTGGGTTGTGAAGAAAATGGAAAACTCCATTTCTGGAGACCCAGACATTATTTTTGAAGTAAAACTGCATTTGTCCTGGTCTTTTATGAAAAAAAAACCAAAACCAGAAATACATTGTGAATTGGCTTATCTAAAGTTATGAGAGTGAAGCCATCTTAGAATGAGAATCTGAGAGCAGAAGGGGAATTAATATTTAAAGATTTAATATTACGTGTGTATGTTTTTGAGCTGATATTCTCTGATGCATTTCACCTCTGCTTTTCCCAGAATGAGATGCCACTCAAGGAATAGCTCCGTGAGGTCCCTGGAATCAGTTTGCAGAATCCCCTATAACAAGTAGGCACATGAAGTAATACTAATTAGACCAGCCAAAAGACAGTTTTGAGTAAACAGATTTACATCAAATGTGTTTCAGATACCTTAATTGGATTTCTGTTGCTTTGCCCTAATGGCTGGAATCCTCAGCCTCCTGCTAACAGTAGAATATACAATATCCTTGCACTGCTGTCTGCCTCGAGTATTTTGCCTACAGCCTCGTTGTTATTTCACATTTTAATATACTCAAGCATTAACTGTTTAGTTATTCATTAACAGAAATAAACTCGACATTCATTGAACAAACTTGAATTGAAAGAGATGGGACAAGCATTTTAATAAGCAATTGTAAACAAATTTTCTACCTTCTCTGGCTCAATGAATATTTATGTATTTTGTATCAAGTAGAACGGTTCTTCTGAGAAGAACTGAAGATAACCTACCTCAGAAAGCTGTAAACTGGGTGACTGCTTTGAAAGGTGGCAGATTTCATTTAATTAATTTCTGACACTAATTGGGTAGACTGGACTGGTAATCTTTAGACTGTATAACAAAGTATACAGATTTGAACACCACCTTAGGCTGCCCCCTTGTCCCCCTTTCAAGTCAGGAAGAAGTTGTGTTGAAAGTAAATTTCCAAAGGGCATCGTAAAGGAATGAGTGGGAAATGAGGACGTTCAGTCTGAAGTAAAAATTATTTTTTATTTTGTATAATTTCTTCTGGGGAATTAGCAAGTGTCTGTTTGTTTTGTGTGGGGCGTTTTTTTTGTGTCAGTTAATTTTGAATTTAATAGTAATTACTTTTCAGTAGACCTACAGAAATTCTGTACTTTACAGCTGAGATGGTAGGCAGACTTCATGATAAAAGATGTCAGTGACTTTAATTAAATAATAATATTTTGAACACGACATAGCTGTACAGCAAAACTAATTTTAGTCTCTTCAATACTGACTCTCCCCTCCCACATTGTTTTGCTTCTTCTGTACAGGTATATTTTCCCATTGGAGGCTCAAATGAGCTCTCCAACACTTTAAAGTGTAGGTGGTTTTGGGCGCTGCAGAGCAACTGACCAGTTAATTACCCAGCAGAGATTAAAGGAGTCATGCAATACAAAATTCAATTAAATGGGATGGTTACTTAATATGTTGATAAATCTTTCTACAGATGACCAAAACTATGATTATGCATAGCTAACATTAGTGTTTTATATTGTGTGCATATTTCCTGTTGACTTTTCTATTTCCTCCTCTCCGTTTTGTTATAGTCCAAAATGTTGCATAAGCCTTCTGTAGTTATTTCATGGTAGCACTGAAAAGGGTGACTTTTGGACTTGATTAGAAATGACTTGATTAAACTTGATTTGGACTTGATTAGAAATGTGTAGACTGGCAAAACAGAAGTTTAGAAATTCACTAAGTATAATTACAGAAATTTAAGAGGATGTCACATTGCCCATGAAGTCAGAAGATAGGTTTACCCTTGACTTCGAGCACAAGAATATGAAAATCTTTGGACATACTTTGTAACTGAAATGAAATTATATGTTATGTTTTTTCAAGTCTGAATATGGATGCATGATTATTTTAACACACAAAATCCAGTCCAGAAATTAGACCTTGTAAGAGTAACTTACTAAGAGTAGGTCTATTTTCTACAATAATCATGCAAGATCTTTCAGTACAATTTTTGTTATTTTTTGGCAGCTTCCATAGGGAAGTGGGAGCTATGTATTAAATGCGCTGATTCCTACCAGGCATAGGAATCCATAAGGCTGTCACACATCTGCTCTATTCGTATGTTGCAAGTAGAGATTCTGTAAGATAGTTACTTTGAGTTACCATGTAAAATAACTTATTATGGTAAGAGTAGTGTAAGAAATTTTCTTTGAAAATAGAAGCACTTGGAAATAAATTAAAATACTTAGATCCAGGGCATAAATCAAGAGGAATGAGTTAGATTCACAAAATAATTCATTCTGGTGTAGTGGCTCTGGTTCAATGATTGAGTATTTGTAGTGTTCCTCTAAGATATGCGAGTAATTATTGGGTTCCCTCCTCTGTAATCTCCTAGGATAGTATTACAAAGTCCCTTGGCTTCAGATGCTGTAAGTAATCTTCCACAATTTGTTAGCACTGTTCCAGTTGGAAAATGCTTGTTCACTAGGGTAGGAACAGTATTTCTTATGCTAACAAGTAAACCACCTCATACCTGAGGTGGAATGTCTGGGTTCTTGTTGCTCCTGCAGAAATCTTGTATTTAGAGGAACTGCCTTGGAACCAGATTAGTACTCCTTACCCCAGTCTCACCACAGACAGCAGTTCTTACAGTTACTAGGAGAAGCCTTTGGCCATCAGAGAAGCAAATTCAAATGAAAATTACTGTATCTTGCTTTGCCTTTTGTGTTCAGTGTGGTAGTGAAAGCATAGATACATATAGTTATACTATACGTACTTCATTTTTTTCATCTGACATTTTAATTACATTCATCATTTTACATTCTGTCTTATTTTCTTGCGCTGTTTTTACAGTTTTTACAGCATAGGAGTATAAAAATAGATGGTGTGGTTTTAATAACTAAAACCACGTCTGCTCTCAAACACAGAAAGAAGCAGAGTAACAAGGAAAAACATAAAGTAAAGCAGTAGCAGAACATTTGGCCTCTTGCCTTGTGCATATTGACTACCTTAATCACTTTCCTGGACTGAACTTTAAAGAGGGTAAATAATCTAATTTTTTTTTTTTCAAAGCAATGGAAGTTCTTTGAGCTTCTCTTCATAAAAACCAGTTTTAGTGTGTAGAAGTTAATGAACAGAGAAGTTATTTCCATCAATTTTATTGGAAAGTGAAGTGGATTCACATTCCAAGATCAGTTGGGTGCCTTAGAAGATCTCACTCGGTGGGCTGTTACTTCCCCCTGTGTTTTTAATCTCTATCTCTTTCTCCAGAAGTCTACCTTCCCCTGAGAGGTCTGTCTGACCTTTCTGCTCTGCCTGTCATAACTAATTACAATATCATCCATCAGCAGTGTGCAAAGAAAAATTCCTAGAGCTAGTAAACTCTCAGAAAACTTATTGTTTCTTTTGACAGGTACAGTTGACTTGATCCTTCTAGAGCTGTGCAGAAGTACATTAGTTTATACGTTTTGTTTACACAGAGAGATGTCCATGAGGATGGTATAAAGAACAGTCTTTCTGTTCTGTTGTGTGTGCTGATTGTTTTAGGATCCTGTGCAACCCAGCAGAAATTGCTTTTATTGTACAGCTGTGATGCTTCACATGGGATTGAAAGGAGACTGTGAGAGTAGATTCTGAGAGATTAAGATTTTTGGGTTTTTTTTCCCATAATCTTTCATGTCCAGCTTTAGTTAAGCTGCAGTGAGTCTTGTTTCAAAGTTATTCTGGGTGATGGAAGTGTACAAGGAACTGATAATGGGGCGTATAATGTACAAAACCACTTTGGAAATAAATGATCTGGAGCTCATGTTGACAAGATCTTGTAAACAAGAACTAAATAAGAACTATAATAAAACTGTAAGAATGGATTAATGCTTCCATTCAACAAGAAATATCCTCCTAGTCTGTGTTCTCTTGATAAGCAAATATGTTTATAGGTGCTGTTGTTCTACTGGATGGAGATTTTAATAAAATACTGTGAAGTATGACACTATAATAATAATAATAATAATAACAAGAATAATAGTTGTTTAGGAGTTCAGTTTCTGTAATTATTGCACATCTAGAGTACAAGCTTTTATTCAAACTTAGAATACTTAACAGTTGTTTCCTTAGCAGTAAGAACACTTGAAAGAGGACAACCGCGTCATATGTTGAATGTATTATTGTTAATTAACAAAGTCTTAAACTTAGTCATAGCTGAACAAATTGTTTAAACAAGTTCTAAATTGCGTTAGGTAGTTTGTGGCTAGATTGTTTTTTAATTTGTAAACTGTCAGTGAAAACACATTAACAATGGTTACATGTTAAACAGTCTTTGCTTCTGTCTTTCTAGGTGATAGATTGTTACTCTTGCCACTAGTTAAGAATTGCTTTTTTTGATTAGGGTTTCTGGTGACAGGCTGGTATGCTTACATTCCTTTCTGGGATGAGCATCACTCCTACTATCAGGATTCTGGTGCAGGTGCAAATTAAAAAATTTCTCTTCGGGAACATTTGCTGGTAATTCAAGACTTCATTGAATGTTCTTGCCAATAAGCTAAGTGTTAGAAAGTCAGCAAAGCGTATGTAATGCTGTGAACACACTTGAAGTCCTGAAAAACCCAACTGCGTGATACAGTATGCATGATTAATATAACTTCAAGGAAGGAATTCAGTCTGTCAAACTTCACTGCCAATTGCATTGATGAGAACCTGGTGCCTTTTTGCGGAACAGTTTCCCTTACATAACACTGCAGGCACTTGCTGTCTGTCAAGTAGAAAAACTTGATAACAGAATAGCTTTTAAACAAAACAGAACAAAACGAACCCTAAAGGTCTGGTTTTCTTTGCTAATAGTTTGACTAATGGGATTTTTTAAAACTTAATTATTTTATTATTTTATTAACTAAAGTAAATCTGTGAGATGTATCATTCAAGCCTGAAACCTCATCTTTATTCTGGAGGATTCCTGACATCCTTTACCTTAAAAAAAAAAAAAAAATCTCTTAGAAAACTCAGCAGCAGTTTACTGCTTCTGTATCATTTTGTCCTAATATGAGGTGCTCTTACAAAGTGAAGGCTGAGCCAAAAGATCTTTTTGTTGTATAGGAGCACAGGCTGTATTTCAGAACAGTAAACATTGTTCTCATGCCACTCAAGCATAAAGTGCATAAACTTTTTTCCTAAAGATGACGGTGTTCTTAGGTATTTCTGTACAGTAGTTATGAAACTTTCACTGACTTGTGACTCCCTCACTAACAAATATTATTTCTCATAGAGTCCCTGCTGGATATTATCAACTTAAAATTCTGGGTTACGTCTCAGCAGGAACAGATTTCTACTTTTCAGTTTATGTTATTGATCCTTCTTTTGAAAAGTACATATTTAAACACCACAAAGATGAGCATTTGAAGTGTTGTTTGAGTCAATCAAAAAGGAAGGTATGTTTCTCCAGCAGTGCTCTGTTCATGAAATTATTCACTATACATGAAGTAAAAGACAAAGCTTTGCTTTCTTTAATGTGCAGAATCAAGTAACTTACTTTCTGCATTTTGACAGTAAAAAGTTTCCATGTCTTCAAGTGCTATCAGTAGAAATACAAGCAGGGGCTCCTAGTGTAATTTTGGATTCAGAATAGGTCAGGGAAAGTTACCAACACTGTCAGCACACATAAAAAGGAGAAAATAATTATCGTAGGCTGCAAATAACATCCCTAAGTAGAGTGGCTAGATGAAGCAACAAATTAAGGGCATAACCCTGTGCTATGATGAATGATTTTACATAGAAATTTTCATTTTTAATAACCATAGTAAATAGAAGGAAACACAACTTGGAGGCAGGTTTTGAGGGAGTAAGAAAGATTTTGGTCTAATATTATGTTGTATGCCTTGGAAATTACTGAGAGAAGTGACTAATATCAGGGTTGTTAGCAGCGTGCTATAAATAGGATCAATTTTCGTTCAGGCCAAAATCCAAACCAAGGTCTTTGTAAGAAAGAACACTTTAATAGGGATCCAGGCCCTTAGGTGATGGTCTGAACTGTTCAAGCCCCTGTCCTGAGATAAAATCATAGATTAGAACCGTCGTAGTAGCTGAAAACAAACCTTGTCAGGGCTGGTACTTAGAAAATCTGAGGAAATCTGTACTATTCTCCTAAGAGTCGAAATTATTTGTCCAAAGACAGGATAAGAGCAGTGAGATCCAGATCTCTTGTGCTGGAAAGATACATGAAAAGCAAAGAAAGTAGTTGAGTAAATAGTAATCAGATCACAGAGGGCAAAATTGGAATTGTCAAAAATAGTGCTTCTTACAGGGAGGAAGGGAAGGAAGGTGCTTAAGAAAAACTTAAGTGTTTGTACAAGAGATGGTCAGAGGTTTAATTTTAAATTTGTAAACCAATATTCCCATTCAGAAACCCTTAAAATCTAGAAAAATGCAATGCAGCTGGAATAGTAGTAGTATTGCTGGTGAAGTACTCAACAAAAAACTATCCTGAATGTTGCATCTTTGATATTCTATCATCTTTGCTTCTGAGCTGGCAATGTTTTGTGTTGATATTTGTAAAGTAATCAGTTTTGTTGGAATTGTGGCTTCCTTGCAGATACCTCAAGGTGTGATGTGTTCTTTAGACAAAAACCAAATTTTTCCTAGATTTAATAATAATCACTTCTGTGTTGCCCTTCCTTCAGAAGTTCAACATTTGTAGCTATTATGTTTCTGTTGTTTGTATTTAGCTTTATATCCATAAGTGATCAAATGTAATGAAAGAAATCCCAGATCACCAGGAGAAGTTGGTCTCTAATGTTAATTGCTTCATATTCTGCAAGTAATTTAAAAAAGCAACCCTAAGTAGTAAAAATGTGTTTTACATAACAACACTTTCAGCAGGCTAATGGTGGCACTTGTAAAAATAGCAACAGCAGTTCATTCAAAACTGCTAAAAATACTGCATGGCTATTAAAGCTTAATTGTGAAGCACAAGGGGACTGAAATAGCAAAGTAAAGGTCTGGCCTTGCTTCTGCCCTTCCGTGTGTGTGAATTGAAGTAATTTTTACTAGAATTGTCACTTCTGTAGCAGCGCTCCTTCTGTCAGTCACTATTTCCCATTCTGTGACGATGATACTAACCCTGTAACCTGAATGCATGGCTTTTGTGGTCATCATATTTCAGTTTAGCCCTATTGACTTTAGACTTCCTATGTTATAAGTTTCTCTGAGTTACATATTTTAATATTTCTTTCAGCAGCTGCATGCTAGAAATTTTATTGTCAGCCAGCAGCACAGCTTTCTGCAGTTGCAGTTCATGGGATGAGGTAAACAGCGAAAATTAACAAAGCTGTAAATTAGTGTTAGGTGTTCTAGAGCATAACATGTGTGCAAACTTCCCCTGTTGTTCTGGAGCACAAGACTGGTAACGTCTTGAGAACAAACGTTTCACTGTATTTTATCATGCTGGTGCATTATATCTTAAAATAATAAACATATTACTTAGAAAGTGTTTTTTAATATAATCTTAAAATTAAATGCTTTAAAAATTGCACATACAATGAAACATCTTTCCATGTTTCTGAGTTCCAAGTAAGTGGACTAATTTGTACAAAACTTCCAGGGAGTAGCAGTGTTCAGTAGACAGCATCAGGCAGGTGATAATTGCACATTATTTAATGGAGCTGTGCATCAGGAATATAAAGAAAATAGATGGGGATAGCTGAAGGGAAAATAGCTGTGCAGACTTTGTCAACAGTAGTTAGGTCAGAACAGCCTGAAAGAAAAAGGTAGTGCTATAGAGGACTTGTGAATAGCCTGACACATAAATATCCCACTTTAGACACGCTTTTGCAGTGATTGTTTCTAGATAAAGAGCTTAGTGGGCTGTTACTGTCTTGATCTTCATACCTAGGGCTGTAATACTTAATTCTCATCCCACCATTACACTTTCAATCCATTTGCTTTTATGACAGCTTTCATTTCTAAAAAACATGTTTCCTAATTCTCCTTATTGTCACAGTTGCTCCTGAAAGTTCTGTTCTAGTGGGCTGTGGGTTGCAGGCTTTGGCTGCAGACACCCCCATACTGTGCTTTCTGAAGCTGAGATTTAGGGGCACTGATTCTGGGGATGCTCAGAAAGCAAACCCAAAGTGTTCTGAGCATGAGTAGCAGGAAAGAAATATGAATTCCCTGTTTGTCAATAGAATCTAATCACAGCTAATATCCTTAGTAAGTTTAAGGATAGGTGACTGGGGCGGGGGAGAGGGAAGGGGGAGAGGGAAAGAGGGAAGGAGAAAAAGAGAAAGAGGGAAGGGGGAGAGGGAAGGGGGAGAGGGAAGGGGGAGAGGGAAGGGGGAGAGGGAGAAAGAGAGGGAGGGAGAAAGAGAGGGAGAGGAGAGAGGGGGAGAAGGTGAGAAGGTGAGGGAGGGAGAGAAAGCGAGGAAGGGAGGGAGAGAAGGCGAGGAAGAGAAAGAGGAAGGAAGAGAAAGAGGAAGGGAGGGAAAGAGAGCAGGAGAGAAAAAAGAAGGGAGGGAGGGAGGGAGGGAGGGAGGGAGGGAGAGAGAGGGAGGGAGGCAGCCCCCCCGGACCCGCGGCCCGTCCCGGGCGATCCCTCGGGCCCCGCCCCTTCCAGAAGTTTCTCCGCGCTAGGCCGCGCAGGCGCCTGCGCGCCCGGGAGGAGCGACTGGGGGCGGTGATGGTGGGTCTGTCGTTCAGCTCCTTCTATCGCTCTCCTGCTTTTCCCGGCCTTATTCCGAGACAAGAAGTAGCCGCTGTTACAGCAAGGGGGATGCTCTGCGCGGCGCCTCTGCCCTGGAACCCCCTCTGTTTGCAGGATTTCCCCGTCTCAAGCGCGAGGTCGGTCACAGCTGGAGCCGGCTCCAGGTTAGCAGGAGGTGTGATTGTTGTGAAGTTCAGAACAACATCGAAATTGGTTCTTGGAAACTAATAGAATACGCGTAAGGCTTCTGGGAAAATTTATACACGTGCATGTAAGTGGGACATAAATTCTGTCCCTGGCTGCTGTCTCGCTGCATGTGAATGATGAGGGTTGCTCCTCGTGTTGTCCAGGCCTGATAACGGGTGCTTGGTTTGTAAAGCTCCAAGATGAGTTTATTTGCCGGCATTTTTGGTATCAATTAGCTCCTCAAATCTGCCTCGCTTGTCGGAGCTTCTGGGTGACAGGTGCTTTCCTTTTTGCTGCTGTTGGTACAAGCTCTCTCGTGCGCTCTGCTCCTCTCCCCACGCTTCTGGGTGTTGGACACCCTTCTGCCAGGTGTCTGTGTAAGAGACTGAGCGTTCGCTGAGCTGCGTTGCTCGTAGTTCTGAGCAGTTGCTTTTTTTGTGAGGGACTGACCACCTGAGAAGTTCTGGTTGGGAGTTGGTGTGATTAGGAAAAGATTTTTCATGGGAAGGGTCATTGGGCAGTGGCAGAGGCTGCCCAGGGAGGGGGTTGATTCCCCTTCCCTGGGGGTGTTTAAGGGACGGGTGGACGAGGTGCTGAGGGACATGGGTTAGTGCTTGATGGGAGTGGTTGGACTCGATGATCTGGCGAGTCTCTTCCAACCTGGTTCTTCTATGATTCTATGACTTCCACTGAACTCTAGGTAAACATTAGCATTCTGAGTCTTCATGTCACTTTTGGACTGCTGTGCAGATAGTTAAAAGATGACTTTCCTCAGACTTGCTCAGCAGGGGTGGGGCTCAGCGGTGGATGTTACAAAGCATCTGTTACTGAGGGGTATGGGAGAGAGAGAAATGAAAAAAGATACTTCTGGACATTGTTTTCTCCTTTATTTAATGTCCAAGTGAGGCAGTGTCACATCAATCCTGAATATTACTCGTGTACTTTAAGATGCTCAAAGGTGCTTTAATGCTGGATGCAGTTATGTGGTATGTGCCCCACCTGCCTCGATTTATCACAGAGTTCACCTTTGTATATTATCTAGAAAACTCTTATAATGTGATATCTGTATTTATTTGCACCAGTCTTGTGAATTCCAAAGCAGCGTCCGTGTTAAAGGGTGCTTGAACTTTGCAGTGGTTTGGGTTAGGTCACTGAAAAGATAGTTGCTGAGACAGTATTGCTTCCTACAATGCTGAGTCAACAATTAGATGTTAATTGCAAAGTTGGTAGCAGGTGTTTTATAAATATCTTTTTATGCTAATGATTTCCCAAAATGGTAAGTTTTCAGGGTCAATGAAGCTGTTAAGGGTTATGAGAGTGGCAGATAGCCACAGAGATGACTTGATTCATCGCTACCAAAGATTTTAACAACTATTTTAACCATTTATTTGACTTCAGAATGATGAAAGGACAGCCTCTTCAGCAGAGGTTAGGAAAAGAAGCTGAAAAAATAAAAAAGACACAAAGAGAATGTATATTTATTTAATTATTTTTTTTTGTTGTTTAAAGTGGGAACCACTGCTTTGCCATTTTCCGTTGTTGGTAATTCATAAAAAGTGTCACTTTCATTCTTGCTGTAGCAATGCCTACGCTCTTTTAGCTTGGTTAATTATTCTTAAAATATTTCAAGTTTTGCTTCTCATCTGTAGCTTTAATTATACATATCTAAAGAGAATAAGACACAGTAACGGTAATGCTCCTACACCACAAATCCAGTTCTTTGACATATTAGGCTTTTTATTTGACTACTTCAATTCACTGGCATAGTGGCATCTCTTTAACAATGAATTTGGTGGTTCAGAATGTCTTAATTGACTGACTGACTTTATCGAGCTATAGTGCTTGCTCGCTGTACTAGTTTAGTAGCTAAAACACAGGAGAGTTGTTTAAATAACTTCTAAAAAATGGGTTTTTAGTGGTGATTCTCCACTAGAAAACTGACTCTGCCAGTTGACTTTTGCCTTATTGTTCAGGAACTTCTAAGGTGGACTGAAAACGGTTATTAGCAAACTTGCAGTATGTATTCATAGTTTATAAACTAATTTTCACTCTGTTAATATCTTTTTGGAGAGAAGGTAGGTACAGCGGAAGCTGCACAGCCATCTTCTCAAAGTGCTAATGGAATATGTTGTTTATGGACTCTCTGGTTTGGCTATCATGTAGTTTGAGTTTTGCAAGGAGATGCTGTTTGTGATCCCACTGTAGTTTTGATAGACTGCTAGCAGGCTGTGATTTTTTTTTTTTTTAAATTTTTTTTTTCCTCTTGAAAATCTAATGTGAAGTATAAGTGTACTTGGTAATGTTATGGTATGGTAGTGTCACATGAAAGGAAACACCTTGTCTCAGCAGGGGCAGTTGGAAAACATCACAATTTCCAAGAAAGTAAGGCAGTGGCTAGTTTTATCCATAACAAGCAAATGGTGAAAGGTGAGGAAGAGGAAAATGTGATTATACTACTTTTATCTAAATAGATGCTTAACTGAGATGTAGACATTTCTGTAAAGGCGGAATTATAGTAAGTTTTGCAGTTAAAGACAATAAAATTATTTCTCAAAATATCTCCTAGGAAATTTCACTTATGAAATTACTCTTGTAAGTAATTTCCTGTGCCCTATAAATGTGTCCTTCGTGTTTACTGTAGGACTAAGAACCAATAGAATGTTTCACTTTTTTTTCATACTCCTTTTTTAAAACAGAATAGATTAGCATTTTTTGTTTCTTTTTTGACCTTTCATAGTGTTTTTAAAACATCTGGGGAAAAAAATGGAATTGATGGAAGATTGATTTACAGTATTACAACTATAGTACCTCTGTGTTTCTTTGAGTTGATTGTAATTTGTTGCTAACAGTTTGGTTGTGATCCGAGTACTGGTGTAATGTAAACTGTCGCCAGTGACATTTTTATGCCCTGACAGATTTGTTTCTTGTGTGTGGGTAATTATAAATTAGGCTAATAGACTTTTTAGCTAGAAGAAAGAGACCTCTTGTTCACCTTGTTGTTGAATATGTGTTAAATAGATGTGAACAGCAATTGCTCATTTTGTTTAAATATGTAATATTTTAGCCTTAATATTGCACTTGTCACTGTCAATAGGTAAAGATGTAGCTTCAGTGAGATTGCGGTGTTGTGTTTCCTAACTGGCCTTTTGTTTTTTGAGATTCTCTTAAGTGAATGCTTTCTTATATGGGAAAGTACTCCTGTTTGCAAACCCACTCAATAGTGACTTCTACAACCTTTTAAAAAACATATTTAACCTATAATTAATCAGGCAACGTTATTCACTATTCTAGATCTTTAACTCCTCTTTGTAAATCCAAGTAATATTCAACCGTGTTAACACGGTAGATGTTCCTAAACTAAAAATTGTTTAACAGTAATTTTATAGCTGGCATTTTCTCACTTTGCTATATAAGATTCGTTGTGTATGACATGACAGTTTTAGTCACAATTTCTCCCATTAAGGAATCATAATAGACTTTGAATTAAGGTTTTCTCCGAAGTGTATAAATGAGAAGTGAATTGGAAATTTACTTGGCAGTTTATTAGATATGCCTCCTTGGAATTTGTGCTTATAAAATACATAAGGAACGATTTTGAGGAAAGAAAAAAATGGATGTTTTCCTGTTGAAGTGGGAAAACTTGAGTGTTATTTCCCTGTCCTTCCATGCAGTTTGTCCAAAAGAGAAGCTGTTTTTTTTTTTTTTTGTCTTAATGTACGTGGATAAGAAATATTTTACTAAAAAAATTTAATAAAACTACAGAAATTAAGCCAGCTAGGGATTTCTCTACACTGATTTTCAAGCAGAAGACCTCCACCTTACTTTTAAAAATATCTAGAAACTGGTTGTGTAATACCATCTTAAACATCTCACAATGCTTGTGTTTTTGTCGTGTTTGAGAATTACTTGCTTTTAATCTGCTTCAGAAGTTTAGAATATCTGAAAATACTTGCTGGATGCCTTTCATCATAGTCTATTGAGAGAGGCAGGATTTCAGAGGTCTCAAGGTTTTTGCTCTGTGCTCAGTGTATCACTCAGTGACTCAATAAATCTCTCTAGTGACCTACACAATGATTATCTTTTTATTCTAGCTTACTGCAATTTTCTTTGTTTCTGTTTTACATGAGCTGGAGGTGCAGAACTGATCTCAGATCACAGGCAAGGGGCTAATACCTTGCAGATATCTGGCAGGACATGATGTCGGTAATTGTCATTGATGGACTGACCAGCTTCATCACTTTCCCTTCCTTGGTGTGTGCCAGAACTGTTCTCAAAGCTTGCTTCTTCTGTCTGTTTCTGTACTACCTTTCCTGAGGAAAAATGGGTGACTTATTTTTGTTAGGTTTTTCAGATTTTCTAGGTGTAGCTGCAGCTGTGTCATTGCCAGCTGTTTTGGAAAGTGGTTTTGGGACTGAAACAGTAGTTGAGAAAATGGTCAGAGAAACACCCAGATGTTTGTCAGAAGTAATCACCAGAGGCTGGTAATCCACAAGAGCTATGTTTTGCAAGAAGACATAGTATGTCTTGAAACGAGTGGAGTTTTTAAAAACAACTTGCAGCAGTTCAAGGGTCTGAGCTGAAACTATTTCCTGTAAGACTTAGTCTGAGAAACTATTGTGAAATTGTCCCTTATTACTAGATGAGATGCAGCGAATCTGGCTTTGCTATTTAAATTTCACTGTTTTTTAAAGATACAAAATACCTTCCAAACATCCATCAGAAATTCTTATAATAGAGTTGTAGGAAGAAGACCAAATCTGCGTGAAGCAGTCTTGAACTGCATAAATGTAATATACTTAAGACTTTTCTCCTAGGAAATGGAGCTCTGTAATAGAAAGCATGTTTTTGGATTAATCTAAATGACTGTATTATTAGAGTGCAGTGGGATACTCTCAGCCAATCAGGAGTATTTTTTTCCCCAGTCAGTCTGTGGGTGAAAAGCAGACGCGTTATCTGGTTCCTGTTGATGGGAACCAGAAGAAGAATAAATCAGCCAAGAGTTATCCAGTAAGCGTATGGGTGATAGACACAAGAATGGAATACAGTGCAGCGTTTTCTCCTCTCATTTACACTCATTGCACTCCGAGTTGCATAGGTGGGTATTGAAGACTAGCAGTGATAAGATATATGAACTAATCTGGGAATGGAAGAGCAGTACAACCGCTGTGGGGACCATCAAGGGTTTAGAGTGAAGAAAAGTAGCGCTTTGCTCTGTTGTGGAGCTGCGGTTACTGTTCTACCAACAGAAAGAGTGAATGAGTGTCTTGGTGCAGATGATCTTGGGCTGCTGGGAGCAGTCATTGAGGAACTGTGGGCAGACGTGTCGCTTGCTTCTACAGGATCTGTTGGCACTTGTCTGTTTTCAGACAGGTTTTTCTGTGCCCTGTGTAACTTTGAGCAGGCCTCTTGTAAGTCAGGGGGAGAAGTCTTTTACAATAAATATACTATAGAAGATGAAGCCTTCTTGAAAAAACAAAATGCTGTTCCTGGTCACTTTGATGTGCAGCTACCCTTCTACTGTACTTACGAATTGTGCAGCTGTAAAGTTAAATGTAGGCCTGTTGGGTAGGGAAGGAAGAGTAATCTAGAGAGGGATTAGAATAATTATATAATGAATAAAGTTTGAAACATGTTGCAGGCTTTAATTAGCCTCCAGAAGCATTGTGTCAGAAGAAAGTAGAGACCAGCATGAACCGAGTCCTGATGTACTATTCAGAGATCATAACCTTGGTCTAATTACATTATTAGTATATAAATTATTGCTTGAATTATTTATTTAAAATTAATACTACAGATATTAGTTGTCATTAATAAAATTGGAGGTGCCTTTTTGTCACAGAAGAACAGATTAGCTTTATAATTACTGCATGAAAAATAGATATTGATGAAAAATAGCTGTTTGAGAAATTGTCATTATATTATGCTTTTTTCCTATTCACTTTGTTCGTTATTCTGCATTCCTAGTTATTGTCTTTGAGAAGAGCTGTTAACTTTGATTTAAGAGCACATATATTGATATGGGATACTTTAGCACTTAAAAGAGTACAGATGCTTGGTTACTTGTGGAAGGTGAAGCACAAGAAACTGCAGCAGCCTTGTGAGTATTGTGGCTACATTTTTGTGAAACTGCTGACTGAAAGCCTGGTCTTGGGTAAATGACTTGCCATTTGTTTTCTTCATTTATGTTTCTCCTCCTACACCTTCTTTGCAAAGAAGGCAGAAGAACCAGCAGCATAATTTAAGCCCTGATACACATTGCAACAAGTAAGAGACGTTGACGTTTTCCTTCCATTGTTAGGGCCAGCTTTTGGGGAACTCCAGCTACAACACAATGTAACACAGAAAAGGCTTCACTGTTTGAGTTCTTCAAAGCAAATGTTGTGCCTATGTTGTAATATTTGTGTAGAAATGTTAAGCCCCCCTGTTTGCTAGTGACTACCTGAAGCTGCTCAGAGGTGAATAATACCTGTAGTTAAAACTCACTGAGGAATGGCCTTGTAGACTGACTTTTGGACTAGAAAGATCTTCTGTACTTGAGTCAAAAAATTCTGATGGTTGCTTAGATAAACATCTGGGCTCTAATAGCACATTTGAGTCTTCTATAAAGCAATTCTTAACTTAGACATCATTGAGTGGCTTATCCACAAACTCTGCTTTCTTCTAACTTATTGCCTACTACTTCACTGTATTCCATTTGTGTATGTCCTTCCAGATGTCCTGTATTCACGAGCACCTCAGAGTTAGTCTAAATTTTCTTGCTATGTAATTGTAGACTTTTCTTATCCTTCACGTGTTATGTCCATCACTCTTGGGTTTTTGTGGGAGTGGTGTTTTTTTTTTTCCTGCCATCAAGCAGTCGTGTTTCTGTAATTTTGGGTCATGTGTGAATGGCCCGAGTTCACCATTTTCCAGCTTTATCACCAGTGGAACAGGATGGTAACAAGAAAGCTACTCTGCCTTTTGTGGGAGGTTTCTGTTAGCACAATTGTGCAGTGAAACTAAAACTGCTGCTTACTGTTAAACACTCACATCACTCATTAAAATTGTGTTTGTGGCTGGTTCCTAAGAAAATGAGGATTGTAGTTGTCCTAGGTTTTAAGATTAAGAGGTTTGAGAATTTTAACAGTTCTTGATAGGTTTCATTCTGTCACTGCAGGTCTGATGATGATAATGTAGTTTACAAGTATATAACAAGCAGCTAGTGGATTCAAACTGCTCTTGCCAGCAGTTGATATGTTTAATATATTCATTAAATGCTCAAGAAGAGACGAGACATTGTGCTTTTCTGATACAGTGATTCATTGTCATTATACCAACTTATTTTCCTGGCGGCCAAAGCTTCTGTTAACTTTATGCTTAATATGAAAAAGGACTTATACTATGAGTGTCACTGAAATAAAATAAAGTAAAATATTTAGTTTTAAAAAATAAATGAGCAAATCTCATAATATTTATTCTGTAATATTTATTTTTTCTTTTTTATTCTTCCCCGGTAGCTTAAGGAAAGCTATGATTTAAGAACTTTAGTACTTACCTTGTTAAAAAGACGGCATGGACTCTACAGCAGCAGATGAATTCTTCTTCAGTTGTACTGTATTTCCAGTTTGTGTAATGGGAATTGTTCTTTAGGACTGCAGGTAGTTTGCTCCTGTTTAGGGATGCAAGCATTATGTGGCTTTTGCTTTTTTATTTATTTCTTAGGACAAAGTATGGCAAGTGGGAACTGCCATCAGGAGTTGTGTTGCGTAGTCACTTAAGCAGCTTTTAATCACGATTGTGTTATGACTAGGACTTAAGTGGATCAGAAGTAGGGATGTGAATTGTCTTAATCTGAAGGTTTAATCTTAGTCTTCGATCTTTTGGCTAAGTTACCTGGGAAAGGATAACATCCTTTTTAGTAGAAGTTCCTGTTTTATCTGCTGAGTCTGTTATAAATGTATGTTTCTAAGATAAAGGAGAATTACCTTGTGCATTGATTCCAGCAGGGGATACATGTTAACGCTATTACAAAAGCTGACAAGAACTGGTCGCTTTTGAGCGTGTGCAAAAGGATAAACCGAGCTACTCTGGATGCTTGCTGATGAAAATCATCTTTGGGCACTATACCTAGCTGACTTAAAATTAGGTGTTGTGAATTACCCTGCTGATGGTTTCAGGACTCCCTAGAAACTATTCTTAACAATCGTTTCTGGTGCCTGTATGCTGCTGTGCTTTTAAGCGGTAGTATTTTGGAGTGCTTCACTTCTTTGTCTATAAAGTAAGTATAAAGTGATTTTTCTGAAATACAGTAATAATGCCAGGTGCTGGGATGCTACCGGGTGAAATTTTGTAGAGAATCTGTTCTGATACTGTGAAGATGAGTCACATGGCCTGGGTTCTTTTCTCGCCTTGGCTACTCATCTGTTGCGTGACCATTAGAGATTTGTGTCTGTTTTTTATGCCCTGCTGTGCACGTGTGCGTAGGCTTTTTCTTAAAACACACACACAAATAAAGGGGATAAAAGTATTCATTCCTGATAAACAATTTCTGATCTCTGGATGGAAAATACTGCAGAAGGCAGAATGGGGAGAGGAGGATGGTAGTGTCTAGAAATAGGAAAGAAAAATCCAGGCCTCTAGAAAAGATAAAATGCATTTTTTTTCACCAAATACATTGTTTTGATAGTTCATCCACAAATAAGCTGGCCATATTTGAGTTGTTTTATGGGCTGAACCCTTGGACCCTGTTTCTGGTTAAGTCTAATCCTGCTTCAGTGGAAATGTGTTCGTGTACATCAGTACAAGCAGTTCAAGAGCACAGTCATTCTGTTTGGACAGACATTTCTTTGTTTAGCTCAGCAGCAGAATATCTCTGAGTACAACTGAATAAGAGTGATCAAGCACTCCAGAATGTATTTTGAGAAAAATACCATGAAGTGTAAGTAGTTGCGAGCAGAAGGAGTAGCGGTCATTGTTTTGCTGGGAATCCATTTCTGCCCAGCATTTGACTGGACCAGCTAATTTTGGAATTTCACATAGCTTGTAGCAGTTCAGTGGCAAGCCCCAATGTGTCTGCAAACCAAAAGACTTGAGAACAAATCCTTATGAATTAGTAATAGCAGAAGGCAGTTATCTGTATTGTCCTTTTGGGAAAGTGAAGATTTGGTTAAATGAAGTGCAGTTTGGTACTGAGCTGCAGCAAAAGTGGGGGTTTTATTTTTCTTCTGAAGAATGGAACTTTATCCTAACAATCTTAAAACCAGCAAATTGTGTGCTATAACAAACTGGGTGTACTTGCCTAAGACCAGTACATTCTTCCTTGTGTTTAAAAGCTGAGTTCTCTAGCATTTAGACATTTACCTCTAACATCAGAAGAAATTGCGTACATACTGTCTCTGTCAATTTTTGCCTTCATGTGAGACATATACCTTTCTATTTTTTTGTGTAGAGATTTCTGTTTCCCATAATGACAAGGATGTTAAATTTAGGCTTTTTTTTCTCAAACTAGACTATGTGGTTCTAGCAGGAGCTGAGTTTGTTCTAGCTCTGGGAAATTACTCCTTTAAAATTTGCTACATTTGCAAGTCAGATACTAGCCTGGAGGAAGAAGGTGGGAATTACTTTTCTGAGGAAGGTGTTACAGATGGCACGTAGTTCTCTTGAACACAGGTTGAACTGGTAACACTTCCATGCTGATTTCTATTTCCAGCACATTAAAGTTGAGCCCACTCTGAGAAGTGTATCAGGTCATATAGCAGCAGAGTGCATCATGTATGTGTAGCCGTTTATGTATGCATGTAGTCAAACTGCAACTTCTCTATGCATTTGTATGTAAAAAGTGTAAAATCTTTAAGACTGGGTAGACATGAACTTTATAAATACAAATAAAGTCCTAATTTATTTATGTCATCTACATACTTGAAGAGTTTATCTCTGTAGAATGTTCTTGAATCATTGGATTCATGGGGACATTGATATGTTCATAATTTTTACTAGGGAAGTCTTTCATACACTTAGAATACAAGTGAAGGGTGCTCTCCTGCTGTGTGCCCTGTACACTACTGTATTTTATTTTGACTGGTTTCTCTGAAAATATTTTTAATTGCTAAGAAACGTTGGCTTCCTTAATGATGAGTGAGGACTTGCAAGCTGTGGCCCTAACCTGAAAATTAAAACGAAAGATGCGATTCCTCCTTCAAGAATGGCAGCTTCTACTAATTCTGAAATCACTGGCAGAAAATTTGAGCTGCTCCATACCTTTTTGAGAAGTGCCTCTTAATTCTTTAGGTGTATCTAGGAACTCAGTAGACCTGCAAAAGCAGAATTATTGTAATAGAGGAACTCTGATACACAGCATGTAGGCCTTTGTCCCTGCCTTCCCGTTGGTTTTTTTTTTTTTTTTTTCTGTAAGCAATATGAAAATTCAGCTGTTCTCCAGGGAAATGACTACTATCACTGCTGTTGGACTGTGGGGATTATTTCTGCTATCACTCATGAATTAGGGCAGTCCTTTAAAGCATGAGAACTATACTTTATTCCTTTTTCTGCTTGAACAATTTTGAGCTGTTAATCTCTGTTCATGAGTCTTCTGTGACCTCCGTGCTAGATGGTGTTCTCTCTTACTCTTACTTGTTACTCCTTTCTGCTTGGCATAAAAAAAATGCTTATTGAAAACCACAATCCACTGCTTCTCAGAGGAGTGTCCAAATAATCAGAAAATCATCATAGCGCTTTTTTTTATTCCATAAATATATGCCTATTTTAATACGAAGTGGGGCTGTGGGTTTCTGTTACTGATGGGAGTCTCCCATCAACACACCCCAGAATCTGACATCTTGAGGTCAGCTCAGGATATTTCAGAGCCGAATTGCCAGTATGAGAAATACTGATTGAGATTTTTGCAATTGAGTAGGCAAAGGAAGAAAAGCCAGATTTAGCTTGCAGTTGCTAGGAGCGTGCTGGCTCTGGAAGGAAACAGAGCTGTTCCACCTAGTCTCTGTTCCAGCGTTCATCTCTGTTTACTTCTGCATTCTCTCTGCTTTTAAGTGCTGGAAGTTAGTGGTTCCATTTTGAGTGGAATAATTTGCTTTTCATACCTGTTGTTTGTTTTCACAAAGTGAGCCAGCATAAGTTTTCTGTTACATGCTATGGATTTTTTTTAACATGGTCTGCAAGTCAAACAGAAAAATCAATTCTTGGATGCAGTTTGCTGTTAGCCAAAAAGGACTGCCTTCAAATTCTGGCTTTGTGTGGTGCTGGGAGGGGGGGAAAGGAAAAGGCCAGATATGTGGTTACTGGAAGATTTTCCTTTTTCATGCTGTTAGCATTGGCTGTACAGATTCTGGCATGTGTTGAGTTTGGTTGCTTTGGTTGTTTGCTTTTTTGTTTGTTTTGGAAATGATTATTTCTTTATAAAACACTAAACCGGCATTACACAATTCACATTATTACTATCCAGTTTACAGACTTAAGGTAAATTTTACTGATCTCTAGAGGAATCAGAATATGAACAGAGCTTTTCACCAAAAACCTTTTCTACAGTTATTGAAATAATTGCGTGCAATTAACTTAGCGGTTTCATGCGCGTCGTTGTTTTCTTGGTTTTGTGTGCAACTATAGAATATTTGCAAGCTGAGGAGCCAGGGTACTGGATTCATCCAGATCTGTCACTAATGCTTTTGGGTCTGTTAATCCATGAATCTCGCTGGATTCACTGTAAATGTACTTATAGAAATGAACTTTTTCCCACTGTGTGTGAAGTTAGGTAACATTTAAATTTTCAGTTGGCTCAGCTTCCGAGTTGATGAAGATTCCTTACATGCTCCAGATTTACTGTACTTTGCTATAATTAAGACTGTTCCAATTATAAAATTAGTATCTGTGTTGAAACTGTCTCCAGATTTTTGGCCTTCCTGGAATTGCAGCAAGTGCATATCCAGCTAAAATGAGCTCAAGGTGAGCAGACAGCATGGAGAAGCACGTACAGTACTTCCAAAGATTAATGCAAAATACTCAGGATAATTTTTTACTTCTCCTATTTGGCCAGTATGAACTTTTCAGTGGTGGCTTAAGGATTTTTAAGGTCCCCTTTTGGCTTTGAATTAAAGGAAGTGACAGCTTTGTTAGGAAGGAGAGGAAAGATACATAACTCAAAGCGCCTGAAGATACGATAGCTTACTCTTACATACTGCTGACTTGACTGTTCGCTCTGCTGGCTTCTCCCTGGCTTCTTGAATTTCTGTTCCCTGCTGAGTTACATAATGAACCTTCTCTGAACTCCCACACTTTCCACATGCCTTCCCACACAGCCTCTTTCTTTTACTAAAAACGGATGGAAGCATTCTAACTCGCTTGTTGAAAAGCTTCACACAATGCTTCTGAGTCACATCTCAAAATAGGAACAAATCTTTCAAATTCTTTTTTAAAGAAAAAAACCCCACCACTACCAAACCCAGCAAAACATGCACCAAAGAAACCCCCCCCCAAAGAATTTAACTTGCCTTCTGACAAAATGTGCCCTTCTACAGTGTGTTATCAAACAACTGTGAATCAGCTGATTCTTGCAGCATGAGTCTGAAAGAAAGCTTGTAGGTTAGCCGTCGTTTTAAGAATATAAAAAAAATCTGTAATGTAGCTCACATAGCAACAGGATGGCAGCAGCTAGTGATGGACAAGTAGCACAGGTACTTGGTAGTCACAAAAGAAGTGTATAAAAACTCACTTCAGAGTAAATGTAATAGTGAAAACAGGAGAATCTCCAGTTGCCTTACATATTTGTGTCTCTGTGAGGCTTGCAGCTAAAGGTGAATGGAAGAAGGTAAAGCCCATAAGCAAGATATTTCTCTGACCAAATTCTACTACTTTGAAAATTGCTTTGAAATTTTGGAGACCTCAGAATTTTAGATTACTGGGAATCAATGCATAGCAGTCTGACAAAATGTACTTTGTAGTCTTTTCAGTACTTTGTTTCCTTATTTAGCTGCAATATGACCATTTTTTTTTCATCAGTGATTGCGAAGCTTTTCATGGTCTAAAACAGTGCAAGGAGTTAAAAGTACTGTGACTGACTCACTCGCTGGCTACATCTTAATGAGTTTACACAAAGTCAGAGTCCAGTTATACACCGTGTTTGTTATCATCTTCTCCTTGTAGTTGATAAGGAAAGAATGGCCTGGAGGGTAGGGGCTGCATATGCTGTTGTAGTTGGTGGTAAAAACATTGATAACGTTTGAGTTTTGTTTTTAAGTTTAAAGGGAATAGTTTTAGGGGTCGTTTTTTATGTTTAAGTAAAAATTCCTACTGTTGTGTAATACTGCCAAACACTTGGATCCAATGATCCCTAGGAAAGGGCTACTCAGTATGCAGTTAATCAGATATGTTATGACTCCCCCATCATCTGGGAGTCATAGTGTCGAGCATTGACCTCTGAATTCCAAACTCTTGTCATGTGTATTTTGCTTTTTTGGAGTACTGTGTATATACATGCTTTGTTTTCTTAAAAATCAGTAGAAAAACTCTTTTGGACTTGAGTATTTATATTTAACTTGTCTATTAATTTTGAAACTGAAGAATACATTTTTCTTTTTTTACCATTTGACAGTGTTGATACTTCATTTTGAAGGGGATAAAAAGCGATTATATGCTTGAATTCTGGTTCCTTCAAACTCAGTGACTGTAATTAGTACCATTAGCTTCTTAATGCAGGATTCAAAGGAAGACTTATCTAAGCCTTGATCTCTAAAACAAAACCAGTAGGGGACGTACAAATCTGTTTCCTTCTCATCTCTAACATTGATTACTAAGCCTGATTGCACCAGGCAGTAACTTTTGACTACTGCCAAGGAGTGATCAGTGTAGGAAGTTGGCCATTAGCAGGATGTTTAAGAGTCTTGCACGGCTTATTTGCCAGATACAAGTGTCTGCTAATTTACATCTAAAAAGATATGATTGCCTTTACCATTGATGCACTCCTCATATTAGAGAAGAAAACTTGAACAGAAGGAAGACAGACAGTGGAAAGTGGCTAAAAATCCTTGTCTACGTCACATATTGTTGGCCCATAGTAGTTTTGTGCACGACACTAGTTTGTGCAGAAGGCTCAAGCTGAGGTTTCAACCAAATAAAATTCAATGTAATTGTCCCAGTGAAACAGTTTAGAATTTTTACGTTTTATTGGAAAGGAGGGAGCAAAGATGATCTACAGCTTATCAGCTCACGTCTTTCAGAAGTAACTTTTGGCATTACTGTGGATCAGGGTTGCCAGTGGTCATAAAGTTTGGGAGGTGTGGATTCTGCAGGAGCGAAAACCACAGCTGAAGAGTAAGATGGAGTTCCTGACTGTGTGTCTCCCTCTGCCAAATCAGGTGTTTTAGTCGCTTACGTTGTCTCAGTCAGAAGACTATTTGTACTAAACGATACAACCTATTTGGACTAAACATAATGTGCTGTAGTGCTCATATCTTGTTCCGCAGCAGCAGTCCTGTGTGTTAAGTCTCAGAAGAGCAGCCTGTCATTCCTGTTTCCTTAGTGAGTCGCTCTAACTTTGTACGTATTGAAAATTGTTCATAAAAGGAGAAGAGAGTATGGTAACATTGGTAGGTACTGGTCATTTTTGTTGCAGTAAAAGGGAGTTGAGCACATTCTTGCGGTGAAGTGCTGATGATTTTGTTGCACTAAGTCCCAGAATGCTGTTAAAGAACAGATTTTTCAAGCATATCTCGAAGAAAGGACGAATAAACTTTGTCTCTATGAATCTGCATAGCTCAATTCAAAAGGAAAATTGGTGAAACAGAGGTAGAAGTGCTAGGTGATATAAATGTGTTAGGGCCCTAATACCATTCCCCATTCTTATTCCTGTGGAGTTTTGCAGGAATGAGAACTGATCACTTAAAAAGGTGCCTTTTTCCCTATGTCTCTGTGTGTATGAGGTCAAGCCTTTATGAGCTCCTCATAGTGCTTTGAATGCTCTTGTGCTTTATGTATGTCATGTAGTACATTAGCAGTAAACAAATGCATATTTTTATTTCCTAGTTTTAATATTCTTTATTTTTTGAATGTGCCCAGTTATGAGACCTTATGGATGGATGAGAGGATGTTATAGAAATGCTTTTCTGGTGTGTCAGTGAAAACCACAGGAGGAGTGGTACTGTGAAGCTGTGGCAGAACAGCTTATGCAAGAAAACATTAATAAAGGAATATTACCTGCTGTATTTAACAATTTTTATCTTTGTGCTTAACTAAATCATTTCATGCTCAGAAGTAGTTTTTCTGGAAAGACAAGTTGACAGTTGTGCTCTGCTCCCAGCTCAGTGCTAACTGATCTCAAGGTCATATAAAACAGCAGAGCTTTTTGCACTTGGCCTCTTGGCCTCCTCCAGCACAGTGGCAGCAGTTGTCTCCAGGTAGCAGGTGAGAAATTTTCTCTGCCCTACAGATACTCACATGTTGATGACTGGAGAGCCATAAAGTAGTGCCTATGGTATTTAATGCTGCAAAGCTTTGAAGTTTTGCTTCCTCCCCACTGCAGTTGCAAAGCTCTTTGTTACAAAGACTAAAGGTGCAGAATCAATGCAATATATGTAATTACGGTATTGATAATTACTTTACACACAGTCTATGGAACTAATAATAGATTTTGATACAAACTGTCAAGCTATTATATCAACAAAAACCAGGGTGGTTTTTTAACTCTTGGCCTGCTGTGACTTTTAATGGGTACCTTCTGTGAAATTTTGTTCATCTGCCTTACAGAGATTTAACAAACAAATCACCAGACGTAGTGTTCTTGAATTTGGTACACACTTGGGGGAGGACAGAAGTTGAAATAGCACTGAAATATTGCTCATATGCTTGATGTTGAAATCCTGCTTGTTCTATCCTGTCTGTTAACTTTCTGGTGAAAGTATGGGTAAAATTTTGCCCCTAGTAGGAGCTGCACAGGGAAGAGAGGGATGTTAACTGTGTGTTTGCTGTAGTGATGGAAAAGTTATCTGAATTGTCCTCAACTACCTGTGCAGTGTATGATTTATTACTGAAGCATATGCCATGCACACTGGATATGTGCAGTGAGAGGTCATGGTATGCTAGTGTAGATTAGGAGCAGTGATACATAGTCTTCTCAAAGGAGCGGGTGATTCAGATCGTATTGGATAGTTCTTTGCTTACATAAGCAAAGTGCAGAGCACAGTTCCTTCTCAATGAAGAGAAAAAAATTAAATATGTATTTTGCGCAGATGCCTTAGAACAGCAGATTGTAATTTACCCTTACAGCTGCAGGTTTAATGGGTGAAGAATCTTTGGAAAACAGATTTGATCTGCTTTGTATATATAATTTTTCCCTCTGTATTGCATTCTGCTTAGTGCTCACTGTGCTGTATCTAAACTAGACCCTTTTTTTTATTTTGGGTTCCTTGTTAGTTAATGTTGGTCTTCGACCTGTGTCAACACGCTGGTTGCTGGGGTAGCAAATTATGATTTCTGCCATTAATAATGATATCACTCTTCCAGTTCCCAGAGCAGGAGGAATTGCTGAATAGGACTTGTATTGTGGATTGTTTATCCTCTGTTAAAGGAACAAAAATACTAAGTTGATTATGTAGTCAAACACTACAAAGGTGCCTTTTAAGCTGTAGTTCAGATGGTAGCTTTAACTTACATTTTGATTCTTCCAGATTATACTTAAAATAAAAGATGCAGTTCCTGGAAGACCTGGAGGAGTTCATTTTTTTTTTTTTCATTTTTTTTTTTCTCTAAACCCACCCCCAACCTCAACCACCTCCCAATTTAATTGTGTGTTTTTTAAAACATCAAGTCTCAAACCCACCTGCTGTCAGGCCTCTTTGTCACGTTTTAATGAGAAGTAGATTCAAAGTGAGAGGCAGGAGGTAAAAAGTCTACATTGGTTTGTGAAAAAAACAAAACAAGCAAAACAGCCTCTCCTGTGGTACTGCAACTGTTGTAGCTGACAATTAGCATTAATCAACTGGCTCAGGGTGTAAGGTTCAGCAGAGCTTCCATGCTTTTCTGCTTTTCAACAGCCTTTTTAGTTCAGTGGGTACCACGTGAATTTTATCTTTATTTGTGGGATTGATCACTGAAGATGTTGAAGACCTGAGGAAAGGTTGGTGCAATGGCAGGAGTTTTTACTTGGATGCATTCTGTTGAAGTGAGAAGCTTGTATGTGTCTTCCTTTTTCCCCCCCCTTTTTTTTTTCCTCCTCTGCCTTCACTATTTTTTCTCTGGACAATGTAATTTCAGGAAATGGATAGACTATGCCTTCAGTTCTAATACTGTCAAGAAATTATAAAGCTAGGCAGGTAACTGTAATAAATGGGCTAGTTAGTTTATTATGTCCAGTGAATCTTAATATAACATCCTCATAGAGAACAGTGACCTCAGAGAAGCAGTTCTGAAGGCTGCACTAGTGACAGATTTATATTTATAAGAATACTTACTGAGTGAAAGATCTAAATTTTAAATTAAATTCCTTTCTTTAAAATGACACTGAGCCTTCTTTATTTGTGTCCATGTTGGTGGTGCTACAGGTTGGTCTGTAGTCTGTCTTCTGTTCACTTTCCTCTTGGAATATTTGGCTCAGGATCTGGATAGGGATCTGACAGTTGTAAATTAAGATGTTTTCTTAATTTTTTTACTCAAAAATTAAGGTATTATTTTTGCCCAACAAATATTTCAGTGACATTTACTTCATATATTGAAACCTGCATTTGCTGTTATGTAGCCAAACAGTGTTATCAGTAGACACATTTGAATGGGAGATGAGAAATTGCTCAAGTATCTCTTCTGTTTATGCTCCTAAAAGATGAGGAGCTGGCTGTCTCATTAATGTTCTGTTGGCTGAAAACGTAATGGTATTTGCTTTTCTGCACTAAAAGGAAACAAGGTTCTCCTTTCATCATAAGCAGTATGACTGGGAAGATCTGTGACGGTACCAGGAGCCTGGCACAAGTACTGACTCTTTGAATCTTTGGAGTTTTCATGATCAAGTAAATTTGTATCAAATAAAGTGTGGCATACATATACATAGTTCACGGCTGCTATATCTGAAAGTCTCAGACCTGCTATTAGGTGATATGACTAACAGTGCTGAGCAACGTTATCGTTTATAAGTACCACACGGTGAGCATCGTGGTTATGGGAGGGATATAGGAATTAGGAAGCAAAGAGGCTGAATGTTAGTTGGTGCTTCCAAGCAAAGGAGAGCTGCTGTGTGCTTGCAACAGTGGAAAATGTAAATGTATTTCCCTATCTTCTGGTAAGGCTTTAATAGGCTATAGTTTGCCTTTCAAAACTGAAAACAAACCACAAAGGATCTTACTGATAACTGTGGAAGTGGCAGTGTTAGTGCTGAAAACCTGCAGCTAGTGAACTGGAGGATTCCGTGTAATCAGGAAAGAAAATGCGAGTTATAATTACTGCATTTCCTTCACAGGGAAGAGCCATCTGTAAGAAACTTTTTGATATACAGTAGATATGAGAGGGCATATCTGTTCAATTGTGGCAATATTTAAGTGCAAACAAAATCTGTGATTGAAAAGAATAGTATAATTCCAAGTGCTCATGCTTTGCAGATGGGCTAAAACAATAAACAGAATGCTGAAATGAGGATAATAGCTCCTGAAAGCATACTGAGATTGTAACTATTGACTGAACTATGCTGACTTTATCTACCAGACCAATTTTATTCTTAATTTATTCCCTGTTGCTTTACTTGTTTTGTCCCATTGAAATAAGTGCATTGTGGAGAAAGGTTTAAAAATGCTATGTAAACTGTATGATTCCAACTGCCTACTTAGTCTCAAAAATAATTTCTTTTTTAAAGTTGGATGCATTTGTTTGTCTGTCATTTGATATTTTTGTATTAAGCGCAAAATAAACTTAATTTATTTTGATTCCAGAACGAAGTAATCTTAATCAGATTCAGAGGCCTCCACATGATGCAACTTTCATCTCTTCAAAGCAGTCTAGTATTTAACATGAGTATGTATAGTAGAATTTAACAGTTTGCAAGCTGAACTATACTTCCTTCAAGCATTGACAACAGAGGACCCTGTTGCTTGAAATTTCATTAGTAATACTTCATACAGAAGTTGGGAAGCCATTCAGTAATTACTTAATTAAAGAAATACCAGGTTTTACATGTGTTATGTCAGCTGATGTTTGATGTACCGGCAGTATTTATCAAAAGTGATAGTGGAAGGAAATGTTCTCTGAGGTGAGAGGGTGCACTGCCTAAATTGCAGTTTTTCAGACTTCATAGGCTTAAATTGCTGTGAGCAGCTAGAACGAGAATTTTGCCCAATCTGTATTTCTCTATTGTGTTTATTCACGTAAAGGAATGCCTATTCTGATCCAGCAAGTCCATTGATAAATAACATGCATTCAAACTAAATGTGAAGAGTAGCAACAAATAAACAAGCTTCCCTTGAATAAAGGTGCCAGCTCCTCATCTTGGGCAAATAGAAATTTTAAAGCACTGTACAAGTCTTAGGAATCCAAGACTCTTCTTTAGAGTCCTGTGTTTTGTACTACTGACACTGTTTAAGAGAATAAACTCCAAAACCTCTGCAGTGGGATTTTATTGAGTATTGCTCAATGATTTTCAATTTGCTGATCAATTTGAACCAGTGTAAGCTTTTTGAGACTCTACAGACTGTGAAACTCCTTGCTGCAGGATGTTGTGGACATGAAAGATCTGCATGAGTTCAGCAAGAGACTGAAAAGGTTAACAAAGTGAGAGGTAATACACTGACCATTTCTGGGTCAGGCTATGAACACAAACTGAGCCTCAGGAGAAAAATGATTATATTCTTTGCCTATTCTTCTGTAGGCATCCCCTTTGTCGTGGTGGGGAAGAAAGGAGAGAGACTGTAGTGCTACAGACTCTGGTGCTTCAGTGAACTTGGATTCAGTGAAGTTGAGCTGTTAGTACTTTGTTAAGGGTAGGCAGAAAAGAAGGGTTCCTTTGCACAGGGTAATGGTCTGCTGCTGGGTTTTTTTTGTTTTAATGGGGATCTTGGAATAAGCAAAAACTACTTCTTCTCTCCAGTCACTATCTGAGCAATTTTAGGAAAACATATTTTGTAGTAATGCATAAACATTATTTTAAAAGCTACATTAACCTTACAAGAGAAAATAGCATTTGTAACTGTTATCTCTTTCAAAGCGCATAGGGAAACACAAGGAAAATGGATCTTGCTGGATTATTGTGTTATGTAATATATAAATGTGAAATTTTTTGTGATCTTTTGAACACAGAATATTACAGAAGTGTCAAAGGTGATTCTGCTTGATAGCTTTTGCCAGCAGATAAATGCATCCTGAGTATATTTAAGCCTAAGCAGTAACTAATAGCTCAGCGCGTCTGTGTAGTATGTATAATTAATTCTCACTAGGGACAGGTAATGGTGCACAAATTTTCCCTGTTCTAGGAAGATTTAGGGACAAAAGCCTCCTGACCGAAACCAAGTATTGCCCTGTTGTCTTAAAAGTGGTGATGGCTGAGTGGTAGCAGCGGGATGGAACAAAATGACTTGCCTTGTATGAAAGCAATGGTGGCATTTCTTAAATGCTAAATACTTCAAGAATGCAAATGTATGTTAAGAAAAGCTTATTAAAAACAGAAACAAAAAAAAACAGAAAAAAAAAAAACCCTTTCCCCATGTTTCTACTCTTTAACAATATATGTCCTTAACAGAAGCTGAAAAAATTCTCCATCATGTTTGTACTGTGTGGTTTTTCTTACAAATACTAGAAAAAGTGAGAAGTACAAAATAAACTGTTCGGCAGAGTATGGAGGGTTTCTTCCTTCACTGAATTACTTCATTAGAAGCTTTAATGTTTCCTGGGTGTATTGTGTGTGCTTTTTCAAATAAGCTTCAATCTTAGAAGTTATTATGTACCCCTTTTCCCATTTTGGTGGTAATTTGAGTTTGTATTTTAAAATCCATGTCCTACTTGCCTGCTCTAAAACTCTCTGTATCTGTGTGTTTAAAGTGCAATGTGTTTTCATATAGGATATTTTAGCTTGAAATTTCATTTAACAATTAGCATTTTCTAATGTTATTTTCTAGCTGCAGGAGCCAGGCAGTCAGCCTGTCTGACTTGCAGCGACAATTTTCAAGACTAATGAAGCCAATTATAATGTCAGTGTAAAACAAATTTAAAATAAAAAGTCTCTAGAACTGCTATGAAAGTTAGTAAGCATTGATTACTTTTTAGCTTTCATATTTTAGTTATCTATAAGCATTTCTGTCTCAGCTGTGATTTCTTTTATATTTTTGCTGATATCTGGCTGTGGAAACAGACTAGAGATTGCCTGGGCTTTCAGTTAAAAAGGAACATTGCCCCAAATGTATCTTCTGTCTAAACAAACAGAACATACTAGCTGCAGGGACACATCATATAAAGGAATATTAGAATTTTAAAAGGAAATAAGAAAAAAAATCCAGCAATGGGAGTGGGAACTGACTTGCTTAAAATGAATCATGAGACAGAATAAGTGGCTAGGTCAAGGAATATGAAATAAATTTTGTTATACAGTATGAAATTTAAAAAGGTCTTATAACGGGAGAATGTTTTAGAACTAACAAATAACACTAATTCATATCAGATCATGGAAGCAGGAGAACAAATCCTTAGTGCATTTCAAAGTGAGAGTTTTCAAGCAGGAATAGATTAAGTGTGATGTTAGAAATCAAAGTGCAAATGCATATGTGTTACCATTAATGCTCTGCGAGTTTTATTCAGTCATCAGGAGCCCTTTGCTCTCTTCTGCTGTGGGGATATTGAAGTGACAGATGCAATGGAAAAGTAATAGATAGCAAAGTCAGTACTCAAGTTCACAACAGTTCTGCCTTTATTTTATTTTCTTTGGTCACTGTGGGATTTCCAGACAAAACTGTTAGATCGAAGAAGCAGCTGTGGTGTAAATGTTTCTTCCAAAAACTTGGCTATTCATTTTTTCCAAGGTGTTTTTGCGGTGTCTTTTCATGTGCCTTAGTTAATGCCAATTAACACAAGTTAAAAGTTTCAAAAACATTCCTAAGGCTTTACCAGCTGTACACTGCAAATGATTCCATGATGATAACCGCAGAGTCTCTCTGTATAATTAATGATCAGTGTGTATTTGATGCACTGTAGAAGTCTATGTAGAGCAGCAAAAACTGAAGTGCAATGCGTTTTTCTGTGTAGAACGTTCTGATGGATGGTTGCAGACAATTGATGTATGTATAGAAGTTAAATGCCCCAAGTCCTCTACTTAATTCTGTTTCTTTGTTGAGTATGTCAATACCAATGCATTTTTTGGTCTTAACACTTCTGTCTTCTTCAGTTTCTTATTTTTCAACATTTGCTATAGATTAGTATTGATGGATTTTGGCATACTTATAGAGAGACTACTTGAGAGGAGGATCTGCTGGAAAACGGAGTTATTCTTTACGAGATCTATAGGCTACAAATGCTAATAATTCTTCAGCAATTGACTAACATTTCTGTTATTAATTTCTAAACAGTCTTTTCTGCTCTTGTCATTATCCCAACTCATTGTTTTGAAGGATTCTCAAAACTAAACATCAACCTAATGGTTTGGAAAAAAATCAGACTTGAAATAAATATTTAGTATTGAATATAAGGATGCGAATGTCATCCCACCGAAATATTCAGAGGTTGTGTATGTGTGTGTGTGTATATATATAAAAAAATTACATATGTGTGTGTATATATACTGGAACGTATACTGTTGTGTCCTCACTGTACATTACTTATCCTTGTAGACTGGAAGTATTTCAGAGAAAATGAATATCAATTGTCATGCATAAAACCATTGATAATTAAAAGACAGTTGTGGGACAACAGTTCACAAGTACAAGAGAAAAAAAAAATCTAACTAGTTTTAAAGTGTAGTTTGCAGCTTATGGAAATACCAAATAATGTGACTGCTTTTACTAACTAATCTGGACTACTAATGTTTTGCTGTCCTATTATCCCCTGGTCTGCTCTGCAGGAATGTTATTGAGGGGCAAAATTGTGCAGCACTGTGTTTTTAAGCTGTGCTGAATTTATTCAAGAATAAGATCCGATGAGAAATAAAATGCAGATACTTCAAGAAGCTTTCAAATGGGAAGTGGAAAAGAGATGTTTTCATTATCAAGGCGTAGCATGAAAAACTCGTGCTATAACACAGGACTGAGAGTGGTAACTCATAGACTATTAAGTACAGACTGTCTTAGATCATTCTGAATCCTGTTCTGTAGTACTTGGCTCTGTATAACAGGCCTGGGCTCAGAATTGGAGCTCATACTCCCCCATCCTTTGAACTTGGCATGCGATGCTGATTTTCCAAGCGCAAGGTGGTTAGGTAATGCAGCTGCTTACAAAATCACGACCTGCATCATCTAGCATGTGGGTAAATTACAAAGCATTTAGACTAATTTCTTTGACATTTATAGTTGAAGATGAAGAGTTATGTGAAGAGGGATTTTGTGAGTAGTATTGGATCTTTCTATCCTCTTGTGTGAAACAAAGATCATCCTGAAGGCATTAAGGGCATCCAAACAGTGTGTCTAGCAGTAATGTATGCTAAGTGACAGTGCCTTTCATTAGTGGATGGACTTGCTGTTGTGGTCCAGCACCAAAAGACTGCAGCTGATTAAAGTTTTCATTTGTTGTTCCATGTGTTTTATAGTTCCTGTAAATGTGGTTTTGATTGTTTCCTTTCTCTAATAACCAGTATGGAAATGCAACATAATTTGCTTGTCTCTTTCTGAATGCTCCAAATCTTTTCCATGATTTGTACCAATGGTCTTAAGCAGATCTGATTGTTCTGCATTATGTGGGAAGTAACTCTCCTTCTGGAGCTCATAATGAAATAATTGGGAAAAAAATTAAAAAATGTTCTTCCTATTTCTGTTTCATAACAAATCTGTATTAGACATCAAGTCTCGCTTTGCAGATGAAAACAGTGCACTCATAATCCAGGTGAGAAAAATGGCAACGTTGGATTTCACTAGCAATCTCCGGAGTAACCTGAAGTTGCCATTTGCAATAAAGTTGCCTTTTTTTAATGGGTATTGTTGGAAACCCATAATTCCCCACAATGCTTCTGAGATTGCTTCCTAGAGCAAGGCAAAATACCGTTATGTTTGTAATTAATTTAAAATGTTCTTTGCATGCTTTGTGTTTAAACCTTAAAATGCCTTTTGAATCTGCATAAACGTCCTTCTTTGCATTAAGAAAATCAGAATTGATACCTAATCAAAACTTGGTTTCCCCATAATAGCTTCCAAGTTCTTATACCTTATTAGTTTAAAATATGGTATGGTGATTGGTTTGGAGAACTTAGATGTCATTTTACTGTTAGGATGGCACCAGCTGTAAACTGGAATTGACTTCCATACTCAATATAAGGGCTACAAGCAGTGCTCTAAACACACAAAAACACCAAAATTCAAGGGAGAGGAGAGAAAGATCATTAAGGTTATTCCACAAGGCATCCAGAGCATCTTGAAATTCTTCAATATTCTATCCCTTGCAATTAAGTTGAACTTCTTTGAAGTTTTAAATAATTTGATTATGGGTCATTAAGTTAACAATGTCACTGTATTCTTGCTACCTCATTTACCTTAATTAGAGTGCACTTTAATAAACGATGGTAACACTGTGTAACAAGCCGGATTTGATAGCCACTGCCAAAAGCTGGTTTTAAGATGGTTTTATTTTGCTGGCTGTATCCTTCCTGAATAATAATCCGTATCAAGTTATTCTTATAACAAGCTCATCATTGCTTTGGGATTTCATTTATGAGAGAGATGCACTACACAAATGTTTATATACAAGAGAAATGAATGGATTGGGGTACCTGGAGGGTGTAGATTAAGAGGATGAAAATGGAGTGTGTGCTGTGTTAGATGTCTAAATTTTTTTTCCCTTGGGAGAAATCATACATTTTTCCCAAGGAAAATATTTGTCAAAAGAAGTCTATTACAAGTAAAAGCCTCAACTTTTTTGTTCTCGCGTTTCTTGTGATTAGGGTGGGTATATATTCAGGCAATGTGCACTTTCCTTTCTTCATGTCTCTGCAGAAGGCTGGGGTGATGAAAAACATATTCTGAAGTATTGGTTATTCTTTTCACTTGTGTGTGTTTTTCTTAAAAATAGAGCTCTGTTCTGTGCTGTAGCTGGTACATCTTTGATGGAAATGCTACTTCTTTACCTAAAAACAGTCTTTTGATCCCTTGGGGACCTTTTCCAGACAGCTGCTATTCAAATTGAGGACAGGTCTTCCTGAAAGCTTATCTAAATGAAATAATTCAATTCACTGATGGCAGTGACATAGGAAAGAAATGTGACTTCCCCATTCTTTGATTTCTGATGTTTTAATGCTTAGGTTGATGTGCTCCCATGATAGCTAGTTTTGTTCTGTCTCTATAAATGTACCTCACATTAGTTATCTCCCCTGTTTCAGTTCCTGCTGGGAAAGATAATTTGGTCAAAGACCACCAACTCTTAGCTTCCTTAATGAGAGAAATTCCAGAAGGTGGAGAGAGCATTTGTTTCAGTGTGATTTTAGTTTAGCTTTAATACTTTTGGAGTTCCTGATATCAAAAAAACAGTTAGGGAAGGACAGTCTGTGTAATTAAAAAAACATCTTAGTCTGACTCTGCTGATACAGAGCATTGCTGTTCAAAATACCTTCTGCTCAAAGAATGCTGAGAGGGATAAAATACCCCACCTCTGTTGAATAAAGAAAACCCTGTGGCAGGTCTGAGGTTAGAGATAACTGAAAAATTAACCAATGCTTTAAATAAAACATGAAGAAAAGTAGCATCCTTGAAGAACCAGAATGAGCAGTTCCTTTATGTAAGTAGTTGGTACAGTTGTGTTGCAGGCTGTTGTCTAGTAAGGGCTAAGAGCCAGGGGTGAGAGGTGTGAGTGATGCTGCTTCTCAGCCTGTGCTGCATCTGAAAAGGACACTGTCTGAGAGGGAAAGGAATGATAAGTGAACAAAGTGGACAGAACTTTTACAATACTTACTTAACTGTGATGCTGCAGAAATACTAAAATGGGATGTGATGTACTAAAAGCATGTTTTAACTAGTTAGATCATAGCAAACACTGATGATGCTTCGTGACTGAGCAAAGACAACAGAAAATAAAGTTAACTTGCTTGTCATGCTGTAAACGATACCTGGCTTATAATCCAAAATCTCTTCTCTACAGCTGGAATACGCTTTCTCAGTACTGACTGTGTATTTTGTAATGTTCCTAATTAACTCTGTAGGTTAGATAAAATAAAGGTTAGTGTAAAAAGACTTTTAGATACATCAAGCTCCAAGGCTTCCGCTCTGAGGTGCTCTCAGTTTGGTTGCTAAAGCACACTAATCAGCTGCAGAAAATGTCAGTGCTGTTCTCACAGTAACTGGGGCGTCTGATCAAACATGATGCATAATGTGAGCTTGCACATTTTTGTCAGGGCTGGGTGGTACATGGACATGAGATGTGTGCATGACTAGGCAGTATCTTTTCTTCACTTCTTTCTAGGAACATTTGAGACAGTGTTTATTTGAGGACTTACTGTGAAAAGATGAGACTGCTTTTAAAGTTAGAAGTATTGCTTACTTTGAAAACCACTTAGTAATAGTTTGTGTTATACAAGTTTACTTTGTTACCAGAAATCCACTAAAAAAAGATTGCAAACCAAGAGGACAAGAAAAAACCAACAGCTGTAGATCTCTCCCTTGATGAAGTGGCAGATGGTAATTATGTGACAATGCTGCTTTGTACATTCAGAGCAAATAAACATGTCTATACATATGGGAAACAAATTTATGCTCTTACCTGTGACAACATAGGAAAAATAATTCTTCATTTTGGACATGTGTTCTCTCACATTGCCTGGTTCTATCCCTCAGCTGAGTGTGCTGTGGGAGGTCATCAGTTCTGGTGGGATGTGATGGGAAATGAGATGTGAATGCTGATCCATTCATGCCTTGCATTTCTGCTGAAATAATCATACATACCATCAATAAATCTTTTTAATAGTTGCACTACTGTGCTGAAGAGGGAAAAAAACGGGGAGGCAAAATGTGTTTTCTTTATTCTATTGATAGTGTTCTCAGGAATATCAAATCTGTCTTGTAGCTCACATAGTCATCTATGTATGTGGAGGAAAATGTGTTTGCTACAACTGGCACCTGAAGCAGAAATCATACTAGTCTTCTAGGATCTTGTAATGTTGGAAGTCACATGACTATATAATTCTGGATGTGAGAAACTGAAAATTCTAGAGGAAAAGGTGAAGTACTATTTCTTTTCCCAGCTCATTAACCTTTCCTGTAGTTGGCTTGTATCCCTGACTACCCTTTATTAGAGGCAGAACAACAACATAGCAAAAATATTTTTCTCTAAAGAGTTGGAGAATCTAGGAGATCCATAATCTCACTTTCCACAGCTTTGGACTACTCCATTTCACTTAAATGAAAATGACTGCAAGTCATGGTTTTCATTCTGAAGTTGTCAAACATGAGCTATTCTTGCCATGTTAAGCAAATCAATCCAGTGAGCATTCTTTAATACACACACTGTTCCTGCTTTGCTTTCAGACTGTCAGCGTGGCCTTCTTCCCATCTTCTGGTTACAAAATAGGAGGTGACACTTATTTAATTTAAAGTGAGTGTTAAAGTTTGTGTACCAAGGGGTGTTGCATTTCCAGAGTAAATTCATGCTGTTTAATTGAAAATACTGCTGTGGAGCTAAACTAAATGTCCGTTTGTACATGCATGTAGTTATCTAATGGATGATGGGTTTCTCTTGAGCATTGTGTTGTACTTCATGTTTTTGTATTATTTCCTAGTGCTTTGGGTGGAGGATTAGTTTTCATGCTTCTCTAATGGATGCATGATAAGATGATAGACCTTGGAATCAAGACCATTTGAACTCTATTCTCTAATGAACAGGGAATTTTACATGTAATACATTAACAGATTTCAGCTCTGATATGCAGGTGTGGAATATCATGTTAGTTGAACATTTACTGGCATACCATATAGAAGATAAAATTACATACTGCAATTTTCAGATATATTAGATTAGATGGCTACAAATCACCCTCTAGAGTAAATCGGATTGCAAGCACTGTCTGGCCAAAAACCCAGGAGAGAAGACAGCTGAAATGAAATCATCAATGGTATGTAATAATGCAGAGCCAGACGGAATCTTGGATTCCATACTTTGCCTGTAGTATGGAAAAAGGACTTATTCTAAATACGCCAACATATACATGTGGTTTTAGTCAGATGGATAATTTAAGGAAGTAGGAAATTTTGGTTACCTTTCTGATTACCACATCCAGCTTCGCTCATCTTTTTTTCATTAGCATGACTGTATCTTGTTCTGGAAAAAGTTTGTCATGATGAAGCTCGCTTTAAACAAAATGGGGGAATACAAGTAGTGTTCAGTACTTTCGGGAACGATACAGGCTTGCCATGAAATACCAGTCTGATTATATGTTTACATGGCAGCAGAGGAGAGGAAGACTCAGCTACATATTTGTTAAGCTAATTGAGAGCAGCTGTTTGCCAGTGAATGTAGAGACATTCTTTTCATATCAGAAATGATGATTTTAAAAATGAAAGTCATGCTTTTTTTGGAATAAGTGCTTGCCTGTTTACTATACATCATTACCACTTTGCTAGTATTCAAACTATTACTGACCCATTAAGTAGTTCTTTCAAAACTTGTACTTTGGCATCCCTATCCTCTTGTGCTTAAGCAAATCAGTCCTAAGCAGAAACTGTAATGTGCAGTCCTAATGAAAATAAAGTCTAAATTAATTCTTAAAGGCAAAATCTGTATTGCTAGGAACTCAGTTACTGCCTTTGTTCCTGTATGCTAGGTGTATTCTTCCCATCGGTGCTGTTGTAGAATATTTCCTACCAAAGATAATGAACATTTGGTCTATTTTTACTTTTATCATGCTCAATGTATTGTATTTAGCCATATATTTCTATAGACACCACCTATCTAGGAATGAAGTACAGGTGAATACAATAACTTTGAAGGCAACTAAGAAAGAAAGTAGACTTGATTTCTGTGTATGATTTTTAGGGTATATCACAAACCCAGGAAGGTGTCCCAGTTACGTATAAGGAAAATCCAAATACAGACGTTTGATTCAGACCTAGAATTCTTCAGATTTGTTAAACAGTGGGTTTAATTTTTAAATTGTGCTATGTGTAGGAATGAGCACAAGAGAGAAGAGTGGTTTGGGTCTTCGAGTTCTCTACTAAGTTAATTTCATACCTAATGTGTTACTCTTTTTGTCTCCAATACTGTTATCTATTATGTTATTTATTTTATGTTAATTGGAGGAACAATCAAATTGGTGGAGATCAGCGTTAATCTTCCAATCATAAGTTGTTTTCAACGCAGTTGAGGTACTATGGTAACGCTTTAGTGAAATGAGGAACATGGCAGCATTGTCCTTTACAAAAATGCCCTGGAAATGGCAATAATTTTTTCCTTCTGGTAAGGATCAGGAGTGGATGGGTTGGTTCCAGAAGCCTCTATTAAAGTATGAAGAAAATGAGGATTTTATCAGTGTTTATGCTGATATAGACCTTCAACCAACACTGTGTAATGACCTTAGACTCCTGAGCTTCTTAATTTCTCCATAGGGAGCATTTTTCTTATTCCTGTATGCTTTTAATGGCAATCTAATTTATCCTTTGCCTTGCAATGATTTCATCACACTGTGGCAAGGAATTGTTTCTACTTTAAATGAGATCTATGGTCAGCTGAGCTGCTGACTTAACAACTGATGCCAGGGAGTTTGAGAGGTTTTAAGACCATTGCTACAGGGGCTCTTGTGTATTGGATGTTATCACCCTGTCATTGAATGCTGAGAAGCAACTTCTTATGCAGGGGGCCCTTGATAACTGCTGTTCCTTTTTAAAGAGAAGATCCAAACAGATTCTACTGTGAAACCAGTGCTGTATAAGATGGGAAGATGAACATTTCTATAACCATTTTTGTTGATAAAATGCTGCTTTTTGTGATGAGTCAAGGTGACGAGCCGTGTTTGGTCACAGTTTCCTTAATGCAGGTGGATATGTTTTGAATGCTGGGAATCCTTGTGCTCCAGGGAATACCAGCTGGTTAAGCAGTGGCAAGCTGTGGAATGAGTGTGTGCTTCACAGGCTAGTGTTCTTTTGACTTCTGTTGGATTTGATTAGTAAACTTCAGCCTAGAGCTGCTTAGAAAACCACAGTTCTGAAAGTTGAAGCATATTTTGTCAAAAATTTCCATCAGCTTCTATTAGAAGGACCATTCGTCTTGAAAATTTTCATCTTCTAGAGGCATCTTAAAAAGATCTTCTCATCCTGTATTCGGGTGCTTTTTGATCCTTTTGCACAAATAGTATAAAAATTTGCTTGAGACACTGAGGTTTAAGAGGTTGAGGTCATAACATTTTTTTGACTTTGAGTAAGTGGCTTCTGAACTAAGAAATGTTGCTTTATCAATAAACTGATTATGTATGCAAAGAATAGAATTTTATCTAGATTGTCTGTTTCTATAAAGTGTGGCAGAGATGGAGGGAAAGGTTACCCGACTGAAGCGTTTCCCCTTGCAGAGGTCCAAGTTCATGTGAATTCACTTTCATCAAGTCCAGTGACAAACCAATAATTCATAATAAACATATTTTGAAACAGAACTGGAATATGTTTCATTGAAAGGGCTGTGGGAACTCAGGTCATCAATCACTTCTCCCACAATTCTAATTTTAAGCTGTCTGCTTAACAAGAAACATTATAGTCCAGGTGCATATTAAACAGTGCTGGGAGAGGTGGGAGGCGGGGAGGGAAGAGGAGAGTGAATTTGCAAGATCCACTGAAGCTGTTCAGTTTTGTTTTCATTGTTTAATTGTTATGAGTGGCTTAGTAAAGTCAGTACAAACTGACTATTCCATGCTTCACAAATTAGAAAATAAATAATTCCCAAACAATGCTAATCTTTGGTTCTCATTCACTTTGTGTTTTAGAATGGCTTTGGTGGAGATCAGTTTCTTACGTTACGTCACAGCAGAATTGCCTTAGCTTCTGAAATAAACACTGCACGAGAGAGAGATCTCAGTTGAACTGTCTCGGTTATGAATTACAGTACTGTAAAGCTAATTCTGCATAGCATTTGATCCCAGCATGAGAAGCCAAGAGTGACACGAGTGATCCATGTGGGGGCTGTTTCCTTTTTACATTTTGAGAATAACTTCAGAATTACAATATCATTTAATTTTCAAGTCAAGGTTAGAAGAATCTTTGCATAGCCTCTGCTTTGCAACATGTAAATTAGCTTATCCTTCTTGTGGTATGATTCTAGCAGTACTTAAAATGGTTTAGTTATTTTTTCTTTTTTTTTTTTTTGTTAATAGCTCTCCTTCATTATTTAAGGTAACATTGCAATTTCTTCCTGAAGAGGGAAAATGTTCATAAAAAATAACTTTATCTTAGAGACACTGCCCTCCTATCCCTATCTTTCACCGCCAAGAGATTCTTTCATGCATTGACTCTGAAGAGATTAATTTAGCTTCTGAATAATATTATGAATTCTTCTCCATACCTTCATCCTTGCATATTCTTCTCCCAAGTACAGTTATGATCTTTCAAAGCAAACCCTTCACTTCTGTGTTTTTTTTTTTTCTCCAAACATGGGGAGTCTTGTGCTGTCACATGATAGCACCACAGAAGGGAAAGACAGCTGGAGAGAATTTGTGCTTCAAAAAGGAAATGTTCTTTTATTTTTTTTCCTCCTCTGATAGGGTTTTCTGCAGTTATCCTTTTACTGTCCCTTACCTGATTTTAATAATCAGATTTGAGGTAACAAAGATGGGCTTACTTATGGCTCTTCTGTCTTCAGATAGCCTCTAAAATAGGTCTGGATAGCTATCGAGACCTAATTATCTGTCTCATGGCTATTTAGTCCATGTTGCTGTTGGTACTCGGATTTTGGCACAGTGATATGTTGTTATTAGACCAATTTGATCCTGGGACATGGACTCTGCTTGTGATATTCCTCGTCCACGGCCCATAAGCCATGTTCTAACAACGCTGATTTTACTGCAAAAAATCTGTAGACAACATTAAACTCTCATATGTAAACCATTCTTTGCAAGAAATGTATTTGATAAACATGTGCATGTGCCAGCACACATTATATGTTCATCAAACTTTGAATGGATTTTCCAAAGGTAAAGTTTTGCTTCTGCTTTTTAACTTGTTAGGATGTTAACCGGTTCGCCTCTACTTGGGTATGGTACAAGGTGAGGTGCTGCTGAGTTCCTTTTGGAGGGTTAAAATGTGAATGTGGTGTTGGAGTAGATAACGGCATGTGACTGCGCTGCCTTTGTGCTGCCACTGCTGAAAATTCTGGATGCCACTTAACACTTGATGCTGCCTAGCTTGATGTTGGCCTCCCTATCTGTCTAAGGAAGGTTTTCCCTGTCTTTTACAAGCTCCTGCTGTTGAACATACAACTTGACTTTTAAGAGAAACAGAACATTTTTATATACTTCAGTTTTTAGAGATCACTAAATGTATGGTTACTCTCACTATATGTGAGTTAGTTTCCTTGCACAGACTTCAAGAAAAGTTATTTTTCCTCCAAAGTCAATCAGCCCATCACTGTGCCTCATTTACGGTTCTAATAAAGCTAATCATAAAACCTTATCCATGAAGTAATCATTGTTTGATAAAGATAACAATTCTTAAAGATGAAATATCACCTTCCATAGTGATATCTGAAAGCTTTATGTGGAACTTTATAGCTTTATAAATGTTATTTTCTTGCGTTGTTTTCATCATTGTTAGCATCTTTAATTTGTTTTATCTTGTCATGAATGTAAAGTTACGCTGTAGGAAAGCAAAAGTGAAAAAGATAGAAATGATCCTTGTCTAGTTTAAAGTCTAATTACAAATTACAGAAAAATCTACAAGGGAGTGGGGAAAAGCATTTAACTACATTCTGGAGGTTTAGTGCTGCAAGTGCCATTTCCCTTATCGCTTCTTTTTGGGGCTGATGAACCCATAAGGATTGCCTGATGAAAAATTCCATTGCAATCCATGCAAAACAAAATGTTGATACTAAGCCCTAATTTTTCAATGCCTGAAGGCAGTTTTCTGTAAAGCTGTCTGGAATGTTTTTCTGGTTCTGCAACAGTGTATTCCTCATGTACTTTCTTTGCCTTGCATTTCAGCCTTGACAGATGAAAGTATGCATAAAAAATACTTGAAAAATAACATCTTATGCAGTTCAGATTGAAGTGATTGGGAACCCACTTAGAATTGCACTCTAGCTTGCTTGAGTCTTAATGCTTTTGGACTCTGAGCTGTGTTGTGTTCCTTGAGAGATGTTAGTAAATGTATTGCTGTGACTGGCTGCTCATGGCTTGAGAGGGCATTTCTTTGCTGAATGAAAAACTGGCTGAGGGCTGGGCCCGAAGAGTTTAATGGTGGACCTGGCAGTGTTTGGTTTATGGTTGTACTAGATTTTAAAGGTCTTTTCCAACCTAAATGACTGTAGCATCAATCTGCATCTGCCAGCTTGCAGTGATGTCCAGAAGAATTTAAGTTGTTTTCTAAAATAAGCCCTAGAACAGAATTAGGCAGTGACTGGTAACTAGTCTTCTCCCTGATATCTGATTTGGAGTTGTGTTTGTAGTAGTGTGCAGGACCACAGGAGTCGTTGGGCTGCATCCTTTACAAGTTGCTCCAAGGGCAGCGCTCTCTTCCGCACAGCACTTATGATCTAGATGTAAGATTGGGCTTGACCATTAAATAGAACATAAAATTGGAAGCAGAGGTTATAAAAAAATTTGACATAGCAAATACCAAAGCCTCACAGTTAAATCGATATTAATAATTTGAATCGGCTGTGGCAAAGGTGGGGCCCTCCCTTCCTTCTTCCCAGCCGCGTGTCAGTAGAGCTGACTGGAGACAGAGCTTCAGGTGGTTGTTTCTAGCAATGACATCTTTATATAGTCAGTTAAGGTGACACGCCATGAGCAATAGTTGAGGGATGGCTATAAACACAAGGCTGACTTCTGAGCTCTCTGCAGTTATTTTGACTGTAATTCTCTACCAGTTGTCTCAACTGCAGTTAAAAATGTTCTAGTGATGTCTTTGCAACAGACCATGTTTTTTTCCCATCAGTAGCGGGTCTTGCAGCTGTATTTGTCGTAAAGTAAGATTCAAATAAATTCTCCTTGCATTTCTAGAACTTCTGCTGCAAAATTAACAGCCTTTATGTAGAATTTAAAAAAGAAAAGCATTTCAAGATAGAATTAGTATTGCAGTGTCCACCTACACTGCAATTTACCCATGAGCCAAAAGGCAGTTCAGTGATTTAGAACATTGGAGTCTGGGGAAATAAATACTATTTCAGACTCCAGAATGAACCTTTCCCATGAGAATAATTATTCTTGCCTACCTTATATGGTTATTAAATGTATTTTTTTTAAATATTAGTTTTCTCTTCTTGCTTTTATAGTTTTAAATCTATTGACTAATCTAATGTTTGACTGTGGGTTGGGGGGGAGAGAGGTAAAACCACTTTTTCCAGAGCTTGCAGCTCTGAAAACTGTATCTATTTTAATGTAAATCTGTTTTGGGGGAGGGAGGAAGGAAGGAAGTTATTGCAGTATTATTTCTGAAATAACCTTATCTACATAGTTTTTCAAAAAGTATATGGAGTTCTAAAAGAAAAACAATCCCTGCATACCCTGAGGTTCACTGTAAAGACCAGTTTTTAAAACTTACCTTGATTCTGAATTTTGGTGGGTTTTTTTTGTTTAGCATTAGTGTCTCTGCTGATCATTCTGATATCATTTGCAGAGGAGCAGTGGTGGTTTGCTGAAGTAGTGCTGCTTCTTATGTGAAATGGTATTTCCAGTCTTGGGTAAAAACACAAAAATGTGTAATTAATCAACTGTGAAGAAACATCACTTATCTGCTACTTGCTTTCTAGAAGAAGCTGTCCACTAGGAATCAAAAAAAAAACCCCCAAAATTCCCGAGACATAGAAATGTTATAGCATTGTGATTGCATTGTAGTGTTGTAAAGCTGTTACTTTTACTTTTATTTTAAACTGTACATGCCTATTTGTATTTATTTTTCTTCATTAGTAGTAACCCAGGTGGATTATTGAATTGAAGGATAGTTTCCTTCTATTAAAAACCTAGCACAGAGTGTTAACATCAGATGTAGAGTAATCTCCCGTACAGGTAGCTTGAGAAAGGTGCTTTTTTAGCAGCTGATAAGCCTTGTTCCTTGTGAAAAAAGGTAACAATAAGAGATCCTGTCTGCAGTAATGATCACTGGTTGATTCTGCAGTCACAGACAACAAAGCTGTACCACATGAATGAATCGCTGCTACAGTCTGAGGGCTTTAGGGCATTTTTCTCTGCACAGGAGAGTTTTACAGCATCCAAAAGATGAAAAATAACCTTCTGAGAAGGTGTGAAGTGTTGTAATGGCAAAGAGGTTTGTTGCTGCTTTGTACCTCATCGAGAGTTTTTCCAAGTGCACAAGGCTTGTTACCGCTTTCCTGTGATTAAAGCTTTGCTGTCAGTTTGTAAAATGAAGGCAGGAGATGAGCATGTGTTCTTCTAAATGTGTGCTGTACTACATTGATTCACCAATATTTAATCTAAAAAAGTGTCACATTGCATTATTATTGAACTTTGATCACCAGAAACGTCATTTAATTAGTTGCGTCTGCTTTTGTTCAGAGCATCCAGCCATTGTTGTCTGGGTGCTAGATCTGTCGTTTCCTTTGTGCTTGTTTACATGTAGTTCCAGAGAAACAACTGCAGTGATCCTAAGGGTAAAGGCACTTAAGGACCGAGGGAGTTGACTCCCTCCTGTGAACTGGACCCCATTAGAACGTGAGTTTTTGTTTCAGGGCTGGGTTGCAACATCAGCCATTGATGACAATTGAGAATGTCTCTGGAGCTAAAACCATCACTGAAAAATTCCTCTTCGTTCACTGAATGAAGACAATGAAAGATTTTGAAAGTATTAGAATGACTTAGATGTGATTAATAAACTCTTCGTCCCCTCAAAAACATTCCAACAAGGAAGCAAAACAAAATAAAATTAGAAGCTGTTTTACAGTCAAAGTGTGGAGAGGAGAAAAAGATGGGGAGTGAAATTCCTAGGATTTACTTAGCCAATTAAAAAACTTGTAGTTTCTCTTTACAGATATGTGTTTACTGTCTCCCATCTTAAATGTAGTCATTGTAAACATTTTTAAATATTCAGAAAATGGCAACAAAAATTGTACCTTTAAAAGATCATGTGCTGACATGCCTTGTGTTGACATACCTTGACCAATTTCCTAATTGAAGAGATCTGGATAGCTGCAGTGTGCTTGCAAAATAATTAGATTCTACACTGACTCAACCAGATATTTTTGAGGCCTTGCTGTCACTTGAATTCAGCTACAGAATGCCTGTGGGAAAGTAGCATGCATCTCCACTTCATTACTTTTCATAATCTGAGGTTGAAACTAAGAACTAAAAGATGCTTTCTAAAATATTGTGGTTATCTGCAGTACATAGTGTTAGTTAACAAGAAGTTAGAGCTAGTTTTAGTAGCTTAAATAACGGGCAGATAGCTCAGATTGTATTTCTAATCCGAATATATTCGGTTCTATTGCTATAATTATGGAAAATGTTAAAGACTTTTCAGTGGGTACCTTTCATAAAAATTAGCAGAAAATTAGAGTGTGAGTTGCAGAGATGAAAATCAAACCAGAGTGATTTTTGTATGCAGTGAAGTCTCCAAGGCTGCAGAGGAACAAGCTCTTTCGGGTAGTCTGATGCTGTGCCAGGTAGACTACAGGAAATTTAAGGAATGAGCAAAGAAGCAGCATATGAGTTTCAGTGGAGATAAATTTAATGTAACAAATCTGGGAAAAAAAAATCTTATCTAAAACTGATAAGATGCTGACAGATTTCAGACAGCAGAACTTGGAGTCATTGAGAACAGGTTTTGAAATCGCTGGCTCAGTGAATACCTGCTCTCAAAAAGCCCTCATGTCTTTAGCACTACCAGGAAAAGTATTGAGAAGGAGATATATATGCTATTTAAAACCTTACACCCATTTCTTGAGTACTCATAGAAAGACACAGAGTTAAGGTACGGAAGATCACAGATAAAATAATCAAGAGGATGGTGAAAACTACCTTGTAGAGGTTTAAAAAGGTTGGAATTGTTCAGTTTGGAGAGTAGAAGGCTTGAAATGGGGGAGAATCAGTAATATAGCGAGAAAAGGAAGTACAGAATAGCGACTTGCCAAATCTTGGTACTAGAACTACGAGGTGCTGTGAAGTACTTATACACAGAAAGCTTTGGAAGTCTGTTGGCGTAGGAGATTTTGGAGGCAGATCGTTTCAGCTGGTTGACAAAGGGATTGGAGCCATTCCTGGACAGGGGGTCTGTAAACATGTACTAAAGGGCAAGAGTTCTCCTGGACAACCCTAATCCAGTGATTGCGTTGCTTGCAGCGTGTGAGGGAAGCACACTGCAGATAGCGAGGCTTGCCCATCCTCTTCAAAACTGGCATCTCCTGCTGCCTCTTTTGGGCGAGGTGAATTCTGAGCATTTCTGCCTGCTGAGTGTTTATGTGGCAGGGTTCTCTCCACATCCTGCAGTCCAGTTCCTTCCTGGGGTGATTCAAGATGAAGCCACTGGGTACCTGTTTCTGTCGTCAGTTTGTTCTCCCAGCGTTACAAAGGCCAGTGCATGTGATGTATTCAGCCATGGATATTTATAATCGCTTACTGTACCAAATGGCTGTGTACCAGGAAGTACAGGAATACCAATTTAATTTGTCTTGATGTAGTTATAGAAGGCTGTTAGTTTTATCTTTAATATTAAATTCTATTTTTGTGTAGAGTAGTTTAGGACATGAATCAAATAACAAAAACATCAAAGATCCTAAATTAAACATTCATTCTCTAATTGTTGTTTATGGGCTGTAGGATTTCCTACATCTAATCTCTTGTTTCCCCTTACTATCAAAAATTATTTTATGTGTATTTAGCTTCATGTCTTCTATCTTCATTTCTTTGTAGTATCCATATATGTCTGTAGCATTGAAATCCCATATTGACAAATGATGCTATATCTTCTGTATCTGTTGTATGTGGTGGGCTTCAAGAAAGCCAGACCTGAGTTTAAAGTACTTCAAAATATTCAAAGAAGTATGAAGTAAGTTGCTATGTTTTGTGTAGTTACACCAACTGGTTCCAGATAATGTGTTGCTTACCAGTCATTGCTATTTTTCTCGCTTGACCTTTTCTCCCGTTTTTCACTTACAGTTGAATTTATTTATGTTGGCTTATCCTGAGGCCCATTTCCTTGCTTTCCTTTTTGATCAGGTGTGCTGCTGTTAAGTTAGAGTACTTGCATAGACACCTGCTGCAAAGGTGGATGCTATTGGCATGCAGAACAGGAGAATGAGGTAAAGAACAGACAAATGCTCTTGCCTAGTAATCTTTTTGAACACTAAATATATTCCTTATTCCAGCAATTTAAAGAACATGGGAAAAGGCAAGTCAGTTATGTAATGAAACTGAATTTCTCAAGGATATTTGGAGAGAATCTTATTGGATACTTCCCTAAATCCTAAGCAACTTTTAACACTGAAATGAATGGCATTGGATGTATCCTGTGGCTTTTAGAGATTTGGAAAGGGATATGCGATTTCATGTGTATACATGTTTGCATTTTGGCAGTTATTAGTTAGTGATTTCATAACCATCATTTTGTGATGTTCAGATATAACATGCCATTTAAAAGTTGTAATTGAGTGTTTTTATCACTTGATAGATTTTCTTCAAAGTCTCAGAATTAAGCTTACTTCGCTAAAATGGCTTCATTAAAATAGTACTCTCTTCAATATTCAAAGTATCATAGTAAAGTGGCTATTGATACTGTCCTTTAATAGCCATTAAAAATCATTATCTGTTTAGCACGACCAAATCATATGGTTGCTAATAGTCTGTATTTTGAAGGATTACAGTTAGCTGCTTCTTGGGGCTGCAAGTTGTTTTATGTGATCAATGTGATTGCTGCTAATGGTTAGCGATTTAAGTGATTACTGGGCATGAAAACAGTTTTGTAGTTGTTCTCCTTGGTGGATAATCTTTGGTTTCCTGGATACATTTTTTTGTGTTTATCACTTAGTTAACTTTGGGTATCTGAAAGAGAGGTATGCAGAAAACTACATCAAAGTACAGCTCAGTCTGTACTAGGTGGACTTGATTTGCTCTCTGCACAGGGAAGTATACAGAGTTTTGCTCCATAATGCAGGGCTTCTTTGAAATACTGTGTTTGACAGAAATGGTGGGAAACGTCTGAATTTATTAAAAAAAGCCAGTGCACCGAAGAGCTGAAATACTGCGATCTGTAGGCTATTTATGGTAGAGTTCCTGTGGTATTGGGCCCAGAGTGATTATTATCCTCATAGACGTGTGATGGGAAAGAAGGCATTGTGAGCTTCACCAGGCTGTAGTTATTATCTACTTACTGGGCTTATAAAAGAGGTGGTCTATACAAAATGCATAGATAGAAAGGGTTTTAACAAACTGTTGTAATAGGCATGCTGCTTAGTGCTGACAAAGCTGTGATGAGCTTTTCAGGTCATTTGAAACAAGCACTGACAAAAGCATTACATGATACTTCACTGTGCATTCGATCTATTGAAAAACCCCTCTATTTTAAAAAGAAGCGGTAACTGTTTCAAAGGGAGTGGTATTTTTTTTTTCCTGCCTATCCCTTACTGGGTATGCAGTAGGTCCCTTTTTTCATCGCCATGTGAGACAGAAAAAAGCCATGCTATTGTGTGTTTGAAAAATTTCTGAAAACCTGGTTCTATGACATAATGCTCTATTTTATGATTTCGGGTATGAGAAGTAGGATTTTATTTCTTGTTGAAGTACTTCTTGTTTGTAGTGGTTTTTAAGCCTTAGAAGATAAATTATTTACTGTTTTAAGTAGGATTTTTTTATCATGATTAACAGCTCTTGCACAAGGAGTGCCAAGTCAGAGCTAGTTAGTTCTCCCTCACAGGCTACAAAACCATCAGTAAATTCGGAGACTTTGATTCTGAAATTGTGACCATTTGAGTTTACATGTACTTCATGTATACAGATACATACATAAGCCTGTATATACAGTTTTCTAGTCATAACGCATCAGCCATATTATGTTACAGGAGGTCTAAAGATAACTTCTTGATACTTGAAGACGACTGTATTTTAGAATTTTTAAAGCCGACATGAAATTTATCCTTGTGTATGGAGAGCCCAGCCTGATCTTTAATTCCACTAGAATAAGCTGTATCAAATTAAGATGCAAAGTCACTACGCAAGTCTCTTCTTGACAGAAAGTTCAATTCCACTGTAGGTGAGAAAAAAGTCTTACAGATGGCATCACCTGCAACAGAATACTGTGTGATTCAGGTTTCCTGTAGGAGTACTTTATGCCTGTTGGATTCTCGGTTCTGGGTACAACTGGAGAAGACAGGAAAAAAAAGCCCTCGCTTTCACACTAGTAGCTAGACTTTGAAATTCTGGCTTTGCAACATTCCTACGTTCTATTTCCATCACTTTTAGAAGGAGTGCTTTACTCATTTAAATAACTTAAATAAAATAGATGTAGGTCAATCTTGTTCTCATGATCTGATGTAGCCAGACTCAGCCTTTCTTTGTACATCACTAGTCTTGATAGATTTTCATGTTTAGAAGAGATCTTTTCTGGCTGCAGTGTGATAGGATAAGCAGTGCCCTCAAGTTCTTGCTTACCCTTGTAATCAGGAGTTAGATCAGCCACACTTGATGTAAGGAGTAAAATGACTGCATCAACAGCTGAAATACACTGCCAAAGTAAGTTCCTTTCCTGGGCTGGGAAACTTTGAGGGGCTAAATGTACCTTTGTAGCTTAATGCTGAATTCAGAGTTGCTGTACAAAACGCCTGCATTTCAAATTGGGAAAACTACTTGAAATTGTAGGTTTGTGGATTTGTTTCTGCTGTGTGGTTATCAGAGGGCATGGGTGCCACATGCACCTTGACATTTCATGTGGTACACTCTGGGCTGACCGTCATCAAGCACAGGAGGATACCAGAGGCCCCAGGGCTATAAACAACTCGCGTTTATAGTCAATGACTGGTTGTTAAGTAAAAGCAACCTGGAGAGCTGGGTATAGCCAGTTTTAGGGATAACAAAATGAACAGGAAAAGTATCCAGCAGCGAAAAATCGGATGTTACAGGGAACTGCAGACCAATGTAGAAAGAGCGAATAACTCATTGTTTACGAGATTACCTGTCTGTGCCCAGCCCATCCTGCTGCATGGAGGTGTTCCACTTGGATGCAAGGCTTTGTGGTCACCTGTGTTGAAGTTCATGAGCTGCCCAGTCACCTCATTCTCCAACCTGTTTGAATAGATCTGAGAAAGCCATGCCCTCTGTTTACCACTTTCCCCAGCTGGGTACCATTCACCAGTTGTAGACTCATGTATTGCAGTGAATGGTTTGAATGGATAGGCGGGCATGCTGTTTTTTGTATGAGACAGACTACCTTTTATGTAAGTACATCTTTTTTGTAGGCTGTTCCCAATGAAACATAAAAATACTTTGATCTTACTCTGCTAGTTTAGCTGTAACAGTATGGATTTGCATCCTCTATTATTCCAATTCAGTCTTTGTGTATAAATATGCAGTGAGGAATTCTGTCTCCTCCATGAGGCTCTTATTTTTCCTTAGCTAACTACTGTAATATATGAAGGCCGTAGATCCAAAGAAAAGTATATAAAGATTACTTTTAACAGTGAGATTAGACTTTGTGATACCTGACAAGGAAGAATCGGAAAGAAGGATGTCGGGCAGCTGGTTGCAGGGTGAACATATTTTGTGGCTGTGGGCGAAGAAATCTGAAGGAAGGATCTCTCTGGGCACGAGTCAATACAACTGACTTTTTAAAAGTCTTACAGTTTTTGCCTTCTACTTCAAGTAGAAAATATTACTTACCTCACTGCCTTATGGGGTGACTGGAAGGACTTTTTGAAAAACTAGCAAGTCTTTCAAGTTCCTCCCGAATTCTAAGGTCAATGCCAGTTCTTGCAATGCAGTTCACTACAAGCTAGTGCACACTGATATCTGCACAGTTAAGGCCATGTATTTGTGGAGTTGAAGTGCAAAGCGTAAAGCATCAAAGCAATATATAGAATTTCACCAAAAAACTTGTTAATTGTTTATAAAACATTCATAAAAGATGGAATTTTTTCCCATTTTCCGATTTCCAGTAGTAGAGGACACTAACACAGACGAAGGTCATAGCCTTTTCATGCTTCGTGCTGTGTACTTGTATTTAGTGGTACCAGCCTGTCCTCTCGGGCGTTGACTGCGTTTACATGGCTCATCCAAAACAAGATCAATCAGAACTGAGTGGGATCACTTGAATCAAATGCTTGAGTGAAAGGGGTGTGGTGTAGGAGTTGTGGTGGATCTAACAATAAGTTTTAGTTGCCGGAGTTAATGGGTATTTTTGTTTAAAGTATGCATTGAGAAGGCTTTTATTTTCTTGCAAAATACAGTATCGTGTAAGTCAGAAGAAGCTTTTGATAGTGGCTTTCAGTTTTTTCTCTTTTCCGTTGGGTGGAGGATATGTCTGTTGGCTTCAGTGAAGTAAAGGCATAGCCCCAAAGTGAGTAAAGGGGCTGGATCAAGTGGATTTGTGAACTTCTGCATAAATCCTTTTATTAGTGTGAAGCTATTGAGCAGGAAAGATAAATTTCCATTAAAGAAAGTCTTTGAAGCTGCATTTCTGTCTGTTTTCAATTGCAATGTAGTAACTATTGATTACTCGGTATTGAAATTCATCAGTGTTAAGTGGTATTCTGTAAATTTAAGATTTATGGGTAGTTATTTACAAGCCTGTAAAAACAGATGCTAAAAACAATGGGTAAATGAAATGGCTTTGTTTTCTGTAGTGCTCTCAGTGCTTCTAATTACGTACAGGTTATTCAAGATACCTACCCAAACCATTCTTTTCTAATCTTGCATGTATTTCTTAATAACATGCTTTCTTCATCCTTTTACTAATAGCTATTACTACTGTGTACCTGTATTGTCTGCTAACTTATATGAGCATTAGTCTTTAATGAAGACTTCAGCAGATTTCTTGGCAGGGATTCTTTCACTATTGCACCAGAGGAAAGCTTGTGGCAGTCAAGACTGAGCAGCTTATCTAGACAGAAGTGTAAAACAAAACTTGCTTTGGTTTACATGTTTTCCTTTATTTAGCTGCAAGCTTAACTTCTCAATGAAACATTCCTGCAATGACTTTTGTGGAGCCTAGCCAAATTGCTGCCGTTGTCTTAGTTTTGAGTAAACTAAAATAGTAGTTGGAGGAGTCAAGGTACTTGGATTTATCATGCCACAGGACTGGAACTTAGATCTGCAAAGGCAAATATTAAGGACCTGTGTTGTGAAGGTATGTATAATGCATACACTCTCTGTGCTTGGGGCAGTTGATAAGCAGTGCTAGCAATCTTGCCCTTTAGCAGGAGAGTTCTGGATTCTGCGATATATCAGTTCATGTGTGGAGAACCAGTTCTAGCTATTTTTCTATTTGTCTTACAGACAAGCTACAGTGCATGGCTGTGTTCAGAACAAAAACCACTGAAGTAGTGTAGTGTATGTAACATCAAAGAAAATATCTGCTGCAAAGTCAATGGAAAATGGAACCGGAACTAAAGTTTGGAAAAAAAAAAAAAAAAAGGAAAAAGTGCGATTATCAGTATAACATAGAAGCTTCAAACATAAGATTATAAAATTATTTTAAAACATTTATTATTTTAGAATTATGTTAGTGGTATTATTGCATTCATTTTTGTAAAGTGATCAACCAACCAACTTGCTTCTTATTCTAAGAAGCAATGAGGAATGTGTGGTTATTGTCTTAATACATTAAATACAGGGATTTCAGTAATCGTATTGCTATAAAAAAAGATTCCTCTTCTGGATTTTATCACCAGGTTGTTGTACCGTGTTCCAAAACTAGGATCTGCTTTGGGCCTCCAAGTTGTGGGCAGATTACAGATGCTGTTTTTCCCATCTCAGCTTGCTTACTAAGTATTGGCGTAAAAGTTCATGATTCAAACGGCTCCTGCACAAGATTATGATTCTCTCAAGTTTTCTACTCGTAAAACACGTTGAAGAAGATATCTTTCTTCAGGATCTGTCTTTCCCTGGGCTGTATGACAAATCCATAATGAGACAGACTTGGCTAAACTGTTGATCCTTTACCATAGACAGAACAAGCGAAATATGAATCTATGCAAAATAAGAAGCACTTCTGTGGGATGGCAAAAGAAAACCCGCATATGATACCCCATACCTCACTTTATGAACTCCAGTGTTGGAATTCAGACAGTGCTTTCTTGAGTTTTCTGACTTCTATTCCTGCAGCATGGTTTTCTCTTTTATGTCATTATCTCGTCTTTGACTCAAGTAGTCAGCTTTCTTCATTCCAGCATATATTAGGACATAATATCATTCATTCAGTGTTGCTTCAGAACAGTATCATGTAAAATGAATAACTGCCCACAAAGGGGATTATTCAGGAATGGAGAAAGTCTTTGTGGATAACAAATGACTTGGCTTTGGGCTCTGCGTGAAATTTTAAAAAGACAAAAACTTTGATGACCAGCCAAATCATAGAATTAAGATTTCAGAAAGCAACCAAAGAAAGAATCATTTGAGGAGTAAGAAATCGAGTACTGTGTGTTTTGTTCAGCTGTGACCGATGAGTCAAGGTATGTTACTGCTTCCTTTTAACATTATAAGTCAGGGCATTGTTCTGGGTCTGTGTTGTCCCAGCATTTTGCCTTGCTCTAATCCACTGCTAGTTTTAGCTGCGATGTAGTTGAAAAGCCAGCACCATCAGCTGATGTGCACTGTCAGATCCCTGCTGCTAAAAGATTCTCTTTATTGGGGGCCGATTGTGGTAATTGCAAAGGATATTGAGCGATAAAGTCAAAGTGAAGTTTTGTGAAAACCCCCTGTCCAATATGGTCTAATTTTTTTTTAGTGAAAGACTCATTGAAGTAGTAGAATAGTGTATATCAGCTGGAATTATTTAAACTGTCTTAAACCTGTAAATAAAACCCATTGCATCTGAAATCTTAATTGATATAATATTTGTTGCTTATTAATTTGACTGGATTTTACATGTGAAAAGGCTTTTTATTCATCACACATTTATAATTAGAAATATTAAATGAGATAGACAAAAGCAGAACTTCCATGTGCTTTGTTTCTGAAATGGAAGCAGTTTTGTGATTCCATCTGACTGCTAAGATATGGAAAACTATTCTGTTTACGTTCATCCACCTTCCAAACAGCTTAGTGGCTCTTTGTTGCTCTTTCTTATTGTATTTCATTACTGTATTTTGAGTCATTTTTGTTGGTACCTTGAGAACCTTGGATACAGGCCTTAGAAGTTTAAAAAATAATTGGGTTTTGTTCATAAACAACCACATTTTAAACACTATCCATTCAAGAAATCAAGATAAGGAGGTCACCAAGGTTCAGGAAAATGGAATATAAATGTTCACACACACATACATTCTTTACTGATACTGAGAGTGTTTCTGTCAGCATTTTTTAGCTTTCTCTGATGAGAGTGCTGTGAGGCCCCGGCTGAGATCAGAAGCCCATTGTGCCAAACGCTGTACAGTCCTAGAGTAAAAAATAAGTGACTGAGAAGAAACATCAGCAGAGGTGCTTTGTAATCAGTCGGGTGGTAAACATATTTGTTAGCAAAATATCCTACTGGTTATAAAGTAGTTTTTTCTATTTCAGTGGTTTATTTCTATGCATGTTAATTTATGTCCCCGCTTCTTTAAACTGTTTCCTTTTTACTGCAGTTGGATGAGGTTCTGGCTGGTGAGGCAGATCAAAGGTTCCTTATAAAGTCCCCGTAGAAGACAAGGCAGAGGGTCACAGCGCCAGCCCCCAGCTGCTGGTGTGTCAGTGCTGTGAGGGCCTGTCTGGCCCAAGGTGGGGAAACCATTTGCCTTGAACCAAGGTCACTGCAGTAACGGAATGTGCCTCTCTGGCGTGGCAGAGAACAGCATAATATTTTCTCCTTTCTGTCTGTTTTTTTCTCCTTCTTTACCCCTGAAGAGTAAGACACTTTGAACAACTGTCACCAGACATTAAAATATTTCTGCTCAAATATTCCTATGTGGACAAATGACTTCTTGGTTCCTGTGTGGTTCTTGCTCTCCGTGCCCCCATCATATTGTATGCTAAGTAGTGGCTTATTGCTCCTTTCACCTGTTACGTAGCAACTTCCACTTAGGCTATTTATGCATGAGTAAAATATATGTCTGTGTATTTCCAGGGTTTGGCATACTCTGTTTTAGAAAAACAGAAGTTTCTACTCTGGATGCTCTGGAGATGCGAGTATAGTGTATGGCTGCAGTTCAGGTTGCTGTGTTCATCAGGATGTGCTGCAAAACTGAAAGGGTCTGGAAATTTTCAAATACAGCTTTCCTGAGCATTTCAGCCAACCTGGCAGTGCGAGAACACTCATGCTATTGGCAATGGCTCTGCTGTGCCGTTTTCTTCCTTTACTAAGACACAGAGTTGAACTACACGTTTTCTAGTGTCAAAGCAGAAATAAAAGGTTTTTAAGGACTAGTATTTGATAATGATCGTTCTATAACAGGAATTTCTTGGGCCTGTATTCTTTCTAGCATTCGGAAAAAAAAAGTAATTAAGCATTACCTAACAATGAAGAATACATCTATGCCAAGTTTACTCTTAATAGTTTTAGAGAAACACTAAACACTTGCCTAGTTTGTAGTACCTTGAGGACTTGTAACTAACTCTGCTTGCCTGCTTGTTTATTGGAGTGTTTGAATTTGAATAGATTTCTTCGAATAAAAACCTTGGAGAATAGAAAGTTTGAGCTTTATAATATTTCCTTGGAATCCTGCAAGTCTCTGGAGATTTGAGTGCCTTTTTCATGACAATACCCGAAAAGAGTAGATATGTTTTTTGTTTCCCATAGGTGGGAGCCTGTCAACAGCTATTTCCATTCCAGCACTTTTCTTATATCATATTCAAACTATTCATGCTTGAAATCAAGTGACTACATAATTGGAACAACTTCAAATAAACTGCTTGTCAGTCTGCTTTTTCTTTTCTAGCTAGAATAAGTGGATCCTATAAATAAGAGAGTAAAGGAATGGTGAGGCTTTCAGTTTCTGCTTACAAAAACAAGTATTTGTATAATATTAGGTAATAATTACATAAAAACATAATGAATATAGGGAAAATTAAACAGATCAGCAGCTGTTTCCTGTTTATGTCCACAACTAACTTAGCTGTAAGCTTTCAAGCCACACCAGAGTAATATTTGCTGTAGGTAGTAACTTGTCTCCACCTCCCCAGTCCTTTAATTACAACATGATCAGAAACAACATTTGTTATATATCAACTTATCAATTAATTTGCTAGTACTGCCTTAAGACTTGAAATACTGACATCTATCTCCTCATCACTATGTAGACTATCTAAAATGTAGGGCTTCTCCTTTGTATGAAGCTCAGGACTGAAGGCAAGGGACCACTTGGTTTTGCAATTGCTTATATTGATGCAAATCCGTGCCTTGAGCCTTTTCTACAGTTATATATAGTATGAGTATGGCTCATGACTTGCATGGATGTACTCTCTGCTGGGTTAAAAACTGGTGAAATGACTGAACCTAAGGAGTTGTGGTGAATGGAGTTAAATCTAGTTGGTGGCTGATATCAACAGGTGTTCCACAGGGCTCAGCATTGAGTCTAGTTCTAATGTCTTTATCGATGATCTGGATGAGTGGATTGGGTGCTCCCTTAGTGAATTTGCAGATGACACCAAGTTTTGCAGGAGCGTTGATCTGTGTGAGGGCAGGAAGGCTCTGCAGAGGGATCTGGAGAGGCTGTATTGATGGGCCAAGGACATTGGTACGGGGTTCAACAAGGCTGAGTGTTGGGTCCTGCACTTGCATCACAATAACCGCAGGCAATGCTCTAGGCTTGGAGAAGAGTGGCTGGAAAGCTGCCCAGTGGCGAATGACCTGGAGGTGTTGGTTGATAGCTGGCTGAACATGAGCCAGCAGTGTGCCCAGGTGGCCAAGTAGGCCAGCAGCCTCCTGGCTTGTATCAGCAATGGTGTGGTCTGCAGAGCTAGGGAGGGATCATGCCGCTCTGCTTGGTGCTGGTGAAGACACACCTTGAATCCTGTGGTTTGGACCCCTCACTACAGGAAAGACCTTGAGGGGCTGGAATGTGTCCAGGAGAAGGGCCCCAAAGCTGGTGGAGGTGCTGGAGCACAGGGGTTGTGAGGAGTGGCTGAGGGAACTGGGATTGTTGAGCCTGGAGAAGAGGAGGCTGAGGGGAGACCTCAGTGCTGTCCGCAACTATCTGAAGGGAGTTTTAAGTAATGTTGGTCTCTTTTCCCAATTAGGAAGAAGTAGGATATAAAACTGCATCAAGTTGCTCCAAGGGAGATTTAGACTGGACATTGGGAAATATATCTTCACTGAAATTATTGTTAAGCATTGGAACAGGCTGACCAGGGAAACGGTTGAGTTACCTTCCCTGGAGGTGTTTAGAAGACTGGGGGACTTAGTTTAGTGGTGAAGTTGGCAGCATGGGGTTTGTGGTTGGACTTTATCTTAAAAGTCATTTCCAACCTAAATAATTGTATGGCTTTGTGATTTTTTTTTTTTTTGTATGTATATAGGTAGGCCAACTTCTGTGTGTTAGAATTATCTTCAAGACAAATGTTTTGCCTCTTGGAGAAACTGATTTCTCCCATTTGTTTTTGTCTGCATTTTATGTGCGCTTTTTTTTTTCCCTTCCCTTTAATGTACATGAAGGGTAAATGGCTTATTTGAATGAGAGCTTAAAATTCAGATGAACTTAATTCTGTTTCTGCCTTTGTTACTGACTAGTGATGTGAAATTTTCTGGGTCATATTATGTCCTTCATGTCAGCATCTTTTGTCGTAAAATGAAGCTAATCCTGCTTTGAAAAATACTGGAAGAAAAGTCCTGTCCTTTACAGAATGTTTGGAGGTCTGCTGGCATTCCAAGTCATCATTAAAAAAATACTTGCATTTCTAAAAGCAGTACTTGTTATTTATGCTGTCAGGTCTTCAGATAGCAACCGTTAATTTTTGGAGCTCTCGTGTGATTATCCTTTTAAGCAAATTATTCTGTGAATATAACTGTGTTTAGCATATTAAAGAAATACATAGTCATAATTGATGCTATATTGAGCAAATGCATTTATGCCCAGGAGTTAAGCGCAGTATATATTGTGAAAAGCATACCTGTGTTAGAAAAGGAATATTATAAAGTAGAATTCTTAAATGTAAAAAAGCATTTGAATTGGAGTTGGTGTAATTTGATATGACAGCAACCAAGACTGATAAAAATAGGGGAGATAAAGTTTTTTCTCAAGCACATTTAATGTATTTGTAAGGAACTTATATTACTACAAACAGCAGGAAAAGACTTGGACTTGATAACTGTACAGCCTGTGATTTGTAGAAGCATAGTCACCTACCTTGTAATTCAAAGAGCCTCATTTTTCTTTAGTCTTTCAGACTGAAAGAAGCACCTTAGGCATTCTTCTGTTTTTCATTTTTTCTTTTTATAGTCTTTGTTTTGTGAATTGAGACTTTAACCTTCCTTAAAACTTTTACTTTCGAAAAATGGCCAAAACATTTGGTGTGTTCTGTGGACTGAAGTACATGTAACTGAAATTTTTAAGGAGGTATGGATATGATTTGACTGTGGTTTGTTGCTCATGGACTAGGGAAGCTGGAGACCTGCTTTTGCAGTGCTTAAGCGTTAAGAATCTTGCCATTAGGAACTTAGCAATTTGCACATTAGACAAATAATTTGCACGCCTCTGACTGAATCACAGAATAACAGTGACCTTGCACATGTTCATCCTGCTCTGGTGTTGCGTTTTATCTTCACATTAGCAGATGTTTCTTGTTGAAGTGTTAAAATAGGTTCTCAGAGAACAAATTGTATAAAGGTTCTTAGGACGGGGACAATTTCAGTTTCAGATACGCTCATCTCTTCTTTGTAAGTGAGTGAATTTAATTGGAAGAAAAGACAAACCTAATGGTTTAACTAGAAGCACTCATAATATTATTACTTTATAAAAGGCATTGCTGTAACGAAGTGGCTTTAAATTACTGAGTGGATAGATTGGGAAGCTAGTTTGTTGTAATGGCTGTATAGCAGTATGCTTAATTTCATCTGATTTCCAGAATGTACTGTGATATGTGACTGAACAGCATGAAGGAAAACCTTCTGCATTTCATACAATGTGGTCTCTTAAGTAGCTGGCCCATACTGTCTGGCACTTGAACCATGTAAGTGCATGGAAGTTCTGTATCACAGGCAAGTTATCTGAATTGATCCATTAACTGAAGAAAAAGAGGAGATGTGACCGTTTGTTCTTCAGATGTTCTTCCTTCCTCTCTCTCTCTCTTTTCTGTGGGGTCTTTGAGAAACATGGGAATTTAGTTGGAACTTGAACCCTAATGTGAACTTAAGTAGAGGGTGATTTTTTTTTGCTACTGTCTGTGTATTCTGTGCCTTTAGTATTTGCATTCACCATACTCCTGCTTAAGTTTTTTGTTTGTAATCTAAGCTGCTGTTGGTTTAAGATCAAAAATAAATCCTAGAGCTTTGAGGTTTAAATGAAAACTACTGCAAGAGTTTACAAGTGGAGCAAGCGTATTTAAAATAACTGGAGATAAAAAAACCCCAAACCAGCTCCTGTTCTACCTGTAAGATTGTAATTTACCAAACCGAGAGTTGCTCCTTGGTAGCCAGGTGTTTTTATGCACATCCCTATTGAGAAAAGTTAATAGATTATTTCTTATGGTTGATGGGAGAATGTTGAACACACATGCTTTGTTTCCAGAGATTTCTGTGTTCCATTGATGTTTTAAATAGTTAACATCACAAAACAACTACCTAATCTTTAATCTGTATGTTCAGCCTGGCCTTTTTTGTTAGGTTCACTATATATTTCTCAGTTTCTTAGCTAATTTTTCCTTTAGAAATTAAAGCTAGCGTAAGGTCTTTTGAAGGGAATTTTCTCACCAATACATAGTCTGAGGATTAAATTGAGCATTCATGAAGAGGTGAGTTGTCTAGATTGCAGTGCATCTGCTTGATTCAGATGAGAAATAGGCATCAGAATCTGAATGGATCTTCTGCAAAGAAAATTTTCCTAACACTCTGTCTTTCTGGGTTGATTGCTATTGTGTGGCTCAACTTGTCTGACCCATGTGAATATAGACATAGTGCTGCCGTAATCCATCACTATTTTTTAAGCAGTTTTGTCTGTCAGGAAGAAGGAAAGGTTGACAAATAGCCTTTTTCATGTCAAAAATAAGCTTATCTGGTAAATAGTGTGGCTGCAAGTTTGTGTGCAGTGTAATTTGTGTTGATCTTACCGATTTGGTAGTCTAAAATTGTCTTCTCATAGGCTATGTTTCAGCTTCATAAGGAAGGAACCTCATTCCAGACTTCAGCCGTAGTCAGTGAAGTATTAGATCATATTCCAAGAGCCGTTGCCTTGATGGGTCCATTCCTTGGTCTTTGTGTGGCAGTGTGTTGGGAATTCAGTAGCTGTGTTACTTGGGTAAGAGTCATCTCTCTTGTCCACAGGTGAAACTACAGACATCTTTAATCCTTCACAGATTTCGCTTATGGCATGGTCAGAAGGGCATTGGAAAGCTGTAAATTAAATACATGACCGTAACTCAGGACTGCAGAAATTTTGTACAAGCAGCATTGGGATATTGCATACTAGTACACCCCCAAAATGTTATTTACCACCTTTCTGTATTGGCTTAATGGAATAGATAACTATGTATGCTGTTCTTGCTCTGTAGAGGGATTGGTAAATAAGGATTCGTTATTTACTATGAGGTATTGTGTGTAAATATGTTGCAGCCATAAACAGTGTAAAATAAATCTTTAAAATATTTTCCCTAGCATGACATGATTTATCCTGCCTCTCTGCCACGTGTACACCTTTGCCCCCAGAGATCTCCAAAGGTACAAGAAATATTTGATGTATCCACATACAAATGGTAGGTAGAGAGGAACCTTAAACAGAATTTCATAGGCAGGTCCCAATGGTAATTCTCCTGAAAGTCTTCCTGTTCTTGATGTTTTCTCCCTTGAGCTGTCATCCCTGGAGAAGTCAGACTAAAATTGTGTGCTGTAAGGTAAAGCAGCATCTCTCTTGTCAAAGCTGCTTATGTTATACAGGGCTTGCTGATTTGACTACCACAGCACCAGTTTTCTGGGAGATGGTTATTTACAGAAATGAGTATTTTCCTGAAATGCTAAGGTTAATACAGACTCTGACCTGTGTTCAGGTTCTCATGTGCTTGTTGTTTTCAAGGTTTCTCGCAGAGGTGAGATGCTGGAGTTAAGACTACAAGTAGGCAGAGCTTGTTAACCATAATCAAAACATTTCCGACATTTTAAAAATGTCATTTGTCCAACATACAATTGGATCATTACATGTATTTTAAACCAATACACTGGACTATATAAGGACTTCCTCATTTTGCTTCCCCTCTGTCCCTTCTGTATTTTATTTCAACCACTTTTTTAAACCTTAATTATTTGATTTGATAAATGAATACAAAGCACAGTGAAACAGCTGTAGTTAGAGATCACCAGAAGAGGAAAAAAAAAAATTAGGTTGGCTTATCATTATGTTTTACCCATTCAGTAAGATCAGTTGAGTGCAAACCAGCAGAAGGGAGATGTGTATATGCAAAAGGTAAGTGTGGGTGGGTGGACTCATTGTGAGTTTTCAGCAGCAATTACAGTTCTGATCCATTGTAATGTAGTTTACAAGGAAGGCAAAACTTCCAATTTTGCACTTGGTTTTTGCATTTCGTAGGGTGACTTTCACACCAGTCAGGCATTAGGTGTCAGTCTTCTTTTACTCTTAGGAAATCCGAATGTTTGAAGATCATGGGTTTGTTTCTAAAATTAATTTTTTATTATTTTCTCAGAAGTATATGGCAAACTCACAGCAGCATAGCTATATTATAGCCTTTCAGTCCTGACCTACATTTTTTACTCTACAGAGCATGAAATACCTTGCTATATAGGATGCAAAGTCACTGTACAATTAGAGATTATATTGAATTGTATGGTCCTGGTGTTCTGGATTAAAAGGTGACTTAAAGGTAGGTTCAACTGATAAATATATTATGTAAAGAATTTATATATTATAAAATGAATTTAGCATTTCTTTTTGTTTCATTTTTTACATGATTAAGCACTTAATAAACAGACTTGATACCTGAGTATTTAAACTGCACTTCCTGTGGTCTAGTGATGATGATGGATGTTTCAAAACAAAGTTGACCAAAAATAAATGATGCTTAAAGTTTAAGTGGCTTGGAAAATCACAACTCTTGTGCTTGGTTTTTTTCCCCTTTTAATTAAGTAGTTCTGTTCCCACAATTCAGTGAACAGAAATTCAGTTGCGTGGTAAATTTTAAACTTTTTTCTTTCCCATCCCTTTTTTCCTCGTGACAGTTTTCTTGCTTCTGCATGAGTTCAGTCTCTCTTACCTGTGAGAGGTTGTCTGCTCTATGTCAAGTTAACATGTTCTGGTCGTGAAGTCTGAAATCGTGAACCCAATGATATTTCTTTGAGCTACACTTATAGCCTTGGAACTCTTCAATAACCCTTGAAGCTTTTTCTGTTAGTGCAAGAAGTTATCCACAGGAATAGAGGTTACTTTTTCTTGCCCTTCTCTGTATCCAAGACTTGAGAGAAAAACAAGCTTTGAGCCATGAATTCAATACATTTTTGAGTGGTATTTAGTGAATTGTTTACTGAAAGTCTTGCCATTTCTGATCCCTTATCTTTAAATGGAAGTCTTTTGAAGGTATGAGGTGTAAATTCTCATGAATGTAGTCCTTGGTCTGTGGATGAAGTGCCATAGTAATAAATGTGGCTGTTGTGCAAGAAGTGACTTACAGCACAGCCGTGCCACTAAATCTACTGCATATTGGATATTATATGATACCTGATGATACATTATTAATGTGGTTGATGATGATAGTTAATACATGGGAGAAAGGACAAGGCAAAGAACACGGAGGCTGATTAAAAGAAAATATTTTTAATAAGTTATTGGAGAGCATTTTGATAAATTGACTAAATAGGTGAAAATTGCAACAGGTACTGTTGTCCAAAGCAATATCATGTGGTTTTTGTTATCTCAAACCTGTAATGTTATAGACAGTATTACAGCAATCATTGCGCTGCTCAGAAGCAGACCAGAAACAGTGTCATTTAAGTTGTGTTAAGACATTCTTTGGCAGCAATCACCTTAAAGAATACCTGACAGATTTCTCATGGATTATTGTTTTCTCCTTCTAAGTCTTGATGAGGATAAAGAGAACAGCATGACTATCTTCCTTGAAGCATTTGTTTTTCTACTGTTTGGCCTTACAAACAGAACAAAAAGTGAACGGACTTTTCTGAGGGGTGTGTATCAGTCTTCTAAGCCTTAATATCTTCTTCTGGGGATGCTTAGAGCCCCTTTGGGGACCTAGGGACTTGATAGAGCCCCAAAGTAAACTTCTAAATTGCGTGAGTTATTGAGATGAATTTAAACTGTCCTTCAGATTTCTGCCTGAAGTGCCAAACCAGCCATATCTCAGAATCTCATGATCAATACACTTGTGCTTTTTTTCCCCCAGTGAAACATGTTTTGTGCTGTACTGAGTTTTAGCTAAATTAATAAAGTTCATAGATCAGCTGATCTTAAAATAGTATTGTTATGATGTGTAGGAAAACACCACCACTCAATTTTGATTGATTTGTTCAATATATTTGGATGGATCTGTAGCTTCTCCAAGTTGGCTTTGCTCTACTGAATTTGTTAGACCTGCTTTGATTCACTTTTTAGTACTGTAATCTCAGTAGCTATATTTTTAAATCTCCTCTTTGCAGCTTTTTTTTTGTTGAGGTATTCATTGTGCTGGCAGAAAGTAGCTTTGCAGGAACGTGAAATTTCTAGTACATGTGGTTTACACAGGCAGATTCATTGAAATTCATGGTACTTGTGTTCCTAATAATTTGAACTGTAACAAAAAGAATGTTTAAAACAAAAACAACAAAAAAGCCAAGCAATTTAAAAAAAAAGAGGAGGTTTTTTCAGTAATATGAGTAACAGCAGTGCCCTTGATTGAAATCACTCGTTGATTCCTTGCACATGACTTCAGACTCTGAGAATTATTTGACAGTCGGGTCTCTGAGCTGGCCTCTGCGTAGTGGTACATGCACACAGGTGCGTGTGGTTTCTTTGTACTGTGTGGAGTGGCCTCTTGTTCTTAAACAAGAAAAATAATACCTGCCAGGGAGAACTGACTGCCCATCCGAAAGAGTTTAATTGCTATTGGAATGTAATGTATTGTCCTTTCAGTGCCAGAATTAAGCTGTATCTGCTATACTTTAAGCTAAAAAATACTCACTAAAAAAACAGCAAGGCATTCAGCTATAACTTTAACAACCAAATAATAATTTTAGAAACTATGCAAGATAAATTCATGTCCTATATATTTATGTTTGTGCCAAAAAACTGCTGTAGATATAAATAAGGTTAAAAAAGAACCTTGGAACCTTGCTTGCAGAGGCTTTCCATGTACTGTGTGATCAATTTTCCTTTTTATATTCCCTTCAAACCTATCCCCTTTAGCATAAAAAAAATATAAAAATGGAAGAGTATTGCTGAAGGAGAACATTTTGAGCAGACAACATAGCTCTGCATAAGTGGGTGCAAATTTACTTTATTTTTTGGACTCTTCCTCTATAGGAATCAAAACTGTTACTTCCAATAATACACACAGGCTTTGTGAAATGAACGTAACATTGATCTTGGCTATCATTTTATTTTTTAAATATGAATTCCTGATGCAGAGATAAAAGCCAAAGTGAAAAAAAATACAATATTTCCGCAAAATGTGTTACAAGTGCATTTCTATACAATTTTTTTTATCACAGCAAAATACCAAAGAACTGCTGCTTTGCCCAAAGCTAATACTCTTGCTCAGCAATTTGTTTGAGAAGCTGAAGAGTGGTTATGAAAGTTTACTGACTGCTTAGTTCTTACAAAAATCAGAAAGGGAATTTTACTTATCTAATTTGTACATCTGGCTTTTTATTTTAATGCCATCAATAAATAACCAGAGTCTGTTTTGTCTAATAAGCCGTTTTCTAGGATATATATTAATAAAAGTTAGAGATGCTGGAGACAGACTAAGATATGATGTGTGACAGTGTGGATTGTAATGCAAGTGATGGCTTAGAAAGGAAATCTGCTAAATGCCCTTCTCTTGCGTATGTTCCTGCGCAGGGAGTTGAGAGCGTTAACAAAGGCATTCGGTGCTTCAGAACACTGTAGTTCAAGGAGGCTCTTGAACTATAAAATTTAAAATTCTGAGTTAATGTTCAAGAAAAGATACTCTTTTGCAAATTGAATCTACAGAAAAGATCTGAAAGTAGCCAAGGATGTTTTGTTGACAGAATGGTTTGAATAATTTGACACAATTTTATTTTATCAACTGAATCAAATTAGAGAATCAACTAAATTAATTTTGTTTTGGATGTAAGTCCTGCTTGACAGGATGTATTCAAAGAAAGAGAAAAACACTTGTGATACAAAAAAATGTGTCAATTAGAAGACAGAAGCATGATGTCTTCATAAGAAATTGTTCACTAAAGGGTAAGAACTGAGTATCCAGTGTAGCTGGCTTCATTAAAAATATTTTTTATTTTGATATGATTATTATTATTTTTTTTAATTGAGGCATCTTGACAGCTACATCAGTAACAAAGGCCTTATGAGGAGCAGCTGAGAGAGCTGGGGGTGTTTAGCCTGGAGAAGAGGAGGCTGAGGGGAGACCTCGTTGCTCTCTACAACTACCTGAAGGGAGGTTGTGGAGAGGAGGGAGCTGGGCTCTTCTCCCAAGTGACAGGGGACAGGACGAGAGGGAATGGCCTCAAGCTCCGCCAGGGGAGGTTCAGGCTGGACATTAGGAAAAAATTTTTCATGGAAAGGATCACTGGGCACTGGAACAGGCTGCCCAGGGAGGGGGTTGTGTCACCTTCCCTGGAGGGGTTTAAGGGACGGGTGGAGGAGGTGCTGAGGGACATGGTTTAGTGTTTGATAGGAATGGTTGGACTTGATGATCCAGTGGGTCTCTTCCAACCTGGTGATTCTATGATTATTCTATGAAAAAAAATCTCTTCTGTGCTGGTCCTATTTTCAGGTACTTTTCCCCCAATACTCATAAAGGCAGGGCAAAATTCTAGGGGAAAAGTGGATTTTTTTGATAATTTTGTTCCTAAGGTTTTAAATATTTCTTGCTGTGGTGGATGAGTGTTGGCCATTACTGGCTCACACAATTTTTCTGAGAAATTTTTGCTCCACCACTCCTGGAAGTGGGCATGTAGCTTGCATCAGTCAAACTAATTGGAGTCTTGATCACGTACTACGTCAAAATAAGTCTGTATTTTCTTACTAGAGATCATTAAAAGCAAGTCCTCCTCATGCAGTGCAGTCAGATGAACAGTTGTTCCTGTATTTGTTCAACAGCAGCAGGTTAAAACAGGATAATTAGTTGGGTAGATATGATATTATACTTTTAATAGGGAGGTGGTTGATTCACCTTCCCTGGAGGTGTTTAAGGCATGGGTGGACAAGGTGCTAAGGGGCATGGTTTAGTGTTTGGTAGGAATGGTTGGAGTCGATGATCCGTTGGGTCTCTTCCAACCTGGTGATTCTATGAAAATAAGTATTTATTCACCTTAGGTATTCAGATATATAATACCAAGTTCTGAAGTTAACCCAAATACTGGCTTTGCACATCTATGGGGAGCAGATGAGTTGGATCTGCAGTGACCAGTGCCAAGTCAGAGCAGTAGGAGAGAGCTTGGAAATACTGTCTTGAAGTACTAAGGCCCTGAACTGCAGATCTGTGTAGCAATCTGATAAATAACATAAGTTGCTCTCAGTTAATTACACTATTAATTTGAAACTTTGTCATCGATGTTCCTCTTCTTACTTCTAAATTCAGTAACCAGGTACTAGTTTGTTACTTAGGTGTCTTAGTGGAACAAGAGACAATTTTACTGTGTATCGATGTATTTCATCCTTGTATTGCCAATTCCTAGCATTTACTTGGAGTTAACTAGGGTTTTTTCTTTTCCTAATACATGAGGGTGATTAATATTTTGCCTCTGATGATGATAATGAACTATTAGGTAAATCCATTAACAAGCGAATTTCTCTCATTACTCTTTCATACATTGATACATGAGAAGAAAAGTAGGAAGGTACTCTTAAGAGCCATCATATACTACAAGAGTCAATTAACACCAAATCCATATTCAGGTTTTCTGACGTTTAAAGTACCTTTCAGCCAAAAAGAACATAGACTACCTTTTCCAAAGTTAAGGCTTAGGCTGTTATACTCCCACAATTGCATTTTCAAAGGGACTGTCTCCAAAACTGCAGAACTTTGTTGTCTCCAAATACTTTAATTCAGTGCTAGTTTTAGAGGTTATGGTTAGTTTTATGGTTATATTGCTGTTTTGGAGTCTTTGTTTAAAGAAGAGTATGAGAAAAGTTTGTGTGATCAGATAACTGGTATTTCTGAAAAGTATGATTTATATTATGATTATTTGAGCTAGGTAGGAGTTACAAGTTAACAATGTCGGTTTTTTACATATTGCTTTGGAAATGAGACTGACAAGAAATAATAGATATCATAGAATCACCAGGTTGGAAGAGACCCACCGGATCGTCGAGTCCAACCATTCCCACCAATCCCTAAATCATGCTCCTAAGCACCTCATCCACCCTCACCTTAAACACCTCCAGGGACGGTGACTCAACCACCTCCCTGGGCAGGCTGTTCCAATGCCTAACCACCCTCTCCGTGAAGAATTTTTTCCTTATCTCAAGCCTGAACCTCCCCTGGCGGAGCTTGAGGCCGTTCCCTCTCGTCCTGTCCCCTGTCACAGATGTATTGCATGAGCCATAGTAAGTCTATCAACTAATCAAGAAATGCTTGTTGAAATAATAAGAAATATCAAGAAATGACTCATTGAACAGAATTCAAAAAGGTTTTGTTCCAAGTGTGGTGAGATCTTATGTTATTGTCGTCTTTACCATTCTCGTTGCCTTTTTTTTTTTCCTTTTCCACTGTTGTCTGCCACACCAGGGTAGGTGCAGGTGAGAATGCCCAAGATTTTAATTGTAGATTCAGACTTTCCAACTCAAAATACCATTTTCCTCAAAATTACTATGTTTCATTTTATGTATTTCCTGGTATATTTTAGTGCTTATATTTCCTTATGAAGTGTTTAACATTACTTGTAATAAAGTATAAAACTTAATCCCTTGACATGACATTAAGTCCCTTTAATCCCCTGACATTAGGCCATACTCGTGATTGGTGAGGCATCAGGATAATCTTTGCAGCATTTCTGGTCCCTGATTTGTCTGGTCTGCTGAACTATTGACTGTATTCATTGGAACATGTTATGTGCATTAGAAAATCAATGTGGCAGAGCAGATGGAAGCTTTTAAACTGATATGACCTCTGACCAAAACGTTTAGTTTTGAGATCTTCTGTACTGAACTTAAAAAAAATACAGGAGTAGTGGACAACCTCAGCTTATGTCAGTGCTTATTTTTATATTTGTATTTTTTAAATTTACTTTATTTTTAAGCAAGTAATTCTATTTTTATGTTTTATTGGCTGTTTAGAAGTCTTTAATTTGTTTATTTGATTTAAATCTTAGGAGGAAAATTACTTGTCCATTACTGACAGAAGTAGCTTGTATTTTACTGGGTTGCATCCTAGTTTGACACTGAATAACCTCGCTTCTGGATTTTTGAACCATATCAATAGATCGGACTTGAAAACTTTGTCAGTATTGATTTTTCTAATGTGGATACTATGTTAAATAGATCGATATTTAGCAGATCATGTGAGGTCAAGTACAGAGAATATGGAAGTTTCGCCATGCAGAATTGACTGTATGAGAGATGAGATACGCAAGGAAAAATTTGGAAGTGAAGTGATGGTAGAACATGCTAATACCAATGGGGGAAGAAAGGAAAGAATTGGAGGTGACAGTTGACACTGCCAAGGTACAGAGGTGTCTTCAGCATTTGTGTTGTGTAGCTTGCAGGCATTAAAGCTTTCTGCGGGGCCTTTCTTATGATCTCAGTATTGTTTGGCTCCTGCCCCCGAGTGTTCTGACAAGGTTAAACCCCTCTTTGCTAGAGAATGCAACTGTCAGTGGTTGTGGTGATTTCTAGTTCCTTCCTGTGGCTGAAAATGCCGTGTCGTATTTCAGATGCTGCTTTGGACACTGCTGGGGGTACGAACAGTCTGTTGGGGACCCTGTGGTGAAATGCAGCAGCCCTGAAGCCCCAGGATTAGCAAACTCCGTACCTTTACAGGACTGTTCTGTGCTAGCCAGCGCTGACTGGATTTGAGACAAGGATGGTGCAAATTTGCCACTTTAACTGTATATATTGCATTTTCTGTGTTCTGAGTACAATGTCGCAGAAGAAAGTCAGAAAGCATGGTGACTTGTTATAGAGGAGATGTCTTCTATTTCCATTTTGGAAGAATGTTAAAAATAGCGTTGTAGTTTTTCATCAGTAACGATTTTAAATCATAATGGAAATGTCTGTTGTCTGTTAAAGCTGAAATAAAGAAAACAACTGTATGAACAAGTATCCAACTGAAATGCAGCTCTTCTCCCTTTTCATAGGTGACAGTAGATATTAACACTTACAAATGATACAGCTGCAGACAGGAGGACTGATTTGAGTAAAAAAAGCACATATGTAGTTTTGAATGCTAATTTCTGAAACTGCTGACAACCGCAGCTGTAATGCATTGTTTAAAATGGCAGCACACTAACTGCCTAAGGGAAGAAATAGGCCGTTGTCCCTTCTTAAACGGACTGAGAAATGTTATTTAATAAAATAAATTAAGTCAATTGCTAGTCTGCTTAGTAACATAATAAAAATAAACATGATAAGACATTTTGAAATTGAACTAGTTAATAATATCATCTTATTAGAATTTGCATTATAACCAAATTAAATTAGGTTAATGGGGAAATGTAATAGTACTCTCTAGATTTTTCCTGTTAAGTTAACTTTATATACTTTAATGAATACCTTAATTAGGCACCTTTATTGACGCAGACATTTCAGAACTAAAATTTGGTTCTGCATTCTCCTTTGCACACCAGCATCCAATAAAATAGAAGTAATCTTGTAATGAGTAAAGGGCAATTATTTTGAAAACTTCCTGTGCCTGCTGAAGGGACTTGAATGCAATGGTTCATCTGTCTGTGTGCAGGGATGTTATGACTTCCGTAGGCGTAGAGCTATGGTCTATTTGTTATTAATTAATATGATTGAAAGTTGTTTAAGCATGTTGCCAATGTTTTTTTACACTGTATATGTAGCATGTGTGTATATTCTTAAAATAAGATGCAAATCTTTCAGAGTTGGTTATTTTAATCAGCATTTATAGTATATTAGATGTAGAATATGAGGCTATTGGATGGTTACAATCTGTGCACGATGGAGGGAGAACTGATTGAGTGACTGAATAGATCTGAACACATTCTGTCAAAAAATGCAACCATGTGCCACGAATGGAGTGATTTATGTCATGGGGCTTGGGGACTCACGGGCTGATGCTTTTGCACAAGTAAATGTGAGATGGTATCTTTATCCATCCCCCAGTGCTACAAGCACAACAGAGACGCCAAGTCTAAAGCAGTTTACTGCCATCCTGTCTTTTGGTTAAAAGCCAAGAATGAGATGTATATATATAATTATGTGCATGTGTTCTGTACGTCTTTAATGTTCAAACTGGTATGAGAAGATCCAGTGAAATGTGCCAAATGGTAGAAAATGGGTCATGGGAAGGGAGAGGGGAGCAATATCATACGTCTTATTGAGACAAGGTGTTAATTGCCATTGATGAGTCTTACACTAGCAAGGACATACTTAAGTAATTAATTCAGTTAAACTATTTTTTTTCTTTCTTTGAAGCAGGACAGAACCCATAATCTGTTTAAGAAGAGAATGGGATATTTCTAGGAGGAGTTGAATATTTAAAGCCACCTAGACCCCTCCAAAGACTTTGAAGGGAGAATCTCAGTACTTTCCGAGCTGATAAGGGAAAAGGAGTTAAGTGCAGATGCAAATCTACATGCTAATCATGTTTGCTAATAGGAGCTTTCCAGGAAGACCTCTTTTCTGTGGGTGATTTTTTTGACAGGGGTTTCTGCATAAGCGTAATTTGAGGTTCTTGAGCTGTAAAGTTTGGTATTAGTTGTCTTCTAGTCCATGGTGAGGATGATTTTTCTTTGGAGAATAAATACATTCAAAATGAGATGGTGCTCGTTTCCAGGTGTGGGGTTTTTTTTACATTTGCAGAAAGTCAGCACTTGAGTTGTTTCAAAAGTCTTGCGAATAGTTATAGTTCTTAAAATTCGAAGTAGTTGCAGGGAATCATGTTGCCCACATGTGGATTCTATTTCTGAGACAGACACTTTAAAGAGACCTCAAAAATAGCACCTTTACATATGCGCAGCGAATAAGGTTCCCTTTCTTTGTCATACCTGTGATTTCCCAATTCCAGCTGTGGTTTAGATAAGCTAAGTAAAGCGAGCTGTCTTGTAGTAATGATAAAAGGAAGAAAGAGATAGAAATACCTCCAATAAAACCTTGAAAAATGCAGCAACGTGTTGAGGTAAGAGTCTGAAATGCCATAGCGATGTTATGTCAAAAGTGTTATTACAGAATACTGTGCTATTGATATAAAAATACTACATTAATAATTGCATATTTTGGGATGATGATGTAAAAAATATTTTTCTTCCTTTAATTATCTGTACCGTAATCCTTTTACTTAGTTCTTAATTTACAGTATTGCTTCTTGACGTTAAGCTGTTAAAACTATGTATTATAAGTTCAGAATAACTTCTTTCATGTTCTGGCACTGAGCTAGGGTTCTTGGCTTGTCTACTAATGTTGAATAATGGAAAATAATTAACTTTAAATTAAAAGTGTTGCTTTTTATTATGTGACAGTATTAGCTTTAATATGGATTTCAAAAGACATTTTTAAGTGCAGGCGCAAATCAATTATACACAAAGAATGAATTATCTCTGCTGCAGAAAGTAGTGTTTATTTGATGAAAAGCTTGTACATAAAGTTGAGTGCCATTACTATTGTAAATTTGTACGGTACCTGTATGTACTGGGAATGAAGATACACCAGATAGTTGTGGTGCTGTCCAGTTGGTGAGCAAGTGGTCTTGCAGGTGAGGCAGCCACCAGCAACTTATCTTTATTAGGAAGGACATGGCTAGTGGGTCAAGAGAGATGATTCTTCTCCTTTACGTGGCATTGGTGAGACATGTCTAGTGTGCTGTGTCCAGCTCTGTCGTAGGAAAACCAGCTAGGATTGTTCAGCCTCACGAAGAGGAGGCTCTGAGAAAATCGCGTTCATGTGTAATAAATACAAAATTGAGTAAAGAGGGAGGTGGCAAGAAGCAGTGGGACTAAACCGTAATTGAATAAATGCCATATAAACATAAGAGAACTTCTTTAAGGTGAGAATGGTCGAGTACTGAAACAAGCTGCCCAGAGAGGTTATGGTCTAGCAGCATTAGGAAACAGTCAGAACCGGACAGTACATGTTGCATTTAGGGCACTTAGCTTGAAGTCAGATATTTTGGTAACATCTAGGAGACCATGGACAGCAGAAGTCACAGGTTTCTTTGAGGCCTTAAAGAGCTGCTACTGACTGTCATCTGTGAATTGTAGAAGATCTTGCAAGGATTGGGTTAAATGAACAATTTAAAAAGAAATCATGTTAAATGCAATGCTTTATGCTTCGTTTATTGCTTTTTCTTAGCAATTACGTTGATAGTTTTGAATCCGTAGGCATTTGAAATTTTTTTAAAATATAGTTTTGCTACAAACAGATATCTCTAATGATGGTCACTATAAATTTCATGTTTTTACCTGCCATTTTGCAGTGTCACTGGTAATTTGTAACTGGTTGTAAATCAAAATTATTGAGTGGTTTGAATAGGAAATCTCATTATCAAATAGAAGAGGATTTATGAACAACTAAAGGAGTGTAATTTCTTTAATCGACTTCCTTTGCCAGGCCAAGGAACAAAAAGGTCAAATTACTTGACTTGTCTTTGGTTCTGTGTTTTTTATTTTTTTCTGTCTTCTTTTTCGCCTGTCCTATTTGTGAGTTTACATGATGCACAAAGAAAACAGTGTTTTGCAGAATTTGTACTTCATGCTTACTTGTGGAAACAGGGGTATCCTGTATGGAGATTGGCACCTTTTCTTTGTATAGTTACTATAGTGAATGTCATGTGCATGCCAATTGCTTTATATCAATACAGAACATTAACTCATAAGTTTAGGTATCATTTTTTCACAAAAAGAGAATGACCATGAAATCATTCCACATTACAGAAGAGGGTTTGTGTAAGTTTAGTGCAGAGCACATCTGTAATGTTGTTTCCTACAGCAATCAATATTCTGTCTGCAATGTTGCTTTTCTCTGCAGATCTGTTGACAGTAAATTCTTTTGTGGTGTTTTCTGTTGTTATTACCACTGAAACAGCTCACCTGGTGCTTTTTAGAATAGGGAAGGGCAGTGATTTAACAGCAACATTCTGACTCCCTGCGAATATCGTTAGATGAACCAATGATTAGACTGTCAGGAACCACTTTCCACTGTTGTATTGATGCTGTTGTAGTTTAGATGGTATTATTTTAGGGGGAAAAAAAGATTACGGCGGGTCTAGAGAAAGATAATTTAATCTTTGTAATATGTAATAGCCCAGGCAAGCGTCTGGAATGGTATTTTTGCATCACAGTAGGTTTTTTTCTATTCGGCATCAAAATTTCATTTTCGTTCTTACTTAGCATGAAAATGAAATAGTTACTTTGTGTATGTCTTTAATAAATTTCTGAAAGTTTATGTGATGTTTATAGGAAATGAAGTAAGATATTGCAAGCTGTAGTCAATGATAGTTGTTCATTGCAACCTGTACTTTCCTGGGGAGTGATGCTTGATAATGAGGATGGGTTCTACAGAGGGCATGCTGGACATAAATTCACTAGAAAAATAAAGGGCTGGGTTGCAGTCTCCCAAAGCTTCTTGAACTGTGCCAGTCCGTAGGACTGTCGGAACAGAACAGTGCTCCAGCTCTTCTGCCTATTACAGTAATATTCCTTCTCCAGCATATACTAAATACAAACAATTTCTTCTTAGCTTTCTTTATGCTTTTGCTAGGATACTCCCTGGAGAAGGTAGCTAAGTTACTCTTGACAGTGGTGACAGTCATATATCAACTGCAGTAAGCATAAAAAGTTGTGGCTCTTCATGCACTCATGCAAAAAGTCTTCGCGCTGTGGCTCAAAAGTAATTTCTTCTGTGAAACAAGGGATTCCCCCTTCTCCCAAAATAATAAAATTCAAATAAGGAAAAGAATCCCTGGCCCCTGATTTTCTACTGCGGTGTACTCTGAAATCATTTTAACTTAGACACTCCAAGGTCAAACTTGTTATTAAATGCTGTCAAAGCAAAAGTATTTGCTTGGGTGGAAAAAACTTTAAAAATAAAAATCCAGGCAATGAAAGATTGGGCCCAACAGTATCCTCTGGTAGAAGAGTTTTGTTCTGTTGTAAGGTGGAATAATATGTTGGACAGATTGAAAACAAAGCAGTGTTGTGTGCAACTGCTATCTCTGTCATTGAATCAGTCATAGCTTGTAGTTCTTTTTAAGGGTGTTTCATTATTGGTAATATATAATGTTAAAATTTTCATCACATTGGACAAATCCAGGTGTTTTCAGAGGAAAGTGTGATATTTGTCTAGTAATTCTTGGTGTATAGACTATTATTGGACATAAAAACCTCAGGGCTTTCAGTTAGGGATTCTCAAAAGCTTGAAAAATGTGTACTTAAAAGAGGTAGAAAAAGATACAGGATCACACCTAAATTCAGGCACCAGTGATGCCAATTAGATTAGAATCCTCTCCAGGGCCATCTGTGGACTGAATAGCTGTACAGTGACTCAGTTTCTCTCTTTGTGACCTCTCTGATGTTAACTGAGGGGAATACCTTGGATTCTGGACAGTGGAACTTTCTTCCGAAATGGTACTCGGGTTTATTGGGGTTTATTTATTATTTTATTCGTGTGCCCATACCAGCAGTGGAGTAAAGTTATCATCACTGGAATTCTAATTTGATTTTTGAAATTTAATTCAAAGTGTAATATTTTTGTCTTGGTGCCAGCTAGGTGGCTTTTCTCCTTGGCTGTGTAGCAACCTGCTCTAGGAAGGAAGCTTTCCAGAGACTGAAGAAAGTAAGTTATGGTTTTGTGAGGAATTGTGGAGATGTCAGTAAGTTCAGTATAGGAATCATTTAAAGAGGAGAGAATTCATACATAGAAGCGTGGAGACAGTCAGAGAATTTTCAGATTTGCAGTTAGGTACAAGGCTTTGACAGGTTACAGCGTTTCAGGTATTTCTCTTCCCCAAATATTTGTGCTATTAGCTTGTCTCCTTGACCACCTGTGACCTTCCTAGACCTTCTCTAGCTGTACCTGTTGCTTCATGCTCAGCAGACATTGCTGTCTGTGGGGAGTTTGTCCCATCTCTCTCTGAACTGGTGCATTCATTTGATCTTTCTGGTTTCCTGAGGCAGTGAGTGCCTTAAGGAATGCTCTGTGAACAATCTTTCCTTTTATTCTTTCTAAAGTTGTTGCTGAGTGATGGCACTTGGCACCCCCAGTGATGTGTTTCAAGTGCACAGAGATGTTCCCTTTTTGCTTTCTCCTGGGCACTCACAATTTTATGCTCTGCCATCATCTCCCAGTCTTTGTCTTTCTCTTCCATGCAGAAGTGCCCTAGCTTTGGAACATTGAGCCAATTAAAGAACCGCATTCCTGTCATATGTTGGCTCAAAATTTTAAAGTAAAGCCTTCCAACAGGGCTCCTTTTCACAAGGAACATGGTGTTGAGACCAGACAGTGTATTTTTGTAGACAGGCAGTGGTTTAGGATTTTGGAGTTAACAAAACCCTACAGAAACCTGTGGAAAAATGCGCTCCATTTTTCCCCACATCCCTCGTCCCTTGGTCTCTTCAGTCTATACCCTTAAAAAAACCTCAAAACAACAAAAGGCTTCTTCACAGTTGCTTTGGTTCTCGGGCATTAGATAAATTGCAGCCTCTCACTTGCTTGAGGGAAGAAGATTTCAAAGTTACTCCAAACATTACACAAGAGGGCATCATCCTTATCATCCTTTTGAGGGTCATGGGAGCTGGGTAAAATACCCACTCAAAACTGTGAAATGCAGCTTCCCTGTCCGCCTAACACAGACAGCAGTGGTTGAGGTTTGAACTGACGGTGCTGAATTGGTTATAACTCCAAAAAGTAGAAGTAGAAAAGTTTCAATCATCTGTCAGTTGCCATAATAGACACTGAGTGTTGCAGACTGGAAGCAGAGTGTTGAGTGGCCTTCAGCAGAGCTTGTAATCTTCAAGTTTAAAAACTGAAGAATTTTTCTGAAGAACTACAAAAATACAAGTGCAATTTTTGAACAACTTTTCTCTTGCTTTTTTTATCAACAGATTAGTGTTTGTAACGTGTACAACTTAAGTAATATATGCAAATTATTCCCTTTTAGCTTCCTTTTTAGAATGTGTGGAACATCTTGAGGCATCATTTAAGACTAACAAATTATAGTGGAGCTCAGTAAAATGAATACCTGTTAAAGGAGTGCATCCTGAATGGAATATGTTTGTTTGTGGGAGATGTCAAAAACTTGAAACTGAGATCAAATGAATAGATACGAGAAGAAGTATTAATCTCATTGTAGCAGTATGATATTTTTACCATACAGAAATAGAAAATATGGAGTCTGCTCTAGAAGATGTTCTTCCACCCTTGGATGACAAAGCATTGCTCAAGCTTCAGAGTATTTCAAGCTTTATTTTAGAAGTTTTCAATATGCTTCTCAAGTCTTTAATTTTACATAAGATGTTTTAAATAAAGGCTGAAGAACTTTGTCTTGGTTCCCCGATGCCTGGTATTTTTAGAGGTCTGATGCTACGACATTGCACAGCAGTGTTACTGATAAAGTCCCTTCACTCACGGTGTTACCACAGTTCACTCTAGTGGGTACAAACGCCAGAATACAGTAAAGCTGCAGCACATTAAGATAAGCAGGAGTGTCTGAAAATGAAGATTCATGTCTGTTCTAATGCTGCTGTCTTGAATTATAACTAGAGATTAGAGGGGAAGCTGCATTTCACTTTTTGGAAATACCAAAAGCCCAAACTCAAAAGGGAAGCCTTTCTTTTACCTTTCCTTTTTTACCTCTCCTGAAAACTTTGTAACAGTACCTGTAGAAAGCACAGGAAATATTGTTTTATTAATGCAAATCAAAAATCTCAAGTTAGATTAGTCATTAATTTTCATGAAAGCTTTAGCTTACATTTTTGTATGCTTATAAAGGACTTGTTGTCTGCATTTGTATTCTCATCTGGGTGCCATAAAAATCTTGCAAGTTCTCAGTGTCTGTTCTTAGGTATACCATTTGGGATAGTTGGGGTATTATCAAAACCATTTATCAGCTTATAATGTTGTATCATTTCAAACGACGTTAAGTAAGAAATCATAACTCACAAATCATAATGAAGAATATTGTTGTAGAAAGCGTGTTTGTTATAATCAGCTAATGTGTTTTTAATTACGATTATCCTTGCCCAAAGATGAAAATTGAGTTCTACTTTACTAGCTATAACACATAAATTAAAACACTTGCTGACATGATTAAATCAACATAAAGGAAGAACAAGTCATTTTCCTTGAATCTGAGAGAAATAAACAGGATATAAAATGAAGTAGCAGTAGCTGCTCTCAGAAGAATGCTCTGCAGTCAGAGTAAAGCTGCTTTCATTTTCAGATAAAACAGTCGAGGATGCAATACTAAATGGTTGTATCTCAGGAGAACACTGTGCTACTCATCTGGATTCACGTATCCAAGTAGTTTTATAGGGGTATTAAACTCTGCCCCTGACCATTTCCAGAAGGACAGTCAGATTTTAATTGGATTCAAAGATTCAGACTCTAAGTTCTTAATGTCTTAAATAATGCTTGCTGCACGTTATTTCTTAGTAAGTTTCAGAAAGGCAGAAAATTCTAATATACCCATTGTAAATTGCCTTATCACAACGAATTTAAGTAATTTAACTAAAATTTTCCTGTTTTCTCAATGGTTATGATCTTTAAATCAGTAAAGAAGTAGGGGAAATTGTAACAGCCAGCCTTATGAGTTGCTTTGTTACAGGACATAATTTAGTTCTCAGGGAAGTTTTTTTAGTTTTAGAGTAGCTGGCGGGGTGAGAGTTCCAGGTACTGATGAGTATTCACATTTTGTTTCTTCTCTTCCTCTGCCCAGCTCACAAGCAGTCTTGCTGTAGATCTCTACAAGATAGATACAAGTCTATCAGTACAGCTTTGTCGCCATATACAGTTCCAGTGAAATTCTGGCTTCCCTGTATGAAGCGGGAGTCATCCATCAATATCACCCAGATCTTTTGTAATAGGATCGTTTACCAGAGCTCATTTTCTGTTAATTTTTTTGCCTGTCTGCAGCCTCCTCCACAAGAGCACTTTAAAATGCATTTCACTTCAGGCATGTATTTTACCCATTGATGAGCATGTGCTTACGTGCTTTGCTGGCTGGAAGTCTTTGTGCCAAGGAGGTGATGTTTTGTTTTTAAGTCGTGAACACCTGCTTGTTAGGAAATGAACTGAGAGCATCGACTCATTTCAGAAAGGCCAGCAAGCAGCTGTCAGATGGCAAGGATATAAACTTTACAGTAGCAATCAAAATTCTTGTGAAACTGCCCAGAAATGGTTCTGAAGGAGGGGGGAAAAAAAAAAAAAAGGTCATACAAGCAGCAGTGTTGGAAAAGAAGCAACTGTGTCAGCAGAAACACCAGAGCATTGGGTAACATTTAAATCAGCCTTTCCCTGCTCCTCCAGTGTAGGCAGTAGCTTATTGTTATTAGATTATAAGATTATTGATAAAATAGTGAAAAGTCTTAATATTATGCCGCGTAGGCTATGTGGTGCTATAACCATGTTTGCTTATAGTCATCCTTTCACTTAATGTGGAGTTTCTTCCTGTATCTCTGAATAGATAGCAGCCTGTAAGGGAACAATAAGAAGAATAAAGGAATAAAAATAATAATAGCAAGTAGACACTATCTTTATTGTTAGTATGTAGTTCTTGGCAGAAAATTAATTCATAATAAGTTATTAAGCCAAAAAGCCTTGATGGCATTTGAAAAGAAAAACGAGTATGCTCTGTACAGGTGTACTTTGTTCTCTTTCACAGGTCTACATCATACATTGTAATGCTACCATCAGAGAAAACTCTTTTCCTATTGTGTATTTTTGACAATTGTAAATGTGATATGCTGTTCCTAAAGTTAGGGAGAAGGAGAGATGCAGTGGAGAAAGGTGATCTGTTCTAGCTGTACCGAGGGTGCCCTCTGGAGAATCTTACTGTGTTAGTTTGTGAGGAAGACTGTTGTTGACATCTTGGTCTTTTATGCAGAAATAATGTAATGTAACCTGTTATTATGCTGCTTAAGTGGTAATGGATGTGTTCATATAGGAAAGAAAGGAGAAAGAAGAAGCCATGAAACAAGTAATGGATAAAATATTAAGCATACGCTAAAGATGACCTGTTTTGATTCTGGTATGGTAATTTACTGATGAATATGTGATTCATAACTATGATGATCAGGAACATATTTCCTTATCTTTTTTTACCCCACGTCCATCAGTACCTTTCACTTGGCACAAGCTGGATTTAAGTATATAAACTGATACGTAGTAGTAGGTTTTGCACTCAGATCATTTCCCTTTCCTGGAGTATATGGAGTATAGTATACTTCAAACTTTGTGATTCCTTTGAAAAATGCCATTCATTTTGTTAGAACAAATGTTGCATGTGTTCAGGTCAGGTGCTGAAACGTGCAGCTTCTTATCTAGGTGAGGTGTAGCTACAGGATTGAGGAGAAAAGGAAAATTAAAAAATGTTTAAGGATAGAAGAACGTATGGTGAGTGCTTTAAACTTTGTATAAAGTGCTTTTCCTTTTTCTCCTCTCATCACAATATCAAGAATCACTTGATACTGCAATTACTAAGGAGCTTTTCTGTTACTGACTAGGTGGTAAGAGAGACAGGATAGCTTAATGTAGATAAATTGTCTTTTTTCCTTTGACCCAGTGGGTTTTCAAAATCGCCCCTTCCACTTTTGCCTGTTAGATGGCAGGACATGGAGAGAGCTTTGATTTGTGTTTTCTTACACCTGGTAAGGAGAGCCACTGTGATTTTTGTATTTAGATGTTCAGGCATCAGGTAAATACATCCCCATCAGAGACCAGTAATTTCCTAACTGGACTCTTTTCTGTCATATACAATGAACTAGTAGATCAGATTAGATAGTTCTACTTTGCTCGGTTCAGTTATTACCTAGTCATTTCTAGTAGAAATAGTTTCTTTTATGTCTTAGCTAGCATTTCTTTGCTGTCTTTTAGATCCACTGTTTCATGTACTGCTCCACTCGTGATATTATTTAGAATTTCTTCATTATTTCATGTACTTATGTGTTCATCAGCATTCGAAGAACATGAATTGTCATGGCTACTCGTTTATGTCAGCTTATTGTAATAAGCCCCTTGAATTTTGTGTGTTACTTTAAAGAAAGCTAAACCCCACCCTGTAATGCTTAGTTATATAAGAGCTATTTCTGTATGCTTCTCTGATGGACAGCATTCTCAATATTAAGCATGCCTGGTAATTACAGTTGTTTATAGATAGTTTTGGGGTTACATAGACCTTGTAAAATATTTTAGAAGCAATTCCATTAAAACTCCACTATAAAAGTGTCATCAATAAACCTTTCCTTAATTCAGCAAGAAGTGCACTTTCTGAAAATGCTGCGTTATGATAAAGCAATTGAAAAGAACAAAGGCTTATCAAGGATTCTCTTTAAGGCATATCCAAGCTTTCCTAACACAAATTCTTTAGAAATATAAACCTAGATTATCAACACTACCTCAGGGGCATCTCTGGTGGACTTCTGTAATTAAAAAAGTAGACCTGAACGATGACAAGACAAGGAATAACAAGAAAATCCTATCTAACAGGAACAAGTCATTTTAGCTTCTAATTAAAACGGATAGGTATGGTGAACTTGTATGAACAGTACACAGGATTTGAGCAACACCTTGTGCTGAGAAGGACAAAATGACCTCTGTTCATGACAGCTGAGATTTCCATCTGGCCTTGGCAGGTTTCCCATGTTGAAATCTTAGAATTTAACCACTTCATTTCACATCATGAAGTTAAGCTCACCCATTCATACCGCATTCACTTGGTGTAACTGAGCAGAACTCATGGCCTGATACTAAGCCCACAGTACCAATCTTTCCCCTGTCTTTCCAAACACTTTCAAAAGGACCTTTAGAAGGTGGTGATTTTTGCAATGCAGATAAAAAGCTGCAAAAGTGATTGTAAATGCCTGTTTATTTCCTATTGCTTATAGGCCGGTGTCTTCCTCTATCATGTCAAGTGCTTATATCAACAGTAAGCCTTCTGCTTTGGTAGAGTATATGATGAAGTCTTGTGTTGAGTCAGGGATTCTCAAAGATGAGGTATAATTCTCAAAGCAAAGAAACAAGATAATTGAAAATAGTTCTTCTCTTAATCACTAAATTCTGTTATTTGAATTGCAGTATTTACAGTAGTTGCTGACTGGTGAGACCATTTGAAATATTCTTTTCTATTCTTTTCTTCAATTTTATCTTGGTGCTTTCCAGACTGTTTCACCGTCTCAGTTCTCTAGCTGGAAATTTTTCAATTAAGATGTGAAACATTCCTTTTTTGTTACATAGATTTAATTAAAATTCTTTGAAATATAATGCTTGGGTGTCGGGTGTGTGTCTGTTACAGTTCAGGGAAATTAAACTATGTCTGCTTGTTCTGTCATTTGGAGAAACTGCAGTTAATTATTTTCAGAATGAGGGAATTATCTTTGCAATCTCATAATAAAATCTTTGGTTACTTGAGTATTGTAAGCTCTTCTACCATTATCCTAGTTTTTGAATAATAAAAATTATTGCCTGTGCATTTTAAAGCTGACCAATAAGAAAGTGGTTTTGTAGGATTTTTATTTCCTGTCTTTTACTGGATTATGGAAGTATGTTATATGTTGTTATTGCTATAGTTAGTTTTTTGATAATTTTTATATTAAATATTGAAGTATAAGATAGTCAGGCAAACAAGACACAAGACATTCTTTCTACCTGTCATTTTCTCTGGCCTTCCAGCATTGCTATAAAAACTACAAGTTCCAAAATACTTGTAAAAATTATCCCCATTGTTTGTTTACAGTCTCTGCTTTTCCACCACAGTAATGCCATTTTTAAGTTTATCCTAAGACACGGAGAATGCAAAAAGGAAGAAATGCCAAAATTATTCACTTAGTCCATACAGGTTCTTAATCTTCTGTACAGATTAATAATTGCTTTTAAAACTCTTGGAGATGGAAGGCCATACTAACTACTGGCATTATGTTATTGTAATTGAATATTGAGCCTTCACTTCAATCTAACCTATTTCTCTTCACTACTATATGGACGGAAGAATGTGCTTTATGTCAGATTTTGTTGTGTAGTGAATGATTCAGCCCCTTGGTTCTTGAAGAGGTTGCTTTTATGAAATAAAAAGAATCCAGAGAATAATAAAGCTGATATTTTAAAAAGCACTCCAGAATCGAGATGGTTTAGCTGGTGGAACAGGTGCTGCCTGCATCTCTTGAACTATTCTTGAACCCGGTAGTGTGAGTGATGAACATGTACGTTAAATATCTGTGATAATCATGTTTACACTTGTCCTTAAATATGCGTTTCTAGATAGTAGCAGCTTGATAAGTCTCAATTTGCTTTTAGTTGTGTCATTACACACCAATGGATTAATGCAATAATGGATTAGTTGTATGACATGCTACACTCAAGGAATCCAGTATTTAGGATGGATAATTAACAAAGTGAAAGATGATGTATGTCTCCACTATGCTAAGAATTATTCCCCTTTCTTATTGTTTTATATGTTTATTTTTTTTTTTACAGCAGCATCACAGTGTGAGAAAACTATTATTCCCACCTTTTTCAGTGCACTGAGATGCGGGAGATCCCACTTTTGAATGTTTGCTGATACATACTTTTCAATGCTTTCAGTGGAGAAGTGCATTTGTAGCATTATAATTAGAGGTATGAAGCAGAATTTGTATCCTCGCATCTTGACTACCATCCACAGTTTGAGTAACGTACTTCAGTAATACAATGTTGTAATCGAAAATCTGAAAGTACTGCCTGCCCTTAAGAAAAGCTAAAAGAAGTGGAAGGAGGGATGCAAAATCCGGATGTCATTGATGCTGTAGTTTCAATAATGAATCTGTTGGAAGATGAAGTTACTAACTTAGGTGCTCTGTGTAAGTGACAGCTGTGACAAAGCTTGGGAGAAAGAATTACAGTGAAATAGCTACTGGCCACAGTTTTGCCTCTTAATATTTGGCACGGACAGTGATGCTGCCTTGTGCTAAGGGAGGTGCTGAGCTCTGGTGGGTTCTCCACTCTGGCACAGTGCATTAATTTTTCATGTTCTGTGCTGTTAACTGTTAATAGGTGAAATATTATCTCAAGTTCTATTCCTGTATTCTCCTTACACAAAGAAAAATTGCAGATCTGGCCACTGTGCATCTGTGGCCAGATGCAGCTTACAGATAAAAACTTTAAACTTTGTCAATATGTTCTGCAGAAGTGCTGGGTAGTACTAAGATTCTGGTAAAGACGACCCCTTCTCTTGCTTTTTCTTGTAGGCTAGGCTGAAATACTGAAGCTGTTCTCATTGTTGCAAGCCGTCTTCATCTTAGTTGTTCAGTAAATGCTTTGAAACTACATAAGCACCTGCAGTGGACCTGCATAAGCATAACGAATTATTTTAATAGCAAATAAAAAAGGAAAAAAAGTGGTAATTTGGTTCACTTAGTTGACAAGATTAATAAATGGCAAAACATAAGATGTGATAATTAAATGAAATTATTTCCCGACATCATTAACTACATTTATCTCTTAATTTTCAAATTGCTCCAAGCTTCTACTTATGTCCCCTTCAGGAGATGAAAAAATTTTATAAGAACATCAGAGTGTAAGAATTCTAATTCAAATCTCAGATGGATCTCCATTTGCTGAACTGAGCATACTTCTGCAAAATTGGGTAATTTCAAAGCCTTTATTTACAAACTGTATGAATATTACTGTGTTTAAACCGTAAACATTTCTTCTTCTTCAGAATTCAGATTTTAGGGAAAGAATTCTGTGGAGTTCAGAAGGAACAATGTTACAGAATCATGAACTATTTCTTTAGTGGACAGCGGGACTGCTGATGTGTATGAGGTAGAAGTCTGCTAGCTCCCATTTCTGTGGGGAATAAAGAAAAAGTCATAGGCATGAGCTGCATCATAATCTATTCTTGATAAACTGTATAGAAGCCTTTTCTCAGCATTCAGCCTTTTCCTGGCATGATTTTTCTAAAGCCGCTCTCAGAACACCATTGAGATTCCCAAACACAGGCTACAATGGCATGTGATTTCAATAATTCTGAACACAAGCAGGGAGTGGAGGGAGAAGGTGATTGCTGCATAAACATATTGCATCAGAATTGTGGAACCAAAAGTAAATGTCACTCGAAGCAGATTGGTTTGGGTTAAAGGTCTAATGAGTCTGTGTTTTTACTTTATTGATGTGTCTGGTGCCTTGGTTTTCAAATACTGTTGCATCTGGAAAGTGAAAAGGCTGTGAGATACATCTTGGCTGTCTTTTTCCAAACACAGATAACAAAGCAAAGGAATTGGAACAGAATTACAGGCAGGGATGTGCGTGTCCCTGGAATCTGTTTAGTTTATGCTGTGTCCAGTAGTCAAGAGAAAAATAACTGTAGCGCAGTATGCTGAAGTAAGCAGGATGGACTGTTTATGTTGCTCTAAGAGAGACAGAGACAGCTAAAATGTTGATGATGCTTGAGTGTAGGGACTGATGGAAAGACAAAAAGTTTCAGTTTCAGGAGCTTTGACTCAAACACTAGGTAAATTAGATTTTCAGAAACGTTTTCGGAAATGGCTGTTATGATTAAAGATTTTAACAGGATGTGTTATGTCTGATATGAATGTAGGTAGCTAAAATGGAGCACTGTGATCAGAGAACGCTACATCCCACTCAAATAAAAACAGATAAACTTTTTTTTAATTTACTTTTTGTGTACTTTCAGAGGTAAATATATCCCACTCTTTTCAAAGCCAATACACCATAATTTCAGTATCTGGCAGTTTCACAGGTGCATCTTGGGATGAATAAATTATGAGTATGAATAATAGAATGAATGTGTGAGAGAGTGATTAAAAAATTAAATTGATCTGAGCCTTGAAGCAGACTGCTCTGCTTTGTGTTTCCAACACATCAGATTTTTTAAAATTTCCTGCTGACACTCCAGGTTAATTTTTTTGCTGGTAATTAACTTGAAAGCTAAATGTCCAACATAAGTATGTATGTATAATTAGTAGGTTAGCTTCCTGTTCTAAGCAGATAATTTTTTAATGTCTGAATATGGCAGTTACTATGTAGTAATTCTTCTGCATGCCATGTGTGTGTTACGCATCCATTCCTTACACATACTAAAACATCTTTAAGTTTTTTTTCTCACAGCTTTAAGTGATAAAGTATATCCTGAAAGAATATATTTCTTAAATGTAATAGTAATTGAAGACTATTTATTGTTTTTCCACTGTTAATATGAAGCCACATAGATTTTGTTGAATTTTACTGCACTCTCAGGAGTGACGGATGCGCTCAACACTTAAGGGAGAGATACAGCTTTGAAATGTGAGCTGTATTTTTGCCTGAGAGGTGAAACTTTTCCTGTCTACATGCAATACTTCCTAAAATATTGGAATGGTTGCCCTGGAAATAGCAGAAAGAGTACTTTTTCAGCTAGTAGAACATTGCCACAAAATCATAGATTAATTTCCAGATACTTTTTCCCAGGGTCCACTTGTTAGTGGACTGCTTGGAACAAGAAAAGAAGAGTAAGGGAATAAATCAGAGATATAGAAGAACTGTATTGTTGTTTGTATCTGCAAGACCTTGGTTCCACTGATAAATCACTATCTAACAGAGGTATGATTCCAGTTTTGCGTGCTGACTACCACAGCTCCTCATCTTAACCAAAAATTAGCAAGCCTTCATTTACAAGTGTCTTCCACCACCTTAGTAACTTGGAAGAGACACAGCAAGTTAATCTGAGAAATTATTTGTTATTTGTTTGCTGTCGGTTAGAAATACAAAAGGTACTTAGAGTAATTTACATCCTTTTTCATCACTTTATACTACTAAGTCAGCAAAGGATATGGCCCTTACAGTGGGAACGGAATGTGAAGATCTTTTAGGGAAAGATTTTATTGAAGCGAAAGGATATGCAAGGACTGTTGTTTTTTAGGTTAAACAACATTATTGATCTGTGGAATGATGGAATTAGTCTCCCACATAGAATTTTATTGCCCATCAGCATAACTGTTTAATTTCCTTTCTACCCTTTCGTATGTTTTTCTGTCCTGCAGGCTCTTCGGAGTGGTAAAATAAATCGTATGTAACAAAAACAACTTAATAACAATGATAAGAATTTCCTGTGCCTTATTTTGTTTATATTGCTTTCTCTGTGTGTGTGTTTCTGAGCATGTTCTTCTTAGCTAAATTATTCTGGACATAATTAAATTCCCCAAATTCTTTGAGTACTGTTCTGGCAATAGCAGCATTAATAAAGACATTCCACTTCTGCTTTCTTCATACCTTTATTACTTGCTTTCCATTAAACAAATGAGATTTCCTGTTTTGCTGAAGAAGATGGTCCTAAAGACCAGTATTTGTAGAGCATGAACGTGGAGTATGATCTCTTGTAAGACTTGCCTTAATTTCCAGCAGGCTGTATTAATGTATCCACGTGGTACCTGCCTTAGTGTTTGTGCTTTAGGAATAAAACCCACTGCTGTAATAGGCACTTAATAGTACTTAATGGACAGTAAATTTTCTGTCACAGGGCATGGATAGACATAATGCTACAATTGTTGAAAGTCTCTATCAATATCTGTCTCAAATGGATATCTTGTATGGATTGCTCTGTTGCAGTTTAGCCTGCAGTTTTGCAGAAATCTGTGCGGTTCGCATAGTGAATCAAAGAATCACAGAGGCTTCATTGGTCTAGTCAGCATCCAAGGGGTCAGGGACCTTGAGGCTGTGGTTCTTTTAAAACTGAACTTTTCCATTAAACATGATGCTACCGCAGATTTACTTGTTTGTTATGCATCTACTGAAGATACCTTTCAATTCTCTTTTGTATAGCAGGAAAATATAAGCATTTGGTCTTCTGAATGTCACAGGATAGTGCTGACCACTATTGCCAAGTTGGGAAATTTTAATTATTGCAAATGTGGTGGGAAATCATGTGTAATAGAACCTAAACAAAACATTCCGATCATGATGAGCAGTATTTTAAGCTCGTTGTGTTTCATAAGAAAGGATGGGAGGTCCTGGGACTGTTGAAATTGGAAGTTGAAAAAGGAAGAAGAAAAAGGTTTTATTTGCTGATATATGGCTAGAAACTCCTAAGTAAATTGAAATTGTTCATTGTGTAAAATTTCATTTATTTTTTATGAAGGAAGCAAACCTTGAGATTTCATGTAAGCGAACTATAACTATTCTTTTAATTTTTTTTGTTGTTAAGCATGTGTGCTTTCATACACATCTATCTCCCTACCTAAATATTCATTGAGAGATGTAGATATAAAACACTCATGTTAGGTTTAGTTGATTTTAAAATTCATTATCTTACTGAATTTTACTTCTGGCTTTCTATGCTTTCTGAAATTTAAGAAGAGTAGAAGGTCCCATAAGTTACACTGACTAGCAAAGCAAAGATACCAAAACTCAAGGATGCTAAACTTAGTACTATTACTCTTTTTATCGAAAAGAGATAGGCAGGTAGGACTAGTCTAGCACTTTCTCTTTAGTGACTCTGTTTTCTCAGTTCATCTTTTCTTTTCAGTCCATGCCAAGAGATTATAACTGCTGATGAAATTTATTGACTTACTGCAGCCTCCAAGTAGGCTAAGTCCCTTCCAGAAATAAATCAAAATGAATAGGTGTTCTTTTAGATGAATTAACATCAATGTTTTGCAATAACTTAAAACTAACTGCGTGACTTTGGGATGCTACTGTCTAGACTGTAAAAGCTATCATGACCTTGACAGAACCCAGAAAAGAATGCCATGTTCCCTGCTGAGTCTAAGCTTCTAAACACACATGTACATTAAATAATGTTGCCATACAGCAATTTGGTAGATCTTGTTTATTGCTTACCACTGAATTCCCACCCCCCCACCCCCCCACTTAAATCTTCTGGGTGCATTAGACATGGAGTTCATCTTTGCATTCATATATTTCTGAGCTTAAATTGATTACAAGTGTGTGAAGAACTTTAACTCTATGAAGTGGAATGCTGGTTTTACTCATTATTTGCCTTGATTTATGATGGCATGGAAAAAGGGACCTATTATTATTCCTCCAAACCTCCTTGACAGTGTCTAAAATTGCAAGGCACTCCAAACTGGGTTGGCAGCATACCTCTGAAAAGAAACTCCAGTAAGACTGCATGTTCCACATAACTCAGAAAGGCTTTCTCCAGTAAAATTCTGCTCATAGAGGACATCTAGTTCTTTCCAGATACGCTTTGAAAACATGAACTTGTAAAGATTGTTGTGGAGGTCAGGGATCTGTTATTCACGTGTGCTCAGTTGATAGGTCTGGCTTTGATTAATTGGGGCCAGGATCCCTACAGCAGAATGAGGGAGACACATGCAGTCAGAGGACGTCAAAGCCATGTAGACTCAGAAAGCAGCAAATGGCAAATAGTGATGTCGTGCAGTAGTTAGTAAATGGCCTGTCCCTTTTAACATGATCTTGAATTTCTTTGGTAAGCAAGAGAGTACAGAAGGGAATATGAGAATACTTATATCTCTAAACTAAAAACTAACAGTATCTAAGTCAAGCAGTGAAATGGTAGAAGAGCCTTTTATTTCTCAAGTATTCCCTTCCCTCTTGAGTACTTAAGTACTTACTAAGAAGAATTTCCAAGGGAAGTAAGAATGAGCATCACTGGTGTGTTGGGACAGCTGTATGGGAAACACTGGAGGAAGAATCCTTAAGGCGGACGTTATCGCCCATGGTAGAAGCTCAGACTTGGTTTCCTAGCCCTCGGTAATAATACCTGAGTGTTTTGTCAAGGCTTCTCAATAGCGTTCATGATTTAAGGGATCAGTTCCAGAGTAATGAGTAACTGCTGCTTGAACTGTCTACCTGTGAAGAAGTAATTGAGCTGTTCCTTCTATCCCTATTTCTGCTGAGTGTTATTCTGCTTTCTGTCCCCTTCTCCTTTACTGGAATATTGCATCATTAGTGAGAGGAGAGAAAAGGAACCAGAGCAAGGTCAAGGCTTGATTCTTTTGTACCAAGAAAAGCAAGAGGAAGGAAACGAGGCCTGCGAGGTAGAAGAGTGCCAGAAAGAGTGAGCTTTTTGCCCTTTTTGCCTTTGGTCATCCCAGACACCTCCAAGTGGTAGTGGTGACAGCAGCAGAGTTACGTATTGGAAATAAAGAGGGATGTCAACCAATATCCTCAGCCATTATAAGTAAGAGGTGCTACCCAGCACCCTGCTACAGTCAGCAGCTGGCTAAGTGCCTGTGTCTCCAACAGCTCTGCTGAAAAGCAGCAAGTTGAGCTCAATAGTAAAAGCTATTTCTGGGACTAACAGACGGTGTCTTAGTTGAAGACTGTATTGCCTCATTACTTAAAAGTAAAGTGGAATGGATTTATGAAGATATTTACGTGTTTCACATGCAGTGCATTTCAATGAACTACAAGTATGTTAAAATATCCTGATCAACACCTTTAGGATGGTGGGGGGAAAGAAAGATGTTTATGTTTTACTGCCATCTGTAAAATCTTGAGAAACACAGTTATGACCCACTGCTGCTGTAACAAGAGAAAATGTCTTGATGAAAGGATTGCTTCACCATTAAACAAGAGAAAGGAAATGCACTAGCTTCTAATTTTTGAGGATACCCGACTTATTAACATTTGTAGTCTTTTCCATCACACTCTACTTATCACATTTGATGTGTGGTTTTAAAAACCCCTCTGGAGAAAATGTGTTTGTTCTCTCTTGCTTCCACATTCCACTAAATGTTCATTACTTAGAAAATTCTGTAGGGTCTTCCTACAAAAATGCCGTCGATTTTTCATTATAGAGTGCCAACACATTGATTCATGATCTGAGACATAAATGTCTCCAACTAGTACATGATCCCACCCATTATAACTTACTTGTCACCTGTACAAGGTGGCAGACCAGAAGGTCATCAAAGGCAAGTTTATTCTTGTGTAGATTACTTGTGAATATTTTAATTAGCAAAAGCATTGGACTTTTATTTCGTATTGTTGTAGAAATAAAAAATTCCTATATTGTCATTAGTGTTTAAGTGCTAAGAACCAGCACAGGTTTAGGAAGTTTTAAAGGCAGCACGATATCCATCTTCACTGAAGGACATGATTTAGGGATTGGTGGGAACGGTTGGACTTGACAATCCAGTGGGTCTCTTCCAACCTGGTTATTCTGTGATTCTGTGTGTGAATGTGTTCCATTCATGTTCTGAGTTAATGATAACTTGCTTAAATTCATCACTGAAACTTTTGGAGAGAACTGAGCACTGAGCAAAACTACATTTGTAATGGAAAATGTTGGATCTTCTTGAAAATGATTGTTTTTCTTAGAAACTAGAAGCTTACATTTTGGGGAAGGGATGATGGAACTGTAAATCAGAGTTATATTCAGTCTAAGAAAGGAAAAAAACCCCCTCAAAACGGAGGTGAGGTTGTGGAGTGGGGGTGGTAATATAAGATGAATTCTGTCATTTCTGTTGGTCATTTCAATTACACTGTCATTTGGTTATGGAGTTATCTTTGCAAAGGGGATTGTATTCACACATAGGAAAATTCTTGGTCTGAGGACTCTGAAAGGGGGCACCACCCAAGACAAAAGTACACTGCATTGCCTTTCTGAAGAGGACTGGGACCTCTATCAAGTGGTGTTCACTGTGTGGTTCAACTTTTTTTTTTTTTATTTCATTTATTAACTCTCTGCATTGTCTGGAGCTAGAAGTTGCTGGGCAGCACCTGATCTGACTGGTGGTAGGCATTTATCTGTTTGGCGTGGCTCTCTGCATCGTAGCAGCGTGACTACTTGTAATGCATTGCTGTGTACTTTCATGAATAAGTACAAAAAATAATAGCACATTCCTGCCACTTAACCAACAGGAAGGAAAAATGAGACAATGTGCAGATCTTTTGAAAGGTCAGCAAAAAGTGGTATTTGTGCCGTAGCTATCCTCTCAATGGAGCTGTGGGGTAAGGATCATTTCATCCTCCTGAGTAGTCCCCATTTTAGCATGCTTCTTGCTGTTAAAGTGTATTTCCTACCCTGGAAGACTTCTAGTGACGATAGGTTTGTATTGAGTGCTATGGAAGAAAAGTCAATAGGGCCCTCCAAATGGCGAGACAATGGAGTTGTAAAAATAATGTGTTGGTGCGATGGGTCTGTGGAACGGGGCAGTAATAACCAGAGGGTTAACAGCAGCAGCGATAGAAACTGCAATGGCCACCAAAGGTCAAGTGTTTGAGAAGCTTCAGGGAACAATGAAAACTCAGCTTCAGAAAAGCTGGAGTTGTGCTCTTGACTGTACATCCACAAATTTGTATCGGAGAGCTTGAGATTTTTCTGAGTAAGATAACGATGCATGTAACTAAATGCAATGCAAAGCTGATGGGATTTGAGCTGATATTGCTGTATGGGAGCGAGATTTGGGGGCTATAGCAGTGATATAAAGTCAAGAGTTCATATGAGATATTATCCTGGGTCAGGGCACATGCAAAAAGTGGGGACAGAATCCAGAGTGATATTCATTGACCTTAGCAAACTGGTGTGGGAATGCTTGAAGAGTATCTGTGGAGGATAGAAACACAGAGGTTATGACGAGAGATCATGAAAAGGAGTGGCTGATGGGTGTCAGAAGTGACTGACAGGTCACCTAGGATAAAACAAGTATTGATTGTGAACTGTAGCCACTAAGACATAATTAGAGACTTTGATGAGACTTTTAAAGAATAAAACCTGAAATTCTTTGAACAGCTGCAGTAATTGAGATTTTATAGGTTAGAGACCTCAAATAACGGCTTTTCACAGAATCACAGAATAACCAGGTTGGAAGAGACCCACCGGATCATCGAGTCCAACCATTCCCACCAATCCCTAAACCATGCCCCTAAGTACCTCATCCACCCTCACCTTAAACACCTCCAGGGAAGGCGAGTCAACCACCTCCCTGGGCAGACTGTTCCAATGCCGAACGACCCTTTCCGTGAAGAATTTTTTCCTTATCTCAAGATAAGGAAAAAATGTGCCAAGGCTACTGCAAGTTACAGTTTGGGCAGCTTTTCCCTTGCAAAATAAGCTCGGAGCAGCTCACACCGCTCTTCCAAGCACGTGTGTCTTACCTCCTGTTTTTCTTATTGCTTGGGCTATCTTTTATGCCTTCATTAATGCTTCAAACAGTTCCAGCTAATGGTCACCAGAACCATTAATAAGAAATACAGCTCACTGCCACCGACTGTAGTTAGTTTTATACAACTTTGTTATAAAACCTCACAGCTCTAGTTTTCAGTGCATAAGATATATCTGTTCCATGAAGAATTCTTAACCACAAAGTTGATGTGATGCTTTCTTCAATGTTGTATAGACTGATGATGACGGTAATCTTTAAATTATTTAATGTGAAGATATTTGTATTTCTTCTCTATTTTTTGCATTATTTTATGGTATATATTTACTATGCAATTTCAGTGACAAAGAATAGATACATAACTCACTGAAATCGTGGTATTACATACGAAGGTGAGGAAGATAGATCTGCTTATTGTTATCACACATTTACACAAATTAAAAGTAAAAGATTAATTCTTTATGCTATCTCTGATGGATTATATATCTTATTTTAGCTTATAGAGCCTTCTTTCAAAAAATGTTTTGTTCAAATGCAGTTAGGTTCAAAAAGTTCAGTATCAATTGGATTATCCCTGGTTTCCTATCTTCATCCTTGCTTTTGCAATAAAGTAGTGCATAAGCCTAAATTAGCAATGGTTGTTATTAATTCTCTCTTTAAATCCCTCAGCATCCTCTCTGGCCCCATTTAATAAAAGCTGCAATACTTGAACAGTAAATACTGTGTAAAAGTTTGATATTTGAAATGAATTTCCTTCAGGCAAATAACAAATGTAAGATGATATTTTGCAGTGTTGTATATTAAAATAAACATACAGTTAGATTAGGAACATTTCCTTGAAAGTTGAGCCAAAGAATGCGAAACAGAGCTTTAATTTGATTAAACTTTGTGTGTTTTGAAATACGTAACATTTACCAATGTTTACCTATCCGACTTTACATTCAGAGAAGGAGGTAAGTTGCATCTGCCTCAAAGTTTTCTTTATAATTTAATATTGAACTTCCCGAGTGGATCTTTCAAATTCTTGCCTGTTTATGTGGATTATATTTCAAAAGCCTAGTATATCCTGGACAATAAAGCTGTGGAGAGATGTAGGAAACAAGTTAATATCTGATTCCCAGATAACTGTAGTCTCCATGTTTTGTTTTGCTTTCCTCTTTAAATTGTATTTAATGCTTTTAATCCACTTGAGGAATAACTTAGAAAAAAGTATCCCCCGTGCAAGAAGAAAGATGAGCGCAAGTAAAATTAACACCTTGGTGACAATGAGCTTACATGTCCTTTGTTATCCTCTTTATCCTCTCCTTCATACACATGAAATCTTTGGTTTCATGAGAAGCTGTAGTCAGAAGAGTCACCTGTGGAGTATCAAAACATACTCTACACTATAACCTTTACTAGAGGAATAAGCTTGTAAAAGCAGCTACCTTACCTGTTCAGGGTTGCATGCCTGCATTTATCATAGAATCACCAGATTGGAAAAGACCTCTTGCCTCGAGTCCAACCATTCCTGTCTGCCACTAAACCATGTCCCTGAGCACCTCGTCTGCCTGTCTTTTAAATATCTCTGGGAATGGTGACTCAACCACCTCCCTGGGCAGCCTCTGCCAGTGCCCCATGACCCTTTCTCTGAAAAATTGTTCAAAGGTAAGCCATCTGCATTATGGAAGAATATTCTTACAAACGCATCACATGTACTAGCACCTCAACCACATCTCAGAAAGTCACTAGTGAAAAAATAAAGGAAATTTTTTTAACAGAATGTTAACTAGGCTAATTCACTTTTTAAAAATCAAAAAATGCTGTGTAAGTAGGGACTTCTTATCAGTCTTTATATCTGAACTTGTAATTATGCTATGGTTCTACATGATGATGTAGTTAATTCGTCTTTCTCTATTTTGTGTATTAATTTTCTTGATAAGACAGTTTTTGTAATTCATCATCTGTAATCCCATGGAAGAAGAATTCTTCTGTCTCCAGTGCAGGATCAACCTATGCTGATTTGAGCTGCAACTTACTGTCTGAATTACTCATTACTGATAACTGCTTTGAAATATTATGCCCAATGGATGGTTGTACAGGAGGCCTCTGAAGAAGATATTGGAGCAAAAGAAATATATCAGGCCTTCCCAGTTGTTGGCTGACTGCAAAAGATTGTTATTAAGATTAATGTCTCCAAAGAATCGCCTCAGCCTGTTATTTGGTCATTTAGTTCCACCTGTAGGTCCCTGGGAAAGGCAGTGGCAGGCGTGTTTGGTGCATGATGTTCAAGGCCAAGTGTTTTGTCACTCCTGGAATCCCACTCCAGATGTATGTCTGTTTGTGTACTCACTTCTGCTGTGACACTATTCCTACTAAGAGAAACATCTTTCAAGCATCTGCCTGGACAAACAAGTTACCCTGAACAGTCAGAGGTGTCTCAGGCTGTGGGGAGGTGGCTGTGCTTTTTGATCTGCACCAACACCAACTGCCCCAGTCGTGTTTGGGAGACTCGCAGAGAGGATCCCAGAAATACAAGTTCTAAGCAATTCTTAAGTGAACTAACACATGGGGATATCTTTGCCAAATGTGATTTGCTGCCAAAATATTCTTCCTGGTGTTGATCAGTATTGCTGATTTATGAATAAGTGCTGAGATTTACAGTCCAAATCTCTGATTTATAGAACATGTGACTTAGAGGACAAGCGACTGATTTATTATAGTGAAGCTGTATTACAGTTATGTCAGTGTTGCTGTTATAAACTCCTAGTTTCAGGGATTTATAACTTGCCTATAAAAATTGTTCTAATTTAAAGTGTTTTCTCGCAATTGCCTGGCCATATTTAAGGCCTGAGAAACTCATAACAAGAGTGACTTCACTGAGAGTCTGATCCTACACGAGATTAAGAGTATTTTGAGTTTTAAAATGTTTACAATGCTTAACATATAATATTCCAGAAGATTTCACTCTTTTGCTGCTATTTTCTACACAATGACCCAGTGATTACCCTACACCAATGTCCAGCAAGTGATTTTTTTTTCATGAGTGCCTTTATGAATTCTCTACAAATACAGCTTTAATCAACCCCGAGAAGTGCTTAGTTTGCAGTAAAAGCTCTGGAATCATTGTCTTGAATTGCTAAACCTTTTTTTCCCCTGCATTTCAGCCTATTCTATGTGTGCTTCGATGTCTGTGCTCCAAAAGATTCATAAGGCAGCTCTGTGGTGGTTGCATCAGGCAGTCTCTGGAGTGGGTAGTCTTCCCAAGCCCTTCACAAAAGTCTGGATAGCCCTGAATATGGTCCTTTGTGTAATTTTTAAGGGAGCATCTGGCTTTGTGGTTTATGTCAGTGTGGTTGTAATTCTGGCGATTAATTATCATGTTAAAAATGTTATCCTAGATATTGGTGAGTAGAGGCCAGACTGTCCAGCCACACTGATGAAAAAGGTTTGCAGTGCTAGTCGTAGAGACAAACCCTCCCAGCTTCTTCTTCTGCTCTTGTCTTAGCTCCAAGACTGATTGTGAGAAGGTGGTGAAAGTCCTGCGCAGGGCAAGGATGGTAATATATTAACCTGTCTCCTATAAAATGTGTCCCTCCCTCTTTAATTTGTCTTAGTGGCTTGGCACGGGTGCAGGTGGGGCTAAGTCATTTGAGGGATGTAGAAGAAAGTAAAATGGTTTGCATATAGAAGAAATTTAATTAAATTTGTTGTTTGCTTATGTATTGGTGAAGGTAAACCTTACTGAAAAGGCTGAGAAACAACAGTAGGAATTTATCTTTTTTTTTTTTTTTTTTACATAGCATTCAGCTAGTGACCAGAAAGTAAGTGACTTAAATTAATTTCTCATATTTTGAGGGGAGGCAGTTAGTGAAACAAAGATCAAAACAAGACGAAGACATTAAAACAGTTATTTCTGTTGTGAATTTGGCATGCCCCCTTACTGGAGACAGTGAGATCAACAGATTGCTTCAGGTAACATTAATAAATCCAACAACATATTTGTTCTTGGCAGTGCAGGCAGAGAATAGGTGCCATGTTGCCATAGGAGGCTTAGGAAGATAACATTTTTGTTGCTGAAATCATTAACCCAGTAAAATAAATTAACAGACTGAAGCATATTGGGAAAATTTAGCTCAGCTCTCAAAAAATGTCACAAAAGATTCTCAAATTTATCAGCAAAGGAATTAAAGAAAATTAAAAGAGGCCATTATTAAGGTGTTCTGTAAAGCTATGTTGTACTTGCATTTTGAATACTTCATGTGACCCTTTCTTGCCATTTGAAGAAGATCACAGTATAGCGATAACCGTAGAGAAAGCTGAAACTGAAGTTGAAGTGTGGGAAGGACTTCTGTACAAAGCCTAATTATACACACCAAGGTGCCTCAGCCAGGAGAAAGGATGACTGGGGCTCTAAGTCGTGCACCACGTAGAGGAGAACTTCTGGGAATTATATCTGTTGACTCTTTTTAGACAGAGTAGGGCACGTCAGCTGAAAGTAAGAGGTGCTGGGCTCAGGAGGAAGGAATGAGTATGCTGAAATGGGGGAGCCCTACTACAAGAGCACGATCAAAGTTTACATAGGTCACAAATGGTGTACACAAGCACATAGATATCTCTTTGGCACTAACTATCCTCTGGGTCAAAGACTCCTTGTCCTGCAAGTCACTGAGTTTGGGAGACCCATTCTAGTGAAACCCTGTTTCATGCTCAGTTTGTTGTGCAGGCACGGTGTTAAATAATGCTGTGTGTCCATGGTTTGTCACTGTTGAGGGCAGAACAGAGGAACCTTAAGTCTGACTCAGTGCTTACACACTTTAGATTGCAATCCTTGCTTTAGCGGGATCAACACATGTGCACTAGCAGGGTTGTGAAAAGCTTGAGTTGACAAGTAGAAATGTTTAATATGTTTGTGTCGTTTTCAGTGGTTGAGTTTATTTTGTATGGTCTTACCGTTTTTGTTAATGGAGATGGACTTCTAGGATTAACTTTTGCTGTGGTATCAGGGAATTTTTGTTGTTTTTTTGTTTTGTTTTGTTTTATTTTCTAAATCCCCAGCAATACTGCTTTCTCAAAAAGTATTGTTAGAAGTTGTTGGCTATACTTTTAATGCCCAAAACGGGAACTGTCTCATATTGTGTGAATGACTTGGAAACTCTTACTGCAAGAGAGATGTTGACACCTGATTTGACTATTTTCTTATGCGTAGGGGTGGAAGAGGTTTCTTTTGCATCAAAACAGCCAATGAAAAACCATGCTTATTTGGTTTTGGCATCAAAAGTACTTAAAGCAGTTAGGGAAAAAAGGCAAAACTGTCAAATTGTTTTCACTCTATTTCTTTCAGTTTTAGCAGTTTCAAAACTAGAATTCACTGTTCTCTGATGCTGCCATCACGTGAAAAAATGTGCTTAGGTTTCTCTACCTGTTTCTTCCATCTGTGGAGCACATATGGTAGCTAACTCACACGGATGGTTTTGGTAGTTAATTAGTTAGTAAATAATGAATTGTTTGTGGACCATAAGTCTTAAATGGAAAGAAGTTAAAGCTGTTTGTAAATAAGGTTATAAGAATATTGCCAAGAGTGAGCACCAGGGCCTTTAGTGACAGAGAGGCCGATTCAGTAGCCCAGGTTATCATCAAGCCAAGTTACAGTTGAATATTCTTCCTTTTTTCCTTATAAAACCATGTCATTTCCTCAGAATTCCTCATTCTGTATGGGTCTTTGTATGTTTGTTTGGTGCTATTTTTTATCATCCAGACTAAACCTGGAGATGTCGTATCTGATCTTTTTGTATGGGGCTTCACATCACTTTATAAAAGATGCTTGATAAACAGGTACTTTATGCTGGAACACATTTGATGGTCTAGATGTGTCACTCTGAAAAATGTGTGCTATAATTTAAGAGTCAATCAAGGAGGCTGGAATGATTATTGCAAGATGTAGTGAACTCAATGCAGAGAAACATTTTGTGTTTCATACTTCATTTAGATTGATCACAGTGTGCTTCATCGAATCCTGTATTTTGCCATAGAATTGTCTTTCCCTGGAACTTGCTAACTAGGCAGACAAATCACTTGAAAATATGAGGATTTGGGAATCTTTTCATTTAATGATTTGCGTGCAAATGATCTGGAATGACTGTTCTGAGCTATTGTTATGCAGAGTGGGTAGGGTTTTCAGCAGTCTTTTCCAGAGGATCCTAGCCAGGGTAGATGTAACCGTCGCTTTCTAAAGGCACTTTCTGAAAGATTGATTACTGAAATGAACCTCTGGATCAAGCTCACCAATTCAGGTTCTCTCATTCCATTTTACTCATGAAAAATACTCTTCTTTAATGTTTCTAGTGGAGGTCACAAGAATGACAGATGTAATAAAGTCTATTAATAAAGAATCAAGTACGTAGCAACTCTTAGACATCTCTTTTAGTTTTGATTTGATGTTCATATTGTAATAAAGTACCAGCGTGGGTTATGTCAACCAATTAAAACTGAGATTGTGACTGACTTTGAACCCATTTGTTAGTGACAGCAAAATTCTATTTTTTTTAATCAAAAGAAAGTTACATGGGCAGAAAAGTGAGTCAAAAGAATATTCCATAACTGTTTAGAAGCTAATAATTATTGTAAGTCCTTGACTTTTCCCCTTCACTTTATGCAGGTTATAACCCCTCTTTTCTGATTCGTTTTGTAGATCTCTCAGTCCTTGAACATGTGTAGAGCAGTATTACCGAAGAAGTCCAAGTTAATTGTCAAAAGATACCTAATATAATCACAATCATTATTATTTTACTGTTTCCTTCAGCAGTTTGTTACTACAGAGTAGGTGGAATAGTACTAGAGATCCAATTTTTTTTTCTCCCATCCAACTGTTAATAAAAAAATCCTCCTAAAGTGCACAACAATCCGTTATAAATGGATTGTAATTTGTAATTGGTTGTTTGCAAATCCACTATAAATGAAATTTAGTTTTTGATTTATAATACTCTGATGATGTTTATTCCACTAATCACACTATGCCACTAATCGGAGTGATTTTAGATTTGATAATAAATCATTAATCCCATAGCAGACGGTGTTTGATAAGGCATCTCTGCCAGTATATTAAAAGGGATTATTTTCCTTAACAACAAATCATTAGAATCACAAGATGAGCTGTCTTTAGAAGAAGTAATGAAGTTGAGTTTCTCAGCTGTTGATGGTGGGGCAAATACCCAGGGCAAAAGCACAGGGGGACTGTAGAGTAATATTTTTTTTTTCTTTTAATTTCATAGCTGTCCTCCCAGGCCAAAATTGCCCCTGCTCTGTCTGATGGAAATAAGTAATGATTTCAAATTATTTTGCAGCTACTTTGTAAGCAACCATTCATAGCTAAATCTATATTTTATTAAAACAGAGAAGAAACAGGTTGTATTCTGTCCCTACTAAATATGAAAATTTCCTACAAGAAATGAAAATCTAGAAAACTTGAACATGACCCATGCAGTTTTCGTTGTGAGCATGCATTACATATGTAACTGTCTGCTATAGTACCTCACAGGAACTTATTTTTCTTATAAGAACCCTTCTTTGTAAGTAAATTTGGTGCATTTTTGTAACATTTGAGACTAGTTGTCATGGAAACACAAAGCTCAATGATGTTTTTCAATAGTGCTGATTGGTTAGAAACAATATTTTGACACCATGTTATTTTCATCCTGAAAACTTGGTTAAAAAACATTTTAACGTTGTTGTGTAAAGTTAAGAGCATAACACAGAAGAGGCAGTCATTTAACACAGCTGTCATGATTACCTTCTTACTACAATTTTTAGAATGGATTATTGTTGCTATGGCATCAGATAACAGGAAAACCCACTATTGCTGCTGGAGTACTTACAGCACAACAGCACAGCTTGTGTATTTTGATTGAAGAACTTCTTACGTATGCCCCACTTTTTGTATCTAGTATTTCATGTTGTGTTCATCTTCCATACACAGTGTTAGAACAGAGCTAATGGAAAGCTCTTCCTATTGACTTTATCCAACTATTGCTAATGTGACCCCTTACATTATTTTACTACAGTTGCTTAGCAGAGACCTGGTAAGTATGTTAAAATTACTGAACTTGACCTCTTTCTTGATCCAGTGGGTCTCTTCCAACCTGATGATTCTATGATTCTAAGATCGTCTAACGTGTGCTGATTGCTCTGTCTGTGTACTTACTGAAGGTCCTTGCAGCTCTCTCCCAGTTTTGCCCCTCAGCATTTTACAGTTGATGTAAATTCTCCTCACCTAATAAAATAATTTTGAATTAAAGTAGTAGAAATTGTACAGAGATTCATAGACCTTGAAATTTGACTGCGGTCCATTGAAGCCCAGGCGCTTATCATATGCATTGCTTTTTCAGAAATGCAGTATAAATGTACGGAGATTTGGAAGAGGATGGCTGGAGCTCACTGTTGTCTCTAGAGAAGTGAGCTAGAACAATCCCCATTCAAATCCTGCAGGCTTTAATCACCAGACTAAAAGCGGTAATACAGAAGTAAGCTATGAGATTAGTCTTATTTGCCTTTGAGATTTTGATGTAATCATTTGGTAATGTGACATTTTACATAGTAAATTAGTTATCCTTATTTCCATTCTCCAGGCAGGAGGGCTGCAGCACTGAAAAAGTTATTTTCTGGTGATGGTTGTGTGGTTGAGCCCAGAAGGTAGGAAAGGGGTCTGGTCTCCCGTGTTGTCACTTTGCCCAAAGGGTCAGAAGGCTTTGCCCCTGAGGAGTGGTGGGTTGGACTCGACGATCCAGTGGGTCTCTTCCAACCTGGTTATTCTGTGATTCTGTGTGACTACACTGGGATATCAGAACTAAGTCCAATGCTTCAAAACTTTGTCCTGCTCAGTGAAAGTATCATCACACTGGAAAGGATGCCCACCTCTAGTTTTAGTGAAACCAGTTTCTGTATCTGGAAGGTGCTGCTTTGTTGCCTGTTTTACAATAATCACATAGCAAAATGTTTTCAGACCTTCTCTGGATCTTTTGAAAGATGTAGCACAGGTTCTGTGCTACCTGCTCACTTGTAGTCCAAGAGATGTGTCTTTGGGTGCAAAGGCCTTTACTCAGAAGTCATTAGTATATTGACTGTGATAAAAGAGAAGGTGAAATACCTGATACAGTTTTCTGGTTTTGCAGTATCTGAGTTAGCCATAAGAAATACTTCATCCTTTTGTTTGAGTTTCCTGTGTATAGGAAGAAAGTGCCATGTTAGGGGTGTGTTTCATTATTTGTAAATGCTACAATACTTCACCTCTCGTGGCTGCATGAGCCTAGCTGAAGTTGACCAAGGGTGCCTAATATCATGTGGAAATGATGTTATTAACTCTCCAATCCAAATTCTTCACCTGCACTTCACCAGTGACAAATTATTAATTTACTGTCTTGTAATGTAAAATACTGACAAGTTTGGAAACTGTTCCTTCAGATGAGTTGTTTTGAGGTTTTCTTCTGATCTTTGTGATTTCTGTCATGCTGTGATACATAATTACATGAATAACATCTTCAAAACTTAAAGCATTTGGCTTACTCTTAAATTTGCACAACAAAGAAGCAAAAAAATAAAAATGGAGGAGATAAAAAAATAAGCTCAACGTAGATCTGAATCCAGCCTAGATATTTTTTTAAACTATAATATACCATTCCTAAGAGCCAAAAGTAAAAAATGTAGGACTGATTTGTGTTAGAAATAGTATCACGAGAGTTAATGTAGGAAAGGATAGAAAGACATTGTTTGATCATTTTGCCCAGCAAACTTTCTTTAGCTGCACTGTAGTATACCAGGATTTCAGTTCATCCCTCATATAAGCAGCTGAAAATAGATTTCAATTTAGGGTTGTGTTCCAGCTTACATAAAGGCTGCAGTTTGTCTCAGGAGTAAACTCTAAGCATTAGGAAAGATTGGATATAATAGATTGCAGTGTCTGCTGGAGCTAGAAGTCTTTGGCATTGGTGACATTTTTGCAGTGAAATAGTTTTAATGAATATATGCATAGAAAGTACAGTAAGGAAGACTAAAGTATTCAAGACAACAGGGTAAACTCTAGATGGGGGCAGCTCAGATAAAGACTCGCAACTCAGGCTTCACCAGCAGGTACTGTTATCTCATCTCTGACCTCCCAGGTTGTCCCTTTTACCTACTTTGTTCTTCATGTATGGAATGTTTGATAACAAGAAAGTCATAAATATTTCCTTTATTAACATATTGTGGGATGATAAAAAGAAATTTCATGGAAAATTCAATATTTGCTAATCTGTTAAAGGAGTCAAACTACTAATAAAAACAACATACCTTTTATGACTTTAATAATAAAGAATGTCTGGAGGCACAAGTGTCTCTTTTTTTTGTTTGTTTTGTTTTATTTTATTGTATAAAATTAATAAAAAGGATACCCAGGACATTTGTGAAACAAGTAACTGGAAAAAATTACTTAAGTCATTTAGTCATTTGTGTCATAAATATCATGAATCTAATATTAAAACGTATTTGAAAGTTCTTTGCAGTTCTATGTAGAAATATTCCAGCAGTTAATCACCTCTTACTTATGAAATGTATTAGAGAAGTAAAGGATATGCCAATAGTGTGAATATCTGCATCTCCAATTCAGGTCATTAAAGAAAAGAAAAAACCATTCATGCAATAAAGGTTGAGTGAGCGCTAAGGAAATAGTTTACTTCCAGTGAGACTTATGAGGCTTGACAACATGTTTGATGAGTCAGTAAATGGTTGGAAGTTATGAAGGTAATGTGCTGTGTGCAAGAAGGATGCAAGCAAGCGTGAGAGGGAGGACCAGTTCTGTCTGTCTCCTAAATCGAGAGCTGCACTCTGGAAGCAGTACTCTTGGGAAACAGGCAATGCAGAAACGGGGGGAGCCACTGGATTTCTTTTCTAGAGGAAGCCTCAAATACAGCAAAATAGTCATGTGTTTCCTTCAATACTAAACCATTTGGAGAACGTATCTCTCATAGGAACTGTAGTAATTTCTGTAATGCTTGACTTTATACCCTTCTGGCTCCATTTATGTAATTATCTCCTTGTCTTTATTGTGGGGTTTGATATTTTGGTTTTGGGGGTTTTTTCCTCTTGAAGTTTGTAATGTGCTCTGAATTACAGAGAATTCTCTGCAAACAGGAAATCTTCAACAGTACCAAGGAGATCATTCCTAAGAAACATCCTTGTAAGAAGAGTAAACAAAACTGCTTGCAGGAAATGGACTTAGAATTAAATCTTCACTAGAATGTGAAAAATGTAATCAAATTACTATTGTCAGCTGTTAAGGTTTTAAAATGCTGTTTAAAAAAATACACACAGTCCTGACATTACTTTTGGTAAAGTGCAGTATACAGCAGGGGGAAAAAATAAGAAATTATGTGCTGCATAGGAACAGCAGGTGCAGATTTAGGTTTTTGTAACTACAATCAAATTCAGATTTTGGCATACACAGCAAGTGGCTCACCACATTAAAAATATAAAAATGAAAAAGCTTTAAAAAGCCTTACCAAATTAATTAAAACTCCGGCAAAGGGAAACGTTTCTTGTACAAATCTGTGTTCTTCTAGGAATACCATAGTCTCTCATTAACTTCTTAATTTGAGTCTCAAATGAAGCCAATGTCATCTGGTAAACCCCACATTTAATAACTGGGATGGAATCTTTACTTGCTTTATACTGTCCATTGAAGTCAGTGGAGTGGGAGCTTCTGTCAGCTGAAGTTCTGACCTGGTTTTGGGGGGTGTTATTTTGTATTACAACCTACTGCACAGACTTTGGTATTGAGAGTTAGAAATGCAGAAGTTTTGTTAAATGTAGGTAGAGGTCAAAATGTACATATTTTTCAAAATTTCATTCTGTAGCGTCTCAATTGTCTGTTTCGACAGTCCCAGGTGTTGTTATGGGAAACTGCGTACATATGAGTGTGTTTTAATGCTACACCGTATTTGGCTAATTCCCTTTCTCACTATTTCTTGTGATTAAGGTTCAACAATTAAAATTCACAACCCTGCCTTTCTGTGTGATTTCCTATTGTCTTGGACTAAAAAAAAGAGTGAAATTCTCATCATAAATAATAAAAATAATTGTATAATTAGAGCTTGGCGCCATAATTGCGAGACATATTAAAGCTGCACTTGATGGCATTGTATTATTACTTTGCAGACATACAAACTAGAAGGCCAAGCCAATAATCTTAAAGACTGTTTCTGGTGAAGCTTCTGAAGCAATAATCAGATTCTTAAATTCAGAGAGTGAAATCCACCCTCATTTAGAGGACTAAAAGGTGGCTTCTAAACGGCTTAAGTTTAAAATCTCAAACTAGTATTGATGTGTAAGTGAAGTGGTGGTGCTTTGCACTGCTGATAAGCGCATGGTGTAGAGGTATTGGCTGGTTGGTAGTCTTGCAAAGCACGAACAGTTCAAGGTAGGGGCTTTTGTATCTCAAATGAGTCTTATTTATATACAGTTAAAACTAAATACTGACCACACAGGGGAATGAGTTATTTAGGCAATAAAAATGGAGGATTATAATCATTTGGTGTATTAACCATACTGAAAAGTCAACCATTGTTTTGTATGGTTGCTCTTTTACTGAGATGCTAAGTACGAAGAAAAAATGCATAAAGAAGATATATCTCTTGTAAAACTTAAAACTTTTTTTATGTTACTTCATATCTGCAGAAAAATGTGTTTGGTTTTTCAGACACAGTGACCTAAAATGAAAGACAGAGTGTGTTGTTGGCCAGCAACTTTGGCCTCTCAGGGTGACCGTTCTGTCTCGGTGGCTCAGCACAGGGAGCCTGTGACATTTTTGAATAATCTGTCCAGGGAGAAAAAAAAAACCAAACAACTGAGTTGGAGGTTTTAGATTTTTTGTTACTGATTTATCCTATCTATAAATTTCTTTTCTCCTGGATTTTAGTATTTTGCTTTCTATAGGTGATGCTTGTGGCAAAATTTTCCTTTTATTGGAAAACAGTGTAGCAGGAACAACCGATACTGCAGTGATCAGAGCACTCGTTTGAGGGTGTGTCATCAATTTAATGTCCCCAGTAGAATTCAAGCACTGTAGCAGCTTTGCCCAATACTTTATCTCCATTGTGGAGTAGGCTTCTGATTACTACTGTCTCTATATCCCTGCCTATTTTCTGGCGCTATACCCAAACAAAACCCATAGGAAATTTTTGCATCTGGCAAGATTTATTATTGTGGATGCCTTTATATTTTTAGAGCATTAGTGAACAGTTCTCAAGTCCAATCTACATGGAAAAGTAATTACATGGGTCACTGATTAGAGTGTCTCCCTGGAAAAGTTGGTAATTGTCCTGAAAAGGGTTACTTGATCACCAAGCCTTTGCAGAAGCCAGCACAGTGCACTTAGAGCATGGTCTTCCCTAATGTTGAAAGCTTGCTCCTGAGAAAACTGTAGCCCACACCTAAGTAAACTCCTATCTCACCTGTTCTATCCAAGATGATTGGACATGACAGATACCCACAGGTATTTTATAATATTGCTATCGTGAAACTTTGGGGAAGGTTCCTCTGCTAAAGAAGATTTCTGGGGTGATGATAGCTAAAAGGATAGGTTCTTGGTTGCTGGAGCATGAAGTGACAGTTTCCACAAGCAATTATGAGACTATGGGCTAACAGCAGCAAAATTCTTGCTACTTCACATCTGCTGTGGTATTGGAAAGCATGGTGGGTAGCTGGTGTCATTAAAGGAGAGACAGGTGTCTACAACAGATACAGCTATTTCTGGAAGATGTGGCAGGTTTTTTCATGACAATATTCTCTATCCCCACCTCTCTTGTTCCCCAAGTGAAGAGGCAAGATGGCTTTCCAGAACTTCCTTCTGTGGCCTTTTGAGTTCACTACATCTCTTACCATGTATGAATAACTCGCATTTCTGGAACATAGTAATTCAGTTTTGCATTTTATCCTGTTCAGAGACCTAAAGAAGTTACTAGAAACAGACAGCATGATTCTCACTTCTGCCTGCCTTGTAAATTTAATTGTAGTTTTTCAGTGATCTGCAGTATCAGCGATGAATCTTCTTGACTCCACAAACACCATGAAATATCATGAAGATTCCCAAGATGCTTATACCTCAGACATATGGGTGATAAGGAGTGCTGCAGGAATACCTTGCAACAAAAGGTGACAATTCTTTAAGCAAACTGTTACACCATGGAGCAGAGCCTTGTGTGCTGCTGGATTGCCGAGTCCCCTGGCATTGTTAGGATCCAGGTCTAAGAACACATCTCTGCTAAGATGCTCGGAACTGAATTCACTGAGCAGCCCTCCTTGCCGACATAGCTTTTCACCTCTTACACAAGAGTATGGAAGCAACCCTGGAATATCTTGTGAATAATGTATCTCTCATGTATGAGTCATACTCTCTTCTGGAGCTGTGCAGATGGCTGGTAAAACAGGAGATTCTGTACTGCTTTGCTTCCTGGAGAGTGAAACAAAGCATAATTGCAGTGGCAGGCAATCCTGAAATACTGTAAAATTCATCCTGCTCTGATGCAGTGTATTTGCTTCATCTCTATATTAACAAGCGAAGGTATATGGGAAAATTTCTCCCCACTTTAAGCCAATTCCGTCTGACAGATTAGAAAGAAAAAACTTTCATTATAGTATCTAGTGGGTCTTTATTCAAGCCCCAGCAATCTTCAACCAAAAATTCTATTCTAATTTCCAGATACAAAGATACATTTTTCCTAGAAATAAATAGTTATGGTAGTGCAAGTGATAGAAGCAGCTTTATTTTGCTGCTGGCAGCTTACAGATTGCACAGTAACCCTCAAAATACTACAGCGTATATACAATTAAATGGAATGTAAAATCCAAATTGATTTGTGCCTCCTTTTCTTATCACAACAGTCCATCAGAACGCAGTAAATGCATTGGAAAAAATGGAAAATCCACTTGCTCTTTTCTGTGCCATCTCTTCCAGATAATGTCTGTGAAATACCTGAGGAATACTTTTACAGTGCTCTTGTTTGGTTGGCTTTGCGCAAGCAATTTGTAGAGCTCTTTTTGGATATCCGCGTACTAAACAGAACCTTTCTGGAGGTGAAGCTAAAAGGAGTAACATAAAAAAAATACCTTTTAATCAAAGTGTGTTGAATGTTCTGCATCTTAACCTTGTGAAAAACAAGAGGTTTGCATTTTTTTATTTCCTCCGCTTTTTCTCCCCAGAAATATTATTGGCTTTCAAAGAACAGTGACATCCAGTGGCAGGTTGGTTGATGACAGGTCTGAATTTTGGTGTATATAAACGTTTTCCCTTTTATTGAGATTTAAAAGGAACGTGATCTGACTTATTGTTTTAGGTTACTGGAATCATCATCTTAGCACTACTTGTTTCTACGGCCCAAAAGAGGTCAAATATGCAAAAGGGCTATTGCTGCAGCAAGTAGCATGATTAGTGTTTGTATTTTGATCAGGTCATTAAACTATTGGGCCTTTTTGTTCAGCTGTGGTTAGTCGACGTGATCTAGTGGAACATTATTAGTTTTAGTAAATGCCTGTTAAGAAATAGAGTGCCAGTGTTGACAAACAGATTGGTATGCTATGAGGTTTTATGCAGATTTCTGGCGTTGTGGGGAATTAGAGTCTCACTTAGTGGATCGGTTCTGTTAGAATTTCAGACTTGTTGGTGATTGTGTAAAACTTTTTGTGCCACTTCTTATTAGGAGAGCTCTGTGGTGAGAACCTGCAAATGCAGTTTGATCGCCAGGCGCCGTGCCCCCTTCTCTGCGCTTGGCCCGTATCACCCGAAGGCAACAGAAGTGGTGAATAATCCTCATTATCTCTCAGTTTTGTTCTGCTATCTTTGCCTTATAGCATACTCTGTTTGCAGTCTTCTATCCTTCCTATTATTACATTTTTCCTTTCTTTAATCCATTTCATTGCTCTCTTCCATTTTCTACTTCCACGCTTTCATTCTTCTTTAACCTATGCGTGCTTCTGTAAGGAAATTAAAGCAAGTACGCAGAAACGTGACCCAGCCTTTATATTTTAAAAGTTTGATTTGCGTTCTGCATATTTTCTCCTTCGCTCTTTTGTCTGTTTGGTTAGTTTCAGTGGAAGATGCACCAAACAAAAAGCTCATAACCATACTGCTGCAGTCTGGCTGATATAGTTGGATAATTCTTCTACTTTTTGGACTTAAGCTATGTTTTACAGAAGTGGATAAATAGGAGAGTATAAATTGTTACAGACAAGTTAAACCACACTTTAAAACAAAGGTTTTTATTTTGGATGCTTACGTAGGAGCACATTAGATCTGATTCATAGAGGCTCAGGGCACCAATAAACTGAAAGAAATGAACAAATGTATGAGTACTTTATAGTCAAGTTACTGGTATCTTAAGGAATCAAAAATTAGTGAATTTTCAGACAAAACAGATACTAATTGTTTAAACTATACTGTGACCAGTGGTTGCTTATGCTTTTTGCCTTGGATGATACCCCATAGTCATTCTTGGGCTGGCAAACAGCGATAGACAGTGGCTTTCAGGAAGAAGTGAAAGGCAGTCTGCTTCAGAAGAACACTCAAACCCTTGTGAGTCAATAGAATTGAAATTTGCCTCCTTCCCCTTAGCCCTGAGAAGAATGCCTTTTATACTGAATATAGATTACCATTTCTTTCTGGCTTTGGATTTATACGTACCTGAGACAGAGGCAAGTCTTACTGGCTCTGTGATAATTTACTAAATCATTCCCTGATTATAGCAGATGGGTTTGAAATCCGATCCCCACCTGCTCTCTCCCTTCCATATTATCCTACCCCTATCTCCATGCTGAGCCTGTTGTCCTGTCAATGCCCCATCACATGGATGTTTTATACCTGAAGGTAAGCAGACTGCTGTGTTTTGGGTAAAGTGCTGCTGCTGTTTCCCTTTATTATTGACACACCCATCGTTGCTTGTTTAAAATTTGTCCGGGAGTAGTGCTGACTAAACACTGGGAAGGTGTGCTGGGTATTGACTGATACTCCCAGGAGACCAGCTCTTCATTCTCGATGGGACTTTTTTTGAGGATGGATTTAGACCAAGTCCATCTGTTTGCGACAGACTGTCCATCATGTTACAGCATCTGCTATGAAAAAAAAAAAAAAGTAGTTGATTGGCTTAAACCAAATGAAAGTAAGAAAACTCTCAACACATGAAAACTTACTTGATGGGAGAAATGTCAGAAGTAATTATACGGAGTGAAAGTTAAAAACCACAACCAAACAAATAAACTTGTAGAGCTAATGTAGCTATTAGAATGAATGTGTTTATGCCCAGATGAACAGCTGTCCAAAAAAATCAGTTAGATTTATGAACAGCACATAAATTTAGTGACAGCTGGTAATTCTGTTAAGCCTAGTGAACCTACAGGCAAAGAGTATCATAACTACAGTGTTTTTAAGGAAAGATTAAACAAACCCCATTTTTATACAAAAATAGGTGCATGTCCGTGGGTGGGTGTTTGAGCTGAGGGCAGGTGGCAGTGAGAGCACATTTTGCAGACTTACTCGCATGTGTTTTCAAAGCAGGGGGAAGACTGAGGTAGGTAAGACATGACCCGGAAAGCTTCTCCTAATGAATTAACAAAAAGTAGACAAGAAGTAGGATGGTCTGCAGTAGATGTTTGCCTCTGGCATGCTTGAGGCATACTTAAGACTCTTAAGGCCACATGAACTTAGTTCTGTGGTCTTATGAACGAAGTTGGCTTCTTGCAAAACTTCCGTAGCTTTTGATCTCTTTTTCTTCTCCTCATGTTCTTCTGCCAAAGCAGAAAAAGGAGCTGAATTGAAATGCATAAATGCATGGCTTTTATGTGAACCGCATCTCTAACAACTCCTTTGTACTTGTATAAATTTAAGCTACTCTGACCAAGTTGTTCTTATTAAATGTAGCCCTCTGAGTCTGTATAATGCCTACAGTGAGTTCAAGAGGACTAACTTTCCAAATGTAAATGCAGCGTGAGGTTAACACTTGCAGTAGAGTAATTTAAAGACTCAATGAACTTGCTGTCTCACAGTCTTTGCTGTTGACTCTGTACCAGTCAGTTTGCTGGAAGATGTGCTACACGAGGATAACGTCTACGTGGCTGCATGTTAAACTGGGTAGAGGGAAATTGTGCTTCAGGTCTACCAGAAAAAGCAATAAAAATAGGGATGAATATATTCATCTTTTAAAGGAAAATGAAGAGCTGATTTAAGAGCAGATATAAATCATCTGATAAACTGACCAGATGAAGACTTTCTGTTAGGCTTTGATAGATATTTAAATTAGCAGTGGTGTCGGTTCAGCACATGATATCAGGACCCGTGGTGTAGAGGTGCTGGGTTTTGAAAGGTAATGGTAGTCACTGAATTTAATCACAAGTCTATCTGCTTTGGCAGTCTACGTTTATTTTTTTTAAAAAAATGAAACAAAACCAAACCCCAAACACTTACTTGTGGGTGTTTTTTGTGGTTTTTTTTTAATTCAGATACACAAAATGGAGTGGGAGCTAGATCGGTGACCTCAATTAGTGTTAAAATTACAGATACTTCTATGGCTGAATTTTGAGTAGGTTATTTCTGCTAATCCTTAGGAAAAATAGAATAGTGAATTCCGCTCTGTTACAGTTGTATTATGTAATTGGAGGTGAAAAAACCTCCATGGTCCATCACAGAAGGGAAATATGCTTGCGTTTTCTCAGTGGCTTTCCATCATTCCTCATTACAGGTTCCAGTAAGTAGCCTTTTCATGATAACAGAATGATAAATTAATATAGCTGTTATTAAAACAGAAAGGTCTGAGAATATGAAACCTGCTGTATTTCAACTTCTGCAATTCCTTTACATAAATCGAAATCCATCTGAAGGAAAATATACTTCATTTTCTATTTTCACTAAGTGCTTGGAACTTGGATTATGTGTTTTTGTGGAATATGAGATGGTGAGTCAGTAAGCCTAAGTATAAATAAGGCCTGTTTCTGACTCAGGGTCCAGGTAGTGGTGTTTGACATTTCTTGGCTGCTGTGGTTCATCTCAACGTATTAACATAACAGAACATGACTGATGTAATAGTGTGTGACACTTCAAAACAACACTATCGGAGGCCAAGGAATTAAATTTTTAATACTGCTACAAAGAGGTTATTAATTTTCTGAAACATTTTTTCACTCTCAGACTTGCCAAGTCTTTGCTATTCTAATCTGAATCCAAGTGAGCTGATGAGCAGAGTCGATTTTAAAACCCGGGAAGTCCGGGGACAATGCTCTGAAGTAAAGTCAAGGTCTGAACACATGGCACTTACAAGAAGTATTTAAATCTTGTAGGTTTTTGGTTTGGTTTTTTTTTCTCTTGGGTCTACATTGGTGTATTTTAGAGGTTTGATTAACTGCAAACCTGAAATCAGAGCCTGCTTTCAGGGCTTTTCTCATTATAAATAGATGAAGACATCATAATCTTTGTAAGGTATTTTTGACCCACTAGCCATTGCTTCTTACTGAGGTAGAATTTCACTGTATAAACCTTTTATCGCTTGGCTTCAAGATGTCGTTCATGGTTGGAACTGAAAATGCTAATACTGTCACATTGTTCCGGCTGGTCCAGAGTTTCTTAGGCTTTTCTGCCCCTTGGAAAAGGAAAGATTTGGGAGAAGCATTGCAGTTACTTTGTGGGCAAGCTCAGGTCCCTCTGGGAACTTGTCTTCTTTACACTCCCCTGAGCTCTGAAATTTGCTTTGTTGCTCTCTGTGTGAGTATGGTTTACATAGTTCCATATGTTTTCTATTTTTCTCTGTAGGATAGAGTCACAGAGTTGTTTTCTGACCCTCCTTTTTTAGGCATGTATAATAGAAGCGGTGTTGAATGGCATGCGCATTGCCACACTGGAGGGCAGCGCAGAGGCGCTCTCCCCTAGCAGAGGACCCAGACCCCATAGATCGCAGGGAATAGATGGGTAAGAATTGGATGTCAGACTTGAGAAAATGAGCAGCGATGACCACTTCACTTAAAACCAGCCAGACCTTGTAATCATGGAATCTGATGGATGTGTTAAAACTGAAGCCGTCTTTTCTTCACGAGATCCCACTGTTGACCAAAAGGCTGAGAGCCCACAGAGAGCAACAGTAATTTTGTTCTATAGTTAGAGAAAAGAAGAGGTGAAAATGTCAAGAAACTTCTTGGGATCTTTTCTGTTCAAAGATGAAAGTGAAACAGCGTGTGTACCTTCTTTAGAAATACAAGTAATCCCTGGAGAATTAGTACAAAATATCTTCAGCACTGTAATAGAAGGCTAGAGGAGTTTAAGAAAACTTTTTATTAGGAAGAGTTTGACTGTTTCTTCCTTCACCACCATTAGAAAAATGTGGCTTTTGTTATTGTAATGTGATTGGTAGTTACTCCAGGAAATAGTGTAAATACTATCCTGGAAATAAGATTTTTTTTTCCCATTTCTGAAATATTGAATCCTAGAATTTTAGCATATAAAATAGCAATCAGCGAGTATTGTGCTTTGTTTATTTATTTGATGAACATAATAAAACTAAAAATGAAGGGTAATAGAAGAAAGAGATGAAAAAAATGAAATGCAAGCAGGAAACTGAAAGGAACTATTATAGAACAGAAAGATGACGTGTCTAGTGCTCTGCTCAGCTGTCTGACAGTTACCGGTTACAGAATATGCTGCAACAGCTTAGATCTGACTATATTAATAATCAGAAATCAGCACAGTTATAAGCTTAGATTAATTAAGAGAGGTAATTTTAAACCATATAAATCTATTTCATCTCTTCAATACAGTTTGTAGCTAATGCTGTCACTTTGCTAGTAGACACATCTAGTTGAGTCCAGGTGGATCTTTTCCCTGTTTGTACGAGGCTCTTATGTTTTGATTGTCACCTTTTCAGACTACCATTGAAATGAAATTCTCATGGAGTTACGAGATTTGCTTGGATTCCAAATAACAAAGGAAACGGATCACTTCCATTTCAGTATAATGTGACATTTTGAAGACCATTCTCTGCAGCTTCTGCCAAACACCTGATGTGTAGTCTACAGCAAATATAATTCTGGGGGAAGCACAAGTATAAATTTTTGGGTGAATTGTTAGTCATTTCTGTCTAACCTTTCTTGGATTTATTACATTTTGAACTACAAGATTAACCTCTGTTATAAGGCTTACTGAAATTTTCTAGTTTTTGGGTTCAGTCTTATGTATTGCAAACACCTTCAGCTTGTAATTTCTTTCATAAATCCCCTAATCCTTTTTATAGGTCATTATGTTTTTTCTTCCACTATCCTTGGAAAGCGGTTCCAGAAAACATATCCACTACTTTTTTGGTTGGAAGTCTTATTCCAGTCTCTATCATATTCCTATATCTATAAGATGATGTCTGTTTCTCTTCTGCTGGAAATTGCATGAAGATGTATTTATTTATATGAACCAGTTTTGCCAATCAGTTGGTGGTAATGAGTTAAGTGATGTGAATATCAGCATTCAGGTATCAGTATTCATAAAAGACGCAAATAATAGAGGTTCACTGAAAAGTAATTGCAGTCTTGCATCTTTAATGCATATGACAACTGAAATAGCTGAATTATCTAGATATCTGACTTGAGTCCCCAAATGTAAGTACTTTTCTCTCACCTATTATTATCCATTCAACAGCTGATTCTTCATAGTAAGTAGAAGGTTTTGATAATCCATCACTCTTCTATCACATATAGTTAAAAAGTGAACCTCTGTTTCAAAACACAAAGAAGAAATAACTGTCTTTGGAGTGTTAATCAGCTGCAGCTAACAGATCCTGTTCTGTGTGACAAGAGAAATAGAAGAAAAGTTTGGAAGAGAATATAAGAGTTTATCTTCTCCTTCTCCTCCTCCTCCTCCCACAAGCATTGGTTATTGTCAGATACTTATGGATTTTTCTCCTGCTTACTCTGATTGTAGGCAATTCCTGTTGAATTTTTGCATTGTTCTCGGACCCCTCTGAGATATTCATATATCTTAGTTCTGATACATGAACTAACTTACATCACCTGTTATAGCGATCCATTTCAATAGTAGTAATTAATGCTGGACAAGTGACAGAATAGTTTCACTATTCCTTCCATATTGGGCTATTAATTGTTTCTTCCAGGCATATCTCTAAAGCACTTTCTTGATTCTTAAGGAAACAGAATTTTCATTTCATTCACAGAATTCTTTTTAAAAACTAGATTTCTGATTTTTTCTGTCGTTGTCAGAGAATCATTAGCAACTGCTGCAAGATTTATATTCTTGGAAATGTCTACAGTAGATCATAGTCTTTAACTGCCGAGGATGATGCAGGGAGAAGAGAATGTGTGTTTAGACAAGATGAATTGTGTTTGTCTTTCCACTTAGTTTTGAAATATTTATGTGTATTCTTGTAACATTACATCAGAGAATTTGCATGGTATCCACATGTCACAGCTTATTAAAGATGATTTGACCTTAGACTGTATTAAAACAAGTACTTTACATATAAGACTTTCTTCTCACAAATAGAATTAATGTTTAGCCTTTTTAAAAATTTTATTTCATAATGGCATTTCTGCACTCACCTTTGTGTACCATATTTCGCTGCAATATACGGACGTGAAGTAGAGAGTGATTAGGGGGTGTGTGCAACACAAGTACAGAAGAGAGATGTATTGAAAAAATCCAAAACCTCATATACTTTGTGTAAGCTTGAAATAATCGATGGCTTATTTAATTTGAACGTTACCAGGTTGCGTGCTGAAGGAATGCAGCCTCTAGATCTGTAGCATAAAGGCGGCCACCAGCACTGAATGGCAACTGTTTTTGACTCCCAGCTCTTCTTGGAGCTCCAGTTATTTTTCACATGGCTCACACGAGTGAGGGCCAGTCCCAGAAGGGCTAGGGGCAACAAGCAAGCCTGGGCAGTGTCCGAATAAAATATTTATCACAGAATGCAACAGAAGAAGTGACAGCAGTAAAAATCCTCTTCATCTTCATTACAGCTTTACTGCTGTAGTGAATGCCAGACAAGCTGAGCCCACTGTTTAGTCACACCTCATAATAGTAAAGAGGCTAAAAATGTCACTGTTTGTCCTCTCTTTTTTTTTTTTTTTTTTTTTTTGGGAGATTGGGATATTTAAATAAATAAACAAATAGAAAAGCTCAAGTATTTCTCATTTGTCCCACCTCTATTAATACATTAATCAGAGCTATTAGATTGTGCTACTGACTCAGCCACTCATGCCCCTGGTTGGTGTGTGCCTCACGCAGCTCTCAAGTAGCAACACTCATTTATCTCAAAGTGGTATAACTGATATTTAAAGGTCAACATTAGCTCAAATCATCTGTGGATTTGAGTGCTTAAAAACAATGGCAGCAGAGTGCACACACAAAGAAAATCTCTGGTCAGCTACTTTAAGTCTAAATGATTGCAGTTGTCAAAAGTGAAGATGTCTTTTGGGAGCTGATATTTCCTTTTTTATAGGCTTAAAGTGTTGCCATATGAGAAACTTGTGTGATCTGGTATTATTTTGTGAAGACTCTAATTTTATTTTTTTTTTTTTTAGAGAAACTTCCTTTCAACCACAATGAATATGTTAAGAAGCTCAATTATGCTCTAGGTAGAAGTTATTAATTTGAGGCATTGTACGTTTATGAGAGAGAAAAAATAAATGTTCTGGGAGAAGTATTTTTCGGTTTTAAAAGAAAATATTTAATTTAAAACATTTAAAATGTAACAGTGGAGATTGTCAAAGGGCAGCATAAATGGATTATAGTAAATGTTACTGTACATCTTAATCTAGAGCAGAACTATCATCAGTATATCCAGGGCATATGGAAACATGGGCTCTTCTGTCCTAGCTGGAATGATTCATAAGGTGTAGGCAGCTTCTTTCCATTATTTCTGTATGTATGCCTGTGTATTGTACATTTCTGTGTGTGGAGCCGGGCCCTACATTTTAAGTCCTATCCTGCATGTTCAGTCAGAAAAGGATGAGACTTAGGTGATATCTTCATTACTTCATTAATTATAATAAAATGATTCAGTTCTGCAGGCAGGAAGGTAAGGTTTATGATGTAACTTCAGATTCCTGAACCAATTAATTCTCTCTACCAAGGAGCCAAAAGACTAAAACCCATCGCTAGGCATGTTTGTGTGGTTATTCCCCTCGGTGTATAGCTGTGCACAGCCCAGTGAGTTTCTGTAGCGTAAAGCCTGGAACCTCCTAATCAATAGCTATTTAATAAGATGTTAAGGGTATCCAGTGTCGTGTATAGATGCTTTGATGCAGGAATTTCAAAGTTCTTGAACCCCTCTGTTCTCAGCGGCCTCACAGAAGCAAATTTGGCTTTCATGTACTGACACAAAAGGTGAAGTGGTACGTGTCTGAGGTCAAACCTTTAATGTATCAGAAAGAAGATGGCTTCTACTCTCTTTCCTTACTGGTACAAGTATTCAGCTGCTACGAAGACAAGGAATATTTTCTGAGCTTTTCTCCTTTTTTATAGACTGGTGTGAGATGATTTTTTCACAAAGCCCTTTTGTTATGCAATCTGTAAACCAGAATTCATCAGTTTTCTTTGTAGCATTTGAGTGTCTTTGTCATCCCTTACGTATTCTGCAGCTGAAGTCAATTAGAACCTTCCACTGACTTTGCCCCATAACATGGCAGGGCTCATGACAAAAATGTCTTCATATTTAGCATAGAAAGGAAGGATTAAAGGTTTCTCAGTCCCGTGACTTCCAGTAAATGCTTCAAATCTTTGAAATGTAAATTAATTTCTTTCCTTTTTTTAGTTTTTTTGCACCTTGTTTCTCACAGGCATCTAGAATAGGGCTTTCACAATGTAAGCAAGCCGATTGTCTCAGCTAGTCTGCAAAACTGTCAGTGATTCTGATATGTGTTAGGCCGTTTTGTAGGGGTTTGTGGGTCTTTCACCTGCCAAGTCGGTCTGGATGACCATGAGGATTCTTTTTGGATGCAGGCTTGGGGTCTCCATGGGGCCTGGAGTTCTTGCTTTTATGCTTGATATTCAAATACATGAAATTAACTGTCAAGTACATGTTACATGTGTTGTTCTGATACTGAGATAAGGGCTGATTTTCTTCATGTTGTCAAACTGAAATTTTTGCAGGGAGTTCAGCAGTTGTGGACTCTGCAAGCTGGGATAGCATCTGATGATTCTACATTGGTCTTGGATCAAGCATTCCCTTTTCCTGCAGACACATGCCTGACTCCACATGGCTTTAGGTGAAAAACTCCTTTATCAGATTAAGGGATAAAACGTTATTTGAGTAGGACAGCTGCTCAGCTGGTATGAATTAGCACAGCTCTATGGGAGTCGACAGACATAGGAAGGATTAAGAATAGCTCAGGACCTGGCCTAGCATCATCCTAAACATCATTTCTTAACATAAGCCTTAAAAACCTTTCTTTGACATAATGCCAGGGAAGATCCTAGGTAACAGCACAAGTCTGGCAAAACTTGCTGCCCATTAAGAAAATATCTTACCCTGAGGAATGAGCTTTATAGACTTCTCCAAGCAGGATGATAAATAACTCCGTGGAAGTTGACTCCGTGCCAGAGATGAGTGTTGTGGATACTTGCATTTTATGGATTTGGTGTTTGTCTGGCAAAAGGAGTGACTTCTTTTCCCCTGAGTTTCATGTTGGAAGGGCTGCAAACTAGTAAATATTGCTGAGATGTGGTCTGATCTGTGTAACAGAGCTGGTCAGTAGCTATGAGCGTGTGGCAGCTTAGTCTGCTTGAACTCTTACTCTGTCTTTTATTCAGTTTTCTGAACGGACTTTATTCTGTCCAGCATCTCATCTTGATTTGTCTGGAAGCTTTGTTGGCCTGGGAGACCCAACATTCAAGTCTAAGTCCTTATTTTCCACATTCTTCCAGGTTTCAAAAAACCTCACAGAGGTAAATGGTGTTTAGGCAGTGACAGAACCGTCTCCTGTACACATCACGCTTGGTTTACAAGGAACCTGTTCAAGTAGATAGCATGTGCCGCTTCATTTTTCATGTGCAGTGAGTCAAGATGCTTGCAAATAGCACAGTTTCTCACCAAATTAATCCATGTTCTAGTAAAGTGTCGGCTCTTCACTTTTTTCTTTCTAAGTGATTGTTATTGTATTTATACCGTGTATATATTTGGATGTTTTTGAAATGCTATCACAAAAATTTGTCGGCAGTTCCTGGTCTGTGGAGATACAGAAAGGAGAAGCACATTTCAACATTTAAGTGTTACTTGCTGTTTGGACAAGTTTAGTGCATGATAAAAATATAAGTTCTGGTACTTTTGCCAGGACTTTGGGATTAATTAATCAAAAATGTAGATAAAACATGTGCTAATCATGACACTGATCACTTGAGGTCATTTATTGAGTCTGAGAAATACCTAGGTTTTTGCAGTTAGAGGGGTCTGTCAAAGGAATGGAAAAATAGGTAATGGAAAAGCAACAGAGTATTTCCCTCTGCAAGTAAGTCTTACATTTCTTTTCTCACTTTTGTGTTTTAATAACTTTATAATTTATTTAAATCTTTTTGCCTTTTCTCTGTCCTTACGAAGCGTGGAATATGTTTTCAATATTACCAGTGTGTTAGGAGTGACCTTTGTTTTCTGTGGGAGTAAAATCCTTTCATCCTCCAAGTCAAAGGAGGATGTTCCTAAAATATCATACCTTTGCCTTTCTTTCTACTTTTAATTTAAATTACGAAAGATGAGTTCCTGTTTTATCTCTGCAGCAGGGCAAGCAAGTGAAGGGAGTGGTTCCTTTTTTTCTATCAGTTTTCCTGGGCTTATTTGAGTTTGATTGCTAATATGTAATTTGCTCTCTCTAAGGATATAATTGATGATTACAGTGTCTGCCTTCCTTTTTTGTTGGAAGATCAGAGTTCTCTACTTCTAAAAGACACATGAGAATCAGGTGCCGTTATACTCACTATTTAGTAAAAACAGGATCTTTTGATAAAGGCATAACTTCTGACTTCAGCAGTTAGGAAAGTAACTTGCATTTAGCTTGACCAGAGAGTAGTATGTTGGCTTCTAGTTCCAGTAATATTATTGATTTGAAATGCATTGTAGGAATATGATGGTAATTGTTCATCAGGTTATCTCTGAAAATTATATTGTGATGCATAATTGCTCTTCAGTAATTTAAATATTGGACACTTTCATGTCTGTTTATTTGCTGATTTTTCTGTTTCTCTTTGCATGTACGAAAGGAGATGCGTAAGTAAAACTGAGTGAAAATGTCTTTGATCACTGGCCTTTTCTCTTTGAAATTACCTGGTGACAAAGCTATTATTTTTATTTTTGAAGAACCTGCTGGACAAAACCATGCTGACTGTCATACCTGAGCCCTTAGCCAGCAGCTGAACGGTACGTAGCGGCTCTCTCACCTCTCCCTCTCTGGTGGGATGGGGAGAATTCAGTAAGAAAAGGGAATGTCATGGTTTAAGAGAAAGACAGTTTTAATAGAACAATGAAAGAAAAGGGAATAATAATAATTACTATTATTAAGAATAGTTGAATATATGGAAATACAACTGCTCGCAGCCCGATGAGTACCCCAGCCTGAGCAGCAATTTCAGCAAGCAGAGGGATCATGGTGAGTGCAGCGATAGCAGAACGTGAAACACTGAATGTGGAACCCCGATCACCTCCCTGCCCACTGATCAAATTCCTCATTTTATACTGAGCATAATGTTATGGTGTGGAATATTCCTTTGGGCAGCTGTCTTGGCTCTGCACCTGAGCAGTAGCAAAACATGGAAAACTGTAAAATGCTTGATTTCTTAGCAGTTCTTAAAAAAACCCCAAACACAGTGTATTTTCTGTATTCTTCTCATACTAAATCTAAAAACCAGCAGCTGCTGGAAAGAAAATTATTTCTGTCCCAGCCAAGCATAAACATTACCTGGCAACAACTAAAACAATATGTGTTATCCCCATTATTTGCACACTAAATCCGAAACACAACAGTTGCTGGGAAGAAAATTGACCCTACCCTGTCAAACCCAGTACTCTGACTGAACAGGATCTGTGTGACTTTTCTATAATACATAAACAGGGGGTTGGGACGTAACTTGTTATCAGGTGTCATACTCATCTGGGGTAAATTTAGTGCAGTTCAGTGTATATCGGGTACGGATCTTGCTCATTTTCTATCTTTGTAATTGGTACTGGCATAGAGGACACATCACTTCAAATTGCAAGACTGATTTAAATATTTGGGACGTAAATGGGAGATCCAGTAGTGGGGGTGTTCAGCAGTGTATTCGAAGTGTAGCATTTGCAGGGAAAAGGAGGCCAAATACTTCATATTTTTTAAGAAATCCAACATATGAACACTGTGACCATTTAAAAAATGGAAGCTGGAAACAGCTCACTCTTTAGGTGAATAAATGAATGTCTGTCCAGCGTTATTCAATAAGCAGGTCTTCAGGAGATTAAGTCATCTTCTACTTTTTCATCCCACAATGGAAAAGAACGATTAGCCCATTTGGGATGTCTTCTTACTTTTTAAAACAAAAAGAAGCTTTTGTGTTATGTACACATAAGTCCCAAGCGTAAAAGGTGTTCTTCTTAGCTTTTCCTTTCAGGTATTTCTGAGGCTAAAGCTAGTGCAGATAATAACATGATAATTCTTGACACTAATGCAGCTGATACTAGGATGATCCTCAACAGTGTCAACTTCAGAGGTTTAGAGATTTGTTCCTAGTTTGCTCTGACTGTACAGCTTAAGTTGTACCAACAGAATACCTTCAGAGTCTTTGCTGTAGGGGAACTTATACCTGTGCTGAAATAGCCTGGTGATTAATGTGGAGGAGTAGTATGTAGGAGGAACTGGGCTATAAGTTCTGCTCAGTCTAATTCTAGATACTTAATTAAAGTCTACTGAATTTAAAGCTGAAGTCTTAAAGATAAACATGTCAAAAACTGAGAGGCTCTTTTGTTTCTTCAAGAGATATTTCTGTGAGCTGTTTTGACTATAAAGGAAACGGTGATTTGGTAAAATTTGAGTTAGGATACGTTAGGTAGGGTTGTTGGCTGGCTGTTTCCTCCAAATGCCCAGATTATTTTCTGTTCTGACTCATAGAATCATAGAATAACCAGGTTGGAAGAGACCCACCGGATCATTGAGTCTAACCATTCCTATCGTCTACCAGGTTTTCCTTGTGTTTTCAATGATTATGCCATTACCTTTTGGAATCAAGAACTAGATAAATGGCATTTGGTACTCTGTCTTATTTAATGTTTGTGAGGAAATCTTAATAAAGTTTAAAGATTTCAGGTCTTTCCTTCTCAAAGTACATTTCCATAGAATTCACTATGTGTGAATTCACTGTGGTCCTGCTTATGTATATGAACTTATTTCCTCTCTCTTATTAAACCTGTGCCAGAAGCCTGACTTGGCATAACCCAGAGCTTTAGAGTGTAAGTGGGTGGATTGTGTCCACAGTTGGATTAAAAAAACCCCTTTAAAGATACATTTGCAAGTGTTGTCTGACATGTCTTAAACTATAGTGTAGTCATTGAAAGGATTTGTAACCCGGGTTTTGCTTCCTAGGCACAGTTGCTGTCATCAGTAACATTTTAAAATACTGTGACTTTTTGTAGCAGAAACCAGTTCACAATTTCTTAAGACTATCTAGAACATAATTTGACAAAGAATTTTCTATATTCAGATGCAGGACATTAATGTGTGGTATAAACTTGTGGCATACAGTCTCAGGAATGGAATAGGAGGTAAGCAACTCTGTGCGCATGACAGCAGTGGGGACCGCAAGCTCAGGGGACAGGATCTAGTAGATAAAGGTTCTTTTGGCTGCCATTTCTAATATTTTTTCATTTATAACTGATGGTGTCATTTTAAACGTCACTGAAAAACGTGTTGCTACTAGCAGGTATGTCGTTTAACTCACTAGAAAGCGTATTTAAAGAGACAGTTTTATTAGCTGTTATCCTGTCTTAACACCGGGGCATTGGTTCTGCCTTATATTCTTCATTAATCAGATTCTCTGATACTTGTGTCATTTGCAATGGAAGTTGGTAGATAAATGCCCATCCAGGAATTTGATTCTGATTATGAATTCCCTACAATAACGACACAGGATGTTCCGTGAAGAAAGGTTACACGTACCTAAGCTACTTGGGCCAAGAGGAACCTCTTACCTGACTGGTCATATCTAGCGAAAATCCCGGTAGATACAGTGATGACAGAAGGAAAACTTACCACCTCAGTTTTGTAACATTTATTGATGAATTTGTTCTTCTTGGAAAGTGTTCTGCATGAGAAATTATGTATCGTTAGCATTGCTTCAAACAGAGGAAGGGATTAAAGATAAAGTAGAAAAGAACAAAAATATAGTTGCCAGGAGCAGAGAGATCCTTCCTGTGTTTCCACCATTACACAAAAAGGCAGTGATTAATCTGGTTCTACAGCTTTTCCCAGATGTCCAGTGAATGCTTCGGGATTTTACATTCAAGAATATGATGAGATGCTAATGAGTTTATGGCTTTTGGGAAATAAAGTAAAAATGTTTGTAGATGCCAGGAACATCTATCATTTACAGTCTACCAGAAAACAGTGGAATTGCCCCATCCCATTTGCAGTGCTAATTTACTGTAGGTTTCCTAGAGAGAAGAGCTATCATTAGATGACATACAATTTCTGTAATTAGCTGGTTAAGCAGCATTTCTTTTTTAAAGTAGCATAAAAATGACATGTTCAGGAACAGCACATTAAATTTCCTTCTAAGTGGCTACTCCAGGGAATAGTATTTGTCCTAGAACAGAAAGGTCAATGATAATTGAAGAATGTCAATAATGGCCACAGCCACTACAAAAATTCATATAAATCTCTTAGACCATTTTATATGTTCTTTCTTCAGTAATATCACAGGCGGCAATAATCCCATAAGTCGAATTCTGTGAGTAGGAAAGTGCCTGACCTATCCTTCAAATACTTGGCTTGTGGAAAGAAACATATTCAATTACTACATTTATCCTGTAGCATATTTCTTTTTAATTAGTATTTTGAATGGGTGGAGTCAGGTGGCAACCAAAAACCTGTCATGATGCATTTATTTGTGATATAGGGAATAGTACAAAGGAACAATGTGTTGAAGTATGGCCTTAGGAGATATAATTTCTATATATATAAACCTTGTCTGCTAACCTGCATTATCTATAACTGCTTGCTGGGAAAAGGTACGATGGGAAGAGTGAAAAAGTGAAAGGTATAAGAGAATGAGAGTTTCTTCCTTATATGCAGTTGGAAAGCCTTAATAGTTTTCTCGAGCCCAAAGAAACAAAAGGCATCTGGGACTTGGAAGCCCAGAAAAAGGACTACTTGTGGTCTGAAAAGTGTGTATGCCATGTGAAAAACATGAAGAAAATAGATGGTCCTTGTCCCTCCTGCTTGGACTATGTTCCCTGGTTAATGTGGCAGCATTGGATCATTTCCATTGCATTGAACTTGGTATCTAAAATAACCGCACGATTGTGAGTGTGGGAGTATTGCAGTGTGCATTCTAGTATTTAAGCTTTAGCGAACATTTGAAAAAATGAATAAGAACACTTTGGAGTTCACATAGATTAAATATTTAACTCTCAATATAATATTCAGTTTCTTAGTTTTTATTGCAGTAATTATTTGCAGCAATACTCATAGTTTGTTGTGTTAGGTGGTTTTTCTCTGCAAACTAGTTTTCTTTCTTTCATATTTTTTGGAGATGAACTCATTTCTCCATTCTTTAAAAAAAATAAAATCCAAAAAAGTACTTTTTCCAAAGGAAGAAATTTTCCAGAGAGTGAGGATATAGCAGGATTTGGTGACCTGGGAGACTTAAGTTTTATTGGAAATGAAGGTAAAATCGTTGAGCAGAAAAGACTAAAACCAAGGTACCAGTTCTTTTTCCTCAAGTCATGTAGATGTAAGGCTTGTTTTGGTTTAGTATTGAAAGTCAAATGCAGAGGCTTTTTGTTTCTGTTTTACTTTCCGCATACATATTTGAACGCATCTTCTCATTTCTGTATCCCATTGTACCGTGTGTGCGAATTCCTTTCTGTCAGTGCTGTGTGTTGATGCATGATGCATCTTCTGCATATAGATGTTCTTGGTTAATTGCATTTGTAAACATCCCACTGTCCTGCATCCGATTTTCTTCTCCTCTCGTTTGCTTTTCAGAAACTAACGTCCAAAAAATATTGATTGACGTTTTTATTCATCATAGGTGGACTGAATAGATTCCGAAACATTCAGGTACAAGCTGCTAGTGCAGTTGGTATTTTCCTTTCCAAGAAGCTGTTCGCTGAATCTAAATGAGAAGCGTTTCTGTGGAGATTGGGCTCTACTGGCTACTAGCTGTGGTGGTGTCCTCCTGTCCCTGGAGGTGTTTAAGGTGAGGGTAGACGAGGTGCTGAGGAGCATGATTTAGGGATTGGTGGGAATGGTTGGACTCGATGATCCAGTGGGTCTCTTCCAACCTGGTTATTCTGTGATTCTGAGAATGATGTGGTACTGATGCTGTTTCTCACATCTGGAGGCATTTGTGATAGAAGCAATTAATTTTCATTGTGACTTTCAGTGGAATGAAAGCATGGCATAGCAGTGATGCAAATGAGTTGGTGTAGGATTCAAATAGTTCTGGTTTTGTTTTTTTTTTTTCTTAAAAAGTCAGTCATCACTTCAGATTTAGAACAACCACTGGCTTGATGCTTACCTGTACAATTCATCCAAGAGCACTTGTCCTGTTGATAAATTAACTTGATAGGCATAGAGTTTGCTTACAAATAATTTAATTCAGGTGTGCTGTAGGATTTTACAACTAATTTACAATTATTAAACAAAACATTTAGGTGCCGATCTGACTTCTTCTATGAGAAATAAGGATTGTTTTCATCCAGCTATATGTATTCTTTTACACCAGTGGAAAGATTACTCTATTTATAAAAAATCCATCTTGCCCATCTGAAATGGAATAACAGATTTTTAAGCCGGGACAGAAAATAATTGTATATGTACGAATGTCAAGAGTGTTCAATTTACCAGCCATTATATTAAGTCCTGGATAAAGTAAGAATAATACTGAATCAAAGTTTTAGAATCTTCTGTCATATTTTAAACAGATTTGACACAATGGCAGGAATATATCCAAGTTGTACAAGTTGGAAAATAAGTGCTACAAAGAAAAAAACCCAAAAACAAAAAAGGAAAAAACAAGCAAACAAAAAGCCAGCACCCCAAAACACCTGAAGAAATAGATGCAGGAGATTCCCAGCAGATGAGAGCTGCAAGAATTTAGTCTTCCTCAGTTTTACTGCTCGCACAAGTACTATTTTTTCAAGGTCTCAATCAGTCGGTTATTTGTCAAAAGTCAGCACAAGAAAGCCTTTTTTTTTTTCCTCTTGGTTTTGAGTCTGAAATACAATAGACTGAGATAATCAAAGGTACCAAAAATGACAAAAAAAGAGACTTATGCTGAAAGTTCTCGTATTCCTCTTACACCTAGAGAGGCAGTGAAACTATCATGGAATATAATCCAAAGAAAGCTGTGCTGGACCAGTTCAGTTTGGCAGCTACATCTGGAATTATTCCAGAGCAGCTCATCTTTTATTCAAAGAAAATTTGAAAAGGGATTTGACTTGGCATAGTGTCTCATCTATAGAACAATGAAAGCAAAAAAGTAAATAAAAATAAATGCAACAATAAAGGCATGTCAAAACACTAAGTCACACTAAAAAAACTGCATAAAATTGGCAAACAGAAGGGAAGATGAAATAGTAGAAAAAAGAATGGAAAAAATTGTAGAATAAGTGAAATAAAAAGCAAGTAGGAAATTACATGTCAGAAAAAGAAGTGCAATAGAAAAAGGAAGCAGAAGGGAACGACGTGAACAGAGCAAATAAAGCAGAACAATATTGAAAATCAATTTAAAGGTGAAAAATATATTACTTGTTGGGGGGCTGTTTCCCTTGAAAGAATTTAAAACATTGAGTTATCTGTTGTTTGAGGTCAAAACTGAAATAATTTTGTTCTATTCAGTAATGTACGGATTATTCTTGCCTTGACAGTAGGAAAATACAAGGATAATTCCATCATTTAATAACTAATTGCAATTAAAACTGAGACGTTTGAAATACCCAGTCAAGTCTTGGCTGATTTTAACAAAGTTGATGCCTTTGAAATCATGGAAATTAAACATTTGAAACAGAGATGCGTATTATTTTTGATACTTCTATCATAGTGCAAAGCATTAGGAACTTTCATGTTGGTTTTTGAAATATTGTCAATGAGGTGAAAATTAATGAATGAACTGACAAATGAGCAAAATATGAAGATCCACTTGAGCATCGCAAATGTGAAATCTTGTCGCCAGAATTCCAGACATTTAATCTTTTTCTTTTGCTACATAATTGCTCTCTGTGGTCCTCTTTTTCACTCAAGTTAGATTTTGCTAGCTGCAGTAGCAAATACAGCTTACTATGGAACGCGTTTGTTTTGGTACCAAGAGGAATCTCTGCCATGGAAGCGTAAATCGAAGCACAGGTCATTTAGCCTGTGTGTAGGTGGATTTTGCAGCTTACTCGGAGCTCCTGCTGTCCTGGCCAGGCTCTGGGTCAGTGGAACACAGTACAGGGCCACTGAACTGGCACAGCTTGCTCCACAACTGAACTTGGAGCTGGCTGCTTGGAGCAGAATTTGGGAAATTGTGGCTGCTGTGAAGCAGAGAAGTAGGTAAGTCTGTTATTGTGGGTTTTCAGTGCTTTGCTTTTCTAACCTAAGAATTCTAAAATGGTATATTCCAATTAACTAAAATAGTGTGTTGCAATGCCAGCTCATTTGGAAAAGGATGCTCTTTGTCTCTGTAAACACCTGCTCTTGTATGGGTCCAGCAGGGATAAACTCTTTATCAGATGTCTAAGCTCATTTCGACTTGCAGGGAAAGCCTTAGCGAAAAAGGTTGCCCAAACCCATCCTCTAATAGTACAGGTGTAGGATCAGGAAATGCTTATGTAGGGCCTGAAACTAACACGTGTTTTTGTAAAAATCATGAGCAACAGAAGCTGCGAAAAGTTCTGGGACTGGTTCTAAGAAATTTGTCTGCACTGGGCAGCTAATTTGATGGAAAAGAAACAAGAAGATTCTAATGGGGACTGAAGTTACTGTATTTTAAAACCAGAACATGACAAGATATATAAATGAATTACAGTTTTTGGCATTTACATGCTTCAGTGCAGATGTTTTCACAGTTAAAGGGTGTTACATCCCATGCTTCTGTTATCTATTTGTAAATCATGCTGATTTTAATATTCTTGATACTTCAAGCAGTTCTAAAACTTCAGTATGAGGTAACGGAGCTGAGGCTGTAAGTACAGCTGAATTTGCCTTTTCATAAAATTTAGAGGTACTTGTGCAGTTGCACTGATGCTGATTCCTCAGATTTGGCCCATACTCTTCCACCCAGGTTCTGTAGGAATTATGCACGGATCTGTAAGATACGGCAGATCTCTAAAGACAAGGTTTCTTCTGCTGAGTGATAGCTGGAAGTCCGTTCGATATTACGTTGAGTTTCCATTACAGAACCAGCTAGGAATGAACATACGCACACCCTCTCAAGTGCTGCATACAATTTCTGTTCCATTTGATACAGAATAATTTTCTCCACCAGAGTAAGATAGGTTCTATTGTGTAACAGTTTAAAGCTTTATCGTCGTTACCCAAATTGCTTTACTTCTCTTGAAAATACATTATGGCTTGAGAATATTCTTTCTTAATTTTGATTTCTGTTCTCATGTGGTGGAGTTTAAATTCAGAGTACCTTTCAGCTCTGGGTGGAGCTGCAGCTTCCCTTTATTCTGGATCAGTTGCATTTTAGAAGGGGTGAAAACTATACTGTGCTTGTTTATGGAGTTGTGTTGTGAATTGGATCAGCAGACTCATCTGGGTTAAAACAAAACAAAGAAAACGCCTACAAAATAGGTGGAAGGGGAGCTCTTGGAACTGATGTTATTTCTGAAATCCCTGTATTTGCAGCCGTACTTTGAACTAGTGTCTTTTGGGTTTATCTTACACTTACTAGTTCTTTGAGCTCTGGGATAGCATTCATTACCATTCTTTCAGACAGCATACTGATAAAATATTAGGACCCTTGCAGGATTCTGAATCTTTGCCTGGCTTCACCTGGTGGCCCTTTTGTGCTCTCTTGGGCTTTCTTGAGCAGCTACAAAGTGCAGCTTCCCTCCTCCGCAGAAATGTTCCACTGTTGGTTTTTTTTATATTCCATTATTGCTGAAGTGATGTTCTTGCTGTTAAGAATGCTAATTTCGTCATACGATCAATCGCTTTTTTTCAGATTATGGTAGTTAAAGCAGTTAATATATGGACTTAAATACATTTCTAATTCTAAAGACTATGTGGAAAAACTAATGGGTAAATGCAGAAAAAGAAAAAAAATGCTCCTATCTTTAAGTCATGTTTCAGTTTCTTACCACAGTGGAGCATCTTTTGAATCTCAGATAGTGGTCTTAATAAAACCCAGGATTCTTCTGTGTACATTTCACCATCTGCTGCTTTGAATGTGGTAGCTTTTTTCTCGAGTTTAGCATGGTTAGGACTGTAAGACCTCAAATATCTCACCTATAGCCATATTGCGTTGGAAGAATTCATAAAACTCGTTCACGCTTCAGCTATTTTGCTGGAGAGTCTCTTTTTTTCATACTAACCCCCTTTTCCAATACTGACAGCCAAAAATAACTGTCATTCAAAGGCAGTCGCTAAGGTGTAAGTCTTAAACATTTGGGCAAAAACATATGAAGGTTTTATGAAATCAGATAGAGCTACGTAAGTATAAGAGACGAGCAGTCTGCCAAAACACCTGAGATTTGTGGGTTAGACTCTACTGAATTAAAAGCAAAATCAAAAACGCTGCTGAAAATGTATTCTTGTCTCTTTGATCCCTTCCCACTGTTCAGATTAGACTAATGGTTAGTCTAGGTTTTGCTGAATGTTCAATATAGGCGTTCATAGGCTGCACAGACAATGTAAACAATAAACAACTTCATTAATAATTACGGAAAAAATTATTCCTACGTAAGCAGAGTCTTCCTTGTCCATGCTCATTCCGGCTATGGGGAACAGTGCTGTGTTCAATTTGCTAAACAGAAATAGCTACTTATTATGGCAGGAACAAGATGCAGATTGCATTAGGGTGGCATTTCATCATCTCTGTTACAGCTTCTGGGATTATTCTTTCTGTCTCCCATTTCAAAAGGAATTCATTATGCTGTAATGTACAGCAGGAGTGCAGCTCCCTTTATAAAATTATTAAGCTGCTTTACAATTAAAATTGCCATCTTTTGTCCTGTTGCTGTTATTTATAAGAGAGGAGAAAAACTGAATATGAAATGGAATTATTGTAAACTATGTGCTTATTCTCCAGGAGTGAATTTCCCCATTTTCTTACGAAGTACTGATGTTGCTCTAGTGTGTATTATTAATCACATATTTTATTTATCTCAGTGTAGTGGAAGCCCCTAGTTGGGACTGGGAGTCCTACTGTGTGATTGCTGCACACACATGTAATAATAAAAGAATAAAAGGGATCCTGCTTCAATCCGTACAGAAGGTCACCACCAGCACAGCTGAAGGCCTCCTTTCTGCTGGCCTCATGGGGCAACAGCTTCGTTCAGATTTTGTTAACAACAATCTTCCGCTGCCGCAAAGTCCACATGGAGCAATCACTGCATCCAGTTACATCACAATTACTACGTGGCAATGGATTATAGGAAAAAAAAAATATAGAGAATTCTGTTATCTTGTGGGAGTTTGTTTGGGTACCGCAGCTGGCTTTGGTGGTTGTGATACTCTTGTAGTGATTCGTGTTGGCATCGTAACCCAGTACACGAGGCAGAGCTTGATTTATTTGGATTATTTCAGAGAAGATTAGTGAGGGAAATCCAGATGTTTTTGGCCTCACAAAGCTTTCATGAGTGAGACTCCCCTTGGTTTCACAGTTGACACGTGGAGCGGCTGAAGACTGTAAGAAGAACGCATTGATTAAAATAATTATAAAATATTGATGGTAGTTAGCGGTCTTGTTTTCATTCATCTGATCCAAAAGGAACGGCATTGTAACTCCGAATTCCTGGGATGTGAACGAGAGCTATCTACAGCCGGGTGAATCCGAGATGATCTTGATAGTTATAAAGAATCCATAGTGTTTGGGTTTTTTCCTTCATGATACAGCAATAGTGCTTATAATATCAGGTAACTGATGTAAAACTTTGACTAAATAATGAAAAAATCGGAGAGTGGTAATTATCTAGAAAGTTTCCGGTCTTAAAAGCCTGGATTACTTGACACGCTGTTGTGTATCCAGATTTAATAAATGGAGTGTAAAGAAAAAGAAAAATGGATCACACCATCAGAATGTGGAGATATATCCTAGAAACTTCTGATTTTAAAAGAGGCTTCAGAGAATTATTGTCAATATTAATTAAACATGATGTGATGGCAAGATGGATTAATTTCATAAGGAATATCAGGAAAGAGCAAAGTGTAGCTAGTGAAAAGGCGAAGGCTGGCCTCAGTCCAGTTACTCATTGCTGCCTCCCGTTCAGTGTTTCATTTGGCTGTTGGCAAGAGGGCGAGTAATGATACCTACAATGCATTGAAGAAAAATGTACTAAATTCATCATATTGTACACTCTCTATGATGAACACGTGCCACACTGGTGATAGGCAAGGGATGCTATATTTTAATTCAGCATTAATTAGAGATGACGTTGAGGTGATTAACAGAATAACCAGGTTGGAAGAGACCCGTCGGATCGTCGACGATCACTACCTTGTATTTTGATGAACCTTTGTTAAAAACAAAAAACCCCAAACCAGAGGTCTTATGTGAAAACTTGAAAGGTTTGTAACTTCTTACGTTAACCAACTTTCAGTAAAGGGTTATTTTTCGGTTTTATAACAAGAGTGTACAGTAATAGCAATAAATACATGCAGTCTTTATTAGTAATGTGGCACATCGATATAAAGAGTAAATACATCATCAGGTTTGGAAATGTGCTTCATTAATCTTAAACTTAAAAGTGATGAAGGATAAAATCTGTCACACCTCTTTAAGATTAATTTTAACTGCATGTGAATATTATTGACTGCTACACTTGAGCGCAGAAGTCCTCTCGGCAGGAAACAGAAACATCAAGGACAACACCTATATAATTTTTATATACTGTTTTGTCAATGTGTCTGACCTGTAATCAGACAAAGATTATTTCTAGGAACAAAAGTGCAGTTAGTTTGTAACCTCATTAATCCTCAGCCTATTTAATGAGATGTCTAGAGTGGATTTGAACTGATTTTTCCTAATACAGATTTTTATTCCCTTAGAGACAGCCTGAATTCGGTCTACTCCCTTTCCCAGGTGTTTGCTGCTAGATGGCAATGATTTCAAATCTGTGTCACACTGAGAAATATTTGCTGTTGTAGCATAGAAGCAATTCTTATACATTTTCATCATCTTATATTTTCCTTAGTTTTTTAAAACAAATAGAGTTCTGAAATTATTTTAGCAAAAGCACATCATTGCTTTGTTGGAATGCTACCGTCCTTGTCAAAGGAGAGTTGGTACCACCTGGGTCTTGATTTGCCCTGTAGAAATGAGCCACTTGTATTGACGTGTTCATTCAATATTTTCATTCAATATTTTATCTGGCTCATTGCAACATTGGCTTTTTAGTTTTATTTGGTTTTATTGGGCATTTTTGCCACAAAGGATGGCAACTACTGGTTAATAAAGTGGAAGTATACTCTGTTGGACACACTACGTTGTGAGTCAATGCAAGAGGTGTGTTAGGAGCAAGTGCATTATGGAATACTTAAATCAGGCCCCAGAAATGGTTTTTGTGTGAGCACATTAGCTGTCCCAGCTTTGTTTGCATTCCCACGTGCAGCTTTCCTGCCCCCTCTGTATTTCTCAGCAGAACAGAAACTTGTTGGAGAGCTTTTAGGCTCGTTTGTTGTCCTGCAATTGAATATTCCAAAGCGAATTCTTCCTCTTTGGAAGGTACGCGGTTACTTAATTCTGCTGAGCAATGGATTTTTAGTTGTATGATTTCTGATGATGTTATGTCAAGGATGCAGAGTGAAAAGGAAGTGGCAAGGGTTTAACAAGCTTTTATGATTGTTTGTGACTTCAAGTCATGAGATGCAGAAGGAAGAAATGTCACTTGCATGGTAATTTTACCTCCAATGAAATGTGAGCTCTTGGTATTTTTAGCCCATAATTGTTGGAGCAGAAACACTTAAGAGATTATTATGGACTATCCTTGTCAATATTTGATTTTCACAAATTGGTTATGGAGCTTCAGTAGTTTAATTTTCCACAGAGTCTAATCTAATCAGAGTTTCTTTTTCTTTCCCCACAGATTCTAAGCGTTGTTACTGCTCCTGGACATAACACAACTCATGCAAACAGACACATACAGTGAAATAAAGAAGGAACCAGCACAAAGTTTTTCAGTTTCTAGTTCTGCGTATGTTTTGGATAAGACGCAGACATAGGCGTAGGATACACCATGTAATAGATTACCTGTCAAGACAGATCCTTGTTAGACCACCGTCTTTACGATAGCATCCTTCTGACAGACAGCAAAGCCAGGACAAACACAGTTTTTCTCTGAAGCAGAACTGTAGGGTAACATAGAATGCACTTGCCAGCAACCAATATGAAGGCAAAGCAGAATCAGAATAATTAAGGAATGTTTAGAACTGTCATTCTGTTTATAGCTTGGCTGGGTGATTTATCTTCTGTCTCTCAAATGCAGCTTTCACCTTTGGTCCCATTCAACTGGGATGTTTCTTAGTGAAAACAGATTAGCAGTGACACTATTCTGTCTCTTGCAAAGAATATTTCACACTACTGCAGGGTTTGGTGGCATGGAAATGTGCAAATCTATGAGGAGACAGTCACATTGCCACTTTGAGCTTTCAAAAGCTGTCCCGAGACAGAATTCCCTGGAAATGTGAGCAACACAGGAGCTGCTCCATGAACTCCTTTTCATTCAACAGCTGTATGGCATGTAATGTCCAGATTTCCCATAATTTTGAGGAAAAAAGTAATACTTAAACATCTCATTTTCTGTTTAGAAATGGTACGGTAAAATCAGATAGCAGTAATATCTTAGTAATACCTTTTCTTGAGATGGAAAAAAAAAAAATCTGTTTGCCAAAAATCTCTACTTTTTTGGGGCTGTTGGAGATAAAGACTTGTTTTTACAACAAAGCCACATAGTTAAATGCAAAGATTCAGTAAGAAGGATGAGAATGAGTTGGTAGCTGAGCTGTGAATTTGAATTCCTGCAAACTCCTTGTCCTCATCTGCATATGAGACAAACATAAGTAGAGGCCTTTATGGACGAGTTAGTTGTATGTTCATAAAGCATTACGGATCAGGGAGTTTTCTAGCACTTCTTGACTACATTTGACTGATGAGTATGTTATATTTCTGCCCAAACATCTATGTAGAATTCCCATGTCACACATTTTTCTAAGAGAGGATGCAGAGGAAAGTAAAAATCCATGATTTCGGCATGGAAGAATTGTCATCCTCAATTCTTTGGTATGGAGACATTACTATTGAGAACCATGTACCTTCCTGAGTTCTGCAATGCAATTTTCAGATTATAATTCAGGAGACAGATAGAAAATGTGAATTAAGTCTGAGCACAGGAGCCCGGAGACATTATAAACACCGTAGCTATTAATTTTGTATTCAGAAGAATAAATAAGACAAAGACTTTAATTACCTCTCTTTGGGGTGCATTTGACATTCCCCTTCTTCCACAGCATGATGTTGCTTGTTTTCTGAGCAAGAGTTAGACCACCTCTGCTTTCAGCAATGTAATTTCCAGTGATGCTGACCGAGTAGAACCACTGTGGCTTTAAAATTAGTGTCGTCTTATTTGTCTTTTCAAGTTCATTTATGTCAGTTGCCACCGGACCTAGAGTGCAATCTCTTTTTAATCATTTCTTCATTCCCCCTTGAATGGTCGCGGTATAGCCAGCTAGACACTGAAATAAAAATCTCCACTTAATTTGGTTGCCTTTCATCAGGAGCTTCACTTACTACAGAGCCACTCTATTAGACCACAGATGTCAAGCCAGCTCAAGACATTAGCTGTCAAAGTAACTCTCCATAACCACCTGCTATTTACATGCAAAACATGCCTCCCTGTTGAGACGAAAACTGTAAACACATTTCTAGGAGAAAACTACTGGCTTAAGCAATGACAGAAATTTTTTCTTGCTTGCTTTTATGTGATCTGGAAAAAAAATTCCCTTGCTGTCAAAAAGAATGCAAGAAGCCCCATTTGGGAAGAGTTCTTAGAGCTGCAAATGCTTCCACAAAACTATTTTGATTTTACTTTTGCAAAAAGGTTATAATTTGTCTCTCTTCACTCCTGCCTACCCCATAGCAACTGTGATTACATACAAATAATAAAACCTGATTGTGTTGCCTTGTAGAAGGACAGAATCGCTGCTGCTGCTATGCTAGTAGCTGGTTATTTATACCTTTGTGCTAATTTAGCTGTGATGAATTATGCTCTAGAAGGTCTGCTTCTCATCCATCTGTGAGAACATGAGGTGTCTTTTTTGTCCAGATCCACGAACAGCTATTGAATGAAAGAGGAGTCTTAATTCCTTCATCCTCAGGTGGTTCCTTCATCCTCAGGTGGTTCCTTCATCCTCAAGGCAGTTAAGAAAATAAAGAGCTATTGCACTGGTAGCGTGAGACTGCAGCCTAAGACTTGACCGAATTAATACCTTTCAGTGATCCAAGGTCTAGAGATGTTTGCTCACACCATATGGATGTGGGTAGATATTCTGTCACAACTTCTGCTGGTGAAACTGCTTGAATACTGTGACTTGATTAAACAGATGCCCAGTTCAGAGGCCATTTAATGTTTTAAGTTCAGACTTACGACAGTAGCACAAATAAGCTGGTAGTGGAACTGAGAATTTGCAGAACTAAGCAGAGAGCAAATATAGACCTATTAGCTTTGGCAAAGAGATCATTATTTTTTCTTGAGAGGAACTGCTAAAGTGTATCTTTAGGTATTGGTAGTCATCTGTCTGTGTAATAAAGTTCATTATTCAGGAATTTCAAGGTCTTATCCTCCTAATATGAGAACTGGGGACGTGTATTAGGTGTGTTAGAAAGGCAGTGGTTGCTGCATTAGCATCAGATGGAATTTCATCAAGATTAAATTTATTCTAGTGCATTTAGAAAGTAATTATTGCCACAGAAGTATTATGCCAGTCTGATATTTCTTCCAATTAATACAGAGCCCAAAACTCGGGGCTATGTCAGGCTAAGTTGGTGATTTTGATGTAACGACTCTCTGAGCTTCTTGCCTTCTTTTCCTTATGTATCCTAAATTGTGACTCCTCCTTGAGATTGAAAAGGGACATGGGGAAGAGTGTATAACTGCATTACTAGAAAGAAATCTGCATATGGAATCCCAAGCAGGCAGCTTCTAAATGAAATTGAGGATATTTCAACTATGCAGAACTCAGTTTGTGCTGAAAGATAGATTAGGTGACCTATTAGGAGTTTTTCCATTTCTGATTTTATGCTTCTGAGAATACAATGCTTGCCACCAATGCCTGAAAGTCATTATTCCAATGTTCCTTTTCTGCTGATGAGAGAAACGCCCCTCAGAGATTACTACACATTCTTGGCATCTAAAAGATGGCAAATTAGGCAGGGAAAATGGGAGTAAGTTAAAGAATATTGTAATACCTAAATGGAAAAATAATGGACTCCCATATCAGAATATCCCATCTACCTATGAAAAAACCTGAAAGGTTGTTTTGATACGGGTTTTTTGACTCGTTTTCCTCCTGTGTGCATTATGAATAGAAAATGAAAACGATAAAACAAATTTGAAGGTACGTAAATAAAACAGTACCCAGTAAATTAAAACGATCCATTCTGGGAGTGCTGCTGCTGCACGTGTGTTTTGTGCTGCTGCTGCTACCCCAGCCCACAAAAGAAAGTTGTCCTTGCAGGGAGTGAGAAGGCATGCGGCACAATCTACTTTGATGAAAATCAGGTAGCACCTGCAATAAGAGCGGAGACTGCAAAATTGGGGCTACCCCCACCAAATTATACAAAGGGCTTAGTGCCTAAGGAACCAGTGCGGAGTACAAACTTAATCAAAGCTAAAGGAGGATGATGGCACTGTGCACTTCAATTAATATTCTGAATAGAGCAAATTGGATATTGTGAATAAAACCATTTGTTTACTCTATTTATCTTTAAAGCAAAAGGCAAGGGATTTTTTTCTTCTGATTTTATGAACAGAAAACAAAGAAAACAAATGCATTTTGTAGCTCTGAGGTTGCATATATTATATTTTGTAGCATCTCTTAGCAAGGAGAAAGCTAAATGCATAAAGAAACCCTAAAGCTAGAGATCCTCAAAGTTCCTTAGAATAAAATGTGAAGAGACAAAAAGCGTTCTTTGGGGGGAAAAAGCTTTCAGGGATATTTCTGGACAGCTTTCAGACTGGTACTGGAAGTAGCTATGGAGAGACTGCAAGAGTATGTACTGCACACAGAGCATGAAAGTACTGATTGGTGTAATTGCTATAATTGAGCTACTTTAGTCATATCACTGTGTTGAAGTCATTACTTAGGAGAAATTTCAAGGAGAGAAAAACTTGGAGTAGCAGCATAGAGGTCAGTTGTACGTAGCCTATGTATTTATTAGTAAGGATTTAGAGTAATAACATTAACTGTTCTATAATATTATAATGGAAAGGTGCTCCTCTGTACCACCTGATTTCCACCCTGCATCATCCTGGTCATAAAATCACTAAGGTTGGAAAAGACAAACTTACTGAGGGAGCACTAAATCCACTCACCCAGATTACTGATAGAGATATTGAACAAGACTGGTGGCAACACTGAGCCTTGGGGACACCACTTGAGACTGGCTATAAAGTTGTAGCCAGTGACTGTCTGAGTTTAACCTTTGTGTCCTGCAGCTGATTTTGTCTCTCTGACACAGGCTAGGACTTTAGGAAGCTCCATGCACGAGACTACTTTTTTTTTTTTTTCCCCTCCTAATTGTTAATTAGGTGTTTCTTTAAACAAGCAGACACTTAGACATTTACCTAACGTTCAGCTCTGCATTCTCTAAAATAATTACTGACATGAGGTGAGGACTTTTTTCATGTCCTCTTTACCAGAAGGCATTCCACAGAGGATTAGTTCAATGGTTTGGGCTTCCTGCAATCTACTTTCCCAATAATTAGTTCAATTAAAACATAAATTCATCTTTTAACTCTGCTTTCTGACTGTAGTGGATTTGTGTGCCATGGCTTCACTGTTGTTCGTAATTTTTATAACAGGTAGCTTTAGAGCTATTTATTGTACACCATAAAAGAACAGCAAAGGCTTTTGATTACTAGCCTTTGATAAGAGACCAGATAAGTTGGCAAGCAGATGGACTGGGAGATGATAAAAGAGATCAACCTTAAATATGCCTTGCTACAATGGGACAACAGAATTTAGAGAGATACTTTAATCTGATTAAATGCATGTTTTCTGAGCAGAAATGGGCTCCTGAATTTATTCGGGAAGTATATTGCTAATATTAATGCAGATACACTGACCCATGTCGTAGTTGCACAACTGTTTCACTTTCTGTGATGCAGTAAATTTACACTATTGAAGAGTAAATGAGGATCTTTGGGTTTTTTTCCTGCCACTTCCCTCCTTTGCAAATCTGAATTAGTACGTTGAAGTGATGTGAAATGGGACCAAACTTCAAGATTTTCACGACCTCTTTTACCTCTGGAACTACGTTTCAGAAGAAGAGCATTTTCTTTGAATGATTAATTTATCCACATTTCAGGTCATATTTCACTGGAGAAGACAGTGGCTGAAGAACGTCTCCTTCTTGGGAGCGATAGGATTGTAATGAACATTGTTGTCTCCCTCCTAAACGGCACCACAGAGGAATCAAGCTGGGAAAGGTAAAATGCACACGTTTAATGAAAAGAGATAATAGTGTTGATTCTTACCTGGACATTATTTTCCCCCTGCGCTGTTTGCATCCTGATGGTCTGAGTTACTCGGCAAACAGATGCTTTTGGAAACACCATTATTTCTATGTGCAATTAAGCCGAATGATAAATACGCATTCTGGCTCTGAAGTATAAAATCCAGAAGTTTTGTGCCTATTCATTCTGTGCATTTAAGCTTGAACTTTCATGAAAGTTGGATTGTGTTCCTGCATGAACTCTAAATTCAGCATGAAGAAGAAAACTAAATTAGGATATGAGTAGCGTAAGTGAACTGTTAAATTTCATTCCTGATTTACATTAAGTAGCTATTATGTTATAAAGTACATGAAAATTTACCTTCTATATATTAAATACATGTTAAAAGATAATTCTTAAAAGTTACTAATAGATCATTTTAGAATACATTACATTATAATATACATGCTTACATTAATATTTTTATTTGATTAGTATTCATCAATAAAACTTGCTTTTAATGATCCTTTTCTACCATTTTTGTCTTACATTGTTGCTATTCCTTTTAATTGTGTCTAATGAAAACATTTAGGAGCATTTGTGAGTATTTGCTTCATGTACTTGACATGATTCTGGCCTCTTTAACTTTTAAAACATTTCTCCAATTAAGCTGTTCAAGCCCTTAAGGCTGTCCACAGCTGCTTTCTCCCATGCTGGTATTTAGAATCTCTTGCTGAAACATGAGAGGGCAAAACTCTGCATTTTTTAAATATCTCTTTTTTATCCTTTTGGACTTCCTGCACATTTTTAAAGGTAATCTGAAAGTTGATTTTTTCCTTCCTTTATTCTTCATCATATTCCCTGATAGTAATAATCTTGGAAATGTTTATTTCTAAAGGCCAGCTTCTCTAGGGTTAATCTTTAAAAATGCCCCAGGTAGTACCTTTGGTTAGAATAAAACAAGTGTAAATGACAAGCCTGAAAAATTATTGAGAAATAGAGTTGTAGCTGTAATAGTGGAATATTATATGACTGCTTATGTTCAAATGTTTTCCCAATTTTGCAATTAGTTATTAGCTAGCAGTAACCCATGTGGAATCACTCATTAGTTGTGAAGTCGACCATAGCCTGAAAGCTGAGCATCACTTAATTCCTGGAAATTTTGTCAAGACTTAACTGATGGAGAGGCCTCATACCGACCTTCTTGGTGGGAGTCAACTTTTCAATTCATCAAAAATATATCTTTTACTATGGCAGCCTTGCTTCTAATGATTCACTCTGGAGTTTCTTTGCATTTGATCCAAGGACTTGTAAAAACAATGTTTGGTTTCTGGATGTGAGGTCCAACACAAAATTCCCCTGAGACTGTGCCTGTAACTCCTTTTATTTAATGGATCAAGAAAATCAATTACAATAACCTTCAAAAAAAAAAAAAAGCAATTCTGCAGATCATTTTCTGAAAGGCTGTTGGTCTTTGGGAAGAGGTAGAAATTGCAGGGAGCTAGATCTGGCTAATAGGGTGGGTGCTCAAGCACCGTGATGATGTTATTAGCTAAAATCTTAAGAGACAAAACGTTGTGGGCTGGCACATTGTCTTGATGTTAACTTGCTGTTCACTCTTGCACACTGACATTTTCCATCAGAGGGTAAGAAAGCGTCTCTATTTGAACACGCATCCACTTGTTCCGAGTGAAGCGATCGAGCTGAGCCTTCTCTCAAATGGCAAATCAAAAGATGCCACGCAGGTCCCTGATACAGGAATTCCATCCTGAGTGGAAGGATGCTCAAAGATTTTATGATATTATTTAAGTTGACATTTATTCTCCATCCCCTCATTACCACTCACGTCTCCTGCTCCAGTAAATTCAGGGAAGCCCCTTCCCCTCTAAGCACTTTATTTGATAAAGGCTGAAATGTAATTCCTTAAGTTTTGAGTCTCATTACTTTGACATTAAATCAGTTTGCTTCCGTAATAGTTATTTACACAGTGTTATTGATGGACATCTAATACTAAATTTCAACCTGCAGTGAAGTAAATTCCAGACAGGCAGCTGATTAGGTAACACAATGATTAAGTCTCTGTTATCAGGAGCACCATTGCTCTTTTAAATAGTGTGATGGTTTAATTTCATCTCATCTAACTGTTATCAGCAAGCTGCCATTGGTTCATTAAAAAACTTACCTATTGAAATAGCAACAGTCTAATGACTTTATATAAAGGTCTGATTCCAAGAGACTTTGTTGTTCATGGTAGACACAAATTAGAATGAATAATTCTGAGATTTGTTTTTTAGTTACGACATTTTATCATAAGTTTTAAAGCTACGTTTTGGAATCTAATTTGCTTCTAAACTTGCTTTTAACCTCTAAATAAGGAAGAAAGGAGACAACTTTTTATAGCAACAGCCTGACTATTTAGTGTCTTGTTTAGAGTTTTCTTTTAGGTCAATTGCTTCTTCTCCAAATGGGCATTATATTAGCTAAGCTCATAGTCTTATTTACCTGTATTTTCAGTGGTATGTGCTAATTTTCTGACAGTTTTCCATAGCAGTAACTTTGAGAGAATTCAGCGTTATTCTCAGAGTTTGTGAACTTTTTTGAATTACGAACAAATATATTAAATAGATATAATTTGACTAGTTACAAAATAAAATAATAGTTCACAAATACCTTGTTTTAAGCAAGGGAATAGTTGAGGGAGTTTTGATTTCCAAAAATGTAATATCTTATTTCATATTCAGGGATTTAGTTCCTATAGTTATTCTATCTTCATTACTTTGCTGCTTAGAAGGAAATTTTCCTATGTGGTTTAAACGAACTAAAGCATATATTGGAACAATGTGTGTTGTACATTTTTTAGTTTCATTTTAAATATGGTTTAAAAAAATTAATGTTGAGTAACAAAGCATAAGAGGCATCTCTCGAAACATCTGCCTTAAAGTGCAACCTTGAGTCAGAGAGAAGTAACTAAATGTATTAAAAATATTTACTTAAAGTCTCTTGGCACAAATAACAGCAATGCGTAATCAGCTCCTTGTTATGCTCTGCTCACTGATTAACTTTGAAGGGGAGGGACTAGGATAGAACAGGTATAGCAGGAAGGCAGCCAGCACATTAGCTGCCACTCGTTGTGTTCGTAACTCTTAATAAATCAAATTGGCAAAGTTTCACCTGGCACTTAGTTACTGTGTGTTGTGCAGTAGTCTTATACAAAATGTTATTTTTTTTTTGACATAATCAATAATTATTATTGGAGACATCACAATTAAACAGTTAGAAGCAAGTTATTAAACTCCATTGATGGTGTTTTCTGTGAGAGGTAATGAACTGTGCACACTAGAATTAATCTTGTTGGTTTCCACTGAATTTGACTCCAAAGCCTCTTCCAGCAAGACACCAACTGACAGCAAGGTTAGAAGCTTTTATCATAATGACAGGCTCCAACCGTCACTCTGTGTCCTGAGGGCATGATATTTTCTCTCTCCAGCTTTTGCGTAAATCTTAGTGAATACTCAAACATGCCACACAGTGCTTATTTATGTTAGTAAGCAATTAGTTTTCCACTGTCTGAAGAAACTTACTACGTGAAAACAAATAGCAAAGAACATATCCATTATAACTAAGTTTTCACATCTTTGAACTTTTTCCTATTCTAATGAGACACCGCTTAGTCCCAGTTGTTAAGATTTTCATCTTTTCAGCACTGAAATTTCTCTTTTGAAGCTTGACATTGATAACCAGAACTCATTGGTATTGCTCCTTTGTTATAGCCCTGCTTACTCTGTCTGTCTCAGTGCTGCACAAGTTATACTTGCAAATACTGTAAATCTGTGCAGCAGTAAAGGCCATTTCTTATTCTCATAATCCTCCTGAATCAGAGCACCTTCCTTGAGAGTAGGCAACAGAGACTAATGTTAACAATGCAAGGTCATTCTCTGGGCCAGCAGAAACTGGAATGCCATGAACCTACATTTATTTTGTGGTGTGAGGTGCAATACGTGCTCTAGTGAAAAGGAAGCTGTGTATATGCATGAGTGTGTATGTATGTGTAACCTAGGATCAGAGATGAATTCAGGTTGAGAGGAGACCTCTGGAGGTTAGCTAGTCTTAATACCCTGCTCAAAGCTAGGCTAACTTCTGAGTTGGTTCTGGTTGATGAATTTTGGTTTTAGGTTTTTCTTCCTGTAAAAATTGGGTTTAGAAGAAGTGTATGAAATGGATTGAGCAAAGGGAACAACCAGAGGTTAGGTGGTGGTGGGGTGGGGGGAAGGAAAAGAAGAGGAGGATAGTGAGAGTGTTGTCTTTGCAAGAATTGGAAGCAAAGTAAAAAAGGGAGAAAAGAGAAAAATCGGTGAAGTAGGAAGGAGAAGCATGTCTCCCATAATTCAGCCTAAAGTGTTTCCTGGCAAGAGCATCCTCATCAGGCAGTGCAGGAGAAGTGAAGGTAGCTGAGAAGAGTGGTGCATAATTGCAGGCTTTTTTTTTTTTTTTAAAGTAGCAGATGTAGTCAGCTTTGCAGCAGCAGGTGGTGAAGTGCAGCCGTGTATGGGCTCACCGAGGCACGGGGCTAAGATGAAGGTGTACGGGTGAGACATCTGTCACCTCAGGTGCTGCTTTTGTTAGACTTTAGACTGAGCAGAAAATGTACATCAGCTCTACTGTGAGCAGTAGAGGGAACGTGTTACCTCTCCAGTGTATGAGGATGAGTGTATAGATTTGTTCATCTATTCTCTGTTAGTTCCTGAAAGATGAGAAAATTTTTCGGAGTGGAAGATGTTGCAACAAAACCTTGGACTTTGAGAAGGAAAGAGTGAGGACTCTGTTCAGGGTATGGTGGGATTTTTGTTGTACAGCTGTTCCCTCCTTGGATGGAAGAAAAAGTCATATTAGAAAGTGTATCCCCTTCACTCCTGTTCTACCCCTGCCCTCCCCCAACTCAGATTCATATACTCGATTCATATTACAGAGTTGTTTTGATTGAAAAGTGCCTTTAAGATCATTGAGGTCAACCATTAACCTAGCACTTACAAGTGCACCACTGAGCTGTGTCTGTAAGCACCACATCCAAATGGTGCTTTAAATACCTCCAGGGATGATAACTCAACTAATTCCCTGGGCAGCTCTTACAGTGCTTGACGATCCTTCAGTAAAGAAATTTTTCCTAATACCTACTCTAAACCACGCTGGTGCCACTTGAGGCCATTTCCTCTTATCCTGTTGCTTTTTACTTGAGAGGAGAGACCAACACACTACTTGGTAAGGTGCCGCAATCCAATGAGCTGATATTCATTTGGAAGGTATGAGAATCCTGTGAGCTGGATGTAGTGCTTCTAAATATTAGATATTAGTTGTAGAGAAAAAAAGCTTTCCAATATTGTAAAAACAAACATATTCATCATGAGTAGAACAAATATATGTACTTACCTGCTTCAAAATTTTGCTGAGAGTAATGTACCTGAATGGAGAGGAAAGTTGGTGTTTTTCCCTGGAATATTCAGTCTGTCCATTCAATTAGGGCATACAGAGGCAATTAGGGCTGTATCTATACTAGCTTAGAAGCAGCAGGGTTGTTTTAACATGACACTCCGCTTGAATTACTATCTTCCACTTCTTTTCAAGGTTAATTAATGCCAGTTGTGAGGGGATATTAGATAAGTACATATATGAGGTTGAAGTTGCTGACTCATTTCACGTTTTCAGCTGAGCAAATAGATGGTGGCAACCATGGATTTTTGGATAGTCTTAACTTTTGCTATATGTGAGCCTAAAGGTGGAAGGGGGTTGTTCTTATTCTTTTGTTTATTTCTTCTGTTAACATTTTTCGATTAGTATAACTCTCAAATGAAATGCCAGATTGTTTTCTATAAGTATATAGACAACACTATGTTGGCTTCAAAAATTAAGGTTTTAGTTACACCCTACTCCCCCCATAACCACCTTAAGAGCTTGCTACATAAAGCAATTAAAACCTGAGCTTTGCTGGTTTTTTTTGAAAGAGCTCCTGTCATTTTACAGCCTCTTCTAAACATCTGCTCTGACATTGCTCTCTGTCAGAACATTCAGACAGTTTGTGATGTATTTTCCCTGCTACTGACAATGCAGGCAAAACCAAATAAGTACCTGTTGGGCTGTATTCTGCTTTTGCAGTAACAATTATCTGAGAAGAACGTGGTAATTACGTGACAAATCTCTTTGTGTGTAGTGAGGTCTGTGATACAGTTGGATGCATGTTGATATAATTTTGGTTCTTTATGAAACGATCTTCCTCTAAACAAAGTAAACACGTGGCCACTAGGTAGCTTGTTATTATATTAGTAATTTGAGTTAATTTTAGGTAGCACGCACTTTCCTTCTGTCTTTCTTTCTTGAAGGAATGCTGAGCACCCAGTTTTCCCATCCAAGTGCTTTGGCAAATTTTACCTCATGTTTTACAGTTTCTCAGTAAAGTAGGAAAGAAGCTTCTGAACTGTAAATGAATGAAAGAGGATCAGATCCCAGAGATGGCCTTAGCTATTCTGAGAATGTTCTGTAGGTGGAGGCAAAAAAGAGTAAAAGACAGAATGGATTTAGACCTCTAGTGACAAATTACTTGATCAACAATATTAAAGTTTTATCTCCCATGGACAATTCATTGGAGATTAGGACAGTGTATGTTGAAGGTCAGCGGGCCCATTAATTGACCTGCATCTAATTTTAGATCTTGAAGATTAAAATCTCCTTGTGTATTATGCAGGTATAAAGCGCACGTGTATCAACAGGCAACTATGACTTACTTCACAGGATTTTACAATTTTACAGAATGTGCGTTTGGGAGAGTAAATGCTTTAATTTTTACTGGACGTTTGAAAAACTATGTGGGCAGCTGTTACGCTGCACAAGTCATGCAGATTGTTTGTTGAAAAAACTAGGTTTAGACTAGATAGAGTGCAACCTCCAGATTTTCTCAGTAGAATTAAGTTGCAGAGAAAGGACTTGCACTGATAAAATACTTTCAGAGTAGATACTTGCACATTAGAAGCAATAGCAACGGTCAGCAAAATTGTCTGATAATCATTAGTGCCTTAGCGTGGGTTAATGCTGCTCAAGTAAAAATGAAGAAGAAAAGTTATCACAGTAATGATGTGCTTACGTGACCCTGGTGCAGATTTTCTTGAAGTTGCACTGTATTTGGTTTTGTTTGTTCTGCTCTGCATGGAAAGTGTGGCTGCGTGTTTATTTGCCAAATTCTACCTTATTTTAAAAAACGATTGTCAGTAACTTAAGTGCCGTAAAAGAGCCCACTAAATTACTGTCTGAAAAATGTCATCATCAACGTTTTGTTCACTTAAAAGCGCGCTTTTGTATTGCAAATGTGCTGCAGTAATTTTCTTTCATTTCAGTTATTATAACAGCATAAGTCATCTCAGTTATAAGCTTAGTTGCATTGACTATGATTTAGTGGTAACAAACTCTCTTCCACTGTAACAGCAATTCAGCTGCTGGTATAACCACAAAACCAGCATTTCCCCCAGCTGACCATGATCCTCACTGTAGCTAAAAAGAAATTACAATAATAAAATAATTCCATGCTACCAAGTGTTTTCCTTAGATTTTTTCCTTTTTTTCCATGGGATCTTCCAACACTTTATGTTGCAAAGGACTGGTACACATACAAATGTTAGGTAAGAGAAGATCTTTGAAGAATTTAAACCATACTGAAATGTCATTTCTACAATCTCACTTTTTATGTAAAAACCCTTTACCGTTCTTTGAAGAGTCATCTCTAAGATTTGCATAGGAACTTTAGAAAGCCTTGCAATTTAGTAGAAATTGTATATCTATTGTAAAATTCTTTAGACTGGTTTAAAATTTGTAGACCTAAGTTATAGTTTGCAAATTAAATTTCATAGGCATCTTCAATAAGAATAGATTTGAGATTAAAATGAAGTAAAAGGGAGTACTCTTGCATTTTACCACACTGTGTTGTGGGGGTTTTGTGGCTGTTTGTAAAACAAATATAACCATACAAGGAGGGTGGGTATTGGTACAGAATTTAATGTGGCTGAAACTAATTTTTACAAGCAAATAATTCTAAGATAAATTTTGATAGGAATATCTAAATAGCTGATCTTTTTTTCCCTCAAAGATTTGTGGGAAGCTGCTATTTGCAAGATGAATCTTGGAAACAAGTTCTTTCTCGAGACTAGTGCGTAGAAATTCTCTATGAAGAGAGAGCCAGTGAGTAAGTTATTGTGAAAATCCCTTTTGCCAGAGGTTTGGAGCGTGTATGGTTTGTCACAATGAGAAAGCACCATGGTGCTAGTGGTGCTCGTGATGCTCGTGGTGCAGTGCAGCGTGTTTTCCTTCAGACTTCAGGCTGTGCGCATCCACCAGGGATTTCAGTGAGGGTAGCTGTTACTGTTTAACTCATTAAAGTGTCATCCTACGTGTCTGCTTCTAATGAGATAGGATTATGGCTGATTTCATTCACTGCTGTTAATAAATTGTGCTTTCATTTTTTCTCTCCTACGCTAACACCTAATGGTGAAAATCAGGAGTCCACCGGCTAATTAATGATAAGCACAACCATAGTAATAACTATCAAGTGCATTTTATTACGTGTGTTTTAGTGATTCTCATGATCTTCAGAAAAGCCATTAGCACATAATTTCTGGTGCCGTTCTTGCAAAACACTGACAATTAATTTGTCAAACGTATTTTGACGAGACTTCTGTAACCTTTGAATGAAAGCCAGTTTTGACAAGCAGCCTGCATTTTTAAATATCAAAAGTACTAATGATAAAATACCAGGTAAATCACAAAGTAGAAAGGGCTAAGGTACGCTCATCATTTCGGTGTATTTAAAAGTATAAAATACTGTACAAACTCAAAGAACTGTATCAGTATAGATACCATCCTCTCAGAAAGCAGAATAATTTGTATTAGCTGTAACTTAATTTATGAATAACAGAAGCTTTTCCATGTTTCCTGGTCTATCTGTGGAAGTCATCGCGTTTCTGAAATATCTGGTATTTTTGGGGGGAAAATGCATGCAAGTAGAACTTGACTTCCCTCCCACAGAATGGTTTTATGTAAGGGGGATGCATGAGGCTCAGAAACTGATAGTCAGGGTCACAGAGCTGTTCCAGCCTTCAGGCTGTAGAAGCTGATGGCAGCTCCCGTGAAGGATGCTGAGGACATATGGTCAACAGCGTTTCCACTCTCCTGCTTTTGCTGCAGCCTTTTCACTTACAGGCACAGAGATTCTGGATGCATCTGCTGCTCTGTGCTGCCCTGCAGTTTTCTGACATGAGGCATGCAGTAGAACTCAGGACATCAGACAGCAGAATGTAGCCACTTAGACAATTTCTCATTTTTTTCCGTGACACAAAACAAATAGAAATGCTTACGTCATTCATATACCAGGTCTGTTGCTTAAGTCTGTGGTATGGATTGATGAAATTGTTGCTGATGATGTATATTTCGTTATATAAACATATATGTAGTTTATATAAAAGACTCTAAAGGTGAGTGTAAAACTTTCTTATCTGGCTTTTTTTTTTTTCTTCCTCCATTGAAAGATGGGGCTTGAACAAAAATGCAAGATTTTTATTTACACTTGGATTGCTGCTGTACTTACATAATCACCATTTTTTGTAATGTGTTGGGATAGTTTTTTTTAAATCTAAAAATATATTTTGGAGAATTGGAATTACATTAAGAAAATCAATATTGCTTTCAGCCATTGGGGGGGGATTCACAGTCTCTTGTTCCAGGGAACCACAAATTTCTAACATCCTCAGCCCTGGCCAAAATACTTTTGCTATGCGTCTACTGGATATTTGTATTCTGGGATGAAATCTAGTTGCTTTGAATTAGGACAGACTTTCCTTGGAAAACCTACTTTTAATAAGAGCAGACATTTGAAGAGTCGCTTGTGAGGGCAGATTTGACTTTTCATTGAGGCAGCATTTTTCAGTAATACATTTTGTCAGAATAGTGTTGACCGGCTCTTATTTCAAGCTCTGTGTTCTGTCTGACTGAGAGCAAGCATTTGGAAATACCCTAAGGTTTTTAATCTCTGCTCTATTATCTACTATTTTGTGGTTTAGTAGCTGGTAGTGTGCTTAGGTGGCCACGAAGGCTAGAAGCATCCCGGCTTGAATCAGAAATGGTGTGGTCAACAAGAGCAGGGAAGAGATCGTCCCCTGTACTTGGCACTGGTGAGGCTGCACCCTGAATCTTTGGTTCAGTGTGGGTCCCCTCTCTAAAAGAAGGACATGGAGTTGCTGGAATGTGTCCAGAGGAGGGTAGGGGAGCTGGTGAAGGGTGTGGAGCACAAGTGCGAGGAGGAGCGACTGAGGGAAATGGGGCTGTTTAGCCTGGAGCAAAGAGGCTGAGGGGAGACCTCAGCGTTCTCTCCAACCACTTGACAGGAGACTGCAGTGAGGTGGGTGCTGGTCTCGTCTCCCAAGTGAAAAGTGATAAGATGAGATGAAACAGTCTTGAGTTGCGTCAGGGGTGATTTACTCTGGATATTTGGAAAAATTTATTCACTGGAAGGTTTGTCAAGCATTGGAACAGGCTGCCCAGGGACGTGGTGGAGTCACCATCTCTGGAAGGATTTAAAAGCCATGTGGAAGTGGCACTTAGGGACGTGGTTTAGTGGTGAACTTGGCAGTGTCAGCTTTACAGTTGAACTTGATGATCTTTTCCTGGTTTGTGCTCTGATTTCCTTTGAATTCCAGAGCAAACAATTAATATGAAGTTCTTACTTAAATGGGAAGAAATGAAAAGCTCTTGCCAGGATCAGAAGAAGAGGACTTTTCCCCTGTTGTCAGAGTAGTCACTTGTTTTCACAATTCTGCTTTTTTTTGGTTGTACCAAATTTACTGTGTGTTTAAACTGAGCTAGTAACTATTTACTACTGACAGCAGTGTACCAAGATGTTTAATTTCGAAAGTAGAGCTAAACAGAAACTGTTTTGTTTCTTTTTTAAAGCAGTGATCATTAATTTTGGAAGTTAGAATTTGTTATTGGGAAAGAATATGTTAGAATTCCAGCAAATTATGTGGAAAATGTTTTTTTATTTCAAAAAGAACTTAAATGTATCCAGTCTGTAAAATGGATTTAAAACAATTTTCATTTATTTTTTGAAATTTCCTGGAAGTGTTGGGAAAAATTATGTCAAAATATAGAAGAGGAATATGAATTTAAAATACAAATATATTTAAATGTCAACGCAATCAGCGTATAATGGGTGCTTTAGTTTCCGTAAGTCTTCTGTGTTATTGGAAGTATTTTTTTCCTGCCTAGAGTGTCTATAGTCAGGCGAGGAATGGCAGTGTTGGTATTTAACCACAAAACCCAGAAGGAACTAAGCTAGTGAATTTTGGCTCTTCATATAGTTTGTAGAGCAAATTAGGATTAATTAGACAGATCTATAACTTCCAAAGTAAATTAGAATTGATTAGGCAGATTTTCAAAAATGCTATTTGGCATTGACTAAGCTATTGACTTCCTCTTCATACAGGTGATGCTTTACTTACGTATTTAATGTGTTCAGCATCCTAAATTAACTAGCATAGGAGGCAAAATCTTTCAGGAAGCTTAAAATACTAGACCCTGCTTTGTGTTAAGTGCCAAAGGAAGGTCTGTAGGAAAGTCTTTGTCCGCTTTCTATTGACATGTGTGACAGATACATGAACACAAAGTGACTCTTTATACCTGCTGACTGTATTCCTGAGACTTGTGAGAGCTTGCAAAACAGAAATATGTCAGAATTTCTAAGCAACACCAATTACACTCTGTATGGAGGCTAAAAGAATATAAATAATAAGGCAAAACTAAGACTATAGTACTACTGTGTATTTTTGTATATAGGAGGCATGAATAGTCTAAGCACCACAGATACTACATTAACCTGTGAAAGCATCATGCAAGGAAGACATCCTTAAATCACAGGCTCCCTTCTCAATTCATACTGTGAGAAAAAGTAATTCTGATCTTTCTGCTGCGTTTTTGTTTGACATCTCGTTTTCAAGGGACTTTCTGCAGGTAAATTGGGCTTTTAACACGAGTCTAAAGTAAATGTGACTGCGTTCTGAAGTGCTCTTAAATTGCAATGCATTGTTTTTCTCTTAAAGTTTTAGTCACGCTACTAGGAAAATATGGTCCTCGTTCTCTGTCCTGATGATTATTTATGGCATTGCTTTAAATCAAAGCTGGCCTATCATTCTACTATTTGTTATAAGTTAAATATCTATTAATATGCATCATCTTTAAAACAAATGTTTATATTTTCAACACTTCAGGCACCAGATAAGTGCAAAGAAATTGTATTTTCAAGCTGACAGCCAAAGAAGAAAGAGAGCTGTGATTGAAATATTAGCTTTAGAAAAACTGCTTCTGAATATAATGTCTTAATAATGTAATTGTATCACTTTTTGCATAGGTACTAGTAGATACGTGTCTTCTATGGCTGTCTGAATATTCTTAGTAAATAAAAGTTTTACAGTTCTTCTAGTGCAGCCTTGTACTTTGAATGGGAGCTGAGGTTCTTGTGCTTGCTGAAATCGGTAAAATATGTTGCTCAAACTGGTGTCTTCATCTCTCTGCTTTCTTTCTCCTATGCTGTGAAGGGAATGGGAGCATGTAATACATTAATATTTGTAGAAAGAGTTTGGGAACTAGCTTTGTAGACTGTATTCTCTTCTCAGAAAATGGATAGAGGTAAAAGTGTGATGACAGTTCCTTTTTAGCTCATCCCCTCCGGGTATTCTAGTGCTTGTAACGATACAGACCTTATACACAACTGTGGAGGAGGGAGAGAAAAGTTCTTTTCCGTCTCTCCCGTTGTCAAAGTTGTGCTGTCTCTCTCCAGTTATGTGCTGTTCTAGTTTGTGAGTTCACTTTGCTGTTCAGGGCTGTAGCTGCAAATATATTGGCAGTTAAGGATTACTATTTTAGTTACTTGAAAAGTGTTGCGGATGAAAATATTTTACATGGTTATGATTTAGCAGCAATTTAGAATTTATTGATAATCTAAGGTAGATCAAGTAGCTGGATCTTCAACAGTACTTAATCATCAGCCATTTTAGTATTTAGCAAGGTGATTGTATGAAATCTATTGTAATCAGGAGAGCAACTTAATGACAGATTTGAAAACGAGGAGGTTCATTCCTACTTATGACACGGTAATAGATACATAGATCAATACAGAAATAATAGAGTTATGTATGCAGACAAAGCTTTGTCACACCAGTGGAACGTTCCACTCGTCGTATCAGACCAGCTCACTGAGCCACGATCCAGGTATCAGGTGTCCAGGGGGGTGACTGGTGGTCGGTCTCTTTCTCAGGTGATGGAGCCTCTTCCCAGGCTCCCAGGATCTCGAGAACACTGGGGCGGTACCCAAGTGCTCTGGATCGCTGTAACAATGAGGGTTCTTGCCCCAGGGTGCCTGGTCGAGGTGAGTGGTTCTCAGTGCCCTTCTTCGGGCAACGAGGGAGCGTCTTTTCCAGCTGCAGCAATTTCAGAAGTTGCACCACCACAGAAAAGTCATCTTTTTCCTTTACGCTGGACTGCCTGCGTACAAAGAGAATAAATACAGACTAGTTATGAACCAAGCATTTAACTAGCAAGGTTTGTTGTCTTAAGCTAATATTGTACTTATATTATATTCGGCCTCTTCTCATTAGAAGAGACTGAGACAGTCCAATTTTAAATATTCAAAATAAGATTAAAAATTAAGTAGTTTTGCATGTTTCCCTTCCTCAGGGAAATTATTTTTGTTGCACAGAAGTTCCAGATAACTGCCAGTTCCCTATAAACTTTCATCATCTCTGTTTCTGTTCCTTTTCTGCCTCGTGGTGGTCCTTATTCAAGGTGTTAGCTCATTAAAAATACCATTTACCCTGCTAAACCTGAAGATACAGGTCTTGAAAATCTCATTGATATTCTGGAATCTCAGTCCATTTTCCTCTCAGTTACTGTTGTTTACATAATTAAGAACTGAAGAGACATTAAGCATAAAAAGGTATTACTGACCTGACAAAAAGTTTCAGTAAGGAGAAAGAAATCATCTTGTTTAGTTTTACAGTGAGACTCAACTTCATAGGTAAAAGAAGCAGGCTAGAGGAGGAAATTAAAGCAGTCAAAAAAGGATCTTGCAAGGCAATAGATGCTTGGGGTTTTTTTCCCTGGTACATTGTGCCTTCAACCATTTCACACGTTACTTTCTAGACTGCAGATAAATGCAATTCTTTTTTTTTCCTGGAAAGACGACACCTGTGTAAAATTCATTGGCTTAATTTATTAGGTTCTAACAGCACCGGGCATAACCCACTTGGCAGAAAATGGAAGGAGAGACACAGAAAGAGAATCAGTGTGATCTTAACCTGTATTTGTTACCCTCAATGGAGACTTCTTTTCCTTTTGATTTCTCATTCCAGATATCATAATAGCCAATGTAATTATTTCCTTTCTGCCTTAGTAAGCAAAAAGAGAAATAATAAGTAAAAAGTAACAATGGTAATAAAAAGGTTTCTCTTGTCCTATGTGCTTATGCATGTGTGTATGCATAGTATGTCTACTCAACAAGCTTTATTTGCTTTAAAGTTATGTTACCGAATGCAACCTTATTTACAATGTTTAGATCTATCCAGTATGTAGACAATAAACACAATGTCTGCTTCTCCATGTATGTGTATTTTAGTGACTTCACTGGTGGTATGTGGCCTTTGGTGTGCTAACTCTTGATAGGTTTGATCTTAGTAAAAATAAAATCTAAACTGTATGTTAGAAGTTTTGCATAGTCTTTGCCAACAATTATTCTTTTCATCTGAACTGGAACTTTTCTTTGTCAGTCAGTGGAGATGAAGTAATGGTATAATAAAGGCATAGCACTGGTCTGTAAATGATTGATTAAGAAAGAAAAAATAAGAAAATACAGACTGAAAATGTATTTTTTAAAATTGAATTTTGAGTTTGAGTGGAACAGAATTTGGCAGAAGCATGTGTATGAATTTTGCTGTTGACTTTAGAAAAGGAAGGTGAGTCAGAAGCCTAAATGCTTATACATAATGGAACTTGTTTCTAGTTTAGTAGTACTAATGCATCATGTTAGCAAATAAAATTATCCTAGTACGAAATGGAGGTCAGGCAGCAATGAGTGACACCTGTTGATTCCTCGGGTTGTACTGGAGTAGAACTGGTGAAAGGCATGTGAGTACACTGGTATTTCAGATCTCCTGTCTGCAGCGTGGCACTTGAGGCAGCATCGGTAGCGTTGTAGTAGACTTAGTAACTCCGGTTAGGGAGACCTAGTTAGGCAGAAGTGGGTATGGCTTTGTTTCCTTGCTCTAAACCATTGGGGTACGGCAGTTCATTCTGATTCTTGTGGTTCCTCTTCCTCCTCTCTCCACATTAAGTGCCCACCGCTCAGATCCTCTTTCTCTCCTCTTTTTTAAGAAATCCTGAGATACAGCGTTTTGGTCAGGACTTGCATTCCCATGAGTGTGGAAACGTTATTGAATAATTATTGATCTCCACATGTACGTGAAAAGCCATTGTCATTTTTAATGCCCCTGCACATTTGCAGCTTCATCTTTTAAAGATTCTTTTTTACTTCTAATGTTTGAATATCTAGGAAGTGCCCCCTTGGCATCCCTGCCAATGTTAATTATGTAGCACATGAACCAACACTGAAGGAAGACGACTTGCTTTATACAACGATGGAAGTGACCATCATAGTGAGCTGCCCAAATGGAGGATGATCTTGAAATCCGTTCTGTGAAGCAGTGTAACTTTTTCATGTGCAGCATCAATTCCATCCCCATTCTGATTAACAAAACTGTGGTATTTCACTCTACAGATGTGCTGATGTGTAATTATTTTTTTCTCTTCCCCCATACTGAGTCTTATATTGCACCACTGAACTACCTTGAAATAACAGAATCTGCGCCCCTCCTGCCCTGAAACTGTCATACCTCTTGTCATGATCCCCAGGCAGCACAAGAAGCAAATAGAGACTTGACTTTTTCAGTACTTCACAAACACAGGCAGTTTACTATTTCAACTTAAACGCTTGTACAATAAGTTTCAAAATCTTTTAGGGAGTGAAGTTTCACTGCACAGTCTGATGGAGAAATAATTTAATTTTATCAGATTTTGCTATAAATGGAAATCTAAACTGATCTAAATCTGGTTTGCAGGGTCTCGTCCTCCCATCTGCCGCCAGCCGCGTGTTCCTGCCTTGTGCTGCTCCGGCATTTCTGCCATCGTGTGCTAAGAGGCCTTGGGAAGCTGATTAACTGAAACTAACCCTATGGAAAAAGATACCATTTGAGGGCTGATTTAACTCCCTAAAACGGCTCATCTGGACTTGTACAAATGCTGGTAAGACATAAGCAAAGGCTCTGAAATGCCTAAGAAAGGGCAAGGGAAATGTCAGCAATAAGCTTGGCTGTAACTTAGCTTAGTGGCTGTGGAATAGCCCTCAGTTCTGCAAACTGGTCACTGAAAAACTCAGTGGGTGGGTGTTTATCTGAGTAAAATCTAAACTGTGAATTTGCCATAGTTACCCTCCTTCTAGGTTACATGGCAAAACAATCAAATCTTCTAGAAAGCCATAAAACATCAACAGAATGTAATTAAAATTCTTCCCCAGGGATACTGATATTGAAATGGTTGTTTTAAAATACAACTGCATTTGTAAAGAGATAATATTTATGACCAGAAAACCATAATTTGCTTGTGATATAATGCCTTGAATTTCAAATTCCCTTGCTTTGCTTGGAAGTTGCAGTTTACTATGTTTATCGATTTTTATTATAGATCTAGAGACTTAAGAAATAAAGTTTTAAAAACCTGAAGAAAACTTTTAAAAAAACTTTTACCTGAACTGTAACATATTCCCAGCTATTTTTGCAAGTCTTTCTTGTAAAATATGAAGGCTAAATGCTATCTGTTCTAAAGGAACACTGAGCAAGACAAAGTATTTGATGTGACAAATTCATGCTTTGCTTGTCAGGCAAAAGAGTTTTCACTATTATTCACTGCCCTCTGTATATTGAAGAACATATCTAAAGTAAGCTGAATGCTCTTGTGTTTTGTGATAGTGTGTTACTGGGAAAATAAAACAGCTACAATTACCTGCTCAACAAATAGAACTTGTCAGCTGGCAGGCATGCAGAACTGATGCAGATGGCCAGCTCAGAAAAGCTGTCAAACAGAAAGACTGAAATAAAATATATTTACTAAATATTCTGTAGGCCTTCTAAAATAGCAAATTTTCCAAAAGTCAGTTCAAGGGATTTTAGTGCTTGTTCCTGTTTTCCCAGCTTCTGGAGGAAAAAAAAAGTCATCTTTCAATGGATAATTAAAAAAAAAAAGTCATCTTTCCCATAATCGTGACGGGTATCTTTGGATATCATACTGAGATGGGAGAGGATCTTTGCATGCAACTGTTCCTCTCTTTGGAACAGAATAATAGGATTATGTCTACTGTATGTAGAGGTTTTGGAAACATAAAGTTAGAGATTTTGTATAATCCAGGACAGATAACTGTTTTCCTGTTTTGAATGAATGACCTATTTTCCCCTCGTTTGAGTTACGTGTTGGTAGCACCTTGGAGAAACACTGTTTTACTGGAGAGCATTTTTATTAGCTGCTGTTATTTCAGTTATTTTATTCCTTACAGGAATGAAAAATAGTCCTTTGGACCCACTCATCATCGCCAGGTGTTTATGGCTCTGTACATCATAGACACATAAGAGATTCTACAAAAAGCTGGTCTTAAGTAAAAAGTACGTTGAGCAGTTTCTGTTAGCTTATGGAGTCTGGCATGTATTGCAGAAATTGTACCTTATTTATTTATTAATAGACGTGTTTGCCTACCCTGCAGGATGATGAAGAGGGTGCTTTATGTAAGTCAATTCAATCTGGAGTATGTCTGTTAAGACTTTCATAGATAACTCTTAAGGAGTTTTGGTCTTGTGGCGTCAGATTTCCAATTATTGCCTTCTTTGTTTGTTTTAAAAATCGATAATATTCAGAGGGTTGTTCTATTCTGGTTTGGTTTAGTTTGTTTTTTTCTAGTGTGTGTTGTGCTGTGGGAGAATTTTTGTCCTGTAGTTGGAAAACAAAGTGCTGTGAATACAAAGGGAAATAAATTGAGAACAAACAGAAGGAGACTCAGGAGTGCCATGCTATATATTTGGGCTGTGCAATGTATAGCTGGAAGCGTTCAGTCAATCAGCATAGACTTTTCAAAGAGCTTCTGTGTGAAAGCACACAATTGGTTAGATGTACATTATATGGCGACGTCGACCTCCTGGGGAGGATCACACGCACACCGACGGTCTGATCCAGTGAGGCGCATCCTTTGATCTGAATGATAAGAAGCCACTCATGCACCAGTATAAACTTATTTGATTGCGCTAGCTCTTGTTATTTCCCTTTGCTCTGTGGCATGCCCTACTACAAAGCTGAACTGGAAGATTAATATTCACTTTTGTGTCTGTATCCTTTGTTGTTCCCTCTTAAGGAGAAAAACGTTGAGAAGCCCTTATTTATTTTTAATAGAAATCCTAATGTGTGTTGTAGCTTGCTGTAATTCAAACCACTCTACATCCCAGACTGGTATGTGGCAGGTTGTACACCGCTCTTTGCTTAACTTCGTACAATAAAAGTAGCTCGAGGCTGTGTCAAAGATTAACCTGCTCACAGGATTCATGAGATATACAGCTGGATAGGGTGAAAAGCAGCTAGCTTTTTAGTGTTTCTTTTTAATATCTCCAACATCTTATATATAAAAAGCTTCAGCACCTGCTGTTCTTTAAAAGATCTTTTGATCTTAAATTCTAGGATCCTGGGGGCTTTAGGAGAACACAGGCTGCCGAAGTGCCACTTACGGGACCTCCGGGGAAATTTATAAACACAAAGAATTGGCACAAGAGTCTTGTTCTCTGTTATGGAGTTTACTTCTTTAATATTTTAAGAAGCTTCAAAGTATTTTCATTAAAAGTTATAAACATTCTTAAAAATATTTTAATTTTTTTCAGATGTCACATCTTATATGTAAGAATATTATATAATGTGCTTTTACTGAATTTGCAAGTCATCAGAGCTTTTCCCTATAAGTAGCTGGATGCAGAGCGCTAAACTTCAGGAAGAATTGCAAAGTCATAAAAAAGACTTTATTCTAGATATACATCTGTCAGTCCAAACGTGTTCCCTTCCTTTAGAGGGCACTATGTGTGTATATGTATATGTACTTACTCAGACACATTTGCCATATATACAGTTACTTATTTTATTCTGTGTTTGTTGGTGAGTGTTTATGTATATATTTACATAAAATTGCACACTCTGGTTTTGAAGAAATTGTAGCATCTTCAGTAGTATAGATTTCTGTTTAATTGGGAATAGTATTTGTTGCACATTGAAAAGCTGAACTGGCTTTGGTTTTAAGAGTTGAGCCTGAAGGATCTTCTTCAACAGTAGAGCTAAAATCAGACCAAAATTTTTATCTTCAGTAAAGATTAGTTGGTTTCTCTTTTCTATTTTGTTGGCTTCACCACACCCCTACACTCTCCAGTCTTTTTCTCCTGCTTGATTCCATGAGTCTTTCAAAGCTTTTTGACCTGTTGAAGTTTTCCTTCACTGATTTCTTTGGCTGTATTTTTTTGGCTCTGCTTCTCTTTCATTTTGACCATTTCAGTTATGCAGCACTGACAGTGTAACTTTTCTGTGCTCACATTCTATTTGTATTGAAAATACAGTATTTTCAGAATGTCTTTTGGGAACTTAAAACCATGAGATATAAATGTCTATTAGCCTTTCAACAGAAAATTCAAGTTATTATAGAACACTTTGTCATCAAAGCAATCCTAACTACAAAAGTTTTTTACAAGAAAGGCCAGTGTATAAGAGGTAATTCCAGGAAGTTACTTACATTTTATTTATATGATGTGATTACCATAATTTTTTGCCTCTGTAAGTATGGTGGCACATTCTTGTTTTAGTATTAGTTTTGGTACATTTACACCAGCAAAACAAAGGAAAACACAAAGCAGAACAAAAAGAGAACCCATGCACAGAGATTCTCACAAATAACATTGAAAACTATGACACTCATGTGCACACACACCCCACTTGTCACCCTGTAAGAAAGACAGCTGGAGTGGGAAAGCAAGAAAGAGCAAACTGATTTAGTGTATAGAATGGAATCATTGTTTAATTACTCCATAACAATGTTCGGTGCACAGTCACCAGTGCTTGATCTACACAAGCATTCAGGTTGCACATATTGAATTTACTCTAGTGTATCATATATGCAATTGTAAAGCTTGTCAGTTGCTACATTGGTTTCTCAATATTGCAATATTGTTTGGCCTTCTTTTACTGCTATCAACATGTTTTTTTTTAAAATACTATCTGTTTTGGAGAATTCTTAAATCTGTCATTAACATGCTCCAAAAAGAGAGGCTTCTAATTTCATTGTAGAAAACTGTTGAGGCTGAGACACTTGTACCAATGCCTTATTTGAAAATGGTATCCACTAGGACAGTAGGTACCAACCTACTTTTATCAGGCAGTAGGCTTTGCTAAAATTGGTGAAATCAAAAGTTAATATTGAGTCTTTGTCTCTTGGTGATAAACCACCCTGTGCCTGGGTCTTGATGTCACATGTTCCTATCATTGTTTCATTGTTTTATCCACTTATTTCAGCCAAACAAAATAGATTAAAAATACACTGAAGACTTCATATATGGACCTTGCACCACCGCCAGGTTATTTCAGGAAAGAAGTATTTCATTTTGCTTTTGACTGTTTCATTAGTAAGTACAAAATGTGGCAAAAAAGGGAAGACCTTAAACAAAATCTAAACCCACGTTTACCTGTGGCCAATACAAAATGCATAGTTAACATCAAAACAAAGGCCGAAGCTGAGAATTCAATAGTGTTTGACAAGTAACAGAGAGAGGCTCGTAAAATTTGTTGGTCATAGGAGAACCACAAATAAACATGAAGAACTTCCACTTTAAGTATCAACATTATTTTGGGTAAATCAATCGTGAAAGGCAATTACCCGGTTAGTTGTTTATAAGCATAGTTGGAAGGTGGAGGGTATCCTGCTTTCAGCAGGCAGATGCAATGCCTGTGCTTTGATTTTATTTATTTTTTCTTTTCCTCCCCTCACGGGAACTCACGAGGAAATACAGTATATCCAGCAGCACAAATCCTGATGAAAAATGTTGATGGTGACTGCATTCCAGTGCAGGCAAAGCATATTGTAAATAATGTTCTTGCTTTTTTCCCCCCACCTCTTTATTAGCTTCTCTCCAGTGCTGACTCTATCAGTGCACTTTGATATCAGTATCAGTAAATTATCAGCATCCGCCATTGATCTGATAGCGAGGACAGGAATGAAGTATTTAAATCCCAGCTTTGATTTAAAAGTTTGTGCTGGATATTTTTACTGCCAGAATTCCCTCACTGAGAAGCTGAATTCAGTAAAAAACAAGAAGCCTAGAAACCCTGTGCTGGGAGTCTTCCCATTCCTCCCTCTTTCCCTTCTAAGTTTTCCAGCAAATACTTTTGTAAAAGGCAATTCAGCTTTAGTAGAACTTCGATGGCTGATGTGGGAGCTCACTTGGTGTTTTGCAGGAGCAGGACTACCAATATAGAGCAGAGTTGTGGATAAGGCAAGAGTACCGCTACCTCCAGACAATTTTTGGGACAAGGGCTTAACTCTAACTTTCTCAGCCCAGAGACTCTTCCTGGGCAACGTTCAGGTATTTCTGCTTTGTTTTGGATGAGTTTTTTGCATACAGTGGCTGTTAGTGTCCATGGTTTTTGCTGCTTAATTCTTTGCTAAGTGTTTGCCTTAGAAAGGACATCAAGAGTCGTGTGGTCAGTCTCTGTGAATGACATTGATTTCTGGCCGTAGCTCATTATATGAAGACGTTAAAGGGGTTGCCAGACCGTGTCTTTGACTTTAACACCTGAGGAAAAAACACGCATATAATGTCAGCAGAGTTACTTCTGACTTTGCGTGCACACACACACACAACCTCTCATTGTTATGCTTGAGAAGAAAACTCAAAACACTTCAGTGGTTCAGACATATTATTTTGTCAGGTCCTTACTCTGTCTTGTTGACAGAATACATTTTCTCAAAAGCAGAAATCATTCTGTCAAGAAAACTTATTTTGTTCAATAATCCTGCTTGTTGACAAATGTTCGAAAGGGGAAAAAAGTCTTCAATTAGTTGGGAATGTTCCGCCTGGTATCTCCAGGTTTATTTATTTTGCCATGGGAAAGAATGGTTATTAGTTTGTAGGTAAACTGTCCAGGTCTTGATGTAATGAAAGGGAAACCTGTTTTCCTTATACTTACGCGAGCGTGCTTTAGGGGAGGCCTTTTTCAAGGAAGGTTGTTGAGTTTCAGGTCCCATTCCCAATGACTGATCAGCAGCGGAGGGCAGGCAGCACGAGTACCGAGTGAGGGGGAAGGATGAGTGCAAAATGCACGTATCCGCCGTTTATGTCAAGCAGCCAGCAGTGGTGGAATGAAGACAGGTTTTCAAGTGCACTTTTCTCAGTAGAGCCAGAGGCAGAACTGATGTTTTTTCAGTGTCTTTTAATGGAATTTAAACTTTTCAGTCATTTGAAGTACTTCGGAATATCCTGTTGGACATTGGAGCAAGTCAAGTGAGAATTTTAAGCTGGTTTTGATGGTATTTTATAAGCTGTCTTTCAGTTCTTTTGTTTTCAAATTTAGTCTAATAAGTGTTCTTATACTTCTGTAGTTAAGCCTTACCAGCTCTCACTGCTTGTATCCACGTATCTTCTCCACTAGTTATTTTCAAGCAATGGCAGTGTCGGTGTATTTGTGTTCCACTCTTCATTTAGCTTCATTACAAAACTTTGCTCGATCCCATAATCTAGTTCTACGTCAACATATTCTGTTGTTCTTTGGCTATGTTCAGGTTTCTTTTGTTCTCCTGAATCCTGTTAAGTAAGATGAATACTACGATTTTGTTTTGGAGAATAATCCTACTTTATTAATTGATACTCACAAAGTTTTTTGTTCTTTATTAGCGCAGTCACTTTTTTATAGTGTTTTGGCTTATTCTGTTCTTTCCTACTGTATTGCCTGCCACATTTTTTAAGCAGAATAGTGGGTATCTTTTTTCCTTTTGATACCTTTCATTTGTTCTATTGATTTACCAGTCCTTTGTAGTCTTACTGTCAATTGTCTTGATCTCTTTAATTCCTAATATGCAGCATTTTTGTCATACATTAAAAAAGGTGTCGTTCTATCTGATTTTGCATTCAAAGGAAATTCAGATTTTTGAAATTATAAGCAGTGTTTTATAACGGATGCTTCTTTGACACCTTTAGATCAAAGAGAAAAGCAACAGGGTTTTTAATAGATGCTCTTAGATGTAAATCATATTGAAAGATGAGCAAAAGTAGAACAGTCCCTACTTTTCCTTTCAGACAGGGAGCCTTTCTATTTATTAGTTTCATCTCACATCACAGTACTAGTTTCACACCAGAATGTGTTCAGCAAAGTATCCAAACAACATCATGAAGTTTCTCCATCTCTGATATTCTCAGCTACAGGTACAAAATTTGAAGAATGTGTTTTTATGGAATTTATCAGGTGTGATGCGTTCTTGAGTTCTTTGACTTTTCTGTGACAGGTTCTGCGGTTCCTGTTGTGGGTGCATTTGAGGATGGTTGCTTGATCCCCAGTGTTGAGTGCTTATGTATTGGAACAGAGTCAGTCCAAACAAGTACGACTGCTGTACTGGAAGTCAACAGGAGAAACCATACATTTTTAGGAGAAATTACTGGACTAAAGCAAAAAAAAAAATAAATACAGATAGTACTGGCTGGGACAGATGGTGATTTATTTTAAAAAGTCTTAATTTTGCAAATTTCACTGTTTGTTAGTTAAGAGACCTGAGATTTTACCCAAAACAGAGTAATGTGTGCTAATGACTCACGGTTATGGTTTTGAAGTCTCAGAGAAGCTTCATTGCAGTGTGCCAGTAGATGTACTGTATCTCGTGGTGGAAGTGATGAATATACTACGTTCTCTGGTAGGATAAACTTCATCTGGAGTTTTCTAGTACTAAGAGGTTTTTGGTACATTTGTGCTTTGACTTGTCCCTTCCAGTTGTGCCATTCTCAAAGCTGATATCTGCTCTGAACTCTTAGTTACTGTGTTCCTTTTAACTCAACAATTTCTAGTCTCATTTCTTCATGTTTCTCTGATGAGTTGAGCTGCTGATTCTTTGTCCTGTCAAGGTGCTCATGGTAGTGAAAAAGGCTTTATTGCCAGTGGCATTAATTCATGTTGTGTATCATTTAGTGGACCATTGTAGGTTGAAGCCTTCTATTTCTGGTTTTTTCTCCAAAGTAATGAAAGATTAAGGCCAAATGAATAATTTAAAATAGTTGCTGTTAAGTTCATTTAGCCGATTGAATGTCTACAAAGAAACCAAGGCAACTTTTCAGTACTTGAACTCAAGATAAACATGAGCACACCTAAATAATCATAGCGTAGCATAATAAATCATTATAAAATATCACTATAAATTATCATAGTGATTTACATATGGGATTCCAATGTACTCAGCAATGTTTTGGTGTCATACAACTAATATACTACTTTAATAATTTACATTTTGTAAATTATTTTTAATTGCACTGAAATTATTGTACTATTTTATCTTTTCATGTGGTGACAAAAGCAGAAAGCAAATTTTTTCTGTCTTTATTGGATAACGCTGAGTGTTTAGTTCCTCTCATTACTATAGCTTTAAAATATGTACCTGCAGTTACAGTAGTCGACAAGGTAGAGCGTTGTACATCTTGAAGAAAAGTCTCAGTGTTTAAATCTAAAATTTCTCAAAGCATTAGTTATCAAACTTGGAACGTCCATTTCTTGCTTTTGAAACCCCTTTTAGCTTTGTAATTACCAATGGGTCTCTGAGAAGGAGAAAGCACCATGCAAATTTGCTGAGAAACTGCAGCTCATGTCTCCCCCAAAGGATCACACCAGGCTATCTGCCTCTCTTCGGAAGATCTCGTAGTTAGAGGAAGAAGTATTAAGTAGTGCTAATAAACTAGTAGTTTCCCATGGGTACAGGGGATAAATCATGTGGTAGAGTGCTTTGCTCTATTTGAGGTTTGCTTTGTTATGCTTGAGGTTTGCTTTGTGGGAAAAAAAAGCCATTACATTTTTAAAATGGATTTCTATTTTTCAAGAATTTGTTCAGTAAAATTTGCAATTTATTCTTTTTCTAATGCTTTTTTTTCCTTGTATTTTTGAATTAAGAGGTCCCTGAAATATATATGTTCTATATATCTAACATTTTCTTCCTGCTTTTATCTTGTTTCAGTGTTTGTTTTTCTTCAGAGATACTGTTGCACCTTGAAGAGGTGGGAATTATTTTTTCTTACACAGAAATAAATAATATGTGTAGTGACTTGTTTATTTTTTGGGGGGGAGGATTAATACTAGTCCTGTATCCTCTAAGACTTGTGAGTATTATCCAGGTGCAGCCCCATAAACCAACAAAGTAGAATTCGTTTCTTGTGTTACAAAAAACAGGTAATTCAGCACCTGCAACTGACTACAGTGTCGTTAAAGTTGCAGGACAGCTTTCTATCCAGATACTTTTTTAACTAAAAGAAACTGTCTTTCTCTCTCTATATATATATATTTATATATTTACATTCTGTAGGAGATATTAGAAAAAGAGAAACCTGACCCGTACTTGAAAATAGATATTGGTTCACAGTTAGTTAAATCATTTTTTTCTCTTTGGACAGAAGGCATTTCTTTTTCTCCCATCAACAAAACACACTGAAATTGTGTTAAAGGTTTAGTTTAAGACTAGTAGAGAGGAAAATTATATACTAGGGTTTTCATTCTTCTACCAAGACACGGCAGTTGAGTGACATTAGTAAGTTGCCACCTTCTCTTGACCTTGAAGCGGGGTCTTGACTCTCCTTATAGTGAGCTCTGAATTGTCACATTTTGTATAACTGATGTTTTTATTACTCCATTGCTATAATTGAAGTGTAAATGTGGAAGAATTTTTTTCTGTTGATGTTTTGTTTTCTAGTTGGCTGTTACTTTGTGCCCTGTAGAGTTTTTAAAGATGTTAGATCTAGAAAAATTAAGTCTGCCACAACTTTGATGATGTATTGTTGATATCAATGAGAAGTCATGCGCTATTTAACAGAACCTTAGCCGTGTTCAAACTTTAAAGCAGGAAGTGCAGCACCTCCTCTATCCTGTTTGGAAGGAATGTGGAGAGTAGCAAGGACGCCTGTTCCCAGCTTCTAACCCTGATCTTTGATTTCTAGCTCTCTATATCTCTGCCAGGCCTCATGACGTGTCTGTATTACGTGCCACAGCTTTGTAATGATGGATTGCATCCGAGTTCTGGATTCAGCAAACCTTCATTGTCCCTTTCATCTCAGGAATTATGTTGAAGGTGGTGGGTTAGCTCTGAGGAGGAAATCTGAAGATGGATGCCGTTGCCATAAAGGGCAGGAAGGTCCCAGATCGCTCCGTGCTTCTCTTCTCCTGCGCACAATGTCTGTGTTCACACCCCTGTGCTCCTTTAGGCTACATGTCCGTTTAAGGGTAATCTTTGATTCATCAAGAAATGGTTAAGAATCCACAGGTGGTTGATTTTGCTTTTTATCAACTCTTCAGTTGTTGAATTGAATTTGCAAAAATAGAGTAAATGTTCATAACAACTACAAATTGTTAACTGGAAATGGCTGAGCCATCACACTGTGGAGCCTACATGTATTCTTTACAAAAGGAGCTATAACCCTTCAGGCCTCTTACTGCTGCATCATGTATTATTCTTTAATTCTTCTACTCTGTTCCTCTTTCTCTGTGTCTGAGCTCTGCCATCAAGCTGTTCAAGACCTGACAAGCCAAATAGTTCATGTGAGCAAAGGAGCTTGGGTTTCATAGATAATTTAACCAAAGGACTCAATGTTTTTTTTCCTGCTAGCCAGACTCAGTTCAATCATGCAAAAAGCATGGCTGGGTCTCTTTATCTTCTCCATACCTAATTAACGTTCATTGCAATAGCTGTGAGGTAAATCACTTATTTAAAATACTAGACCAAAGTCATAAATTTGAGTTTCAGACAAAGTGTTTCTGATTCAGGCTAAGAGCAAGGGGTGTGCAAAGTACTGCCAGAAAGGTGCTGTTGATAGGCAACGTCATCTCGCCTAGGATACAGCATCAGGGCCTATGCTGCCAGCTGAAAAGTTGTAAACCTCAGTTGAACAGTTACTGGATTAAATGAACAGTATATTTCACTTTATGCATCGTTTTCTCATTCTACATGTTGGCCTCAACTATTTTATAGTATTTCTTCCAATATAACGAAAATATGTGTCATTTACCATCATTTAACTTCTGAATATGAGAAAAAAGACATTAGAAAAGGGCCATACAAGCTCATTTGGTAGGGGAGCTGACTTGTGTCTTAAGAACTTGTTTACCAGATTACCCAATATTTGGCCACCACCATGAAGCAAAATAACTTCGAAGCATTTGAGTCAGCAGGCAGATTTCTAAAAGTTTAGAGTAGCCCGATATTAAATAGTAAGCATTTTTCAACCGTAACTATACTGGAAGAGCTATTCAGCTGTCATATATGGAAAATAAGTAGAATAATTCACGTGTGTAATACCTGCATTGCATTTTAAAGTTTAACATCTCAGCAGTTTTTATGAGAAGAAAGGTATTAATATGACAAATCATATACCTTATAAAAATTAGAAGATGTGCTTAACTCCAGCATTATATCAGCTTTCTTCTTCAGAAGCCTCCTACTCCAAACTTTTGTTGTCTTGTGTGAAAAAAATTAATGTCTGTTCAGATGTCAGTGACAGAAAGACCTTATGAATCTTTCTGGGAAGTTCTTGACAAAAGGAGATGTCAGTCATCAAATACAATCTGGGTGGAAATAATCCTTCTTATATTACAGTGACAACTAAGCCTGCAGTTGCGCTTATTCTTGTCTGAAATGGTTGTGATTTTAATTGCAATATGTAGAAGGTGTAATAAAAACAAATGCTTAACGTACATTCATGAAAAGATTTATTAGAATTCTAAAGGTGCTGTTCCATGTATGTTGTAGATGACCACTGCTACTGAACTTAATTAGTGGAACAGACTATCGAGCCTGGTGGCCTTACCTAGGAATTCAGTTTCTTCTGAACTCGTAGAGATGGAAATATAAAGTATGTAGAACAATCTACAGATGTATTACTCAAAAAGCTTCCTCAGCAATGTCCTGCCCTCAATCTAACTACAGATGCTGTAAAGAAGTAAATAAACGAGGCATATTTATTCTGTGCGCCTTGATGATTTCCAGAGAAAGTTGTACAAAGCAAGGCATGTTCAAAATAATTTATTGGTATCTGGATTTCCCTGATGCTTAGCTGCTACAGATGTCAGTCCAATGCGTGTGGAAAACAGGTTTCTTGACAGGTGTGCTTTTTTCTATCACGTAGCAAAAAAATGCACATTAGCAAATTAGGCAATCTTTGCATGGCACATCAGACACAATTTGGGGGTTTCTGAGAATGATAAACTTCTTTTTGGTCTAACATCTGGATCTTGTTATTTCAATAGCTTTTTCTCAGTGGTAGAAGCGTTGTGTAACACACGCCTTCTGTCACGCTGATTGGTTTAAATGTTTATTTGGGAGAAGAAAGGAAAACCATTTTAGTTCTGTATTTCTACAGCTTGAATCTGTTACAGCATCGCGTAGAGAGGAAACAAAATTGGTTTTAAATTCCGGGAGCAGCTGGTTCTCAAAACCTTAAGACAGTATGCATTTCTATCAGGTATAGGCCAAGTCCAAGTATTTATCCCTAGTTTTGTAAAAAGAGCTAACTTTTTTTTTTTAAAAAATAGCTAAATGCCAATGAAGTATTTCCCAATACTTCCCATTTTTATCATGTAACTACTTTGATGTTTGTTTTGTTGAAAGATTATGCCTTTCTATTTTTAGCTACCTTTAGATTTAGTTATTTGAATCCAAAGCTCTCGTCTCACGATTAGGGTGGATTCCCTTTGAATCTTATGTCTGTATCCTTCATTTTCTTTTTTTCCCAAGATATTTTGTATTACCTGCTACAGTATGATGGATTAAAGATACAGTTTTATATATGAATAACTATTACTTGTGCAGTAAATACTACCATGAGAAAATCAACTACATTTTTGATTGCCTGTATTGTAGCAAAGGTAAATTATGCTTGGGATTATTAGAAAAAGAGATGGATGGGTGATACTTTAGAAAGACTGTCAGGTCTAAATGCCAGGTAACACCGTGTTCATAAGTCATTCAAATTTTGAAAACTAACTTTTGAAAAGATGGTTATTTCAAATACAGAGTTACCGAAGGAAGAAACTGATGAATGATCTCTCTATGAAATTAGATTATAGTCCTGTTGTTTTTATTGATTGATTTAACAGTTTTGGAAGCTTCTATTGTATTTAGCAGGATGATGAGCTCCATCTCATGTAGGCTTGAGATTAGGAAAAAGTTCTTCACGGAGAGGGTGGTTAGGCATTGGAACGGTCTGCCAAGGGAGGGGGTTGAGTCACCGTCCCTGGAGGTGTTTAAGGTGAGGGTAGATGAGGTGCTTAGGAGCATGATTTAGGGATTGGTGGGCATGGTTGGACTCGACGATCCGGTGGGTCTCTTCCAACCTGGTTATTCTGTAATTCTGTGATCTCTGGCTTCCATTTAACTTCTGTCACCATTGCAGCATTGGCACTGTAGGACGGGTTTACAAAGCCATAACTTCACAGTGGAGCTACAAACATTTATAGTAGAATTTGAGAATACGTTCATCATTTAAATCAGAAGAGATGTTTAGGATGACGGTGGTGGATTCATTAGTGTTTATTTGTTTAATATGAATTGGAAAGACAGTAAACAGTACATGGGATTGACAGCAGTATCTCCATCACCTCACACACCAACACTGCAGGCTTTGCAAAACTGGAGGAGTGTCATTGCGTGTTGTTTCATCAGAAAAACTGAAATATAGTTTTTGGTCATGCAGAAGCTCCATCTCACAGAGAAGTTCAGTCTCTGTTGAATCACAGCTTTTTAAAAGATACTAGTATTTTTTAATCTATAAATATAATTTCCATAACTGGGCAAAATCTTGGGATATGTAAAATGACAGCAGGCTGAAGTTTAGATTTCAACACAGTGTTCAAGCATATGTATAACGCCACACTTGTGAAATTAATAGGACTACTCGTATCTAGCATTTTAAATATTACGAGGTACTGAATTGAGCTGTTTCAGAGAATATCTAAACCCAATTGTTAATAAATATTATATCTAGTGAAGATGTATGTAGATTTACTATTTGGATAGAAGGACTTTCCAATCTGGAATGTATTTTAGTCTGTAGTAGTTACATGAATAGTTACTTCCCAGTCGTCTAATCTTTAAACGTCTTATAGTAAAAGACATTAGATAGTTAAATATTAATAGTAGCATATAAAAAATGGAGAGGGGAAGGCAGTATAATATATGAAAGTGGCATGAAGGAACAGCGTGTAATTAAGTCTAAGAATGTTATGATCAGAATAATGCTGCCTGAAATATTCTTGCTATATCACTTTTATTTATTTTTTAATAATTTATTTTTCATTTAGAGAAAGTAAAAATCAGATCACAATAAGAAATTGTGTTTGCGAATGGGCGTTTGTATTGCTGATATTTTGTGAGTCATTTAAAAAATGTTAGCTGATATTTTGATGAAAAATGTAAGCATGAAAAGATTACTTTAGCAGTAAAAACAAGTTTAGAAAGTATTACATTTATAATAGTAGCTTACATTTAATTTTGTAAGCTGAAATAGAATAATAATATGCGAGACAAAAATTTTAAGTAAGCTACAATACAGACAAAACTTCTTTTTTATTAAAGGAAGAAAACATTCTTCTAAGTTACTTTTCCAAAGCTAACTCTCAGTTTTAAAAATATCATTAAATGAAGATGTAAGATGCCAAGACTGATGGCCATGAGTATCTAAGTAATAGATTACACAGCCAGAAGGGAGTATTGTTGTCATCTAGTCTGACTTCATTAATTATTTTTTGTTTGTAGAGGTACAGATCTTAGAGAAAAAAAAAAAGAAACCACCTCATCCTTAAGATGGTTAGTGTTGAAAAATATTCTGTTTCCCCCTATCCTGGCACAGTTACAAACCTGAACCTTACTTCTGCCTGTTTCTAATTTATCTTCCGGCCATTTAATCTCATCGTTCTGTCTGGTAGACTGAGCCAATTGCCAGAGTTTTTCATCTGCAGAGCAATAGCTGATCTGAAAGACCTGACCTTAAGCTGCTTGATAAATAGAGCTTAGGGAGCTCCTACCTTCTCCCATGCATATTGTCCCAGCATTTAACTCTTCTCATGGAACATATCTTAACTCACTTGTGTTTAAGGTTTATTTTAATGGTTGGTCAAAACTTGGATCCTTCATTCTGAATAGTTTTGCTTACTTGAGGTTTTTTCTGTTTAGTTGTCAGTTTGAGACCTTTTGGATTCTGCTGCAATCTCACATCCCGGCCAATTATCCCCTGCTGTTTCAGTAGCTTTACCAAGAAGACGTGTTTTGCAGGACAGTATCTCTGGTGGTATAATCCTCAATCCTTTGATACTAAAGGTAGGACTGTGTTTGGCTCCAGCACTGTAGATGTATGCACCTTACCAAAATCTGTTCAGCTCGCTTTGGTTTCAGGCACTATCCACTTTGTACTTCAGTGTTTTTTGAGCTTTGTGAATCCGTGGCATTTACCAGAGAGTAGATTAGGTGGTTTTCGTCCAATTAACCAAATAAAAGAAGCGATGTAAGGCCAAGAATGTATCCTTTCAGATTCTTGCTGGAAGGGCCTAATGATGAGAATTCCTCTTCTGTGGCTGTAGCTGAAAACCCTTCAATTTGTTACTTTTAGTCAGTTTAGTCTGTGCCTCCTTTATTTTCTATTCTTTTTTCTAGTTGTGTGAAGTATGCAGGATTAATTGTATTTCCCTAAATTTAATTATCCACTGGGTTGCATGTCAGCTATACAATAATTTTGTTTGGGATTAGATCTTATTAAATGTGCATCTGTCAAGCATGACACCTCTCTAAAATCTATCTTATAGCAGCAGATCTAGTGCAATCTAACAGCACATAAGTGAGCGTAAACTGTCGTCCAAGGATTAGGATTCTGTGTACCTGTAGCTGTGCATTTTAACAACCTCAGTTTAGCATCTTCCTGTGTTGATGTTAATTAGAACTGGCAGACAATCATTGCAGGTGAGATGCAGTCATGGAGAAACACCTTTATTCAGGAAAAAAAACCAGTTTATACTTTGTGTGTGCCACAATTCAATTCCTGATGGACTGACTGATAAATACATCTTAAATTTGCTTTTTAACTTGTGCTCTTTCATTCCTGCAATTTGATTAGATCTTTTTTTTTTTATCTCATTTTTGGTTTTCTATAATCAAATATAATCTTTTAACTTTTTCGGATTATACCCTGGTATCTTATTTCTGCCAGGTCTCTTCAGGTGTACAACTTAAAATAAAATTAGAATAACTCATTAAGGTTCGGTTCTTAGTGGTTTTTAATGGCCTTTCAGATAATTTGTACATTTTTTTACCGTTTCCTTTCTCTTCTTCAGAATTGCTTAGAATAAAATCAGAAAACTTCTATTTAATATAAACAACTACTCAACTATTTGCTGTGGACTTTCTCTATATCCATGAAATGTTTCCTTTCACCAGAATCACTCAGCAATTTGGGTTTTAATCATCAGAATAGATCTTTAATTGTTCTACTGTATTGTGCCTAAGTCATCTGGGAGTTGATAGCCTCTCTGATGGGTCCTTAATTCTTGGATTTAAAAGTTCTCTCTCCTCATCCTTTGATTACTTCTCTGTATTGAACTTTATTCTGAGCTGAACTCCCACAATGTGCTGCTGGGTTTGTTGCTGTTGTTGAACCACATGATGCCCTTAGAGAGTCAGAGGAGCATCACAGTTCGTTATCAAAGGCCAAAGAACCCATTTCATACAGGAGGATAAGGCAAATAAATTATAGCTCTAACAAGGCCCTGTGGCTGCCTGTAAAGTGAGGTTAATGCTAAATTGAATTATAATGAAGTGTTTTGATTTGGGAATGGTTAAACTTTTCATTTTGATTTAAAAAGTCAGAGTGGTATTACTGAAGTTATGAATGGCCCCTTATCAATCCAGAGCAATGCATTTTTGGAATTTGCTTTTAAATAGCAATATTGAAAATATTTCAGCATAATGGGTAGACTATCCTATTAACACCTCCCAATTTTAAAAAGAATTAAATTTAGGGACTCTTTTTACTGATTAGGTTATTCCTCAATTAGTTTATTCAAACAGTGTGAGATGTGGAATAATACATTTGTATATATGTTTTGAAATCCAGATGGTGGTCCTTGCTGTGAAATAGAAGGATTTAATTATATCTGACATGAGGCCCCTTTGATGCTTTTCAATTGATTTCTTTTTTTTTTTGAAGTTGATATCAATACAGATTATATACTGCAAACGTGTTCCGGAAGAAAGTTTTACTGCTCATCTTTGCACTGGAGCTCCTAAAGGACACCAAAGCTGTGATATCCTATTTAAAACAGTAGTACAGCCTCAACATGAGAAAAGACAAGGCTTAGGGAGCACCGTAGAGGAACCGACTATTTTGTTAATAGCAGCAGATCCCCATAGTTGTACCACTACTTGTGAATTGCTTATATTGATACAGATTTTTCTTATACATATGGAGCAGCCATATCCTAGCAAAGGAGGGAGAGAAAGAAAACTGAAATACCTAGTAATATGGTCGTGTAGCTGAGAGTACAACAAATATATCAGAATAAATAAAGGAAGCTGGAACTTTACAAATGTTGAAAAATAGTGATAGGTTGTCGTTGTAACTTTTTACTCTCTTTATTGTAGATAAAACAAGTAGAACTTTACACTGGGTATTGAAAGTTCATATTTTAAGTGCTGTGACATCATCGTTAAAAGCTTGTGTAGTGGAAATTGGCACTTTTCTGATCTTTCAGATGCAGATCCCTGTAACAAAGTCCACATCCACTTTCTAGACTGAGGTAGGATATATTGGAATAAAGAGCTGCAGGCAGATCCATGTTCTGCTCACCTCATGCTCTGGGTTAATCCAGTCCAGAAACGGTGTAGCTGTGTTAAAATGATTCTGTGCTTGAGCTTATGTGCCCTGATGAGAGATAGAGAACAACTGTAGTCATTCCTATGGACAGTTTCTGGCTTATTTCACATGTTGATGTTCAGGATAAATCACTGATGTTTGTTTTCTCTGTGCCTGTACAGCCTGTTTGCTGTGATCTTTCTCTGTAGAGTCTCTTAGTTATCCTAGGGTGCATGGGGAGTGCTGCGGGCCCATATACAGTCTCTATTAGTAGGCTGGAAACAAACTGAAACACTATCCAAGTAAAATCTTCATGGTCCTGACCCCTTGGCTCCTATTCAGTTCTTGTATTAGACTTTTGCTTTACCAGAAAAGCCGCTCAGATAGTTTCTACAGAGTTTACTTTATTTCTTGAACTGACCTGAGTGGCAAAGTAATGTTTTAATATTTAATAGCTGGAAGAGCTGCACAACTGGGGAAAAAAAAATAAAATATGTGTTTAATGATTGAAACTGCTCTGAAGCTTCTTGCGAAGTATATTTATGGTTGGTTGCTATAATAGAATTTTAAATCTACCAGGAATTAAGACCAGTGTTCTGGATAGTAGGCAGTTTCCAATGGGAAACAAAAAACTTTGCATAGCTTTCTTACTCACTGCAGCTGGTTTGCAGCTAAATGTTAAAGATTGTACTTTTCATTGAAATGGAAATCTATCGCATTCTTCAGCTAGCGTTAAATAAACATGCGGAGGATGAAGATGGTTATCAGACTGAGGATGAAATGCTGTAGTATTCCACAATCACAAATGGTTCCCCAAAACAGTTGGTATTTCTGTTATTAGTCAGAGCAGCACTTACTAGATTGTCACCGTCAGGCTTTAGAGCAAATGTAGCAGAGCAATGGGAGGCAGCAGCCTTGGCCTCGTGACACCTCTTGTTCCCCAGGCGAGCTGCAGCCTTAGGGAGATAAACCACTTCCAGCTAAGAGGGACAGCATCGTAACCACATCCTAGGTCATGAAAACCTACCAGCGTTTTCCCTCTTATACAAAAATATCTTACTGTAATTAAGGTTGAGCTGATAATTATGCTGCTAATACATGAAACGGCACATAATTCCTCTCCCCTCTGAATGCTTCTGGATGATGCTAAGTGGCTGCAAAATGGAGGAGTTTTGCACTTGAGTTCTTTGCATGAGCACGACTGAAACATAGGGAAAAAAATTACCATTTTCACCTGAAAATTATCTGACCACCATAGCAATTCGCTTTTTATAAATAGCTTGCATTTATGAAGTAATGTTGCATGACATGCAAAATACTGGAAATATTTTCTTCTTTTCTTTTTAATACTGCACAAGCTTTGATATCCTTGCACAAATATATCGTTTTGGGAGAAACTAATGATATTGTGGGTATTGTGGGTATACTGATCAGAATGTTTTCCTATTTTCTGAAGTCTGAAAAGAGTCTCTTTTTTATAAAAGGTTATCCTTCATGTATTCTTCCATGACTTTACCCGAATGGAATGTCAGTATCATACAGAATTATACAAGAAAGCGTTAGTGGCAAGTAATGTATGTCTCAGAAGAATTGACCACAGGGGCTCTGCATTGAGACAGGGCGTTCCGGCAAGCTCCCGTGTGTCTGGCGACAATCCAGAGAGCCTTCCTGGTCAGCACCAGTCACAGAAAAACTTCTCTCCTGACATCTGTGCTACTAACCCTCTTGCTCTGCACCTTCTACCAGGACAGGCTCTAGGGAATGCGTTGGACAGGCAGGGACTTCTAGTGCCCAAGCTTTTAACGGTGACGGTGACAAATCCTGTCTCGAGAGGCAACTTTCCTCCCTTTTGGCCTCGAGTGACCACAGGCGGCGGTTCCAGATGCTAAAATGGTGTGAAAAGACTGCGAATTGGTTGTATTTTCTTTTCTAGTGATTGCATTGATTTTGATAGAAGTTTTAAATACTGAAAATAAGGCAGTTACACTTCTGTTACTCTATATTAAAGCATTGATTTTTGTCAATAAACCGTGTAAAGTCACTAATAATAGTATGCAAAAGAAGATCAACAAAGGGAAATAACACTTTTAGAGTTTACAACTGTTTGAATGAATCTAAGCAGTTCTAATGACACTAGCGTTTAACATCAGTCTTTTCCAACTGCATTTCACTTGTAAATGTTTTCCCATTGGAAACACCGTATGATTCTCTAGGAAAAATACCAGTCTCCTGAGGTTTTGCTCATTTAAATTCAGAATCAGATGGCATCAAGCAGAAAATAAGTCATCCCTTTAGCCTGCTCTTATTCTGACATTTCAGAAAAGGAACTTTCTTCTAGGGTGAAGCCCTATGTGAACTTAAATAAGAAGCACAGCCTAGGGTAACATCCACTTTTCACATTACATAAAGCAGAAATTTGCTCATGGAAGATGATATTGCTGTTGAAAGCTCATGTTTACAATGCTAGTGTTTTAAAGCTTTCATAACCTTAAAAGAAGGCTGTAAGTTAGCTTTCTAGTCCCCAAGTCTAGAAGATTCTAGGTCAGGATGTAACTAGTTTTGGACTTGTAACTTGCAGTTGAAATTTTAACATCTGAAAATCAAAATCTCAGAATTAATAATAAGAAATATTTCTCAAACTTTGCATTGCTTTTCAGTTAACTGACTACAAAATGGCAAAATTGGTCCCCAGAGAGACGCCTTCACGTACTAGAATGCCCTGTGGAGGTCTTTGTCACTTGTTTAAAATGGGTAATATATGGAGAAAGGCAATACAAAGCTTCTGAGTAGGTCCACCACTCCCAAAAGTATTGTCTGTATTGTTCTGTTCCAAATATCCATCAAGATTTTTCTCATGGGCTTTTAATTTGTATAGCTTCCTTAGTATTGCTCGATTTCTTAGCAGTACCACAAGTACGGTCACAGGTAAGTAACTGTCACAGATAACTGCAGAATGGAAATTTGACAAAAAGAAGGCTCAAAAATGTGTTGAGGAGAGTTAGAGGAATGAAAAATTGGCATTTTTTTTTTTTTTTCCAATAAGGAAGCAAAGGGGAGAGATACATTCTACGCTGCTGGAAAGAAAAACAATCAGTGGTTTGTTTGCTATCCTCCACATTCACTGCAATGTTTTCTACTGTGTCATCTGTTGTCATCACAGATGTCCTGCAAGTGAAGGATATATGGATATACGGCTGTGATATTGGTGGTATTTGGTCTCTGGGTGACCTCAAAGAGGAATTATTTTATCATAGAGTTCTAGCAAGTTCTTCTGTCAGAATGCAGGTACTTCTCTGCATATGTGTAACAGTTCCTGATTTAAAACCAAAACAAAGCTCTTCTCAAAATAAGCCATTATAATGTGGTTTTAAAATGCTATAAGCATGAAATCAACGATTCAGCAATTTAGCAATTCAAACTGGCATAAAGCAAAGATGTTGAGTTATGGCTTACTAGGAATGCTAAAAAACCCCAGTGTTTGTATTATAATAGCAAGCAAAGGCATCAACTGGGATACAAACCCTACCAGAGACTGTCTAAATGAAAAGTGGAAGGCAGATGCTGAGTCTTTGCGTTAAGTGGAAAAATCACGTGTGAACAGCCTGTTTTCTTCTGTGAGATTTACATTGCTGAATCCCTCATACACGAGTTCTCCGTGTGTAAAATGAAGATGTTAATAATTCTATTATAAATCCTGCTCAGGTAGTAGTCCCAGAGTCTGTGTCAATCATTTCTGTGGCGATCACAGGGGATAGTAGGGGTATCTTTTTCCTGAGTCTAGGAAAAAAAAAGAAAGTGTGTGCCACCAAGTGAAGCTGTACCATTCTTGTACTGTCACGATATTTAAAGGTGAGAGACCTGCATGCCTGGAGACCTTTGAAGGACATGTGTGAGATTTTAATTCAGTATAGATACTGGAAGAGCTGTCATACTGAAATTTGTCATAATTTGTTCAATTTGATTATGGTAATTCAAAATTTGTGTATAATTACAGGGTAACATTTTAACTTGAGTAATTTTAATAATATTCAGATTTGACATTGCATTTCAAACATATTAATAACATATGCTATAATTTATTTGTCATGGTAAGTTTGGAAATGGAATTGGCAAAGAGGTCAGGCTTCTGCATTCCCTCAGGTCTACATTTTGGTTCTCTGTTTGAAATACAGTGACATCTTGATGTAAGCACATATGCGTCAGAAACGTCACTTATTAGTTTCCACCCAGTAATCCTAAACTTTACTGATACCTAACTAGTAATGATCTCCAAATTGATCTCCTGTGCAGGATTGCTTGATTGAAGTCAGATATTTTGTTTCTTGTTACTGAGAGCTGCTGAGTGGTGTTATAAATCAGATATATGATGTTTCTTTAAAGAAACAGATGTAATTCATGTACTAAAATCATATTAAGTGCAAGAAAAAACATGTATTGGGTGTTATTTCTGAAGATGTAGCATTCTGTTTATATGCATTATGCAGAGAACTTTGACATTTGACTTTGATCTACGTTAAGTAGAGTGCACATGTAGGAAGCTGGATGGTTGCAAATGTTGCTCTGAGACATCGTCATAGAAAATATATCCCGTGTCTGCCTTGGCTGTGAGAAAAAATAGATGTATGGGTGGAACTGCTTCCTTCAGCTGCTCTTCATCCAGAGGTTTCATTCGCCTTCCATGCTCTGCTTTTCACTTGCTGAAACCAGCAGCTATAGATAAATGTTCTTTAAGGTAAGCGTGCAAGTCCACAAGTGGTGGCCTTCTAGAGATTGCTCTCGCTTAGCTCATGTTTTTGTTAGAATATATTGCCCAGTTTTTGCAGTTTGAAGGACGCATTCAGGGCTTACAATCTCGCCCAGGCAGAACATGTATTTTATGGGCCAAATTCAGAAATGTGTAATCTTCAGCTGTTGCATGCACTCTGTATTACCTTTAGTTTCATTATTAAGTCCTTTAATTACTGGTGAGACTGCCATTAGAGTTTGAATATCAATACGGTTAACGTACTCGGGGCCCTATCTTGTGGGGATCTATAGTCTAGATGCTCTTCTATCAATTTTGCTTAGTCTGATTCCCATTCCTGGAGCAGAATAAACTTCAGCTAGAAGACACCTCTCAGTCTCGTTATGAAATAGCTGAGAGATTAAAATGACATGAGAGGCTGCACTGGTTCAGATCTTTCCTCTACCTGAGAGACTGGAGGTAGCCTCTCCTCTGTGCCTGCTCCAGCCACAAAGCAGGAGGACCACCTGGATCTGCTGCTCTGTGTCAGCCCTGCTGTAGGGATCTACTTGTGTGCAACTATCGCGCAGTCATAGGGCTGGAAAAGGAATGATGCGAGTGGTCACGCTGTGGGTTGAGGGGAGCAGGTAGCAGATGTGCTCGGGTCTCGGCTCAGAGAATTCCAGTATTCTGCATCCACAGAGGACATTTCAATGTTTTTGTAGCGCTTTGTCTCAGTCTGACTAATGGATAGACGCGTTGCTCAATTTTCACTCAGGAAAGAATTTCTGTGGTTTGTCAGCCTGAAATCTCAGAGCTTTCTCAGATTTGGAATTGCGGCTTGTCATAGTGGTGAAAGACAGATGTCTCTCAGGAAGTAAAGAAGACCTGCTAATAGCCAAAAAGATACTCCTCCATATTCAGAACTATCATTCAGTGTTAATATTTTTTTCCATTTGACTTGAATCTTTGAGATCTGCTTCCTCTTGATAATTTTAAGTTTTCCCCTCAACTTCTAAAATGCTTTGTCCCATAACTAAAGCAGAAGCCCGACCTTCAGTTCAGGAAGTTTTAATTGCAGAGCAAGTGCCACCTTTTCAGTATTTTGTTGCCAGAAAGAGACAACTTCGATAGCTTAATATCCCATTCCTGTTCACGATGACTTTTCTCACAGGAGGCTGGAAGGTGAAAATAAATCCACTAATTAGAGTAAATTATTACAGAATTGAGGCTACAGTTTAACGAACTTCTAAATGAAATGGTCAATGGTAAGAATATTTCTAAGCTGTTGTTATTTGAAGCTACGGATAGGCACATTGAACAGGGAGCTAATGTAAAACATTTGAGCGTAGCCATTTAGTGAATATCTCACTATTTGAGCAATGCCACCAGCATCCAGGATTCTAGACAACAGATTTCTTCTTGTATCTGTATTTTAAATGTTAATGATGATGTGTTCACTTTCAGAATAAGGGAACCTTTTGTGGATGGTACCGGGAGGAGTCATGTGCAAACGCCTGGACTGCTGACTGTACTTTCTGAGGAGCTAAACCTCTTGTGACTGTTTCTAAATAGTTCCTTACATGTCTGAGTCTCTGTCTTTCCATCGGCTCTGAAGCCAAAAACTTATTATCTCCAATTGACCAAACATGACCTTTGTTGTATAAACACTGAACTCTGATGCATTATGAAATGTATGGTTTTGTCACCTGTGATCTTTTACCTTCCTGGGTCTGATAGAGTGCATTAATTAACTCCATTCTTCTGTTAAATAATTCCTTAAAACGTGCAATTTATGTTTTAAGTAAGAGGCATAATTAGTCCTTGTACCTAGTTACTGTCAAAAACAAAGAACGCACCAAACCTTCCCTCATTAGTATTCACACAAAGTGAATTGCTCCTTTCAGTTCCCATTCATTATTATTTAACCGCTAATCCAAAAAGTTTATAGGCTCATGTTAGGATGATGATTATTTTTTTGGTTGGTGTCCAGAGGGTCCTTTTGAAAGAGGCTCATTTCAGAAGAGTTGCAGAGTATGTAGATTTGCAGGAGCGTTTAATGTGTTTTGCTTTCAGTCTTTCCTCTCGCTGGGCGGCAGGCCAGGAACTGTCTGAGGTTTGCTTTGTAAGTACTGAATCACTAATGCAAAGGCAGTGAAAGTACAGAGCTATCATACCCATCTGTCCAATATTACTGCACATGGAACTGACCATATTGAACATATTGAATTAATTCCACTGCAGTGTTGCCCATCAAATTACTTGACTCTTTACATCACCCTTTTTTTTTTGCTCCCTAATGCAAAACATCCATTTTATTTGACAAGCCCTTCTTTGGCTTTGGCCTAAACAGAGAATGGGGCTGGTCTTGGCTCACTTCACTCTAAATAATCGTTCTTTAATTACACTAGAGGTGGTATCATCTGCAGTAATTACTGAAAAGATGTCAGCTCTCAGATAATGGAGTAAAACATTAATGGAACTGAGCTGGCCCAGACATTGGCTCATAGAAACCAGCCACTTGTTATGCAGTGGCTTGGCATCATTCGTAGCACCGTGTCAGTCCTAGTTAACGTTTCAGCTGAGTACCTGACTTAGGGTCTTAGTTCCTTATATCATAATGCTTATGTGTATTAGTTTTTGTAAAAATGATCTTGCTTTTTCTTCAGAAAACAAAATAATTTGTGGCTTATGTTAGATTTTAGAGTTACCTGACTCATATCTCTGAAACTTCCTCATAAGTGCCTCAGTTTTTTTATATAGGCCCTTTACATCTTGACGTGGACAGCCCATACAGGATATCTTCAAGTTGATTAGCAGCAGCAATAAAATGTGATATAATTTGACCTGAAGAGAGCACCCTTCCATGGGCGGAAAGTACTGGATTGTGCACTTGTAAATGAGAATTATTATCTTATGATGAAAGTAAACCTTTTTGCTGATAGGTGTGAAATCAAGATAGATGCGTGGGTAACGCCTGCAGTTCCTCACATCCATGACAAAGGGTCTGCTTGCAGGTCTAGAGGCTGAAGGATTCTGCTGGTAGATTCGGTAGCAGCAGGGTTTAATTCATTTCACAGTAGTCACGTAAGATATCTAAAAGCCACGTATAGTTAATCAATAACAATCTGATAATATGTGTGCTCTTCGATTTATTTATCAATAAATTAGTTGTTTCATCTTAACCGCATTTATTCCTGTAATCACATTTTGCAGTAGAAAGCACCAGAAAGCACATACATTTCAGAGAAGTAGAATGTATCTGCATTTCCGAGTTCCAAGTTAAAATTGTATAGATGTGATATACAAATATGTAACTTTTCATGGCTTACTTATATTTCATAGTATTTAATCCTCATTCTCCTTTTATTTTGCAGTTATTTTTGATTTGATATTCAAAGAAAATAGAATCCAAATCTATCAGTCTATAACTGACAGTAACACTTAGTGAAGGAACAGCAGTCATTTGTTATTCAGTTAGATAGAAAATCTAATATTATTCCAATTAAAAATAGGCCAGATGAGATCTTCAGAAATCACTTCTTATGCATCTTCTCACATATGTTACTTATCAAATGAAAAAAAAAACAAACATATGTGCAGAGCACTTTGATCCATATGGTATGCTCCCCTTGATATTTTTTCCATTAAAAATCTCTACACTGATAAGCCAGCCTTTTGATTTATATAGTTGCTTTTTCTTCAGTATAGAATATTGAAGGCTGTTTTTCTTCCCTTTCCTGCCTCTTCTACTTCTTCCTAGACTGAATACTGTTTTCAGTGTCGGGAAGAAGTTTGAAATTATAAATTTCAGGTAGGGAGCAGATGCGATGAATGCAGGTTTGCTGTTTCTCCCACAGAACTTGCAGTGAAACCCTAGGTTGTAGTAATCTCAGAAAAGGCTTGATGTGTGTTTCCTTCCTTGTTAGGAACAGCTACATACTAAAAGTACAGAATTCAGCAGCAAAGATTTAAGTGGCATAGTCTACATTCAGTGAGTGACAAGTCCCTTATTTCTGAGATTCTTTTTTCAGTTCACCTTTCTTCCGGACCCGTAGGAAATACGTAATCCCAAAGGCTTATTGATATTCAAAATACGATTTAATTCATGTTAAAACTTGATTTTTTTTTTTAAAAATATTTGTCAAGCTTAAAGATTTTGTCTGTATTGATTGATTGGATTAGCACCTAATACATAAAGTAAATGTTGGCTGACAAGAAAATTCATTTATTAAAGTGTTGGTATGAGGTGTTTGATCTTGCAGGAACGATTGTATTAGTTATTTCTTCCTATGTGACACTACAGTGCAATCAATATATTTTCACCTGCATTTAGATTACAGCTGGATTTTGCACTTGAGTTGATTGCAGCTCCATCACTTTCTTTTGTATTTGATAAACCTACTTGTACTTTTTTGCTTACATGTGTAAGGTATCATGTAGCATGGAGCTTTGTGTTTTTTTGACTAAGTCTGATGCTTCCCGTGGTCCCTGTCGCCGTACTGTTAGGCGTTTTAGAACTGGAAGTGAAAAGAAATGGGAACGTCTGGTTTGACTGTGAGTTTCCCCAGCCCTTTGGCTAGAAGAGTAGCTCATCCATGTGCAGCTTTGTGTGAAATTGATAAGTAGGCTTAATCAAAGCACTTGAAAAATCTTTTTTACTGGAGGTATCAGACGTGTGAGAGAAAAAGTTCTGAGAATTCTGCAGTGTCCTTTACTGTTCTGGATATATTTTCTGCTACAGGAGTGAATTCTGTCTGGGTAAGAAAGTCCATTGTTTTCACAAAATTCAGAAGCTTTCCCTACATTTTCAAAGATACTATACCATATATTTATAAACAAAGTTCCTCTTTGCTTTCACTGGAGAGTTCTACTTATAAGTCAATGTCAGGGTGTAGCCTGTGGGTTTTATAAGTGAAATTCAGTAGACAACCCAAAAGAAAATAAAGAAGCAGACTCATTAATGAAAGAGGTTAAATGAATGATGTATGTTCCCCTCCTCGCTGAAAATGGCTGCTGGCATCCTACTTATAATTATTTTTATAGATGTAGAACTTCTTAGGAGAATTTCCACAGTGAATGTAGTGATCTTGTCACATATATTGTATATAACCTTACACATATGCATTTTTCCTATACCACATCAATTAATGTCATTAGTAGAGTATACTCCAGTCTGTGTATGATGTGAGAGCTTAGCCAATAGCATTAAGCCATGTGAAGGAGGCATGAAACATACTTGATGTTAATACTCAATACTTAAATTATAAGTGTTTCAGTGTGATGGCATTTCTTTTAGTATAAAACACGAAAGGAGCTCTTTAGAAATTAGGAGACTAAGTGCTAAAGTTATAAAAGGACTTGTGTACTGTAGTGCTGAGGGGAAAAGGATTTCTGATATGGGTGTCCTTATGTTCCACCCTTAGGTTCAGAATGGTGCATATTTCCTTTCTAGTTTGACGGCTGCAAATACCACTTCTGGTCTAGATTTACTAGGACTAGGTTTAAATATCTTTGCTGCTGTAAAGGGAAGCAATTACAGAAAACATCCTGTGGCTCTGACAATCCTATTTTCACATGTTCATTTTGAGTGAGGGACATGAATGAATACTTATTTCAGTAAAAATATGTCTGAACTTGGCTGAGTTGAAAAAGAATTCAAATTATCAGAGAAGCATCTGAAAGCATTTTAATGTACCACTTAAAATCATAGAATCATAGAATAACCAGGTTGGAAGAGACCCACCATCCAACCATCCCATCATCGAGTCCAACCATTCCTATCAATCACTAAACCATGTCCCTTAGCACCTTGTCCACCCGTCCCTTAAACCCCTCCAGGGAAGATGAATCAACCCCCTCCCTGGGCAGCCTCTGCCAGTGCCCAATGACTCTTTCTGTGAAAATTTTTTTCCTGATGTTCAGCCTAAATCTCCCCTGGCGGAGCTTGAGGCCATTCCCTCTCGTCCTGTCCCCTGTCACTTGGGAGAAGAGCCCAGCTCCCTCCTCTCCACAACCTCCTTTCAGGTAGTTGTAGAGAGCAATGAGGTCTCCCCTCAGCCTCCTCTTCTCCAGGCTGAACACCCCCAGCTCTCTCAGCCGTTCCTCACAAGGCCTGTTCTCCAGCCCCTTCACCAGCTTCGTTGCTCTTCTCTGGACTCGCTCCAGAGCCTCAACATCCTTCTTGTGGTGAGGGGCCCAGAACTGAACACAGGATTCGAGGTGCGGTCTCACCAGTGCCGAGTGCAGAGGGAGAAGAACCTCCCTGGACAAAAGTTAGCTTTTGTTAAGACATGACATAGGCACTATGGCCATGATGTGTGCTTCATTGTTTTAAATAATTACTTTATATAAAGAATTTACTGCTATTTTTTTTGGTAAAGATTATAATTGTTTCTAAGCTTACCATATATTAGACTTGTAATTTAAGAGTGCCCGTTTAAATATTTAATGAACACTGTCATAAACAGTGTAAACTGCTATTAAATTCTGCTGTGATGGGGGGAAAAGTTACACGCTATGAAAGCTGTATGTAGTTAGTAATTACTGCAGAACTTGTAAGGTTGAAATGAAAGGTGCATAATCCCATCAGGAAATCTGATGTCTAGACTTTAGAATGAAGATTTACTTAAGGGAATCATTGCTTTACAAGATAATTTATTTAAATGTGAAATATTTCTCTACAAGCATAGAGTTTTGCCTGAATGTGGGAAGAATAGAATTCAGCTGGTATTTAAGAAACTGAACCTTCTTGGGGCTTTTTTTCTGGCTAAAAGTTTTTGTTGCAGTTCCAGTCAGAATGGTCCCCTGCTGTTCACTGTGGTAAAATCTTTAATATGATGTCAGTCTTACCTTGCTGCAATATTGAAGATATGGTATATGCCAAAAAGAAACACTTTCTCTATAGTAATTTGCAAGTTTTGCACATTATCATTTGAAATAAAGGACTGTCTTTTGAGATGAAACACTGCAACGTGACATTGCATTAATTCATGAAGAAGTATAAAAAAGAGTATGAAAAAGACCTTGAATGAAGAACTATTGAAATGATTGGATTTTTGACATTGACTCCTGTGCGATCAGGATTTCACATTTCATTTTTCTGTTTCTTTTAGCTGTCTGGACTTAGACTCTAACAACCTTATTGAGTATATGCTTCTACCTGGAAAACCCTACCTGAGGTATGACAAAGATCACAAAGGAAAATGTGATGGAAGACTTGAGGGAAGCAAGAGAGAGTAGACATGAGAAATATAAAGTCTCGGAGAGGCTAGAACAAGAAATATCTGTGATCTTTGTGTGCATCAAAGAAATTTCCACAGTCCTATACTGATGTGATGTGAGGGTGAACACACGTCTCTGCAAGCGACCCTCTTTGCAGAAGCCAGGATGAGGTGAGCATCTGTGTATGTGGACCAGGCTGTTTTGATTTGCAGATACCTAACTTGGAAGTGTGTAAGTCGTCATATTGCACTTGATCGCTGTGTTCACCTGCATGCGCACGTGCATGCAGTCAGGCTTATGTGATTGCCTTCCAGTGGATATTCGACTCCTTGAAGACAGTTTCTTGTTGTTATTAAGTAAAGAAACAAGTGTGTCAGTAGTTTTCTGCAAGTTTTATATATTATCCTGTCGTGTATTACACGGCCACTGTGAGCTATTATTCTTAATAGTCTTTTTGTCTAATTGTATGCAAGTCTCTGTAAGTACAGTTTGCTTACAAGGGTGTTTGGAATTACCTGTTTGACTCTTCTGGCTGCATGGGGAAAATGCAGAGGTGAGGGTGCAAGTTGAGATATGTTAGTCTAATTTTTCTTTTTAGATTGGACTGAGGCATAGCTTGCTGCTCTGTAGTTGAATGGATAGTGGATACAGTTTTATTGTATAATAGGGTATTAATTATGCCTCACAAATAAGGTGAATAGCCCATCAAATTTCCTGTAAAAGCAACCTCTGGTTTCAGAACATTAGGATATAACATAGTTTTTCCTGTTCTTTATTATGCTGAGATTGGTTATTTAGAGTTTTTTATATCCTTATTATTTTATTCTGTTTTTTTTCAGCACAGGCCAAGAAATGCATGGGTTGTGTTCTGGCTTTTTGTTTCCGAAAAGCTATTATCGAATCCTTGCTCAAAACAGACACAACTGAAAATGAATTTAGTCCCATTGTAGTTTGTTTTAATTTGCAGAATTACCACATTGTTTTAAATGGCTCAGTTCCAGCGGCATTTTGCTGGAAAAGTAGGTGTGTACAGGTGTGTAGGAGTGTTTGTAGGAGCAAGGAGCTGTGAAGAAGCTCGCTTTGTGCCTGGCTCTGTGTTTGCCTCGATCTGCCCAGCTACATTACAGTCTCAATTCATAAGTATTAAATTCATCCGTGGAAGTGATAAATCTTATTCTGTGTCCTTTCCCGTTAGTCAGATTATCTAGGACAGTCATCTAGTCCATTTGCAGTTGACAAGAATTTAGTGCTCTTCTTTGTGTTCATAAATAATACATCAGACCTTTTGCTTTCTGTAGTTTAACTGATCTCCCTAAAGACGATTTGGCTGCACAGAGCTGAAGTCTTTGCTGGAGTTTACGACTCTTACTGGAGACTATTTTGGAGAAGAATCCCTTGTATTTCAGAAGTTGGCTGAATTGCCAGTGACCACACTGGCTCTTTGTTATAACTTTCTCTGTGTTTGATCATCTAGAGATTATATCAAGTGCCTTGGTACCTCCAGCTGACAGCAGACCTGTTTTTGTTCTTTGTTATAAAGAACCCTTCACATTGTTCCAGCTCGAATCTTAAACTGATTTAACAAACCCAAACCCTTTAATAGAGTGAAGGAAAGTAAAACAATTTATTATATTAGGAGAAATAAAAATTTAGTCTTTATTTGGATACAACTTAAACAAATAAGTGTGTAAAGATTTGTACTTTTTCTTTATTGTGAGGAGAACAAGAAGATTAAATATGACTTGCTGTGTTTGTGTGGAAGATGAACTGTTACCTGCTGGAGGCCACGAAACTAGATGCAGTAGGGATTTGTCTATAAAGAAAATACAGATAATCCTGCAGAAGAGATACGTTTGATGTCCTCATGCATTTTTGGTAATGCAGACTTAGCAGTATGTTGATAATAGAACATTGTCCCTGTTTGTGATGTTGAAAGGAAGACTAAATATCCTCTTACTGCTTTTTGCTGTGCTGCTTCTGACTGACTCTATAAACTTAGACTGCTTCAATAGGTGGAAATGCTCTAAAAAATCCCCTGTAAGACATTGTTCTCTTCTTAACAGTGGGTAAATCTTGTTTTTATAGTACACAGGCACTCTTTTGATAGAGTATTTGGAGAACTTGGCAACTTGCAGCACTATTTTGTAGTGTATTACTGATCTGACACTTCTTTTTTATTTTTTAATAACTGGAAGTCAAGATGAAGAGATTCTATATGATTAATTAAGAGAGATTATACATGAAAAAAGATAATCTCCTGAAGAACAATGAGAAGGATATGGCATTAGCTTCTAAAAGTCCAATAAAAGGTAACAGTGCAGGGCTCTGGCTTGAATACAGTGTATTGACCAGTTCTCTAGTTGAAAGAAGAGGAGAAGCTTACCTGTCAGGTAGTCATATGAGCAAGTATTATGCTTAAATTTTACACCAGCAACCTTTACTTTGTGTGGTGGGAAAAGAGAAGTAGATTTTAATCACAGCCACAATTAGCTTGTGGCTCTATGTAAACTGCATTTCCATGCAGTTGCCCAGCTTCTGTTCCACCCCACCTTTGGTCCTTTGTTGATGAAAATTATATGCACCACTAATATTTATTCAAAGGTGATATCGTGTTTCTTGTTAAAGAGGTCTATGGAGGGACAGCAGAGCAGAATTCCAGTCTTTCACAGCTCTTGAGAAGTTCCACCCCACAGTCAGTGCCATTTCTGGAGTTTAACTTGCAAGGATACTCTGGAACTTAAACTACGTTGTGCTTCCTGCTGAGTACCCTTACACAAGATAATTTCTTGTACGAAACAAGGAATACAGATAGTGCATTTCCATTTCAGGAAAGAAGCCATTAACAAAAGCAATGTTTCTAGCTCTGATTTCATAGGAAATTTTGCATTTTACTATACTATTTCAGGGATGATACTTTGAACTCGTGGTAGCTATGTCATTCTCAACACAGGACTTTTGCCCGAGGCTGCTTTTTCTATTGCATCACTAACGCCCTTGTTCTTGGTGCCTTCTTACCCACATACTCTCCTGAAACTAGTGTAGGTTGTACCTCAGTGTGGAAGTCTCAGGAGGATGGACTGTCCCAGGACATTCAGCTAGACATAACTTTTTCCTCTGTTAGCCTTTGAAGTGTGCAACTCAGAATAAACTGAGCAAGAAGAATTCATTCCTGCCATATTGCTATTCATAACATCAGGAAATATGCTCATGAATCACTCAAAGTAACTCTGCAATGACATGACAGGCTAGCCCAACTGAACCAAAGCAAGGAGATTTAATTCCAGATGCCTTTCTTTCAGCCAGACACTTAGGATGTTAGTAAGAAAAGTGACTGTGACATAGCTTCAACAATATTGTGTGGCTCACAGCCCCCCTCAAAGAGAAGCATAAATCTTGAGTTTTCTTTGCTTTGTCTTTTCTGTTTTAAACTAAACTTCTGAGACTAATGACAGTTTTTTCATTATTAGGTTCAATAGCATAATTTGTCCATAATTGCAGGCAAGATTAACATAAAAAATAACAAACATTAAGAGAATAAAAATCCAGACTTTAAGCATTCCATGTTAAAGATTCTGTGATTCTGTTCTCATTATTGAATTTATAACAATTTTAGACTCACAATCAGTTCTGGACGCAGATTTAATCTTTCCTCAGTGCTTTCCATTTTAGAGTATATTTACTCATACATCTACAAAACCTCAACAGATGCAGAATGAAATTGTGCAGTGCACTTTGGTTCTGAACAAACAGCAATAACAGGAACTTTGGTTAAGCTGTAGAGGCAGGAAGGAAGAAATTCAGGAGAAATCAAGGTATTTTTATAAAGAAATCCTACTTCATAACGTTAACTCCTTTTGAACCCAAACAAGTTTGCATTGTATTTCCCTTGGCTCTTTATCTGTTCAGGTCTTCCTTCTTGGCTAAGCCAATTACCATGATACTCCTACTCTTATTTACATTTTTTTGAATTGTGCTAAGTGATTAAAGACTATTCAAATAGCCAGACTGTCCTCCCTGTTCAAGAGTTGAAATCCCACTATTTTTACTGCACCTTACCCTTCATTTCACCCCTCTCAAGCTCTCTTCCAGTTCTGGAAGTCTTCACTGCCATTGTTATTTCATAACCTTTACAGTGCTACATTCCTAATTTGAACTCATTCAATTCCAAATGGCTTCTTAAGATAGGCTAATTTTTAAGTGAATTTGTTGAAACCAAATAGTAGCAGAAAAAACACGATGCTGTTGAGTTTTGATAGTTATGGTCCAAAGTACTCGCTTATCTTGGAGCCTGGAGGCAGTTACACTAAAGGAACACTGTATTTCAGTGTCAAAGACTGGAGTTTCATCCCCATACGCATAAACCAGTACCGTAAGCAAGGTGAGGTGACCTCATCTCATTGGAGAAGACCCCAAGTTATTCTGCCTTCAAAAGATCTTGGGATTGTAACTGCAGGTGCAAACAGTTCAGGCCTGAGCATAAAACTGAATCTTGGGCCACTGTCCCGATTACACTCCTATCACCACCAGAGAATACCAAGTCTAGTGATGCTGATATTTCTCCTTGAGAAGCTATTGACAAAGACATGTGATTTATCTTGCAAAGCTTTCGGAAGGCAACGAGTTCCAGTTGCCACTGAGCAGAATCAAGTTGAAATTGGTGACCTAAAGGTGAAAGGAGTTACTCTGCTACTTGTTCTGCCTAATTGTCTTCAGTGATTTCTGCTCCTTTGAGCAACTGAGTAGTTTATTCTAAAAATTCATGTAGTGGATTTCTTTTTAATCTTGTTTTATGACTGCATCTTAGTGAACAGCACAGAACATTTTAACAGGACTGTTGGAAAACTGGGCTATGAAGGACTCTTGAAACTGCATTTGTATTAACACATAAAATAAGCCAGGCTCTGTTGTCTGGCTCTGAGATGAAATAGCAGTGCGTGGCTTAACATCCAGATGGCTAAACTCTCCTCCTCTCAAAACAGGATTGCCTGAGGGGGTTTACCAACTGTGAATGATTCTTAGTCCTTGCAATCCCCTAAACCATGCCCAGACATTTTAAGGGAGCATCCTAGTTGGCCTTGGCCAAACTGCGTGGTTGTGCTGACAATTAACAGCCTGGATTATTGCCTGACAATTTTCAAACCCTAGATGGAGATCCCAGGGATTCCAGAGCCCGTCTGTTCCTATGTTTAACTGTCCTTGCCACCAAACACAGTGTCTAATTAGAGTCTTTTTTTTTTTTCCCTTCAGTTTAGAGAAGTGAACTTGTTAGGTCCAATTTTAGGTGAAGCCGAGCTCTCTTTTTTTTGCAGCTTTGCAAGGGCAGCCATTCTATGTGTGCTTTAAATAGTAGATTTATACCAAAAAGTATTATATCTTTACATTTCTTAACTGACAACCACATTTCCACAGGTCTTTCTCTTGCTATTATTTTTGGTTTTATGTCAAAGCTGGTCAGAAAATTGACCATCAGTTCTCCTTATATCAGTGTTGCGTAGTTGCATTCTTGGCCTTTTTGTGTGGTTATACTTCATTCTTGTCCAACAGGCTCATGGCATGATCTGTTAGCTACATAAATCTAAAAGATTGACACAAATTACTGTAATTCAGAAATCCCTCATGCCCTCTTCCAGGACTGTTATTTTTTCTTTTTTTCTTTCCTATCTTGGGGCAATTCCTAAAATGTGACTGGTCTCTGCACTGGAATATTCCTCCAGCAGCAAGGGGCAGTTGTGTTCAGCTGGACAGGCAAACATCACAGCCATTCAATGAGATCTTTGATATGGGCCCCTTGAGAGGATCATAGAACTGTAGAATGGTTTGGGTTGGAAAGGACCCAGTAGATCTCGTATTTTTGAGGGGGGTTCATTGTCTTTAATCTCCCTCTGAGCAATGTAGCTGTAGAAGCTTTGTATTTCCTAGGAATACCGGGTTCTTAGGCAGGAGTGGAGACCTCAAGAGAAGGAATCTGTTAGTCACTGTTCCTCTTAGGAAGGAGGCTTGTGAATCTCTTGGACTTTGAAGAGCTTAACCTGCGTCCCAAACCTGTAGGAGCAGAGCCGGACAGTTGGCTAGTTGAGTTCTTCACCTCAGTAGGTAACGGCTTTGGGGTTTGGTGCTACCCAGCTCCAGGGGAACTTGGCAGCCTTTCCACCTTTGTGTTTGTTCCTGTAGAACTCTGTAGGTTTGCTTCTTTGGGGCAGAAGGCATGCAAGACAATAGTTTAAATACTCAGCTTTGCCATGTAGTGATCTATACATACTAAAAGGGGGACAATTTTGAGCTTTGACTAGAACTATGTAATGAATGCAATTTAGAGGGAAAGGAAAAATGCTTTCACGTTTGTCTCAGCCTTCACAAGTAATTTCTTTATTGCAGTAAATTTAATTGCAAAAACCATTTTCTAATAATGCTTAATCAAATATATGGGGGGAGTTCTGTAAAATAGAGTAATTCAGTAATCAGTTTAATTATGTAAAATATGACATCTTTCTAACTTTAGAATGTTTAATGATCATGTTGGTAAGCTTAGCAAAAGAGTAACTGATTTTTTTTTTTAAAGTGAGACTTCGGAAGAGAATATAAAGCTTTTATACATCCTATAAAAATGGCACACACACCATATTATTGATTATATATGCACAGTTAGTTTTTCTTATCCAGTTATGTATTATGGCTGGATTAAATTTCTCTGAAATGCTTTATGGTGTATCCTGGTGTTTAAAATGTTATTGTGTCTCTGCATACCCCTTGTAATAGTTTCTTGTACAGAATTTTATTCTATGAAATGGATTCACCATAACAGATGCATTTACGTGTTGTCCTTTTGTGTTCTTGTCAAATCCATGCAGAACTCAGAATAGACAGCTCTACTTTTTTATTGTGTTAAGTTTTTTCTCTTATCATTAGTACGTCGTCAGTGGTAGACAGATGGAAATGCTGTGCAACAGCTAGAGGAAATGAGGAAAGAGCTGTATTTTCCATGTTATTCTCTGAAAGGCAATTATTGCTGTTCCTTTATAAGTTAAGGAAAATATATCCAAGACTTAACAGCAATAAATATGTCTGCATCCACAATATAACTTCAAGATCAAAAAAAAAAACCCTGAACAATTACAAGCTGAATAGGGGTTTCAGCAGGTAAAAAATCAGCATGTAACCTTACAGCGTGTGGGGGAGTTGTTCTGTTTACACCTCTCCTCACCTGGCCTGCTTCTCTAAGCTTGTGGTCGTTTTACTGAGAAAGTGGTTATTGAAACAATTTGGGAATTGAATGATCTTGTTTTGATATCTGTATAGAGTTAGGGTAGCTAACTTCACATTTTGATCTTCTTAGTAAGTGCTGGGATCACATTTCTGTCTCAGGCAGAATTTCACAACGGAGAAAGGGTTCAGCGGGAAGTATGCTCACAATTCAACAAGTGCTGGTTTATCGACACTCAGTGTCAGGCTTGTTTCCTGCATAAATAAATAAATTTAAATGATGCTATGAAGAAATCACTCCAAAAAATGGTGCCACTGTTTTCCAAATTTACGGTAACTCAGTAACCCTCAGCTCGTGTTTCATCATTGGAAAAGGAAAAAAACCTAATGGTTTCTAATTGGCAGTCTTGCAGACCTGAACTCAAATAGGTTCTCTTTGGCTCACAGTGCATAAATAATAAAAATTTTGCTTTTAGAGTGTAATTAACAATTCTGTAACGTCTTAACCGGAATCCAGCTCTTTTTTCCCACTTGTATCTTGGCTTTAAAAGTTAACTGGAATAAAATGCAATAAAAGCATTGAGGTACACGTATGTAAGAGAATGTCACTTTTTTATAGGTACTTTTAAAAATGCCATTCCTATTCTAGTGTTCTTAACCTGGCAGATTTCCTTGGCAAAAAAATTCCTTTTATGGAAATATGAAAAGCTGTTAAACAAAAATGAGGTAATTTCAGAATTCAAGTATTTCTCCAGTCTTGGAAGTAAAAAAAAAAGTGATTATTATGCAACCCCTTGAATAGGATGTGTCAGATATTGAGCTGGTTGCAGCGCAGTCACTGAGAAGAGGACAAAGGATTGATTCTGCTGGTCAGCATCAAGAGGGTTTGTGCTTTATGAAATGAACAGTTTGTACCAAACGTAGCAGATATTTTTCTCTTATGTGTAGAAGGCCATGATATATGCAATCATGTCTGTTTTTACACAAAAACTCATCAGTTACCCCAATTTCATGATGGCGATGGTGCAGAAGTACAATCAGGGGGCACCCAACATAACTGTGCAAAAAAAGGAAACTGAAGTTGGCTCAGTATAGTGCCTTTCCATTTTCCTCTGTATTTTCTGTTTTACAGAGCAGAAGGTGCTGCTTTCTGCTATAAATTAATTGGTAATATCCCCATGATATTAGCAATCAACATATCTGCTACCTCAGCTAGCCACTAAGGTTAAATAATTATCTTAAGCTTCAATATTCTTGTACCTGGCTTTGTGATTTTCTTGGCGTCCTCCTTAAGAATAGAGCTGCATGTCATGCAAGTCAATACTAATAGTTAGTTTCTCAGTTTGTGTTAGAATTTGAAGTTGGTAGGACTATTTTAGTTTTTTGTTCGGTTGTTTTTTTATGGATCTAGCCTTTTATTATTCCAAATGTATACATAAAAACACTTGGACATCTTTTGTTTATGAAAAGGACTGTATATGTCAATTTGGGCCAGGTTTTGATATAGCGTCTATATAGATAGATTTGTTTTTACGGACAAATATATAATGAAACTCTGTCTGTTATTAATGACAGGCTGTTTACCTTTCTAGTAGTTTTATATTATTTGTGGTAGGCAAAACTGGATTACACCTTTAACGAAGGAGTTAAAGTATTAACTTGGATTCCTGTGACAAATAGAAATTACTTTCTTCCGTGACCTTTTCACGTATCTAGCCAAATATTACTCAGAGCAAAGGCATGGGCTGATGGAATTTTTGATAGCCTACGCTGAAGCTGTATCAAAGGATTTCAATATGCCTAATATGTGCAGCTGATCTGTGGTAATCCATGGATCTGCTCTGCTACCACGACCTGAGAGTAAAAGTAATCACTTTAATTTTATATCGTGCAAAGGCAGGAGGGCAGCAGCATCTTCAAATGTGTCAGACAGTTACTTAAAGATGTTCTGAGATGGTGTCATGCGATTTATTTCATCTGATCACTTAAAAAGTGAACTGGAACCAGAAAATCCAGCATTCACAGGCAGAGGTACTCTTTAAGTTGATATTAAATCGTAAGAAATAGGAGAGAAGGAAACAGACTTTATGAGCTGAAGAGAGCAGGTAAAAAAGGGTTTAGTCTTATCAATGTTTAAGGGGGAAAAATGAGAAGTGCTGCATGGCAGAGCTTTAAAGCAGAAGTGTGAACACAAATAGCTTTAGAGCGATCAGGGAAAATGCCAAATGTTTTTTTTTTTTACATCATATGCATAACAATGAAAACTGAAGCGAGATTGTTGGAAAATAGCACCCCTGGGATGCATGTAAATACACAAAAGCTTAGAACTCAAAACAGAGCTTAGGGAATTAAAAAATGCACAAGGAAGATAATAAAAATGTCGTTATTTATGGTCACTAATTGAGAGCATTTACAGGGGGACTGTAAAAATCCTGACGCACTCCATAAAGACTGCATTTTGTGGAAATTCTTCCAAGACATTCAGCACTGAATCTTTTGCCTGAGAGGAGATAGAAAACACGCAGCAAAGCTCACCATGTTGACATATAACCCACAATCAGTGTGAAAATCCTTTGAAATCACTTAACCATCATTTTTGGCAATAGCAAGAGATAACAGAAAACTATGAGACAAATTCTGATACAGTTTTTTCTTTCAGAATAATACAACTGCATGCTACGTAGAAAAAGATAGTCAGATTTTTCAGGCTGTAACTAGACAAACACTGCCCCCAGCGAAGTTTCTGTAATCCTCTGCTGCTATCCGAGCAACCCTTTTATCTGCTTTGCCAGCTTGTCCCTTCACATACCTTGTAAGATTCAGTCTACCATGTCTGAAAACCATAAGAGGCCTCTCAGTATTCTGAATGTTCTAAAAATGGGTTTGTCGACTTCTGTTTCTTGAAGCAATGAGGCCTTTTCCTTTTCTTTGTGTGTATGATGGTTTATATCTTTGGGTTTTTATTCAGTTTGCAGTAACCCATGAAGAAGAGTTAAGTCAGCTTGTGTAACCATCTTGATCCTAAAAAGTGCTGATTCCTTGTCCCCTGATTCCGTGAATATGCTATGACTAAGTTATGGGAAAGATCAATTTGTCTGCGTTTTATCCTCTAGCCATGTTGTTCACGGCTGATCACTTCTTCTCCATTCTGACATGGCCTTGATATACCCAACAAGCTTAACGCTCTGGGCTCTGGGTTGGTTCTTCTGAATTATGCTGTAATTCCAATAGGAAGTTGCTGATAATAAGGGATTTCTAGCTGGAAACCTCAATAGCTAGTTTAATTTAATTTAGATTAATATCTGAGCTGTGATGGTGCTGCTCCAAGATCCTGCCATGTAAAATAATTACAATATGCTATAAAAAGACAGTCTCTTTACAGCATTTTTTGACTAGAGAAAGGAATAGAGTACCACGCTGGTCATACCAAGAAAAGCCAGTATGGAAAACAAGGTCTCATAAATGGAAGGTCTCACTCTATTTTTGACAAGATACCACCAACAAGTCTTTAAAAGACAAGTTAATAATAGAACCGTAACAAAAACTACTATTTATTCCCCTTTAAGAAGGATTTATTTTGAATACTAATCTATCTTATTCAAGTCAACTCTTAATTGCTTGAGCCAGCAACTGCTGGCATAGCAAAATAACTTCTCTAGGATTGTCTTTGGCAGTTTCAACTGGGAGATTGAATGACTGTGTTCCTCACGTCCTCATAGCATGTGTGGTGTTCTTAACTGGGGGGTTCAAGGCCAGGCTGGATGAGGCTTTGAGCAACCTGATCCAGTGAAAGGTGTCCCTGCCCATGGAAAAGGTGTTGGAACTGGATGAGCTTTGAGGTCCCCTCCAATCCGAACTATTCTCTGATTCTGTGATTCTGTAACTGGTTAATAAAACGTAAAATTAGAAAATACCTGAAAGCTGAGGTCTAAAACAGCTCTCAAACTGAGCTTTGTTAAAGATTTTGAGGTCATAGAATAAGCCGGCACTGTGTGATTAACAGATTTTCAGAAGGAATATATGCAGCCCTGTCTTTGAACCTGGGGCTGTTCTGTGGGAGCAGGCTCCTGCGTTTCAACAGGAGTGAACGGAGCCTTTGTCGGAGCTGCGGGAGAGGAGGGCTAAAACTGGCAGCATGATGAGGGTACATGGTTAAGTGTGATAAAAGAGCAGAGAGTTCAGCAAGAGAGCACAGGAAAAGAGTTGCTTTCTCCCTCAGAACAATATGCAAGATTTTTAAAACAATTTAAAAATTGAGAAATCAATCTTAATCATGCAATCCATTTTTTTGAAAGCTCCATTGGAGTAGTTCTGCAGTTCTTTCAATTAATCACAGCAACAGCAATCCCAACGTTAATTTTTAGTTTTTAAAAAGCTCAAAAAGAGAAGCGTTTTGTACAAATGCTTTTTCATATCTCAGAGGTGTTCCTGAATTAAATTACGTAGGTGTTCAGTGAGCACCCATACACTGTGAATTTTACAAGAAATACTCATGAGCAGAATGCCAAGAAATTGGTCCTGAAAATAAATAACACATTCTACAGGAGAATTTGTGACTATGCCTACCTATCTTTTTTCAGATCTGTGCTTGCTAGTAGAGTGGGATAAGGTAGTAAAAAAAAGCTAAGGTATGCGATAATGTATCAGCACCCTGAGTTTTAACTGTAGGAAGAAGTGTAATAATTCACAGTGCACTGAAAGCCTTTAATAATACAGTCTTTAAATAAAATTAATTAGCTAGAGGATGCAAGTGCAGGTAAATATGTTAAAGAAATTCAGATTTTTGTTTACGTTTGGAAAAGGGATAGTAGAACATGGAGAAAGAGCAGTGTTGGCTTGGTATTTTTTCTTGATGATGCGGTTCTCTTTATACTGATAATATTTTGTAGTATCCAATTTCGAGTATGTAAGATTGGGAAATGTTGTGGCAATCAGCCTTGTTCTGTGAGAACATTTTATAATCTCCTATCAGTCTTTCTCTCTCTTATGCTGCTGAAGAGATCAATGGATGCTGCCTGCTGAGGATGTTATCTTTGGTACCAACTTTTTAATTAAGTCTTGTCCTGAGCTCAAAGAGCAAAGTTTCACAGTTAAAAATCTCCCATGTACAAAGCAGATCTGACATTTATCAATTACACTTCATGGTATCCGGTAGAGCGATCAAACAATCGGGAGCTCTAGTACTGTTAATTTTCCAGTCATGGCAAAATAACAACAACGACAATATCAAGGACATTTATATCAGTCTGGACCCTTTTAGAACATATTTGCCAATCATTTTGTGAAGAACACTCTGTTGACATTAAAGAGAAGTCTTCACTACTGAGATCACGTGTGTATTGGACGTGATAGAAGAGGTAATGCATTTAGTATAGTTTTAATTCAAGTTGCTGTCTTGATCAAAAGTCAATGAAATAAACAAGCTGCTTTCACTTCCTCACTGCAGTGACTGTACATTGAGAGTTTGTTGTGCTTTCCTTTGAACATCAGGGAAGTATTTTCCAGAAGATGAGGCTTTCTTTGTCCATCCATATACCAGCCCACAGGTCTATGCATTTGGCTTCTTCCTTTGCTTTTCAGGCTTAAAATCTAATTTATCAGTAGTGAATCAGGTGCAGCACATGAATCTAGATGACATTATTTCCTTAGGCAGGGCAGTCATCCAGACTGGCAGTTTTGTGAGAGTGTTTTCTTTTTACTGACATCCCCGAATGGTAAAACTATCTTGTGGTGCTAGAGGGGGTCCGGAGCTATCAGTTGAGCTCCTCCACCGCTCCCATCAGAGTCCTTGTTTGCACATCTCAGGCTCTTATACTGCCTGGTCATTCATATTTTGTTTTTATTAGTAGTTTTTAGGATGTTTCCCAGAGATGGTACAGACTTGGTATATTGTGTAGAAAAAAAAATAACCTTAAAACTTTTAAAACTATATACTTCTAAAATTTCAGATTGAAATGTATTACCTTGTATACTTTCCGTATCTGCATTTTATCCTTCATGCGTTGTAGTAGTGATTACTGACTATTTGACTACAAGCATTCTTATTTGTGTAAGGGACTTCTACAGGATATCTACGAAGAAATTCTCTCCTTTTCTTTTGAGATCTTATATACTGAAAAACTGTTGAGGTTTTAAGAGCCGCTATGTCTTAGGAAGACCTAAAGACATCGTAATTCCCAAATCCCCTTGAGAGCCTGTGCGCTTTTCAGCAACAAAGCTTCTGCCTCTGTTATTACTGTTTATTTTTGTTGAAGGAGACACTAACATCAAGAAACAAATGGCGATCTCTCCCAGCAGTCTTATTCTATTAAGGACAGCTGTTACTGTGTCTGCACCAGTGTACAAAGCAAAGGATATAATTTTTTACTGTGGTCCACTGATTGCTTTGTTCATCCCTGCTGGTGACAGATTAGCTTTGCAGCACATCCATAGGTCACCAGCCACCCTTTTCTTATTTGTTGTGGTCAGTGCTGTGAAGAAAGATTTTAAATTGAAAATAACACTTTCTTTTGTTGCCTTGTATTTTGGAGACCCAGAAGTGAGTAGCGGAGGTGCCATAGGTCATACTAAAGATACGCTAGCAATGCTGTGTGCGAGAGCTTCTGTAGTAGCACCAGTTGCTCATTATACCTGCTGTCAGCTGGTGCTGTCTATCCTTGACATTTATAAAATTCTTTTCATAAAAAATTTAAGGTTGAAAAATGTTAAGAAAAAATATGCTGCCATGGTTTACTAATGAAAGAAGGAAAGGTTATTTTATTATCAAATGTACAAAAGGAAAGCATTCTCTTCATCTTAGCCGGCTGTTTTCTTCATAAAATGCAAAAGCTCTTAATCTTTTGTATTTCGTTTTGATCAGACTTTCCTGAAATAATTCTAATTAAATACTCTGTTAAAAGTTATTACTGAAGCATCAAAGGTGCTTCAAGACAAAGGTTCTTTAAAACAAGATTTAAATTAAATTCTTTCGAGACTCTGTAGGATGCTCTTTGCAAAAACACCTTAAAAACCAAACCTGTATTTTCAAGAAAGGAGGTGGTATATGTTGATAAAAATTGAGAAAATGCAATAATGGTGCTAACTCCAGTTCTGACAAATTTATAGAATCATCCAATCTTTCTTGAAAATGATGTTATGAAGTGATGAAGCACAGTGAGATCTTTTGTTTTGATTTATGGAACGTATGCTGCTCCAAGAGCCAGCTCAACAGAGAGCAACACCAGTGAGGCAGGATTGGTGTATGTCTGGCCTGATGAAGAAATTTGCCTTTTACTTTCTTTATGTCACTTCCAATTAGAGTAATTTTTTTGCTCATAATCAGGAAAGAAATGTCCATCATCCCTTTCATTGTTTGGACCAGATTGTAAAATGGAAGAGAAGCTGTGGACTTGTAAAAATTATGTATTGTTTCTGCACAAGATCCACTCAAATGATGACCATACTTAACATTCTCACCAGTGGTCAGGGCTTTGGAATGAACTTCCATTTTCATTCCTAGAACAACTGGAAGGTTAAGTCTCTGTTATTGAGGATTTTTTTATTATTGTTTTTTTAATATCCGTGTCGTGAGTTGTGTCGTAGAAATCTCCTGGATGAACTTCATTTTTCTTTTGGAGTTCTGTCTGGGGCAAGCAACCAAGGCCTAATACTTGTCTTCATTCTGCCTGTCTCAATGTCAGAGCCACAGCCTTGGAAAGAGTTACACTTCATAAATGAGGTGCTTAAAACTAAGAAACAATTGTTGTGTCTGAGGTAATTTATTCCCAGTCTCAAATATGTTCTAGCTCTCCTTGCCTCTAAAGTAAACTGACAACTTTAGCCAAATATGTTTTGATAGTAATAGAGATTTCTTTGGAAGATGGATGCTTCTCATCTCCAGACGTGTTCAGAGTGAATGAGCGTTCTAGTATATTGTGTATCCTTGCCAAAACACCATTCCAATACAGCTTACCAGAAGAGTGCCAGAGAACAGTTCTTAATCTTCTTTAGAGCCAAAGAGTGAGTCTGTATTGTGGGGCAGACTTACTTATCAGCAGTGGAATTCAGCTTTCCTGGGTCATTCTTCATTCAAGATAGACCCTATTTAATGGATAGTCCTGCCAGAAATTGTTAACAGCTTTCTTAGAGTGTTGATAGCTGCTCATACACCTCATCAGTTCTGTCCTGCTATCTGAAAGGAAAAGAACCATCTTGCAGGAACGTGAAGATCCTTTACTTGGAATGATGTTAAAAAAAATTTGAAAGCACTGTGTACTTAATTTCTAATCCCTACGATGTCCAGTGATTCAGAGCTGTGTAAGTAAAAGAGTTAGATGTACAGAAATCATGTTATAGGTCCCTTACAATTTCTTCAACAGCTCCGTTGCTGACTTTAATCAGTATCTCTAATCTCTTTTAAAAGTTAGTTTATTCAAGAGCTTTGGTGCAACTAAACAACATTATATGATGTTTTGATCACCTACAAGTTTACAGTATGATGTATAAAGCGTTATGGGGTAACACTGAGGATGAGCTGTGCAGATTTGGTTTTCTACACTGGACTTTCAAATAGGAAATCAATTGAAATTCAACACCAGTTGCAAAATATCTGCAAACAGTTTTAGTATGCACTTCAAAGTAGACACCAGTGAGTTCTGGAGAAGATTTTAGTAATGCAGAGTCCATTCGGATGAAATGACAGAAAACCTTGAGTCTGCTTAAGCAGAGAGATGTGAACGCTTCTGTGGCAACCCTTCCAGCATTTTCTGAAAAGAAATCCAGCTCTGTCTTTGCTCTGCTGTGGGTTGTGTGGATGTTATACCAGCATCTATTTTAGCCATTTTTATGTTAGTCAAGATGTTTTCAGTCCTTCTTTTTAAGCATTATCCAGCTTGTATTAATGGTTCAAATTGTTTCCAATCCTTATTAGCAATCTTCAGAAACTGTTGAGTAATTTCGTCTGCTGTTAATTTCTTCTATAGAGTTATGAAAGTATGCTCTTTAGAAAGAAACTAACATGCAGAAGATTCTTTGGGCCAAGCGCACTTTTAATAACGTGTTCACACTTTGTGCCTGAAAAAGAAAACGTCTTCTGAGCGAGCTTCTTTGCTACAGACCAGCTTCTTCAGCTTCTTGACCTACAGACCAAATACTCTGGCTGTAACACAGCATGTGGTATTCCTATCTTCTTTCTTGCAAATTTAAATATTTCTGCATCTTAGATGTGTATTTTAGAGAAACACTCATCCAGACTTCAGGAGAAAAAAGTAGTAGATTTGATTTGTGCTTACAAATGTTCTCCACTTGTGTCACCACCTCAGGTAACAGAGATGTTGCACACCTTGCAGGACTCAGACATTTCTGTACTTGTAATCCTCAAATAATGGAAATAACTTTTGAAATTGTTTACTGAAATGACACCTCTGGACTATGTGGGAGTGCTTTGTAGGCTAAATTAACCCCATTATCTTAAGAAAATTTTCACTGTTTTGTTTCTTGAAATCCTTCCTCAGGCATTCCAGTGAAGCAAAGCCCAGAAAGACATTTTAAAATCTCTTTTAAATGTCCTGATTCTATTTAGATATGAAACTGTTTCCAAATTCTACTGACATACAGTATTTTAAAATTCTGGTGTTGAGTGCACTTAAGTCAATATCAAAATATTCATTCGCTTTGGGATGATGACCATTCCCTAACTGTGCAAGTAAACTGTGTTGTGTGACTTAAGTCTGCTTGCAAGTAAGCACTGTAATTTGCATTTTGAATAATAAGGATTGCAGCTGATTAGTTGTCAAAATGAATGCAAGTAAAAATAAAGATCATCACTGAATATTTCACTACCAGAAAAAATTGAGATCTTTGCCAAGAATTAATTCTTCAGTCTTTAACTCACACTTTTTTGCAATTATTTCAGTCATTGCTGAAATGCACCCATGCAGCACAGTGGTTTTAGGCAGAAAGCAGAGAAGAAAACTTTTTCCAATTGAAGCTGCAGTACCAATTTTGATAGTAATTATCTGAGGCTGGGTCAGCTCACTGGATGTTATTATCTGCTGCCAAACTAAAAATGAAATTTATGAAAAATGAAACCTTTAATGATCCTAAGTGGTTAGACCCTAATAATGGAAGTCATCCAGCAGTACAGATCTCCCTGCTGCAGAAGCTGTCATTTGGTGGCATTTCTTCTGAGTTACTCTGAAGGAGAGAAGTCCAGTTAAAGATATATTAATCCCATAGTAATTTATATATTAATATAACTTTCCAGCACTGTTTACCCTTATCCTAATTGGAACCCTGAATGTATCACATCACCATGTAAAAGGAGAAGCACGGTGGTCACTGAGCAACGCACTTGCAGTCATACTAAGGCCCTCAGTTCTTTGAAAGTTCATGTCACAGTAGTCTTACAGTTGAGTATATAGCGTGTTTGCAGTTTAACTATCCTTTTAAATTACTTACAAGCATAATGGATTAGACTTGAAAATGCTTTCAACTATCATACCTTTTGAAAAGTCATGCGAATGCTTTTCATTCTTGCACTAGTCTCTTCAGGAATGCCATTATTTTTCCTGATGTGTGGTATTCTACCTGAGGTTTATCTGCTAGTAGAAAAAGAGGAGAATTTCTTCATTTTATGTATAGGCATATATCCAGTCTTACTTCTTGCCTTCTTGAACCAGTTGCTTCTGAAGAGATGTGGTTGCTCCTCTCAGCTATATTTCTTTTTTCAACTGCGTACATGTAAAGCTCTGCATTTTTCCTCTTCTGTCTCATGTGATACTTAAACTGTAGCGAGTCTCTTTTAATCTTTCCTTGTTGAGATAAACATTCTGAGCTTTTAAGTATTTCCTTCAAACTGGTTCCCTAGTTACCTGATCATTGTTATGGTTCTCTACTAATCCTCACTGATCTCAGTGATCCAGAGGTGAAAGCTGCTGTAATTTCCTGCACCTCTCAGTTCAGGTACTTGTGACCAGTGAAAAGAGATTGTTTTTCAACATCCCTGCAGTCTCAGTCCGTGCAATAGCCATGAGCCAGAAATAGACAGTTGTAAATAGGGAAACCTTTGGACCATTTGTATTTATCATAGAATCATAGAATAACCAGGTTGGAAGAGACCCACTGGATCATCAAGCAAACTTGCTAAGGGAGCACTCAATGCCTTCATCCAGGTCGTTGATAAAGACATTGACCAGGGCTGGACTGAGCCCTGGGGAACCCCACTTGTCACTGGCCTCCAGCTGGAGTTCACTCCATTTCCCACCACTCTCAGGGTCCGGCCAGCCAACCAGTTTTCCACCCAGGAGAGTGTACGCCTGTCCAGCCCAGAGGTGACAGTTTCCATAGCAGAATGCTGTGAGAAACTGTGTCAAAGGCTTTACTGAGGTCCAGGAAGATAAATCCACAGCCCTTCCCTTGTCCAGCATCCGAGTCACTTTGTCATAGAAGGCAATCAGGTTAGTCTGGCAAGACCTGCCTTTTGGAACCCGTGTTTACTGGGCCTGATCACCCCGTTCTCTTGCATGTGCTTCATGATAGCACTCAAGATCACCTGTTCCATGACTTTCCCTGGCACTGAGGTCAGACTGACAGGCCTGGAGTTCCCTGGATCCTCCCTGCGACCCTTCTTGTAGATGGGCACGACATCAGCCTCCAGTCCAGTGGAACTTCCCCAGCCTTCCAGGACTGTTGGAAGATGATGGAAAAGGGTTTGGCCAGCACATCCACCAGCTCCTTCAATACCCTCGGGTATTGAATTTCTGTTTGTGATAGAAATTGGCTCACCTTCCAATAGATGTGGATCTAGTCTTTCTAGCAACTCCTGATTTTTGTGAGAAGCATAATTCAAGTAAACCATATAGTATGCTCATGTCATTTGAAATAAAATTCTCAGAAATTTTATTCACAAGAGCTTCAGGATTTAGCTCAGTGTAATACAGCCTTCGAATGATACAGTGTGGGTTTCAACATACAGCAAAAATGTTTCACTAATACCTAAGAATTAGAGGAAGTCTTTGTTCATTGAATTCTCAGAGGTCTAGGCGCACCATGACTTATGTCTCATATTGAGCTGTCTTTCATATATCTGATTTAGAAACTGCAGACAATCAGAACTGGGGAAAGTACATCCGACTTTCATCACTGACTTGTCAATGTAAGGAGAAGTGACATGACAATAACACGTCCCAGCATGTTTGTTAGGGATTCTTCACCCATGAAATTTATAATCCTTTCAAACACAGAACTGTGTGGTTTTAAAGGAGCTTTGTAGGGCTCATGGAAATTAAATGCAGGAAAATATGGAGCAAGTGGAAACTAAAGTAGCTTTCATATCACTTAGTGAATTGCTTTATTTGCAGGAGAATGGTTTAGCTGAAGAGTAAACCATTTTCTTTTATTAAATCAAAGAATACATGACTTTTGTATGTTTTAAGACATTTTGAGCAATTGTGTGCAAAGTTTTGATGTAAAGATGTTTATTTGAATGAGTATCTCTTCCTATATTTACTGTATTTTATAAAGGATCACCAGTAGTATTCACGGTAATAGCTGTACTTCTGGTTAAATTGGTAATTGACATTGACACATGGTTTTGAAAAGAGATTACTGTTTTGAATACTACATTTCACCAATACAAACAATACAACAGTTTTAATGTCACTGTCTTAGTTCTGCTCTCAGCAGTATGGAAGGTCACATAATGTCTTAGTAGTTGTTTATGTATAGTTGTAGTAAGGTCATTTTTGTGTATATATATATATATAGAGAGAGAGAGATTGACGTGTTTCTGAGGGCGGTAATGGGACTGAAAATATTAATTATTAAAACTTTCATGGTATTTATAAAAGCAGTGGATTTTGCATAACTATGTCAAAATGCAGCTACATTTATTTAATTTAAATATGTATTTTTCATTTGGAACAGACAACTTCAGTTAGGTAAAATGGCAAGCAGAGTTTTTGGATGCATTCTAGCTGTCACAGTTACAATACTCACATTGGTCCGTGGATCTCCTTTCTCAGTGCACCTCTGAGAAGCTTCTCCAGCCATTCCTTCCACGACCCCGGGGTGTAATAATGAACGCAGTGACACTTTCAAGTGGCCACTTGAAGGGACAGAGTGAAGGTTGCTTCAGTTTTTATCCTTTTTAGCCTTCTAGCTTTTCAGACACATAAATTTGAAATATTCCAGTTCTTAGCACTTTGTTTTTCAGGTGCTTGAGTGACAGTGAACTTCAGTTTCCAGAAGCACAGAAGGCTGTCAAGAACCTCACCTGTGTGCATGATAGGCTTTGTCATCGAATTCGTAAGGAAACATTTTCCTGCTCTAATAATTCTCATCTCACTGTCCCCCTGTTGCAGGAAACCTGCTTCCAGTGACTGCCTTTAAGGTGCTGAGTTTGACTTTGCTGGTCATTGCCATAGGAGCACGGCCAACAAATATCCAGGTATAGCAGCAGATTAAAGTAGAGCTTTCCAAGTGCAAGACTGAATCACTTAGGTAATTTACCATCTGCCACCAAGCACCTTTTTTTCTATAGCATTTTATAGTATTCAGCTTAGTTCTTTACCCCATTTCTGAACTACTCTCAAGACAAGACAGATTTATTTATTTAAAATGTATGCATGCAAGTTTCTTAAATTATATGATGGGCTGGAGCTGCACGAACATAATCTTATCAACATTCAGTATCACTGCTTAGAAAAAAGTAAGCAAATGCATGATAATGAGATGAGATAAAAATTCAATCAGAAGAATAAAATATTTTTGTGATTGTTTTATTCATTTTCTTTCTCACACAATTCCCTATCCTAAAACACCCTGTCTTAAAGCAGCCACTTTTTGGCATATATTCCAAAGTATATAAAACCTGGCACACATGAGTGGAGGATTTTTAAATTACAAGTGAGGACTGGATACACTTTTACTTTAATCTGAATTGGAAATAGCTCAAGTAAAGAATAACAATGTTGTCTGCAGAGATACCAATGTAAATAGAAAGATATTTCAGAGCATAGCCTTTTATTTTTACTTTTTATTCATAACTGGTAAGGAACTGTAAATAACTTCACAAGGGATGTTGTCCATTAGAATTAGAAGGAAAAAACAATACAGAAGTTACAGAAAATTGGAAAAGTTCTGAAAAAGTTCCTCATTTACCCATTTCTTCTTGTTAAGAAAATGATTAAAATTTCAGTAGAAGGGTTTTTTTTCTTTCCTATGTTTGCACCTTTTTTTTTTCTCCGTATTTTTTCTCTCCCACTTTTACAGAATTAAAGGACATCTGTGAGTATTGCTCTAAGCATGTAGTTCAGCTCTTTCAGTAGGTAATTTTTTATATATCCTTCTTCCCTCTATTTGTACACGTTGGTACATGCTTTCTCACTAGATTTGTTGGGAGGAGAGCTACCAGCAGATGCTGGAATGCATGAGCCTGGTGTGCTTGACAAACAGATATTGAACAGTTTGCTCAGTGGCTCATGGAACTGCAGGGCTCTAAATCTCAAGACTTGTAGCTTTTGCGTGCAGGGGGTTTCGTGGGTAGTTTCATAAACCTGTGGAAGAACTTTTTCAGGGAAGAATGTCTTAATTATACTAAATCTCTAAAGTTTTTATTAAATATTAACTAGAGACCACTTCATAGGACAACCCAATATTTATCATTCTTTTATGTCAGATATATATCAACTATATACTAGTTTTGGTATTCTTTACATTTCCACTTGCAGCTTGTTTTCTGTCAGCAGACTATGAGAGACTTATAGGTGCTGTTTAAACTTCACAAGATTCCTCTGAGGCAGACAAATCACGGAACATTATGTTTTTGAATAAAATATATTAGAAGCTATTTATCCTATATTTTCTGAATCATAGGTTTTAATTATTAGAAAAAGCTCATGTAGATTTTTAGTCAGTTAGGATTTCTGCTAAAGTAATGAAGTTGCAGCATCTGTCTGTATATTAGATACTTAAATTCCTTTGAAAACTTAATGTGCTTTTGTCATTTAGATACCTTTATATTATTTTGATATATACACACTACGCATGTAACCGTACTATTGTGGTTTTATTCACACATCTTATTTAGCTCGTTTGTGCATCCAGTAAAGGTATAGTACAGAACACTTATTTTTTTATTCTTAAGCTTAAATTCTCTTTGCAGTAAGCAGAGGTGCAGAGATGCAGAGCATATTATTCAGGCTGTAACTAAACTGAGGTAGTTGAATTGCTTTGCTGTGCTCTTGTGTCCTTGTTTTGATTGCTGAGATTGACCATTTGACCAAGCCACACTGTAGTTTGTTCCAGCTCACGTGCATAGATAACTTTCCATGTGAAATGACAAATAAATATAGTTTTAATCTGTGTTTTGTGCAGCACGCAGAGGGTTGCTTGTCTAGTAGCGAGTCCAACATTCTACCCTTCAGGTCTAGTCTCCAGAAATACATCCTTTTGATTTTTAATATCTTAGTTTTATATGTACTCAAAAAAAAGAGATATCGAAAACCCCATAACTTAGTACTATATTTGTTATCATAAATGTAATAGAATCTATGGTGAAATGAATAATGACCACAGCTCATTTGGTATTAAAGCACTGACTTTCATCTAAAGAGAAATTACAAAATGTGCTAGGCAAAGGATGCACCGTGCCAATGCAGTGAGTCATGCTGTATGCGCTCAGTGTGTGCATCACCTTGAGTATTGTAAAAACCTATAACACTGTCAACAATTCATGCTTTAGCATCATTCCTGCAAGTGGCATCCTTATTCCTGAAACTTTGTTCTCAGGGATTCCACGCAGAGCTCCAGTGACATGACATCCTGGGAAATACCATGTACTGAATACTGACAGATGACAACTGCAGGCACCAGAGATACCTGATGAGTATAATACATTTCTAAATTACTGGAATATTGCTTGCATTTACATGTGCCATCCAAAGTGACTCTAACTGAAAGTTCCTTATAATTTCAAAATTCATAAGTCTTTTTTAAAAAAAGCGTGAATTAGCCTTGAACAATATGGCAAATGTTTTGTGGATTAGTAAGTAATACCCGTTATTTTTTCTTTCACTAATTAAAACCAAAGCCTGACCCAAATGTAACATAATATTAATTCTCCAGGAATCTTCCAGATTTAGAGAGTTAACATTTTTCAGGGTTCAAAGGTAACTCCTGCAAATTAATGGAAAACTATTTTGTTTCCTGTTTGTAGATGTTCTCTGTTGAATTCATGCTCATAAAACGTCCACTTTCTGTGTGGTGTTTTCTTGCCCTTTCCCAGTTCTGTGCTATAGAGATTGCTCACAAATGTCAAAAAGCTGTGTTAGAATAATTTTTTTAATATCAGTTGTAAATGCCATTAGATTGAACAAAGTGTCTGAATAGCAATTCCCTCCGATGAGTGCAGTAAGTTTTAAGGGGAAAATTAATTGCTTTTTAGCTTTATGTGAACAATTTAGCAAAAGCAACGCAATTACAACTAGGCTTAAGAGATAACCCATGACTTTCATGGGATGTAGGATCTCAATGCCCAGGCGTTCAGTGTCTTACATATCTGAAATCTTGGCAATTACTTAACCTGCAGAATGCAGGTAAGTAATGTATCTCTGAAGAGATTCTGTCCACTTTCGGATTCCTCAGTAACTGTGCTGATTTACAAAAATATCCATATTTTTATAAAGCTTTCAAAATAGCTAAATAATGCAGCTTTTTTTGCAAATGAGGTCCTGTGAGAGCATAATTGGTGATCTGTCCTTAGTATTATTTATCAGTCTAAAAGGCTGATCGGAATCACTGCAGTTTCAGCAGGTATGCAACTGGTCTGCAGTGTCTCATAGTTGAGCCATCAATCATTATCTTCCTTCTGACGGGAAAAATATGACCGGTTACAGATGCAACCAGCTTTTGAGCTTCACTTTTTCTGTGACTTTGTCTAACAAGATGCCTTCTCTAACAAGATCTTTCAGAATAGCTAAGATGTCCTTGGGTACATAAGCCAGTAAAGAGGAGAGGCAGCTCTGTAATAAGCACATCTGCTGGATGCTTATATATATCTCCATGTGAAAAATAAGCAGGCTTCTTGAAGCTTTATAACACAGCATTCTAATTTAGGGAACTAGATTTGTGATGGTTTTTTAATAGTTCATCTGTAGTATTTTCCTCTGAAGCTAATTAATTTCTACACTCCTATTCGTAAGCAAATCTAGCTAATAAAATACCCTGTCAAAGCAGTCAGATTTTCAAATAATCTATTTTTAAACATCCAACCTGACAGACATACCTAAAAGCTGCATTGTTGATGTAAATGTGTTAAACCTTCAGTCTTTGGAGTGCAGCATTACAATGGATGGAATATCCATTTCATGTAGTGTTGTGTCCCAGAAGCTAATGTAAGAAAAAGAAGTGTGATTGATGTTATCCACAATGATTTGAAGATTCCACGCCTTTCTTTAGGAATTCAAATTAGTGAATGTTTCTTGCAGTACTGTTAGAACGTAAGGATTCTCCATGTCATCAAACTTGATGTGTTTCCTTTGTTTAGTCTAGGATTTTTTTCCCACAGTGTTTTCATGAATATCCAATTTGTAATTTTCTACCATTACACTTTTTGGAGGCTATTATTTTAATTATTATAAGTAATCGGGACTCCTACCAATGTCAATAGGACTACCTAGGTTTTGAATCTGTCTCTATATATTGATGTGCTTTAAAGAATAACATTACATTTACACCGTACCAAACTATAGAATTAGGCCACTACCTCTAGTCTGCAGTGTTATTTTTTGTTCTTTTCTAGTATTTCTTGCTTTAGCCATTGCAGAGTATAGCTTTGGGGGATGTGGAGTTTCTATATATCTTTTGAAGAAATGAGGGCAAATTTCAGATGCAGCCTGTTGCTACCTGTTCAACATGATTTCTGAGAGGCAAAAAGCCTTCCCGTACTTTACAACTTTGATTTGTGAATCAATTATTTTTTATCTAGCTTGAAGTGGTTTCATCAGCTTCAACTTCATATAATACGATACTGTGAAAAACTGAAAGTCTTGGTTATTAGCACCTAGTAAATGTTGACCAAGTTCCATATTTATGTGTTATTTGAAGTATTACTGTATTTTTAACATATTATAAAAGGGTGAGAAGACACATGATGGAAATTTTCTGGCTCATTAGTCAATCTTTGGCATGATTCAGAAGACTTGAAGTCCAATTTAGTCAATCTCTGCGGTAAAAAAAGTGGAACTCACAAAATACAAAGAAGTGCATTAGTTTTAATTTGTCTGTAATGGTAATGGAATTGGTATGCTCACAGTTCTCTGTCCATTCATCAATAGAGACCTTCCACAAACCAGCATCTCCTCTCATTTTTCTTCCACAAAGGTGCTACAGCTTCATTTTGGACAACGTGTAATTGATTACATTTGGGCAAGACTTCTTGTAAGATTAGTTACATTTTTAATCAAAATGTCATGGGGGTACAAATGTAACATCTGCAAAGGAGTTCTTTGTGTGAGAGGGATTCACTGCTCAAGAACAGCTGTAAATGCACAGCCTTGCGCTGCACTTTCTTACCCCATGATCGTAGAAAAGCTTATGTGTAACCGTAAGTACATGAAAATGATGGCTGGATCACTTGAAAATCTGGAAACCTGGAAAGTTAGTTCAGTGCTGAACCTCTGAGTGCCTGGCCCTAGAGCGAAAGCCTAATAACGAGGATATTAAGGCTTGAAGTATTTTGTAGTACATAGGGTATGTCTAAGCAAATAAATTCCATGTCTTTGATTCCGGGCACTGGACACTTGATCCCCCAAAAGCAGAGAATAGAATTCAGACTTTATATTCTATTCTTCTGTGTAGGAATGGGGGTTTGAATCAAGAACGTACACAAAGCTTTTCCAACTCCAAAGGAACGTGTTGGAAATGTGGAAACTATTACATCTGAAGTATGTAGCCTCCCTCCCATAAAGTTAATTCCACTAACTCCTCTGTGAAGAAGATAACGTATGTTCAAGAGCTGGCACTGGTATAGGGTTAGGAGTGGTACCCAGTGTTAGTATTCAATTCTCTGTGCCAATGTGCCCCTGCTTCTGGACATAATCAAATGAACACAGTCTATTGGCTAATTCACAGCTACTAAACGGATAAAAAAATGACAACCACAGTCAAACTTTTGATGGAGGATTTTATTGTGTCATCTTTAAATATCTCAGATTTTGAGACGTGCACGCTTGCATGTGAATTTATCTTCATCACAGAGCGGGAATTCCAGGATCTCCACTTTGCTGGGAAGCACTATTCTTCCACTGATGGGTTAATTATTCACTTGGGCCCCCTCCAGCTGGGTACCCTGACATGAATGAATATAAACAAAATAATTTCCGCCAGGTGTCAGCCCCTCAGAATAATGAATAACAAAATAAATTAAGGTGGTGTTACCAGTGTAGTTTTTTTTTAAAAGAAAACTGAAACGAAGATCTCTAGCAATTACATTGTTAAAATGGTATTTAAATAGGGTGGATGTGTGGAGGGCTTTACAATTTAGAATGATTACATAAAAATAATGAAACTTGCTTTTTTTCAGTCTTCTGTGAAATGGAATAATCAGCACTCTCCTGAACAAACCATATTATTTTCCCGTGTCTTTTCATTACTGTGCTTGAAGTTACGATTCATATATTATGGTGATTCATAGCTTAGACTTATGAAGCAGAGGTTTATTTTTAGCGTGTTGCCTTAAATTAGGATAACTAATAAGTGATTTTGAGGTACAGTGATTTCAGTGATTCTGCATCTGCTTGTTAGAATTTAATGTGTTTATGTATGACTTACTCTGACACTGCGTGGTAGACTTTCCAGGGAGTAGGTGACTGCTGGGTGTTAACCATGATATATTAGAATCTTTAAAATCATGAATTATTAAGCCTAAAACGGTATGTGCTTTACTGCTCAGTTGAGAAACATCTTTGCATCTGACATCTGTTATGCAGCAACAGGGGCCACATTCATATCTTTGCTGTGAACGATATCATCCCAGAGGCCTTGGGCGAAGGTTTGGCATGTAGTAGAGCTCCTCATTTGCTGTTGGGACATTAGATGGCACCAAAACAGTTTATCATGTAATTTCCAGAAGGGAGAAAGCTCTTTGGAGCTGTCTGCAATGTGAATGTGAATAGGATTGACTCTCAAAGACTGAAAGACTAAATTAAACTGGAATCCTTCATGATGTGTGGTATGGAAGTGTATCTTTTTCCTCCCCTTTCCTACAGGAGTTTTTAGGATTTGAACTTCAGTATCTGCAGCCAAAAGAAAATTCAAATGCTCCTGGATATTTTCCTCCTTGTGTACCTTTGTGTCAGGCATGAAGGAGTAAAGGCATTCATATTCCCTGCATGACTTTTGTGAAGAGGGTCTGTTTTTCAGACCAAACTAATAGGCTATAAGAAAACATCCATATGAGGAATTCCAGTTACTGCCAAGAAAGCTTTTTCTTCACCCTGTCTCCATATTATGCTGCACAAATATCTTGTACTTTCTGGATCCAATTCTGTTCAAACCTCTTGGAAAAAAAAAAAAAAGAAAAAAGAAAAGAGATCAGGAAGGCAGCCCAGGGGGAAGTCTGAAAATTACCTTAATGCTTGAAATCTGCTTTGAAGACTGTTTGGCTTCTGAGTATTTGTATTAAAGAACAGTTGAAGAGAATTTTTTAGCACCATCAAGATGAAATATATTTTTCAGGTTTTAACTTTTTTTTTTACGTAGCTTGTTATATATTGTGAAATATTGAATAGTTAGCGAAACTGACATTTAGCTTGGAAGTGCCTTAAAAATTACAGACTGAAAAATTAACCTAAATCTATTCTTAAATTAATTTTGAGCATTGTTCTTGTAGGGCTTTTATATTTCTCTTTATGAACAGATAATTGCTCCTATCACCCCTTTCCCCTTGGTAAAGTGGATATTATGAGCCTCAGTACAATCAATATCTAGAAATAGAGAAAAAGTGCAAGGTTAAGGGATTTTTTTTCTTCTTTAGACTAATTCCTCTCCTTAAACCGTTAAAATGTACGCATGGCTGACATTTTGCTCTTGACTTTGTATCTTCAAAAACGTAACAGACGCAAAAGGCTCCTGGAACATGAGGTCATGGGGCTGTCATTTCCTTTAAAGGGCAGGAATGTGTTTGTTTTATGAGGATAGTTTTTATCAGGGGATTTTCTTACAGCCTTCTTTCAGCCTTTCTCACTCCTCCTTCAAGGTTTTGCTTTCCCAGCAGCGTGCGTGTGAGGCCTTGCGGGTGCTGGGTGGGACTGAGGGAAGTGGTTTCACTTCCAGGTTCGGCTGCCGTTTGCTGCTTTCCTTATATAGAACGTCTCACCTTTGTTTTCCCAAAGCATCCTTATTTCTTTGCTTCATTTGTTTTGGTGTAGTAGAACCCGGGATCCATGATCAGTGGACTCGGGCGTAGTGATGGGAGAGCAGGAGAGAGGTGTTTCCAATCGGCCTGGGGGATCTGCAGTACAGCTCAGCTAATCGCTTTGTTCTGCGAAGTGGAAGACATGTTGGAAACATGAACTTCATAGATTAAACCAGTCATCTTTATGACTGTATCTAAGCCCGTTCAAGCTTTCTCTTGGGTTGAGTTTTTCAATAATTTTCTTCTAATAATAATTTTCTTTAAAGTTACGGTAGACGAGGTGCTTAGGAGCATGATTTAGGGATTGGGGAATGGTTGGACTCGACGATCCAGTGGGTCTCTTCAAACCTGGTTATTCTGTGATTCTGTGTAATCAAAAGCCATAGTGGTATTTCACAGAATCACAGAATCATTAAGGTTGGAAAAGACCTTTAAGATCAGCAAGTCCTATAGTAAACCTGACACTGCCAAGCTCACCTCTTAAACCATGTCTCTAAGCTTTATATCTGCAAGTCTTTCAATAATAAATCTTTCTCATGTTTGAGTATTTTCTGTTTCTGCACCCCTAGGTCACTGCATTCTCTGCTCTGGACCAAGAACAGCCCAGGGCTGCTACTGCCTTTGCCTCGTGTCCTTGCTGTGCTCTGATTCCGCCTGTGTGAGGGGACTGCAGTCGTGGCTGTTGTGGGGGCAGTAGGCATTGAAGAGCTGCTGGTTCTGTTCAAAGAAATGGGGAATTCTGTGCTGCCAGGGGATATGGTGAATTGAAGACGCTGGAACACCCTGGAGCCATGCAGGCGTAGGATTTGTGCCAGCAGGAGGTGGGTGCTTCTTCCATCACCGTGCTGAGAGAGCTGGGGGTGTTTAGCCTGGAGAAGAGGAGGCTGAGAGGAGACCTCATTGCTCTCTATAACTACCTGAAAGGAGGTTGTAGAGAGGAGGGTGCTGGCCTCTTCTCCCCAGTGACAAGGGACAGGACGAGAGGGAAGGTTTAAGCTGGTCATTAGGAAAAAATTTTTCACAGAAAGGGTCATTGGGCAGTGGCAGAGGCTGCCCAGGGAGGGGATTGAGTCACCTTCCCTGGAGGGGTTTAAGACACAGGTGGACGAGATGCTGAGAGGCATGGTTTAGTGACTGATGGGAATAGTTGGACTCGATGATCTGGTGGGTCTCTTCCAACCTGGTTATTCTATGATTCTATGATTCTACTTGCCTCCTCTTACTTGGCACGCTCACAGAGTTAAAATCTTAGGGGTGGACAAGTTAAAAGCACTCTAAGACTTAGCTGAGTGAGCCATATCTGAAAGATGTACGAACCTATTAATTTGACGCTGTTCCAGAAAACAAACCTCTGTTAGTAGTACTGGTCTTTATTAATCTGTGCACAGTAGTATTCTAATGAAGCTGTGCGGTTTCTAGATGCACATTGATTCATTTGGGAAGTTGCTGGAGCATCAGCAGAGCAAGAGAAAGGTAGAATGTATGCTGATGGAATTGCTGTAGTGCGAATATGTGTTTTGTATATTTATCTGAAAAACCTACTCAGTCATCAGCAAGGAAATTGTTCCCCATGCTTCATTTAGATGTTACCATTTCCCATAATATAGGCAGAATACTTTGGTAAAGGGGAAATCCCCTTTTATGAGTGTTCTGCGTGTTCTGTGCTGTATGCACCTGGTGCCACTTTAACAACTGAGACTGGGATTTTGGGAACGTTGTAAAATCATAAACGAAGTCAAACCGTGTATCAGGAATGAACAGTTAACCTGAGCACCGCTGGTAGCTGTAGTCCTATTGCTTACCCAGGAGTAAGGTAAACAGTGTTTTCCTCTAACATTGGAAATTGAGGAATTGCTTCAAGAATGCTTTTTCAAGCTTTTATTTATTGTATTCACCTCAGGACTATGAATAAAACAAACAGTAAAAGATGCAATGCTGTTCTCACAATAAGGTCAAATAATATAGAGTGAATTCCAACACTCTGCAGGAGGCCAGAGCAAGTCATACACCCCAATTAAGACATCAAAGTAGATTTAAGTGGAATTTATTTGGTGTATAAGATTTGAACTATGAGTTTCACCTTTAGAGAGGCAGTCTACAAAGAACAAATGCTGGACTTGAACTTGTCCCCAAATAAATCAATGTTATCCTGCTGATACCACAGGAAAAAATGACTTCTAGAGTCAAGTCACTTGACTCTTGTTTGTAAATACCTATTTCTAAACCTTTGGAAAAGCATATCAGCACAGAAAATAAGAACACATTCCTACCTTGGCATTATGGCTTCTGTGAATTATTTATTCTGAGTTCTGGGTGGCTTGTTTCTTGCCCTTGCCATCTGTAAGTTTAATGATTTATATTTCCACTGCAGAATGTTACCCAAGATTGAATATCGAGCACAACAGCACAAGGCATAAGGAGATGGGTAGGCACAGGAAATGAAGATCTTCATGTCAACCATGTTCAAAGGGTGAGTGAATACAGGACAAAGCTTTTGCACTATCATTTGATTATTTTTCTCCTTTAGTCCGTGTTTGGACGTTTCTAGTACACAGTAGAGACTACGATATCATTAAATTTTTATCTTCTGGTATATACAGAGTTTGTAGACTCTGTGTAAACAAATATTCCTAATACACTGTTTGTATTAAAAGTCTCTGTGATATTTATTGAAGACCTCCTTAGGGAACATTTATGTTTTTATAAACTGACTTTATATATTGGCTTAACTCGACACTGAGATTCTGAATTTGTGATCACTTGGCCTTTGTTTCATTTTGTTTTGTTTTTTAATAGTATAACTATTAGTTGAGCCTATTACCTTAGATGAACCATTTTTCTCTACATATGATCGAAATAAATTACTAGTCCACTCCTTTCTGTACTTTTAAAGACATACAGCTTAATATAGAATATGGGAAAAAACACCTACATGAGGTCAGCTTCGTGGCTAAGCTTGTTTAGTTAATGTTTAGAGGAATGTATCTAAAAGGCAATGGGAAACAAATCAATCTAATTTTAAAGCTGGGAGTTTTCTGTATGCGCTGCATGTAGAATTTAGACAGAGATGTAAAATCCTGATCTGCATTTGCCATTTTATGATTGTGGGAGCCTTGTCTTTTAATGGAGCTGGGAATGAGGATATATCTCTCTCTATCTCATATTGAGGCTAGTGGTTTTTTTCTGATGAAACTTGCCTGCTTGAAATAATACGTGTGATTGATTTAAGTTTCTTGTGATGTCATTTCATATTTATATATTTTTAATTTTTTTTTAGCGTTGCAATAAATTTGGCCCTTAAAAATACGTGGATTTTCTCAAATGTAGTTTCAAAACATCAGCCTTTTGTGGACAGAGCTCGTCATGGAAGGAACTGTCAGAGATGAACATGCGGTTTGTTACTGCAGGGAACCAATAAATAAGAATTCAATCTTGTCAACATTTAGCTGTAGGAAGTTTGAAGACGTTCAAGCTTTAATGTCACAAGCATTCATAGAGTGCCGAGAGAGCTGTCGAAATGTCTTTAATGACGCCACTTAATGGGAGCAGATAAATGTAGAATGGGACCCAAGGCTTGTACCTGAGGAATGCCATAAACAACTCTGTCAATACAGGGGAAAATATAGATTGCCGAAATCATATTGTGAGTGGAGTGAATGTCCTATCAGAATTAAAATGTTGCCAGTGTAGCCCAGTGGTCTGGGAAGCTGACAGTAGTTTCATTATCTATAGGGAATTTAGGGTTGTACATATCGAAGAAACAAGTTAAATAAGAACTTCAGAGGACTTAAGATCAGTATTGATGGGCCTCACCTAGCTCTGAGATGAAATCTTTGGAAATGCCCTTTTCACAATAAGTACTCCTAAGTTTCATGCTTTCTATAAGGTAGCGCAAGGTGACTGTGGTTGCAGAACAAGTCACGCACATCCTCTTCTGTCTTGGGAAAGTTATGGTCTTCTTACTTCCATTGAAATACAAGCCTTTCATCCTATGAGGGCGTGTTTCCTTTGCCACTGTAAGGACACAGAGCACGTCACTGAATAGAGACCACAGGGAATTCCCTTGGCAGTACGTGGCTTTGTGAGACCAAAAGGCTCAGTCTTCCAGGACTGAGACCCGGGCTTTGATCAGAAGCTTGGTAATATTAAAATATAACAGTTCCTTTACTGTGTCTTTGTCATGATTTAGCCCAAGCCTGGCCTAAACTGGCAGCTAAACACATCCTTGCTCTGCTCTCTGGAGCATGCTAAATGCGTTGTTACCATTGTATATTATTTTGTTTTGCTTCTTTTTTTTTTTTTTTTTTTTTAATTTTTCCCATAAAGTTACAGACAGGATTAGGAAAACTAGTCTTATCTTAAGTTGCATTACAAATAATATGAAATTATTCATTTAAACTCTGTGATTATTATGTGCAAATACTTATGTAGGTTACGTTTTAGAATATTTAACTGATTTTCTCAAGGAGTTGCTTCTAATTATTCATCTTTAATAATCCTCAGTGGAACAGGTACTATTTGAAAAATGCGCATTAATCATAAGTAACCTGTAACTATAAGCAGAAGTAAGTATACTTGCTCTAATGAGCCAGTGATATTTAAGGACATTTGTGCTGAAAGGAATGCAACATTATGAAACGTCGTGTCACAAAGGTTAAACATAACAGAACTCCTAAAATACTTTTCTTTAGTGTGAAATGTTGTATTTGACGCTATGATTTTTCTGCCGGTCTTGTTTGTTGTAAGACAAATTGTTGCATGCGGTTGAGGTTATATTAAGAGCAAACTGCATATTTCTGGCTGTGAAATGAAGTTAAAAGTTTGGTGAATGCCAGCAGTCTTCCTTTTTGATCTGTCCTTTCATTTCTGGGAAAGTATTTGATTAAGACAGTAGTGCAGGCTGCTAACCTGACTATTTAAGGTCTATTTATTGTTAAGATTGTGATTAAGTCATTGATACAAGTGAACTTTTAGCAATATCATTAATATTATGAAAGGGAAACAGGTAAATGTCTCTGAATGTGAATATACAACAACAATGGGTGAGTGATACTGTCTACCTGCAATCACAAATTTTATGTGAAATGGAAGGATCTGAATGCCTTTTTTCTTATCACCCTGACAAAGGCACAGAGGGAAAGGTCTAGAGAATAGAAAAGCAATTGTTGTAGATCACTTGGCCACAGGGTTTTCATTCCAATTAACGACTTCAGGTTTATGGCTCGGAATCCTGAAGAGGCTGTGGACTTTTAGACAGTGAGTGTGTTGTGTTCTATCCAAATATATATGTTTGCCAGCATTATTCTCCTATTATTTATTCTGTATTCTATGAATGGTTTTACCTGGTAGATAATTAACTTGGAGCTCATGCAGGTTTTCCTAGGTACCTTACCTTAACACCGCAGGATTCCTTTTACCTCTCAATATAGCACACATTTTGTGTCCCATTAGTGTCATTGGGAGTTATGTGTGAGTTTGGAAGGAAAACAGCGCTAGAGAAAGAGCACCTGAAACTGGTCCTTACCAGCAAATAGACAAATCCTGCTTCTAAGAAGGATTTCACAGATGCCTGTGTTTTGAAGGGCAGAATTGTCACTGTATATGAAATAATAAACACTCAGACCCTTTATTATGTAGTGCCTGATACTGAAATGTGCTCAGCATTATTAGTAAATCATAGTATTTTATGATAAGCACATGGCTTATTCGTCTATCGTTTTTATAGTGCAGATTTTGCAAAGCTGCACAAGTTAATTCTGATATAGAAGACCTGTGTGAAAATAGAAGCATTTCATTAAGAATACATTAAAAGGAAACTAAAGTGGAGAAAATATGCCATTAATGAAGCTCCACAATTAATGGCCCAACTTAATGAAGGTTTCTCAATTCAGGATTGAAATAAGAGCTTCTAGAATACTTGCTCACAGATATCTAACTTTCAGTCCAAGACAAGAGAGGATTAATTTATGTCCTTTTGACAGATTAATGTTATTTGGCACAATTTGTAAAGTTCTTTCTTACGTCTCGTTCTTACGTGCAGTATCAGACCTGGATGCTGAGAGCTATGAGAGGAAGTAGTGAGTAAAAGGAATAATGCATACATTCTCCCTGCTTCTACTTAGGTATCCTGCGCATCCACAGATCCAGTTAGTTTTGGAAACAGGAGAAAGAGCTGTTTCCAGTATTTTTTTCAGATATTTTTTATGTGGAGGTTTAATATGCATAGCCTGCCTTCAGTACACCTGTATGCAGTAGACTGAAATGGATCTTCTATGAAAATGCATTTATTTTGCAGTATCCCTGAATAAGCTTAACCACACAAATATGATTTAGGTTCTTTTAAAGCAGGAAGATAAATACAGAACATTTATTGTTAAAGGAATTCTATACCTGGCTTACATTGGCATAAAATAAAAGTAATCTTGCTGATAACGTAATTTTTTATTTAAAAAAAATCACTATGATTATAAGTAATTGATTTAAATATGCTTCCTTTACATCTTGGACGGAAATTTTAAAACCCCATATGTATTTCCCATTTTCCCATATACCAGTTGCAGATTATGCACAGTTGCACAGATAGAAAGTTTGGTAGTCCAAGTTTGTTTGTTTCTTCTTGCCTAATCGACCTTCAGGTGATAAGATTGGATATTTATGTCCATTAGAAGTGATCCACGGGTGGAGATGCCTAACAATGTAGACATATGCTAAGACTAGTCGTGTACCAACTCTTACCAAGGCATGCGGTGTTGTTATAACATAGATCATCCTTAATTAAAGACAATCAAAAGGTGAAATTTCTGCAGCAGAGAGATATTAATGTCAAATTCCAGAACTTCCTATTCACTTGTAGTTATCAGCAATGCTAAAAACTTACAAGTCTGATAACTAAGGTGATACCTTAGTCTACAGAGGGTAATGGAACCTCAGGAGTGCGTGATATTGTGGGACACCACTGTTAGAAAAACTCAGAGCACCCCTTATGCCTCTGTTGGAACAGTGCCAGAACGTTGATGAGGAAGCTACCACAGCAGTTTTTTTTTTTTTCATTGTTACCGATAGCGTAGTATTAAAGGGCACTATCTCTGCTTTCTACATTTAAGATGAGACAGGAAAAAAAAAATTGTGGTGTTTCCATGTTATCCAACGGTTTTGTAAAATCAGTATTTTAAGCTTGATGTTCTTGCCAAATTCCAAACACAATTGTTCTTTCCTTTTGGTTTCAGTCAGTGAGTAGGTATTGTCGTTATCGATTTTGCCTAGTGCTGCTGAATATACTGCTCTAGTGACTGGATATCAGGAACCTGTCTCTGAACTAATTTCTAGAGAAAAAAATTGGTACTGTGTGAGTGAAGCTGCACGTTGTGGCTCAGCCTGCTGAGAGGGGAAATCCATCTCTTCCCACTCCTTCCTTCGTGCTGGCTCTGTGGCTTGTTGGGCCATTGTTTAGCCAATTCTGTTTGCTATACCAAGCAGAAAGGTATTAATTTTTAATTTTGCATGGTTGTTTCTGCTGGTGTAGGAGGCTTTAAGGTATGTAGAAGTGGATCAGAAGAACAGACCATGTTATCCAAATACTTACCAGGGTAAAAACTGCTGAGATATTGACTTGGCTAATATTAGAAACTTCCATTACATCTTCCAGATGTTCTGTCCTCCTTTTTACAGAAACTTGAGCCAATATTATATCTGTGTTTTCCTCTTACAGTGTATGTACATATATAGTCTTTCTTTCCTCTGGGCCCACTTCTAGCTCCTAGGCACATAAGTAGCTTCTCAGTACTTCTGTCACTCCCAGCATGTGAGCTTCAGGCATAGCCCAGCTCCTGGAAGGGATTAATCTGGTGAGTTTTCCTTACAGACAGCGTGACTGTCATAGCGGAATGGGGACACAAGTTCCCCACCCTCCGCTTCTGAAGCCTTCAGCCTTTCTCAAAGGAGAACAGTAGTAGTACAGCAAAAAACCATTAATACTCTACTTCTCTCAGGCTAATATATCCTGGTCCTCAGGAGGGATAATTACAGCAAGCTCAGCTAGAGCATCATGCCATGTAATATACCCACAGAGATGTATATTTCTAGGTACTGAGTCATTTCATATTTGTCTCTACTTAGAAATACCTGACTTGTCACCAGAATGTGTGTGTACATCTATAAAACATAAACATTCAAATATGATGGATATATATTTACAAGGTTTTACTGTAAGGAATTAAATGAGATGTATTAAATATTTGAAACACAAATATTTAATAACATTTTTTATAATAACAAAATCCAAAATAGTTATTTTCTCTCCTTTGCCATTTGTTAGAATGAACTGATCCTGTGCCATTTTTTCCCTCCGTTTAGTACAGTCTCTACTGTGAAAATGTATTTTGAGACATTTTCATTATTTCAGATGCACAAGGAAAGACTAATCAGCTAACGTTAGAAGACTAACAGCGTTGAAATGCAACAACAGATGGCATGAGGAATATTGCTTGAATAGGGAGTTGAAGAGGAGGCTTAGAACCCCACGTCTCTTTCTGCCTAGGTTGCCGCTTGTCCTCCTGATGTACAGCGGCTTTTGTCTGCAGGTCCCAAGTATATTTAGATACTTGCAAAACTAAAATAAAATAAAAATTATTAACTCAAAACTAAAATTACTGTTGTTTTAAATATCAAAGCATGATCTTGCTTACCAGTTATTAGAGTATGAAGTGTTTACCTTGAACTGTATTAACTGTGTTGCTTTAAGGAGAACTGGTAATTGCTGCTTCATTATCAATGTCAACTGACACGTATCCTAACTTTGTGAAAACATAACAGTTTGGATTACTGTTCTTTATACCAAGTATCAAGGTCAAGGGAATATTTCTTTTTCAGTTTGTTTCCAGAATATCATCTAAAATGCCCTGCACGTGTACAAGAACAAGGGAAGGCAGTAAAGTATTCTTTGCTGTGGTTAAAAGAGAAAGAACCCACTGGGTCCTTACCTTGAGAGGGCTAGTTTTTGCAACAGGGAGTTGGTATTTGGCTGAGACAGTCATATGTCTCTCTCTGTTGTTTCCTCAGACTCCTGATATTTTTAGACTTTTGAAAATGTTTGCTTACTAGATGTTCTGTGCAGACTTCTTAGTATGTGGCGACTAAATCCTGAATTAGATTCTTCAGCCTCAGTCTGCTCCAAACCCTTGAAACATACTTGGATTTATGGACATGTACAATATCTGGGCAGGTTGTACCATTCTCAAAGAACGATCGATCGAGCTATCCACACTCAAGAACTGCATGTGCTCAGTAGGCACCTTGTAATTCATACTTCATTGCACAGGAATTAAAATGGATATATAGAAACATTTCAGCTTTTGACAGTGACTAGAATGTTTGGCCAATGCAGCTTGAAATGAAATGAATTTTAAAGAAACAGAAGTGTCCAACAGAGCGCATCTCAGATTGAGTTGAGTTAAAGTTAAATGGACTTGTAGTAAACAGCTGAATTTGGAAACTGGGAAGAAAGGCCTTAGGACTTAAAATGCACGGGAATGTTGTCTGATGAAAAATGTTAGCATAGTTCAGAATTCTTATTCCAATGTAGACTAAAGTAAAAATGTGGATTTGAGAATTTTAAGTTTTTGCTTCCTCCAATAGAGCTCTTAATTACAGATTTCCTTATTGTTTCTTAGCCAAATCAAGGAATACTGAGACCACATGGAAACTCAGAGTAGTCTTCTTAGAGAAAGCGTGATTAAATAGAGAATTTACTACAAGTTTAATATCTGGTCCTAAGACAAAGATTAACAGTATGTTTGGTAAGGAGTAGGAGCAGAACGTCCCTCAGTGAGACGACTTGAACTCTTTAATGTTATATTCAGATATCACAGTCAGATTTGGGTCAACTTTTACATGGAGTTATAGACAGCATAAGGTCTCTCATAATGGAGCATTAAAGTTTGTACACCCGATACAGTCAAATAACTGATCTTTATGAGTGCAGTATGAGTTGCTTCAGTAGTCAGTGTCTTTGAAAGTCATCCTGCTGGTTTTTAATACAGGCGCACGTACTGAAATTTTAGACTCGTAAAGAAGGACAGGTTGACTGCGAGTATTGGCAGATTTCTATGAAGCTGAAAGAATTGTGAGTGCCTGAGGATATGATCTAAATTGCTTCAAATACAATATGCACTCAAAATTACTAATACTAAAATAAGATGCTTTGAGCATTAAAACCCTTATTACGATTTTTGTAAGTAATTAAGTTATGCACTTCTGTTCTTAAAGCATTAACTAAGATCAACTCAACTGTTAAATGAGTCTCTTGCTGAAAGCACACGTTTTCTTCTACCGTGGTGCTGAAACACTGGGTGTCATTCTTATGTTTTTTTTCTTATATTGACATAATCATTCCAGTCCCTGAATGTTTTCCAAGCATATATTATATATTCCTGTGAATCAGAAGCTTTATGACAGTGGAATGATTAAGAGAGGAAAGCTTAACATTGTAGACAGGTTTAGCATTTGAATAGGTTACAAAGATTGCCTGTTTTTAGTGAACAAAAATTGTCAAAATGAAAAATGTTTAAAGGTTCATTGAGAACTGTTGTAAACAGTATCTGGAACTTTTTTAATATTTCAAAACTTCATTTTCAGAATATTATTATTTTCGTATTGGGTTTTTATAAGTTTTAGTATATGGATTTATATATGCTTTAACGAAGCTGGTGAAGGGGCTGGAGAACAGGCCTGATGAGGAGCGACTGAGAGAGCTGGGGGTGTTCAGCCTGGAGAAGAGGAGGCTGAGGGGAGACCTCATTGCTCTCTACAACTACCTGAGGGGAGGTTGTGGAGAGGAGGGAGCTGGGCTCTTCTCCCAAGTGACAGGGGACAGGATGAGAGGGAATGACCTCAAGCTCCGCCAGGGGAGATTTAGACTGGACATTAGGAAAAAAAATTTTCACAGGAAGGGTCATTGGTCACTGGCAGAGGCTGCCCAGGGAGGGGGTTGAGTCACCTTCCCTGGAGGGGTTTAAGGGACGGGTGGACGAGGTGCTGAGGGACATGGGTTAGTGTTTGATAGGAATGGTTGGACTCGATGATCCGGTGGGTCTCTTCCAACCTGATTATTTTATGATTCTAAGCATTTGCTATTGGTTCATTAAGTTCTTTAAACTATTAATACACCTAATTCTAATTGCCCATAATTAATGTACATAACATGTAATACATAGACGTCAAATTTACATTGGAACTTCATGTTGGATCACTGCGTATGTTTTACTAATTTTATTTGCCTAATAGATGGCTTATTCACCAAAACAAAGTTTAATGCTAGCCAAATGCTAGAAAGTAACAAATAATATGTTTGCCATTTTTCTCCAGCCTCTAAGTGATATAACTTCAGCTTTTCTAAGTAACAAGTTTCTGTAGATCTACATACCAATAACAGACTTCATTTATGTCAGGCCAACTCCAAAAATTGCCTGCTACTTCTATGAGCCTAACAAAACCTGAGCAAGTTCAACAAAGGGCAGCTGCAATACAGCACAGCTTGAAAGATATTTTGAGAGATGTTTGAAAGATATTCCCTTCTTGCTGCTCTGAATGGGTGGCTCTAATGAAATAGCTTGACCTTTAATTCAGCGTGTTCCTATTTGTGTTGGTATGAAATGACTTGATACGAAAAAAAAAAAATAAAAAAAATCTGAAATTAAATTTAAAGATAAAACTTTTCTAGGGCCATTTTATCTGACTGAGGTAAAACTGAAAATACTAAAAGTACTTTTGATCAGTTTTCTAAGCAAATCTGAATGTGTCAATGTTTCCCCCATCTATAAATTCTAAATGTCATAGAAATCCATTCAGAGCCCAGAACCAAAAGTGGTTTTGAGCTCAGCATTTCAGTGTGTGATCAGAGGTAATTAAACCTATTAACTGACCTCCAAGTGTCATTGTTGGAGCTCACAGTAATTTTGAGAGCAGTTTTTGAAAATTAATTTCTGATTTTGAAAAATTGTCCTCATTTCCCAAAGTTACAGATGAAGACTATTTGGAGCTGACTATTAATTGCTGTAACCAGTGGATTGTCATTCTTCCCTCAGTGTGAGCTGCTGATGGAAGGAGGAAGGCTGGGGTATTTGCAGTCACGCTTCGTGGAGCTGAATCTTCTTAGTCTTGAGGAATTGTAGCTCTTTTCTGGGGAGTTTTTCCCTTTTTTTCACCAGTGTAAAGTTAGGCACCTGAATGGATTATGCTGGCAGCTTTCATGTCCTATTAAGGTATTTGCCAGAGCCTTTATTTTATTTATCTGATATCAGTGATTTTCATCATATCTTCTGATTTCTGGGGAGAGCATATGGACAGAAACATACTGATTTGTCTAATGTAATTTTTCCCCTTTTTTCTTTTTTCCTTTAAACACCTGCTTTCCTTTTTTTTTTTTTCAGTTTTTCACTGAATAAAATAAAATAAGGGAGTAGATCCAAGGAAAACCTGGAAAGACCCATGCAAGGTAAAGATAAGAACTCCTGTTTTCACCCTTATTAGCATTGTAAACTCAGATGCCACTATCTCAGCAAGGTATATTTTAGTCTTAACTTGTAGATCCAGCTAGGAACGGTAGCATCATAGAAAACAGGCCTATTTAAAATGTTCTTTCAAAATAGAAATTGTGAAATTCTCTCCCTTCTGTGGTCTTCAGCCATAGGAATTCTGTGTTACTGTCATGACTCGCTGTGGAATTACCCAGATGACAACAGCTCTGGTATATATAGACATATTTTCATTGGTGATGGATGTTTTTCAAGAGAGCTGAATTTTGCCATCTCATTCTCCAAGGCATATTATCTCCTATAAGCGCATGATAGGTCTGCCTGAATGCAGGTACTCTGCAACAGCGTTATTTTAATCATCGTCTCATTTTTAGTTGGCTAAACACAGCACTGCAAAATAAAATCACTGCTGCACAAGTGCAGTTGTACTGACCGAAGATGTCTCTTCTTGAAAGCACTGTTCACTTCAATAGGGAGTTGCTGTTCAAAAGCAAAAATCCTGGGGCAGCAAAATAAACAAGAGGAAAAGTCTTTACTTTTAATTACCTTGAAAACAGGCTTCTCAGAGCTTCAGTTTTCCCAATTGCCTGCCCACTAAGCAGTTGACAAGTACAGCACAGACAAAAAAGGGTTCTCTGAAACAATTAGGAACCAGACCAAAGAAAAAGCCCTAATGCAAACAGAGACAGTGTGTCCCAGTAGCATTTCCTTGAATCTATACCAAGGCCACTTTCAGCTACAACAGTAATATATAGATTTTTGACAAGTGACTTTTGATGGAGGTGACAGAATCATATAGCTTTCCTGCTCTTTTATCAGCATAGCAATGGAGCTGTCTTCTGTCAGGAGAAAGGGAAGAATGCCAAGGGAAATATAATCAACCAGGCAAACTTCTTACAGTTGGACTGATGAGCTGTATGCCCTTGTTTGGAAATTTTAAGGTGCTACAAGCTCAGAAGTCTTATTGCCAATGCAGACTTTTAAATGATAATGCAAGGGCTTTTGTCAAATTGCTTACAATTTACTCTAACAAAATCAGTTCTGTTGTGAGTTTAACAAGTAACTTGTACTGGGTGTTATGTAGCAATGCTATAGAGAAATCTTAGATTTTGGTGGCAGGAATCTCATGGCTGTGGCTCTCTGGTTTTGCTTTGCTTCTGGAGGTTTTGAACAGAGATTTGACAGAGAATGTGATGGAAGGGATACTCAATAAATTAATCCTGGGGAACCCTCTGGCTACAGACACATCAGGAAAAGAGATTTGGGAAAAGTTCAGGTGTAGATTCATATCTAATCTTTCAAATGTGTCCCTCTTATTAGCTGAAATTTGAATTTAATTAAATCTCAGTATCTGAGCATCACATGCTTTCCCTGGACATTTCAGAACTATACTACAAATATGAATTTTATGCAGACATTTCCTCAGTTAATTGATATGCTGGGAGTGGAAGAATTTTAGTTGAAATAAACAAGACTAGGTTGAACTTGTCCTGTCCCTGTTCCCAGCCATCTGGATTAATTTCTCCTGTCTGATAATGAGCCCCCATCATCATTTATTCCTCTAGTAGTTTTTTTGGACCTGTTCTCAACCCTGCAATCTCTAATATTGCCTGAAGAGTTTACAAAGATAGCCTGGAAGGTAGCTGCAAACGCTTTCTCATTACTTTAATGAGTTTCTGACCACTGGTCCAGCCTATCAGCCCCATATTTAATTAAAGTAGCACAAGCTGCATATCCACCAAATGTCTAGGCAAAGGTCAACAATCTGTTCCAGGATCCAGCACTCTTGTAATTGTTAGGACTGAGGGGAGGGTCTAAAAAAGACAGAAACCCAGCTCAACTCAGGGCTTTTAAGGGATGCTGTCATCCTGTTCCTTTTTCTCTGTTAACCTTGAATGTCTCAGAAAGCCAACTGCCTCCTCCCAGTTTTGGGGAGTTATTTAGCTCTTCAGCTCTCCAAACAGTTAATGGCCCATTCATAAACATATTGTTGTCGGGGCTGGGACAGAGACTGGTCTTCATAGATAAGGGTGAAGGAAAAAGAAAAGATCATCTCTGACCTGGATTGTATTTTAAGCTTCTGTAGAATGCTGCCTTTCAACCCTTCGCTCCAGCATGTGCACGTGTAATTTAGAGGTTTTGAAAAATCTTGATGTGGATGTTGCTGTCTTCTAGTTCTCCAACTGTTCCCCTTGTTATATCCTGAGGCAAATTCAGCAGAGAGGACACAGATACACGCCTGCCCCCCCATTTTGCTGCCGAGTAAAAGGAGGACTTTCAATGCTAAAATAAGAAGAGTTTTTTCTTTAATAATCAGATTATTTCATTCTTCATAAACAAACAAGAACCACTTGGCAGTAGGAAGATGGGGAAGCAGTGTTTATCTAAACCATAGAAACCGTCTAGGGAGCTGAGTTCCTTCTAAAGCAATATTTCCAGTATTTAAAGTTTATTGGGTAAGCGTTGGATGACTGGGGCCATTTTAGAAAAGGGTGTAGTTCTGGTCTGATATCTGTGGTTGTAGGAGAGAGGTAATTAACATCTGCCAGCGCAAAGGCAGGCATGGATCTTATTACAAGCATTGCTTTCTGAGAACTTGAATGACTTTGACCTCAAAATGTTAATCTTAATGAACTCCAGAGCAAATATCAAATGTCAGGAAAATCCAAATAGAAGCATGGACTTTGAGTACTTAAATTAGTCTACGTTTAAACAGAAAGGGGTTTACAACTTACTAGAAGAGCTATCCCTCAACTCTAACACGAACAGAAATGGACATTCAAGATTCTAAGGTTGGCTCATAGAGAAATAAAGAGCAGAGAAGGTTGATAGCCTTCCAGATTAATGTGTGAACTACTGTTCAGAGTCTAGCAGCCGCGGGCAGAGTAGTTATCTGTCTTTGAATTGATAGACCTTTTCAGAGCCAGAAGACGACACTTGGACACGTGAAGTCTGTGCTGCCTATCCACCTATTTATCCCTTGTGCTTATCATGAGAGGAGGTAATGCTGCTTTTTCTGAACTGTGTCCCCAGCTGCCAATGGGTTTTCCACATAGCTGAGCCTGTGGCTCTGCCTGTAGGCCTGACTGACGAGCAACAGATTGTTGAATATCGTAACCAACCATACTATAAACTCGTCAGCCTTGGCAACAGCCCCAGGGAAGAATAGCAAAAAGATTTAAGATTTAACAGGAGGCAACTAGCACTGGTTTGAGACAAACTGTATTTTTGGAAAAAAATCAAGTTGTTTGGAGTGAACGCCAGTACAAATTAACTGGTGATCTTCTCCAGCACCTGGATTTCACTGGTTTGGTTTCCTGAAGGAAATATCTACTATTGAAGTTACTAAGTTTAACATACATGGAACAAACGTAGAACTACTTATCAATAAAAACATTTGGTTTTGAATTACATCTCCAAAAATGATATGAATTTCTTTTTCTTTGGGGGTGCAAATAGAAAACATGCTTCCAGAAGAATGAAATCTGCTTCACAAAAGTGCAGAGACAGAACTGGAATTTTACCCGCTTATGGTAGTAGATATTAACTGCTTAGGGATGCACTTTAAAAGCGACAAAACTAGATATTTCCCTAATGCTGAAATACTATTACACAAATCTCTTTCTAATGTGTTTAGGATCTCTTAATGGTATTCATTCTAAAGCTATTCCCGGTTCTTCACTGCTGCTTGCCTCCTGCTGCTTTTGCTATTGTTCTCTGAAAGAAAACTTCAGCAACCACGTTTCTTTGGTATTTTTTATTTATACATATGTGTGGAAGTCTGCTTATGGATACATATATGAAATCAAAGGGTATACATAAATAATTTTCTATGTAAGCTTCTTTTTATTCGATTTGCTACTGTGAAAAATGAATGGAAAATCATTGATGCTTGGTTTGAAGTTAAATAAGATTTTCTTTATACTTAATGTAACATCGAACCATAAACAAGCAAGATTAACCTGAATACATTACTACATAAGTGCTATGTGGTAATATTTTGAAGGTTCTCATTAAAAAAGGAGATCTATTACAACAAAATAGGAATGCTTTTCCCTATAGTATCATTTTTTAAGGGAGAACTGGAGACCTACACACAGGTATAGTTCTGCCATTAGTAGCATTCCTACTAGGGAAGTTTAGTATTTGGAAGGAAAAAGAAAAAAGTATTTTTGTTGATGTTTTGTATTGATTTGACAGTTAAGCAAACTCTTACAGCAAACCTATTAGCAATGCCAGAGTGATCTTTTACTTGGGATTGTTTGCAAAAATTTGCAGTCAGTTTTGCAGTTCCAGTTTGTGAACCCGGTCTGCAGATCATTATTGTAATATTATGTGTGCTATTCTTCTTAGGTCATAATATCTAGGACAACGTGGGTAAATAAATAGGTTTGCCCATCGACTGCAGCTCCTCAGATATTTTAAGTTTTGGAGAGGATAATGCGTTCAGAGAGGACAGTGTAGGATAAGGATAATGGGTTCAGAGAGGACAGTGTAGGATTTCCTTAGCCTTTTCCTTTCCATAAGGAATTCTCACACACTATTATGAGAGCATTATCTCTTTAATAATACTAGTCAGTTCGCTAATAGCTCATCATGTGTCTTTGTTTTGAGAAAAAAAAACCCCAAACCAACCACAATCTGTTTCAAAAGCAGCATTCGGAGATGGATGTTTGTAAAAGCAATCTTGCTCTGTGCTGTTACATTCAGGCTCAGTGCAGGATTCCCTGTGCTCTCCTGTGCTGCTGGTGCTTGAATTCCTGTTTTGTGCCCTGAGAGCTCCCTTGACCTTGACAAAAGCCCACTGCTGTTCTCATGCATGCGCATGGAAAAAGGCTTTGAAATTCTTTGCAAATAACTTCATGGCTTATGAAATTCTGTTATTGTATACCTAGAATAGGAATTTATGAAGAATTATTTGTCACATATTATGTCAGCTACGATCGATTATGTTCTCTTGTTTTGTGGTCATAAGAGCTTTCAGCTGATTTGTTTTTAAGGTTTTGTGTGATAGAAATATGCAACTTTCTTTTGAAAACACGCATAGTAGATGACATATATTGTTTGTAGAGAAGTGGCTAAAGCTCGTAGCTATATTACAGAGTAACAAGGTACTTTTTCACATAAGTCAGTGGATGACGAAGCGGTGCCATGGGAGAATGTGGAGTGGAATGAGCAAGAAAGAACAAAGCTAAAGCCCTGATAGTATTAAATATGGTCAGGGACATTTAGAACAGGAAAAGCATCTATAGGTACACTGGTTATAAAAGGAAGACTGAAGAAATTGTGGGCACTCTCTGGAAGGGAACAGGAGACCTGGTTACCTGGGATATAGAGAAGTCTTAGATATTTGATGACTTTTTTGTATCAGCCTTCACTGGTAAGGGCTCAAGCTACACCTGATGAGATGCATCTGTGGGCCCTGAGGGAACTGGCAGGTGTAGTTGCTAAGCCACTATCCATCATATTTGAGAAGTCATGGCAGTCTGGTGACTGCCTCAGCAGGTTTGCTTTTCATGTTGTATCTAGCCTGGGAAATGAGCATTTCTGGTAATGTCTCTCTATCAAACCCCTTGAGAATTTATCTTTCTTTACTCTTAACATGATTTTGTCTTTCATGGAAGATGAAATTCCTGTGAATAATCACATGTGTTAAAAGAGTGAGAAATGTAAGGCAGTTACTGGTCAGATACACAAAAAATGCATTAAGGTTTGGACATAAACCTGCTGGACAAGGTGACTCATCCTTTAGTCACCTTGCTTTGAACTTACTCAGAATCGCAAAGTGTAGCACACAAGTTCAGCTGATGTCTGGAGACACTCAGAAAGAGTAGTAACTTTTAATTCTGGATTTCCTGTCTTTGATGGGTTTTATTCTGAACACTTACGTTATTTTAGTGGAGACATTTCTGTCTAATTTCCTTTGTTTCTTTTCAAACCATTAAAAAAAAAACCCAGAAAGGGGTATTATTAATAATGTATTATGCCTGAGACTTCTTCAAATGTGATCAATGTTAATGGGATCACTGAGACTCCTCTCTAGAGATCAGTGTGGCTCTTCAGAGCTGCAGCAGATCGTGTTTTCCCTCAATGCTAAATATGAAGCATAGTACGCTATGGTTCGCTTGTGTTACCGATGTCAATGGTGCTTTAACAGCTGGATCACTGGCATTAAAGATTACCCGTTCTAACCTAAAACTTTTTTCCTATTAAATAAAAACCAAAATGCTCCACGCTTATTTTTTAAAAACAAATATCACCTCACATGCTAGGCACCTGTGGAATGCTTAACTGTCTTTGAAAGGAAAAGAATGAAAAAGTGCAAAATAATTCTAATTGTAGATTTTGCAGTGTTATGCACTGTTAATTAACGAGTCTTCATGAAATGTTAGAATATGGTGCATCAGCCATACAAAGCTTGGTCATTTCTGATGTAGCTCAACAAGCCATGTCATTTTGTAACTTTTGCAAGACAGAGGTTTGTCTCTCCTGAACGGCTACAGTATTACTGAGAATTTATATTGTTGACAGAAATGACAAAAGATATTTTAAATGTTCAAGAAGATCAGAACAGGTGCCTTTTCCATGATTTTGGTGCACTGTCTGTATGTCTCTTCCGTGGTGCTGCTAAAGAGGTTTTTAATCTTGTTACCTTCATTTTTCATATTGGGATATATAACATGAGTAACCGCACATGTAATAATCAGTTTTGAATTAAGAATGAAGTAGAAATATCATTTAATCATCCAAGATGTCTTTCCTAGGAATAGCCATCAATTATACTTAACGTAGTTCATATATCACTTGGTCAGTGAAATTTGCCCTGGTTTTCAGAGGAATTTGCCCTGGTTTTCATACCTTTAAGTATGCCCAACTCTAGACTAAAATATCAGGGTATTTGTAACGATCTCCAAAAACCAACTTGTACAGAATGTAAGATTAAGAAGGTGAAAGTGCCCATGTCACAGGAGTAAAGAGCTTGGAAGTACTTTCTGCCAGGCTGGAAAACAGGCCAGCGTGTTGTGATTTGTTGAATTTTGAAGAGTATTTTCTTCTGGTGACAGAAATCTGCAAGGAGAAGCCTTCAGAGGCTCCCTGCAGGTCTCGGCAAGCCCCAAAGCGTGTGCCTGGAGCCTGTGTGTGTACAGCAGCACTGCAAAGGACTGAAGAAAGCAGCGGTGCCAGCCCCGTAGATATCCACCCCAGCAGTGTTTTCCTCCTGTTTACCAACCACACCGTATATAAAATATTTTTAAGGACAGATGTCTTCGTGATAAAGAAAAGCCCCAAATGTTTATATTCATTTGTCAGTGTTGCAGTTTAGAGGTTTTAGAAGCTGAGTCTTATTTCTTGCCCATCTGTTTTAATGAGGGTGGTTTTTTTCAGGGCTGGGCTGGCTGAGACAGTGCAGCTGAGCAGCACTGAGCAGTTTCCATTTGAAATGAGGCTGTTGACAAAAGTTTAAGGGAATCGAAATGAAGTCTGAAATATCCTTCCTGCCTTCACCAGGATGCTTGGAAGCCCTAGGGTGCTACAGACTGTGAAAGATTAGTAATTAGAGGCTCACCTTCTGTATACTAATGAAAGGCTCAGAACTACAGCTTTTAACATTGAAAGGATTGCTACATCCTGCGGTTTTTTTACTTTGAGGTTTTTAGAAAAACTAACTGTGTCAGAGGGCATGTCCAGCAAGTTACACTGAGAAAGGACAGTGTTGCTGAAGCACTTAGTCAGGGCTTAAATATGTGCTGTGGAAATCACTTCCAATGTACTTCTTGCCTAGTCTGCAGCAAGTACAGCTGTGCTGCTACAGGGCAGCTTCTGTGCTCCCACCAGGCTCTAGGGACGATGGACGAGGGGGATTCCTGTGGATGGATGGTACTGTCTCTTCTGCCTGTGCATATCGTTACCCCTCTGTCAGGAGACAGAATTAAGAGAGGACCGAACACCATTTCTTTAAAGATGAACTGGTACAATCCTTCTCTGTTCCCATGAAATGACTGGGTAGCCTTTCTTTGCTGAATTTTTGGCTTTTCCTGCAGGATTTGACAACAGTCAAGGAAAGCCTATAGAGCACCTGTCTGTCATATGTATTGATGGTTTGAATGTGGAAAAAGCCTTCCTCTGCTTTGCTTTTCCTGTTCTCATATAAAGCAAAAATAGATGAGTCAGTTAAAAATGATTCAACTAGGTGTCATTCAAATTCGTTTCTTCATAAACTTTACGTCTTTATTATGGGCTGTTGTGAAATATCTAGCCTTATTTCATTTTGACTTATAATTTACTGAAATGTAATATTTCACCTCTAAAAAATAAGACTAGACGCATGCAATATCCAATCTACTGTTAATATGAGAAGGGTTTTCCCTCATCAAGTGCAGGCGTTAAGAGATGTCAGAGAATAAATTGAGAACTCAGCATGATGTTCTAGAGTCTGTTCTCAATCATTATACAAGGAGTGTCATTTCAAGAGCTACACTTTTCTGCAATGCAGATTGAAATGTGATCACCATGGAAGTGACTGTTTTGATTGAACCATATATTTCCCCTTCTGCAGGAGAACATCGTGGTTTCACATGTTATGGTGTCTTTTATCTTTGGATTTTCTGTCAACTCAAAACTTGAATGTGTTATAAAGGCAGTAAGTTTGCTGCTGTATGGAAAAGCATTTCTTATGGACAGCTGGATTCTACTGCACTCTTGTATATCTCCTTGTGGAGGCTGAATCCACCTAAATATGGGAAGAAAGGAGGGATTATGTTTTCCCTTAACAGCAAGTGAATTGGTTAAATGTTGTGACTTCTCATTGTTTACTGGCCAAAATAAATAGTTGGGCAATTGATAGGACATATTTTTTTTCTAACTAAGGAGGTGAAATAATTTGCTTCTTCCTAATAGTAAGCAGAACAGAAAAATCCTGGGTCTTTGTATTCTACTGATGGGTGTAATAGAGGCACATGCCACCCCTGACTCAGAATAGGTTACAGGACTTTACTGTATCCCAGATTTAACTGCTACTTGAAAAATACATCAAATTCACACTATACATGGAGGGAGCAGCAATTAATCTAAAGGTGGCAAATCTTAGACGTGACAGGTATTAAAAAGGAAAGGCTAAGTGCAGAGCCACATTTTTATTCTACTGCCTTTCCACACAGGTCATGAGAGGCAGTCCGTTCATTCCCTCAGTACATCACCAAGTTAAATATATGCACAACCACTTTCAAAGCCTCTCTTTCTCCCTTTTAATTTTATGTCAGTCAGCAGTCACTGAGATAGTCTAAACCTTTCCAAAACTGAATGTTCATCTAAATTAAAATGCAGTGTGTATTGTCTAATGTGAGAGTGTCTCAAACTCTTGTGGTATGGATATTGTCATAAATAGCAAGCCGTATTTCTAGAGTAGCTAGCTTTCCTTGCCTCCTCCTCTGCAGCAGTGACTTCAGAAAGTGGAGGTCTAAATCTTTTTTTCATTTTTATTAATAAAAAAAAAAGAAGGGAGTGACAGTGGTGGAATATAACGTGAAATTTAATGGCGTTAATTACATTCATATCGGATGAAAAGGACAATTTGGGTAAGCAGAGAATTAGCTTTGCTGTTTTCTGACTAACATCAGCACTTTGAAGATAAAGAGCCAAACAATCTATGCTACTGAACTCTCACTTTTCAGAAACAGCATACAAAATGTGGCAGGCTGGTGAGTATTGCAGAGATCTAGGAAGAGGATTAAAATTTAGGCAAGCTGTGTGGTATCTAGCATTGTCAAGGCAGGAAAGGTCTTCAGTGATCTCAATAATGTAGTCACCTTACCAAGGGCTCTTAAGTATTTCCTGAAGGCTCAATCATGAAACATTCCTGTCCTCTCCTTCTTACAGTCATGATTGGTTTTAGCAATTCAACGTTTGGAAGAACAAATTGTGAAAAGTTAATTCTCTTGAGTCATAGCCAGGAAATTCTGAAAGATAACTTGAAAATGGCTTTCTTCCCTGCAAGATGTCAAAGTTCCTTCTGTAGGGTAAAAGGAGCATTTCCCTAGTGTCCAAGATGGACAGAACTGTCTAAGCCCTGGCCTTTTAGCCTTCTATTGAAATGAGACCTGTAGATCAAAATTTAAGACAGGAATAATTACTACCACTGAAGACAATCATATGAGAGTTGTAATAGAATTTCCCTAACACTATAAATTATATCAGATATCATTACCTCAGAATACAGTCCATGAAGAACTTTTCAGGAAGAATCCAAATTAATTTATAAAATCTGTAATTAAAATGTTGAGGATTAAATCAGTGCTTGAGGTTCTCTATGATTGCATTATCCTTCTTTTACGTTTTTGCATAATATTCAGATTACTCTATTCTTTCCTTAAATATGGCTATCAAAAAGAGAGGAAAAAATGTAAAGGATGAATTCTTCTTTCTGTTTACTCTGATATTTCTGTCTTCATATTCCCGTAAAATCAGGGTCCTTCATAATTGTCTTCTCTGTTTGAAAACTTTAAAGTGATTGTAAAGAGGAGAATAAGTAAACTGCAAATAAGCAAAATAATATGAGGTTCTTTATCAACTGTTTAATGTATTTAAAGATCTGTTTTGTATTGAGAGCATGGTAGTTAGAAACCTGGGTTGAAGAACCTGAAGCAAGAGGTAGCAAGTAGGTTAGTACTTTCTGGATGGGTGCTGATTTTGAGGGTCTTGCTCTCCCTGTCTTACCATTCAGTTTTACTGTTGTGATGAACCAATTTTTGATGAAAGCTTACTCCAGCAGGCTTCTATAACTGAGGGCTCCAAGGGTTAGCTTATTAATACTTATTAAATAATAATAGCATTTCTCATGACAAAATGAGTGGGCTGCACACCACCCTTTAGAGACTGACCAGAGAGAGCCTTAGACTGGATGTTCTGCTGTTCTCGTGGTCAAGTGATGTAATTCTGAGAGCTCCTTTGCTAATTGTAGGCAAAGCAAAGCCTCCTCACTCCCTGAGCTGGAGTTAAACTGAATCGAAGCTGGTTTTGAGCTGTACAGCTTTCTCAATTGTCAGTTCCAAAATCATTAATCTGTCTATACAATACTGAGACTTTGTGATTAGGGAATGTTATTAATTTCAGGAGGACCCCTGCATACTTCAGTCCACACTACCTGATCCTCAGACACCAAAAGATACTTGGAAACTCTCTTTTACCTCGGTGATTAACACCTTTCAAGCATGTCAGTGACTTTGATTCCCAGGGCTCTGTGATCAGCACCTTTGAGAAAAGTGCACAATACCTTTTTCTGATTTAAAAAGTGTTAGAATGGGAGTAAATTGCTCTTGCTGTTTTTGCATATGGTTCATTATTTCGGTGCTTTCTTACCTTTTATTTCCCGTTGCAGCTGAAACCTTTCCAAAGGGATGAAACGGATGGTGAGTGGCATCTTGTGGCTCTCAGCTTTACCACATGAATGACTCAAGCATTAGGAATGTTAGTGCCCTAACAGTTGGCAGTCTCCCACCTCAAAGACTGAGCAATTCAGTATAATAGGCTGAGCAGCCTCAGCTACCATTGTGTCTGGGATTTTGCCTGAACTGTTAAATCTAGGGCTTTCAGTTGGCACTTTGTGCTGCTGCAGCCTCTGGGCCAGTCATGCGCATGAGTAATTTGTATAAACCACACTTCACAAGCTTGGAATGAGTTGTGGTCCTGCAAGATTAGAACAGCTGAGTGCAGCTCTGCCTAGATCTCATTGTCGACTGTTTTTAAAAATATCCAGCATATGTGCACAAGTAAAATAGGACTCGAGGAACTGTGCTAAATAAAACGATTTTGCGTTGCTGCTTCAATTTCCATTTTAATTTTACGTTAAATAGAAGACAATAGAGTTCTTATAATGAACTTTACAAATGTATTGTTAGCAGTAAAGTTCCATAATTCTGCCAAACTCTATAAACTTTTACTAAGTACGGACTGACAATGCATTTCTGACAATGGCATTTAGACAGAACTGTAATACTTTTGTCTTACTCTAGAGTATAGATATTTTTAATTTTGATCATAAATGGCTGTGGGCTTTCCAGCGACAGAACAACAATGCAAAACTACACGAGCCTCAGTCCTCTACCTACTGCACCACTGTGCCAGTGCTACATGATTTAGAGGAAGGGAGAATAATCCTGGGCTATACAAACATGTCATGTTGGATCTACTGCAGTCTTGAATTGAAATATTTTCAATATATTTTATATGGGATTTTGGCAAGTCTGCTCTTGTGGTAACAGGTTCACAAAGCTAGATTGCTGCCATGAGTCTGCTCTTTTCATCATCTTTTAATTTTAATTTAAGTCTTTTCCTGATTTACAGTGGGTTTTTAGAACTAAAATTGGTAAAAAATGCTGCAGTAGAAACGCAAAGATTTTCCTTGGTGTTTTGCTCTGGGTTTGTTTTGTTTTGGTTTTTTTTTGTATGAGGTGTTTTCCACATAATTGTTTTTGTAAACCAAGCAGCAAATCCAACTGTTGTTTTCAGTATAACTAAACCATCATCTAGCCTCCATGTAAACTGTAAGGTGAAGAATAGGGTACTGAAAAAAGCTATCTTCTCCATCCAGTGCATCTAAAAGAGTACTTGCAGTAAAATTTTGTTTCATCCTCTTACTATGAATTCATGTCATTACCAAATGGTAAACAAAAACAGATGTCAGGCTCACTTTAGAAAAAGTGGTGAGCTTGCAGTTAGATATTGAAGTAAACTGCTGCTGCGAGCAGGGTTTTGATATACTTCTGTCCATCTCTTTAAAATATGTATTTTCATGTTGGAAATGTCTTTAGTGCCCTTAACTGTTCATAGAAGTAGCCAAAAAAGGAAAAAAAAATATGGTGGAAATATCAAAGCCATTAGAATGGAGAACTTTGAGAATGTCTGATTAGTTAGGGGTATTTGTTTATTAAGAAGTGAAGAGAAAAGAACATCTGGCCATTAAAATAAGATGAGCAGGCTATGGAATAAATTCATATACATAAGCCAAGCTTAAAAAGCAGAACAGTTGTGTGCTTTCCTACTAAACAGATTTTGTGGCAGTACTGCAAACTTGCCAAGATATTAAGTAAATGAAAGCCAACAATCGAGTCTTTAAGTACATACCTTAATGTCATAAGAGTATTACGAGCTTACAGAGCAAGAAAGCTTATAAGAGTACTGACCTTCATCTGTACTCTGAAAGACATTCAGGCGAGTTAAAATAAGAATTTTTACAGTATCAAAAGACAAAGCCACAGTACAAAAGAACTGTGTGAATGCAAATATTGTAGCAGAAGTTTATAATATAGGCTTTCATTATTCATGAAATCATAATGGATGGCATTTTGTAGTCTTCTGCCGGGAGATAGGAGGCATTCTCAGGTACAAAAAGCATTCTTTAAGAGCACAGTCAATGGAACAGAGATCATATTTGCAATGGAAATAGTGTTTTTCCTATAAATGTGGAGGCAGAGTGTTTACTGGTTTAATGGTATTTAGCCAAAGATCCCATTTTTCCTGGAGAACTTTTCTTAGAACTGTTAATATAGAGTTCATTATAGAGTTTAAGTGCCCGGTTTCTTTCCTGTCCCTTTCTGCTACACCGCGTGTTTATTTCTGTATTGGTGTTCTCTTCTTGGAATGAGGTGACAGTTGCCTTCAGACACAACTTTCAGGTAAATTCTGCTCTCCGAGCCTGATTTGGCTGCCTCTGTCCTGCAGGACCCTGCAATGCTAGTCCAGTAAGCTTTGCACCTGCAAAAACTCCTCTCTCACAGGGCCATCCTCGCAGCATCACACAGTAAAATGCTGTTGTGGCAGATAATGACCTAATCCTCACTTGGAACAGAAAGATCTCTACGTTGCAGAAAATATTCATGTATCTTAAAGGCCTAGGGGTGATGCAGCACACACGGAGTACTCAGCCGTGTGGATGCATCCATACAGAACACTCTGTAGCAGACCACCCTTTGGTGAATTCAGACACTCTACACCCAGTATCCCAGGTGCCCCTCCATAAGGTGAATGTACATAGCACGAAGCATGGAAATTTAATAGCATCATCAGGGCCCCTAACACTGCCAGAGGAGCTCCTGAGTCACAAAAGAGAAAAAAAAAAGTCACAAAGGCTGATCTACCTTATTATCTGATGGTGTTGTCTCCTCTAAGGGGGTAGCGGGAACTTTTCAGCAGTCGTAAGATGTACCTCTTCATAACGAATTAAGCAAGTTAAGCTTCCAGTGATGGGTCTGCAGAGATTTGGATATCTAATGTTCGAGTCTTAATGGGGCAGTCTTAATGACTCAGCCTCCCAATGGCATTGCACTTCCTACACATGTACTTTACCTTCAGACTGAAGAAATCATGTTACATGAAAAAGAGCTAAGTATTTGAACAATCACAGTTTGAAGAAAATAACATTGTTTTTATTGAATAAATGTTTGCCTTAAGGCATCTGACTCAGTGATGAAACTTCAAAATTTGAATATTCCATACTTATCTGTTTGATGGTCTCATAGAATAGGAACAAGAATATACTGCAGTTTTCTTACTGAAAGCAATGAAGGATGCTTTGTAATACGTCAGACTCTTTAAATAGTAAGATTAATAAACATAAACTTATATTTTAGCACAAGGTCTGAATCCTGTTCATCTCACCTCACTGAGTCTCCTTTTATGAATATGGTGAGTAAGCAGAAACTGATTACAGTTTTTTGAGAAACTGAGCAGTTGAGTGGAATTAGAAGTATGTTAATTCATAGAAAACTAATAACATTCATGTGTCTTGTTCTACTGTGTTCCGTAGTGCAAATTTATCTATCAAAGAGAGGAATGCAGTGCAATTAAAAAGTGATTAAGAAAGCAAACAAAAACTTCTGCTATCAAATTGCATCACCATCCCACCAAACATTTAAATTAGTCTTCAAAGGCTTCTCTCAGCTGAAGCCTTTCTCAAGTTCTAAGTATATGTGCCAAGAATAGAGAACCAAAAATCAGTGGGTTGTTTCAGACTATAAAGTGTTTTCTCAATATATAATTCCATCTTTCTGAATTCAATGCGTGTTCTGTTCTGTGGAATTTTATAGTAGGTTTTTCTATACAGTGGCATTTCCTGAAAAATTATAACTTATTAAAAGATTGTTAAGGGGACAGTCATTCCAGTGGTTCTTCATATTATCCATAAACTGAAAAAAGTTCGGTCAAGCTTTCAAGGAAGGAACTTCAGAGCTGGAGGCTGAGAGCCAGAAATATATGCATATGCATTGTGGACCCTGATTCAGAATCTATGGAATATCAGAATACATGGCAAAAGGCAGCACTGGACATTCCTTGTGTTTTGTTGGGGATCTGAGGTTCATTGTCTCAGCTATGGTAGCCACAACTGCTTAACTCTAACATTTCTCTTCTATCATAGAGGAGTTCGATTTTCCTGTTTAGATTTGATTTGCAAGCAGAATGGGTAAAATAAACTGGAGTGCAGCTAGTTTTCTCTAAAAATCTGTACATACTTGTGATTTGAGTATTTCCCAGGCTGTATTTGGAATAAATGAGATTTTAGGATTTAAGGCCTGATCCAAAGGGCACCAAAATCACAAAATTATTGCTCATGAGTACGATGTGAGTTTGATAAGTTCTGTGGATTTGTAATCCTCTAATTAACACATTTTCAAGAAGTTATTTCTGCAGATTATTTAGGAGGATATACTTCAGTGTCACTTTTGCCCCAGTGGAAGGCAGAGATCACAAGTGTCTCTTCTGCATAGATTAATAGATAACCTGTATTAAGCACTTATTGCTACTAACTATAGCAGAAATATACAGCAGATTAATTATGGGGATTATATAGAATGGAAGTATTGGATTAATTTAAAACAAGTTGCACATCCAAAACTGCAAAAGTAAAATAAAAGTAAGACAAACACTTACCATGCAGTTCTCTGTCATGCAAGAATGAAAGGCGTTTTTGTAAGAAACTTCCAAACTCTTGAGACACCAACCAAACAATAGACAAATGCTCAGAAGGTGTGACTTAATGAATACAAATATGACCACTTTAGTTCCGACATTAAATTACAAATTATGTCATTAGGATTTATTAGTGCTTATATGATATATTGCCAGTTTGACACAAGTAACAAGGGAGCTTGTAAAACACTGCCTAGTTTTATTTGTAATAATTTTCTAACTTAATAAAATGTTAAGAGAACTAAAGGAGGTACTATAAGAACACATTACCATTAGGTATGTATTTGACCTTGTATCGAAGTCCTTTTCTTGAGGTTTAATAAGGGGTAGCACTCTGAAACAGAATTTATGTACAAGTTAGTTGCTGTTCAAGCCTCTTTTCTCCTTAATGTCTTCTCTACAATTAGCTGAGTTGTAAACCAAAGTTCAGTGCAGCAGTTTCTTTTTCAGGTTTTAATATTACTCAGAAAGCACTGGAGATAACAAAAATAAAGTCTAAGCCTTGAACATTGGTTGTATAGTTTCTTTATTTTCTTTTTAACACACGCAGGTAAAGAGATAGTTAGAAATGATAAGCTGTCCTAGGTTCAGTAAGGTTTGGGATTGCCTGCTGCTGCTTGACTAATTAGCTATTGCTGTTCTGGGCGATGACGAAGTGAGATGGGTTAATTGGTGCCCACATCCAGATGTATTGAAGAAAAACTGATTGGTCCTGTTTGTAATAGTCAGAAGATTGTGTTAATGTTAATACAGAGAAGCCAATGCTGGCTTAAAAGGTTTCTGAGGGTGTGTTTCAGTTGTCCTGTAAATATTAAGACGGAAGTCTTCATCATCTCTTCTAAGGATTTATGTTTCTCTTTTTATTCAGACCTTACCATCTTTCTTAACAGAGTCAATAAAACCGTATAAAAGAATGGAGGTTATTGAGTGAAAAGAAACAAATTGACAAAAGAATTATGCTGCTAGAATATACCTGAGAGACTGAAGCTTTAAATTAATTCCAGAGAATGGGAAGAATCGGGGCAAACAATAACAGACACCTAGAAAGGAGGGAAAGTATGTAATGATACAAAATAAGTTGTGAAGAGATTTCAATTATGTATAGAGAGCAAAATTAATCTGATCTGAGTGATTGATTTTATATGAAAGACGGTCCTCTCCTCCCCTCTAAATCTCATATGAATCAATGTGTATTTGAATGCTCAAGTACTATGAGAAGTGTCCTGAGTGAAATGGGCACAACCAGAATGAAATTGCTATGCTGACATTCCCCCTCCCCTTACCCAGAGCCTTCAGTCCTTCCTGGAACAGTACAGCCATCCTGCCTGCAGGAGAAAAACTTCAGTTTTGCTGCTGAGAATACTTTAATTCATTTCACGGTAAAAATGTAAGCGTGTCCACCTAGATTAATTCAGCAATTAAAGACCAAAATTTGAACATATTTGCAAGCTTGGGTTTGAAAGGGCACTTCAGAAACCGAGCATTTAACATTCTGATGGAGAATTTATGGTATTCTCGTGGCATTTAAAGAAAATGCAGCAATAGAGAACAAAACACTGAAGAAGGCAAGAGAGGGTAAATGGAATCCTAAGGAAAGCAGAAAAAAACTCCTGCTAAGTCAGTTTAAGAAACTGAAATATTCTGTAAGACTTAAGGTGTTTTTAAGGCAGGATTGTTTTTTGGTTTTGTTTCTTTGGTTTGTAGGTTTGGGTTTTGTCCCCTATATGATGTCTGAGAGGTTGATTTGTCATTAGAATTTTGAAGGAATAAAGGAAGCAGTAATTATTCTAGGTATTCTATGTAGCTTTTTGCTACCTATCATATAACAATTTAAGTCTTGATCTTTCCTCTGAATGCATGAATAACATTACTGCAAATATTAATAGCCCTTGTGCACCTGGGAACCTTTGTGTTTGCATGGCCTTTCATATCTAAATATCTAATGCACTTGCACCTGCTCTCACAGTAGGATTGAGCTTAGAATGGTTAAAGCAATCCTGAGCACAACATCCCTGTGAGGCAGGGAGATGCTGTCACTGCTGTTCAACGACTTGAAAAAGGCTGAGCAATAAAAGGTTTGCCCAGACTTGTGATGAGGAGCAAAGAAGGAACCTTCATTTTCTGTGAGCCAAGTTAGCCCAGTTAATATTCAACAAAAATGCTTCTCTTTACCTTTGAAAACTGTCTTTTTAGATATCCATTTGGCTTTAATTCTTGCATTTGTAATTGAGTTTGGAGTATAAAGTTACTTCAGGAAAAATGCTTTTTTCGGGGTAGTTTGAAATTCAGCAGTGTTTTAGGAATTAAAGTTATAGAGTAATAGCAAACCTGAAAACAGAACTGGCAGCCTGCTTTAACTGCCATAGCATGGCCTCACCAGGGTTCATCTCATTTTTCAACATGATATACCTCATGCTCTTTTGTTCTTTACTAACATATATATGAAGGAGAGCTAAAGGATTCAACTGCACTTTGAGGGGAAAAAACATTTCTCCATAAGATTGTGGCCCAGAATATTATCCAACATTAAGGAAAGAACAAGATAACATATCTTTTTGGCACAAATTAAGAAAGACAGTAACTCTTGGGAGATGATTTTTCTTGGTAAATCAGAACTTTGTAGCCTTTGAGGAAAAAAAGTGTGTCTGGTGTCCTGCTATTGCTAACGCAGAAGAGACTTTCTGAAGCGCTCAGCGCTTGCAGATCCACTTGGAGTAGAGGGGGTGCTCGTATGGGCTGCACAGGTCAAGCTGAAAATCAGGGTCTGAATATTGATCACACTTCACTGAAAGTTTAAGCTTGAATTTAAAGAAATCATAAGACTTTGGTAGCCAGAAGTTAGGAAGTGCATGATTTCTCTCTACGCTTGTGAAAATGTCCCGCAGATGCCTAGAAAAAGATAAACGCAGAAGATCAATGCACTCTACATTGTATGTATTATATAACACAAATTCCTAGATAATCAAAAGCAATTTTATATGATGCTACAGGAATTTTATGGAAATTCTCTTCATCCGGTTGCATTTTAAATTATCTGGCTCCAATATTTGTGGCATTTGGGGAATGTTTGCATTGGCACAATTTACAGCATGGCATGTTGCCAAAAATTCAACATACTTATATAGTTCTTCTCTGTGGCCAGGTTAAGATACATCTGTCTTTCATGCATGCCTCTTGTTATGTATGCTATTTTTCTCTGATTTTACCCTGATTTTTCATTTAATTCATTCAGACATTATTCTGGTGCAGCCCAAACAATTAGTGTCTGTAAAGGTTCTCCTAAATTACACCGCAGTACAGGGGAGCAGGTTGCTCTCTAGTTGTTATGAGCCTTCTGTTAGCAGCTCTTTTGCTATTCATTCTACAGATTCTTTGAAAAAAAATCCTCTTTTTTAGCCTCAGTGACTATTTCTCTGCGAAGTTGAACAAATCCTGTTCTGATTTTCATTCTTTTTTTTTAATATACATTTTAATTAAGTATCTTATAAAGATATCACTCCGTGTATCCTAAATTAAGTATATAACATCAAATGTTAATTGTTTATTCTTCAAGCTGCGCTCGTTCTTTGAAATAAGGCAATAATACTGTTTTGAGGATCCTTGCTATCCTGTCTGTATGTATCCCTAGCAATTTTCACATCAGTGATTAAGGGATTAGCTTGAAACCACAAACACATGCCTCAAGCTAAAACATATCACTGTGGATTCTGTGAACCTTACAAGTAATACTGGGCCATTCTTTTGTTTATACAAGGCATGATTATAGAGCAGCCAGTAATAAATCAGTCTTTTTCTGTTTTTGTTTTTTTTATTTTTTTTCCAGAATCACAACCTTCTTTTCAGACTATTCGAAATTATATCACAGTGCACTATGGTGTTTTGGGGATTCAATGTGCCTGTTGTTCAACATAGAAGAACAGAACTTACAACATACATTTTGATCAAAATGCTTTAGTAAAGACCAGGAAGAACAATTTGGATAATAGTTATGAAACTGAATGAATAGGCCTCTGTCTGTGCTGTATTTCCAAACTTCTTTTTCAATCTGCAATACTCCTTTAAAATTTTACGACCTTTTATTTAGAAGCACTGACTGGACCAGTTCAGTAGTAGAAAAAAATACTTGAGATGACCGTAACTTTAAATTAAAACATAAATGATTATGCTGAAGTCAAGATACAACCTGTTGAATGGAAAGATTAGCATAGTAGATTTGAAAAATGTGAGTCTTTGAACAGAAGAGTGTTTAGGGATTTCTGGGAAACATCTGTGTTTGTCTAGTTGCACTAAAAGCTCCCTTGCGAGAAGGGTGGTTTCTGAACCTAATATGCAAAAAATTGATGAACGCCTGCTTGAACAGTGGTTGCAAAACAAACCCTTCGCAATGATTATCAATTATCTCGGTTTTATACCTCAGACCAGCCCCAGACGTCCTTACAAAAAGATGCAAATTCTCACTAGCATTGCAAGGCCTGCTCGTCATGCCTGTTGCCTCTTGATATTTAGGCTAGTAGAGATGATAATGCTTCTGGACGTTGACAGGAAAGGCACTTCTGGTAGGTGTAGAAAGAAATCTCTTCATGTGAACTCCCTGAGAGCACGGCAGTCCTAACATGAGTCCCCCCCCCCACATTTGTGAAGATATATGCAAAAGGTGTAGATTTTTCTCTACTATTGAACTGGTCCAGTCACCTTTTTTATGACTGTAAAAAAAAACGGAACAGTTTTGATGATCCTTCTTAGCAAAAAATCTGTCTCCTGTTATCTACCTGTATGTATCAGCTGAGGAACTTAATGCTGGGGGTTGTGGCTTAAAGTTCAAACTGAATCCAGGTACAATATGCAATGGAATCTTAATTTCATAAATTGTAACTTCTCTGAACTATCAGCATATAAGCTATTCTGTTATTGATTGTTGGCCAGTAATAGTGCTTCTTTTGGAAAATGTAAATAAGTCCTTGTATTTTATAGGATCACAGGATTGGTAATAAGTACTTTTAATCATAAACATAATTTTTCAGTTAAAGTTTTCAGCAAATATATAATGTCTTTCCAACTACTTACATATATAAATTACTACCATATGCTTTGTGAAAAGGGTACTTTGTTTCCCCACTCGAGTATAAGATCATCAAGAGGATGTGCTAATGATAGCTTTGAGTCATCTCTGCCCCGCTGAATCCCCAGAGACGGTACGAGAGGCCTCTGGGTGTCTGAATTATATTTGGTTTCCTCTAACCTCCCATCAACTTACTTTGACTGGAGTTTTCTCGATTTCAAAGGTGATTTTTTGGGGGTAAGGCTCCAAATAGCTGATGGCATATTGTGTTATTCTGTTTTGTATTTGTGTGCTGCTAATTGTTGTATTACAGTTCTAGTTTGTTCTCTTAGCAGAACATATACAGGAATGTTGTATTCCTATTTTTGTGGTTTCTTAGGCCTTTTTGGGAAATCAAAAAGGTGACGTATCCCCGAATGCAACTGATGGACGTGTAGCTAGTGATTTTAGTGCCTATGGGTGTTTTCCAAGGAAAAACCTGAATCTCTCTACCTGCATGTATCTTTTATGTGCAACATTAAGTAATTGTAAAACGTATGTATAATGTTTCTCGTAGAAATTGTCCCTTGCCCTTCTGCCTGGAACGTGTCCAGGCTTTGTTTTTAAGATTGTTACTGGTAGACTAAATTATGAATGGTTACAACAGTGAGAGAACAGTGATGCCAAAAGGTCTATATAAAATTGATTAGGTTATAATTATGTAAAAATTGAACTACTAAAGTAAGGTTTTTTTCTCTTGTTTTGAAGGATGGTATGTTTTCCAGAAGCAACCAATTCCAGCTCTTTGAATCACTTTATTTAATTGCTTAGTGGTCAGACAGTCAGGCCCGCAGTACACAAGATACACTAATTAATTATTTGTATAGCAATAGAACTTGGAGACAAAAGGCTCTGTATTTTCTTATGCTTAAGTCTTCTTTACATGGATCGTTTTCCAAACATCAGTGGAATTGTTCCACATCCTCACTGACATCAGATGTGAGTTGTTCTTACAGATTGATTTCTAGAAATACATTCTTAGGATGCATTTCTGTATTGCAAAGCCAGGGTGGGAAACATGCATTCTCACTATAAAATGTGCTGCATAAAAATTGGAAAGCCACAGATCTATTTAGCAGTAGCATTTTGGAAAGATTATTCAAGTTTTACTGTAGTTTAGGGTTCTTTGGGAGGACCACCATGTTCAGGAACCATTTCTACGTAGTCATTTTAGTAAACAATTTGATAAAGAAGAACTTTTACTGACTGAAAGTAAAAATCTATACACAAAGCAACAAAAAATTAGTTTAGATTTGACTAAGAGTGTAGTAGAAAAACTATAAAGGTATAATAAAAATTGATTTGTTTGTCTAGAATACTTCATGTCTCAAAGATGAAATCCCGATGTTATGGGACAGGTTAGGATGATTTTTCGTGGAAACGTGGGACTTCTTATTCTGGACAAGTATGAATCCGATTAGTCCTATTCCAGCGTATCAGAAGGGAACCCATTCTTCAGGCACATAGTTTAGCCCAGCATTTTAATTGCATCTGCAACAATGAGGCCTGTAAGTCAGATTGAAATGAAATGGTTTTACAGAGTGACTGCAGTTTATCTGCACATAGATAGCAACAGGAGGTTCATATACAACCTGAAACCTACTTTGACTTGTGAGACTTAGAAGGTGAACAGGCTTCACTGTAATGTGGATTTCTGTTCCATGATAATGCCGGGAGAAAACAGAAGAGGCTTGAGAGGCAAGGATGCAAGAGATACAATGGGTGGAGAGGATCTGGGAAAGAATAGAAGGTGGCTGGATGTAAGAAAGGAGCAAAATACCCCCAAAAGAGGAAGAAAGGCGAAGGATGTGGCTGTTGTTTTTTTCTCCTTCTTGTTTTTTAATTTTTCCCTTTATATCTTCTTAAACTGTTCCTGTATAGTAAGAGGGGCAGAAAAGTGAAATGCAGATAAATTTTTAAAAAGTGGGGTATTTCAGAGTTTTTTCCTCAAGCGGACACACTTATGAGAATTGAATTTCTTTTTCGTTTAAATCCAGTTAGCTTATCTTTCTGTTGTTGCTTGGGGTTCTTCTGGTTTGGTTTGGGAATTTTATTCCTGTTTGAAGGAAACTCCGTGATTTGCTTTGTCCTCTGTCTGCTATGTATAATGCAGTAGTTGCAGCAGTGCTTTGGATAGCTGAATTCATTGTTCATTTATGATGATCTTCCATTAATGTAGGATATGGGATTATTTACATAAGATGAAAAAAGGATTTTGTAAAACAATCTTTGGACAAAGGCATGGTGTGTTTTGAATGCATACGATTTTATCAATGCATGACTATACATTCTATATGAACAAGACCTTTCATACTATGAAGATTTTCTGCTTGCCTGGCAAAGCTTGGAGCAAAGCTGAAATCAAAGCAGCCTTACTTTGTAAAGCAATTTCATTTTACCTGGAACACTGAGGCTTAAATTATAAGCTTCGGGATGACTCAGTAGAAATAATGCATGCATATAAACTACATAATTTTCCTAGTGTATTTTCACAATCAATATAACTGTGTGTTTAAAGTAGGGACCTTAGGTCGATCTTCTGAGGAGTGAATGAATAACATATTTTTTATCAGAGAAAAGCTGCTCTGTGCCAATAATATCTGACATGAATATTTAATAGCTTGTACAGTAGGAAGTAATTGCCAACTAGTGGGGCATGCTAAAATGAACAAGAGAAATACTGAAATAACAAATCCGATCAGATTTCACTTATACCATTTTCTTAACACCAGGTGGTCTGACAGGTCTTGATGGATATATGAAATAAATGTAGTAACCTCTGCCCAGGTTCTAGATATTAAATAGTCTTTTTAAATAACTGAACAGGAGGTTAGCTGATATGCATATGTTGATCATATCATAGATTTCATGTTTGCTGAACATAATGTGAATTATTATTCTCATCCACCTCGAGATATTCTCCATACTGCCATTACCATCACTATTCACTATGGTAACTGAATCCATACAATTCAGGTTGCCTTTAGAAGAAAACACTACACATCTAGGGGCAATGTTTATTCTTTTCATTTATTCTTTTCATTTAAATTTCTCCCAGCTGAAGAGAAACAATAATTCTTCTCTCTTCACCCCACCTTGAATACTCTCCATTCTCCTAGGGCAAATGGAGATCCGCAAAGCTGAGGAATGTTTCTTATGGCAACTTCATGCTTTTGGTCCTTCTATGTGTATCAATATCTCTTATAAAGAGAGAGGTGGTGTCTAGGACCTGTTATATAGTTACTAAGCAGTTGGATGGCTTGATGTGAGAACGTTCTCTAATGTGACCATAAACCTTTCTGAGCTTTGTGGCAACGTGGCCATGAAGTAGCACATAAAACAGCCAGGAGTGTGTAAGGCATCTGGCCCATGAGCTATACGTAGCGTTGAGAAACAGAAATGCAGACGACTGACTTGCATACCTACCCACAAAGTTTCATCCACACGTTTGTAACGCGATTGGAAAGCAAAGAATTCATTTTACTTTGTACCTTCTTCCAGTGAAATAAGCTTAAACTGATTTAGAGGTCAGTGGATGTTAAAATTTATGCCATCCTCGTTACACCTTTTTAGTGCCCATGGGAGCCCCAAATTATGGATATTATAATGAAGATAATTAGAGTAAGCTCCATTTTAGCTGAAGGCGGAAGGCCTTAAATCAGAAGGAATATGTTCCAGTAACCTTGAAATTGGGGTGAAGATTACAGACTGCCTACTGGCATAACAAATATCTAAACTCATTGTTTAAAAAATTAAGAGGAGAATATCAAGGTGGGAGTCGGTGTTCTGTAAGGCCTGCGATTGCTTTTGGTGGGTATAATGTGTATTCCTTGACTCCTGGTTCTGCAAGCAGCATTTCTGATCATTGCAGTGTGGGCTGGGGTTCATGCTCCTGCATAATTCCTTGAAATTGTCTCAGTATCTTTCTTAATGTGTGGGTGGAAAAAGAACTGATGTGACTATGACTCCATATACCTGAACAAATTCCCAGTAAAGATTTTTCTTGCCCTTTGACCATTGATCTTGTATAGCAAGCCGATGCATTCCAAAGGCTGTTGTTATGGAAAACCCTCTCTGAATATCCCTTCTGAAAAAAAACCAAACATTTAAAAAAAACGTTACTGAAGTAAATGAGCTATGAGCTTGTAGGAATCTGTATTTGGGAGCGCATCATGTTCAATTCTTGAAGAATATGAGAAATGTTTGATTGTGTGTGCATTCACTGCCTCGGCCCCTTTTCTTGAGTAATGTTTTTTTTGTGAGATGTTTGGTACTTGCTGTCCATTCTTTCCTTCTGCGTATTATATTTTCTAGTTATGCCTAAAATGGAGTTTTCTTCATTTATGCTCTGTGAGACGAAGCCCGTGTCTTCATCGAGTTGACTTAGGTGATATGGTCATTTCTTTACCAGGAACAAAGACTTCAAACAGAACTTTGTGATGCCCAACTCTAGTCATGTAGCAATGGCTAATGATTATTCCTGAACTGAGCAGGATGCTGATGGCTGAAGTCATTTGTGGCGTATTAACAACCACTTCAGTTCACTTCTGCTAAACAATGAAGTCTATTAATAAACTGAATAGACAAGCTAAATCGCCTAAACATGCTTGGGGGGCTCCACCTATTTTCTTTCTGCTCTCATGATGTGTCTTTTCTTCATATGTGAGCTGCTGCCAATGCCAGCATTTGAAATCAACCAGCCGAAGAAACTCAGAAATACCGTGAGGCATGTGATAAAGAAACTGTGTGAAGCTGATCACAGCGTTCTTGACTCTGTTTTTTCTGACTTAATCACGTAGGGCTGGGGCTGGAATTCCTATAAGATTGAAGAGTGAATTCTGGGTGTACACTGCGACAAACAAGTAACTTCCAAAATCTGAAATTCAAATCGTTAGTTTTTTTCTGCCTCTTTTTTTTTTTTCTTTTTCTTTTTTTTTTTTTTTAAGGAAAATTTGCATCTCCACTTGTTGGAAGCAAGGCTTATCCCTCACAGATGAAGGAGAAAATGGGTGTCACATGGGACAGCATAATCTGTAGCGTGCGCTGTGGTGGCACCAGCTCTTTGGAGCAACACATGGCAATAGAATTACCTTTGTACTGCCCAACCATGGGATGTAATTTATCCAGTCCAAGGGACCATGATGACAGGCAAGAGGTTGGATAGTGCACATGTTCTGCATGCTAAAAGGCAAAACTGCCCCCTTTTCTCTGAAATGCAGAGCTCTGCAGCACTGCAGGGCAATTCTGACCATTCCTGGCAAATCCTCATGGCCCCCTTATGATGTCACTTGTGTAGTGACATCCTGTGATAGTAAAAGAAAAAAAGAAAAAAGGATGTGATAACATAAATGCTGGAGAAGAATGGAAGAAAAATGATGAACTGCAACTGTTACAATGTGCAATGTCAGCTAAAGAATGAAACAATTTCAGGCTTGAACATTAAGGACATGGAAAGTGCTTGGAGATTTATGTAACAACAATGCTGAGATCATTTTATGGTATCATTGTTTCAAATACCTGAAATTAAAACAGTGTAGTGTAGTGTTACTTCAATAATTCTTTTCATTGGAGAACGGGGATTTTTATTTGGGAAGTAAAATACTATCACTGCAAAAGAGAAACAATAGATTTTTATGGCTAGACTGTCATATTTTTAAGATGATTTACTTGCCTTTTCACTTTCTGCCTACTCTAGAGGTCTCAATATGCAGACCACCTTGAGCTTCAATATGTCTACTGAAACTAAACAGAGAGTTGTTATATTATTTCTTGTCATAGAAACAAAAATCTGAGGTGCAGTTTCTTTGAAAAGTCATATACTGCCCATAAATGTGTCTTGGTAACATTGGGAAAGATCTCTAAAATTTCTCAAAGGGAAGGTTTAATGTTATGGATCTAGTACAAAATGTCTAATAATAATCAGTCATTTGTCAGGTGAAAAACAAATCTGCTTTCACTTTGGCAGTAGTCTTTTATATGAGCTTGGAAGATTTAGTTTTGAAAGAGTTGCACAAGGTGTTCTTCACTTAGTGTAAAGAATACCGTAATGCCTTAATAACCAAGGCTGACACTGTTCATGTACAGTCAACTTGGTAGGGTTTCTGACGTCACCTTTAAGTTTCATTCTTGGAAGAGTGTTGGTCAGCCTTTTGATGAGGTGGGTGTTAGTAAGTTTTACTGACACTGGCTTTAAGTTAGAAGTCCTTTTGGTGACCAGCTGAGCCTCTTCTGCTGGGAAAAGATTTTAATGATAACCCTAATTACAGTTTAGTTCAGAATGGGAATAATAGTAGTAACTACCAGGGTGTGTTGGGGTAGGAAGGAAGGATGATGACTGGGGAGCCGATACAGAGTATGGAAACATCTGCGTGAGCAGCATGTCCTGGTTTGCGTGAGCTGTGTTTAGTCCTGGGTCAGGAACCAGGAGGTGGGTTTTGCTGGGGTCGCTTTGAGGCACGATCTTTAAGAGAGCATGTTTACACAGTGGAGAAGGAGATTTTCTTCTGCACAGTGGGCTTCTTGCAAAATCTCCAGCTTAATACTAGTCATCAACATCAGGACAATGTAATTTCAGTGCAGGCCGTTTTGATTTTTTTTTTTAAGACAACAGTGATAACAAAAAAAGATTGTGGTTTCTTTCTTTTTCTTGAAGATCTGCTCACTAGGAGGAATTAGATTAATCTAGAGGAAGAGCCCTTTGACATACTTAAATAAAAGACAAAGCATTGAGAATTCATGTCTAGCTTGTTCGAAGTAATATTTGAACAAAAAAATCCTGTTTTGGAAATTATATCTATCTATCTAAAGAAGAGAAGCTTCTGTTTCCTATTTGCGGTGAATGATCTGTTACAGTATTTCTGATTTACTACACAATGATTTTCTTTTCTTAGCAGTCATCACATGGAGCAATTAATTAGGTTTTTTTTTAAGCAGTCTATACTCTAGAATTTCTTAAATTCTTGATTTTGAGATAGCTTAGCAATATAATAATATTGTTGACTTATCAACACAAAACATGGTTGTCCATCTTGATTAGCTGTGGCTCTGTTTAATCACAGATATTTTTGAGTGGGAGAAAAAGTCACTAGTGGTTGGAACCGGGTATTGCTATTTCTCACGTCAGTGGTGACACCAGTGCTAAATGGAGGTCGGCAAATAGATATTCAGAAGGTTATTAAACTCTTTTTTTTTTTTCTGCACTGATGTGAGTGATAATAGTTTAGTCACGATTCCTTAACTTAAATTTGAAGCATAAGAGATTTCCAAGTGATCCTCTGTATCCACTCTGGGGTTTTTATTTTCCAATTTCCATTAGTATTAGATCCGTTCATTCCAGTGAGGCCACAGTTAATAGTGAATTATGGTGAAGCAATTATCCTAGAGAACAAGTACTTATGGTTGGTAGGTTATAAGTGGGAATAATGAGGGATGGAGGAGAGCAATTCTGGCAGTGCACATGGGTGTCAACCTCTTAGTAGAATGTAATGGTTTCAGAACACTTGGGAAACATTTAGGATAGCATATGGCTGCTTCAAATGGCAAAATAAGAAAAAAGTCTACACTTCCCAGCAGCTTGTTCAGAGTTAGTTTGTGTTCAGCCTAACCCACGGATGGCTAGAATCTGTGTGTTAATAAGTCATTTTATTTTCTATATTAGTGTATCCTAGAAGTAAAAGCTTGGCTTCAGGACAGTCTTAAGAGTATCTCTGCTCTGACAGTGCTCAGTTGCTTAGCATATCTCACACTTAAGTGTTAATGGGATTCATGAGGTAAATGTTCATTATTTCATAGAATCATAGAATCACAGAATCATAGAATCACCAGGTTGGAAAAGACCCACTGGATCATCGAGTCCAACCATTCCCATCAATCACTAAACCATGTCCCTCAGCGCCTCATCCACCTGAACTGGAATTCATTTCCTCTGAACTGGATTTGTTTAGTGTATGTAAAACGTGTCCCCCGCTGTTTACTCTTGCCCTTGCTCTTCCATTGCAACACCATTGTAATTTGGAAGTTAACTGGGATATGAATCTTACTGGGCAAAAGATGAAGGTGTGTCACGCTTATTTCCCTTATCAGGTACCTGCTGCTTTTCACCCCGATGCCTTCCTGGTGTGTAGACATTTGGTCACTGGACCCAAGAGAAATGGGAACAATAGTGATGTCACTTAGGTGACAGAGTCTCCTAATTTCCGCAAGCATCCTTTTTGGTGGACAAAAGCAGAGGTAAGACATCGCATAGTAGTGAGAGGGTTTGGATACTGGATAGCTGTGTGCGTGAAGGAGTTAGCAGGTACAGAAGCACTTGTGTGGTTGTTGTTGTCCTACTCTCTAGTCCTGGATCGCTCTTTGGTGGTAGTTTTTATCCAGGTCTTGCTCCCTTCCTCCATGAATATCTGTATAATCGTCCTCCAGCTGGTCTCCCTCCTGCTTTCTCTCCTCAGTAAAAGAAACAGTTTCAATGACAGGGGTAGAGAAAGTGTTAGAACCTTCCCTGTGTTTTTTCATGTTGCCTGTGTGTAGTGATCTTAGCATGTTGGATGTGAATGTGATCGGAAGACCATGAGCAGTGTAAGAAAATTACAGGATGATTGCACAGTGTTCAAAGATTTGTGGGTTTCAGTGTTTGGGGTTAAAGGGAAAATTTATCAGGTTATACTTCAGACAACTGGATCTAAGATTGTGTGAGCATGTGTGCATATGCACGCACACGTGTGTGTGGGGTAGAATGTATTTTGTCTTTTTAAACCAAAAAATAAACATAAAACAGCCAACAGTTCAAATAAGATTGCGTTGATGGACAACAGTTTTCCATTGTAGTTTCCTGAATTTTTTTCATCTAAATCCATTATTTAAATTAAATGCTACAATCTCATCTTTAATCTATGAAACACATGAGCAACGTACCATGGTATGTAGGCCACCATTCTGAATTTTATGACTTAGCTGTCCTGACAGAGCCAATTTAGTTCTCTGTGCAATCAGTTCAGTGTTGAGGCCTGTTCATTATTTTGGATGTAGCAGCCATTGTTCAGCCAGCATCCTGCCTGCAGCTGGCTCACATCTGGCTGGTTTGGACCCTGCATACCACAAATTTGCATGAGCTTGCAGTATGCAATGCAGAGATACCTGAAAAGCCAGCATGATATAAGAAATAAGAGAGAGCATAAAAATTGGAAGTGTTTGGTATATTTGGAAACCAGACCACTCTTGTTTCAATTTCTGTCTGTAGATTGAATTTAGATATTCATATATGAAAATTGGAAGCATTTTTATCTTCTAAGCCTGTACTGTTAGATGAAAGGTTCTTCTTTAAAGAACTATTTTTCCCTGTCCTGCTGCTTTTATAATAAGAGCAGCTCTTTTCAGCTTGTTGGTTTTTTTTCCCTTTGGTTCCCTCTAACAGAAGATACCTCTTTCACACTAACTACCTGAATAATACCTGGTTTTGGTTAAAAATAGTCTCAAGGGTTGCACATCAATCATGTCAGACAAAGAGAGGGTCCTGCTATGACACACAGCTGCCAGAACATACACTGTATACATATTAAAATGAAATCAGCTGCAAATATACGTGCATTATCCTAGAATTAATATTGTTAGCCAGCAATATGCAGTCACACTGCAACCCACTGCATGTTATTCCTTCATGTTAAGGTCTCCTTTCTGTGTTAAATCAAACTAAAACAACAAATAAGTTTAAAATTGATCATTGCTGCTCTGGGAACAGTTGTTTAACTCCTTCAAAGTATGTTTACATTTGACATTTCTTGAGCAGAGTCCTTTAGAGATAGATATCTTTTTGTAGATCTTCAAACTGAAACTCAAGGCAAATTCAAAAGACTGCAGCTGTTATCGGGGAACTTTGAAAACAGGATTACTCTGCTTTGGTCTAAAGTTACAGTCCTGCTTTTTTAATACTTCTAGGTGACTTTATGGTTTTACGTCAGTGAGAGTTGTATGGCTGAATCTGTGCATACATTTTTGAAATTACAGAGACTTAAATCTATTGCATTTGTGTTACTGCTGTGAACCACATTGAGTAGGGCATTGAAAGCTATTGGTTTTCCATAGCTTCAGCATTTTGAAGCAATTGGAGTGTTTTTAGATTGTATTGTTTGCAGTTAAAATCTCTATTTGAAATAAGTGTGCTAATAAATGTGTTCTGGAGACTTATTCTGTGGTTGAACCTGGAATGCATGTCATTAGCTTTGCCCAGTTTTAATTTGGGCAATCTGGAATTAGCCACTTCTTGTTGGCATTTATTCTCCTCCTACTGTTTCTGAAACTAGCGCTGCTTGGTTTCCAGTAAGGGCATTAGAGAAAGTGCCAAGTAAATACAGTCTTAATCAAACTTGTAAGAGCCTTTTAAAGAGCACATTTTCTTACTAATTGCCAACTTTTCAGGTGCATCTCAGCCACAAATAACTTGGGAACTACAGTAAAACTGTTTGTGTTCTGTTCTGCTACTTACAACAAAATTATTGGGCATTTGCTTTGACCGTTAAGTCCTTAAGCAAGATCTTTCCGTCCTTCCACAAAGATGGTCCAGCTGAACTCATTAACTTGGACTGTCCTTCCTTTAATGTCCTCGTTCCGTACTGGTGAGGGTCACTGGGAACTACTTGTCTTGGACCAAACTACTCTTCCCTTGCTCTGGAAAACAATCTGGCCTCAGTCAAGGAATATGATCTCAGAAACACTGTGCAGTGGAAGGGGCACAGGACATGGAGAAATGCTGGATCTGGAGGAGGCTGAACTGTTTAGTTGCATTTGCCTGTTTAACCAGCGTTCCCCCTACCCTATAGGTGATTCCAAAACCGTAGCTAACGATTGTCAATAAATAGAATGTAAACATATATAAACAGATGCCGAGTAAACAAAGTATATTTTTAAAATAACAATGGTTAGAACAAATATAAGCCAAATAAATCACTGATTTAAATTGATACATTTACCATTGAGATTTTACTTTACTACTTAATATTTCCTATCAGTTCAGTGGTTTACTGATTTACACCTCTGAACAGTCAGACCATGACTTTCAATTACAGTGTTTCCAATACTGTGAACATAAGTTTGGTTTAGTAAGGACAGGAGTGTGTGCAAAGCAATGTTTCAAAAAATGTTTTAATTTTATTGTGTCCAAGAAGACAAACGACTCTTGGGGATACTCTAGGTTATCCCGTAACAGGGTTCTGTGTATTCCAGCTTGCATAGCTAAGCTGCTGTTTTAGCCTTCTTTGGGTTGCTAATCCTTTAGAGTTTCAGACCACAGAAGCTCTTTTATTACATTGAAAATATACATGTGTAATTTCACTATGAGACTATGACTTTGGGGGGTTATGTTGGGCAAAATATAGCTTGTAATATACTTCCATCAAAGTGTTCAGAAAGCTGATATTCCAAATCAGTGTTTGATACTGCAGACACAGGGAGGGAAAGGGGATATCACATGAAAGAAAAGAATCATAAATTGGGTACTCAGTAACTGTTAATTAGAGCAAAAATATTAATTAAAGTATTAAGACAGCATAGTGTAAATTGGAATCTTTTATATATTTCTGTGTAGGGAATTTTGTGCATTAAAGACTTTGATGATAGTCAAAATCTCAATAGATTTTTAAACTTTTATTAGAACTTGCAGTCCATTGTGGCCAAGTGTCTGGCATAGCTTGCTTTTAATAGAATGAGATCTGGAGTGAATTTTCTGGCATTGTCTGTTTCATAAATGATTATACGAGAGGCATTCTTTTTAGGACTTTTCTAAATTGTTGTAAAAAGAAAATAATAAAAAAATCATTGCTTATAAGCAGAAGAAAATGCATGTGTTGCCTAGAGCAAGAAACATCATGAGAGTGCTTGTTAAATTATTTGCAGCATCTATTGACAATCAAAACATACTACAGCTTTCCAGACAATGTTTATTCTGGTCATATATGAAAGAAAAATCACTTCAAGAATCAAGTAAACTATAGGACAGATTTGTCAACATCTTTATGCAAACGTAAGGCTGTATCATCTCTAGAACAGCTTTCAGAACTGCTCGGTCAAGTCAAAAAGACGTTCTTTAACTCTTCTGTGTTTCAGCAGGTATTGGTTTGTGCCAGTGCGACTAGCTCCTGCAGTTTTGCATATTTTAATATATCTTAAATTTGACATAAATAAAAACTTTGAGGTGATGTTGTTTACTATCTACCGCAGAGCAATCTGCTGGAAGTATTTTTTTTGTACACTCACCTTACACAGGATTAGCCCCAGAGCCAGTCCTTACGCATGGCAACGTGTAGTCCCAGTTTGACTTCATGGAATTCTGCTCTGTTTGGTGGGAAACACAGCGTCATGAGTTGGAAGGACAACCGTACGGAAGGAAGCAGCTGGAGTCCTGCAAAGCAGCGCTTGTTACTTGCCCTCGTTTCTCTCCATCACCCTGGGCCAGAGGGATGGGCTGAGCTCTGCCTGCAGGTAGGGAATGGGATCGCTTTTTGGGGGGATAAAAAGCTCACCTGGCCTTCACTTCACTGCCACCCAGCACTGCAACTTCTCCTCACCTTTGGGGACAAGCTGTTTCACGCAAAGCTGTGCTCATAGGGCTGATACGTGTCAAACACCTTCATTGGGCTTTAAAGGAGTAACATAAAATACTAGAAAATCTGCCTTGCTTGAATGAGAAATTCTGTTTAATTCATTTGTGCATTTAATTTTAGTGGGAGTATTATTGTTTAAAGCTGTTGTTACACTTCCTTTGTTGGTAGCACTGACAAAGTAAGCTGCTAGCGTTTGAATTTTATCCCGAGTAAATTCACCCGTGCCTTCCAGGAGCTGCGGAGGAGGGAGGCAGGGTGGTAGCCTGCCTTCTCTTGTGATGATGTCTCAGAAGAAAAGAAGACAGGAGGAGAGCTACACACAGGGTTAGGAGGAAGGGAGGTGTTTTCTTTTCTGGTAGGGAGCCCTGGGGAGGCAGGTACAGCTGTTAAAGCATTTACCTCCTTCCACTGTGCTAGCGAGGGCCTCAGGTGAAATAAGGGGCATCATCTGGGACTCCTAGGCAGCAGAAAGGCTTTGAATAGAAAAGAACATATTCTGTGTATGAAGGCTTTCTAACATCTTTTTGGTTGTTATCATTTCTGTTAAAGCCTTCCAGCCTGGATTTTGCTCATTAGTAGGATAGTTTTCTTTTTTTTCTTTTTTTTTTTTGTTTCTTTTTTTTTTTTTCCCCTTTGTAATACCTTGCTACTTTCATCTGCCCAGGACAAGAGGTCAAATTTGAACCTGAACTGTAGTATTTCTGATTTTCATGGTATAAAACTGCTTTCCAAAAATCAGTATAAAACTGCAGGACTACCTGTCCCATTTGAGAAATAGATCTGCTGGGCTATCTGTTGAATTTTTTTTTTCAGGATTTCCTCCTGTAGAAAATCGTTATTTCTTCAAATGACTTTGAGCGAATGTTGAGTTTGACAGTGCCAAGTATGCTGCCTCTGTTAAAAATCACCTTGAGAAAACAAATTGATCAACCAGAAAGTAAAAAAGGTTTGGGTTTGGGTTTTTTTTATATTTCTTGTAAGCCTACCTTTGTCTTCCTTTCTGCTGTGCACTTGTTATTTGCTCATTTTAGGGTGGCTCCGGTTGTTTCCTGTACAGTCTGAATAAAAACTATTGTTATTAGAAATAGTAAATGTACTTCATCTGTCTAGAGTGAGGATTGGAAAATTGTAATGCACAACATAAGCTATAAAATATTAATTCACAAGAAATAAGCAGTGTGTTCCCCAGTGAGATTGAGAGATTGTTATCGGGCAGAAAATCTTGCAGGATAAGCAAGGCTTTTTTAGGAACGAAAAGTAGTTAAAAGGACTTTCAGAATGTCCATTCTAGTTTCTGCCTCAACTCTTCACATGACAGATACTTGGAAATGCATTTAGTTTTATAGATGAAATTTATTGATTACTGAAGACTTGCCACTAAGGCCAAGACAAGACATCATTCAAAAATGATGCTACAAGCTTTCTCCTTCAGTGTATTGATTGGATAAGAAGCAAAGCATATGAAAATGTTATAAAAATTATAAATTATGGTACTTGACTCTAATGAGAAGCCTTATTTGAGGAAACTGTGTGGGTAGAAATCAGTCATTAATGGCTATTATGTTTAGTAAGTAGCAAGATCATCTCTGGCCTGGCTCCTCGTAATCCTGTTGTTCCTCTTGATAAACAAAACTGCAGGAACAAGACACAGAGAATTCTGGCTGTTGGAAGTGTCTGCTGCTTATCTGACATTGGATACTGACAAGTATTTCTGAGAATCCTAAGCAGGTCTATAAAACATACTGTTGATTTCTGAGGCTTTTCTCTAAAATGTGGGACAGACTTGGCTGATTGATGTGTGTCTGCAAGTAGCCTACAAAGTATAAGAAAGATTAAGGTTGTTGAACAGGTAAATAAGTAATTATTTTTCTCTTTTCCAGAAATTTAAGAAGTTTGTTTAAAGTTCAATTTTGCTTTTCAAACACTTTTTATTAGTTTTTTTTAAAACAATAGTGATGTTTGATGTGAAAAGTTGATTTGCATAAGAAGTAGTAACAAAGGTAGTCGGAAAGATCGAAATGAAGTGTTTTGTGATTTTTTAAAAGGTGTTGTGTTCATCTTCAAGTGTAATCGCTTAAAAATCTGAGGTGAACTTGTAAGTAGCTTAAAGTAACTTTATTACTCACAAAAAAATGAGCCTCCTTCTTTAGAGTATTACAGTGATTAGGGTTTGTCCATCTTTAAGACTAAGTTGCACAAAATGAGACAACATACAACTGAGGTAACATTGCAACCGATCAGGTACGTTGTAGTTTACTCTTTTTCGCTCTGAAGTTTATTCTTTTCCTTTGCTGGAAACCGTAAAGTGGAGAATATTAGATTAAAATGAATTAGCTTGAAATGAACCCTAGCTCTGATGCAGTGTGATTGTGGTGGTGGTGTCCCAGTTAGGGTTTGGCTTCAATTTGCAGGATAGGGTGGGTCCTCAGGTTACCCATTATATGGTATTTCTTTAAGGAAAGTATTTCTGTTACAGTATTTCTGTAAGGAGGTAAAAGTGTAGGGTAATGCTCTTAATTGAAAAAGATGAACAGAAATAAATGTAGGAATACATGTCCTCTCCTCCAAAACACACAATTGGACATTTATATCCACATTGAGCCTCAAGAAGTCTAACTTACAGGCAGTAAATCCAGTCCTGCTACAGTGAAGGTATTTTAGATGTTTTTTCTGAAAGGAATTTAATTTCCTCCGACTTTCCCCAAACATGTTACGTTCTTTAATTATCATTTCTTCTCTTCTTTTAAGTAAGAAATTGTGTTGGATGTGCTTCATTATAGCTTTAGCTTTACAGTGGTGAAATTCACTTGAGTTCAGTGAAATTATAGTGAAGTGAAACAAATGCTGCAGTAACATGCTGCTTTATGTTGATCAGAAATGATACGAGTCAGAGAAGCACAAGGATTTTGGAGAGTAATTATAAATATTACAAAGCAGAAGCCTGGCATGCTGAGATTTCGCACTGAACTTCAATACTAACCTCGTTCTTACTTTTGACATGTTTCATCTTTTTTGCTCAGCCTACTGCATCTGAATAATGAAACAGTGACTCTGACACTGACGCGCCGATTTACTCTTCTCAACATTTCACACATTTTCCTCGATTTTGCATCTGTTTTCTTGCTGACAACAACCTCTTCCATCAAAACTGTCAGTGTTTTTTAGAGCTATGAATTTAAGAAAAAACAGGGGGAAAAAAAAAATCTTCAAAACCTCTGAAGTGAATTTCTTCCCTTCAGAAGCACTTCATCTGGTAGGTTTCCATCAGGAAGATATACAGCAGAGATAGTTGCAAAAGAAAACTGGCAATTTGGGAGATCAGTAGATAACAACACTTGCAGACTGCTCTCAGCAAGGTACCGCGAGCGCCAAAGCTTCTGGGCAGGAACCAGTATGTTGTTTATGTTATAGAGGGACAAGAAGTGAGGAAGGGTTAGGGGACTAAATTCCACTTCTAAGACGTATCTTTCAGCTGGTGCAGGCGAGAGAGCGTGAACTGATAGTGCTCTAAAAGATGTGCTTAGTGCTTTCTAAGAGAAAGTAATATATCGTACTATGCTAAAAGGAGGTTCTTTTGGTTACTGTAAAGAATGTGCTTTAAGTAGGGTGTTCTAAACACAAACTGTAGCCGGGACGGGTGTTTCTTTCTGAGCTGCAGTTGTCATGTGCAGCCTCATGGAGCACCACAGGGAAACATAGAATCATAGAATCACCAGATTGAAAGAGACCCACTGGATCATCAAGTCCAGCCATTCCTATCGAACACTAACCCATGTCCCTTAGCTCCTCGTTCACCCGTCCCTTAAACCCCTCCAGGGAATGTGAACCAACCCCCTCCCTGGGCAGCCTCTGCCAGTGCCCAATGACCCTTTCTGTGAAAAATTTTTTCCTAATGTCCAGCCTGAACCTCCCCTGGCGGAGCTTGAGGCCATTCCCTCTCATCCTGTCCCTTGTCACTTGGGAGAAGAAGCCAGCTCCCTCCTCTCTACAACCTCCCTTCAGGTAGTTGTAGAGAGCAATGAGGTCTCCCCTCAGCCTCCTCTTCTCCAGGCTAAACACCCCCAGCTCTCTCAGCCGCTCCTCATCAGGCCTGTTCTCCAGCCCCTTCACCAGCTTCGTTGCTCTTCTCTGGACTCGCTCCAGAGCCTCAACATGCTGGTTAACCAAGAAGAGCATCCCTGTTACTGCTGAACTGGGGAAAAACTCTTCAGTTTCCCTAACTCTCTCAACTTTTTGAAGATTCTCTTGAACTCTGAGAGTATACTAGATGGAAATAAGAAACAGGAAGGATATTTGGGATAGTCATAAAAACTGTGAAGATCAGACAGAATTTATGAAATATATATAATTTGAATTTTATAACCTATAAATCCTTAATGATAATATTGTTCTATGCTTCTCAATTTAATAATCTACTATAAATTTTACAGTTCATTACAATAGAAATAATTACACTGTTCCCACATTTGTCTTCAAGTAGGAGATGTGGGAAAATGAAATCAGGCAGACACTTTAGTGGCATAAATTTAGAATATTGAAGTTTTAACAAGAAACTTCCAGGGTGTTACAGTGGGTGGTCTTTTAAATTCAGTATGTTTCTTACTGTTTCTAAGTGATCATAATTTAAAAAAAGCATTAAATTGAACTTCAAAACCAATCTCAATGCAGGAAGTAATAATAGTAATAATTTTCTTGCTTGTGTGCTAATGATAGTAAATGGAGACATCAAAGAATTCTTTGGGAAGATAGAAAAAGGGTGATTAGAGCTGATGGGAGGAAATGGATTATGGAAACTGGAAATATATTTCTCCGGAGAATCAGGTTCATAAATCGGAATGTCAAGCAAATATTAGGGAACTAGTTCTTAACCATTCATTTGCAAACTGTATTAAAAAGTTTTGACTTGTGATGAAACATCAAATTCTTCAATTCTGTAGTATTTTCAAAGCACGGATGATGGCAGCTGTTCTAACACAAAATGGATTGCATGCAAATGTCACTGTAAGGTCCAGCATGAAATAGCAGGAGAGGTCAGGGGCATTTTTTGGAATGTCCGTTTTCATTAGCAGCTATAAATTTGCTGTTACTGAAACTAGTCCTAGTCATATTGTTTCCTAGTCACCATTTCAAAGTAAGGGAGAAAAGAGTCACAATTCGCACGTTCTTAAATATGTACTGATGAAATAGTGCACAACAGTGTTTTATTTCATTTGCAGCTTGCAGCTTAAAGTTCGCAATTTTTTTTTTTTACGGATCTGATGTTCTGAAGTGATTATTTTCTCAGTGTAAGGTGGGTCACCAAGTATACCTTGACTATATATTAATAAATTTGATATCGCTTCCTTTCTGTCTTCATAATCAAGAAGAAATTTCCCCTTCCCCGACAAGCAAGATTTTAGTGATTGTCTAGATTGTTGCACTCTTCCTAAAGCAACTGGAGATGATTGGAGATCTAAACATACTTTTCCAAATGTGAGACATTGTAATTCTGATAAACTACTGTTGAGATCCACCTTAGAAAAGCAAAGAGGACTCATTAAAAAGAGCTTCCAATATAATATTGAAACCTAAGATGTAAAAGTCTTCTTGCAAACTGTGGACAGACAGAATCTCCTGCATTACTGTGTTTCAAGATGAGGAAAAAGAAGAAGAGTAAAGCAGGCAGAAGAGTATTTGCTAATTATTATTTGTTGCTTCAGAGAGTAACAGTTTTCTGGAATAAAAAGGGAAGAGATACTTAATTCTTTCAAATGTGAATTTCACTCATCTGTTCCAGGTTGGAGATAGCCATGTTACTTCAAATCTCATTTTGTGTTTCTGTACGCGAAGCCTATTCACATGCACTCTTTGGCTGTTTCACTTCATCCTGGAATGGCCAGGAGACATCAAAAAGGGTTTGTAATGAAATCTTGTCCTGGGGCAACATCAGAGACCACACGGAATTTTTCATAGTAAACAACAATCATGTAAAAATGAACATTATTAATCTGTGCAACCTCACTTCCCTTGCAAAGGCTTTCTTTTAGATGAATTTTCCTCTGCAGGGTGTGGACCCCACTTTGCTTTCAAACAAGCACCAAGCTATGAGATCTCAGTAGCCCATCCAGCTGAAAGACGTCACTCTGCATTTTATCCTCTCTTCACTGTATTACTGACCTGTCAAAGGACATTGGGTGACCACTGAGGTTATTCCTAGCACGTTGACAAATCCCTAGAAAGTGCAAGAAACTTGTATATTTTTCCTTTCTGTATCATATCTTGCAAAGAATCTCTGAATTCAGAGTTGAAAATGTATCTGTTAAACTTTTAAGAAATGAACTCTTTTGGACTCTTTAGCCGTTATCATCTTTAGTGCCAGCAATTCTGTTCCCCTTGGTGATTTTAATATTCATAAAATTAACATTAATGACTCCATACCCAGTGAATTTCTATCACTGTTTAGATTCATTACATCTTCTCTAATGTATTCAGCTCCCTAGTAATTTTCTCAATCTCATTGATATGGTGTAACATTTTTCCAGTAAATTGAATAGCTACCTAATCCCTCTTTGATCATTTTATAGTAAACTGTGAAGTTTATTTCCAGAAAGCAGATTGTTAACTGTGAAAATCTGTAAATTATTTATCTCCTAGAAACTATTTTAAAGCTGATTTAGTTGTCAAGTATATTTTTATATGATGGTTTTAATTAAGTTTTTCAAAAGATTTCCAAGCATATGCCCCTAATTTACACACACTGTGAACTAAAATTATGATTGTTAAGTTTGTTTCCTGATATTTTTTTTTTTCTGGAGATAAGAAATACTGTATGTATAGGAACAGTGATTCTTATTGACTTAGTCCATTTGCGGTTGCAAGATCTTCTTCTTCACTCAGTTATGTTTGACCCTGGCAAACAATGGTGAAGGTGGGAAGAAAAAGCAATCTGAGCTAAAGTGTACACAGTAGTTATTTCTTTGTATGTGGGGTTGAGAAAAGATGAGTGTACTGCAACGAAAGGTCGATTAGAGGAATATGCTGCAGGGGTACTGCAGAATGTTAAAGTGTGATTCTTTTTGTAAAGAGACTACTTGGCTCAGCAAGAGTGAGCTTTGTATTCTTAAAGCTTCTAGTCAGGAAATTCACACTCTATTCTGGTGGTGGAATATTTTTTCCCTTAAAAAGCAGAAAGTAATGGAGAATGGCATGCGACTGAATTTTATTAATAGTTTGAATTAACCATACCTATCCATGCTGACTATTTCAGTGCATCCAAGCCTGGGTGCAGTTTTTCCAGCTCTCTTGTGTTGCAAAATATTGTTCCTCTCTGATGGCCTCATGTTTCCTTGTTCCATTAAATTGACTTTGCTGCTTCTTTGTACAACTGTATGGCAGCGCTTCATGCTAATTGATGATTGGGACGTGTTAACTTTGAATATACCATGTCCCACACAGCAAGTCTGTGCATACTATGCATGTCTAGCGTTCCGACTGTTCATTTACTGTGATTGATTACCCTACTCTTGCTACCCAAATTTATAGACTGGTAGGCTGCAGCTGTATTAATAAATCAGAGGCATGGAACAGACTGTGTTCATACTATCAAGTTCACTGAACTTCCAAAGCAGATTCAGAAAAGTCAGAATATCCATGGGGAATAGTCCATGGTATGAGCTAAATTCTGATATAGGATTTATTTATAACTCTACCAGAACTAGTTTAGCAATTTCATAGTATAGGCAATTGAATTTCAGTGCCAGTAAGTGTTTATTCCTTTGTTCTGTTAAATTTAATACTATATGTGTAGCCATTGGGTCTATGCGTGTGGACCCTTTTTTGTGGCAGCCGTTCCCAGGAGTTTGGTGGTTTTATATGTGTGTCCAGCAGCGCAGCAGTTGCATGGAGAGCAGATGGGATAAAAATGACTGGAAGCGTAAAAGAAGTTAAATAACTCTTACAAGTCCAGAAAATCTTTTTGTTGTGGTATTCCCAAGAAGTTTTAAGTACTTTTGTGAATTATACAATGATAACTTAGTGGAATTATGGACATATTCATAGAATTGTTGAGGAACTAGTGCATGTTCTGTTACCGCAAGCTTGTTTGCCGTGGTGAGAATCTCAGCTTCACCTATGGTGTACCCAAGTTCTTCTCTCAGAAAACCGTATCCTTTGTCTTCTTGAGAACCCCTTTTCTTAGTCTTCAAATCCTTTTCACAATAGAATGCATTAGGCAAGATGGTATGTAAAAAAATGAATTAAAAATCCTCAATGCCTATTCCTTTCTGCTTTGGATGGTTCTTTGCTTGTTGTGCCCTAATGCTTGGATTTTGCATTTAGTTCTCTGCTGAATCCTCTTAGAGGTCATCTAAACTTCTATTGAGATTAACAAACTTTTAAAAAAGAGGCAACTTTACTGCCACAAACAGTGAAATAAATAGCCAGTGAGATCTGTCTCAGCTAATCGGAAGATAAACTTCTGATTTTGCTGCTACTGTTAAGTAATGAATAGTCAGGAAAAAGGGAGGATATTTTGGATGAGGAGTCTGCATTAATTAATCTGGAGGATGTATCACAGTGTATCGGTATCAGTATCAGTAAGTCTTTGGATCAAGCGATTTCAAAGACTGAGATGGTGTGTGAGAGCAGTAAGAGATATATACAGGCCTATTTCGTAATACCTTGGTATTAAGATTTTAACTGTGCTTTTTATTTGTGATTATGCTGAGAAGAAGATTAATTGCTAGATTAAAAAGTATTATTTGATCTTGGAATATTTAATGCCTGCTGTCTGTGGAGACTGATATTAAAACAGCTAACTTGGGTAAAAGTTCACATAACATGAGTCTTGTCTTATCGTCGCGCAAGCCCTTTCATTAGTTGGAGCACAGAGGAATTTTACTGTTGTAATTCAGAGCCTGAAGACCCTCAGAGGTCATAACAAGTAGCCAAGCAGTATTGTGCTACAGAAGGGCTTCGGTTGTCTGCTCACCTCACTTAGCCCAGCACAGGCATAAGAATGGATTGTAACAGATTAACTCAGCAATGAGATCTGTCCCTATGCAGGGAAGAGTTGTCATGCACACCAGTTTAAGTTTAGGCAGCCAGACTGGGATTTTCAGCAAAATCTACCAAAATCACATTTGTGTGTTCTGGTTTTAATACAGTTAGCTCTCTTACAGGTAGAAAATCACTACCTGGTTACCTGTGTGTGACTGAACTTTGAATAGAAAAGGCTCTGCTACTGTAAATCTAGCTGGATTTCAGTGATTTGACAGTGGAGCTACAGCAAATCTGGTTACACTAATGTGAATTATTATGGGAAATGGGGTTCTGTGCTTCCTTCCTAGTTCATACAAGTTGACAGAGTAACTTGGTGGTGAAATACCAGATAGTGCTGAAAGAGAGAAGGTGATGTCGCATGCTCCATTTTCCACTGCAGTGATGGTGACATCTGTCCAAGTGACAATGAACAGCTGGAGGAAGCACAGCTTTACACTGCCGCAGCTGTTTGCTTAGGGAGTGTGAGTTGGAGTCTTCCGTCTCCTACCATGCTATAACCTCGTGACTTTGCTAGGAGTAGACTTGAGATTCTTATTTGACTTTTTGCTAGGCTCCCTGTTGCCAACTGGAATTTCCCTTCCCTTTATTATCAGAATGGTGTAATCAAAGTAATGGTTTTTGTACTCCTCAGCTAGTTTCCTGAGATATTATGTTAAATTTTAATGGACAGGGGAGGCGTATGTGAAGCTGCCTGTTAAAAAACATGCTCTTTTCACAGACAACTTACATAGCTCTGCATATAAATCTTATTTGTATTTGGAACATTTGTATGTATTTGGAACAAAAATCAAATAAAGAAGTGTAAGGCTGGTGAAGCACTTTTCCAGATTAATAGCAGATTTAAACTTTAGTCCCTTCCTGTAGTGGCAAGGCATATTTGGCATTTGTGAGTTCATCTACAGGCACATCGCTTGATTGCGCTTCTTCCACTGCAGAAGCTTCTGGCATATCTGGCAGCTCAGTCACTGACATTTTCGTGAAAACTGTAATGCTCCTTCTTAGAGCTCTTCATGGAGAGATCTGGCTGAGATGTGAGAGCTAATGACTGGTGATAGACAGGACATTAGATCAGATGAGATGATACTCTTTTCTGACCTTAAAATCTTGCAATAAAAATAACAACAATAAATCAAAATACCTAAAAGTTTCAAGCCTGAATATCATAAAAGAATAAAATTTACTTTGTCTGACACTTGCTGCACTGCTGTTAAGTTTTAAAAGCTTACTTTGGTAGTTTATAATGTGCAAAGGATTATGAGGAAAGCATAAAACTCTTCAAAATCCTAGACTACAGCTGCATTGCTCATACCCCTGAAGTTTTGAAGTTTTGAGTACTATTATGATAACCTTGTTGTATAAACTTAAAAATAACTTTTTCATAGTATACAAATTTTAACTCCTGTGGCTGAATGTTTATGAACACTGAAGTTGTATCTTTGCCATGGAAGTGATCAATGGGGTAACTACTTAATCAGCATATTATTTTTCTATCGTAATGTTTAAATAAGGTGAGAATTATTAAATGAGTTTTCAAATATTAAAGCTAATTTGTGAAATAAAAACCATACTTTTGATGCATTTACTCTACTCACTGCATAACTCCTTTTGTTCCTGAGTATAAGGTGCAGGCTCTTCTATTTGCTTTTAGTCTTGCTACTGATGATTTGTTCTTTATTATTTCCTTCTCATTGCTTAACTTTGTGCTCTATATTGCAGCTTCAGCAGAGATGGGCAGTTGAGGCTTCATGTTCAAACAGGCTTTTCAGAAAGTAGCCATTATTTAGTTTTTTAACACAGCTTCACAAACTTCAGGTTTTTAACACAGTGATGTTGATCTCTAACTCACTGATTGACTGTAGCTGAGCTGTTGCTAGCATGCTTTGGGCAAAACTGATTGCTGTTCACGCCAGCCCTTGTTGGGATAAGCTAGGATGTGTTATAGCATCAATAGTTGATGAATGAATTTTTTTCCCCACTGAAGTCAGTAGGAGTTTGGAAATTAACTTCAATGGAGTTGTGTTCATATAGGATTTCCATTTTCAAAATACTTGGCGTTCAGTATCCTCACCCTAATCCTCTAACATAATAATGAAATATTCATGTTCCTAAAAGACAGAAAATACAGATTTTATCTGCCCAAAAGATCATTTTTATTTATCAGAATCTCCTCAACAATTATTTGGGACTCGGTCATCTCCTGGTTTAGAAGATTCAATTTAGTTTGTTGCATCTTCCATGTAGGAGCATCTCCCTGCTGGACTGGCCAGCAAAATGTCAGAATACAGGGGTCTTCAGGATGCCAAGACTTGGACTTCATACTCAAGGAGCATAAATCCAGGAGAGAGAAAGATATTTCCAAAATAAAGTCATGAAGATTTTGTTTTTCATAGACTCCCAGGCATTCCAAAGATCTCATTAGAAACATGTTAATAATCAATGTAAACTGACAAAAGCTGGGCTTCCTGGAATGAACATTCCTTCCTAGCAGGAAACATAAAGTCTCTGTATAGTATCAGTCTCACCTGTACTGACCAAAGAAGCTATTTTGATTTTTAATAGGGTTTTCAGGGCTGATGCCATCAATATTATTTACGAATGTATTAGAAATACGGATTGATTCTTTCTGTCACCTTGCTTTAAAATCTAGTGAACGTATGCCAACACAAAATTCTCCAGAAACCTTTATCCTGTGATGCCTTCACCCTTAAGTCTTTCCTATTTATTATCTCCAAGGTCCAGGCTGGTGTCTACATCAGACAGAGCCCAGCAAAGTTACAAAGATTTCCTCTCTTGTTTTCTGAAAATTGCTGTGGCCTCTGCAATGTGTTTCTTGCTCTTTCCCTTCCACTCGCAGTCTCGGTTCCTTCGGCAGCACTCTGTAGCCACGTCCCATCTTCTCTAACGGGGAGGAAATATGATAATGAGGAGACAGATGGGATCCTCTTCGTGATCTCTGATCTCTTTTACTTTCAGTGGTGACAGGTGCTGGAATGAATTCTGTGCTAATGGGAACTCCTGAACTACTGGGGCAAAATTTAAATACCTGGCAGAGCAAAATTATCATATGGTTAAAGTACCAGACTTTGGTTTGGGAGCTCTTCTGAAGACTTCTGTTTGATTTGTGGCATGACACTTAATCTTCTGTACTTCATCCATAAAGTGTGGATAATATTGCCTTCTTTTACTTAGTCCAGGAGACAGTGATGATTCACACAGGCTAGAAAGGAAAAGACACGCAAAATTATTGCTGGAATTTTAAAAGGCTTGTATTAATGCACTGTGCAGAGGATCTGGAGCACATATTAAATGAATTATTATTGTTTTCACTTCCTCTGAGCCATCATTTCTTTTCATCCCTTTAACAGCCCAAGTTTCTGATACAAGGTTTACTCTGAGCAAACACTTTTCCTCTTGGAATTGCTTTTATATCAGGTTGAAGAAGAGAAAGAGGAATAAATGAATAAGACACTAATACAAGATCAAGATGAGAGAGAAGGCAGAAACCATTCTCTTTATCCCAGCCACCTTGAGTGGATTTTCAATCCTGTGTTGAAGCAGAGAGCATGGGACAGCATTATTTAAAGGGATACATATGAAACAGAGAATCACGTAGCCCACTTAACACCTTAACTTCTGTCTTTATTCCTTATCAGCCAGGTGAGTTGGACGTCTGGAAAAAGAGGAGGTGGCGTTAGGGCTGCAGGGGGTGTCAGGACAGGCCAGAGACCCAGACCTACCTGCCTCTGCGGGAGGTGAGTGCAAGAGAAGCAGGTTTTGCAGATGGCTGCTTTCCTTGTTTTTGCAGCTTCACAAACTCAGCTGGGAAAGTCTCTGACAAAAAGTGGCTTATTTCCTACCATAAACAGTGTGCTTTCTTCCTCATTCCACTCCCTATATCCCCAGAATTTCTTCATCCATTTCATCCAAATATTTTTGTCCAATTCCTTTTAGTATGTAACCTGATAGCTTTTGGCTCAATGTTTTAGGTTTTTGGGACTGAATTTTTTGTATACTCTTGGATGTTGAAATAACTTTTCTTTCTTTTATGATAACCTTTCTCTTATTATTTTCTTTCCTGTCTTTCTTTAGGAAAAAAACTGTGCACTTCAGTGCTAAGATGACTCGCTAAATGTCATAAAATTATTTGTGGCTTTCTAGTGAATGTTCTTGAGACTAAAAGAGCAATAAGGGTCAGAAGAATGCTGATCATACATGACTTGGCTATGTAAGGCTCTTATACAGAAAACTTGGAATGCAGTCAAAAGTAGATTGCAGATAATACTGTTATTACTTGAAGTACAGAGTTAAAAAGGGGTTACTGCTCTTGTAATTCAGCTTACTCACGAAATTTAGGTGTATTATAAACGCGGAACAGCTTGTGACAGGTGTGACATTTAGGTGGCCTTGGCACATTGAGAATAAACTTTTGTGAAAACTGTGATGGAAGTTTTTATTTTGTGTCTCTTTCTTTCTGGTACTGGATGGGAGTATGCAAATGTTCCATGTCCTTAAAAGTTTTGTTTCTGATCATCAGTCCAGAAGCTTTGAAACCTTATGTGTAACAGGAAGATGAGATTAACTGAGATTTAAATTAGAAAATTCAGACCTTGCTTATTATAAAAACGAGTCACTCAGTTTTGCAGTTTATTTTCTTAGCATACACTGACATGCAATTTTATATTGTAACTGGTTGAGGTCACCACAAGGTGCACAAACAGCAAGCACTGGTTTTTTTCTCTGTTATATCCTTCGTGTATGTGAGTTAAGGATGAAATGGCATTTTTATATAGTATATTAATGAAAGGAGGTGATCTGCTGCTACTAGATCACAGGCTTTGGTCAAAGACTATGCAGTTCAAGTGTGAGGATAGCTCTGTAGCATCACAGATGGATAAAGAAGGGTGCAAAATGCATGATTATATGGATAGGAGGGAGCAGATGACTCTTTTCTCATATTAAATGCTTATTTAGCTAAGGACCATGCATGGCAGCTGTTCTCTTCTCACCTTAGCTTCTTAGCAGAGGCCCTATTTCCTCTATATTGCTATATTTTTGATAACACAAGGAACTCTGTAATCTGTGCAGAGTTTAGCTGTAACATAAGCTTATTGAAGCCAGAAAAATGGGAGGGCTTTCCTCCTTTTTAAAAACTTCTGCAGTATGGCTCTTGTCCTTGCTACTCTAAGTGTGTGCAGTGTCACATAATGCTTCATCTAATAACTCTTCACCAACCTTGTACACACCAATTCATTTTCAGCTGCAAGCAAACCTCGTGTCAGCAGTGAAGAGGATCACTTCTGCGTATCCTTTTGCTCCGCAGAGAGTATACAAGAGAATAAATACATCTTAGGCATATAAATATTTTCGTTCTTTTGTCAATAGGTTTGCTAGGAGATTGCAGCATTCTGAAATTGTTGAGAAATTTGTCCTCAGGGGCATATTTTATACATTTATGAAGGAGGGGGCTTTTTCTTTGAGTACAGGCTTTCCATTTTTTTCAGCACCTGCGTTATTCAGTGCCGAGTACATGACTTCTTATTGTGATCCAAATAGATAACGCTGCTAGGAAGCTTTTATGTTACAATGTTTAAAGAAAAGGTCACTTTGCACTGAAAGTTTTTTGCCTTAATTTTAATCAAAAATTCACACAAGATTTTCTTTTCTCTTGCTTGTTCAGCTTTGGGCATTGGCTTGTTGTAAGAAATGGAGAACGTGAAGGATTTCAGGTATCCTCTCTTCTCAGAACAGCTTGTAAATCACCCTGTAAACTTACTGATGTTTAATGCTTTCTGATGGGAGTAGCTTCAGCTTTGTAGATAGATTCTTGTTTTTTCCCCCACAGTTTTCTTCCTGTCGATATTGGCACTTTGTCACTTGATTAAAAATACTTAGCAGGCTGTATAATGAGCAGGCAGGAGCTGCAGGAAAGCCAGTTTTGTTATCAGCTGAAGTGGACCAAGTGCTCAGATCACTCATCCTTGTGCCTGACTTCCAACTCAGCCAATGTTGCATGTGTGAGGTGGAGCGAGGAACTGTAGCCTGACCTCAGCTCACCTTCCAACATTGTTCTGATGCTGTAGTGCCCACCTTGAGCGGCTGTCGGGGTTTAGCTTTGTAGACTGGACTAGGGAAGCTGTAGTGCAGTGTAGTCCTGTTTAATGTCTTTATCAACGACCTGGATGAAGGCGTTGAGTCCTCCCTTAGCAAGTTTGCAGATGACACCAGGCTGGGTGGAAGTGTGGATCTGCTAGAGGGTCGGGAGGCTCCAAAGGGATCTGAACAGGCTGGACTGCTGGGCAGAGTCCAATGGGATGAGGTTTAACAAGGCCAAATGCCGTGTCCTGCACTTGGGGCACAACAACCCTAAGCAGAGGTACAGACTAGGAGAAACCTGGCTGGAAAGCTGCCAGGAGGAGAAGGACCTGGGGGTGTTGGTTGACAGCGACTGAACATGAGCCAGCAGTGGCCCAGGTGGCCAAGAAGGCCAATGGCATCTTGGCTGGTATCAGGAACGGCGTGACCAGCAGGTCCAGGGAGGTTCTTCTCCCTCTGTACTCGGCACTGGTGAGACCGCTCCTCGAATCCTGTGTTCAGTTCTGGGCCCCTCACCACAAGAAGGATGTTTTGGCTCTGGAGCGAGTCCAGAGAAGAGCAACGAAGCTGGTGAAGGGGCTGGAGGACAAATCTTATGAGGAGCGACTGAGAGAGCTGGGGGTGTTCAGCCTGGAGAAGAGGAGGCTGAGGGGAGACCTTATTACTCTCTCCAACTACCTGAAGGGAGGTTGTGGAGAGGAGGGAGCTGGGCTCTTCTCCCAAGTGACAGGGGACAGGACGAGAGGGAATGGCCTCAAGCTCCGCCAGGGGAGATTTAGGCTTGAGATTAGGAAAAAATTCTTCACGGAGAGGGTGGTTAGGTGTTAGAACGGTCTGCCCAGGGAGGTGGTTGAGTCGCCGTCCCTGGAGGTGTTTAAGGTGAGGGTGGAAGAGGTACTTAGGAGAATGATTTAGGGATTGGTGGGAATGGTTGGACTTGACAATCCAGTGGGTCTCTTCCAACCTGGTTATTCTGTGATTCTGTGATTCAAGGTGGACAGTTGGAGCCATCATAAAATGTTGCTGATAAATCTGCCAGTGTTCTTCTGGCAGACCTGAGTGCCACCTGTGAAACCGCATCTCTGAATAGCCTGAGAAACTAGTCTGTTCTAAGTCTGCTCTGTGGATGCATGCTCGTCACACTTGAGCACTGGCACACGCTGCAAGGTCTGTTTCTTGACGTACCTGTTGTGAAAAGCCTATCTGGTGGCCAGAGAAAAATGGAAATTGTTATTCTTCGTGAATAACTTCAGAGGTGGTCACAGTTGACCTAGTATCTGAAATGGCCATTTTAATTCAATCTAATGACTATTATGCATGGAGATTTTTGAATGTAAAGTTAGAATTGGAAGCATTTTATGGCCTTACAAATTTAAGTGTTACATTTGTTATTAAAACTTGGAAAACTTCTTTGTTTAACTGACCATGTTAATGAATTACGCAGGATTCCAAGGCCATAGCCCTTAGTCAGTTTAATCTACCCAGTGTCTCAAGATTTCTTTGTAGCAGGCTCTGTGTTTTACTGGGACTTTCTTTAGGGCAAAACTATATCTTGAAGAAAGGGATCATCTTGGAAAGATTAGCAAGGTTGTCATTCAAGAAGCATAAACCTTCTCCCCAGTGCAATTAGGGAACAAGCTCACTACTGACCGACTAACCCTGCCAGTTATGCTCCACTGAGGAATAACCTGTCAAATGTCACTTTTTAGCCTGAAAACTAGAATTCCTGAGTGCTCTTTAAGATGAGTAGCTACTGCAAGGAGGTTTGTTTCCTGCAATAAAGAACCTGCTGAAAGTTACAGCCACAAGGTTACTGGGTCTAAGAAGGGTCTTAGGGCTCAAATTATTTGCAGACAGAGATATTCTTGTATGTGTTATCTGACAGCCGCTGAACTCAGGTTAAGGTGGTGGGGTTTTGGCTGAGGAATAATGACAGCAAGTTGGGGGATTTTCTTACCATGATTCATTTATTTGCGGGAAAAAAAAATAATGTTTTGGCTTTCCTTGAAGAAGCGCAGCTATGAAATAAGCAAAGACTTTTCTTCCTCAATGCTATTGTGGAAGGACTTTGCTGGGCTTGGGGTCCGTGCAGCTTGAAGAGGTGCAGAGCTCTTGTGATAGTTTTGTCTCTGCTGTGCGCCTTAGGAATAATGTAGGAATTACACCTGTTGGCTCTGTGCTTCTCTCTGACCACTTTGTCCCAGATGGTAGCACCAGGCATCCTCTTTCGTGATTTTACTATACAGAGGAGTTTAATCTAAGTGCTTAGTATTCATTTATTTAAATGAGATCAGTTAACATATTTGCTTCCAACTCCCATAGAGGAGGACCATTAACACCTCATTCCTAACAGTGTATCTACAAAACTCTCCGCATATCAAGTAGGGTATGGAAATTGCTTCTGGTTGCAGGTTAGCTAGGCAATTATTACTGGTCCCAAATTCTAGCAGCCTAACAGAAATGAGCATATTATTGTATGGGACCAAAGCAGGTAGTGCACCTGACTGGAACAGCTGTATTTTGTTCAACAAAATGGACAACTCTGCATGGACAACTCTGCAGATGTGACTGAAATAGGCTATGATTCTGGCTTTTTTGAAAGGGTTAATGCCTTTAGTGAATTGTTTGAAAGGGAGGATTTACTGTAGCCTGCTAAGGATGAGCTCAACATTCAAGGAAATCAGAAATATGAGCAGGTGAAACTGTAACAAGCAATAATTGCAGGCCAATTACTTTTTTTTATCAATTCACCACCAATTAATGTGAAATAAAAGAAAATAAGAAGTCGTTCAAGGCAGAAAGTTTGTAGAACAAGTTCTTGAAGTAGTGTGTTTAATGTTTATTGCATTTGGTGGTAAGATTGGAAGTTTTCTTAATAGGATAGTCAGGAATCAGTCAAACAGAGAAACTGTAGTCTGGGAAAGAAAGTACCCTTTTGTTCTCTTTTATTGGTTTGAATTTTCTCCAAGCGAGTAAGTCAAGCAGAACAGGAAGTCTTGAAAGCATTTGTTCTCTTGCTGGTCCAAACTTGGCTGCCCTGCAGTGCTAAAATCCCAAATCAGTAGCTGAAGAGGTGAGATTTAAGAACTGTGGATACGGTTTGAATTAAATCAGCATTTAAAAACCTGAATTTAAGTGTTTCTGTGTTAGAAATGAAACAAATTAGAAGCTTGGGCCTATGTTAAAATAAACAATCTCATCTTGATGATGTCCCCTTCTTCCTAAGCTTTGGATTTATATTATATTTTTATTCTTCAAGGATATGGTGCTTTTCAGTTGCCCAGTGTTCCCTAGGACATTTACAGATTTTAAAAGGTGCTGTTTAATTTCTAACAGTCCTCAGTTGCCTGGAAGAAAAGTAATTTGTTTGGAACCTTTTGAGGAGAGAAAGAGAGAGGAAAATGTTTGTCTCTTTGTATTTCTTGGTGTGCTGCATGCGTAGACCACTAGATGAGTGTAGCTGTTTCTCCTTCAGCTCTTGTGAGGAGGTGGAGATGTGCTGGGGAGCGTGGCTTCTCCAGGGGGCTGTGCAGGTCTCTTGTAGTGTGCCATGTAGAAAAGGGAAAGACATAAAACTCTGAATACATCCTTTAACTGAGTTGAGCTGAGAAAGAGATGCATATGACTTTACTCCGTACCATATTAGATGTGGTCATATTGCGTATTGGCCTGACTCTCAGTTACCCAAGGAGGATTGATGCACACGCTTTCCATTGCCTTGCAGTCCAGAGCGTACCGTCTCCTGTAACACACAGCTCAAAGTTAAAATTGCCCTGCTGCTTTAAGTACCTTTGTTTTACAGAATATGCCACTACTGCACTAAAGAATTTTGTTGTTCTCATCAAAATTACATGGATTTACCCAGCTTCTATGAGAAAACATGGCGAGGCTGACAGCTTATTTGCTAATCATGAAATAGAATATTGATAAAAATGTAGAATGGATTGTCTTTGATTAGCTGGCTTAAATGTATGCTGTGAACAACATTTAATGCAACGATCAGTCATTTTGTGCTCAACTGAGTCATTCTAGAAGTGAAATAAAACTGACTTTTATGAGAAACAGTCATACAGGAGATAGCTCAATATTTGTGTTTTAATTGTTGCTGCTTTTCTCTCTTTTTATGAGGTTTCAGAATATTTTGTGTTTTTTACAATTCACTGATGTGATGGGAACCAAGACTTTATGTACAAAGAAGAGTAACTGGATTAGAGACGAAAAGAAAAACAAATGCACATTGTTAAATTTATAGCCTACATGAAGTACGTAATTCTCTATTCTGCTTATTAACCTCTTTCTCAGTCTAGTTTGCATTCAGGAGATGAAATCCCCAGCTAGTTAAAGGGTATTATGTTGTGTAGTATTATTAAAATACAAGATATGTAGCATAGTGGCACAGAAAAAAAAAAAAAAAAGATAATCCTTCTAACTCAGAGGAATAACTGAGTTATTGTAATAAACATAACAAGTGCGTGGCTTGGTTTGAAGTTCTTTTCTGGCAACTGACAGGTCGTTTCCTCCTGTCATCCCTGACGTTTCCTTGCATCCTTACTTGAAAAAGGTGCGATCTGAAAATACACCTCAGTGCACAAATGCAATGGTGTTGTTAGGAATGAGCAGTAGTCCAGCAGAGTTGTAGTGGGTGGTGGTGTTTGGGATCTTTTGGTTTGTGGCGTTTGTTTGGGAGGGGTGGGGTGTGTTATTTTTTTGTTTGTTTGTTTGTTTAAGAGTAAGAATTTTATTTTCATTTTGTAACTAAATATTCTTGACGATATGCACTGTGAGTGATATTGCCTACACATTTCACTTCTCATGAACCCTCTTTGGAATAATGTGTATTTTGAAACATGATTTACATGAACCTCATATGGGTATTTTCAAGGTGATTCTGAAAATATGAAACTTGCTTAAATTAAAAAAAAGTAATAAAACTTGTTCTCTGTCATAACTAAAACACGTCATGTGCAAATAGCATCTTGCAGGTGAATAAAAAAATTTATAGAGGCTTGCCAAACCTAAACAAAATGCTTGATCACCTCATTCTGGGAATGTGATTGTTGCTTAGGTGCCTTCCACAATTCTTTCTAGAAGCAGGCAGAATTATGGAAGACACATTTCCAGGCAGAAAGTGAAGGAGTAATTTATACCCCAAGGAAAAATAACGGGAAATGCACAATCAAGTATTTCATAGCTTCTTGAAGAGGAAGAATTTGTTATGGTTTCCTCAATGCTGGTTCAGATTATTCCCTTCACGTAGTTATTTACTGAGAGATGCTTTTGCTTCTTCAAGGGAAGCATAAGAAATATCTCCCTGGGTGCTTGTATTAGTGTTTACTTAAGGTAGAGTCCTATTTGTCTTTTAAGTGTCTTCATCTTTGCAGTTCAAGAAGAAATACGGAGTTTACTCAGAAACTCTACCTTTGTCTCATCAGAGCATGCTGATTTTCTTTTAGAAGGTTCAGAAGGTAATATAACAATTATATATTCACATTTATGGAATGTAAACATGAGTTTGATGCACGTTTGAGAAAGAAGAGGGAGCACTTACAATGTTAACTGACTGATGTCAAGTGTTTATGTTTCTTTCTGAACATGTTTTAATTTTCGAGGGCCTGTTGTAGGAATGTAATATCAAACCAGGGTGTTTAGGGCACCAGATGTCCTGGGTCCACCTTCTCCAAGAATGGTGACACGAAGCTGTACTCTCATTCCCCTTCGTCCTGTCTTGAGAATAGATGTGTCAGGAAGGTAGGAACAACCACTGCTGAAACAAAATGCTGTAGCGAGGAATGAGCTGTCTGAATGAATTCTGTTTATTTTTTCTTCTGTCGTGGCTCATAAATGGAAAGGGGTTGGTGACACTTATCACAGTAGAAATAGCAATACTGTAAAAATTACAAAAAAGAACTTGACAAACATGTAAAGTGGTTTTTAATTTCAGACACCCTGGAGCATGATGCATTTGAAAATTTTTAATTGGGAGCTTGAAGTTTAATAGATTTAATTGCAGAAGATAGTTGAAGTCCTGAGTCGAATGAGTACAAACAAGGATGTGCATAGTTTTGAGCCTTTCTTTTAATGTTAGAGAGCCACCATGTGCATAATACATGCCTTGTTTATATAATCCATGCTGTGATCCCTCCTTTCACAAGTGACCAAGTAAAACTCTACTTTTCAAAGTCTGTTTTTTTGTATTGTGGAAGCTATAAAATGCTTATATTAAAAGGATATGAAGGAGGTTAATTCATAAATCTCAGGCGGGCCACGTAACCACAGGAACCACACAGAGTTTTGGGTTTTTTTTCTGCCAATATGAAGGCTGATAGCACTCTGTAAGTACTGCATGTTGTCAGCTGTGAAGTTATGTCCTAAACAGGGTTGTAACACATTTCTTGAGAGAAAAATAATCTTAAGTTAATATAAGCTGTGGGTTGAGGGTTTTTTGTCCTTTGTCCTAACAAATTTATTCTTCGTAAATACATCTCTTTTAGTGATTCTTTCAGCTTTACTCAAATTTTCCAGCAGACAAATTGCATATATATTGTCATCATCTTAAATTCAGGATTTGGGTTTTCTTTGTTTGTTTTAATGATGCTGTTATAGTACGTTCAAACACCATTCAGCTACACCCCTGTTTAGTCACTCAAATAGAGAGGTCTACAGGAGTAATCAGGTCTGGCTGTGGGTTGGCACACTTCTGTATTCCACTGGAAATGATGTATGCTTCTTTTAGAAGGATTTTTAAAATTATTGATAGGCGCTGTTGGTACCTGTACTGGTTAAAGCTTGGAGATCATAGTGCTGGTGATGATTCTGCCTACAAGCGTGTCATGTAGGAAAGTTTCTCCTTCATCCAGGTCCCTGAAGGTGTCTCTGTTTAGAGGAACATTTTTAATTACTCTTTATAATGTTGCAAAACTTCCTTTGGGCTTTGTAGAGACAGTTACAGATAGAAACGAAATCCAGTCTGGAAGCCAGGAAAAATTACTAACTCAGGAGCTGAGATGAGAGGCAGAAATACTGATGTTGTAAACAGACTGCCAGACAGATGGGTTTCTTCCAGTGTCAGAGTGCTGGGCACTTGCTGCCTGTGCTACCCTGCTCTCTGAAGTTTCCAGATGGTCTCCAGGTGTTGACCCAAGGAAAGAGCTGCTAAATTAAAACTAAGGAACTATTAGAGTAGATTGTTTGTTTGTTTGTTCTGCGGGCTCTTCAACTTTGCGGTTTTTTGCATACCAGAGCTTAGAGGTTGATTTGGGGTTTGTTCTTCTAAGTTGTATTATCAGATGTCTCTTCTGTTAAAAATGCCGTAGTCGGGGAGATAGCTGGAATGATAATTACACTTATATAACAGTGATAGTGGATGATAAATCATACTAAGTACAAACCTTGCTCCTGTTTTCCAGATAAGCGCAGCTTTTACAGCAAAACTTTAGTGTACTACTTACCTTGATTTTGAGTATTCTCAGAGCGAAACATTGGCACTAAAACTGTTGCCATTTCTCAATCACAATAGGATGCTGCACTATATAATTTTATAGAAGCATGATTTTTTCTAATATTCTAATTTTCTGGGTAAAATTTTTCTCAACTACTTTGAAAATAATAATCATATAATTTTAATATATAATTCATTTATCTATTGTGCTTTTCAGAAGATCAAAGCTTTATGATTTGTTGGAAATATCTAAGAATTACACGGTTAACTTAATGAAGGGTTTTGCTCCACCGTTGAGTAAAAACATCATTAGTATTGAAAGATTATTACTGAAATACAGGCTTCACTGAGTAATGAGACTTAGTAGAGCTATTTTGTGCAATATTCCTTTCAAAATACAATTAGTGAAAGTACTTTTCTCATGAATAGCTTGTGTAGGGCTGGTCAAAATAACAAACTATTTTTTCAAAGAAATGGAATCGTTTCAGTCTACACATCGACGTACGAAGGGTGGGATGCGGGTTTTATTTGGTTTTGTATTCCTGTTCACAATTCCAGGCATTTGTTTGGGGGGGGGATAATACATAAAAAGAAAGAAGTGAAAAGAGGGAAACTACAATGACTAATGAACTGCTTTGTGTTCGTGTGTTTTGCTGTGGAAGTGCTAGATTGATTTTGAAAACAGTGTTCACCATGATGTTTTACCGTCTTGCTTCCGTAACTGCCATTTTTATTGAACAAAGGATGCTCATGTTTCACTGATCAGTTAATTATTCTCTTTTGCCATTCTGCCTTTCTTATTCTGTAATTTATCTTTCTTTCAGCTGAAAAGCCAGTGGATGTGAAGTATCTATGAAAAAGCATTTGGTGGCTGGTAAGGGAAGGAAGGAGAGTTTGTCTTCCAGTCAGCCGAATACTGAAAATTACTGCAGAATTATCAAAAAATTTACTTAATTTGTTGGAGCAATCGGACTTTCCATTGTGATATTCTATTTAGTTTTCTATAGTTTCACTTGAAGTAACCAACTTATACATTAAAGCTGAAAAGAAGTAGGTTAAGGATTTAGGTCCGATTACATGTGTCTACTGATATGATACATTTTATGCCCATGAGGAGATGAAAGCTCAGGTTTCAACAATGTTGTCCCAAGACACTAAGGACCTTGAAAGTTCCTGTTATGTGTGACAGGTACCTTTTGGAGTTGCTGGGCTTTTGCATTCAGGATGCCCCGTTTTAATTGTAATGGCTCTTGCTCTCATCTCTCTTTACTGCCCTCTTCACACAGTTACAGAAAATTACATCATCTTAATGATGATTTAGGGCTACTTTTTTAAGGTGTCTGGTTAAAAACTCCCCTAAGAGAGAGTTCTATTTTCACACCTTATAAATAGCCATCAAATCTGACCATTAGGCACTTTTTAGCTACTGGTGGCAATTTCTTAGAACAGTTGATTATTTTCAGTATTGTACTTGGTCATCACACATTATTTCATTGTTTTGACAGTTTTGTTGCAGCAGGAATAACATTTTCTTACTCAACATTCCATCTCAAAGGAGAGGGGCAGCCACTCAATCAGAGAGCTGATGTTTCTAGATTTCCTAGATGCTTATCTTTGATAAGCTGATAGTGGTTTTTGGGCACCTTGAACACTGGCACATTCCTGATTTTGTCTGTAGATCGTTCTTGTATGATTGACATGAGCTAACGACTGAACTTCCTAAGGTATGTTTGAAAAATTCAAAAAAGCTTGTCTTGGATTTTTGTTATATTTGTCATTACCAGGATTAAACATACCCACTCACATTATTTATATCTTTATGTTCATTCAAGTAGTCGAGATCAAAGCTATTTCTAATCATTATAAAGGCAACATACATATATCTCAAATGCATGCAGAAAGGAATGTAGATTTTAAAGAAAACAAATTCTAAAAGAGAGTACTGCAAAACTGTGCTTCCCACACATTCCTGTTTGATTGATTGTCACTTCATATCTTATTAAGTAGCAAAGTCGAATCCCACCTGTGAGACCTCCTAGCCCCCTCTTCCCCTGCTGTTCCTTCAGAATATATACCGTTTAAATCCATCTCTCTCTGGTGAATAAATCTATTTTTAACCTGTTTTCAATCCTGATCTCACTTAACCTGGTTTTAGTATGCATTGGGCAGAAACAATGTAATTTAAGAATTATGAGATTTTGCAGTGGGAATGGGAAGGCAGTAATTGATTCCTGTACTTCAGTAAACGACTAGTGGTGAAAATATACATCACATAAAAGTGAAATACAGACTTCACTTTTGTTGCCAAACGTAGCACAAAACAAAGTGCAAGGATGGAAGCAGTTCACCAGGATTTATGTTAACTGGCTGCTTCACCTTTGGGCAAAGGGTATTAGGGTATTATTATTACAATGGGGAAGGTGAATATTCTGTTATAACTGGCTTTTCTTGATACTGCAAGGGAAGGGACCAAATTTTGGAAGGGACCAAATTTTGGAAGGGACCAAAAATCTGGGCAGTCCGGGCTTTGAGTCTATAATCAATCTGCTATTTGCTGGATTTGCTCTATGTAACTCTTAAATTCATGGTCGCTGTCGTACATTGCAATAAAGATTTTAAAATTAGAATAGTTTTAGGAGAAAGGTATCAAATGTATCTTCATTTTAAAAGATAATCTGGTTTATAGCTGAAGAGCTGTATTCAGTGTAAGAGAATCAGCCCACGCCTTTGAAGACTAAAAGGTGAATGTGCAGTGCCTGTGCTGATGAGGTTCTTTATGAATATGCTCCTTTTGGTACAAACACAAGCCAAAAGAAGAGCCAAAGGTTACCAAAAACTTAAATTTTGTCACTGGAGTTAAATGCAGCAGGTGGCAGAATCTTTCAAGTACCTGCTAATTTGCATCCCAGGAAAGGTGTTGATGGTGGTGTACGGTTTCTGGTGTTACTTAAGTAGAACAAAGGAAACTGCAAAGTTTAAGTGTGGCTAGCTTTTATTTGAAGTATTTAATGTATTTTAATTAAAAATATTATGAAAGTAGCTGTCAAGGTGTGAAGTAGTTATACAAAAGCAGTGCGATACATAATAGTGAAGCAAAGTAAAAGGAGGTGTTATTTCATAGTTCCCCGTTTTATCATTGCGTTTTCTCTACAAATATGCATTCGAACCTGTATTTTCATCTGACTTTCTTTATGATTCTATTTATTCTGACTTTCAGTACGTAATCCTGGGGTTCAGTTTTACAAGGATGAATAACTTCAAATCAATATTGAATCTCAAATCATGAGAGAAAAGGGAATGTGACCTGTTACTATCTGGTTCCTTGGCTTTGTCTGATAGTCCAGGGCTGTAGAGAAGAACTGTACTTGGCATTTAGCTATTTTACAGCTGTGCGCTGAGTTACTTATAGCTGGTATTGTTCAGACTGTGAACTTTTCTGAGTTTTGTTAAATGGGATTTGTTTTCATTTTAAATCTTGCCAGAAAGCGCTGTGCAAATGAACGGCAGTCAACTGCATCTGAGTCCAAGTGATCTGAGTTTTCTGTAGTAAAAGAATGAGGTGGTTTGGACTGTATCAAAACGGAAGCTTTTCGTTTTGTTTGCTAAGTTTTCAAAGGAACATTTTCTGTCAGACAACAAACATTCTTTGTATTGTCGACCCTATTTTCAGTCACTGCAATATTTTCACTTCCTGCTATTTTCTTTCTTTTGAAGAAAGTCAACTCGATCAAAATCCAAGCCTCTCTTCGGTTTCAGTTTCCGTTTGCTCTTTACAAATGAACAATGAATGTGAAGATTTCTTTTCTTCTAAATCTTGGAACTACGAGATGTTTAAATTTTCCATGGTAGAAGCAGGTAGCAAATTGCATGTTTAATAGTGTTCTGTTTCCTTGAGAGGTTATTGTGACAGAGGCACTTCGGACACACTGTGAGTGAGAGCTTTAAGAAGAAACTGCTACAGCAAAAATATGTTATTTTGGCTTTAATAACTTACACATTTAGTGGAATCAAGATAGTATAAAATGACCAGGAATATCCTAATTCCTAGAGGGAAATGTATATATTGACTGAGTAGCAGAAAAGTTACACACAGATCCTTTGTAATTAAGATCTATTTGTTAGCCTCTGAATGAATGTAGCTGTAGAGCTTTAGGTTTCTAATAGTTTTTTTTTTACTCCTGTGAGGAGATGTAGTTTTATAACAGTGTATTTTGATGGTTCTTCTTTGCTAATGCAGGGTAGTGAAATGACACGTGAATCCTACACCAGCACTCAGGGATGAACTTGGAGTTCAGTGAGGCATAGGACATTGTAGTCTTCATTTCTCAATATAAATGAAGCAATTTGAACACAAAGCCTCATTTTTTCATCAGAACATGTGTTAGCATGAGGGTCACAAAGTTTAACAAGTCCTTGTAGTTGTTGACAAGGCAACTTCTGGAAGTGCCAAACCAGATTTAGACTATGTTCTTTTATTCCAAGACATTCCTCCCTTAAAAATGTTCAGGGTTCCTTTGTATTTCTTAAACTGACTCTTCCTTTTTCTGAGGAGTCTTTGTAATTCACTGATTACTCTGCAATCTAAGTTATTGTAAAAGTAAACCTATCATTTTCTCTGTCATATAAGAACTCTCATATACGAATTCCACATGGTATACATATTTCACGTGTTTACAAATACATTTAAACTTCTCAGTTGCTGTGTTTTTTTTTAAAGAAAATCTTGCAGCAATTTCCTTTTGTTACTCTGAGCTACAATTTTATCTATCGTAGTGATATGTCATTGGTATAACCAAGTAGAGTTTTCCCTCACTTTGATTTAAAAGTTCATTTATTTTCACACTGCTTTTCTTTTCACCATAATCTTCTTGGGAATATTTAAAGCTTTTAAAAATTTATTTATTTTTTTAAAAAGGACTGTAAAATGAAGAATTTGATTGAACTTTTTGGCTTAGGTTTTGCATGAACAAACTACTGACTGGCTCAAAAATTGCCTTTGATAATTCAGTAGAATACATTTCAGTACTACATTTCAGTACTATGTCCAGTGTTATTTTTTATTACAAGTTTAGTATCTAAATTGTGAAGATTTTCATGCCACGTAAAAAATGCCAGTTATTGGTCTCAGCTTAGTATATAATCCTATGTATTTCTGAGATGAGTTACTTGTAGAATGTTTGACTTTAGGAAGCGTGGTGCAGAAACTACAGGAACAGCAGAGTCTTCTTTTGTCTTTTTCATTTTTCTTTTTAAATTGCAATATTAGTTTGTTTAATTTGACAAGTTCTGATGACCAAAATGCGATGCTGAAAGGCTTGAATAATAGCTTAGAAGATTTTGTCCTTTTGGAAGAGAAATGTGCCAGAGACAAGCTGTCCTCTCTGGCAATCTTATTAGAAAGATTGAGAAATGAATGGAGATATTAGAAAACCCAGTTAGAATGTATATCTGAAGAATTATGGCTCTGCCCACAGGGGTGAAAAGCAATGACTCCATTTAGATTTTTAGAATTATGGTTTCTAGAAATGTCGCAGAGGAGTAAAGGAGACTCCGTCTTCATCGTTCATCACATAATAGGCTGAACTACTGTCAAGGTTCACAAGACTCCTAACGTTGTCGTCATTAGTCTCAAACTTCCGAGACAAAGATAAGGTTTTTGCTACGACATATAATCAAAAAGATATTACTTTCTAAAGATAAATAGTTCGTTTTAGTCGCTGATCTGGATCTAATAAACTAAGATCAAAAGGAAGACTTCTTTGCTGTGTTATGAAATTCTGCTTTTGGAACAGAAGCCAAAACTTATTCTGTTGCTTCAGTACTGCAGGTCTGCAAAACTGGGCCTTACCAAAGGCTATCTGTTGTTCTTATTTCATGACTATGCTTTAGAATTATTGATTCCTTATAAAAATAGTAAGCAGTTACTGTCAGATATTCAGTACAATTTGATTTTAGAGTGTTCTGAATTCTTGAATAAGTCCTCGTGTCTATACATAGTATGTAAATCTTCATTATCATTAACGGAAATAGAAAACTACGATAGATAAAATGTCTTAAGTAGACATTAAATGCCAGTATACTTTTGACGTTCTGTAGTCTCGTAGGATTGTAGGATGGGTTTTTTTTTACCATTGCATTTAAGTTGTGTTCTAGGACCTCTGCATTGTGCTATATATGAGAGTTGAGTCCTGCATCTCAAGTGACAGTTGGTTATAAAAGTATGTGAGCTTAAATAAATTTGGGGCCAACATTCTTCCTGTTCAGAAATAATTAATTATCTTAGTTAATGCTGCATCACTTCTTTGTCTTTTGTACTTTATGTAACGAACTTTTTTAGTTCCTTTTTAACCCTGACATATTTGATTCTGATTCAGTTTTTCTCTTATGTTCTGTTTCTGATGTTACATACAAGGCATGTTATTAGAGATCAGCATCATAATTAACGGGTAAATTGTAAGGCTTAATTTTATTCTGAGTCCACAGGGCTTGAATCAGAGAATTTGTAAAGAATGCTAACATCTTTCCCATTTTCAAGTATGATTTTGTTTATTACTGAAAATAAGGCAGTATTGAAGACAGCAATCAAAATTTTTATAGTTCATGATATAGTCTGTAATAATCTTTGTAGTTAGTCTGTCTCACTAGATTTTGAAATGCATTGGGTGTTCTCTCTGCTCATTACATTAAATTTTATGACCAGCAACTCTTGTTGCTGACCTAACTGGAATTTCTTTTGCACAAGGTAAGGAAGCTTATGCCATCAGAAAAATATTTTAATGCTTTATACATTTTAAATTTAAAATTGTTATTTTAATTTCATTTGTTTGATACACTCAGGTGTAATTCTTCCCTATAATTAGTCTTAGATTTCATCATGGGAAAGCTGTCCCAAGGCAAATGTTGTCTTGGACAAAGTAAAGCATTTTGAATGGTGGACTGCTACGTTACGGGAGGCAAGGACAGCTTCAAACTAGCTCTGATGTGTAAATATACTTCAGCTTGGTTTGAATTTTTAAATAGTTATTAGAAACGAGATTTATGGAATTCATACAACTGCTATTGAATATATTGGTTTAGAAGGGCAGAACGGCAATTAAACTTAGATGATTGTTGATTATAATAGAGAGTTAAGTTGTTATAGCAACTGGAGCTCTCATCTTACCACTGTGCAAAGAAAAGCACACACTGAAGAAAAAAAGGGGAAAAGACTGATCTTTTTCTTTCTCCCAATAGTCTGTAATCATAATTATCATAATTGATATTCAGAGTTTTTCCTTTTGCAGTTTCAGTACTTAAACATTGCTATGCAAATACAATTAATTCTGCAATCATCAAACTTACTTCACTGAAATAATTTGTTTAGTTAATAGTGGATTCCAGTTCTCTATCATTTTAGTCATTTAAATAAAAAATATGTAATTCTTTCAGTTCTTTTACAATTTATAGGGAGATTTGGTTTTGTTATTTTTCATTCCTTTTCAAGTGTTAGGGAGATGTAATGCTGTATTCTGTCATACCGTTGTTAAAGCTCAGTATATTCTACTGACGATAAACCACAGCAGTGCAGTTAGTCCATAGCAATTAATGGAAGAATTCATGCAGGAATATTTTCTGTGTGCTCAATGTGTTGGATTAAATTAACAGGGATTACCAATGTCCCACACTCCTATTCCAGTTTATGCCGACTGATTACTGGGGCTGGTGTGATGTGGTGGTGGGTTGACCATGGCTGGATGCCAGGTGCCCACCAGAGCTGCTCTGTCACTTCTCTCCTCAGCTGGATGGGGGGAGAAAATCTAACAAAAAGCTTATGGCTTGAGATAAGGACAAGGAGGTCACTCAGTAATTAACCATCATGGGCAAACCAGACTTGACTTGGGGGATATTAATGTAATTTATTACCAACCAAATCAGAGTAGGATAATGAGGCTATAGCCTCCTTTGGGCATCCACCCTCTCCAGCGTGGGGTCCTCCACGGGCTCTGGGGGCACAGGCTGCCTCACCACGGTCTGCGCCAAGGCTGCAGTGGAATCTCTGCTCCGTTACCTTGAGCACCTCCTCCCCACCCTTCTTCACTGACCTTGGTGTCTGTAGACTTATTTCACGTATTGTCACTCCTCTTTCCAGCTGCATTTGCTGTTGCACAGGATTTTTTATTTCTTAAATATCTTATTCCGGAGGTGCTACCACTGGCTCGGCCATGGCCAGTGGCAGGTCCCTCTTGGAGCAGGCTGGCATCGACTCTGTCGGGCGTGGGGCTTCGCATGTCCCTTACAGCTGCTGCTTTGTTGCAGAAGAATCCTCACCCTCACACCCCACCACTACCAAAACGTTGCCCCACAAACCCAATACAGGTATTTTTCATTAATTTATGGGTGCCCTGAGGAGTCTTTCAGAGAACATCTTCAAAAGCTGGCAAGACTTTGAACATTCTGCGAATGCGACACAGTTGAAAGTTCGGAAATCTTGAGTTTATTTGCCATTACACCCCAGATCTGAGATGCTACCTAAGTTACAGATGAGGAATAGCATGATGCACTATCAGTGGAAACCTGGTATCCCTCAACATCTGTCCCTTCTTTTTTCTTTTTTTTTTTAATCCCTGCATTACAGCAGAACCCTGCTTCTGGGTTGTCTCTGATTTATTACCAGTTATTTTGACCTGACTGAGATTAGAAGACTACAATTCCATGTGGAATACGCAAAAAGTTTTTGATAAAGTTTTTAGAGTGATTTCTGAATTACTTCTTTGCTTGAATTAATGACACTAGAGAATAGCAATATTTTCCTTCTAAGCCTGTCATCAGAGGATGTGAATACTGGAGCCTGTTAGGCACAGGAAATTGGATTTGGACTTCTGCCTTCAATTGGTTAAAAGCTCAGGTATTTTCACACTTTGTTTTAAAACTGGAAAAACATTTTGCTTTAAACTTGGAGGCCGAGAGAAGTTAGTTTCATGTGAATGAAGTGAAATGAAGAGCACTCAGACTTCCAATTTTCTTAATAACTTGCAATTATTTGTTTTGAATATGTTTACCATTTCTAAAGAGAATGATTTTAGTCTAGTTAGAGCTATTGAGAGCTGAAATTTCAACTAACAGTTTTAATTACTTGCTCATGATCTTTTCAAAGGTAGTTTGAAAGAAAATGAACACATACTCTCAATTATAACAGATGAAATCTAAACGTATCCAAATAATACCTAATTTCAAGCTGTAGAAATTTAGAGCGTGTGTAAAATGAGTGAAATGTTCTGTGGAACCAGGTCTAGCAAAGCTTGGCTCTGCTATTAGAATATCTAGCAGCAGAAGAGTAGTTAGCCTGACCATTTGAAACCCTTATCATTAGTGTTTGTTATTAGCTATAAAATTTTTCTCCGGGCTGAAAATTAGACTTGGCAATTTCCAACACATGAGGCTTTAAATTACTTTTAAGATGTATGCAAACCCCAAGTTTGCTTGCACATCCAGTACATATATGTCAATAGTCCTCTTTTAGCTCGGTATTTTATTTGCTATGAACTAAGTGGTCTGAAAGTAGATTGAGAATGCTTGCGGTCACTAGGTTAGAGACTGTTTTTCTATCCGCCCCAAGTTTATTTCAGGTCTTTATGGAGCCTTTGAATGACATCTGTGCAAAGTTTTTTATTTCCACAGATGTAACTTTATGGTTTTCGGTTTTAATAATTTTCATTTTCTTGAAGTGTGGTATCCTCATTCAAGGCCATCTGCTTCTTTTCCTCCTCTTTGTAAGAGAACTTTTCTGGTTTGGGCAGCTTGCCTTCAGCTGACCACAGGGTGAAATAATAGAATTGTCCTGGTTTGATGGGATCCCCGAGCCAAATCCCCCTGTAGTGCAGGTGCGTCTCTTTAGCAGGTGCAGCTTTGTTCTGCTTCATGTACATCATCTGTTTGCAGCCATAATACTATTTAGTAAAGCATCTTTCCAAAACACAATATTGCCTAATCTCAGAGATGGGAATGCTGCACAATTCAAGGAAAGATTTGGAGTTTCTGTGTTTCAGAGGGCTTTGATGCTTCATAGTGAGAGCGATTGATTGGAACCCAAAATACAGAAATTCTCTGGGCAGGAGAGCTCTGCACTGGCCACTGAAGAGCTGCAGACCTGGGAAATGCAGCGTTTTGGCAGGCTGCCTGTTTGGCTGTAATGAACCAAGCTTAAAACCTTGCAAGAAGCCACATAGGTCTCAATAGCTTCAGAGCCAGCAGAGTCCCCTGTTCCTTGACATCAATCCCTATTTCAATTACCATAGGCAGACTGCTGCCTCATTTATGCATTTTCTCAGAGCTGTAGGTTTTATCTACCACAAAGCTCTATTTTCAATACCTACCACAATGTCTCTTTCTGATTCATCTCAAGTTACAAGCCAAATATTTAAATTCAGAACAGAGGGAGGCAGAGATGACAACTACTTCACCTTTGAAGTACAGGCCAGCCAGGACATTATATTACACTACTATAATTTGTATAAAAAAGAAAGTGTTCCCAGCATGGAGGAAAATATACAACTTTTCCAATTAAATACTTTATTATTTTTTAAAAAGTCATTGGTAAATGACTTTTAAAATAAACTTTACAGAATATATTTGATAGGATATAATTTTTGCTATTTTCAGTTTTAATCTCTGAAAGCAGCACAAATTGTCAACTAATTATTGAACAGGGGGTTCTGTGGCACGCTTTTTCTTCAGTATCTGTAGTTTTGAAAATTATTTTAAAAGCATTTTTCATACTAAGGGCCCGATTCTGCAGAGGCTTAAGTGCATATATAGTAGCCCATACAATTAGTTCTAAAATCAGATTCTCGATACAGATGGAAAGCTGACCATGACTTCTTTACCAGGCTGAGTGCTACCGTCTCAGCTGACCTATTGAAATAGGCTGTACCTTCTCTGTTTTGAAGTGTTTTAAAAGAAAAAGGCAATTGACACCATAAATACTTTGGTTTTATTCCGACAATATAAAAGACAGTCTATAGGCGTGTGACATTGGTGTGTGCAACTGTGGACCTGAAACGTGTAGTTCAGGTTGGGTGATTTGAAAGTCTGAGGGTGAAAAGAGGCACCGCTGGGATGGCTGATGTGCAAGGGCTCCATGAACATTAAATGTAGGATTCTAGCTGGGTTGCAGAGCTGTACTGTAATCAAAGGCAGTGAGATATTTAAGAAAGTGTCTGTTAAAAGATTCTTTTCTTGTTGGACTTGATGATCCGGTGGGTCTCTTCTAACCTGGTGATTCTATGATTCTATTTATTGTCTTGTTCATTGTATGTTAAAAGTCCTTCTTTGTTATAAAGCCAGATATAAACTTGTCATTAACGACGGTTAGTCTAACAGTGTATTATAACTGGAACGACTTAGCAACAGTTAATGAAGTAGCCGTCGGCAAAGTCCAGCACAGAAGTTATAGGTCCCAAATTCATAATTAGATCTTCAGTGTTTAATTGTGCACCCCTCAGTAGCCCAGGAATCATTTAAGCATCTGGTTAAAACATTATTTCCTTTAAAAAGTGCTTAAGTATGTGTGTAACCACTTGCTGAGTGGTGAGGTAGATGGACTGTTACATCTAGGACTCTCTGACCTTCGTACTCTGTCATAAGAACATAGTCAAAAAGGCATGTACTTAAAGGAAAATAGTTCATGTAATTCAGAAGAAGAATGTAAAGCCTTATCTTGCTGCGTTGGTCCTGCTTTCCAGTCTTGCCACATTGTCAATAAGCAACAGTATCATTAGATAGGCTACCAAAAGTCTGTTAAGAACAGTATTTCCAAAGAGGGCTGAGGAATAACACAGAACATTAAAATTTAAAAATCCAGTATCAGAATATTACTGTTTCATTCAGTCATGCTTGGCTTCTTTTATATACCAAGAAAATGATTGCAAGTGTGGTATCAAGACAGTTTTATCCCCTTTAATTATTGCTTGTTAAATATTTGATGCATGGTTTGCAGAAAGACTTTATTTTAAGGCAGCAAAAACTAATTTTGGATTATATAGGTGTTTTATCACTTATCAATCAATAAAATATAACCCTTCGCATTTGTGGGTTATTCTGCCCCTTGTTGTATAGTGACACTCTTTATCCTATATGTCTATTATCTACATTGACCAGAGCAGAAATTACTGCGTGCACCCTGCAATTTATAATCCACTGTACCCAGCTCCTCATCAATTATTTTTGCTGCAAAATGTAGTGCAACTGATAGGTATTTTATCTTAGTGCTGCATTCCCACTGCCTGCGGACTGTTGCTTTGAAGAGTCTTAAAAGCATTGCTATTTAATAGTACTAGCCAGTGCATCTGCTCTAAAATTTGTTCCAAGTTACTCACATTCTGTTTTTACAAAAATGCTTTCATACGCAGACAGTAAACACATTTTGTTTAGTATTGTCTTATTGTGAAGCAAACTTTTCTGAAATTTTTAGTGAGACAGTGTTAAAATGTGGGATTCGGTTAAAAAAATGTCCACAGTATAAGAAAATAATATTCCTTTAAACTAGTGTAATAAAATTTTATGTAATTAAAATGTAAACTAAGCGCTTTGTACTGTAAAGAGAGGGGATGGGTGTAGACTGGAGAGGGGCAGATTTAGGCTGCAGATAAGGAAGAATTTCTTCACTCTGAGGTATAAGAACCAAATGTGGGATCAGTAAAGTTAGGGAAGTAAGGTCAGAATGATGTATAGTAGCAGAGGGGCAGGGACAGGAACTGTGCAGGACAAGAGTGCAAGCTTGGAAGGGGCAGCTCAAAGCACGTGCCGGAACATTGACCAGTAAGTGAAGGAGAAATTCTTTCTTTCTTCTTTTTTCTTTTCCTTTCCATTGGTCTAAATAGCCTGGAAATTGTACAATTTCCTGCTAACTGTCAACTTTCGTAACTTTGTTAATTACCAGTCAAAGAAGTACTGGGAATGCCGGAGTGAATATTCATCAATAGCAATTTCTACTGAGTATCAAGTTCTCATTTGATCAAAACCATGTTTATTCTTTGTCCAGGATAGGTCTGTGCAGCCCTCCTTACAGTTGCCTTTTCTAGTTTATCCAGCAGCAGCTGCTGAAGTAGCAATAGCAGAACTCAGTGGGACGTGACAATTCCAACTTTGGATTTATTTTTATTTTTTTATGCCAAATTTGGGGCGTAGTATTGCTTTCTTTTAATCAAATGGGCCAGTTTTATGTTTTGGGAGGATGAATCCTGAGTGTATCTGTGTGCAAATAATTTCAAGCACTGGAAAATTTTCACCATGGAAAAGTTGAAGCACAGTAGTGATTATCAGGGACTATAGGCACATCAGTTCTGTGTTAAAACACCAGTGTAATTACTCTGTCCTGCTCCTTTCTTTGTGAGCAACTGGTAGGTGGTAAGTAATCTCTTTTTAAGCTATTTTCCTCTCAATATGTCAGAGGAATTATTTGAAATAATTATGAAAGAGACATAGAATATAAATGTCAGAATAGATGTAGATGGGAAAATATTACTTCAGAGGGGTTTTGTAATATGTTGGAAATGTCATTTATGGTTCTGTTTTAATGAATGGGTAATTAGTTGGCTGAATATGTGCTCACTTCTTAATGGAATCTTAGTGGATTAACTACATGCCTCATTCATATTATCCTCCAGAATTTTTCTGCCTTCTTATAATGAATAATCTTTCTGCAGGACAGCAGTATGAAAAAGGAGGGGCTCTAATGATGAATTTGTGCTTTTGTTCACTGTTAAATTAACATGGATTCTGTTTTAAAAATACATGTGTTGGTACTGTTCTTATACTGCTTTCTGCAGAAACAGCTCACGTTGCTGTGGATACTAGTCCTAACACCTGCATTTTCTCCATATTTTTACATTTACTTTAATGTGATTTGTTGTTATTGTCCCCCCACCTTTTTTTGCACGGCCTTATTAGTTTGCCCTTTGAAGTCACTGGCGAGATTTCCCCTTCAGAGGTCCTCATTCCTTTGCTGGAGGCAAACCCCATTGCATTGGGGTTTGAGTTTGGAGCTTATGGCTTGTATATGTGCAATTAGATAGTTTAGAGTTGTCCTAGTTCAGATTGGCAAGAGTAGGTGCTGTGTGGTGTTAGTTCTTGTCTTTAAAATCTCCTAACATAAACACTTAAGATTGTCTCTAGATTTAAACGTTGATTTCAAAGTCTTTGTATTTTGAATCCTATGAAACTTAAAAACCCCTCAAAGTTGTTCATTATTGACTCTTCCTAAAAGTGCACCCAGTTCAGCCGTTTGCTTTTCCTTATATATGAACACGTTCCTATAGGACATTTCTTTATTTCCATAAAATCTTTTAACTTTTAAATTGTACTTTTTGTCTTTCTTAGTGTGCATCACATCTTTGTTATATGTACATTTTATACTGTTATGTGTTTTCCAAACCCTATTTCTAATTGGGCAGAAGGCTCCAAGGCGTTTAAAAAAATCGTAAAATCTGTTGAACATTTAGCTCTGCTGTTTGCCCTAAAGCTATAATTACTTAGGTAATTTTTTTCCTATCACCTGCTTGTAAACACCTACGTTAGGTTATAGCTTTCAAGGAAACCTTGTCTGAGGCGCTATATTTCTTGTGCTACATTCACGTTTGTGTGTTGCTGGGCTGTATTGGTAAATTTCTAAATCATAAGTAAGAGGACCTTATGATATATAGTTATAAATAAAGACAACTTATCATGGTTCTCTCTTTTCATTGAACCAGGAATTAACCTACTTCCTGAAGTCTGTCTTGGCAGATCAGAATCTAGATATTCAATGAGAGAGAGGAATAGATATGGAGTTTCTCTTAGTTGATAATTTTTCCTGTTGCAATGTCAGAGCATCCTGTTACAGCTGGAAGGAAAAGACAGTGAGTGTCAACATTATGTGGTCGTGTTAATATGAATAAACACATATCTGTTAGTTTTGCTTAAAAAAATCTTCACATTTTTTTAATCAGCACTGGACAATGTTATCTGCTACATTATGCATTTCAATAGCACTATGTGTTAAGAAAAAACAAGGTGTCAGCTGAAATAACTTGTATTTATTTGTTTTAATTTTATTGTATTTACTATCTAGCAAAGTGTTGCTCGCAGTGAAATTTCGCATCTCAGCCAAACCATTATATTCAGCTGTAATTAGAATAAACTGTCAGCATGAATTACTGTACACTGGTTTCAGAGATCTGTTTGGAGACAACCATTTCTTACCAAAGCAGAGGCAGCAATCTACTTTCTAACTTTCTACATTTGCAAAATACGCTTAGTATAAAATTAATTAGGTCATTAGAAAGCTATTATCTTGCCTCAAAGGAACTGGTTCTAAAAGTAAGCATGTTTTCTGTGGAAGATGACATCTTTGCACTCAAACCTGGTTGTGATTCATTCATAAGATTTTATTCTTACTTTTCTTTCTTCATCATAATGGTGAGGTGTATAAATAGGTTGTAAGTAGTTCTAAGTATTGTGTTATGGGCTAAGGAAGAAAAAGTAATTCTTCAAAGGGCAGTGTTATTCTTCAATGGCATTAATTGGATAGTGCCCAATAACTTAATATTCTGGAAAAATAACTTTGCTTCCTTAATTTGACACAGTATTATTTTAGTTCATCAGAACAGTGTAAGTAATATTATATGTGGGCAAGTTTCATCCTATCAAGTACTATTTGATATGACTATCTCAGTGATAGTCAATTCTTGCACTCTGGTTAGCTTTGAAGTCTTCCTAGTATTTCATCCATGTTATGTAACTGATTTTCTTTCCTGTTTGCATGATCTGAACAAGTAATTAAGTATTTTAGGCTCTATTTTTTCCTTCTTCCATCCACAAAGAAAACGCTTGGTTTTGGCTAGGTATAGAACTAAAACTTCCTGGGAGTCTCCTGAGACATAAAACAGAAAAGCTGAAGCCGTAGCTACTTGTTCTTTAACAGATTGTATGACCACTTTTCTCTTGTCGGTTGTGAGCAGTAATATTTGTATATACGAGTAAAATCACTTGGTTTCTGTCTTTGTTTCTTGGTAGGTGAAAGCTCTGTGGCTATGGAATACAGGTTTTGTATTGTTACCCTGTAACACTTAAGCACCATTTTCAACAGTGATCTTTTGAGAGGCATTTTTAAAATATTTAGCGATGATGAGGCACCATATTACCGGCCAACCACAGAGAAAGAGTACAGAAGTTAGGCTAATAAAGAAAGGTATGTCTGTGAACTGCTGTAGATTAAATTAGTATATGATTTCCAATATGTGTTTAAGGATTATCTTTACTACATGATCTGTAATGAGATTTTGCAGAAGAAAAAACAAATCTGAGAAATCCAGTGGTCTGTTCTTAACTGTATTTTTGTTGCAGGTACTGTGTTATAGGCCTTTATTATTCCCTTTCTGTTCTGTTGAATTGCGTAGAGACTAATTGGTCAGTTAATGTCTTACCCCAAGACTGACATTTTTGTGGTGCCTGAGCAATTTGGGATCCTTGGTTCCATCTATTTTGATAGGAACGAATGCTCTTAGGTGGGGACGTGTTAAAGCTTGGACTAGCAATCTCAGCTAAGTGTCTGAGTGAATGCCGAGTTTAATTCACAGGCAAACAGCTGTGTTTCAGAACACATTTCCCTTTTATTTTTTTCTACCCTGAGTAATTGTAAAGGGCAGCTGTTTCTTTTTTCTTCTGTAGCTATTTTTGAACTATGCTTACTCCTCCCACCCCCAAATTATGAACAACCTTTTAAAAATACATAATTAATCCAGTCTTGCATACTTTGAAACTCCTGCTGACTAGTCATGATGAAGCAGGGAAGACTTGTCCTTTGGGTAAACTTATAGGACACATTATAGCTCTGCCAGCCCAGTGAAGGCCTCTGACTATCTGAACCCTTGGTTTCCAGACAAGACGATGCTGTATCTACTGCCCTTGTGCAGTTTATTCTTATATTTATGGTTGTCAGCTGTTTCTTTTGCTGACTTGATTCCTTCAGATACACCTCTTCGTTCTATCTGACTGGTTTCTGTAGCGTGTCCCTCATTCTGTCTGTTTCCAAAACAGAATATCTAAAAAGAAATTGTCTCTAATGAACAAGTCTTCGATAGCTGCATGCGCCTTTCATGCTCAGCAGCAATTTTCTCTCCACCTCTCAAAGTAGGGAAATCTTTGTAGACCCTTTTCCTCCACAAATGTGCTGTAGGCAATTTAACCAATTTCGCATCTCAAGTGGAATTTTTATATAGTACGTTTCTTTGTGCTTTCTTTAAAGCCACCTACCTAGTTTTCCTTCTTTTTCGGACAATTCCCTGCCGGGAGTCTGAATGCTGCTGATCATACAGTCAAGATTCAGTTCAGAAAAACACAGCAAGCACAATTTACCTTTCAGCTTCCAGCCCCTCTGTTGTGTCAGGGTTTTGGTTTTGTTTTCAGTGAATGCACAAGCTTGCCACAAAGCTGGGTTTGGCTGTCTTTAAAACATGGGAAATATTCTTTTCACCTTCTATATCCTAAACTTTTCGCACAGAACCCCAATGGACGAATCCAATAGGAACTCCCAATCTGACTAACAATTATTTTACAATTTTACTACAGTATTTCAAGAAACTGTATCAGGTAAAGCAGAAAAATAGCTATACCTCAGTTATTGACCTCAATTCTGAGTCAGATAACTAGAAGAAGAAGCAAAACCCATCTGGCTTTAGTAAGAATCATCCTGAAGGGCGGGTTTCAAGCACTGGTCCAATGACCACTGCTTTTTATTAGTTAGAGAGTTGTGAGCAGAGGGCATCTTTTAAAATAGACACACTAGAAGTTTTCTAGAGAAATTTGGAGAAAGTTTGATTGGTTGTATCTTAGTTCTTAGCTATTCATTAGAGGTCTCTTCATAGGGGTCTCTATTTTAATATTCTTGGTTTGAGACTATATTAGGTATTCCCGTGCTGAAATACTGGTAAATTCCAGTATATGTACAAATGCTTCATATTGAGAGTGTGCATATTGTTGTTATAATAAACATTTTGGCCTCTTCTGAGCATTTTAAGTGTAAGGTGCAGCAGACCAACAGTGACTTTACAGTTTTGCAGTGTAAGTTTATTTGACCATAATATTCATCTGATACTTTACAAGCTAAAATATCATTTCTGCACAACAGTCAGAATACAGTTAATTAACAAAGTGCTGACCAGGCACAAACCCAGATCTCTCTAAAATGTTAGGATGACAGTAAGCTGATCCTGCAAGTTTGCTGTGTTTTTAATTGTCTGCTTGTGGCAAACTTGCCCAATATTGATGCATCACGTGGTGCAGGCAACCAGTAGGCATGCTAAATACCTCCTCACAAAAACCTGACAGAATCTTTAACTTTGTTTTTACAGAAAAACTGCAGTAAATCCAGTATGAGCTGGTGTTGCGGGTTTGAGTTTTAGTTTTTTTTTCATTTGTTCTATTTTGATATTTTTTTAAGGTAACCTTGGTAAAAGGTCTTAGCTGAATTGATTCAGCTAATCTCGGGAAGGCTGAAGACCATTGCAGTTTTGCTTTGTCCTTTCAAAAAAACCACAGATTTTGCTGACTGGCTTCTGCTCCTGGCTTGCAGTAATTGGTGGCAAACACAAAGCTAATTCCTTATTACACAGTATTTTCAGGGGGTTAATGGGTAAGCTGATGAGTACAAAATAGTAAGCCAGTAAGGTGCCACCTAGAACAACAGAGATCTGTAATTCACAATCTCCGTTGCTGCATTTTTGGTTCATGTCTCTTGTAACTGTTCTGTTTTATATAAATTCAGTTTTTGATAGGAATGGTTGGACTCGATGATCCGGTGGGTCTCTTCCAACCTGGATATTCTGTGATTCTGTAATACATAACTGTAATAAAAGCTGCCCATAGAAGGTTGACATAGTGAAGACTGGGTCATAGGTATCCAAATAGAAACTTCTGTGTGTCTATATAGGAATTGTAGAGGAGGAAGATCTGAGAAAGATTAGTTATTACAACAGTAGAATGGATATCTTAGAAAAGGAGAACGTGATAAAGTGTAACACTTTTAGCAAAGTCTTCTAGCTGCAATAAAATAAATTCTCACCCTTCTTACGTAGAGGAGAGCAGATGAAAATACAAATGCAGAGCTCATTTGTTGTTTTTTTTCCTCTGATTTGATCCCATTTGTTTTTCCTTTTTATTGACAACTTCATTTTCAAATTAGGATAATAGCATCATATTCTTTCTCTAATTGTGTATATTTAAGTCTGTTTGTCTTGGGGGCTTTGTGTTAGCATAAAGAAATCTGGATGAAATGGAGTTTTCTCTTATATCATCACAGGCAAGCTTTGTAATCTGAAACTAATGTGCTCTTATTACAATGGCACCCTCACCACTTACATCCTCACTTCTTTCTAAAAAACAATAGTAAACATAATAAAAACACAAAAAAGCAGCCAGAAGACAGCAAGGTTCTGAAAACGTAGGTACTTAGTGGATCTTGAATTTTATGTCCATTCATTTAGGAGGGTGTATCTGCTATTGTGAAGACGTAAGGTTAAGCTTCTTATAGAGCCCTAAAGGATGCTATTTTCCACTTGTTCCAGAACCTTACTCCTAAGGCACTAAATTCCCTTTGGATGTTTTAAGTATGCAAAGGCTACCAGCTCTTGTGTGTGTTCCATGTTGACTTTGCACAGTTCTGTACTTCTGAAGTGAATAACCATATTTCACATTCTAGAGCGCAGGATGGTTACCTGTTCTTCTACAGAGCTGTCCGCATTACATGGAAAGGAAAAGAAGAGAGTTTGCACAATTTCTTTATTGTATTTTTAGCTTATTTGAATTGGTTGCTTTTCCATAGATATGGGAATTAGCAAGGAAGAGAAGGCAGCATCCATACACGTCCTTTGCTTTGGCTTTGCTGCCAGGTTGAAAGTGGTAATTGTATTTCTCGTATTTTCTCCTGGTGTTCTTTTTTCCTACAGGCATAGAAAACTGGTATTAAAGAGAGATAAGATAGATCTTGCAGAATAGTCAGTGCAGATTACTTCTTCCTGCCGTTTAAGAGGGTAAACAACCAAAGACATAGGAACTTTCCTCTCTTATTAACGAATGAGCACTTCTCAGGGAGCATGCAGGCCTTGCACTTCAACTTTCTAGACTACAGGCAGTTGCAGGCACAATATTTTTAAAAATTAGAAATAACCCCTTTTAATTCTATGGCAAATCTGAAGCTAGGGGTGAAGGATAGAGATAGCTACAAGTGTAATAGCTGCACTGAAGCATTTAGATTGCTTGCTCTTATCTGTTTATCATTTGATTTGTGGTAGTTTATACAACTGTGTGAAAGAGATTGGTTTATTTATGAACAGCAGTGCTAACAAATTAATAACACAGCAAGCACGCCGCAAAGATGCTGACCTTTAGAAAGGGAGAGCTGTAACACAAAGAAGGTTGGCTTTATTAGAATCTATTAGATGCTCTTGCAGCCTGTCCCAAGGGTGGAATTTCAGATAAGCCAGAATTGTGGAGCACCTGACAAGTCATTGGGAAGGGAAGCCCCGTTTCATCAGAAAAATCATACATCTGATAGTAAGGTCACATGCATGAACGGTAGCATCCCTGTTCTCAATGATTTGTGTTGATTTAAGTAAAATCTTTTTTGTTTTGCATTTTCCTTTGGTGTATTCACTGAGTGGGAAAGGGAGGAAAGTGCGTAAGAGCTCTTAAAGCTATTTAATAGCACCCTTAAATACTTGGTTTTGAAATTCGTGATGATTTGGACTTAGGACTGTCAACTTGACTTAAAATTATGCTCATATTCTTTCCTCTTGGAAAATAACGTATTCTAGGTCAATAGGAGTATAGCTGTGATGTTCTTTTTTTGACATTGTACCATATCATTTGTCATGTATCCTGTTGTGGATGTGTGATTAGTACTTCTAAGAACAGTTTTGTGTACTACATTTCAGTAGTCCTTTTTTTCTCCCCAGTTCTGTTTCTAATAAAGTCTGTGAGAAATTACTAAGTAGATGTAAAATACAGACTGGAATTTTGAGCTCCACTAACATCAGTATCTTGTATTTCCATATGGAAATCGCTCTTCAGGACTCCAGCTGAGCCTTTGGGATGCCCCTTCTAGAAATGTATGAATTTTTAAGTGAAAAAGTCTGCCTTTTTTTTTTTAACCATTTGTTTTGGATAGCTGAAATGGTGAAGAGCTCATGAAGATGTAACATGCTTGAACAAACTTGACAATGAAAGAAGTGGAAGAATACGATTAGTGGCTTATTGCTGATGCTGTTTGCTTTGTGGGTCTGTGTGAGATACAGCCCTCTGAAGTTGATGATATTATATGCATCTGTCTCTGAAAAGGTGGCTACACCCTGAAAAGTGACATGCCTGTTGAGCAAATAAGTATCTTCTGCGAGTGAATCCTTTAACAGAAGTCATCAGGATGTCTCTTTTGTGTGATGAGAAAAATCCCAATGTCAGACTGAAAGTAAAAAAACAAAAAAGAAATCTGTGTTTTGTTTACCCCAGTGAAATGATCAGTGCTGTCAGACTGTAAGGTTCACTTTTAATACTTTTATGAATATTAATGTATTTGAAATGTCCTAGAAATATTTAGGGGGGGGGGGGGAAGTTCCACAAGGATCAGTTTATTGGTTATTTCCTAACTCTATGGTATAATTATGTTTACTGATTCTTTACTAAACAAAATCAATGTGAAATTTAGCCAAATTAAGTTCATTGAAAAGTTTATTTGCTTATACCTTGTAATTCTTTTTAAGGCAATTTCAGAGGGATGGTTTGTTATTCCATAGTAGAGTAGAAAACACTGGTGCAAAATGCATTAGAAGATTACCCATGGGAAATGTCTTGTTTGCTATTCATTTAATGTATTGAAGATGCTTTTCCTTAAAATCTGACACATCAAAAGCCTAACATCTATAGTTAACCTACTGTTTTGTAGTCTGTGTAAGGAATCCTTATAGGAAAGTGTACAAAAACTCTAACTGTTCTGCCATGTGGAGACTTGCAAGATTAACGGTAAAGAAAGCATTAAAGACCCTTGACCTTAGTTTTCATGAGGAAAGAAGCCCACAAACCTCTGAGCTATGTGGGGGTAAATGAGCCAGAGCTACTTCACTTTCTTTTATTGCAGAGAAGGAGCTCTTAGTGAAAGAATACTTGTATTCGGTTATTTTTCTTATTTTTTTTTTTTTTTTGTCATCTGAGGATTAAAAGAAAATAATGTGTAACTCAAGTTTCTGGTAGAGTGTGAGAGAAGGTGAAAGAAATCCCACAGAAAATGTGAGGACAAAACTATTAAGAGGTGAAAGACTGAAATGAGACCAGAGTAGTTTTTTTTTCCTTTATTGAGCCTGCTGTTTTCTTCCAAAAGAATTAAAAGATTGACTCTAAAGTCACAGCAAATGTCACTCGTCTCCACCTACATACACAGACGGATCTGATGATCCAGGATAATGACACAGAAATACACATCACCCTTCCCAGGAGAGCTCTCCATTTTTAGGTCAATGCTAAATACTCTTACGAGTGAAAACACACTTCAGGCAAATATAAGGGTTATAAACTTTTGTAGGAGGAATATTGGTGGTATTGTGTGTTATTGTCAAGAAAAGAATGACTTGAACAGAGAGAAAAGACAGCTTGATTCAACTTCATATTAACTTCCTAGTCATAGTAACTTCTTAGTGTATTGCATTCATTAGTCTTGCATGTTATCTCTAAAAACAGTGCTTGAAAGTGCCTGTGAAATAGATTTTATGACATGAAAATGTCATTTCTGAAAGAATCAGACATTTTACATGATATGACAGTGCCCAGTGAGCAAATTGGAAGTAAAACATTCCTAGCTTTCCTTTAGGTGCAGGTTGAACTCTAACTTTCAATACAGGTTAAATTATGTAGACTTAATAACTGGTTGATTTTGTTTTGTTTTGGGGTTTTCTTTATTGATTTCATGGTCCTTAAAATAGCATTCAAAAGCTGTCTCCTATTTCAGCTGCCTCCTTTTGTACAACAGGATAAATTAGGGAATGACAGAGATTATAAATCAAGCAAGATTACAGTAAATGTTTGTATTTCATGCTGTGGCAAAAAGGATAGGAAAGATTTTCTGAAAAGTGTTTTCTTGTGGGGATGTGGTATTATTACCTCTTCTGAAAAAAAGTGCTTGTTCGTGTTAAAAGTTATAGAGGGTGGTTGAATCATAATAGGAAGATACCACTGTAGTACTTTTACAAGTACAAGGATATCAAGTGCTGTACGGTCAGTGGAAGCAAAACATTTGCTGAAAGCAATCTAGATTGATTCTTTTGTGTAGTACAAATATCTTCAATAATGGATTGATTCCTCTAATCTAGATAGCCTGTTATTGTATGACTCCCAGCTCAGAGACAAAGTCTTGTTTGATGCAAACAAAACTGTCTTGATGCCTCTGAAATCACCTGTTTTTAATTTTACGTATATCTGCATTACCCTGAGGGAAGCATTGATAATTAATTTTACGTATATCTGCATTACCCTGAGGGAAGCATTGATAACTGACTCTTTCAACTCCAGAGCAGAGCCCACACGGTTCCAGCAGCATCTCTTTAAAAGGACAGTGTGCTACTGCTGCCTGGGTTTAAGTTACATGGATGCTATTTTGTTTTTTCTTTGATTACATTGACAGCTCTTCCTTTTTGTTGAATTGTTTATTTTGTTTGGGTTTTATTTAAGCCGGTAAGAACACAGAAGGAGGCTTTTTGTAATTATTTAGAGTCCAGGAAATGCAGAGCTGTGTCTCTGTCATTACCTGGGATTGTCTCTTTTTCTCATTGTTGCTTTAATATTCTTAATTCCACACGAAAGAAAGTGAATAAATTTTAAATATCTGCTTTAAGTCGTGAAACCATTTAAGGTGGTCTTTCTGATCAAACTAAGGCAAGTTATAGTCTAGCATCATACTTTTTTTGATTCTTGTTGTTGAAAACCGGACTAAAAGAATCAAGCACAAGATTTGAAGACTCTTCAACTTCATAGCATAGAAATGAAAAGACTTTGCCTAGATGGAATAAGGCCTGAATTTTTGCTTAGAATTAATGAATACTGCTCGTTTGTCAATAAATGTATTTATAATATTTCAGTATATTACTGATGAATATTGTGTATTGAAATAAGGGTCATTGAAGGTGCATAGAACTGGAGAATAAAAAATGCTGTCGGTGTCCTTGAGTATTACCAGGATTTTGTTATAACTTCAAAATAAGTCTAGAATTGCTGCTTTCACTTAAGATCTGTCAAATTACTGTTGGTCACAAACATCCCGTGCATCGCTGTTTGAGCGTGTATTTTATGGTAGGAATTCAGAGCATGGAAAACCACAGTTGTTAGCAGTCCTGCAGGTTTGAAGCAAGCTCTGCTGAGATATTAGTGCAAATAAATACCTTGGTTCTCCCTGGTCAAGCTCTTTGCAGGAAGAGGCTGAGCTGTTTGCACTGAATACAGCTTAAAAAAAATACGAAACACAGAGTAGAGAATACTTTATAATCACTGATGTTGTCAAAGCTTTTCTCAGCTAAGTCATAATGTAAGAAAGAAACAGAATGATGTCGTTTTCTTCTCCATGCTGTAATTTTAAGCATACTGTGTCTATCTCAGCTGTTCCTGACTTAAAGACCTTGCATGCAGCGGTAACATGAGAGACTATTTTTTTTTTTTGGTCTCCGCTTTTATTGAAGATAATAAAATAAAACTAGAAAGCTGTTCACTGAAATTTTGGAATCAACTACTTTTCCTTCTGTATTCCCTGCTTACACATATGCTGTAGGTGGAAGATTCTTTTGGCGAGTGAAATTAAAAAGAACTGAATTTGCAAGTAGGCACTCGGAGCCTGATCCCAGGGGGTGTGCATCAGATGCCTCGCTACTTGCAAAGTCTCCTCAGTATCCAGTATCTCCACACTCAGAGTCTAATTCTATGATTTTGTTGGAGCCTAATAGTACTTGGAAAAGTGACATTGCTATTGTAATACAACAATATATAGTGCTGTTCAATGCAGTGTTTGGTTCAGTATTTACGTGAGATTTAAAGCTGCTGAAGCTTGAAGAAAAGCTGTCTGCAAACACTCTCGCACCGAGGATATTTTTCAAAGCTTTTGTATCTGCTGAGAGTTAAATTAGGGTCGATGGAGAATTTAAAGTTAAGAATTAATTAGGGTAGGGTGAAGTAGTAAAGTGCTTGTTGGAGGAAATCATTGAGGACATCAGTGAAGGGCAGAGAAGTCATACTAAAAACAGGATAATCTATTGTAGAAAATATAATGAGGGGACGTACTGTGAGAGTCCCAACTATGCATTCTTAGCTGGAAAATAATGTGTTATAATTACGTATGTCAAGTAACGATTATGGTCACTTGCAGTTTGAAAGTGCTGGCAGAAATATATCGTGATCTGATAATACGAAATTCATCATAGTTACTGAATTAGAGAGAAGTTATTTTGCTAATCAGTGAAAAAGTATTCTATAGATATTAAAGGGAAATAGGAAACTTTTAAAAATTGTATTCGACAGGGAATAACACAGCTAATACTGTACCTTGCTGTTAATTCATAACCCCAAATCTGGGCAGCTGGTGGCATCTTGGCACAATTGAGATCAATGGTAAAAATTCTATCTATGGGGACAATCATTTTATTGGGAGAAGAATTTAATGCTTTTAATAGAATTTTGCTAGATATGTGGTGTCTTTATCAATGCCTTTGCATATTCTTTTATTTTTTTTCTCATCTTGAATTAATATATCACACTAGAACATGTTGTCAATGCCAAAGGATGCTGTATATCAACATACATGGTGATACAAAAGGAATTAGCATATTCTTATGAAAAAATGATAATGTACTGTTAGGATATCACTTCTAGTAGAGAGACACGTCAATGATGAGTGACAAGAACTGACACTGCACTAGATAGGCAGATGTTATGAATAGTAGTTTGCTTAGTGAGGGTGGACATTCCTGTGTTTCTGTTGGGCTCGCATCTTTCAGGCACAGGTCTCAACTGTTTATTTTTCTTTCTTTTCCATCTTGATTAGTGTTACGCAAACTAAGGATATCTGAGAGATGGTATGGACTGTGCTAAAGAAACTGAAGGTAATCGAGGATTCCAGTCTTTCAGCAGTTTATCTCCCAAGTCATATTTCAAGTTATGAAGCCAACATCAGTGATAATATTGACAAAAAATACTGGGTTTTTTTATGAAACCTTTTTGCTTTTTAAACAGAGGAGGGGATTCAGTACTGAATAAAAGGTTTAAAGCTGTTTTAAATGTTTTTGGGTTTTTATGACCTAGCATTTCAAAGCTAGTAGACACAGTGATAAAGAACTCTGTACATTTCACATATTGTACCATCTTTTCTTCTGATTATCCAAATGTAGCTTTAGTTTTGCATTCACTTGTTGTCAAGGAAAACATAGTTGTTAACAGCTGATGTCTTAGGATGCCATCAGTTCAGTGACTTGATGGTGTCAGTAAAATTTGTACAAGGCACAAGCTTAGATCTCAGAAATTGCTTTAGAGCCTCAGTTTAAATAATCTAATTTTATCTGAGATACTAAACCAACAACATTTAGGGAATATTGCCAAAGAATACATAAAATGGTGGGGAAATTTTGCTTTCTAAAATAAGTTAAAATTGGAGATAAGTAGAGTATGTCTCTTAGCTCTAAGAGTTCTTTGCGTAGTATTCTTATTGACTTGTTCTTATTAACTGTGAAGGCACAACTGGGTTCATGGTGTTTCTCAAGGCCTTGCCAACTCATTCTGTTGTGTTTCTTTGCTTACAAAGTTTATTGCTCACTCTAAACCTATTTAAATAAAAAGGCTGAACATATTCAGTATAAAAAAGAAATTGGAATATTTAGTCTCCTGAGGTTTTTTGAATGAATGTGAATCTAAACACTTGAATCTAAACAAAATGTTTTTCCTTTTTCTTGAAACGATTGATCTTTCTCAGTCAAAAAATTAAAAAAAACGAACACAACTTTGTTTTTGAGGGCTCATATTGTGGGATTCTAATGGCTCCTAGAAGTTTTGTGACCTCAGAAATCACTTACTCTTCTTCTATAAAGAAAATTATAAGAACAGGCTTTCTCATGCATGTCTGCATACAAGTCAAAACAAATCTGAGCTGAATTTTGATCTAGGGCTATTAAAAACTTTCAGTTTTAGATTGAAATCTTTAGTCCTCTAGATGAAATCACTTTAGTTTTTTAGGTGAAACTAAATTAACAAGACACTGCCAACAGCCATGACTGGAGTATCAGGTTTTCTTGTATCTAGGGAAAGCCTCTTATCAGTTCCTTGATTCCATTTGGCTTCAGGTTTAGCTGAACAGTATTGTTAAAATATGCTGTTTATCTCTGCTTCTCAAAAATAAGTAGATAAGACTGATAAGTAGGGTTAAAATAAAAGACACTGTATTTATATGGTAGAGGGTGAAGCCACTCAGTGTAACTAACGTTGGAAATCTGACCAGAGCTTTGTCTGTGAATCACATTGTCATAAAGGCAAAGCCAGGAAAGAAACAACACGACCCCAGCCTTTGGAGGTATGATTACTTAAGCATTTCGCCAAAAGTAAAATATAAATATTATACAACTGAAAATGCAAATTTTGAAGAAACAGAACATCTGGTGCCAATTGCTTATAATTATTTTGCAAATGATGTTTTTCCCAGTGGCATTATATTGTTTTAATTGATTTCCAAGTATTTGATAAAAACACACAGAGTGCATGCCTGTCATTAAAATAACTCTAATAATAATAAAACCACTTTGGCATTCACTCTGTTAAGTGGAGATATTATTTGGCAGGATAGTGATCAAAGAAACGCCTTACTGAAACTTTTGTAGACATTCCCAGGCTATTCTTGTTGGAAAACATGTACAAGGAAAAAACCCGTATTTGTATTTGTTCTGCCAGTGGCAAAGGAAAAGGTAGAAGAGGGGCTTGAGTTAAAAGCTGAACATCCAGTTAGGAACATAGTTCTCCAAACTTTTCTTCATCTTTTTTTCATTGTACCACACACACTGATAGTTACATGGCCCTAACAAAATGTGAGCTCAGAGGAAAAATGGCACAGTGAAAACTATGTCTTTTTTAAAATTTAGCTGTACTTTGCTGTGTGTCCAAAGTGTTTGCTGCTCATGTCAAGACATGAGTCTTAAATTTCCATCCTTGTAGGTATCTTGCTGAAATCGTAGTGTACCTATTATATAAAAAAAGCGTTTCCCTCCCTGCCGCACTAGAAAGTCTGCACTCTGTTCGGGTGGGTGACAGTTCTTAGACACCTCTGTTAATTGCCAGTAATGAATGGTTGGGAAAATGATAGTGACACATTTTAAATGGGATACACATGCCAGCCTTTATAGAATTCTTCCTAGTATTAGAGCTCTTACTCTTACACTTAATTAGAAACATTAGATTGGAAAGGATAAAAATTTTTGATAAATAATTTAAAGAATGCGCATGAAGAGGGCTCTGTTGCCAAGAGGTAAATTTAAAAAAAAAAAAAAATTATTATGTTCAGTTATTGTACTTTTTGTTATTCTTTTTTTTCCTTACTTTTTGGATATTTTAAGATAGGCTTAAGACTGTTTATGTAGGTTTGATTTAATTTCCATTATGGATGATTCCAAAGCAATAGCTTGCAAAGGTGATTTATCAGTTGTGGCGTGTTCTGTTAAGCTCTATTTTGATGACTTGGGATGTAACCGATACTACTCTTGTCTCCATGGTATGTTTTAAATCTTTCTTTATTGTTAACAAGAACATGGTTTTTTCAAATAAATTCAGTAAGAAATTTCTGCTTGAATTCTTTTCACTTTTGCAGTATGTAGGATCTAATTCTACAGCGTTTGGCATCAAGGTAGTTTAAATACAAGAACTTAAAACCTAGACATCGAACTAATCGCCACCTTCTTTTAAGTAAAAAAAAAACCCAGACAAACCTGAAATTCTGATTCTACTGAAGATAAAAAAGGTTTTAGCTGTAGAACTAAACAGGCTATGTGCAATGCTGTATACAGCCACAGTACTTGCTATGAATTTTGTGCTGTTTATGTTTCCTTAAAACTTTCACCGAATCCCCCTGATCTCAATATATTTAATGAGTTGTAAATCAGTGCCAAATTTAGCTTCTACCTGAAGCACTAAACCAACAAAAGCAAAGCAATTCTGAATTCACTAGATCTTAATGTTGTTTTAGTATAGTTTTTAATGGGGTTAATTTCTTTAGGTTTTTCTTTCTCTCAGGGTACTATAACTTGATTGATATGGTTTCCTTTCATTTTGACATTGTAACATGGTCTCATTAGGCTTGCAATGAAATTGAATTGCCGTCATAATATCACATCATAAAGGCATATTAGCAAAATCTCAATAGACTTCTATTGGAATTATTTTTCCATCATAACCTTAATGTCATTGAAAAGGCTCTTCGTGACTGTAGGAGGAAAGCATTGGAAGAAACAAACTGGCTCTGGGACTCTCATTTTTAAGACCTAGATTTATCATACTTCCCTTACCAGTTACAGCAAAATAACTGATTTGAATTTTACTAATAAATACTGTGTAGCATCTCAGTTATAACTCCAGTCAATTCCATCGCTTATAATTTTCGTGATTTATGTGTTCATCCCTCAAAAGTCTTACCAGCTGGTTATGCTTTGCTGTTTTGTAGGATGCTCTTCATAAACTCTACTCGTCATACTTTGACAAGCAAGATCAGTTCTATCCATTTATAAAATGACAAGATATCACTGCCATCTTTTGGTGGCTTGCAGGAGTTGTCAAACTTCCAACTATCTTTTGATCCTTCCTTGTCTTATCCATAACGTGGACTTTAATCTTCTTTACTAATTTACTGTCTTTAGGTCTGATTGATTGTCTGCATTTTATAAAGGTGAACATTTTATGCTGCTGGACTAAAACTGTGTTTGCCAGTTGATTATAGGACAGAATGTAAAACTCAGGGAACTTCTTTTGAAGGATTTTTCAGATTATTGTCAAAGTTTGTTTTCTGGACGGAGCTACTGTATTTTCATTAGTTTAGTTGTTTTAATTGTGTCTAGTTGAGTTAATGAAGGAACAGAACCCAGGCAGTAGTAAATCTGCCTAAAGTCAGGCATATATATAAAATTTCATTAATAGCCATAACATATTTTAATGTGTATGGAAAGATACGCTTCAGTTAGAGAGCAGAGACAGGAAAGAGGATATAGTAGGAAAGGTTCAGATTCTGCTCAAAATTAAATGTGGTTTTCACTGCAAGATGGAATCCACAGTTCACCTTGTTCATCCGAAATTTTCCTTCACATGGGCACAACAACCCTGTGCACCTACAGACTAGGAGAAGTCTGTCTAGAAAGCTGCCTGGAGGAGAAGGACCTGGGGGTGTTGGTTGACAGCAACTGAACATGAGCCAGCAGGGGCCCAGGTGGCCAAGAAGGCCAATGGCATCCTGGCTTGTATCAGGAACAGCGTGACCAGCAGGTCCAGGGAGGTTCTTCTCCCTCTGTACTCGGCACTGGTGAGACCGCACCTCGAATCCTGTGTTCAGTTCTGGGCCCCTCACCACAAGAAGGATGTTGAGGCTCTGGAGCGAGTCCAGAGAAGAGCAACGAAGCTGGTGAAGGGGCTGGAGAACAGGCCTTATGAGGAGCAGCTGAGAGAGCTGGGGGTGTTCAGCCTGGAGAAGAGGAGGCTGAGGGGAGACCTCATTGCTCTCTACAACTACCTGAAGGGAGGTTGTAGAGAGGAGGGAGCTGGGCTCTTCTCCCAAGTGACAGGGGACAGGCCGAGAGGGAATGGCCTCAAGCTCCGCCAGGGGAGGTTCAGGCTGGACATCAGGAAAAATTTTTCACAGAAAGGGTCATTGGGCACTGGAACAGGCTGCCCAGGGAGGGGGTTGAGTCACCTTCCCTGGAGGTGTTTAAGGGACGGGTGGACGAGGTGCTGAGGGACATGGGTTAGTGTTTGATGGGAATGGTTGGACTCGATGATCCGGTGGGTCTCTTCCAACCTGGTTATTCTATGATTCTGTGTTTCTATAAAAAGAGAGTACTGTGAGTATTAAAGAGTCTCACATTGGTGGAAGCTGCTTGTCTCCAAAGAAGTGTGAACAAGGGTCATTAGGAACAGCATCACTCTCCTCATGTGCAGTGGCCACAGAAGAGTCAAATTCCCCCAAGTATGTGCAATAACGTGTATGTCTGTGCATGAACCTTGAAGTTGTGGGATACATGTTTGGTGTTAGAGCTATTCTGTATTCTCTCCTAGTTGGAGCAAGTGGGTCCATACCTCCTACAATGGTGTAAAGCCTCAGGAAAGTCGTATGTTCTGATTAAAACTTTTTAATTGTATTGACTTATTTGGTTTGATATTTTGCTCATTAATAAGTTTTTCTGTTGGCCAGTCACTGAACAGTTGCTGTTCACATCACAGAATACAGATGCTTTGAAGGACTGTATACTACAAAACACAGCTTTGCAAACTGAAATATCTGAAGGCATTTGCATGATTAACTCCCTGACTATCGTGGGATGATTAGATCTGCCGAAGTCACATGTTTAAAGCATTTAGTCAATTTAATCAGTCTGAAAAGGCTTCATTTATTTCCAAGTGTTTAGTGTGATTATTGGTTTAAATCATAAACAGAAGTTAACAAAAAAAAAAAGAGAAAGATGTGGGTGGTGCATCACTTATTACTTTATTCAGCAAGGCATACTGAGATTTCATGGCTTATTCTAATACAGAACGAGAAATATATCCATATTTTTTCATATTGACAACTGTGTATTATATTAAAGTAAAATATGTAACAAAAGCAACACCCCCCTTCCAGGCTTAACGATCACAGCCTGAATTTTCATAGCTCCTGAATCATTGAAATATATTTTCAGTACAGAGCTACAGTATACTGAGAAATGATGTGACAAGCAATTCTCTTTCTCTGTCACTTTCTTTCTTTCATGAGTGTTCTTTCCAGTTCTTTTAAATGAGAAAGAAAATTAATTTAGGTGGTACTAAAAACTATTTATAAGGTACATTGAAAAGCAGAAAAATGTCTAATTATAATGTTTTTTGTTGCCATTTGAAATATAGCACAAAAGCAGTCGGTGCTTTTTCAGAAGGCATCCTTTATGAAGATGTTATTAATCTAAGGAACAATAGCACCATTTATTAACTTTGGCTTTGTCATCACACTCGGCTTTTGTGCTTTGAAAGTATTACTAAAACATTAACTGATACATGCAACAACCCTGTGAGGTAGGTAAACGTTATTAAAACTGCTGAAATGTGTATCCACAAATACTTCACCACTCAGGTGACTGGGAAGATGCTTTTCAGGCTTACATGGAGAAACAGGATTGCTGAAGTTGAGTTTTCCTAGTGCTGAAGCCAGTGTGAGAAATAAGCTACAAATCAGGGTCTTTGCTGCTGCAGTGTGTCTTTAAACGCATAGTATGTTGCCTGGGCTTTTCTTTGCGGTGCATGTGCTTTTTTAGTTGATGCATCTTCTGGGTTTCTTCTTACTGAAAACTGTTTGCTTCTTGCTTCTTTGCACACCAGAAAGAAATATTTTTCTCAACCTGGATTCCTAAACGAAACGATTCTGTCTTAACACGCATGCAAGGTGTCAGTTCTGGTTTTCGTGGTGCAGTGCTCCCCTGGTGGGGTGCAGGAGGGCAATGCTGGGCGCACCAAAAGCTTGGTCCTAGCCTACTCTGCAATGAGTTGAGTGATTAGGGGCACCTAGTTTGTGCCTTGTTGTTGACAGTAATGAACAGACCTTTACTGCTGGCTTCTTCATTTCTATGAACAGAGCTTCACAAACACAAAGTAAATTGTTGAGGTTGTATTTAATTTCACCTTAATTTCACCTTTTAATTCACCTTTTACCTAATTCACGTTCATCTTCTAATTTCCCTTTAACTTCACCTTTCGAAGTTCATTTTCTGGGGCAGTTCAGAGTGAATATGGTATTAATGAAGAGTAACTGGCTGGGGTGGGGAAGGGTGGATGCTGCTGTGGCCCTGGCACTCTTGTTCCCAAGTGCGGTAGCATCTGTGGTGTGATAAATCAAGTGGAAAAATAACCTTCAATAATAGCTCTTTAGAACATTTTAGAATAACACTTCTCTTCTTGCTCATGTCTTACCTGCACGCGACCAGAGAGGACTGAGAGGTGAGGGCAGGGATTGCGGGAGGATTGGGAAACCTACCCAGCTGAAAGAGTTTTAATTGTTTGAGCGAGGATGGAGGGAGGGAGCATGAGGAGTCTCCGAGTGTCTCCAAATTGCTTCAACGAGAAAAGGAATAATTTGTTTTCCATTGCTTCTGGGGACAGGATAAAGAATAATGGAATTAAAGTGCAACGAGGGAGACTTAGGCTAGACATTAGGAAAAAAAATTCCAATTGTAAAAATAGTTGTGTCCTAGAATATATTGCTTGGGGAAATAGCAGAGTCTCTGTCATTGCAGTACTTAAGAACAGACTAAACAAGCATTTTCCCGAGGTAATTTAAGCAGAGTTGATCCTGCTGTGGCTTATGAAGATGAATGAGTGCAGCTCTCCAGGTCCACCTTTCCGTTCTGTGATGCAAGTTGATTCAAATCATGCTTTAGGACAACAGTCAAGTGGTATCTCTCTGCTGTCCACTACAAGGATGAAGACAGAGGAGAGATGAGTTAATCTTGTTTTATTCTCAGCAGTTATTCTCTGTCACAGAAAGGCTTTTACTTCCAGAAAAAAGGTGTTTCTTTTGCTATCTAGTTCCTTGCTGCAGACTACAAATTACAGCATTTTATTTTCTTTGTCTGCTTCCCCTTTTGTTTTAATCACAACAGAAATGTATTTGGTAAATATGTTGAACTAGGAGGTTCATACTGTGTGCCTGTGCATTTACCTAAATGATAAGCCAAGGAGAATAACCTTTCACATTTAACTTGTTGAGTTCATTGGAATATGTGGCTAATGCGTTAAACGTGAAAAGTTATGATTCTTACTGAACTTATTAATTTATAAAGAATTTCATGAGATGGATGACTTCTTTTTTTTTTTATTTTGATGTTAGCTCAAGGTAGCAATCATAGCATTTCACTTTAACATATGCCTGTGCAGCATGTAAAAAGAAGACCCCTTTAAAAATAGCAGATCATAATGAGCCTTCAAAATGTCACTGCTTCTTTCCATTCTGACTTGCTTATGGCAGTCTTCTCATAATTTTACTTGAACAGATAGTTCATTCTGACTACATTTTAAGATAGAAATCACATACGGTTTTTGTTAATTGAGGATGAGTTACTCTAAGGAGACATCACAGCAGATTGAGTAACTTAGTTTAAAAACATGATTATTCTGTTTGTGTGCTTGGGTGATTCACTGTGTCTTCACTTGATGAAAGCGCAGTTCCTCGTGTCTTTCACTTTTTCTGATACAGACATGTTGTATCATTTTCATTGTCTGCATCAACTTGTCTGAATTAAACTTGGTTTTTACCTTGATTACTCGGTTGCCACACGTTTGATATTTCAAGCCAGAAAACATTTAGCTCTGAAAGTATTCAATAATTTTTTGAAGTGTTTTCAGGAAGCATAGTTAAAAGAACTAAAGTTATTGTTTGAGAACGCAGCTGGATTGAAATGGAAATCTTTCACCACTTAAAAATGGTCACTTACTGTTTTTTGGTTTTTTTTACTTATCCATGGTTTCTGGGCTTCACTGATGACAAATAAGATAAAGCTGTTTAATATAGATCTCTCTGATATTTGGTTTTAGGTTTTGTGGACATTTTCACAAAAAAAAAAATTCTCTCTTTAATAGTTAGCTGAGTTTAACTATGTGGCATGCCAATAGTACTAATTGGCTGGGCTTGCTATTTAGAAATCTGCACTACTGATTAAGACATTTACAGGAGTTTTTTTTTGGTCAGAATATATTTAGTAGTAATAGAACGAGATATAAAGACATACCCTGAAGAAGCGGTTTGGAAGCATCCAGAAGGACAGGTGGTACTATGTAAAATGTCCTAAAATATATTATTAGGCTATTCTTGCAAACAAACTTTCCGTCTTTGTAAATCCTTTATTTTAAGGACATAGAGTTATTATAAAGGTAAAATAGCTTATCTTCAGTACTGTGCTTGAAGGAAAAATCTTCCATTGTAGCTGTCTATCAATATACAGGCAAACAAAAAAACAGGTTTTAAATGGTACAAAATTGCCAATTTCAAACAAGAAAATCCTCATCTCCATGTCAACATGATGATATTATGTAGAGTGTATGCATCCAGTGTGTGCAAAACATGGTTCTGTTTATATTGTCATGCTCTCTGTGCCAAATACAGTTTGGATTGTTGAACTACAGTCTGATTTGATAGCAGTCATTGGGTTGAGAGAATATTGTTGGTGGAATTTCAACATTCACATCACTATATGTACCAAATGTGTTGTGTCACATACTGTTCTTTCAATTTCTGCATGTTCAATGTGATGTGATCTGGGATATAGTAAATGATGTAGAACAATGCGTCATGTGGTGTCTTAGAACCAAGCTTAATGTTCTTGAATGTTCTTCTGCTTTATGTCCATTTTACTGATCTGGAGCAGTAAGTAATCTGATAGTAAAAGTACAGGTACAGCAAATGTAGCAAAAATATCATGGGGAAAGAACTGTGCAGGAATTGCTGTAATGAGTGGCTTCATTACCTATGGATCAGACCTATAATCTTTCCATTTATATTGTATGCAGGCTGCCTGACAGCAGACATGTACTTTACCAGGTAAGTTGAATGTTTCTTGCAAGGATGACTTGAGATACCAAACCTTTCTATTATCTCGTCTCCCATAGGTAGCTTTCTTGAAATTCAGAACATGCTCTTATCATGCTCTGCATTTATATGTAACTGTTTCTTGCTCATTGAAAACAGGAATTTCACATCCTGAACTCTTGACTGCCTGGGAATGTTAGGCCAGTCCATGTGATCAGTGTCTGATGTGGTGCTTGGCTCTGCCTGGATCTTGAAAATGATTAAGTCCTAAGATGTTAAAATCCAAGTCTGTTGTGTTCCAATCACTTCTTAAACTATATTTAAACATATTAGGTCACCAATTTTGTCTTTCCCCAGTTGCTTTATTCAAATACCTAGCTTCTCTTCTCTTATTCTTTTAGACTGCTTATTTACTTACAGCTGCTCTCTTCTTACCTACCTGTTTTCAAAGGAGAAATTAAAAGTGTATCTGATTTTTGCAAAATTTTCGCTTATCAATGGGTTCACTGGTGAGAACCAGGAAGCTGTCATTCTTTCTCCTTATGCTAGAATGCAAATCTAGTGAGAGTAACCAGGGGAACAAGGAATTTTCTGTACTTGCAAGCTGCACAGATAGATGCTGGAGGCATTGCAGGCTCCCTGTTATCTGTATATCACTGGAGAACTCTGCTAACAGAATATAAAAATAACACATGGAAAGGGAAATGGAAGTAAGAGCATACATTATGTAGATTTACTAAAAAGCCCTCGGAATGATTTACATGAAATAATGTGGAAACTGAGAGCATAACAGATATGGAGAATTTTTCCTAGCTTTTTCATGATTGTTTGTGCATAGCATACGACTGCTTATGTCACATAGATGTGAAAATTGTCAGTGGCCAGAAGTTTCCTGTGGTCTACACTGGTTTGGTTCACAGTTCTATGGAGTAGACCCAATGTTGTTGTTGAAAACTGAAGAGAAACTGTCGTCTATATAAAATGCTTAGAAAGTATAGGGGAAGTCATGTGGACTTAATGAAAAGATTCTGATTAAGTGTTAATGCGTGGAAAGTGTAAGTGAAGTCAGTGTTTTTTGTGATTCTCATTTCACAATCCGTAGCTACTACAAAAAGAGACCAACCAGCCCTTGGGATTTCTGCTTTCAGGGATAATATGACTTGGGTCGGTTTTTCCTTACATATTTCTGTATCCTCTTCATGGGTTCTGCTCATCAATGAGTTACTTGTGCCAGGCAAGCTTTAAATTTACCTTGTGTTGTAATGCCGTGTGTACAACAGCACTAGCTTGTAATGAAATACAGTGAAATCCTGAGAAACTCCAGGTGACAAATGACAGCCTTGTTATTGCAGGAGCTGGTTCACCTGCACAGTGTTCTGAAGTTTTGATACATCTCTGCACTATTTCCTAAATAATAGCTAATGAAAAAAAGAAATAGGAACATCTGCTTTTTCTGACGTTTTCAGCCAATGTAATGAATTCTTATCTAGTTTTTGGGTTTTTTGTTTCTTTTTTTTCCAGTTTGTAGGGAAAGTTTAATAGAATAGCGTGTTTAATTCTGAAAGAGCCACTGGTTGCCAAAAGTTTAAGTTAAATAATGTGTTACACCTTAATAGGATGTTTGCTACAGTGATATGACCTACACATGGAATGGGAAAAAAGCCAGGGTAGTTGTATGTTGTATGTGTGCTTAGAGGTAAGGAAAAGGTCAGGTTCTGTTCTGTGCTGGTTTTGTACTCAAATTAATCTCTTTTCCTGTCCTTTTAAGTATTTTTATCTTCGATCAGACAATATAAATGTTGTAGACTTTATCGAAGACCCTTGACAAGATGGATGTGAGTGTGAAGGAGAAGCACAAAGTGGAAAACCACACAGCTGGGTGTGAACGATTTGGCTGGGATTTGGTACTTGAGAAAGCCCACTCCGTTCCCAAGCAGCAATCTGACAAACTAATCTGTCCAAATATCCTGCGTGGTGGTGATAGACAATGGGGAAAAAAAGCGTTTCTGTGAAGTGGAAGGGTTAAAAATGAGAGTTCGGTACCTTTCTAAAGATATTCTTATACTATCCTACTTACTTACTGCAAACTGTCCTAGCCCTTGCAGTTGCTTGCAACATATCTGTATTGCTTTAGATAACGATGCTCAGATAGTAGGATTTTAAGGAGTGTCACAGGACTAGAGATTATTTTTTTCATAAGCATGAGTCAGATAAGTAACGCTCATTAAATGTTGTTTTGGGTTCTTTTCCTTAAATAACAGCAATAGCAGGAGCTAAAGTGAAAGGAATAATTCACAAAGGAAACACTTCTTTTTCACAAGTGATGTGCCGCGTTGCAGTTAAATGCTTTGAGTGGAACAATTGTCAAGAGCAAATACAGAAGGAATGTTTATCTAAGGCTTCAGCAAAAATAATGGTTTACATTCATACATTTTCAGCTTTCAGACTGACAGAAACTTGTAGAATAGTAGAGAGTCTGGGTAGCCTGGGGTACTTCCAGATGTATAATAGGCATCACTAGAGTCATTCACACTCCTTTGCTTGGCATCGAGACCTATACAACAGAGGTGAAACGAACTTCAAACTTTTTACTACAGAAATTTTGGTTAAACATGTCACGAGTATTCCTAAACAATTCTCCAAAGTGTCAGCTCCATACAGTACTGCACAGGTTGGCTCGGTATAGTGGTCACTCAGTAGTCATTGTCTTCTTTCCCGTACCTGTACGCTGAATGTTGCTCTCTCAGCAGCTGAGTGTCTGCCACTCTCTACCGGTGGCTTGAACTCACAGGTCTTTTCTGCCAGGAGTAAAGGACAGGCTGGGATATCAGCTTTTGTATTCATTACGGCTGTTTTTCAAATAGCTATATGACTTTTTTCCATATATATTTTATACTTTCTTTCTGTCTATGTGTTCCATGTCATATATTTCCTTAGAAGGAAACATGAAATATCTGTTTCTCTTAGTTTATCTTCCAGTTCCAGATATACTTTTCAGTTTAGGGCTCTTCCAGCCTGGTTTCCATTTGATTCAAAGGCATAGAATGATTTTATATATATATATATATATATATATATACACACACACACACACACACTCTCTCTCTCTATATATATATATAAAAATACAATATAATATATAAAATATTATGTATTAAATATAATAAACAAGTAGGCAGTTATTGGTCTTCAGGGAGCTTTCCACTTACCTATTTAAATGCCAGAGCACTCAAAGGCCAAAAAATCTTGTGATGGTTTGAACATGATTCTCTGGGGCTTGAATGCCTTTTCTGCTACGCTGGGGTTTTTTTGGTGGTTTTTTTTTTTTTCAAGTAAACTTGACAGAAATTACTTTTTAGAATTGACTAGAAACTGATGTTCTCTATTCTCCTTTTGAACTCTGCTAACATTTAACCAAACTCATCCTGACAGTTTACCAGATCTCTCTGGATTTACTGAAATCAACATGACTCACAGTCACTTGACAGGAATTGGTTTAATTTGCAAGTGTGAAATGTTTTTTGCCAGCTATAAGTGCATGATATACCCAGGAAAACAAGTTTTATTTTTAAGCCAATGATAAAGATACCTTGCACTGCACACAGCACATGCTTAATAAGTTGAAAATAAGTACAGCTTTCAGACTTGAGCTCTTTGAAAATCCAAGAATTAAGTGGACTTGTTACATGAGTTGTATTGTGTCTAGAAAGGTTAGAAGTTGATTGGCTTTCAGTTTTACTAAAAAGTTTCTTTTCTAAGGCAGGTGGGTCCGTTTCTTCGATGATGATAGCACAGTGCTGTGCTTTGCAAGCAACGAGAGTGTCACAGAGGGAGAACGTTCTATGGAGAGGTCAGGCCTGAGCCCTGGTGTGTAGAAATACACACAAAGGTATCATTCGTCCCATGTCACGTTACCTGTGGCTGTGTGATAACTACCAAGGTTAGCAATACTGATTACGTGACGGCAGAGACGTTACCGTGACACGCTCCTTTGAACGAGTCCACGCTAAACTGCAGTTCATTCTAGAAAATCACGTCTGACAAAATAATCCAGGCAGGCTGGGGTAAAATTAGCTCAGATGCGCCCAACGTTGTCATGATGTAGCTTGGCTTGGTTGAGGAAGGGCACAAATACCCTCAGTTGAGCAACAGATCAGTGAATATGTGTTCGTTAACTGAAAAGGTGCAAAATGGCTGCTCATTGAGCAATTGGTAGGTCATTTGTGTCATATTTATATATAATATGCAAATGTGTTTCACGTAAATGCCAAGAGATTCCATTTTATTTAACTGACTAATCTCAGTGTGCTATCTCAGAGTATCACAGCAAAGAAGGGTTATGGTATCATAAGCTTTAATTATAAACCTCAATTACTGCACTTCTGGACCAGCTTCTGCTATTTTTGTGAATGCTTCCTTTCTCTGCATAAAAACAAAGGTTTTCATTATGTCTTCCTCTTTTTTGTAACAGCATTTTAATTAAAAGTTCAAGTGGATCTGGAGCTTAGGGTAGCTAGTACGAGTAGGAACTGACTGATGAATAACGTAAATGTGGTGCAACTTTTTCTCCTAAGTCTAATTCTTATGTTAGAGCTGGTAACGTTCTCCAAATCGGTTTTATTTTTGCACCATTTTTTACTTTGATGGAAAAAGCAAAGCTACTGCCAAAATATGCAGAATGTCATTCTGAAGAATGAATTATTAATAAAAACAGTGATAAAGCTCGGTCCTGCCACTGGCAATGACAGAAATTCTATTGACTTCAGTGGGGTCAGGGCTTGCCTCTCGTGACTGTGGACAATGCAGGGAGAAAAGGCAGCTGAAAGCTATTTCTGCATTTCACAGTCCTTGGGATGCTTTATATCCCTTTTAAATGCAGAGTTGCTTGAAAGAGGGTCATGTTAAGTGCCAAGAACTGCCCCAGTGTTTTCTTGGAAACAATTCCTGATCTCTGTATAAATGATTAGTTGCAAATAGTGCACTCATATCTGTAGTCTCTATCACCCTTGTTTCCATCCTGTGCAGGCTTTTCTGTTTCTTTTATATAGAGAAGGAGCTAAACTGACAGCTTTATGTATGATTTGTGCTAGATAAGAATTTATTAGAATTCACAACGTGGTTATTATCATTTGGGATATTTTGTCGCTGCATAAGACATTGAATAAAGGATTAAAAGCCTAAAAAATGTTATAATAAAGCCCCTAGATCTAATAACTTTAGAGATTCAAATTAATTGAATTAGTCTTTGATCTTGGGTGCTAAGTTTTAAAAGAAAAGTTCAGCAGGCATTTGCCATCCTGTTTGCAAAGAACCAGCCACTGCTAAGTGAGGGGCTGGAATGCATCTGTACGGTCATTTGTATGGCAAGAAATGGACATTGAAAGCAAAATTGAAGAGAATTTTTCCATCCTGTTTTATGTGGAGGGAATCGGAACTGAAGTGATTGTTGTTCAGAATTTATAGGTCATAGAATCACAGAATAACCAGGTTGGAAGAGACCCACCGAATCGTCGAGTCCAACCATTCCCACCAGTCTCTAAACCGTGCCCCTAAGCACCTCATCCACCCTCACCTTAAACCAGTTTCGTCATATTACAGGTGGGAACTGGATGAGCTGGAAGCACTTTTACTTCTTTGTGAGGTGTAGCTGAAGTAATTAAATAGGCAAAGCACATATTATAGGAAGAATCCAATTCAACAAATATTTGGGTGAATAAACCAGGTATTTTTTAAATATTTTTTAATTATTTTTTAAATTATTTTTAAATTTTTTAAATTATTTTAATTTTTAATTTGAGGAATGTTTACTGAAAGATCTTTACTAGCTGATGAGGTGGTAGTATTTAAAAATTGGTGAAGCCTTTCCATATGGCTCTCTGAACATTATTATTATTACATGGATTAAAGTAACACCTAAATTATTCAATATCCATCTCTCAACCGATTAATACTAGCTGATGTACACTGACTCAGATTGCTCTGTTGTCATCAACTTCAGGCAGGTAGTGAGGTCAGAACCATTTATTCAAGATGATTATTTTTATGTCAAGTCTGTAAAGATATTTCATTTCACATGATTCCGTCATTATATTTATGTCTAATGCAAATGCCCTCAATTTTCTTTTTCAGTTATAAGGTTGTGTAAGGTATTATGTTGTTATAAAATTCCTGGTATGATAGTCAAAGAAGACTCTATCTCCTGCTGCTTTCCTTACTGTATGGGAAGCGGTAAACATATATCTTCTCAGCTGCCTGCTTTGCTACAAGTCATGTTTTTGCAGATAACTTTGTCTTTGTATTTGTGTTGCTTTTTATTATTCAGAAAAGCTGTAAAAAAATCATTCATTGCTGAGTACATATAGTGAATCCCAAATGTAAATATTTCTTGCTGTCAGATGGTGATGTTTTATCTGAAGAGGTTTACAATTACTTGGGAAGTTAAAAAAAGAAAGGAAAGGCAAAACCAAAACAAAGCTACAGGATATGAATATTTAGGATATAGTCTTGGATATCTTTGGCTGTCCAAGATACGCTACGCTACCTGACGGTATCTTAGCAACTTTGAAAACCTATTAAAGCGTCTTTAATTATATCTCTTACCATTCACATTTGCCTGCAGTGCATCTCCAAGCATGTCTTTGCATTCGTATATGCCTGTATGTGGCAGTGGAATTTACTAAATTCCTGCATTATATTTACTGTGATATTTAGTAAAGCACAGTGAATATTTCAGAATGAATAATTTATCCCATTAATTCATCATCTTAAGTAATATACAAACAGGATTCAACTTGTTTTTTTTCTTCTGTTTTAGATTAGGAATCAGTTGCAAGCATCTCTGTGAAACACTGGTTCCTTAGTCTTTTGAGTTGTGATTACTTTTGCTTCTTCAGATGCACTGTACAGTAGCATTAGTTACTTAATTGTCTTTGATGCCTACCTATTCTTAAGTTAAATATTTTGCTAAATCTAGACAGATCTAAGATTTGCTCCATTACGAAGCTGAAATGAAGCTTTCTAGTAGCAATGAACCATGTCCTTGCATCAAGAAAGAATTGAATATTTGCTGTATTTGAATCTATAAGGCATCTCATTTCTTCTTTCCTTGTATTTCCTAGTTCCTAAATATTAAGGTGTTCTCAGGCTGCACATCTTTGTGTGTCATACATCAGTGCGATTTCTAAATGGAGAAATACTATATTGATACAACTGCATATCTCTGGAACAAAGCTAGATACCCTCATACATGCACTTAATTAGTAATCTCAGTAAAGACTGGGGAATTAAAAGGCATGAAGGACCTGATTTACCCTGACGTTAATAGGTAGCATTCTTGTTAGCTTCAGTGAGATTTGCATCTCTGTGCTGACACAGACCTTAGACACTAGGACTCATTGTGCCATTAAACAATTATGGCATGGGAAATTAGAAAAAAGGTACAAACTCTCAGGAGAATTCTTTATCTTTTATGATGCATGAACATCCTAGAAGTGACTGCTGCTGCTGCTCTCTTCTCTTTTTTACACAAAAATACTCCTTTGGGTTGCATCCTTGAGTATGGATTTGTCCTGTGACTGTGAGTCACTAAAACATAGTCTTTTGATACGTTCCTGGGAGAAGAGTAAGGGGAAAAAAAAATCCTCTAAAACTGTAGGTCCTGACCCCCTTTGATCATAGCTGATGGAGGTAAAGTACTTGGGTCTGACAAAAGTCCTGTAACTGATTGCCAAATACAACAGGAGAGCATTTAGTGGAATAGTCTGCAAAAATTGAGGTCAACCAGTGATGTTATCCCTTCAGGATCTAATAGGAAAACACATATTTTGGGCCTGAAAGAAAAATGTGGTTACTGTCAATCTAATCTATGTTAAAATCATGATGTAGCTGAAAAAAAATGGTGAGCTAGTGAAACTGTTCAGGTAGCTGGTGGAACTTTTATACTGAAGAACAAGAAACCCTCAGACAATAGAAATCTTACACTTGTGCAGCTTCTTTGCATTTTAGTTGTCCAAGAGAAAGAAACTCCTGTTGCAGTGAGGGTAACGTCGATCGTTTTTAATGTTTTCATCCAAATAAAGTGGCTGTGTATGTTTCTCTGTATAGGATCATACTTACACGTGACTGCATATTAATAGAAGGAAGAAGACAATATGTGTATTTAATATGGGGAAGCACATTAAACAATAAAAGGTCTGTGTGAAAACAGTTACTGCAAAATTAAATACGTAAACTAGTGAGACAAGAAGGTCTGTCACTTAAGTTAGGTAAAACCCTTCAGGCTGGAAGGCAGTTCACCAGAACCTGAGAATCTCAATTTTCCACATGACAGGCTACCATCTCATTTATAATGATATTTTAATAGTAAGACATCCTTTCTTTTAAAGTAAAAAAAAAAAAAAATTCAAGTTCTAATGAACAAGGCTTACATTTAACAGCTCTCATTTCTCCCGTTAGCTGACAGATATTGCTGTTGGATTGCAAAGTTTCATTTAAGAGAAAGTTTCATGATGAATGTTTCCAGTGTGAAGCAATGAATGGTAGTCAGATGTGATCATCCTTCAGTTCTTCACAACTGTGCTTGTAACGTACCTTGCTGACATCCTGTTTCTGAGATGAATTTGAACTTGATTGAGGTGTTCCTTTTCGATCTGAAAGGCCATGTCAAACTGGAACCTTGAAAAGATCCTACCAAAGTAGGTTGCATTAAGTTTTATTAACTTCTTTATGAGCAAATATAATTAGAAATCAAGGAAACGCCAATAATGTTCCACATCATCCTTATTGTTGAAGGAAACCGAGGCTTAAGTCAGATTGCTGTAAATACCTTCTTCTCATAGCTGGGTTATTGAAAAATCCAGTGTCCATGAGGATGAAGATGTGAAAGCAGGAAGCTATTTCATGAGGTTTAGATAGCTTAAATATTTTAATTAACCATGATAAAGGAAATAGCGCTGAAAGCCTGAAGAAATAATGCTGGAGTACTGCAATAAGAAAAAGTGCATTGAGTACTGTTGATGTAGTGAGTGCATCTAAGTAAATTAGTTGGCTAAGATGTGCAGATGTTTTTCAGACTCTTATCCTGAAGCTTTATTCATGATGGCATAGAGGTGTGGGATTATCATGGAAGGTACCTGGCTAACAGGAATGTGTTTTAGCATTGCTAGAGCTACTGCATGAGTTTAAATAACTTCATAAATGCTTGGAAGCTCAGCCTGCAATCCTCTACTGTTTTGGGTGAACTATTTGAAATGAGTACTTAAATAATGTTTCTGTAGAAACACAGTAATATAGTACTGGCTGAGCTCCTTTTTATTATTCTGCATGTGGCATTCATTTTACCCACATAGTCCGTGTTACCAAACCTAAGTATTTTCATTTGAACCTGAAAGCTTGAGTGCAGAGGCCACGCTGCAGCAGTTTCGAAGTACATGGAAGGGTTTTGTTTAGTCCTAAGTGAAGCTTGCATAATAACTTACACATAAAAGGATCACGTTTTACTCAACGCTTACCTCGATTCAAAATAAGGATGGCAGTCACAGGGAAGGCATGAGTGAATATATCCAAACTGATTTTCTTTGATGCTTTCAATTTTGTCTGATTGATCAAATAAGCCACACAGAATTGTATCTATCCACGGATGGATGAATATGGGCAAGGCTGCACAATTGTTGTACGTGGGAATGTAATAGTTTTTGAAACGCACAAATCATTCATACAATTGTACAAGCATTCATGATAAAAACAAACATTAAAGGATAAATCAGTTGCTTGTATAAAAACTCATTATGATTCTGCAGTAGTATACTAAATTTTTTTTTTGTTTCAAGTCAACCCTTTGTCGCGTTGGGACGCGCACCAGCAAACAGACTCACTCCTACCCAGGGAATGTGGAAGTTCCCTTACAGAGCTCTCCAGTGAAACACAGCCCGATACAATCCACTCCGTTTACTCCCCTTTCGCTCACGGAGATAAGGTGATACACTTTGTAAGACTCCTGGGTATTGTGTTCTGCACTTCAGTTAACTCAGGAGCTGCTGATTTGACCGTGAATTACTAGGGGTAATTTAAATTTGTTCTAATGTTACTACAACCTAAGACAGCATCTATAGCTTTAAATAGTGTTGAAGCTGCAGGAACAAGAAGTTGGTGCTAACCATCTTTTTCTTTCGTCTTTCTGAGTAATAGCAGATATTGACCCAAAATGGTAGGAAAAAAACATGAAAATACTCTAAGGTCTAAACTCTTTTTGATATATATACACATACGGGGTACTAACTCTTATCAAAATTCCTTTCATTACTAATAACAGATAAGTATTTAGATAGCTAAGTTTTTAAAAAGTAGGTAAATAAAGAAATGTTTTGCCTGATGGTTTAAAATAGTGTGTACACTTTCCACTGACACAGAAACTGAGTGCTGGGTACATCTCAAAAGATGCTCTTCTTTGTACAAGATTGGACTAATAAGAATACCTGAACAAATAGATTCACATATCGGGAACAGGCTAATAGTCAATTTAACTTGTATGGATAATTTCTTCAATGACTATCGCCTAATAAATTGTTATTTAAGCTGTTTTTTCCTTTTTTTTTTTAAGTATTCTTGTCCCTTTTATTCATAGAGCAAGTTGACTGACTTGAGAAAATTGTATTTTCTCTGTTTCTATAACAGGCATCTGGGAATCCCTGCAATTGTTTTAAAGCAAAAAGCCTGATACTTATTTACACTTGATTTTACATCTTTTTTTCCTTTGGATTTGAAATGGTTTTTTACATGGAAGTCTTGGCAAAAACGTATTTTTGCCAATGATTGATAGGGAATTACCACTAATTTGAAACAGAGGATAGTATCAGAATAAAAATCAGTGGTGATGTAGAGAAGAACTTGTTCAAATTAACTGTATTTGGAAGAGTGTTTTTTCATTCTGAAAGGCTGCGAAAATATTCAAAACTTAGTTGCTCTACAGAAAAATAAATTTGAAAGCGCTCCCATTAAAATTAATCAGAAAATGATGCTTTGTCTTCCTACAGCTGGCCTCGGGGTGTATTTAAGATTTTAAATTAAGTTCTAAATATAACTGAATTCTGTAACTTTTAATCAATGTCAGTTTTATACATCCTCCTAGACCTTTACTGAGGAAAGTGTTATGCAAACATAGACACAAGAGCACTCCACCTCAGCTAGTTCTGCTTACAAGGTGTTTATTCCCAGTAATGCAAACGGCCTTTCACTGTTTCACAGCTCTTGACTTAACTGAATTCAGTGGCAGACGTACACTTGGACTGTAGGAAAGAATCAGTGAACTTAGGAAGCGTCCCGATCTCAGACAAAATCCTTGCTAAGTGAGCAGGGGCTGTTGTAGCAATCAGCTCTCTGTATTTTGCAGTCAGTATCAGTTAGTGATGCTCGGTATCTTACGACAGCAAAGTCTTCATTGCTGCTGTTCTTCTGAGAACGTGTGAGTTTGATTTTATTTTTTTCTGTGTTGTAGATGGGGAAATGAAGCCATGGAAACCCAATAGACTTACCTGAGGAGCAGGTCTTGTTCTGGCCCTGACTTAGACCAGCTGGCTCGGTTTCACTCTTTACATTCCGAATATTATCGTGGTAGGAATACCACGATAATATTCGGAATGTAAATAGATGCTGTAGTGCTTTTTGTAGTAGAGTTTGACATTTTTCAAAGGAACCAAAACCTACGTTCGGTAGAAGCAGGAGTGGAGCTTAAAGTTCTTGCTTTGTTGCAGCTTTCTTTAAAAATAACATGAAACTTTAAAAAAGTCTGAATTAACTATTTGCATTTGAAAATCTATAAGATTTAGAATCCGTTTGTATCTATGCCCAGTATAAATTCAGTGCTTTAAATTATTTTTTAGCTCAGTGGTTTTGTTCAAGGTCATATACTAATTGCTGGCAGAGCTAAATAAAGAATCTAGGAGTATCTGTTCTATCCAAATAAATCATCCTCATTACTGGTTATTTTTCTACTGACTGGCTCGTGGCTCTGGGACACAGTGTCTGGCTGACTGAGTTATTACTTTTAGGTCTGCAGAAATTCATAAACTTTGAATGCTTCAACAAATAACTACCAGTCTTGAGAAATGAATGGCAAAGTATCCTTAACCTGCCCTTTCTTTATATAGAGTCTCAGATTTATTGCCAATTCCATGATGGTCTTGGCCAAGCTTAATTTTTTTAGTAGATAAAACTATGACTTCATGATAGATTCCAAGACTTTGGGAGTTAGAATAGTGCAACACAGTGCTCCTAGTGCAGAACCTTTTTTACTTTTTTTTAAGAAAGTTTTGAGTAATGTCCTGTGGTTTATCGGTGTGCTTCATGAAGAAGACTTTCAGCTGTTTCTTCACAGGGAACTTTCTTTACAGTGAAATTGCAAGTAGCTGATCTGACTTGGACACGATAGTTTTATTGGAAATCTGCTTGTGTTAGTGATCTTTTTTTCTAGCTCTGTGAATGAACTGCTATGACAAGTAAGCTCTCTAATTTTACATGAATGTAAGGGGAATAATATTTTTGTAAATATCTGGTAATAAATAAAGTTGTATTTTTTATAGATCATTTAAAATATAATTACTTGAACTACTTTTGATCCTAATACAGTTAGGCAGCCAAAACTCCTGGGAGTGAGCAGAGCTTTGAAACAAACTTGATGCAGATTATTTCTATGCTAATGTCTCTGTTAAATGAGAAGCAGCACCTATGGAAACAAGGAGCAGCTCAGAGGCAGTGAAGAGAAAGATTTTATACTTCCTTCCCTGTGTTTCCCAATCTAAATTCGGTTTCAGTCGAAACTGTGATTTACATTCAAGCACTTGTAGAAACTATAAACTAAATTTTATGACAGTAACGTTGTTCAGTTCTAGGTTTTTGAGTCACAGGATTGTCTCTTTGTATATTTGTCCCTGGTGAATCCCTCAGCCTGGGATGTTCTTTTCTAGCTGAACAGTATCTTGAGATACGCAGTACAGGGACCAGTACTGGAGAGTTAAGAGACTATTTCCACTAAAATGGGAGAGATTAATGAAAACTGTAGAATATGCTTTTAGTAGCACAGAAGGGAGAAATCTAACTTTATCCTTAAAATATACTTTATGAGCTGAAAACAAGCTTTCCTATTGGCTATCCAGCCATTAATTGAATTGAAAAGGAATGTTCTTCCTTTTACTGTTGGGAAATTCAGTAAGGGCTGAAATGGGCAGAATAGAATAATGAAAAGAGATTTGCTTCTCTTCCTCTCTGCTGGGTAAGGCTGTCACAGTATGATTATCTTGTGTTTCTTTGTGACTGCAAGGAAGACAAAGTGACTTCCCAGCTGTTAACAGGAGACTGACAATGCAGTAGATCTTCTACAGTCAATCAGTTTTCAGCAAAAGGAAAGAGAATGAAAATAAGAAATGGCTAAAATATTGGGAGGAAAACCTGCAATTTCTGTCCATCACCAGAGGCATCTCAACTACATGTTGGCAAGCACCACAAAGCTTTAAGAGATTGGTTTTGCACAGCATTAATAGTGTCAGATGCAGTCTGTCGTTATTTTGACGTGTTTCTTTTTTGGACCTTTATAATGAAAAAGAGGATTCTCAGGATTAGGTCTCGGCAATTCAGAACGGCACATGAAGCACTTCAGTAACCTGGAAAAGCTCATGCTTTTCCTATGAAAAGTGCATCATCCATGAGCAGATTGCTTACTTTAGTTATGCTTTGGGTCTGAATAAAGTATGTATGCAAGGACTTCACACTCATGGACAATTCTCAGTAATTGGAGAACCTGGATTTAAGCACGTCGGCGACAGCTGGGCGATATGTTGATGGTAATCAACCTGAAATATTATATTCAGATTTGGGCCCCTTAAGGCAAGAAGGGTAATGACCAGCTAGGGAGGCCGTAAATATGGAGCCAGCAGCATATGACCCATGGGGAGAAGGGGCTGGGTCATTATATTCTGACAGAGGTGAGATTTACTGAGGATCAGACAGTTTGCAGCTGTGTGAAGAAGAGTTGCAAAGACAGCGAAGCCAGCTCTTATACAGAGGCAGAGAGTAAAGTGAGGAGTAGCAGCTACAGGATCAGGTTGGAGAGATTTGTAGTGCACGTTGGGGACAACTTACTTCAGTAGGACAGTAGAAGAGTATTCTGTCGGGTTGCTCGGAGAGCCTGGAGTTTTAAAGACTTGGCTCTACATGGCTGATCTGATTTTGTACTGCTTCACCCAGAGGTTCCTTCCAATCAGTGTTTTTATGATTCCATAATTACAACTTGAATTGTTACAATATTAGAATAAGAATAAGAAGAAAAAACCTGGAAGACATTGTTAATATTCATTGTATTCTCATGATGGTTTTATTTTTACATAAGAGAATTTGTAGTAGAAAAAAAGCCCTCTTAGTGGTTGTGTAAGAAATAAAGAAGTCAGAAAGTAAAAGTATTTCAAAGAGGATGATACCATGTTTCTAGAATTACTGTCTTCCATTCCATCTCTGTTTTATTCTTGTATGGTAAATGAATTTGGTATTGTTCTCTTATTCATAGAGAAGAAAGATATTAGAAGGCATTTGTGGCAAGATATTTACTAAGTGGTGAGGTCCTGATTTCTTTGTTTCTAGAGAACATCATATAGTGTTAATCTAAATTCAAAAACCTGCTGCTTTTTAGGAATTTTCAGCCTTTATTTTTAGTTGAAAAATTAATTGGTACAGTGGTTGTTAACCATTACTGAAGGTGCTCTTTAGAAACAGGTGTAAAGTAGTGAGCAAGTGAGGTTTAATTATAACCTGAATTTATCACAGAGCAGTGCAGAACCGCAAGTACTGTATGGTGAACTGAAGAGACAAACCCCCATCATTCTGCTCTTGACTGTTTATGCTGAAAATATCTCAAGGCCAGCAACTGAGGAGTTTGCCAGGCATTGTTATCAATGGACATGGTCCTCATCAGGGATCTGCCTTTAGCACATGAGGAAATGTACAGTGTTCTTTTAACCTTTGAATCCAGCCTTATGATGCTAGTCTGTAATTCATTAATTGCCTTTTTCATTCAACATCCCAGTTAGTGGCTCCAACTTAGATGCTACTGGTTAAACACGAGTAAGAGGTCCTCTGTATTTTCAATGGATTGTCTGTATCCAGCACTTCAGCCTTGTCCTAAAACAACCTGTACATACATTAGAAAAGAATCTTTTTAATGCAACTTTCACAGGGAATGAATTTTTAGTCGTTAGGATACAATGCAATAAATATAATAATGTGAGATGGATCTACATGTAATTCACTGTATTTGGATGAATTTCTTCATTCTGTCTTGCAGGTGAAACAGGATTGTGATACAATAGAAATCCTTTTGTGGGGACAAATACAATGTCAAATTCCCTCCCTCAACCTGCACCTCCGCCTCTGCTGTCTGTTCAGGTAACACGCTCAGTGCTTGCATCTGAATTACAGATGCACTGGTTAAATGATCCAAGCTAACTGAAAATCTAGTCTCTCCCATGTGTGAAGAGAAAATGGAAGCATGTCATCTGTGTTAGACTCATCATAAATTTGATTTTTCAATTGGATTGCCGTAGATATGACAGACAGCCCTGTTTTCTCTTATTTAAACAGTGTCATCATAATTAGAAATGTTGAATATATGTCTGTGATATTTAAAGTAGTCTCCTTTTTTTCTCAATTTGTCATCCTTCATATCAACATTTAGCAGCACTTAAAAACATAGAAATTATATGAGCAAGAAGTCATATCTCTAACTGGAACATTATTTACTGGGTCACAATCGTAAAGATTAATGTACCGGTCCTTCTATCTTTCTCTTTCTCTGGATGGATTGTAACTGTAATGAACCTTAACTGATTCCTATTCATCTGGCTTTTAACTACTGAGTTTTGCAGAGAGAATTAAAAATAAGACCCTTTATGTTGTTGTTTTTTCTCCATTCATTTTAGTTAATAATTTGAATCACACATTCCTATTTAACCAGAAATTCAGGGCATGAATGGTAATTTCAATAACCTCCAAAATGGCATCATGTTGAAGAGCAACGCAAAGAAAAGAAAAAGGAGCGATCACATTTCATGATGTGTTAAGAATAGCAGGACAATGCGAGAGTGATATCTCTGAATTCCATGTAAATCAAACCAAACTTCATTGTAAGTCAATATAGAATCATAGAACAACCAGGTTGGAAGAGACCCACTGGATCATTGAGTCCAACCATTCCTATCAAACACTAAACCATGCCCCTTAGCTCCTCGTCCACCCGTCCCTTAAACCCCTCCAGGGAAGGTGACTCAACCCCCTCCCTGGGCAGCCTCTGCCAGTGCCCAGTGACCCTTTCTGTGAAAAATTTTTTCCTAATGTCCAGCCTGAACCTCCCCTGGTGGAGCTTGAGGCCATTCCCTCTCGTCCTGTCCCCTGTCACTTGGGAGAAGAGCCCAGCTCCCTCCTCTCTACAACCTCCTATATATGGTAATACAGGCGTTAAATTTTTTGGAAGTGACATAGAGCTGGTCCTTACTTTGGTCTGAGCTGGTCCCAGAAGGTTAAAGTAGCTGTTGCACACGGAAAGTGGCTGTATTCTTTCATGCAAGTCCTCACAACGCTTCTGTGTGCTACCATAGTTTAAGTGATATGTTAGAAAAAAGATATTACTGCAGATTTAAGAATAATTTAGCTTAAATCCTCTCAAATAATATATCAAAATCCTTAGGAAGAGATGTTTTTGATATTTTTTCTCTCTCTAGACAGAGAGAGTCTGAGATTTTCCTATGATTCTTTGAAGCAGTCAGCATTCTTATGTTTGAGGCAGTGCCTGAAAACTGGTGACATTATTTTTGTGCAATGCATATGACAATTTAACATCAGATTTCCTTTTTGATTGATGTTATGCTGATTGATTGGTGACTGACTTTTATTGATGTAATTATTTTCAAATACCTTACTTGGGTAGTTTTTCCCTTTGTGTCTGGTATTCTGTTTTCTCATAGCATGATATTTGGCTTTTGAGAATTCTTCGTAAGTGCACGCGAGCTCATTTTCTTATATGGGCAGCAGTAAAGTCAAATGAGCAGTATTTAGTCTGGAATTGATGAAATTATTAATGCCTGTGAGTGCTAAATAATTAAAAGATTCATGCATTAGAACTATTTTTTTTTTCTTCATTTCCTGATGCATTTAGACTTTCTTCAAGCGCTTCAGTCTTAGCATTCTGAAGATTCACATGATGTGAACTAAGTAGAATAATAGAACTAAACCCAATGCAGTCAACAGAAACAGCAGGGAAAACAATCCTCTGTGTCAGCTCTCCATTTACACTTCTTTCTCTGAGTTTGTGCACTAAGAGCAGTTCTTCCACCCCCTTGAAGACCAGCAGATTTAAATCATTTCAGCGTGGATGAATGTGGAACGTGGTTTTTGCAACTTTCTGGCTAGCACCCTGGTACGCAGGCAATAGATATTGCTTCTTACTGCACTTACTGACAGTGTGTTACATGAAGTCACTAAGAATGTATCTTTTGTTGATAACAGAGCGGGGTTTCTTCTGGCTTTTCTTTCTGCTGCTCTGCTATAGTTTGCATTTGTTATGTCCATGTTGAGTGTTGCCTTTGGAGGAATGCTGTAACACTGAACTATTGTGGCACAACTTGCCTTGTTTTGATGAAGAAAGGAGAATAGATGGGCAATACTGAATCAAACTCCTAGCCAAATCTGACATTCGCAAGTTCATAATCCTCTCTCCTGCTCATTTGCTAACAAATTCAAAGGTCCAGTTTTACTTACAGGAGATGAGTGTTTGAATGAAACATAGCTGTTGATAGCTAATTACCGATGTGCATGTTTAAATATCCTGAGAAAAGTTATTATCATGGGCATTTCACCTATTTGCAAAATTGTGTCACAATGACAAAACTAAAATAAGATAGAGTCTGATGAATTTATCTCATCAATTATGGCAAGCAGAGTACAGTGTTATTTAGTATTTTTATGTCACTTGCCAATTAAAGCAAGCTGCTGGGGATTTTAAGAAGTCTGCTCTGTATATCAAGGAAATAAATATCAAGCCAGATTTTTAAGAAGGATAAATGGGCATGGTCAGTCAGTGTCTGTGGACTTTCAGTGATTCACTCAGAGTTTGTGAATAAGTATCTGTACAAAACAACTAATCCCTTTAAAATAACTTCAGTCTCTTCTTAAAAGCTGAGTGACCGCTTGTGCTTGTTATTAGAACATAAAGTCTAAACTCAACAGAGCTGCTGATTTTGAAATGACTTGTAGGAGACAAAACCACTCACAGAAGTGATGGGCACTGCTAAAATACTATTTTTCTTATCTAAGCACAACATTGCATTTCAAATTAATATGAATGTTAATTCCCTATAGTGGGATGAAAAAAAAATATATTATGAAAGAAATCCTGGGATCAAGGTGACCTGTGTGAAAATATAAGATTACCACTGTGGTCAAACTCGCTGCTAAGGAAACAAGAAATTAGGAAAGGTAGTTTTCATCCAAGTTCTCTGATCACAGGTTTGACCTGTAAAACATTCAAACATTCAAATCATTTGTCCTTTTGGTCATTGTTGAACAATATTCGTGGCTGAACGCTACTGCTGAACATGCATTTTCAACACACTTGAAGCATGCTTATATTTTTACCAGGGAATGGCAAAACCAGTGTCATTGTAGGATTTGAAATCACAGCGAAAGCGGAGAATAAAAGACTGCCTGTAATTTCAGGGAGCTGTAGAACAGTCACTGGTTATTTCCCCTTGTGTTGCTGAGTTTGGAGGAGGCCTTGTTTACAGGGATACTTGGTCTCCCAGTGAAGGAACGTTCAGTGATATTAACCTTGAGTACCTGAAAGCAGCTGCCACAGGGAGAGCTCTTAGAAGGGTTTGTAAGTTCTGTTGCCTAAAATCCATCCGCTCTGTTGAGAAAAAATATCATTCATGCACAGTATCAAAAATACCAGAAATATGTTTGATTTGAGAGAATTGATAGCAAAAAGACTTTTGTCAGGATAACACCAATGGCATATTTTTACAAAAAATATTCCTCAACATTCATTTAGCGTCTAGCGATCTCCTCATATTTACTATAATTTCATATTTTCAGTGTAACTTTACACACTGGCATATTATTTTCTGTTGTACAGGGAGTGCATAAAAACCATTAGATTGACAATGCAAATAATACCTGTTTAGAACATCTTGTTCCTTTCTTACTCAGTATTGTCTATGTGGTTTAAAAGTCTGGGAAATACACCTTTTATTTCATTATTTTTTTGTCACTGGATCTTGATTTGGGGTTGGAGAACAGCCCTGCAAATATGGGGGAGATACAGGCACTGAAACGAGCAGTTTTTCTCTGCAACAATGGCAACATCCCTGCTAAATGATTTGTTATGTTTTTTAATTACTGGATTATATCTGAAATCAAATATTCAACTTTGCATACATCTAATTTGTTCAAATTATAGTCACATCATTATGTTCAAATCGCAGTACCCAAAATGTAGTTTTGCTACAGGATAATTAACCAGTGACTTTGAAATATGCGAGCAGGGAGTCTCATTTAGGTAGACAGCACAAGAAATAAGAGGAGCTAGTGATGCATTCCATTGCATTCTTATCTTTTGAAAACAAAGCTTCAATTTGCTTTGTTCTTGATTGCATTATTCCATGACAGATTTTGTGATCTATAGTTATCTTACATTGCTGCAACACTGAAACTCTTCACCCTTTAACATGTGCTCCTGAACTAATTGCTTTGAAGTTCCCAAAATAATTACTCCGGTGAAAAATAAATAGAACTACCAAGACAAGTTCAGTGATATGAAGAGTAAGAATAATGAGTTGTGTGTACTATGCTTCCTGCAATATTCCAGCTGAATTATTACATATCAGCGTATTTATAGACACAGTGTGCCATACTGAATCTTATTTTTCCTTATCAGTTGAATTATTATACAAAGGTAGGGTAGAATATGGTTTTCCATGAATTGTCAAGTGATATTACAGCAATTGTGCAGTAGTGTTGCTCGTGGTAAAACTGCTAAAGTGAAACAGCTGCTTTTCCTGCTCTTGTTTTCTGATCTATCCATCTTATCCATTTCTGAGTTTCCACCTTTTCCATATCAGTGATATTTTCAAGCCCTGTAAAAAAATATGTATCCTGTGTGACAATTTGTCATAGTAAATAATTCGGTTAATTTTTCAAATGTACTTTGAACACAAACCCACATGAATGTAAACGCAAGGCATACAGCCAGACTACGCTATAGCATGTTAGCAAATATAATAGTAAAACAGTAGGAACAAAGATGTAGTCAAAATACATGGCACTTTTAGCTGCTAACTTAATTTCTTATCCTTCCAAATACATATTCCACTTGACAAAACCAGAATTATTTTTCCTTGCATTTAGAGATAAATGGCTTCTGTTATGGACTTCAGATGCCATATAGGTGACCACTAGGTTTATTAATTGCTCTAATGACAGAGGGAAATTTATGAAAATGCAAAATGATGGGACAGCTGTATTACTTTCAAATGGTTGTATCATGGACTTTTATCTTTTTTTCCCCTTCCCACTCACTGGTTTGCTTTTCCTGCCTCGCTGCAGCGTAACTTACAGGCAGAATCACCAAATGTTCCCTCTGAAAGACTGACGCTTGTTTGCCTGAAAGGGGCATTTAGCAAGGGGAAAGCTCACCCAGTCCAGTGAACCTCAGAGATCAGTAAGCTGTTTCTGACTTTGGAAAACCAGTTTGCAGTATGTTCTTGTAAGGTAGTTGAACTATGTTTCATGTGGATATATTTTAGGAAATGTTTGAATGGAAGACTGTGAGTATGAATACTTTAAAATTCATGAAGCGCTCTGTGATAATACTGTATTGTACAAAAGCATAATTTAATGGGATTTTTGAACTCGGTCAACTGAATTTGAACTGGAAATTTCTCTTCTCCCATTCTGTCCCCTATTCTTTCCAATCCTTACTCAAGTTCAAATGGTTATTTTTCTACTGAAATTGAGTATATGCTACTGCTTTTCTTTCTGATCACCCTCACCTAAGTCCACGGAAGGATGCAAGATGGCATGTTAGTACTCATAAAAAACATTGAACAAATTTTCCCATTCCTGACGTGAATTCTGATTTGGAATACGCTCATGTAAATCTATAAGGAGAAGCTTATAATTTAAGAAATGCATTCTAAACTGTTGATAGATTTAGAAACAGAGGTTAGCAAGGCAATGTTAAAGGTCTAAAAATGTCTTGCTGCTGCTTAAAGACTGTTGATATCTGTGCAAACTTCTGCACGATGATTGCTATCATGATAGAAACATTACAACAATATTTTTCACTGGTGGATGGGTATAGATAATTGTGTTGGGTACAGATTGACCTAACTGAATTTTGCGATGTATAGTATACACTTATCAGATAAGGGAATGCTGGAACATGCTTGAAGGATGCTCAGAATACATTGCTTTTGTAATCTAGAAACAATTTATTTTTCTTTTTGTGTAAATGTAGTTCCACAAATGATAAGGAGAGTGTTCTATTAAGCCCAACAGAGAGCTCAGGCACAGTCTTCATTAAAGTGGTACAAAGACCACACCATCTGCTACAATGAGTCCCAGCTCTCACTGGGTTTGTTTGCTCAGTAGTTCCTGCTGGCTGAAGCCACCTGTTCACTTAATTAGCAACACGTTCTTAAAATAATGCGAACTACAAGCACTGTGGCTATCAAGAAGTGGGGTTCTCAGGCAAAGAAGCAAGTTACAAGTAAGGCAAAACTTAGTTCATGTCTTAAGTTTAGGAAACTGAATAAATGGAAGGGGGAAGCGAGATATAACTTTCAGAAAATACCTCACCAAATTTTGGTTTGATGTGGGTAGAGGACAACATGTTTACTTCTTCCTCTCTTTTCAGCTGTACTAGTTGTATTCAGCCCTACGCAGCTGTTAAGACAGTTCTGCATTCCACTAGCATGAAGAAAAGGTGATACCTTGCAAACACAAAACTTAAGGTAAAATAAGAGAAAATACAACTCTCAGGTTTTTTGCTGTCATCATAAATCAATGTATGAAATGAAACCAAAACTGCATTTTAAACTTGAATGTTACAAAGTGGAAGTGAAAGTTCTCAAAGCTGATCTAAAAAATGCTTTCTTGCCATTCAAAGTATGAAAAAATGTTTTTCGGGAGACTGAAGTTACAAAAAGAAGTGTGCCTCATTAGAATAATTGTGACTTACTACTATGCAAAACAAGTCTGCATGAACTGGGAACTTCACATACCTTTCAGTCTTCTCAGAACAGATAAAAGTTCTACCTGGTTTTCTTTTCCACTGGCCAACTGCCAGAAAGTGAACAATGTTAATAATAGATCCACCTATTTCAGTGGGAAACTGGTGACCTGTCTGGGTCCCCCCTGCAGAGGAAAGAGAAATTGAGGACACAAAAGAGAACATTGACCTGAAACGTTAGGCATCGGAAACTAGTTTCTTTTCCAGTTAGGATGGGTGTATACTTTGCAGCTGCTTTTGTTACTTTTCTTCTTACTCCAGGCGTCTTAGTAACTGTCTGACTGCTCTGGTTTTATAGCTGCGGGACTGCAGGAATTGATCCACTGAATTTAAAAAGTTGATGAGGATTACTGGAACTATGTATAATAAACAGAACAATGTTCATCTCTGGTTTGTTTTATGAAAGTTATGGTTTTACCATTGCTTGCTAGGATTTTGGGGAAGGCTTGCATCTCAAACAAGCACACACACTTCCCTGTGTGCGTATCCCAGTCTTTCCTAGATATAATCGTACAAGCCAAAAGAAACCTCTTAAAAGATAAAAACTTAAAAAAAAGTGTTCTTCAGAGTTGTTTAGCATTACTGTAGGACTATATCATTATTATATTAAGAAATAAACTTACATTTTTTTACTTTAGAAATAGATTTTTAAATGTTGGACCTTCAATGTGTGTCTCTGTTACTTTATTGCTTGCTTTTATGCTAGCAGTCTTAATGAATTGGTTAATTACTTAATGGGACTTGAAGATAATAAACCTTCACTAAGTGTTTAATATTAATTATGACTATTATCATTATTAAGTATTACTCATTTACTGCAGGAGGGACTGAATCATGGCTGCTGGTACAAAAGATATTGTAGAATTCACAGTATCTCTTAATTTTGTCCTCTGTTTAACTCAGGGCGGTTTCTGGCTGTGATGAGGGATAAAGAGTTGAATCACATAAGTAAATTATTCCCTATTGGAAACACAACAGTGTATACAATGCTTTATGACCAGTCTTATTTCTTTCTTCCTCTAATCTCTCCTGATACTGTACTCTCATGATGTTGCAGCCTTGAATTATTTCTTGCTTTCTGTAATTACCTGTCCTATTATATCCAGTTTCCTTTCCAGTATGCTGCAGTTATAATTCTCGCTGTAGTTATTATTCTCTTTAACCCTGCAAACTCCCTTTGGGGTCTGCCTTAATTTTGGCAGTTCTAGGGCTCTGTATTCTTCATCTGCTGATTTCACTAGTAAATCTATGAAATCAGATGTCAGTGAAATTCAGTGTAGCAGGTCAAACAGAGATAGATCCACCTACCTTTGTGTGTCTGAACTGTGGGTTTGTATTTCTGGGACCTTTTTATCTGTAGTTCTGCTCTTTCCTTTTTCCATGATCTGTGCATCCAAACAAACATAGCATGCAGCTTCACAAGTCTGGCCATTCCCATGGATGCAAATGCAGAAGAATGTGGGTCCTGTTTTCTCAGTGAACCAAGGACACAGTTCAGTCAGTTAACGTACTGTGAATTTACAGCAGTTTAACCCACAAGTTGTGTAATCTTTCCTTCACGGCACTGAAAGAGAACAAAGATCAGAAAAAGTGTTTTGACTGAGAAGCTCGGAATTCAGTAGTAGATTGCTATTGCCAAGTTGCATTCAGTTGTGGACTAGGGTCTCCTGTAGGTCTGGAACAGAGCGGGATGTAAGAGAAGGTAGAAGAGAGAAGCTATTGACTGTAGAGTCTGAAGTGTAAGAAACAACGGTAAAAAAAGAGTACTAGAGAAACTGTTTTTTTCTGGGATACACATGTTTTCTTGTTCGTATTTCTTTTTTAAAAATGTAGTTGGGGTATAAATTAAAGTAAGATAAAAACCTTAGTTAATGGGAGAACCACAGATTGAGTAATATTTTTTCCCAAGATGATTTAATTGGCTGTTGGACAAGTCCCGTGGTTGGCAAATACCTTTAGTCATGTACATTATGCTAGAAAATTGACAAGCACCTTTTGCACACAAAATAAGTTCAAATGTACATTGAGAATTTGTGATTATTTCCCTTTAAATATCATAAAATATAGATGAATTCTAACAAAGAGATAAATGTATCTGAATAAAATTGCTTCTGTATATGTCAAGTTGATAGAGCAGTTTCCATGGTAAACAAACATTGTACATAAATACTTAAATAAATAGCTGTATATTTAGAATGGTAGCAAGCTGTTAACCAAGATTTAGACACTGATAAACAAGAGCCTGTAGAGAATCCTGGTGCTTTCAACTGTCTATATATCTATTCAATTAGCAAACTTACAATTAGATAAAACCTAATTGTTCCAGCCTTTGGTTGGAGACTGGAGAATCAGACAAAGAAGAAAGAATAACTATAAGAATCTTAGAAAGTTTTAAGAGAAAAAGTAAGTACTCTGAATCCATACAACTTACCATCACAGTATAAGTCTGCTGCTGAGACTGTGGGCATTAAAATGGAAAACAAAATTCAGTTTGAGTCACAAATTGAAACGTTTTGTTGATGAGTTAAATCAAATTTTTCAACAGGAATCACTATAGTGTTTTCAGAATAGTAGACCTTAAATGTTTGAGTGCATGTCTGTTTAGATTATGGGGGAGGGCAGCCTTCCAATTGAAGACAGAAGGTGATGTCAGACTGACTGAAAGCAGGATGGTTTTGGAGCTGAAATTAAGCAAACAAAATGAATTATTTTGATGCTAAATCACAACATTTTTGTAGGTTTTGGAGTTATTCATGAACATCAATGTTCTTTTATTGTTTGCTTGTATGCTATTTCCTTGGTTTCCAAGGGCAGTCAAGGATTCTGATGTTTGTATGTCTGTCTTGATTTTGACTAAGCTTAGCTGCTCAAAAACCCTTTAACTCATCTCTCTCCAGGCTTATCCTAAGGCTGTTAAGTTTTGTACCTCATTAGTTCTCACATTTAGTCATGATATAATAAGGAATGATTCATATTAATGGCTTGTTAAAATAACTCATCCCATTTCCTCCACTGGCAGTCTTGTCGTTAGACCAGTAGCCCCAACTAAGTACTTATAAGTGGTTTTCTGTGTGGGTGATGGTGTGGCCTGCATGTCCCTATGCTCTGGTTGGGATTTAAATTAACATCAGGACTGTATCCCATCTGCTTCTAAGGAATTAATCTAATAGTTAATGATCATCTATGCTGTATTACCATCATTAGAGTAGTTACATTTCTTCTGGTGATTATATGTGATCACTCATAGAAACTTTATTGAACCTTGTATTTTCTATAGAAGTAGGTTTCTGTTATTTTTATTCAGGCAATAGGTAACTTGATCAAGATTAATATCTGTCTGATGATATATCCTGCTTCATCTCCGGCAGTGCTGTTTGGGAATGATCTACTCATGAGATGGTGAAAACCCTTCTCACTGTTGGGCAGCCCCCAGCTTCCCAGAGAATAACTTTCATTTATTTCCTGTCAGGACAAACCTAAAATCTCAGTGGGACCTTGTACTTTTGCCCAGGGAGGTGGTTGAGTCACCGTCCCTGGAGGTGTTTAAGGTTAGGGTAGATGAGGTGCTTAGGAGCATGATTTAGGGAATGGTGGGAATGGTTGGACTCGACGATCCAGTGGGTCTCTTCCAACCTGGTTATTCTGTGATTCTGTGAAATAATCTGCAATTTGGACAGCTTAGCAACTCTGTTTGTTTTGGGTTTTTTTAACATAGAATCGATAACTACCAGCTTGAACCTGTTCAGCTGTTGAAGTGTTTTATGTTACATGCACTATCCATTCAGGACAAAATTAGATCTCTGGTCTTAGAGGCAATTGAGCTTCTCTAGAAGAGTTTGAAGGGAATTTTGCCAAAACCCATAAATGGCACCAAAAGTTACCTGCCATTATGTACTTAGCATTGTATCTGATGAACAGCTTAGGGAAATAAATAAATAAACGGTGGCTAAATAACAATAAGCTAATTAATTACTGTTTGTGTTTTCTTGCTGGAACATACGAAACTCATTTAGAGCTGCCATTACTTGTTGGGCAAATAGATCCTGAGAATAATAAATGTATAAGATTATTCACTGTTCAGAGTAAATACATGATTAGAAGTTGTCAAGATGCGTGTTCTTGACAACAATAGGGCCCAACAGCTGCTTTGCTGCACTGTGCCAAGTCTCGTTCAGGAACTCCTCGGTTCATGGACCAGTGAAGCAATAGACAATAACAATTCCCTCGCTGCCACTGAATTTTGCAGAGTTGCTGTGGATGCCAGGTGTCACTGACACGTGAAACACTAATAGTTCTTTGGCAGACTTTTCAAAAATAACTGAAAAATCCAGCAAACATAGTAATTGCACGTTGAGAGGGATGTTCCTGTGCAAATCCAAACTGATTGTAGGGAAATTAAATAATGTACAAAACGGGTATCGCTGAGAGGAAATGAGGCACTTTTGGTCAGGGTTTTTAATATGTGGTTCAGAGCTCTTAGGTATCTATTTTTTTTTGTTCTGCATACTTTGCTTCAGTGTATGTCAACTGATTCAGAATTCATTAGGAAATGTTCAGTGAAAGCAAAACCCAGCACTGGTATAACATGAAGGACACATGAAGAGGCTTTACCGAACCATCCTGCTCCATTCTAGGGCCAGTTCCAGTTCACACAGAAGTGTGTACAGCTATTAAAAGCCCTCTCAGGAAGTAAGTTTGGTTACCTCCACTAATAGCACGTGAAATGTCAAGTCTAGAAATGGGTCCCTCAGCTTTTATTTCTCTAAGGTCTTCCTGTGTAAAGAACAAGGACAGCTCACAGTTATAGAGGAACTAGCACTCTCATGTAGCGCCTTTGCCACAAGCAGTAATTTGGTTTGGTAGATGATATACTAGTAATTTTTTTTTATTATTCTGAATTTTTACATTTAAGCCCATCCAGTGATTGCTTTTAGTACCAAAGGGTTTTACAGGATCTCCTCTTATGGTGCTTCATAGGAATTAAGGTTTTGTGATACATAAAAAAACCTTTGAAGGAAGAAAAAAAAATACATACTTCAGAGAAACCAGTATCAGTAATTATACCTTCCTTTATTGAAAGGAATGAAGATGTAACGATTAATCTATGTGTTTTGGTTTCGTGACATTTAATTTTGTCCATACAAATGGTAGATTGTGATTGAGAACAGCTTGCAAGGGCTTAAAAACTCTTAACATTCTGTCGAAGAAGGTTCTGGTATTTCCTGTTATAAAGGAGGTAAATAGGAAAGAAAGAGAAAGAGAAGCTTCAGTTAAATCTTCTGCTTATGATATGTGTTTTAGGTTTTTGGCTTAGTAAGTGTGACTTGGCCCGAGGATGTGCAGTTCCACTATTTGCTTTCTCTTTTGGTGGTTTACCAAAAATGTAAGTATTCTGTGTATTCTGCACTCTAGATTTAGGAATGAAGCTGTCTTCACACTTTATAGTCAGCTCATCTCAATAACTTCATTTCTTCACTGTACTTCTAAGTACCTGAACTTATTATTTATAATACAGTCATAAGTGATATATCAGAGTATTAACATAGTTCTTTTCTGAGTTCTAAGGTTTTAATACGTAATGATTTATCATTTCCTTTTTGTTAATTTTTCTTACCTCAGATGGGAATGTCACGATTCTTAAAATATTGAGTTGCTTTAAAAGTGCCCTGAGCATAAACCACACAGCTGTGTCTCCTGGTAACTCAGCACCTTAACCCATAAAAGTTAACATCATCTGGCAAAATGAGTTCCTCTTACCTCTTGGGCAATCAACAGAAATTTTTATAGACAAAATATGTTCCAGTGTTAATTAGAGTTCCATCCCAAAGGAGATCAAGGTGACTCATATGCCACTAATGCATATAAAATATATATATTCATTTAATTTACTCATTTCGATTTGTTACGAGTTCATTTACTAAAGGAATTAATGGTATTTTAAGTATGAGTCTGCAGCTGCAGCTCCACTGCGGCTAATAAAGCACTTTAAATTGTGTCAGTACTCAAACAATAGTAGCTTCTTATATTCCTTAAGAAAATACAACTCTTTCCCTAAAATACCTCACATGATTAAAATGTAGACACTTACTTAGCAGTAAGTTGGTGCCTTGTAATTAGAATTTCTGAAAAGGAAAACTCAGTAAGAAAAAGCTTTATTTTGCATACATTGTGGCCAAGAGAAATTGCGTATATCTAGCTAGAGTGTCAAACTCTATAGCAAGGGATGGTACATCTGTAAACCCAAGATGATTCACTTTGGTTAGCTAGGAGTGTCTAAAGAAGTGGGTGTCAAAAGGGCTGCTGTAATGTTGAATTTTGAAACAGTCAAATGGTTCCCGTGGAATCAGAATGGTCATATGAGTAACAACAGTGTGTATTATACATTTCCTCCGGTGTGTGTAAGTACATCTGGTCCTTGGAACACGCGTTAATAAGACCGGTGCTGTGACAATGAAACAGGTTTGAGAAAGTGTCTGAGAGAGAAAGGAAAGCAGTAGTACTATGGTGTCAGCATGTCCAGAAGGGGTAGAAAGAAAGAAGTTATTTTCAAGGTCGGCTGGCAGAAAAACAGCATTCTAGGATGCTGTTTCTGAAACTTGGAAGTTTAGATGAAAATCATAAGAATAAGCAAACAGTAGTCCAAGTATGGTAGCATAAAACATAGGTATAGGAGATAAAAGTGCAATACAACCTGCTTGTCTAGGCTAATTACATTGCAGAAAATCTGACCACTCACCGTAGAACAGAGAAAGGTATATATCTGGGTTTGATTCTGTTGTTTCAGAAAGGAAAAGTATCTTTTGCTGTGGAGGTATGCAAAAATTGTCATTATTTGCAAAGTAATCTTGCAAAGAGCAGGAGGGAAAAATACTATAGTCTCGGAAAATCTTGTTTACTGTGGTGATCTGGGACAAATATTGCTTGCATATTACATTACCATCTAAGAGTAATGGCATATTTGCTACACTGATGCTAAAAGCAAACACTTTAATATTTGTAGTTATAGTTTCAATTTTTGTTTTTCTTTTTCCTGAGGCACCATAGAAAAAAGATGAAAATTAAAAAAGTATTGCTTTATGAAAAATTGTGAGTGCTGTAAATTACAAGTGTTGCTAGAGTTCCCTTGAATTATTCAGTGTTTTTTTTAAGGTTTTATGCTCTGTGTACAACAGTGTCTATGTTTATTTGATGTATTATTTTTATATAGTTTTCTGACGCTTCTTTATGAAAAAGAATAAAAGATGTGAAGCTTATCTGTGATGTCAAATTTTTATCATGTCCAAACATTTTATGGTTCTGCATGTTTATGATCAAAGAATGCTAGGTTATCTTTATGCTTGTTTGATTTAATCTAACCAAGAGAAACAGTACTTTAGAGTACATTTTACATATACAGATGTTTGGCAAATGAAGTGAGAAGTTTAATCGTTAATTTTTAGCAGTGTTCTCTAAAAATATTGTGGGGATTATAGCTTTGTTTTGAGATCTTGTTTCTCTGTTGAATAAAGAATTAGTAGTAAAATATACAGAGGAGATCTTGTCTTACTAATACATTCACAGGGCATATGGCAACCTACTCCAGGGAACAGCAGTAGTGTAGAATGTTGATTTGAGTTTTAAACAATACAGACTGATAAACTGGTTTTTTTTGTCACCTAAATAATTGTAGCAGCTATGATACTGCTCTTGATTCCAGCTGGTGATGTCTTTTAGTTTGTTTGCTCGCTATAGCTTTGTGTGTTATGACCGTACAATATAGTCCGTGGTTTATACCGGCTGAGGATCCGGTGCTTTTATTTTGTCATTACTCTCAAAAAGCTGATGATGCACCAGCAGTGGACTTGAAAAGCTTTTCCTGTGTTGAGTTTTATGAGGTTTTAAAATACACCTTTATTTGCAGAAAATGTTTGTGTTATTTTGGGATTTGGAACCTGTTTTATTCAGTTATTCTGAGAAGTAGATTCAGGGAATACTGTATCTACTGTGTTAAATTATATGAACTGAGGTCATATATGGAATTGTTGAGAAAATCAATGTTTTCTAAGAGTGGGCAGGAAGACATTTTCATTTTTGTTGGTATTTACTCTTTTGGCAATATTTCTGGAAATACCTCACCTCTACTGTAATTTTTGCATGCCCCCATGCATCTTGCTCCTGCCTGTATAACAGCAAACATATGGCTTTTCATTTGATATGAAAATATACAGGTCCCAAATGCTTCCTCGAGGAAAACTCCTGGAGACTATAGTTCTTAGCTTGCCGCAGATTAGATAGCCTTTTCCAGTTTATCACATACAGAAACATTTCCAAAATGACTTATTTATAAAGTGTCTGAGACCGCTCAGTTAGGGGAAGATATGTCATTTGCTTTTAGATCCAATAAATCTGTATTCTTTGGGGAGTGCAATAGAAGAAATGGCAAATAGATTGACCATATGCACCTGCAAGAAAAACTGTCAGGAATAAAGTGTTACACAGTGCTCTGCTGTCCCTTGTGAGAGACAAAGAACTGTGTTGGAGAAATATTGAGTCAACATTGTTACTAGCAAACCTGATATGTGGTAGTTTTCCAGCTTCTCTTATAGCCCTGAAAAATATTGCTTTGTCTAATGTTAATGCTTGAATTGAATTTTATGTTACTTATGCATTGTTGGAACTTTAAGGGCCCTTCCAACCCAAACTATTCTATGATTCTATGGTTGCATGAAAGGCTCTGACTTGTAAAACTAACAGATACTGTAACTAAACTTGCATTCAAGTGGATATTTCCTTTTTGTCTGAGCTAACGTGTGTTGGGAGTTCTCGTTGGAGTGTGTGCTGTCCAAGTTTCTGTCTTGTCTTTTCTTTCTGGTAAAACTTTGCTGTGGGATGCAGTTGTCACTTTTGGGAGCTGGACCAGCCTAAGTGACTAAGGCACATCAAATGTATCGGCCATTCTCTGTCTCTTGGTGCTCTGTCTTTGCCCATTTTCAGGGAGAGAGTGAATAGAAATTGTTCCTGTCTCGTACACAAAAGGATAGAGAATTGCTTGCCTTATATAGTCCAGGTCAGAAACTGGCTTTTCTGAGTACCATGTGAAGTAATTATTTTTGAAAGAGACTAACCCTCTGTATTAGCTTGTAATACTAACCCTCTGTATTAGCTTGTAGTATCCTGTAAAATGGATTAGACATCCTTTTTTTTTTTTTTACTACAATACTGAATTTAAACTGGAGCCATTCTAAAATACAACTTGTTTTTGGTGTAGAAATTAATGACAGTTGCAATTAAGAGTCATTCTTCTAGTCAGTGTATAACCAGATAATTCAGATCAGTGTCTAGGGCAGTGTCTAGCTTTGTCTGTTTTCCTCACTCTCTTTAAAATGACAAGATGTAAGAAAATGTGTCCAAAATTTTGGATACTCTAGGTATGGATGCAAGGCGTTTACAAAGAGTTGTTTGTGGTCACAATGTAGGAGATTCTTAAATGTAAAAAGTACTTACTGAATGAATGGGGGAAAATATTAATTTGTGTATTGGTATTACAATATTATCACTTACTTGTTACTGGTTACTTATGAACAGTTCCTATCCACACTGAAAGTATATTGTTGTTTAATTAGATACTATTACTGTAAATTAGAAAGGTAAAAAGAAAGATCTGTATTGCCAAACAGTACAGTTTTTGGATTCTAACTCAGTTTTGTATAGGTGAGAGTAATTGCAGTTTTTAAACATCTTCAGCAGAAAACTCAAAAGGCAAAAAGAATTATTATTGAAGGCTTTTAGTACAGGTGTATTGCTATAACTTGGATAGATGACCTGGGAAGTGCTTACAAGCAAGAACAGCTCCCCACAGTCTGACATTCTTTGTGTTTTTGGAGAACTAAATCTCAGCCTGCTTGAGTTATTTTGCCAGAATAATCCCCCTGCTTTGTCTTTGTGGCAGAGTTCTCAGAGCACAGAGCTGCTGAGACGGAATTCCTTTTCGAGTTCTGAGGCAGGTAGGGGCACGTTACTCACCGTTATCCCACTGGTTTTGTAGGAAGCAGAACTACCCAGTTCTGGTTTTGGGGAAGGAAAGTGGGAGCAGAGGACCATCACCATCTCAGTTGCCAGTGGAGTATGTGGAAAGTTGTCTGTGACTCCCTTGGGCTGTTGCAAAGATGATGGAGCCAGATCATGAATTGCAGAGGCCTTTTATGTATTATCACATCACATGTATGTCCTGTTAGGGAACTGCTCTGTGAGATTTAGGACTGCCAGTAAGCATTCTGGTTTTGAAATGGTGTGGCACCACAGTTCCTGGAATGGAATTATCTCTCTAAAATGCCTGTGGTAAGATAAAAGAATTCATTTGGATAATGTTGCAATGGGACTCTTACACTATATCTTTGATTTGTTAAAATTCTGTTACAGACTTTCAAGAGTTGTCATAATTAAATATGTCATTATTAAAGATATTATAAAGCAGATTAAATGTAGCTTTTTTCTCAGCTTTAAAATTATATAGAAATAAAAGAAATCAGTGTAGACTGCAATGTACAATGTATTGACTCATAAGAATAAGTATAGACTACAGTGTGTATTTGTCACAGCCAAAGTAGAAGTATTCTTGAAAGATAGACTTTAAATGGTGTTTTTCAGAAAGGCATAGTGATCCAAGGTGCCTTAGTTTAGAAGATACATCTAACTTGCTCATGTGGCTCCTCAAACCCCGATTTAAACTTCCTGAAGCTTTGTGGCTCGGTTTCACAATTAGAAACAACCTCAGCTTTTAAGTTGCCCTGTAGTTCATATTTAGTAGTAGTCATAATTATTCAGTTACATTAGAATGTTTTTTTTCTGTTGTGTACACTATGTCTGGAATATACCTTTCCTAAATATCCTCTTCTAGGCAATTCTGCATCTTCTATTTCAGATTTCTCGATGACTCATTTCACTATTCAGTAGAAAAGGAGCAGCACAGGAAGGGAACTAGTCTGCTTCACACAGGAGAATAGTTGGAAAGGTCTTTGCTTTCTTATAGCAAGGAAAGGCAATTTGTGTTCCATGTTACAGCGCATCCTACTTGAGGTTCTTTCCTACATTGCCGATGAAGGCATTACTATGGTAAATACAATTATTACATAACGCTATGCAACCAACCATACCTATCAGTCACACTTTACAAAGCACCTGTAAATTCTGCCAGTGTCTCCATCAGCTCTGTGCAAGGTGGTGAGAGTGTCAGGGCAATTAAACCAGCACTGTTCTCAGCAGAGAAGAAAAACAGAGAATCAGCAGCTTGGAAAGTTCCATTTGTGGTGAAAATATTCACAGATCGGGAAACTTCTTTGCCTTCTGACATCCACTGTCATTTTGAGATTTATAGTAAGATGTAAACCCAAGTAATATAGTTAAGAAAAAAATTTTCATTTATAGTTTCACAGAAGAGCAAAACAATTCCCTTTGAACTCCAGCACTAAGAATGAATAAATTGAATTAAGGATAGCATAAATTTAATTTTTCTTTATTCTGACAAAATATATAACTTTAATACTGGCAGAGCAGGAGTTGAACATTAAAGTTAAATGCTGCATGCCATACAAAATGCATTATGAGATCATTCAGCGTCTTCCCTCTACAGTATCCAAATGTATATCAATAGATAACCCCTTGTTGCTGATCTCTGTGTCTCGGCTGTATGTTTTGTCACCATGGGCCCATGAAATTAGGCATGCAGATAACATCCTTAAAAGAAATGCTAAATCTTTGCAAATAACCTACAAAATAGAACTCCCACTGTTCACTACATATTCACACCCTCTGCATGCAGTTAGCTGAAGTTATTATCACACTTCAATGTTGAGCCGTAGTACTTGTAGTTAGTTGCTATTTAATAAATTAAGATACCTTCTTGATCTCCAAAGTGTCATGCCTATAATTTATCTGACTAGACACACTTTCATAATCCATCAAGATTTGATGGCAGCTTTTAAAATTAGAACCATTAGAATATCTTAAAAGTTTCCCTTCATATATACCTTTTCCTTTTGCCTCATTCATTCATTTTTATGTCTCAGAAAATAAATGTTCAACTGATTTGTCATAGTCTTTTCAATATATAAAGAGGGCTTACAGCAAAGACACAGAAAGACTTTCTGCCAAGGCCTGTAGTGACAGGACAAGGGCAACCTTAACATGAAAGAAGGTAAATTTAGATTCTATAGAAGAAAGAAGTTTTTCATGGTGAAGGTGGCAAGATGCTGGAACAGGTTGTGCAGAGGAAATTCTGGTTGCCCTACACTGGAGGTGTTCAAAGCCAGATTGGGTGGGAATTTGAGCAACTTGATTTTGTGAAAGGTGCACTTGCCCATGGCAGGGAGATTGGCCTAAATGGTCTTCAACACCTCTTCCAACTCGAACTCTTCTGTGACTCTAGATGTGATCCTCTGTTGTAAAATCAATCTAATGTCTTTTTATCTCTTCAAAAGAGTACAGGAGCTCTTTTTGCTGGACTGTATGTCTACGCTAAAACTAAAATTTAGCTGTGTATGTCTGTACTAAAGCAATATTGTGATATAGTGGGCTCTAAAGAAAAGGTATAGCTGTCAGTATTCAGGTCGAAAATATCTGAATTCGGCACTGCCTCCATCCTTAGAAAGGCAGATTCATTGCTACAAAAGGGGAACAATGTGATGAAATCTTTTGATTTTGGTTGGTAGAGCAAAAATAACAAACGCAGCTCCCAGCGCTGTACAACCGATTGTCTGAATCAACTCCCGTGTTCAGTAAGAGGCCAAATTATAACCACCCTTGTCAAGTCAGACTATGTTTATGTCTTTGCCTTAAACATTTTGTCTGAGGGCCCATCTGTGTGCGGGGCGGGGTTCAGCAGGAGGGCAGGAGCGGCCCCGCTCTCCCTGGTTCAGCTGAGCTCGGGAACAGGGCTGGCTGAGGGGAGACGATGGGCTAGGCTGCCAGAAACACACCTGTGGGTGGGGGTGGGACCCTTATAAAAGGCCTCGCGAGGAGCCAGGGCTCAGCTAGTCGGTCTCTCCCTCACTCCCACGCTCGCTCTCACTCCTGCGCTTCAATCGGAGCAGCCTGGACCACGCGGCCTGGAAGAAGCTGCTCTGTCACCACGTGTTCCCGAGATCTGCTGCTGCAGTCGATGTGGTGATTTCTTTACCTCCCGTTCTCACTCTTTCTCTCGTTTCCCTCGTGTTCTCTCTGTTTCTCTCATTTCCCTCCCGTTACCTTACGGTGTGTGTGTCAGATCAGATCCGAGGGGCCTGGGCTGTGTTCGGGGATTCGCTTCTGTAGCTTTAGGTGGTTGCACCCCCATGTCTCAGCTGCGCGCCCTGGTATCTTGGTGTGTTTAGGTTTGCGGGAGCCAGAAATAAATACTGATTTTGATAGTCTCCCTGCGAGTGACCTTACTGGCCTCCGGATCGCTGCACAGACAAATGAAGCCAATCCCCCCCGTGCCCAGTCAGGGCTGTCATGGGTCCGGGTTGTGACAAACCTTCCTGAAAAGGTATTTACCAAATCCATCATTTATAACTACAGTTCTAAAAAAGGACTGTTTAAGCATCTGGTATTAATGAAATTTCTTCAATATATTTAATATAAAGCTGTGGTAAAAAGTCTTTTTACTTTAATGGAATAATAACAGCAGTTTCCTACATCAGGTCATGTTCTTAAAGTTTTTTTTTTAATTACGGTTTGTGTCTGAAAGCAGGAAAAGCCACTGGGGATGCTGGTAATGGGGCAGTTTTCATATATTACACTGGAGCGAGTCCAGGGAAGAGCAACGAAGCTGGTGAAGGGGCTGGAGAACAGGCCTGATGAGGAGCAGCTGAGAGAGCTGGGGGTGTTTAGCCTGGAGAAGAGGAGGCTGAGGGGAGACCTCATTGCGCTCTACAACTACCTGAAGGGAGGTTGTGGAGAGGAGGGAGCTGGGCTCTTCTCCCAAGTGACAGGGGACAGGACGAGAGGGAATGGCCTCAAGCTCCACCAGGGGAGATTTAGGCTGGACATTAGGAAAAAATTTTTCACGGAAAGGGTCATTGGTCACTGGCAGAGGCTGCCCAGGGAGGGGGTTGAGTCACCTTCCCTGGAGGGGTTTAAGCCACGGGTCGACGAGGAGCTAAGGGTCATGATTTAGTATTTGATAGGAATGGTTGGACTTGATTATCTGGCAGGTCTCTTCCAACCTGGTGATTCTATGATTCTGTGTTTTTGCAGGATTGTGACCTTAGGAATGAGTTCATGAGTGTATGGAGTTCTTCACTGTACTTCTGCAATCCTATATACTTAAAAGGATTTCAGGATGTAACAGGTAAAAGTTGGTTTATTTACTGCAGCACTTTTAACTGTTCTTTGTTAGTATTAATAATTACTCACTGTTCAGCAGTGGAATGCACCACTGTGTTAGCAGCTTAATGAAATTATTCCTTCAGTGTATGTGAGAAGTAGAAATTTAATCACTTACAAGGACAGATTCCAGTAAAAGTTCATAAAAACCAAGTGGTGTAGACAGGTGCCCAAAGTCAGCTGATTTAAAGCAGGCTGATTTGTATCACTGTGCATCAGCCAAAATCGATATAGATATTACTAACCTGAGAACAGATTAGTAAGTAATGAAAAAAAATAACCATCCTTGTTAAGAGTTTCTTAAATCTAGGTGTCACATGCCAGTCTCAAAGAGCATCCAGCAAAATTTTTGCACACTATTTTAGATCCAGATTTCATTAGGACGAATGGAGGAAAATGCACTTTATAGGGATAAAAAGATCATCTTTTTTTTGGTTTTGAGATTATTGAGAATGAATGCTGATTTTTCTGACAATTGAGCTGAGGGATAGTGCAATAGGTCTGCATTGTTTATGCAGTAATCTTCTGAGATATCTCCATTCCTTCTCCATTTGCCATTACCAATCATGAGATGTGCCTAAAATCATCGTGACTGTTTTCAGTTGTGACCTAGTTGCTTCCCAATTTGCTCTCTTTTCATTGGGAACACACATTTGTTGCCCCAAGATAACAAAGTAGGCTTGTTCAAAATTTTCTTAGTGGTCTTCTGACCCAGATGCAATTCAGTATTTGAACAGATTTGAAATTTATATTCGCTTGATGAAAATTACTGCTTTTGATCATAAAACAGGGAGGTCTAATTTTGGCATTTTTGTAAGAAGCCGGATTCTGCCTGAATGCATATATAATTGCTCTGATTAGTGTCACTGTGAAAATAAGTTCTGATTAATTTCCCTGTGAAAATAAAGGGAAGATCATGATTCTGATTAATTCTGGTGTTCTTCCGGTCCTGAATTTAATTTAAAGCAATGTAATTTCTCCTGGATAAGGAATGAAGATGGTTTTCTGACAAGTCTTGCTGGGTGAAAATGCTTTTTTCTGCTACCTCTTTCACAGAACCTTTACTTTAGAGAAAAAATAATTATTAAATGTGATTTTGTCCCTTCAAGAGAGATACCTTGAAAGTATGAAAAGTTATATTTTCTTAGGGAAGTTATATCTGAGTGGCTATTCTATATTTCCTTGTGCTCATATAAGCCGTAGAAACCTGTTTTTTTAACCTACAATTGCAAAGAAGTATTCTTTCTAGCACTACTTTTTATGCTAATATGTAAGAAAGGAGAAGAGAGTTGGGCAAAAAGCTTCCTGTTTGAAAACAAAGTCCATAATCAGATGTCTGAACATGGAATTAAAGGAAGTAAATTAGGTTACGTCTGTAATAGGTGTATCATGCTACCACTATCTGTTGTTTACTCTCACTAATTTGTAGTTACAGTAGGTAATATCTATGATTCCTATAATTTCTCATTATTATGATGATGAGAACTGAGCTATTTACTTGCTTTTCATAAAGTATTTTGTGTAAATGTACCAATGTAATCAGACTACCTGCCATCCTTGGCTTAAATTTCTTGGCTGTGAAGTTCCTTTACTAAGCAGAAAATGGGAACTCTTCTGAATACTTTCAGAGTAGGAATTAACAATGCAGCCATATGTATGTAAATTTTATGGATTTAGAACAATCTTATGAAGTAAAACAAATATGTCTGATAAGAAAACTATACTAGAAAAGATTGGTGTATCTCTTGTCTCATGTTGATTGCTATTAGAACACTTTTATGTTCTGAATTCACATCACCAAGCTATTATTTTGACAGGTTGCAGATGAAATACACTCCAGATATTTTTCCCTAAGAAAATAAGTTACAAAAACCAGATTTATTCCTTGCCTCACTCCTAAGTTTCAGGCCCATCAAAACTCCTCTTTTATCTGACTTCTGATTGTTTTGGTTGTCAGTCTTTTTACAGTGGTTTAGATAGCATTCTTGCTTCTTGTCAACTTATTTAAAGAATAATCTGAAAAAGCATAAAGGAATTTTAAACATTTTGAGAACTATACAATAGTAAGATATGTCTGTTATTAAACTAGAGGTATGAATTTAATAACTTTTACTGGTATGTAAAATAAGATCATTTTTTAACCTGAATCTGTGTAACGATTTCAAAATGACTAAAAAAAAACTCTTAATGCACTCTGGGTATCTGCAGACAGTTCATCTGTATAAGGAGAGTTCTTGTTGAGCATGTGAGATTGGGGAATGAGTTTCAGGTTGGCCAAATCCTGTCAAAACGTTGTGTTTAATTTAAAAGACTGGATGTCTTTATGGTCCACTTTAAATATAACATTCTATAAAACTGAAGGATATGCAAGAAATATCACTGGTTATTGAAATAAAATTATTGAACTACCGAAAATAGGTAGCTTGCACATTGGTATTTCCAAGACAATATAATTGGTGATTACTTGAGATTTGATGGAGATGTATTTACTAAGTGGAAAACACTAGTGCTTTGACACAGTATATACATCCCCATCAAACATCATGTGCAGAAGGGCTGGGAAACTTTTTCTCTAAACTATTATTTTGTATGGTGAGTCTAGAGACTTTTCCTTTGGTTTTATCCTCTGCATACGAACACACGAATTGCAAGAGGGTGATTTTGTCCTTGAACTACAAACTAATGAAGACCTTCAAAAATAACAACATGCTGCACCTATATGTGCTGTAAGATGACAGAATGGAAATGTAGGTCATAAAAGAATGTAATACACTAGTATTGCAGGAGAGTATTAATTCCTGAAACTTGTCAGTAGAATATGTGCACCCAAGATACAGGCGTGAACTTAGCTTGCAATGGCCTGTATTACTCTGCTATAGAAGTCTTTTTCTTTCCCACCTCTTGCAAAAATGTAGTGTGATGAAGGTGTTTTTTCTCTCTGAGGGTAATTGTTTGGTGTATCTTTATGTGGTAATCTGCCCAGTTATGTCAAGCTCTGCTAAAAAGACATAGTATTACATGATATAAAAGAAGTAGAAACATGACTTAACATGAGTATACAGGAAAAGAGAACATAAAGGTAATTTTGCCATCATTCCCTCTGAGTTTGATTATCGCTGAAAGCACAGTGTAATGACTGGAGTAGTTTTCTCCTTGGAGCCTTTTCAAAATGGTAACTCATTACTTTTTATCAAACTCCAAAAGTAAAGAGGTAGTTTGACATTAGTGTTGTTACAGAAATGTAGGCAGATGAGTTAAGGGACTTGATGTAAGGATCCATAAATGAAGTGGTTCATCTGCTGGAGGCAACAGTTTTAAACCAAACGTTCAGGCTGCTAGACCATTCTACCTGACTATGTAGGTATATCGCTCTATCTGTGGATACTTAATGAACAGAGGGATAAGTACAAATATCCACCCAAATAAAACTGAACAAAGATCTAGTAATATTTGTTTTAGCCTCATGCATTCATATTTGGAAGATTAATAAATGTATGAATATCTGAAGAGAAAGTATTTAAAGGTATATATTTTGTTCTTCTTAACATGATAGAGTTTATACAAGGAATATTTATTAACATCACCGGCTATGCTCTTCAGGCACCCAAATAGGTCTTGGATACTACCAGTGTTTTCAAAGGAGTTGGAAGACTCAGAGTGATTCTGGTTTGGTAAGTGTGACTGTAACCTTTGGACTATGGCTTATAGAAATATATATATTCATATAAATTAACTACTTCTGCTAGCTTGATAACAGGTGCTTTTTTACTGAGTTTGAGAAGAATTTTAGTGATGATCACAAAGACTAGAGGTGTGACCTTGTGGTTACTTACAGAAAGTCATTACAGCTGTGGAGTTTCTTTCTGCTCTGCTTGCCCTGTTTAATGTAAGAGAGTTGGAATATGCAGGATCCTAAACAAGATTAGTTTCCTACTTTACCCTGAAGATCTCACAAAAGTAGACTTGTACTCCATGTTTGTCAACTTTGTCAAGAGCAATAAAATTTTCATCATTTTTCAGGAACAAAGGACTGATTGGAGTGTCCAATAATAGAGCCAATTTTCAGAGTACCATTATGAGCATTTTAAAATTATGTGTGTGTAGTTAGTGGGAGAGAAAAGCTGTAGCACTGACACTGTGGTATTACAAGATAGTACCGCAGAGCTCATTTTCATTTCTAAGAAAGTTATCCTCTAACTCACAGTAAGGAATGATAAAAGTTTCTCTTATTTATAAATTCCAAGGCAAAAGTAAGAATAAACTTCTAAAAGCCTCTTTTCCTATGAAGTTAATCTTACCACATTTTAGTGTTTATTTTATAAAATATATATTTAATAGGGTAAATATAATTTTACTGCAGTGGGTTCCTTGATTGGAGTTTAAGGAAATTTTAAATTTGAGCTGTGAAATGCCTAAGCAGCGATTTAACAAAAGAGGTTTGTGTCTATGAAGTATGAGTAGCTCACTGCATGCAGAACTAAAATGTGCTTCTTGCCATGTAAGTGAACTGAGACAACTGTGATATTAACATTTTACAAGGGAATGTGACTGTTCAAAAATACTGTGGGGACCAAGGACATAATTGCATATTGGATGCTCCCTTGAAGATATAGCCTTTCTAAAGCAGAAGGCAATGAATGCATTGCTATGTGCTTGCTCTATCGTAATTTCTGTATGTATTTTTACATCTAAAATTCCAAGAAAAAGAAGCTACGTCTTTCAGGCATTTGAGTGCTATTTAAAAAAAAAAAACTTTTAAACTAGAAACAAATATGGTCAAAGTGCAGATATATTTGAGGGGAGAATTACATTTATTAGTTTAAACAACAGCTCAGAGGGAGTTGGATGAAAAGATTGATTCCAGACTCCAATGTAACGGTAGAAGCGTAAAGGAAATGATGCTGCTTTGGGGCAAAATCTGTTCAAAGTAGGTGGGGACAAATTATATTGACTTCATCTTTAAATGTATTTGAAAATTTTGGGGGGATAGTTCCTTTAATTGAAGATTAGTGGACAGACAAAACTGCTTATATTTTAAATATTAATGCATATGGGCTGTTTGTTTGTTTTACACTATTGGAATTAATCTTGATTTCTATTGAGATGAGACTGGACTAGAGTGATATTTTAAAACCTGGTATAGTAAAGGAAAACAAAGTTAAGAGACTTTAGTAGTTTCTTTTTAAGTCAATTGTGAAAGATAAAATCACTGTCTTTTTATCATTGTATATGTAGCCATTGGTTGAAATTTCAAAGAATTCTGTTCACTTGGTTTTGTCAGTTTAGTTGGAGATTTACGCCATGTAGAAACCGCGGTATGGAGGAGCGTGATGGGTTTTACCGTTGCTGTGTGCAGTAGCCCCCTCATATGGCCTGTCAGTGTCTTGGTGCAAGTGTGTTGAGTAGGGCTTCTGGCCCAACCTTTCTGTATCGTCTTCAGAGGCAGAGAAATAGAGCGTAGCTTCAGCTTTGGAGCTGAGAACTAGACAGAAGCCACAGTCAACTCGTCCGGATTTTCAGAGGCTAGAAAGAAACAGATAAAAAGAAATTGGAGAGCCTCTAGAATCTTCCCTTCTAGTCTCTTTTTGACATTAGTTTCTTCCCTGCAAAAAATGAGTGATCACTATGTAAAACATTATTCCTCAAAAAGTGGTCATAATATTCAACTCAGTTGTTTTGTACCGCAGACGCCTAGTAAAGTACAGTACATTTATAGTTCCATCTGGAAAGAATCTGCAGTAATGAACTCATGTTGTTGTTTTGCCAATTTAACACTTCATGAAATACTGAAGTGCCTCTTGCATGTTCAGAAAGGATTTCTGCTAGCGATTTTGTGAGAAGCAATTCAAATTGAATACAGTAATTTTGAACTGTTTGTTTAATAATATGAAGAGTAATAATAACAATCATGAAATCATCTGTGCTTATATATTAACATAGAAAAAATCAGAATTGGCATAAGAATAACTGAGTGCCTTCATCCCTCAGTACGTGACCTCTGGCTCCAGCAGAGCCACTTAGCTGATTTACACCTCGGAACGATCTGGCTCTTCAGAGCTCCACAAAATCAGGCTATTCATATCAGCTGTTCATATTGTGTATAATGTTTTCAAGAGCTGAATAAATATCGTAAAAAAAAATGAGCTGGTGAATATTCAGTTGAATTCTAAATTGAATTCACATCAGCCAGGCTAGTGGCCTTTCATTTGACTTTGTTTGCTCTGAAAAGTAAGTTTTATTTGTGTGACTTCCACTGACTGGAAAAGGGGAAAGATAACACTCACATTTAAAAAAGGAAGAAAAGAATACCCAAGGAACTACAAGACAGTCGGTCTCACCTCTGCCTCTTGACTTGCAAGATCATGGAGCACTGGAAACTATGCTGAGGCGCATGGGGGAAAAAAAGAGGTAATTGGTGACAGCCAGCGTGGCTTCATCAAAGGCAAATCGCACCTAACAAACTTGGCGGCTCTCTATGACGAGGTTACAGACTCAGTGGAGAACCTGGTGTGATCTACCTGGACTTGTGTGAAGTTTTTGACACTATCCTGTATGACGTCCTTGGATGGTTAGTTTGCTTATTCTATATAAAATCAAATATAACCATACATACTGTATTTTCTTTCAGGTATGAACTATCTTTCTACCTGTAGTTTCAGGTGCTGTGGCAGCTAGGTTATTGCCTGTCATGGGCATTCGGAAGTGCTGATGAATAAATACTGAATAGTGATGGTGATAATGATGATGATAATACTAGTAAGGAGAGAAGGATTTAAAGCAAAATTTAAGACTTTTCAGGCACTGGTATGTTCTTAGGTTCTCTTGGGACATTTATGGGACAATGTTTTCTATGGAGATTTATGACTGCACGGCTTTACTGTATTGCCCTACCAGTCGAATAGGAAACGCCTATGATAAAGAAGTAGGAATAGAGATGTCAATACAGCAGGTAAGCCTGGCATGCATTTGACAGCACTGGAACTCTGTCTGCAGTCCCAGATTGGCACCATCTGGATTGCACCATTCGTAATGGGATCATATGTGTACATGCAATTAGTTTATGTCGGTAGCTGTGGGGATTAGATGAAATTATGGAGCAGTAAATGCTGCTTTGAAACCAGCTTGATTTTGTAAACTCAACTTGAAAGCCACTCTAATTCTGGCAATTACTCTACGACTGCTGGGCTTAGAGGCAAAAATAGGACTCTTACACTCATAACACATCATCACTTCTCCTGGAGCTGAAGAGCTTCCTAAACACAAGGTGATTCGGGGGAGGTGTTTTTTGTAAAACTAGAGCAGTATGGAGTGGAAAATCAGAAGCTGAAGATAGATTGGTATAACGGAGAACCAGTGAGAATGCTGACCTGTGAAGCTTAATGTGAGAAAATAGGGTGCAAAGGCTAGAAAAATAGGAAAAAAAAAAATCTTAAGAAGTGATTTCTTTGTGTGAGAATTCCTGGCAGAGGTATGTCTAGTCAGAGAAATCTTTAATTAACGTCTGCTTGCTTTTCTTCAGTGAATTAGCCTAAAATCCACCATGTGGATTAGTGATTTTATTTTTATTTAAATTATATTGACAATTACTCAATGACTGTTTTCATGTGATGAAAATAAGGCTGGAGTAAGCTTGGAGACTGAGTCACTTTCCTCAAGGGATAACAGGTGAAACTCTGAGATGATGTCAGTGGTGAATCAACTGATGCTGGCATTAAATATCTCTCAGTGTAGATGACTCACCATGCACATCCAAAGTGACATCTCCAGTGAATTTGTGCTACGTTCCTCTGGGGCTGAAAGAGCTGGTCTCTGTGTTCTTTCTGACCCGTCAGAAACTCTCCATCTTTATTATCCGATGTTTGACTTTTAAATGGAAAATATAAGCAAAAAAATACTGCTTTTTGATTCAGGTAAGATTCTCTTAGTGAATAAGCCCCTGGTCATTCCAGTTCTAGACTTTCAGAGAAACAATATATCTGCATGTAACAATAGTCTAAAAATTGCTTCAGGTATCCAAGAAATGAACACATACCTGTTTGCACACATATATATGAAGGCAGTTTTCAAGGAGATTATTGATAACAAATGTAAGACAATCTTTGAGCATCAAATAGTCATGTTTTGAGAAGTCTAAGGACTTAAAAGGTATTATTGGGCTTTCTGTGTCATGGTTAAAAAGTTTCCGTACTGGTGGCTGTTGTACTCAGAGAACTACAAGACAATTGTAAAGAAAGAGTATTTCTGAGTAACAGTTTTAGTTTTTCTACACTAGATACCTGATAGTAGTTGTATCTCTGCTTAAGTATTGAGTTTTTCTATTAATAAAATGTACATTTACAGCTTTAAAAATATATTTCCTTTAATTTCTTCACAGACAGTGAACTAGGAGAGGTAAAAATAAATTCAAATTTAAAGCAAAAAGAAAAAAAGAAAGTGTTCAGTACAAAACCAACAACGATAAAAAATAGAATTACTAAATAGTACAGGTAGAACAACTTCTCAAACCAGAAAACATATTGCTAAAAGGTGACACATCACAAATGCATGTAACATTATAGTCAACTATTTCCTAGGTCGTATCAGTAGTGATAAATACTTACGGGTTTTGATCTGAAGCTTTTTAAAGAGGATACATTACCTCTGAATTTGTACTTAATACTTTATTTGCGTGTTTTAATAATTTTGCTTGTTTTAAGATAATTTACTCTGAGAGGTCGAAATGAAATTGGAAAGAAAAAAAAGAGGGACAGAGCAAAAGAGTAGATTAATTCTCTGCACAGTCACCGAGTTAAACACAGAAACTTACATGAACACTGCATATGCCTTTGTTTGGCTTTAAGGTGTAATTTTTTATCCATGATGGAACTGATTTTTTTTTTCATGCTTTCTTCCAGTGTTGAAGCTTTCTTTCTAAAGATGGTGGGTCAAACTGATAAATCATATTAGACATTGTACAAATGAAAATACGTGCACACACATAGTATGAAGTGATGTTTATATCCCTACTCTGGCACATCTTGCTGGACCCAGCCACAGCAAATTATTTTCCTAAGACCCTATAAACGCTGACTTGTGCAATATTGCCCTTTTATGTACTTAGGAAAGGTGACTATAGGCAGAGATGACACAATGAAGTGCCACATAGATTCATTCTATCTGGGTCAGGGATGCTGGCTTACAGGATAGCCACAAAAGCTTTCTACGTGGGTTTTATTGCCAAGCTGTAAGCTGAGCAGGTATCTTCGTTAGCGCTGCATGGGGCAAGACAGCTGCCAGCTTGTGGCGTGGCTCCCAGCCCTGTCCCTTTGTTGTTCCCAGCCTTGTGCTCATCGTATGTCCCTGAGGAAAACTTCAGGGAAGAAGCTGCTTAGAGACTTTATGTGGAGGAGAAACAGCCAGTAAGAATGAAAGTGACAATAACAGCAGGTAGTTCTTTCCAACAAGTGCTATGGTTCCTATTCAGTGCAGTCAGATTTCATTTTTATGAAAACTTGACTGTGAATATAGAGGAAAAGAAAACTGGTCTTGGCCCGGTATGGGACTGGAGCCACAAATGGAACTTTTCAGTGGATGCATTCTTTCAACTGGGCTTACACACTGGCTGGTTGTTGCAATCCTTCCTTCTGCTCAATGCCATTTAACATCTGCCTTTATTTTAATTGCCCTTTCCCCCATCTCTTCTCAACCTCATATGACTAATTTAGTTTTCTTTCCATTAGCCTAATTTCCTCTTAACTCAACTCTCAACTTTGAATGCGTCATGCCTGTACAAACCCAGTGTTCACTCTGCTGTGGCTGCCGTTCCCTTTCCCTGCGCTGTGTCAATCCTTTCTCTTTAGTCTGCAAATATTTTAGGTACACATTATCTACACCATCACAGTGGTTACTATTTCAGCAGCGCCGTAATAAATGTGTTGAGTAATAATCTAATAAAGCAGTTTAATCGTGCTCTGCAGTCATGCCAAATATATTTGAGTTATAAATTATATCAGAAAACAAGCCCAAATAAATAGGTATAAATGACTCAGTGTGTGATTGTGGCCATGTATGCATTCACGTATCTATGTTAAAATATGTCTGTCTGATGTACACACGTGTGATCAAATGGGTGCAAGCACTATATTGCCATTACATATACATTATATTTTGAAGGAAAAGTTAATCATATTGTGATTCACAATAAAAAACACTCTACTTTCAAAATACTTCCAAAATAGACTTATACTGACTAGGTTTACAGTTTACAACTGTGTATTTTAATAATACAATAAGGATACTGGATTCTTGTTTTTTTTTCTCTGAAGCAGGCAGATTTGCCTTTCTGAGGAGAGGAGAAAAAGAAAGAGAGAAGGAATTTATATGCAGTGCATATATATATATGGATGTCAGCTTAAAAATAAATTTTCTTTTATTAGGTCCAGGAACCTAAATTTTTTTTTCAGGGAGTAAAAAAACGTGTACCAAACCCATATAAACCGTAAGATTTAGGTTTCTGAATGTAGCAAAACGTAGCCCCCGTTTCCTGCCATTTTTGAAGCTGATATTCTGCTGTATCAGACAGTTTTGTGTTTGGTTATTCTTTGTTAGGAATAATGCATTGTTGGCATACAGTCTGAGAAAGAAGAGCCATCCTGGATGTAGCAGACTGTGATCTCTGCAGAGAGAAATGTGTGTCTTTTACTAATTTTGTTGAGAGGCTTTAACTCCTGTCATGACTTCTAATAGTCAGTACTGTTATTTTGAAATTACTGCAGTTTCCTTAAAATTAAATAGAGTACTTCGTGATATAAGGAAGAAAAATATGTCTCACTGAAATCCTGCTATTTCCATAATTATTTCCCTATGATTTTTCTATAGTGATCTCACTCATTTTTACAACTTATGCATGTCCTACTCTATATTTTTACTGCTGTCATAATGAAACTGGGAGCTGTGACATTTTTTGCCTTTTGACAAATTTGTGGAAATCTCTTTTTTTTTACTTGCAAATATTTGCAAAGTAAGAATTGATACCTTTGCACAGATCTGCCTTGTGAGGTGCTGTGACAGTTTGAAGTTCTTTGATCATTTTATTTAGTTTGTCACACTCCAGGCTGTTTAAATATACTTGGGCATGTTGATAGACTTATAAAGCTGGCTAGGAGGGCTGTCTGTGGAGTAGAATTCATTATTCTGGGATTGGATGTAATGGTTAGAACAAAAGATTGGAAGTTAGTAACAAATATTTGCAAGTTTTACAACAAAATTTAAAACCAGGTGACACTCCAGTCAAACCTGAATGTGTAACTGTCTTTAATGTCCTTAAACAAATTGCAATGCAAATCAACTGGGAACTGAAGTTAGATGATGGCTCATACTGTCAGTGCTACACTCTGCATTCCATAATGCACATAAAATTCTTCATCCTGATGAAAAGATTTCTGGAGTGATTTCTGTGGAGCTCTCCGAGTAAACCACAAGGTCAGGACAGAATAAAGAAAGCAGTTAACAGTGAACCTATTGCTATCATCAAGGGCTAGAGTAAAGCTAGAGTCATTTTAGAAGATTTCTGCATGGCAGATGAGACTTGAAGAAAGAAAGCCTCTGGCAAAAGGGACCCTACTGTAATCCAGTGTGGGATTTGAATAAAACATCTTGCATTTCTGACAAATGTAACTGTTTTGTGTGATAGGCCATATGACTAAAACATTGAAAACTGTGTATTGACCTTCACAAATACAGAATCTTCAGATATGGGACCATGTAAATTTTAAATGTCTTCAGATTTTAGGAATTCTGTTTTCTCCAGAGGTGCCATAACTGGTACATGTGGTGCTTTACCGTAAGTTGTAATTTCTGTCTGATTTGGTATATAAGTATGGAAAGTATTTGTTTAAAGAGGCACCAGCAGTGCTTTCTTAAACTTGTTTTTATGAGTATTTAAAAGAGGAATAATTAACCAGACAGATTACTTAGCTGTAGTTACATACCTCACTGAAGAGCTCCAGGTCTTCAACTCAAAATGGTAAAATTAACAACCAGGCAGTTAAAAATATGTACCTAGCGCAGTATTTCATATTAATGGAAATTCATCAGAAGCCCATCAGTCATAACAGACTTGTACAGCAGGAGAAGTATTAGCTGTCACTTTCTAGTTCTTTCTCAGGCTCAGTGATACCAACTGCATATCTGAAATAGCTGCTCCGGCTCTTGCGTTTAATATAACTAAGCTGGCTTATGCCCTCTGAGAATCTAAACCTTACTCATTAGTGGAATGCGGTTTGCTTTGTTTTACCTCTGGTTATTCTATGATGCATAGAACTTGAACAATTAGCCCACAAGAAGTCTTAGGCTGTGTGAAATCTCTCTTCGCTTGAAGGAAATAATGTTTTTTTTTGTTGCCACCATAAATTTGATTCACTTTTCATTTTCCTTTTAGCGTGTACAAAAGGCACCTTTTCCTTTTCTGCAACAGAAATTGCTTTCTATTGTAGTCAGTGCCTGACTTGCGATGCTTCCTCCAAAGCTGAAGGGTTCCTTCTGCAGGGAATATGTCTCATCCGAAAGTGATTGCTAGGTCTAATTTATAAAAATGTGTCAACATGACTAATTGTAAGAAGAGTGGTGAAGCTTATTATGTGCAGTGAGATGCTGAATATCTTCACTGAATACAGCAGCGTATTTCAACTGTGGCAGTAACATCGCAAAGCCTTTCGCACAGCGGGTCGGAAAAATAAATGTGATATTGCTTCAGAACAAATGACATAAATGGTTCTAAAATAGATGACAAATGGCAAATTGATGTTTATTCTGCTTAAGAACAGAGTCTAATTTTAAATACATATTTCACAGCGGTCATAGTTTTTGTTAGAAATCTTTTCCATTTGCTTGCAATTTTCCTAGCGCTTTTCTATAATGCTTCCTACTTGTTTTTTTCTACATATTTTCTCAGCCTCTTAGGACAAAAGAAAGCACAGTCGTTAAAGGAGAACTGACTTGCAACTGTTTCTGCTCTGCTGGCATTGCAGTTAAACTACTGATGGATAGGCATTCTCCAAGATATGCATTGTTTTTTCTTCCTTTACTGTGAATCTTCACCACTCATTGACTTCTGCAGAATTTGAAGTTCTCACAAATTGTCTAAGAACTACACCATTCTTTGGGGTTTTTGCATATTTTTTCCATAGGTGGTAAGATAATAATCTGATTATTAAAATATGGCAAGCCATTTTTTTCACATCGTTTTTTCTTCAGTTTCTAGAATACTTTTTTCTTTTAATCATATCTAAACTATTTTAATTGAAATTAACATTCAGATACTTTTCCTTATGCGTGTTTTTTTCCCTAACCATTCCCTTTTCCTTATAGCCTGTCAAATGAGACCTGTCACTCATTTCTCCCTTGTTGCTCTGTGAACAAGATCATCTTGCATTCATAGAGATTGATGCTCTTTGCATAGGCAATTTTACTGCGCACTTAGGAGTCTCTAAACCTATGTGACCTTACCAATAGCTGTGAGGATAAAAGTGTATTGTGAAATTAAGGAGAAAAGCAAGTCCAAACAACTATTCCTGTGTTCTTTACATGCAGACAGGTTATAGTCTACCAGGTATAAAGGCATGGGAGGGCAAATGCAAATGAGGGAAGCTGTAGTAGATCAAGGAAAGTGGTTGAATGTTGACAAATTATTGTACGTGGAAGTTCACAAGTGTGAAGATTTTTGCAACAGCACCATTTTGAACAAATCTTGTTCTCTCTAAAGATGACAGTCCTTAGAATCCAAAATATTTCACAGTAATGCCTTTTCGTTTCAGATGAAAGAGTCCCCAACGTCTTTATTTTCTGTCTATCATCTAAGACACTCTAGAAGCCTTATCAAAGCTGTAGCCTTATAAATTGTTTTTACTTCTGGAATGGAACTAGTATGATATTTACACATCAAGGCTATTAAAATATAGCTCAGATGAACTCTCTGGATGTGTCAAAACCAAGCTTCGTTTCTGTGGAGTTTTCAAAAGCCAACATCAAAGGTACTCTTAAAGAAATTCAGCTTCTCGAAAAGTTCTTGTATTTTATATCTCCTAACAAGGTATTGATAAAGAGCAGTGTACAAATTAATTGCCGTTGTTATATTTCCTCTTGAGGGATGAGCAGGGGACATAAAATCTCAAGAATTTTTCATTATCTTGCAGAATTCAGCACTAACACTTTGCCACCTGAATGGCTTGATAAAGTCCCAAGTTGGCATTTCTTTGCCTCATCAGCTTTCCATCTGCTTCTTTCCCTCATCTGAAAAACAACTCTTCATTCCAGAGACATGTTTTCTCCTTGTATTAGTGTCACTTATAGTTTTAACCTTTTAAATTCTGTTTTATTCAACTATGTAAAGTACAGCTAGTTGGCTGAAAGGACAAAAACTTTAATATCTGTTTTTTGACTACAGAGAGCAACATAATTCATTCAGTAGTGACTTTCTGTAATTCCTTCCAGAGTACTTTATTACAGAGTTGAAGTAATTTATAAAACTCAAAACATTTGCTATTGATAAGCTTTCAAAACTGTCTGCTTAGCTGACCATCATTAGGTTGGAAATCAGGCTGATAATCTCACAAGAACAGAGTTGTCCTTAATATTTCAGTATCTATTGGTTAATTTGGGGTAGATAAAGATACCAGAGATCCAAAATACGTGCTGAACTCCAGATTACATGGGATGAAACCTGACAATGAATCCTGACATAGCTTCATATGAATAGAAAACAACTTTGATAGCGTTCAGGTAAACTGCAATCCCAGCTGCCTTCCTGTCTAAACTACTAAGAATGTTCTTCCCGAGTCAAAAGGCACTTTTATACAACTTCCACATGCCTAGAATGCGGTCTTCAGTTCGATACATCTTCAGTTCCTGTCTGTGTTGCATCGAACAACTATGCTAGAAGACAGGACTCAAATTGCACTTAGTATCTCAGGTTCAGTGCTGCACCTGGAAAAAATACTGCAAAACCAGATTTCATTCCAGGGAAATTTTAACTTGAACTTAGCCTCTTTTACAGCAATCTGTAAATCTTTAGGTATGAAATTATGATCTAAATAGAGTTAATGTTACACTTACTTAAAAATAAAAATTTAAAGTACAGAACCAGTAATCTAGAATCCTGTGTGAATTATTTATTTGTTATTAAAAAAACCACATTTATAATAACGAACTCTGCATCTGCATGTTAAGGATGCATAACTACGTACAGGAAAGTATTCCTCTGTGTCACTTTGCGAACAATTATAGGTATATTAATGCTGGACATTGTCTTTTAACTACAGCAAGACTAGAAGTTTTAAATTAGTCCTGTCATTCTGGGTCCTCCAGGACCAAAAGACTGTAGTGTAATATTAAAAGAAATATGTTCTTTAGCATGTGCATGATTTTCCTTAGTCAATGGACCATTGACTTTCTCTCCATAAGTTGCATTTTTCTTCAGAGATCTCTAAGGACCTAAACGCATTAAAGGTCTCAGTAGAGAGCACCCCAATGTCTATTAAATTTAACAATAACAAGTCCCCAGATGACAGGAATTAAGCTGCAAGGATTGCAGACAGTTCATATGGATACCTTTTTCTTCTTTCAGAAGAAGGCACTGAGGTAGCACAGTAAAAGTGAAAGGAGAGTAAAAAGCAAAAGCTTTCCTCTAAACATACCACCCCATATAAAGCCCATGGAACCGCTACTGAGAATATGCCCAGAAAAAGCATTATAAATCTACATGATGCAGTCTGATTCGCTTAACTCTTACATGACAAAACATTTGCCAGCTGAGAGTTAGATGATGCATTTCTTGCTTCCTCAGATCTTCTGGAAGTTGTACTTGTGTGTGCATAGAGACGTGTGTGGCACCATGTAGAAATTTATAGATCATATACACTTTATGTTGGAATCTGTAGTCACAGAAGAAAGCAAGAAAGCAGAAGTATTGTCAAAAGTGTGTTTTCAGTTTGAGACTTAAAAAAAATGTACAGTTTTCAAAGTTTTTGATAGTACAAGTAGCTCACGCTACGGAGTATTTTTACAGTTTGGTTCTACTTGCTTGCTCAAGATATCCTTTAAAAATAAAAATCCATTTCATGAAAAAATAATCTTCATAATTATTATTTTATATGAGCTAACACAGTTTTATCGTTATGCATATGTAATGGAAAGTGGTTATTCTTGACTCTTGTTAGAGAGCTAGAATTAATTTCCCACTCTCACAGTTACTATAGTAACTGCACTGGAAAGCGCCTATTTGGATATTTTTATTCTGAAATAACTAGAATTTTCAGTGTAACTTCAGCTGCTTCCGGAGTGATGCATGTTAGAAGAAGAAATAGGCATCAGAGAATAACAATTCTTCTGAGTTGTATATTGATATGGTGACAACATTTTACATTCCTGTCCTGCCTTTGCCTTAATTTATTGAGGTAGCCAAGGTTCTGTAGGTACAGCCTACACTGTAGATGGAGAGAGAAAATATGAGGACAATTCACTCAAACCTTCACTTGGAAAACAAATAATCTTGGATTTGAATCATTCAACTGAATTTAGATAACTTGAGGTGGAACTTTAAGAAAGGCAATGGAGGGTCAAGGAACCTTGAGTTATCTCATCTTGCTTATTTATATGAAAATGAGGCATGTTGCACCATATTTTGAATACAAACTGGATGAGTTTTATTCTCACCTGTTTAATAGCCGTCTAGTCTTCCTTTTTGAAAAGAGGAGAAGGAACTTCTACAACTACACATTTCACATGAAGGTAGATGTTAGAGAGAGTATGAGGTCTGGACGCTTTGGAAACCAACTTAGCTTGAAGGCCTAATTTACAAATGAGATAGAACTGCCCTTAATATATATAAAAATAATCAGATTTACAAAATCAGTCATAGTTATTGGTGAGGGGATCTAAGGGAAGAGGCATCACTTCCTACTTCTCAAGCACCATGTTTTGCCTGCCTTTCACTTGCAAAGTTGAGAAGTGTCTATTAACAGTGCTGTCTACGAGAATTATTTATTATTTTCTGTAGAGTCCTAATACTAGGGAGGCAGATTCCATCTCTTAATACTTTGAAAGTATCAGTTCTTTACTGGAGTATAACATGAAATAATTGTCTTTTTCAGGGTTTTTTTTGTCTTTGAGGGAAGAACGTTTTTCACCCTTTCCATTCATTCATCAATTTAATTAACACACGCCAGTTCCAAGTTTACAGGCATGGGTAATTTTCTGTAGCATCAAGGAACTTCACAGAGTCATGTTTTGTTAAGTCAGCGTTTGAAAATCTGGATTGGTTTTCTCTCAGATCTGACTGATATCATTAGGTTGTCTAGTTGAAATGCTGTCTTAAATATCAAAATACCATTGAAAATCTGATGAAGTTTTTAGTAATAAAGAGGAGGGAAAGGAATTCAAAAAAAGCAGCTGCTCTCATATATTACAAACAATCAATATTTAAATCAAAGCAGATTATTTGAGTTCATTCAATTCACAACCACATGTTAGCAGGTGATATTTTGGGGTCATTGCTACAAAGTAAACATGATTCTTGAAACTAAAAGAAAAAAGAGAAAAATCCAGAGCTGTGCTTATTGTTTTTAATATAATTGAGCATTTCTGGCTGCACGGTGCTAGAGGTTAAAGTTATTGTTAAAGATCCATTACCTTTAAAACTGAACTCCCATCTTTATTGTTATTTTGAAAGGAAGTCTAATTCTCTTGTCACTTGAGATGCTTTGAAAAACACGTCCTGGATCTAAAACTGACTAGGAAGAAGGAGACAAGAGTCTTCACCTTGCAGTTCTTTGAATCTCATTTTGCCTTCGTGTATGCATTAAAAAAACATTTAGTTCCTCCACAATTTTCTCTCTCTCTTCAAGACAGACTTTGCTTTTGATTCTGTAATATCAATACGAAATAGCAATTCACTATGAAACAGGCATTTACAGGTCAATCATGCTGATAGTGTGTTCAGCTAGGCTGAAACCTCAATAGCAAAATGATCTCCTTCTGTTTTAAAAGAGGAGTTTCTGATATGCTTCATGAAGTCCTCCTGTGTTGGTCGTGTTGTTCTGATTTGTGGCTTTTCCTTGTTTGCAGTGAAAATAGTTTTTAAAAAGACATTTCTGACAGTGTTTTGATTATCAAGAGGTCTATTCATTGGTATTTATTTATTTCTTTAATTTTTTTTGGTACCTGACTTCTGAAATTGGTAGAAAAATTGAGTCAAACCGAATTTTTTTTTTTTCAGCGTATTTTTGCTTCCTGATATTTTTTAATACTTCCCCCCCCACCATTAACAAATGTTCTATCAGCCGTGTAACAGATTGTTATGTTTTTGAGCACTTGTGAGAAAATCTAAGGAGATAAAAGGCTGTATTCAGAAAGGTGCCAAACAGAAAGAGATATTCCTCTCACCAAATACTTGAGTAGTTAGGATACTTAGTTAGAAAATAGGAGAACTTGGTTTGGTTCCTACATTATAATATTAATCACTTGTGTTCCCCCTTCCCAGAGGATTTTTTAATCAGTAAGGTTTATGTTACTCAGTGCTAAGAATATGGTGGATCTATTTTGCTTTGTATGAAATAAAGAATAAGACAACGAGAATCATGGGGGTTTGAGTGTTCATGTGGGAAGGTTCTTTCTGTAACACCCTTAACCTTTCTGTAATCTCTCTGTAAGAGATTCTCACAGCACAAGCCTCTTGCATCGTGTAGCCTGGTGCCTGGGATGTGAAAAGGGTTTGGTGTTGAAATGAGTTCCCTCAAGCTGAGAATGGGCTTTCACCAGTCTTCCTGAAAACAATTAACAGAGTTTCTTAAATGCTGCACATGCAGACTCAGCTGTTTGTGGCTTCCTAAATCATGAAAAATTCTGACAAACTTCGTACTCCTAGAAAAACTACAGCAAAACTAAGCCAGGTTCTGCACACAATTTCTTCAGGACTTTGTAAGTTAAGCCCTAATTGGTATTTTCTGTGTGCGGGGAGAGAAAGGGTGTTTCTTTGTTTATTTTTCAAGTGAAAAGATCTAAAGCATCACAGGAGGTTAAGTTGCACATTGCTGTTTTAATAGCATGTAACTTTTTTTCTGATGGTTCATACTCTTAAATCCTCATCTTTCCTGTAGCACTTAATTTGGGAAAGTATAGTGGACTTAATTGATAGTGGTAACTAGATTACCCTTTAAGCAAAACCTAGAACTCCATGGAAAGAACAATATCTGTTTAAAGGAACAAAATGTTATGTCTTCAGTTTCTAAATAGGTAATATCAAGCCTGTGTATAACACATTATGAAGTTTTAATTTCACCTTCCCAACAGTTTGAGATGTCTGGAATATTATTTCTTTTTTCTCCAATCCGTTTTCTTACCACTGCAGTACAGATTTGCATTAAATGGCCAAGCTCTTTAATTAATTCTTGGTCTATGGGACTGTTTACGCTAGTAAATTAAAGATGCTTGGGAAGATTCCCAGACAGTGAGGCCAGTTGGCACAGGTCACTCCTGTGCTAGTGAAGTCTCTGCTTAGCAAACCAAGGTGGCTGCATGTGAATGGCCTTTTGGGATCCATCACTGGAAAGCTCAAGCTCCTAAAGTAGGCTTGGGAAATATTTGGGACAGTACAAGCTGGCCTAGGCCAGAAGCATTCTTGGGGTTGTTTCAACAATATACAGGACTGTATTTTATTGCCTGCAAATGGTATAATTAACAAGTGTAGATGTAGCCACAAATACTAAAGAAATTTCACTGCCAAAGCGTCGCATAAACACAATAGTCACTACTGATGAACAATTAGGTTTGTGGGTTTGATGGTTGATGACACTAGGCATTGTAAAGCACTTTGATAATAACCCATGTAGAAAACTGTGTGATGTTAATTGTGGAAGTAAAAATATATTAGCGATCTGCATTGCTGTGCTATCGTTGCAAATGGCACAAGTTCTTCTTTAGATGGTTTCTTTGTAAACTGCTTTTGCTAGGATCCCTCAGGATACTTCATCATTCAGCTTACAAACAGTGTTCCAAGTGTTCTTTTTTTTTCCTAATGAATAGAATAACTCGGAAATGAAAGCTTTGAACTGACAGTTGAATCTGCACATCACTGAGAACCTCATTATTGGTTTGCAGTAGCTTGTATGAAATTGCATCTTGATTGCACCAGTCGCACATGTACTTTTCAAACTCTGTAAATATGAAGCTAATTCTCAATATCGACCTCAGATTTTAGAAGAACCATGGGACAAATAAGGTTTCAGAAGCAAATTGTTCAGCTATTGAGACTTTGCACGTGGTGATACTAAAATAAAAAGGAAGTAATTCAGTTGGAATAAAGGGAAGGATTTATCAATGCTTGTTGAGCTATTCTTGCCCAACTGTATTATTATAGAAAGTATATATAAAGAAAAGGAAGGAAAAAAGGCACAAACTGCATTTTACCTTCTTTAGCCTCATAGCCATAATTAGAACAGATTTGCTCTTACATCAGAACTTTGTCTTTCTACCAAAGTCATTGGTGTGGCAATTATAGGTAAAGATATCTGAACTCCACTGATCAAGGAAAGATTTTTCTCTGAGCAAACATCGAGGATTTCTGACTCAGACTTATGCATTAATGTGTAATTGACTGATACATAATACATGTATTATTTCTGACCGCTCAGATCCAAATGGCTTTGATCAGAACACAGATAACTCAGCTGTTTGTTCAGTATGCAAATGGTCAGTCTTCTTGAAGCTGCTAATTAAACAGTTCCTTTTTGTACCCAGGATATTCTTTGATGTGTGTTTTACCAGTTGAACCCATGTGTCATACTTGCACTATGTGTTCCTTTCCCTTTGTTACGGAGCTGTCTTTGGAGTCAGCTATGAATATCAATAAGCCAGCTGGCTGTTCATCTCTGGCTGTTCGTCGTTAGGTATTATTTGTCATTTATAGAAGTTCACATATTTCTAAGGGGAATGACCTTTGAAAAATTAAAAACAGAGTGTTATTTCTGTAATACTTTCAAAGTTATGTTACAGTCGTTCACAGTGCTGTGGTTGGAGATAAAACAGTTCATCATGCTGAGCTGTCTTTGATATAGGGGGAGAAGATACAGCTTAGCATCTTTTCAGTTTTCACGCATCCCTTCCACTTGTATACATTCTACACATGTGATTTGGTGTGTGTAATTCTACAGGAATAATTTGGTCTCAGTTTTGATAGCAGAACTACTTCCAAATCCATTTGGTTTGTCATGTTAAACAACCCAAGTATTGCAGTTCTCATAAATAGGCTTCTTGGGTTTTTACCTTGCATTGAGAGAAAGATTGAGATCAAATAATAAAGGACTCTTGAGCAAAATACTATGGTATTGTTGACAGGACTAAATATGTAAGGCCCATCTCCTTTTGCAGTCACTTCTAGGGATTAACGACCATAGTAGTCATCTCATGATCTTTTAAGGAGACTGCATGTAAGTGATAAGGGGCTCTCTGATGATCCTTTGCAAAATTAAAAATAACAGATCTAATATATTAAATTTTATTAGTACTTTTCAATTACCTTTTTTCAGTTTCCTTTCATTAATCATGCATCTCCATGAACAAGATGATAAATTGTAAGTGAATTCTCAAATATCATAATTTAAAAAGTGAAAGTTATTAAGAACTCATGACTGACATGAATTACCCTTCAGGAAAATAAAAAAAAAAGGAATTTTGATAATTCTTCATCTTTGTTTTGTCTAATATCATAATTGCTATACATCTTGCTACATAAGAGTCTGTTTTTTATGTCTGATTACGTTCTTGCCTTTTTGCAAGGGAGTACATATTACATTTTCTTGAGGAATTACAGCTGATATATAGATAATGCTTGTAGCTTCTGCATGACTATTTACTTACAGTTAGGTTTGGTGAGTGGATCAATATTTGAAAAAAGATACTAGCTCCGTATGTTCCCCTCCTACTTAAAGCATTCAGCCGGGAATAAATTACTCTTGAATATTGCTTGGTTTGAAAGATAACAAATGATTTAGTTGATAGACTCTCCCTACTAATTATGGAACTATGGCGATAGCATGATTTAAACTAATGATGTGGCAAGGAAAAAAGCAATATAAAGAAAACACTTAATATCATAGATTAGCCTGCCCACGTATAATTTTTCCACTCTAATCAGAAAGATGGAACTGGATTTTTTTGGTTTGTTTGTTTCTTAAAAGTTTGTTGTATATGATACATGGACCGTCTTGGCATCATATTGTGCAGATCGTTACCTCTGTTTTGTAGGAATGCCTGGTTGGTTCATCTGAACCTGGTGGATGGGTTATGGCTATATCTGCTATTGTAGATGCATACAGGCAGAGATTATTTTATATTCTCTCAGACATAAATGTCACATACTCTGTAGCTTTAGCAGACAAAGAAATTTCCATATTCTGGAGTGGAGGAAATGTTAATGTATCAGTAATTTCACTGTGTGATTTTAAGGAATTAATCTAAGAAAATTTCAGTAATGAGTTTCCTTGTAAGTCTATGTCCTCTGATCATGAAAATAGTTTCAGTGACCAGGAATCTACCAGATCTCACTCATTTTGGTTGTATGGTGTAAAATCAAATCTTGAGTAGAAAAGCAAAGAAACAGGAAGTTTAAGCTGGAAGGCAAAAAAAGATGCAGCTTGGGAGATCTATGAAGGGAATCTCTTTCCCTCCATCTCTCTTTTAGGTAAATTCAACCTTATATTACAATGTAGTTTCTTCTGTAAAACATATAAAGTATTTTACGAATTACTAAGATGTTAATGTGGCACCAAGGAATTTTTAAATATGATTGAGAATCTCAAATCTGATCGCATTTAGTAGCCTTCAGAAGGGCATTTTTCCATTTAAAAAAAACAACCAAACAAAAAATGCCACCAGCTCAGATAATCAGTCAAATACATCATGTATACGTAATGTAATGTACCACATCCCTTTTTCTAACTACATTAAAAATCAGATATGTCACATTTTGGAACAGAACATTGTAATTATAATTATGAAATAAAATATCAATTAGCCGGTATAGGAGGACATTTTAAATTTCAGAGAAGAAGCAGCAAGAGTAAGACATTGTTTCTGATTAATATCATATTCAGAAATACGTATCAGACTTCATTGTTTTCAGAAATTCTACATGTTTTGATAGAAGTTTTACTAATATTGAAAGTAGTAGTTTTGTTAAAGATAAAAGAACTGTCAAGTGGAAGGGAAATAGAATTCAAGGTCAACTATCTCAAACCGTAGTAATAGTAATAATAATAATAATACCTGGCTCTGTTGTTCTTCAGGCATGCTATACTTGACAGAGTTTTGTCTTTTTCACAACAGTGAATAAAATAAATATTTTATTAGGAAAGTACAATGTAGTTTAATTAGCATATTCATCTTCTCCCTTCCTCTTAGGCAGAAGCCATAACTCCCTTAAATGTCAAGCACAAAAACAACTGGCAGAGCTTTAAGAAGATTCTAGGTAGGAGTGGACACAATTAACTGTTGTATGCAAAGGTGGTTTTTAAAATAATATTTAATATTTGTTATAGATCTATCACTTGCAAGAGAATGGGGAGACCAAGAAAAAATCATTGTGATAAAAAGAAAGCAATACACACAAAACAAAGAGTTTATAAAATGTTCCTCACAGAGTATATACATTTAATCCATTCATAACAGGAACTTTGTTGGAGCTACTCTGTATTTTGTTGATTGCGTTTGTGTTTTTCTGTAAGTATTGTCAATGCAAACCTGCTGCTTTGCTTGTGCATTCATCTGTCTGCGTTTGCGAGGTAATTTGTCCTCGATATATGTAAATGCTTATTTACCAAAATAAAAATTGAGGTTTAGCAGCCTTTTAAATCAGCTAAGGATAATCAGGAAGATACAAAGGGGAAAAAAATGAACTCATTAAAAGCTGATACAATGTCTTAGCTTCAAAATACAATCACTTGGTGATAGATTCCTAAAAGGCTTGAAGTGGTGATGCTAAAATCAGCATAATGTAGAATTAAATAGCGTAACTACTCAAAAGGAATTGTCAACCCTGAAACCTCTTACGTTGTGTGTTTTAATTGGGAAATGGTTTAGGAAGAATAGCCATACCTGGAAAACCTGTCATTGGAAATTACAGTAATGGTTATTTCACACATTTATCAAAACATATTAATGAGTAGCATCATATTTTTTTAGCATTCTGAGGTCTTGATACTTTTTTAGGCAGAGCACATTTTGCACATACAGGCGCCTTATACATTTTGTTTTTTCATATGTGCCGAACTCAATATACAAAGTATTTCATGCTTCTCAACTCTAGGAAATACCCAGATACTTTACAGTGAGTATCTATGGATGGACTGTTATTGCAGACTGTTTGATGTGACATCTCCAGGCTGTGTTTTACATACCTCAGTAGAACTCTGCCTAGTGACACAAAAATCAGCAGGGAAATGATTAGCTGCAATGTTACAAAGTCCTCGTGCTTCAGACTGCCAGATGCCTTCCAGTTGAATACAGGGTGTTGCTGAGCTTAATCACTGAGGATTTTTTAAGATAGTATAGAGGGAGATTCTGTGGAGCTAGAAACAATATAGTGGATGCATACACACAGTATGCAGACACCAACAGTCATGGAAAGTATTTGCTATATTCGGAGTGGGCAAAAAGGCATGTAATTCAATTATTATACATTTTATATATTTTATTATATTCAAATAATTGGAAAGCTTTGCTTTCGGGGGAACTCAATGGAGGAGTAGAGGAAGCAATGTTCGGGAGCATTTAAACACATTGTATATCTTCATTAAGTGCACTATATAAATCTAACTGCCACCTACCACAATGCCTTTTGCAGGTTATATTAATCTCAGTGACAGTTAACACAATGCCCTCAGTATGAATCTAAATGCCAGTTGCGTTTCTCTTGCTGAACTTTTGAGTAGAGCTGTGCAAAGGACAAGGGTTCTGTCTGGGGAAGGATTGTGTTATTGGCATATGTCTTCATGCCAGTTACGACAAACTCTCTGCTTCAGAAATTCTCTGATTAAAAAAAGGTGGAAAGAAGTTTCAGGTTAATAAATGGAAATCTTTGATTAAAAGATGACAGCAATTGTAATTTAGATAAGACTTTTATCTATGGACTATATGATCTAAGTAAATCAACTGAAGCGAGCTTGTAATAAAGTAAAATAGGAATTCTTCGTTCCAAAAAAGTCTTAAGGAGTATCTTGACTGTTTCTACTGCCACAACTTTTCCCTTAGTTTTTCTCCTAATTAAAATTGATATCCATATCATTAAACCTTTAAACCTTAGCAGTTACTAAGTCATTCTATACTGGTGATTCGCCTGAAGATCCACACTTATCAAGGCGTTCAGAGATTTGTAAGTTTTCTAATGCTCTTTAAAGGAAATGAGAATCACAAAATTAGACCTTATTGAACTGTAGAAATTACAGGCAACTAGAACTAACTCCCCTATCTAAACAAGATCCCTCTTTACCTTTTGCCCCACTGCCTTTTGCTCTGTGTGCATGGGTACTACATTAGTAAATAGATGTCGATCTGCTGCTCCTTAAAAGAATATAGGACAAATTCAGTGACACCCCACTCCCAGCTGGCTGAAAACTACTCAGTGTTGAAAGACACAACTTTTTTTTAAATAACTCCAAAGGAATGGTTTCTAACTTAGTGCTTCCACTTTTCCAATACTAAATAAGTATTGCAATGGTTTTTAAGCACGTCTTGGAGAAAAGGAGTTTGTGTACGGCTTTTGGAAAGGCATCTGGCTGTACATTTGCTATACGTGTGTACTAGCTACTCGATGTCTTTATTTAAGCACTTTGAGTAGTTTGGAAAGAAAAAAGTAATGACAAGTGTTTTAATTATTCATTAAGAAACATTGTGAAATGACACTTCCAGTTATTCTTGAGCCAAATAGGAAGCCCTTTAATATGAAGTACACAAAACAGCTTGATGTCCACTTTTTTAGACAACATTGTTCTATCAACTTCCATGAAGGAATAAGCAAGTGTAATTAAACACATTGTAGTAGCACAAGTAAACAGGCTTTCTTTTCGTCTACAGTTTGATCGAGATTTCTGCTGAGGTACTTCCCTTTAGATGAGATCCACAGTGTAAGTGCAGAATGCTGTATTTGGAAGGTCAACTTTGAATCACATGAACTTGAGCTTAAAATTGCAATTCTAGTTCTAACATAGTAATTAGTATTAAATTATCCATTTAAAAATACTAGAAGCAGAAGATCAAACGGGTGAATGCTTTTGTTTTCTATGGCTGTTTCTTTCAGTTGACATGGTGTCTACACAAATAGGTCAATCTCCTTGAACCAAGTTTGAAAAGAAATTCACAAAGTGTCGTCTCATGGAGTGTTTTATCTGATTCTCTCATTTTATTTCTTTTTCATAGCATGGACTGTTCTTCTTGTCTGAAGGTATATATGCATCCATCTCTCTAAATGGAGTTGTGTGTGTGTGTATATATATTTATATAGTTATAGGTTGCTACATATGGGTGTGAGTATATATAAAAATATTTTTTGAAGGCATGGCAATTCATTGTGCTCCGGTCAGTGGGCAGGGATTTTCTGCCCGGTTATTCGCACTGTCTTTTTAATATTTTTGGCCTCTTTGTGTTCTCGCTGTGTAACATGGGGAAATTACTGCCATGAGTAAATGTGCTTTTTTCCCCCTGTCTGCAGTTTTCATTATAACTCACTCAACATGAAAGCATTTCATTTGGAGAGTACCCCCTGTGTGATTGTTGTATTGTAAAGGTATGCTTATAAAATAGGAGTGCTATTTGGTTACTGATTGAAGTTATGCTTGAAGAATAGCAGAATGGTGGGTGCCATGATGACTCTTTGATCCTCAGAAGCACTCTGGACTATGACCTGGGCAGCTCTGAACTATAAGCCATGAAAGCATTTCCACAAATACTTAAGAATTGCTATTTCTCTTTTATATCTCTTAGACTTTACATCATGCTCCATGCCTGTATTATCTGAGCATCTTCCGGCATTCAGTGCAGGACCTGCGTTCTGGATTTTCTTTAAAAAAATGTCCTCTGTAATGTTCTTTGGTGACGGACTATTTTTTTTTTCTTAAAATGTGCGTTTATTTCAATTATCTTTCCTCATATAAATGTTCATAATTCCTGGCATAAGACTCTTCTGTAACATTCCAGAAGCCGATGAATCTTGTTTTATGGGAGGTACTGAAAGGGATGAACTTTGTCAGCTCAGAGCTGTGGTGGTACTCTAGTTTTCAGTCGCTGGGCAGCTGTCAGGGAAGGTCTGGCTTCCCTGGGAGAAAGCAGGCAGCTCTCTTCTGCCCGGGGAGCAGAACAGTCCCAGGAATGCTGAGACACTTCATGCTGGCTGCAATGTTTTTAAGGCTGGTGCACAAAAACCCGGATAGGCTGCTTTGGACTGAAAAAAAATCTAGTAATTAAGTTCTAAATAATGAGGAAGTTATAAATTATATTTAATAAAATGTCAGAAGTTGGGAAAATATGCAATGTGTGACAAGATAGGGATAATTAAAACATATTTGGACACACGGAGACATGCGAGGCATGTGTATATCTACACAGCAGTCCAAGCTACATGGCTACTATCAGCATCGATGAGAAACCCTGAATTTTTTCATGGTAGCTTGGTGGTTTGCAAACAGATGTTCTCCACTGAAGGAAGCACGCAGTGCTGTCAAGTGTTTCTTTCTGACTACTAACATTACCCATGTCTTGCTTAGATTTACCAGCAAGATACTGGACTAGCTGGTGGTACTTCATATGGTGTGAAAGATAAATAGAACTGACTGCCATCTCCATATGGTTGGGATTTGACTTCAAGAAAGCTCTCAAGTGCAAATAGAATTTCTGTAGGACAGGGAAGCAGTATAAAGTTGAGTGAAAAAGCAAATTTATAAAATTGAATAGTCCATCCTCTAAAATATTTACTGTGAATAAATAATTTATTTTTTTAAACAAGTGGTAGCACTCCGATGACTTTTGTCAAAACATGATAGCACATGCAAGTTATGTATGACCTCTAGATGATTTTGATTCATTAGTACCATTATCTTTTCTTATCCAGGCCTAATCTGTGACTGGAAGAGGTGTAGAAGTTTGGCAGACGAGTATATTCTTCTCTGTGATTCTTAATGTTTTCATGGAAAGGAGATTTAATTCTGTCTAATAACTAGCAAGTCCTGTTGCATCATTTCTTAAAAGCTGTGCTCTATTGTAGGACTGTTTTTATTAATTGTGAAAGATCGATGTATTACCTATCATATTTGCTTTTCCGTGGTGTTTTGTGTAATTCTAACATCACATAAAATGCCACATACATGAATGCTAAGTTGCTGCAGGAAAACTGGAGTTAACTAATCACTATAAAAATAAAATATGAAAATAATCATATTGCTGTTTCAGCACGTCTTGTCACTATACTGAACCATGTACTAAATCAAAGACTGCTGAATAAATAGATAATTTCAGGAGGAGTTCACTATTAAAGGAAAATATTACTTGAAAGAAAAACGTAAAAGTTCAAATATGAATATAATATATAAATATAAAGATACCTTTGACATCAGTAAACCAGCACTGATATGTTCACCACAAAGGGAGTTTAAAATCCGTAAGCAATTTGTGAATGTACTACTTTCTTTTGTTAATGATTCAAAATCTATAGAGTTTAGGAGAAATATAAATTTCATTTCTGTTGCAAGGAGTCTTTTCGGAACAGGATTCTTCAGCCATCATGATAGCTCTTCTGTGGACATTTATTTTTTGTTATAGTATAGCTTTGGAAGTGTTTATGTCAGTTGTGGAACTGAAAAATTTTCGATCAAACATTTTTACCAGCTTTCGTATATGTTAGTTTTATTCTCTGATCTTTTACAGTGTTAAATAAGGCAAATATTTTTCCTTACCTTTATTATTTTTATTTCCTTATAAATGGGAATGGTTGTAGATTCTTAATGAAGCTAAAGGGAAACAGGCCCTTTAACTTTATTTAGTATTTGATCTTCTAACATATATAGCAAAGCTTTTCAATCACCGGCTGATTGTAATTCTTCTGAAAGTTTCAATGTAACCCAAAAATCGATATTAACAGATGTTGTTTGCTTAAGTCTGAAAATGTTCCAGAAAAATGCTCGTCAAATGCATCCCATCTATGGTTTCATAAAGTTTCAGCTTCACAGAATCAATATCAGCAGATGTTCACTACTTTTATTTTATTTTTTCCCAAGGCATTGCAGAAATGCTTCTTCCAGCATAATTTTGAAAGAAAATTGAAACCACCGAGTGCATGACAGCTCTCAGTGTTGCCAAAGAATATGCACTTATCAAATCCTTAAGAAATACATTGTCTTCATCTAATATCATTAAAGACCAGTCATTAAAGAGAAAAAGACGATTTTAAATTAGTGCATGATGAATGATTGTCTAAATCAATCCATAGTGTAGTCCATACATGTTAAATTCTGTATTAGGGTTAGAGGAGCGTGTCTTTATATAGTGAGAATGTTAAGCAGAAAAGAAATGTGACACAGATGGTTGGGGGTAAGAAAAGGAAATCTCATGTCAGTCTGTATTGGTATGTAACAGTGGGTTTTGGACATTTTATAGCTTATCATTTATTTCAAAGGGTTGACATGAGATCCATAATTTCTGCATAGACTGTTATAAAGCCTCTGTTTTAAAGAACATATCAGATTATTCCTGCCCGCATAAAACAAAATTTAAAAAAGTCACAAACCCCCAAACGATTTTATTGGGCAGTTTGCAGGAGGGGGAGTTCTGAGCTGGTTTTTTCCCTCTGAGTATATAAAAATAATGTAGTGGTTGGAACTTGACCTATGTAGTGAAGAAAGTGTAATCTCATGAGGTTTGAGATTTGCTAGTTGGGGGTGGATTTTTAGTTAAAATAGAGTACATATGTCTCGAATCAGTTATATGGATACGCGTGTGTGTTTATGTGTATGTATAACAATTACTGACAATTTCTGATTGCAATTAGTCAACTTTCTAGAAACAACAGCATGCATCTACATCAGCTTCTGGTAAATGATCATATATGGTTGATATTAATAAACGTTTTTGTCACCTATAATAATCTTTATGTGCATATGAAATATGCTTTATTTTCAGTACTATATTAAAATGACAATGATTTTTCATAATAAGTAGGAATATAATAATACACTGATAAATTGCAGCAAGATAAAGCCTGCGGACAGATCTGCTTTAATATGGTTACGTATCTCATCTCAGTAAGTTTTTTTACAAACAGCATCATTTCAGTAGGAATAGCGGGTGCTTGTTGGAATTATACGTGCAGTATCTCCAAGCCGATTACAGGTTCTAGTATATCACGGCTGTAAAAATGTGGAGGTTTTTTTTTTTTTTTTGTATGTGAATTTAAACCACTGGTATGTTTATACCCTACATCTGGGATTATTCTGTGTGAGCTCAGAGCTAAAAGAAAACTGTGCAACTGTGTTAGCACAGCAGCAAGTCTACACAAATAAAGCTGCCTCTCAGCAGGGTTTATTAATGTAGGCATCACATCATGCTACTGCAGTTATATAGCTTTTTTTTTCCTAGGCTCAGAGAGAAGGCAGAGCATGCTTACATCTGCCTGCAGTACACGGTGTAGGCATATGCCAGGAGCCTTGGCCATGAATGGAATTTATTCTAACAAAATTGTGGAAGTTATGATGCCTGTTCATTATATTCAGATTTAGCACTCATCAAGAAGGAGCCAACATTCATAAGTTCACTGATTTTTTTATGTTAGATGGAGTGTAATAACAAACTGTACATTTTTACAGTAGCAACTTCTTCTTCAGACCCTATTATATCTCTGCATCTGTGGCAGCTCCAGTGTGATTGCAAGTTCTAGTATATGATGCGTTTTATTTTCATTGTTTCTTATAGATTAGAATAAAAAGAGAAAAAATACATGCCTTTGACATTTCCTCAGTGTGCCTCAACTCTAGTAGTGGATCATTGATTATAAAGTTTCAATATTTCTAATGGGTGATTTTTAATTTTTTTTCCTCGTAGACGTAGTTTATTTCTGTAACAAGCAGTGTCATTTTGAGTATGTAAATACTTGTAAATAGGAAGGACAGGAGGGTAGGATGTAGGGAAGCATAAGAGTATTGCTACTCTTTAGATACGTTTTATTTTTCTATAGAAAATAACCTAAAGATAATTTCCCTTCATTTCATTTCTTACCATAAGAAGTAGAAGCGAGGAATTTCTGAAAAGGAAAGAATAATCTGCAAAGAAAAAGGAAAACCTGATCCAAGCTGTAATTACAAATCAATGTCCTTCATCGGATGACTTTGCATGTCCATACTGTGACTTATCTGACTGTACTTAGCCCCAGTATAGCCTCAGAGGGGCAATTCCTTCTAGTAAAACAGGGTTTTCTGAAGCTAAAGGGAGACACAAAGCCATGTACTGTTGTTCTTTGTCCAGTGTCTACTGGTTTGGAGAATAATAACCCATCACTCCAGAACTGCCCTCCATGCTTTCATCTAAGATGAGGAAAGCTCTCTTGGTCCATTTAAGGAAGGCCTCGTACCCTTTTTCCATCACAACTGTCTTCCATGTTAATAAAATAAATGAATTTGGAATCTTTAATACTTCAGTGGATTTTTGCAGGTGTGTCTGTGGTCAAGTGGAGGAATTTGCATTATACCCTGTCTCAGATATTAAAATAGGGACTTCCAAAAATATTGCAATATGTGAAAGCAAATGATTTCACATGATAGCACTTATGGGCAATCAGTCCATATTAAACATTTAGGAAACAAGAAATGTTCCGTATCCATTATTAAAATAAGTGTCATCACACAAGAAGACAGCTAAAATACTGATAAACTGTGATAGAGACAATCCCGTCATGTCTTCAGCCATGAACCTGAAAACTAATATTCATTAGTTTCTGTTGATAGGTGACTGCACGGCATGTGATTACAAGCAAGAGGGTGGAAGGTTACAGAGTACATAAAGTATATACCTAGCTGTTAAAAAATAGGAATGTAAAGAATTTTTGAAATGTGTTTTACTTTTCTAAGCTTAGCAAAACGTGTTTATTAAGATTCTACTGACTAACAGTAGCATAAATTGGTTTGTTGTGTAGAAATTCAAGCACTTTATTAAAGTTCTTCACAGTCACCTAGGGCATCTTTGTCTGTTTTTCTTCTCTTAAATTTTGCAGTGCTGTCCCGTTTCTAGGACAAATAGGTATAATTTATATCGCCAGCTGCTGGGTACTACTGTATTTGCCAATAAATGGGTATCAGGAATAGCTGAATGAAGAGATGTTTGAATTGAGAAGAGAAAGTTTAAAATTAGCAAACAAGATGAATACTATCAAATCTAAACTAATTTCTATCCAGATCCATCAAGGACACAGCTGCTGGAGTGTGTGACGTGACAGGGAAAGTCAAGGAATGTTTATTTGATAGAGTGAAATATAACAAGAATTCACAGATTGCATTAAGTGAAATTACGTTGCATAAGTATTTTTTTCAGAGATTGTGAAATAATACGGAAGGAATTGAATAAATATTTTGCAAGTAAACCTGCTTTGTGACAAGAGGCATAAAGATAGTGTTCTGTATTAGAAAAGGCGCAGCAGAGATGATTACATAAGGCCAGTTTTGTTCAGCGAATGGATATCCTAAGACTTTAAATCCAGGTAAACTCTACCACATAAAAAGCAAATATATTGTTTTGTGTAATTTTGTAAAGATCCTTTCTCCTGTTTTCACAATCAACTGCAATAATAAGCTAAGACAGCATATATGAGAAAGTTTTAAGTTTGTGATGCTTCAGATTTGCCTTCAAAAAACTGAACCTAAATGTGAGATTTTGAATTTACCAGATTTTTAATAGTTTCTTCTAGACTAAGAAATTAATAAAAAAGAAGGGGTAGGGAAAAGAATGCTTTATTAAGACAAATCTATGTTTAGTTTAAAAGAATAGTAAATTTTAGAGGACAAAGAAGTCTGTGAGGCTTTGTAATGTATTGTTATGTAATATAATATAGCTGTGGAGCCTTTCAAATCAATTGGCGTCTGCCTGGTAGTATTGTTGGCAACATATCCTCTGGCTTAGGAGAATAATTACCAGCCACAGAAGAGACACCTCACAGAGTTTTGTGACAAACAGGCTTGGTCTCCGTTCAGTGGCGAGCTACAAAGTCACAGAGTCTAACAGAAGAATTTTACTGCCCCCATGGATCTGACCATACATTGAAATTAATTGGTATTGAACTGAACATGAATGATCCTATGTTATGAAGTAGGATAATCTTGTAAAGATGGGCTGGTGGGCTTCACATTAAAAGAGCTGAGGAAGGCAAAAAAAAAAAAGTAAAAATGTTGGTTTGGGTTTTGGGGGTGAGAATAAGCATATTTCTCAAGGGCAGGTGAGGATAGTGAAATTAGTATGAGTCATGAATTTTATTATTTATCAGTGAATTACATGATGTATTTGAGGAAAGGGTATATCTTTGAAAAGTTATGAAACAGGTAAAAATAAGCTGCTATCTCATTTTCTTTTTTTTTTTTTTTTTTTTTTTTGCTGCTGAATAGCTCAAATTGCAGGCCAGCTGCTTGCCCAAGCAAAAAGTCCTTTTTTTTCAAAGAGCTTATCCAATAGAAAATTGATGCATATTGATCAATAATGCTCTGTTGCTCTTCCAGATACTCATTTGAAACAGTAAGAGTCTTCCTTGTGTACTTTTAGTATTTTATTGTTAGATTTATTCAGGCAGAATTGTAGTGTTTATTTAGATTGTGCCCTGAGAAGGGGGAAATGGAAGTTCAAAATAGCTTTGTGAAACCAGCAACTCCTGTGTGTTTGATTGTCTTCATTATATTTTTGCTTTTTTAGAGGACAATTCTGGATCTTCTCCACTGAAGAGACTTTTCAGATACCCTTTCATATGTCTAATAGTGTTCTTTTCCTGTCTTTTCCCCTCGAGGACACAATTCATTCATTCTTGACGTTTGTACATATGTTCAGATAGGATGATATTTTCAGCATGATGCCACAGCTGTGTGGCTCACAGTCACTCTGAACCGCAGTTTGCTGAGGTTGTCAGCTTCAAGTCATTCATTTAAACTGTCTATTCATCTCTGCCACAGGTCTCAGATTAAGATGTATGGAGATTTTTGCATTTTTGGATGTCTGATAAGAATGATAAAAATACGCACATGGTGGAGAATGACCACATATTTTAAGTGTGATTCATTACAGACTCTTGTCCAGAAAGACTTCTCACTTGAACTAGCATCTTCTTTACTCTCAGCTGCTGCAGCTGAAAACATATGGATGGGGTATGTAAATTCAAGGCAAGCTTCTTATTTAGCATTTCTGCCTTGCCGAATGAATGATAGATAGGAAATCATTCAGCTTGCCAAAATTTATCATACTGTGTCTCCAAAAGTGAAAGCAGGTTTTTCATACAGCAAAGCAAATGCTGTGTTTTGCCACAGATAATATTTTGAAAGTTGGTACAAGGTATCTTTGTAGCACAGATATATTTTTTCCAAACTGATTGCATACTTCAAAGTACCAAGCTTTTTGAGATCCTCTTAAAACTAATTAATCAACTTCGCAAACTGCATATCTTTCTTTCAAGTAGAGCCCACAATTCTTCTACCTTGGGGAATAATTTTCTTGTTTTCCTAGGATTTTCCCAATCTAATTATTGTACCTTTAAATAGGAGTTTTGTTATTACACAACATGATTAATTAGGTATGTTATTTCTTTATCAGGTGAGAAAGAACTGATGATTATGAAATCAACAAAGACTGTATAAGGCAAAATGCAATTACTTCTCAATTAAAAATCCATTTGACATATTTGAGAGATTAATGAACAAGTTGGATTTGTTTCTCACAAAAATGAATGGATTTTTAAAACAAATGAATCATATTTGATATACCTTATCTGAATCTAAAGCATTAACTGAAGCAAAAGTACAAACTTGGTCAAGTAGAGGTAGCAGAGAATTTTTCAAGCAAGAACTCTAAAATGACAAAGTCATAAGTCAGTTTGTAACCCTGACTGTGCTACATTCAATAACTCGCTATTTAATGACATTTAAACTCTCTGAATTAGGGGATTGCATTCTTGCCCCTTTAACATGCCTGAAATGCAAGTTGTCTTTACTACTTTTTCTACTTCTGGGACATCAATATGCTCTGGATAGAGGTCTGTGAAGTAAAAGATGGTATATTCAGTTTAGACATGTAAGCATGCAAATATTACATAGTAGGTACATTATTATATCCATTCCTGAAACTAGGAGTTCTTAAGATATAGGAAATCAGCCCTCCTAAGCAGCTGTAAAACAATCTTAGCAATGCCCAGTGTTGCAAAGGAGTACTTAAACAGTTGACAGCATGACCACTTTGTCTTATCTCTTTAAAAATAAAAAGTAGCAAATGTGATGTTAGCGCCAATATAAATAGGAATGTCAAAGATCCTCTCAGCTTCATCAAACTTCGTCGTTGTTTCACCCTGAGTTCCTACACACAGCCTGACTGGCAGTGATTCTGTACACTTGCAGCTTCCACTGACTTCTCTTGTGCTCTTGTGTCGTCAAGCGTTGAAGTAGGGTCAGACTATGCCTAGGTTCACTTATGAAATCAAACAGTCCATTTGATACGTTATGTAGGATTCTTGAGAGACTTGTAAAATAAATGGATATTTGCCCATTCTACAAAAAAAAATGTAAGAAACAGGAATCCCTTTCTATAGATCTAGTGCTTAAATCTGATGGAACATATTTCTATCATATTTTATTGGAATTGAGCCTTTCTTGATTTCACTTTATGGCTTTTCCAAGGAGAGTTGATTCTTATAGCAAGACTAATTTCTTGATTTCTGAAGAGCCTGGAAAACACGAATAAATGAAATCATAATAATTGACCATCTTCGGGCCAAACGAGAACGTGTTTTGCACAGAAAACTTGTTCTGAATTGAGTCTTTAATGCAAGTTTCAGGATGTGAGGAAAGCATCTGAAACTGTAGGCTTTTTAATCAAAGGAAACTTTCATCATATTCAAGCATTATCTGAAGAGCCATATGGATGACTCTCTGGCAACCCGCCATTTATCAAGCATCTGATCTATCAGTCTCTATGTCTTTTCTTGGAAGCCTTATAGTAAAGGCCCACTGATTTTTCTTTTCAATCCTTAGTGATCAAGCAGGCTTTAAAACAAGAAAAGACATGATTTCATTATTTTGGATTCATAAGCTCAGAGTTAGTGAATAGCTTCTCCTTGACTTTAGCATTAAAGTATGGTAAAAGACTTTAATCAAAATGTAGAAATCATAGCGTATGGGGAGAAAAAAAAAATCTGGTAGGATTTCATTCTAAATTTTAGTCCTAATTAATCTTACAACTACTGTACAACAGAAATGCAGTAATATTTGGTTTCAACATTTTCTCTGGGGTATATAGTGTGTGGGATTATTGACGTTCTTTTATTAAATAGTTTACTAGAGTAAAAATGGAAATATGAGCAGATCAAAACTATTTAAAAGTTTGTCAACTCTTTTAAACTATTGTAGATGAAAAGGGGTTTTGCTCTCCTGTGCATCCAAATATTCCAGTGCTTTTAAGTAAGTACAGTAATTTAAAAACGGTTAAAAGAGTAAAAGAGGGAAAGGGAAATGATGTTTAAAGGCAGGTATTTAGTATTCTAATACTTGCTTCCTAAGAATATTAAGTAGAACTTCAGTGATTTGAGTTGTATGTGGACTGACCAATGTGGGTATCAGTATAGCTCTTCATGTTCCAGTCAGCAGGCTGTGATGTTAATAATCTCCCTTTTAATTTCTGTCTTTGTACTATATGAAATATTTTATCTAATGGGTTTCAAATAGAGGTAAGCAGTGGAACCATTCCCAGTGAAAAATGGAAATGTGATGCTTTTCAACCTTTCAACTACCTGGAACTCCAGAAATATTCAAGAAGACTAAATTATTTCTAAATTGTGAATATCGTAGTTAAAAGGCAAGTAAATAGTAGCAGGCAGTCTCATCAAAATATTAAAGTCCTAGTAGAGAAAGCTTCAGTCTTCCAGATTTAAAGCATATTACATAGCATTCACACTTGGTGCATGGATAGAATAGTTTAAAGAGATAGCTGTGCAGGCAGTGGACTAGATAATGTTGGGGAAAAACTTGTAGGAAAAGTCTATCCTTACACAACAGTCACAGTTTCTGAAGATACATATTGAGCTACAAATGCCCACATATTCTCTGGGTATAATCTCTCCAGTGTGCAGTGGCAATAATCCAAGGCAATCTAGGAAAGTAGTCCGGGGCAATCATTACATAACCAAAGCAAGAAAGAGATGGTAATGCTGGACAGCACATTTTTTTAATGTGTTGGTTTGTGAAGGGGCCTCTGTATGTTTAGCAATGTCTGCATATTTCTTTCTTTAAGAGTTCAGGCTTTCTCACTGGGAGATGAGTGTGGTCTGGATATATCCTTAGATTACTTACATTTCTTCTGTTGATGGTGGGTGACAAGTAGCTTATAGAAGTAAAGTGAACACTATCTGTTGCACTCAGCATGGACGAAGAATATCTCCAAGTTGCAGAATAAGGAGATTTAACTTGTTTTGGCAAAAAGCAATTTTGTCTATATTTCTTTAAAAGATTTTGGCTAATCTTGAAGTTAAAAATATTATAGTTCAGTCTTAAAGCTGCAGCATCTGACATCAGAAAGTATTTTGGTTCATTCCAAGATTTTATATAGGATAAGGGTTACATATTTCCCATGTATAAGCATAGTTAATATTTCTATTGTTCATGCCTAGTGCTGTGGTATCTTCATTTATTTTACAGCGAGTGTTTGAATTTGATCCTGCATTCGACTTAGACCATATTTCACTGGAGATGATAGAAAGCTTGTGACTCTGAATGCTGTTGCTGTTTTAGTTGGCTGTTTGATAAATGGCAACGTATGTAAGTGTTTTGGGATTTTCTTTCATTTCAGTTTACTAAAGGCCTAATACAAAACCTGTGGAGGCAACGGAAAAGCTTTTGTCTTAGGATTGGGCCCTAAAGAATTGACAATATCTATTGAAAAACATGTTGTATTTTTCAATTGAAAATATCAGTCACGATTTCTACCTGACTGCAGTAACACCTGGATTGAAATAAGATAAATTAGTATTTTCCATTATTAAAAATGAGAACTTTTCCCTTTGAAGTTTTGTAAAGAAATACAGACTAAACTAAAATATTCTGCATGTGAGCTAATCACATTTTCCTTATAACCTTAATGGTTTAAAACTCTGGATCTTTGCTACTCCAGCTTCAGCAAAAGAATAATACCTGGAGGGACAGAAGTTCCATATACTTTTCTCCCCCAAGGTTATCTGTTCTGCTGACTGCATGGCTGTCTCTCTAAACCATTCTATCAATTGCTCAAGTGTGAATGCTATATAATATGTTTTATATCTGGAAGGTTGAAGCTTTCTTCTCCTACTGGGAGTTTCATATTTTGATTAGACAGCCCTAGTTTCTTTCTTTTTCTACCTCCTTGGAATTCCTAAAAAATGATCTTCTTGTACAAATAGTTTGGCAACTACAACTTTATAGCTACTTACGTAAAATTTACTTTCTTATGTGAAACAGTAGAACTATTCGTCGTTTTGAATTCTCTCCCAGACCAGTAATGGCAGGCTAAAAGTTATTTGTCATTATACTAAATATTACACTCAAATATATTTTTAAAAAATTTTATTGCTCTCCAGAACTTTTGGTCCTATAAATATGTTAACTTTTTAATTTATTTATAATACATGTGCACTGTTACACTTATTGAACATTCTCTTGGTCAGCAGCAATCTAAGACTAAAGAGGATTGTATTTTGGAGGTCCTGAATTGCAATTGCCCAAAAGCAGATCTGGGAAACCTGGTTATTCTGATTTATACATACCAGAATAGAGGAGTCTTGATCTACATGAGGACACAGGTATTTCAGTGCAGTGCAAAGAGTAATGAGGATATGAATGAATGTAGCATTGGCCTTTGCACCTACCCAGCCAACAGGAGCTGTGTTAACTCCAGTCACTTATGTAGTGAATCGATTTCATCAATGATTTGGTCGTACTTCAGTGCTTTATATCTGTGCAATCTCAGAAGCTATGAAAGCTACCATTTCTGTTTTCTGGCTGTACTCAGTGGCTCAGAAGAGACCAGGCAAGTTCATGGCAAGGAAGTCCTGAGAGGGTTGTTAAGAGAGGATGTGCAACCCAGCAAGTGGCTGAGCTGAAAATGACTGGAGGCTGAGAGAGCACAGAGGAAAAGGAGTGTGTGTGCTTGGCCTGGCCTTACACTCCTTTCAACGCTTACTTTGTGGCTGTTACGGAGAAAGGAAAATGAGCTTGGTGAACCTTTGTTCTTACTTGGTAATCCCATCCATTTGTTTATTTGTGTGATAATGAGAAGTAGAAGGAAGATAGGCATGGCTATAATATTTAATTGAATTCAGTTGCTGGGATTTGTTTGGCTCTTGGATTTTCAGTGAATTCCCACTATCAGTGGGAATTAATTAAGGAAGAACTCTCCAGAAGTGTCTCTTTCCCCAGAGTGTTCACTACCTGCTCAGGCAGACTAGTGTCAGAGCGAGGAGGTCCCTGTTCCTGGAATCAAACCAGCCTTGCCCAGGGTCCATCTGTGCTGCTGACTAGGAGATACCCTAGAGGAAAGGCTTTGTCACAGCACAGATGTTTTTTTGCCACCAGCAATGTATGTGTTCACTATTGCAAAGAGAAAGTTTTGTGTAGATTTTGGAGTAAAAAGCCTGATGCAATAGAGGGTTGGTTAATGAAACAGGACAAACCCCTCTCTCTTTTGTAAAAAATATATCCGACTGAAATTTTAAGACTGAAAAGACTGTATTTCACTTATTGACCAAAGGAATTTGTAATTTTCCATAGCGACTGAAAAGCAAAGACTTTCTGGCTTTCAGAGTCTCTTCTTTCCTCCTTTCCCACCCACCTTCTCCCAAAACATTTGTCTTAAGTTACCGTAATTGTATGCTAGGCATGCATTTATTTCAGTGCTTTGTCTGGCAGTGGCCAGTACTGTGTTTGAGTAAATATACTGTATAGCATGGAAATAGCTCTTAGGGAAATAGTTTGTAGTCAGTGAGTGGATGACTTGGATCTTTCAGTGGCAGTTTGTATTAATATACACATTTGTAATTCATTCCATTATGATTGTTTTCTACCCAGTTTGAATACATGTTTACTTTTTCTAGCTGGACTTCACAGGCTCATATGGCAATTAGTTCAACAGATAAATTGATGTAAGATGCAATGAAAAAGTTCTTTTGTTTGAGATTATATCAGTTCTATTTAATGTTGTCTTGGCTTTGCAATCAGAGCAATGAAACAGAAGTACCTGGATTGTCTTTTTTTATATGTGTGATTTTTTCCATGTCATGTGTATTTTCCTGTCAGTAGCATCTTTTCTGCTTTCATGGTTAGTGGGGTGGTATTACTTGTGCTTTTTTAAAGCTGGATGACTAACAGAGTTACATGTGAGACGTAACAAAGACGCTTTCCATGAAACAAAAGCCAAACATCTCCTTTGACTCATGTGATTGAGAGCAGAAAGATGTAATTCCTGAAACACAAATAGGCTTTTTAGCTTGCTATTCTGAAGAAAACAAATGCTAATTTTACCAAAGAGAACTATTATTTTCATATTTAGTACTGGAAATAATAATGTGTTTTTTCAGGACTCTAAGGTTTGTAAAGAATGAAAATGTGAACTCTGAAGGATTAAATCCCCTCATTTATAACTTCTGCCACATTAAAGGAACTGAATATAAATAGATTGGATTACGCAAGTATAATGTTGCATTCTTTACAAATATGTGTTATGTAAATATTTATCATTGAAAAGCAGATTTTTTACCTTTACAGTGTTTGCAAAAGATGTATTTGGTTTAAATATTTTTTTTTATTCAGAATGGCACACGTGTTATAAAGGCTGTCTTGGGGGAAAAGAAATCTGTCTCTTTAGATTGGGTCAATATATATTTTAACATAAAGCAAGCAGTATATTGGTTCCTCAGTGTGATTTGAGTTTGCAGACAAGGAATGCTATTCATCCCAGAAATATTAATCCCAAACATACCGTACTCACTCAAGATTATCTGACCTCATCAGTTTTTGAAACTAGCTCTTGAAACTACTCCTTTTCCTCTTCCAAATGTCAATAAATCCAGCAAAAGTCTTATCTGGCTCCAGCTGCCACAATCATGCAGCTCTCTAGTCACAGTTTACCATGAGAGCATTTGCTGATATGCCTACACAAATGAAATGCATATTTTGAATGGTATCGAAAGACTCTCAGGAGTGTACAGGGATTTGAGAGCAGAATGTTTGGCCATGAAGTAAGTGGGATGGAGATGCTTAGCTATAGCTTTTTGGGGAGCTAGCAGATTAGATTCAGTAATTTCTTTGGGGAGAGATGGAGAACTTAGCAGCTGATACAAACCTGTACTTTTCTGTGGCATGTGAGGACAGTACTGGCATTCAGCAAGAATGCATTGGTATGAAAACCTTTATCTTTTTATTCACAGAGAACATAGGATTTTTAATGAATGTCCAGTGGTTAGGGGTAGAAAGCTAAAGAATCGCACCGGAAAGCTCTCAAATAAACAAAGCTATGTTGTTGTTTAGGCAGTGTCTAATAGAGTGGTGATGCTTTTTAGATTGTTTGGGGTTTTTTTCCCCCAGGAACATAGTGCTTTACTGTCCCGCTGAGGGCTTCTGTGGTAGTAAACCACCTGCAATGGTGCTTCCAGATCAACCCCTTGTGAGGCCCAGGTAGCGCAGTAGGAAAATCATCACGGATCCTCTAGGGTTCTCAGAAGTCTTAATCCTTCAGCTTCTTTAGGGCAAAGCTCCTTAATGATATGACACTATTTGGCTGGCACAGTCCCCAGGATATGTAAACATGCTGCCTCAACAGCTGTTAAATAATTGTCAGTGTTTATTCAGCCTCTCAATCAAGGAGAGGTAGATTTTAACACACTTTATGGTGGGATCTCTGTAGAGAACAAAGTTAATCCTTCCTGCTACGAATGTGTTTCAGAGCTGTAGTGCTCTTTTCTGATGTCAGTGATTTACTGTGTGTCATGACAGTGGTTACTACCCATTTTCACCCTACTTGGTTCAGAACTTCTGTGTTAATGTTGGATTTAGATGACTATTAGGTATCTTCAGAGAACTCCCTGTGCTTTTAACAGACGGTGCAATCAAACCTGAAGTCTCAGCACAGTGATCTCTAAGCAAGGTATGTTGAACCAGTTTGTGTCTAAACTTGCATGCAAGTGTTTCCACTTGTTCAAATGCCATGACACAGCGTGTAATATGGATATTTGCTGTAATACATCTGTACAGTTTTATGCTGCTAGATGCCTAAGGTTAGGCTTGATGCTCCATACAGAGCATAATTTATTTTCAGACAGAAAGATGTTCCAAGTGATAGAGCATGAAGTTAGGATAAATGTGTGAAGCCACTAAAAGAAAAACAGGTTTTAGATATGTATTATGTGTTTATCTTTGCAGCTTTGCACTTTATATTCAGGGTCTGTAAAGAGAAGATAAGGAGAAAAAAAGCCCAAACCATTCCCTGGATCTTGTGGGGAATTCCTTTATAAGCAGAAGATCTAGTTTCCATGTTAGTATCAAGTATTTGATCCCTACTCATGACAAGGTTTTGCATTGATATTAACATTAAAGGTGTCATTTATCTTTATACTTTGTTGCTGTTGTGAAGTTTTCATTAAGAGTTAAATGAATACAGCAAGATGTGCTTTCGTGCCTTACAAGTCAAGATCCATAAGGGTAAATATAATACGAAAACTGTTTCCGGATTAATAATCTAAATATATGCAGTGTAATTGCTCTTTTCTAAATATTAGCTGTGTGATTTAGTACTTTGCACTGTGGCATTGTGACAGCATGAGACCTGATGTGATATAAATGATGCCAATCTATGCACTGTTGGCATAAGCATCTGTCTCCTTGGCAAACTCTGAAGGCAGCTCCTGGCAGCTTTGGAGTCGCCTCTAGGTCTATCATATGGTTAAGCTTCTGACTTTTCCTCTTTAGCTAAAGTCCACTCCATCTGGAAACTATTTAATTCTCTTTCACCTTTGATTCTGGAGAAACACCTAAGGTAACATTGTACATTCTAAACTGAGGACTCTGGAATTATTTAAATGCTTATGGATGTTGCACTTCTGCTGAAATCTGAAACAGACTGGATTCTACACACTAGAACTGAAATCTGAAAAGGGTGAAACCAAAAACACTATTTAATATATAAACCTAACCAGGAAATTACAGTAAAAATTATCTTTTTGTTAGGTTTTGTTTTTTGGTTGTTTCTTTTTGCAGTCAGTTCAGTACTGGTGTTTCACCTCCCAGTGCTGACTAGGCTGCCAGACGGCATTTGAAATGCGTAGTCTGCATCAAGGGGTGGGAGGAGGATAAAAACGGGCATGGTAGGTCTGAGAGTATTCTGGATGGACCTAGAAGGTTGTTACAGATCAATGCATACTGCAGCCCTGAGATTTATCCAGCTTGTGCAATGGTTTAGTTCAACTATGGGCATTCAACCTTAGACGTTTTAGCGTGCATTAGGGTCACATTGTACCAGGTGCTACAACATTAAATTATTCTCCTCCTTCTTGCTCTTCGACTAGTTTCTTTGGTCTAAGGACCAAGTCTTAATAGTTTCAACTCACAGCTTTAGTGGGATCTGGCCGTCGAGAGAGAGAGCTAAACCAAGGAAAGCTTTCTAAAGAGATTAAGGAATTGTGAAAATAAAATGGTTGTTCACTTTTTACGAAGCATCCTTTCCTCCTTCCTTCCTTGCTTGCTTGCTTCCTTCATTCCTTGCTTGTTTGCTTGCTTCCTTCCTTCCTAACAGTCTTGTTCCCTCACAGTCTCCCGGTAACATCCATGTCTGACACATGAAAAGGGGAAAACACATCAGAAGTGGAATGTTTCATATTCATAGTTACTGGAATAAACCTTCGTTCACAGGTACAAAACTGCCAATGACAATGAAGCCATATGCATTGGAGAAAACAAAGACAGTGGAGGATGGAAAGAAACAGCTGCTCTGTGGTGAAAGCAGACAGTCTGATCACTCATCCTCTGGATCCCAGCACACGTCTTAGGGTCTCTGTGACATCTGGCTCACTTGCTTTGGTTTCTCTTCACTTTCTCTCACACCGGGAGAGGGCTGTACATGCTGCTCCATCCTGCCATGCCAATTGCGGCAAGGTGATAATGACAGTGACTCCATTCCAGCGCTGTCTAGGCTTATAGCCGATTAGACAGATGGGCAACAATTGGGGAAGTCTTGACTGTAACTTTAAGGACTGGGATGTGAAAAGTCAGAAACTTAATTTTCCCTTGTGCTTAGGTATACTTTCATGGGCTTTTCTATGATAGAGTCAGATTTTAACCAAAATCCCCATTACTGACTCTTTTTCTGGCTTGTCTAATGTATCCCATTTCTTTGTCCGTGAAGATGACTTATGTAGACAAAGAAAGCCTGCTCTTGGGAGCTATTGTGTTGATAAACCTAAAGCTCTTCATTATGTCCTTCCAGGCACAAACAGTGCATCTGAATGCTTGGGCATTAATTTTCACAGCCCAGCTTCAACCTCATTTGATTCCGTTAGCTTCTGAGGATCATTCAAATCGGTCCAAGCAATCTGTGAACCCTGAAATCAAATTGTCTGCCAAAGTCACGGGTTTAATAAATAAAGGTATTAACCAGGTAAAGGTTATATCCCTTTAATATTCATATAATACTTCACTATGCATTTTTATGTCCTGTTTGAGCAATGACCTGGAAAGACAGCAAGCTTGAAAAGCTTCTTTTGAAGAGAGCAGTGCTAGATGCTAGGTTGTCACGCAGTAGGCTCTTTCCTGTCCTCTGCTGCCTGTCTAGGAGGTGAGCTACTGCAATGGAAATGACTGAAGAAAGACACTAATTTGGGGTTTGACATACAAAAATACATGCAAAATGAAGAATGTTGTTACAGGTATAAAAAATAATCAAGAAATCAAAGTGATCTGAAACAGAGAGAAGCAGGTGACTCATTGAGAAATAAAAGAAACCATTAACGATAGCTTACTTTTGAGTATTCTCTTGATTTACTTTGGGGCTTTCAAACCACTGCTGATTCCTTCTCTGAATCAGTTCTGATGATCATGATACTTGGTAGTGAGAATCTTTTTCTTATTCACACTGGGTTTAGCATCTTAATTACTTGTAAATGTAGCTGGCAGATTATGTAACTGCCAGATCATGCAACTCCTACACAAATTCCAAACAGAAACAGGATTAACTGAGGAGATAAACACCAATGTCTTTGCAGACCACAATTGGCAAAGGTACAACAGAAAACTTAGTCCCTAGTCTTCAGTCTCTGTATTGCTGTCTTGTTGATGCATTGCAAGAAAGAGCTAGAAAATTAGAATAGCTGTAAAGTTATCATATAACAGATAATTGTAAGATCTAGAGACATAGTTACAAAGCAGCATATGCATACCCTTTGAAATACAAAGTTGACTTGGTTTATGAAAAACAGATCTGTAAGAAGTGAGAAATATTTCAATGAACTTAACAAAACCAGTTAGAATACTGGTGCCTCTCTTGCTCACTCAACCTGGGAATCCTTTGGTGTAGATGTGTCACTTTTTTTCTTGATGGATGTACTTTGTTTAAGGAATGTTCTGGTAATAGATGCTGTAAGTGCAGCCTGCTGTACCGCACCAAGGGCTGTCTCAGAATAATAGAAAGTTTAGAGCTTGAATCCATCCATCACCAGGAAAGATTGCCCGAGATGTGTGAATCAAATAAATGTCTGTATACAACTCAAAAGCAGATAGCAACTTAATTTCTTTTGTACTTACAAGAAGATTAGGATAACTTTAATCCTAACCACATTGAAATAGCCCTAGTCTTTACACTTCCTATCACTATTCCAGAATTGAAAGCAAAGGGGTCATATTTTGCACTTCATGGGTTGATTTATGACTGATTTTAAATGAGACACTTTTTGGTTTTTTAGGAAAAACCCCAAACATTAGCATGAAATATGTAAGCAGTTTTTTGTTCTACAAACAAGGTGGTTTATGTTCCAAGGGGTAAGTCAATTTGTGCTAAACAGAAAAGAGAGGAAAAGATGCCTAAAGATGTAAAGGCTTATCAATCTGTAATGTGTGCCCCTGGTCATTCCTATGAAACGATTAAGAAATGCTAATGGAGTGTGCTCTGCAGTTTGTATTTATCTGTTAATATTCATCTTTTGCCATTTTCCCGGTATTCTAAACTAGCTAATTTAGGTTACTGTTACCCAGTTCAGCCATGTTGCAGTGTAGTCTGTTTAACAGTTAGCTCCATGAAACAGCTATCACATTAGAAGGAATGACACATTCTAGATCTGAATTATGATTATTTTCCCCAAACAGATGAGGCAAGTACTGCATTTCTTCTTTCTGGAGATGTTTTCAATTCTTTGGGTGGCCTTAAAGAAGTAAGACATATTTCAAAACACTTAGAATGTATTCAGATGTTTGGGACTGAGGATTATTACAAAAGTCATGAGTCTGGCAGGTACAGGTCTAAGCTGGATGTTAAAATGTTGTTGAGTCCATGGCTCAGGTCTTCTACATAAAAGGGATGCTCTGTTCTCCCAAACTTAAAATAAATAAATAAATAAATTAGTATTTCTTTATGCTAGAAGGCAGTGGAAGGTGTCTGTAGTCTGAGTTCAAGGTATGAAGAAGGGAGTATGCTGTGATCTTGCCTGTGCTAGCCTATTTGAAAAAAAAAAAAAAAAAGAAAAAAAGGAAGTCTGTTATGCTGGTTGTGAATGAGTGATTAAATTGTATTTTCTTGGAGAGCAAAATCTTGAAGCTTAACACAGGTTTTCCTTTGGCAAACTTTCTAATGGTCTATTTTGAACACATTTAGAAATAGAAGCTTCCCAGTAGGAGACATTTATAGCAGAAGACAGAGAGTTCCAATTTTGTGAAGTGTTTGATGAGGGAGAACAGCACATATGAGGAAAGGAATAAAATCCGAGTGTTACCTCTCTCTTAAAAGCTTAGATAAACAGCAAAGATCCTACTAAGCCCATGTTTCTTTTCAGGTGCAGATAATATGCTGTTTTGCTTTCATATTTCAAAGAGGTTATGCTGCTTGTACAGGACCATGCAGACAGTCAATGCTAGAGACAGAAACAGAATTCCTGATTTTCTGTCACCCAGTACGCTCAAGTCATTGTAGAAGAGTGTAGTACAACAGGGCCAATAATAAGCCCTACATTCAAAATACAATATATCGCTTGGGGTTCAGCTTTCTTTTGAAATTATTTTTATTTCCCTTGAATTAACAATCCTTTGTCATAGTAATTTCTCTAATCATTGCTCTAAGGCTTTCTAGAAACTGTATCAAAGGTGGAAGAACCATAGTAATAAAATCCATGTGTGTCTTTGGAACTTTTATTTCTTTAGATTTAAGATATTGAATATCAATGTGCGTTACTAGGTCTGTGTTCTAAGAATTAGGGCAGAAATGAGAGTGATAAATAATTGAAAGAACGTATGGAATTTGAAGAGAAATGAAGAGCATGTACTAGCTTATGGGAAGAATTGTGTGCAGAATGTATGGCAATGGACTTTCTGCTAAGAATAAGAGGAAAATATGACAAGTCCAGCAAGCAGGAGTTTACTGAATAAGTTTTCTCCATGGAAATCCTACTCAACATCTCAAGAACCAAATCCTAAATCAGCTAGATAACCTTCCTAGAACACAAGTGACTAATTTTCTTGTCCAACAGGGACAGTGGTTTATAGAAGCTTTGACTGAAAACCAAGTCACTGTTCTTTCTCTAGTTCACATAACACTCTTTGTCTCCTTAAGCAATGAGTCTAGTATTAAGCTTGCAGGATGGAAAAATGAGGGTGGATTAGAAAAGGTCCACAGGATATTGTGAGCTTTCTCTGGCCCTTTCACCTCCATTAAAATAAGACATTAAAGACACTTTTCAAAGTGGATTGGTGCTCCAGAACTATCAGCCTTGCCTTAAGAATAATGTCATATAAACTAGCTAGTATCTCTAATATTAAACTGATTTCCTCCATTATAAAAAAGAATACAGATTGGTGGTTATTTTTGTGGTCGCATGTTTTTGACCTATTAATTGCTTCTTAATCTTTGAAAGAATAATAGTTACAATATAGGAACTAAAATACTTAATGTTGGAACATTAAAAAAACCTTGTACAGGTTCACATCATCTATATGTGCAAAATTTAGCTTATCTTTGCAGAGAAGAGAAGCGTGGTCAGGTCACATACTATCCTAACAGGTATCTCTTGACTTAAATAGTAACATCAGTATAATAGAGTAGGACAGCAGTGTCAAACTCAATTACTCATTTAGGTTAGAGTCAGTTTCCTTGATGGCTGTAGGATCATTAGGGAACAGAAACTTGATATGATAATGAAAATAAGTTTTGATATAGGGAATAAACGGATAAAACACCAGATTATTTTGTGGCTAATTGACACAGTGGCGTGTTAGTAGCTTAATGGCCAACTTGATGCCTTTTGTAGTAACTAAACAGATCTGGAACTCAGAAAAAGATCTTATAGACAGGATTTCCTTGCAACTCTAGAATTATTTAGAAAACAGACATTTGAGGTTAGAAACGAATAAACAGTAATGTTATCATGGGAAACAAGAAAGCACTATGAAAAATCATCCAGTTCCAGGGTATCAGAAACAAATATTAAAGTGCAATGGCCAAGTGTGACAGAGGTATAGATATGGTGTGGCCATATTCCTGTGGAGAGAACCAACTAGGTTGGGAAAGTAAGATCTCCCAAACTTCACATCTTAGTCTGTGATCTCATACCAGATTTTGGCTGTGAAGAAGTTTTGTGTTGCTAAGTATTTTTTACTTCATTTATTTCATTCTAAGAATTAATGCAAGTGCCTGTTGCTTTCATGACAGTCGTTCAGCCAGTTAGAAATTAGGACTTCAGTAATGAAGCTTATTTGAAAAGTGAGAAAATCTCTGTTTCTGAACTGACTATTTTTATAGTACTGAAGTATTACTGGTTTACACTAGTTGAAATACTTGGGCTGGAACTAGCTACCAAGAAGCTATAGCTAATGTGACTTATTCAGCCTGGAGAAGAGGAGGCTGAGAGGAGACCTTATTACTCTCTACAACTACTTGAAGGGAGGTTGTGGAGAGGAGGGAGCTGGCCTCTTCTCCCAAGTGACAGGGGACAGGACGAGAGGGAATGGCCTCAAGCTCCACCAGGGGAGATTTAGGCTTGAGATTAGGAAAAAGTTCTTCACGGAGAGGGTGGTTAGGCATTGGAACGGTCTGCCAAGGGAGGTGGTTGAGTCACCGTCCCTGGAGGTGTTTAAGGTGAGGGTAGATGAGGTGCTTAGGAGCATGATTTAGAGATTGGTGGGAATGGTTGGACTCGACGATCCAGTAGGTCTCTTCCAACCTGGTTATTCTGTGATTCTGTGATTTCTTTTTGGCTCTGGGAAGAGTCAAGGAGGCAAATTGCCTTCATGGGTCTTTGTGAAATATGTGCCTCTCTGGGAATTCAGTTATGCTGTTTGCCCTTACTTTGGCTGTTCCTAGGAACTCTGGAGTCCTCAACGCTCTGGTCCCATTCCTAATGCACTTGTTACATATTCCATAGCAAGCATTCTTTGGTTAGTCATTAAAGGACAACCATCTAGCCATCTTAGCTAATTCTGATGCCAAATCCATAAACCCTTGATCATAACAAAGGCTCACAAATATTCTCATTTAACAAAACATGTGGTGAAGCACTCTCTTTTTTGATGAATAGGTTCAAATCCTATTAGTATATCCTGGGAGTGCGTAGCATAGGAAATAGAGATGAGATGAGATGAGATGACCTGAGAAAGGATATTGAGGAAACAAGACAAGAGGTGACAAGATAAATGCAGAATCACAGAATCCCAGGATGGCCAGGATTGGAAGGGGTCTCTGCAGCTCATCCAGTCACCTCCAGTAGGTTGCACAGTAGGAAGGTGTACAGGCAGGTTTTAAATACCTCCAGGAGACTCCACAACCACTCTGGGAAGCCTGTCATGTGCTCTGTCAGTCTACTGAACTTTTAAACTTCATAAAAAAATAAATCTTTGAAGGAGTGCAGAATGGTCATACATCTCTGCAGATTCTTCTTGGTTTCCATTTTCTCAGTTATTCTAGCTTGAGATGCCAGGTACATACATGTTGTGAATAAAAATAGCATTTTCTATTATGATTTGCAGTTTATTCTCCATAAGCTCACATAATTGTTCATGTCGTATATTCGTATATACTTCATCCTTGAAGTGAATTAAGGGAAAGGGTTTTTTTGGTGAAAATACTCATAATGTAAGGAAAATAGAGACTCAGAGATATTTTTTAGCTGGATTGCTGAGACATAAACATTAGACTGGGAAGAAGGAGGAGTAGAAAAGCGTAGAAGAAAAAATGTGGTGTAAGGAGAAGAGACTTGAGGAACAAAGTGTCAAAAGTAGCATAACGCTTATTTCATGTGCTGTTTAGAAAGTCTAAGGCAGTTAGCAGTGTATGGTGTCTGTTTGCTTCTGTGATAATACCTCTGAAAATCAGGTGATAAATGCAGCAGTAAGTTCCAGAGTCACAAAGTGATTGTGAACCTCGCTCTTTGTAGTATGTGTTCATGACTGACACATTTTTGGTCACTGAAATCCAGCTCTTCATCCCTTATTTTCACAAGTTGAAATTTTGAATCGTCTGATGCCCATAGCAGGTGGATTTGGGTATGTTAATTTATCTAGGACAAAATACCCAGGACAAGCAGAGGCTTGCACTGAAAAAAGCAAACTATTTAACTGGAAACAGATGTCATTAGCCTTTTCCCCAGACAATTAGAGTTTCCCCTGTAATGATCATAGTAAATCAATATATCTGATCTATGGAAATCTCTTAGATTTCATATTATATTTCTGTATTCCAGTTCTTATGATACAGGAAGATGTGGGCACGAAACCTAAATTTATGATATTAAAAATATATTAAGTAAAAATAATCAAAATTTTCTCTATGTGTTTATAGACACATATTTTTAGCAAATTTAAAGAGTGTTATGGAGATACATTGGCTGGATGAAATGGTTGCTTTTACAAAATGCACTATACAAATATGATCAAAAAATTCCAAAGCAGAAGGAAAACAAAAACAAATGTCCAAATGTTAAATGCTGTCAGGAAACAAAATTGTAAGAGCCATCAGGGAGGATACCATTAACCCCCCATCAATTTTCTGTAAACAGATTAGGCGTTTTCACTTGTAAATTAATTACTAAGTAAGGTGAAGACAATATCCAAAGTGCAAATTTAAACTCCTATTGTTATCTGTGGAGGATGCACTGTGAGTAAGAACTTTAGGCTAATCACACACTGGAATGTGAGCTCTGCTGTTTGCAAACTCGTCGAGACGAAATCCTGCAGAGCCTCTGCAGTCTGCTACGGAAACAGCGGTGGAGCGTGGGTCAGAATATATATGATAAAACCTACTTTGTATAAAGTTCTGTGATCATGAAGAATGAAGGGATTTTGGACTGGAAAAGCAAACAGTCAGATAATTTGTATCCTCTTTGCAAAATGTATGATACAGCTTCTAATGTTTCTAATGTGTCACAGATGGTCTGGTTGGGCAGAAGGACTGCCAAAAGTGAATGTATGAAATTAATCTCTTTTTCACCGTATCGCACCATCTGTTGCCAGTTCATTGCGTCTGTTACTAATAACAAATAATTATTAATAATTGCAATAATTGAATTAATAAATTCCTGCTTCATTTGAAACCATTTTTATTGAGGTTTATTGTTTTAGTCTCCTGTATTCATATGTGTAGGTTAAGCAAAAAAGATTTAACACTTTCTGAGTGACAAAAACATCGGAGTTAATTGTGTGTTAACTCTTATTGCTTATATATAAGTTCTAACAGAGTATCTCTGTCTGGAAAGTCACCATTGTCACTGAGGCTGAAGAATGAATTTTAGAGTTTTGTTAGATTTTGATTATAATGGGCGAACTCATCAAATTAATATTAATTAAAGCCAAGCTGCATGAAGGTGATGGTCACTAACTGTCAATGGCATTGTTCTAATGCTCTTCTTTTAGACATAGAATTATATTCTACTTGGAATTTATCTTTCCATTTGTTCTCTTTCCATAATGCATTTCTCCAATATTCATTTCTGTTTTCTTATTTATTTCTTCCCACAAATATAGATTTCATTTTTGTTGCATATATTATGCCCTTTTTAGTGTTTTCTGGTTATTACCATAGTAAGTCTTAACCGTCTCTTAGCAAATCATCACTCAAAATTTTCTGATTCCGTAGTTTTATATTAGTGCTGCAGGATTTCAAGCATCTAAAATAATATATTATGAGTAATAACTATATTTTTTACATTTTTTTCTTGTAAGCATGTTTTTAGACTTAATAAGGCATAACCATATTTACAATAAGATGAAAGTTTCCATTAATAACCACAAACACTTTTCTGCATGATTTGACTTTTTCACATATGTATGTTAATTCAATAATTTGCCCTAAGCATATTTAGTTACTTATTTTATTTCCTCTTACATTAGATTTTTTTTTCCTCCTATATGATGCCTCATGTCTGTTTGTTCCTTCTAATACCAAAGCATTCACAGTTGTGTCAAACTTCCAAGCAGGCTAACTTGCTGCCTGGGAGAGAGAGACAAGGAACACAACTTGACCTAGCTGCTGTTCTTCCTCTCTTAGCTCTGCTCCACATCTCACTCTCCCACTCAGCGTAGAAGCTGAGAAAAAAAAGAGTAGTCCCTCTACCTCCTAGCTGGATGCTCAGCAGCTACCACTATATCCATATGATGGAGTATACCGATCAGTTCTGCTTTTTTATTCTTTTATGAGGTCAGGCAGGCAAGGCTAGGACTGATTTTTTTCTGTTGTATTTTACTATCTTTTACACAGTCACATTATATTGCTGTGGTATCAGTTTTTAACGTATAAGCATTGTTTACTTTTGGCATATACTAAAAAGTGATCTGATTGGTGTGATGGGAAACTGGCAAATGATTCTTTTATTGTAGCATCTGCTCAGTTTTTTGGGTTTTGGGTTGTTTCAATGAATATTTACATCCAGAATGGAAGTTCTTACATCAGAATGATCAATAGAAGTCTGCAAAGAAAGTTTTTGTTGGATGGTTCCTTTTAACCTTCCGCATCATATCTGCTCCTCAGTGTAAATGGCCACTTTTACAAATCCACTTAACATATGACTTAGATACACTGCAGCAATGGACCCCATGAGTTCATTATGCATAAACCAATACAGAATAAAGTTGGTGTTCTGGGTGGATTTTTCATTGTATTTTGCCTCTGTATTTAAAATACTATATAAGGTTTTGAATTTTTTTTTCCTGAGAATGATGCTTCAGAAAAATAAGATGGGGAAAAAGGCACTGGCCAGCAGGCTTAGCAATTCTTGGTTTTTCTTTTGTGGCAATGTATTTTTATTAAATTTTATGTCTGTGTTTACAAGAATAATCAATCTTACTCGCTTCTCTTTTTTTTCTAATTTCTCTTTGCGTTTTACTACGGCTATAAGATCATGTTTTACAATGTATTGGCAGTGACTACCCTCAAAGCATAGGTTCTGTATGGTTCTTACTTAACTGGTAGGTAGCTACAGTTAGATGACAGGATTCATAGCCGCTGTTCCCAATGTTAATTTATATATATATATTTGTGTGTGTATATATATGCACTTTATATTTATATATGTATGTATGTGTACACAGCTTTGTAAACTGTGGACTCTTTCCATCTTGCCCACCAGGGTACTCAAGTTCTTCAGGTGATGTTCAAACAATCTGGTGCTGTTTGAAGGATTTTTGCTACAGGCACTGCCCATTAGCTGCTAGGTATGACAACTCAGCATTTAAGTTTGGTCAGTTGTCAAGGGACAAAAGCTCTGGTTTTTGTATATGAAAAAACAAACAAAAAGAAATAATCAATATCTCAAAAGTTTTCAATAGGAGTAGGCTTGGAGATTAACTCGAACTGATATTGCTATTCAGTTTTTGTTAGGAATTTTAGCATCGCTCTTGCCTACTTACTGTGTTTAGTCCTGCATATATACACACATGCATTACCATTGAAATGTTCAAAGAAAGGGAATATTACTCAAGCAGAATGAAAAAAATGTTTAGTGCATTTCCGGCACAGTTCGTGTGGAGGTAATAATTCAGTTATTAATTAATAACTTGGTTCTTTAACATAACCTGCTAGATAATATTATTTAAATGTTATTAAATAACATAAATTATATTGTGACTGTTATTAACTGTTACTAATCTCATTAGTATTATATTAAGTTTTGCTGATATACAAACCTGAATGCCCCTGTGCCATCTCTTCAGGTACTTAAAAGTGTTAGATTTACTACCCTTGATATGCTTTTTTACCCATTAATACAAATACATGTGTAAGAGAGATCTTGTACCAATACTGGCATGTTATTGGCACTATTTTAATCAGAAATCCAAAATATAGCACCATAAGGAAAGCTATGAAGAAGATTAATTCCATCCCAACCAATCCCTGCACATGATGCCTTAACTCACTAACAATGGGACCATATTTGTTTTGAAGTCTTCACTTTAGTATACGGTATATAAAACTGACAAGTTTCATAGGTGCATTTGCAATATTGGGGGGAAAAAAGCCAAAAAACCATGGAAATAAAGTAAGGTTGAATGTGCAAATTAAGTTTGTTTTGACATGTAATATTGAAGTCTTGAAATTACTCTTTTGAAATGAGTTATTGTCTTGTTTTGATGGAAGTAGAACATTTGGTTTCCTTGTTCTTGAGGCATTCTTTGAATGCTTTGCCACTTTTGCATAGTTACATTGAAATATTGTTCATATATTTAATGCTTTTTTCTGACATTTCAAAAAACACTCTGAATATTCTCATTGCAAAAGGCTTTGCATGCATACTTGAGCATTTGCACCAACACTGAATTAAACTATCTATGAGTTTATACAGATCATCTTATTCCTTCTTAACTCTTCATGAGGAAATATTGCCTTCTAGAATGTCTGTAGTTCCTGGAGACATCTGGATGGATAATTTACGTATATAACTTCAAACTGACTCATGTTTAGACAGCAAATATGGTTTATAGGCTCTTTTTTTTTTGCACAAATTGTAGATTGGTTTCAGTTGAAAAAGACCTTAAAGGTCATCTAGTCTCAACTCCTCTGCAGTGAGCAGTGACAAGTGGAAGACCATTTGATTGGATTGTTCAGAGCCCTGTCCAACCTGACCTTGAATGTTTGTCGGGATGGGGCATCTACCACCTGTATCAGCAAACTATGCCAGTTGTGTCTGTCTGAATCTACCCTCTTTTAGTTTAGTGGCTGACATACCTGTAGTAGCCTTTCTTGCCCTCCGTGTCCCATGCCAAGTTCAGCTCCCCTGCCTGTGAATTTCTTTCTTGCCCTTTAGTTTGAGCAGCAGGTCTCGACTCAGCCATGTCAGTCTGAAGAGGAGTTTGTTTAGTACTTCTTGATGTGATCTACTGTCGCATAAAATTTCCTCAGTCTATTGCATATAAAGAGGCCAAGGCTGACTTTTATGTGTGTGATGCTGAGTGTAACTCTATGTCTTTCCTTTAGGTTCCTTAGGTCTAAGTGGTCTACTTGATCGAGGCAAATGTTTGCAGATGCAAAATTTCAACCACAATAACACCCATCACAGGAAACTGAAGCATGAGTAAATCATAAATATTTGACCATAAAGATGCGTTGTAAATAACCGTTAGGAAATGAAGGCTGTCATTTCTCTGATATTTGTTACACAGCCTTTCCTATGTTTTATTTTAAGGTGCACTTAAGTGGCATGAACAACGTGTGGTGGATGGAAGGCAGTGGAAGATATATGTTAATTTTTTCCATGCCGTTATTAATAATACCATGATTTTCAGCTCCTCTTAAAGCTGAGAGCTTTCAATTGTTCGTCCGTACTGGATTGATAATAATAATGAAGATGATTTTGTCCTCTTCTCCCCTTTATCTTCTTGCTTGTCTCTAGCTCTTTCGTTTTCCGTGTATTCTGTTTGCTATAGAATTGTTCCTGTAATGAGAAGCAACTGAATAATCTTCAAACTCGCGCTCATGCATTTGCTGACTCTTCCTCTTTCATTTTAGTAACTCATGTGGTTTTGATTTTAATTCTTTTCAACTTTGCGATCATTTGTCATGTAAAGGCAAAGATGGATAAGAACACTGAGAAAAAAGTGGGATATGTTATAGCTTTTTGTAAAACAGGTGTTTTAATCATCTAAGCCTGCAATCTGTAGGAATATGAATTTTAACTTCTCCTTTGAGAAAAGAACAGGAAATTGTTTAGAAGTTATGTTTTATTGATTGTTCCCAGGCTTTATCTGTTTTCTACCTGACTTGCTATATCCAAGTTTAACTATAATATTTATTAGAAGTACAAATAAGTAAATTATTTTCAACCTAAACAGGTCAGCCCTTGAAAACTGGCAGCGACTGGCTTAAAACATCAACAGCACTGCTTTCTTGGGATATCTCCTCACCTGCATGGAAATTTGAGACTATATTTACCACCTGAGAGAAACAAATAAAATGATATTCCCTATCTTGTGCTTGCATAAATACATATTCTATCACGCCTAGCAGGGGTCCTGGGCCCAGAATCATCTATGTAAAGTGGTAGTTTTGAAAAGTATTTTAGTACGCTGAACGAAATTCAGGGATGATTGGAAAGTCAAATTGATGGAATTTGGTCAGAAAAAAAAGAAATATATATATCAATGCATGTAAATAAAAGTCATCTCCCCCATGCTGGTGTGCAACAGTACAATTGCACAATTTACATGATGAAGACAGAATTGCGGCAGCTCCTGAGAGGAGCTATTGAGAGGCTCTAATGAAGGTATAGAAATGGAAAAATGCCAGAAAAGTTTGAATAGCAATAAAACTCCTTATTGTTTTCCATAAGGGAAAGAAAACCATGGTGAAAAATGGAGTAATTATTTTTAAAAGTTATACATCATCATGAAGGCAGTGAAAGGAGTTTTTCTTAGACAGGAGGTGATTCTGCATTTTGTAGATATGTTTGGATTGGATTTCTTTAGATAATCATCTGCTTATTGCTTAACCTTCAAACATAGGAGTTGCGTACAAGAATTGACCTTTGGTCTGTGTAGCCATTTTGTGGTAAAGGTCTGAGATACAATAAAAGCATCGTTAGTTAAATTAGCTTTATATCCCTTCAGTTATCTGCCCCTCCTAAGACTTAATTTCCTATGGTTTCATTGGAGTTTTGCTTTTTTTTACAGATCCTTGCTTTATCTATTTTACCTTCTCTGTTACTATACATGAACTTGTCCCGAACCTAAAATGGATCTGAGGTTTTTCTCTAAAGACAATTGTTTTTCAGTAACGTGTTGATTAAAAGTAAATGAGAGTGAAAGTTATGCTTGCACTGACAGTCTTTGTAGTAAAAGTATATTAGGATTGCCCTGTTAGTTATTGAACAGTAACTGCTGTGAAGTACAATAAAAAATACACCTTCCCATATCTTCTTCTGTTATAATCATTTAGTTGAGGTGCTCCACTGTGATGATTGTAGTAATACTCATTTTAATAGAGTATAAGATTACTGCATTGTTTCTCTTGTGTGGTGAATGACTGGTATCTTATCCTGAACAGTCAGGTGTTGTTCTTGTTTTACCCTTAATTACGTAGATGACAGAAGCCCACACTAGCTATTCCGTGCTCCTGTAGTTCAAGGGAGAAGCTATTCCGCTTTATGGCCATATCTTCTTATGGTTTTTCCTTACCAATCTTCCCATCCAATATCTTCACGGTGACAGACTCTGAAGGAGGATCTGACATCTTTCTGTTCTTGCAAATAAAGTGAATGAATATTAAATGCTATAAATATTACCTTGTATTTTAAGGATTCTTTACTGTTGGATTTTTAGAAGTTGTGTAAATCATTGTAATTTTTGATTTTAGGGGTGAATTAACCGCCTAAACCAGTTGAGAACATGATGTCCAAAGTCCTCACTTAAATTACAGGCTTGTATTTAATGTTAGAGCATTTCAGCATTACTGTGGTAGTTGTTCATTCCATGTAGGATTTACAAATTCCAAGACTATTTCTGTCTAAGAAAATGGGGAAGGAATGAACCTCTGGTAGGTCCGGGATTACAAGATCAATGAAATCCACATTGATTCTTATTTTGCTTTCTGTGATCTTGGAACTCCATTATTTTTGTTATGTGCTAATTTTATTTTGAGATACTGAAAATATTCTCTACTGAAATTTAAAATCCATTTTAGTCCTGAAGAGGCTTATGGTGTCTTTGTAGTGGAAATATTTCTGTTAGCTAATGCTAATACTAAGTCAGCTAACGAGCACTCACAAAGGATGAAACCAGCAATTCTATACAGAAGGGAATTACTAATATTAGGATTAAGAGAGCCTGATGCAAGCAAATACATATATGAAATCCTGTTCTTTTGTTAATTTCAACAAAGCAATCTCTTGGTGAATAAATTGTGAAGATTTAGAGCTGAGGAGTTCAATCTTACCTTACTTCAAGCACTTACAAATATGCAGCATGCTAGGAAGACTGGAAATGTAGAGAGGAGGTGATAAAATGTATTTCGTACTGTTTTGTCCTTCTGTTACTGTTCAGCAGATTATTTATTACGTTATTTCTTAATAAATAATTGATGGAGAACTGATAATACAAAATGTCCTGAATATGTAGAGAGTTTTATTATAACATTAATATGCTACGGGTGTGTTTTGTTGGTCAATTAACATATGCCTCGGGGTGTGGTAAGATATATGAGGCTGGTGGCTGCAAGTTGTGTGGAGTTTGGATCAGCAGGTTGGTAAAACACATCCTGGAGGGTCTTAATGCTGTTATATAGTGAGGAAAGATGCCCTATATAGAAATTGCACTGTGGTTTAGATATGCAAGCTGACTTAAATGAGGAAGCATGAGTTTGGAAGTAGGCTAAGAATAGCAACGTGGATCTTCTACGTAAGTTAATTTACTCTGCTATTTGGGAGAAGCTATCTTAGGGTTAAGGTGGTTTGCATTAATTTCCCGGCTTTCCTGGAAAAGTTGTAAAAGTTAGTTTATCTCCCTCATACTTTATTTACAAGGTCATGTACAACACAAGCCTATGTGTTATTTCCAAATACTAATCTTAATCGAGTAATGGTGTGAATATAGCCCCAAAAGTTTAAATTGTATCTAAGCTTCTTTTAAAATTCTTCATCTAGTAATATTTTTCATTGTACGATATAGATAAATGTTTTGGAGGTGAGTTATTGGGTTTTGGTTTGTGGTTTTTTTATTTTTTTGTTTCTTTAGGTCTTTATTTTTGTATTTATGTGATACTTGTTGCTTATTCCATACCTTTTGGAAAGCCTGACTTACACAGCATCCCCTGACTATCATTAGTCCCTTCCTTCTCTCTTCTCTTATTTTCATTCCGTGCACAACAGAAGATGAGTAGCTTTAGGCTCGCTTTTTGAGTAGATTGGTTGCAAGGGAAAATGGAAAACTACAGTGTTCAATGTCTGTGTATTCCTAGGTGAAACTGTCTTAACTGAGGGCAGAGAGCTCCAAGAGCAAAAGGATGCGTGCAATAGATCTGAGCGAGAGCCCAGCTGACCCCAGAGAAATCAACAAAGACAACAGGCAACAGAAGATGCTTGAAGAGAAAGTGTAAAAGCCAAGCAAGCATATTGATATTTCTGTAGGTATGGCTTTTCATATTTTCGGCTGTAGTATAAGAACTTCTTAACTAGAATATTATATTCAGACCATTTTGCTTAATAGCTCTTGAGGGTACTCTCTTCCAATTGCCTAAGATGTTTTTAATCTTTTTACATATTAACATCCAACCTGTCTTTTTGGAATGTATTCCATCATTTTAATTCTGAATTGTGTGGGAAAGGCTTGATTTACAGTCATGCTCTTTATTTTAAGACAGCTGTCACGTGCTTTCATTGCACACCCTATGGGTCTTGTGCTACAAGGTGTGGTGAGTTATCAACCCATACTCAGTCACCTTATGCTTCCTCGACTATGTTCTTATCCTTATTAAAGAAACCTCAGCATTTTTCTGCTCTAAGCTAATTTTGTTACCTTATCCTTCATTCTTTTCAAGTAGCTTATGAATATATTAAATACCAGGGACTCCAGCATGAACTCCTATTGAATGTTACCGAGTTTCTCCCTCAGTTTTTAATCCCCATTTCTTCCTAGCTTGTTTGTCTTGTTTTCTACCAGTTTATTAGAATTCAAGAGAAGCCTCCCTTTCACTTCACACTAGTGTTTATTCTCTAGCAGGAAGTAGTTTTTTGGGAATCCATATGTTGTTAGGTGCATGAACTTTATTTAAGGAATGCTGACGTGTTTGAAGAAGAATGCAGGTGAGACTTTGCTGGACACAGTTACCAGATATTCTGACAGTCTACACTGGACATTGCTATGTGCTAGAGTGGTAAAAAAAGGGGGGGGAAGCATCACAAAACAGAGTTTTATAATCTGCTCATATGGAGGTAGACCCCAGATTTTCCTGTTTGCTCTGTAACAGAAAAGGTAACGCTATTCCAGGGGTGGGGAAGATTTATTTTCAAGTAAATGTCTTCATTGAACTCCCACTCAAACTGATCATCAAAGTAGAACCGTTTGCGCTATAGCCTACCTGCTCAAATCTGTTTTTTTTTTCTGCGCTGCGAATGCAAATGGTCACCTAAAGACATTAGTTTTACATCAGGAGGTGATTATGTGATTAAATGCCATACCTGATTAAGTGCTTTAAAAAGCATTTAAAATCATTAGTGGTATCAAGACTAGCAGAAGAGCAGTAGCACATAGAATAAAGAACTTCCTACCTTCCCCCCCGACTCTTCTGTGAAGAGAGAGGATTAAAATGAAGATTGTGAAACAAGAAACTGGACCACTATCAAAAGCACTTGCAGAATTTCAAACCAACAGCACAAGCTAACAAGCGAAATAATGACTGGTAATCAAAGCTGATATTTTTTTTTTTTTTGTGAGAGGTCCAGAACACAACTGTTATTGCTGTGACTGAAGTGTTTACTTGATGTATGGAACTGGACTCTCTCCACGGTGATTTTTCTGGTTTGTTTATTCTTACTTTGCTCTGGGCTTGCTGCAATAAATAGAATTATTCAGCAAAAGAAGTTCTGAGTAGAAGCTAGGGAACCTGCTCCTGGAGTTTGAATGGGAATGCTACCTAGCAGTTCCCATGCATGCAAGGCTGAGTCCTTCTTTAAATTAAGGTAGTTTAAGAGAAAATAAGTGCCTCAAGTTTGATTTAATGTGGCTGCTTGTAGGCTGCAAGCTTGTGATCACCTACTGAGCACTGAATTCTTGCTGTCATGTGGTCAGCAGCTGCTGCATTTTTCCAGTCAGTTTGTATCAGTCATAGTTTGGACTCCAGGTATGAAGTCAATTTTTTTTAATTTATTCATTTATTTTTGTCTACTGTTTGGTCTTTTCTGGGAGATAGATTTGTTTGCACTACTTCGAGTATGTGACCACCAGTGAGGGGGCAGCTCGCCTCTCAAAACTATGTGTGGTTTGCCCTCTCTATAAAATGTTTTGTTATTATTGTGTGACTGAAATTAGCAGGCTGTCTATAGTGCAAAATTCTCTTGGGAGACAACTAAGTTACCGAGTTCTTCAAGATCAAAGCTCTACTCAAATAACAAAGTTGTGTACAGATGACTGTTTGAGACTTTTGATACTTTAATGGAGGGTGAGGATGTCTGTGTGCCAAAACAAGGTGCTATATAAGGAACTACTTGCAGCAGAAAAAGAGCTTGCTGCTGAAAGTTCATACAAATCACGTTGTGACTGACTTACTTTTAAATGGAAAATATTGTTGGGAATTTATTGGGCAGGCAAGAATCTTTTGTAGCCAAAGACTGTCTGAAAGTTAAAAGGGCATGATGGGAAGGTGGCTTAGTAAGAGAACGTGAAATCTAGACAAGGTATACTAGTACTGCTCTTGACTACCGATGAGCAAAAGTGGTTTATAGCAGATACCTGTGAGCAAAAAGTTTTTTGAGGAAGGCTGGTATTTTGCCTGTCAGATCTGCTTCAGGTCTAGTGATTATTAACATCTTAGCTGCCTCAATTCCCTGATGAACTGACTTGAAAACATGAGTTTTATGAATCACCTCACCACAGTGTACTACAAAGCCTCAATGACTGGCAATGCAGTCACCACATTTATGGGAAGGAGAGACATCGTTTCTGGGAATAATATGAAAACCTATCAACTCCACACATCTTGATTGCAGACTCTGCAGGTAGCCAAGGTTTCTGTGGCTTACTCCTTGACCTTCACCTTCGCTTTCACAGACTGCAAACTTCTCAGACACATCCACAGTGTGAACTGCATCTTAATAGCTAGAGTGCCTGATGGAGAGATTTCCTTCCATTCTTAATTGGGTGATACCTTTAGCTCTGTCATCTAGGATTACAAAGATTTTCTGCTTCCTATTTGCGGTTACGTAATATTGAATGTTTGACAATTTATAACAACAAAAAGTGGCTTTAGGGGGCATATTTACATCATAATATTCTATAAACTGCCACTTCTTACAAATGTTGTTGTGCTGCTTTTGCTTCACTCTGTTTTACCACTTTTCTCTGTACTCTCTTAAATGTCCAGTAGTGTTGGCTACCTATTAATGAATAATAAATAGTGGGTTTAGTTCGGGTTGTTCTCTTGGTGTGCTCTCCTAAGGAGAGGGAATGGACTAGGAGACCTTCATTGGATGCATCTTCACCATAAGAGGAAGGACCAAGTAACAGAATCCAAATTGGTCTATTCCCCACCTGCCCCACTCCAGCACCCCTGAAACACCACACACACCTCTGTAGTGGTAATCGAGACTTACTGTGACTGTTGCCTGGTCTGCTCTCTGTATTCTATTTATCTTGTTTTAAATATTAAGTTAAGTTACTGTAGTTAATCAGATGCACAATTAATTCCTTGTTTTGATCTTCACATGGTTGTGCTGGTCTGTGTGTGTTTTGACCAGTTGTGACACTAAAGCTGTAAATTCTGGTACTTTGAGAACTGAGAGATTTATGTAACTCATTTCTGTCAAAGCCAATCTTGGAACCACATGGGGACTAAAAAAAAAAAAAAAAATCATGGATTTTGGAGAATTAAAAGTTTAAGTCTTCTAAGCTGTGTTCATGCTGAATTGAAATTAGACTGCTTCATTTTGGTAGTTTGGCTCTGGTAACTTTGAATAACCCAGAAAATAGTTAACCATTTCCATAATTTTCATACAACATCTCCCATCGAACTTACTGGAGAAGTTGGACAAGTTTGCTTTGTCTTTTGTGCTGCTTTTGGCTGGGATAGAGTTAAATATCTTCACAGTAGCTTTGATAGTGCTGTGGCTTGGATTTCTGGTTAAAGTAGGGCTGATAACACGCAGTGATGTCAGTGCTTATGCGGCGTCGGGGCCTTTTCTGCTCCTCAGGCTGCCAGCAAGTAAGAAGGGGGTGTGCAAGAGGTTGGGGAGGGTACTGGGGCAACTGACCCCAGCTCATCAGAGGGATATCCCATACTATATGATGTTACATTTGGCAATAAAAACTAGTAGAAAGAAAGAAGGTAGGAGGGGTGCTCAGGGTGGTAGTGTTTGTCTTCCCAAGTAGCGGTTATACAGGAAAGTAGAGCTCCATCACGGATATGGCTGAAGCTTTGTCTGCTAATGGGAAGAAGTGAATGGATTCCTTGTTTTGCATTGCTTACATGTGCAGCTTTTGCTTCAATTATTAAGCAGTCTTTATCTCAGTCCATGTGTTTGGGGTTTTTTTATTTTACTTGTACCTTTCTTATTTTCTTTCTCCATGCTGCTGGGATGGAATGAGTGAGTAGCTGTGTGGTGCTTACCTGCCTACTGCAGTTAACCCATGACACATTCATAAATCTCTGTTCCCTGGTGGCAAGGTGGAAAGAACAGTAGATGCCTCCTTTGTAAGATGCTTTTAAATTTGTTAATGAAGTCTGTGTGCTAATGGTAGATATTATTGTTCAGTTCTTGAAGGTGTGCATCATAGGCCAGGAGGCTGTAAGATGACATAAATGATATTGTTTCCACTGTTATGCAATTTGTTTTCTACTAGTTTTCTTATTTCTACAAAGTAATAGAACACAAGTTTTTGGAGGTGCCTTGGTTAAGTCTGCTTAGTATCAGTAGGGCAAAATATATTCTAAAATGAAAATGCTGCTGGGCTTCCTGTCTAAATTTAAAGGGGAAAAAAAAATGGTTTATATTCTTGTGCCATGTGTTACTGAACACACATATCATCAAGTATGCCAGATTTCAACATGCTGTTGAAAATGCCTCTTGTCAAGACATTGGATATCAAGAGGTATCAAGTTTATTACAGTAGCTGTCAGTTCAGTAAACACAAAGATTAATGAAAGGCAGTGCAGTGACAAAGCTATACGGATTCATCTGTCCCCTCTTAATTTTAATTTTTAATGTGTATTAACACTTGACATTATTTTTAAGTGACATTTGCTACTTAATCAATTTTACTTTGAAAGCAATAACTTAATCAATTTTACTTTGAAAGCAATAACTTAATCAATTTTACCTTGAAAGCAATAACCAATTTAGATCAATACAAGAGGAATTGTCAAATCTAGGCTATTGGCAGGAAACTATACTTAGACATAACCTATCTTCTTGTAAGCTATTGTCTTACAGGTGGTTTGTCACATTCACTTGCTGTGATTTTCTGTGTAAGAGATCTTGGGAGACAAATGTCGGCTATCAATCTGCAATTACTGTAAAAGTTCTCTGGCATCAGCAGTGAGCTTTAAATTATCTGCTTTTCAGAGAATACTAGATCCCATTTCATTTTCAGAGGCCAAGACTTTAAAGTTCTTTGGGTGGGGGCAGAATATCTTTAACATTTCTGTCAATTCTAGTTGTTCTAATGCCTTTCTCTGCAGCTTTTCATGACTCAATGACGTTTTAGTAATGAAAACTTTTAATGAAAGTTGTTTCCGAAAAATTCTTCTGGTAGAATATGAGGCGCACCCAAATTCCTCACTAAAATATATATTTTGTAATAAACTATATACACACACTATGGTGTATTTTTTCAGATCACTCTGATACAAGGCAGACACTTACAGGTAGACTCACGTGTATCAGCTGTTTGTAACTGTAAAGACTGGTGGGTTATTGTCCTCTTGAGTTACTCTGCTGTTGCTCCTGTTTCTCTCTTTATGGTTAGAATGAGAAAAGGCCTAATTAGACTAAGGAGAGTAGTCTGCAAATGAACCAGGTAAAGTGACGAGATAAATGGAGCTGTTACCTCAATCTAAAAATAGACACCTGCAAAAGGAAGGAAGGCAGGAAAAGAACAGGGTTGATGCAAATGTGGTTTGAGGGTGTGAGAGCTGTTCAGCTTCAGACTGGTACAGCTATTGAGCCGATGGGAGTTGAGTTATGGTATCTGCTTATCCTAAAAATCACAAGATACAGCAAAATTCAGGAAAATATTCCAGTCAACAAGTGTCAAGAAATTTTAATTGTGTCTGGATGGCTGTATGTTAATTTTTTCCAAGAGCTTTTTTCTGTTCTAGGTTGTTTACAAGAGACCTAAATATCATCTCAGTACTTAAGTGCAAACAAAAATGAAATTATGAAGTTTTTCCAGGCTGAAAAGAAAGACAGGGCTAAGGATGCCTGTAAAGAAAGAAGTAATAAACCACTAGAAAGAATGCTAGAGGCACTATAACACAATAAAGTGACTTTAGTTATGTTATGCTGCAGTATAAGGCTGGTGCATACTTTACTAGAAGGTGGGGTAGTCATTGTCGTTCTCCAGAACTGCTTTTTCTCCTGAAAGCTAAGAGACTGAGTAGCCAGGCTTTCAACACTGCAATACTGCAGTGAACATATTAAACGATTTATTTTCAAAAGAAACTGTAATGTCTCGCCTCTTTTAGACTTTTTTTTTTTTTTTTTGTCTTATTGTTACTGGAAACTAACTTTCTTAGTAGTTCAGGTGAGGTTATGGGTTTTTTGATCATTTATTTGTACACAATGAACAGTTAATAACATATTTTGGCTTAATGCTTCCAGGCTCTAACAGCTCATCCTACCTCAAAGATACAGTTCCATATGTTAACTGGACATCAAGTTAATGAACTTTGGCAATCTGCAAATTACATCTCTAAATCTACTTAAGTAAAACATGATATCCACTTTTTTAAAAGATTTGTTAAAAGCCAAGTAACACACTAAAATGACAGTAGTGTATTTGAAATGTTTTTTGGTTTTGATATTTAGATAAGCTAAAGGCAACTCATTTACCAAAAAGTCAATCATCATTAGATGTCAGAACAGTGATTTCTCTTATGTTCCCAAGGAACTTGTTCCCATGATGAAAACTAAAGGCAAAATTCAAAAACCTCCTCAACTAATCCTAAATAATGGAATCTTCAGAACTTAGTGTTTCTTCTTCTTTCTTTTTTTTCTTTTCCATCCTTAATTATTTTTTCACTTTTATGTTTTTTATATCTTAGTAATAATAAAGTATGTTCATATTTTGTTATAACATACTACTGGAATTGCTCACAGACTATTTCAAGCGTGAGATGAGTATACCTGCCACATAACAAATCACTTAATCTAGGGAATTACTACTCATGTTTTCCAGCCAGTGTTGCCAGCTTGACCCGTGAACCCATATTTGCACCTGCTCTGTGGAACATTGACAGCTCTGAGGGGAGTCTCTGAGCCCAACTTCTGTTTCCTCTATGGCACAGAGAAATGTGGTAACGAGCAGTACGCTTTCAGCCAGGTAGGTCTTGCCTTGTGCCTCTGCAGGCTCCTGGTTGGAAATTTCTGAGATACGATCAGAAACGAATGATGCAGAATACTTTGCCATTTGTGAGGGGCATGGTATAGGACAAAGAGTCATTGGTAGAAAACTGATGGAGCAACAGTGAATTATTTAAGATATGAGGAAACTTATGTAAAGATACTTGTGGCTTGATCAAAACACTTGAGGGTTTTGGAACTGACTGGGGAATCTCAGAAGTCTTCTGCTCTGAAACAGAGGGCACTTCATAGACACTTCCCATTCCGCTCAGACCTTGAACAGGTGTTATCAGAGTATCTCTTCTAAAGCCACATTTTTCTGTTTAAAATGTTGTATACTTCTACTGGCACCTGTTGTGATGATAGAAAATGGGATGACACATAATCCTAATTCCTGTGATACAGACAATGAGATTACACATCTCCTGGAGCTCTGCTTTCTAGCACTACCACAAACTATAAAACAACCTAGAGGCTTATCACTCATCAAACTCATGTGAAAACTAGGGAGAGGAAAAAGAAAATAATAAAGATCTGTACTGCTGTCTTGGTGATAAGCAGTAGTAGAATAGCAGCTAAATTCTTCCCCTATTAAACCAGATAGAGGGGAGGATCGCTTTGTCTGTGAATTTTTCCTACTAACAGGAACTGCAGCATTCCCAATAAAGAAACAACCCATAGCATTTTCAGAGAATTTCTTTACCTGGGAAAACTTTGTTTACTTGTTGCTTTCTCCTGGTGTTTAATGAGGAATTCCAGAAAACTTCTATCAACCTGTACATTGGGGAATCAGCTAGCTTAGTTTAATTATATGAACCACCCACATATCATTATCGTGTGCTCATATATGCATCAAACTGAAAAAGTTCAAAAATTTAGTAAGCAGATTGGAAGAAACTTCATACTGAAGACTACGTTAAAGATGAGACTCTCAAGAAGCCTGTTCCTTTCAGATGCTGAGTACTCTCACAGTGTGTTTAATAGGAGCTGAATATACAGAATTGGGCACTGGATGATTTATTCACTTGCTTGTTTTCTAATGAGATAGAGGAAAAGATCACAGATGGGAAGTAAAAAACCCAATAGTTCTGTGATTGCTCTCTAGAAGATTATCCTTACATTTAATAAAACATGGTGATTGTTCTCAGTTTAGGTTAGGGATTCTTTTCTTTTTCAGCCACTTAGTGTTAAAAAGCAAAAATTAAACATTAATACTTTTCCACTAAAATTAAAATTCAGGTTCCTTAGTTTTTCTTGTAGAGTAGCAAGGCTGTGAAATTTCTTTCAGTAATCATTTTCTTATCTCCCTTCCACTTAACTCAGCTGTTGAGAAGAATAAGAAATTCCCTTGGGAGATAAATCTTAACATAATCTTAATTTTTATTTTTCCTCCCTAGTAATGTCACAATTTAAAGTTTTAAGACATATATATAGAAAGAGAGAGAGAGAAAGGGAGTTTTATTCTGCCAAGACTATCCACAGAAGTGAATTGATAAGTGTTTCACTGGATCCCTTTGTATATTTCTCAGTAAAAGGTAGTTGGCACTTTTTAAATGTTCCTTAATTCAAAGATACTGCTGTAGCCCTGCTGCCAGCCATCATCCCCTGCACCGTAGGCAGTCAGCATAGAAGGCTGACAGTTCCTCTCTTCTCTGTTGTGTTGAGATTTAGTTTGTTTGTTGTTGTTGGTTTGTTTTTTTTTAATTTCCAGAGGAATTAATTTTAAAAACCTTTCTAGTGGAAAATCTGGCACTAGAAAAAACAGATAAAAAAAAAAAAAAAACAAAACAAAACCAGAGAGATTTGTTATAGTCAGTTTAATATACACAATGCTGTATAGTTTTGCTCTGTGCATTTATTGGAAGATGGGTGTAGATGTTGAAATTTTTACCAGACATTACATTCCAACTCTCATCCAAGTCTTTTTTATAAGCCCAATGTAATAGCAATAAAGTAATGTTGCAATTATATAAGTGGAACAGATTCCTGACTCTTGCAATAGGCAGTGGAGATTTTATCACAACCCTACTTAGCAAAATGATAAAAGAAATCTGCTTTTTCTAAAAGATTCTTTTTCCCCCCCTAACTTCTGTATGCAATTTGCAGCTATTAATGTTGATGAAATACATAGACTGATAAAGAATTGAGGAGGAGCAGCTCCACTGTTGCCCCAGATAATTCATTGAGCGTGTACTTCCAGAGAAGTTTTCTGTGATAGCATTGAAGGCAGCAGCACCTCAGCAACTCATGGAAAATGATAAAGGTGCTTTCTCAGGCAGTCACACATCAGTACCAGAAATTCAAATTAATTAACTGCATGTGTCAAAGAACATGTTCTATGATAATGAGCCTGATACGGTCATAAACATTGTTCTGTTTTCCTGCTGAAAAAGTAAAGCTCCATTGGAGAAAAGCAATATTAAACACACACCAGCTGAAGCGTTTTTTTGGGCCAGAATACCTGACTAGCATGTCTCCATTTCATTCATCAGCCTGTTCTGTCGTTCCAAATGCCTTTTTTATATGAATAAGGTAAAAAACAATCTTATCAGTATTTTTGTGAGGATTTACAAGCTTTCTCAGAATCCCCTCAATTTTTTAAAATGCCACCCTGGTATTTGCACTGCGCACAGCTAATCATCGCCTGCGTTCTGTCATAGAGGCCGCTTCCTGGCAGTGATGCGTGATTGCTGGAGGAGAAGAAAAGGAGGAAAACATCTTTCGTGTCAATCTTGTAGCTTCAAGTATGATCGCTTGTTCGGTCTTGCACAGTTCAGTCAGGTCATGCTCAGTAATCTTAGCTGGTAACGCAGACAAACCAGAAACCAATCCACTAGGATGCATTTCCTGAAGGTGTTTAATGTCTTATTCTCTTGTGGATCCTTCTGTTCAGAAGAGCATTTATTAAATGCTTCACCGGTATGAGGTTATTAGGTTATGTGTTAAATGCACTTGTGAAGATGCTAGAGACGCAAGGTTTATTCAAAATTTAGTGATACAGGGAATATCACTGGGGATGAAAACTGTCTGCTGGCTTTGATTTAAGCAGTCTCTTTATAGCTAAAGATCTGACAGATTACAAAGTAACTGCAGAATACCTGAAGGTGCGCGGACAAGGGAGTGTTAGGGTTGCACACCCATCAGTTCCATTGCTGCCATTGCCCCAGATCTCCATTTCTGCTTTCTATCAGGTATATTTAAATTAAGAACTCAGGACTAGGATGGGGATGACCTGGCTGACCGTTAGCACATCCAGTATTTCACATGTCAGATCAATTATTCCGGTACTGCTACACTCTCTTTCAGCTTGTCCTGGCAACTGTCACCATCGTAGCTGCTTTACAGAATGTGCACATTGGGAATAAATTTTGCCCTTAGATGATATTTACATCATATCTCTGTGATCAGACAGTTGTGCATCAAGTTGTTTAAACTACTTGCCAAATGAAGAAAATAAAGTATGTGTGGCTGATGAGCCAGCTGAACAGGTAAAAGAATATAAATGTGCAGCTTGGGGGCTGTTGTGTAGCATAGGCTTGTCTCAAAGCCGGTTTCTGTTAATGATGGAGCAGCATCTGGTAATGGCAGCAGCCCATCAAGTTACTGACAACTTTGTGAAATTATCAACATCGCAACCAAATTTTCAATTTTTGTATGTCATTAGGGAAGCCTCGCAACTTCAGTGGAATCCATTTGCAAGGACGCAAAGAAGATTACTTTTTTTCTGGAAGACAACTCAGTTAGTACACGGTTTCATATGGATAAGACTGGAATGTTTTCGTTTTATTAGCATGAAACAACAAGATGGTGTGTGTGTATATATGACTGAAGTTAAGATGTAGATTTCCCAAGAATCATAGAATCACCAGGTTGGAAGAGAGAAGGACTAGTAGGAAAGCTGGACTGAGAAATGACTGGTGTTACGCTGTCCTAGGGAAAAAAAATTATTCTTGCTTTCAATTTTTCTCTTTTGATTTGTCTGTTCTTCTCATAATTTGTTGCTTACCTGGTTTTGTTTCCGTAGCATTTCTCTGAGAAGTTTCTGAGCCATCAGGTTGGAGTTTGTGAATATAATGAAGTTTTGTATCTGGTCAGTCGGCAGGGTGCTTAGGCTTTAACACCTATGGCAGTCCTTTTGCTGCGTCTGCTGCCTTGCCTTTCCTTGTTAGCTGTTTGGGAAAAGAAACATTTCACTTAAAAATGTGTATTTATTAGATTGTGGTAGAGCGAGATACTGGTGATTGGTGCCTGTACCAACAGCATATTTACAAGCAGCTAAGTTTATAAACACTGCTGAAGAAATAAAATAAAATAAGAAGGTACTTCTAAAACATTTTTTTCTTCAGAAAATCCATCTTGTGTGCTATGTGCCATTAAAACTGCCATGTCCATTATCAATCTTTTCTTTAGGTGCGCGTTGTTTGCATGTAAGCATATTACTAAAGTAAGCTTAAAGATACTTAAAGCAATCAACAAGTAGCATTCCATTTTAAACACTTTGGCAAGTTTTCATTATGGCATTGAAAAATGCGAGGCATTTCTTAATAAAGAGATACCCTTGGAATAAGACTGCAAAAGAACTTCATACATTGTCCAATTCCTTATAATTTTTGCACAATATACAAATCCATTTGGGATTTTTTTTTTGTTCTCAGGCACGTATGTTGCATTATATCATTGAAATATCTGTTCAAATAGCTCCTTGATATTATTTCATATAGCAAATAATTTAAAAACGTGTAAGTTTTAATTGCTGTACTTCTTAAAGCTTATGGTCTATTTTAGGGTAACTTGTGATTATGCTGATTGTCAAATGATAGGAAGTATTTCACTCCTTCCCTTTATCTCTGCTCCTTCGCTCAGCTAGTTTTTCAGTAGATGCATTTAGCTAATTGAACGAGAAATTATAAGTGTATGAATACCTATTTTAAAATGCTATTTGAAGTGCTATTTATAGTATGAGTTTCCTGGAAATCTTTCCATATATTGTTTGGTAGGAGATCGTTTCCAAGAGAGTTACAGTGTTAATTTGATAGCTAAACCCTTCCCAATAGTCATGTACTTGATTTGCTTATAAAAGAAATACCATTTCGGGCTGAGTGATTATAATCAATTTGCTGTTACCAAGTTATCAGAGAAAGGAGCCATACCACATAATCATAGGAAAAAGCCCAAACAATTAATGTCAGTAAAAGCACTCTTAAAATTCAATTTTGTAATCCACAATTTAGGTTGGTTTTTATCACATCTACTCACTAAAAATCCAAAGAGAGCTTAATATGATAAAATATGAGACTACTTAAGCTGTTAATTTTCTAGCCAAGTTTAGATGAATATCATGAACTGCAACGAGAAAAGCCATCTCATATTAATGTTTAATGAACAAATAAAGCTGTCAAAGGCAAATGTGAATTGCACGTTATATATGTATTTGATTTGTGTAGATTGTTCAGTTAGAGTCATTGTCTGATCTAGGCTTAAAGAAAGTCTGTTTTCCACAACTTGGACCTTTACAAAGTCTTAATAGCCGATTCACGGTCTGGTTGTGTAGGCACTTGAAGTGTCGTGTGGCCTGTTTTTCAGACCAGAATTATAAAACCAGTGATGTAATTCTTCAGGCTCTCCAGGCTTGCAAATATTTTGATTAAAGAAACTACAATTCAGGGCTAAGCCTTCTAGTGAACTTCTGAAAAATCACAGACAAAAGAACAAAAATCTCCTTTTGCATAAAAATTGTGAATCTCGGTGCTGAACCTTCACAGCCTGGAATGTTTTGTAGGACCTAACAGAAAGTAGAAAGTTAATGTGTAAAAGAAAATTTTGTTTCTACTTTAATTGCTTCCCACAAAATCCACTGACAAATGCATAGATGATTCACATTCTCTATTTAATAAGTAGCCTTGAAATGATTCCTACAATATGCTTTTATAAGTCCCTAGAACCCCATGTTTTCATTTCTATTTGGATCTATTTCATATAAGGCATTATTGATTTTTCCAGCCTCCATAGATCTTTGGGACAAAAAATATTCATAGTGAAGTCTTGCACTATGGATTCTTCTCATCCTTTTTAGAAGCCTGTAGAATGCTTCTGGAATGTTGACTTATTAAATTTTTATGAGGGAGGTCTAATCCCAACCAGAAGCCTTATGTAGTGAGGAAAAAGGAAAAATTAAAAGTTGTGTGCTGTGTGAAAAAATCTTGGCTTGGCTCTGTCAGAGGTCATCATGTATATACACACACATATATATTTCTGTATCGTATAAAAGTCTTAGAAACCACAGTAAATTAAAAAATTCCTTCTGTGTAGAAGGACATCATTTTTATTGCAGCCCTCTTACAAATGTTTTAATCAAAAGAGTTAACTTTGAGCCCAACGACCTCATTTAACCAGGACTTTCTAAAAAGAAAATGAATATTTCTTTGGATAAAAAGATAATGTGACATTAAAGTCCAAGAAGTTGATGTTCAGCAGGGTAGAAATAAGTAGCCAAAACCTGGCAAAGAGCATGTTCTGCAAGGATATAAATTAGGTTGGCAATACTATAGTGACTGCTGAATTTGTACTGATCATTTTTAAATGAAATCCTCTTTTCATTAGCATTTCTGCTCTCACATGCATAATTTACTACAAAGGTTTGCAGACACTAACACAGTTTTCACAAATTAGCAGTAATTTTGTTGTTGCTGAAACCCAGCAAACTTTGTAATGCAGTAGGATTTTTACATATGAAGAAAATCATAACATTTATTGCCTTAAAGTCAGATTTAGTGTTTAAAATGTATGTAATGGGCCTGATTTTCATTCTATATTCGTTTTTGTTGCAGTCTGTTTGAATGCAAACTAAGTATAAAAAATTATTAGAGCTACCAGTGCAAAATGGTTAGTCTAGGCGCTGTTCTCTGTAAGATACTGGGATAATCTGCTAGGTGGAAATAAGCTGGGAGTTTTATTTACTTGTTTAAAGGCTGCTACAAAATGAATTACAAGTCTTATGTGACAGGTGTCTAGCTAGCAAGCACCATATGTATCGCTGTCACTCACCTTGGCCATGCCTTTTGTTTCCTTTCTTCCTCCTTCCTTTTCCCTATCCCTCACTGCCATCCCATCCACCCCTCAGGATTGTTTCCTTCCCATTGCACTGGGGCAGACTGACACAGGGATGTGGGGAGGCTTTAAAGCTTCTGCTGGCTGCCTAATCGAAGAATATAATTTCCAAGGCAGGTCTGACAATGTGTCATCTCACTGGAACACTACAAATTAAATAAAAGTCAACTCTGTGAGTGAAGAAACCAGGACTGCAGCTGTCTGGAGGCAGAAGAGAAATAGAGAGGAAAGGGAAGAATAATCCATTTATTCTTGGAATAGTTACATTGCTAATGTAAAAACCTTGGAGTAGGTAAGCAGTTCCAGGGATTCAATGCAACCTTACCCAACAGGAAATGGAAATTATACAAGTCCTTGAGATTTTTCTTAAAACTTCAGGAATGTTGAAATGAATGCTTTTTAAATTATCTGATGCTGAGAATGCTGATAATTTTTCTTTAGGGAATCTGGCCATCTTTACATTTTGAAAAAAATTTTTGCAGATCTAGTCTAGAAGTGGTGGATTATGTTTCTAGAAATAGAATGAAAACTGTTAACTATGAATAGACATTTGACCACTTTGCAAATTAGCTACATTTTTTTGTTTTTCATTTTTCATGGTCCCTTTGCCACTTCCCTTCACTTGTACAAGTGGCCTTGAAATAAGCAGGTAGACTCTTGGAGCTGGGGTACTGCCCTGTCTACGTGGTCGAACGCGGGTGGGGTGGCCAGGTGTTTCTTTACATCTTTTCTGCTCAACTGTCTCTTTCTGCTCCCAGAATTTGTTCAAGAGAAAGGAATAGAAAATCTTTTGTTCTGTCTTCTAGCAAAGCCTCCGGCAGACCAAAAATGGCTGGGACCAAAAGGCTAAACTCAGTCAGAATATGATGAGATAGAATTCCTTTACATTAGAGAGCGTGTCTAAACCCTCTGTAGAGTTAGAAAGAAATGGCTGCTCATGTGCTTTATGTGATTAGAGCACTGCTCTGTAAACTGCTTGGGAAAGAGTTCATTATAAATTATTTTTATGATGCGAACTCCATTCAGAATTTATAGGATGCTTGCACTGTTGGTTTAAATGGATTTTTGCTTAGTGGGAGAAGCAAAATAATACAGTATCGTAATAGCACTGTGACTGCTTCTGCATCTTATGAGATAAGAGCAGTATTTGGGCCCTTATGAAGTTATGAGACCATTTAAAACACAAAGGAAATTCAAGACTGGAGAGCCCTTAAAATAGCATTGTGATTTGATTCAAGAAAGTGAAGACATTTTGGACCATGGAAACAGCAACTTTCTGACTGAAAGTTCTTAGGAGCGGTGTACGACAGATCATGTAGGTTGGGAGTATGCACAACATGAGGTATAATACCCTGCACAGTGAGCTTTTTTTTTAAGAACAGACTGAGATCCTTCTCATCTGCTTCTTTTTACTCTTTATTTCTAGGGTTTTTTTGTTGGCACAGGTAGGACAAGACTATAACTCAACAAAGAAGAAAGATGCATTTCTTCAAAGGACATTAGAATTGTAATTTCATAAGGAAAGCTGGAACAAATCTCTCTCTATAGCTCTGATTAGGAGAGAGATGAAGGACAGTTTTAGTGCCCCTTTGCCGATTGCCTCCCTGAGTCCATCCACGTGCTTATCCACTCGCTAGAAAGCCAAATCTTCCTGCCAGGCGCTGCCCTGCAGTAGTGGCGTAAGTCAGACTGACGTTTCTCCTGTTGGTTATTTGGTGTGTGGTGCCCCCTGACTCAAGATGCTGGGCTGGTACCTTCTCAGTAGTGGATGTAAATGACTGGTGACAAATATGTGGAGAAGTGTATTGCCTGAAGACTGAAATCAGTGTTTACATGTTCTCAGACAAAAGAATTTTTCACTTGCACCAGTTTTAAGTGGACTAATTTTAAAGGAACTCTGTATTTGATGTACATTTTTTCTTTCTCGCAGATGATTATCAGAATAAGAAATCTTCATTAAAGAAAGTTTTGCTATGCTTAATAAATTTAGTAGAACTGGTTTTCTACCTGTACATTATGCAAATATTTCCCAGGAAACAAGTAAATTGGCTCCTTTTACACTGAAGATGTGAGCATAAAAAGTCTAATTTTTTTTTCTCCTGAACTGACTTTACATACTGAATTGATTAACAGAAATGTGTAAATGGAATTTCTTTCTAAGTTATAGAACTTAAATTTTTACCACTCTTTGCTTCCAGTGAAAGACCTGTCTATGATTTTTGAACACCAAATTTCAGAGTGTTATTTGTGCAGCCTTAGTATAGGGTAATAAGAAGGATTTCAGTGTAGTGGTAAAATCTTACATATGAGGTAAGTGATGAGATAGAGTGTGCGTATTACTCTTATGAGAAAGAGTAAGTGTAGGTTTCTTAAGCAGCTTAGTATCATGTAAGATGCTTATAAAATTTGTTAGAAAATCAATCTTAAAACTCCTTTTCTTTTGACAGGTACCTCAAACCACTACATTATAAAAGAATAATCTTATAACTGTAGTTCAGAGTCAGTAGAAAGAACTCCCTCTAAAGTGTTCAAGTAGTTCAAACCTATGCTTTTTAAAATTCATAACTTAAATAGAGATGAAACAAAGCTAGAAGACCTACACTGAGATATTAAAAATTTGAGAAATTAAAATAAACATTGAATTTGTCCTCTTGCTTTCCTTTAAAGAATACTAAAGCTCAAGTTTCAAGCAGTTTAGGAACAGTTTAATTGGCTTCTTAGTATTTTAAAGCTGAAAATACCTGCATGAGTATTACACGAGCTTAGTTTTTCATGTGGCACTTGGCAGATCTGGAACTGAAGTCTGTATTCAGAATGACGCTGCTGTACCCAGCGAAGCTGTTTCTACTCATTAATGGAGTTGGGTCAGTTTGGCACACTGATATTTCCTGTGGAGGAGTCCCTGAGAATGTCATAAGATGAGAGGAACATTTTGAAAGCCTCTAAATAATTTGGAAGTAGAATGAAACGGAAGACAAAATCTCTGTACACCCACTTCTGAAAAGTATTTTAATTCTGTGCTTGGAATGGCCAGAGAATCATCTGTTTTCATGGAAACAGAATTGTCTTAAAGTGCGTATGGCTGTGATAGAATTTCTGGACTCAGCGACTTGATTTTTTTTAAAATTTGCTCAAACCAGTGTAATTCCAAAGAAGTGACAGAATGGCTGCGTAACAACATCTGGGGCTGCCTTGGTGCTCTGAATGCAACTGTCCCTTGGCTAAAGGTGTGAGGAAAGCAAGTGTATTCAGCGGAGGAGCTCTAAGTACATCCCTTGGCCCCAGATAAGAACAAGAGCATAGAGAATTACAGGGAGTGAGTCTGTGTAGCTAGTGTTTTGCCCTGAACTAAGCAGCTTAAACATTCCAGGATACTGGACAACAGATATTGTACTAGGTAAACTCATACCTTTAATTGGTGACTCCAGTGGATATTGTTGCACTACGTCTTGAGCAGCGAGATGCAGGCAGTCCCAATGCAGACTTAGCAAGACGGCACTCTAAAAATTACCCTGGTCATAAAATGCATATTTTCTGATAAAGTTCCATCTAATTTAAACATAATGCAACGAATTAAATTTTCTGTTCAAATCTGGGCAGTACTGCAGTGGGCTGGTGCTGTGGGTGTTTGCAGTATGAATGGCTGCAGAAATACTAACTTTGATATCAAAGCTAGTAGATCAGAAATTACGCTCTTAACTTGGAAGACTCCTCACCCCCCATTTTAAATTGATTTGCTAAGCCAGAGTTTTTTTTCAACACATTCTTTTAAGCTCAGATGCTCTAAGGAGAGGAATTGCCATGAAGTTTCTGAATATTCAGCCTGTGATTCCTTATATTCTACTTCTCTGGTTTCCTACTGTGAAGAGTTTAATGGTTAGTTTACATGACCAGGACAGTCTCACAGTAATAATAACTGAAAAATATGGATATTGAAATGCCACTAAGTTTGGGTGCCCAATTTTAGGCTCCTTTAGAACACCTGCATTTCACTAGAAAGCACAATGGCTTAAAAAAAAACCAAGCCTTTTTGGGAGGTCTCAAGGTGCCCGCATTAGTTTGAAGCTTATTTTTATGATTTAGAGCTACACCCCTTAAATTAAAACCTGGCATACTGAGCTTCAAAGGCACTCATTCTCTCATTGCTGACCTTGTTCTTAAGTAAGAAGAGTTGAATGAAATTTATTGGCAGCTTTTATAATTGTTTTGAAACCACTCTGCCTTCTCGCTTTGTAATTGAATAAGTTGGCAAAGCTTTTCAAAAGAGCCTAGAAGGACATTGGAAAATAGCTGGCCTCAGCCTTACTTAAAACCACATTTGTTAACTCGTGTTACATTTTCTCTTAAAAACAAATTAACAATTTAAAACAATGGTACCTTGATCGGCCAATTATAACAGAATTTCTATGAAGTAGGTACAGCTTTACCACCTCATTAATAATTAATAGTTCTTCATTACTGCATCATTACATCGAACATCAGAAGAATGAATAAGGCCTGGCCACATCAAGTGTTACCAAAAATCATTCTCAGTCTGTGAAATCATTTGGCCCACAGTCATTCCACACATGCATTTTGATTCAATGGTCAAAGGTGCTCTTAATAACATGCCAAAAAGAAAATAATTTAAAATGCTGCATTCCCACAACTTTTGAGGCATTAGCTGTATCGTATCCAAGGAAAACAAACTGTGAATCCATGCTGGGTAACTGTGAAATCTCTTAGCCCCCTTCATTTACTTTAACTGTGGTCCAACAGAGCTATGTGACTGAGGTTTCAAGTACACTAGAAAGTATTTGGTCTGTCTTTTTCTAGTAGAGGATTTTCATTGGTCTATTAAAAAAATCGAAGGGCTTGGACAAGTATTGAAATCAATTCAGTGCAATTTAAAAAAAAAAAAATCCACAACAGCAATTGCTGTCAGTTCCTGTGTTAAAAAATAAAAGTTTATATAAGCATCAAACCAACTGAAATCTCTTTGGCATTCTTTGGAATTAGAAAGATGATTGGGGAACGGTCTATTGTAAATATACTGAAATAGTAAAGATGATAATACGTTTTGAATTTAAAAAATCAAAGCACTTTTTAATGCGAAGATGAAATGCTTTAATCTTTTCAGAATTATTTTACCTGTTTTTCTTATGGGAATGTTTTAGCAAACTTTTTTAATCACTCTATCTGTATCTTTCACTGCAAGATTCTGATGAAAACCCACTACTCCACTGCTCATAAATCTACATTTGCCTTCATCCAGCTGATGGATTTGTAGGCTGTGCAGTGCTCTTAGAAATGCAGCCTCTGCTGCTACTGATGTGAAACTTTTAAGATACAACCTAATCTAATTGTGGGTGGCAGGGTTAATAGAGATGGGAAAAGCGACAGCACTAAATGGGCTCCTGGGAAACTATAAAGATGCCCAGGACATCCCAAACAGTCAGAACTGGTGTCCAGGACTGGAGGAAGCTCAGTCCAGTTCCTTGCCACCCCCTCAGTCGGAGGCTGTGGGTGCATCACCCAGGGTTCTGAGGCATGTGGGATTATCTGCGGGACAAGGGAAAGTGCGTGTCCCTGCCCTGTGCGTTAGCATCGTCACTTCCCAGTCTGCAAGTTTCACTTACTAAAACACGGGATTGAGAAACTGCCGGCAGACAGGGCAACAAAGAGCAGAGATGAGAAGAAAGGAGACGCTGTAAGTGGGGCATAGGACTTGAAACTGAAAGACAGAGGTGATCTGCCAGCTCTGCGACAGGCAGAGCGAGCTTGGCACGAGGAGATGGGAGGGAGAATCAGCCTGTCAGCTGAGAGGGAAAGAGAGCTGACCTGGCAGCTGAAAGAGAAAAAGGGCAGAAGACCTGCAGATGTAGCAAGCTGCGGGGAAGAGAACTGCCCAGCTGCCTGCCAAATAACACTGCAGAGGGAAACAACCCCAGGTGATCTGTCTGTTCGAGTGTCTGAGATCGTTTGTATTTTTATTCATTCCAGGGGCTGGAATTTATGGAGTTGATGTGGAAAGGATAGTTATCATGACTCCATTCTCCAGGATGCCTCCTGGAGATGCTTCTTTATGAAAAAGAATCAAAATGTTTCCTAAGAATGCTTCTGAAGAACGCTAAAATAACCTTTTTTGCTCCCAGCTTCCCTCTTCCCTCCCAGCAAACTATCTCTTTGGATTTGGGTTTCTACCTTCTCTATCGTGGAAACACTTAGCAGTAGAGCTGAAATCTTACCAAATGCAGGAGATAGGAAGTAAGATGCACAAACACCTTCTCTTGTCTCAGCAAGCAACACACAGATGGAGGATTTCTACTTAAAAAAAAGAATAAAGAAACAAGCCCAAGCTTGCTAATCCAAAGAAAACAACTCTCGGTTTTCAGATGCTTTCTCAAAACATACCCTGAAGGAGTTATAATTCATAAAGGAGTACCTGACAGAAATACTTGGTATTTCTTGTGTTTTGTTTGGATATTTTTTAAAAATAACTAAGCACACTGCTTTTTTTTTTCTTTTCAGACCTTGATTTCCTTTTCCTCGAGTTTGATATAAAGGATTTGATCTTGTTTAGAAATAACGAAAATGTCAGGACAGCTACATTTGTTGGAATATATTTTCAGTGGTAATAGGATTTTATCGTTATTATTTTTCATACTTTTCAGATAGTGTACCAAGAACCAACAATATATGGTGTTAGTTGTATAGCGAGGCAATTGTAACGGAAATGATGTCTGTCTTGCTTAAAGTTTCCCAGGAGAAGTATTAGGAGAAAAATGCTCACCGTAGATATGGAACAAATCAGACTAACTCCAGGCTTGATAAAACAATTTTGAGTGGTGTATGATGCATAAGCTTAATTAGATTTTGGAAAAGACAAACTGCAATGCCACCCCAAAACAACAATAAAATATAATTTATTGTCAGTTTATGCCTAGGAAACCTACTGATAGAAATAGTAGGTGTCTAATATAATGCTGTTATTTATATAATCCATGTTCATAAGCTTTAAAGTTTCGTGGTTTTGCAACCTTTTCTTTGTTACCTGAATTACACAGAGAAATTATGGCATTGTTCAACTCTCTGCAAGAGCGTTACAGAGTTTTTTGGCTGTTTCCTGTCTGAAAGAGCATTTGCTAAATCTTGTTAGAATTGAGCGCAGCTATGAGCATACTGAAATGCCATCAGTTTGCAATATTTCTGTTTTGACGCCTTTCCAGAGGTAAAAATAGTTGCAACTCTGAATGCCTTACAGAATCCCTGTTTCCATATGCCTAATTCTTTTGCAGCTCAGGGTCGCATGCAATGAGGTAATTAGGATTATTTCAGAGTAGATCGACATTGCCAGTGGAAACGAGTGGAGTTTACCCAGATGAAAAGGCAGTATTGATGAGGTCATAAGAAGTGGGAACCATAGGGAGCATCTTGAAAAATAATGGTGTAGAAACGGATGATTTAAGACCGGGTTTATGTCTGACCTTTGTTTTGGTGCACAGTAAGAAGTTTCACAAAATGACTAACTTAGTCTCGTGGTTAGACATAGTTACAGACCCCAAAATCCTAGGAGAACAAGGACTGCTCATTTAGTTCTTTCTTTTAGTCTGTGGCAGAAATGGAGAATAAAGAGAGAAATCCCTTAAAGGCACTGTGGAATTTCCTGTATGTGTGTAAAAGATTCAGGACACAATTCTCTAGCTTCATAGGAAGCAGCACAGGCCGCTCCTTCTATCAGCCGAGGCCGATAAGGCACCATTCACTTATTGCTAGTAGCAAATGGTCCGGAGTAGTAAAATGTCATAAGCAACTCTGTGCCACGATATTTTTTTTATTCATTTATTTCTGTGTGTGAATCAAGATACTATGATCTCTAGGGATGTCCTGCATCACAGAATCACAGAATAACCAGATTGGAAGAGACCCACTGGATCGTCGAGTCCAATCATTTATAGTATCAGTGAACTTAGTGTCAGGTCATTTTACTTCTAAATCTGTGGGAGGAAAAAGTGTATAAAAATGGATTTCTATCAAGCTACATGTGTATATACATGTGTATTTTCTTGGGGGAAGGAGGGATATGATAAATGGTTATAGCAAAATTGCTATGTAAAAATTCCAGGATTTACTTATTGAAGCCTGATCAAACTAATCACACAGTTACACTGGCGAGTTGGATACTGAGCTGCCGTCGTTTTGGCTGAGGGTGCTGTCAGCGTAGTAAGAACAGATGGAGCAGATGTAGCTGTAAAACCCCTCCAAGCGCTTTTGCCAAGATGCTCCTTGCATACGAGGCCTTGTTTCTAGGATGGCCAGAAAGGAGAACTTCTTCCCTTCATTTTATTGGAGTGGTTTAAGTAATTTGTAAACTGGAGGAGTACAAATTTTTCAGACAGTAACAGGTGCAGGAGACTTCAGGGAGAGGCCAGAGTCAGCAGCAAAAGGGAATGAGGATAAAGAAGCTGGCAAACAAATCTTAGCGTATTGATTTTAGCCTGCCAGAATGTATATTGGATGAGGCTGGAGACCTGCTGACTCTGTCCTCTCCTAAAGACTGCTGAAACGTTCAGATTATGAAGCCTGTGAAGTAGCAAAGTCAGAAAGCCAGTAAACTCACACAGGTTTTAACTGATGGTCACATACACAGAGATTTTCATATTTTAGAACATAGTATGGGCCAGGAAGTTACTTATTTACTTTTCATTGTCTTTTTTGGATGCAGATTATTCTTGCTGCTACAGTTTAAATAATGTTGTTGTCTTTCAGATTAGCTGCTCAGAATTGCAATTTTTCCCTCTGTGTGAACATAAAATTTCCATGAATGCAAATGGCAAAAGGATACATGTATTGCAGAGAGAATGGAGTTTGTGGCTTTTGGCTTGTTATTGGTCCCTGCTCTCAAGAAACAAGGTGAGTATTTGAGCCCAGATCTTTTCTTTGCAGTTTAGTCTACCACAATACTCTTTTCCAGAAAGAGTATTTTGTGACTGAAGAGAGTAGTTGTGTCATGAAACTTAGAATTCTGTCTTGATTTAAGATTTATTGCTTTTTTTTTTTTGGTATCACTCAGTTTAAGTTATCCTGTTTTATTTTAGAAATTAATACGTTAAACTGTGTAATTGTAAAACAATGTGGGCATATATAAAATGTCTTAAGGTTTTTCTCAATACACTAGGGCCATAGTGAGAATATGAAAACCACTTAGGTTTCTTTAGGTGTCATTATTTTCTTAACAAGTTAACTATCCTTCCTGTTTATTCATCAGTATCATGTTTAAGGAACAATCAAATGAGTGACTCAGAACCTGTTTACACAGTGAAATTTTTGCAGTACGTTCCTGAACTGCAAAATTGTAAGGATAACCCGCTCCCATGGATTTCTATAGAAATTGATGCAAAGCTAGCACTGAACTCCATAGGAGCAGGCTGACTGTGATTAATAGGTTTAATTTTTTTTTCTTTTTTCTCCTCACTTTTAAGTGTTTAAAGCCTGGAATAATACACACATTTCATCTTCCACGCTGTCTTTCAAACAGCCCTTGTAACATAATCTGAAAATGCCAGTCATGTATATTCACCTTCTATTTAGTAACTTCCCTCAGGTCAAGTGGTAAAACATGTGTTTCCTTTTAAGAATAAAAGCTCATTCACCATTCATTACATTTATTACACTACCATTAGGTGAGAACTCTTAAAACAGCTTCTGGCTTGGTGGTTCAAGGAAGGAGAGGAAGAGGAGACTGATAGTTGAGGTCTGTATCTGCTTTAAACTGTCAATAACTGTATTTTTTGGTGAGAGGAACTATGTTATGTTCTGAAGTTATTTCTTGATGGCTGTGGATGTTTTCAACTCAAAAAGTGAGTTCTTTCTTACTTTGCTACTATAGACTTATGATTAAATACCAATGATGTTTGGTTAATAAAAGATGGGTTTATTTTTCAAGGGTCGTCTAAGTAAAATAGTTAAACTGGCCTCTTGTCAGAACAAATGCTGTGTTGAAAAATGCAGGTACGTGAATTTTAGTCTGAATAGTCCTCCTGGTCAGAAAATTCAGATTTCCATTTATATCCAGAGTTTCCGCACTACCTTAAGGGAATTGCTCTACAGTTAACAGTTGTGGTATTTTATTCTAAGGAACCTCTGTCGTTTGTAGACAGAGATAGAGTTACACTCGTACATTGTAGTTACATTATATCAGATACCAGAAGCTGGAACAGCGTGCTTTATTTTCAGAAGTATCTCTTAATCAAACCTCTGCCATCAAAATGCATATTATTTCTAAATTTCATAGTAACAATTTTGTTATCCTTTAATGAAGGAGAAAATTACATACGTATGGGAGCTTCAATACATGTTGAGCTTTTCAATGTACGTATAAATCATATACAAATTTTATTTTTTTCTGGACCTGTGCAATGACAGGTGTATATATCATAAGTCTTGGGGAAGTTGTGCAAGGAAACAAGTATTTCACTCTAGTTTCTAGTGTAAACAGCTGTCTCTTCTCTTTCAACTCTCTACTAAATTATTTCTAATTGTCTGACTGCAGTTAAATTATCTTTTGAGCTTGCAATTCTTCTTGAAGATGTTGGTCTAATGTTTAGTGTCCTACACAGTAAATGGTCTATAAGAGAAAAATCTCAACAGGAATATCAGTGGTGTTGTCACGGGTTCCTTTGTTTACGTATTTCTGAGAAGGGTCTTGGAGCAGCTTTTCATGAAAGGGGCCCTGTAGTATCTATTAAGACACAGAGATTTTCCCATGTGTGTGAGAGAAACATGTATGACCTAGGGGGGAACCACAGCAGCAAGTTATAATGATGATGGTGGGAAATTCTAGCTGGGACAAGAGGCTGTCTGTGCACAAGGTTTACGTGGTGAACGATAATCACACAGTGCTCAGGATGCGGAATGAAACTCAGTATTGCTGGTCTGCTTGACTTTGATCAGAAGGCAACTCTCTCAAGACCCTTTGTGAAAGCACAGAGACCTGCAAAAGCTCAAAAGTATTGTGGTATTGGGGGATTTATTCTTTTCTTTATAAAAGTTTTTCTTTATAGAACATTACTTTAAAAATCATTATAAAGAATATTTCTGTGGTATATAGAAAATTGTAACTGCAAAACAAAGTAATTTAATTCTGAATAGAGACTAAAACAAAGCATACGAAATCAAAATTTGTGTGTTTAATAACATTAGAACATAAGGATCGGTGACCAAGAGTTTAGACAAAGTTTTCAAAGTCAGTGTGGTTACACTCTGTGGTGATATGTCACAGCATCTGGCAATCACCTTAGAGGAAGATTTGATGAGAATTGATTGTAGCCTTATCGTTGGAAGTTTGATATCAGATGGGGGCTAACTCGTGGCAGGTGTTTGTTTATCTTGATTAGATAATGCTCTAAAGAATTTGTCACATGGCTGGAAAAATGAGTTTGCTTCATGGCAAGAAGTGTTTACTGGGATGTGTTGGAGCTAGTTTTAAGAAGGAAAGTTGTATTTTGATGTGTGTAAGGAGAAAAAAAGGATACATCTGGGTTGGCAGTGGGAGGTGGCGTGTCTATGCTTTCAGTTTAAGTGGGTTTACTGCTTGTTTGCTTCTTGCATGCATCAGATATAGTAATACTATCAAAGACATATCTCTATGAATGTCTAGCAGATAAACTTGTGGAGAAGATTAATATGCACACATTAGTGTTTTGCTGAGAGCTGTAAAAGACCTTGCTAATAGAGTCAGAAAGATAAATATATAAAATATATTTCTTATAAGTTCTGCAGACATTTATGTCTTTATAAAACAGTTACTAGAGTAGCAGTTAGGCTTTTTTATGAATATCTGAGGCTAGAGGAATGATTCCTATCAGCCTACTCTGGATTTTTCTGAGAAGATGTCTTTTAGCAAATTTAAGGTACTTAATCCTACATTATTTTCAGAAGTATTGTCTACTTCTGCCTGCCTGCCTGCTTGCTCCCTGGATTGCTTTCTTATACACATAAGAAAAAATATTTCTCTTTATTAACTAAACTACCATAACACATTTGTCTTAACACCTCAGTCCTGTTTTCCAATCTCATTATTTTCAGGTGCCAAATGTTATGAGCTAGCAATTCCTACCATTTCATTCTGTGTATTGTCATTACCCACTGAAAGCAAAGAATGGATTTTCTGGAACAATGCCTTAGAAAATAAAACAGAAGAACTTCAGAAACAGTTTTGGTTAAGCATACGTTGACCGTAGATATTCTCAGGCAGCCAGTTTGTAAAAATAAGATGTAAAGGAATGCATTATTTTTCCTCTGATAACAACTGTGTTCAAATCTAATGCTTACTGTTTCCATGGAATAAAGTGCTGAGATTCCCACCAGATGTATCTCTCTGTGCCCTCTAGGAATATGTCTGAAGACTGTATTAAAATGCAGTAGCTTTGCAGACTTCATAGGAAACAGAAAACAATAGAAATACTTTGCTACAGGTCATGTTGGTTGCAACACTAGCGAGACGTACTAACGATGGTCTTTGGAGTCTCAGGTTGACACAAGAGCCAAAAGAACTGAGTTACAGAAACCAGGTTCCCCGGTGTTGCTGACTGGCATAATCTGAATGGCTAAAAGCAAAAAACATACAAGTGAGTGATCGGATCTAAAAAGGAATGGTATTAAAATGGTCTAAAGCTAAGAAGAGAGGGACAGAATAGCCCTGCTTTGTTCACTGGCGTATTTTCTGGTTTTGTCAGCCAAGGTCTTTATGAACAAGTTGGGCACTTGGCAGAAAGCTTTGGATGTCAATGATGCTGCCTAGTCGAGCTGGATAATCTTTTACAAGTCTTTCCAGCTTTACTGCGGTGTTTTGATCCTTTAAAACAAAAACAAACCCCAAAAAACCCCAGCTGTCTCTCCTCAGTTTTATAGCACCTCTCGAGCCACTGGCTGCCTTCCTCCCGTGCCTGCTGAGCACAGAAGGCAGTCTTGTACTTTCTTGTTTTTCCTTGATGCTTTGCGTATCTGAGATGAGATGGTTGGGTTAGACACCGTTTTGTTTGTCAAGCAATGATGAGCATTAAGGATTCTGTGTTTACAAAGTTGAATTATTGATTCATCGTACATAGAGCTATATCCCAACCAAAACCCGGATCTGAAAGGCCCCCGCTTTTGAGGAGATTTGTAAACAGGTTCTGCTTTTCGGATTAGCTACTGTGTGGTTATTAGGAGTAATCAAATACTTTAACTGCAGAATTATTTTTTTTTCTCCTTTGTAATTCATGCGTAAGGGCAAAATAACTTTTCTGACTGTTTTCTTCTGCGTATCCCCCCCCATGTTTTGCCCAATCACTTCCCACATTCTTTCTCTAATGAATGAATGTTTTTGCTGTTCGTGCAGAGCAATGTAAGAACTAGGCAAACCTAGACCCCAGTATTCTCTCTCCATCCATGGTAATAACAGGTGAGCAGACAAGAGCGAGGGTTTGTAGTGCCAGTCTCATACCTTCCAGATTCATGTTTTTGTCGTGAGCTTGAGAACTCAAATCTATATCCTGCAGGCCTTCAAATGAGCTTTGGTCAGGTAGGGTACTGTTTCCCGTGTAGATCCATCATGAAAGTCCATGCTGCTGTAATTCATATGGCAATTAGTACACCTTATGGCTTTAGAAACTGCAAAAATTACACGAAATGACACCATACTGAGATATTTTGTCTGCTGTGCTTATTGCTTAGTTACTGATTCAAGATTTTGCCTGGTTTTTTAGATCGTTAAATTTGAATAAGGCTTAAATATACCTAATGGCTAGCTAAAGTGGTTATAGGGTATTTATGTCAGTAAAGACTAAAATTGTATTATAGAACAAAATGAGTAGACTAAGACAGCTCAAATTGTCAATATGATGGAAATTACTCAAAGAGAGCAATTAAAACTCAAATCCATGGCTAAATTACTATTGGTTCTGAGTACAGCAAATCCAATTACAGATTATATTACAATGTAGTATATGACTGTATGTACTGTAGCAGTGTCTTGTCAATATACTGTCAACAGGGAATTAGAAAAACAAATCTGTCATCACACTGAAGTCATGCAAATCCCAATCAGCATTCTTACAAGGCATTAAATGGAGAACATGGAAAGGGGCTGAAATCTGCATATGAGCTAATCTTACAGCCTGCAATTTTACATGCCTATCTGTGATGACCATATATAAGTATGCTGCAGTTTTTTATTGCATCCCACTGTAAATGAAAGGAAACAAAAGAGGCTATTTGTAAGAAATTCTTCAAAGATTAGAATGAACCTAATCTGAATTTAGCATCTGAGTATTTAATTCAGTGTCTTGTGGAAGGATGCTTGTATTGTTTAGTATAGCTACAAACTGATATACCTGTATTCCCATGGCCTGACAGCAAAGAAAACCCCATATATGACTAAGGGAAAACTGAATCTCTTCTCATAACAGATACATTTTCGTGTTTGTCTGAACTCTGCCCGTATTGATGGAAAGTACTTACACAAATGTCTATTGCCACCTCTGCATAAGGCAAACAAAACATAAAACCCGTTGCCATCAAAGTCCTTTTACAGATGTAGTGAGCTTGAGCTTTTAGGGATTGGCAATGATATTAAGTACTTGAATTTGAAGTGAGCAGTTTAAAGTTGCCTTCTTGACTAAACCACAGCACTATTACTAACTTTGTTATCATGATAGATTTTTATTTCTCTCTTTTTTATTTTCCTGTGGTTTTTCAGAGGTAAACTTTACAGCCCCAGACTTTCACTTATAGTCATCACTATGAGAGCTAAATTCCGTGTTAGCAGAGATACTGTGCAAATTAGTGATTGCAGTGGATGGAATTTTATTTCATAAATGTAAATTGAAAAACTTATTTTCCCAGTAAATAAAAAAAAATGTGACTTCAGCTTTCATATACTGAAATCTAAAAGCAGTGTGGAACACAGCTGCATGTTGTATTTCTGTAAGTCATGGGAATATACAATATAATGCACTAAAATTAGCAGTTGTTACTTGATATACTTTGTTCTGAATTATGAGATAGAAAGAGAAGGGCTGTAGAACAAAACTCTTAGGTAAGCCCCCAATCACTTCTTTATTTCTTTAGTTAAAATAAACAGTTATGTTTTGATTGCACCTCTGCAAAAGTGCCAGGATATAAAAAGATAGAACCTGCAGGAATTTTGTGCAATATCCAGATATGTGACTCTCTATATTACATGCATCACAGTAAATGTTGTATTAATTTTTGTTTACATCATGATGGTGTAATGATCGAGGGGAATATCTGGAACATATGCTATACTTATAAGAACATGCATTTTTAACTGACTCTTGAGCCGGCTGAAAAATATTGTGATCATAATTTTAGATATTATTATGATCATTTAAAAATGTAAGCGAAAAATCACAGCACTGTCCATATCAAGAGGGTGACTTAATGTTAGAGACCAAAACCAGTATGGACATTTTTTAATAGGAGCTTCTGAGAAAGAAACCATTCCCAATAAATTAAGAAATCATGTTTAGGAGACACAGTTGCCTAATATTTTTGTTTGAGCCATAATGTGCTATATGAATCACTGCAATACTTTTACAGTTTTGCTTAAGCTATTTCTACAGTAATGGAACAGATTATTTGCACGCTGTGCCAAGTAACTCTATGCTTGCAGCTTACATGTTACAGTGTAAAACCTCATCTGATCGTGATAGAACTCTATTATTTACCCTGACTTTTTTGATACTACCAAAAGATACTACCAATATTAGAGCCTGTGGGGCTGGAAATAAGAATAGAACATAAAGCAATACTAAGAAACATGAGAGACAGCTGCTTTTCTATTTTAGAATTTCTTTAAAAAGGGCAACTAACAGAGCAACTGTAGCTTCAGATGAAAATTTTCCATTTCTTTAAAAGATACAGTATACTTAGTTCATGGTACTAAACCAGCAAAGAAACTGGACTGTTATTTCCTTTCTTTACCTTCCCTTCAAGAAAATAATTTAATTGGCAAATATCTTTTTCTGCTGTTCATCTTGCAGACGATTTCTAGGTAGTCTCACACCTGCCAAGTATATTTTCCATTTTTCTATAGCTTGGTATTAATATTTCTAATCTCTTAACCTTCGTTTCTGCAAGGTATTCCCTTGATAAAAACCATGTCCTATTCACATCAGCTGGAGCAATGCATGTATGTCACGGGGAGAATATAGTTTACTCTGGTGTTTAAGGGTAAGGTATATGCAGCTAGTAGAACTGCACTAAAGATATTATCTACGCAATTGAATAGACACCTACTATGGTATGAGAGATAAAGATACCTATTTAGAGACATCATCTTTTTCAAAGGAACATTTCTCTGCTGGTAAACAAAATTAACATTTTAAAGAATTCTTTTTTTGAAAGTGCTTGGCTTGGTTATGTTTATATTTAGAGATTAAAAAAAAAAAAAAATCAATCATGCAATTTGTCCACTGCGTCAAGCAGTTTTTGCTCTATTCTTTCTATACTTCTGCGTACCATTGACATCTCTAGAAAATATACCCAGTCACAGAAAGGCAAGATTTACAGCATTTAAAGAGGAAATTAATCCATGAAAGTAACAACAGCAGCAACAAAAAGTTAGAGTTCCCATGCTGTTTTATTAAGACAGAAAATATCATCTTCCAAAACAGAGATTGAGTCACCTTCCCTGGAGGTGTTTAAGGCACGGGTGGACGAGGTGCTAAGGGACATGTTTTAGTGTTTGATAGGAGTGGTTGGACTCGATGATCCAGTGGGTCTCTTCCAACCTGGTGATTCTGTGATTCTGTGACTAATGCTATCAAGTAATGCTATTAACTTCAACTCTAATCTTGGTAATATTATTGTGTTGTGGCTTTGCTTCAAAAAAGTTTATTCCACTATTATTCTGATTATTCTTGGGTTGCAAGAGTAAAATTTCTACTCATAGTCACTCAGTTTAAATAAGGAATAGTTCTGTAGTTCTTTAATTTTTTATAACGTGTATTGAGTATATTGTACAAGGTCAAAGAAATGTAAATCCCCTAGACCAAAGTGTAGCATCTGAAGTTTTGTAGCATTTCCAAGCAACACAGAGCCTAGCTGATTAGTCCTTTTTGTAAATCACATTTTGTCTTGCATAGATTGTGTCTGGAATAACCCTGGCATTGGAGCAGTTGTGCAATAAGCGGTTATAGTGTTCTAGCCTGTCTGCATGCCAAGGAAAAGAATAGAGATATTTGGAATATTCCACTGAATTGCACATACAGTAATAATTGCATGGATATGTCTTTATTTGTTTGAGAGCCAATTCTGTTGCATTCTAGTAGAATTATAGGAGAAAACTAATTAACCTTTATAAACTTAATTCATTAAGTTTGCAAGGCACAACGAACACTTAAAAAAGAAAAAGCTACTGGTAGCATGCAAAGGATAGTGCCTCTTGTTTTCTTGTGACCTGCAGAAGAGGATGAGCTTTAAAAGATGTGACAACAAAATAAGTCAGTGCTTTATTTTCATTTTGTCTGCCTAGTTTTCATTAGTTCTGTGTAGACTTCTTGAATCTTGGTTCTGACTCTGAATTTGATTTTCCTCCAGCATGAAAAAAAATTGATTTACTGTAGAACAAATTTGTTTTCACCTGTTTTGCACAATGAAATCTGGGCAAATTGGATTTCACTTCTAGCTCAGTCATAGAAACAAGTTGATGTGCACCTCTGTTCATAATGGTCGTGAATACATCTCCTGATGTTTGTTTCTGCTATACCTTTTTATTACTTTCACCTCATTATATGGATTCCCTCAGCGAAGACCAGAAAATAATACCAGCAGGTTTTAAATTGTGCAGGTAGTCCAGGTTAAAACCAAACGCCACAGTTTGTGTGTGACATAGCGTGAGCATAGAACAGCATTTTGATGTCCATGAATGAGCCTAATTTTGATTAACAGTTCTTGGTGTGAAATGCTATTCCGACTCGTTAAAATAATGGAGACAGGAGTTTCAAGGATGTAAGAGCAGATGCTTTACCTATAATAATGACTTCTTAAGAGCAACTAATGTAGGCTCCGATTCATCGGCACTACTGAAATTAAAATCCAGTTTTCTTGTGCTTTCATGTGTCATCTCTCTTGGAATCATGTTTCTTGGCATCAGGTAGCGATTAACCTTTAAACTTTGCATCTGAATTTGCTAGAATTGAATATCCTTTGTGTGCATCCTCTAACATCAACATAAATATGTCATTCTGTAGGCCTGCACAAAATGAAAACATGAGTTTTGAATGTTTATTGGTGTTTAAGCTTTTGTGTGTCAGGTAAATGAGAAGCCAGTTTTAAAGTATTGAGAGACATAAAACTTGAGAAAGTTATTCTCACAGTATTTATTTTACTTATTAATGAAAAGGGCAAGTCTCTTCTGTAGATTTTTGTTTTGACCTTTAACTTTTCTTAATTTCTTCTGTGTAACTAGTCTGCTCAAAGAAACAGTTCAAAACTGTTGTAATTTAATTACATTTCATATTAATATATTTTTACTTTCGATGTTTAATGTTCTGCTGCTCTTAAAACATTGACCTCTGCTGGGGGTATTGGCAGACTGGCAGTTGTGTGATAATTAAGGAGAGTTCTGTGGTTGTATAAATAGTTTGGAGAGAGAGAGTAACAGGATCACATTGCTGCTCCCTGGAGTCCTCTGGAACTGTAAATATCTTGCTGTCAGTAGATGCCAAGACAAAGATTAGAAGAATTTGCTATTCTGTTTCTCCTGATAGGTCCAGGCCTTCCATTCTGGTAGTTAATCAAACACAACTGTCCTAGACAGAAACAGGACGTTTTGTCGCTGTTTAGATCCCCAGTGATCTATTATGTATGAGTCTAATTAAAAATAATCCCAACCTATCCAAAATGCTTTTTTTCTCCTGTTACTGACCATTTGCTACTACATTTGTGTCCACTCTTGTCAACTGATACTTAAAGAGACCACAGTGGATGATTTGCCTAAGGGTAAATTTTCTTAGATAAAAAAGCAGTACAGTCTAAGTCTAATTAGCTGCTAGGGTTTGGCATTCTCACTCTGTCTACCACACACAAACTGTTTTGTGTGGCTAGATTAGTTCACCTCTCCTCATAAAAGCTTGGATAAGAATTTTGTTCCCATGCTTTCCCTTGAGAAATATACTTTTTTGAAAAAAAAAATCAAAAAAAAAAAAAAGGATGTACAACCACATGTGGTGCACGAGCAAAATCTTATGCAGTAGCATAGAGCTAAATGACTGGGCTGGATTTCAAGGGCTTCCAAAGGTGGCTTGTGGGACGTGCCAATGAACTCTTGTAACTGGGATTGCTGAGTGTTGTGTAACGTTTAATACCCTGAGTAGCTATGCAGCCCGTCTGCAGCAGGCTGTGAAGACCTGAAGCTATTGGATACATGCATGTCTGGCCACTGTTCTGTGCCTGATCCCTACCTTCCCCCTTTCATTTAATATGAGAAATCCAAAACCCTCTTCGTAAGGCACACAGACAGGCGCACGCTGTCTAACACCCTGTGATTCCTGCGTGTGTCACATTTTCCTTATATTGGAGCTCCATGACTGCCTGATTCTCGTCATGCATTAATGGCACTAAACTGCGCACGAGTTCATTGCTTGGTGATAAAATTTCTGCTTGAATTCAGTGTTGAGTGTGTGCAGACATGCTGTTTCACTTAAAAGTAACTACTTTTTCATGAAAGTAAATACTTGGGGGAAGGGGATTAAATGGTATAAGATTTTCTTTTATAGATTTAACTTTTTTAAATACCAGTACGTTACAGTTGAGCGTGGAAAGTGGCATGGACTAATTTCATGTACGTGAATTCCAAATGCATACGTACGTTCATCGTAGGAAAGCAGTAGTGTGGAAACTATATAGCTTCTGTTTGAAGGGCATTTTTTTTTTTTTGTTACAGAAGCTACCCCAAGCCCTTTAGTAATATGAGGGATTAATATAGGAAACTACTGCACATCATGTAAGAAAGTATGAAAGAAAAACCTCCTTTTTGAAAACCTCCTTTTTGAGTCACATATAAATGAATCTCTGCATTTAGGAATGAGCAAGAATTACTGAAAAAGAGGAAACTGACAAGAGATGAAGGAGACTGATGTAGGTGCTTCCCTTTGAATAGAGTGAACTAGAGTTTTCTGGGAGTGAGGAGAGTCTGACTTTCTAAGGGGAAGAGGTACTTTGCATCTTTGGGGGGCATATAGTTACACCCCAGGGACAGCGACCCAGGCGCCTGTCTAGAGAGGGATGTGCTTAAGTTTCAGCAAGGATGCTGTCGTGGGTAAGTGGGTGTGTGTATGGGTTCATAAACCTAGCTAGGCTAGAGGTTTTTATGCTGAGCAGAATATAAAGAAGCAATGAAGGGACTCTTCGTATCTCAACATCTCAGTGAGGAATTCCAATCCAAGGTACTGTTTAACCGTACCTGAGCAGTTCATAATCTATGAATTTCTTCGTGCATTAATAAAGCTCTTTGTTAAGAAGTGTGGGTGTAATCAGAGGTGAGAGCTTCAGGCTCATCTGATTTTTGTTTTATTTTGTTGTAATTCCCTTTTGGAAGTTGGAACCGGGAGCTCTGAAATGCTTTCATGAAGCTGTATTTCAGAGACTTGAGGTTTGTAGCTGTAAGAAAATTCCCAAAAATTAAGTTTACTTAAAAAAAACCCTAGAGCTTTGTTCTAGTAACTTACTATTTTTTTTTTTTTTATTGTAGGGTGTTCTGTAAACACTGAAAAGCTGCTCTGTTACATGTTAGATTTTTTGGGGGAGGACTGGGAAAATTGTAAAGAGGAAACTTCTTTTTGTTCTATTTAACTTGTCATAGTGTTTAATTCCAGATGCCCATGAGAAAAAAAAAAATAGAATTAAATCAAAGGCACAAGATGCCAAAATCATTTTAATAGGAGTTCACTAAAAGCCTGGAGGTGACAAACTTCAGGAAGTGTTAGGAAATATGTGCAAGCAAAAGGAAACTTGTGACTTCAATAAAGAAATCTTGGCAACATGCCCTCTGAGGAATCTATAACAGCTTCTCAAAAGACGTGTACCATCACACTGCCTCAGCAGAGACATGCCATGCAGCGTGCTGTACAACAGTCACACGTGAGCCTTCAAGACAGGAGAATCTTTCTACCTCTCATCTCCCTCTGCCCAAAACGTGCCAAGTGCTGCATTCACCAGTAGGTCTCCAACCAGATTTTTTCAGTGACCACTGTATGGTTATTGTACTTGCACTGCAGCTGGCTCAAGCTGTTCCTGAGAAAAATAAAAATTCTGTCCTGCGGTTCTGCTGGTGTCAAACTGCAAGGAAAGAGAGATTTTTGGCATGTGTAGCTGTCAGCTCACCACATGGGAAACTTTCATGCACTGATGCACATTGCATGAAGGTTAATGTGAAAACTCCATGCCAGATAGCAAAGTTTAAGTCTGGTGGAAAACCTTAACGCTCACTGTTGTTTGGTAAGGCTGATGGGGATAAACTGATACTCAAAGACTACACTGGGATAGCTGGGCTATATGTTATGTGTGGTCTTTTTCTAACATGAGAGTCAGCCTGCCTCTCTGTACCAGCTGGTGGAGGTGATCTTTTAAACTAGCTATAAACATTTAGAGAAAACTAACTGGAAACAAACAGTTGAACACTCATTTCAGAAGAATTTGTGTCAATTACTAGAGGTTCATCATACAACGTATCTTATATTTAAAAGGCTTGCTTGTTAAGCAAAAACACTGGGGGCTAATCAAGGGTTTCTGAGCACAGATGATCTGCAGTAACTGAGTTATACTGAGCCCCAAGTATTTTTTTCTGTTCTAGACCCAAATCTGACTAAATGCAAGTCTTCACTTGCCTACTTCTCTTTCTATTTGAAAGCCAGAATATTAAAAATAAAAAAGTCAGTATAACCCTTTACATCTAACCAAGGCTTTCAACAGATCAAATGTATTTCCCAAAATAAAGATAAAACAAAATGTTAGTTTGTGAAGTCTTGAATCATTCTGTATTTCAACCACTTAAAATACTTCAAACACATATACACAATCAGGCCAAGAAAACTGGCTTGGAAATTCTAAGCAAATTGCAGGTCTTCAATATATCCTATATTTTTTTTTCTTTTTTTTTTTTTTTTTCTTTTTTGCAGCTGCATTTAAATAATGAGAGCTCTTTCTTGTTTTGGACATAATTGTTTTCATGTCTGTTTTGAAACCATTTCTTCTAAATGTGAAATTGAATAGCCTAATAATTAGAAGCTTTCAAAGCCATGTCTTAACTCTCCTAGTCGTCTTTACCTGCAGAATAGTCTTTGTATGTATCTTATCTGCATAAATTATAAATTCTAACCGGAACTTCACCAGCAAGTTGGGCGCGTGCCATCTAGTGATACACAAAGGAATTATGACTTAAAAATTTAATTCTTGGATGTAGACACATGATATCCACCGAGTACTTCTCAAATAAAATAATTTGGTCACTAAAATAGATTTAGAATGTGAAACTTGTAATTTCTGTTAATTCTTCATTAATGAATGATAAACTATGTGAAGGTTTTCCAGTCAAATGTAATTTTTGGTTACTTAGTAGCTTAATGTAAGAAGCAAAGAAAATTCTTAAACACTCCACCATAGTCTGTACTTCTGAAAAATTCTGCCTATTATAATACTTATATACTTATAATTCTGCCTATTATAATTGCAGTGTCTTGAAAGTAGTTTGAATTTTATGGGACACTGTGCCACGTCTAAAAGCAATAAATTAGGACTAGTTTATGAAAAGAAAGTAGATTTTGGCTGAGAAAAACACTCAATACACCCTAATTATAAATCTATGTTTCTTTTATTTTGGACAACTTTTGAAAAAGTGGTTTTGGAATTGGGCAGTGTAAACCATTATGCTTTGTGGTGGCAGAAATGGGCAGAGCACAACTGAGGAGTAAGGTGAGATTGCTTTGAGTTTACTTTCACAGAATCATTTAGGATTGGAAAAGACCTTTAAATCATTGAGCCCAACTGTAACCCTAACACTGCCAAGTCCACTACTGAACCATTTCCCTAAAATATTTGTCTTTGTGGAATCTTACAGGTACAAATTAAAGCTGATCCAATTAGAATTTCAATAAGTTAAACAAATATTTACAAATACATATGCAAGTAGAACTGCTTTTCAGTTTGGAGGGTCTCTAAAGCCTTGTGATATAAAAGCAATTTAGATGGTAAAGCTATACAGGCTTTCTTCTGTACACTGTGAAATATATAACTATATGTATAAACTATGAATTCAGTGTTGGAGAAGTATGGAAGAAGAGAAAATCATCACTCAATGTAGGATGATTTTATTAGGCAGAATGCAGTTATGCTGCTGGACAAAGTGCACTAGATCCCTATTAACTGTTTAACAGCTACCTACAACAGCAGACACCTTGTAACTTAATACAAATGCTCAAAACACAAAGTGGCTATAGAGGAAAGGCTTAGAAGAGAGCACAGATGAGCATCCAATTTAGTGGTTACTATTTAATATCAGATAGCGCAGTTCTGTTTTTTCGAACTAGCAGAGAAACATGTTTTTGTGTAAAATGCTAGCGATGATCCACTTCTAATGTCCGTTCAGTAGCTCATTTTGCTAAACGATGAGTGTCTGTTCTAAAACTCAGACATAAATTATTCAAATGAAGAATCCATCTCTATTCTGCAGGGAAAGATGCAGCTACAGTGTGAATGGAGAGTGTAAGTGGCTGATGTAGTTGAGATGACCTGATTGAAAGCACATGTGCTGCACCTGGCAGTGCTAAAGAAGAGATGACAGCCAGTAATTCCTGCTTGTTATTTAAGGTTAAAAGTAGGGACATTGAATTGTCAATAATTAATTACAGCTTTATTGAGAAGTTAATTATTACAGCCTTTCTGGATGCAGAAGGCTGCATGAATCTTCCATAGCGAGGTTTAGTAATTGAGATGCCATTTAGCATTCCCATCCTGACACAGAGCAGAGTAGAAGATACTGCTTTATAAACAGAAATGCTGATACCTTCCTGCAGCCTGCGTTAAAATAAATATCCTACTTAGTTCCAGTGACTACTTCCTCAGGGAAAAGGAGAGGACTACTTCTATCAGGAAAAGCTGAAGCAAAGCAAAATACATTTCTGTCAGCTCTAGTTGGAATCTTTCTCAGTGTAAGAAAAGAGATTAAAAGAGTATGTGCATTTGAACAAACTGGTGAAATACTGGATCTGGGACACTTTGTATGGATGATGTTTCTAAAAACATATCTAATCTCTTGGAGGCATGGACTATGTCAGGGAAAAGTGGACGCAAATGCAATGGATATTCTAAGAAATAAGAAAATTACTGTTACACAAGTAAGGAACTCAATAACTTGTGCAAGGGTGATAAAGCTCTAATAATATAATAATGATTAAAAGCATTAAGGCAAATTGGTAGTAGCACATCTTCTGTTTGTAATAAAAAATGGTACAAAGATGCTACTTAGTCCTGTATTAACTTGTCTGGAAGGGTTTCATTTATGTTTCTGTTCTCGATCCGATATCTTGTACAGTGTTAGGTCTCACCAGCCTCATCACCACCTCACACCACCCGGAACACATGGACATGATGGGTACAAGCTGGCATCGTTCGTTATGTGGCATGAATTGTATATGTTTTTACTACTGAGGTTTGCTTTAACTTTCTTACCAAACTGGCCAATATATGTCTGCATCGATTCATCAACTATACCATTAGCTGAGTCTCAAATATCATGTAAATTAAAGTTTCTGTAGACTGTTGAAAAACTTAAATATCTAAGTGTAGGGAAATCAGTCCTAGAATTTTCTTCTCTTGGATGGTTTCAGTGATTTTTAACACAATTAGATATAGCACTTGTCTTGACTTTTTTTAATTGAGAAGCTGCTTGTTATATTTTAATTTCATGGGAATAATAGTGAGTGGTTAATTTAAGTTTTAGAGTGATTGCTGCTTTAGACTCCTACTTGAGCTCACTTATGTCACTAGAAAGAATCTTAATGACTGCATCATGCTTTTTATTTTTCACTTTTTCAGTTTAACTTTCAGGCTATAATTTTCAGGCTGTGACTCTTTCTAAAGTTGAATTCATTTGATTTTATTTGCAAAAATAAGTATTCCGGGAGAAAAATTGCCCTTTTTAAGGACCTCAGCAGTCATCCTGGGAAACTGAATACCCTGGAAGCCAAAATAGACTTTTGTTTATTTCACTAGAATTACATTTCCAAAATAAAACTTGATGAGTTAAGTTTTGAAAAAGTTGTATTTCACAAGGAAAGCTAAAGGTTTCTTAATGTCAGCTTTTCTAAAGGAAAGTAAGTCCTCTAAATAAGATGAAAACACCTGCACTTGCTAGGAGAATAAAACTGGTTTAAAGGTGTTAGACTAATTTAGTAGGGAAATTTAGCTAATGTTATTTGTAGTGAAGCATAAAATTAGATGAGAGCAAATGCAAACAAAACTCATTCTGGTGATCTTTTTTTCCTTGATTCTTTTTCCAACCTCTCAATAAAAAGACTTGGCTTTAGTTAACCTGGCGAGTGTCCTCATCACAGGCTTCAAAACCGGGAAAAATCCCTCTGTGATTGGCCAGTGGAAAAGCAGTGAACTTAAATCCGGAACTAAGAATACAGTGATTTTGCTGGTCTGCCCCCCGACAAGTACTGGGAAGAATGAAGCAGCCAGAGAGTGGTCATGAGTGTACCCAGAAACTTGGAAGTTAGGCAGATGTGCCAACTGCTCTGTGAAAAACTTCTGAGGCTGTTGGGAGAGCCAGGGCTTAAAAAATGTTTGATGGCAGAAAGCAGGGTAGTTCAAAAAATCTGGATTTAGAATTTCAATGAGTGTGTCAGCCATGGGTGCAGGCCATCCTGTCTAGACAAAAAGAAAATTCTAGCTGGCTATTCTTCCTCTCCTTGTGCTTTGAATATGGTGTTTTAAGCTGAGCACGAAATGCCAGAAAAGACAGACATTTTAGCCTGAGCACATAGATGCAGCTGTAAAGCAGAGAATTAGATCAGCAGATCATCATTGCTGAGATTAAAGTTGAAATTGTATTTATGAAAAAGATCATTCGAGACAAGATTTAGAGCAAAAGAATCAGGGAGCTGAGCCCAGAGCCTGCATAGCCCCAGTGAGTACAGTCATTTCGAGGGCCCTGAGGGTTCAATTAACCTTGACAGCCTGGAGTCTCTTAAAAGGAGCAGAGCTTACGAATGAAATGCAATGAAAAATTACTACTTTTAAACTATTGGCAGTTTAAAACCTTGTCTCGACAGCAAAACCTACTCGGCAGACACCTCTAAAATGCTGTACACTAAATGTGCTGTAAATTTATTCTTCTGGCAGGTTTATTTTTTCATTAAATATTTATGTTAGATGGGGTTTAGCATATGCATGACGTTGCTGTAAATTGAGTTAGAAATTTATCAGGTTAAGTCATGTTTGAGTCTAAAGGTCTCATTCTTGAATGTTCAGTCATGCAGCAAAGAAGAGGGGACCTACAAATAACGGTATTCAAAGTACATTATAATAAATTTGAAAAGGCAGCTCCTATGTCTCAGTCCAGTCACACAGGTGCCCATTTGGGCTTTTTCTGTGGGGTTCTTTTATCTTCTTCATTGGTCTGATGCATTGCACCTGGTTTGGTACAATTTTCTCATCATGATCTGTGATACGAAATGATTTGTAAAAAAAATCACAGTTGTGCAATTAGTATACGAGAAGGGGATATAAATTTCAATAGCGTGTCTTTCCTGCTAAGTGGAAAGTAAGGAACTTGTTATTAGCAAGTTCTTCTTGAATAACTGTTGTTTTCTTTTATGTTAAATGGAAACTTTCCAGCATCTTGACAAATGAAGTGTTTGCCTTGCTATGATATATACAGAGTATTACAAAACACTTACCAGAAAAATAGCTCTCTGTCAGTGGGTAGGTCTATGAGTTTTCCTTTCTTTTGGATCTATTTTTGTGCTATACAGCTGCCATCATGTCTATTGCCACTGCACTGCTTATATTTCATGGGCAGAGAAGTTAAATTTTACCAGGTACTGGAGTAATAAGCAGGAGAAAAAGTACACAGCCATGTAAAAAAATGGTTCCTGGAAAATAAGAAAATCTGCTCTAATGACCAATATTCATATGGATATTTGCTAGCAGTAAGTAGCATGACTGCATGTGTTAAAGCACGTCAATTTATGGGTTTGTTTGCAGAAGGGGAGGGAGGAGGAGACATTCACAAATCAATGTATTTAATTTTTGACCATCTCTAGTTGACATTCTAATGAATAAACTTTACAGCTAGGAAATTCCCTACAGAATCTGTGCAGAATGAGAGACTTTTGCAACATCTTCTAGAAATCCCATCTGTGTTCCTGATACTATTCTGGAACAACTTCAGTGATAATCTTAAGATCCATATGGATCTTATTATAGTCCTCCTGCTTTCTATGGGACACTCTGGGAACTGAGGTGCGTTGTAAAAGATCATTAGCTAAACTCAATGTGATTAATTAAAACTTCAGATTCCTACCTTTAGTATCCTAATGTATCTTGTTAATTAAAAGGAAAGAAAGTTACTTGAATTCTGATTTATTATTTTTTTGAAGAAATATGAGATCTTCCTAAGTGGCACATTTTTTTCCTCTTCCTTAATAGCTAAGTATGTTAGCGAGAATAGAGTAATGGGGCATTCATGTTTATTAATTTTTTACATTTACTTTAACTGAAGAACTTCTACCTCCTATTTTCATTAAATATGTAGATTGTTAATGATCAAATACACTGTCTGGCATTGCCAGCAGAAAAATTATTCCAGGGTTAGGGTTTTACCAAAGTAATTTCTCCTCGCTTATAATTTAGTGAAATAGTAAAGTTAAGAATGAACTAAAGCGTGAATTGGAGGAAGTGGCTGTTGAAGAAAAAAGGTTTTGCTTAAAATTTATATTTTTTGAAATTAGTACATTTTGATTGTCTTAATTAATATTGTTAGAATATAATTATTTGCAGCTAAGCTAACCAGTACCTCATCTTCATCTGCCATGCAACATCCTACCGTTATCTTCTTAATATCCCCAGCCCAACCTCTTATTCCCTGCTGGGTTTGCACAGGCTATCGGATTATTGTACCATAGGAGATGGAATAGAGAAGTTGTTATTTTGATGTTCACTGTTGCTGTTTCTGTTCCGAACCCTCCAAATTAATTTTCTGATGAGTATCTCAAGTTGTGGCATTTGTAGATATATTGAGGCTGAAAATCTGAATGTAGTGTTTTTCTTGACTTTTTTTGGGTTTTGTTTGTTTCCTGTAAGATGTCACAGAGCATTTCTCAGGCCTTAGTGTTTAAGGGAAAAAGGACAAAAGCAATAGAGACATTGGGTGATCTAAATGCCCATAGGCTGTGATTTCCACTCAAAGAAAAACTTATTCTGCAGGTAGGAGGTGGAGAGGGAGTGAGCACCATGAGCATCCTTAACATAAATGGCACAGAGTATACCTCTTTCTATGGTTTAAATACTGCTTCTGTGCTTGTTTAGACTAAACTGTTGGTGTTTAAATGTTTGCCTTTGTTCCTGTATGAATTGATCATGACAGGTACTGCTTTTGATGTTTGAATGTTTTCAAGCCTTGGTTATTAAAAACCCTAATGTAGTAGTATGGGAAAATGCTGCATTGCTCTTATTTTTTGTTTTATGAAGCCAAGAAAAGCTATTTGACTCTAGACCCTTCAGTAGAGATTAGGAGAGTAGGCAAAATCACAGACACAAACGTTTTCCCAGACAGAAAGCACAGACAAGGCTCCTAGGTGAGTCTTTCTGGAGAACGTTGAGAAAAGAGGTAGCAGGACCGAGAAAAGAGGTAGCAGGACCAAGAAAAGAATTAATACATAGCTATTTTCTTTTTCATAAATTTCCTCTGTTGTAATCACACTATGTATGTGACTTGCGTAGTGTAAAAGACCAAGTACCAGGAGGCAGGACCTGTCTGCATGTATAAATACTTCGTGTGTATGTGCATCACTCACTGCACAACTTGTTTTTCAGAAGTGGCTAGAGAACAATGAATATTGGACTAACACAGCAGGCCAGAAATGTAAAATTGAAAGAATAAGAAACGAGGAACAGATTAATGCCAATAAAAAAATCTTTTTTCAGGCACTTAACATTTTGACACTGTATTCACAATGAACATTTAAATGCTATCAAGCAATCATTTTCTAAATTATCTGAATGACAAGTTCTAACAATGAAAAATAAACATAATAATGGTCTAATGTGTGCATCTGAGGAGGTCTTGCATGCATTATTTGCTCCTAATCTCTGTCAGGAAGATAAATGTTATTGGGATATTATTCCATTCATATTTCTCCACTAACTCTAAACTGTTAGTATTAAATAGGCCATAGGCAAGAGGCTAGCGAGTGTGATGCAAAGCAAATCCGTAGTCCTATCTGGGATGAAGTCAAAGATAGAAGATTCTGGTTTTATGCATTCTTCAGAATTACACCATTATCTGGAAAACTACTATAATTTCTTCTACCAGGTGTTTCCCGTATAGCATAACTAACCAGTAGGGTTATTTGATGTCTTTCTGGCAAACTTAAATGAAAGTCCTGGCATTTGTGGTCCTTATATCCTGTGATTTTGGTGACTTCTTGCTTTTGGTGCCATTGATGGAGAAACTGGGCATAGTTCTACAAAGGAAACTAACATAAATGCATCTCTGTTTTTTTTCCAAGTAGGAGTTTCAGCACATCGCAGTTGAATCTAGGCAAGATGTTGTGAGTCCTTAAGCAGTTGTGTAAATTCATATCAATAGAACACACTTGATTTTCTTTTTTTTTACCACTTATAAGGAACCCGTAATAGGAAGAAATAACTTGATATCTGTCCTTCGCATGCTACTGTTGTTCTCAAGTATTTAATAGTGTCCTGATAGACAGCACTTCTGAGGGGGATAAAAGATTGGAGAGGAAGTCCAGTACCTTCTATTCCGTACCGGTGGTTTGCCATTCATTTAAGCTGTGTCTACTTGATTTACCTCTATTTACTACCGTCTCCGTCTAATACTTTCTGTCTTGTCCATCAAGTACAGCTTTCAGCTGAAGTGTTTTTATTGCTGCATATCTGTTCAAAGGAAGCAGGGTGACAAATGGAGCTTTGAGCTCAGTTACGCTCACTGTTATTACGCAGGTAAAAACATTACAAGTCTGTGAAGTGACTGTGTGAAGGCTGGAGAACAGCATGTGCCATACACAATAGCTGTTCTTCATCTCTTTCTTACCTTAGCAAGTCTGTACCTACTATACTACCTAATGCTAGTACATTGAATAAGCTTTTTTACATTTTGAGGTTTTTCTCTGCATGGTTATCCTTGCCATCCCTCAGTTCGCTTTCAGAAAGTCCTCTGTACCTTTCCATGCCTTTTGGAAGAGCATTGCTTCATCGAAGACTGTACTTAGAACTAGTTCATTGTATGAAACAGACATGATAGTAATTCGTTCAGGGGAAATTGCTTTTCCAAAGGTGGAGAAGTTAATTAAGTGTGTAACAGGAGGAAGCTAAACCTCACTAATTAGTGAGAAGGGTAACGATTAAAGGAGAGAACAGATGACACGGCTGAAGATGAACTCAAGAAATTACTTTAGCCAAAAGGAAGTTAGAAGAGTGAATAGGAGATGAGCTTTGAGAAAGCAAAGACTGTCACTATGTCCTGATAAATTATACCTCATTTATAGTGTGTCTGCTAGGTGTTAATCAATAATATGTCGGGACGATTCTTCACTCTTAGGCACATAGTCTGATTTCTGTTATATAGGATCTCACTGAAATCCTTTGGGTTCTCCCCCAGGAGGGTGTCCTGAATAGGGGAGTGACAGCTGTTTACAAGAGTGTTTATAAGAATGGTCTGAACTTCTGCTGTGACAAAACTGCAGCACCAGCACTCTGCTCTGCTAACCCCTTGGAAAGGCAGTGGCAGTTAGCCCCGGGAACCTTACCAGCGAGGAGTTACACGGCAGTATCAGCAATGCCATATCAAAATCAGAGGGTACAGTGTCCATGGATTGCTTATCTCCCCAGACGCTGTATTTACCTCTGAACATTGAAGATATTTAACGTGCAGCAAAAATAATTACAACGCTCCTACTCAAGTAAAATCCCATTCTCCACTTACTCTTGCGGGTTTTAGCTCCAGGTAACTACTGACTTTGGTGGTGGTGTAGTCAGGATAAAAGTATTTTACTTTCCTTTTGCTGTGGGGGAAGAGAAAAAAAGACTGCATTTCTCATTGTTCTGCTTCATAGAACTCAAAATGTTTGACCCTTGATATGTAACTGTAGCTGTTCGTTGGGAAGTAAGAGAAGATCATCAATCCAATTGTGTCCTCCTGTGAGGGAGAGTTGCATGTGTAGCTGAAATACTTAATTGGTTTCGTTGTGTACCCTCCAGTGGCAGGTTAAATTTGTATTAGTGAAGAGGATTAATTCAAGGTTAATACATTGTTAAATTCCTACTTTAGGATTTAAGTGGGTATTGCTTTTACGCTGCGACACAAGTTCATATGAGCCTTCCTTCCTCATATCAGTGAGACTGCAATAATATATGAGCATGTCTATAACTCTATATACAAACATATATATATATTTGAGGTTTTTTAACAGGAAAGAAAGATTTTCATTAACTTAGGCAGAACTGGCTAATAGAGGAATTCAACAGTGAAGATTTAGTGAGCCAGGGGAAAAAAAAAGAGAGAAAAACTATGAAGAACACTTATCTGAAGGAAAATGGTTTATTCGCTTTAAATAACACGTGATATTTATTAATTAATAAACTTTAGTATCTTTGACGAAAAACTTGTTAGGCAAGTCTTCTAAGAGTTTAAATAGAGAAGAGCATGACTATCCATTAACACTTAAATATAATGAGTAAAATTTATTCAGTTACAACAAATTTGCATGATGCTGTTGGTAAAATAAAGAGCAAACTTCAGCACCAAAAGACACAGTTTTCAAGCCTGCAAGAGATTAGTCTTGAAAGTATAAATAAATCGAACCATAAAGGTGATAGAAATTCCAGCTAGAAGTTGTTAAATATTAGTATTATCTCTCTCCATTTCTGGACTGATTTTCCCAAGTCTTGTCCATCACTTTCATCCTGTTTGTTCAGATTGATGGGGACGATTGCTTGAAATGACTGGTTTGTGTTTCGCAAGTACAATTTTTACTTGCGGTGTGAATTCAGAACTAAATATCATTCACACCTGTTATAATTTATAATTTTACCTGTTATGATTCAGTGTAGTAAAGTCTACCTCAGAATTTTCTTTCTGTTAACTCACTTAAAGGGGCTCTCATATAAAGCTATATTTCTGTCCGTGTTGCAATTTCATGCTTATTTGCATAACCAAGTGAGACAATTATAATGTTGACCTACATTGTTATAATGACAAATCAAATTCAAACTGCTCCCAAACTCTGTTTTATCTTGTTGGCGCATAGCATCAAGGCTGTGCTACAAGAAACTTGTAGCATATTTTTTGACCATGTTACCTCAGCCTTCTCTAAGGCCAGTGCTGAAATTCTACTGTGCTGTAAGCAAATACCATCTCGTGCTTATGACCTTTTCTGGTTTCATTCTGTAGCCAAGGACAAATAAGTGCAGCTCACCTTTGGTTTCAATATTTCTTTCCTTTGAAGCAGTAGATCTAGCCTTTTATCAATCTAGTTACTGGTTCCTGCATGCTCCAACCAATTCTTTCTTCTTTTACTTGGAATGAATTGATTGTCAGCGTGCTGGAATGAATAGAAGTAGAAGGGAGAAAAGCTTTTTTTCTTCACTCAATGTTTAGCTTGCAGTAAGAGTCAGTAACATTACAACATGGAAAAAACAGATACTAAAGCTATTACATTTCAAACATCTTTGTTTAGAGGATGTTTTAGCAAGTACTCTTTTACAGCATTGTTGGTTCTAGGTTTAGAAATAATATCTACTAAATGAATAGGGTTTTTTAAGGAGTTATTAATAAATGCCCAAGATGACTCAGCTTTGCAAAAGGGAAAGAATGCTCTTAGAGTTCCTAACACTGCGGTGCTGTGAGGAAATTGCCTTGTTGATGTGAAAAAGAAACTTAAAGGCACACTTTATAATTTATGTCTAAAACAGTTTCTTATTTGGACAATTCCTAATGGAAAGTGTGAACAAATGGAAAAATTAATCATTATATATGAATCATTTAAATTTCCTTAGAGTCTGGAGTACCGCAGTTGTAAATAGTGATGCCAAATATAAAAAAGGTTCTCTGTTCAGCACACATCGGATGTGGAAAAGCTCTGCTTTCGGTCAGCCTTTAGTTCATGAAATACCGACCATGACAAAATAAAGAACTTATCCTGACCTGTTCTATGCTAGTCAGTATGTTGTTACGGTAAATGACAGCTGAAAGAGATTTTTAAGCAGAGAAGTTTATCTAAGGTTTTCTTATTCACTGAACTCATACGTACTCGCATTGTATGGGCTACTATTTGTTTGCATTACTGTAGCACCTAGAAGCTTCTTTTAGTTTAGATAGGCAACGCTTTTTGTTAGATATCTTGTAAATGATGCTTCTGTGCAGAGAAAAGGACTGTATGAGAGTGTGTGTGTGTGTATATATATATACACATACAAAATATACACACAGATGTATGTGAAATGTAAGTCATTACTGAAGAATGTCATTTATGTGGATCCGAAACAGATGGCAGTGGAATCATTCATGTTGTTCCATTTCTGTACTCATCTTTGTAACATTTTCAAATAGTCCTTTGCATTAAGTCTTAAGCAATGAACGTGCTTGATAACAAGACAGTTTCATGAGATTAAAAATGCTTTAGATACAAAATACTGTTGGTAAAAGTCCATAGGAGACCTCTAATGGGGCTATCGTACTTAGTAGAAGAGAATGTGATAAAAGAGGGGCATATATAGAAAGTACCTACTTTTATCAAGCTGAATGGTCATTATAAAGAACTTAAAGTTACATTACTTTCATCTAGTGGAAAATGGGCACCTGGAAAAATGGCAGAAGTCATCTCTTGCCTTAAGGAAAACTGTTGAAATTGATTATGACATTTGTATTCTAGATGAAAAGGAAAAAGAAGCTAAATTTTAGATAGGAGTATGAAATCAAAGTAGAAAATACATTCCTTCTGATTTGCAACAAGCCTTTAAAGATCTTGTCACAGAGGCCTTTTATAGGATGAGAGTTTAAAATACAAAATTGATGGGTTTTACTCTGTGCATGCATGGAAGTGTAACTTAAAGAATTGTATACGGTTTTAAAATCCTTTGCAATAATTTGCAAAATAAGATCTGAAACATTTCAATTGTGTGATGTAATAAGGAACAGTAAAACAGATTATTTTAGAATTTACTTAGGGAAAAAGGCAGAGGTAGGAATGAGATTAACAAAATAGCCTGAATTCTTCTGCAGATAATGGGATTGCACAAAGGATAAATTTGGCCCGATTAGTTTTCTAAGCTTTTCATAGCTGAAGCTTGAGTTCAAATTAATAAGAGAAGAAGGTATAAGATGCTTGTAAGTGAATTATAGGATTGTGCAATGCAATGCTAAATGAAATTTATTCTATTTTGGGGAAGTGTGTGAATTGTTTTGTAACTGTAAAATACCCACTTAGAGTATTTCACCTCGCTCCTTCTGTTCCTCTTCTGCCTTACTACAAAATATTTTGAGACTCTTAAGTGCTCTAGTCAGAATTTTCTTCAAGAGAATTTTTAAGGCTAATGTAAGTGGTTCATGTCTAGCCTATTACTGAAACAGTGAATTGAATCGGTGAGTAAAAAGACCATACGCGGTATTTGCTGCCCTAATGCGTTCCCTGACTTTTGAAACAACCCTAGATGAAGGAATGCAGCTTCTTGCAAATTAAAGGAAGTCAGCCATAGCTCTTATTTTGATGTCCTTGACTGATCTTAGTTATTTGTGTATAAAAGTAATGTACCGCTCTCATTCTTTGCCTTTCTTCTCAAGTTCTCCAGTAGCAAAGACAAGGAAGTACTAAGTTTACAGAATATAAGATAAACACATCTTTCATTTGAAATATTCAGAATTGCTCATTGAGTTTTGGTCTTGATATCATGTTTTGATTCCCTCTGCCTTTCTAATTCTGTTCAAAGAAATTCATCCATGGCCATTGTGGCAGATTTTCAATCTGTCTATAATTCTTTAAAAACCAGTAAGTCTCTAACCATGAGTCTTGTGTTTGCAATGCTTGTCTTTTTCTCTGACTGCGTTTATTCAAAAATGAATTTGTAAATACTGGTGAAAGTAATTCACAATGCTCTGTGGACTATCCTGACCTCAGGGGTTTTATTTTTGCTTGTAACCTGACGACCTCAAAGTCCTTTGAAGTGAACCTGGGCAATTGACCATTTTGATTAAGATGGGGGTTATTTCATTTTTTTAAATATTGCCATCTACAGGTATTTGTTTGCAAAGAAAAGACATTTTTTTCCCCCTAGAGTTATCCAGGAACTTTGCTTTGGGTTAATGGAACATATTTATGTAATGTATTAGGTCATATATCTTTAGCTGGGCTGGAAGAATACGTGTCAATAGAAGGGATGCATTTGATCTAATGTCACCTTTCTTTTCAAACATCACTGTTACATTGTGATATCCTCAGAGGGGTTTGAGCTATTTGACAGGGTCTATCAGATGATTCCTCTCAGCTATTAGTTGATTAAGTATATTCTTGCCACCCTTAGAAATGGGATGAAGTGGTTGTGAAGTGTACAACCAACTGACAGGTGCCTTACCAGCAATGGTGGAAGGCAGAAGCAAATATCCTCTTAGAGAAGAGATCCTCCAGCATTCACTTGCTTTTCAGGCTGCCTTCTAAGACCTTTAGAAAAAAGTAAACACTTAGAACAGCTCTTTCAACTGTGTTGAAAGCATCTGACTAGGTTTTTACATGTGAATATGAGTGAAAGAATGCTTTGTATCCTAATGTTCTACCCTTCCCAACCTTTCTGTGAGAAGTAGGCAGCTTTCAGGATTGAAGCTCATTAATTAGAAGGGTAGAGTAGCTCTGGTAAACTTGCCCCAATCCTGACTTCTGTTCAGAAGAGCACAAGGTTCAGAAGTTCAACATCATGTCTTGCTAGAGCTTCTTCTGTTACATTCTCTTTTATGAGTATTATGTTTACCTACTGAAAAGAAAGCAATGGCAAATAAGAGAGAAAAATGAAAAAGAAATTTGACCTTTTCAAAGCTGGAGATGTAGGACACATGCTCAGAGCTTTTGAAGGTTATAGACATTGCTTTCAATGAAGCTGTAGGACATAATTTAAGCTTTCTTCGTTATATCACACAAGTTCTCTATGCTGGCAAGATGAATTGCTCTTTACCTGAGGCATTTGAGGCATGTTGTAAGTGCAAAACTCAGATGTATGAGTACAAAAATATGTCCTAGAACTGTGATTGCTTTTATGTTGCATTTTCAAAATACCATTTATCACCAGTGAACTTGACAGCCTGTCACTTTAATTTGAAGAGGCATTTTTACATTTATATAATCATTACACTCACTAAAACCATAATAACTTAAAAGCAGCCATATTTCCTCGAGAAAGTTGCCTAGAAACTAAGAATTTGATGCTTCACACTTGGAGAAGTAGATTAAATGAAGTTTCTAGGTTCTTGAGTCCTTAGTATTTCTTCTTGGGGAGAAATCTGGAATCTTTTGTCAACTACCCAGTGAAAAGTAGTGGTGTCGAATGATAGACAAGAAAAGCCAGTGCAGGGAAAGGTATCTGAGGACACTGGCATCCACTTCGTAACTGCGGATCAACACTCTCTGTTAAAAGATGCACTCATAATCTCTGTGGAATGATTGAAAGAGATTTACAGCTGTCTTCTGAGTAACAAACAGAAAAAACGGTGAAGAAGACGTCATCACATGCTATCTTTAGTGACCGGGATCTGGGAACCCCATGGTAATCCTTACTGTGGCTGAAGTAGTCAACATTTTCTACTTGCAGCTTCTAAAAACCATCCCAGCATCTTGCAAAAACTGTATGAAAGTATTCACTGCGCAGGAGAGGAAAAAAGCATTGGGCCAGGTAGACGGCAAGACAGAGCAGGATGCAGCCCGACTCTGAAGGCTAATGGCAGTGGCGCTCCCTAAACGAAGGAGGCCTGGCTCCTCTCTTAAGGCTTCTGGTCTACCTGAAGTAGATAGATTGCAGAAAAATATATCTTTGCAGTTAGCAGATGGATATTATCTGCCTTTTATAATGTAAATAATACTTTAAAATATTCGAATACCTTCTGAGTTAATGCCCTTTGACTGGCTTGGGAGTATTTTACCCCTTATAGTTAATCCTCGGCCCCTCAGGAAATTTGGTTGTTCCCACTCATTTGAAATATTTGCAAACTCTCATTGTCTCCTTGTAGCTCAGGGGTCAGTTCCTGGTTGAAATGATGTGATGCTCTGTCTGAAAAGGCATAAGAAAACAGGCAAAGAACAACTTTGCAGCTTACTTTGATGATACTGTGTCATGTTTAATCAGTGAAGATTGAACCAGTCACCTTGAGATTCTGAGAGCATTGTTCAATACCATTTAAAACATTGATTTTCTGTAACTATGAATCCTCTCAAGTAGTCATTAGACAGGAAGCAAGTTACCTGGGGGTTTTTTAATACAGAAGATGTTAGAAAGATAGAAATCTAGCCTGGAGGAGGCAAGCTGGAAACTGAGGAGCAGTTTGTCAGACCTGAAGCAAAGGTATATCTCACAGGACTGGCAGGGGTGATGCTATTCAATTGATTCTAAGAAAGAGCTAGAACAACTTTTTGACCTTAACTCACCTGACAGGGATACTTTTTAGATGAGTGAAAATGGAAAGAAAGTTGTAAAAAATAAAATTCTTGGTAGATATGAAGAAGAAACGGTTGTCATAAATGTTTGCTGTCAACAGATGTTTCAGTGTTAAGACAATTGCTTGATAACATTGCCCAAGACCATGTGAACCTTTACTTCAGCAAAAAGTTATTTTCCGTAATCTCTCTTGGTGCTTGAAGATGTTGAGGGTTATTATCACAGTTCAACCAAAGAATGGTTATTACAGGTGGTTACCGTCATCACTGAGCCTGTGGGTGAGAATGATAGAGGAGTACAAGTAACAACATTGTCAGGTGATTAAATTACAACAAAGGAATAGGAAAGCAAACATACATGTAAAAGTATCAGCAATAAGGAAAAAAAATGTATTTCTCTTCTCTAATATAACTTATATTAGCTGTCTGTTTCTTACAAACGCTGTTCATCTAAATTACAGCAGTACTGGAACTTGCTTGTATCGTGGTAATCTAAGAAGAACCCCTAAATAAAATTATCCACACCTATAATTAGAAGTCATTTATATTGATATCCATGTACATATATCTAAGCCATCGGGATTTTATATTGATCTTATCGCTGTGGTGTGAGTGTGATCTGAATTTGGTGCTCTGAAATACAGCATCAGTGACAGAAACTCTTGTTGGTTAGCAAGCCACCTTGTACTGTGGAAGAAATAGTGGGAACTACTAAAATAGTACAATTCTACAAAATCGGAGGATAGCTTTGAGAACTACGCTTGGATGTACTTAAACTTTGTGTTTCATGCCAAAGATGAACAGGTTTGAAACTTATTTTACCCTAGTTATAGTCATCAATTAACTAACCATTTTAAAAGGTAAGAGTTTTGTTTCTGTTCGCCCTTTCTGGCTATACAGGTATGATACTGTATGGATGTTTCTGTTGGACTGAAGAAGAGCTTAGGTGGATAACTTGTGGTTATTCTGTGGGTGTCTCAGCAGAATAAACATCAACTGCACACTGTTCAGTTCAAATATTTCTCTCTGCAGTCAACACTAAAATATTTCATATAACTTTAATATTGAAATGTAGCAAATGGAACCAGTTTATCAATGCTTCTTACATAAAATTTGTCATTAATTTTCTTTGCTGTCCTGCTTCCTCTTCTGTAAAATCTACAGAACTTAGTGCAGAGTTTGCATCGTAATTTATTTCTGGACTGTTACAAATGACATAAATTTCCTTCGACAAATTAATTTGTTAAAGATTCCAAACTCTACTTCCCTTACCCAGCACGGTTCTGTGGTTTAACATTTGCCTTTTAGAAGCTGCTTTTCTGCAGCGTCTTTTGTTTTAGTGTTACAGAACATATTTCAATGAAATACTCCTTTAGTAAAATGAGATTAGAAAGGTAATATAGTAAATTTAGAAATCTTTGATAATACCAATGGACTTTTTGTAGTATACTTAGATATGAAACTGGACAAGAGAGTGAAGATACTGTCTAATTGACTGTCTCTGATTAAGAAGCCCTAAAAGTAGTTTTGTAAAAGCTACTGATTATGCAGGGTCTTTGCTTATTGTGTGTAGTGATTCCTCTGGCACCAGTGGAAGAAAATATTTCTTTATTTCCACATCACTTTATCTGATAGCGACCCTCCTTCTGTACCTGCAGGAGAACACACTAGAAAACTATTTATGAGCAAATATAATAGACCTCAGCAGGGACTAATTGCTTCATTAAAAATCAAGAGAGTACAAAACAAGAAGGCAAAAGAGTGTTGCAATTAAAATTGACAGCTTTTTAAGTGTTAAAAAATTATATTGCAGTCTGGGAAATTTGACAGTGGACAAAAGGTTTAAGTGTAAAAATGGAAATACTTTATTTAGAAAATATTAGAATGAGAGGCCTTGTAGGTTCTTTTCATCAAAATGAACAGCTTGGTGACAGCTGCATGATTTCATATAAACATTTCAGTTTTCTCATGGCTTCAGCTTAAAAAGATATATTATGAGAAAATGACATTTCACTGAAAATAGTCCATCTGATTTGTTTTCCCCTTTGTCACAATAAGCCTTTTGCTCTCATTTAATCTGGATAGGGATCAAATTTTTAGTTCTTGCCTTTTTATCTGTGTTGATATATCTCATATTAGTTGCTGTTCTAGAGGTTGCTTTGCTGGAATATCGAGTCGATACCTCATTTTAACTATCTGGGCACGAAGGGCCAGTCATTTTTCACTTGTAAATTTATCTTGGAGAGCATATGACTAATCTGTCCTTAACTTTCATCAGCAACTCTCAGAGATATGTATATGTAAGAGATATGTATATGTAGAAAACCTAGAAAAGGCCCTACAAATCTCTCCGTGGAGGACGTTTGTTTCTTGTGTAATGCTTTCAAGGCCACTATGAGCGTGTCTCCTTATTTTGAATAATGTTCATAGAACACTGATGAAGTTTGCATGATAAAATGCATATATCTGGGATCTTGTTCAGAGCTTATTTTCTTGTAGTTAGCCCAGCAGTACGCATATATCCATGAATAATATTAATAATACATATCTCCTCATCTACAAAATAAAACTTGATCTAACATTTAAGAGGCATGATTCAAAAGATATTTGTATATTAACAAAAATCAGAATTCCGCCAGTTAGGAATACCTTTTAATATTTAATTTAACATGAAATATTAATTTGAAACTACATATATGCACACAAGGTGAGCTTTCCATATTTTTAAACTCCTGTATTATTCCTACTGCTGTAGGAGTGAACCCCTATACTTCCTTTCTAACATCAGTCTACTTCTTGTTTTTGTTTGTTTCATAAAACTGGGCACATTTTCCTTTAGGTGACTATTTCAGTGTGGGTAGCAAAATTTTATGTTAGGTGTGTCCTCATTTTTCCTGTAAACAGACTCTTTGATGCATTCTCCTGCAGGATTGTGGCTCTTTTGGCTCTTATTAGACCCTTATGTACTCTTTTGGAATTGTAGGTATCTCACTCGCTGTCAGTGGCTTGGTTTTATGCTAAAGGCTGTGTAACTACAGATTAGAAATAGCAGTAGTTAGTTTTTAACTATTTAAGTGTTTGGTTTCTGCCATTCTTCCTGTTGCTAAGTAGTACGATAAATGTTGCTAAGTAGTACTTACAGGTGTTATAGGAAATTCAAAGAGCTTTATGGCTGTATTTAATAATTATTATTTGTCAGTTGTTTCATTTTTTTATGTTTAACTTTTGTAAACAATGCTCTTGAATTGTCAAGCTACTTCTGCCATACCATGAGCCACTGAAAGAGCAAAGAGAATTAGTTTGTCTGCGCTTCATTTCCTGCTGGGTTTGTAACTCCATTTCCAAGCAGTTTCTAAAATGTTCTATGAAATTAACTGATTAATAGCTTACATTCTCATTTTGCTAAAGACATAGCTGAAAAATCAATAGATACCAAATGATAGACATAGAAACCTAGTCTTAAAGTATCCATATGTGAGGTTGTACCCTTGAGTTCACCCAGAACTATTGACAAGGCTGGGGGAAAACGAAGTACTAGGACTCTGGCTGGAAGATGAGGTTACAGGAAGGTATTTAATTATTTCACTGGTGATACGAAAGAACTGTCAACTAGTCCATTTCTTTACTGATACCCTTTTAACCATCTTTGGAGCCTGGTCAGCCTTATGAATGAAATACGCTCCATCTGTATTGGCAAGGTATTCCTGGTGTGAGAGCAGCTAATACAAGGCAAAGCCGTGCTTGGACTGTACGACTCATTCCAGTGCCGTGCTTAGCTTCCCTTCTCGCAAGGCACAGCAAGCCATGCTAGCAGGAATGCAGTATTTGCCATTATGACTGTCTACATGAAAAGCACAGTTACTTTGGTCAAAACTTACACTTCATTACACGATTCTGCCAGAGGAACTTTTCCCTGTCGATCTTGCCGCAGGCACAACGTCTCCCAAAGCTATTTTTGGGCTGGTACAGTTTATGTAGCATCTTTTGTTCAAGGCTGTGCCTAAAACCACAATGCAGCGCTTGCCTCAAAACAAGCAAACACTTTTTTTCTCTTTTATAATGTTTCCATTTTCAGCTCTGGCATCAGTGCACTTTGTGGGTTTAGGAATTAATATTTAAGTTTTAATGGTGTTAATAGATCAGCCTTTACTTTACCTGTGTTGTTAGAAGCCATTTATACTACCTTTCTGTTTCCTCATGAATAGCATAAAATATTGATTTAAGAGCAGAAAGACTATTTATACTCACCGAATTATATACTCTCATTCTACTTGTCCATTACAAACAACTTTAAGACTTTCAGAGGAGAGTTTTGTTGGCTTCTCACATTTCTTCAGCTGTATCTACTATAAAAAAAATTTGGTTTTATTCTGGAGTGTTGTCTATGAATATGTTGTTTAACATTTGATGCATTCTTCTGCAGGAGATAAAACTTGTTTGATTCACCAAGGAGCAAATGGATAAAATTTTTTTACCTATATTCTATAGGTGGTCATACCAAATGATCTTAACGTGCCTCTTGTGTTTAAAATCAACAAGTAGACAGTAAAGCAGGTAACCAGCAGACTTTCAGTTCAGTGACCAAGCTGAAAATTCTGCAGGAGAAATAGATGTAAGTCTATTTTGAACAAAAATTGTTTTGGGGAACTTAACAAACACTGTAAATGTAGAGATGAATTTAAGTAAAATATATTTTTGCATAGGTTTGCATAGGTTTTGCATATTTTTGCCTGTTTCTGTCAAAGGTAAAGGTAAAAACTAAGTGGGAATGAAAGCAAGGTGGAGTAGCTATTTTACTACCTCTGCTATTAAATAATATATGCCCATTTGACAAGCAATGCTCACAGATCATCTTGCAGAACAGAATATGGTTATAATATGAATATTACTTGGGAGAGGAGAAGACAGATCATGCCATCATTCTGAATAAGTTATCAGAGAAGGCAAAGGGAAAGGACTAAATCTTGAAGGTTTGTCTCTATTGTTCCACAGCAATGACAAAAATGCAGAGTTCCTTGTGATTCCAGGATTTAGAATCCCTAAATGCCTACATTTTTAAGTTCCACAAGCTTTTGGCAGATTTGTTTTTTGTTTTCTTCAAAGGTCCTTTGTAAATACCTTTACTATTTAAACCTTTTCATATTCATATGTATTCCCCTGCCCTCCCCTTCCCTTCCCTGATTGTGTTTAAATTACAGCTGGATATCTGAGGTCAAACCTCACGGTTCTGTTCTAAGAATGTTCTATATACGAGTCTGCGGTTTTACGTCTAGAGCTCAGTATAAAGTAGGGAAGCAAGTTGAAAGAAGCACTGAGGTAATAAAGAGGAAAACAGGCACTGTTACTAAAACTCATCATGACTGCAAAGTCTGTTTTCTAAAATACTGAGGTATAAATATAGCTCTGAAACACCTGTGGAAAGATGACACATTGAGACGTTTTATTATGGTCTTCAGAATATTACTGTATTACTAAACTGATTCAAATGGAAAATATCCAGAGGGATAAGTAACTTGACTATGGAGCCTCTGCGCGCTTATTACCTTGTGAGATGCTGAAATCTGTCTCACACAAGACCTTGGAAAAACCAAGAGTGTATTTTGTAATGTGCTGCAAATTTTTGTAATCTCAGTAGCAGTGATCTGTGAGGAAGGATGGTCCAGCAAGTATGCAAGTAGCCTAAGGCCACTTCTGCATCTTTTCTCAGAAACAACTTTGCATGTGAAATTATTCCCATTGTAGCTCAGTCCTGTATAGGTGGAATGGGGCTAATAGAGTTCTCACAGTGAGGATAAATTATAAATGATTGTGAGGTACTCAGATTTGACAGTAAATGTGTGTGAAGTGTGAAATATACCCAGGCACGAATAGTTAATGTTATTTTAATAATAAGAAACCAGGAACCTTCACTACCAAAGCAGACTGAAGCTGCGTATAATAATTGTAGCGATGTATCACTGATTGTTATTATTTCAATTATAATGCTTTACATTGCCAGCATATTTAGGTTAGTTTTAATTCGCAAGAAAACCAGTTATATCGAATTGGGGTAGTCTGGGTGGCTCATTATTTTTTGTAAACATTAAAAAAATGTTCCTTTTTGAGCTTAAGAACAGTGTAAATCTAGATAGATAGATAGATAGATAGATCTAAAAAGATTATGACATTTTAAGTAGTAGAGAAAGGTATCTCAGTAAAGACTTTCTAAGGAGCTTCAAGGATCCAGGAATTACATGTTGTCTTATTGAATAGTGCAGGTTATGCATATGCTGTTAAAGATGGAATTATCTTCCTCTCCTTCCTCCAGGAGCATATAGTTTCAGTATTTTCTTTCTTTGGTTTCTTGTGTATTTATAATTATTATTTTGCTCAGATGTCAAGTCTTTGCTTGTGTGAAGATTGGAACTTGGCTTGGGCTTTTAAAAAAAAATGCCTGTTTTTAAAAAAAAAATTAAAGGCAAGAACTTAGCAACCTGAATGTGACCTCAGAAAAATACTGGTTTTTTGATAGGGAATTATGAGGTTCCTTCTGTTATAAAAAAAACTTGCATGCTAACGTGACTTCCTTTCAGCATCCATGGAGTTAAATCACGAAACCGAGCAGAAATGGAAGGAGGGCATGGGGGAGAAACTGTGAAAGTGTAAATGGCAGATGGAAGCTCAGTTCCCTTAGAGAGTGATTTCCATATCTCACCCGATATCTTTTAGTACCACGTTTGATAGAGTCAATAGGAAATAGCCATGGGAGAAACAGAAATGCATTGGGAGTGAAAGGCGGCGAGAGTCGGGCTGCGAGGCCCATACGTACGGCGTCTGCATCCTCTGAAGTTAAAGCTTTGTTTTTCTGCTGTCAGCGTGGCAAATCTGCTCTGCAGCAGCATATGCATCAGCATCCAAGGAGCGCGCTGGGTGCTTGGGATGGTAGGTGCTGCTTTCTCGAGCAGGCAGCTTGGTTGTTTTAGAAAACTGAGGAACAGTAGATGGGATGCCCTTTTACTTATGAATTACTTTATCAGAAGAAAGCTCAGCGCAATGACATTTAGCACCTATCATGAACATTTGTGTGAAAAACAAGCCCTGGTGTTAGATGAGTTGCTGGATGATGACGTGCGTTCATTCTTTTACTTGTGACCCATACAGCATACTTAGACTACTTTAAGAATCTGTATAAAATATTAAATGATATTTGAGTCAAGTATCAGAGGTCACTTTGTGGTTCTAAACTCCAATAAATTAATTCACCTTGTCATCCCTTTGTGGCAGAAATGCAGGAAGTTATGTTTAAGTGGATTCTAAAATAGCAGCAGTATTTTTCTTCATATTATTGCCTTACACTGTGTGTCAGATACGATAAAGAGAGAAACATGTTGTCTGTTTGTGAGTATGGCAACATCTTTGAACAAATCCAGATACCTTCCAAGCTGACAAGCAAGATAGACAAGTGTCAAAACCTAATACACATTAGACTAGCAGCAAAGTGTCATATTCTGCTCATTTCCACATCACAGATTTTACTGTCTTCTTAGTTATTAGGAAAGCTTCAGGTATACTTGAGGGTTTTGACAGATAAATTTAGAACGGATGGAGGAATTAAATTTGTCAAGTGAAATACTCTCATTTTAATTTGCTGCTATTCATCCTACAAGGAGGGCAAGGTCAGTTTAAAATTAAAGGCTAAGACAAAGGTTATTAAACTCGTTGTATAATTCTTAGTAATATAACAATGAAATGTTAAACAACAGAACACCAAAAGGTGCTGTGTCTTGAGAATAATCAAAATGAGAAATTCACAGTTTTTAATATTTGAAAATATACAACATCTACTGAAAGTAGCGTAGTTACTTTGCCTTATAGCCTAGTTATAAATAGTATGGTATTGCCTTTTTAAGACACCTACAAATGCTTATAGAACTATATTTATAATCATAAAAAGTGTAGTTTTCAACTCATGACTATCCTTCCTTGTGTTTAGTCTTTGATTTTTTCCATATAATCCAGAGAGGCTCTGTTACATCACTTATCACTAACCATTCTATGATGGTCTCAGTTTTCAACTGACATGATTAAATATTGAGGAGTGTATCAAACCAAAACAATAATTAGTTCTTGAAACCCTGAGAATGGGTTTGTAATTAAATTCTGCTCATTTATTGGACAGCTTTGCAATGAAACATGCATGTCACTCAAACATATTCTGATATTTTTGCAATTTTTAGAGAAAATATTTCTCTTTTCAATACATCACCTAGAAATAATTACTAATCTTTAAGTCAAAAATATATTTTTTCAACCAAATTCAGATTTTCCTTGAAATAATGATAGATTTTTACATCCATATGGTAACAATTGTATACTCGAGTTCCAAACAGACATTTTCCCGAATCAGTGTGTTTTGCAGCATTCATTTATTTTCTGTGAGTATTTAAAGCAATTTGTTAAAATTGCATAGAAATGTGAGGGTAGCAATTTTCAAACTTATTTGCAAAACAGAATATATTTTGCATTTTACGGAATGACACACATGAAGCTTTTAAAAAATACTCTCGTTTAGTTTTGATGCAAAATGTCCTTTTCATAGGTGCTCACTTATGTAACCTGTATAATATAAAACAGAATTCACGAGTAAAATGAAATAGAAAGACCAGCTCAGAATTTTATTAATTCATATAGAGTTTGAATAGTGTTTGTTTGATAAAGCCTCAGCTGTAGATCGAATGTTTGTTTCTTTATGGATTACCATTTAGTTTAGATAGTCAGATAATTTAAATTAAATTTCATGATACGATCATCTGTATTCATGAAGAAGGAGGTCTGCAAGCCAGACTAAGACTATCAGGCCACAGTGTTTTGTGCTAGGACTGAAAAAGAAAGCACTTAACACAGCCACTCTTGCAAGACACATTCAGAGAGTACATTCACAGATTTCCCCAAGGTTATCTCTGTTTACAGGCATCAGAGAACAATGAAGCCTTTAAAAAAAAAAAATACATCTACAATTACTTCCATTGCAAAATTAAAGATGATGAATTTGAAAGAAAAGAATTAAGCGTGTTATATGCCATGACAAATCCTTTCATTTCCTTTTGCCCGTAAGGAGGGCACATAGAAGCAGTCGGTGAAATTAAAACCTAATAAAAGTCATAAAATACTGAACTTTTACATGACATATTGAAAACCTTTCATGAAAGAAAACGTTATGACTGTATATGTAAAACAGATCTCGGAAAGGAAATAGATTATGTGATTATTTGTGAAGCAAAAGCATGTGTGAAACCCTCTTATGCTGCTTGGCATTGTATCCTATAGTCTTCCATAATCTATCTTTACCTCTGGTTTTGTGCTGTCATTGCACTCCTTGTAGATGCATCTTCATTCTGGCTGTACGAGAACTGTGAATGACCTTTGTTTTCAAGAAGAGCTACATCTGTATGAAGGGCATAAAGAGAAACCGGGCTGGTTATGGAACAACAGTGACTGAAGAACGACAGTGACTGAAGCATTGCTCGGGGACGAGACACGCCAGAGTATCACTGCTGAGGCTGTCCTGTCCTTAGTCTTAAATGTATGACCAGGAGAATTTGAAGGCATTAAGGGATTCCTGCTGCCATTGCTATGAACAGGTCTGGATTAAGGATAGTTGGAGATCGTGGGCTACATCTCTATGCATTTAATCATCCAAATGTAGCGCCACGTATCTTAGTGAGCTGCAGTTACAGCATTTGGATGGTTAAATGTTGTAACTGCGGCTCACTAAGATACGTGGTCCTAGATTTGGATGGTTAAATGCTGTAACTGCAGCTCACTAAGATACGTGGCGCTACATTTGGATGGTTAAATGTTGTAACTGCGGCTCACTAAGATACGTGGCGCTAGATTTGGATGGTTAAATGTTGTAACTGCGGCTCACTAAGATACGTGGTCCTAGATTTGGATGGTTAAATGCTGTAACTGCAGCTCACTAAGATACGTGGCGCTACATTTGGATGGTTAAATGTTGTAACTGCGGCTCACTAAGATACGTGGCGCTAGATTTGGATGGTTAAATGTTGTAACTGCGGCTCACTAAGATACGTGGTCCTAGATTTGGATGGTTAAATGTTCTAACTGCGGCTCACTAAGATACGTGGCGCTAGATTTGGATGGTTAAATGTTGTAACTGCGGCTCACTAAGATACGTGGCGCTAGATTTGGATGGTTAAATGCTGTAACTGCGGCTCACTAAGATACGTGGTGCTAGATTTGGATGGTTAAATGTTGTAACTGCAGCTCACTAAGATATGTGGAATCCAGTTAGAAATCTGTTTGAACTGATCAGGACTTAAAGTGGGGGCAAGTGTCAGGAACATGAAAAAATAATTGAGGTTAATTTTTTCGTGGAAATGTGTCTGCTTGAAGGAGATCTTGCCAGCACTACATTTGTGATTGAAGTGTGGAACGGATGGAGTCTCTGCGGCCCTGGAGTAGAGAAGCTGGTGCTCCAGGCTGTGGCCACATCATAGGAGCTGGGTTGGGCATCAGGCTGTCACCGAGTTGTCTCCAAAGGGCTACTTCAGCTTTATATCTGCCAGCGCTCCTTAGATCTTATCTATAGTTCTAATTTCATCCATCAGTGTTGTGCGTGGCTTTTTGTTGGTTTCATATTTCTGAACTCTTGTGGCTCTATTTCAGATCTGTTTTGAAAAGGATAAGGCTAAAATGGAACGGGATACTCTCTTTGTTCTTCCATTTCAGAAAGAACTTGGACAAATGGAGGACTCCAAACACTGCAGTCTAAAATGTGTGAGTAGCTGCTATTTTATGCAAACTTTCAGATCCCTCAGAATCAGAAAAGATAAAATCATATGCTAGTTATATTCTTAATAGTACCACATGTATGTAGCTTCCCAAAGATCACCTGAGATGGAGAAATGTTCACAAGATTTCAAAAAGATAATTTCAGATTGATTCCCATCTTGTTATTACAGAATGTTAACAAAGAAACCCAAACAAATAAACCTTTTAAGTTTTGATGGGCTGATTTGTTTAGTTTGTAAATTAGAAGTACTAATTTATATTTCAGTCACATTTTGGTATCGATTGTCATTAATGAAGAATGAAGATTTACTGCAAATACCTCAGGAATGCAATGAATTTCTTGTCTGCTGAAACTATACGAGTGTGTAATGCAGTATTTTTAATTTTCAAATGAAAAGTAATAATCCTTTTCAGAGATTCCTTAATCTGCTTGAAAGGTAGGGTTTCCCATTTAGAATTTTCTGAAACTTCCAACTATTTTGGAGAGCTGCGTTTGTATCTATATAAAATGCTTGTCACACCAGCAGTTGTTTGCCAGAGGACATTAATTCTTATCAGTTCTAGGAGGGTTCACAGAAATGTTAAGTTAGGATGATCCTGAAAAAGTTATCTATCTCATCTGTCAGAGCCATAGGACAGGAGGATCAATTATATCTGAAAAATTTCTGATAGATCTAACTACAATGTTTTGTAAAAATATCAATGGAAATGATACAGGGTTGTTCTTTTTTTCTAGGCAACTTATTCCAATGTTTGCCTAAGCTCAAAATTAGGAAGGTTTCCCTACAGCCTAGCCCTGGTGCAAATAATTCTGGTGTAGTCTTCATAAGGTACAGTTGCCCACAGATCTCTTACTGCTGGCATTTGAAATACTGGAAGATTTCTGTTATACTTTTATGTTCTTGACCAAAATGCCTGGAGTTCTTCCAATGTTTTCATGATGGCTCTAGCTTAAATTTTGCCAGCTGTCTTCTTGTGCTTCTTAAACTTCCATAAGTGAACTCAGTTTGGTGTTAATGGAGGTTTATCTAAACAAGAATAAAAGTTTAAGGATAAACACATAATAGTTAATAGATGATAAAGTATTTCTTCTTGATAAAACATTGTAAAGGTGTGTTCAAACTGTTCAATAGATTATTCTAGTATCTTTTGTGAAATTAATTCTCTTAATTGGATTGCAGTTTCGTGATACTTCCATTCTGCCCTTTTACTCTACACCGCGTTGGACCTTCTCTAGTCTTCTGTAACCACACGTGCTTTCATCACCCTCCACGAGAGGTCAATCTGCTCTTTAAAATTGGTTTTGCTGCTTCTTTGTAATGAACTCGCTCACTTTGATGCCGAATATACTGAGTAACTTTCTTTTGGTAAATTCTTCACGTAAAATTATTTGAACATCTGTGTTGCGTTTCGCCCCAAGTACCATTATAGGAAGTTCACAGTACTATTGTTCTGTTAGAAAAACATTATTCCACCTTTTTAGCACAGAAGAGTACAGTGTTTCACACTGCCCCATTACACAAATCCCAGGCCCCATAATGCTTTTGTCAACCTGCTTATAAAATAGATGGGGCAGTTGCCAACACAGTAGATCAAAGGATTAAATATTTAATCTTTTAGAGGTTTTGCTCCTTAGGATCTACAGTCAAATGATAAAGTCACTTACTTTTGCTTTGAATGGCAAGTTTCTTAATCGTGAATGTCAGGAGATGTAGTCTGGAGAGCAGATGAGAAATAACAGTTAGGAATAAAACAAGGACATGTTTAATATATGTAAGCTTGATTAAGGTAGCTCACAGAAGCAAGGCAGGGGACAGCTTTGCTTCACTCTGTGATACATGAAGATGAAATTAAAAACCAATTATATACAGGTCATGAATTACTCGTCCAGCAAGGACAAAAACAAAACTAAAAGACTGTATAGTCTCTTGATATCTGTGCTTTTCTGATAAACTCAATTTTGTCATTCCCTATTTATGCAGATTTAGTGATAAAAAAAATGACTCAAAATAGTTAGTGCCCGTTCTAAAGTCTTTAAATTTTTCTGTGTGAAAATTCTGTCTGTCTAAACGTGAGATGAACATTTTTATTTGTCATGTTCACTTAACAAAGCTTGTCAGTTCTTATATTTCCTATGGCTCTTTTGGATTGTTAGGAAAAAGGAAGAGGAAAGAAAATGGATACAGCGCAGGAATTTATGTACCAAAATGCACCTGAAGCATCTGTAGTTGTGGGAATGGGCTGCAATCGCTTCTGGGCAGGAAAAGGCGCGAAGCTCTAATGCGGAGCAAGTGCAATGTGGAGTTTGTTTCCACACTGCTCTATGCCTTGTAATGGGTGATAATATTGAAGCCAATGGAAATGATAAGTAAGCTCCTCATGTCAGGTTAATAGGGGTAGAAAGATCTGCAAGTCTATGGTTAACCACTCCTGCTTACAACTGTATTGCCGTGGGTGCACGTACTCACTTCTTCATTCCTCTGGGAAGACAAAATACTCTACATGAAAAATCTTAACCCCATAGCATTCTTGAAACCTGGTTTACCTGAGGAAACAAGCTCTTCTAGTCAGTAAATGTAGATATTCATTTAACTAACAGAGTTAATTTATGAAATAGGAAAAAAAAAGTGACACAAAAGCAGAGCTAGTTTAATGATGTCTCTGTTGGCATGGAGTATTTCCAGTTTGCACATAGGCAGATGTTAAGAGAGTCCACCAAACCACTACTAAGAATCAGCTCAGTTCTTGAAAATTTCCATCTCATTGAATTTCTGTGGATGGAAAGCAATCCCCTCAGTGCAGACAATAATTTTATTAACACAGCTATTAGCACTACAGACTCTGACAAGAAAACTGGAGTGTTAAAGAGCATTCCCTAAAAATAAGCAGATTTACATATGTTTTATAATAAACTCATAGCTGACCTTTCTTAAACATGAGAAAAAGAAAAAAAGGACCACAAATGAAAAATAATCAAAATGAACTAAAGAGATATAAGATCAAACTAGAAAAAGCTGAAGCATATTAGGATGGCAATAAGATTTTCATCAATAGTTTATGCACCTAAAAATTTTAATGAGATTTAGTACAAATAATCTGTGGCTGAATAATATATCCTATCGGTACATTATTCATTTTCATCATTATTCTGGATTCCTTATATGTTTTTCTTCTGTTTAAAAACAAGAAAAAAATCATAATCCAATAAGATATGATAAATAATTTCTTTAGGTAATCAGTCATGAATGCTTGATGTGCATAATTCCCAAACAATACATTCTGTGAAATGTTATTAATACAAACAGTTTTGCAAATAATGATGATGAATATAGCCACAGAAACTGGGGTATTTCATAAATAAAGAAAAAGGGTTTCTTTCTCATAGAATTCAGTCCGATCTGAAGGTAATCATGAAAAGCAACCAAAAATGGGAAGCGTGCCTTCTCAGGACCTGATTCAAAGCACGTGGAAATGAACAGGAGTCTTGTTTTTCAGGTGGCCTTGGCTGAGAGCTGTCAAAACCAGACAAGTGGTCCTGATGAACACCCACTTCCTTCATTTCCATTCAGGAAAACAGAGAATAGTAGATTCATTAGGTTGGAAAAGACCTTAAAGATCATCAACTCAAACTGTACCCATGTACTACTAAATCATGTCCCCAGGCACCATATGGTAGCACAGAAGAGCTCTTTCCTTCACATAATGCACAGACATCGTTAACGACTGTAGTTGTGTTCCTTACAGCACTTTATTGCCGGGAGGGAGGTGCACTGCCCCGGAAACTCCCGAGCAAAAAGAGGAGGAGGGAGGCTTGCCTTGTTATTTCTTGCAGAAAACTTTAAATGAGTGTGGAACAGTAAAAATTGGTGGGAGCAGATTTCAAGCAGTAGGCTGAGCGTTAGAGATAACATGTATTCGTAAGTAATCAATACAAGTGGAAAATCTAGGGGACAAACCTTCAGATATAAACATAAAATAATAAAAGGAAGTAATATGGCCCTATTAGACCCTACTCAGAAAGAGCAGTAAGTCTTGATATATTGAATTGCCCTCATGTTTATTTCCTTTCCCTGCCCTCTCAGAGGTTTCAAATTAAGGTCCAGATAAGCCAGGCAGATATTGGCAGTATGACCTAGGACATGCGTACATTTTTGTATTTGTAGAGGAATCCCTTTCTAACATGTGCCTCTACGTTTTCAGTGGAGGTTTTCTTCTACTTTAAAATTTTTATGTATGTCTGTTTCCCACTTTTCTATGTAGTGATCAACAACAAAAAAAAGTGTAGTTAGCAAATGCATTTCCCATTTATCCTCATTTTCTCAGCACTTTATAACAGCGCATTTAAAAGGTACAAAATTATGATCAAATATTCTGATTATAGGTGTTGACACTTGTTATTAAAACTCAGAGCATCCACAAACGAGCAGCATAAGCTAGGGAGAACACGAGAACACAGAAACTGAAAACAAGCATCATTTGCTTTTTCCCAGTTCTGACTAAAATGAATGATGCTTTTTCTTTGCATAAGAAATTCTGGAAATTAAAAGGTAATTGCTCAGAAGGTATTCTTTTATAATATATGAGAAATACATTGAAATTACTCTAGATGTTTGTTTATACCTAGATATATACACACATACACATATGCATACGCACACAAACACAGTGACTCCCAAATATATGTTCACATGGTGCTAACAACCTAGACTAAATAAAAAGCAAGGAAATACGAAATTCAAGCTGTTTGCTTTGCCTTATCTCTTTCCATTATGCATGGTAAATATTGCAGATCATATGGTCTATGAAATCGCATGCTGTTTGGAGACTCCTTCAGAGCTTTGCCACAACAGGGGATTGTAAGGATAGATGCAATAGCAACTCTGAGTTTTCTGGACTTATTTTTTTAGTTGGACTTTTCATGATAACCGAGTATATTTTTTGCATGTGAAGTTCATTTATTTCCTGTGTGTTTTGAGCGCGCATCCCCCCCTCCTCTCCAGCCAAACCTGAAATACATTGAGGGAGGGCAGCATATGCGCATTTTCAGATTTTTCTTTTAGAACATTTAAGTTTTGAAGGAAATAGAAAGCACCAGTGGATAATAGCAGATGATTAGGCACAGAGGTTTGATACAGCACATTCCTAGGAACTGTTACCTACTTGGAGTCTGGGCCACAGTGCACACGTGAGTCACCTCAAGTCCCAGGGCAACTGAAGATGTTTCATATTATAACATTATACTTCAATTGACTACCCAAAATTTCACATTTGTACAATAAAAAATAGCTTTCCAAAAAGCTAACTATTCCCTGAAATTCTGTTGGGGGTGAGAATGTTGCTAATGTAATCAACGTTTAAGTTAGGCATAAGAATTTTTGTCTTTTGCCTAATGGTTACTTAATAATTCCAAAGGAACACAACCAGTCACCTTCTCTAAGACAGAATTGGCGTCTATACCCCTAAAAACTGTTAGTGTGGTCATAGGAGATCTTTGCAGTAATACGATTTTAATTTATTTAAGGGACAAAGTTTGATTTAAAGCAAGGAGTTCTTGTAAATTGTGATGAGTTAATTTGAGGCCAGCAGTTTACCCAGGGCACCTGTTTAGAGACGCAATTTCAGTTGAAGTGTTAAGCATGTTAGCGTTCAAGAGAGTTGTAAAAGAATGTTCTATTTGATAATGGGACATAACATTTTTAGGCCGAGTTTGTAAAATTATGATGTAGAAGTAGCTGGTTGGTTATCTTATGCCGTTATTTTCATTGTGTGAACTTATCTTCAGATAAGATTAAAATTAGCATGCGGTATTACAACAAGATAGAAGAGAATGTATTTTTGAAATGAATTGTCAGTGGTGTGAGTTCAGCTGCATCCGTAGGTGAGACTGTATTACTGTGGGCAATCAGGTGAAATGTGTTGGCTGCTGTTTGGGCTTAAATACAAAATTCTGTCCTCAGCTAATAACAATTGTCTTCTCTCAGATGTGAGAGTCCTGGTGATTTTGCTGTTTGTTTGAGCACTCCCTGACTCAATTTAAACCTGAGCCAGTTTGCAAAGCCATCACTGATGGTAAATTTACATTTTTACCTGGGTTCATTTACTCAATCAGGCTAACTCCTAATGAGATATGAAATTCAACTGCAGAACAGAGATTCCATCTCTGTGACAACTAGAGGGTTCAGCTAATAATCACACTATGTTTTAAATGCTGTTGATGGTTTCTAAATAAACCTGAGTTTTTTTCGTTGCATTTTTGATTCCTGTGCATCTGTTTAAAAAGGTAAATTTCATACCTTGTTTACAGCCTGCACTTGAGATTTTAGACAGAGATTAGTAGAGTCTTCAGACGGATGCATGTCAGTCATCAGCAGTTCATCATGTAAAAAGTTCTGCTCTTCATGTTGATTGTTCATCACACAATCAGGCATTTTCCGTAAGATATAAATATGTAACATAATAATATGTTCAACAAAAGAAAAAAAAGTGGTTATTAAAATTATGCCTATGTAATCTCAGGGGACATAGCATAGCTTCATGGAACAGTGAAAATCAGAAGAATTCTTGATACATGTGCATCTCAAGAGAGGGGTTTTAATTAAAATCCTATTTTATTTTATGAATCAGTAGTAAAGGTTCCTATGATTACAATTCTTTAATATTATGGATTACAGGAAAAGGAGACACCTATTTTCTACAGGTGAATTTAGCTTATCATTACTGCACATTTTAAAATTTCTCATGATTCCACCTCAGTCTATAAAACTTCTTTCTACTAGTTATCAAAACATCGAAGCCCCTATAAATAAATTAGGAAATACTTCGATTTTTCTCTGTCTTATGAGATCATTCTCTCCTTTTGTTAGCAAAAATATCTGCATATTCAATTTTCTTCTGAACTTTCCAGCCAAACTCAATAAAGGGATTTTTCATTGGGTTAGTTTCACTGACTTCTAAAGCATTATGTCAAAGTATGCATCAAGTCCTTTACAAACAGCCAAGCAGTGAAAACTTTTCTCTTTGCTGTTTTGAGGCTGAAAGTAATGAGTTCTATTCCTACTGCACTGTTCACTCTTGATGGTTCTTTGGTGGTAACGCCACTGACTACACACTCAGCTGCGGCAGTGAAGGAGGATTCTCCTATGCCAGGATGGGAAAAGATTGCTTGAATTTGAAATTGGGCAAAGCTGTTTATACTACCTACTATGTACTCTATTCACAAACTTCACGGGGGTGAGGAATAGCTAGTATTATAATTAATTTTTAAGAATTTATGTGGCTGAATAGATGAAGGAGACTTATCAAAACATTGGTATTTTTGATATTTCAAATATTTCAGCAAATACTACAAATATAGGATGTTTACCAGTGTGCTACTTGTAGGCAAATCACTAGTACTAGTTCACAGCTCTTATCCACAGCCTTCATGCAGAACTTGAAAAAACTCGCCTTCACTTCATCAACAGCTGTTTTCAAAGCAACGTTAAAAGTCTAGTTCAGAAGAACAGCATGGATTGTTGACTCAGAAAGAAAGAAAGGAAGGGTTTCTCATTGTAGTAGTTTCCTTTGTTCCATCTCAGCATAGGATTCATTAACTCTTTATTTCTGTGACCATAAAGATTTCTGTAGTGGTGTGAGGTTTAAGATAAGTTATCTTAAAGATTAGAAGTCAGCGATGCTGCTCATTGTTGCATCCTCTTAAATATATAATTGCAGCAGATGTAGTTTATAAGGAAACTTTGGCAATGTGTTTACTGATCATTTTGCATTAACAAAACGATGCAGAAGGCTGGAGGCTCAGCTGGCAATCCCAGTTCTGGTTCTGGGTGGCTGGTAGAGAGGACAAAGTGCTCACAAGGACTAATATTGTATTTGTTGCCTGTGTTCCAGTTTCTGCTAATGCCACTTATGATAAGACTGTAACATCTGCTCAGCCTTTATTGAATTAATAAAAGCCTGTTCTTGGTTGGATGCCACTAGAAACAAAGATCATCCTAACTATCCCTTGGAAAGTGACATGAATCGCATCTCTTGAAGATGCATTTCGATGAACCAGATGTAGAGACAGCAATTAGCTCATGTGTAGATGAGCAGTAGTCTGTTTTCTGACTTCTCAACCCATTTTAGAGTGGTGTCCTGTAGAATGAAAGGGAAGCTTCTTGCAAAACTTACACTGAAGAGGTAAAAAGATGATGGGTGTTGTTGTCAGCTGGAAAGCTGAGGTCAAGTAAAATATACCAGACACTGCTCTGTGCTTCAGTACATTTCTTAAGTAGAAAACATTTTGAGAGGTGCTTTGATCTTGAGCAGTGTTTGTCCTTAATGGGGAGCAAGAACAGCAAGCCTGATCTTGCAGACAGTTATAAACGTGTCAGTTGAGTGAGAAACCCAGGGATACAGCTGATGACTGAAACATCATCCTGCTAAGCATATCTTTTAACAAGTCCAAATCAAATTCTAAATTACTTTTAATTTCCACACTTGGAGATTTCCTTCAAGGGAAGTAAATAGGCAGCTTTTTAAAAAAAACATCTATGTCTTGTTATCTGCAAGTGGAAATGAGATTAATACAGCGTTTTTTTATGAACTTTTATGGAAGTTGTTCAACGTGTAACTCAGATTTCTAGTGTCCAGACAGTACAGAACACCATGGCTTAGACACTGTAAAAATTTGTAGGTGCACACAGATTATGCAGAAATGGCTAATCATAGTTCATTCCAAGAACAGCTTTAGTTATGCTTTTCTCCCTCATTATTAATATGTTTTATTGTTCCTAGAACAGAGAGGGGAGTGCAGTTCGTGTATCCTGGCTGGTACAGCAATGAGGATGGACGCTTTCAAAGAGAAGCTCTTTTTCAGTACTAACACTTGGACTTTGCTGGGGCAAACCAAATGTGACGTTTAGTTATTTTGTTCCATCTGGAGCCCAAGCTTCAAACCAGCACATTGTGTGGATGTACTGATACCCTGTTTATATTTGGCTGCAAGTTGTGGCAGACAAGGTGCAAACCTGGAACCAGGAGTAAGTGTGCCCAGTAATCGTTGCTTTGATGTCACTCGTTCTTTCACAAATGCAGTTCATATTCTTTGTTTATGTACAAAACCTTACGGATGCTCCATAATGGAAAGTAGTACTTCTACGTCAAAAAGTGTCTTTTTGCTGTTTTGGCTGCTGATTTGATTAGATGTTGTACCTGCTCTAAAAACTGGCTCCAGCCACTGGAGTGTCAGAGTAGGTTGCTGCAGTGAGAAGGAACAGACGGTGCGATTGATCTTCATGACTCCTGATGCTCATGACTACATTTCTCCCTGCCTAAGTGGCGCGTACAAGGTGATTAAATAATCAGCGCTATTACCCTGGTGGAATATAAATCCCTGAAGCAGCCACTCAAAACGCTGTTCCCCAGTCTCTGAAGCAGAAGAGGCGAGAGGCAGTGGTGCCTGTTCCAGGTACAAGATAAAATACAGAATGAATTCTTGATCCCTGTGCGGGCTAATGTCTTTCAACTCCTTTATTGCTTAATCATGAAGTACTTATTTTCCTTCCGATATTAAATGAAATTTGCACAACAGTATATCTTGAACGGGGATATTGCATAGCCCGAAGTTTAGAAAGGAAAAATGCATTGGCAGTTCTTTTTACAAAGATGGTTGTATTGGTATGTTTAGCGTTATCCTTTAGTATTTGCCCAGAGTACATTTTAAACTTTTAGTCTATTTTTAAAAAATAATGATGCAGAACTCCAAATACAAAACATAAACTGATTTTTTTACACACATGGATCAAACTGCTTTAATTAGCAACACACTAGGATAAGTAAATCTGTTTTACCTGTTGTGATATATATATTTGTAACGTCTCCTGTAATATTATTGATTTCAAACCACAGATAGTGTCAAACTGACTTCACTGACATTCATTACACTCATTGCAGAAAATGCAGCTTACTGCTACATTCGGATAATATGGAAATCATATATTCTCAAAAATAGAAAATCCAACCATAGTTTTATTTAAGAAAAAAAATGAATCATTGTATCTGTCTGGATCTCATAGTTGCTCAGAGCTGTAGATGTCATACTCCCAATATGAAAATCCATTTGTAAAAGGAGGGAAATTTTTTTTTAGGGAATAAACAAGATTGGAAAAGAAGAGAGTTAAGATTTACTTATGGTTTTCTATTGTTTTGAAGAAATTTCAGTTTAAAATTTGCAGATATTTCAAAAGTTATGTAACAGCAGTCACGTAACTAGTGTTTGTATAGTCTAAACTGCAGCGTAGATTAGCATCTGAGGGAAGATGGAAGCCTAAGTGGGGACTTCAGCTTACAACTATTTGATTTTTCTCAACTGAGCACTTTTAGAAAAACACAGAATTTAAATTAAAGGTCCTTAGGAATCTAGTTGAGTTATAACTGTGCCTCAGGGCTTCTGCACAAATAGCACATTACTAGAAACTCATATATATTACATGCTATGTTTTTATAATACTTTAGTATGCACCTCTTAAATTGAACCATAGGTGTTATGAAGAAATTTTTAGTCATTCTTATACTTCTACTTATGGAAAATTCTCCTTTGTCATTTAGAGGCCTTTATATCCCTTTGGTCCTTTCTGGTATATAGGAAGTATTTAGGCTAAGACCCGCCTCTACAGACATGAAGATTTGAGATAAACGTTCAGAAAATACATGTGCCAATACAGCAGTTACTTTTAAAAAAGAAATCCCCTGCATTTGTCTTCTTTGGGACTCCTGGTATTTGATAGTCAAATGATTAGAATTGTAACACATTTTGAACTTTAGAATACTGCTGTTTCCCCCAGGCAGAATAATTGTTCTTTGGCTTTGCAAACACGTTTTCCTGGAGTATTTAAGCTATTTCTTGATTTTTATGTGTTTTACAAAGAAAATGATTGCAGAATATGTAACTAAAAATAGAAGTTTCTGAGAACTCTTCAATCAAAACATTGTGAGAAAGCTGCTGCAAAGATTAATCAGTTACTTGTACTGACCTTCTCCTCTAGACCTTTCCCTCTAGCTTGTGGATTAATTTGTGCTACCTATGAAGATGTCTCTGTTTGCAATAATGTACTGGGGGAAAGCAGAATTGGCCTTTGCCAATTGGCCTGGCGTTGCATATAACCACTTTCTGTTTTTTTTTTTCATGAAAGGTTCTTTTTGCACCAGTATTTATAGATCTACTGTAAGATTTTGCTTGCTTTTGTCTTGCAGCAGTGCTGCTTTGCTGACAAGCCAGTCTCTGGAGACAATATTCAGAGGTGAGATGCTGATAAAATGGTCCTGAAAGCGTCATCTTCCTTTGGAGGTCAGTTCCTCCAGTTCTGCATCACTGAATTGCTGTTTGGCCATGTTCCCTTTTAGAAATTTGCATTCGCTCATATATGTGATGAAATATGTGCCAAGACCCCTCTGTTATGTGCTTGGTTGAGACATGTTAAGTTGTTTATTTCTTTTAACATAAAAAATAAATTGTGTTTTTCTTTGGCTCAAATATACATTTATATGTTTGTTTTCCTTTTTAGTCTGTCAGCAAACTAAGAAAAATGTTGTCTGCCTGATTTTACTCTGGAGGTAAGAGGGAGTTTTATTCCCATGGCTATTCCCTGATCAGTTTTCTTTGGCTGAAAGTGCTAAACACCTAATTCACCCAGAATTTCTGCAGTATAGACATTGTTCATTAGAAATTGGATGATACCATCAAGCTAACTTCCAAGCCATCAGAAAGAATTTATCAAGTCTAATCACATGCTCATTTACGTGGTCATGTCACCAAGAAGTGAATGGCTCCATCAGTCTAGTCAATACTGTAATCCCCTGTAAGGAAATACAATTTCCATGTATGATTACGAAATGCTAAAGGATAAACTGTTAGAATAAATTCAGCGGTTGCAGTCAATTATATGTTCCAGAGATCTAAAAATAGCTCCTCCCTCCAAAAACATGATATTTAGCTGTCAGTGATAGTATCTATGACCTGGTACAGCTTAGTATGTTTGTGGACTGATTGATTAATGTGACCTTGTGTTCTGTTCTGAAAAATTCCTTGGGCAGAATTTGCAAATGCTGTAAGAACCTGTTCTTGCCAGCATCAGTGCTGAGCAGTGCTGCAGATTTCGGTTGGACTATTTTGAATTCCATTTTGTAACACAATATGGAAGTGTAAAATTACATTCCTTCCACTTTGGATCAAATTAGAAATAAAAGTGGAATATTTTCTACTGCCTTCAGCTCTTTCACTCTGTCTTCCGCTATACCCCTGTTTCCACAAGTAGAAAATTTGTATTGCATTTGAGTGTGCTGAGAGTAGTGAAAATTGGGACAATTTCTTAAGAATACTAGATGTTTTCTTCGTATTAGAAGTCACATTAATGTGCTTATATGACAACAGTTATAATTCTACGACTGTATCTGTGAGATTAAAATATATTATTGATTTTCTTAAAGGAGACGTATCAAAGCATTGTGCTCAGTACAAGGAGCAATTTCATTTAGATGCTTTTGAAAAAGAATTGAAGAATTCAGCTCATTAAAAACAAGTTGATGCACATAGAAATAATATCTTGGAACTGATTAACAGGATAATGAATAGAAGCTACTGGTCATGTTAGGTTTATTTAAAGATCCAATAGCCTTGGTGGGACTATACTGAAAGATTTATTCTTCTAAGATTAAATCTTTCCGGTGGTAGGTGTATCTCCCATTAGATAGTCAGACTGTGGAGCTGTCAGTAGAAATAAAATTTCTCAGCCAGAAGCATCCAGTTTATACATACCAGGTTTAGCAGGAATGGCAATAGTAGTAGTAAAAGAAACAGGGGAAACTTAATGCCCATTCATCTGTTCCCGGATGGGTTATGGATTTAAATAACACATAACAAATTGCACTAACTAGGTGATCAGATTCTGTAATCGTGTAAACTGACACAAAGTGAAGTGAGCACAATTTACAAAGGGAAAAAAGGACGCTATTGTTAAAAAGCAGAAAAAGGCAAGAACTAAAACAATAAAGCAAAACGTGTTTCTCATACCGTGCTTTTCCAGATGCAAATTCATTGTAATTGTCCATTCCCCAGTGATATGAATTATTCAGTCCTAATACGTTATGCTAGACCTGTGTGAACATATTCATTTACCATTGACACATACGTTCTTACCAACCTACACATCATGCTTGACTTAGCCAGAATCAATATCTGAGTTTGATTTTATGATTTCTCTGTCATATCTTCTAAGAATGCTGTAGACCTTCACTCTGTTATGACAATTCCTGGTTTTGGTAGGCTGGCTCAAACTGAATCCTGGAAAAATGTGACTATGTATATTTATGATGAATAGAAAAGTGGCAAAAGAAGGAAGTCTTCCATGAAACAGAAGGAGATAATAGCAGTATAATGTATCATGACATTTTAGTGGTGCTGTCATAATGAATTATTTACTATACACATACATCAGTGTCATTCTAGGAAGAATTAAGCATGTTGTGGAAAGCAGTGACCCTTCAGGATTTTTTTAATACTTATAAGAGAATTATATTTAACATTGTGTGTCTTCATTTTTTTTTAAATGAAAAGCTGCCTTTGGTTGTGGATGTGAATCAAAACTGTACTGTTTGCATCTAGTAAGTAAACCTAGATAATTCATTTTTATATTAAAAAGTCTGTGGAGATAGTCTCGGGGAATTGCTTTGTGGGCAACAATGTTGTTTTTGCTGAACTACTATTGCAAACGTTCAGTTATCTGGTAATGAAAATGTATGTGCACACTCATATTAACAAGCCAGCACACAGCGTAAAAGTTAAAAACAGAAAACCCCTAACCATTGTATGTGTATTGAAAAGCACAGAGTAGAAAAACCTTTTGAAAAAAAGCCTGTAATTTCTGAAGGCTGCACCATGCAATTTGTTTAAAAGCATTTTAAACGGTAGTTACCCTTTCTTGGATTAGGTGAAGAATGGTCTGCAGGTGCGATGCACGTGAGGCTGGCAGTTACCTGGAGCTGTGTTGGTTACCTGAGCTAATAATTCTGTCATATAACCATTAGGATGATAATGTGTAAGAAGTGCGTAATATTTTTAATTATTGGGGTTGATAGAGGTTTCAAAGATATGCGTGTATTTATAGGCCGATAGAGATACATATTTAATGTGCACAAGAAAATCCAGATTGTCAATATCACGTGATGTCATGCTTATATATTTGTTACGTATGCAGGGCGTGTGTTAACTCTAGGTGTTTCAGCAAGGAAATCTCTTCTCCTTAGAGTCTTGGAGCCTGTTGTCCTTCCTTTTTTATTGTGTTTGGAAGCAGTTCTGACTGAATAGATCCTCCTATCAAAACAATGTCTAAGCCAGAAAGAGAATATGAAAAAGTGTGCACGTGCAGAAAAGAATTGAACCATTCTAATTCTCTTTTTCTGTTCTATTTTCTAATTCCATTTTGCCTGTTATGGCTTTATTAAGTAGTTGGTAAATATTATGAAATACAAGTCTTTATCTCTCATTTCATTAGCAGAATATACTCTTAGACCTTTTATTCATTGTTATGCAACCAACTGCACTTTTTAATAGCTTGTACTTTTTTACTCAACAGTAGTTGTATTAAAAGTAACAAATACTTTTAAATAGATAATAAATAATAATTGACAACTATCCACATTCTCTGGGAACACTCTACCTCCTAAGTAAATGTAAATAATTTTAATTTGCCTTTGAACTCTCTGAACTAAAAGTTTTATAAAGTTATAAATATTATATAGAAATTGTATTGTCAGAGATGGGTAATGCTGGAACTGTAAATTGTTTTTACCCTGGGTGTAAAGTGATTAATATAGAGCACACTGGGAGATGTGGGAGTTTAGAGCTGGGGGAGGGAGAACTTAGAGAGAAAATTAAAAGATCCAGCTTTTAGGATGACTGTAAATTTTCAGTGAGCAGCAGTTAATAGTATTTAATCTTCTAACCTCTCTTTTGCTGTTATGCGGGACACCAAGCTATCTTTTCTTTAAAAAGCACCTGAGCATTTATACTTCATGCTCTCTTTGCACTCGTGCATTAATAGTAGTAGCCTGGTTCAATAGTATCTCTAGATATTCCAGAAAAGGGAAAGGGCAGTCTTTGAATAGCCAGGCTCCCGTTTGGATGTAGAACCATGGACTTTTCCTAAAGAAGCAAAGAAAGATACATAACGCCTTAATATGTGTGTAGTATTTTAGCTTTTAAAGGAAAAGAATTAGTATCAGTGAGCCCTTAGTATGCACATAGACATCCTTTTAGTCAAGACTTGCGTGAATTAGCATAAGAATTATGCAGATAAGCTCTTTATCTAGCTTCTGTATAGTTCTTTGAAGTCTTTAGAAGTTTAGGAATTAATCTAAAGGAAACTGAATAAATAAGCCACATTTTGTTTGTACAAGAGATTAACTATCCTAAACATAGGTATCAATTCACATCGATATCTAGTGACAATAGTTTTTCCATATGCCTATGTAAAAATTAATTTTATGTCTAAGATGAGTTTTACAATTCACAGTGCATTTCTGTGAGTCAAATTTAATTTTTTTTATTTCTTAACTAATAACGATATTGTCATGTTAATTTTGGAATAGAGTTATTACTTGTGGGACTGCCAGAAACAAGAAATAAAAGATAGATTGCAGCAGCCAGACGTGATATGTATGTGCTTATCAGCAACTGTGATTTAGAGAAAGGGAGGGATGTCAGAGATGTTTAGACCCTTCCCCAGCTGGTACCATTTAAGCGCTGGTCTTTCATGATGGTATTTTCAAAATGTTGGAGTGCGCTGCTGTCGTCTTTCCTTGTAGACTTGTAACTTTATTGTAAGTCCTTATGCACTAATCTAGTAAGCATATCCCACTGATTTTGGTTTATTTCCTTTTCGATCATGTATTTTTCTGTGTTCAAAAGGTGTTTAGCAAAACTCTCAATATGGGAAGAGTTATTATAAAGATTGGATAACCCGTTCTGACTTGCAAGTGCCACAGGCCAACGATTCATCTCAATAATAGGGTCGTTAACCACCTAAACAAACAAAAAAAAAAACAACCCAAACCTAAGTTAATATAATTCTGTTCCAGGAACACATATTTTCCACTGAATTACATTTATCAAAACAGATTATCAAAGCTTTATAATTAGCTTCCTAACAAATAAGAATTAGCATATATTATATGGGTGCTGTGTGTTAATCAAGTAATATTTAGTGAGGCACCCACCTATGCATGCGCAGGAATTACAAAGTTAATGAAAGACTGCAGTACATGAAAGTGTAATTAATTAAGCAAGACTCAAAAAATTCCATAGGTGTTTGACTGAATATGTTAGAATTTAATTATTATCATATTTACATGGTAATTCTATTCGAGCACTTAAGTTTGGCAAACGAAGCTATTTAAAGTTAACTATTTGTTTTCTATTCACAGTTACACTCCCTGTATTTCTTAATTTGTTTTTCAGCTTCTGTATTCTAAATTTAAGAAGTTTAGCTATTGATAGAGTTTTGAATTAAAAGGAGAGAACAGAGTTTTCCCGGTGGCAGCATAATCCTGGTTGCTTAACAAATGGACACAGGAGACTGACAAAGTGCTGTTGTGTTGTGGAGGAAGAGGTCATAATGATGTTAATAGGCAAGTTAATTAGGATTTTATTTAAATAATGCCCGGTGATGGCGAAGTCCTTTCATTTTTGATAAACTCTGAGGAAACGAATGAATAATGTTTTGTTTTAGAAAGATTGACTTTGCACCTTTTGAAGTGATGTTGTGATAGGTTGTCGAAGACGACTGCCTGAAGTGGGCCAGTGCCCTTAAAAAGAGTGTGAGTGAACAGGTCCAGTAGCCATTTGAGCAGTAAACAAATGAAAACCGATCTGCTGGGGGCTGACAGAACGAAGGTTTCAAGCCTGTGGTTGTGAAGCCCTCTAAGCGACCTGAGTTATACCTACTGGCCTTTAAAGCTCTTACAGTTCTGAACTGCTTTGATCTGAGCAGCCCTGTCTTCTGCTACTGTGACTGGGAATCCCATAGACTTCACGAGTAATTATGTTTTTGATCCTCATTATTTATTTGAAAAAGAAGGCGAAATGTTTGAGATTCATAGTTGGTATTATACTATAGACAGATCACAGGTAATGGATGATAATGTCACAAAATCATCAACCAACTCTCTAAGTAATGTTGCAGTTAATATCTGAAGTTCAAGAATTCAGGTTCTCTGTCACACATACTCTTTCCTACAAATGCACAAAAGTTATTATTTCAATTTTTAATTTAAAATATTTTCTGTATTTTTTGTAACTTCTAACAAATTCACTGTCAGCATAAAGTAAGGTACAAGTAACTTTTTTTCTGAACTTAGCAACGGAGATAAAATCAGAATTTTTCCTTACATACTTTCTTCTAGTGCTCTTGAAGGGATGAAGCAAAGGCCTTTCAAATCATTTTGGCTTCATTCTAGCATCAGAAAAGGCATTTGACTATGAGATCCTAAGATCAATACAGTTTCTTGAAACCGGCTTCGACTTCAAAACTTGCATAACTGAAATGTACAGAATGATTTGTTCCACGTCTTCATGTATCTCTTTTTCCTATGTGGATTTTCCCAGTTCAGCGTTAGAGGACATTTTCCAAAAAAATTACTTGATGTTTAGAATTAATGTAGTGTTTTCTACTTCACATTTATTCCATTTCTAGACTCTAATTTGTGCTGTTACACAGGAATGAACACCCTTCCTCAGTTTTGTAAAGAGACAGCGGGAATGGCCAGTGATTGTCAATTCCTAAAGTCGCAAACATTGAAGATGTTAGACCAGTGGATCCAGCACCCTAATTTTATTCAGTAAGTGTGAGCATTTTCACATGTTGCAAATTCTTTTGAGGTTTTTTTTTTTACATTATTTGAACAGGAGGTGGTGTAATACTTGAAATACCCTGCTTCCTGGGGACTTTTGATTAAGAATCTCCATTCTTATATTTTTTTATATAAAAGAGTTGATGTGAAAAGAAGTGTACTTATCTTGCTGCTGCAGTTTACCTTGTCATTATGCTACAAAACCTGTGTATAATATATAATATTTTGATTTTTGAATATCATTTCTTGCATATTTGCTTTCTGTTACAGTGAATTGGAGGCAAGGTGATGAAATAGAAAAGGCAGCTGAATGAGAAAATAGTCACAGAGACTGAAAAACAAATCACTGACACGAATTGTGATTTCCACAAGCTGTTAGATAAGACAGACCCAAGAAAGCAGGTAAATAAAAGTATACCATAATGGAAAAAAACAGGAGGGTATTGACATATGATCTGAATTAAAATCTCTCGACTTACTGAAAACAATTTTTCATTTTTTAAGCATTCAGTTCTTTTCCACTTCCAAAAATTAGTCAATATTACCTACACTCACAAAAAGAATTTAACACTTTAGTGTCTGTATTTTGTTATTCCGTACTCTGTCTTTCTTAAACAGATCAGATTAGAATTGATTTTATCCTTTTAACATCTGTATTGCAAATTTTGTTCTTTTTGAATCAGAATACTATCTATTAACAGGTTTTTTGAAACTTGGAGAATTTTGTGTTTAATAGTAGTATCAAAAAGACTGAAAATAATTACTTATGTTAAAGTATTAAAAAGTAATGCCTTGTCACATCTTACGTGCACAGCACACATACTGGGCAAGACTACTATTCTTACAAGATTTAACACAATGACTCTTAGACTTCAGTGTATATGCTTTGTATACAATCTCTGCAGATTAATAAAACTCAATGAAATATTTACCTTAATTGCACTTCAGACCCTTTCTTTTAATCATGTTTAATAGATCTAACAGCAAGTACTACTTCTTACTCGTAGTTTTCTCATTAGCACACTACTGGAAATAAAGTTTGAAGATGAAGGGTAGCCACTAAAGCAGCAGAGAAATTAGAATAATGTTTCGTGGGATTTTACATAGGACGTTCACATAACCCTGATAGTAAAAGTTATGTGACAGAGCCACTGAGGTTGGCATGGACCTCTGCAGATTGTGTAGTCTAATATCTCGGCTCAGAGCCAGGGCAGCTAGAGCATGTCATTGGACATAGTCCAGCTGGATCTCCAAGGACGGAGACTCTACGACTTCTCTGGGCAACCCGCTCACACCACAAATAAATATTTTCTTATGTTTATTCCAGTTTCTTGTATGAGAGAAGCTCATTGTATGATAGACGCTCCGAGCACCTGATCGTCTTCATGACCCTTTGCTGGATTCTCCAGTGTGCCTGTGTCCCTTCTCTACTTGGGATCCCACACAGCATTCCAGATATGTCCTCACCATAAGGTGAGCTAAGCAGATTGGAAGTGTCACCACCTTTGACTTGCTGGCAAATCTCTTGTAGCTCAGATTAGGATGCCGTTGGCCTTTTTTTGCAGCAAGGGCACGTTGCTGGCTCGTGGTAAATCTGCTGTCTACCAGGATCCCCAGGCTCTTCTCTGCCAAGCTATTTTCCAGCCAGTTGCCCTGCAGTGTGTACTGGTTCATATCTTCTAAAAGATCCCGATAAAGTGTGATGTGTTTAACTTCCTGCTGAAGTCCGTCTCACAGTTTGGTCAGAGTTGGAAGAAATCTTTTGTTTCCAATAACCCTTTTAAGATTTTGGTTGTGTTGCTACAGTATTAGTTTTCATTCTGACCCAGTGCTGCCCTCTTGCCCTCTTCCATCTTATAACAATAAAATAGATCCTCCTGAACTGCTTCATCTCAGTGGAGGGAGTGAATTGATTTTATTGTTTGAAAAGCAGAAGTGTAAAATGTTATCCTTGTACATCTGACCGCATTCTTCTATAGGTATCTGAATATTTTTTTTTCCTCACAGAAAGAAATTGGTTTTTTTCCTGAAGTTCAAACAATCTCCTTTCCTTAATGTTTTGTATTCAGTTGACAACCACATCACATTTGCTTGTGGACTTGGGAATGTTCAGAGAGAACGAGCAAATGACAAGCAGGAAAGGAAGTTAGTATGTGGATTTGATCTAGTTCTCTCGCAAGTGAAGTTGTAAACAGATGTGGAATTTAAAGGAGGATTACAATATTTTGATTTATTCCATTCTACACATTTAGTATGAGTCACTTCATTCTGGAGAGAGCAATGTAAATATAGTAGACAGATCTGGATTAGATCAGGATCAATATTTAGATCAAGATATCAATAGTATTCACTTGTATTAACTCCTAACATCCATATTTTTATGGTGCCATAGATGTAACGATGTTTTAATTTGTTTTTTTTTTTTCAGTGTCTGCAGATCAGGTGAAAAACTCACTAGTGTTAATGGAAGGTAAGAATAAAGAGCAAAGGGAGGTTACACCTTAGCAATATATACGTGTTTATACATCGGGGTGTGTATATATCTGTAATTTCTAGATTACAAAAGTGCATGAGGAGAGTCTCTATCAGTCTCCATTTTAAGGTCTCTTTAACACAAATTCAGGACCCATTTAACTGTATGTACAGAGAAGAGACTCTTAGTTGGCCTGAGTAATTTCACATTATTTTTCCTAATGGTAAAGTTTTGATCTTTAATAGCTGTTTTGACACATGGCTTACTGATCAGCCAACATCTCTGACTTAATCTTTTAATTTTCAAGAAAGAAATGTCACCAAGGGATTCTTTAAGACTTGTAGTGATTCAGAAAGGTAAACTTCAGGCCGGGTTCATCTCTTGTTCTCAAATCCTCCCAGCATTAAAATTGATGAAGAGATGATTTATCAGGATGAGAAGTATTCAACCGTGACATACAGAAATTCTGAGCGCCTTCCCCATTTGTCACTGTCTTTAGTCATTCGTCATTTATGATCATTACAGTTTTATGCAGTGATGATTCAAGCTCTGTTTTGAAATAGCTCACATCATACATTTGTAGAACCCCATTTGAAAGCTCTGAAAGTATGAATTTGTTTAAAACAGTAACTTAACGAGTTTCTTTGAAGTTCCAAATTTGCAGTTAAATTTACATGAGCCAAACCATGCTATTATATACCATCTTTATTCCTTCTTCCAGTGAGAACTGCTTTTTCCTGAGCAGTCTAAGTGGGAAATAAAATTTTAGCCCTCATTAAATGTATTTTTTTTCCCAAACAACAAAGTACTTGAAAATAACTTGAATTGTCTACTGCAATCTTGTAAATTTTCATAGTACTTTATATTAGGGTTAATCAGCTGATAAGAATCAATGCATCTGATCATCTGATTAGCTGAACTAAGTTGTAATTAGGTGCTAATGAAGATCATTTGTAGGCATACGGCATGCCTATAATTCTTAAGTTTGATTTCTAAAACTTGACAGTGTTCTGTTCTACTCATTTTTATTTTCCTCTTTGTTTTGTATGGGTATGTCTGAACGATGCATTTCCTTCTTGCTTTTAAGATAGTAGGAAAGAAAGGTATCTCAGTTGTTTTATAAGGAGGTTGGAAAATGGTTGTGAATATCTAAAAGCTTTTTTGAAGTTTATTTCACTTTCTGATGAATGAGGTGGGTTGAAAACGGGTTGGACCACTGGGCTCCAAAGTTTATGACTGGGAGTGCAACCCAAAAATAATAACCAATATTTGAGAAATTATAGCACAAAATCAGCCCTAAATAGATAAGAAACTCAAATCCTATTAAAATTCAATGCACTCTTATTTCACTTAAACACAAGATTTCTTGTTCTTAAAATTAAAGGTAATTAACATTTGTCTGCATGTTTGTTTTCAATTTAAAATAATGGTGTAGAAGTTAATTCTCCACTGTTTAATGTTTGAGCCATACGCACACACAAACACACACAACAAGATCTCATTTGGACCAAGATTGTCTGGTAAATGATTCCAATCAGAGAATTGCATTATGCTTTCATTAACTCCAGCAAAAAACTTTTAGTTCTTTTGCTTACACCAACTATAGTCTGTTAAGATAAAAGTGAGGTTGCTGTACCCTTTTTAGGAAAAGGGTACATTGGAAAAACGAAGAAGATATTGAATTATTGTGTTCAGCATAGCTGCTGTTCAACAAAATTACTGTTAAGCATAGTTTGATGCTTGCATTAACTTGAAACTGGTTGAAAAAAAAACCCCATAACAACAGAGGATTCAACCCTTTTTTAATATGAGTTAGTATACTACTCTGTCAATAAAGCAATAATAATAATAACTGGAAAAAGTGGCAAAGCAATTTTAATATCATAATAAATGTTTCAGATAAAGTGCTAGCCCTGGCATTGGCCTTGGTGAATGCATTTGTGGGAATGCAAGATGTTTATATACAGCTTATCAAACAAAACAACGCTTTATTATTTAAAAAAATTAAATTGCCTCAGTATAATTGTAAAAAAAAAGTCAAAAGAAGACAATAAATGTTCAGGTCATGTCTTTATTTAAATAGCATGTCATTAAGCAAACTAAAAAGCTTTAATTGTAGCATATTTTGAGATTACGTGGGAGCAGAACCTCCTTAGCTATAGCAGGAAATCTCAGTCAGATGATAGCAGGGCAAGGAGCACTTCCCTAAATCCATCTGTACCGTCCAGCCTTATTAAAGGGTCACGTAGAGAAACAAGGCACCTTAAGAACTACGATATATTGGGTTGGCTTAGAGCCTTGAGGAGGGACTAGAGAGCCCCTTCTGTCCTCCAGGAACCCATTTGCCTGCCTGACTTGAAAACGCCTGATGTTTAAAAGGTCAGAAGAAATTATTTGACCAAGATGAATCCAGACTGCTCAATAACCTGTTTGTGAAACAGACTTAGTGGCCTCTGGATTTGGTGGCAGACAAGGATCCTCATCCTCTCTCCTGCCTCCCCTCCGCCTCCTACCAGAGGTAACGAGAGAATTTTTAGTCTGTCCTTTCTTGCCTGACCCAATTTGAACTAATATTTATTGAAAACCCTTAAAGTGTTGAAACAAGGACAGCCATTAGTGGAGTTTAATCCTACTAAAAAAGCCCCCGAGTGAAATTAGTTACAGGTAGGGGAAAAAGAGTTACGTTGCAAGAAAGATTAGTGATATCTGGATGCTTCTCATTGCATATGCAGAAAGCATTAAATTCAGTGCTGAAGTTTGTTTTTCTGCACAGTAGCAGAAAGATTGCTGAAGCAAATTAGGAGCTAATGTAGACACTGTTAATTCACTGTCATTTTTTTCTTGCACCATTTCTGTGAAATTATTCTTTTGTAGCCTCCTAGCCCAGTAACTGTGGTGTTCTTATTGCTTGCAAAAAGCTATATTTTTTGTGTTAAGGTAATGACATGGGCTTTAGGACCTGTCAGGCTTTGTCTGGCCGTGGTTTGGTCTGTGTGCACTCTGTTTTAACTTGTTCAGCTGTAACAATTGCCTGACAAACAGGTGCTGCTACCTATTTTTTGTAGCTTTTGCGCAATTGTCTGGTGTGTGTATATAAATATATGTATATACATGCTTATGCAGAGTTACATGTATTTCTATAACCGGTAGGAAGGAAAAGCGAATAGGTTTTCTGTGCACAATGAGCTACCTATGACCATGGAACAGAAATGCAACATAGAAAAGAATAGGCAAGCGATAACAGCGGAGGTTTTGAGTCTTCAGGCATAGGATGATGTAAAAAGCCTGAGAATTGTAACTAACTCACCAGTGTCTGTTATTGTTAAAGGGAAACAAAGCTGAGACCTGGGTAAAACCAGTTTTAGGGGTAGGTAACAAGAAGAAGGAAGAGCAATGTCCAACATGCAGGAAACCTTTCTAGTACATATGAATGTAACACAGACTTGCAAACCAGTGAAGGACATAAGCAAGCATGTAAAAATGACCTCAAGTAATTCCATTGGTGAGAAGAAATAAAGCAGGCTTAAGGGTAGGCACAACACTGCAGAAAAGCATTGGTTTTAAAACATTTGTGTAGATAGCAATTTAAAGATAAAAGTGCTTGTATCATTGGAACCGGACTAAATCTCCAGACTGTTGAGACTTCAGTTAAAGTAATAGTAATTACTTGGCTTTGCACGTAAGGTGTGCTCCTTCTGCTCCTATCTAGAATTTAAGTGCAACACATTACAAAGTGGTGGTAATGTGTGCAACCCACACTATAATTTCCATGAAAGAAATCGCTGGCATTTTGTGGCACAGCGGTGTGCACAACCCGGTGACTACGAGCAGTGCCTCTTGCAGGTAGTAAAATTCCCAAGGATTACCCAAGTTCTTTCCTTAGCAGAAGTAGCTGATATGGTTTTTGAACAACAAAGCACCTATGACTAAGAAAGACTCAATCTGTTTCTATAAAGTTTGTCAGTTGACCATTTGTAGGTCAAGCTACCCCATTTCTACATGGAGCTACGAAAACTAGCAGATTACCAGCCATTTTTCTCTAGAAGAGAATGAAATAAGAGCCATTGTTTTCTATTCATAATCCAGAAATGTTGCATCCCATCTTACAGTTTGAATTTTTATACATGTAAGTAGCTGATCAGTGTGAGAAGCTTGACTGCAGTAAAGCTTTCCCCCCCAATTCTCCAAGATACACGCATGTAATTGAAACATTTTTTTAATAACTGGTTTAACTTTGCTGCAACTCTATACTCTCCATAAAGGAACGGGAAAACGTAAATATTTTAAGCCAAAATTCTGAACTGCTTAATTTGTTGTACAGTGGCATATTTTAGTTCAGCTATCTCTGGCTATGCATTGTGATACCTATAAATAAAGTCATTAGATTTTCCACAGAGCCATCGAAGCATGTGTCTATAATCACTAGTGTTATAAGCCTAACGCTTTCTGTATTGGTAGTTTGATCTATACAAACACGAATACAATAGTAGAGGGATTTTAAAAGTCAAATAAATGTCACTGGAGTGCAGTAGTAAGTGTGTCCAAGGAACATGCTACCTTAATTGAAAATTCAAATTACTGAGCATTGCTGCTTTTCAATAAAACATTCAGTGCTGTTGAATGAAAAATCAATAGCTGCTTTATAGTGCATTTTTCTTAAGCAGTAGGCAAGCACTCAATTCTCGTTCAAAAGATTTTTATTCTTCTTTTTTATTTACAGCTCTTCCTCGTTCTCTTGCTCTCCACAACTGAGCAGTTTTCCATTTCTTTTGTAAACCAAAACATAATTCACTAGTAAAAAAACCAGAACACGTGGTATTCAAATTTGGTACTCATTCTTATAGGTTAAAGCCATTACAAAGTCAGGGTCCTGGGTACTACTTTTTTTTCTCAGTGAACTCTCAATTTATTCTCTGTCTACTGAGATTTCAGGAAATACTCTAGTTCACATTTGGATAAGATAGGGTTTAGTTTTAAGGCAGGAGCTTTGACATTCTTGTAGAATAATTTGAGATTCATCCTTGTTATTCATAGAAAAAAATGGTAGAACAAAAATGTAGAAGTTCAACGGGAAATGGTAAAGATGTACTGGAGATTTGTAGGTTGGAAGGAAATTGTGCACACCTATTAAAGCAGAGATCTTTGTGGAATGTGAAGTTCTCCGAGAAATCTCTCCATGTGCTTGATAGAGACCGAGCGTGCCCCCGGGGTTTTTGATCTTTGACCCATACATTTGACAGTTTTCCATCCACATAGGCTCCAGCATGAAAGGACCAGTTCTTTGTGTCCCTTTGCCCCTTCTGCTTTCATTTGCTTCTTTCCGGAGGTAGCACAGAAACCACATTAATATTCTGCTGCACGCAAGAAAAGAAATGGTACCAGATACCTTATCTTCTTGCACCCAATGCCTTCTTTTCCTGCACACTTGTGAAACAGTGACAGTGATGCTTTATACCAATGAAATCTGCACCTTTGAGGCTGTGTGAAAGGACATATCGCACCTCACAGTTGCTCCTGCCCCAGCTCTGTTCGAGCAAGTGCTCTCATTTCCAGCGTGGAACCTATTACAATAATCCATACCATAGTGATAAGAAAAAAAAAATACATATTTGCCATACAACTTGCAGGAAGAAAAGCTATCATCTTACAAACTACTATACACACAGGCCGTTGGGAGTTTTGAGTTACAATTATACTAATCTTTGAGTATAAGTATGTAATAAGTCATTAAATTCCAGCATGTAAATCACAAATATTGGTTATAGCTGGTACTTGAATGCACAGTGTCACTACATATTGCATAGCCTGAAGTTCTGTGTGTATTGTACATTCTCAAAGCCTTAAGAATTATTTCTAACCTTCCATTGTTTTCCAAAAGAGGAGAGAGCAATGACACTGTTATTTAGAGTATAAGCTCCTAGGGCGATGTGCCTTGCTAAAAGATCAGGAATGAGCTTTAATTTAAGTTCGCAGATCAAAATAATTCCTTGGAACATGGATGAAAATTGTGTGTGCCAATATAGACTCATTCGTTTAAATGGAACTTGTCTTTTGATAGCATTTCACTGATGTGGCTAAGCAACAAGGATCATTAGCCTCTAAGCTAAAAAGGAAAATGAGAAAAGAGCCAGATCAAAGTATGCTTTACAGCAGGAAAACCAGTGCTGATGCAAGTATTGTAAGTACTTCTGCTTTTTCCGATTTCAGATTGTGAAATCAGCCTTGTGATTGCCACCAATAATACAAGCAGCTGCTTTTTGCTTGTTTGTTTGTTCTGTAGCTTATCAAATTAACAAATTATGTGCAGACTCAGAAAAATACCAAAACATTATCAAGATCTAGATACTGTGTGTGGGGACTGATGCTGAAATTCTCCTATGTAGAGCAAATCATGAAGAAACTATGGCTGGTCACCCGGGGGCAGAATTTAATCTGTATTTGTGGCAACAGCTGTAAATTCTGGAAGCTTTGTCAGTATCTTATACAGTTTGGTTTTGACTAACTAAAAATGGGAGCTTGATTTTTGTCTCATCAGTGAAAGTCAATGAGTTATGAAGGAACCAAGTCTCTGTTATTTGTTTGCTGCATAGACTTACTGTCCTCAAGTGACTTCTGACTTTTTCAGTCAACAGATGATGCTTTTCTATTTATTCTGAGCATATCCATGAGGGGTAAAAAGAGATGAAAAGGACAGTCTACCTCTTCGTCTTCATTTACGTTGCCTTTAAACCAGAAATGGCTTTCAGCAGGGTATATGGTGTCTGTGCATCTCCTGGCTTAGCGTATGGCTCTTCGGACACTTGTATGTCATCACATATTTCTGGTTCAAGTATCAGCATCAGACAGAACAAGTTCCCATTGCTGGGCTTCCTGCAGCCTCAGTAAGTGTCGTCACCATGTGACTGTTGATCGTCTGTGTTTAAGGGTTAGGTTTAAAGCGAAGGACAGGCACATCTGCAGTGACCTGCAGTTCTAGTCCATTACTGGCTCAGTCAGGATTCGTAAGGAGTCCCTCTGCGTGCTGCCCTTCGTACAGGAAAAAAAGAATGTGGGATTGAGGGGGGGCAGGAGGGAAGGGAACTATCAAGGATTTGGTCTTGCAGTGACATGGAACCGTGATGTGACTGGAGCATCATCTGAGAGCTGGGCACTGTTCTAGAATCTCGTAGTATGGGCAGAACACTCTCCTTTCCTTATTTCTTTTAATTTTGCCCTTAATGACAATGTGTGGAAAATAGATATTTGGAAAATCAGCATGTGAATGGAGGATTTTCTAGTTGATCAGGCTTCCAACTTTTGACAGGCATGATTTGGATGCTGAAATATGATAAGGAGATCTTGTTATCTATATTATTATTTCCCAAGAAAATCTATTTTCTTTAGCAGGAAAAAAAATGGATGTAGAAAGTAATCTACCAGCAATCACAGAGGGCCAGAAGAGATAAGCAACTGGAAAAAAAAATAGGACAAAAGGAAGAAATGCACAATAAATAATTGGCAACAGTGGGTCTTGTTTACAAAATGGGTCATAGAAGATGTTATCTGAAGGGCTATAGAATTAATGGGTCATCCTTAGGCTTGGCTTAACCTTGAAGAATTTCATGGAAGTCAATGGCTTTATAAATCAGTTTAGTCAATATGTCTTTAGTCGCTCTTTTCAAATGAAAGTCATAAACACAGAGCTGTGAAACAGCAAGAGATGCAAAAATGACAGTAATGTCAACCCTTCTTATTGAATGATTTGCTAACTTCTGAGAAATAAGTGGCAAAAGAATGTAAAAACTTGGATATTAACATTTTATTGATTTTCTTTTTAAGAGAAAAGAGCAAGAAATGTTAATATTTCCTGAAGGTTTGGGGTTTTTTTTCCGAAGTTCCTAAAGCCTAGGTTATTTTTTTCTCTCTATTGTGCTATAGGTTTTCACTTTTTGTGATGTCAGTTGCAAAGAGGGTATCTGAGAAATGTTAAAAAAATCAAATGGGTTAGAACATGTTTCCCCAGAGTGACATCAATCCTAGCTTTTGAATGCTATATTCTGTTACCTTCCACTAAGCAGGAAAACGAATGACTATAGCTAATACATAATCTTATTCTTAAACAATGCTGAACGGCTTCTTCAAAATTAATTTCAGGCAAGACAAATGATACTGAGAAGCCAAGCCAATCCCCTCATGACCTCCCCTGGAGGCTGTTTCCAAACTGCCACTGCTACTGCTTGTAAAGCAAATCATGGGATCTGTCAGAGAGCGAGCCAAATAACCGAGGCAGCAAGCCAGATTCGAGCGCTGGAGGTGTTCCAGATTTTGCTGTCTCTGTCAGATGTTTACTGATAATCTTCCAAGTGTGGATAGAAGGCTTCGAGAAGGAATTTCTGCCATAGCAAAGAAACCCAAGTATGATCCTTTAGAATATCGTCTGGTGTTAGATGGCTTTCAAATCCCTTATGAAGTGCTCTCATAGCAGAGTGAAGCAGAGGCACGAAGTGGAAGCCCGGTTGCTGAGTTATTACCCTGCACAGACTCTGAGATACACATAAACTCAGCAACTCAGATATGATTAAATTGCTTGTTTATATTGTAGCACTTTCTGAATCTTATGGAAGAGATTCATGTTTGTCCTTATCTTCTATTCAGTAACAAATACGGGTAGAATAGATACTAAAGGAATGTTAATGGGTTTGTGACATTGCCCATTCCGAAAGTTCTTTTTTTTTTCACATTCCTATGAATACCACACTCTGAGAAACATAGAAAAGGGGACAGTACTGAATACCATGTAAATCTTTCACATCTCAAGGGAGGAAAGTAATCTGAAACACTAAAATGTTTCCTCTTACTGTTAAACATTTTCTTTTCGTATTCAAGCATATGGGACATTATAACTGATTTTACAATCTCTACATGGCTTTATTTTGCTGGATTTCAAAATAGACAGAACAAAACGCACTAAAATGCATTAAGTTTTAACATCAGAGAGTGGTCCAGCAGACCACATGCAGCTTTTAATTAAACGCATGCGATTCTATTTAAGAATCTTGCAAGCTGGTTGGCTTGCAAGAGTTAAATGAGAACAGACCTTGATTTTCTGACTGTAGAGTGCTAAATCCTGTAGCACTCAAGACAGTGAAGTACAAGACGCGTTGTATTCACATCCTATAGAGTCCATTATGGCTGTTGCCAACTGGATCAAATGAACATTTGGAAAGGTGTATTAAATAGTAGCCAGATCCCATTCTCTCTTAATTATGTGGCTTTCACCGGTGTGCAGTACTAAATCATCCCTGCCCAGGGGTATTATAATTACTGCTGAATAGCCTAATGCTGAATAACTTAATATACTAGAGGCAATAATTATTCCCAGAACGTATCTGTTCCACTTTGCCTATTTACTTGTGTTCTTCAGAAAAATTATGCCATGACTTAAATACTCTTTAGTATTAGCAGTTCTGGTCCTTGCCTTGAATGTATTGGTCACAAGCTCAGCCCTTTGAGAGTAAGCTGAAAGACTCCCTTAGAAGAATGAAATGGTAATGGAATAAATATCTTCAATAGCTCTATAGAGCGTATTTTTGATTCTCTCATGGTCATACTATTCATTTTAATTTAATCTCTACTGCCAACCCGTTCTTTTTAATTGCTCAAGGTTCTTTCTTCCCGATTTGAAAGAAGAGAAAGCTAAACTTTCAAACCCTAATGACCAAAGGTCACTTTTATCTTAAATATTTTAATAACCCATTATAGTTTACATTTGCAACTAAAGAATTTTCATCAGATCCAATGCGAAATGCTGCCCCGTTGCTTTCAGGCACATTTCTTTCTTGCCATCCTCCTTGCTCAGTTTTTGCGTGGTATGAATAGGAGAACGTTGCTATCAGCCACCTCACTCCACTTACTGCTTTTATTAAGTATGCGTTGAATAATATGGCAATACTGATTGTAGAGAGCTTGATGTAAAGTGTGGGAGCAATGTGCAGCCATTTCTGTGTTTCCGGACTTTTCACTGATGTGTCTAAAGGTTTTTAAAAAGATCTACCCTGGAAGTGCTGCGGTAGCAATATTAACTCCAGTAAGGGCTGTTAGCATTAGAGACTGGGATTAACATTAACCCTCCGAAGGGCTTTGTAACTTAATGTGTTACAAAACTCTAACTTTTTAGTCAATGTAATTTTAATTAGTTTAAAGCTACGCCACGGTGAAGTGATTTTGAAAATTTTTACCTGCTTTGCATGAGAAATGTTTGGGCTTGAGTTGTAAACATGTAGTGTCAATCTATCTGATTTTATTTTCTTGGGTAGGTTGGCCTCAGAGGTGTGTGCTGTTTGACTTGAGGGGTAGCCTTTGGGACTCACAGTGAATCGACAAGGAAATTTTGCTTAATTTTGTTTACTGCTGTCTAGCTTTAAGATGTGAAAGATACCTAGCTGAAAGGAGCCACTGGGAATAAAGAATGAAGTCCTTATAGACCCAAACGAAGCTATCTGAATACGGCCCCTGTGATCTTGGCTCTGTATGTCTGCACAAGGTGCGTGTATATGATCCCAGACTGCATTTCTGTGTATGTTTAGATGTTGCAGCAAACAGTTAAACTCCTGAGAATAAGTGGGGAAGGAATTATATTACTTCAGCAGACACTCATTCTAAAACATATTTGCTTATAACCTTATCTGAATAAAGGCTGCCCTGGTTCTGAATTCTATAATGGTATTTCATTAACCTCGCATTCAAACACGCATACAGATCTGACAAGCAGTAAATTCATTGGCTGAGAGCAACTTCCACTTTAGCAGCTGTATCTATTTTGGTGCATTGTCTCGGAGGCGATGTCAATGAGCCTCTGTATTCAAGTATTTAGTATTCAACTGCTGGAGTTTTTTGATTGGAAGCAGATTAACATTAATCTTCGGTTATCAAAAAGTCTAGTTCAAAGCTTATTTCCCCCAAGTTTGACAAAAATTATTTTTTTATTGGTGAAGTAAAATTATTTATTGCTTGAACAAGATTACTACCCCCAGAACAGGTTATGAGACTGGAGTACATAAGTGGCTGATGTTATGGCACGTGAAAACAAGTTCATCCCCTATACCTCGGAGACAAGACCTACTAGATGAAAATCAAATAAACTAATTAGTGTTGAGCAAAGAACATTTTATGTATTATGGCTCTCTGGGCTAATTTCACCCTTTTCCAACTACTCATTATGTAAAACTCCTTAAATCAGTGGGACATGAGACACTGCACTGAGAGCAAGGTCAGTGAAACCAGACTCTTTTAGGATATGATGAATAGAGACAGAAGTCTCCAAGGGATCTTCTTAATGTATGTCAGGCGCACGACAGATCACAGACCAGTGATTATGGACTGGACCTGTAGTTCTATTTTTTACCCCTCCAACTGCTGTTTCCATATTTTCTACTTGAACGTCTCTAAACTAAATAAGGAAGATTTATTAGAAAGTTCTCATTATCAAGCTGTATGGGAAAAAAAAGGTAAAGGTGAACATATGGAAAAAAATACAGCAATATGTTACTATTTAGTTAAAAACTGACACTGCGAGCAGCCATGTAGTATGTCGTACGTTATTCCTTATTTTACAGAGATATATGTTTCTAATGTGCACGTCTAATTGCAGGATTCCCAAGTAGGCGGTCTGAACATACAGAAGGAAGCAACCCAGTAACCCTTCTGAACCTATTCTGAAAGCAAATGCATATCTAAATTTATCCACTGCAAAGTACAAGACTTCAAAAGTAATCGTTTGGCAGTCGTGGTCTGTAAACAGTTCTGACGACCGTTCTCCAACTCCAAGTAAGTCTGTCTTAGATTATTTAGAAACAGATTTTCATTCCCCTTTGAAACTGACTGTAATGAAACCTCCATTAAGCGAAATTATTTATCATATCTTGAACCGATCTGCTAAATACTTTCTGTTAATAGAGTCACAAGATAGCAGGCCAGGTATAAGTATTAAAGGAGTTTTGGTCTTCTCTTAGGTGGTAGTTGCCAAAAAGATTTCAGTTAAGAAATTCGTGGTACTTGGAAGAATTTAAAACAAACAAAGAAAAAAGAGTAGCTCAACATAGAAATCTAAAGCTTAAAGAATATTACATATTTTCTCTTGTAATCCATTTAAAAATTCTTAATGGCTGAACATTTTGGATGCATAAATGCTCATTGAATCTTAAAGTTAACATCATGTAAAACCAGGGAAGCAAACAAAAATGAATAGATCAGATTAATGCAGATTATCCATTAGATTTTAGAGATGTGCTTGACCCGTCCAAATCTTATAACTTTGCAGAATCATTTTTATTCCTTTGGGCTTATTTCATATATTAAAAGCATGACTCATCCATGCTAAGCATGAGAAACAGATCTGCTTTATTATACAAAGCACAAATTGGTAATCTGGAAGAAGCAAATATATTGGTTCTTCAAGAACAATTCTAATTTATGTCTGAAGACAAATCCAGGGACAAAATGATGTTAAATTTTTAAAAATAGATTTACTATTAGTGCTTGTATAATGTCATTAATACAGTACTATTGCAACTTTTCTTTGGATTTTTTTTTTTGGCAGAGGGCAGAACAAAATATTTGATTTAGCATAACCTTGTCAGTGTTTTGTTAGGCTGTCTTCAGTCACAGAGATGCACGTTCTAGTACGGTGTAGCCCATCTCTAATGATTTTTGACGTGGTTACCCTTAAGAAGCTATTTTTCTGTGAACTGCTTGAAGATTTTATATCCTGAAGCATCTCTACTTTCTCCATTCATAACTAAATTGGAACACTCAATTTTGAAATAATAGTTAGTGTGATTTATTATTTACCAAGGCAGAATGAAGAAATGTATTTGAAAAAAAAAGCCAGCAGCAAATTAAAATCGATTTGCACAATATAACAAATAAAATGCTTTACGGGGGCAAACTTGCTGTTTCAAGTGATGTGTGATCCATAATAATATCTCCCAAGATGTCTGCTTCTTTATTACTGTCAACAATCCATTAATCATCTTCCTACAAAAAAACAACTGTACCCCCCCGGTTCAGACATCTAAGAAAGTACCGATTGCAGCTCTACAGTTTCTAGCCATTTTTTTTTTTTTTCAAAATTCTGCTGTTTAAGTAAATTATATACAGAGAAATTCAAGAAGTCCCTTCATGTTCCTTTGGTGTGAAAGTGGGTCAAATTACTTATCCTGTGATGGAATCATAGTATTGATTAAGATGATGGATTACACTTACCTGATATGTTGAACAGTGACTGTCAACAAAACCAGAAAAAAAAGACTAAGGATGAGCAATTAATTAAAGTAATCCTAAAATAATAGGCGTAGTCAGAGATTTTACAGCTGTAAGTTTACTAGAAACAGACTTTCATATTAATTTTCCAAGAGGGTAGACCAATTTATTTTTATAACCTAAACCAATTATTTCAGTTAAAATCTTTTTGCTGTGCTTCTAACTACTTGGTTTTCATCCCTAAATGATGTTAGACCTGTGAAGAAGCTTCTTCCAAGAACGTTGCAGCTACATTATTTCAGGTTAATCTTGAGTATCTTTTCCAGAAATGTTATTTAGCTACGAGATCTTCACTCCTCATGCAGTAGTGTATGTTTTCTTGAGTGTTAGTGTATTCCTGAGGAAGAAAAGCCAGCAGAAGCAAAAGATAGCTGAGTTACAGTAAGTTTTGTAGGTCAGAGGTAATAATGCTCTGAGATAACAATGCTCAGAGATAGGCTACAGAATAGGAAGCGTCATTGACTACTCTGCTATTCAGTATATGTGTTTCTCCAGTTGTGCTGGACGTTCCACTGCATCCTTTAGATAACACAGATAAGTTGCAGGGGGATGAATTTTCTGCCTCTAGTAAATTATAAACAAAAGATTACACCTGCAAAGACGTTTAGACATGTAAAGATGCAGATAAACACTGACAGGACCATCAGCAATCCCACATTTAGGCCAGTGAGTTTATTTAGAATCACATGCATTATCCATGTAATTCACTTTTGCAGATATCATCCATGGCCAAACTGGAGCCCAAGTGCCACAGTAAATCTAGCCCGAACTATTCCTATTGGTTGTCCAAGACTGAGGAAGAACACTGCAAAATTTACAGGACACAATGATAGAAATAGAGCTGTGGGTTATTTTATCCTTGAAAAAAAAAAGCCCAGGCTGTTTTCCAAACATTTCTCATTACAGTGGAGGAGATCATTCTGCCAAAAGCACGTAGTAGTACGCTAAGTTATCTAAAAAGCCGCAGGAACTTCTTGACCAGACAGCACAATCTGTTCAGGCAGTTTTTTGGTGCGCTGTCAGCAGACAGAGGGCAATCTGTCTGTGTCCATTCCCTCTGCCGCTGTCCCAGACAGCAGCCTGGGTACTATTCCCTGACTTAGTTGCATTTCTGTGCGTATTCATGTGTTTAGTAATCCTTAATGGATTTCCTTTACGTGAATTTGTGCGATCTATGTGACCCAGTGCGCAGTCAGTATGAAAATGCAGGGTTAGCACCCTTGCTTCAACCAAACTCATCTGGAAACAGCAAAATGTGACATTAGAACTGATTAATTAAACCACCATCAAGAGGCTTAGCCGCTTTTCTTACTATATTGTGCTATTTATAGAATGACAATGACAACAACAACCAGCCAGTGCATCAAGACTATTAAATAACAAAAAGATAATACCTTCTCATTCAAGTAAAACAAGTTGCACTGATGAGACAAATAAAAGCTCTGTCAAAATCTGTTAGAATGTTTACTGGGACAGATGTGAATTAACAGGGTTTTCACGTAACTATAAATAACTAAAATAATTACGTTTTTATATAATTGCTGCTATTCATTGTCTTTATTACAGGTGGTTCAGGGAAGACAACACGAGAAGAACCAGAGATACCTTCCAAGTTTTTCATAGTCCTTGAATTTTTATTTACATTAGAAATCTTTCATAAGAGAAAGGGTGGCACAGAAATTTTTTGTTTGAATGAAAGTCATTTGCTTTTGGAGAACTTTCTTGGGTTTTTGAAGTCATTCATTTTAGAAAAACTCTGCCACTTGGACAAGGCAGACAGGCGGCTAATTAGCCAAAAAATGGGCATTGAGAGCTCTTGGAAAAAAATTTCACACTTCTGTAACTAAAATGATTGCTGAGGATATGGCATTGATTTGATAGTTTTGCAGCTGAAAATGTTTGCTAATTGGAGAACCAATTCGGTATTTTTATTCCCAGCACAGAAGCGAGAAGCTTCTGAATTAAACGTCAAGAGCAAATACTTGCTGAAGGAAAAATAAATCAAATAAAACCCCAGGATGTGATACTGGATGAAAAGGCAAACTGGGAGCCTTGCTCTGAGCATTTTAAAATGGACAGGTAGAAACAGTCATAAAAAGTAATCAAAAAATTAATATCAATGAATGCTAGTAGGCAATTGCAGCTGCCAAACTAATAACATTTTTTAACTATTGTTTTCATCAAAATGGTCCATGGGGTTGGTGCTACTATTGTTGTAATGATTAACAATGAGATACAAAACCTCCTGATGTGTTGTTGTTGCTTTCACAGAAGCGTCTGTCTTTTCTGGCAAATCATGGTGGTAAAAAGAAACAGGTAAGATGTTTAAATGTTTCTCTATTTGTTCATAGAAAACCTTAAAAATTCTGACAAAATATCTGAACAATATGAGAATTAGTTTAGATTATTTTTAAAATGTGTGCCTTTTTTTCCATTTCCCTTTAGAGAACTATTTATTTCATCAGTGTTAATTCTGTGTATTCAGGAAAGAGAAATCACGGCTCTTTTGGGTTTCTGATGTCATTCAAGTAGCAAAAAGTATTCGGTGATCTATAGGAGCTGAATATTTGCAGGCTGCTGGTAACTGCTGACAAATCACAGAATAACCAGGTTGGAAGAGACCCACCGGATCATCGAGTCCAACCATTCCTATCAAACACCAAACCCTCAGCACCTCGTCCACCCGTCCCTTAAACCCCTCCAGGGAAGGTGACTCAACCACCTCCCTGGGCAGCCTCTGCCAGTGCCCAACGACCCTTTCTGTGAAAAATTTTTTCCTAATGTCCAGCCTAAATCTCCCCTGGTGGAGCTTGAGGCCATTCCCTCTCGTCCTGTCCCTTGGGAGAAGAGCCCAGCTCCCTCCTCTCCACAACCTCCTTTCAGGTAGTTATAGAGAGCAATGAGGTCTCCCCTCAGCCTCCTCTTCTCCAGGCTGAACACCCCCAGCTCTCTCAGCCGCTCCTCATCAGGCCTGTTCTCCAGCCCCTTCACCAGCTTCATTTCTCTTCTCTGGACTCGCTCCAGAGCCACAACATCCCTCTGGTGAGGGGCCCAGAACTGACCCCAGCATTCGAGGTGCGGTCTCACCAGTGCCGAGTGCAGAGGGAGAATAACCTCCCTGGACCTGCTGGTCACGCCGTTTCTGATACAAGCCAAGATGCCATTGGCCTTCTTGGCCACCTGGGCCACTGCTGGCTCATGTTCAGTCGCTGTCAACCAACACCCCCAGGTCCTTCTCCTCCAGGCAGCTTTCTAGCCAGGCTTCTCCTAGTCTGTAGCTGCACAGGGTTGTTGTGCCCCAAGTGCAGGACCCGGCATTTGGCCTTATTAAACCTCATCCCATTGGACTCAGCCCAGCAGTCCAGCCTGTTCAGATCCCTTTGGAGCCTCCCGACCCTCCAGCAGATCCACACTTCCACCCAGCTTAGTGTCGTCTGCAAACTTGCTAAGGGAGCACTCGATGCCTTCATCCAGGTCATTGATGAAGACATTGAACGGGGCTGGACCCAGCACTGAGCCCTGGGGAACCCCACTTGTCACTGACCTCCAGCTGGATTTAACACCATTTCCCACCACTCTCAGGGTCCGGCCAGCCAACCAGTTTTCCACCCAGGAGAGTGTGCGCCTGTCCAGGCCAGAGGTGACAGTTTCTGAAGCAGAATGCTGTGAGAAACTGTGTCAAAGGCTTTACTGAGGTCCAGGAAGATAAATCCACAGCCTTTCCCTTGTCCAGCATCCGAGTCACTTTATCACAGAAGGCGATCAGGTTAGTTTGGCAAGACCTGCCTTTTGTGAACCCGTGTTGACTGGGCCTGATCACCCGGTTCTCTTGCATGCTCCCTTACATTTCTATCCCTCTTTGATTTTTTTGTAGATTTGGGGGAGGGAGGCTAATAAAATAATTTTTTCCTCTCTATCCTGAATAAGATATTGACATTTCTGAAAAAGCACCAGCCACCATCTGAGATAATTTCAATAAACAGAAGTCCAGCAGTCCAAGAAGGATAAAAAGCTATAATAAATCCCCCAGCAACAATATGCTGACAGCCCATCCCTTTCCTCCCCCCCAAGAAAGAAACCATGGAGCTATGGCATGCTTGCTAGGAAGATAACATAAAATATAGAAGTATGAATAAATAAAAGAGCACTTGTTTCCTCCAATGTGTATGCCTTGTGCCGTTTTATATCCCTTTCATGTCCCTTCCTTCATCCCTTCTGTCTCATTCCTTTTATTAATTGCTTTGCTTTCTCTCCCTTTGCTGTTTTTCTGGCCTATCTTCTTGTGGAAAAGCATAACTTCTGCTCTACTCGCTCATTTTTGCTCATTCATTTTTCTTTTCTTCATTGTCTTTTGACCGGGTAAGTCTCCTTTCCTCCACCCCAGAGATAGTTTCTCATTTCTCTTCTTTCATTCCCTGTGATCTGTGTGCCTCTCCTTCCACCTCTAATTCTTTCTATTTCTTTGTCACGAGTATCCTGTTTTACTGACCCCTTCCTCTTCATTCTGCCTCTGTTCTTTCTTTTTATGCCTTATTGCCTTGTATCCTATGGCCTTTACCTAACTTGTCCTGAATTCATTCTTTGCTGGCACATCCAGCTACGTCCCCTGTCCCTCTTTAGTTCTGCTCCATCATTTTGCTTCTGGTCTTCTACCCTTCCACCATCTCACTCTGCTGCTTTGGTTTAATTCTACTCAAAGGGCATACTGGAGATGGAATTACCTAAAAACGGTTTGCCCCTTCTAGCGAAGGCTGATGTGCTACCGCTGCTCAGTGTCCTCTCCTTGTCCATCAGAGCGTGTAGGGGCTGGCTGTGAGAAAGGAGGTTTCATAGCTGGTGCCTGCTGTGCTCTGATTATTCTGTACTTCCCAGAGCTGCGAGAAGCAGAGCATAATTAGATCAGCAATGAAGCTTTTTACAGTTTGGAATCATTTGTTAGTCCCACTGATGGTTTTGTGTGGTGAAGGGTTGTTTTTATGTAGGAAGTAAGTTATTGAATTACAATTTGTCAGTCATAATAATTAGCAAGCCCTGGCTTATGCTCAGTACAGCAGAACGACGCGGATTGTTTTTCCCCTTATGTAGGTTCTAACTCAGATAAAAAGTATTTGAAATATTGCCTTCACATGCAAAGCCCTCTTCTATCACGTGAAGGTCCGTATTGGATTCAAGGCCTAGGGCAACATCTTGATTCCAGTAAAATCTATCTGCCTGTGACACTGCTGGACCGTTGGGCGTGATGGTTGTATCTGTACCAGCCTGTGAGCGCTTTTGTTGATGCTGTTAAATTGTTAATTGCTGCCATGTTTTCTCCTCATGATGACTTAACTTCCGTCCAGTCAAGGAGGCTTGAGCACAGTTTGGAGTTAGTTGGGAGAGGACTACCCTGCTCCGCTCACACCCTGCCTTTATTGCTTTAGTCTGGATGCTTGTTTGCTTTGATCACTCTCAACCATTGTATACCAGCAAAACTCCATGAAATGCTGTTAATTTACATCAGTCCAGGTAAAAGAATACAGTCATAGCCAGTGCAAAAGTTTTATTAAATTCCTCACATAAAATTCAATTATTTCTATAGGAATTCTGTGTCGGCTGTTTCTTCCATCTGCCTTTGAAACGGGACAGGCCTGCTAGTGTCAAGGAGTTCTTTCTCATGCTCTCCTGCAGGCAGGTTAGAAGTAGATCCCACGTTATTAGGTACTGAAATAAGAAGCATTTCTTTCCTCCCCTAGGATAATGTTAAGTAACTTGGTTTAGTATGTTTTTGGGTTTCATTTCCCTCGTGCATTACCAGTTTTGCAGATGCCTGTACCAATGCTATTTCTAAAAACATCACCAGTCTAACAAGGAATGTTACTGGCTTTATCAGAAATACATGTGTGTGAAGTGTGCTTGTCATTGACCCATCTTCTCCACCTTTCCCTGCAGAAGGACAAAATATACAAACTGCTTATTTCATTTAGAAGTTGGTATTGGTTGTGTTTGCTACATCTTATGTTTTACATGTCTGAGGTGTTAACAGTTCAAGATGACAAAGTAAATCTCAGCGTACTTTGTCAGCGATGATTTGAATTCTCCGTAGTCTTTAAGTACTGTTGTGGTGTGTCGACCTTGGCTGGATGCGAGATGCCTACCAAGCTCTTCTGTCACTCCCCTCTCTAGTAGGACGGGACTGAGAGAAAATAAGATGATAAAAAACTTATTGGCCAAGATAAAAGCAGCTTAGTAAATCAAAGGCAAAGGCCACATGTAGAAGCAAAGGAAAATAAAAGCTGTTTATTCTCAAAGACCGTTCTCATGTGATTGTGCATTTGATGTAATTAATATGTTCGTGTTTACAGCAGGGAGTTGTTGTGGGCTGCTAACACACAAGTGGATAATGTGGAAATTTATCAGCAGATCTTGACTCAGATTTTCATTTCTGTAAGGCTTTTTCAGACTGCTCTGATTAAAAGGCTACGGTTGAGATCACTCTATTTTAATCTCAACTGTTTCTGTTTGCTACCAAGAACGAGTTTCTAACTTCTCCCCACCCACCCACTCCCGTGCTTTTAGCCCTGGGTGCTCTATCACAAAGCCTCCTACCCAGCACAGCAATGATGATTAATCCCTAACACGTTTACGAGGTCTTCTCAGGACTGACTTGCTTTCCAAGGGGACAATTGTAGACAAAGGTGGTAGTTTTGTTTAATATTTTATATTGAAAATATTTCTGAATAAGTTAAATATGTGTATTTATATACATCTATATATAAATAGTGTTCTTATGTATGTCCTGTTCTTTGGGGTAAATTGGTCAAAGGAGTATTGGAGTATTTGTATAGATCCCATTAAAAAAAACATCCAAAGAACTTTTGGTGTTGGTGTCTTGGAACTTCTAACTGTATAAAAGGCTTTGCAACAGAACATTCTGAAATATTTACAAGAAAAAAATATCAGATGTTATCTAAGCTAGCTCTTACGATGCATGATGGCAGACATTATGGAGATTTCAAATTCAATGGTTTCTAAATTCTTACACTATCCACTTTATTTTACATTGATTGTATTGACAACTATATCTGAAAAGGAAATGGAATAAGATATTTATCCTGAATAATTTAGATCTGTTATTGATTGTAACTATTTCATACATACAAGCTTTTAATTGTTTCCTTTGTAGCTTCGGAATCCGTGATGAGACGCTGGTTGAGTAAGATGCTTAAGCTTATATTGCTTTTTAAGTTGGTAAGCAATTCTTAAAAGTGATTAAAGAAGAGTAATTGCCTAGCATAGTAATGGTATGTGAAGTCTCTAAGACCATGTCTGGGCTAATGCTCATAAAGTATGTTTACAATTGACTGCATTCATATTTTATATAACCTGTTATTGTTTATCATCTCAGTTCAGACACAACTGTTTAAGCAGCAAGATATTGTGCTAAGAGAGTATGTTTAAATATTACTCTAGATGCAATGGCAACAGAAGAAAAGCAGAGAAATAGAGAAATAAGGCTGGCACATAATTTTAATCTGTTTTACAGTAAATTCCATCAAGATGTCAGATCAGGGCACAGTTACAAATGAGCTGTAGAATCAGTGCATGGAAAATGTGGTAGGGAAAAAGCTGATAGCAACTCAGAAGCTTTTCTTTTTTTTTTGTCAGTTTTAGCATAGCTTAAGTAAATGTGTGTGGGGTTTTTAATTGAGATGGTATTTTCTTATAAAATATTGTTGTATTTATTCTGGTTTGCACTTCATGTATATTTAAGCTTTGTCTTCTTTTAGTGGCAATTAAAGTTTTGGTCAGCATTCATGAGAAATGCTGACTCAGTCCAACTACCAGATGAAGTGGCCTCTTTTCAGTGAATCAGCAATCTTTCTCTGCTCAAGAACTACCCTTACCTTCTAATCTGGAAGTTTGGTTTGTTTTTCTTATACTTGAGTTTAGCTCAGCAGAATTTATTTTCTCTTGAGCAAACTGACCTGCAGTTTCAACCATCCTCTCTAGGAAAGATTCAACTGAACACTTTATATTTTATTTTCTGAAGCACCTCAGAATTTGTAATTATGGCAGTCATAATTAAAAAATATATTTCTACAGAAAATAGAAGTAATATGGCCAATAAGATTTCATTTATTAAATTACATTTAAACGTCCAGGAAAAGCACACAAACAAATGTTGTTTATTATGAAAGGAAAAATGTATTTCCAAATTATTTTACCACCTAATGAATCGATGCTTTGGGTCACACTTCTGCATGAATTAATGAGAGATGAGTTAGATAGCTGTGTTCTTTTAATAATATTTAAAGCTACTGAAAAGTGAAAAACTACCATTCATAGTGGAGCTCTGTTTCAGGTGCCAATCTATCAGTGTCACAGAAACTGGGGACTCTCCTTGTGGTCTGAAGACAAATGAAAAATTAACCTTCTCCCTCCTTCTTAAGGGAGGTAGAGAACTAGCAGAGTCACAGGGAGCAGGTGCATGACAGAAGAAGTGCAGTTATTTTTTGAAATAGGATGACCCCTGTTGAGCTTGATTATCCCTTGTATATCAAAGAAATGTGAAGACATATGCACCCATATAAAATTAGGGGACATCATCTCTCTTTTGTACTGAATAGATGTCATCTAGCCAGCACCAGATGGAGAAGAACCGTAAATCCAGTTCTGGCTCATGCAAAAAAAATGTTTCCAGACACATTTTGTTTGAAATTCCAGGTCCTTCTCTTAGTGCTAAAACCCTACCTTGATCGTTGTCCAAGCTCCTGAAGATTTGAGAGGGTCAGTATCCTCATTTGTTCTTAGGCAGCTCTTCCTTTCCAGCGCAGAAACCCCGTACTCTGGATTAGTGTTGCAATTAACAATTTGGCAGCTTCTTTATCTAAAGATGCCACAGATGCTGCAAACTCATTTAATCAAAATTGAAGATTCATTTTCTTTGTGCTTTGAACTGCTAATGTGTCATTTCAGTCCTTTACTGATTGTCCGATGAGTAGATCACCAGATGATAACAAACTTCAATATCGCTTTATGTTGTATATTCTCTTATTTCTTGCTTTAAAACTTGGACAGGGAGCAGAAAGCTACTATTTTTTTTTTTTAAATTCAAATTGAAATCTACATGCTCTTCCAAAGGAAGCATTTAAAATCTGTTTTGTAATCGTTAGTCTCTTAATGATTTATTGTAGTAATGTGTAGGATTTGAATCTTGAAAGGAGTCATTTCCAAAATATTTGCTACTTGTTTGCAACTTGTTTGTACTAGGAGAAGTCTCTCTAGAAAGCTGCCAGGAGGAGAAGGACCTGGGGGTGTTGATTGACAGCGACTGACCATGAGCCAGCAGTGGCCCAGGTGGCCAAGAAGGCCAATGGCATCTTGGCTTGTATCAGAAACGGCGTGACCAGCAGGTCCAGGGAGGTTATTCTCCCTCTGTACTCGGCACTGGTGAGACCGCACCTCGAATCCTGTGTTCAGTTCTGGGCCCCTCACCACAAGAAGGATGTTGAGGCTCTGGAGCGAGTCCAGAGAAGAGCAACGAAGCTGGTGAAGGGGCTGGAGAACAGGCCTGATGAGGAGCGGCTGAGAGAGCTGGGGGTGTTCAGCCTGGAGAAGAGGAGGCTGAGGGGAGACCTCATTGCTCTCTACAACTACCTGAAAGGAGGTTGTGGAGAGGAGGGAGCTGGGCTCTTCTCCCAAGGGACAGGGGACAGGACGAGAGGGAATGGCCTCAAGCTCCGCCAGGGGAGATTTAGGCTTGAGATTAGGAAAAAATTCTTCACGGAGAGGGTGGTTAGGCATTGGAACGGTCTGCCAAGGGACGTGGTTGAGTCACCGTCCCTGGAGGTGTTTAAGGTGAGGGTGGATGAGGTGCTTAGGGGCATGATTTAGAGATTGGTGGGAATGGTTGGACTCGACGATCCAGTGGGTCTCTTCCAACCTGGTTATTCTGTGATTCTGTGATTCTGTTTTTAAGAATCATTCACTGAAAACGGGCAGCGCTGTGGAAGTCCCAGGAGCTTAATGAACCGCTTTATGTTGCTGCTACAAAAATTGTTTTGGAGGTTTGGTGGTCGCTATTTACTGTTGCAATGAACCAACCAGTTTATACAGGGGGAAAAAAAGGTCCACCTCAAGTACTGTGGCTTCACTTTTAACCACATCTTTTTTTTTTTCATAATCAGGGCTTTATACTGTGAACAATTTAGAATGTCTATATTGATTAAACCTTAGGAGTCTTCACTTTAAATTCTATCTGGTATTCTGCAAACTATAATGAACACTACTGAATGCATGGCGTCTTCTGGGAAGCACCTTGAGATTATCAAGTTTAATTTCCCCTAGGAAGTTCTTACAGCAATGCAATCAAGCTAACTTATACTCTCTGTAATGGAATAAGATTTAATTTACAATTTTTCAACAACCAACATTTCCTGATCTTGTTCTTTTACAAAAGCCATAGAACGGCGTTCTGCTTTGGTTTTAGGCTACTGCTATTCTTTTTTTCCTATAAATGCAACTAATGATTGTCCTGCCCCTTTTTTAGTATTCTGGATATGTACAAGCAGCTTATACACTATGGTGGTAAGAAATATATGTAAATATTGCAATTAAATCTTGTCTATAATAATAGATGACCTTTAATCTAGTATATATTGAGTCTCCTAATCTCTTAGATTGTAATTGAGTGATGAAGATGCAAAGCTTCATGAAAGAAAGGCAGATCATAAGAAAATAATGATTTTTTTCTGTATAAACCATGATTTTCCAATTACTGCTCTCAGCTGGGACAGAAAAACATCTAACTCTTGATATGTTCTGATCCAAAATTAAGCCTTTTGTAACTATGCTTTTTTGATTAAAGACTGACTTTTCTTTCTCCTCAGGCTCTATGATAATTTTAGTGTGGTTCATACTTTTTTCTTTTCCAGGGTATTAGGATAAATAATCACTAGCATGATTTTATTATCTCTAAACACTGCTTTGAAGGTGAAATGTATCTGGTACCTGCAAAGAGAAAAGTCTCCGAATAGTGTGCAAGCTTATTTTTTTTTTAATTTATGAAGTAAATACGCTGTTAACAATAAATATTTTGAAGATATGTGTAAATGGTTGTAAATGCTGAATAAAGAAGGAGTTAAGGTTTTGGTGACATACGTACACGATAAAATTGGGGTAAGATTTGAGTGGCCAGAAATCCTGGGCAAAAATTTATGGGAATGTTTGCTATGACTTTGCATCACTGAAGAGAAATTTTAAATGATTGGCTGTGCTTGTAGCACCCATGTATGTACCAACGGAATCGTGCAACAAAACTGTCACCTGTCACAGTGAACTTGTTTGTACAGTAGTTTGAAATGTAGTGATAAAAAATGCTATGTAGGAATGAGGTGTTTATTTTATTTAATGTAAATTATTGTCTACTTCTCCTTATGTTTTCCCTTCCATTTCCTGTATTTGCTTATGCTTTCCAACATAGTTAATAGTGGGAAAATGTATTCCCCTGTAATCTTTTTTATTGATAGAAATAAGTTTCAGAGGCTAACGTATGGCAATATTAGTCCAGGATATTACTGGATGTTTTAAGCTTCCAATATCTGCTGCTCAACAATGGAGAGCATATATGGCCTTAATTTAAACCAGAGGAATGGAATATTTCTGAAAGCAGGTGGTCTAAGTCACTGTGCTGGCAGCCCATTAGTGCTGAGCTACCTGGTAGGTTAGGTTTGTATTTGCTGATCTGTGTGAAACTCTCCCGAGATAACAGTTCATCAGTGGTTTCGTCATTCCTCTTAGCAGTGGCCTCAAGATCCCCTCAAGAGAAAATTAGACAAATAAAAGCAAATCAAGCTAAGCAATGGATACAGTTTCTCAACTAGTTAATACCTACAGAAAAACTGCATTAAAAAAGAAAGTAATATATACTTAACACCTCAAACGTTTTACTAGCTTGTGTTGTACTACTGTGGAAATTTTAATTAAATCAAATATAGAGGTTGAATTAGTTTGGTTTTTTTTCCTTGAAATGGGATTTCGTTGATTTTGATACAGTCTCATTGAAGATAAAGATTTTTCTTTTCTTTCTCAGGGGAAAATGCAGCTCTGAAAATGCCGAACCCTCTAACTGTCCATTTAGAAAAGTGGCAGAAACTAAAATGAGTGAGTCTCTAATACTGTAGCTGTAGTAGGTGTGAAACTTCTCCAAGTTTTCATGGGTAGCCGTGGGCAGCGTGGTGCAATGTGACAGCACGAGCCAGATATCACAGACACAGCTCCCACAGAGGCAGGAGGAAGGAGACTTATCAGTAGGAGAGCACAGTTCAACGGGCAGAGATCTGACTCTTGTGAGTGATTAAGTTTGGGGTTTTTTTTTCCCCCTAAAACCAGTACTCCCTTATGCAAAAGTTCTTATCTTCTTGAGAATACAGTTCAGAACGGTTTGGGCACGTATTTGCTCTGCTTAAGTAATTTTTTCCTAAAAATATTTGCTTCCTTACTCTCCAATCCTTGTAGCTGTTTGCTAAAAATAAAAGGACTTTATGATGTACACAAGTTTCATAAATGCTGAGACAATTCTGCAGCATGAATTTAAAGTGAGGCTTAAACTAAAATAATTGATATTTGTAGGTTGTTCGTGTTGTTTATGTAGGTCCCTAATCACTTCAGGTATGTGTAAGCTTTGTAACTGATACTTAGTGCATTCAAATTAGTAAATTAATCTCTTGGGTACATAGTTACTCAGTATACCTGGGGTCACAGTGCATAAAGTTATTTTTTGTTGCTATCTACAGATTGTCTTGACATGCAGCATATACCCACAGGGTCAGAAGAATTGCCCTTTGATTACACGTACAAGAATCTGGATCTCCCAAGGTATTCAAGTGGTTAATTAAATATCAAGTAATTGCTAAAACTACTAAGTGACATTTAATTAGTATGTTAATTGATATCAAATTTGCTCTCCCTATCTTGTTTTATGTTAATAAAATCCCTAAACATTTCTTCAAAGCAGATTAGGAAACAATGTGCTTCAAATATACTAGTGCAAAACAGCCTTCAGCGGTACTTCTGCTCATGGAAAGGAGCTTCTGACTTAAATTTTTTATCCCAGCTGTTTTGCTTTGTCTATCTTTAAACTTACTTTGTGCTAAGACTATGTTCTATTTAGGAACACAGGCCTCTCTTGGAATGGATTTTGACTTTTCTAAGCCTGTAATCCCTTTGAAATCTATCTAAAGCGCGATAACTTTTAATAGAAATCTAGGGCTGCTGCTCTTCCCTTTGGTACCTACCAGGCAGAGATGGAAGGGATACAGGGAATGCAGAGTCCCTCCGTGTGGATAATGTGAGTGATGTGTTTCTGCACTGCCTCCTCAGGTAACCCAGAGAGATCCAGGCTTTACTCGTAATACAAAATGGTCATTGAAATATTAAGTGAGTGATTGTTCTGCACCAGCAAATCGCTGCCTTAGTGTTAGTTCACACAAGGAAGGGGGTTCTCCCCCTCCTTTCCTCGAGCCAAGCCAGGAAACAGCCCTGTGTTACCTTCCAGCTTGAGCCTTCCAAACTTTCCACTGCTTTCTTTGACTGAAGACCCCAGCTATGATGCAGAAAAGGTTTCTTTAGGCTTGGGTCCTAAAAAAAGGCTGATGGAACTCCAGACCAACAAGATCCCCAAGCTTGTCCTTCCTTCCAACCTCTAAAGTCTTCCCTGCTGTCTCATCAAGAAGAAGTGAACAGATCAAAGTTGAATCTACTAAGGAAAAAGTTGTTTTCATAAGGTTTAATTTGAGAATATACTGCAAAAAAATTCCCCCATGAATATTCATATGAATTTTTAAATTAATTCCTTTCAGCTGTGCTTATGCCTTTTGTGTGTCAGCTTTCCATGGAGTTTCTTCTGCGCTTTATTGGTGCCAATGCACAGAGAGAGTCGGTTTTACATTCAGGATCACAAAAAGCAAAGTCTAATTTATTCTCCATGAACATTCACACCCAATTACTTCAGAAGAGTCCAACTGGGGAATTGGAACAATGGTGTATGACCACGCACAACTAAAGTACATAGCTCTGTTCTAAGTCTTCCCGGTTCTACAATCTGGAATAACCATTTAAGTAATGCAGACACCGTAAGGGGAAGTGGGTTGAGGAGGAGCTGTCAGAGAACTTTGAATTCCAAATAAAGAAAATCGTGATCTGTTTGTTCATGGATATGTCAAAGAAAAAAGAGGCAAAATTGGTGAAATAAATTATTCATTACAAACCACTCAGCTCTAGTTATGTGTTACCCAAATACTGCTATAGAACTAAGAATGCAGCAGAATGATCATGATAGGCAAAATATTACACTGATTTTCAACTATTTTTTGATTCGTTTCTTTGAACTTCTGTGGCTTCGTATGTGTGACATGGTTTTAGAGTTCATAAATAGTTTCCCACAATGTATTTTTTAAATTTTCTCTTTCCCTTTTGAGATAGGGTGATAAACCACATTTACTAATATAAAGTTTTTTAGCAACAGTGTAATATTTTAAATCTCCTGTAATACAAAGTGGATTTATTGGTGTTACTTGTATTTGTAAGTGGCCTTTCTATCAGTTTAGAATATCCTCTGCAAACTTGTATACACTGAAACAATGAGACATATGACTGCAAACGTGAGTAATGCATGTCAACATTAGCATATTTAGAAGCGAGGTAGACTTAAATTCTTGGAAAATAATGCACAGGTACAAAAAAAGAGTTCAGAATTGACATGTTTATTTATAAAAATCTTCAAACTAACTTCTCATAGGAGATAAAGGCATTGCTACCACTCTGAGTCCCCTTTCTGCCTTGTTCTTCAGGGCTCCCAGATAATGTCAGCTCGAAAAGCATTTTAAGATGCACTCCAGCTTCCCCAGTAGCAGGTATGACTATCTGAGATCATTATTACCAGCAAACATTTTCTGATCTCCCAACACCTGTATTGTCTTTTTCTGCTTTCCACCTCCTCTTGTTTTATGTCTCTCCTTTGCCTTGAGCCCTTGTGGGACCTTCAAGGGTTGATAAGGTCCAGCTCCAGCTCTGATGTCCCTGGCAGCTGCCTTTCTGCTTCCACACCTCCTGAGCGCTGAGGGAGGCGATATATCACAGAGCCACGCTTCTTCATGCCTCTGCACTTTCTTATGAAGCAGTTCCAAATCATTAGGCAAATGACTGTCTTTTGAATGCCCTGTAGGAATCCTGTGGAAGCTACTGCTTCACACAAAAGCGAGATGCAGCTCATCAGCTGCTTCCCACAAAGCAGCAGCTTCTGCTCCCTCTGGGTGACTGGGGAGGTTGCCTGGTGCAGCAGCTCCTTGCAGGAGACCCCGGGATCTCCTCAGAGCCCGAGCCCAGAGCCACCCGCAGCGGCCAAGAGGCTGTGCTGCCGGGGTCACAGGGCACCCGCACCTCCTTTAGACAACCTGGGAGCCACTGTCTAACACTGATACAAAACCTTCTTATCTCTATGAGGAGTGACCCTCTGCCTCCAGACGTGACTCTGAAGCTCATGTCTCGCCAGGGCAAGATGCACAGAGCGTCCTGCTGCTGTGTCAGGACCTGCTTCTGGCTCCCACACTGCTCACTGCTCTGCCTGCTGTTCTTCCTCCTCCACTTCAAGTATTTTATGTCTCTAGCTTCTTTAGGATCTTATAATTTTGAACCTTTATTGGGTGCATTTTACCTCCATAGCCTATCATGCTTACAACAGCGTTAATGAGTGTTATATTGATATGCTTTATATACACCTTTATGGTTATTAAAAGAAATAAATATGCAGGTACTGAAACCTTCTTGAAATGAAAGGTTGTTTTACATACTCTGACTGTAACAGACAGATAGCAGTTCTTCAATCCACATTTCATTATTTTATCCTTTGCAGAATAACACAAGCTTGAGATGAATTTATTCATTTGCTTCTGGAATTGTTTTAATTCATTCTTGTTAGTTATTAGTTTTGTATTCCAAAGTCTTCTCGTAAGGGATGGAGTAGGAGAAATGTCTCTTAGTTTTGCTTGCTAGTTACTTTGAGTATAATTTGGGGCACGCCTTCTAGCAAACTGCATAGCTTAAAATAGAATCATAATTTGGGCCGGTGTTAACGTTTTACAGCATTGCTCGTTTACCATTTTCATTGCAAAATTAGAAAAGTGACCAGTTCTTATCAAGAGTTAAGGCAGTGGTCTGACTACTTTCTGCATGGCTAATATGATTTCAATTGCTTCAATCGTATTTTTCCAGGTATGAAACATACTGTGGATCATTCAGCTAATTAAGAAAGGATGTTCTGTTCTTAAAATCATCTGTTCAGCAAGGTAAGTCTAAACTTGCCAGATACAACAGGACTGTAAATGCTGAAAGTTTTCTCAACCTGCCCTAAACTTGCATGAAGTAAATAATGTATTTTACTTAGATAAACTTTTCACGAATCTTAACAGTTTGGGAGATTTAATGCTTGACTTATAGATATATGAACAGAGTGTATATGTCTGTCTATATGTTTGTATAATTTTCTAATCGTTAGCTTTTATAATGTACTTGAGTTTTAGAGTGTATGCATCTGCTGACTGCGAAAATTTACATTTCACATCTACCCACATAGATAAGAACAGTGACCTCTCCATATATAAAAATATATATGCATGAACATTTAAGACTGAAAAATTAATATTCGAAGGTGAAAACAGCTTTATGGAGAATGTGCCAAGTAGTCCTAAAAAAAAGATAATACTGCTAGCCCTCCTAACAAAATCCCCAGAAGGTATAGGCACTGCTTAAAACTGCTGTGAAATACAGTCCTGAAAGATGGTCAATTTGAGTAGAAAGGTAGCTGCTGTATGAAACTATTCTAAAAGGCTGTTTATACTTTTTTAGTAGATTTTTAGTGTAGGATTCAGGAATCATTGCGATGATATCTGTAATCTAGTTTTGAAAGGGGGTTTGACCTCCTTTCTTCAATAAAATAAATCTAACAGGTTTTGTTTAAGATTCTTAAAGTTTTCGGGATGTGAATGAACATATGTTCTATCATGGTGACTCTTTCACTAAAAGAATCTGTTTGCCATGGAGAAAATATTCTCTGTGTAGAACCTGTTTTGTAAGACTAAAAGCAGGTTTTGAAATTTCCAGAAGAGGTGGATTTTTCAAAGGAACTAATTCAAGTATCTGGTTCCTAATGAGCACATACCTCAGCCTCTCCTACAATACCTGAAACTCCAATGAATAAAGTGAAAAACCGTGGGTATGGTGTCTAAATACATGGCAGAGGGAAAAAAACTGTGAATCTAGCACTGTGGGTCTACTGTAAGCTTAGAGGGAATTCATGAGAATTGTTTTCATCGATTTAAGTGAGTTATGGCTTCCGTTCTAGATGTAGGTCCCCCAAACCGATAAATAAATATTGGAAGAAATTTGCCATCAAAACCCTCATGAAATGAAGTGTAAAGCAAAACCTAGCACAATCACATCTCAGAATATGCTCGAATCATTGCCCTCAAGTATTTCAGTTAGAGAAAGAGCAAATACCTGATATTTGGCCTGAGAGAAGGTCTACGATTAAGGACGGTTCCCTGTACTTCTGAGAGTATCTGCAAAGAAACCTGTTTTCTCCTGCTGATGCCTATCTATTTTAATCTGGAATTGTCTGGTGTCTGGGGCTCCTAATCTGACTTTTTCCATGGGCATTAGATTCCCATTAAAGAAAAAAACATACCGCTTCAAGATGAGATCTCCTGAGGTCCTATGAAAACTACTGAGGAAATCTGAGCAAAGGGATGCTCTTTTGTACTGCTCTTTCACATCTGAAAGCATTTCTACATTAATTCATTCTCTTTACTTCTGCTGCACTGAGTATTATTATAGTCTAGTGAGCTCCTGAAAGTGGGAAATGCCAAAGAAACTAGTGTCAGACTTCAAAGGAGGCATTTGTCAGGACTTAATGTTCTGAAGCTAAAGGTGACAGTTCAACCTAAATAAGCTCTTCTCAACAGGATTTACGTTTCCTTAATAACTAAGTAATAATAGAAAGTAAAGTGCAAATCCGGCAGCCTGGAGAGTAGAAGTCATAGAAAAATGTGCATCGTTTGACATATCTTGATTTAAAGATTATTTGTAGTATAGTGCTCAAAGTCCAATGTTGTTTATATGTATTTAATAAGATAATTTATGACCTGTAAAGGTGCAAGTTTGTATCATGAAGCTGTGTGTAGGCACATTGATAGGGCTAGTTGACCTTTGATTGTCTTGTAGTAAAGACAGAGTCTAGAATGAGAACACTACAGAAAGAGAATGAAACCAGTAGAAAAATAGTTCCAATCTAGCAAAAGAACAAATACTTTCTTTGTGTCCACTCCGTGCTCTGCAAATAAAAATTTACGCTGTTAATGGGATACTTCCTGAGGAAAAGAGAAATAAAAAGAGGACCATATAAGCCACAAATAGCCATATATACATCCTACATGCTGTTTTTCTGGTCATGCTTATACTTGTTCATAAATAGGTTTGAAGTTAGAAGTTTATCTGCCCGCTTCTCGGTGCAAAAACCCTGAGAGCATGAAACTAGATGTAGGAAACATAAATAGCAGTATACGCTATTCCATATGGTTATTAGTGGATTAAAACCAATGCTTTCAATTTTAATTTAAAGTCTGATATAATAAATGGCAGCTACCTTGCTACAGTTTAAAGTCCAGTCCTGGAAAATAGAAGTATTCAATAACAGTACATATTAGTGATATGAGAACATGGTCCATTTTGTCACTGTGTCATTTTCCATGCTCATCGATCGAACTGGATATCGAACATCTTTCCTGAAAAGCAGTTTTTTTTTCTCCTTGTCTCTTCTTGAGTAATTACATGTACATAAGGTCTATGCATGGGAAGTTTAAGAGCAGCTGTTAGCTCCTCCATTCTTTTTTCTCCATTCTCTGTATAACAAATAACTTTAAATATCCACTCCCACCATTCTTTATTTGTTAGTTAATCCCCAGCAATAGGTCCCTAACAGATTTAGCTCCGTGCTTGGTCTGCTTGTGTTATCTGAGGGTTTGAGATGATGGTTTTTTTGAAGGAGCTTCTTCATAAGTCATACTGACATCTTCTTCTACTGTTATTCAATGCCGCTGTTCTCTAATCTTTTATCACATAACTGTTTGTTTCAAGTTTAATTTTAAAGGACGTACTTGCATGTATTTGCATGTAGTACCAGTTAGAAATTTCAGTTAACATAGTCTTAAGTGGGACTTTTTTCTCATCTCAGAAGAGCGTTGTCTAATCTTGCGTAGAAGTCAGTTGGAGCCAAGGCTGAAGTGAACCAAAGCTGTTTTATGGGACTCATCAGTCCATAAATAGGTAGCAGCAAAGGCAGTATGAATGGCTGCAGGGGCTCAGGAGCTATCGCTCCTATTCTCTTCTTGAAGTGCAGATTGTGGCAGTCACTGGTCCCATCTTCTAACAAGCTGATTGTAGAGACAGAAAGAGACTTGGATGTTTGCTTTTTGCTATTCTTAGTTGATGTAGTATTTTAGAGTAGGTAGAGCTATCTATTCTGTCAGCTCCAGTAAACATTGCTTTGTCTGTTCAGGCATCCTCTAATTAAAAGGCACTGATTACGATGGATATAGTCAAATGAAACGTGCTCACAGTGTGCATTTTCCCGGTGTGTTTGGATTTATCCATCAAACAAATGTTTATTACGATTTCTTAGCACCAGCAATTCAGTGATAAGATATGCGTGCTGAATTCAGTCTCTGGTCTCTGTGGTTATTTTTTTAAAGAAAAATAAAATCTGACCCTCACAGTATGTCCGATTTGGTTTTCAATAGCCCTGTGAAGTCTGAAGACAGAGCAGTACATAGAGCTACATGAGAAATTCACACGTATTAATAAGATTATTTGTGAAGTTCTAGAATGTATATGGTTAGTCTTTTGGCTGGATCAGATACAATGAAGGAGAGTTGTAAAAATCAGACTCTGAAGACATGAGAATAAGGAGTTACAGATTATCATCTTTATAATGAAGGAAAGAAAAGCAAAAATAGCTGTGTGCAAAAAGTATTCATGTGTTGTGCTTGAAAGTTTGCTTTTCCAGGACAGCACAGTTCCATCTTCTGTCTTTTCAGCATCTGTCTATGATGGATGGTGTGAGTCAAAATCCCCCATAAATTCTAGTGGCAAAGCAGCAGACACAATAAAAAAAGCTGAATTTTACTGATCCTCACCCATGAATGGCTCCTTTCCAGTTCTTTTCTCACGTTTGCATTCTGTACATGTAACCTTAGCAGAGGCAAGAGGTTTCTATCTAGATGAGCAAAGGATACATTTTTCTGCTTGTATTGTATTGATTCATTCTCACGCTCACTTTTTCTGTCTCCAATGGACACTCCTTATTAAACACAGCTTGAGAAATTTTTTTTTCATATTAGAACAACTTTTCCTTTCCAACTGCCTTATCGTTAAAACAGTTAAAAATTGCAGAACAAAATGCATGTAGCAGTCAGGGAAAAACCAGAGACACATGTGCTACGGGCAGATGTGGAAGACTGATGTGAAGGGAGCTGACTGTTGTATAATTTCCCCTTGCACATCTAACTATTAAAAATTAGTCGCTTACATCCATTTCTGAGATTAAAAGAAGTTAAGATCTACTGTCACCATGTGGCACTGAATATAGATATTGTGAGCCAGAAGGGAGAGTAGGAGCTGGACTCTTCTTTTTTTTTATTTTTTTTAATGCTACTAATCTGCCAAGAGTTGCCTTATATCTGCTCTTATATTTCAAAATCTGTACCTAAGCTAGGTTTTCCTTTCAGAGTGACAAAGTAGTACAGTAATTTTGTTTAAAACCTGAATTTGTCAGTGAGTCAGCTAAAAATACGGAATATTTAACTGTTTAGGTGTTATTTACTTCTTCCTTACTTTTGTGTTTTTGCCAAGCTGTCTGAGACTGTAAGACTGTTTTATTTCAAACACATAAGATGAACTGCTTTACCTCAAAGGAGGTACCTCCTTTGAAAAGTAAATAGCAAATTAGCCACCTGGAAAGTACAACGGAGTAAACATTTAAAGGAAGGAGAAAGATCAAAGGTTGGAACAAGGATTACAGCACTTCAAGCAACATCAGGGTCCAGTAGGTTGAATAGATCCCAAAAGGTGATATCACCTTGTAACTGCAGAATTCAAATAACACTTAACTGTACTTGCTCCTAGTCCTGGCAGGCTTGTCTTCATCTCTCCTCTACAAATGGGCTGTGATTTTCTTTGTCAAGGACACATTTTTCCTAAAAAAAAGATTTGTCTGATCTGCATTACCGAGTTAAAATTTATGCCAGATCGTTGCCGCTGAAAGGCTGGAGCCTCCAGTCTGCACAATCCAGTTTGCACACAGCTTGGTACTTCTCATTGCCAAGGTCTTCCAGATAAATTGGCAGAAATTGAAATCTGACGCGGGGTTCAAGATATATTTTTTTTTTTGTCAGTAGCTTCCGATATCAAAAAATGAATTGCTTTTTTGACCCTGTCTTGTGACTTTATAATTCGTTTTCAGTTCTTGCACCAAAAAAAACCTGTATGCTTTGTTAATAATCCTAGGCTTTATTTTGCAGTGTTGAAATTATTCATTAATATGCTTGGCTTTCTAAAACCATTGCAAGAAGCTCAAGATTTATATCCACAATTACCTTGGTGTATGTTTGTCCCTGTTTATCTTCTGCCATGCATATTTCACAGGCCTGTGAGTGTGATTGAAATCTGGATTTCTGGGTCATGCTCAGTGTAGACTGAGTGCTTCAAATGTTATCGGGAAACTCCAAAGGAAAGATTAGCAGCTGTGAACACACGGTGATTTTTAGAGGTTTGTAACCGTGTCAGATTTGAATGTCTTCTCATAAGGACAAAATGAGGAATTCTCTTCACCCTGTCAAATTACCGTTTCTGTTTCAAAAAAAAATCTTGCACGTGTTCTGAAAGAAGTAACGCGATCAGCTCAGTGTTATTTTTTCCTGCCTTCATTGCTGGGAACAGATCAACCCAGACTTTAGAAAACCTTAGGAGGCATTTGTGAAATTTCAGCTCCAACAATTAATATTTAACCATTACGAGGAGTTCAAACCAAGCTGCAATAGTAACCCAATAGCCCTCACCATAATGGTCTGTCAGATCCATTCGTAATACCTGATAAAATCAATACATTTAAAGTAAGGAAAGCGAAAGTTATAAATGTAGAATTCCAGTGAAATAGTTCCATGCATAATCGCTGCACTATAAATGAACAATAGCATCTCATATTCTACCTTTTTTAATACAAGTTGTGTTCTCTGGGCTTACAAAGATGGAAATTGGATCTAAATTATGGATGTTTTCTCCTGACCTATATGTTGAATGATCAAGAATTATAGAAGTCTTGTGTAATAGTCTGCTCTGCATATATATTTAAAGAGAGCTGTATGAATATTCAAAAATGATTGTTTCTACCATTTCAAAGAATAAAAGAAATACAGTTCTCTGCTATGTATAAATAAAGCATTTCTCCAAGGTCAGAGGGAGAGGTCAGAGCCAAAATAAAAATCACTCCTGGGAGTGGTTTGCCACGCAATCTTTTCTGTGTTTTGAAAGGTCACAGTCTATGTGGGACAAATTTAATAAACAGATCCCAGAAGTATTCTACTCAATTTCCGAGGAAACATTCCAGAATGCTAGAATTGGGATTTTGCTACACTGAAATGCCAATTGTTCTGAGATGTTTTGTCTTATAATTATGAAGGTGGCTCAGCTCCAGCTGAATGAATGATTGGTTATGCCTGTTCCCAAAGGGAAAGAAGTGGTATCTGAAAACTCGTATTAGAAATGGTTAAGAGTGGTAGCTAGGATCTGCTTTCTCCTTTACTCTACTGAGCTTGACAAAAGACTGAATGGTACCAATAAAGAGCATAACATCAAGCTAAATACCTGCTGTACAATCAGCAGTTCAAAGTTCTTTACACCATTTGAGAAATGTTTGATGGGCATTTCTGCTGTATGTAGAAAATAACCTGAAAAAAAATCTCAAAATCTCTGGGGCATTTTCCTATCAAAATAAGAAACTTAGGAAAAGAAGGAATGAGGGTATAATAAAGGCAGTGTACCTGGAAATATCCAACAGTCTTTCATTTGAAAATAAACATTTTAAATAATTATTAAATCTATGTATATCCATTATTTATAATATTTATATGTCTGTATAGTCTGGCATAAGGTCTCTTAAAGATTCTTCGTCCTTGTATTCTCTTTCTTTAAGAGATCTTATATAAGAATATAACCAAACATAACTACTTATAAAATAAAAGAGATGATAGTGAAACATACTGTTTCCAGAAAAAAAGAAAACAAAAATTCACACTCATTACAGAAAACAGTAATTACATATGTGTGCAGTCCTACTGACCCTGTAGGCACAACTTGGACTGCAGTTATATATGTTGGTTATCGATGACAGGACTAAATATTAGGTATTTTCCAACTAACGGTGCGTATTTCTGTTTCCAATATAAGGCAGTAAAATTAAGATGATGTACTTGTGTGTACAGAGTCAAACTTCAGTTTCATACTGTGTGGATGTGATCGTTATTTCATGCATGCAGACTCCACTTCAATATTGATCACGTCACTCATTTCGATGGAGGGGGTTGTGATTTAAGCTTATAAAGGTCAGCTCAGCCTTCATGATGATTACAGCCGAACACCATTTATGTTCTATGAAATACAGTTTGCTGGGTTTTTTATTATATTTGCTACTTGCATCCCCAACGTGGCTCGCCACTTGTTTTCCCTTTCTGGTTGTCACAGGCTGCTCTGTACCCTAAAAGCATGTTGGTTTTTTATTATATGAGCCACAGTGTGTACAGACCTGCTATGATAATAAGAATAAAAGAAAAGAAGATAATTGTTATGATGTTTCCTGTCCACATCTGATTAACAGAACTGTGTTATAACAAGGGCCGTGCAGCCCAGTGCCTCACCAGCTCTCCCTGCAGTATCTTGTACAGATCCCTAGAGGGTGGAAAAATCAGAACAGAGCAAATGTAGCCTCAGTGAGGGAGCAGCTGGAGTCTGCAGACAGCGTGGAGCATGACTTCAGAGGAGCAAGGCTTGGACTTGGGACTGAAACCTAAAGGTAACAACTGAAATGATTTTTAGTGTTGTTCTTTCAGCAGAAACTTCCCAGAAGCCCCGAACACTTTTTATCCCTTGCCCTGTGCTAGAAGCACCAATTCATTCCCACACAAGATTCAAATTCTGCAGCTGTTCCCTCAGTAACTTCCACAATGCAGTTATTACTAATACAAAAATCTATAGCACGCTGTAAAGTGGAAATATAATACAATATATTTTATGACAAGATGCCTCTATTGAAGACTTAAGGAACCCGTACAGGAACAGTTCAGTATTTGTATGGCAAATTTAAAATTTCCTGATAGGAAAACGTCAGCACAACTTGCTTTATGACATCTGCTTTCTCTTCACAGCAGGAGCAACCTGAGTTGATGTAGGAAGGGAAAAGAAGGACGTGATACAAACCCTGTCTGCACCTGGAAATCCTGATTGTTGTGCTCCGCATTGCTCACAGTGGGAGCTGCAGGCTAACCTGGTCTCCTCCTTAGCTTCTGCAGCAGGAACGTTAGCTAAAGATCGTGCTGAATTATGGAAGTGGAGAACATGCAAGAGGTGCAGTATCAGTGTTTTCTTCTAAATTTCCTTCCACTGCTACCAAATTGCTAGTTCACTGGGAACTTTAATAAACAATATCAGCCCCGTATGTAATGAATAACGAGAGGTTCACTCTCTGTAGCGATGTTCTTAATTGCAGATAAATATAAACATTTTACTCTTTAAGCCACTTTAAATATTATTTTCAATTTCAATTAGTTAAGGTGAGATTGTTCATTCTGAATGAACTCTGGATTATATCATTAATTTGCCTCAATCTAGCAGAGATCAAAACCTCCCCTTATAAAGAATGGGAAAAAAGATATAACTCTACATCTGCATCTACAAGTTATACTCCTAATTATGGCAATAGTTTGGGAACTTAAAGTTTGAACAACTCTTTATATTATGTATTGAATAAATCTTGCTTGAAATACCTGGTATTGCCATTTATTTTTAATTTTTTTAAAGCTATGTCAAAACCAGTAGCTTGACTTTTCTGGAACAAGATATAGACTTGTGTATATTTAATTAACATGCACCTCCTGTTGTCACGTTTGGTTTTAAAAAGTGTTTTGACATAGTATCCCAAATTAATCACAAAATATTCTGTTACATTTAAAATGTAGCTGGTGTTCATTTATTGGTTAAACATGCGTTGTATTTAGTGGAAATAAAAGTTTTTAATCCAGAACCTTGGCAGTTTTATGCTTACTGTCAACCATTTTTTTGTTCTTTAATGAGTGTATACATTGTTATATATTGCTCTTCATCTTCCCGTAAGGGATAAACCAGAAGCAATTATAACTTAATAACATTCTCTATGCTAAGAATGTGTGGTGACAGATAATGAAGTCCAATATACGTATCTAATTACAAGTTGCTCTTTAGATGTGGGACAAATAAGTACAAGATGGCAATGTCAAAGTAAGGAACACTTAGACAATGAAATATTAATGCAAATACATTGTAGTTATGTCTCAATGACATCTAAATGGGAATCAGTTATCAGATCTTGAGTGTTTGCAGCAAATTTCTACTCTGTTAAAAAAAAAAAAAGGAGTCCAATGAACTTTAAAAATGTCAGCCAGCAGGGCTTTCCAATACATAATTTACTATTTTGTTGGCTTCCTATAAATGGATAATAATAAACTCCTGGCTAAAAGCAAGCTCATAAATGCTGAATCAAAAATGTGGTGAAGACCATGAAGTGATAAATGAGGAGCTGTACGGCAATTTTCTTCTAAGTAGAAAATGTAGATGTAGTGTTAAAAATGTGAATGGAAAAGTTGACGTTCTGCTCGTGGAGGCCAAGGTTTTCGTAGGGAAGAATCTGTGCCACTATTAATGTCTATATTGCTACAGCAACGCAGTAGCAACACTGGAAATGAAGCTTAAGTTTTATGGACTTCCATGAAGAATATATTTTTGAAGTCTTCCTTGTTGCACTTGCCTCAGATACACTTTGATACTTATTTATTGAAACATATGAAATATAGAATTGTATTAATCAGAGGGCATAATGGAGTAATTTCTCATAGAGAAGCTTAATCTTAATCAAAAAATGACCTATGTGTTATATTTAAAAAGACATGTATTATTGAATGATATTAATAGAACTTTTAATGTTAAAATACTTTATACTAGCCAGAATTAGATTCTATTTTAAGCTAGTACTGTAGGTTGAATGGTGATAAAACTTCTCATTTTTTGGTTTGATTTTAATAGCACGCAGACTACATTTGAAAGGCTCGGTTCTGCTGATCAGTGCTCTTCGTGCGCCCTGACACTACGGTCTCCTCTTTACGGGACACGATCTCCCTTGCCGGGTGTATTATATAAAATCAGTAGGTGTGACTTGACCTGGGCAGACTAGTGAACGGAACAAAACTTGAGAAGTGTACCGGGTTATGAAGACTGTTAAATATTTCATTTGGATAAATGTGTCTGAGGCTATAAAATACCATTACATGGTCCCCTGCCGTAGTGGATTCAGATTGCACACTTGAGCTACAACATAACTAATTCCTTTTCTCAGATTGTGGGAGTTGAGAGCACCCATGCAGGCTCTGATCAGCCCCTTTGGAAGGAATCCTAGATTTATAACACAGTGATTTACAGCCTCATCTCTTCTGGACATGGTTTCAGTGTGCGGCTAAGGAATCAGTAGCCTGAGCCACACTTTGGACAACTCTAGATAATGTGATTTCAGTTAGGAGAGATTTATGAACTATTTTTTCAAATGTTTATATTGCATCATAAGAAAAGGAAAAAAATAGCTAAAAAATTGGCACGGGAGCATTTAGGTGTATTGCAATTATTTAGTATAAATCCACAAGCTGTAAAACAAATTGACATTTAGATTTTTTTTTGCAGGTTTATATTTAAAAATAAAGCTTAGACATATTTTAAAAAGTACTTGTCTTAATGAAAGGACTGTTATAACAATGATTTAATTGGATTTCTTTTTTGTTCACAGTAAAATCTTTGTCAAAAGAATGAACTACAGCATTGTGGACTATTAATATGAAATATATTCTTATGCTCACTACACAGTCTCATGGTACGCTTTATATCATAAAAAAGTTTCAGTTCTTTTTTTTTTTTCTTGTTTAGGAGGATATTCTTAAAATAAACATAAAAATGTTCTATGCTTAGGATGTCTGCATAATTCTATAGATGCAGAAACTAAGACTTTTACAGATATTTTTGTATTATCTTTTATATTATGTTAGAAGCTACATGCTCTTCTCAAGATCAGACCATAGTAGAAAAAGGCTTTGCAACATATGGAAAACAAAGCTGCCTGGACATGGTCCTGGCAGGTCCTTTAGGTGCAGGATAAAGGAGAACATGTTGCCCACAGGATGGTCTCCCAGGTGTGTTGTATTTTTGGGAAAGAGCTCCCTTACCTGACCATAGCACCCACTGCTCTCTGAAGCTCTTACAGCAAGGCTGCTGGACTATATGGAGCCATTAGTGTGTTTCAAGATAAATAACTGCTTATTTTGCTTTGTGAAGTGATGAATTGTCAGACCTATCTTTCTGCTGTGGTATAAATGAGTTTTCATGAGGCACCTAGGTCTGCTTTTCTCCTATTATTTATTTATTTCCAAGTGGAAAACAAAACAGAAGTGTTTTTGTAGGCATCATTAGGCAATTCATCCTGTTCCCCACCAAGATCCCCACAGTTTGCCCACAGCTTTATTGATTCTTCTGAACTATCTCATACACTGCACACGGCCAGTCAATAGGGTGATGATGGCAATCAATAGGAAGTATAATAAAATAATAAACTTGGCTGAGAATAGCAGCAGTACGCCCAGACCTTAGAATTTAACCTGTGAGCTACATTTACATTCAACAGGCCCTTTTGCTATTGAAGCTTATTAAACCAGTGGGTTTAGAACGGGGTTTGTGTTTGTTGCTTGGAAGAAGGGAAGCGTACGTCAATCTTGCGTAAAACGTTTTAGCAAAATAACGGTGCAAAATTAGCAACTCCTGGGATTTGCGCGCTGCAGTTTCCTTTGTGGAGTTGTAACCAATGGCTCTAAAATCTGAACAATTAAAGCTCATTAATAAGTTATCGGTGTCGGAGATGTTGAGTCACAATATTCACAGTAACGCATCTTAAATTAGATTGTATTTCTGGTTTTGCTCTTGTATAAGGTAAATAAGCACAATTAGTCTTTGCCAAATGACTCACTCAAAGTAATCCTTGCACGTGTAGCCATGACTAGATTTGAGACAAAATCTTTTTCAGGTGCTATAAAGCGCTGTAGAACACAGTTTACATTAGATAAGGTAATAACTCTTAGCTATAATAGTATTTGAGGTATTTTCCCAACAATAATCATCTTTTTGTGTACTGCAGATATTTTAATGTAATTTATAAGTATGAAGAGGACCGTTACGTGCTGCACAGGTGCATAGGATATGACAGCAACTACTTACAATCTACTTCAACAAAGCAAACGATCAAGGAGAAGTCAGAGCTGCTGTTTTATAGAGGAAGGCATTATGCAATGCATCTTATAATATTTAAAATGCTTTCTTCTGTTATTATATTGTGTGCTTCATTTTCCTTCCCCTGGCTTTCTGCTGTCAGCAGCGTAATTGTCCCATGAGCTTTGTGAATTGAGTACTTCACTATAATGTACAAATTCCTGCCCTTGAGCTGTAGATTGAATCTTACAGCAAATGTAAACAACTGAATTGGCAGCATTGGTTTAAAAAAAGCTTTGCTAGGATTCTCTTCACTAGCATTCTTTGTATCCATGGATAATTTACATTAAAGAACGCTTGAGGAACAATCATACAGCTGTGCTATAGGCAGGCAAAACTTCAGAAACAACAAGGCTATATCTGAACTTAGGTATAACAGGAACACTTTCCCAATTCTTATTAAAGCTTTCAGCTACATCTAAACTTTGTTCTGGTAGAAAACCCAAGCTTGGGCCACATTTCAGACTTAAATGTATTGGAGGGGGTTGTGGGGTTGTTTTTTTTTTTTTTTTTTTTTGCATGAAACAGTCTCATTGGTTACCAAGAAAGGACAGCTGGCTCACATTTTCCTAATCTCCCATGTGATTAGGAGGAGAAGAGCTGGCACACCTTTTCCTAATCTCTTAGTTGATTAGGGAACTTAAGTCATAAAGTGTAACCAGAAGCACATTCTCTCTTCTATTGCAGTTCAGGTGAGCATGGGAGCGGCTGGTCTCAGTTCTGCTTACAGGGATGTGGAACTGTAGTGGATTGTGAAGCTGAGGGAGTGAGTTTAAAGGTCAGTGAAGCTATTCTGTTTTCATGGATTAAGTAGCTTTTACTCGTGTATGTATGAACCTGTAGTAAATTCCCTTGGAGCCTTACATACCAGTAATTATTGACTGTAGTGTGGTAGAGGTGTGGTTTTACAGTATTTGAGGAACTCCTGTTCTGATGCTCCTAGAGATGTCTCCTGTTGTAGCCAAGCACTAGAAGATACATGGTGTGTTTTCTTGCTTCATGGGGGAAAATGTTTTATGCATCTTGAATATTTTCATGGTAGTTACAGGAACCTAACACTTGGTGTTTAGGAGAGTTTGGGGTTTCTTTTTGTGTGGGTAGAGAGCAGTCAGTGTCAATGGAGCTCATCATCTGTGCAGAATTCTCTTCTTCAGCAGAATTCCGTTCTTTGGAGCTTCAGACCTTGCCATGTGGGTGTATCTGTAGGCATGTGTATAAATATATATGCATCTGGTGGGAGTAATTTCTCTTATCATTGAAATGCAGCCAGCTCTTAAATGAGATGTGATGACTCTTGTGTAGTGGACAGAAATACCAGGTGAGTGGAAGGCGAAGAAAAAAAAAAAAAGAATGTGACAAGTTATGTGTAAAGGGGTTTAGTTGGGGTATATAGTAATGACCTGTACTGGCTTTGCCTGAAATACACGAGCGTCGTATACTGGGACTGACAGAAATGGCAGTGAATATTTAACACAAGTCACAGCTTTTACACTTCCATGTTTCATATTCAATATATCTTTCTAAGTGTGTTATTCATCGTACCAAAAGTGATATAAACAAATCCTGCTCTGCAGGCTGCTGTTTACTCTCCAAGTGGCATTTTAAGAGCAAACCTTCCTTCCTTGACATACCACAGTGACAAATTGCAGCTAATACTTGTACGTCCAATAGGAAAGGAACATAGCAATGGTAAGGATTTATTTAGCAGAGCGCCATGTGGCGTATGTAACACGGTGGCATTTTTAGTGCCCTGCCTTGATTTGAGACACCTTTGGTAATACAGAACCTACCTACCTTCCTTGTCCTTGGCTATTGAAAGAATTAATTTCTTTTGTTTGCTTTCTGGTACTTTTGTAAACCCAGGAAAGCCTCAAAGATGTGTGTATAACAAATCCTGCGGCATCTTTATGCAATCTGAAAGAACATAGTTAAGGAAAGTTAAAATAAATAAAAAAAAACCTTTGGAAGTTAAGAATGGGAATAAATCCAATACATTGTATTTTATAATGCACATCTAATTTCGTTTAAAAGCTATGAAGGATCTATATGTTTAATAGAAAACATCTGACTCATTTGGCATGTTTTGTGTTCCTCTCAGACTATTTTTTAAAGGCTTTAGTGTGTGCTAATTTAATTTTTTTGTTGCTGGTTGTCAAAATTTTTCTTCATCCCAGCTGAGTAGCATCAGATAGTTTAAAAGAAAATGTGGTTTCACAGAAAACAAAGAAATTATTAGTCTTGGATCTTTTTTGAAAACCTGGCTCTGCTGGAGTGTAATCTTTCTGATCACCAGCTACTTTGCAGCTGAGAAGGGTTCTGGCAGTAACTCTTTTAAGATTACCTGGGGTATTGATGGGTAAAAAACGCAACTACTTGTGCTGAGTTGAGAGTATCAAAATCATAGAATCACTAGGTTGGAAGAGACCCAAATCTGACACGACAAAGATTTTCACTGAGGGGAAATACCTTGTTCCACTGGCTACCCCCAGCACCGCTGGCCCCAAACTTCAAACAAATAAGAAAGAACAAACTTTTAATGCCATACTTGGGTCTTAAACATTGTCAGCAGCACGGGCTTACTGCCCCTTAGAAATACATAGATTAATGTCAGTGAGCATCCTGTGCCTTAGCCAAAGGCAGGTTATCAGAATCTGAATCAGCTGTGACATCTGATTTTTTTCTTTTATATTACATATGAGGATTTCCTTCCAAATATTGACAACCAGTAGTATTTCTGTTAGGCAGAAGTCTCCTCCTTAATTGTTTCTGAATTGCATTGTGTTTAGTCACATTCCTTTGTCCTTGTGGATCGTAAAGTTTTTGTTTTGGTTTTACTCGCTTAGAAAACAAAAGGAAATCAAGGTGCTCTCTAGTTTTGGAATCGGTGAGCAATCCTCCTTCTGAACTGTTAAATACTTTGTGTTCTCAATATCAGTATTTGCAGTTTGCACTGACTCAAGAATTCATTCAGAACCTCGGTGACCAAGTTAAATATAGAATGCTTTCCTTGCTTACTCCTGAGTGGGATCCATATACGGGTGCTTCTGTCTATTTTCTGCTTTCAGTAAAAAATGCTGATAAATACCCATCTTCTGTCTTAGTCAGCTTAAGGTTTGTTGTTAGGTAAGTCCAAGTTAAGTGTCCTAAAGTTGTTGTAGCCAGTACTGTATCTTTAGAAAGAGTTTCAAGGAGTCCTCCTTTTTCCACTGATGGCTATCGCTTACGAAGCCAGGCGTGTTCCTTGTGAAATGCCTGTGGTGCCGCTCAAAGTTTCTGACTTTGAAACACTGACTTAAAATGCCTTTCTTTGCGTTTCTTAGCACGAGCTGGATATGACATGACGAAGAGAACCCATCAACTTTTAAACTGTCCTGTGTTTTTCTGATAGCTGCTTGAGATTAGTTTGCCTGTCTCTGCCTCCCTGCCCCAAAACAACAAATAAAACCTAAACCTGGGTAAGATAGAGAGCAATAAATGCAACGCAAGTAATTCTTCTCATTAAAATTAACTTTTAGTTGAAGATATTGGAAAAGGTAATTAAAATGTGTTCTGCTTATGATTCTTATCCAGATACAGCCTGTTTCAGCAATAAGCCTTTTTCATGTTTGACAAGCTATTTTTGGAGATAAGAACGATTATGAGTTTTTCTGTTGATAGGAATTACAATTAAGTATTTAAATTCCTTTCCAGCATGGCACTGCCCTGGAACAGTTACCTGCTTTGACTTGAAATGATTTATTTCCCCACCCCCTGCCTTACTTTTTTAAAGGCAGAAAAGCTTTTGAAATCTGTGGGGTTTTCTTTTATATTTTTTTCTTCCCCCACCCTTCCTACCCCCTCCCCCTGAGAAGCTGTTCCTTTAATGATATGTTTGAAAACACTGAGTGGGTTTTTTTCAGTACTTTACAGATAACCTGGTTATTTGAAAGCCTAACAGTCCTTTTTGCTTGGCAAATGGTACATTGGATTAGAAGGAAATTTTGGATAGGCAGAATGTTCCTTACATTTTGTATAAATATTTCTTTCAAGGTTGAAAGTAAATAAATGAATATGTAACATAGAAGATAAGTTTTCCTTACATGAGGAAGTAACCCTTTTGCTGCCTCTTTATTTTTTTTACTAGATTCATCTTGTTAAGATTTGCACAGGGGGTTTCTATTAGCTTTAACTCTTCTGTGAACTTGTTTTTTGGGCATCTGCTGTGCTGCGTGTTAAATAAAACTGAGCATTGTTACGCATTTTTAGAAAGCCATCTCAGAAATCAAGGACTGTTAGCATGATGAATACAGAAATTTTAACGGAAGCTGTCGTCTGGAGTGGTCTTTTCTTAGAAAAAAACATTTCACTGAACTATAGATAATTATGTTGGAAGATTTCTTGAAAATGTTTCTTGAAAACATTTCACTTTAAAAATTCATTTGAGGTTTTTCCAATAGCGATAGCCTATTTCCATGCCACGGAAATGACAGCATCCTGTGATAGTATCCTATTTTGATGTTTCCAAATGATTTAAATGTTGGTTTTGTAACTCTTACTTGAAAAAGCCAAAGCCGGACTTTTGGTGTCATAGTACATTGAAAATAGGTGGTGGAATCTTTAGGAGGATACAGAATATTTGAATGTTTCACCTCAGAATTAATAAGGAAGAATTAGCATCACAAAGGCAGGCACCTGCATCATTTTTATAAAACATATAGCCTTCTTTTTATGAGCACAATATTGATCTGACATACCTCACCCTGACTCCTTGCTGTGTTAGGTTCATGAATATAGCTCTCTAGTTCCTTAGGCTGTTTCATGAACATCAGTCACTTAGTGCTTAGTCAGTGTAGATTGCACATTAAAGCTTCTGGAAAGAAAGGTTCTGTTATGTAAACTGGAGTAAAAGCGCAACTTTGCTCGTATTTAATAAGAAAATGAATAAGTTTAGAAAAATCAAGAAGAAACAAACAGCGCTCTGAGCTTTTTTAAAAGAACTGTTCAGGAGAGTTTTCAGTTAAGGTGAAGAACCCTTTTGCTTTCTTCTCTGTTTGAAGTTGAATGTACTTTAGGTCACTGAAGATCTGCAGAACTCTGAAGCGCTGGATCACGCTGATCACTCCTGAAGATGTTGGCTAAACAAACCTGCAGACATATCGCTTTGACAGGAGACAGTGTTAGCTTGCAGTCAAGGCCGTAATGAGTGATTTATTTGTTCCTTTCTCCCTAGGCTTACCCATCATTACATGTTCATTAAGTAATAATTGTCATTGATCGACAGGCTTGTGTATGGATGATGGTAAAAGAAACAGGTCTATTAAACCTTCACAGAGTAGAACTGGGTAGAACAAGTGCATGCCACAGCCAATAAGGCAGATTAATGAGAAGAATTAAGCTAAGGATGGTTATATTGTGGAGCACTTACTTTCTTTTCTTTTTTTTTTATGAATAGAGATGTGTATGATATCTTAGGCCTTCAGGATTAGAAATATAAAAGTGTAAAATAGAACCAGAGCCTAGTGCTAGTCAAGTGCTCTGACCTTCAAGAGCAGCTGATTATTAGAGTCATTAAATCAGTTTGGTGGGTTTTGGATAGGTTTCATAAATAGTGTGTAGATCAGTTGAAGTAACCAGACAAGCATATCGCAAACAAGATTCAAAGTCAAATCGGGTTTCTAATGGATTATTTGTGGGTAACTCCCTGCATAAATAAATACTTAAAAGATAAAAAAAGCCTAACTTTTTATCAGTTGGGTAAATCCATGATGTTTCAAGTTATGATTTTTTTTTTAATTGCGTACATTTGTTCATTTATATTATTTTCAGAACCTAAAGTAGGGAAAAGTTTTGGAATCTTCTTATTTGATCGCTGAATGTCCCGTCAGATGGGATTGCCATGTACTCTTGTACAGTTGTGTGTCCCTAGAGACAAAGTGCTGTTCCTTTGAATATATATTCAGCTTTAGGTACAGTGGTTGTCCATACTTGTATATATTGAGATATTTTTGCTTGCCTCCTCAAGCTACCTGTAATTGTTATCTTGGTAACTTCTCCCAGCTGTATGTTCATGTCTAAATAGAATTATTGGAAGCTTTCTCTCATAGTGCATGTATTTCCTTCTGATTTATAGCTTTTAAAAAAAAAGCTTCTTCGGCTTATTTTGCATTGTTGCATCTGAAAACCAGGTATGTACTGCTATTGCTCTTGGGCTAAATGTCATTGGCTGTCTGAAAAATTGGAGGTGTTTTGAGCATAGATTATTTCTCCTCTTTTTCATTGTGGTCCCAGGCCTCCTGCAATCAATCTTTTAATAACAACAGAAATGCCTTTTGTTGATTTTTATAGACTGAAAGGTCAGGACAACACTTAATGAGAACAAAAGATGGAGCAAAACCATGAAAAATTCTTTGGGGAGATGGGAGGGGGTTAATTAAGTGTAGCGATTGAAGTAATTTTATAGTACCAGCCATGTTGTCCTGTGTTAGTGCTTTAAAAATACAACTTTAATTATTATGCTAGGTAGAAAAACTACCTTAGGGTAGATTCTGCCAGTGCTTTCCCATTGATTGCTGCAGAAATCTAATACTGCAGTATTTTCTCTTCTGTTACTGCCAGGGCTTGCTCAGAACATCTACTGTAACTGTTTATAATTCAGAAGCAGTCTGAACTCTGAGGCAAAAATTTCCAATCTGCATCTCAATTTAAATCGGTGTTGATGACAAACTGGATAATTATTTTCAAGTTATAAGGATGGAAAGTAAAAAGGAATAATTGTGACTTTTTAAAGTTATTTCTATAGTTATTTTTAATCACTTTAAAAAAGGCAAAACTACTTATGTCCCCTGTACCCCACACAGAAAAGGAGAATTAGGCCAGCAATCCCTCATCTGAATTTATCTGATGAGATGAATATGGGAAAAGAGAGCAGGATTACTTGCAGAAATACCATGTTGATATGCTTCCTATCTTATGAAACTTTATCCTTGGTCTACTGTGAGTTACAGGACTGGGTGTTTATTTGTAAGGGACGATAAAGGTGATGCCCCCTTTCCTTCAGAGACAGCTACACCAGAGTTTTAAGGAAAATAGAATGTGTTATCGAATCACTATTAATGACAGGAACCCTGTCACGACTCTGCAGACAGACAAAAATCCAGAGAAGAATTTAAATCAGAGGTTTAGACAGTAGAAGAAAACAGTAAAGGTGCAATTTTCTAAAGGAGCAGCTGAATAAACATTAAGAGAAAACCTATTTCAGCTCCATGTAAGCTTACTGTCAGGATGGCAGGAACAGATCAAATCTGAGCAAGCTCGTAAATAACCGTACCAGCAGAACATAAGAGACTAGAACAGCAGAGAGAGAAAAAGACCATAATTTGGATATGTTTCTTCCACCCTTAATTCACTTTCTAAGAGGATATAAACTGCATTTTCTTTAATGAATTCTAACCTGTGCTCATTGGGGAAAAAAATAAGAGGAATAACATTATCTGTAAATATTCACAGATAAATTGGTTTCTAGTATGTTGTGGAAAAGAATGCATTTCCAATTAACTATATTTGTTCTTGTCATGGTTTTATTAAACTACACAATTTTCTAATATAAGAACAGAGATATTAAATTATGGATATGTGTAAGTGATAGCTCAATCCTTTATGAAGAAAAATGAAAATCGTGTGCAGGAGCAGGGATGATGAAAGACCGTCAGAATTTCCTGAGGAGAGGGAATTCGCTCTCACTCTGGGGTTGGGAGTGAAAGACGTAGGCACCCAAGTTATGTTTTCCAGTTTGGTCAGGTGGGCTTTAAACTGAAGGACTTGGGTCCAAAATGCCAGTGCTTGTGCCATCACATCCAACTGGGAGACAAGACAGAGGCCAACCAGGGCGGTGACAATCATCCCTTGCCTTCCTCCCATGACAGACTAGAACGCAAACCAGCTCAAGGATGTGTGTCTCTCCTTTTCCACCCCTCCAGGGAAACCTGTTTGTTCAGGTACTCTTCTGAATCACCCTCCTCTCTCCCTTGGCTGATATTTCACCATTTGCTGATGGGCTTAAAGTCAGAATGTTGGAGTGTTATGGTTTATCTTAACAATGGAAATTAAATTGAAAAAAACTTGTATGGATGTTTTTTTGCAGCTATGGTATTAGGGGGGGCAGGGAAAATGAAGTCTCTGGCCCCCTATAAAGCATTGGTGAGGGATTATGCCGGAAAACCTCTTCAGTAAATAGTAATTGAAAGTCTTCTGGGGAGAAATAATTTTGTGAGATTTGTTGTTTAAAAGATTCAGATTCCTTCATTGGCCAGAGGAAGAAATAGCTGTGCCAGAGGACCTAGTAGATGCTGGTCGAGCGGACTGCATCGCCATCCCATAACATTTCAGGGTCAATGTGCTGTCTTGCAGAGGCGTTCCTCTCTCAGCTTAAACAAAGCAAGGTATGGCGATTTCCACTCAAATTACAGCCCATCAGGGTTAGGGATACAGACGTGTCAGAAAAAATACCTCTTCATCAAGTCAGTTCCTACGCTGGAGAAATAGGGGGATTTTGGTATTTGGTCTGTGATTTGGTTCTAATGGCATGACCACCAAAGTAGCGTTACTTTATATGAATGAGAAAAGAAGCCATTTCTATTCTTTCATTATAATTATTTTCAAAATAGTTAATTATTTATGAGTCTCTACTGGGCGTTTTCTAGAAGGTAAAAATCCCCCCCTTTGTTTTTAGTTTCAATGAAGAGATTAAAATAATGAAGTACTGATTAACAGTATGTTGACCTTTACTAACAAACCTGCTTATAAAATTGGCAAACTTGAACGCTTTTTCCCTTTCCTGGAAACAAGTTGGTTGTGCTACTAAACAGCACAAAAGGGCAATGCTTTAATCACCCAGTAATCAAGGCTGTTTTTTTAACTGCTCACATGCCTGGGACAGCTCAAGTCTTGCCTACTTCTTTATCATAAATAGCAAATAACAAATTACCCTGAGCACACAAGAAGTAACATGTTCACATCTAGGACAACGTTGTCCTCGGTCTTTGATAGGACCTCACTTACCACAAAGGGATTAATAAAAGCTTTAACTTTTTCTTGTGCAAAGGATTGGCTGAGTATCTTCCAAAAAAAAAAAAAAAGGGCTTATTTTAAGAAATTATTTCATTCAGGCATTGAGGATACTTTAATTGTAGTTGTAGTATTGCCTGCTTGCCTGCTTTTCACACTTCAGAGTGGTCAGAACAGCCAACTAAGAACAATTAACTTATTTTGTGGGCCTTAGTTTGTCCCTACATGTTCTAGGCTGCCAGAAACCTGTTCCTGAGCTGTTTTTTGTTTTGAATCGCCTGTATTGAAGGCATTTATATAAATATCATTATTTAAAGCAAACCAAATCTCCCAACTTCAGATTTGTTGGACTAGTAGTAATTTTTCTGGGTTTTTAACATTGTTTTCTTGGTTACGTGATACCTAAATCAATTAGTTTTAAACAAAGATAGTTCACTTCCTATATCAACACTTAAAAAATATATTTAAGAAGAATTTTTAGATTTTGTCACTTTTACGTAAAGCATACCAACATAGTCATTGAAGACAACGCATGGTATTGTACCCCAAGAATTTTAAGCTGTAGATTCATGACTACGTAACTTATTTGGTGCGGGTAACCATTTATTAAGACATTTTGCATTTAACAAAAGGCTCTAAAACCGCAGAGGACAGTTTTCACAATGAGGGTAAACCTTTGGTATGCTAATCCTTTATGCAAGTGATGAAATTGTGATCTCCTTTCTCCCTGTGGGACAGAATGATATGATTCTTTCAGAACAAGATGCCTAAATGAGGTCATTTCAACTTTATGGAAGTGGAATTTAACGAAGATTTTTTTTTAAAACACTGAAAGCCATTTTAGCACCAATTTGGATTGGAACTGCGACCAAGAGAACCTGGAGTTTTGGACTGAGAGTGAAAAATCAGCCTAATGGAAAAGAAATTTTAATCACGGAACAGACCTTTTCTGTCAAGAAAGGTCCTAGTTTGTGTATTAGATCTGACAAATGTGACTCCCAGGGAAGCTGGTTCAGCTCACCTATCCACTGAAAAGCTAACACGTTAGAAATTATTACTGTCAGACCAAGGAGCTGATGTAACTCAGGTGCAATTGCACTGTGGTTCCATCCAGTGCCAGAAGAGCCTCCCTGGACCCGAGGGGGATGCAGAGGGAGCTGCTCTTCAGGGCCATCCTGTAGCTGAACCAGCTGAAATAATAGAAGAAATAGCACACTGGGGACCATGCTGGAGAATAAGGCTTGCTTAGTAGGAGATGTTTGTGGCTCTAAATTTAGATTTCGGCAGATTATGATATAAGTGCAGTTGTCACTGACTTCAAATAGGGGTGTCCTTTTCTGTGGGTCTACTGAAATTGGTTTTCCTCTGTGTTTCCATGTAGAATGTACAGACTTAGATCTCGACATAAAAGGGTGCGATTCCATTTATTAATTTATGATCCGACTGTATTAAATAACATCAGGTTAAACAAGTAAAATCAAGTACAGAGAAAAGTATACGAAGCCAGAAATACTTGATACCTTTCTAAGCACAAACTTGTGAGATCTCCTTTTGAAGTCAGTTAAGGACACTCAGCATTATGTCTGCAGAATGTTATTTTATCTGCAAATGAATAAGGATTTAATATTTTCATCACTTTTTTTGGAGTCGCTGTCAAATCGTTACCTGTGGCTCTACTAGAAAATCCCGAGTAAGTAATACTTCTGTCAAATGCCATTTTTACAGCTCTGACTTGTAAAGTATCTATCTGCTCTACCAGAACCAGAAAGGTTAACCTGTAGAAAATAGACTATGACAACTTGCTTATTGATTTCCTTTTCTTAAGGAAAAGATGATGATGATAATGCAGGTTAGTTTACTATTGTCAGTGTCCTTCACAGATCTGTGACAAAACAAGTTTAACACTCAAATAATAGGAAAATCTAGTAGAGGGCTTCATTGCAATTTACATTAGTGTGATATGATTTGATCCTACAGCTGCATTCAGAAAACACCTGAGCCATGACACTAATGATCGCTTTCTCTGCCTGTAATGTGTATATTAATGAATCTCCTTTCCCTCTGATTGCCACCCTGAAAATAACAAAAGAAAGGTAGTGTGGTTTCTATTTTAAGGCTGTATTTAAAAAGAGTGAAATTGTGTATAGGGTCTGCTAAGGCGCTTTTATTTTTCTACCAGCCATGTGTGTCTCGGTAATTAGCACAAACGCCCTTGTATATTCTGTAAGCAGACCTTCCTTAAAAAGAGTAGTTACATAGAAGAGTGCATTAACAGATTTTATTTTTTTTTTTACTAGCCGTATATCTTGGTGGCTGATGTTGTGCCCTTTCACTTTTATATTATATATTTTATGTTTAGAGGGTGTTTTTTCTTAGAGCTCAGGCGTGAACTTGTCCTTGGCGCAAAAAAAGGAAACTATATAAGAATAACACTTTGAACTCTTGCTCTTTGTGAATTTTATGTGGTGTGGAGAGAGGAAACAGTCTGCCTCAGAAAAGGCCAAAGACTGTATAAAATCCCAGATAAAAACGTCTATCACGTTCAGCTCAGGTGGTCATTTAAGATGAAGAGGGAAGCTTCATCAACATAGCGATGCGGGGAAGCCCACCTGCGGTTTGTGTCTGCGCTGCAGCGATGGAGGCACTGAGCAACCAAAAGTCAGACACAAACACTGAGATTCATCAATTAAATATAAACCATTTGAAGAAACGCGATGAAAATTAAGCTTTACGTTGCTAGATTCACACTTGCTTTATGTTTTCTCCATGGTTGCTTCCCTTAGCTAAGAAGAATAAGCACTTATGACTGGAAAACTTGGAGGTAGAAAAATGTTTTCGAAGCAATTTGTAAGAGCTGTTGGGATTTATGGTCCTGTCTGACAACAGCATATAGAAAAGTCACCAAAACAAACTGGACTTATATCTACTATGATTCTTGTGGTTTAGTGCTGCAATTGAAGGGGCTAAGGAACTATGAAATTCTGTGTTTTTCAAGAGATGATAGGATGAATAAATAATTAAAACTGGACTAGTCAGGGTATTTTTAATGCATTCCTTGTCTTAATAACTTGATTAACTCCATATTTATATCATTTTTATTATTGGCTTACATTGCAGAAATGTGGAAACATACTTCAGGCGTATACTCACATTTCAGAAATATTTAAGCATTATGCAACAGCTATTTTTGTGTAATCATTATTTATGGCAAATTGAAACAATTAGTATGACTCTGGATGTAACTGAATCATTTTTAAATGAAGATCATTTTGCCAAAATGATATTTGAAAAATGTTTTGCGTGACATAAGAGAAACTTAATTCTTCCGTATATAAAACAAATGGATATTCTTTTAAAATTTTCTTTGTTGTTTTTCCTACCCCTGCAGTAATTTTATTAGTTTGCAGCACATTGCTCCCAGGATGGCACCAGATGGATCTGAATATATGATTGTTTTTAAACAATTGTCTGTCATAAGTGACCGCTCCTCTAAAATGCTCTTTCCTTCATTCAAAAGTTAAATGGACTCTTAAAGCATGAGAAGGAATACATCTGCATCCATTATTGTGTGAGCATTATTAGGATAGAACATGCTTAGAATCCAATAAATTACAGTAAATCATATGAATACAGTTGTTTGTTTAAATCTAAGAGGACACAAATTCCTTTTTAATGCACTGTGGACATCTGCCCTTACTATAGTATATTCTTTTACTGCTTTTCTGTCTTAGATGGTTTTTGCTGTTACATTTAGAAGCAATGAATAGCTACAGTAGTTGTTTTACTGTGCATTACACTATCTGTCATATATAAAAGCTGGCAATTTATCCACCTGAAGCAAAGAATTGCTTGTGTCTCTGCACAGATGCGCATGCAAAATAAGCCATCTTCACTTACCAAGCTTGATCTCCTACCAGAAGGAGAGTGGTCTTTTGCCAAAATGGAAATGAAAATTAATTTCAAGGCTCCAGGAGGGGTGACTTCACATCTCCTTTGTCTTCAATTGTATTAGCAGAAATACCTACTATTTTATTTGAAGAAGTTTTTTTGAATTGAAGCCCAGAAAGATCACCTGCCTGAGTATGTATTTTTGATACAACAAACGCACTGTGTTTTGAAGATACTGAGGTTTCACACAGAAGACGCGTTAGCTGAACATCTTGCATACCTCCTCCCATTTTTCTGCTAAGAGCAACAGTAATATTTCTGCCTACAGATGCAATGCGAAACACTCTATCAGAGCGCAAGGAGCAGGTGCAGTACCTGGTGGCATCATTTTTCAGGGCAAATAAATAGTCCTCTGAAATGATAAAACTTGTCCCATCAGGACTCGCTAACCAGCATCTATGTCTGATCTCATTTTCAGAGGGTATATTGATCACGCTAAAGAATGTTCTTATTTAAAGAAACCTACAGAGATGCAAGGAACGTTTTAGGGTATGCTTTTACTGCAGTGAACTCGATAAAAAAATTAATTATTCTTACTAAAAAAAAAAAAATCAATAACCCAACAAAAAACCTAGTTCTTGCTTGTTTTCTGTGAATTGTACCTGCTTCCATTTAAAAATTGTCACACAAAGCCAGCCTGTTCCTGGAATTCCGATTGGAAGAACTAAATTGAAACCGTAAAACATTCTTTTTGCCCTCACAATCTCTCATCAGAACCTTCCCTTTAAGTCAATTTTGGAAATCAGATGAACCCCGCGGTGTGTTCTGGCATTGGAAAGTTTTTTCCGTTTACTGCAGAATCAAAGTCAGTTAATACAAACCAATTTATAGCCTGGTAAATGCAGCGAGAAGTAATCTGCTAACTGTTACAGTTCATAATCATCTAACTTTACTTTCCAACAAAATGTTTCCTATTCTATCAAGGAAACGACTTAATGGCTAAGGAGATGACCCACCTGTGTAGCAGTTAGTAGTTTTAGGGTGTTCTATGTTGTTCTTCTACTTTGTGCTCTTGTAGTTCTGGAGTACTTTATGCACATAATTTTTGAAATTCATCCAACAGACACATCAAATGTTATAAGAAAAAGGAGACTTGACTACAAATACATTTTGATCTGATTTATAACGGAGTGCTTGAAGAATTATGAGAGGAGTTTAAAGTGGCTTGATGTAAATCTCTATTGAAAAGTATTGACAGCTGGACTTTATTTTCTGTTGGGGTTTTTTAATCACTGAATTTTACTTCTGTTGTGCTATTGCCTTTGATCCAAGGTATTCAGCTTTGAATTTCTCTGAATGTCATTAAAATTTTAAAATAATAAGACTGTCAACTCTGAAAGAGTTCTTTTGCAGAATATCTTAAAGTTGACTTTTTATGGGAATTACTTGTATGGAAGTGACAGATAATAAATGACTTGTGCTGTATTTTTATTAGGCTTTAAACAGCTGAAATATATTGCTAGCTTAAAAAAGTATTCTTAAAACTAAAGGGTGAGAAAGTCCATTTATTCTGCTGGAAATGCACTGTATTATCACACTTGGGGGAGCTGGGAAGTGACCTTGGGATTTTCTCACAATTGTCCACCGAGAGCCAGTTCTGCGCTATCCTTGGTGGTTTTAACATCAAATTTATGGATAAGGTAATAAAAAGTAAGTACTCCTGATATAATGTACTTGCTTCGGCTGTAGGAATGAAGGCTACACAATCAGTGGGAATTTTCTTGCAATGGATCCGTGGGATCAGATCCATCTCTAGGGACAGGGAATTATATTCAGTATTTAGAACTCATAAGCTTCTTGCGAAGATTACTAATTAGAGAGAAAGGGCAGGCTTGGAATTTGCATATAAGAAGAATAAAGCATATTTTACAACCTCTTTAGATACAAAACTTTGGGATTCTCTGTTGTGTCACAAAGCTTGACTGTGCAGCATCAGGTATCAAATTATTTCTGAAGATTTTTTCTTTAAAACAAAGAGCTGATGTCTCTTCACTGGCAGGAAAGAGTCAGAATTAACTAAAATTTATCCTATGCATGACAGTAATAGCTAATGTTGCTTTTAAAATTTATACAGATTTAATGCCTAATATCTGATACTGCCAGAGTATTGTGGAACCAAAGGTATTTGTTACCTAACATGAGTAAACTGATAACTTATAAAGTAATCGCATGAGGTGTTTAGTCATCAGAGTTGGAAAGCGATTCTAATAAATATTACTGCAAGGGACCAAGATTTTCTGTCATGCTTCTGCTTTGTCTCAAACTGCATCTCGTTATAACAAGGTTGAGTTTGATAGTGCTCTTTGAGATGCCATCAGGAACGTATCTGAATTTGTCCTGTAAAACTGGCTAATGCACGTTAGCGTGCAAAAGGCAGAAGCAGATCTTATAAGATACACGCATCCAAGAACAGGGTAGGTAGCACTTAGTGTTACGTGCGTTATTTATTGCCTTCGTTTGGCTTTTAATCTGTGTAGGTTTTGTGAATTTGGGGCACAACAACCCTAAGCAGAGGTACAGACTAGGAGAAGCCTGGCTGGAAAGCTGCCAGGAGGAGAAGGACCTGGGGGTGCTGGTTGGCAACTGAGCCAGCAGTGGCCCAGGTGGCCAAGAAGGCCAATGGCATCTTGGCTTGGATCAGAAACGGCGTAATCAGCAGGTCCAGGGAGGTTATTCTCCCTCTGTACTCGGCACTGGTGAGACCGCACCTCGAATCCTGTGTTCAGTTCTGGGCCCCTCACCACAAGAAGGATGTTGTGGCTCTGGAGCGAGTCCAGAGAAGAGCAACAAAGCTGGTGAAGGGGCTGGAGAACAGGCCTGATGAGGAGCGACTGAGAGAGCTGGGGGTGTTCAGCCTGGAGAAGAGGAGGCTGAGGGGAGACCTCATTGCTCTCTACAACTACCTGAAGGGAGGTTGTGGAGAGGAGGGAGCTGGGCTCTTCTCCCAAGTGACAGGGGACAGGACGAGAGGGAATGGCCTCAAGCTCCGCCAGGGAAGGTTTAAGCTGGACATTAGGAAAACATTTTTCACAGGAAGGGTCACTGGGCACTGGCAGAGGCTGCCCAGGGAGGGGGTTGAGTCACCTTCCCTGGACGGGTTTAAGGGACGGGTGGATGAAGTACTTAGGAGCATGATTTAGGGATTGGTGGGAATGGTTGGACTCGATGATCCAGTGGGTCTCTTCCAACCTGGTGATGCTGTGATTCTGTGAATTGTTCTGTACTGATATCTCTGGAGCACAGAGTTTGCTCCGTGTGCAGGAGACGGAAGAGCTGCAGAGCAGCGGTGTCGGAGAGGAACGTTCTTAAGTTGCTTAGGATCAAGTAAGAAATTAGGACTACAGTGAAGCACATGACTGTAACAACAGACAATTTAGTCCAAGTCAGATGAGGACTTCTCAGCCAGGAGAGATAGTCTTTCTGTACAAAAAGTACTGCATGTTAGAGGCCCCATTTGCTCAGTTTTTCTAGAGGTTTCAGGACATTTAGGGTGGGATTTTGGAAGTGGCCCCTGTGACTTTGTCCTTTCATAGAATCTCGCTAGTAGTCAGTCTTCGAGCGCTGGTTTCACTTGAGCTGCGTTGTTTGGGGGTATATTCCAGCTGAGCTTTACTTCTCATAAAGTAACGAGCTTTTTCTCATGGCAAACGTGTCTGTTCTCAGTCAAGTATGTCTTCAGCAGTCCTGTCTTGTAGTTAAGCTATTTAATGACCCTACAGACTATTTGAAAATACTAAATAATAGGTATGCCCTTGATTTAACATAATTAAAAAATAAAAGTAATTTTTTTCCCCTCGAAATCTCATACCTTATTTTGAAGTTGGACTTAAATACAGTTTAGAGGTAAGGAAATGAAATGGAAAATTCTGCAATCCTTTTTAGTGTCTCTGGCAGTCTTCCAAACACAAAGCCTAAAGCCAAATATTCATTTTAACCATATTTTGTTTGGGAAAGCTGCTTTAAGCAAATTAATCTAGTTTAACTCCATAACACTTTAATAATGTGTGGCTGCTGATGTTGATTAGAATAAATATTGTGCATTTGAAACATAATAATCTTGTCTGCACCAACAAGTCATTACTATACGTTTAGGAAAGGATCGAGTGGACTGACTCCACTACTAAGAAAATTTAATAACCGTGCTAGATGCCCTTGTCACCTCTCTGAACAAAAGAGTGGTCATCCGTAATAGCATACGTGGGACATCCTGCGAGATTTTTATGCTTGGGTAAGTTATTTCTGAGGATTGCTTAGCTAACTTTTCCGATGCTCTCATCATCAGACTGGCCAGCCATGACCTATAGGTACTTTTGTGGAAATTAATAATTGCTATCTGAGTAAAATGAGGACAAGTTTCTTTCATTTTCATTCCATAGAAATATGTAACAGGAAAAGCAAAATAATTTGTTAGGGTAGATACAGTGCCCAGGTTTTGTTTGAATGTATTTCAACTTTATCTCTAAAGGTTCAGTTTTAAGATTTTTTCTAGGAATTAAATTATTCTTTCAAAGATTTCGCAGAGATGCAAGTGCAATATTAACAATTTAGGACAGACCATTCTGGGTTTTTTTATGCCTTCATATAAATATACTTATGAATAAATTCAGTGCAAGTGAAAATCACTGTTTGGCCATGGCATGTTTTACACATACCGGTATACTGAATATATTGATTTTTAAAAGATTTTTCTGTTATTGATGAGCAGCTCTTTAAGCTCTTTTCTTTTGCTGAAACCAAAGTCAGTCAGCTGAGAATACCATAAAACCAGTGATGCTATCAGGACAAAGTAGGGCTCTTATCTCAGAGGGATTGATTGATTGATAGTCATTTCATGGAAACAGTTATTTTTAGAAATTCAAATTAGTTTCCATTAAAGCCACTGCTTTTAATTATAAAAAAAATAGATTTACTGAAATTGAACTCTTAAAATGAGATTTAATAAGGTGAAACTCTCAAAGAGTTTGAAAAATTCAGTCTGCCTTAAAACTTTTATGTTGTTCTGGTTTGAATAGACTTTCCCCTTTGAAATTCAAGCTAATATATTGACCCAAAATAGTTTATAGCTTTGAAGAGTGAAATATCACTCCAAAGGTAGTTTGGGAAATGTATTTGCCTAATGTTTTGTGTTCTGAAAGTTTTTTAAAATCTGTCTGAAATGTTGTTTTTAGAAGAACCATTAGAAATGTGATAGTTTTTTTCCAGGTTTTTTTCTTCACACAATGATAGAGCCTGAAAAAGGCATAATTAAGAAATAATTTTTCATATTTTTCACTCGGAGAAGGTTCAAAATATTAATTCATACTGGCGACATGTGATTGTCTGAAGCCCTGCTTATTCAAGCAGTTTTCAGCTATTTGCAGGTTTGATTTTTTTTAAAAAATATAGAACAAAATAATTTTCTTAACTTTGGGAAGAACTTTATTGCACTCTTGTCTTGATAAAGACATTGTGCAATAGGATCTGAAGAAAAATTTTGGTATTTAGAGAAAATTTCAAGAATTACTTAAAACTTTAAATATAAAGTGTCACCTTTCTGAGCCTTGCCCTATTGATTACAGGATATAGAGCGAGAACAATTGCGAACCTCTGTTTTCTAGAGGAAGTTATGCATATACTGCTTGATTAAATCCTGTAGAGCAATTTGAGAAGCAGATTGTAAGTGGGCTGGTTTAAATATTTCTCTGCACAATACTGATGTAGAATTTGGGCTGTGTCGTAGGTGAAATCATCTCAGAGTTTAGTTACCTTCTACAGCAAAATTTAGTTTTAGAAGTTTTTACTTCCTCCTGTCGTCTTTTCCTATTTGTGTATCTGCTTCCTGACCAATTACTATTGTCTTTTTTTTTTTTTAACTAAGACTTTACACAAGTTGAGGATATTACACTTACCTATCTAATACTTATTTCCTAGAGACAAGGTTAGAAGTCACATTCTGTGCTACGTAAAAATAGCTTAGTACTGAGAAAGAAAGGTAGGAGGTAAGAATGATCCAATACAGCTTGAAGCTATCTGTGAGCCAGTTTTGAAATTCTTGTATTTGTAACAAACAAAATATACCTTGGTTCTTATTTCAATTTCTGTCCTAGTGTAGATAAATTGAGAAACAGGGCGGGTGTTTGGTTTTGGATGATAGTATTTCCCAATTTTTAAGCTTGCATTGCAGTGAAGTCTTATCACATCTGTGTCTTCGGGCATCACACCTTGTGTCTCCAAGGCCATAATACAGAGGAATCCAAGAGATTAGAAACTACAAAGGTTTTCACTACTTGGTGAAATACCAGTAATGAAGAACAGAGTTAGAGATGATGCAGCAGTCATCTCCGTGACTGAGGACAGTGAGAAAAGGGCTTGACTTAAAAGCTAGTAGAGAAGACAGCAAGCATAGGCAGTGTGTGAAGCTATTTAAGAAAAGTGAAAAGTGTGTAGTAGGTGTAAAGAGCAGTTTATTTTAGGAACAAAAAAGGTGAGAAAATTCATTTAGCAAATCCGAAAAAGAATCTTGTGCTGTCAAGCAGTAAAAACTGATAAACACTTTATACTTAGAGAACTCTAATTTATAAAAATGTTTGTATGCGGTGCTCCAGGCACACTTATACTCCTCTTCTTTAGCATGTATAAAAATGTAAGTTGACCCAATGTCAGCCTCTACCAGTCTGCTAGAAATGGGAGAAGTGATCTATGCTCCAGGCTCTGGCACTGCAGTATTTCAGTTTTCACTGGCTTGTCTGTTAAAAAAATCCATGTATAGTATGACTGTCTTGTATCTTGTAATTCCTTGATAGGTAGATACTCTTTGTGTAAAATGTCAGGTTGAGTCACCTGCAGTTTTAAGAATACCCTCAAATTGTCTTGTTTTTGTCAAATAATTGTACGTCTTACATACTGTATAGACTTATGGAAAAAAGCCACAGAAGAGTGTTAACTTCTCTTTTTTATTCTCAAGTCATTGTGTGCAAAAAACCAACAATAATCATAGTGCGACTGGAGTGTCATAAATTTTCTGGCAGGATACATACTCCAGTTCAGGGAGATTTTAATGAAAAAATTACATACCAGGAACAATTTCTCTTTTATAATGCAGGAACTTTCAATTTCCATTGATCTCAGCTGTAGATGCATCACATAAGAATATTGTTAAATAATGAGTTTTAAAGCATTAAGCTTAATTTGACATTTTCTCTCTTAAATTTAGCTGTAACTTGTCACCTTATTTTTATACTTCACAAAGCACTAGGCAGCTTTGCATGAGACTATTCCCAGTAGGAGATCATAGAGAACTTCGTCTTCTAAACACACTGTCTTACTGAAATCACAAAAAAAAAAATGCAGTCCTTAATTTTATCCACATTGCTTTCTTAAGGATCCTTCAATTGCTTTTAGTTTTACTTAAATTCCTGTCAGTTATGGTAGTTCTTTCTTAGCAAGTAGCGCAGAGCAAATTCTTTAATTAACGATGATGTTAAACAGAAATTGAAGAAGGAAAAAAAAAATCTGGCAGTCTTAAATTTGTAGGCATTGTGTCTGTAAAGAATACCAGAAAATGTGGGGGTTGGTTTGTTTTTTCCCCCCCCCCTGTGTCAGAGGTCCCTTCCAACCCCTACTCTTCTGTGAAACGTGAAGCACTTGGGATGGCAGCTTTGGACTGTGACGTGGGCCTTATTTTGTGTAGAGCGGCACTGCTCTTGAACATCAATAAATATGGAGGAATTCAGTGGAGAATTAATAACTTAGGACTGAATTAGTCCAAATTTCACTTTTAGTGTTTTATTTTGGAAATCCATTAACCTCAAAGATGTTCATCTACTGAAATCTAAAGGTAAGAACAGAGGTCAAAGCTCTTAGAAATACTGAACCCTGTCAGCGGGTTGTGTTCGTGTTGTAATAAAATACAAATTTGCCTAAAATATTTCCAGAAAGTCACTCTTGTGACAAGGTAGCCCAAGAATGAAGTTCAATGATTTAAGCATTTTCCTGCTGATTCCATCACTAACAGATCTTTTAACTCATAGATAGCTGATAGCACTCCTACAGACTTCACTAGGAGGAGCTGAAATAGAGCGTTAAAGAACATATTAAGAATTATGCCAACTATAGAGAAAATTAACGCATGATCAGGATGAAAATTTAACTTGAGCACGTAAATGAGCAAGGTTTTCTAACTGCAATTAGAAGCAGAAACTGATCACGTTGTCTCCTAATATTGCGTAAACACTGGGTAAGCAGATGCTAATATTGATCATTTCACGTTTCCACTGCGATGATTGGGGAAGGTTTCTGAAATGCCTTTAGAGATTGCTTTAGCAGAGGCATAACATTTTTACCAATCTCTGGAGTTACCCAATCGGATATCCCTATTAGTGGTAAATTCTCTATGAAAGATCTTAAAAACCTCATAGAGAAAGAAATCATTTAAATGTGAAACTCCCATGAGGTATGGTGATTGCACGGTAATTCAAATATCTTTGAGTCTTTATGGTAACTTTTCATTACCTTATTGAGGACTCGGTATTGAAATTGGGTTTCCTTTAAAAAAAATCAATTCTGTTTTTAAAAAGCTGTGCAGTCTGGAAAAGCAACATTGAAAGCTGTGAACAAAAGGTGTATGCTTCTATAATATCCTATCTGGTTATTGGTTTTGCTACACGTGGCTGAGCGATAGTACATCTTTATGAACCAACAGGCTGCTATATTACTTCATTGTAGTTGTGGATTTCAGACATGACATGAGGAATTATTTTTATTCCCTTCCTCCCTGTTTATAAAGACTAGAAGTTTTAATTCTTATCAAACTTAAAGAAAAAACTGATTTGATCGTGCAAGTATAGGACCTAGGGTTTTACAACTTGGTCTATGTGCCTTTTTGCTACCTCCGACCATTGAATCAGATGTGTGCTGAAGTACAGAAATTTAATCTCTGTCATGTCAGATGCTAACCTTAGCTGGCTAGCTGATATGCACTGAGCCAGAATCTGCCTCTAATAGCACCCAGGAGTTAGTGAATTAATCTAACCTGATGAAGAGCGTCTCCTCAGTGCATAAATCAGCCGGAATAATGTCATTGATATGGAAGGAGGATGTGGAGAAAAAGAAGCTTGAAATGAGCCACAGCTGAGAGAAACCTGTTAACGGTTACAGCCTCTAAGTAACTGTGAGCAGTCAGTGGGAGTCAATTTTGACCATTTGATTTCCTCGAGGTTCTATGGTATGGATCTTGTATTTGAAAAAGCAGTCAAGTAATATATATACTGCAGTATAAGTGAACCACGGTTGTTTTCAACCTTGTGCTCCTTGTGTGTAATGTGCATGTTAATGTTTGCAATACGTTTGTTAACATTTCAGTCTTTTGAATCGCACCCATCCTGACTTCAGTGTATTTTGATGCTCTTTTAGAAGAACTGGAAGAATGCAATCTATGAATTAGACGTAAGTGTTAAAAATTTTGACAACTAGACCACTTACATTCAATTTATGTAGCAAATTCCTAGTAATTTACACAAAACTGGCTACTTTGGAGCTCAGATATGCTTCCTATAGAAAGTTTAGAAGATTTGATAAGCTTGTGTTACTGCGAGCAATGTACACAAAAAAGGAGGAACTGCAGAAATCAACAGTCAGTTCTGTATTATTTTTTGATGGGTTAAATAGTTAATACATTCCGGCAAATTTACTGTACTAGCAAAGCTAGATAATTTGGATAAATTTCTAATTCAGGCCATCATTAGATGTTTATTAGTATTAAGTCATTACTTCTGACTATTACTTTAGGAATGAATGACCATGCAGGATATGAAGTAATTTAATAACTGTAAAATTTTAGACTATTTTATTCCCCACAGATGAAAATTGGTATTTTCTCTGTGGCTCACAACAGGTTTAATGGATGCAAAGAAAAGACTGTGCAATAAAGTGTGAAGCAAAACATTAACTGCAAATAAAGAGAGGAATTTCTCCTCAGTTATTATAGTTTCAACTTTTAAATGGCACGACATCCTAGATCTATATTATAATAGCAATTAAGCGTGCAAGGTTCTCCAAAGCTAACCCAAAGACTAAGCAGTGTTAAAAACACATTTTCACAGCAACTCTTTGTGCAGCAGAAGCAGTATGTTAATGCTTTTCCATAGCATTTAAATAGAAGGTATTTCTTGTTATTTAGGGAGTGACAAAGCAGAACTAAGAACTTTGGTCCTGGGTTTTCACCGTTTCAAAAGGTAAAACTCCTCCTTACTGTGTGAGGAGCTGCAAGTTCCAAACAGCTGAAAACAAGAGCTTATGGGGGACTAGTAATTGAAAAAATAAATGCATGGTTTGATTTTTTTTGTGTTTTTTTTTTCTTTTTTTTTTTAACTTAACAAAATCATTGAGACTTTCTATCCCAGTTCAGGGCATTATGTATTAAATGTGTACAGCCACTCTTTCTGTAAAGCATTAGTAAAACCTAGGCTGACCATCAGAAACAAAAATTCACAGGCACTGGAAGAGAAGTAGTGAGCAAATATGGCCCCATAATATTTATTTGAAATGCAAGATGAAAGGATGAGTGTTGGATGTTAGTAGATCCACTGGAGCTTTTCCCCATCTCTCCATCCTTTGTAGCAGAAGTACAGATTTCTCTAACTAAAAGAAGTGGTTAAAGAAGTTGCAGGTTATCACGCTTTATCAGTTTAATCTCCATAGAAAGATGATTAATTTCAAACTCTATCAAATATATAGCATTTACTGTGCAGCGGGGTAGAATATCAAGATCATCTCAAGAGGCTGTTTCTTATATACTGCAGAACTTTATTCTTCCCCCCACACCCCTGGGTAGGTTTGCAGCAAAATCAGCCAAATGACATTAGCTATGCTTTAAATTCCAATTTCCACACTACTTTCGTTCTGTATCTCACTCCTTTTTTCATCTCACCACCTAACTTCCTTAGAATTTAAGTGTAACGAATCTCAGACTTCAGTGGATAAAGGAAAATGGAGAGAGAGGAAATTATCACGAGCCTATGAATTCGTGCTTCCCAGGTTCAGGAAGTTTTCTGGAGTTTGATATGACATCTAACCATTTTTATAGTTATTAGCTGATATGGGTACCTTGTGGAATCTTTCTCACCGTCCATCAGTAGTGTCCATGGAGAATACAGTGGTGGAAGTGAAAACTACAATGAATATAAACTGACAATGGGAACAGGTTCTGCTTCCTCAAACTGGTATGAGAGTCACAACTTGTGTCTTGGATAATGTAGGATTATAGTTTTCTTCCCTGTGAATCCTGTATCTACTCTTGAAATTTATAGTCGGTGAACGTTAGCGCAAAATCTTCTTGCAAATACTGCATCACTCAGTGTAATGCTGGATCTTTTGTAAGGTTATCAGTATTTCATAGCACTTGATATTAAATGCTAATGAAAAAAGTATAAAATCATGACAGATATATTACAAAAGTTTAGTGGCAGTATTTGTGGAGATTAAAGCTTCGTAATGAATCTAAATAGCAGAAATCCTGTTTTTACTGTAAATAAACTGGGTTGTCGTTTAGTCTGTATTAAACTGTGATGCCATTTGTGTACGGTGAGTTTCGTTTGGTAAGAGCTGCTTAAACCAAATATTATTTATGAGAAATTAAACTGTACATATAAGGTGTGAGAGAACAAATCTTCTTTTCTTTTCTGTTTTCTCTGGGGATAACTGGAATCAACAGCATAGGAAGTAGTTTTACACAGTGTGTTTTGCTGTTCCCTTTGTTTCCCAAGATCTGCATGCTTACTTTTTAAATTGCAGTAGCATAAAATAAATTTGCGGTCTTTTTTGGACCAGGAGAACCTCATAAAAATGATCTTGCTTTGCTTCATTACAACACCTGCTTGCAATAAGATGGGATCTTATCTATTTCTGTAATAAAATGCCATGGTAGAGCTGTGCTCTTAATTATCCTGCAAAATAATGGGACACATTTAAAGCCTTTCCACTCCATCTCCCAGTGCTCATTAGTGTCATTTATGAGTTATTTGTCTGCCGGTATTTGCTTTTCCAGAAAAAGTGTTAAATGCATAGTCTGATATGAAATGAATGCACAATTAATAGTCCCTCCTGTTTCAGATTTTTGTTTTTTAATAGCAGAACAAATGTTGTTTTATTGAAAGACGATACACTGTTAGGTAGCCTGGGTATCAATATTTCAATATATTGTATTTTTGGGTAAAAAAGAACAGCCCCGATATGGTAGTTTTAATAAATTAAGCAGTAGCAATTAGATAATAGCTTTGTAACTCTTGTTCACCTGGCATGTTGAACAAATGAAGTATTCTTCAGTTATGATAGTTTTAAATGTCTTATCAGATAGGTGACACAAAATGAATGTCTTATTATTATGAAGATGTAGGATGAGTTAAATATTGTAGCTATCAGAAAACCTGAATTCTTAAACTTCTAATGGTTAGTATGTAATGGGGGATTAAAACCAATGTTTCGGTAATAGTTTTATATTGTGGGAACTTATTTAACATCTAAAGTACTTGAAATTTTTAGTGCTAAATAGTTAGGAGCGATCAATTAAAACTTCATCGGTAAAATGTTCATGTCAGTGAAGTTTTCAAAATAACAATAAAGTGTACAAAAGTGAGCAACATTCACTAGTAGATCTTAAGATAGAAATCCATATCTGCTTAGGTAGTACACTGGAACTGTCTGATATTTAATAACAGAGGAAAATGTTAAATGGAATTCTGTTAAATTCTCATTTCCTTTAGTATATGCTTCCAGTATTAAGGCTCGCTTAATCCACAGAGCAGCTTATATCCTCGTTCAAGTGAGTGTTGTACCTGCCTGGTTGTGTGCGCATCTTCAGGGCAGGAAGTGATTTGGAACATTTTTTCTTCTCATAAAGCATAAAAAATGTAATTGACCTAGACGTGGCTTTGACTTGCTCCCAGGTATGTGAGTGGTCATAGAGTAAACAGAACAGGATTTCTATCTGACCAGTAGGCAACGTTTGCTTAGGACACACAGATAAAAATCTCTGCCGTCTCAGCAAAGAGCATAACCGGTTCCTACAGAAGGTGGTATGATTGGATCAGAACACAAACCTGAGACTGAATCCCAAATCCATCCATGAAAAACCACATAAGCTCAGATGCGTGTGAGTGTGCATTGACTGTGGGCTAAACGAAGTTGAAAATTGTCTTTCAAAAAAGATTAAATGTGTTTAAGCGTTTAATCCCAGTATGTGTGACTCTGTGGGGGTACCTCATTCGGTTAAATCCTTGGAAAATATTGTTAAAACGGATAATGTAAACACTCACCTGAAATCACCCTTAAGTTCTGTGCTGTCTGTTGTGACACTTGAGCTCTTCTTGGGACAAAATTCCAGAGGAATGCAAGCTTTGGATTCTATAGTCTTGAGCGTAGAGGGAAGGAGGAAAAATCGTAGTGAGGCTTCTCTGATTTATCTAAATCCAGAGGATGGCAATGCTGGGTTAATGCAAACAGTGACAGGCCAAGGGGAAAAAAGGAAACTCTAGTATGTCCTTCTGGGAACCTTAAGCTGATCAACAGCATTATTATGCTTGGGGTGGCTCAGTACAGAGCCTAGATGGCTGCGCTACCAGCATTTGTCCCTTGTCAGAAGGAGACAGTCACTGTGAGGGACAAGCAGCCCTCTGTGTACTCCTTCACGTAGCATCGTTAGCGAGCAACGATGGACTTGGCGTGGAAAATGTGACTAACCTGTGGTCTTGTCAGATACGCAAAAAAATATGACGGAGTTCCTAAAAGAAAGGCTGATTTCTGTTTAAATAGGTGTCAAGCTCCAGGCAGCTAACTTCCTTGCTCTAGTTCAGACTAGACAAAAGATCAGCAGCATTTCCACTGGCGACAAAATTCGATTTCCTGTAGGTGCTTAAAGGGCTCTGTTACATAATATAATTTCTATGATTTTTATTCTGCATAAAATATAACTTTGTGTTTTATAGAAACCAGAGAACTGGTATGAGTAGTTTCTATAAAAACTCGCCAATGAACAGGAAGGGAGGTGAAAAAGCAAGGAGGAAGCAGCACAAAAAAGAGGGCAGAGAGAAATGAGGAAGAGCAAGAAATGATGGAATTGCCGGAGGGTGGTTGGCCTTTAAGAATTAATGACTTTTTCTACACCTCTGGTCATTCAGCCTCTCTTCAAAGGTGAGGGAAAAATAACCCTCGTGACATGCTAAATTGGTGCTGGTGAGAGAAGAACGGGAACCTTTTTCATTTTTGAACCAAAGGGAAGGTTTGAATCTTGCAAATGGAAGACAGAGCAGTGTCAAAAAGAGGACAGACCAAAAATGCAGCCTTGCCGGGCTCAGTCCCAGGATGAGATTTGACAGGTATCAACACAGATCTTAGAAACAGCGCTGTGTGACCTGTTTGTCATCCTCCTTTGTGTCTCTCTCGCCAAAGAAGCTGCGACGTGGGCCTTGAGCATCTGCGTAGCCCAAAATTGATAGGAAAAGAGATGGGATCTTTGCAAACCAAGGACAGTTTTTCCTGGCACTGGATAATTTACTGGAACAGACATCACAGAGGGGATCTTCTCCTGAACACACGGAGAGCTCATTAATTATGTTCAGCATAACTAATGTTGAACAACAAAGTGAACAATGGAGATATTCTGAAATAAAGATGATGATTTTGCATCTGTGTAGTTAAGGAAAAAAAAAATCTCTGAACCCTGAAAATGTGAGTAGAGCTAGTAATGTAGATAAAGTAACAAGATCTTGGCTTTGGCCTTCTGGATTAATACTGGGAAAGTTGGGGATGATGTAGCCTGGTGAAAATCAGAAAAATGTCAGATTAGAATCGGGCTATGACTTCTGATTATCACTTTTCTACCTACTGAATGTAAGAGAACTGCAACTAATTAGGAGTAGGGAAGAAAAGAAGGATAAGTGTGCGCAAACATTAGAGCAGAGATTAAAATTCTCTTTACATGCTGTTGTTCTTAGGCTGTGATTTCTGTACAAAACATTGATAAAGCTATCTGTGGTAACCAGCGAATCTGACCTGCAATTATCTGATTATGTACCGAAAAAGATACAGGAAACAAATTCCATCTGAAAACAAAATGCCATAGCCCTGGAGACACAAACTGACAGTGCCACCACGCACTGCGGTAACATTTGTATGTTGTTGGAATTTTTTCCTCAGCTTTGTGCTTTCAGATTGTTAATTTGGGAGAGCACTAATATTTGAAAGAGGGTTTGATAATGGAATGGCTTAAGAAATTGATTTAGATGCTTTTGTTATCTCCAGTGACCTAATAACAGGTATTCCTAATGAAACATTGTTTATGTGAATTTATCACATTAAGGAATACAGTTTTGAGTAGGGGCGTTGTTTTATCTTTTACATGAACTGATCATGTTAATGAGATAAACTCACAACAAAGACATCTCACCTTAAAGCAAAAAAAACCAAATAGAGATGCTGAAAACACTTTGGGAGTAATTTTTCTCTCATGCAAATAAGACACGCATATCTGAAATAAATCCTTAATGCATTAAATAATCCTTGCAATATTTATATTAACAATACAGGGTCTGATATTGATATGTGAGGAAGTAATACTATTGATGCCAATCAAGTGACTCATACTAAAATTAGAGTAAGATGAATAAAACTGAGGCCCCATCTTACTAATTATGCAACACATGAAAGCTGTAAATAAATCTACATCCATGGAAACATCAATTAGATGAAAGCATATAGTGCATAAAGGCCAAACTGTAGGAATTATCCTGGATCTAGCGCTTTAGGTTCAGAGTTTAAGCTCCAGTCCTATACTGAAACTTTGCCTTCTTCCGATAAAGTAATTAATAAATTATTCAAATTAATAACAGGGCCAAGATGGAACTACAGCACACTAATCTGAAAAAGAGAGTAGCAACAGAGAATCTGTTTTCACTGCATGATTAGAAAAAATATTACGACTACGTTTAGATAAAGAACTGGTTAAAATAAGGATCTAAGAACTATATTGGCAGCATCTATTATTGACCAGCGTGCCTGTAAAGCAGGACAGAAATTGGTAAACTAAATACTCCAATCACAGGCTTAATAGCCTTCGTTGGTTTTCCTCCATCTGTGTGTCTGGAATTTATCCTCTTTAAATGTTCTTATTCTACCCTAGGTCTCAAACTGGAAAGTGATTACAAAGATTTGTTATTTTTAAAACAAAAATAATGTGTTGAGCTGTAAAGTCTTAGGTAAATAAGTTACAAATTGCTACAGTATGGGGCGTCAAGTTATTTTTACTGTTGCTCCGACAGCTCAAGTGACAGAGGAGGATTGAAATAAATGAGTTTTTGTCAGCGCTCTAGGTAAAGAATTCAGCTAGAAGCAAAGCAATAGCCAGCTTTATATAACACAGATCTGCTGTCTATCACAGTACATAAAAATGCTGCTATTCCCATGTTTTGAACATCCAGCTCTGTACCAATCGTACCATTTTCTGTAATATTTTTAATACTTTGTGCTACGTACCTGACTTAAGGTCCAGGAATGAGGCTTTGTTTCCACTGGAGTTGAGTTCGGTGAGTGAGGACTTTCTCCTACTCATCTCATTCGTGCAAGTAGTTCATAGATTAGCCTGGAATTACTTATCCAAGGATCATATCAGAGGCAGCTATTTATTTTCTGCTTGTCCTGTATTATTTGATTTCCTGCCAAGTATAAGTGGCCAGCTGTAACACATTTTCAAAATGAGGCACTTAATGAACATGTTTAGTGTTAATATAGTTATTTATATGTAATCTCTCACTGTTTTATTGCAGATGATAGGAAAATAACACTGTATATTGTTGAAAAAGGGTAACTGGGACATGATTTTATGGTTCTAGAAAACAATATTAAATTCAGCAACTGGGAGTTGTTGTTTTAGAAAAAATGAACTCTTAAAAACTACACGGAAACAGGAGGGGAAAAAGCTGACAATTAAAGCTTCAAAGAGCCATCAAGTATGGTGTGGTGTCAGATATATAGAATTATACACAACAAAACACCGACAAATAAAAGCACAAAGCAATAAAAAGAGAATTCTGCAATTCTAATTGTTTATTTATTTCTTTTTATGTATGATAGAAAGCATACTTGGAATATATGCATCAACACACACAAGATGCTGCGAAATAAAATATTAGGAACATATCAATGCAAAGAAGGAATATTCAACATTCTTAATTTCCAAGTGCCATATTATATGTAAACAAAAGCATATGAATGTGACTATAAAAACAAGATAATGCAAATATTTCAGCTTTGTACGGCAGAGACTCAACTTGTTGCCAAACTGTACTGTGGGACTAAGAAGCTAGTAGCCAAATCCTGTTTGTTTCACACAGGTGAGCAGTCCTATTTAAATAAGACAGTTATAATAAGTCCAAAATATCTTTTTAAAGCTGTCAAAATTTTTAGCTATATTTGACTATATAAGCAATTGCCTTTCAGCTTTTCATTATTGCGCAGTCAAAGTAATTTCTGCTTCTGATATGCTTTTTCTTTTTGAGTTGTTTCTAAAACAATTTCTAAAAATACGTCTGCTCTTGGGGTCATTTTACTAGGTATTTTATCCAACAGTTTAGAAGTGCAAACAGTCCCTACATGCTGAGTGCCTGGCTATATTAGCTCAAATTCAGAAGAACTTGCTCAGGCTCTGTAACATGTTAGACCTATTCCGTGCTCAGAGGGTGTGCAGAAACATCCATCATTTACCTGCAGTGTGCTCTATGATTGTATCCTGAATAATTCTTTTCATTATTTATGATGGGCACAACTCATCTTGAGGGTTCCTTTGAACCTGAAAAAGGCAAACTGAAGAAGAACAGGATGTTGAAAATGGAAAATGTAAAAAGTCGACTGGGCAGGCTGTATATTGCTGGGATGACAAAACTGAAAATAGACTTTGTTTTGGAAACATAGATCAGAGACTATCAAGTGCCACCAGAGAAAAGTGGTGGAGAGATAACCTTTTGGTTTTTGGAAGACTAATTTCGGTGTGATTTAGGAAGGTGATAATATTTGCTGACATCATGTGGTCGCTTTCATCTTGCAGTTGTTTCAATTGAGATGTTATACTGATGCTCTAAATTAAAGCCTATTTTTTGTGAAGCAAGAGGAAATTTAATCAGTATAGATTAATTTAGAGCAGCTGCTATGCACTAAGCAGGGACAGCTTCATCACTGAAGGATTTTAAATCCAGCTTTTAAAACATAACCTGCAGTACATTTGAATATATTCCCTTGGTCTCTGCAGTGCTGTAATTCTGCTAAGCTCAATGAAATTTATCCTGTACAAGACAATATGTTGTAGATCTTCACCTGTTTATTTCTCAGAAGCTTCTTTTTCTGTTCAAACGTGGTTTTACAGGTCAGGTAAAACCATTAAACTTTCCCGCACAAGTAAGAAAGATGAAATGTGGAGAATGCTGCACGCTGCGCTCAGAATGAATCAGGAGGGGTGCTTATGTCATGATTCACTTGAAAGATGCAGCGTTCAATAACCTTCACCTTCACTTCTTTGGTTGGGGTTTGCATGTAATGTACAAACACTGTGTTTGGTCAAGGTTACATGAAGGTCCCCCCCTCCCAATACACTTTACAGAGACAAGAAATTTGAAATAATACATGTCCTCTAAGGCATGAATATTGTTCGAGAACCAGTAAATTTTAACAGGCTATTTTGATGTAGTTGGGAGCCTGCAAGTGTGAAAGATGTCTACAGCTGAGCTATACAAGACACTTGGGTGCCTTGTTTCCATTCAAAACGTTTTATAGAGGTTCCTAAGTGCCTCTGTGAAAATGTGTGCAAGTGCGTAGCTCCCGTTTAATTCAACGGCACCTGGGCGATTTCCAAAACCTACTAAGCACCTTAGAATCACAAAGACGGTATTTTGTACTCTTTGTTGTAGTCAGAAATCAAAATGAGAATACAGAGGTAAACCGTAATCCAGTTTTATGTACGATGGTGCTGAACTGTCTCGTTAACTCATAGCAGGAGTTAAATAGTCTAAATGCTATCAATTACATGAATGATAGTGTCTTGCCTTGCCAGTGGAAAACAGTAGTAATTACAGAGATATTAAGTCTATTCTGACAACAGTGGTATGACCCTTTGTCACTGTCTTTATTTCATTTCCTGGCTGCCACTTGTGCTACTGAGTGGCTGTTGTCAGGGTAGCTTTTTTTCTGGATATTAAGTGAAGTGGTCCCTAAGAATATAGGTTAAGATTAGTTTTAATATTGATGTAAACCAGAAACAAATTCATGTAGAGTTATAAATCAGAAGGAAGTAGGTTGTCCTCTGAGAATTTATGCATCAGAAACTCTTGTAAGAAGCAACTTTGGGCTCGTATGTTGTGGTTTCTATCTATACCTAAGTCTTGCTTTAGGTGCTCTTTGCAGAAGCAAAGCTATGACTTGACATTATGGGTCTGCTTCCTACACTGTCACACATCTCGTGTTCAGAAGGTGCACTTTATGTGAGTATGAATGGCAGAATTCATTCATTATTAATGGCTCCATAATGAATGTCATGTGAATTTTTCAAGGTTAGGTATAAACGAACCACCTGTAAGTTTAGGAATGAAATATTAAAACAAATGGTGGTATCATTTCCAGAGGACTTTGTAAACTTACTTTGCAGCTGGTTTTGTTGCTGTGTATCTCTCTTCACTATCTTTTTAACCCCATAACTCTAACTTTGGTTAGAAAGCAATGAATCGTTATTTTTCATATGCGCTCAGTTGCTGCAAACTTGTGATTCTCCAGTACTAACAGACTTGGTACAACTATGATGTGACAATACAAGAAATTAAACATTTGTATTTTACCTATCTAGATGGAGATTCTTTGGATAAAGTAGAATTTGTACAACCTTCTGGAGATTATTCAAGCAAGAAGTTTGCTGTCCTAATACATACCCCAGTTGAGAAGCAGATTTTGGTTTATCTTCTAGGATCTGCTGAGTTGACTAGATGCTTTAGCAAAAGTATTAGATGGCACCTTCAGGTAAGAGATACTACACTTACCTCAAGCTGCAAATCTTCTTTAATTAACTTAGAAGTTAATCTTGGTCACATGTTATGTTTTGTTTACCAAGATGATGGATCTCGCTCTCGCAGCATCTCCATTTCTAGTTGACAATTTTACCACTGAAAAATGGGTTCCGCTTTATAAAAAAAAAAATGGTTTTTAATAATTACAATTGATATGCTAGGGTTTTGTTATACATCTCAAATTTGCTGCACAGAGAAAATGTGTACTTGTTGACCTAATCACTATCAGTATTTTGCTTTCACGGTATAAAAATATTTCATCGTGGAATTTTCAACATCTTTGAACAATTTAATAACTTAAACATTTAAGGGATAACTGAGCCTAAAAGCATGTCAGAGCTCCTGCTTGCTTCATACCGTACTTTGATATTTTGGATGTTTGTGACTGCACTGGTGGAGCACGTGGCTGCATTATATTTAATATTAGGCAGCTGAAGTGTCATAGCAAAAGGTTATAGAACCCTCTTTCTGACCTTCCATAGAAAACTAGGAGCAAATTTTATCTATTTAGTGGTTGTCTTCAAAGCCATTTTTTTCAAACTGAAACTTCCAGACGCTATGCAACTAGTCTGAAGTTGTTGTTGTCAAATGATTATGTGCATCTTGCCTTAATCATTGTGTCATATTTTTCAAAATTCTTTCTCTTCCTATACAACTACCTGAGGGGAGGTTGTGGAGAGGAGGGAGCTGGGCTCTTCTCCCAAGTGACAGGGGACAGGACGAGAGGGAATGGCCTCAAGCTCCGCCAGGGGAGATTCAGGCTTGAGATTAGGGAAAAATTCTTCATGGAAAGGGTGGTTAGGCATTGGAACAGTCTGCCCAGGGAGGTGGTTGAGTCGCCTTCCCTGGAGGTGTTTAAGGTGAGGGTGGATGAGGTGCTTAGGGACATGGTTTAGAGATTGGTGGGAATGGTTGGACTCGACGGTCTGGTGGGTCTCTTCCAACCTAGTGATTCTATGATATGGTCTAAATATTTGTCTATTGTTCTTGTGAAAAAATCTTATATCATCAGCTGAGAAATACTTTGAGAATTTTAAAATGCCAGGCTTTATAAGGCCCTGCATTCACACTAACTAGGCGATTGTGAATTCTGGTAGCTCAATAGAAGTCCACTTGATATATTTTGTAACACCCAGATTTTTTTCTGTAGCGGCAATTTAAATATCAAAACAACCCTTCAAAGTAGATTAAGAAACAATTTAACTTCATGGTATTAATACGCGTGAAATAGGATAATTTGTATTTAATTACATTGCTAAGTTTTCTTTCACATTTTTATAATTCAAAAAACACCTGTTCAGATTAAAATTCAGTCCTTCTCTGAGTTCAAAATGTTACTTGTATATTTATTTATTATTAAATGAAAGGAAAAGCAACGATATAGGTTTTTGGGGTGTTTAAGGAGAGTTTGAAGATACAGAAAATGGTCTGGACAAAACCAATTTATTGCAGCTGTGGAAATAAGAGATCTGCTCTGTTACAAATGCAGTCTGTGGAAATATATTGGCTAGCAGTAGATTGGCATGAAATTCCTGACTGAAGCTGATAGGGGAAAATAATTCAATGTGTTTCCCTTATGTACATGTGTAATGTTATGACCCTTTTAGACTTAGCTTTACAAATGAGTTATAAAGTAGGTAAGAAGCTGGACAAGTATGTACTCGTACAGAAGAACTTAAATTATGTCTTGAAGATGGGAAAATATACCAGCTTTTCTTCTTGTAGTAATATATCTGCTAAAAACTTGGGATTGAATTGCATTTCAGAGTTATGTTCCTAGGAGTACTCAGTTAAGACTACACTAAATATAATCCCTACTTTCTTATTATGATTTTAGACAGTGAGTTTAATCTGCTTTATTGTTCCAGCAGCACCTATGGGGAGCTGAAGATGAGTCAAGGCACAATATGACTGAGGAACAGCATTTGTTTAATTATACAAGCAGGCGTGTGAAATTTAGAGGGGAAATCATGACAGTGTGAACATCCAATACAAATGGATAGAAAGTAAAAAGATGCTGAAAAGACAGTTGAAGTTTATGAAATCCTATGTGGTGTTAGAGAAATCAACACCCATTCCGGCTGTAACCACAACAAAATCCGTAGGGATGAGAGTGGAAATCAAAGTTAAAGGGAGAGACAATTCCAGAACATATAAAGCATGGCTTGTTCACTCTGGCTATAATGCATCGTTTGGAGTAGTGGGTAAAGATATTGCGACGAGCACTGGAGTCATTCGGGAAGCAGTTAGATGCCCTCCTGAGGGAAAATACGTATTATGAAGGCCAATCCTCTTTAGTCAGAATGGTCTTTTCTCATCTTCAAGATGTTTTATTAACACTGTAGAGTTTTTCCACAGAACGCACTCCATTGCTTTGCTCTTACAAACAAAAAGTGTAAATACTAGATGAAATTATGGGACTGGCTTTGGGATTTTTGGAAGGGCTGTAGTATATTCTTTTTTTAAAGTGCTTTTAATTAACTTGCCTGTTGAGATAAATGATTAAAGCCCTGCAATTTTTGATTCAATTATATTAAATAAAGAAATATACAGTGAAGAAGATTGTCTGCCCTTTGGGATGGTTGATACTATATTATGTCTCTATGCTGTTTGTTCCTTCTCAGAAGGGATCCAGGTTATTTCTTTCATAAGAGATTTTACCCTGAAATCTGATGCTTGACAGTACCAATTCCAAAACTAAATATTTCAGTTCAGAGTAGAAATCTCACTACAGCTCCTGAGAATATGCACTTATATCAATTTATAGATGGTTTGCATGGTTTTTGTAAATTTTTTTTAATTTTATTTTTTAGATTATTTATCTCTTTCATTTAAAGTGATGTTGTCAAAGAAGCAAAAAAATAGATTTTACCATCTGATTTCATTCTTGGAGTTAGACAAGTTTAGATTAAGAAAAAGGAAAATCGAGAGGTTACAGCGGAACTTCAGCTTAGTCTTCTAATAACCTTCTTCCATAGGTGCTCCAATAATCAAGTCAGCTAGGGAGGCGAGGTGTCAGCAAAGATTTTGGAGAAATCCATCTTATTGTTTAAAGTGGTTTAGTTACTCTTACCATCTTTTTTTTTCCTGACTTTTGAGAAATGGAGGTTGTAGAGAGGTGGTTGTTGGTCTCTTAGCTCGTGTGACAGGTGTTAGGACAAGAGGGAACGGCCTCAAGCTGCGCTAGGAGAGTTTTGGAGTGGACGTTAGGAAAAACGTCTTCACCGAAAGGGTTCTCAAGCCCTGGCAGAGGCTGCCCAGGGAGGTGGTTGAGTCACTATCCCTGGAGGTATTTAAAAGATGAGTAGATGAAGTGCTTAGGGATATGATTTAGCAGTGGACGGGTAAGGTTGGGCTTGGTGATCTCAAAGGTCTTTTCCAACCTAGTAATTCAATGATTCTATATACTTTCCATACAATAAAGTTAGATATTACTCTTTTTTTGGTAAATGTTTAAATATGTTACTTAGCTCAGTAAGGATATGTGACTATCTTTGGGACTGATTTTACTAAGTGCATAAAAATGCTATTAATATTTTACTGTAAACATAATAAATTAAATTTTCGGCTTTTAAATGTGTATATATATATATATTATCTTCTCTGGAGAATTGTGCAGTTCCTATGAGATACAGTGAGCCTTGCCATTGCTTAGCTAAGAAGTAAAGCTCTGTGTATCAGTATGAAGTGTCTAATGAAATTAGAAACATCTGTTCTTGCAGCTTGTTGCTCCTCCCTTGAGGGGAGAAAGGGAGCAGGATGAATGAAAGAACAAAGAAAATGCATAGCAGAACAGATTTTGGAGGGAACAGAGCACTCTCTGAAGCCTCTCGCTTTCATTCTACTTGTCCTCCAGCCAGAACTCTTCCCTGCAAGAGGAAAGCTGAGAAAGAAAAGATTATAAATGGTCCCACAGCAGAAGCAGCCCTTGAAAGGCCTTTTGCTGATGTACTGATTTGCCCAAGAAGTTTGCTCTGGCCTGCTGTGAAGGAAATTTCATTGCTCGAGCGCTGAATGCTATTTTACCCTCTACAGAGAGCTGCACTAAGCTTCCTGCTGAGTTGACAGGCATTTTCTTATTCTTCATTTGCTTCTGTTTCGAAGACATCCAAATCAGTCCTCTCTCACGTAACAATAGCTGCTTTTGCGAGTACTGCATGATCTGCCCCTACTGCCTGCGACTGTCTAGCGTGAGTGGAGATGAGCTGGTGATAACAGCAGACCCGTTTATACAAGCAAGTAACGTAAGAGACCCCAGGGTAGGAGCTGTTTCTTTGCTCAGGTACTGGTAACGCTGGGAGTACGTGTTGCCCAAGTCATTATTATCACTGCTTAGATTTCTTACATTCCATCGTTTCCCAGGATTTTACATGGGTAATGGTTTACTTAGAAGTTTAATTCTCAAGAGAGTAGTTGTGGAAGCACTTTTGAGGAGGGAGTCTCTGGGGCATAGAGCTAATCCTGAGTAAATGACTATGAAAGACATTGTCAGACTAAATTAGTTAATATTCAGATATTATAAAACATTAAGCTATGAAGGTTTTCTTTCACCATTTTTTTTAAAGATTTTTTTATTCCTACTTCCTTTCGCTTGGAATTCTGATTATACACTAAGTGTCCTGAGTGACTCATTTTAAACCCCTCCTTCTTACTAAATCAAATCTTGTTTTGAAAACAATGGGGTTTTTTAGAAGAGATTCACAGCCAGCAATGTCCCCAAAAGATCTGGAGCTCCGGAGAAGTCTCTTCACTAATTACACTGACAGTTATCAATATTTAATAAATCATGCTGCCATATTCACTTGTGCTGATTAACAAATACAAGGGGATTTACAAAGGAGTTTACTGTGAGGAATAAGAAGCTACAGTTTGGTGAACACCCTTTAACTCCTTTAAAAATGTGATCTATATTACATGTAGAAAGTACAGTTCATCATAACTTATACATAGAAATGTGACAAAATCATTAAACCCACTTTTACAACTCCATTATAAAGCAAAAGGTTTGAGTTTCAGGAATTCTCATTACTACAGTGTAACAAAATAGTTCAAATCAAGCTCATCAAATAACTGCAGCAAACAGCTGTTTATACGAAGTATTTTCCCCTAATTTAGCACAACTTCTATTTTATTAGCACAAGTACTATTTTATTAGCCAATTAAACATTTCATGTGGTTATTTGAAAAACAGGAAACAAGCACTGAATGCCAATTTAGCTGGAAAATAAGGTAAAGGCAAAGTTCTATTTGCGTGAGGAAATGGGAACCCTACTCTGGAGTGAGTGGATTGATTTTGTTGGAGGAGAGGTAGAAGGGAATGATCAGACTGGAATTATTGGCTAGCATTAAACATGTGAGATCAGTCTCTTGGGAGTCTGCATATGATGAAATTGCAGGAACAGTTGGGTAGGAAGCACGCGAGAACACCTGCTGGCTTAAAAAAGTGGCTGGAAGGGTTAGAGGAAGCGATGTGTAGTGGGGAAATCTGATTAATGAAACATGTGAGAAATTCAAATGGACCCTGAGGAGGAGAGAAGCTGATGTGGTGAAGAGAGATGGAGAAAACCAAGACAGGGCTTTATACGTGTCAAAATACAGAGTCTTTGTCAACACTGCCCTTATTTTGGGCACGGGGAGGAACTTTAGTCAGAAATGGGAAAACATGCGAATCCGGTAAAACTGAGAAAAACTTGGATGTTTCTCCAAATTTCGTTTTGTATGATATTTTGCCTGATCACACACAGTCTCTCCAGAGCTGAATGTCTTCTCTATCTGCTCATAAGGTTGTGATAAGTTTGTTACTTTGTTCGCAGGGAGAAAGGGAAAGTTGACCTTAAATACAAAAGCTTGTTTTAGCTACATAAATTTGCTTTACAAATAAGGCTTCACGCCGCTCTTGGGGATATTTTTGGTTTGTGGGTTTCTTTGGGTTCCCTTTTCCCTGTGAGGTCTTCCTCCCCAAGTACGTTTAGTAGCAGCTTAGTCTAAGGAAAAACAGGTTGCATCCTTCCTTTCTCAATCTATTGTCTAAATGAAAAGAGTAAGTCCTCTTTTCCTCCTTGTTTTCCTCCACATAACCACTGCATATAAATTTTGCCTTTCATAATTAACACAGAACTGTGCATAAGAGCCACTAGGACACTGCAACACAAGTGGAAACGAGAGCCTCTGAGGACTCTGGAGCAGTTTCTGGTATTCAGTGAATATTCACAGTGCGTTGCAATAAGCAGCACAGGTGTTTCTGAAATTGTGAAACCGTCAAAATGATGCTGTGTTTAATTGCCCCCAGACTCTCCCATCCATCTGTTTAGCTGCTTTGGATTAGTTCACTGGTTAAAACAAAAGACTTTGATTGGCTACTGCTAATGGGTCTTGGACATCTTTTTTTTTTTTTTTAAGATACGTTTATAGAATTGCATTTTGGTTATGGTTCCAATCTCTTGTTGATTCCATCACCACCACCAGGAAGTGTTTACAGAGCTAATTTTTGGCAAAGGAAGGATGGGAGAGGGTAAATCTTGGCCGTTTGTTTTTCTGAGAAAAGATTCCTACTGAGTCATCTCCCTGCTGTTTTTAAAGTCCAAATTAGCATTGCAAACTTCAGTGTATAGTTTCTGAAATTTTGCAGATGAGAAACTGTTAGCATGAATTCATAGTTCTTAGTATATCTTAAAAAACATGTGTTTTTTAAGAAACAACAGACTATACATAATTTAATCCTATGTACCACTATTTGTCTGGTATCCTACTATTTAATTTCTGTCTAAAAGTTTATAAATATTATATCTGTAAAAGTATAGCTCTAGTCACCCATTTTGCTTCTTGAATACTTCTCTTAAAATTTGCTTCTTCAGATTTCTAGCACATACTTGTTCCTCTGTCAGTTGTATTTCTAGCAGCAGCTTGGGAAATTTATTGTTTTGCGTGGAATATATCGTCAACACAAGTAGTGCTGTTTTCTTTGGAAATACAAATGTCTTCTCAAATAGCATGTATATAAATGTTGATAAGATTTTGAATATAAGCTATAAATATTTCAGGCTGCAGCTGCGGAGAACTTACATTGAACCTACTGCTCTGATATCTAAGCATTTGTTAAAGCTGAGTTAGCTCCTTCTCGTGAATTGAAATGAATCGGTGCTGTACTGATGACTGCACTATTCCTTTGGAGAGTGAGGTTAGCGTTTTGGTGTATGAACCTAGGGAGAAAGCGAAGCAAACTGTGTTCTGCAGTTTGTCAATGTATTTGCATTGCTTGTGTCTTCAAGTGTACGTGTGCAGTTGTCTGATTAACGCTTTGGTCGGCTCTGCCTTTGTTTATACTGATGGTTGATGCAGTGGAGGTTAGATAATTTCCGTATGCTGAGCTGGACTATGGTTCACTCAGATATTGTGGCTGATAATTAGCAAAAAAAAAACCCAAGAAAACAGCTCCTTAGCAAGAAGCAGAGCCAAACCTCTATGGTTTGTGCCTCTCCAGCAGCCTTGACTAAAAGTTCCTACAGTCACTGTTCTTAGACATTTCACTAGAAAGCTAAGTTTGAAAAAGACTAAGACATTTTTCCTACTGCAGCTTATACACACGCTTCTGCATGCAGATATGCTGCATTATTGCTAGCAGATATGCTGCATTATTGCTAGCAAATTCATTAATCGGAGAATATATCGGGTATCATGAGAAAAGTTTGTGGAGAGACAATGAATGCAGCCTTCAAACATGAAATTTCTTTGAATTTTTGGGTAGTGTTCTGTGATTAACAACTTGTGTATGACTAGGTGTCTTTTTTTAAGAAAGGCGATTGGTAACTTCAGCTATTATAAATGTAAATTGTGTCATGGGGCACTGTATTAATCACACTGATGCTGTTGTGAGGCAGGATAGAGAGAAGCTTCAGACATAGTAGCTTTTACATCCATTTTAATGTAAAGTCCAGTCCTGAGTCCTTGCTCAAGACACTGAGATTGGAGAGAATCATACCTTCCTAGGTATTTCAAGGCTCATCCAAAAGTAGTTAAACGTATAACACAAACCCTGTCCTTGAGATAGCGTGTGATTCTTCCTTCATCCGCTCATACAATCAAATCGACCTTATGAAAAGCAAACTACTGTCTGATAATGGCCATAGGGTTCTTTATATAGCACAGCAAACAAATAGAACTAGCTTTTTCAAAAAGACATGGGATTAACACGTCTCTAAGTTACTTTTACTCTTTCTTTGTCCCAGTGTACCTGCAGGGGAAAGCCCTTCAGTACTTTCCTCCTATATGGTATTATTTGAAATCTGTTAGCCTTCTTTTTATAAAGCAGCGTTGTAGGTGCTAGATCAAGAGCACTCCAACATAATCCGCTCCATTTCCATACAGAAAAAAAGTGAACAACTGTCTTCGATTAAAACTGAAAAACTTGGTGAACAGGTAAAGCAACCCCTCTCTTCTTCACTGCATTCCCTAGGGTAAATAAGATGGGTTTTAAGAGGCTGTTAAACTGTGCCCAGACTATATTCATCCAATTAACCAAACCTGACAGAGTCCTGAAGGTCAATATCCTTCAGTATTTTTGTTCCATGACTATTTTTCTTTCATTGTTCGCAAAGAAAATTGCTTCCAACTGAAGGGTTACCTAGACTAGAAGTAGCTCTGTGTTCCCCCAGTCATTCTGTGTTAAACTTGCCTGTTAGGCGTGAATCGCGACACCTTTGAATCATCTAATTTTAGAGCACCTTTTTTAATAACAATCGCTCCTTCCTAAAGAGTACTTCTGTGACATTAGAAATATCTTAATCTTCCCTCGATAACAGAAGGGAAGAGAAAAATTGCCACGGCTATCATTATCGGAAGAAATAGCATTATATTGAAAGGATAAAAAGGACTAAACTGCAAACCGCTTATAGGATGTATTTGCTGACAGACCATCTCTGTGCCTGCTTGCGTGGCTATCCCAAATGCAGAGTCGGACTTAAGACTAGGTCCCTTATTAGTTGTCTTAGTTTTATTTTTTATTTCCTATATATTTCAAGTGCAAACACCCGAATTGAGATATGTGTTAAAAAAAGGCAGTGTGGTTTTGGTTGGTAACTTGAGGTAACGGGAAAATATTCTGTTCTTGCTGAACTGTTTATGAGAAGTGATGTTTTCTTTGGCTTTTGAAAATTATAGAAACTCAGTTTGCCTAATCATTTCTCTTAGCTACTAGACTGTGGAATAGATTTTAACTAAATAATGACTCCTTATACAAGTCTGCTGTGAATTTTCGAAGGGCAAGCCTCAACAGTCTACCACAGTTACAGCGATTCCATGTTTCAGTGGTCTCATAGGTTGCTTGTAAGGGTGTGTTTCTAATTTCTGGCTACATACCAAATTTATCTCCTTATCCTTCTCTTGGAATGTGTGCAGGCTACTAGGAATTTGTGCTTGAGTTTTTTTAATATTTTCTGTGTTACTTGTAGAACAGACCATCTTAGGCGCTACGTCTTAGCAGTGTCTATTCCCTTTCTGCTTCCCTCTTATCATCTCTACAAATGCTATACGCATTATTTATGGCAAAGGTATTTTGCCTGCTTTTCTCTGGATGCAGAAGTATTTTTCAGCTCAGGAGGAATGCATTTGTGTGAAAGCAGGTGTAACGAGAACTTTTCACACTTTCATTTTTTTCCTCTTATTGAAAGGTGCAAGTTTGAATTCTCCCAGGCAGAGGTGAGAATTGAGGTTCGGTTCCAACTCAGCTAGAAGACTGCTTTCAGCAAAGTTAGACCCCAAAAATGTAGCAGTGGTGCATGCCCTGCCATGAGGGGCTTCAGGGGGTCAGGGACAGCAATGCCAAGCTGAATGGATCTTGAAAGGATTTGGCATAAACAAAGAAGCTAAGGCTGACCAGGCTGCCAGGCTGTTTGGTTTTTGGTTTTTATTTTAGATATCTGCAGGAACGGAACTGTAGTTTCTGAGGAAAATGACTTATGAACTTGAGGTGTCTAGAGAGCTAATGTGCTGCTGAGCACAGCTTTAAGGATTACAATTAGAATACCTAAGAGCAAAATAAGTCACGCTTTAAATGCTTTATGCTCCTTTATGGTTTGTTTTTCTTTTTTTCTTTCCTGTATGGGGAGTTTAGGGACAAGCAAGAAATTCAGCATGGTCCATTTACAACCTGCATTACAGTCCAGCCTACAAAACAGAATAACCCAAAAATATTTTTGTTGTATAATTTTGCGTAAGGATGAATTTTTTTGAGGTTGTCATGATTTCTGTGAATATTTCGCAAACAGAAATGCTTTTTACATACTAATGGTCTGTTTCAATGCTGTTAAATACCTGGCGCATGTAAAGAAATGGTTCAAATGTAGTTCTGTTGTCTTTGTTACGTATTGTGGATTTTTCAAGACTACACGAGACAGCCACATCGAGCAGATATCAAGTTCTGCTACCCAAGATATTAAAACCTAACAGAAATTGTATTTAACTAACAGATTTTTTTGGTTGTTTTCTCTGGAATTTTTAACAAATATTGAAAAGTGAAGCTAAAATTATACTGCTAATTCCCTGTATTTGTCTCAAATAAAATAGAAAGCAATTAAAAATCCTCTCAGAGATTAGATGGCATTAAACAGAAGATAATTAGACAAAGAGGAGAAGAAATGATCCCCTTTTTCAAGTTGCCAACCTGAGTGCACAGTGGCGCTAAGTTTTAGAGATGTTTAACCGTCAAATACAATGAAATGTTATACCTGATTTTAGAAAAAATTCATTCTCCTAATTAAAAAGTTATTTACAAGTTTTATTACATTTTTAATAATGATGAAACACAAACAAATTGTCATGTGGAAAGTTACCAAATATAACTAGACAAGGGTGTACTGGCATAGAAACACAGCTTTGGTATTTGAGTGATATTTCTGACAAGACCAGGGAAGATAGAGTTTCTAAAATAATAGCAAAATAGAAGAGAAAAGGGAAAATAGCATGGGAAGAAAGAAACTGTCAGGGTAATCACATACTTCTTTAGATTAAGTTTTGCTCTGCTGAACCTTATCTGTCTGCAGGCTTGTGTATTCCTGTTTTGATTCCTGTTGTACTTCTGGGGTTTGGTTTTGTTCTAATGTGAAATCTGTTATGTTATAACTTCTTTTTCAAGGTGATTTTTAAAAAAAGTAAAGTGATTGAGGGTGCATTTTAGGCCTATACTGTAGGTGGATCCTTCTTCCAAAAAGATAAATGTACGACGCGTAAAACGTTGTGGTATTGTGTGCAAGAATTCAGTCTTTTTTACCCTTAAATAACTGCATTAGCCTTTGAGATCTCTAAACTGGCACGTCAATAGCACTGGCAAAATAAGTTGGTTTGTTTTTTTTTTTCTTTCAGAGCTTTTTACATTTTAGGGAGGCTAAATGCAGTAATTAATATGTGGTCGTGTTTTACATTGATTGACCAAAGTTATTTGAGGGCTTCTGTAATGCTAACGGCTGCTACAAGTTCTGATGCAGAACATCAAGCAGTCGATCGGCTGGAATGATAGCTCAGGACCTTCTGTCAGGGAAAGAAATGCAATAGAAGGGCAGAATTAATTGGAGAGACTGTCATCTTTGTACCTCAGACAAGGCTAGTAGGAAGAAGAAATGTTGTTGTCAGTACAGTTATAGTGAGCTGTGTTCCTACCTTCCCTTTCCCCAGACTGTACTTTGCACAGCTCTGCCTTTAGCATCCTTGAGTCCTGATTACTGTTGGAATTTTAAACATCAGTTTTGTATTTCCTTCTAGAAATAAATATGTACAGCAAGCTTTCTCTTAACCTGAGTGAAGATCAAGCGTTTCAGTGGCCAGGTGCTGCTTTTATCTGTTTTTCCATATTTCTATTTTTTACCTGCACGTTTGTATGTGCAACAACGGGCGTATACACTAAACAGGCTTGCTATTAGTTAATAAGCTTTGTTATATGAACCATCTGACTTTGATGACCTTCTTTATGGTCAAACTTTGACCTGAAACTTTGACTTTTATAGAATATTTTTGTACTTTTTATAAATATATTTGCATCCGAATTCACTGGATGCGACATAAATAGATGTGTCAAATGGGAATATATTCTTAAAACAAGTATCTCTTACAAATTCCCAGCACTGTTTTTTTAACTCTCCCTCGTGCCCGATCTAAGGAATCACTGTAATTCCCACAGGTAGTACTATCAGCTTAGAACTGTAATTAACAAATTGTGCCAGCAATGAGTAAACCATATTCTGCCTCATTTTCTTTCTGACATATTAAGCAGTATTTAGGATTTTTTGTCCGTAATAACAGACAGGGGTTTTTTTTTTTCTTATTTCTCTTTTGAACCGCTCTCAATTTTTGTGGCAGCTGCTTTGTTCCAGTTAAGAAAAATTTCAGTGACTCTGTAGAGGTCAAACCTATTGGTTGTTATTTCTATATGAAATAGAGGGATCCCAAAATCATCCCTGACTGCATTAGCTCTAGAACTGGAACACATTGTCACTCTGTATCCAGGCTAATCAGTATGGGTTGAAGTAGTGTTGTGCCATGACAAGAAGTCGTATCAGCATCGTCAGAGCTTGTCTTGATGGGTAAGAAAGGGATTCTGCATTTCTTTCTCCTCATCCATCATCCACGTCAGTTCCAAGCTCGCTGCTGTCATCGATTTATCCTGATTTGTTTAAGAAAGGGGGGGGGGGGAAGATGTTAAACGTGAATTAAAAAGCTGCAACTGCATGTAGTTTAGGCCTTACAAACCATTTATTTTTGTTTATTCAGTCTCTCTAGCTAGCGTGAAGATGAATAAGTTGTAACAACATACCTTGAAATGGTAAAGTGATTGCCTAGTGTTTATTGACTGCAAGCAAGATTTTGACTTCATTTCAAAATGAAGAAATATATCAAAACATATAGTAAAATAATGATAATATTCAGATGGCTAAGACCATTAGTCTGCATGTAGCTCTCCAATTTAGAAAGTGCAATTTCTTTCTCCAAAATATTACATTTGCCCAGTTTTAGTTTTATAAAAAAAATAATATACAGCTTTGTATAATGCATTTTGGTAACAAATTACCGTATTTTTATAGTATCTACTTTTAAATTCTGCTTATCATTTCTTCTAAGCATCATTTATTTAACAGAAGCGGCTCACATAATGATCTTGGTTTAATATTTGAGGTTGACATATCTTCTTACCATCTAATGCAACATAATATTCTCTTTATCACCTATTCTCTTTTTCACAGTCAAGCTCACTGCAGTTTTGTTTTATGCAGAAATCAGTCAGAAATATGACTTGCAGTGCACTCTTGAAAACTTTTAGTGATCATAACAAAAAGCGAGAGATCAATGGGCAGTCTTGTAGATTACTTCAAAGAAACAAAGGGTGTGCAAACTGAAGTCTGTAAAAGCTGAGCCTTCCCTACAGGGGTTTGTATTGAACAAAACAAATCAGCTCTTCTAAAGTTCAGCACTGATTAGCACAGATGTCTGTTGGTAAGGCACTGCCTTACAAAAAGGTCTTCAAGAGTTTTTCTTTGGGAAGTGACATATAGATCTTGCTGTTATTTCTCATGAGGTATACAATGAAATGTCTTAGACTAAGAGCAGAAACAGTCCCAGAAAATGAAGTTCAGAAGCACATTGTCATCAGAAATTATTCTAATACAGGATGCGTGATTTAGGCTTGAGATAAGGAAAAAATTCTTCACGGAGAGGGTGGTTAGGCATTGGAACAGGCTGCCCAGGGAGGTGGTTGAGTCACCGTCCCTGGAGGTGTTTAAGGTGAGGGTGAATGAGGTACTTAGGGACATGATTTAGGGATTGGTGGGAATGGTTGGACTCGACGATCCGGTGGGTCTCTTCCAACCTGGTTATTCTGTGATTCTGTGAACTGGATTTAGGTTTTCCTTAAGACGTCAACAGCGATACAAAATTTAACGTCTCAGAAGTTACCTGTTTGATTTTCCTTTAGAAGAGCACTGACGGCAGGTGGCTTTCAGGAAACTTTGCTGAGCGTAGATCACCAATTAAGCCGTCTTTGGATGGCAAAAAGGAAGATTCAAAGACAGAACCCATAATAGGGACCTCTAGCACTCTCTAAAGGATTGAATGCCTTATGGTGGATATGATCCTAGAATTGGTGCAAAATAGTTACTTATGATATGAATTTATGCAAGAGAAAGAATAATTTAGGTAGATGGTAAAGGCAGAAGACAGCTCTGCAGTTTCTGAATGTCTGTCTATATAACTCTATCTTAAAAGTTACTTCTGAAGAAAACTTTTCAATTTTTTTATCCAAGTTTCACCAAATATTTCGTCAAATTGTAACTCCAGTTTACCAACATTACCCCGAAGTCACTTTGTCTGATTGAAATTCACAAATATTGTTAGAACATGTTAATAGGGTGAGGTTTTTTATGTGTTTCTAGAAGATGCAGCAGATTCTATTGCTCATCTCCTTTCCATCTTCAATCACAGAATCACGTTCAACAAGTCTTAAAAAAAAAAAAAAATCACTGCAATCTCATAAGGTTCTCTTACGGTTTTACTGTAGCATTTTAGTACTTTCTTCATATAGTGACTTATAAATGACTTAAAAATTAAATGAGTGAAATTGTTACTTATGTATGTTGGCAGACGGTATGCAACTTCCAGTATCATTCATATCTTTACCCTCTTTTGCCTCCTGTTTCAAAATTTTGTGTTCAACTAGATTGTAAATGTAACTTAAACTGAAATGTAGGAAACGCTGTAGTTCAAAACCAAAGCTCTGAACTGTGATTATTTAAAAATCTCCTCAGATTCCTCAAATTCAAGAACATATGGTGATTCACCCATGATAACTTTTGTTAAAAACAAATTTGATTTAATGAGTCAATGAAATTTAAGATTTCTTTTTCTGGCAGCTGGCCCTCTTAAAATTCAAGATCAGCGCACAGCATTGGTGTAATGACACAGCCAGTCAGTCGTGTTCTACAGGTGTTGGTTTTGTTGAAGATAAACACACTAATTACATCTTTTTAATGTGTAGCAGAAGTCGTATTAAAAGGCAAGATCAAACAAAACAAAGACACGAGCATAGTTAAAGTCACTTTGGGGATATAATAGAGGCATCAGATCTTTCTACTTTGAGGAAATAATGTTTACTTTGCTGTTACTGTTAGCATCAATTCATATGGCTCTACCTTTTGTTTATGAACTCCTTGACATCGTTAAGATTTGAGTAATTGCTAAGAATAGATAACTGCATTCAGCTGGAATATTTTCAGGAAATCAACAACAAGATTCAGAACTCAAATCCCAAACCCTCCAAACAACATTTAATTTGATAAATCTGGGGGTTATGGTGTAAAAGGAAAGCTGTAGTAGCACTAACACAATCAGAAGAAGGGGAAGAAACTAATACAGAGAAATGAGGAAATCAAAACTTTACTTAGCTTAGAATCTAAAGGTCACAGAAATGGTATGATTTCTGTAGTTGATGTGTTGCCAAGTGCCTGAGAAAAAAAAAAATACTCACCCGACCCAAAACCTGAGATTAGAGAAAAAAAATATAAATTTAAAAAATCCAGCAGTCCTGAATGAGATAGCAGAGTTGCCCAGAAGTAGCTCTGCCACGCTCAGAATGAATTCTTGTCGTGTAACCGTCCCTGTAGTGCAGGCCAGCTCTGCTATGTGCCATGTCCTTCTAATTGCATCAAGACTGGCTTCTCAAGCAGCAGAAATAGTGGGCAAGCGCACCGGGTGGAATTAAAGCCAATGGCAAAACTGTGTCGTGGCCTAGATTTCGCTCACCTGCATGTAAGAGAGATTAAGGAAATAAGAGAGAGAATTGTACCCTTTTCACCTTTGTGCAAAATAACCTTTCCTTACTCATAAAGATTTACTACTATAGTAATCTATGCTTAGTTAATCTATGTTTCTCATCCGTTTCAGATTTGTTAATGAAAAAAAAACTGGTGTGGGGTGTGCCAGGACTTTCAGCTGACTGAGAGAGTTTGGTCTTTATTCTTACAGCCATGGTTCAGGATATAGGCTATGTTAACCTTTTTTGTCTGAACGCCTCACAGTGGGTGGATTGAGACTAGAATTTGGCTCTTCAAGGTTCTGTGCTAACGAAAGAGCATATTGAATACGGTAGGATGCTGTTTTATTAGTTGTGGCTGCCCAGGGAGGTGGTTGATTCACCTTCCCTGGAGGTGTTTAAGGGACGGGTGGATGAGGTGTTAAGGGACATGGTTTAGTGTTTGATAGGAATGGTTGGACTCGATGATCCAGTGGGTCTCTTCCAACCTGGTGATTCTGTGATTCCGAGTAGGATGTATCCAGGTATGTTTTGATTGTTCGCTTTGGAGGACGATTTTTCCTTCCCATAGACAGCTGACAGGGCAGAGGAATAGTTTCTTCAGGGTTTTATCCTAAAAAGGAGTATAGCTGACATGCAGGGCTGTCCCCGGGGAGTGGGATGTTCTTCGTGTCCTGCCAGTTTAGATACCATATTTGTAACAAATGGAGAGTGTCTGGTGAGGCACTGGATCAGGGACAAGTTATAGAAGCCCCATCCCTGGAGGGTTTCAGGACCAGGCTGGATGAGGCTTTGAGTGCCTAGTGGAAAGCATCCCTGCCCATGGTAGGGTTGGAACTGGATGACCTTCAAGGTCCTTTCCAACCCAAGCTGTTCTATGATTCTGTAATGTACAGTAAGGGTTTAGTGTTGAATTTGGCTCCAGCTTCCAATGAATTTCAACATTATTTTAAAAAATGTATAATCTAACATATATTTTATTAATATATCTGTTATTAGGAAGCTCTGCTTTTCAGATAAATAATATGATTTATTGAGCTTCAGAGCTATTTAGAGATCCTGTATGTACTGTGTGAATTATGTCTGTAGCAACACATTGAGCCTTTCCCTTGTAGAGAATCTTTGATCCCATCCAAATTAGTTTAACATTATGCAAGCATCTGAAATGTCAGAGTTCTCTGGGTAAAATTATGTTCGGAGATGCCATTAAAAATCACAGCTTTTTCATACTTATATGGATTATATTATTTTAGTTCTTTTATATCAGAGTAGTTCATATTTTGATGAGTAAGTCTGGGATAATATTAACATTTGGCAAAAAAATCTGCTTTGCACTCTATCAAAGTGGAGACACGTCACAGTGAAAAACTAGTGCTTCACTAATTCTTATTTCTTGCAGCTAACTACATGGTATTATCCTTTTTGAAATGACTGCAAACAGGGTTTGTATTTTATGTGTGGCCATAATTAGAGCTATCCCCGAAGTCTGGGTTTTTTGTAGTTGATGATGAGGTTTTGTGGTTTTTTTTTTTTTTTGTTTTGCTCTACTTGGTTTTAATTGGCATGATTCACCTTTCAGGGTGAAAGAATCGTTGATGTGCATAGTGTCCCATAGCACCTATTAGATTCCCACAGAATGTCTTCCGTAAGATTTCTTAATGTGATATAAAATATCCTGGGGTTCTGGCTGATGTGAAATGAATAGCTGTATCTGTTTATAGCATTTACTACAAGAAGTAAGTCCTCGTTGTCAAGCCAAATGATGCAGTTGGGCTTGGCCTTCCACATTCTCTGTGACAGCGAACCCTGGAATTCACTGTATTTTGTGTCTGATTGTCTCTGAAGCAGTTTGAATAAAAGCTAACATGTATGCGGCATGATTGATCAGAGGGTTAGGATCAGTAGTAAAGCAGCAAGTGCGTCAACTTGGTAAAATACATGCATGAATGACACCAGAGGTCTAAGCCTCGTTTCAGTCTTGCTGGAGCATCCGATACTGCAGCAGTGGTACTAGATTTGCAAATGCCGTCACTGGGATTATGACAGACCGGTTCTTCCAGGCTCATTCTTAGCTAGACAGGGTGAATCAGACTCTAATCCCTAGTTAAAAATAAGAAAGCTCTCCTAGGAAAATATTAAAGAGTTTTGAGATCTGCTATATATAATTAATTCATGTTTTTTCTTAAGGATGTGCAAATTTTATTCATTAGCGATCCAGCTCTGCATTCTGTATGTGCATACAGCATGCTTCTGTACCAGATAAGGGGTTAGAGTGTAATTTCGTATTTTGAAGTAATCTAAGCAGGGTCACGGAGTGTGGTAGTTTCATGCTTACAAATGCAGCCAACAGCCTCATGAAAGAATCTCATAGGCAAAACAATTGATTTCTAACTTCTTCCTGAGCAGAGAACCTTCGCTGCCGAGATCATGTACAATAAAACTGACATCTGAGGGTAGAGCGAAAATATACTCAGCTTCCCTAATCCCTTGGAGGCTTGTGAAATTACTGTCTGAAAACTATAATGAGAAGGGGATAATTTGTGACATTTCCCTCTGCTGTTAGAAGGTATTGATTTTATGACATTTTCATTTCTTAGTATGTATTACGAGTATAAGACATCAGAACGTTAATATCAGATGTGTAGAATAAACAAGGATAATGCCAGGTAGTACTTTATTTATTTCAATTATTTTTCAGTTTTATGTTGGAGCTGTTTTACCAAATCCCTGCAGGCTGTTAGCAGATAAACGATCATTCATAAGCTGTGAGAATTCAGAAATAGAGGAGGGAGCCCATACATAAACTTGTTTCCTCCACGAAGTGTAGCAGCCAAGCAAGATAACTTATCCTCACCATGCTGAGTTTTGACCTCCCTTGGTTTACCTAAGACATCAAATTTTTCAGCTACATTGTCTGTCTAATTTAGACTGTCAGTGCCTTGAGGTAGTTGTCATCTTCCTCCTGACATATGAGGGACCTGCTGGAAATACTGATGTATTCATAATAGGTGCAATATTGTAATTTGTATTCAGCCCTGCTGCATCTTACTTGTCAAGTCTTTATGAAGGGTACGTTCCTTCTTCTGGTGGTAAAACCACCAAGATAAATTCATGGAGAAGACTATCTCGTTGACAGTGTTGACCTCTTAGCTGCAGAATAATACAGTTCTGTAAATAGCTTTGCTTACAGTTGTGTCTGGGATCATTAAAAAAAACCCCACACCTGGCTTTTGATATTTTCTGGAGATATTTGTGTATCTCTCCCCTCTGTTCATCGTACCGCGCACAATCAGTTCTACCGAAGGAGTGAGCAGGGGCTGGGATGTAGAAGTTCTGGCAAAAACCTTTGTAGGCTGTTGCATTGCATCCTGCCAAAAAGAAACAGAATTAATTAAATGCTTGCAGAGAAATGTACTGTTGAGGCTGAACACTGGTAGCACAATTATGTTCTAAGGAAATCTATGGCCACAGGATATTAATCATATAGAAGGTGCCATTTTCTAGAGTCATGTTTTTCTGCAAGTCTGTACATAAGAGAACAATTTATGATGTTTATGTAGCAAGAAATAGCTGCATCGTGAGCTAGCGCTTTATAACAAACCAACGTACCAGCCGCTTCCAGTCAGTACTGGGGATTACGCTGCTGGCCTAGAACAGGACTATAGATACAGCTACCAGCAGTAACATACATAAATGGGAAGAATTCAAAACCAGCTTCAGATGCATGGTGGCTCTGGGACGTACCTTGGCCATATTTTAGTTCCTCCTTATTTATAAACAGTGTTAATTTAATGTTGCCCTTGATCATCACGTGCTGTCCAAATATTCTAATAGGCAAATAAGGAGCAGATGTCGTAACAACTTGACTACCATGTAATCTAGATGAAGGCAGCCAAGTAGACTTGGGTTTTCCCCTGGTTGAATAATAATAGTATATTTGAATCTAACCAATTTATGCCATGTCTGTCTAAGTTGGTGGCTTTCTACTCACAAACACATCCTCAGTAATTCTTTCAGACTTACTGAAGGACTCCACTCATTTTAACATCAAAAAATAGGGAAAGGAATAGAGTATCTATCTGAAAATACTCAAAATTCCTGACCAAAAGACAGGCGTGCTTTGCAATGCCTGAGTCATCTCACCATCTCTATGGATGAGTGCTATATAAGAGAAGACATTCTTTTCCTTGGCCATCTGCATTTAAATTGTTATATTATAAACCCACCCCCTTCATGCTGACCTGGGAAGCAAAGATTTTGTCCTAAAGTAGATGTGCATATAGTGGACTTTAATTTTTTTCTTTTTTAATTCGCTGTAGAGGAATTTGTAGCACGTGATTATTATTGTATAAAAGAACTAAGTTATAAGGGACAATAAGCTGTGAATTCTTATGCCTTGTGAAGCTGACTAAGTTGCAGATATTGTACATGAACTAGATTTGTAGCAAATTTATACAGGGCTTTCTCACAGTATGGTGTAGTGAAGAGAAGGGAAAAATAATATCATAATAAGGTCAGAGTATGAGAGAATAACTGAGTTGTCCAGAAAATAAAGCCACACTGGGATCTCAAAAACTGGGATATCATTCCTCTAGGTAATCAAAAACGTTCAAAATATCATTCAAAATGTATCTGTCCCATGTGGGGACTTTAAATGAGCCAAGCTTACTTTGTTTGAAATAATGCTTTTATAAAAAAAACATTACAGCCAGGGAAAAGGTTTCCTCATATCCCTTCACAATAAAGTCTAAAAATAGAGTGCCATTGAAATTCTTTTATGTGTACTTCAGAAACAAAATTTGAGTTTCTTTAAAGGAACATAGATTGTGTAGATTTTATCTAATTTATTGGGTGTAATCATATTTATATCATAATTTTTCTAGTTTGAACAATAGCCTTATAAATATTTTATTCTCTTTCAACATAAATACTTCCATTTCTAGGGGTCACAATTTGATCTGAGTGCAACTAGCTTTAAGCAGCAGGGGTCCGAGCCATAGATATGTATTCAGATTTGGACTCAACCACTAAAGCGGAACTGATCGAATGTGCACATTTTCCACATTACACATTCAAAATGAGACACAGAGAGAGAAGGAAGCAAAGAGAGGAAGAAGGAAAGAAAGAAGAAGAAGAGGAGTAAAGAGAATTACGGCATTTCTTAGCCTGCGTTTCTCTCTTATGTGGCAGTGCTCAGTTAATGCTCATCTTGCACGCTCTCAGAAGACTTATTTAAGTCTTAGACTGTTGTCTTCTTCTTACATGGAGAATGTAAGTAAACTCTGGGCTGGTACCAGCCCTTGTGTGTCTACGCAAGGTGTCTGCCTTGAATATCCCTCTACATTGTCTCTGCAGACCTTTGTTAGGGGAAATAACACCGCTGAGTTTCTTTATAAAGTAATTTAGCGTGACTGTGGGGGATGAGAGGGGAAGAACGGAGTAGGTAAGTTATCATTCCAGTGGAAAAAGGCGTAGTGGGAATTCTTAGTGCTTGGCCAGTGGAGAAGCCCCAGAGGAAGCCTGCCACTGCCTGGTGATGAGAAAAACATTGATTAATCACTGCATCTTTTATATTAATTGATACTGCAGCAATTCAAGCATCAATTAGTAACCTTAATACATATTGGTATGTACAGTTGTAATTTTTTCTGAGTGAAGCCTGTGATGTCCAGTACCATATTTACAGTTGCTAAACGATACTGGATTTCTGTTCTGTAGATTGCAGTGATATTTCCTTATATACTTAGGAAGATATAATCATCAGTTACTTAGTTGTTATAGGGCTGGCTAGCTGTTCTTGGTTTGAAATAGTCATATCTGCTCATAAATTTTACAAATAAGATTCTGACAGTGTGTTCACCATGGAGTAGAGGATCCAGAGAGATTTAAGAGAAGAATGCTTATTTTCAGATCTCACGAAGTCTTTTTCACAGGCACGCTCTACCCCTCATTAAATACCCTTATTCTGTAGACAAAGATATATTTAACCACATGTATCTTGCTCAGTACAGAGATAGAACTATCAGACTCGCTAGAGAAGCCCTGGATGTAGTCCGAAGGATAACACGTACAAAAAAAGGATATTTGTTATTTCAGCCATCTATGCAGATTCCAGTCATGTTCATACCTTGACTAAGGTCTCAGAAGAATGTCTCTCCTAGCAAGTATGAGGGGGACTCTATTATATCTCTTTATTATATCTCCCTTCCATGATATCTTTCTATAGCAGCTCTGCAGTTTGGATAATGGGAAGCACAGGAACATCTGCTGTAGTTCTATTTTACTGGAAAATTCACAGATGCCCCAAAATGTTTTCACAGAATCATTTTCACTGTATAAAAGGTATTGAGTGTTTGGTTTCCGGTAGAAAATATCTGAAGGAGCATCACAGAACATCACTCTTTAGTTATAGACTGATCAACTAGCTTTCACTCACTGCGAGACTCTAAGATGGAAGTAAGAAGTTTCCATTTACAGGTACAAAGCAAAAATCAAAGAAATGGAAAACAATACTTAAAGGATAAAACACAAACTGCTGGATATTAAGTTAACTAGTCCAGCTAAAGCATTATTACTATGTCTTTAATCAAGAAGAAAGATCCTTAAACAGTATTTCAGACCACTTTAAAAAAAAAAAGGATTTATCCTTTACAGTCTCAAATTTAGCAGATTTTCTGGAGGCAATCACACAAATGAGGCTTCTGATGGAAAGCATGCAGAAGGCTTTCTTGCTGCAACTTATTTTGGCAACAGAAGTACAATATGTTCATTCAATAGAGCAAATGCATTGGAGATACAGCTTCAGTTCAGCCAGTTTGCCATCAGTCACAGAAGAAATTATAGAAGCTGTTTTAAGACATCGGTTGAGGAATCCTTGGAAAGGCACGGCTTGATCAACAGCATGCACTTATAAACACAGAGATCATGATTTAAGTATACTGAATTGTGTGAAAGTACTATTATAATAGCCAGAAGAGTTAAAATTATACATAAAGTTGTTGGTCTCTTTTTTTACCCCTTTAGGCATATATCAGCGTTCTACATCAATGGTTAGAATTGAGGGTGTGAAAAAAACTATAAACTATGGAAAAGGGGATGAAGAATAGAAAGCAAACAAGTAACATACAGGGACATTACATTATAGGCAACTCTTAAGCAAGGTTTTTCTAGGGTGACGAAGAAAACCAAACCCTCCCTGTCTGGTTTGATAACTGTTCTGCCTTTGTTAGGAATGTAAGTACATCACGGAGAAGAAGCAGCCTGGTATCACTCATGACTTCATTTCTTTCCCTTCACGTGACTGTGAAGAAAATGATGGAGAGGGGTTTTGTGTGTGCTCCCAGTAAAATTTCATAGCGTGATGTAACTCAGGGTGGTAAATATTCTAGCAAAATATGCTGACTCATTAATTTTGGATCAGATGCTCATCTACTTCAGAGCACTCTCTATCAGTTCATTCACAAAGAATGTGAATGCAGCCCACATTTTGAATCCTTTGTTAAGTTATATACTTTCCCTTTGGCTGATGGTCATTATTAAAATCTGATGCGTGACAGAAATACACATGAAAAACTTCACTGAGAAATAAGTCTGTCTGGAATGAAGCAAAGATGAAAATTAATGGGTAAAATAATTGCTGAAGGATAGAAATGTGAAATTAAAAATATGAAATATCTCAATGCCAGGGAGGCTAAATATACGTTTCCCAGGGAATCTTATCTACAGCTTACAAAATATTACGGAGTTAAGTTCCATTAAGTAAGATGGTGTTCCTTAAAATCTGCCAAAAACTTGTTTTAAACAACATTTAGCACACTACTGCCTAAGCAAAGCTATAAGCATGGGCATTGAGAAATATCTCTGGTATTTCTTGTCATTACTCTAAAGTAGTTTATCTGGTGTTTCTAATTTTTTACATATTAAACTGCTTTTAAACTTACAGTGATCGTGATTAATCATCAAGAATGTTCACTGACCATGAATATAGTTGAGTACCCAGGAAGGATTCTAGGCTTACTTCCATGAGATTTTTACAGGTATTTTGAGCTGGCTGTAAGTTTTTGGCATGAATACAAATGCTGTTTGTAACAATGACAAGTACTGGTGTTAAAATCATTAGTGTATTTGGAGCTCATTTGTTTCTACTTTTGTAACGTATTATTTTGTTTTAGTAATTATTTTATATCCTCTCTCCTTGGGTTTATGCCAAAGGCCTTTTTAACTAATACATTAGTGGGAACTAATACATTAGGGGAAAAAAAGCAAATGTAACAAACCCAAAATACTTTCTTATATACGAAGAGTTGCAAGAGAAATATTTCTGTGAAAGTAATGGCTATCAAGAGGATAAATATATTTAAGTAGAATGAGAAAGTGGTGTTCTTTTCTGAAACGATAAAAGGAAAAAACCTTTGCCTGAGGAAGAGTGACAGAAAAAGGCTGTGGGGTAGACAAGAGTGTATTTAGAAATTATTTACCTTTTTAGATGATTTTAGCAAATCAGCCTTTTGGCTTTATCTGTCCTGATTATTTGAAACTAAATGTTTTGCGCGGGAAACGAAAATAGGTTGATTAAGCATATTGTCATTGTCACCCCATGCATCCCGTATATTGCTATGACACCCTGTGATGTAGGATAGCTACAATGCAGAGGTAATAGATGGGAAATTGTTTCAGGCCCCAGTGGTTCTGGTGTATGATTATGATACAGGCTAGCAATCATAGAAATTGCTTCTGAAAGTCATCTACAGCTCACCCATTCACAGAGCTGCTCGCAGAAGTCGGGGGATTTGTGTGCTTCAGCAAAGCATACGTTATAAAGGAGTTATTTATAATGAAGTCTTGCAGATGAGTCTTATTTCTCTAACTCCTTCATGTGGATTATAGCTCGTGCAGACAGGAAAGAAGAGTTATACTGAACTGTTCTGTAAGTCATTATCTTCCCTTGACATATGGCACAATTTCTTGTTGGAAGCAGGTGCTGTCAGTGTAGCAACCTAGCGCCAATGAAGACATTGGCAGTTGTATGGTTACATTACAGTGAGTGCATAATTAGTCATTTTGCATCTAGTTTTACTTTATGTTGACATTTAGGAAGTTTAACAAGAGAAGGCTATGGAGGAACTGAGAGTTTTCTACTTCAGTCAGGACTCAGACTTAAAAATTGAGGAATATGTACTTCACACCTATTCCAGCTTCAATTTAAATTGAACTAGCCCTGACCTAACAGGTTCTCTGAATGTTTTTGTCACAGATACATTTAAAGGTCTGCTGTAAATTGAAGTAGGCTAAATGTATTAGAAATTAAATAGATATACCCTTGGGAGTACCTGTGTTCTTTCTGAATAGTTTAATTTCAGACATTTAGAAAACATCCAGTACTATGGTTTGTGCAATATTTATGGTAGCATGCCATACAAATAAATTTTAAAAAACCCTGATGATTAAAAAAAACCTTAAGAACATAATGGGAATTATGCTTTGCAGATAATCCGAACGTCTCAACTTTTCTCTGAAAGCTATGAAGGAAAGACTGGCTGAGCTTTCCCATTGACTCAGTCTTCGAGCACCGAGCTTGTAGTTTTATGGAGTTGCTGATTACGTTTCCTGGCATCATGGTAGCCTGTTGATGCTGGCTTGGAACTACTTGCTGGGTATAACTTGACTTCCAGCAAGGACAGCAGAAAGGCCTTCAGGTGAGGTGCTGTAACAGGCACCTGTGAGGAAGGTGCTGGGGGAAAAAAGGCAGCTTGCAGCAACTGAACAGTGTGGTTTTCATTGCTGGGAGTAGTTTCTGCCGTAGGGACAGCATACCTAGACCTTCACTAACTGTATATTAAAATTGATTGATTAAAATTCATGTTTTGAGAAACACTGCAGTGCCTGGCCTGGTACTTTTTGCATTTTCTGGGCTTAAACTGTAGTGCTGTGCTATGTTCATTTCCAGAGTTTTGTAAAAGTTCTATTAAATAAAGTGGCTTAGAAAAGATGAAATTGAGTTAAAACTGTGACAGAGTACATCATCTGGCTTTTACAGAACATAGCCAAACAACAAGAAATAATAGGACATATTTTGCTACTATTCCAGTTATTTACTCTGACTTGTTCAGGCCTGTTTCTGTAAATAAAAATTCACAAATATTTTAAAGCAATATATAATAAGGATAAATGAGAGGTCAAAACTTTCTTCATTCATTTCCCTCTCAGAAAGGACATAACGGCAATATTAACATAAGCTGTTCCTTTTCTAACTTCTTTCCCTGTCTTTTGGTTTTCTGATAGCAGAAGACCAATCCCCTTGTTCTGCTTCACAGACAAAGGTCTGTATGCAATTAAAATGCGATATTGCAAACGGTAATTTATATAAAGATTTATCGCAAAGGTTGTGTGTGTGTCAAGTGACCTGTTTTCTGGCAGTGTTTCCTACAGCAGTTTGATTTTATGCAACCCATCTGGAGCAAACTCCTGGAGCATTTTAACTCTGGAATGCAATTTTAACTTTGGTCTCCAGATGGTCCAGCTCCTTAGAGTTTTACCAGTCAAGTCACAAATAAAGTTATCTATGCAAAAACAATAATTAACAGAGATAAGTGTTTGTATTTAGCAAAAAAAATCCACTCAGAAAATTGGTATCTACAGTGCAAAGAGTGCAATTGACTTTCTCTATTGACTCAGACCCGTAGAGAATTAAGATTAAACAGCACTATTTGTTTTCTAAAGTACGGAGCCTTGTTGGTGGTCCCTCTCCCTTTACGGCATGAGCTGTGCTTGAGCTGGGCTCGCTGAGGGGGGTGGGCTTGTTGTGGGGTGAGGCTGTGATCCTGCCAGTCCCTTGGCCCCCATCCTCATGGGGTGACTCTCCCACTGCCCCCTGGGAAAAACGGTCTCTGGAAATCATAGAATCATAGAATCACCAGGTTGGAAGAGACCCACCGGATCATTGAGTCCAACCGCTCCTATCAAACACTAACCCATGTCCCTTAACACCTTGTCCACCTATACTTTAAACACCTCCAGGGAAGGTGAATCAACCACCTGCCTGGGCAGCCTCTGCCACTGCCCAATAACCCTTTCTGTGAAAAATTTTTTCCTCAGAAATCACTTTCTCAGCGATTTCTGAGGATTTGCTGTCAGCTGCCGAAAGGTGAATGACTGCTAATGTTATTGCAGACCAAGAATATATTAAGAATTCTGGTATCTATTTTACAAGAGATGTTAAGGAACATCATTGCTGCTTTCAATTTAAAATGCAAACAAAGTCAAAAGATGTATCTGTCAAATAATCATCTTTTAGAATGAAATTCAAATCACTCTAGTTTGCGGCTTGCTCCCTTTATTTTATCAGTGTTCTAAGACAGCCTGTACTGCTCGAAAGCACACAGCTGTCTGCCCCGTAACGCTTTAGATGCTGGGGATCAGTGGGGTTTTTTTTTCTGGGACATCTTATGTGCTAATATTAACCTGTCCAGTTGTCAAGTATGTAACAGCAAGGGTAATGATACCACACTCATCTGTGCGTCTGCTCTGGCTTGCAGCTGAAGCTTAGATGGAAGAGAAACTTTCATACATTGCTGTAAATCTGCTTGCAATTTCATTATCTGCAAGACGAATTTCACCAGCCTTTATCTTGTCATCTTTCTTTTCCTGTTCTGCTGACAGGAATAATTACATTGAACACTTTAGTATTCTATCTGTGGAGTATTTATTTCTGAGAAATTACCTCTTGTCCACTGTGTTTCCTGGTGTTATTAATGATGAACTTTGGAAAGCAGTGCAGTTATGATGTTTTCTCAGTGCTTCAGAAATATTATTCTGTAAACATCGGACATGTTTAGAAACCCTGACACCTTCAGTTAAAACTTAGCATTCATTTTTTTTGCAGTCCTTTGTATATATTACTAATAATCTATACTGGTTATATACTCACTTGATTTGTACTTATTTGCAACTGGAAGACAGCTGGTGACTCCATTTTGCAAATTCCATTACTCCATCAAGACATACGAACTACCTTTAAATGACTGCAGTTTCTCAGAAAAAAAAAAAAAAATAACCTGTGTTGAGCTCTGTGCTGTCACTGCTGATTTGTTTCCAGTTACCGAATGAATTCTTTTATAGTAGTTGTGATATCTCTGTGCTATACACCATAGTGTCATGGGAGGTATATCCAATGATTTCAGTGAAACCACTTAAACTACAAAAATAGTACATATGTGGTTTTCTATGTGGCTGAGTGCTTTGCAGACAGAAGCTCTAATACATTTAACAATCCCTCAGTGCACTAGTATATGGAAAATGAGCGTAGTTGTAGAAATCTGAATTTCCATTTAACTGTTCCATGTGGCTGTAGGCACAGCTTTTATTAGACACATGTTTGATCCTTTTTAATGTTTCTTATTGTCTATAAAGGTTTGAGTTTTAGAAGATTTGAAGATTAGCTGAAACGGATTAATCGTCGTTTACGTAACTCCTAAGATAATTAACGGAGAAAAATACAAGTTGAAATCTTAAAGAAAACGTTCTCACACATGTATGTATACATGAGAAATTTCCCAGCAGTTATAAATTCTTTAAGTGCTTATTTCTCATTTTTCTGAAACCAATAAACAAAAATTAAACTGCCCCAAAACCAGAGCTAGCAAAAGCTTTTAAAGTGAACATTTGACTTAAATAAGCCAAGTCACCTGTGGAGCTGCAGAGGAATTCAAGCATGAATTCGTGTGGGAGAAAACAGCCTCCTTAGGTTTGATGAACTTTATACAAACAACAGGGAAGTTTTCCAGGGCAGTAATAAATTCTACTTCTATTAATTCCACATTCACACAATAGGTGGCTGCTCAGTATAGATGGATAAAAGCCTTTAAGATGAAAATAAAAAGAGATTTGTATTGTGGATCTTAGACCTCTGGTGTGGCCGGGGGACAACAAGCTGTCTGCAGTGACATAACCATAAGCCAGTAAAATCTGAACCTCTGTAAAACGAGCATGACTAACAGTCTGTACTGCTCTGTGATGAGCTCCAGCACTCCAAAACACAGGGACTAACACCCTGGGGACTTCCAGTTCACTCTGAGGCATTTTTTTTTTTTTCTTAAGCCAATGTTATTAAGTGTTTTTAATGAAGATGAACACATCCACCCACCCAATGAGATATCTCTTTGTTTCTCCACTGCACGCTGCCACTTTTTAAACTCGTACTGAGCGGTGTGCCGAATGCCCTCTTGTACCTTCCCTAGCACGTAGCAGAGGAAAAATGCCTGGGCCCAGCAGCTTAAATACAGGACATTTTAAGAAAAAGTGATTCCGAAAGGGACAACTCTTTGCAGCAAGAGAGAGCAAACAACAGAGCTGTCATTCGTTAAATTGGGTATTGTCTCATTAAGCTTCTAAGCGTAGTGTCAGGAAAGATTAGGAGCAGACTGACAGATTCAACTGGCTCAACAGCTTTGCCACAATCACACAGAAAGCATTAGCTCAGCTATTATGGGTATATACGAGCTAATTTCTGACAGACGTTTGCTGTTATACAAATTTGATGTCATTACAGTTCACTGAGTATCCCAGCCATAAAGCAAACGCACCTTGGCGTATGGTGAAAGGAGGAAGAAGAGATAAACTAGGGAGGATGAGGCTGACATAGGATTCTATGACTTGGTCTTTTTCTGCGATTGAGGGATATTCTTATCAAACAAACCATTCTAACAAAACGAAACGCACCTTGAGCCTTCTGTCAAAACCCGAATATAAACCAAAGCCTTTGCGAGCTTTTAAAGTGTTCTTTTTCCCATCCTTTAGGCTGTCGTATCTCCCCCAAATGGAAGGGTTGCGATACTATTACCAAGGTAATTATACTGTGCTCCAGGACCAGATTTTCCTGTGGAATATTCAGGTTGAATTCCGGGCCAGAGTAAGAATAGTCTCTTAGCATGAAATTTGAGTGAGTCATGCTTCAACTATGTAATGTTTTTCTCTGGAGGTTTAAAGCTCTTGTGGAGCTCTAAGCAGCCCCAGTGTCTCCTCACAGAAGCCATTGTCACCTCTACAAGTTTTCTGGGCCGAATCCGTCTTCATTTCTCCGAGAAGAAATACATACTGTTTGTGAAGTTGCAGGGCAGAAGTTTTATTCTTTTCAATAGTCTCAACTATTGTCTCCTTTGTGCCACAGCTCCTTAAAAATCAACACAAACTAAAGGGCTATCCCAGAGATGCATGGCAAGGAAAGGCTTTTGTAGCAAAGAGTGAGTTAGAAGGATGAAAAGCCTTGCAGGTGTTTTGGGAAGATTGGGGTTTGTGGTGTACTGTGAGGACCCAACACCTTTCTGCTCTAGTGTGAGCTATGCCTCTTCAGTCAAAGAACATTTTAAATTTGTTGCATAACGAAATTTAGATAAAACTAATGTATAAAATAAGGAACTGCTTGGGAGTCAGACTTCTGCACGCAAACCAGAATGTTCACAGGTGCCTTCATGTCACACAGGTCCTTGGAGGGGGGGCCATGCTTTTACACCAGTTGTATGCTGTACTAGTAATTCAAGATATCATGTTTTTTGTGAGTTAAGACTCATCACTTTGCGCTTTCTGCCGTGGTTGCTTTGGGGATGTTGTTTTTTTTTTTTTCCTTTTCTGCTACCTGTCTGTGGAGAGAATCATCTCTGAGAGCCTTAAAACCACCAGGGTAACTGCTCTAAAACTACATCAAGGATAACAAACTGTAAGGCTGCACTTCAGTCATAGCCATCAAAACACATGTATTAATGGATTACAGACCTCGTGTTGTTCACTTACTCTTTATCTTCAGTGTCATTATCTGTACATGTAAACATAAAGAGATATTCATACACTTACCTCTGCGACGAGTCTGTATTCATAGCATTACACACAGAGATATGATAAAAATCCGTCCCGAGCAGTGTAGATAGAACTAGTTTTACTAAAACAGCTGTAATAAGAACTCATTTATATTTCTTGCACAGGAACTGCACATGCTATTGAGGGATTAAGGTTCCCGATACCTTACGTCAGAAATAAAGATTTAAAGCTGTGCTGTGGTAGACATATCATTATAGTTCATTAGCTGTTGTTTTAACTTGACGTATATAGAATAAGACAGAGATTAATACTCTCCCTCATAAATTTTTTTTTCTCCATCTCAGAGTCAGCCTTTTCTCTAACTAAACATGACCAAGAGAAGCTAGGCAACCGAGCATTAGATCCACAGGGCATGGGACTCCACACAGTTCTGGAAAGCTTGTTCTCTCCAGATAATACTAGTTCAGATCAGCAGAAAGATTGCCTCAGTGTTTAAAAGCTTTGAAACTCACCAGAAAGTTAGAGGATGTACTACTTGATTTTGACAACTGTGTTTTTTTAATGACGTTTGAAACAGAAATAGATAAAATAAAGGTTATTTAAATATCAAAATACAGCTGTATCTGAACAAGTTCTTCTTGGATACATTCAGAAGTAGCTGGCACGTTTTCCAGGTTGGTCTGCAAGTCCTGCTCTGTTTCCAAAGTTGCCTCTAAGTGGCTTCACCTGAGTGGAGCGAGGGGCTTGTAACCCTATCGCAGGCACCTGCTTTGCCTTTTCCTTTCCTCACTGGTAGCACCTGTGCAAGAAGTAACCGACAACCTCGGACTGGAGGGAGAACTCTAAGAGGAGCCTTGTTTGTTAAAGCAGGTATTTTAATTTAATTTAATTTAATTTCCTTTCCTTTAAACAGATGGTAGAAAAAGAGCGAAGAAACCCTTCCATTTTCTTGTCGCTATGTGCAGTATAAACACTATCTCCCAACTTTAGAAGTTGAGTGTTTAACTTTAAAGCGTTGTCCCCTGTGGGAAAGGTATGCTTGATGTTGTTTGTAGGTGGAAGTGATTTGTTAGGGCTGGAGTGTGGTCACAGTGGTATAAATCACAGGTAACCTGGTAGACTATAAACACTTTTCTGTAGCTGTACGATGTATTTTTAATTTAATACTGCTGTGCTGAGAACAGTCAGCTCAATTGTCCTTTTAGGTTTTCCCAAAAATAATGGGAGGGCAGGGAAAATGTAGGATTGAATGCCTATTTCTCTGTTTAGGAGTAGAAACCTTTTCTCAACAACAAAGCTGTATCAGCTTTTGGGAATCTCAGGAACTTTGTCTTCATCAGATGATTCTTATATTTTGAAATTATTTCTATATTGTTGGGTGCAGCTGTGCCATCTCACAATTTGGTTGGTAGCTAACACGGCAGATAAATTAGAATTAGAGGAGAACAGTCCTTTTGCTTTGATACTAGTCAAGGAACAAAGGTCCTAGTGGAGGAACAAGATTACTACCAGATTTTTTTTTGTGTGTTTCTGCCTGGTTTGTGCTGCAGCATGAGCAGTAATGGTCCATAAAGTGTTTTGACTGAAGGCTTTTCTTGGTGCAAGGTCAGCCTGCAGCAAGTTTTATGATACTAAAATTAAAAAGTCATCTGAAACCAGATTTGCAGTCAGAAAACAAGTTTGCTAAGCAATTGTTTTCAAATTCTCTATCAAAATTACTAGACACTTTTTAAAAGGATTTCTGTAAACAATTTTTTTTTAAAAAAAAATAACCTTTCTTTTCCTTGGTTTTGAAATAAATCAGTTTAGCTAGCTTATTTTCCTTTTGGTGTGCATGAAATGCTATTTAAATAAGATGTGTTTTATGGATTTCATAAAATCTGTCTTGTTTTTCTTTTATAAGGCAAAAGATTTTATTCATCAAGAGAAGAATAATGCTGTGCTGATAAAGAACAGACTCTCATTAGAGATAGGGCTTATAATTTAATGTGTGTAGGAAGTGATAAGCGATAGTTCCGATTCTCCAGTCACAGAGGCAGTTGTGATGTAATGTGAATAATACAAAAGGATTCTTCTTTTGACTCAATTCCACAAATATGTCTTTGCTAATTTTTGATTGTTAACTATATCAGCTGAGCTGTAATAGTGTATATAGAAAACTTAAAGTGCTACTCTGCTTTTATTGCTTTACCTGACAGAAATTCATTTTATGTTATTAATTCTAATATGGAATTACCGGGGGGGGGGCCATGAATGATGTGTTTACCATCTGGAAAAGTGGTACAAAAATTCCTCTGTAGAAGGGAATCATTGTCAGGGTTGCTGGTATTTTATTACTTATCCCCACTATTTTGACTTTTTCACAGCAGTCATAAAACAGATATTTATCAGAAAGAAATCAATATGTTAATTAGAGAATTTCAATTCACTAATGGCCAGGTCCTCTGGAAAGGGCAGTAAATAGCTGTAAATTACTTTCAGAGAAAAACATTTCAGGAAATCCGGCTTTCTAAAACTGCCAGAGACCTGAATAAAAAGAAAAGGTGGAAGAACTAGAATTTCTTGGCATATCTGAAAGATTATTTGGCTGACTTATGCTGAGTTTTTTTGGCAAGATTATTAAAGATTTTTAAAGGATTTAAAGTTCCTATAAACTTTCTGGAATGCAATGTTTCATAAAGAAAAAAAAAAGATAAGTAGTAACAAGTTAAGCTCTCTTGCTGTGTGTGGCAAGTGGTAGTGCTTGTTTTCAAAACAATTTAGAAGGCTTTAAATCTGCTCAGTCTGTTAAAATTCCAGGTTCTTCCAAAAATCACGTTGTCATCGATATGTTATGACCTTGGTTTGTTGTTTGGATTTTTTTCAGAATTTTTCTCTCTTCCCTTCCTTAGTTCATAATGTGATTGACAAAGTTAGCGCTGGTTCTGCTATTTGTGTAAAAACAATCCACAGAAAATCCACTTCTGTTGGGAAAATCTTGCACAAGAAGAAGCTTTTATAACTATCGTAGTCTCAATTGGGTGACTTCTAAAGTTTTCATAGGTGGCGCTTACAGCTCCTTTAAAAAGGCATTATAAACCTATTTATACGCTGATGCTTTCAAAATCGTGGTTTAATCTAGGGGCTTGCTTTTGCACATAAATCATCTTATTTATGTCTGCTTTTAAGAGCTTGCTTTTTCCTTTTCAGCTTTGTTACTGCTTTCTCTGTTCGCTCCACTGGTGTGGGCTCCAAGGCTCTCTTGATGCCTCCTTTATACAAGCTGATTCCTTCTGTTCATTGAAAACTTTCTATGAAATTCAGTTTCACAGTCTTATCTGGTTTAACTAGTTTTTGTAAAATTTGAATTGAATTCTCTCATGGAACACATTGCGATATTTTTCAGTGTTGGTAGATCTATGTTTATAGTGGGGGGCTTCTAAGCTTGCTTCCTTATTTTAAGTAATTCAGTAGAAAATATGTCTGTGTTGTATTCTATCGGAAATTTCGGTCAATTTTTTTTTGGTCAAAATTACGGAATCTTAGATCAAAGACGCGTTGGGTAGATTTTTTTTTTTTTTTCTCCTTTCTCTAATCCTTAGGGTTTGTCTACAGAGGTGCAGACAGTTGTCTTTGCTGCTAGCCAGCTGGATGGGAGCCAGTTCTTCTTCAAAAGCCATGTGGCAGAATTGCTGTGACTATGAGCTGCAGCTGCCGTGTCCTGCCTCTTGGTTCAGGTAAGATAGATATGTCTGTGTTAATGTATTTATCGGCCTATTCTGGGATAGAAAGAGCTGGAATTGCCTTTTAAAGTGAATTCCTTAAGGAGTGATACCGTACAAGGGATAAATGAAGTACTGTATACATAACTGAGCATCATTATGGGGGCTGTCAAATTTCTATTAAGGATTTAAAAGGTTTTCTTCTTTTTCATTTTAGTATTACCTCTTTGGAAGTGATGCCTCCTTTCTCTCAGAAAGAAACATTTTCCTAGAAAATTTTATATATAATTCTTTCTTTTTCAAAAAAACCTCTCAATATTTTATAACAGTACTTTAAAAATGTTTCACTTACACTGAAAAAGTAGTTTTAGTGCTTGGTACCGTCAGAATAATGTGTTTGCCTAGCAGCTTTAGTCCAAGATAAATAGAAATGGTAGATTTTGATAGTATGCATGTAATTTCTGTGGCACTGTAGTCCGAAGGCAGGCTTTGGTTATTTTTTCCCATTATTAGAGGCAGCAGAGCTATATGTCTTCTGGCAATGACAAGTTTAGTTTCTCACTTGTGAAGTCTAATGCTATATTACGGTGCGTTAAGTTAAAGATATAAGGGATGAAGGGTTTATGTGGAGAGAAAATAATCAGTGGAAAACATAACTTGCTCAATTGAAAAGACCTATTTTTGAATTTATACTTAATTGATATTTGTTATATTTCAATTTACAGATGTTAGAATACATTAAGATACACATTCGTATTCAAGTAGGGCTCCTAAGTAAGATAACTTCAGAAAAGAAATGTACTTATATATGTTTAGAAACTTCTGGTCATTTCACAGAATTCTTACTTTTGGACCTTGAAATTGTGTTTATAATTACATGACTTTGCAGGAGAATATAGTGTAACTGTGTGAAGGAGAGAGAAAAGGAATAATATTGACATGTAAACAGGATATCTTCAGATTATATTAAGAAATTTGCAACAAAAGGGGGAAAATTTTCACTTCATGGAATTAAATATAAAAACTTGTCCATCAGAGGCACTTAGTCTGACCTCAAATACATGAATCTTCTGAGGGTTCTAGTTTTTCATAACAATTTTCTTTTGAGTACTGATGGCATCCAAGTCCTGGATTGTGAATGGAGCCATGTCATTAAGGGAAATACTGTTGCTTAATAATGGTATAATAATAACTGACCATGGCAAGGGGGTTGCAACTGGATGATCTTCAGGGCACCTTCCAACACAAAGAGTTCTATGATTCTATGAAGTTGTCAGCTTCGCATTACCAGTCAACTTTTAGGTGCATCTCCTAAACCTTTTAAATTCTGAGACAATTTTTGTATGTTCAGATCAATGAAATGATGAAAAGTCAACATATCCATCCTTATTTCTGATTTGCAATATAGGTTGAATTCATCAGCTGTGCAGCTCTATCAGTGTAGGTTGGCCTGGTCCTGTACATCACGGGAGAGCACAACTGAATTCAGCGTGTCGCGGATAGGCTGCATGGCAGGAGTCCTTAAAATTGATTTCTGTAATCCTAGTATCTTGAGCATATAGATCGGAATGATGAAACAAAACTAAAACAAATGAAATTACGGGATGAAATGACTAACGTCACCTTTGAAACGGTACATTTTCGCTCTTTAGCGTCTTTAAGGAACAGATGTATTGAGATCAGCTGATGCGAAGTGTATATATCTTAAGTTACAGAAGTGAGAATAAAGCAGATTGTAAGCAGAGTTATCCTTTAAATAGAAGAACAATAAAGAACTGCAAAGAAAAAATTAACTAGGAGAAAAAAATCTCCTACATAGAAGACAATATCCTGTATGTTTGCTGAACCAATATTGAATGCTTTCAAGAAATGATCACAAAATGAAATATTCTACTGGCTAGATGTTGTTCTTCACCGATAATTACTTTTTAATTTGAAATGGTATCTCTTAATTTTCATCATAATAATTTATCTAGTGCAAGCTTATGAAGTTGGTGAAAAGTATTGACACGATAAAGCTAAAATTATCACTTCTTATTGGAAAAAAAAAGGTATCTAAATATCTGGCTGAGTTCCTTGCAGGTCTGACTTCAGAGGGAATGGTGAATGATGATTTTCTTTGAAAAAGAGACCACTTTTAAGTCCTTAAAATTTTGTTCTGAAATCAGATCTATGTAAGTGGAGTCATATCAACACAAAATTTCATTATGCAGCTAGGGCATAAAATCACATTAAAGGATCATTATCATTAGTAGTAAGGATGGCTTGGCAAAAATTGTTACTCTGACAATCACGGAATTGGGTCAATCTGAACTGTCTTGCAGATTTGTAATTTCCTCCACTGCTTCTAGCCAACAAAAGGGAAAAATGCTGTTTGGTTATTTCTTGTTAGAAATAGTTATAGTCACTAATTTTTTTATATCATATATCAGTTTTTGGGTTTATTGTTATTAAATTTTGGGGGGGATTTAAAAAAAATGTTTATTTATTCTTACATGAACTACTAGATTAAAACTTTAATAACAGCAATGTGATCTTGCCAGAGAAGTTTAATGATTAGTTCAAAGCATGTATTTGAATAGCAAAATATTTTTTTTAAAAAAAAATCCATCCTGTGAATCTCTTTTATTGTAGCCAAGCAAAAGGCAGGAGGGCAAGAAAAAGCAACTGGATACACTGCAGAATTTGCTGCTGCCACCTGATTTTCCATAAGTAATTTCCTGCTCTGTCATAATGCAGAAATAATTAAGGAAATAATAGTAGTTATTCAGAAGAGAGCAGAGAGAAGATGTAAAGCTTCAGAAGTAGCTTGAGAATTTTTTCAGCCGTAACTTAATGAGGTTTATAGTTCTATTTATTTTTTTGAAGTATGGCAACAAGTTATATTAATACAGCCAAGCAAACTTAAACAGCCTATATAAATAGTAAAAGACTCATTGATTGTGAATATTCAGGATGCTTCTCTGCACTGGAGGTAGGCAGAGGGAAGAAATCATGGTTCAGGTTTCTGATGGTAAATCTTACGCGTGTTTTCCTGGATTATCAGTCAATACATTAACCAAGTATAAATGGGCTTTATCAGTCGTACAAATTCACTGATACAACTGAAAATTCACTGTTTAGAAATGCTTGTGTGCTCACAGAAGCTCAAACTTTGAATAGTTAATACTATTTTTCCAATATTTGTCAAGGGACTTCCAAAATATATAAAGATGCTTGAAAATGAGCAGCTTCAGATAACTTTTCACAGGAAAAGAAATAGTGAATGCAAATTGAATAAAGTTTTTGATATTGTAAGGAAACTTTTTGTGTAGAATTTATATATTGATATAAATTGCCGAATGCCCTGTTTCGTGTTTTGGTTGTAAGCAAGGTAGTCTCCAAGAATTGAAGTGCTGAAGAAATTGTTAATATTGATGACATAACCTGAAAATTTAATTAGCTCAGAGTATTGAATACTAGTCTGGAAGCTGTATGTGATTATCCACAAATCATTTACATGTGACTCATTAGAAAGTCACTTGAAAAAAGCAAAGTTCATGTTATCAATACTTGTTTGCTCTGGCTCATTTTTAAGACACAATGACTAATGCTTCACTATTTACCTTCTAAAATGTAACTTGAGCACTTCATCATCGGAGCTTTTGCTCTTGAAAATGGGCATGTTAGTGAATAAAGTTGGCTTCATACTAACAGCAGAAGGGAGTTAAACTATCAGTCGTATTTAGAAGGAGATATTTTGGTTGTTGGGTTTTCCTTCTCACCAAAGGTGTGTCACTGTAGGCCAGTACCAGAATTCATGTGTTGTTTAAACCTCTAGCTCTGGGGATACCTTCAGCTGCAGACAGACAGAATCACCAGAACTGGCTTTGAGGTTCTATTTAATTTTTCTTTATGGTTGTACTCTGGTCATGTGTATCCCCTGAACTCCTCATCTTGCCAGCTGCTTCTCTGATGATGTATAGTTGCAACGTGTCTTCAGTGTGCTGTGAGAACCTATTATGCTGCTATATATCATTGGAGACCCTTCTCTCAAGACAGGTTACTATTATATATCATTAAAATGATCGCCGGTGGGAACAGGCATCCCAGAGAGAGAATCTTAGAATTTTATGTGGGGAAAAAATCCTAGTTTATAGGTGAGTTGGAAGCAAAAAAAAAAGGAAATATGATAGGTGGGAGTTGTAATATAAATAATATTAAAAAAATATTATTTGTAATATAAATTTTGTATTTAGAAAGAGTTTCTAGGTCATAAAAAAAGCTTATGTACAGCAGAAAATGTTTATAACAGAAATTTTTATGCATAAGACGTGCTGTGCTGTAACTCACTGAGTTACAGCAGGTGTGGCCAGTTTGTGCAGAATAGAGTCTGAGAAGCTTTTCTGAAATTACAGGGGGCTGTAGATTTTTTCAGTATCCAAGTAAGTACAAAATTTGCGGTGTGAATCTGCCTCCAATGCTATCTATACTAAAGCTGCCTGACTTCCCTAGTGTCTCCGAAATAATCATTTTTTAAGTGATGACAAGTTTGAGACGCTGAGTTCTGAGAGGAAGCTGTGGCTTCTGTTGGTAAGAATTTCCAAGCATATGGAAACTACAAGCAACTGTGCAAGCACATACAATTCCCACTGAAGTTGATTTTATCCAGGAGCGGAGTTTGTCTTGGAATATTTGCTGTAATCTTGTTATCACAAGTCTTGGTTGACTTTTCTTGTTAGTGAGGATTTTGCAAATACATACCCACGAACACCTTTCTAATGCAAATATGTTTCCTGCTTTGTAACGTAAGAATGTATTGAACCTCAAAAATAATAAGAATGAGGACGGCACACGTGTGTGTTTGAAGGTTTGGAATGGGATGTTTTACCTCTTTCCACACTAACGAGAACATTCGGCAGAGATTTAGGCTGCTGAAAGCTGCCTGCCCTTCCCCTCTGCTCGGTGCAGCCCACAGGATGCCTTCTTCTCTGTAATTGCAGCAGAAATGTTTACATACAAACCAAATGGTTAAAAAAAAACAAGACTGCGACTCCAGAATGCTAATATCTATCCTTAGAGATTTACACTGTTTTATAGCTAGTGGAACATTAAGCCTCATCACTTTCCTATTATCTCTATTAGAATTAGATACTGGTACATACTTCTGCGTACTTAGTATTCTGTGATTCCAAAGTGCATAATACAGACGTTACTGAACGGAGCGAGGCTTTTGTTTGTTTCCCTATGTGCTCTTGTGATTATGATGGTATTTCTAATCTAAAACCAAAGTAAACATTCATGTGCATACGTAGTGTTGATGAAGAAGTAGAGCAGTTTAGATTCTTGTCAGATTCCTCTCAGCTTCTTGGTTAGTCGTGAAAATTATTAAAATTATATGCTAAATAGAAAAAGGAAGCAGAAATGACCTTCTAAAATAAGGTAGAGATATTTAAATGAATAAATAATTATGAGAGAATCCTTTCATTACTGCTGTCAAATTTATATTGTGTACGCTGAGTTGCATCCTTTCTTTGCTAAATCTAGTAATGTAATGCGTTTCTTTGAAAGTCATTGATAGTGGCAAGGATAAATACTTTTTAAACATTAGTTGAAGACAGTTAGGAAGATGATATTTTTAATTTATTTCTATTTATGTTGAGTATTCTTGCATTCCACTCGAGTATCTCCTCTGTAAGTCTCTGACTTGCTTATTTCAAGTTAGGGATTTTAACTTGGCTGTTTCCCAGGTGGGTTTTAAAACCACTTGCTTATTGGTTAGTTTGGGATAAACAGAGATTCATCTGATTCATTCTAATAGCTTCCCCCTGTTAGAGCTGCTTTGTTTCTTGTAAATGATTAAATACTTTCTTAGCCCTGACAAAGGAATAGAAGAATGCTTAGCCTGTTTAAGAAGTTCAGCCTTTTGTGTTGCAAATTTACACAGGTCTGATTCATGGCTGGAACTAGCAACTGAAAACGTAATGATTGGAAGCAGTAATGATGTTTGTCACTTCACTGCTCTTGCACTTGAAATGCATGTGTTCCGTGTGTTTATGGGTGTATTTTTTTAGAATTATGACACATTAAACATCTTCACAGAATTTTGCAGCACCTAGTCAGCAACAAAAACCATGTGGTCCATGTGCTTAACAGGCACAAGTGTTTCGAAGAAGCATAAAACTGCAACAGCTGAACATCTGGCACTCATCTGAGAGTGCACGTACCCTTAGCATCAGTTTTGGTTTATTTTTATCATTTTCTGTGTTGCTTACCATCTGGATTAAAATTGATATTAAATATTTGGATGTAGTCTCAAATCCTCTTACATTTTTTTAGACGTCATATTACATGACCAATTAATGATACTACTTCTGGCAAATGTTGCACGTGTATTCAGATGATCACATTAGCTTTTATTTGCTTGTTGCAAGTAGATTGACTGATCAACCTTTTGTCTGCTGACTTTATAAACTTGTGCCTCTTGACTCGTTTGGACTCAAGTCACTGTTGAGGAGAAGAGGACACTTTTCATCTGAAGATATCTGTTTCCATTAGATGCTTCTTTGAATTGGGCTTTTGTTTAATCTGTGATGTAAAAGCTTAATATTTCCTTGACTTTAATATTTCTATGGCGTGTCGTGGAATCTGTTTAGCAGAGAAGCTTAAGAGTTCTCTGTCTTCAGGAGCCAAGAGTTGTTATATTGCTCTGTCTAGCAAATCAGTAGCAGATACTTGTTTATTGACTGCTAGGGAGTGAGGGTAACGGGAGAAATGATTAAAAGATGATGAACTTTCTTGCCTCTTGAATAGACCCTATCTTCTTGACCTGAGAAGATAAATACTGTGGCAAAACCACATTTTCTTGGAAGAGAAGATTTCTTCCTTCTTTTTTTGGAAGCGCTTAAGAGCTTGGTGTGCATTCTGGGGTGTGCCATTACTATGAATTTCTCAATAGCTTTCTAGAAACATTTTTTTTTTTATTTTTAGCATCATTCAAACAAACACAATGTTCTAAAAAATAAAATGCTTTGTAAATGTTAATGTGCCAGCTACAGTGGCTTGTGACCTCTGCCTGTATGACGTAGTCTATATACCCTTAATCTAGTTTGCTTCTTTTATGTTACAAGCTTGTCAAGACAATTATTTTTGCGTGGTCTAGAATTGAATGCAGTGAGATTCCCACCTTTCTTATCTCTTGGATATTACCATTGTGATTGTGACTGTAGGAGGAGTTGGAGGGCAGTACGTAATGTGGAAGGGAGGCAAGTTGTGCACAGCTAGTGCCGTATCTGCTTGTAGCCAAAAAGGATTCAGATTCAGTCAGTGTGATACAAAGCACGGTAACAGTGATAAAATTGCTATTAAGATGGGAAGAGAGTGAGAAGCAGGAAGACAAGTCTCTTTAGACGTCCACTAACAGTCAGTTTAAAATATTGCGTAGTTGTTTATTAATTAAGATTTGCTTCTTTTATTGATCGGTCATACTGATCACAATACCATCATGAATTTCTTTACTGGTTAAGCACTGAGCTACCTACATCTAAGCACTAATAAATGAGATGACTCTCAAGAGAAATCTGTAAAAAGAGATCAAAGGGTGAGGGACCAAGGATACAGATAGAAATGGTTGCCCCTACTGTGAGTACACAGGTACTGAAAGACTGTGAGAGGAACTAAAAAGTCAAGGGGGGAGTGTTGTTTAAGCAAAAATGTTTACTTTCTTCTCTGTTATGCTGTGCTTCAGACATGATGCTAGTAAATGATATAAAAAATGAAGCACATAAATTCTAATAAATCTCCCTCTGAACTCCTTCCTTGCCCCCATGTGCATATCTCTGATCTTAAAATAATTTGTAAGCTCGGTACTTATGCAGGTACTAAACTGATAATCCAGAGAATGGATCCTTTGGGATATCTGTGTGGGTAGTAGGGTGGAGGAGTGATAAATATTTCTATACACGGCTTCATCCATATGCTTAGCACTCAAAGTAAAAGCTAAATGACTCGGTTTGTGCCTGCACACCCGCAGCCTGTCATGGTGTAAAAGGCGTCCAAGAAGTAAGAACGTAGCTAGCTAGAAGCTGCTTTTCTGACCTATTCCAACAACAAAACTGCTTTCATAGTGAGTCCATGACGATGTCTAGAGAAAATCCGATCAAGATGTGAATAAGAATTCAACAGAGCTTATGGGGCTTGACAAACTGCGCATCTAGAAATTCTTGGATCCGATACGTGCACTGAGGCATAATAAAGAAATTGATTTATTTTTCTTAAATGTAGCCTCGGTTCAAAGAATCCTTGTGATAGATCAGTGCCAGCAATTTTTCATGCCCTGTGCCGATGCTTTGATCTGCAATAAGTAAATGTAAAAGAGAATCTGATGACACATCACAGGTGCACCTGCTTGGTAGCTTGAACTACAGGCCTGTGCTACAGAGATCTGTCAGTTCCTGCTCTGATGCTCTGTCTGGCACTTCTCTGATGCCTCTTTGAAATAACATGCTGTTGGACATCGCAGCCGCTCTGTGATGAATAGCTTAGCGATGTGCCAACTGCGTAGCGAGCCTCCCAATGACATTGCTTTACTTTAGCACCTTTAGTACTGACGTTTCTAGGTGGTTCTGGATTGCTCTCCTTTTTACTTCCTTTCATAAAGACAATGGTACTTCATGACTTGCTTTAGCAGGGGGCTTGGACTCGCTGGTCTCTGGAGGTTCCCTCCAACTTCCACCCTTCTGCGGGTCTGTGACCTGCATGTTGAATTTATGCCAAGTTATTTATTTCGTGTGCCCTGCTGTTCGAGGCTCTGTGGGCGTTCTGCTTGGTTAGTAAATATCTGAGAACCAGAGCAGTCAAATAAGGTCAGCATTATACATACATACGTTCGCTAAGTTTTTAATCAGCTTTTGGTGTGAAAAGTGAAGGCAGAATTTCCTTAGGATATAGTTCTACCTGGATATAGGCAGAATACCTATATACCTAGATATAGGCAGAATTTCCTTAGGATATAGTTCTACAAACTAAGACAGACATTCACATATCTTTACGAACCAAAGTAGAACTTAAACAGATAAATGGTTGGATATTCAGACTGTGGACTCTAGATAAATCACTGATGTGTAATTCATTTAAATTTCCTTTCCAGTCAGTATGGAGAGGAGGACAATTTAACAATCTTGCATTATTCATATAATCTAACTTAGACATTTAAACTCCCTGAAAAGTTAAAATGTGCAATAGAATTTCGAAGAAATGTTAATATACAGGAGCCAAGAATACTGCACTGCTGGGATGTGAAAGTAACTGTAGCTTCTGTATGGCAATTGGTATTTTCTCTCAGAAAATTTCAGTGATACTGACTTCTAGTTAACTGGGGAATAAAAAAAAAGCGCCTTTTTTTTAAACTCCTCTTTTCAAGAAATTCTGCCTAGGAGAGCTCTTTTTTCATTTAAGACAGTGAAAACTAATTACAGACTAATGTCGACTGCATCTCCTCATTGTGCTTGTATTGCTGTATATCCTTGGGTGTGAAAATTTATCAGTTCACAAAACTATAGCTGTGGTAAAATAGTGTTGTGATTTTTAAACTATTGCCACTGAAGGTTTGGTTTCTGATGCCTGTTGCCATCTCTTGGGTAACACTCATGCTTCCAGAAGTCATTAGTTTTCCTTAAATTTTGGACTTAAATTTTAGGCACAAAGATCTCATAGATATTTAACTTTCCTCACAGGTCTGTTTACAGGAAAACTTTAAAAGTTTTTTGAGTCTAGTTTCTCGTAACTTCCAAAGGCAGAAATACTACTGCAGAAATGGGTGGACTATGTTAAAGTCCTCTCAAAGGATCCTTTTTCATTAGATTTACCTTAATTGTATTGCTCTGATTCACCTTGCATATTGGGAAATACTTAATGCACAGACGTGCTAGGCTGCAAATTCCTACAAAGTGCAAGGAAATAATGATATTCAAGGAAGCACTCTTTGATAATTGTATGTTAACGTGCAAGCCACAGACTGTGATTCTGATGTTTTTAGTCATTAGTGGAGCAGATTAAAAACAAAACAAAACCATGCATCTGGGAAAGGTAATGAAATATTCTGTTTGATCTAGCAATTTCGTGTTTGGCGCTTCCACTTGCGTTATTGATTTCTGTGTATCACTGCCCATAACGTTACAGAATAAGAGAGCCCTAACCAAGGTAGCAAAACACCATCTGATGTCTCGACGAATGTTCAAGTGGCTTTTTCCTTTCCCTTCTCCCCTGCACCCCCTCCCAAAAAAAGAAAAAAAAAAAAAATCATGTAATTGAAAAGAAGGCTTAAAGTTTGCTTTGCTCTATGCTCTTGTTTCCCTAGAATATTCAGTATCTCATATTAAAAATGAGTAGAACTCATGAAAAACCAACAACAGAAACGCCACCAAAACTTCTCAGCTTGTCAGTCTTCAACTGAAATACATTGCATTTTTCTGGTGAATGTTTTCGGTTATGAGAATATGTATTGAATGGTGGCCTTGTTGGCAGGGAATGAGAAATTTCTATCTAGGTGGATTGCGATGAGGCTTATCTGTGGTCTCTGACAAAATGAAAATGATAATATCTGGAGTTGTTGAAGAAGAAGGGAAAAAAGCTTTTACAAAACTAAGTTGCTTCTCAGTTTTCTTTGCTGCAGAATTCTAGGCACTGCAAACTGTTTATTTAAGGACTTTAAAGCTCATTTATGTCCCAAAGTCCTTTTATAAGCTTAGAATTAAAATCAGGTTAAAAGAGGTTTTTGTAGGATACCTCCTAGATATAAAGACAACAGAGACATTTGAAACTTCATACAGGGAATGCTTCCAGAACATGATAAAGGATAGCTGGGATCTAATAAGCTGGTTATAAATCATGCACAGACAGATGTCTGAAGTCCTCTAGAACTTTTCTCTGGATGTGATCAAGGAAACTGTAACCAAATTCACTTTCAGACAGTTCTGAGGAAATAGACTAAATTACTAAAATGTGCTAATAAAAGAAAGCAGAGGAAGAAAAATTCTAAATGTCACTATAAAATAATTTTGAGAGTTCTAAAGATCCTTGATGAAAAAAATGTTTTCACTGTTTTTATAACAAGCTGACTTGTTTGTATGTTATGGAAGAGAGTTTAGAAATTGGATAAAGTGCAGCACTTGTTGTTTTTTTTTAAGCTGGGAACAAGGAAGCTGCTCATGTCCTTTATAAAACAGGAACTATTTATTCTTCCCCTTTCAGCTGCTCAGTATTATGGGCATTTCTACATACTGAAAATTTTCAGAAAATCTAGACCTGCAAATGGGTAAATACAAGTAGCATTGTCTGAGAGGTGTGCAGAGATACCGGCTACTCAAGTAGGTTCTGTAAAAATACCTCTTGAAAACATCAAAAATTTAGTGCTTAAAACATTCTTAGTTTCCACAGTTTTTTCTTGATAATCGCTAATGAGGGGTGAGGCAAAAGGAAATATAGAAATGAGGTAAATGCTAGTTAACTTTAGTTATATGTAGCAGATTTATGGATACTCATGGCTTCCCAAATGAAGATATTAAAAAAAAAAAAAAGGTTTGGAATTGTAGCTGACCTTGCATATTGGGTTTCTTTCTATAGTCCATGAGAATTTAATGGGAATAGGATTAGGCTCTTACATTGTAAAATATTGTAATAGGTATTTACTGGATGGCTGTCTTTTGAACTCTTATGTTAAATGAAACAGTTTGTAATAGTGCTACAAAATTTACAACAGAATTATAGTACAATCTAGCTAATTAAGATGTTTGTCTTCATATGATTTCTTATTATTCACTGTGTCTTTTCCCCATTCGACTGCAATAGAATGGCTCTGCAGCATTTCATCAATAGAATGTAATTCTTTGTAATAGCCTAAGTGTTTCTAGATTTATCACTGAAATAAAAAATACCACACTTCCAAACTGAAGGTATTATAATAGGAAATGAATGGAGATCCTTTCTACTGCATCTTTCCTATTACAAATGAGCATTGTTATTAATGCCATACATTAATTCCACATGATTACGTTTTTTTCTTTGATGAGGATGAGATATTAAAAGTATTGTGTAGGCTCTGTGACCAGCCATTCTAATTTCCTCTGGTCAATGTCCTCTCTAAATAAATTTAATTCCAATTAGTGAATGCAATAGTGCTTTAAAACTAGTCTGTCTCTATGCTATGAACGTGATAGCTTGAGATACAGCAATTCTGAAATGCTAACATATATATTGTATGAAACACTAAACAACTAACAGACACCTTCACAATCTTGAATTGAACTAGGTCACATCTTCAGAGAGTTTACAAGTCCTCATGGCCACCCTTACGTAGCAGTATAACGTGGAGGGAGAAGTTGTAATTCACTTTTATCCTCTGACTGCTGGGGCAATAATCCCACTGTGTGGTTTATAAAAGTCAGGGAAAGGTGTTCAGTTCCTAAGCAGGCTAACTTAGAAACCACTGTGATGTCTAGGCAACAGGAGGCATACAATTTGTGCTACTGATATACCTCTAGGCAATTCATTTTGACCTTTTGTATATTCTGTACAGAATGAAAATAAAACTAAACCTTCGCAAAGTGTTGTTTAGCACTACACTTTGTAAGTAGCAGCACTTCTACTCCTTCTGCTGATGTTATCGGTATTTCTTTTATATTCACCTGATTAGGTGCAGAAATCTTAAAATGTCTTAATAAAATATCTGAAAAATTTTGAAGCAACACTGCAATTTGTAGATTCTGATTTTACTTAGAAATAGGCAAAAACCCCTTTAACACAGTTGTGCATGGGTACTTGCTCAGGAATGTTGTTATTGCCTCTTCAAATGCCACCTGAAAACCAAAATAATTTAGAAGATTATGTATCAAACTAGAACAGTAGGAACAAATATAAATTGCCACTGCGTTTTCTAGTTTTGCACATTTATTTGTGAGTATGTTGTGTTGAATTTTGATTTTTCTTTGAATTATAATTTTTTTTTTTGGATTTAAGATCTGATTCAGAGAGAATCCAAAATACATTCATTCCACTTTAAAGGTTAGTCTTTGCAATGAAGTGATATCCTTCTAAGGAAAACCAGTTGTCGTTACCAGAGATATATATTACTCTGCTTTAGAAATCTTTGTATCAGAATAACACAAACAAGAAGTTTATAGTATGATCAAGTATCAGCATTATGTTAAAAGGAAAACAGAGCAGAATAACACATGATTCTAAAAGGTGAAAAGGCAAATGTCACTTCTACATTTGATAGTAAATGTGAAATGAAAAAGGAGTTGGGTGTGCCTTAAAATTACATTATGCCAGATCCGTTGAAGATGGCCATTTTTCTGTTGATGCATTTGAACTGAAGAAGAATGTGTGCTTGGCGTGTATTTTCAATGCACTTGACTCTCACTTCAGCACTAGGTGTAGGATTTCACTATGCATTTTCACTACAAGGTGACCTGAACTTGATTTTTTTTTTTTAACCCGTTTCTCTCCTGTGATGGACTATACTAAACACCATAATTTTTAAATGGTTACTGGCGTGACCAGTGTACCTTTTGTGTTTAAGTAAACATTTAAATTACAGAAAGCTTTATTGCTTCATATATTTCACATGGATCTGAAGTTAAGACTAGGGAAATGAGGGATTTGGTGTTTGGCAGCTGGGCTAAGCATGAAGACGAATTTTTCCAACTCTCATTATGTAAAATCATAAGACAGAATTCCTAACGATATGTTGAGTGTATGAGCCAGCTGCTTTGGACCCTTTATCTGCAGGGTATATGAAGTCCATGATGAAATGGACTTGTGAGAGCGGTTTGCATGGTGGGTGGCTGGCAGGTGGTCGCTGGAACCAGCACAAATATTCAGATGGTCAACAAGCAGTTACCAAAATTCTGCATGGGTATCGTTTTTTAGTTCTGGATTGTAATGATTATTTTTTATGTAAAAAAACCTAAACAAGCAAAACCCAAAACAGAAATGCGTTTAATTATCTTATATAGTTAGACCCTAGTGTTTCTGGTTTAGAGCTTAACGTTGGCTATAGTGTCCCCCAGTTACCTTATTACCAGGACTGGGGCACTGATTCAGTAGTGAGTCAGTGAAAGGAGAAGAGCTACTTAATCTCCATTATTACTGCCTATAAAAACCGTGTTCCTTAGAGGACCACCACGCGGCTACTTGCCACGCGTAGCACTGCTTAATTTATGAGGACTGACGGCGTATGCGGTGCGACTGCCAGGACTGTCTGTGGCTCTTTGCAGATATTGGCAGGTTTGTCTCATCTTCTTGTCTCTGCTTTGGGGTTGGTTTTTTCGTAGTCCGTGGTTCACTTTTTCAGATGGACTTGGACTGAAGGAAAACTTTCTGAAGCAGGAAATGCTGTAATCAAAGAACTAACACTGGTCTCACGCTTTAAACTGATTCTGTACTCATAAATAAAATCACTTAGATGGTTCAGCTTACTCTTTAGGGGAAGTAGTAAATATAATACAATTGCTGCAAACAATTCTCTGTGGCTTTAGCAAACTGTGCAGTGCGTGAACTACCTCTAATCCTTCCAAACTTCATACTGAAATAACTGAAAGGCTATTATATAGGATAGTGCATAAGTTCCGATTTGGCCTTTTGAAAGAAGGTGTATTTTCCTTGTGGTAGCAGTAACCTTCAAAAATCTACCCCCCAATAAAATAAAAATGCGTTATGTAGTTAGTTGTAACAGGATAGTAATTTCAAGGTATCGGGAACTCTATAGTAAGGAAGTGTACTCTGTATTTTACTTAAAAAATAAAATAATTTTAAAATTAAGAAAGTATGGCCATCCATTAAAACACACACAAAATAATTAAAAGAATGGATCATTTCAGTGTTCCTCTGTTTTTTGAATGGCGTAACTGGTGTAGCTAGATCTAACGCAATAAAGAAAATCTCTTAAAAATGTGTTTCATTCTCTATTTCCAGCCCCGTGCCCCCCATAGTTAAAACTGCAATAACCAGGTAGTAACTAGGAGCTGAAGATTGCATCGTGTTAAAATGGCATAGTCAGTTTTGCAGTGAATGCCTCCACGATTAACCAGCCCACTGAAGTGACTTGAGTTATGACTGTTGTGCCTCTCTTATCATGTAGATGAATCTGTCATTTAGCAAGAGATAACTTAGTCCATTTGCAAGCTGGGGAAAAGTGTGGGGTGAGGCTGCCTTCATGGAAACAATAAGTGTTTGCTGGACTCCTCTTATTTCTTTCTAAATGCTGAACTTTGCTGTGGAGAAAGGTCAAAGAGCGCTCAGAATTATGTAGGAGTTGTAGAGATTACACCACAAATTCTGTCCAGTCCATTTAAAATCCTGTATATTTTTTTTTACTGTGCGAAATAAACTGAGCAAGTTCCTTAAAAACAAATAGAGCCATGTTTGAGTTCAAAGTACCCCGAATTCATTGCAGCTATACTACTTTGAAAAGAGATTATATTTTAGAGAGGTTGTGATTTGTTGAAAGTGTGTGGTAGCTCATAACTCTTGAGTCACAGAATATATTCTGGTAAGTAAAAATAATCCAGAAAACTTGCTGGTTTAACAGCTTTAATCAGACCTCAAGAATAATTAAATGCTTTGCTAACCTTGGGATTTTAAGGGCTAGATTCTCTTCATAATATTCAATTTGTCACAGTGGCATTCATATCAGATTTTTTTTGCTTGTGAAAATAGAATAGAATCAGTTATGGATAGAAGAGGGAGAAAACTTTAAAAGATTACGAAATTATGAAAGGATGTTCTGAACTAAAAGGGAAATTTTCTTGTAAGACATTTGTTGTTTAGAATTGCATCCTTGCGTTGGAAATAATTTTTCTGGCTTGATTCTTAGCAGTTCCGTCTTCTGTGTTTGGAAGCAGAGATGTACAACTACTTGAGGAACAGCTACGAACGTAGAGTTAGATTAAGAGTAAGCAGCCTCCCCAGAGCAGTGTTATGTTGCGGCTGAGGTGTGGGGATGACTCTCCCTACCAAACAAAGACTTTGTCTGTTCTGGGATAAAGGTCTTTTTCTCCAACACTTGTATCTGCAAGAACATGGCAATGTCTTTCCATAGCCTGAAAATTGCTGCTTTGAAAACCCTTGCAATTTTCTGCAACAAATGTTTTCCTGTATCGCAGTAATTGGTGTTCCTGGTCTCTTTTGTTCCACTTTTTCAGTTGGAGCAATATATTGTTGTGGGGTTTTGTTGTTGTGGTTTAACTAGTTTATACCCAGCTCCAGGCTTTCTTTATCATGAAGGGAAGTCATTGCTGGGCAATATTCAGTGTCATGATTTCTCTGACAAGATTAAAATTAAAAATAAAGCATATATGTACTTCTTAACTGATATCTATCTTTACAAGTTTTTTTTAGTCTATAATTCTTAAGACATGCTTGTCAGTGGTATCCTAAAGTACATCTTGGTTTTCTGAATCTAGGGAGAATGCGTTTGGGGCAGACTGCTCTGGTTTTGTCTCCATTTCTTTGTACCTATGCTCTGTTTTTCTGAATTTTTCTCTTGGATTGCAAGTAGTAAATGCTTCTGGTGGCTTCCAGTGGAGCTAGATACTGAAAGCTCCTAATTAATGCTTATTTGATAAAGCCAAGTGACTTGGCTGCAGAAAGGATATCTTCTCCTTGAATCTAGTCAGTGTTCAGCTTTTGGCTCTCCTTCATCCTGGAGGAAGATTTGCGTAGAGTTGCTAGTACGTTCCTTGCAAGAAGTCAAATATTACAAATATATTTGTTCAAGTTTGATCTGTGGTACACGGCGGATTTTCTCAAAAGGCTAGGATGCTGGTATCAGGGCTAAGTATTTTGAGCTTTCTGGGACCAGTCTCTTATCCCTCGATTTTTGTTACATGTCAGGTTTGCATGGCATATAATTAACAGACAGGAAATAATTGTGGATCCGCAGTGATTTATTTCGAGTCTAAATATTTTCATCTTTATGCCTTAAAAATCCCCTTTGAAACAAAAATTATCGATCATCATTTATACAATACGCTGACTAGATTAACTTGTTTCTAGGCTTTTGCATTTGTATTGTCACTTGGGAATTGTCTGGGCAAATGTAGGTTTATGTCTTTTATCTGTTAAATCAAAGATTCAAACGCAAAACTTAAAGCTCAAGGACCTCCTGTGGATTTGTGACATTTCCTAAAGGAACTGTAGATAATAAACCAATGACTGGATTAGTACAATGAGTCCAATTGTAAATGTGACATTTTCACATGTGAGAGCTAAAATCTCACCCTCAGTGTTTTTAATGCTGTTTAAAAGAAACACACTTTTCTTTGGTTCAGTTACTTGAAAGTTAGAAGCAGTAAAATACAATTCTAGCTGTAATACTTTGTCAAACGTGTTCAGAACTTGTCATGATAGTGTTGAAAAAATACCACAAATGTCAGTGTGTTGATCTTATCATGAGATAATTTCAGGCCTCATTTTTCAGTGCTTTCTGCAGAGGTATTAGAAGATTATTACCTGAAATTTTACAAGGCTCAGAGATGAACTGAAGTGCAGTGTTCAAAGTTTTTGAGTGTTCCCCAACTCAGCAAAAATGAGAATGTCCTGGGCAGTGCAATGGGGCAAGGTGGAGCATGGGTGAGTCTCAGCTCACTAATTAAAAATGTTTTAACTTGTTCATGTTCTCAATATTTGGGGTTTTTTTTAACAAAAAAGTTGCCAGTTCTGGTTCAAAGGAAAAGAAAGATGGTTTCACATGTGCACTAGGAGATGGCATGGAGTTCCCCTGTGCTGAGGAAGGCAGTAGCAAAAGTACAGCTTACTTCAAGGGAACACGATCAGGTCTTTAGTAAAGTTACTTGTATCACACACAAACTTTCTTTAGTGCCTCCAAACAATCACTAAAACTAGGGGTAGTGCGGGTAGAATTGCTTCCATGCGATATTGTCTGGCGTGCGTATAATAAGGACGTGCACATCTGTAATGGCAAGCATGCAATCCGCTCCTCTCTGAAGTGATTTTGTAATAATAACAATACTATTTATTGTGGATGCTATAACTGTAAATAAATTCTTGTTGCCTTTATAATTAACTTGAATGTTCATGAGAACCTGCCTTTTTTCTTATTAGAAAAACTGGTTTTTTGGGAGTAAGCATAGACAACACAGAAGAATATCTATGGAATAGGTAAAAATCCATTAGAAATACAGGTGGATATCGCAACGATTTAATGAGTCAAAGGTATGGTAGAAAAAACTGTCTTTGCATATCCTTCAAGTGAATTAGGAGTAAACTTTCCAAATGTCACAAAGCAGACTGTTATCAATATGTATCAACATCCTCAAGCTACTCGTTGGCAATAAATGTCAGTAGAAATTTTTATGGCTTTTACAGCTTATCTGCAATTTGTAATAAGCTTTGTGCACGGCCCATTATTTTATGAGTGAGAACAACTGTCAAATGAATGTATTTGTAATGTCAGGAGTTTCATTACGACATGACCGCAGGCTGGAGGCGAGGTGCTAGGCTGCTGCCTACGTTTATATCTTTTGACCATTCTTTTACAGAAAGAGCCATGTAACCTGCTGCTTTCATTACTCTTTACCTTTTTTAATTAATAATTTAACTTACATTTCTTATAGCCTCATTATCGCTCCACTATTTCATTAACTAATCATTACAACATTGTAGTTTATAGCTTTACAGGCAAGGAGAGCAGCAGTATGAACCAGTAGCTTTGAATTACGTAGCAAGAGCTCTGATTAGCAAGCAGAGCCTGCAGCAGTGTGGATTTTGTGTCATTAGAAATCTTTTAATCTTTCTTTTTTTATTTAAAACAGAAGAAAAAAAATTTAGTTCTTTCTTAGAATGATTCATATCCTGTGGATTTTTTCTATTAGGTAATGAAGCTATGATACTAAGATTGAGTATATAAATAATTCTTATAATTCACACAGAAGAAAGAGAAATAATTACCTCTGAACACTTCATTATGAATGGAATTCTGTCAAAAACTTTAAGAAGGGGACATTAATACAAATTAAGGTCTTAGGAACTCATATTTTAAATACTTAATCCTGTATTTTATTTAACTTTTGCCAGACCAGTAAGAATTTTTTTAATCAGCAAAATGAATGGCTGTGCTAGAAAACATTAACTATAAGATGTAAACTCCTATCGTGAGCAAATATTTTGTTGGTTTTGCCATCATAGAGTAGCTGAACTGCCATGTGTTACCAGCTCTGTAGGATTGACCATAAACTCTGAATCTTCAGATGTCATAAATATTTGCTTAGCGAAAGATTGCAGCTCATATAAAGTGATTCTGCAAAGTAGTCTCAATCTGCTTGTCTTTTATATTACGGTCAGGGTAGGTTGAAAGATGAAATAAAGCTATGTTCTTTTATTCTTGAAAAAACTGTAGATTTAATGACACCTGCTGGGAAGAAGGAAACGACTGTATTCATTTTTGGAGGTGCTGATAGTTTAGCTCGAATAGAAATCATGAGAGATGGGAGGTTCTCTGCTACTGCAGGTTCTAGTCGATGTCAATAAAGACAGGTTGGTGTGATACTAACACCGGTGGGGAATCTTGTGCATGCGCTTAAGCATGTGACTGTTATGTCAGCAAAAGTCAAGATGTACCCTAAGTTTTAAAATTACATGTTTTAATCTTCAATTTTTAAGTCCATAGTCGTTATGCTAATTACTTCTGGTTGGTGTAGCCTGAGCTTCTTTGCTCTTCAAAAGCATTTCTGCAGTCGTAGAAGCTTGTGCTCATACACAAATTCATAAGCCTAAAAGATGAAAAATATTTCTTCTATTTACAAGAACATTTTTATGACAAGGCACATCAAATAATTCAACCTTATTCTACCAATGAACCTGTTTATGGAATGCACAGCTAGAATTACTGAAATGTATGTGGGATTCCTACAGAAGTTTGTGCGATATTTTCTTAAACTGTTTAATTTCCTATTAATAAAGTAGAAAATACGAAAGAATACCTATCCCTTATTTTATGCATTTGGAGCCCACTAAAGTAAAAAGAGCTTTGGCCTTCACCCCAGTGACAACCAGACAAAGGAAATGCTGCTTTAGATCTTTGAATTGTTTGGAACAGTAAGATGAATAGAGATTTTTCATTATGATGCAGCACCAGAGTTACATTATTATACTATAAAATTACTTCTTAAATTACAGTTAGTTCTTCAAAGAGTCAGCAACATTCTCCCATAATGAGATAGAAAGCTAAAAACCTCAGAGATGCAGAACCTTTTCAGTTCTCCCTGGGTTTAGGTGAGTTTTGTGTGCTGTCGGTCTCAGATCATGGCTGTACCTGTCTACGTGAAGCAATATCCATTGCAATTTGCTGCAGGAGGACACGCAGAGAGCAGAGCAAGTTTAAAACCTCTATGCATACATGCTTTCCCCCACCGCTTTTTAATGTGAAAAACAGTCCATACATCAGTCTTCCAGATAGCTCCCAAGTTTTGAACATCTTACCTTTTGTTTACCAAAACCATATTTTTATACTGATATCAACTGCAGAGGAGCTATTTACTTATTTGCTTGGTTTTTCTTTTTAAATTTGACATTAAATATTTCCTAGCTCACTTTGATTACTTTATGGAAGTGTTTACCTCTGCTACAGTCAATCGTAATTTATGAGCACAATCTTAAAAATAGCATGCGTAATTTGCAAAGAGGCGGAGCGAAAGTTAACTCTCAAGATTTCTGGGCATCTTGCTCCGCTTTTCAATATGCTGAGGTCAAATTGCATGTTTGTACATCCATGTTGTAGAAATTAGTTGCATGAGTTGTCTGCCTGCCTTCTGGAAGCGTGCTCCCTGTTGAAAGAGAAGGAAGGTTAAGGTAGTGTTTGAAGTTCCATGGGATCAAAGGCTTTGAAGTAGCTAGACCTAAGAATTTTTAGGTGCTGCCTGGAGGAAACACTCATATAAGATGTGCTGTACTTTTAAAAGATGAGGAAGAATTCTTGATAGACTTCGGCAAGACACCTCTCGTCTGCTCTTAATGGGAGGGCAACAGGTAGAGGCGACTCCCTTTAGCTTCACCCGAGTTCTCTAAAAGGCATTGTTCATTTTCTAAGCATCTTGTACGAGTTCCTGCCTGAGGCTGTCACTATGCTGGTCCATCCTAAATTCTGACTTTCCGAATAGCTACGGTAATACAGCTTCATGATCCTTTGTTCTGTTTTCAAGTATTTATTTCTAACATCTCATTGTTTTGTAACTTCTACTAAAATCTACATAATTTTGCACAGTACTTGTGATGTGTCAATTATTTGAAAAAGGGCATCAAGTCCATGGCTATAGTGGGGTAATTTTAATGAATCAAACTCTATTTACTCCTCTTCCTTTTTGTACTGATCCATTCCCCTACAACATGACGTGTGACACTTCAAGCTTAAAAAAACATTTCTTAACTCCTGTATAAAATCTTGGCACTCTAAAATTTATAGCACTGTGTGCAGTTCTACTTGCATTATCTCGAGAACACATCAGGTAATTAGAAAAGGTATAGAGGAAAGAAGTTAGAATAATTAAGCAGCTGCTTTACTAGGAGAGGCTAAAAAAGTCAAGATTTTGGTTTGTGGAAGGTGGACGTGAATCTAATTGCTAGAATTGGGGTTCATTCACTGAAGCTAGTAGAGGGATGTCTTTAGAATAAATAAAAGGCAACAGTTTCAGTTGGTGAAAAGCTCAGTTCTATGCTTACAAATCTCTTTCCATAGTTGTTATAGTAATATTTCACCTTTTTCAGGTGTACTGAACAAATTGCAAAGAATTGGTCGCTTTATCCCAGATACTGTAAAACAATGAGATGTTTGTTCCATTATTACACTTGATTTTTTTACTTGAAAAGTAATGGCATTAGTAGGCTTTCAGAATTGTTGCTTAAATTCTGCAGAACTATGACTCTCAGTCTGGCCTATGAAAAAAACAGGGCAAGTAATTTAATGTAGGTAATGACCTACTAATAAAAAAAGACAAAACCACAACCAAACAGTTCTTGACTGCCAAGAAATGACAAGGTTGCCTTGATTTTTAGTATTTGGGGAAAAAAAAAAAGTCAACGATGGAAATATTTATTAAGATCTTAACATGATTTCAACCTGCAGCGAGCCCCTGAGGTACCTAGGTTTTAAGAATTTTTTCACATCAGTCATGTTTTCCGGCAATCAGTCAGTCTAGACTTTGAGGGCTTTACAAATAAATGCAGAATCTCAACAAAAATGAATATGTGGGAATCAATGTATTTTGTCGATGACCTGTTCTGCTTCCAACTGTGACAATGGCTATATCACGCTGCCAGACTGTTCAAAATTATCCCTGTGAAGAGGAAAATATTTGAGCAAGTATTTTCGCATCTAGAAAGGAACTATATACCTCCTCCTGTGATCATAGAGACAGTCCCCAAATCTTTGCATGAACTTAACAGCATTTATGGGAGGCATAGAAGTTATTGATGAGTAAAAACTGGTTTTGCAACATAAAAGCAGTGCTGCAGACAATACTAAAATACGGGGAATGTGCCCCCCCCTCAAACCACCCTTGTCTTCAGCCAGGTACGATCCTTGCTGTGGGAAAGGTTCAGTGTAAGCCCTTAACTCTTTTCAGCATGACTCTCTGAATTCTAATTGAGGGGGGACACAATGCTGATACATCAGTAAAGGGGTCACCTAGCATTTAATTTTGAGAAAGAAATGAATAATAGAATGTTTTTTTCTAAACTGCAGTAGGTAAACTGCCCTTGTGTGTTGATTTGTCTCATTCTAGCTGTCTATTAAATAAATAAATCTTAAGTAAATCAGAGAAGTATTTTAAAGGTGGTAGTGAAAAGCAGTGCTTTGAGGCACAGGTGATCTCAGTGTAGTTCAGCTGTTAGCGTGTTCCTTAATTTTTACAAGGAACAATGGAGCCCCAGTATCTTGCCAGATACATTTTATTTGTTTAAACGTTTAAGAGCTCAGTAGCTCTGTTTATGCAAAATCGTAGCTTACTGTGTTTGCTTTTTTGCAGCAAAACAGTTTTAGAAGATATTATTTTTTTAAAAAAATATGTTATGAAAATATATGATACTTCTTTAACTTGCTTTTACAGTTTGGAATGTGACAGGAGGAATCTTAAAAGACTTTGTTATTAGATCTTCCACAAAAGTATAATCTGTCTCAGGCTTTTTTCAGCCTATGGCTAAGCATTTCCCTGGAAGCTTGGACATAATCAAATTCAACATGAGAACTCTGCAAGTTCAAAGAGCTTAAGTATATTCGGCATAGCTTTAGATTTGTACTGCCTTCTGGTTTTCACATTTACGGATACGGCTTTCCCTGGTTAATCACATATTGTCGGACTACATAATACTGTTCAAAATGAAGAAGAAATTACTTTTAATTCTTTTTGTTTGTGCTGCAGAAGTATGTATTGAGGTATTCTCAGCCTAGATGTATCTTTTTGTCCTTCAGCTACTGTCAGACTCTAGCGGAACTGGAAAATATTCACCACTGGAATTGAAATTTTGCCACTTTTCTGTGTCGTTGGGCAGTTATTATGAATTGCAATAGGCTGCCCGTGAAGAACTCTTGTATTTGCTTGGGTTTCACATAGCTTGTATCACAAGTGGCAAGGAAATTGTACACAAAATAGCGATAAATCAAAGAAAAATAAGACAATGGGAATTTCCTATACTCTTTGATTAAGTGCTGGTGAGGCCCGCAGAGTCCAGCTCAAGAGAAATGTTAAAAAATTGGAGTAGAGCTTGTGGAGGACTGTATGGGTGCTACCCAGGGGCACCTGGTGTTAGGGGAGAGGTTAACTTACCTCAGTCTGGAGGAGAAAAGGCCAACAGGCTGGCACCTGCAACTACTTGGAGGATGCTTTTGAAGCCAGTGAAGCTAAGCTCTACTAATATATATTACTATGGTTACTGATTTATGTTTAGCGATATGATGTTGTTTAATGTCTTTTGAGCACTTCAAAATGCAATTTTAGAGGAAAATGGTTTGTTTGCTTTTTCACGTTTTCATCTCTCCATTTTGCTAGAAAAAGCAAAGCCAAAAAAAAAAAAAAAAACCAACCAACCCGTGCTGAAAGGGATGGCAGGAGGCCAACGTGGCACGCAGGGGAAAAACAAACTTAAAGTCATTGGAAAGCTTTAGGGCTAATTCCACCAAAGAACAGAATGTTGAAGATGTTCCAGATAAAATCTTGGAACAGATCATGATGTTTTCATTTTTAATACGCATAATAAAATAAAAATACAGAGATACTTCCACATGCTACAAAGATTTACTTCAGCTCGAATTTAAACAGTAACGGAATAAGGCTAGGGAGTGTTATTCTTTTCCCTAAGAAACGAGGGTATAATTTTGAAGTTATTGAAATGAGTGTCAGTGTACAACAATGAAACAACATATCAGTAGCACTGCAAATCATAGATTAATTCTGAAGCTAACACAGTGGCAAATCAATAATCTAAAACTTAGGCCTGCTCTGGGTCACTAAAGTATTTATTCTGCCATACGTCTCTTGCATAATATTACCAGAAAGCCAGGAGATGGCCAAGTAATACATGAAACCAAAGTCATCTGGATATAAGCAAGTGCATTTTAGTGCCATGAGAATGGTAGGAATGAAGAACATTTTTTTGGTTTTTTTTTCTTTTCCTATTTAGGAAAAAAAGATTCTAGGGAGAACTTTAGAAATTGGAACACAGTAGATGCACGAGACTTCACTCGAGCAAACGTTGTTTTGTATTAAAATAAAGTCTTCAGTAAATATTAGCTGATTGCACAGTTTCTTCTGAAACCCCAATCTGATTTGCTAGAAACCCTACCTAATGCAATGACAGTCTGAGCTTTCCATTTATGTCAGTACCTTATTTTTCAGATTGCTGTGGCTTCTGTAGTACAAGTCTCTGCATCCAAATTTGAAGCAGCAGAGGAAACCCAAATTGAACAGTGAATGATGATCATAATAATCTGTTGAGCATTTTGATTTAAAAAAAAAAAAATAAAAAATGAAGGGATGACACATCACCCTTGTTCTGGAATTTATCTCCAATGTTGTTATATTTGACATATGACGAGAAGTGACGTTGAACAAGCAGAATGTAATTTTGTGAAACATGGTAAACATATACACTATCTAACTAACATATCAGGGTTAGATCTCATGAATCTCGGGATCTGAACTTTCATGACTGGGTGCAAAAGTCAACTGAAAAACTTCATCGTGTGCCTGTTTTGCATTTCTTATCTGTATAGAGGCATTCAGTAGAATATAATGAACTTTATTCATTTAGTGTGGATACTCCCACTCAGGACAGCGCAAGGAGGAATGTAACTTGGGTAATTAGGAGACTGAACACGTTAGCGTATTGACGCTGTTATATGGGGGTATTTTCAAAAGGCTTTAGTGTGCCTGAATATCCTAGCATATTTACCTCCTTAACTTTTCTCATAGTCTTTTGCACGCAGAAGTTCCTAAATTTAAACTTACCCACTTCATGAAGATATATACTTACTGGGGTGTTTTATGGACTCTGTACAGTTTTGAGAAACCTAATCTTAATTGAGTATGCAGGATGCGTCAGATCTCTCTTGTTTCTGCTTCTCTCATGCTGCCCTACATGCAGCACTCTAACTATTTCTGTTAAAAGTAATCTTGCAAAATAATCAAATTAAGCCACGAGAAAAATAAGTGACCCAAAGGATGAGATTTAGAATCAGGAAACAGCATCTGCTTTCATTTTTCTTTCTTATTCTGAGCCCTTAGAATTCAATCATTTCCCAAACTTTTATCAAGAACAGTAAGAACTAGAGGCGGTGAGAACAGGTGTTGAAACACATTGAACAGTTTTAAAGGAAGCACAAAATGAGAATTGCAATTAATTTACATAAATAATATATACCTCTTAATGTAAATATATTGCTATTCTTAGTGTCTCTCTGTCATACAGTGGAAAAGTATCTATAATATAGACTGGTGTTGGTAGGAAGAGATCTCTTTTGTTTCAGCCCTGGTTGTCTGCTTTGCTCTTGCCTTTAGGGAAGCAGCTAACATAAGAGTTAAACTCTTCATTTATGGCAGCTTTGCCCGGGCAGCTCTGAGAAATACTAGACTCGCGCTTCATTGAGAGACCCTTCCAACTGCACTTGCTGTCCTACTGAATGAAATTTGGAACGTGGTGAGTTTCAAAACAATAAGCAACAGATGTTAGCTATATTTTAAAAATATTGCTTGCTTGTAAAGTTTTCTCCTTGAAGTGTTAGCAATAATTTGTGATTAGCAGACAGTCGGAAATAGATATTTTGCTCTCCAACACGCTGAACCTTGTTAAAAACATCACAGATCCATTGAATAAACTTGCTTTTCTCAATTTGTAGTCAGAGGAACAAGATACCACTACCATTTTGTGAATGGTGGTGTGAGTCGGTAATAGAGGCTTTGCTCGGTTACTCTTTGAGTGGATTTTCTTAGAATGCTGGGGTCTGAGTTATTTCACTGTTGGAACTAATATTGAGAAGTCACTTGTGTATGGTGTATTTGTAATCCATGAAAAATACTTTAATAAATTAAAGACTTCACAAGTCTTTTTAGTTTTTAATAATTAAGAGAATTTTTAATTTTCTTAGGAAGTAGTGGGAATAGACAAAGCAGGCAATGGATGGAATAAATCAACATGATGAATTAATTAATGGTTCACAAGGGATCTTAAATTAGGTCACCCCTTAAAATGTGTCAGCTGGTTATTTGCTTAAAACTCATATTGGGAGAACCTAGGAGAACTTTTCAAACCTTAAAACCTCTCCAGCAGAAGCCACACAGAAGCAGCTTAAGGGGCATCATCTAGAAATAAGTTTAATAAAAGCTTGCTTCGAATTTATTTAGCTAATTCACAATAAAGTTATCCACGATGTAGGAGCTACATAGGGTATTATCGTATTATCTTTGACTCTTGATTAGTCCTGCGCAGTGGTAAAGTTGTCTCTGATTTTATCCAAAGACTTTCCAAGTGCATGTCCATCATGGTTTGTCTGCACCTCTAAGCTGTTTCAGATGGAACAATATAACCGGGAGGTGTTAGAACTGGTATATGTGAAGATTTTGCCTCTTGTCAGCATGTGGTTTCCTTTGGCGTTAGTATATGGAACCTATTTTTATTAGCACTTCTTAATTATAGAATCCCATAGGAAAACCTGCTTTAGCCTGTATTTTAGCGTTTCAGATCTATCCATAAGTGAATTTCCAGGAGATAATACTTTTTGCCTTCTTATTAGACTTCTCTATTCAGCCTCAAATCCTGTTTTTAAAGAGAGTTTTCTCAGACAAATGGGATGATCAGCTGCCTGAACGTTGATGGGGTGCAATGGAGAACAACAAAATTCTCTCTGTTTTTTTGGGTCAGGAGATAGTTGTCTTGGTTTTGCCTGTAACTTCCTCTTGTTGAAGTGGAAAGTCTTTTTTTTTTTTTTTCTTGTCCTTATCTTGTACTCCTAGTCTTACTTTCTGTGTTTCAGGAGGTAACCTTATATAGGTGTATGTTCCTTTTGTATTATAAAATGCTAGTGGCAGTGTACAAATAAAGACATTTTCCAGATCCTCCCAGATATATGTCAAAATCATCTTCATTGGCAATTATATAGGTTTCTTTGGAATTAAAATAACTTTGTTCAGGAGCCCAGAGCTTGGAAAATAAGCAAGTCTAGGTCAAAATAAGCATCTCTAGTCCTTATGAGATGTGGTTTACACGACTGGCAGCTGCAGCGAGTCTGTGATTCAGGACAGAAACTGTGAGAATCAGGGTGGAAACAGCAAGAATGCAGTCTTTGAAACAGTGGGGGGAAACATAACGCTGCAGCATGCTAAATATTTACTTTTGGAAAGCAGATACCAATTTTTAATAATTTATCTCTGTTCAGGGCAACGAGTAAAGCCTTGGTGACTTTTAAATAACTATTTGCTACCAATTCATCTGTGTGTTTTGGAAGTAGAGAATGCTGGTTCTGTGTTAGGATTTTGATCCACGTGTGATTTAATTTTCTAAACTAATTTGTGAAGGAGGAGACTATATACTCTCCTCTCAAGTGGGAGAAGGTATAGAGCAATTTGGTGCTAGAGTTATTCCTTTGAAAGTACTGTGTATTTTATTACCACAGCTTTCCTAGGAAAAGTTCCCTTTTCTGAAACTTGATGTATTTCTTGCTGCACATTTAAAAATACCCAGTATTTTTGGTCCCTCCCCACATGTTAGTTTTCTTCTGATCCTTTTCAGATACCTTGAAATAATGTCATTATGAGGTGTAACTAATTCTCTATACCCAAAGTACGGTCTGAAATTCTGCAGAGATACATCTCTTAGATCTGCCCTGTATTAGAAGGCGTTCATTGAAAGCCTTATAAAAACAGGCTCCATTCTCAGCTGATAAGAATCGGTATAGCTTCACTGGAAGTAAAGTTGCAGGTCTACTCTATGCTGTCAAATCTGTTATAGTACGATATTCTTGAGGAATTTGAGCAGTCTCATTGCTGCAGTACGTTACTAACGGGTCCTCTGTGCATGACATTTCTCATGATGACTCTGTTGTTCCAGCCAGCAGAATCGAGAAAGGTATTTGCCTTAATTCATCGAATCCTAGTTCTTTCCTTCTTTCCCTCCCTTTTTGCACTTCCTTCTATTTTCTTTTTAAAAATTAATGTTAAGAATTAACTTTTAATCTGAATAATATTAATCAGATTTTTATTAATATTAATCATTTTTATTAAAAATATCACCACATGTGGACTTTACATAATCCAACTTCCACAGCTAATCTTGCTCTTTATTAAAAGTAGCATTAATGGGCGAAATGGGAAAATACACAAAATAGTCTTAGTGCTTTTTTTTTTTTTTACTTGAAATACGCCTTTTTACTTGGATTCTTATATATGTTTTTAGTCAATAAATACTTCTTCTCCAGAAGAACAAAGATTTGATGATCATAAAAAGCGCGAGAATACCTCAAACAGATTTGAGGAAACATAAAATACACAGAAGTGACCATGAAGTGAAACAAGGCATATGGTAATAGCCACATATGAACTACTTCTATTTTATATAACTGGGTTCAGAGGAATAATATCTCATTGCCATGCGATAAAGCAGTTACAATTATATTCTCAAAGTCTGAACAAAAGCTATCTAACCTGTAAATACAGGCAGAGCCCCTTAGTTTGTGAAAATAGTGGACGTAGCACTGCAGAATGTGCTTGAGTTGTGTGTATCCTCTGCTGGTATGAGCCGTGCCTTCCATAGGCACATCTGCCTGTGTTGCTTAAAGACACGTTATAGGACAGAAAATAGTGTTTTATAGATACAGGATTATTTTTTTTTTTTTGTAATATTAACATCTGCTTTTGGAAACCTTTAATATAGTGCTGCCGAGTTTTTTTTTAATGGTTTATTTTGGTCCTAATTGCGAGAGGCTCGATTTGGTTGGAATACTATAACGGAGTGGTAAGCTTCATGAAAAAGTATACTTTTTATAAAGTATATTTTCACTGTCTAGAAAAAAATCTATGTCAGAGATTGTTTTTCTAAAAGCCATTTTTATCAGCTGTACTGATGGGAAGTGCTTGAGTCTGCTTCACTGAATATACCATTTAAAGTATATTTAAATTTAAAAGCAGAGATGAATTTATATGCAAAACAATCACATTCAATAGCTTATAATCAGAACAAAGCTGCTGATGATCACCGAGTTTGTGAAAAGTAGTTCAAGGACAGAAAGAGCAGAAATTTCTGCTGTTTGCAGATTTATGTATTTATTTAGTGCTTAATCATTTGGGATTGCTTTTTTAAACAAACCGTTTACAAATGAGTTGGTGGATTAGCTTGCTTTGTTTGATGCAAACCCAGGAATGTCACCCTTTCTTGCATCCTCCAGAAGGTGGAGGGAACACCGTGTCTGAGAAGTAAAAGGCAGCCGTGCGAGCTTCAAGGATGGGGTTTGATATCTGGCATCAAGCAGAGCTCTGACAAGGAGCTGGCAGGAAAGTAGGTTTGACAGCTCCTGAGAAGTGTAAACGGAGACAGAATGAGGACTTACCAAGTACGTAATGCAAGACAGTCACCAGTTTTTCTTCTGAAGGTGACATCATTCACGATGGTGTCTAAATATGATTTATTAAAATGAATTATTAATAACAGTTGATTTTTAAGAAAAACATAAATAGAAACCTGGGGACTACCTGTTGATTGTATCCTACCCATGCCAAAGCAGGGATCTGAACTGAAATGCTGATATTGCTCTTCCGAATTGCTAGTGTTACTTTTGGAGAATGGAGATGACAGAGGTTATAAAGGTCTGTAGGGGCGGTGCTTTCTTTGTATGTGTGGATTTTACTGGTATGTGTCTTTATCACTGAAGAAGTCCATGTTTTTTCTATGTTTTGTGAACTTGCAGAGAAACTCTTCCAGATAGATGCTTAATTTTTAAGCGCGGTGTAGCTCCTGATGCTATGGCAGATACATCTGCACAACATTTTTTATAAGAGCTGAGGAATCATGAATAATTAATTGAAATAAGGAATGAGATAGTGAAGGGACTGTAATTGCTGTTAGATTTGGTATCCATTTAGGTTTTGATAATATGTATATTAAAAGTCACTGATAACCAAGTGTACGTGACTTCTATGATAAGTACAGCTAAAAAAGCTATCAGTGGCGAACCCAGAATAACTCCTGGTCATGTGAAGCCTTGTAGAGTGGCAGTTCAGTACTGGAATGTATTTCTTTTTCTATCTTTTCTTGGATGCAAAACCAGTTAAAAACACTGCTGCACAAAGTGGATTACAGGGCATTACAGAAAATGTGCGTGGAGTTTCCCAGTAGGTAGCTGAATGAAGCTTACTCATTCGAACATCTGTTATTGGAAAGACAAATAAAATCTTTCTTTGCTTTTGTGATCTAAATCCCCATATTCTCTTTTTGTCCACCTGTGATCAGCTATATGCTGTATTGATTTTGGTTTCCAGTTAGAAAGCTGAGTCTTATAAAAGCTGGTGTTTGAATGGAAAACTGAAAGATAACAGGCTGCTGGTGTATTTAGCTAGATCACAAGAAAATCTGACACTTCATAAACACCTCTGAATACTAGTTTTGAATTATACTCATATACAAATCTAAGTGTATTTAAAAAAAGAAGGGGGCATGGGAGGAGGTGGAATCACTGAGGGGGGAGAAAAGGTAATCTGAGACTTAACCTGTTTCCCTAGTTGTTCTCCGGTGGATTGAGATACACTTGCAGTAGCTGAGACACCACCGGATTAGGTGTATTTTCCTGACGCGTGGCATAGTGCCCGGAGCCAAATGATTGATGTACATAGAGAAGTCACTTCATTTCATATTGCCAACTTTTATAAGACAAATGAACTCTCTGCTTTAAATGTGCTTTGTTTCCAGTTCTATTTGTTAATGAAAAATAATGAGCAGTTTAATGGAAACAAGCAGGAAATGCATACATAATAATAAGTAGGTGTGAAGGTGGTTCTGTGGATATTTCTGAAGAAGAAAGGGTCTAGAAAATATAAATGGGGAAATTTTACAAAATTAATATTATTTTGTCTTAACCTCTTTCTGGAAGCACTATTTTATGCAGATGTTTTGTTTTGCTGATTTATTCTAAGCATCTGCTTTGTAATCATTGAGCAGGTAGCTGGCACGAAGACGTTTGTTTGGCATTACCGTGATGGCAGGAACTAAATGGATTAAACGACCATTTGAGAATTTCCTGATTATGTCAGGAACTGGTTTGCAACTCCTTTCACCTTTGTTTAGAACGCTCCCTTATCGTGTTACCCTGAAGAGATCTTTACCGTGAACTTGTCTTAGCATCTGCTGGATTTTGACTATGTGCCACCAGCACCTTAATGGCCCATAATACTGCAGCATAACTGCTTATTGCAACCTTTTTTTGTGCTACACAATGAAAAATGAAACGGAGCTCTGCCAGGCAGAATTCTTTTTGCATGTATTTGGTTTCATCTGGTCGAGACATCGTGCCTTTCTGTAAAAATGAACTGCTTAGAAGAATAATGCAGAATTAGATTTCTTAGCCCAATGATCTGATGAATCCTAATCAGAAAGCTGATAGGTTGAATAGTAATAAAACTGTAATCACTGCAGTCACCTGTAATTCCATTTACTCAAATCTATAACTCATTTCTCTTAAATCTGTGAGCGAGGGAACTCGAATAATGGATATGACATTTTATGTAGTCTGCTCACAAGATATGAACTTATTCCTTCATTATGAGAAAGCTCACTCACAGCCCAGGACTATGAATAGATTTGTGTTTTACTATGTTGCTGTGAATAGTCCCACAATCAATGTAATTTTGGCATGGGTGAGGAAGTAAAGAGTGAGGGAAAGGAAAGCAGTGGATGGGATCTATCCACAAGTAAGGATTTTTCATGAGACACGAGTATTAATTCAAATATTGAGAATAAACCTTTGTCAACAATAAATCAGAATGACCTTTCTTTTAAGGAATTTCTTCCCTATTTAGAAAAAAAAAAGAAGCCTATTAGGCCATAGGCTATCTCCTGTTACTATTTTCAGGCCTGAGTTTTACACAGAGGTGATATGAAGGGCTGGACGATGTGAAGTCATTTTTATATTTACTGGCAGAAATCTAACCAGCAATCTCTCTAGTTAATCTGCGAGGTCTTCAGAGATGCTCCTGACTTCTTACTCTTTGTAACCTCTCACATGTACACAAGTGAGAGTTCAGGGGAATGAGAGAAGAAACAGGAGATAATTACAGGAACTGAACCTCTTTATCCTTAACCTAACAGGTCTTGAATTGGTTTGAGACAAGCGCGTAAGTCTATTTGATCAAAAACTTGACAACACCATAAATCATAAGAGCTATTCATTTGAGCAGAGCTTCTCACAATGTGGAAAGCCTCCGTATCCAGTAGGCTGACATGGTTGTTCATATAAACACTCAGTTCAAAGTTATGGCATCCTTCTCAATAGTAAAATGGTACCTCCTTTCCATTCACGAGCTGATAAGCATCGGAGAGAGAGCTTGATCCAGCTTTCAACCTTCATAGCACTGCATATTTTTATTAATATCTGTCATGAGACCTTTGTACTTCACAGTCATTCACTGTTCTGTGTCCATGTTTGGGTGGATTTGGGATATTTTTAAGAAGTAAAGCCTGTCTTTGCTGTTTGTTTTTTCTGTGCGGAGAATGTAAACAGATGAGGTGCCTAGCAGTGCATTAGGTTGTGAATGTACAAGCATTTTAATTGTCTGTGATGTCACTGTCTTGAACTTTCTAACAGTCAAGGATAAGATAGGACACTTTCCAATTGTTTTATTAAAATTGTGGTGTTCTGACTAACTGACAATGACTACACTGTCAGCCTGGCACTAGCACTATTTGGCAGTGATATATAGCTTATTGTTCAACCAAAACAGTTCTTTCTCTGGGTTTCAAAGTGAGTACCGTAAGATTTTTTCAAAGCTGATGCCCTTGCTGCCATTAGTCATTAGGGTTTCAGTGAAGAGGAAGCCCAGTGAGAGCAAACAGTGGGTACAGGAGAATTCTTCTTAACTCCATGCCCACAAGTGTCATACTTTAAAAGTTTCATTGTCTCCCAGTGTAGAAGGTTAAAACAGAATCTGTTTAAAATATTTTTCTTGAATACTTTTTAAATTCCAAGCATGAATTTTGCAAATGGTAATTAGAGATTGATTTGGAAGCAGGAAAGATGGGAATGGATGTGTTCAAATTAAAAGTAGCCTATCCGTCTAGGATTTATTTGAGGTCTCATGTGCTATGCAAAAAGAACTATAGAAGTCAATGCTCTTTAAACTCTTAGCAGTGAACCATTTTATTATGTATGGGGCATACATATTTACATAAATATAAAATTACAGGGATCCTGTTAAATTTATCTGAGAGCATAAAAGCGGTCTTCAACTGCAATAAAATGTTTTGAAAATGAGTAATGGCGCTGTTTAGATGAGATTCTAAAACCCTTTAGGATTATCCAGCTTCCATTTAAATTATGTAGTAACTGATGAGGCTGCTATCAGATTTTTCTCTGCTTACTGATGCTAGACAATTCTCCTCAGCGTGGTGTCTTCAAGCTCTCACTTACCTAATGATTCATTGTTCCAGTCAAGATGAAAAAAAACAAAACATAAAATAATTACCCCACATCTTTTTAAAATTAACTCACTTGGGATCTAAAAATTGCAGCAATGAATTACATATTGTAGATGCCTTCCTCTCCATTTCTATTTGTGCTTTTTGCTGCTGTAACGTGATGTCATGAGTGATGTAATTGAAGGGTCTGAGGGGTGCCAGCAGACTTCATTTGAATGAGATCTTAATGAGACCCAACCCCAGTTGTTACAGTGCATTTCATATTTTCTCAGGAACGTGAACTGCTTTTCAAACGGGCTCGATAGTTCTCAAACGGCAACGAACGGAGCTTTATGTGGAGAGGAAAACTCTGCTTCATTCTAATTTAGCAAGAAGGAAAATTACTTTTAGTCTCAAAAGAAAAGACATAATTGACTTACAGCATCAAAAATGGGAGCTGCTGGGCCAGACTTGAGAGAGGCTGGATAGGGCTTATGGAAACTATCCCATGAGTATGTACTAATCGTGGAATTACAGGAGCTGTGCCAGGGCCCCGAGTGCACCAACTGCAGGCACAGCTTTGCTAGCCCTGCTCCTTCCCACTGACCCAGCTTCCTTCCCTTGCGGAGCAGAGGAAAAGATGTGTTGTGAAAATATAATGCACCATTTTAAAAAATAATAAAATAATAGTAATAAAAAAAAACTGTGGAAGCTTCCTTAAGCTACTCTATGTCTCTGCTTTCCACTAACAATTGTCCAGAGGTCACTCTTTTCAAGTATCCATCTTGGGAAAGTATCAGATAAAGCAAGTCCACAGGAACCGTCTTTCCATTTTGAGTTGTCTGATAGAGAGGAAAGCATATGCTCGTAGAAATGCGTCAGTGCCACTACTGAATATCAATAATGCATTGCAGCAGGTGCTGCAGGCTATGATAGTTTCAATATATTTGAACAGTCAGCTTCTGCCGCTTCTGAAGGGAACACTGAATTATGGATGGGAACAAACTATGCTTTCTGATGGCAACATTTCAATAAAAAGAACAAATACTTCAGAAAAACTGAGTCCATTGTGCAGCATTTTTTTGATGGAAGATCAGAAGACGCAAATTTGGATAATATGGAGATAATTTATAACAAACTAAGTGTGTTCCTCCGTTTTTTTTTTATGGTAGAAATACATGTCAGCGTTAACCCTCTGTTAAGAATACTTCTCCTCACAACTTGATCTGCAGAATTTAAGCTGACCAATTTACAAAATGGTCAGCAGCCGGGGAATCAATGCTGGGAAGCAATTCATCGCACTCAAGATGAATTTGTGTTGCTGTTTAGCTAGGAGATGAGTTCTTTTAAAGCAAAAAGCTGTTCTGGTTCTTGCAAGCGGGCTTCACTCTTTACTAAAATAAACCTTTCCTCAAAGGGGAGAGGGTAAAGAAAATCCTTTGGAGAATCAGTAGTTCTGATCTACCTCAAGACGCTTCAGTTTTCTTTCTGGAACACACACTGAGTCATGTTCTGTGTGATTCTTGTACGTACAGCATTCCAGGGCAAGGGGCCTGGGAATTGAAAGTAGCACTTGCCTTTTATTCTATACTTGTAGTTCTGAGGCTCTAGAATTTTTAGAAAAAGCAAGGGAAAACTACAAGAATTAAAGGTGAAAAGCAGCACTTCATCGTGTTATTAGAAATAACAACTTTAAGTAGTTTTTCATCCCAGATGTCACTCAACCGTGTGTTATGACATTCCAAACTATATATATTAAAAAAAGACTAACGTAATTTCTTCCAAAACCTGTTGATTGGGACTGAATAGGAAGGATCTCCTATAATCGGGCATAAGTAGGAAGTAAAAAAAAAAAAAAATTATTGGAAAAGGGCAACTGAAACCTGTACTGCGCTGTAGATCTCAAAATATGGAAGATATTGCAAAGATTTAAACAGCTACTTAATTTCTGTCAGCAATTGTTGCCTTCTTTATGTTGACAGGAGCCCTATTTTTGGTAATAGCAAGCAAAGCATTTGTCACGAGCTAATTATGAGGTTGTCTTTGAGATATTTTGAGAAAACAGTAGTACATGTAAAAACAATAAATAGGAAAAAATTCAGTTTTCAGTAGGGATTGTTATTTCACTGCTTAGACAGATAAAATGTCTAGTTGGTATGGCGCGCACACACATACTTATACCTGTAAATGAGGTAGCGCTGCTCAGGGACTTTTGTATGGTAAAGTCAGGGGACTTATAAAATTTATCTCCCAAAATGTTAGGTATCTGCCAAATCCAAAAAGATTTAACTGACTGCAATTATGAATCCCGTATCAAATTGGAGAGGAAACAGCTGAAAGATGCAATTAAAAGGTGCAAATGCAAAAATGAGAAACAGGATAAAATTGATGGGTTTACAAAAAGTCAGTGTATCCAGTTGAAGTTGTTTTTCTCTGAGGAGTAAAGAATATTTTTAAGCAAACACAGTTGAACAGATGTAATCTAGCCGATCTTCAGAAACCTTTCTCAGGGGTTTGGGTGGGAAATAATTATATAAATGGGTGGCAGAGCTTATATAAACTAAGTATAAGGTAGGCAACAATGACTTGCATTAAAAGGCAATGACTTGGACTGAAAGTAAGTTGCTTTTTTTAAAGATTTGTTGTATATTTTCTTTATTAAGTTGGGCTGTTTCAAATAGGTATGTAAAAAATAAGGTTTCTAAAATCATGGTGTTGTGTATAAGTACAAAGTCAGGCCAGAACACTGGGATAAAATTCAACAAAATTAACTGGAAGTCCCCAATTACATATTTATATCATAAGATCATGGCTGAATCTTTTGGGACACCATGAATTTTCATGTATTAAGCTTTTTCTTCCCCTACTCTAAAATGCATAATAATCTGCAAGTGAATTAAATCAAAACTAGTTTATACAGCTTGAATATTGAAATTTCTACTATTGTCTTAGTTCACCATTGTAACTTGACATAGATCTCTTGATTATAATTTTCATTAGCAACAACTGCTGAGAAGAATGAGGGTGAAAAATTACAGATTTTTTTTTGTTTCATGCATGCCAGTGCTGCTACTGAGTCAGCAGGCAGGTGGTGGCTCTGCTGGTACAGGAAAAAACTTCAAGTCATTATGACTGAAAGGCAAAGGTTCATAATAATCAATTGTTAGTGTAAGTACCAGCTGGGGTTCAAACGGCTGGTGCCAAGATATTTTTTAGAATTAACGATTATTTAATGTTTAGTAGAGAATAGATGGAATGGGCTGAAGTTTCTTTTCAAGTGGTGTTCTTTACAGTTGCAATCATGCACTTGCATCTACTTTGTGTTTAGGGTATTTGTTCTGAGCTCCGCAATCCAAGAACAGGACAAGCTGAAAGCCAGTGCCAGGAATTCGTTGAGTCTGGTTTCGTGGTACTTTGGGCTTTGATGCTCTGTCCTTGTTTCTTCCTCTCGGTTTATGCAAGTGAACAATTTGCGTTCCCTGCAAATAAGATGTACAGCTGTGACACTGTTGAAACTCAATCAGGTGACACAAGAAACTGGACACAATCCGTGTGTTTAAACTCAAACATATTTTTACCTTTGGGACTTCAGCGTGTAGCAATAGAGTTTTTCCTCACAGGAGGAACACAAAAAGCCTGAAGAAATCTATTATAATGTGTAAAGAGAGTTTTTTCTCATATAAGATAAGGCTCAGACTACGCTGTCTTTTTTTGCACTGGCCAATCAGAGTTTAATAATTAAAGGAAAATATTACTCTCCCGAAGGTGCTTTCGATCTTGCAATGCTAGCTGGTTTATGAGAGGATGTATCCCATTCTTTCTTCACCCTCGAACAAAAAGAGGAATTGAGGGTGGCCTTTTAGATGTCATGAAAGTATTAGTCTTATCACAACATAATAATAAAAGGAATGTAATGAATAGTGGAGTTATTTGATAAATGCAGCCAGAATTCGACGTCCTGATAGCATACAGGAAAAGGGAACAAAATAATATCTTCACATTACTGTCATTTGTTTGAGCAGTCCTGATACACTTTACTTTGACCTATTTTCTGATATGCTTTATATATCAGAGTGCTGATACTGAGTATTTGTATTCACGGTTTGGCTGTATGACTAATTGGAGAAATTTGTAATCTTCTTGTCTCATGTTGGCATTACATTACATTGTTTCATATTAAATATGCTGCCTCTTTTAATCTGTGGGTTACAGATGCTTATTTCTTTCCACATTCGTGCTAGTATTATCCTATTAAGGGTATTTGTGATTTATTAATGTCTTTGTAAAGGCCATCTCACAACAATATGAAGTGCCACGTTTGGCTGCAAAAATTGATTTGTTTTACTAATATGAAACACGTTTGTGGACTGCTGTGCTAGATTTTCAAAATGCCTGTTGAAGAGGCAGTTTTCTTTTAGTCAGATGGAAGTTTAATGGTATCAAACATAATGACTGTGTCTATACTAACTATAGGGCTCAAACTCCTGGAACCTCAGTATGTTGGTGGAGTTCACTCAGCAGTGCTGGTGGGTGAGCGATCTCTAAGGCTGTGTCCTACAAAGCAGATTTGGCTCAAGACTTGGCCTCACCCAAAACTGAATTGAATTTCATTTAAACCCACAGACCTGCCTGTTCGGTCTGGGATGCAACTGATTGTGTTAAGGAGCAAGCACCAAATGCACTTCCCAGCTCTGCGACCACGAAGAGGCTTATTGTCTGCTCTTTCCTAGCAAGAAACAGAGTAACTCAGAAGCAAACTGAGGTATTAAATTTTGCATTTAAGCATGTGTTTCACCTGCCCAGCAGGAAGTGGGAGCCGTTAGCAGAATCCTGTAGTGTAATAGGTTGGAGGAGCAATGAGCGTACAGTGCTGGTCCTACCTCTACCTGGTAGGCAGCTGTGATGGTGGTTACCTTTTCCCAGGGCAGACAGATGCCCAGCAGTGTGAGCACCATTTCTTCTCCACTCCAGTGCAAAGTGGCCTAAAAAGTAGCAGAATATAAGGGACCGGGACTAAAGGATTCATCTTTGGAAATTTTCCCTGCGTCTTCCAGGGATTTTGTCATGGGTAGGAATTTATAGGACTTTGGTTTATCAGTAATTTGGAATTTATTAAGGCAAGATTCTAAAATTCCTATTAACATTTATTTATCAATTGATTAACAAAGTAATTAAAAGGATTCAATGTATGCACTAGGATGAAATTGATCAGCAGTTTGATCAGATTCAAAAATTACAAGATTCTCTCCTGTTTACTCCACAGTGTAAGCAAGCACAGAGATAGAGGGATATACGTGTACACAAAGACGTATCAGTAAAATTTCTGTTTTAAGATTCATAGAATCATAGAATAACCAGGTTGGAAGAGACCAACCAGATCATCGAGTCCAACCGCTCCTATCAAACACTAAACCATGTCCCTTAGCACCTTCGTGAGAATCCTTACAGTCAGTGCACCAGCATTCCTGAAAGACATTGATCGGCTCTCAAGGGGGATGACTTTGCTAAGGCCTTTTCATTTGCTGTGTTAGCAAATGAGATCGTGCACTGCACCTGATCCCAACTCAGAAGTGTCCTGACCAGGGGGAGATTACTGGTCCCAGCCTGCTGCAATCTAGAAATGCTCAGAGGGCCTTCTATATAATCACATACTTATGGGGTTTTGAGATGATTGACTTTTGTCAGATACCTGAATATTCATTTTGATGTTTTAATATTGGCTTTGGCTGCGCTTGGAAGATGTCACACCAGTGGAACTTTCCACTCATCGTATCAGACCAGCTCACTGAGCCGCGATCCAGGTATCAGGTGTCCAGGGGGGTGACTGGTGGTCGGTCTCTTTCTCAGGTGATGGAGCCTCTTCCCAGGCTCCCAGGATCTCGAGAACACTGGGGCGGTGCCCAAGTGCTCTGGATCGCTGTAACAATGAGGGTTCTTGCCCCAGGGTGCCTGGTCGAGGTGAGTGGTTCTCAGTGCCCTTCTTCGGGCAACGAGGGAGCGTCTTTCCCAGTTGCAGCAGTTTCAGGCAGGTGGAGAGGCTGCTTTGGTAACCTGCATGACTGCCTCCACACAGGGGGAATTCTTCCCCCTCGGAGAGCTGTGTTCCACTGCATCAGGTAGCCCAAATAAGGGAGAGAAGGTGTTTCTTCAAGTAAATCACAGAATCACAGAATAACCAGGTTGGAAGAGACCCACCGGATCATCGAGTCCAACCATTCCTACCAATCCCTAAACCATGCCCCTAAGCACCTCATCCACCCTCACCTTAAACACCTCCAGGGAAGGCGAGTCAACCCCCTCCCTTGGCAGACCGTTCCAATGCCTAACCACCCTTTCTGTGAAGGATTTTTTCCTTATCTCAAGCCTAAATCTCCCCTGGTGGAGCTTGAGGCCATTCCCTCTCGTCCTGCCCCCTATCACTTGGGAGAAGAGGCCAGGGGACAGGACGAGAGGGAATGGCCTCAAGTTCATTAAATATGGTTACACAAAGCAATGAGGAGCGGTCTGTGTGGCTAGCGGGGTGAAAAGGAATCCCAGCACCGCAGATACTGAGCCATCTTGTACACATTGTGACTGTGGGAGGTAAGGATCAATTACCAGGCTAACCTGGCAGGGAAATTCAGTCAGATGCTCAATGCTGACTCCAGTTCTCCACTTAAGTGTATCTCTCAGAAGTTCTCAGCGTCTCTCAAACTTAATTGAAAAATAGAACACAAAACCAGAAGCCAAGCCAACAAACAAAAGTAATTTTTAAAAGGTTTGGTCCAGAGTACATGTTTATAATTTTAGTAAGATTACTGCAGCTACAATTTTTTTTATTACTTCTAAGTTAGTTCATCACAGATTGCAGTACAGTGGGATCTAAATGATATAACCAGGAATGGGGGAAAAAAATAAAGAAATTAGATAAATGTTTCTTTAAATCACTTTAAAACATGTATATTCTTGTTAGGTAAAACTTTGGCATCCTAAAAGATAATTTTACAAATGTGTTATTAATACATAAGGGAAAATACTTTTAAAACTTTATTTAAGCATCTTTTATTTCTTTTTTTAAACTATCGTTTGGGTAATGACAAAGTTAATAAGTATAAAGCAGAGAGATTGAAATAATCTAAGTCTAATCAAGCAACATGCCACAAGGGTCTAGCCATTCTAACTCTTTCTGAGAATAGAAAAGCAGGCAGTGTAATTCGGAATAAATCATTTACAGCAAAGACTTGTCCCCTAAGATCCAGTCACAGTTTTCAGGAGGTGTCAGATGGCAGGATACTAATACTGATTTACAATACAGCAACACTGCAGGATCTAGGCAAGTATATGCTGCTGAATAATAATCACACATGAGACTACATGGTCTCAGGAGACTTTCTTCTGTTATCTTCAACAAAGCACGTTTAGAGTGATATGAAAGGCACAGATTGGTGCTATCCTTAGAACTTCAAAAGTTGCTATAGCTTCACTCTTTAGTAAAAGTCTAGCCTTCTGTTAAGAATTACTCAGTGGAGCAATGAAATTTGCTGCAGTGTCTATGCAAACTCCTACTGTAATCGCACACTTGAACTGCAAGAATTATGGCTAATTCCACCAGCCTTTGTGCTTGCCAGTCGTGATCTATAAGCCCCTTCACCTTTCGTAGGCCTGCAGGTAAAACCACATCAGTTAGGAGGAGCAACTGAGAGAGCTGGGGGTGTTCAGCCTGGAGAAGAGGAGGCTGCAGGGAGACCTCATTGCTCTCTACAACTACCTGAGGGGAGGTTGTGGAGAGGAGGGAGCTGGGCTCTTCTCCCAAGTGGCAGGGGACAGGACGAGAGGGAATGGCCTCAAGCTCCACCAGGGGAGGTTCAGGCTTGAGATAAGGAAAAAATTCTTCACGGAGAGGGTGGTTAGGCATTGGAACAGTCTGCCCAGGGAGGTGGTTGAGTCACCGTCCCTGGAGGTGTTTAAGTTGAGGGTGGATGAGGTGCTTAGGAGCATGATTTAGGGATTGGTGGGAACGGTTGGACTCAATGATCCGGTGGGTCTCTTCTTTATAGTATTTGCACAGAGAATCATAGAATAAGAAATACCATAATATAGGTTTCTTATGAATTCTGCTTGGGACTTGACAGCGGAGATGTGACACAGTAGAATGAGTATGCAGTTAGCTTCAGAACTTACTATGAGTGTACAAACTGCAGTAACTAATGGAATAGCCAATCATTCCACTTTCGTACCACAGTTAAGTAATACTATATTAAAAGATATGTAAGCGTTTTCATTTTCAAGAGAAGCTTAGGTTTAAAGATAATTGAGCAGAATAAAATTCACATCTTCCATATTTCTCAGGATGTCATGCGAGATTTTGAGTAGTATAAATTGAACTTTCTCAACAGAAGAAGAACATGCATTGAAATATTTAGCAATTGAAGAGTCGGTGTGTAACAGATGCTTTACAAAATTAAGTGTTTGGGCATATTTCAGAACTTATCAAAATACTGTTAGGTTTTCACTAAATCTGAAGTTTCAGCAGACTGTGATGCCAAGCATCTGTCAGTAAAATTAGTTCAGTGCAACCATTGGCTCTGGGGTTTTTTTGTCATGAAGCAGTGAAGACCAACAGATTTTTAATTAGTGTTCATACTTAAATTTGGTCTGAATTAATGATCAGCGAGAGAAACAACTGTGCTTGCCATTTATTTTGGTACATTGCAGAGGGGATATATTCATAATTTGTTACCAAAGGTGCATTTTATTTGTTGCTTGGACTACCTGAGGACTCATCCTCGATCACGTTCATGGAAGAGATTAATAAGGCTGAAAATACGTTTTGGAAATATTTTGTGTTTTGAATTACATGACACAACTGTGTTCTTTAATAAATAAATAAAGCGTGGTGTGTGAAGTGAATTTTAGTTTGTTCTTTCTAGGTCAATAGCAGATAGAAAGCATTAGTTAGGCATTTAGTAGATATGCCCTTTTCATTCCTCCAAATACAATTTTAATTTCTTCTTACACAGAAGCTAAATATTACATCTGATAGTTTTCTTACGGTTCTGTGCAGTAATAATATGAATATTGAATATTAGAATGCTAAGGATAGTTTCAGACTCTTCAGGAATTAATCCCTCTTTGGAAAACTTGTGAATAAATTTGTAAGCTGTGGTCTGTGAAATGCTGATATGTTTACAGTTTAGCAAAGTTTGTCAGTAGAGGAGCTCTGTGACTTCTGTTGACATCTTGAAGCATGGATAGAAAACTATGGACATATTAAGTGGTGTTATTGTCAGATGTGGGAATAGTTTTATTTTGTGATGGCCTCCTGAAAAATGAAATATAAGAATGGGCAGTGCTAGCGGTGTTCTTGCTCCTTTTGCCTGTATTTGTGGGGCTGTGCTCCAAAAGGAAACTGTACTACAGACCTGGATTGAGAAGCTTTGGAGATGCCCAGTTTTCCTTCATTTCTCAGAACACTTGAAAAACTTATTATGATCTTCATTTACGAATTATTTGAGGAAAACAAATGAGAAAGTTATTAAATGTCATAGTTTTTTTTTTTTTTTTTGCTTCTGTAGTACTAGTCATACTGTAGGATTCTGAATTATCCAGAATTTGAACTGCAGTTCCCTTCATGGACACCTTTGTCACAAAGTGACTTAGTTCCTTGGGGTTGTGCTGAAATAATTCTCTCCCGGCACTTAATATGCTGTGACATTTGAGGAGAAAACAGTCTTATTTATACTGATGAGCAACTGGGAATACTCGGAAAAACTTGCTTTGCAGCCTATCCTTTTGCTTATCATTATCCTTTAATTAGGAGGTTAATTGTCACCGTGCCTCTATTCTTTACGTGTTCTTTATCTCTTCTTGTTTTTCTTTAGCATAAATTTGAGAGGGGGAGGAGACACTAGTATCTTTCATATTTAGAAAACATTTAGGCCTCTGAGTAGGTTAATTATTGCCTTTACACTTACGGCTTTTCATTTAAATAACGAGATTTTATGGGCTGTGTCTTCATCAAATGTCACACTGCCCCGATGTCCCACATTTTGAGTAGGTATGTATTTAGGTCTCCAAGTTCTCATGTTTTTCAGCTCACGCTCACGTTAGGCAGACAGCTCCCTGTTGACTAAACATCTAGGAGGCTCATGTTCACTTGTTAACTCCAGCTGTGATGAACATCTCTGAGCAGGATTTCTGTTTCATCAAACTCCGCTTAAAGGAAAATCAGAGCGTTTGGGGCCGGGGGCTCTCAGTTACTGCTCCTCTGCTTTTTCCATCTTGGTCTACGCATTGTCTTCTCACCCAGTGTAAAGCACCAGCTAATATTCTTGTACAAGCCTTTCCTCTGTTGCAGCTACCAAATGGCCAGCAGGAGAGAAACAAAACAAAATGCAAAAGAAAACCATGTCATATGTTACAGCAAGAGATACAGGTGTGGTTCCTATGCCAATAAAACTTATATTCATATGCATATTTTCTAGGCAATACTAGGACAGATATGTCAAAAATGAACAAATTATTCTAAATTAATGTTTTGTTCCAGTGGTAGACAGATTCTCTGAGTTCCATCAGAAAATTCTTGTTTCACCAAAAATCAGAACATTTTAGAAGTATTTGCAGTTGTAAATATATAGTATTAATTGTATGATTTGTCCTTTTTATAACCAATGCTCATTTTATTTTTTATTGTTATTGGTAATGTGTGTTCATAGCAGTTGAATGCAGAGATGTACACATCTTAAAAATAAGCAGATTTTTGAACTAGCTTACTTCAGGTAGATAAGGAGTTGTGTTGTCATCCTGCCATCTTCATCCTAATTCAAGCTGATTTGTCTAACTTCCTTTCCACATGGGTAGGAATACTTTAAATAGAGTATTTATACAACCTGTCTATCTAGATTGAATAAGCCTGCATATCTGTCTGTATCTCCTATTGCACTTGTGATCATAGGTGCACTTAATAGCTCTGAAAACCAGGCCTAACGAATATATTATAATGCCAGTTCCCTTGAAGTATTCTCTATGAAAGATAGTTTAGAGGAGGGCTCGAAAATATGACATTTAAAACTAGTCTCCCACTGAGCCATATTAGCATTAACTTTAAACACAACTGTGGTTTGTTATATGTATATCTGACAGTTCTTCCTTGAAAGACAGTAGTTTGCCTGTGAAGCTGCACTTGGCATGCTATGAGATACTCCTCCGCATTTTTATATTCTTTCCCTACCCTTCACCTGCACAGATTCAAAATACAAATTCAATATTTATCATTCGTAATAAATATAATGACTTGCATCACCTCAGAGCTCTTGACCAGAATAATCTTTCCTAGCATGCTGGTGTAAAGGGAAACTGATATTAAGGGAGAGGATTCACAAGGGCAGTTTGGATCAAAATAGTGCTTGCAGTGTGCAGATTTGTGCTTAAATGAAAAGCACATTCATTCAGGAAATCAATAGTCCCTTTTCACTCTGTACCACCAGAACTGTTAGTACTTTGACTGAGATGCTAACTGATGCTGGTTTTCTGCACCTTCTGCACAGAGTAGAGTAAGTTCACTTATTAAAGAACATCAGCATCCAGCAGTCTGTGTGCCTTAGGATGCTGCCTTGGAGGACTGGATCCCAGGAGTGACAGTGTTAAGGAAATAACAGCTGAGCTTTTCTGTGTTTTCTGTTAAGTCTAGTCTGGTCGTGTTTACCAAGTAGCTGCATCTACGTTAGCTTGTCGATGGGATTGAAAGTGTCCTTGTGAAATGATTCTCCTGATCCTCCCCGCTTAACTGGGGTTTTACTCAAGTTGCAAACGAGTCTGAGTGCATGAGCTACAAGATTTTTGAATGCAGCTAAAACGAGGGATGTGATCCAGGAACAGACTTAGTGTGTTCTAGCTTCAAAAGGACATTCAATGCATGGCAGAGATTTTATTAGTTGTAATTCAGTTCAAAACTTCTTTATGGAAGTACATGTACCATTTTGATTTCTTTGCCCATGCGACAATGTTCTTAGCACTGTCTTGCTCTACAGATCTCCTATCAGACTGCGCTAGTTACTGATGTACTTTTAAGATGATTTATTACTTCAGTCTTTTTGGGAATATGATAATTTCTAATATAAAGGCATTGTATATTGTCATAATGTGACACATCTAATTAGTAACAACAACAGAAGTAGTTCATTGCTAGCGTAAAAGAAAAGTGTTGTAGGGGAAATGACTGCAGAGTTTCTGGAAAAATATTTTTTCAATGAACGTTTCTTTTTCTCTTAGAATTTTCAAGTCATTAGTCAGTCAGCAACCATGACTTTAGATGGCTTTAAGAAGATGGATTTGATTAGCATTTTCATTGAAAAAATATTATTCTATTTTTTCAGATTTTTAGTTTTCTGCACACTGAAAACTGGATAACCTATCTGTATGCTTACATAGACAAGTCGGGCTGGTAAATTGCATAGATGTGTTAATTTGAATCCCAGGTTATTTGCTCTATTTGATCTGTTACAAGTGATTCTTTGGATATAATGTTGTACTGCAGCTGTTTTTATTTCTTCTAAGGTACCTTCATTTGTCCAGGTTTAACAAGAAAATATCTGTATTTTTATTTCCCTTGGTTCTGTTCTTCTTTCTTTCTTTCTTAATGTAATTATACATTTCTCTCTTCTCCCACTGCCACAACCTCTGTTGTCAATTAAGATCAATCAGGGAATTTAAGACAGTGGAAAGAAACATAAGAAACAGTCAAATATAAAGAACTTGAGGAGAACGCTTGGGGAAAGTGGAGTCTTCCATGTTACCAAAGGGGAGGTAAAGCTTACAGAACAGATGGCAGAGAAGCTTTGCATTGCCAGAAATATCTCTTTCTTTACCCATAACCAGAGAAGAAGAGCTGCAGAATGCTGTAGTAACTCGATAGAAGAACATAAATTACTTGTTGGTGAGAAACCGGTTTTTATTTTGATGAATGATTTTATTCTCTGCGTACAGATTTGCTTTTATTCGAACACAGTAAAAACAAAAATCTCAATTCATCAGTAGACGATCTAACCCTTGGTACCACAGATGAAAAGATTAATAAAAAGAAAAGTGTTTATAAATGCAAACTAATCTCGGAGCCCTAATGTTTAGCTCTGACATTTAGGGAAAGCCATGTAACTGAAGATTTAAGCCTAGAAGATCATTTTGAAAGGCTTTTTCTAGTTAATGAGTTGACAAACTTGTGGTAGTTCTTGAATAGTTCCATGTCAAGTAGTTTGTCAGTGAAAGGCAATTCTTTAATAAAAAAAATATTTAGCTTTAATAAAAAAAATATTTAGTGGTTTTGTGCAGTATTTCATCATGGGCCAGGGACACAAGTAGCTCTACCAATTTAGTGGAAGATCTCAAAAAATGTTCTACTTGATGAGATTAATGGTTTGTGTACACTAGTATGCTGCTTTTAACAGCAGCAGAATGAGATGCGATTTCCAGGAGAGCTGGTGAGCCTGGCCACTCCCTGTGGTACATAGATCTCCTGTCCTCCAGCATTCATCATGACCAGATTTGGATGTAGAAGGATCTATTATCTGCTCCTTAGTATTCAGACTGGCTATCTGCAACATGGAGTTTCTTTCAAGTATCAACCAGAGGATAGGCTTCTGGTTTTCCTTTTCTACAATTAATCGTGTGAAGGCTTGAAGTGTTTAGAGTTGTATTCAGTCTACGAGGCCTTGTATTCTGGTAGCACCTAAGTTATAAGAAGTCATACAGGTTATCTTGCCAGTCTGTCTTGCAAATTAAACATGCAGTGCCTGTGAGCGGCCAAAGTAAGTAATCCACAAAACAGAAGAAGCTGTTAGTAAAAGCTGATAGAGTTGTAGTAGTGTGATATAAATGTGTTACGTTTTATTAAAATACAGATATTTAAAAATGTGGTTCCAGATTAGCATCAGTGGTTATGCGGAACATTAGTCCTTTCTAGACATAGAATGCAGAACTTTATATGTCTGTACTGAATGGTTGTTAACAGGTATCCTAGTTTGCAGTCTAAGAGTTGGTTGGGGTTTTTTTCCTCTCTCTTTTTTGTACTGAAAGAGGCACTTTTCCCCATGCTGGTTAGAAGGCTTTTCATATGCAAAGAATGAGGCAACCTCTTACAGAACCTGATGGTTTATGACCTCTCTGTAAGCTTTTAAATTCAGGGGGGTTGGACAGTACAGGAGCTGAAGTATGAGATAGGATTAGCAATCGCCAAGAAGCAAAGGAGTCCGACTGATGAATTCAAAAGGTGGAGTAGCTGCAGGGTCAGTTACTGTCAAACAGAATAAGAATTATGCCAAAGAATGAGTTTCTTAAGATCTAGGGGAATTAGTGAAAAGCAATAGACCTTCAGGTACCTTTCTCCTCCTATAAGTTTTAAAGCCTAGTTAATTTAGCATTCTTTTCTGATCCTGACAGCACCACCAGAGGCTTTTTCCACCACTGGCAGACTTGATAGGTGTTCAAATATTGTAATGTTGTGATGAAGGCTATAGAAACACATAATTAAACAGATAGGACTTGTAGCTAACTTACATGCTCCTTACAGAAAAGATTCTGTCTCAGCAGATCTGCCCGGTGGCTAAATTGTCCCTGGGCCAGATGAACTAGCACAAGCAACATTACATTTCATTTCCCATGGCTTCCCAAAAGGCTGGTGTTCTCAGCACCAGCTGATGTTTGTCTAGTTACTCTTGGTACTCTAAGGAATAACCTCACCAACGTTCCTATGACGTCTTGGGGGGCCTCAATGACAGACCTGCACGGGTAGTAAAATATGGTTTTGTCAGGGAATCACCCATGGAACCAACATAACCGTGATCTGTAGGGCTCTCTGGGCTCTTCAGTGTAGGAGATCATACAGTGTTTCCTTTCCTTACTTAATTCTGTGAAACTAACAGTAGTTTGTTAAAGAATTTTTCGGCTAAATAAGAGTCTCTTTTTTTTCTGGCAACATTTGCATAAAGAATGTTAGGGGTTTTTTGTCGGTGTGACACCGGGAGGGTGGAGGTTTGACACAATCAAAAGGGAGCATTTTTAGCTTGCCTTGATTATTTTTACAACATAGATGAATCAGTTATAGTTGATTGATGATATTAAAGTTTTGAACTTGGAGAATCAATAGGAGTTACTAACACTGTGAATGTGGACACTTATGTTCTAGGCTCCATTGCTGACTGGCTATTTGCTCTTTTACTTGAATTTCCAGTGTAACAAGTACTTTGAATAAAATACATTCTTATCAGGAAAAAAAAAAAAACAACCAACCTCTTTATTCTCTAAATGGAAATAATTGTTTTGCTTATCATGAGCACTTTTCGGAAAAATGACTCCTCCCAATTTTCAAACACCTGCTACCCTCTTTTCCCTTTTTATGATCTTGTCCAGTAAACTCTATTTCTTTTTTATCTAGAAAACCACTGGTAGACTTACCCAGTGAACTTTAATGATAGTATTAGGAAAACATCAATTTCGTTTTTTTCCAAAATGAAACAAAAAAATAAGCAGAAGTTGGACCTTTTTAAATTAGCTTTGTGGTGTTATTTCTGCATTATATGTATTTGTTATCCCTCATCTCCTGGGTTTTCTGAAAAGTTCTCTTGGATGGAAAAGCTGTCTATAACTGATGGTAGCTTTCCATGGTAGTTACCTAGGACCGATCAGTCCCAGTGCTCGCTGGAGCTGTGGCTTGGGGCCACATGCAAATGTTCCTCATTGCTGAAACGTTTCCAATACTGATCATTTGCCATTAAGAGGCAGCAGCAGAAAAATCCATGCTGAAAAGTAATTTCAAGTGTGGTACAAATGGAGATTTCTACAGGTCTTCAATACTATGTAATAATCAAACTACTGCTAGTAAATTGAAATGAATGACTCGTAGTCACAGCTGTAAACCAAATGTCTAATTTACTCTTGCAGTGGCCCTGTGACAAGATTAGTAACTATGGCTTTTAATAATATGTATTTTTTTCTAAATCTAAAGGATCCTACTGCTACCAGCAACCTCACCTCTGGGATTTTTGCTCTGAATGGCACTGTCTGTGCTGACTAGTTCAGGGATCTCCCATAAGCTACTTTTGTACAGCTGCACGTGTCACAAATGGCAGGAATGCCCAGAGAAGTTGGCGTATCATTTTCTCTTCTGATGCTATCTGAGGGATCTTTGCCGCAGTGACTTCAATTTCCTCTGCTTGACAGACCTTATCTTATCAACAGCTTCAAACGTGTTTACAAACTTCTGTGCTTTAGATGCCAAAGTATTCTGTAAGCTATTGATCTTTATTACAGATTTGTAGGGTGTTGCTAAATACTTTAGTAATTATATATCTAATAATTTACCTGGGAGTGTTGGTCGATAGCCGACTGAACATGAGCCAGCAGTGGCCCAGGTGGCCAAGAAGGCCAATGGCATCTTGGCTTGTATCAGAAACAGTGTGACCAGCAAGTCCAGGGAGGTTATGATCCCTCTGGACTTGGCACTGGTGAGACCGCACCTCGAATCCTGTGCTCAGTTCTGGGCCCCTCACCACAAGAAGGATGTTGTGGCTCTGGAGCGAGTGCAGAGAAGAGCAACGAAGCTGGTGAAGGGGCTGGAGAACAGGCCTGATGAGGAGCAGCTGAGAGAGCTGGGGGTGTTTAGCCTGGAGAAGAGGAGGCTGAGGGGAGACCTCATTGCTCTCTGCAACTACCTGAGGGGAGGTTGTGGAGAGGAGGGAGCTGGGCTCTTCTGCCAAGTGACAGGGGACAGGGCGAGAGGGAATGGCCTCAAGCTCCGCCAGGGGAGATTTAGACTGGACATAAGATAAAAATTCTTCATGGAAAGGGTCATTAGGCGATGGAATAGGCTGCCCAGGGAGGCGGTTGACTCGCCTTCCCTGGAGGTGTTTAAGGTGCGGATGGATGAGATACTGAGGGGGACACGGTTTAGAGATTGGTGGGAATGGTTGAACTCAATGATCCAGTGGGTCTCTTTCAACCTGGTGTTTCTATGATTCTGTGATCTGGGCTGTCATAGTGTCTACTCTTGGGCAATCTCATTTTATTTTGCATTTGATTGATAGTTCTAGACTTGATTAAAAATGAGTTTAAAATCATAGTGCTGGCATACAAACCAGCTCAAGTTACTTTAACATTTCAGCCTAAACTTTAGGTGAGGGGGCTGCCCTATAACAAAGATTAATTCATTTGTACAAAATGTACCACAAGCATTCATTTGTGTCTCCAAGGCAAAGATAAAGGTCTGGATTTCTCGTAAATGGCCACATCTCTGCTTCTAGGACCCTAGCATCAAGGAATAGCCTTTTAGTAATGTAAAAGTAGTAATAACTTTTTGTTGTTTTTCCTCTCTCAGGATGTAAGTATTCATATATCCTCTTCCAAATACTGAGAAGTAATCACAAGTTTTGATTGCATGTGATTGCTCATATAAAAAAAAGCTAGGTTAACTATGAAAAAAAAAATGAATTCAGTTTAAAAATTCTTTTACATGTGGGTTGTTTTTTGGCATGTTGACAGTGGTGAGGAAGAGCATTTTCCATTAGAGGGAAGAAGAAATGGAGTTTGAGGAGGTCTGCTTTACATGAGTGTAAGGATGGACAAAGGACACGACACACAAGGAAATTATTGCTTGCATGAAAGAGGCAAAGTTCTGTCAATCAGAACGCCTCTGTATAGCCCAGATTGGAAATTTTACAGGTGTGATCACCAACAAAGTCAGGATTTTACTGCTGTAACGGACTGTGCCTTCTCAACAAGGGCACTTCTGTTATCAGGTGTTTTCCATGTCAATATATAGCAATGTGAGGCTTACCCACTCGCAGTGAAATACGTTTCTGATGTTTTGCATCAAGTTCTTGTATGTGCAGACTTGTTTGCTTAAGAGCAGACCTCCTTTTGAAATCAAAATCTGTAATCAAAAGATGACTGGGGTGAAAATCTTGCATTTTCTTTGTGTTCCATATTATGATAAATCTTCTACAGTTAAGTGCCGCTTATACTGAAATAGAATTGTAAATTCTCTTTTTGAACTATTTTTAATAGTAAAGCTGCATATCCATCTGTTCTATATTAAACTCCTGCGTTAGCTGCTGCACTGCTATGTATATCTAAATGCAACCTATGTCCCCCTTTCACTAAGCTATTAAAAGGATTTTTTTCTCAATTTAATTTGAAAACTGAGTTTAAATGCTATTCTGTTTTCCTTTAGTCTGTAAATGTTTTATCACAGAAGCCTAAACACAGCACCTTTTGTTTCTCAGAAGACAGGAAGACATTAAAATTTGAACAGTTTAGAAACTAAATCCACCTGTAGGGGAATACTGTATTGTTTTACAGAAAGGTACAAACCCTGTTAAAATGAGAGAGAATTCAAAAAGGTCATATCACTGAAAACTTAAAACTTTAATGCGTAAGTTCACTCCCTTTATTAAAGTAGAAAAAATTGTCTATTTTATGTCTGGAAAAATAATAATGTATTTTCCTTATAAGAAGTTTGCCAAAATTTTGCAACACACAGGTGCTTTAGAAGCTCAGCTTTACATTAAAACATTAAAAGAATACCAAGTTTTACTTTACTGGAATGCACTGCTAATTTAGCAGTTTGTGTCTGCTAAGAAATTTTTTTTTGTTATTTTTGCATCAACAAGGTAATTTTTGTTGGTGAACTGGTAAAACTGATGATAATTAGGGTCAAGCATTAGTAATTTACTTCTGGTTTTTATTTCTGTCTATCTACTTTATGCTTATTTTGTGTCTGCTTTAGCAACAACGGTGACATTGAAATGCAAACAACAAAATCAATGAGTTAAGCTTTTATTGGTAACTTTCAGTCAGTACGGTAAATCACTGCTCATTCATGTTCTATAGGATATATTCATGCAGGTGAGTTAAATCAGAAGGGATTGGAGAATTCTCTCACTTCCTGAAATCCTAAATAATATGAGGTTTGCTAAATAGGTGTAGGAGTAGGATTTGAAAAAAAAACCATGCTTGGAGGATATGTTTTTGTAGGTCGTATACATCTGTGCAGGGTATATTCACAATTCCATTCAATTCCATTTCAATATAAGCTGTAGCTCAAGTGCTGGCGAGCTGCCTCCGAGTGAGGGAATTCACAGAATAGGGATGGGGGCTGCGGATCCATCTGGGGCTGCCAGGTGTCTCCAAAAGCCGAGAGGCAAGGGAGCGCTCTGGTCCAAGGCTGGTTTGATCGTGCAAGGCTCTTGCATGAGGGTGAGGAAGCAATTCAACCAAACATTACAACTGTGGAAGTGAGAAGTGCCGTTTTCTAGCATTATAAAATGAAACTCTTCATTGGAAAACAAACAAACACCAACATTTTATACTTTATTTGTGGTGCTGTGAGTGAACTGCACAAAGCACATCGTGAAAAGGGAACTGCTATAGTGAATCCACTTGTTAATATAAGAATAAAGCATCCTCGAAGCACCTTGACGTCTACATGTTTACATGTGAATATACCTCAGTTATTCACTGCTTTTCCTGAGGCTTTGAAGTCTGGTCACAAACACTGTTTGAATTTCTCTCTCTGCTCCTGTGTGTTATCCTGTGTGTGCTCCTGAGTTATCCTTAACCTTTAATACCGAACGCTGTTTTGCTTTTTTTAAAAAGGGAGATTCTTAAGTGGAAGGAAGGCTGTGGTTTTATGTATTGCAATACCTGTGTATACCTTCTCCTAAACTGCTGGTGAGTGAAGGCTGCACCTCCTAGATAGCTCTTGCTGATGAACTGTTAAAGCAGCTCTCTGACACAGGAGATGCGAGGCCATTTCTGTGTTTACAGTGAAAAGTTGCTGTGGAACGTAAAGAGGAGCTGCTTTGAGGCGTGGAACCTGCCACAGGCACTGCAGAGAGGAGCAGTCTCCTGTACTTGGACCCTAAACCGTCCAATACTTCTAGAAAGATGTATGGGAGAGCCTGAAAATAGAGATCTTGAAGATGAATAAGACCTCCAAATGCTGTAAATACAGTTTTGTCTGAAAATGTGAAAATAGGGTAATAAATTAACTTAACAGTTGAATACTTATAATCTGCCTTTTAATTGTCTTTTACGTAAAAACAATATACAACTGTGAAATACTATTAAATATGAAGAAAAATATAATTAACTTTTTTCTTTACATCTTCCACAGTAGGTTTATTTTTAAGACTTGATAGGAAAAAGCAGTTCTTTTGGTGATAACCGCAGGACCTTGTGACTATGCGACTTTGCTTGTGCAAACCAAAAAGTAAGCATTTAGGTAAGGTATCCACTCTCAAGTTGGCTGAAGTTTATTAGTAATCTGGAGGAACGTGGCTATTTTCTGCCTCGCTGCAGGCCATTGAGTTAAAAGTAGGAAGGTACCGGTTTTATAATGTTCGGAAATGTGTATTCTTTTAAGGATGATGCAGAAACATCCTTGTTGCCTATTAGATAAACAAGATTGAAAAACTTTGGAGGTCAAAAGGGCATTCCAGAGAAAGCTTATTTACTCACTGATTATTAGCACAGATTGTGGTCTGCTGGGAAAATAAACGTGGATGGAGTGAAAAAGAGGGGGAAAAAAAAAAAAAGCAGCCAAACAGAGACAGTATGGGCTGGTGTTCATGTGCTGTTCAGATAGATTCAATAGACAAATACCTTTTGTCAAAATGATGTGAATTTTGGAGTTGTCCTGTGGAGGGACAGGAGTTGGAATCGATGATACTTGAGGGGCCCATCCAGCTCAGGATGTTCTATGATTCTATATGCTGATTTTGGAAGAAGTAGTGGTGAAATATGAAGAGGAATGGCTTTGTTTGCAGTTTGTTTCAGTATGTCTCTGAAACCTGCTGGAATGGAAATGAAAATCACTGTCCACATTATCCTTCATATTCCTTCAGTGCCACAATGTCCTTGCAGCAAAGAAGTTACTGGCTTCGTTTACTACTTTAAACAATATTGAGGTATCTGGATCTCCTTTACTTTCACAGATGAAATCTCTTGGAGCATCCTTCTGTACTGAAACTGAGTGGTGATGAACAGGGTGTTACTTAGATCTAGTCTCCTGTTTCCCCTGGCATTGAGGTGAATGATGCAGGGCAGTGTTATTTGCTGTTCAGATGTTCAAATGATTCTCCCTTCTGAAGCTGTTCCTGCTTAAAACCCTTTCAGTGATTTTAAGACATAAAACATAGACAGCATTGGCGTTCTGCTTCATCAAGATATAAATGAAGTAGGCCTTGGGACCATAAAGTGTGTTCCTTACAGGCATCATCTGGATGCACTGAAAAGGAGATGATGAGAATTGCGACAAAGCACAGCGTTTGAAAGTAAGGGGAGTAGGAATTTTTGGACATCACAGATCTAAAGATAGCAGTGGTTTTCCTGAAAATTGTGCAAGTATTGATAACTAAAGCGGTAATTAAAAGATCATAATTGATAAAACTCCTCTTCCATTGTCTGTCTTCTTTAGAAGGCATCAAGTGCTCCCTTAGCAAGTTTGCAGACGACACTAAGCTGAGTGGAAGTGTGGATCTGCTGGAGGGTCAGGAGGCTCCAAAGGGATCTGAACAGGCTGGACTGCTGGGCTGAGACCAACGGCATGAGGTTTAACATGGCCAAATGCCGGGTCCTGCACTTGGGGCACAACAACCCTGAGCAGAGGTACAAACTAGGAGAAGCCTGTCTGGAAAGCTGCCAGGAGGAGAAGGACCTGGGGGTGCTGGTTGACAGCGGCTGACCATGAGCCAGCAGTGGCCCAGGTGGCCAAAAAGGCCAATGGCATCTTGGCTTGTATCAGAAACGGCGTGACCAGCAGGTCCAGGGAGGTTATTCTCCCCCTGTACTCGGCACTGGTGAGACCGCACCTCGAGTCCTGTGTTCAGTTCTGGGCCCCTCACCACAAGGAGGATGTTGAGGCTCTGGAGCGAGTCCAGAGAAGAGCAACAAAGCTGGTGAGGGGGCTGGAGAACAGGCCTGATGAGGAACGGCTGAGAGAGCTGGGGGTGTTCAGCCTGGAGAAGAGGAGGCTGAGGGGAGACCTCATTGCTCTCTACAACTACCTGAGGGAGGTTGTGGAGAGGAGGGAGCTGGGCTCTTCTCCCAAGGGACAGGGGACAGGACGAGAGGGAATGGCCTCAAGCTCCACCAGGGGAGGTTCAGGCTGGACGTTAGGAAAAAATTTCTCACAGAAAGGGTCATTGGGCAGAGGCTGCCCAGGGAGGGGGTTGAGTCACCTTCCCTGGAGGAGTTTAAGGGACGGGTGGACGAGGTGCTGAGGGACATGGTTTAGTGTTTGATGGGAATGGTTGGACTCAATGATCCGGTGGGTCTCTTCCAACCTGGTGATTCTATGATTCTGATTTATTGGTGATAAATAATATTCCTGACACTTTTCAGTGGCCTTATTTCTGATTTAAATTTTTTCTTAACCATGCAATCCTATGCCACTATTCTTTTTTGTTTTACTTTAAAGACTTGATATTTTATGAGAATTTCCAAAGTTTTTATGACACTTCAACAAGTCACTCTCCAGTGTTAGTGGAGGAAAAGAATGGAATAAAAGACCATATACATCAGTCTTCTGAAGACCAGTTTCTGCCTCAGCTGTGCATAATGCTGAAGGAAGGGGTTACTCTTAGGGATTAGATCCAGGAAAGAATGTCAGAGAGTTTGGAATCTTGCACATTTTCTCATCTCCATTCCAAAGTGGAGAAAATCCCCATGCAGTACTTCCCTATGGGGTTGTCTCTTGCTTCCTTTTTACATTATTGATAGTTATTTTTCAAGATCTGACATTTATGTTCACATCAGCACTTACATGTGCACTTAAAACAAAAGGATCTCTCCTGTGCTTTAAGACCTTAAAGGGCTTGAAATGTTGTTTTTTGACCTTGCTTATTCATTCTGGCAAACTGAGCTACAAAGAATACCCATTATTGGTGTGGAAATGTTCTGTTTTAATGGTTTTTTAAGCCCCATTCTTCAGTGGAATCATTCAATAAGAACAAAAAATGAAAGTGAATTTTTGTGTGTTATACAACCATAAATACATTCAAAAATGCAAAATACAGGAATGTTTTCTGCTAAGAAAGGTCTATGTAATCAGTATAAAATTCGGTGGCATTAAGTATGTTTCACTTTAAAAAAAAAAACAACAAACCAGATGTTTTTAAGTAATTCTTTGCTTTCTTGAAAGCAGAAACCCGGTTCACAGATGCATTCTATATAAGTCTTAATAGGCCTAGGGCAGTGTAGTGAAATCTTTGACAGCGAGTAGTATAATGAAGGAACAAATAACACAGATGACTTACTGACTTTTTTTCAGTTGTGGCTTGGAGTTGTTTGTGGATTACAGAAAAATGGGAGACAATTATGCTGACCTTCCAACATAGTTTAAGGTTTGTCATTCTGTTTGGTTCTATCGTTCTGCTTTTTGTTTTGCACACACACAAATCAAAGCTCACCAAAGGCAATGTTGCACGAAGTGACAGCTGCTTATTTAAATTATCTTAGCCTCATTGTATTTCCATCTTTCTCTGACAGACATATGTTCAATTGGTACATTAGAAATAGATGCACATATTGTTTGCCATCCCATAGGAACTGGGGACTGGACAAGACCAGTTGCTCAGACAGTTGTGTTGTATTTGAGATCTATTTAACAAGTGTTGTTCTTATTTTTTATTTTAATCCACTCAGTGGCACATATGTTTGAGTAAACATTTAGACTATTCTGTATGACAGGAGATAATTGATAACAACAACACTAGAGAATCATCAAAAGAATGTTTTGCTTGTTGTATGCAACAGATTAAAAGTGACCTGAGTTTCCCACAAGTTTATCTTGTAGGGTATGTAAAGACAGTATTGTTTGTCTCTATTTGGAGTTTTAATGTGAATATAATGTGAAAAGAAGCAATGAAAAGTTTAAAATCTTGTTTTCTGCTCTTTATGTGGAATGTTTCTTAGTTCAGGATTTTGGAGCCTGTGACATCCTGTATTTTGGTGTTGGCACTGCGTCTGTGTGTTGTTTGGTTGGGGTGGTTTTATTGGTTTTTTTTCTCATTTTCCACAAAAAGCATCTACTTCCTTGATATTTCAAGGCGATTGCCACAATTTTTTTAGATGAGGAACTTGGTAGTTGTTAAGGCTTTCTTGGTGGCTTTGCTGTAAAGGTTCCTGCATGCAGCTTCTGCCTGAGGGCATCAGAAACCGATACGCAACCCAGGCGGTTAGCAGAGCCAACTGCTAAACTGATAGTCTTGCCCTGAGTATAGGAACTACTTGAACAGTGACGATCATCTCTTCTGTTGTGTGTAGCTTGGTTAACTCTCAGAAATATTCTACGAGGTTGCTGTTTCCATCCATGCGGTCTTGTCATGAGTTTTACAAGGATAGAATATGATGTATTCAGTCCAAGACAGTACAGTTTTTGAGTAAAGAGAATTTTGCCTTTTCATGACATTCTGTAATGAACATTCTGATGGTCAGTTAGATGCAGTTTTGGTGTTAAGCAAAAAGCAAACCTGGCTGGCCTCAAATCTTTCACTCTGATTTTAAATAATTTATTGATTTATACTTTGGGTTTTTTTACTAAAAGATTTGGAAAACTCTTATCTTGGTAAGTCTTTACATATTGGAGGTATTTACAGATGCATTCTAGCTCTTCAGATTTGTCAGATGTAGGGAGAAATATTACTGAGGTACTAATTGTATCATTGATTATTTGATCTTGCTGGGAATGAACAGCATTTGCAAATCTTGACCACGCTAACAGCAGGCAAATAATATACCAGCAGTTCAGGTAGAAAAAAAAAAAAACCCTTTTTAAAAAGTTAATAATTTTGAGGAATGTGTTAGCATTTCTCAAAAGGAATGTATTAATTTTAAGTGATACATTTAAGTAGAACTATCTTCTATAGTACGCTTCCAAGATAGGGATTAACATAAACTGCAGTTTGCAGTTGAGAGGTTGCAAGATAAAACTGGTCTGGCATCAAGAGTTAAACCGATTTGTTATCTGTAAACTGTGGTTAATGAAAGGTAGAATACATTGCCTGTGGCTGTTACTCAGTGTACACAATTATGAAAGGAAGAAAGATTGTGACCACTGGGGAAGGATAATAGGAATTTGCATTATTCCTGCATTAATGCAAACTGTTTGAAACTGTCTTAGCCTGTTTGTTGACCAGGATAAAGTTTCACTTTATGCCAAGTACTGGGATCATAAGGGCATTTGAGCATGTCCTCGGGATTTGTTTCAGGTATTAGAGAGGCTAATTAGAGGATGTTTAAGTTTCAGGGCTCAACACTGTTCTGCTTGAAGCCATTGTCAGTTGCCAATCAGCAAGTTAGAGGTTTTAAAAAATAATTTATATAGCTCTTCCACCCCCTAATATTTTGGGAATAGTTTTATGTAAGAAGGAGATTTTAAAGTTACTTTTCGAAGAATCTTTTCCTGTGTAGATACTCCTTAAAATTTCTTAGAAGAAACTTCAGTCCTTGTTTGGTAGGATGCTGAATCTCGCTTAGTCTGACTAGTAAGGAGAGTGATAAACTTCTTTGAGAGAGCAGCAAGACACGGAGGCGCTCTAAGAAAAAGGCTGGAGGTAATGTTTTTTCTAGTATCTAATAACATCTCTGCAAAATACATAATCTGATTCATAATGCTGCTACAGTGTATGCACACTAGATTCTCTTGTAAATGTTTTCCCCTTGCATCATGCTCTAGCAATGCTCTAAGTGATTGGTACCGATTAGTCCTCAGTTCAGCCATCCAGAACCAGTCATTCATTGGTAACAGCGTTTCCATCGGTGTTTGCAACCCAAAAAGATTTTGCTGCCTAGCAATTTGATTTAATTTTCATTTGTTCTTCCCTTCTTAAGGCCTAAAAATCTCTCTCACTGCTGTCTAGAGAGAGTCCATGAACCTATGTAAAGGAAAGGCTTGAGGGGAATGGAATAAGGAGTTCTGGGAAGGTTGCCCAGTAACATCAGTGCTCAGCAGTTTCTCATTTAGCTTTATAGTTTCCAATAAGAAAAGATCTTTTCTGAACAGTGAAATGAATACTGCGTATACCTGTCATTTTCCCTGATTTGCTTTATACTCTGTTCTCTTGAATATTTATTGATTCCTATATTACCAGTTTGAGACCCTTTCATGACTGTTATGTATGCCCTCTACAATTTGATTTCCAAAAATCAATATACTGTAACTAAATAGATGTTTCAACTTTCTGCTTACAAAACAAAAGCAGAACCCCAGCAAGGTTACAGTGTAAAATGAGAAAAATACAGAAAAAGTTTCAAGTGCATCCTAGTGTGACTCTTTTCTTGTAACTTATTTTAAGTTTGAGATGGTGAATTAGTTGTATAATAAGTACAATCCAGTAAAATTGTTATAGTACACTTTTTATCAGGAGGTTTAACTTTCAAAGTTAAAATATTATGTACAATTATACCATTTTTTCCCCAAAGCTTAATTTCTAAGAAATAAAAATAGGGATGTTGACATTGAAATACTTCTGAAATAAAACACTTTGCTATTTTACTAGGTATTTTTAGTGCTACATGTTTACATGTTATAAAATAAAGCAAAATCATTCATTTGGAATGACTTTTCTCTAAATTTCCACATTTAGTCCTATGTAGAGCCTGAGGGGAGTTACTCTGGATTCAGTTCTTTCATACTTTTGACCTTGAGTGATGGAAGGAAGAAGTAAACTTACCAAATCTGTGGATGACAGTGACCTGGAAGGGCCTGCAAACAATTTTCAGGACAAGGTTACAATTTAAATTAACCTTCATAAATTGGAGAAATGATACGAATCACAGAGATAACGTTCAGTAAATGGAAGTGTGAGGTACCACATTTGGTAAAGAGAAATGGAAAGCATAAATACAAGGTGAAGGAGTATTGAGTAGGCAACACTAAGCGGAGGGAAGGATGTGGGAGTCAGTGTGTCACAAACTGAGCCCATCAAGAAAGGGTCTTGTTTTCAGCTGTAGCTTTAAGAGACGTCAGCCCAGAGCCCTGTAGCAGAGGTTTGAATAACTTATGTATAATAACTTATGTAGTGTAGAAAATACAACATAGAAATTGGCTGATAAGTCTGGAAAATATTTAAGTATTTTAATAAAGAGGGGAAATCAAGTATGCTTCATGAAGTTCAAGAGTAGGATTAATTTACATTAACAGGCATTTAGAATAGTGATTATTAAAGTCCTTATACCTTGGAGATGATGAGTGTTAGAATAAGTTACTTGGAGAAGTTGTGGGTTTGCTGTCGGTGTGTTTCTAAGAAGAGATAATAAGAAGAAGATGGAGAAATTAGAATCATAGAATAACCAGGTTGGACGAGACCCACCGGATCATTGAGTCCAACCATTCCTATCAAACACTAACCCATGTCCCTCAGCACCTCGTCCACCTGTGCCTTAAACCCCTCCAGGGAAGGTGACTCAACCCCCTCCCTGGGCAGCCTCTGCCACTGCCCAATGACCCTTTCTGTGAAGAATTTTTTCCTGATGTCCAGCCTGAACCTCCCCTGGTGGAGCTTGAGGCCATTCCCTCTCATCCTGTCCCCTGTCACTTGGGAGAAGAGCCCAGCTCCCTCCTCTCCACAACCTCCTCTCAGGTAGTTGTAGAGAGCAATGAGGTCTCCCCTCAGCCTCCTCTTCTCCAGGCTGAACACCCCCAGCTCTCTCAGCCGCTCCTCATCAGGCCTGTTCTCCAGCCCCTTCACCAGCTTCGTTGCTCTTCTCTGGACTCGCTCCAGAGCCTCAACATCCTTCTTGTGGTGAGGGGCCCAGAACTGAACACAGGACTCGAGGTGCGGTCTCACCAGTGCTGAGTAACGCTTACAAATTTTATTGATAATTTGATATAACTTCTAACAGAGTGAGCATTGTTCAGTGTTAAAGTCCTAAACTCAAAATGAAGAATAAAACCTCTTCGTGGAATTTCTCACAAGATTATTGTATAAATAGACCTCTTAGCTGAGAGATACTAGTGAGGGAATCTACCTTGTAGGAGACTAATCATTATCTTGGTGTGTGTAAAGGCATCATATTAAATGCATGAATGGCCATCAGACGAAAAATGAATTTTTGAGTTAACTTTAATGTGCCCTGATGACACTAGAAAGTCTGGGATAATGGGACAAACTCTGGGACAAGGGTTTAGCCTTTTTATATGTGGAAAAGGGGGAAAATAAAATATTTTTCTGGATACTGTGGTGGATTCAAACCCAAAGTTTTAGGAGACGTTATTTAACTGGAGTGGTTTTTACTGTTGCTTTTTGCTGCGGGCTTAAACTTGTGGGAGAAAAGAGTTTCTCACTTTTTAAGTAAATGGCCAAATTCTTTTCTTATTCTTAAAGTACAGAGTTGTGGGACTGCATACAGAGATCTGTAACTCTAGGAAGCTGTTTTTAGCGTTTAACCGCAGGAATTGTCAGACACTATGGCTACAAGTACAAATCTATAAGACAATGTGGTCTAAAACAGTATTGTATCTTAAGGTTTTTTGTTGGTGGAGTTTTTTTGTTTATTTTTTGTTAAGAAACAGCCTCGTGGATGTTACTTTTTGAAGCGTTGTGTGACTTTCATTTAAGCATGTATCTTTTATGAGGTTGTGCATGTTACAGATGCTTCCACCTGAATGAATGCAGCTACAACTAGTTGTTCTTGTTATTAAAAAACTATTTATGTTTGGTTTTTTTTTTGTACATGTCTTAGAAGCTTAATAGTGCCAAGGAGACTTTCTTTTGTACCTCTGCTGCTCTCAGTCTTTCTCTTTTTGAGCTGAAGGTTCTGAACAGATTGCAGACGAGCGATTGTGTATTGTAGAACAGGGCAGGTTGTGATCATTTAATTCCTCTTCCTTATGACCTTCTCAGGCTCACATGGAGAAAGATAGCGGTTCTGGACTGATAAGACCTTGCCTTCAGGAATGCATTTTCACAGAATTTCTCTCCCCTGCCCTCCCAAGCCTGGTGGCAATGAGTTTTCTTTTGGTTTTTACTGAGTAAACAGATCTAAATGTGGCGGTGTGATGTGCTAATGATAACGTGCAGGTATGTAATTACAAGGGCTCTGCAACCAATACAGTAAACACAGCAGTTGCTCAGGGCCACACAATATAACATTGCACCATAGCAAGCTTAGCTTTTGAATTTTAACAAATAAAATTCCTCTTCAGGAAAATAAAATAGCTCGTCTTCAGCTGCAGCAGCCCAGTCTGTCGTGATATTTCTCCACTCTTCCTTCTTCTTACCTTCTATCTAACTCATATGGGTTTTTAAAATTTGCTCTGTTCTTTTTATCTTTCCTATCAACTTGTTCCTGAACTTGGTTTATAAACACAATGGTTCATTTCTAAACATTTTCACTAGTTTTGCTTATTCTTGAGGAAACTTCCATGATACTGACAGTTTCAGACCTAAAAGGCTTCCAGTATTGAGTCCAATCAGGAATGGGATCAAGATCAGCAAGTGGCAGATCAGAAGGAAGGATTCAGTGATTTTCAGTATCTAGTAAGTTAGAGCAGTAGCGTTAGAATAATAATAAAGAAGAGTTTTATGATGTGCAGAAGTAGAGAAGTCTTGTTCTAGCCTCAACACCAAACGCAAACGGCAGGCAAGAAAGAAGTAAATATCAAACCAGCATAAACGAAGTAAAAGAAACAGAAGAAAGAAATAATTAGATAGTTTCAAATAACCCGTACTACCTTTGCTTCCTCTCAGTTAATTAAGACAAATCTACCAGGTATTCAGTACTTTCTTGATGAGGGAGTTAGAAAATATCATGGAACAACCACACTTCTTAGGTATCTTAAAGCCTGAACCACAATGGCTAATGTCAATGTGAGGAAAAGAAAAGAAGGATTTTTTGATGCTTTTATAAGAATACAGCCTTAACTCTTGGTTTACAGTTTTGAAGCGTTACTGTGTTGGAACAAATCTTCCTAGTACACAAGTGCAGTTATTTTATATATGTCATGTCTGTTCCAATCCTCCTTTGATGTTTCTGCAAAAATTCAGTTTTGGAATATTTTTCTTGGTTTTTAATCTCTGTGTTCTAGTTACATGGTTATATTCTGGTTATATTCAAGTTCACAATTAAACTACACTCAATAATTAGCGATTTAAGGAGTCACAGACAACATTTATATGTAACCTTACAAATATTTGATTGATATTAATAAGATGTGGGGAGAAGAAACATATCTGGCAATATTTATATTGCAACAAGAACAAAATCTGCTAAGCAAAGACTTGCAGCAATTACTTCTAAGTGTATTCTGAGTCAACTCAAAGCACTTGAGGCTCTCTAGTAATTCTTATTGAAATAACAGAAGATCAAAGACTACTGGAGCAAAAATATTTTCTTTGGTAAACAAATCTCAGCTTGAAAATTTCTACAGGCTTGAAACTTTCTAAAGGCTTGAAACCTATAACAGAAAAAGTTTTAAACTTGAAAAGAAACTTCCAGGAAATATTTCCTTTCATAGTCTTTTGTCTTCTATATAAAGCTTTGATTTGCTAATACAGTAAGAATAATATTAGATCTATAACTGAACTGTGTTCGCACTGCATGTCTCAAGTGATCTTAGCTCCTAAACAGTCAGATTACCCAACCACAGCTAATAAGACTTTTAAAATCAGGACTATCGAATTAGCATAATACTGTTTGGCACACATTGGCTTATATTTGAACGATATGCTCTGTAAATTAAGTTATTCTTTACATTAATTGCTACTAATTACTGCAGATCTCTTTAATATTAATATGTTAATCTGTATATCAATGACTAGATTTGCACATTAAATTCAGAATGTCAGTCGCACGTTCAGTTCAGAAACTCAGCTGATAATGTAATTTGTAGTTTATATTATCACTAGAGTGAGACTACATGCAAAAGGCTGAGTATTTATATGAGGCTAATTATCTGTGTGTATGTGTGAGGGTGAAGGAGGGAATGTTCTTTGTTCTGCTCGAGCCAAAAGAGGTGGCAAATTTATTACTATTGGGCTATTTTCTTGTTTTCTGCCTCTCTGAGATGGGCCTACCTCATAAAGAACTGTGAAACATGTAAAAGTTTACACCATTTTATATGAAGACCATATATACAGCTGTTTTTTTATAAGAAGAAATACTTATTACTTTTTTTGGTTTTCAGTCTGGCTTTCTTTTCTTCTGAAAATTATTTAGCACGTATTTAAGGGAATAATGAAGTTAAAGAAAATCAAATTTTTAACTTGTTCATGTCTGTGAATTGTACAACCACCTTTACCATTTAAATGTATGGAGTTGAAAAAAACATGGTGAAAATGGTTTTTCTCTAGTTTTGACTTAGTTTAGGCAAGGTGTAAATTTTGGGTGGATAATATTTGTTAGATCCTCAGTTTTTCATACCTCAAAACGCATACTTAAGCGGTGCTTAAACTGTTAAGAGCTGCTTTATCTTGTATGTTTACATAAACTGTAGAGATCCTTCAAGTCTGAGCATAAAGTATTACTTATGAGTATTACATAGTTTTCACTTCATTCAAAATATACCCTTTAGTGAAATTTGAGCATATTCAAAGGACTTAATTGGTCTAGAAACATGTAAAATGTTCATAAAATACATGCATTCAATGAAGAGTTTTTAGATGACCGCAGATGATTACAGAATGCATTCTGAGGTCACTTTCCCTGCTCACTCTCTACCCTAAATGATTTGAGAGGAAACAACATTTGAAACTCAATTTCTAGAGATATTTAACCAGATAGTGCTTGTAATGCAACTGTAAATCATGGCATACAATGTTCAAGAAATATTAAAATAACAGTTTGTATAATTACATTGTATGCTGTGCATTCTGATATCTAATTTTTTCACTTTTATTCAAAACCTCGTAAAATAAGCTGTTAAACGTAACTGAGATAGGCAATAAAATAAGTGCGATAAATTTACATTTATAGCACTCTTGCAACGACATTAAATCATGATGCTTAAAGCTAGGGAAAACCAATAAACACCCATGAAGAATTTGCATTTAAAATTTTAAAGTATAATCTTTATAGACTGCTACAAAAAATAAAAACGGTGTTTCTACCATTTCAACTGTGTCACAGCTCAGCAGTACAGTTTACTGTGGTGTTCCAAAGCCCTGTCCAGACGCAGACTGGAAAAAACAAAACAGGAAATTTCTGTTTGATTTTTTTTTTTTTTTTTATGTGCAGGAAAATAAGGCATCTGTGCTACCTAATGAATGTTTTGCCCTTAAAGTTTCGTTTTCCTTATGAAGTATCATTGAAATAGATAGGAAACTTCATTGCATCTCGAAAGTTTTCAGGAGTTTTTAGCCTGGACTCAGAATAATATTTCCTACTTGTTCATGTTATGTGTGCGCAATACCTCTGCATATCTGTCTAGGATTTCTTTTACTTTAAAGCATTTTTGCCCTTAAAATTGTAAATATATACACACAAAGAAAAATTTTGGGGCTTAGTGTGTCCTGTGTATGTAATTATCACTGTGCAAGTTAAATAATTAAGATGTAGGAAGTCTTTTTTTTTCCTCAGTCTTTAATACTTTTTTTTCTCAAAATGCCAAGAGAACCTTAAGCCAAAAAAAAAAAAAAGTAAAATACGTGAAGGTGTAGTTTACAAATAATTTTATTGCTGGTGCTTTTCCTCTAAATGAAGGCAGCAAAATGTTATGCAAATTGCTGAATTTTTTCATCAGTGGGATTTGTCTGCACGGTGGCCTATTCATGAGCAAGTCATTGGTCTACAAGCCTGGCCAGATTTTCAAAAGAATCTTTTCCTCCATGAGGTAGAACTACTATGGAAAGTTACAATTTACATTCCTATGAAATATTGACATTTGCTTCTAGGCTACCATAGTCTATAGAGAAATATCATAAATACCTGGAGAAAAGTAGGGGTTTCAGTTAAGCAAAGGCCAAAGTTAGCATTATATCAGTGAAAACTGAATCCCCTGAATTGGGCTATGTAATTTGCTGATTTACTTTTAAAAATAACGTTACTCGTCTATAAAGCCATTTTATGTGTTCAACACCGTTTTCAAGGTGTATAAAAATATATATTAAAAATAACAAGAAAGATCTTTGTGCAGTTTTGCTTGAAAGCAAAATCGATAGAGAGAAGTGAATTGTCAACAATGGCTGGCCATTCATAAATCTCTTTTATTTATTTTTAAAAACCATCATGCTGATCACACATCTATGATGTTGAAATTCACATTGTTTAGCTAGAACACAGAATTGCTTCGGTCAGTAAAAGAACAGGGTAGTTTTATAAAATGGTGCTGATTTTTGTCTTCAAGGTTAATTCTAGATCAACATTTTAGCATTTGAGGTAAAATGTTCTTAGGGTTTCATGATGAATGGGAAATCAAATGATTATGCTTTTAAAATAAATAGCTTAAAAACATGAAATCTATGCCAGCAGGTGGATAGCTGTATATGTTCTGCCATTTTCCAATAGACACAGTGCCTGAATGCAATGTAGCATACAGAATAATTATTCATGAGCTTGTTCTTCTCGCACAAATGTCATATTGCGTTTCTTTAAAATAGAAAAGTGGATATATGCTTGCACGTTACCACTTTAAGGCCAGCAGAATGTCAGCCTTTTCAAGTGCGGCAAGAGCCACGGAATTTAAGTTGTAAATGGAATATGAGGCAGAAAATCGGGTTTGTCCTACGGTTATAATTGTGGTGTAAGTAGGTGTCAGGGCACTTCTCGTTAATAAGCAGCAGCAGATTTAACAAACCATGTGTCTCTACCTTTAGTCCAAGGTTGGTTAACTTCTTGCAGGAGCATCATCATCCTGGTGTAAGGAAAGCAAGGAGGGACACAGGCTGCTTCAATACCTGCCACAGAAATATGAAAAACTCAGGGAGTACCTAAATCCAAGTGCTTTGTAGACCGTGGGTTTAGTTTGAGGGACTGCACAGTGCTTTAAATGAACCTGTCCTTGGCCAAAATCCGAGCCAAGGCGAGAAGTCTAGTTCATTGTTTGACTTGATCTTAAATAGTTGGCTGTTACAGAAGGTTGAAATGTGCCTTGGCTGATATATCGTGCCTTTTTAAAGTAACCTGTAGCAAAAAGGTATTAAAAATCCAAGCACGGCACTGTTCTGGTGGTGGCACTAGTGATAACTGAGCAAGCACAGACACATCTGCTGTGTGCCAGGCTGCCACACAACCTCACTTCAGATCAGGACATATTGTTTGATTAAACTCTGTTGAGGTTAAATCAGTCATATATTAGGCAATAAATCTAACTGAAGAAATATAACAGCGGCAAACTTTCAATAATTGCAGCTATTGCTAGGAACCTTGAGTTTTTCCTGTCTTTCTCTTCCTAGGAATTTATTTGATGAAGTTTTGTTTTCAAAATATAGGGTCTTTACTTGTATTTGCACATATGCTCTTGTTACGTACATGTCTTTAACACAGCAGTTCAGGTATCTTTTTTGATCATGTGAAGATCTTATGGTCATTGTCTTCCTGAAGCAAAGGTTGGAAATACTGTAAGGTAAGATCCTCTTTCACAGGGTCGCCATGTGTGAGTTCATATACTTTTATTGGTTCTCCAATATTCAGGTGTTTCTTGAGCTTAATTAATTCAAAGAATTAACAGCATTAGATCGGTCTAAAGGCTCGATAATTCTTTTGTTTCTGACAGTAGCAAAAGTGAATATCAAGGGACGAGTAAGAATTTGCAGAGAAGAGACTTTCTGAGCCCAGCAGTAGTTTTAGTTTATGCAGTAACCCTCGGTGGATTTCTCTCCCATTTACAGTCTTGAAGGTAGAGCCCAGAGAGGTTAATGTTTTGTGTCCACTGCCTTCTGTGACAAGGCAGTCCACCACTGAACTCCACATCATGCAGTTTTTATCTGTTCAGCATTTGCCGTCTACTGAAATCTTTACCAACGCCTTGTCCTGGCTCGTTCTTTGTAGCTTTTTTGTAATATTACATGGATACAGGGATTACTAGAGAGGGTTTTAGGATAGCAAATTCTGATGCTCTTTCAGATCTTATCTTTAATCATTACACAGCTCTTGCATTAAGCTATTCTTAATACTCTTTTTATTCTGAAGGGAATTCCAGTCATGGGTAACTGTCATCTTTTTTTTTCTAATAGAAATGTCTCCAGTTTGTGCTCTTCCATTACCTCTACAGTGTTTTGTAATGTACATGTATATGCTAAAGGTACATGAGAAGAAAAAACCCGACAATTTATAGTTCTTGCAAAGTGATTCATAATTACTAGGCTGAAGGGGAAACATGTATGGCCAGCTATATATTAGGATTAATTACATTCAAACTAATCACAAGGTGTTCTTTATGCTTTGCCACACCCTGTATTTTTAAAAACAGACACAAGCTATACATTCACAGTGACCCAATGATTATTATGAAACTTTTATTTACCACTGATAAGTACAATACAGATAGTCTAAAGACGTTTAGGCAGAGGTCTCTATGGATTGTCATTGCTAATTCTAAGTATTGTTAGGATGTTACGCTGGCCTAAGCGACACCAGATGTTTCTGTCAAAAGAGAAAAGAGGATCGTTGATGAGAGCTAGAAAGGAGCAAAATATATTCCTCAATAATAGAACTGTAGTTACAGAATTTTTTTCACTAAATGAATAGTGAGCAAGTAGTTAAAGGTCTGTACGTTTTGTCATAAGCAACACAGCTAATCCCTTCATCTGTGGTGCTTGCATGTAAAAAAAGAAGAAAGTTAAATTAGCTGGCCTGCATCTGCTTCCCCTGTCATTTAAGAATAATATTGGGCTTTCTCTCCAGACAGCAGTAGGTCTCCCTTGGTGAGAAAGCACTTATATTTTTCAGCTTGTTCTGAAACTTTGTTGACCTTGTTTCTCACCTAACGTGGCAGAAGCTACTGATCACGACTGCTGCTGCTGTCTTTTTAGGTTCACAAACTACGTACGCTATCTCTTGTTTGAACTTTTTATGTAAAACTATTCAGATAATTGATCTTTCTGCCATGATGAGATGGAGAAGACAAACAACAAAACAGAAACCAAAAAAAAAAATGTTTTGCAGCAACATGAAATATTTATTTGAAACACGACAGTTTGTGTTTAAGGGCCTTGATTATTTAAACCACTTTCAATATAAGTTGTTTCTTACGGTTATTGTGGTTTGAAATGAATATTAAATTGCTGAACAAAACCTGTAGAGGCTTATAATTATTATATCAGTATACATGAAATAAATATCTTGAGCAACATTGACTTAATTTTGCGAAGATGATTATTGCCGAATCTGCACATATGGTTAATTTGCCATTTCATCAAAATTGTGCCACTCCTTGCTTTTTTGACCATTACCTAAGAGGCTTCTTCGGAGCCTGGTATTCAAGCTCATCTCTCTTAGCAGCATTTAAAATTAGTAGCTGAGACATTCTCCTAGAGTATGAGATGTAGATTTGATGTCGTGTTCTGCCCTAGCCCTTCCTGAGTCGGAGGGAACCTGTAGTCAGTCTGAAGTAAAGGGACTTTCACCATTCATGTTAACGGAATCGGGAATTCATCATGTGTTCTTAGCACTGGGAGAAGTAAAAGGTGATGTCCTTGAGGACATACCTCATGGCTGCACCTGAAGCAGACATCTCATTTTCTCCTTATTATGTTGTTTTCATGCTATTAACTGATCCGCTCAAAGTAGTCAGCAAAAACTTGGCCTCATGCCCTGAATTCTTGTCAGCAGACTTTCAAGCTTTTGTGTTTTATCTGACAAACCTAAATCTTTATTGATTTTTTTTTTTTTAATCACATTTCCCAGAGAAAGCAGAGTGAATAAGCCACTAGACTAGGGCTTAAGAATTTTCAGCCTAAGCCTTTTTTCACCAGTTTTTCTCGAAGTCATTTAGTTTTTAGTACCTCAGTTACTCAAATGGAATAGATAACAATTCACAGTTTTACAGGATACTTGTAAGAGTAATTTCATTAAAGATTAAAAAAACTGACACTACAGTAAAAAAGCCATCTGACTACAATTTCCTACCATACAAAATGGGTGGGAAAGACCTTTTTTGTTATACTGATTTCAGAGTCCCTGGTTAACTTATCTGAAATAAAACTCATCCAGACACCTCATAGTCTTCTTGACATCGTTCCTGCATGCCCTGCAAAGGAGATCTGGCATTTCTGTGATTTTGGGGCAAAGTCCTTGAGAATGGCAAGATTCAGGCCCTGATGAATGTTGGGGCTTTGCAGAGAGGGAATTAGGACAACATGTATGGCCAAGAGTATAAAATGGGTTTTATCTGGTTAAATGTGTTACTTATGCTCCAGGTTTTGTGGTAATTCTTGTTCCAGACTTATCTCATTCTTTGGACAAAACAAATAGGAATGGTTGGACTCGATGATCCGATGAGTCTTTTCCAACCTGGTGATTCTATGATTCTATGAAATGATTTAAAAACAAAACTAAAACTAAACATTTAAATTATGGGCTTTTAGACTTCCCTGAGGTGACTGTGAGTCTTACTGCGTTGTAGAGCAAGAGGGCCTTGTTTAATATAATTTTTACTCAAACTAAGAGCTTATAGCACGCATAATTACCACTTGTATCATAATTTATAAACGTGCTGGAATTTATAATCATCTTAAGATACTATTTTCTTTCCTTTATTTTTAATTAAGCCACTATTTATCCTCAGTCCCTGCTTAATTTTTTTTTTAATTATAAACATAATAGCTACAGATGTGTCAGATACAACATAAATGAATAAAATACAGGGGGGGAAAGTACATATGCTACCTCTAGCGAGAGAGGTATAAAAAATTAGAACGCCGCTATTATAACTGCAGTCGTTAAGACATGATGAATTTATGAACATTATGCAACCAACTTCAGACTAATCTGAAATGCAAAAAAAAAATAAAACATCAACCAAAAAAGGGAAAAAAAATGTTTCTGATAGGAGTAATAAATCGGCTTTTAGCATATACTGACTTCTGAATGCCAAAGGGGAAATAAAAACCAGCAGATTTTCAGTACAGAACCATGTGGTCATTACTAGATGTGCAGGTGCTGGGAAGCTCTAGGTACAGTCCTCCCTGATCCTTCATTTCCCATTTTAAGGGAAATGGGTCCAAAGGAAATGGTTTTTTCCTAGTTCATCCCAACTGAACCCTTTGTAGTGTCTTTCATCTGGGAATGCCCCTCAAACAGCACTGGAAAGGGCACTGCCTAGTCCTCACAATAGGACAAATGAGCCTATCAGCTACTGTGATAACAAATTTTCTGGCTGTTGAGTGTTTAAAATGGCTTAGTGACTGGAAATGAACGGAAGGGAATTATCAAACTCTTCCAGTATGTTGAGAACAACCCAGGCTATTTGATGTTTCTTAAAGCTCTGGGACATATTTAAGTGTAGTCATAAGATGAAATGTCTTGTTCTCGTTACATAGATCTGTTTTACACAAAATGCAGCACACAGCTTGCTTTCAAAAAGGAAACAGTAGAAAGTTGTATTGCTAGAAATTTAAAATGTGCAAGGATACTCCAAGTTAAGCAAATGATAGGTGTAAGTGTTTTGGCTTAGAACAAATGAATAATAGATAATAAGGTAGTCCTTTATGGAAACAACCTGTTTCTACCTTACTTGATCTCAAGTATGGAAATTTAAGATAAATTCATATCTTCCAAGCCCACCTGTCTGTAGAGATCTATGTTTTCCAATTACAAAATAGTTTTAATACAGTAATTTACTACGATTGAAATAGCTTATGGTTGCTTCTCAATAAGAATCCCTCAGAAGTCAGAAAAAAATAGTAAAATGTATGTCATGTCTTCATTACTTTTAAACTTTTGCTGCTTGAAGCAACTAATCAGTTATCACCTAATGAGTGATTGCATGGCTTAAATCTAAGAAGAAATTAAGCAGGCTTGTTCCACCAAGAATTTAATCTTCAATTTATTTTTTTTTTATGTAGGGAAATAAACAGTTTATAACCTATTTTTGACAAATATTACCTCATATTCCATTTGTGTTTGTTTCAATTTGTTATTCAAATAAATCAGGTTATTCTAACTAAAAGATTTGTGTCCTTACTGATTATTACATTAGGGGAGATGTACATTGAAGATGAGTGCTGAAAGAAGGAAAAGTGATTCATACTGGATTGCTTGGTTAAGTAAATTCTAGAAAAGTTTCAAACACGATAAATAATGAATTGCAGTTACCTTAAAATAGCAGAAATATGAAGTCTGCAAAAAGAGCCCAAGGCAAACTGTAACAGGGTGGTCAGAAGCAGAGACTCCAGGCTCTGTTTTTAGCTTTGAAAGAAAAGTATAGAAAGAAATAATCACGTGTTTGAGTGACGTGAAGCACTCAAACAAAACCAACATGGAAGATGTTGTTACTTGACTCTCATGATAAAGTATGGACCCAAAGAGCCCTTAGTTGTCAGCTTGTTTTGCCTGAGGATCCAAAGGGACAAAGCAAATTCTTCCCGAGTCAGCTTTCAGGAAGCAACCTGGGAAGTGCCACAGACCCATCAGCCTGGGGTCGTTACCTCGTTGCTTACTATCGCTTTTCTACCACTTCAGTGCAATATCGAACAAATATAAACATTCAAAGATATGCGTTCCCCGTACTATGTTTCTGAACACACGACTGTATGTTTATCAGGAGCATCGAAGTTTCATCTAGGTTGCATTGCCCAGAAATGTTTGAATATTGTATTTGTCACGTACGGTCTCAATATGTTTTTAATTTATGATTTTAAACAATTGCTTAAATATTGCAAGGAGTTGTGTGATAAAACTTTGGAGCATCCCCTGGTCCTTTGTTTGTCTGGGCTCTGTTTTTGACCTCAAGCATTACTGCTTGTGCTTCCTTGTAGAAATTTCATTTTTACCAAAGTAAAATGGAAGCTCTGGTTGGATGCAAGATGGTAAGTTGATTATCAGCTGTTATTAGCAATTAGCTTACAGAGGAACTTTTAAAACGCCTAACTAGCAAGGTGATATATTGTGCACTAACAAACGGGAAATTTTTAACAAATGTAGGTCATCTTTGAAAAAAATTAGCATTCAACAAAATATGCCTGTTATAATATCTCAACTTTAGGAAGCCGAGCCTATAGACTTTAAAAAGTGGTAAGATGCTGCCCTCTTCTGCTTGTTACATACTCGGTTTTTCTCTGCAGTGTCTGCAGTGCCTCTAAACAGTCTTAATTCTGTCTGACAGACGCTACATTAGATCTTCTGCTTTAAAAATGAAAGAGTTTGCAAGTGCACTTGAAGAAATAAGCATACCCGTAGTGTTGATGCTGTATATAGGAGGCGTATGTAGGATATTTTAGCGGAAGCGACTGATACAGTTGATGCATTCTTTTAATTAGGTTAAACAAAGCAAATATCCTGCTTCTCAAGTTGCTTACAGATGTAATATGGAGGAATTAAAGGATGCAGCTGCCTTTAACCTGTACACGGACACTCAGCTGTTTGTCTTGATAATAAAGCTACCCATTATCCATTGTGTCCTCTTGACAAACCTGTCCCTTGCGTAGCAGTACAGACCTGCAAAACACTGCCAAAGAATTGAGAAGATTTGTATTAGAAATTCTGGCTTCTCTGGGTACAGACAAACTGCTTTCATTCATTGCATTAGCAGTGAATTCTAAGGATCTGGGCTCAAAAATTTTTTTCATTTGGAGAGAGCACACTACTTTCATTTTCATAGGAGAAATAATAGCTTTACGGCTTATAACTGCCCTTTAGCAAGAGGATAGCCTTAATTGAAATGTGCTTGTGCATTTAGTTCAGCCTTCCTGTTGACAATATATCAGGCATTGAAAATCAGGGGAAGGAAGGTAAGAGAAGTGATGAAATAAATTCATTTGTTCCTTTGTCTCTCCTTTACAATTTGGAAATTTGAATCTCTAGCAGCCCTGCAATTCAGATTTCAGGGTTCTAGTGAGGATGTCTGTTGACTATGATGTAATGGGCATGGAAATATCGTGCATCATAAAGGTGCATTTGATGCATTTCAGTTATTAGAAGCACTCGTTTTTAGAAGTGCACCTTTTCAAGAACAAACCTCAAAATAAAATTGTGACATTGGGCGAGAGAGTTTTGCTACCTACCTTCTCAGATTGCAAAAATCAGAAGGCTTTCCCAGGAGACAGAGAATCTGTTTTATTTTTTTTTTGCTACTGTATATCAAATTGCATTGTTTTCATCTTAACTGTATATCGAGCTAAGCTTATGAGAGAGCAGTTACTGCGGAAAATAATCAAACAAACTGTTTAAATCCATCTTTAAATCTACCACCACATTTTCTTGTGCAGTAGTTCCATGAAAGCAGTTATGATTCATGACCCAGTCAGTGTGGCTTTTTGTAAACATAGTCTTTCCACATATTCTGTGACATTTCTGTAATGAATCATCAGGTATGAAAAATGTACATTGTCATAGGCTAACACTGGGAGAAGTCACTGAAGTAATAGGTTACTATTGTGATTGCCGTAAAATGGAGCTGCTTAAAGATGACTCTGATTCAATATATATGCTGACAAGTATATATATTATCGTATGTCATTTCCAGGTTGTTGATTCATTAACCTGTTGAAATCCATAGGAGTGTAAAATGGCTAGATAGAAATTTAGTTATAAAAATGTTTGTTCGGTGTCTATTACCATAATAACAGCACTTGTCTGTCTAGTATCATACTAAATGCGTCTGTGCCAGTTCTCAACATTACTTAAAAGCTGATGCAGCCTCAATTTTAAATCAAGTTCTCCCTTCCAGCCTGAAAAATGCCTTTTGGCAGCTGTAGATGCCAGAACTGAATTACAAGCAAGCATCAGAGAAGTGGTAAAGGATAGATGCTTGCAATGAAATTCTTCTTCTTTTTTTATTTTTTTTGAAAGAAATGAGATTCTTTACAACTTGTTTGCTCAGCACTGAAATGTTGTATTTTCACGTCTGTGATTTAATGAGCCATTAATTTGAACACGGCTGATTTTTGGATGGTGTGTTTGGTGTTCCAATGAAGATTTTTTCAAATGGTCAGTTTACAATCGGCTTGATTGGACCTACATATAATTTTGAGTCTCATGTCAATTGTCTCATGTCATTGGTGAAAAATTGAAGTTGTCACTGTTATCTCAACCAAAGAGGAAATGTTGTGGCTTCATCCTCAAAGATTGTCCAGTTCTAACCCTACGGGGACACCTCCCACTAGACTTCTATGTGTGGGTGTCTGCGTTTACGTAAAAGTAATATTTTCTTAAAAATGTTTCTTCCTATGAGTTAAAAGAGCAGTGATGTATTGTACTCCAGTTATGTATCATCCTTCTGAGCCAAGGGTAATGGTGTCAGTGCGAAGCTGCTCAGACAGTGAGGAAGAGACAAAGCGTGGAGTCTGAACAGAAACAGGCATCAAGGAACCAATGGTGTGAAACATTCTCTGGTCTTTTTTTATGTAGGTAGGAAGGTGGGAAGAAAACCAAGGTCTCTTCAGAGTGTTTCAGTGCCCACTAACAACTGCTTTGCACAATAATCTGATGCTGTTTATAATTTGCTGCTTTTAACAGTTCTCCAGATCTAATATAACCTGTATGGATTGTGAAAATACCACAGTAGTAAAGTATTGGTTCATGGAATTGCACCTTTCATTGTCTAGAAGTGCTGCTCCTTTTTGCCCAAATGTTATTTTACTACATAATAATCCATTATGATTTAATAAATTAAATGCAAGATAAGTGTTAGAGCTAGTGTAACACCAAAACAAAAGTACAAAATCAAAACATGCCTCCTTGGTTTAGTGGTCAGTTGTTCATCCTATGATAGTGGTTTCAAACCATCTTTTAATGAGTTTAAATAGCTTGATGGAGGGGAAATAAGAGTTTTCAATAGTCTAGTACTTTTCTTACCTCTTGTGGTTTATTGGCAGGCCGTTGCCTGACAGAGACACTTATTCCATTGACCATTCTTACACCACAGTAACTGATGGTCTTTGTCCCTGGCAGCTAAAGAAATACAAAGCAACATACAGTTTCTAAAATCTACAAGATGTTGGAAGTTGTATTTAAGATTGGAGGCATTGATCAAGCTCTGAAGTCTGATGCAGAAATTGCATAAATACTTTGTTGGGTTTTTTTTCTCCTATAGGCAAAGAGATAGTTCCATACTGGAATGTCACGTCCTACATAGTTTCCATGTTAATCAAGCCATTCTCCCTTCCTTCTTTAGCTGCGGTCTCAGCCCTTGTATTTGTGACACATATAACATTACTGAAATGTATTCCAGTGAAACTGATGCCGTGTTTGTATTGGGAATTTAAGAAATATTGTCTATATTGTAATAAAGATGGGTCGAAATGGAAAGGTCTTTTTTGAAAATGAAAAGGAAATGAAAAGCACAGACAGTACTGAACTCAGTCTCAATATTTCACTTTCTTTATCTGTGTATAATGACAAAAATCACAGATGTTATTTCCTGCAGGAGTTAGTCTTGAGCATCTGTTAGAGGACAGAGATATTTCACTTAATCCAAGATTTCTATAAACTCTCTTCAACCTCAATATGCTATTCTGCATTCAGATCAGTTATCAGAAATGATTCTGTCTTAATGTAAGGTAAATATTTTATTGTCTTTTTCAATGCAGCAGTAATGAATGAGAGATAAAACCTCAGATTTGTGATGTCTGCAGAGGCAACTCAGGCAGGCAGAAGAGATTTTACCTTTCTTCTGCTGTGATGCGCAGTGACTTTGTACACTGGATGCTGTCAGCTGAACTCTTCCCTTTTCAGGTGGCAGCCAGGGATCTCGAGGATCGCCACTGCGGTGAAACTTTCCTGTCCTTGCTGGGTGGGCAGCAGTTAATTACACTGCCACCTTAAAGAAAGCCAAGTGCCAGCTTGTGCTTTAAAACTACCGGCATTAGACAAATATGCTATAAATTTAGAGTGTGTTTCCGTATGTGTCTTCAAGCACATCTAAGCTGTTCGCATTTGTGGCTTTGACCACTGTTTCGTGACCACGCTTTCATTTCTGCATGCGGTTCAAAAAAATGACTACGTATGGGATTTAGCCTGTAGCTCCTCCTGTTGCTGCATTGCCACCGGGGAACGCGGGGTGGTCAGATCCAACAAACTATTGGCCTCTCCACAACTACCTTTTGGGGCAGCTCCCATTTGAAAAGAGGGCAGCTCTGCTTAGGGTTGTTGTGCCCCAAGTGCAGGACTCGGCCAAATGCCAAGTCCTGCACTTCGGGCACAACAACCCTAAGCAGAGGAACAGACTAGGAGAAGCCTGGCTGGAAAGCACCAGGAGGAGAAGGACCTGGGAGTGTTGGTCGATAGCCGACTGAACATGAGCCAGCAGTGGCCCAGGTGGCCAAGAAGGCCACTGGCATCTTGGCTTGTATCAGAAACGGCGTGACCAGCAGGTCCAGGGAGGTTCTTCTCCCCCTGTACTCGGCACTGGTGAGACCGCACCTCGAGTCCTGTGTTCAGTTCTGGGCCCCTCACCACAAGAAGGATGTTGAGGCTCTGGAGCGAGTCCAGAGAAGAGCAACGAAGCTGGTGAAGGGGCTGGAGAACAGGCCTGATGAGGAGCGGCTGAGAGAGCTGGGGGTGTTCAGCCTGGAGAAGAGGAGGCTGAGGGGAGACCTCATTGCCCTCTACAACTACCTGAAGGGAGGTTGTGGAGAGGAGGGAGCTGGGCTCTTCTGCCAAGTGACAGGGGACAGGACGAGAGGGAATGGCCTCAAGCTCCACCAGGGGAGATTTAGGCTTGAGATTAGGAAAAAATTCTTCACGAAGAGGATTGGTTAGGCATTGGAACGGTCTGCCAAGGGAGGTGGTTGAGTCACTGTCCCTATGAGGTGTTTAAGGTGAGGGTGGATGAGGTACTTAGGGGCATGATTTAGAGATTGGTGGGAATGGTTGGGCTCGATGATCCAGTGGGTCTCTTCCAACCTGGTTATTCTGTGATACTGCTCTAGCTGCCTCGGTATTTCTGTAAGGTTTTGCATAATACTGTGAGAAGATATTGAGTCTAGTTGTTGTGGATAATGCACTGTAAAAATAGTCTTAAGATCAGTCTGTCTTAGTTATAGGAAATATTACATTATGGGAAGATATTAAGATATTACAGTAAGGATGACTAAACAAATACTTACATAAACAAATTCTACAAATCTATGAAGGCAAAAGCCCAAATCTGGCAAAGCAGGTCAACAATATAAAGCAAGCATAAAAGTAATCCCAGTATCGATCAGTGAAATTATTAAAATATTTAACACAGCTGTAAGAGATTTGCTAATTCTTAATCTTTAAAGGCTCACACTTCTGAGGAGTCTCCAGTGATGAAATGTACGTCAGCAGCACGACTGTTTCTCTTTCCCAATTGTCTTAGGAAAATCACCATCTTGGTGGAACAGATCCGTAAAAGATCATTAGAAGTTGTTTAAGGAGCTGGTGCCAAATTGTTCAGCTATGAATTCAATGAATTGAACTGGTTGATAGTGTTGCAGCCACACTTAGATTCACCACTGAAACAAGCCATTGTTCTGATATAAAGATTGATACAAAGAGAACATCCCAGCCAGCTGTTTACTTGTCAATGAGCCTCATAGTGGTGCTTTTGGATTGTGAAATTGAGTTCAGGCATGAAAGGTTTAATCAAAGTAAAACACCGGTATTTTTGGATGATTACACTGTCTTCAGGTGTCTGTTGGGACGTTGTTGTTTTTTCCAAGACCTCTAAGGGAAGTAAATAAAGTGTATCAGTACAGTTTATGCCTGTGGCTACATCATACTGTGAAGACTCAAGGGATGTTTCAGGATGTAACCACGGAAAAAATATAGCACTTGCCAAAGCAGTTCGAAAATTCTGCCAGAGAATGTGCACCCCTAAATATATTGGCAAGAGTAAGAATTAGCTAATATTATTGAGTAATGAAAACCACAGTATTTTTAAAATGACATTGTGGTTTAATATCTCTGTAATATACTACATACAGCGTATTTTTTTTATTGCTGTTTTTTGTTCTTTTTTGCTGAGGTCAAGTGCGTCTGTGTATATTTACCATGCAAAGCAGAAAAATTGCTTGCATGGGTAAAACTAAAATATTTGTGAATAAGAAAAGATTGTTTATTTTATTGTAAGTAAATATAAAGGGTTAGCTATCCCAATATTAGTAATGCATTTCCTTGAACTCTATAGAACAGAGAAATAAACAGAAGAAAATTATACAAAAGAGGGGAAAACAAAACCAAACCATATCATATTTTTTCATACAGCTAGCTAAAGTCATAGGTAAATACCACTTCAACTTCATGGGTTTTTTTGGTTGAGGTGCAATCAGTAGTTGTCGTCCTAGAACCAGGAGGTGAGTGTGGCTATAAAACTGAAATTGGTAAAATTATGAGTGCCTCGGAAAAGATGAAAAGAATCAGAGGCATTAAATGGAACCACCAAGCGTCAAGTTCAAGCCAAATAAAAGGAAATTAATCTGCACACAGGGCATTAGTGAAACTGCAGAACTCCTTAATTTTAAAGTTTAAGCCATCTTTGCACCAATGCCTGCTTTATACTGAGGCAAAATGTTTATTAAAAACCAAAGACATGATAGCATATAAAAATAAATTTTATTATTTCAGAGCACAGAGTGTGACTATGGCTGGAATAGAACATGGGGGCAAATGCTGCAGAGTTACAGAGGACTGCTCTCTATGCAAAGCTGGACATACAAAGCTGTAGTAGTTGGTAAGATATATTAATTGGCCATTCCTTTGAATCTTATGTAGGTTTATAAAGCATTAAAATATTTTTGTATGTTCGTATTGCTCATTTAGTGTTCCAGCTGCACAAGTATGACAGTTCTGGCTAAAACTCCCACAGATATTATTTGAGAAGACGCATCGCTAACAACATATTGAAATTTTCTCTTTCCAGTAGAATGTTCAGATATAAATCTTGGATTGCAAATGAGAGAAAATGTTAATTAACTGAATCCGTGAGGATAATTTCTTTTCCTTTATATAAGATTCCTTTCCCCTACCTTGGTTTCATATTTTGGGGGCATCAAATGAACTGAAGGCTACATAAAGCTGTTGTCTAGTTGAGGTGTGTTAACCTTGGCTCTCTGGCAGTCGCCCACTGAGCTGTTTGCTCATTCCCCCTCCTCAGTAGGACATGAGGAGAAAATAAGGAGATTATGATTATAAAGACAGAGAGATCCCTCACCAGTCATTCTTACCGGCAAAACAGACTGAACTTGGGGAAAAATATATATATATATATTTTTGCCAGTTAGGATAGAGAGAAAAAGACAAATATTCTATGTATAAGCTGGAATTTCATACAACTGTTGTATATAGATGGGCATATGAATGCAAATGTTATGCTTTTGGAAGTAGAGCTGATGTGTGTATTTTCCTGTCATTAGGATATTCAGGCAATTGACTTGTAATTTTATCTTAATTTTAAATCTGTTAGTGTGAAATATGTCATTCCTTACTAAAATCATGAGGCACAATGTCACCATCCTTTCTTTAACCACCCTTCCCCGACGAGTGCTCGTGCATGCTCTTGGTTGGGGGCAACATACTAAGCAGATTTATATTAATTCAGTGCTCCTGCAAACAACATGTTCAGCTGTAAAAGAGCTACATAAATTTGCAGTGAATACGCCAACTTTGCCTTTCCAAATAAAAGCATTTAAATGAACGTTTCTCCACAGAGTTTCTTACCTCCGTGTAGATGCATTAGCTCCATATATTAAAATCTCTCTTCCAAATAAATCCAAATCTTGCCTTTGAAAATTTGGCAGGGGCTTTGAAGTGCACACACAGAACATTGAAAATTTTGGTACAAATTCATTCTAAATGGTTAGACGTTTAAAAGCCTGACATTGATACAGACAAGTTAAAAAGGCTTTAAATGGCAGATTTAAGGAGGGAAGTAGAGTAGATTTACAAGCAAAAAGAAGGTTAAGATCCAACTACTATATTTAGAAAATAAGCAAAAAACAAGGATCAGCAAACAAGTGAAATCTAAACCTCTTGACTTTGCTGGCAACATAAACAATTAAGCTATCCAAAAGTACTGCCAAGCTGAACAAGTTCCCAAACGTCAAATCCCGATATATTCCAATTGGAACATATTTATACTATCCTAGTTTTGTCAGCTTGTTCCCAGTATAATTTCCTAAAGAAAAAAAAAATCTAAATCATCAAGATTTTGATAGATACCACAGACAATGTTTCATATTCAAACCAATTTTACATCCAAGATTATTTGAAATTTCAAACTGGCTCTGGGAAATATACTGCTTTCTGGTTTGCCTCGTAGAGATGCGTCAGCTCCGTTTGTATCTTATGATGACTCTTGTTACTGAAATTACATGATAGATATTTTCAGTATAAATACATTTACATTTTAAGGCTGGGGGGTTCAGCTTGGTTTGTGCTCTGCAAATGTGTTTTAAAGTGTGATGAAACATGCCAGTGAGAAAAGAAAAACAAAATTTTGATGTAATAGAAAGTTTATGCTGCCTCCCTTAGCTGGTAACGTGACATAAAGCTTCCTGTTACCATTTTGCAGACGTTTCCCGTTCCGTGAAATTGGGAAGTTATGATTTTATTTTAATATTTAATCCATTGTAATAAAGTTCTTGAAAAGTGTATAATTATATAGAATAACCCCGCACATAAAATGCAAATTTTCACTTTGAATGGTAATTGAATGTACTTGACAATTCTGAAAGTCAGGCGCTATAATTGGAAAGAAAGACCAGCAAAAAAACCTGTGCTGGCCCTAAGAAATTCTTAATGGGATGTAGGGTCAAATTTCCAAACCCCATTAACTTATTACCTGTTTTGCAGGAATTAACTTAAATAGTTAGACTAAATAACTTGTGGTAACAGAAAAGAGCAAATAGGAAATCTAGGTGACATAAAATACTAAAAGGTAGATTGCTGAGACATCTTCAGCTCTAGGAAAGTTGGCCGGAGTAAGGAATCTCACTTCTTATGCGCTGCTGTCCTTTGCTTTCTTCGTGTCGTGCTTTCTAATCTTATCATGTTTAAGTAGAATTATCTTGGAAATTTCTTCAGGTTCAGATAGGAATTTTGACAGAACTTGCAAGACGAATGACACTTGAAGTGAGCAAATTGGCATGAATATATGTTCATGTATCTGCTGTTCAGAATTTGATTCATAATTAGTAGCAATTGTTGAGTGTTATGGTTTATCTATAAGTGGTGGAGGCGAATCAAGGATCTTGATTGAATAGCAATGTACATTTCTAAAATATCTTTAAATAAATAAGCAAGCAGCATTAATTTGGCAAGCTAGCACCTAAAACCTGCCTTCCTCTGCCCGAATACCTATTGTTAGTGGTGTTTCAAGAATTTGTGAAAAATAAGGCAGAAAGGGGGAGAGACGATGAAAAAGTAGTGGAATAGCTGAACGTGTTCTGTGTTTATGGGTGTGCAACTTGCTCTGAAACCTAGAAAAGGAAAGAAGACAGTGCTAAAGTCACTACCTGCCTCTTCCCTCCCTCATTTACTCTGTCAGGTGTGTCTATGAAATCTTCAAAGCCAAAGGAGAGTAGCAACTCTCAGTAGGGGCTCTGTCCTTTGCTTCCCTGCTGCTTGGCCACAGAGTGAGTTTCTTGAACAGTGAAGCGTCTTAGATGGTTTTCATTTACGTTGCTGACAGAGCTGATGGGGTTGATGGTAAGGTATAATTAGAGGCTGGAACAATCTAGGGTTACACATGCTTTACCAATAGAATATTCAGTGTAGTAGTAGCAGGATGGTGTGGTACAGAACGACTGCAGCAGTGTGTGCAGGTGTGCTTTGGCTCTTTTCCAGCATTTTGTTCTAACGAACGAGCTTTTTCTTCTTCTTGGAAGATGTGTCACTAAAGCAGTGTGTTCCAAGCTTGGTTTGGATCATTTTTCTTCCCTCGCGTTCCTCAATAAGTACTGCTGAAAAGGCTTAAGAACAAAGGGAGGGTTGCAGGAAATTATCCAGGCCACCTCCTTTCGCATTTATTTCCTCTTGTTAGAAGTTGAGAGAATACTAAGCATTATTGTGTTATCTCTCTGTTCATTATGAACATATGAATAGACCAATTTTCTTATTCACACATCTTAACAAATTACTAGCTTGACATCTTGTCATTTAAAACTACAAATGTATTTAACAACGAAAATAATAGAATCATAACAATTATTACAGACATTAGGGTAATATGCAAAAACTTATTGGCTTAATTAAAAGCTGATTACATTACAAATAAAGGTTTAGGTTGCATCAGCTGGAAAGTACAAGGAGAAAGTACGCAGCAGCGTCGCAACATCAATTATAGATTTCAAAATCTGGGAAAGCTATTATTATTTTCAGTCTAGTCTTACATTTATGATGTCTTCAGTTTATTTTCCTTATTAAAAACAAACAAAAACTAACCAAACAGAAACCCCCCACAAAAAACACCCCTAGGTAAAGATGGATATTCAAAGCACTAAAAACTCTCAATATAAATCCTGCGAAACAACAAAGCAGACATCTCCTGTAAAGCACCTACGTAGACCCATCAAAGTCAGTAAAATTAAGTGCTCAAAGATAAAGCATCTGTTTAAGTGCTTGGCTGATTTGGGTTACAATTAAAGATCTAGCTCAGCAAGCATAGGTATAAACTTTAAAATTATATCTATTATATTAGTCTTCTAGGAGCCATAAAATTAATGAAAATTTGCCTTAGACTGGAATTTTATTCGGTTATAGTCAAAGGATGACAGATCCCAGTGGCACAATTGCTTGAGGTCATTTTCCAACACTTTTTCACCAGGGGCAATTCAGCCTAGAAAGGATTATACAGGTTTTATAGAGACAGCATGTCTTACAGGACATATTTGCTGAGCAGTACCGTTCTGCCTATAAAAGATAATGCCAGGGGGATCAAGACCTGTTTGAGATGACTTTGTTTATTTACTTTCCTGTAGAGGAGGTGTCATTAAGAGTTCGTGTTCGATAAGAGTGTACAAATTGGTTTGGATTATGATCACGGATGTAACAGGAATCTGGATTTTTTTCCCTCGCAGGCTCAGTACTTCAGAAGTTTGTCTTTGGGCCTTCTCTTGATATGTGATGTGTTCATAAGAATTATAGAACTCTGAATTAGATAGTAGCTTTCCTAGTAAATTAGGGACAAAGCAGGCTGGCTTAAATTACAGGTGTATAACTGTAACTGTTCAAGTAATATGTGTAACTTTTGTAGAGATAAGGGTTATATGTGACTGTTTCTGCTTCCTCTTAAAATAAACCATAACAGGCTAAATTACCTTCAATAGTGGCTTATATTGCATATTCTAGCTTACATTAAAATGGCTTATGATCATTCAACACTGTTATGATTATTTCTGGAAACGCGTTTACTAACAAGCCAGGGAAATAACTTTTTGCAAGGTTTCAGCTTTTTGTTCTGGCAAAGCATGTGTTCTGAGGTAATAAAATGTTCCTTGCTATTAACGGGGACTGAATCAGGAGGAATGCTTCGGACACCTTTTTCAGGCACAGAGTTCCTTCAGTGATTATTCCATGTTCAGGTCATGACTCCCTCTTGGAACCTTGTAGGTGTCAGGGAGCCTTTCACTGCAGCAATTTGTGAGTAACCAAAACCATCAGGCAAGTCACAGACAGCTCAGCCTGGCTGGTGCTTCACCTTTTATGTCGCAAGAACATTTCTTTTGAAGATACTGAGGAAGTGCTCTGTGGCACAGCACTGCTTGTCTTGTTTGGTGAGAATGAAACCCTTCTACACCCCTAAAATCCGCTTGAACGGAATATTTTTGTACGTGTTTTACATGTACGAATAATAGAGAATTAAATAATAGAGGATGAAATGTACCAGCATTCAAAGCATTGAATTACAGTACTAGATAACTAAAGTATCGCTGACAGTTACGTTTAAAACATCAAAACCAGAAGCATTTGATATTTAAGGTCTTCTGAGTGTTTTTTTTTTTTGCTCCATAACCTGTCTATGCAAAGTTGCATAGATGATCTATGAAATGACACGCACGCACGTTTTGATATGCAACTAACTTTTATCCCTGATAGTTATGCAGTTATCAGGTGGTTATGAGGTGGAGAAGGGACTGTGAAAAACAAGGTGGATGGATTTAGGGCAAAAATGTGTTTACAACTTGGATAAAAATCTATTAAAGATAGAGAATGAACTGTGATTTCACTACCAGTCAGTAGAATACTGGTCGGTGTTATATCAATTGTACTTGGTAAAGATTTGAATCCATACGTGGGTTGGATGTTGCGTATGTATATACTTGAAGACGTCCTAGCTCTTTCAGACAAAATGGACTGAACAGAATGAGTAGGAATAAGTCGGAGCGGTGGTGTCATTTTCCTTTACTAATTCATTTTTCACTTAAATGGAGTAATAACAGCTTATGCTGGTGATGTGGCAGCCCAAAACTGGAGAGAATATTGTAATCTTTTGATAAGCAATAGGAAATATTACTAATGTGGCAATTGGAAAGGATTTCCCATGGTTTATTTTTCGTACAGGTAAAATATGTCTTTGGTAGAATGTGTTCTGGAACATGGTGTCTTATATAGTGAATTCCTACTATTTGCTAGCAGTAGTTAAAATTTAGTGATCAAAGAGTATTAGCTCAGTTGCCTGTATTCTGTGAACACCTGGAATGTTCATCATTGCATCTCTTAACACACGTAGCTCATAGGAACTTACATCAACTGGCGTTATAATCAGTGTTTTCTTAATCTGTGATAACTAAGAAAATATTGCTGGTTTTTGTGGGGAAAAAATGCAGGTATCAAACTTGTAATCATGGAGCAATCTACATTACCTTGCAGTATTCAGTGGCTCTTGCTGTTGGTTTTCTGTTGGCCGTGGTTCTAAGCAGTTGTCGAGTTCCCGTGTCGCTGTTGCAGGCTGTAGAAAACCCATATAACTCAATTGGCTGATGGGGCTTCTTCTCTGCGAGAGATTTAATGAACTGGCCTATTCTGTATCATTACATTTTTAATGAATTCTAGACATAAATGCTTAAAATTCAATAGTATAAAATTATATCCTTTTTGTTATCATTGCATTTCTTATGTATATTAATATAGGCTGAATTAGAGTGGGAAGGAGGGTGAATATAAACTAAATAATAATATTAAAAAGCCACAATACTTGTATCTCGGCTAAATGCCCAACGTTTTGATGCTAGGCACTCTTGCAGCAAACTGTAAACTACATTTAATGCCTTAGGAAATAAAATGTGTTTAAATATTATGGTGGTAAAATAGGTCTAGATTATGATGAGGAATAAAAGAGCTATATTTTTGGCAGTAATTTTATTTTAGGATTTCAGTAAAAATAGATGGGAATACAGAAATAATAAATGAGAAGGCAGTGGTTTAATCACTTTGGAAGTCGCTAGAATGATCTTTGAATAAGGGTAACTTTCTTAATTCAGCTGGATCAGCCATTGTAGGGAAATTAAAGTGTTGCTGATCAAGCAATAGCCGTCCCCCCAATCCTCCTCCCCGGTATGAAATCCTCCAAATGTCTTTATATTACTTGCATAACAACTGGCCCTTTTAGTGTCACGTTCCCCCACTAAACACTAGTGAGCAGCCTGAAGCTATTTCATGATCACAGAGGGCTGTGGTGGTGCTGCTGCTGGTCCCAAGGACCATCGGATTGGGAAGCGTGGCGAAGGATGGGGGAGCTGGAGCAACCACAAGGAATTGTGTGTCAAGACTGAAAGCAGTTCAAGTAGTGAAACTTCATCCTCAGAAAATCTGAACCTGGTCTGTTTGTGGAGCTTTGGGGAAACAAAAAAAAAAAAAAAAAAAAAAAGTATATTGTAATTTTGCTAAGCTGCCTGAGCCCTCCTGTGCCATCTGGGAAATAAAAAAGACCCACAAAACAAGTGTGCCTGCAGCAACTGGTCGCCGTGATCAAAGGCAATGGTGCAAAAAGCAAAGAGGGAAATGGGGAAAATCATACGCTTTCCGTTTTGGAAATGAGCCCCACGGCAAAAATTTCTCCTCGCTGTCCCATGTGCCTTTCGTATTCCCTGAGACATGAAAGGGTGGATTTATAGTGATCACTATTGACAAGAGGGATTTATTTGAAGCAAAGAGCCCGGAAAGCAGGCCAAGCGCACACGGGGCTGAACTTGAGAGGTTGACGTGGGGTGTGTATTTCCCTGTGAAGTTTGCTGCTACTCACGGGGAAACTGTAAATCAGGCAGCGCTGCTCGGCCCTGCCCGAACCTGCCCTGGGTGATACTGCAACTCTGCGCTGTGAACTAGATCTCTTTGTCAGGAAAAGAAATATGTGAAGCATACGTTAACCAAAAAAAAAAAAAAAAAACAACCCAAAAGTGACAACACCGCCCAGGAAAACCCCAAACAAAACCCCAACCCAGCTTCCCTCTCCTAAAAAAAAACATTTTTGAACCCTAAGGCTAGTGCTGATATTGCTGCAAATGTCAGTATTGCTCATTTTACATGTTCTGCAGTGTTCCATTTTCATCTTTATGTATGTATGGCCTTTTCCAACTATATATATATATATATTTTTATTTTTTCCCCAGGTATGAAACATCTGATATTCACTTCTTGAGAACCAGCCAGAATTCTTTCAATTTTTGAAGTTATTTCTTTCCTACTTTCAAGTTTCTCTCTGTGTAAATCAACTGATCTGAACACAAGCTTTCTTCTTATCTAATCGTGTCGTTTTAACTGTAAATACCACCATGTTTTTGTGTTTTTCTAACATAGCCATCACACCGCCTAGGTTTGATAGATACCCTGAGACCCCAAATTGTCCATCCTCTTCCCTAGGCTGACATTTCCGTGGAGCTGAATGCAAATTCATGTATGCTATCACCATCAATGCTAAGCAAATATTTATCTAAAATCTAGCTCTCCTCTGGCAGATGGTGTCAAGCAGTTCTGCTGATAGACCTGGCAACATCTCCTCCTCGCTGTGGCTGGTGGAATGATGAACGTTTAGGGAGAATAATGTAGTGTAACTGTTTTTCTCTTAGGTGGCTACCAACGTTGGATTGTATTGGTTTGAGCTGGAAGGTAGAGAGTTATACCTCATTTTTTATTTATTTGTTTATAGTCCTTTTGTTTCTTACCTTTATGATCTTGAGCTCAGAAACTGTTTCTCTGTGGATTTGAAAAGCAATTATCTGTACAACAGTGAGGTGTTTCATATGGATGAAAATTGATAACCTGTGATCAATACATGAGGACACAAATATATGTTCAGCAAGAAAGGACATTGTCGCCCACATGATAGGACAAACTTTTAAAACAGAGCAACAGAAAGTATAGAATCCTCTGTGGTTGTTTAGACAATGAATTCAACTGCACTTTTCCGTCATATTTCTCCTCCGGCCTTTTCATAACAAATTTTTATAAAAGTTTGGCGACTGAGTTAACAGAAAGAATGCTGAGCTGCAGTGAGTTCTTCAGCTGCGTACTCTGTGTGTGTGGAAGTGCATCTTCTGTACTGGTGTTTAGAGCAAAGGACTCAATAAGTCTTAGGATGTTTGGTATCTTAGTGCAAAAAAAACCCTTTAAAAACTAACAATAGCTTATTAAAAGTTCACACTGTCTATTTTATAAAAAAATAGTCTGATTTAATTATACTGATGTGTTCTCATTAATTTCAAGTAATTTTTTACATATTTTTATAACATTGAGAACCCTTATTTTAAAGAAGGTGACTATTACCCCAAAATCATAGAATAAGAATCATAGAATCACCAGGTTGGAAGAGACCCACCGGATCATCGAGTCCAACCATTCCCATCAAACACTAACCCATGTCCCTCAGCACCTCGTCCACCCGTCCCTTAAACCCCTCCAGGGAAGGGGACTCAACCCCCTCCCTGGGCAGCCTCTGCCAGTGCCCAATCACCCTTTCTGTGAAAAATTTTTTTCCTAATGTCCAGCCTGAACCTCCCCTGGCGGAGCTTGAGGCCATTCCCTCTCGTCCTGTCCCCTGTCCCTTGGGAGAAGAGCCCAGCTCCCTCCTCTCTACAACCTCCTTTCAGGTAGTTATAGAGAGGATAATAATAATAACTTGTGTTTCTTTATAGGTGTTACTAATAATTGTATTTCATTAAATTTCAGATTATCTTTATTTTGGGAGAAAAAATACAGTTTATCTGTGCTTACTTTTTGTGTAACGATGAAGCAGCACAACCCATAGCAGGTTACTGATTCACTGAATGAATCAAATACTGAAAAAGAGCTTTTCAACTATCATAGCTTTGCGAATAGAATCAAAGTGCTAGTTATCAGAACCTCATGATGACAGAAAACTGGCTTATTCCCACTGACAAATGCATTAGTACCAACACTAGCTAACTGCCTGTTGATCTTCTGTGCCCTGTGCACTGACAGCAGATAGTGGCTGGATACAGGCTCGTGGTTTTTACTCAATGGAACAGTCTCAAAGAGTTTTCATTGTGTTTTTTAGGTATAGTTCTATAAATAATACCTTAATGGCTATAGATGACTTGCAGTAGCATGAGAGGCACTTTAGGCTAATGTAAAATGCATGGCCTGTGAGAAAAAAAAAATATCTGTTTTCAAAGGAAAAAAATGAAAGGAGACTTAATGTAAATTTCTGCTCTCACAAGGCAAAAAAGGACAAAACCACATTTTCTTTACCAAATTTTTGTGGGCCAATTTTGATTTTGTGACAAGTCAAAATTGTTCTGTGAAACAAATTTGAGGTAGATGGGAGACAATAAAATGGCAGGTTTAATGTTGGAGGGAAAATGTCATCCATATAAAACAAAGCGTGTAAATGGGAACTATCGCATCCGAGGCTTTAGTAAATCAAATTCATGAAAGGTCATACTGCAGAAATTCTGAATACAAATCTATATCTCGTCAGATTCTCAGCATAAAATTCAGAATGAATATGAAATAAAAGGTAATGCTTTCATGATATAACTCATTTAGATATAAATCACTGAAAAATATGCAACATGAGTAATTTAGAAGAGCAAAATTTGTGACCGCGAGGACAAGGGTCCAGACCATAGTCTCAAAAGGCAAAGCATGTACAGAACAGTGGTGTTCCAAGACTAGTCAGCTTGTAAAGTCTGTAAACATGAATTCTTTTCTTTGTCTTTAAGGCTGAGATACGGTGACAGTCTCTATTTTCTAGAAGTATCGTCTCCACATACTAAATATTTGGATCCAGTGAGAGAAAGTTATTGTACTTTGTAGTAAAGTGGAGATGTGGGTTAACTTCTGAGCTGACTTGTGAGGTGACCCAGAGAAAATGATGCATGGGCTGGGAACTGTGGGAAAGAGATTGCAGCAGAACATCCAAATTAAGAGAGATTACTTCTGATGGTTCTTCATAGTAGTGTGCTGAAGAGAGGCACTTGAGTTACATTTTGGACACTCCTTTAAGCCCCAAAAGAGAAGCCTGAAAAGCCAGGACTTTAAGAGTTTTAGTCACATAATGAAGAAGGTTTAAAAATCGAGAGTGTATTTTTCTTTATTTAAAATATTGCTTTCTGCAGAAAATGTTATTTTGTTGTTATTCGTTGTCTTCAATTTTAATCTACAGGGCAGGAAAATTAAAGGGAAGAGGGAAAATAAAGCTATAGTGGAAAAAAATAAAAGCATTGAAGTTGAAACAATGTGATTAATTCCCTACTTTCACTATTAGGATAAATCCAGTAATATAAAATACCAAAGTCGTAGTTTTAGTTAGTGATGTTGCTTTAGAATTGCTTCGCTTCCACATTTTAATTGTCAATCCACAATCATTTAAGAAATAAGTGGCATTTAAGATATGAACAGCTGGAGCTGTCACCACCTCTTTCTCCCTGTGTGTTAGCTGTCAGCTGGTCAAAATCTTAATTTTTCTTTGTTTCTTATGCTTATGAGCACTTTGCTTATGAACATGGTGATCACTGGTGCTTTTGAGTATGGTACTTAAAAAAAAAAGATAGGAAACAAAAAAAGGAGTGGTTTTGCAAAAGATATTAATAGCTTTAGGACTGGGAGGAGAGGTATGTGTGGGTGAAGGGGACGTCTCCTGAGCGAATAAATGATTTTTCATAGGGCATGAATGAATGTAGGGTCTTTCAGGTCAAGTTTGTCAGTTCCCGTCTCCATGGAAAGAATGTCTTAAGTTGCTATATTATACCAGGGAATATTATTGAGGGAACGATTGTGAACTTGTGACACATCTTAGGTACACTTGGGATTTTTCTCCTGCAGAGTTTTTTCCACTTTTCTTTTTTTCTCTTCTTTTTTCCAGCTGTAATCAGTTCAGTTGAAGTCTTCTGTGACTGCATGGACTTCAAATATTGTATAGTAACAGAATTTACAATTCGCTGTGAATAATACAAGCATTTTTTCATTGACCCAGCTAATATTTATTTAGCAAATTAAGTACCTCAGGGATAGTAAGCTGACCGTTGGAGGGAGGATGGCTTCCTGATACTGGTTTCAAGTTTTTAAAGTAAACCAAAATAAAAATACCACAGAGCAGGAATTCTGAAGTGCCAAGCTAAATGAACGAAAGCGTAATGTGTTGAAGTGAATCTATTCAGTGGCAATTCTGATAACTGCATTAAAATTCATGTAGTCACTATTGCTTCTCCCAGCCCTCTTTATTGCTCAAGCAACCTAAAGGCACTACAGAACATCTGAAGGAATTAGTTTTGTTTAATGGGGGTTTTGAGGACCTTTCCAAACCTAGAATGATTACGTGCTTCGTTAGCTATTTTTGTTACCATTCTTCCGTTCACTTTCTTTCCGTACCTCCTGTGTTCATTTTTTTCCTGACATAAATGCTGAATGGAACAGTGGAAACGATAACAAATATTTTGGGAAGGTGGGTTTGCACAGCATTGACTGGACAAGCAAGGAGCAAGAAAGGGACATACAACAGCTTTAACACCCAGCTGTGCAAAGGGGAAAGGGAGTGTTAGACATTTCTCATCTGTGAGAGGAGCTGGTTGGATTGAAACGCTTCAGAAATGTACGTAAAGACCTTAAAATAATCATAGTTTAGATTTCATTACATATAAAACCAGCCTAAACGTCAGCGTGTTATATATATGCTCCTTTATGGTTATTGGTAGCCATTTCAGTAAGGATTCAGTGCAGACTTAGTTTGCTAATTCCTCTGGAAAGGTTAGCTACTTATTAGAGACCTCAGAATTATCTTTTGCACATATATGTTCTATATAATTATCCTCCATATTACATTAAGTAGCATAATTTGTAAGGCTGAATCATAGAAAAATGCAAAATTTGCCTCTTTTCTATGACCTTAAGCTGTCTGGAATTGCACAAATGCTATTTAAAACATAATTGTTGTATTTTAACTTATACAAAGCTAGAGCTGTGATTTCCCTAGATGCCCATAAACTACATAGATTTTCATTACTTGTTTTTAACCTTCCTTTGGGCCTTTTGTACTACTCCACTTTCAGGATGTTGATGCTCAGCTTCTTTTAAAAGGGTATATCCGAATAAATACAAGTTAATAAAGGACAGAGGGCACAATGGGACTTGCTGTGTCGAAGAGATCAGTTCCCTGCAATTGGAGGCACCCAGATCATAGAAATACATTAATAAATTGGGCTTGTTTTCAACTTTTTGGATGCTGTTTTTACCACTGCTACTTGTGTTATGAAGCTCTTAATGTTCTTAAAATCCTTACTGCTTGGTACTGTTTTCCCATTTCCATTAACAAACATCCAGTTTTCATAAATGAGTCTTTCTTCTTTTCATCTAGATGAAGGTAAGCTGAAAAAAACCTCAAAGTATTCAGTTTTCAGGCTTTATTGAGGGAAAATGCAATTACTTAGAGATTTCATCGAAGATATAGAATATGTGCGATTGTCTACTGTGATTAAAACTTACTTTATTTTGATGATTAGTGGCCTCAGTCATAAAGTCTGACCAGTCTTTTGTCAAAATAAAATTAGTATTTTTCTGTCTCACTGGGATAATTCTTGGGAATGCGTTTGTGAGATTCAATATATTCCCCAAGATGAAGTAGAAAAATTACCACAGGAAAACAGGGATAGTTTGTAACAGTGAAATTAGCTGAAGGTCCTCGTGCTTCACATAGACCACATTATTAATAAAGTGTGATAGAAAAGATGTGGGCAAAAAGGTAAAGATGAAGCAACTACATTGCCATATAAAACTGTTATTTTAAGTCATATCTTGGGAAAGTTTTCCATTTGGTCCCACACATAAATTTCTGCATAGATGGGGAAATATAGTGTGAAACCAGGTGAGTGTTAAGTTTGGTTTGAAAGTTTGGTAGAGTGTTTTTCTTAACTGGTATGTAGTCCTAATAATTGCAGTGAAGAAAAAAGAGGAATATTTATGTGACTGTAAACCTTCAGGGATTTAATCTTTCATCCTCAAAACTTCATTACTCTAAAGATGTTAACTTTGTAAAGACTTTGCAATATAAAAGAGTTGCCATTCCGACAAAGAACCTTGAAAAACTCACAAGAATTTCTGATGAAAGCATGTTAAAACATTTGATGTAGATAAATAACACATATGCATATTCATGTGTAAAGTTATTCCAAAAGTTTAAGACAGCGGTGAAAACAAATAATAGATTTAAATAAGATTACTTTGGCAAGAGAAAAACAAACTTCAACATGAAATAAATACAGTAAGAGATAATAATAAAAATCAGCTTTACGGGGGAATATCAATAGAGTCAATGGTAAAAGTACAGCTACCAACTGTTTATTTTTTAGTGTCCCAAACCTGGTTTCTTGAAATGTTGGACCATTCTTAAGTTTAGCTATGGCTTTTATCTCTATTTTATCTTCATGACTATCAAGGTACTATCTTTGAACACAAATAACATGCCTTATATCTAAGTGAAAGATGCCAGCGTTTGTTGTCATTATCCTCTTGACTGCCTTGTAGTCATGCCCTCTCAAAAGACACCTTTTATTTTTATGCTCATCTTAATTACAGTCAAGATGCAAATTCTGCATAAACTCTCGCAGTCAGAATCTTTTCAAGAAAGGTGCAACATATTTTTAAGTGTTTGTAATCAAACTGGGACTGTGGATGCTTTCATCTGCATATTCTAAAATACAAAACACAAACTTGTCCTCATCCTCCATCAGGAGAAAGTGAACAGCAATTGAGTAGTCTCTAAAAGTGATTGAGGTCACCGTCCCTGGAGGTGTTTAAGGTGAGGGTGGATGAGGAACTTAGGAGCATGATTTAGGGATTGGTGGGAGTGGTTGGACTCGACGATCTGGTGGGTCTCTTCCAATCTGGTGATTCTGTGATTCTGTAAAGTAATAATTTCTCCTACCTTCAGTTAATTTTCTTATATCCTGTATTATTAGCTAATTTGTACGATGTAATTTCAAAAAAAAAGCTTTTAAAGGACCCCTTACCAGCACTGCCAAATCCGGTATCTCCTTATGACTGCATACTGAATGGATGACAGTGGGAAGGGTCAAAACTACTGTATGAATTTTTGAATTGCAAAATTCTACAATGCAGTCCACCCCTTTTAGTCTGTCTCATCTGTGCTTGCTACATGCGGAGTGAAGTGCTGCTGTCAATAAAAGCACTTTCTGATGAGCACTACCAATTCAAAGTAGTCACTACTTTAAGTACAATAGTCACCAGCTTTAAGCTGATGTTTTTAAAGAATATGATCCTGGACTTTTTTTATACAAAAGGAATTTGAAAGGCGAGGTGCAGCAGGAGCAGTCAGACCTAGCAAGTGGGTTAATACTAATACAAATCTTTGTGTTGAATAATACTGCTTTGAATGTTAGTTCCGTGCTTGTAAATACTCCTCATAGCCGGTAAAAAAAAGCAAATGCAGTGGCATATGTGCTGATCATATACATTGCTATTAACAGTGATTTTTATGTGCATGGAATTGAATAAATTACAGTAACACAGTTTGGCATATGGCACAAAATACTTGGATATGATTTGAAGATCTATGCCTTCTGGAGTCAGGCAGTGTGTCATGAACAGTCTTTTAAACTATTGAATGTCTCGCTGATCTTAGTCCTTAAAAATAATTTTCTTTCTTCAATATTTGCATTTGATTCAAATGAACCGTTCCTTACAATTTAACCACCCCTGAGCTAGCATGAAAATCAAACAGCTCTTTCTGTTCCTGTATATGTGATATTTAGCCTTGAAGGAGGGAAGAAAAAGACAGTAAGAGTGCAGATTTCAAAACTGAATTGCTCCATATCTAGCCATTGACATTTTAAAAATGTATTTCTGTTTAAAAATTATAGTCTATAATAATATATTATTTTAGAATAGATGCCATATTATGCAGTGCTGTGGCTATTCAGACACAATCCAGTTCTACTGAAGTTATGTTAACTGAAGTTATGTTAACTGTTATACTGAAGTTATGTTAACTGGTATAACGATAAGATGAGCTTGATTAGAAAAGCCGGTGTTTAGTGTCTCTGAGAAAAATCTATGATTTACCATTCTCTTGGTTTCATTTTTTCGTTTTAATGTCTAAGTTTTGAATGACAGGGAATTCTTTACTCTCCAACTTTTACAGGCTAAAATTACAGATAGATCGTTAAGAAGTGCCAGTACCTATATATGCTTTGCTGAGTTATTCTTCAAGGTATTCTCTCTCCTACTAGTGCCTCCTATGCGATTTAAAAATTTCAGTTGAACATCATGAGTTGAACTCAGCCCTGTAACTGGTAAACTCTATTTGAGAGCAGACTTACCTCCTTAGATGATTATGGTGCACTGAAATCAATAAAATCCTGTCAAGAGTGGCATGGTAATAGATATTTTCTCCTGGAAAAAAAGTCACTAAATGTATTTGAATAGGTTTTACAAGAATGACATCAGAGGGCAATTCAAAAGGTCACTCCATCACGGAGAGGTTGTTGAAGTAAATATGCGTATATCTTTTTTTTTTGTACAGTGCTGCTGTCGCTTGCTTCTAAGTGCTCTTACTTACATTCTTCTTCCATATCTCATTGCAAAAATTCTGCTCTCTGTTGCTAACCTTTTTTGTAATGACAAAAGTACAAGATGGTGTTAAAAGATTCCTGGATCAATTGGTTTGTTTTCAACTGATATCATGTTTCTGGTATAGAAAAGCACTCAGAAGTAAGAGCCAAGTGGTTTTGTCAGTGTACTTATGTAATTATGAAAGATATTGCTAAAGATTTATTTCTTTTTTTGGCATTTCTCCAGGTTAGTGTCTGAACAGTAAATTTCTTTAAGTAGAATTCACCCTTAAAATAAAATCTGTCAAGAGCTATTCTCTGCACTGTTTTAGCTGTTGATAACTACTGAAGTTCTTTGTTTTTTAGAGGAGGAGAAGAGTGTTTTCCATACGTATGTGGGAAAGGAAAAGAATGTGAATTAATTCGGTCCCCCCGTTTTATTATTTGCTTCCTTTTTCAGAGAGTCATTTACTGGACAGTTAAAATTACTCGTATTTGATGGATTTTTCTCCCTGTCATAGCTAAGTGGAACTTACTTTCTGCAGTCCAGATTTACTCTTGCTTTCATTAATTATGTGCTTGCTCACCAACGGGAGTATGAATGGAGCTGTAACAGACTTCTATTGGCTGTTTAGTAATAAGTCCTAGTTAAAAATTTCAATGAAAACATAATATTTTCTTTTCTTTTGTAACATTTAATTTGGGTGTTGGGTTTGTTGGTTTGGTTTTTTTTTCCTAAACCACAAAGTAAATAAGCTCTGCTTTTCCTTTCCATTTGGCCCTTGGGGTTATCAGGGTTACTGATGCTTCACTTTTTAGTTCTTTCAGTGGAAAGTGTTTCTGCCAGGAGCTTACAGAAGAAAGGGGGTCTCTTATTTGGTTTTCTGTGTGTCTCTGCTTGCCTTGGAAGCATCCTCTTCCTCAATGTGATTTCATACTGCAGGGAAACCTTCTTAGTGTCCCTTGGTTCCGTCGAGTCTGAGATTTTGCTGAGAGACACGTTAATTCATTGTCAATCAGAAAACCACTCACTGGAAATCATATCTGTGACCGGTATCATCCTCCACTCCCTAAAACCTTTTGGCCTGTTGCTGCTTATGCCCATGGGGCAGTGAGGGGCTGGGGCAGGCACTGCGGCCGCGGCGCTTCCAGGGCTCTCCAGACATGGAGTCTCATCCGATGAAGTTACAGGCAAGGAAAATGAGTTTGGGAATCCCTTTCTGTGCTCCTATATGACATTTACCTCATAAAAGAATCTCAACTGTGACATTTTGTCATAACAGGGAAAGTAATATTTTGCTTTAAAATCTTTATCTTGTCGCCAACCCTGTGCAGTAAAAATAGGCTGCAGCTCTGCTGTCGTCTTAGAAAGGCAACGTTTTCAAATCAACCTCAAACACGGAGTAGCCTTTCCCAAGTGTGCCCTATCAAGGATCTCTTTTTCTTTTTAATGCCTTCTACAACTTTTTTTGGTTTAGTGTCTAAAAGGAATGTGTTCTAGGTGCCACCTCTGAAGAAGTCATCATAAAATCTTTATGCAATCTTTCACTGTTACCAACTCCTTTCCCACAAGGATATCCCCTCAAGGATGTGTTAATAAATATGTATAATTACATTATGGAGACACCTGTGAGTCAGACACTCTCTGTGGTTTTTTTGTAAAAAGCATCATAAAAGATTGATCATCTCTAGCTTTAATCTAGATATGTTTTTTAGGGAACTATAAATAACTTTTTGTGAAATATTAGTAATAACTTTATATGCAGAAAGAAGAAAATAGAGGCAACCCCCCCCCACTTCACTTATTAAATAGATGTTTTTTAATCATTCTATTCCAGCATAATTTTCACTGGTGAAGTCAGAAAATGTTCCAAATTCCCAAGATAATATTTAATAAAAAGTTGCATAAACAAATAACTAAACTCCAAAGTTCTTAGAGACTTACCCTCTCAACATTTTCCATTTGATTTAACTTATGTGATTGCAAGGATTCTTGCTCTTTATTTTTCAGTTATGCTATACTGATTATGAATAGAATCCATCGATTTATAGACTCTGAGTTGCTATGAAAATGTTCTTGTGTTTCCTTCTCTATTTTTAAAAATCCGTCTTCTAAATCATCCCAATGTCCCACTTTATCCACCTTTAAAGGTTCAAATATTCAAATCATCTGCTAATTTGTAACCATAAAAAGCATTTTATTGTTTCGCCTACCTGCCCTGGGAAAATTTATTCCAACGTTGAGTTATGTGACCTTTAGATTCTTTCACAAATAATGAAGCAGGTGGTTACTTAATACAGGCTGTGAGTCAAATCTATCTCATCAGTCTATATGTAGTCTTGAACTCTGGTCTTCATGTTGATTGAACCTGGTGCTGTTATTGATTTAACAATGTATATTTTCAGAAAGAATCTGCACTTAGCTGCGTAAATAAAATATTTAAAGGAAGATATCTAGTTTTCTATCCATTTGTCTGGACATATGATTGCAGAAAATGTTATTCTAATTTAGATGCAAAACCAAGGCAGCTTTTATCATTACAAATGCCAAGTATATTTTTATAAGGCAGAGCATGGTTAAAGATAGACATGTGCTCTACTGTAGTATTTGCCATATTTCTGCTTCTCCTAAATCCTACCAGTCCATTTTCTTTTGCACATTTTTAGTGAAATCACAGTTCTGTCTATTAACAGTCAAAGTGACCTCTGTAAAAGAGGCCACAGAACACAGGCATCCATCAGACTCAAATACCTGTTTCTACAAATACTCCTGCCATATTGAGACCGACTATTTCCAAAGGTACTCAGATTCCTCATTGACCAGTGATTTATTATGTGGAGCACTGGGCTTTCAATTCTTGACCGTGGAATCAGACATGATGGTGAAGCTTGAAAGAATAAACTAACACAGCCAGAGAATTTTTTTTTTCCTGTAATGAACTCAGTCATCTCCCTTACGTGCATGTCTTTAAGTCAGTTGTATAGCACTATATGTTTTTAGATAACGACAGTTTAATGTATGATGATCGGGATGTGTTTAAAGCTAACTTATAAACTCTGCACGTCTTACATTTACTGAAAAGGCGTAAGCCAAACTGTGACGATGTAGGTAAAGTTCCTTGCTACTGAATCAGCTTGATGGCACTGCAGCATATTTCCATAAAAATGTACTCAATGAATTCAAACGGTTGAAAAAAATCAAAGCTATCTTTATTTTTTTGCTTTCCCACTTTTCATGTTCATTTTGATTTTTACCATGGTGCTTGTCACTTGTCCTATCTAGGAAAGACCTCAGTATTGGCTTATATTCTACTTATTTTAAATATTTTGCGGTAAAAAGTTTCTCAGTTACAAGCAAAATAGTGCAAAACAAGGAAAGACGCCAGGCACTTCCAATAGGAGATAAATTATTTACAGATCTAAGTTTTTCTCAGAAGGGTAGAGCCAAGGAAAGTGCTCAGCTTATTGATATGTTCCAGGTGGCAAGATGTGGTGTTACACCTGTGCCATTCCATCCTCCTCTGGTGTGCCTGAAGATTACAGTTTATTTCTGTTCCTGCTGTCAGTAAGCACGAGCAACAGCTGTAATAATACCTCGTGCCTTAGATAACTACGCAGTCATCTATACATACATCTGATTTATAAGAAAGATCTCTACAACTGAAAGAATCCAGATTAATAAACAGGAAAAGGAAATACAGATGTAGAAAGGCAGCTTAGTGATAGCTGATTTATATAGTGAGAAATGTCAACTTTTGTTTGAAAAAGGAGCCTCATAATTTACTTTAAAAAATTAGTTGACCCGTGTGCTTTCTTTCAGCAAATTCAGTGATATATTGTCTGCAGTCAGTGACAACATTTCAGCCACAGCTTTTCTTGGTTAAGGCCACACCAATGAAGTTTTGCAATAATATTTCAATTCAAATTTCCCATATCGAAGTTGATTAGTTAATGAATGTCTGCATGCAGTAGTGGAGTTGAGCTCAGCTGTGCTGCCTAAAACAGAATCTGTCCCAAAGTATTAATGTTCTCCATTCAATTTCTCTCACTTCGTAAGGGAAACAAAAATGTGCTATGCAGATAATCTAGGGGAAAAAATGTGTTACTTGGTGTAGTAATATGCTGTGTAACTAAGTGACTTCACAGTTAAAGTGAAGTCTATTTCTGTGCAAGCAAGTTCAGTGAAGTATGGAGTGGCTGGAGAATTTCTTTCTAAGGAAGCTCATTTTTCTAAGTGTTTTCTGGAGACCGTCTCTCATTCCAAGCTCGGGACTTTGAAAATATAGGTAGTAACGTCATTAATGTCTGGTTGATGATGTGTTGCATATTTTTAGCTTCTGATGAGAAGGGATGTTTCCCCCTTTTGAAAAAAATCTGTATGGTTCAAAATTTGACCATATGTTTATACATTAGTGCAGCAGTATCCTATTTTATATTTTTTATACCTTTTTTAACATTATATGCTTCCTGGTAAAGTTTCTGAATTACCTGTAAGCATTGCTCTATTCCCTCTCTTTCATTCTCTTCTCCCACCTTCAAATTAGGTAGGAAATTTTTAATTAAACTTGCCTTGACATTTTAAGGACACTGAATATCTTTGTCATTTACACAACAGATAACAAAGTAATCCAATTTTCTGGCCTCCCACAAATTATCCCTTCAAAGAATACAGCTCCTGCTTCTCGTGTTTAAAATAAGCATTACCCTTAGCCTAGCAACCACTGTCAATTACTAATCTTTTATTATTGGCTCCGGGGAAAGATTAAAGGAAAAGCTGAAACATAGCTGACAGTTTGGTTATCGCATCTGGAGTAAATGAAAAGCATGGCCTGAATCCATCAGGGAAGATTAGGAAAATGTGAGAAAATTACTGATGGCCTTTTACACGTGTAAATTCAAGCTCATTCAAAAATTGAGGTATCTAGCTTTTGACAGATCTCTTGTATTGCTTGTTTCGCTCAGGATCAATGCGGTAGATGGCGAAGATAAAGAGGAATCTGCGTCCTCATCGGAGAACCAAATGTAGTAGTGTTTCTTCACTGTTTATCTCGGGAGAGAAGTGAACAGTGTTCACTGGAGAGAACTGTTCCAGCTCAGCCACACTTGACAATAGGAATAGTTTGGAGGAATGCTTGCTCTCCATCCTGAACAGAATTGCTTAATTTAAATACTAATAGTTACCAGTAAGAGTAAAATTTAAACGATTTCCTCATAGAATCCAGTTAAAGGCTGTCATCTTTCCGCAAAGATTCAATAAAATTGCACGGCTTATTATTAGTAAGTGAAATATAATTATTGTTTCAGAATATAGTGAGGAAATGCATTAGAGTGGGTTTTTTGGTGGTTTTGTTTTTGGTTATGGCATAAAAAGTATCTGATTATGTGCTTGCATAATATCTAATATGATGGGACACTAATCTTAACGCGAACTTGGGTGCTACTGCAGCTCTGGACATGATCCAAGGAGAAAGGAGAGAAGCATTAACCTTTAGGCTGTCAAGCTGTCTTGGCTGGGCCTGTGAACTGTCACCTGGTGGTTATCTGTGTGGGTTATCTGGTGCCTACTAATACCTTAGTTTTACATCTTCGATGCAAGCAAGCAGAGAACACAAACCAGTTTTCTTCCTGTGATCTTGTACGTGTATATGCAATGCAGGCAGCACGCTTTACAAACGAGGACTCATGCCGCGAGACGTTCCCATTCTGATGGTCTTGTAATATGAATATCAGGATATGGAAGAGTGGAAAATAAATGATGCAGAAAAAAAACCAGAATACAACGTACGTATTTGTTTAATGAACAAATCTCTACAGAGGCTTTCAGGCACATAGCTTTCCCACTTCCAATAAGAATAATGAATACAATTATTTCATGAGGAAGCCTTAGAGCTTCATTTCTGGTTCTGGTTAAAGGTTTCCTTTAGCCTCTGTCATATCATACAAAACCTACCAGCATACTAAATTCTGTTTGACTCTAATAGACAAAATGACAGTAACTTTTTTTTAATCTCTTAATTCGTGTTTTTTAAATAATTGTTTTCCTAGTCACTTTGATTTCTCCGTACAGGGGTGATACCTCTTTCCTGAGCAGTGTATCGGTTTGCTGGTGGTGCTGCTGTAACCGCAGCGGGTGCGTTACCACACGTAGGAAAGCACAGCTACATCTTGCACTCTGAATAGGGATGACAGCTGGTTTGCGAGCTTAGTCTGTGGGCCTAATCTCATTTTAATCTGTGAAAAGTGAGGGAAGCTTTCGTGATGCCCTTGTTCTGAGACAGCAATCTGACAGAAAATCCGTTTCAATCAGTCTTTGACTGCAAAATTATTTCAGCCTTGTGTAACGTAGCCCTGTGCGAAACTGTAGCTAGAGCTGCACTGATGTCTTCTGGAGGGTGCCTATCCCCTGGATCTACATGCTTACTAAAATGCCTTGTTCTGAAACATGGACAGGTAGGTTTCTGCCAAGAAATCAGAGATCTCCACACCTTGGTTTCTCTTTGCTCTCTGTGAAACCAGTTTTGGAATGTTTAGAGAGTAGCAGAAAAGGTGACAGTATAACTTGACCTGCGCTGAAAGCAATCAGGATTTGAACTAGATTTCGTTCCAAACCAGCTTGGGTTTCTAATTCACACGCTGAGTCCTTATGGAAGTGCTCCTGGCAAATCTTTTGACTAAGTCTCAAGCTCTGCGCATAACACAAACTGTTCACCTTCTGCAAACACTCCTCCAGAAACTACCTCGTATTTCAGTCTAGTGATTTTATGATTAACATCTTCTGTTTCTTACAGTTCTTCAATCAAAATATGTGGTATGTTCACTGAATGTCTTTGCATTCCTTCCCCCCCCCCAGATATTTATTCTATATATGCTACCATCGAAGCATCCCATGCCTTTCAAGTAACCACTGTCAAAACTTCAGCCATCTTTTTACTGGTACGGACATTTTTATGATTAAGTTCTGTTAAAAAATCTTAACTCATGTTCTGAAGAACTTTGTTTTTCATGGGCCTTTTGCCTGTTCAGCAATTGTACTCAGAGTTTTTTTTCTTGCTTGAATTCTTCTGATGGTACAGGTCACCTTCTTTTTCAGTGCCTTAATTCTCGTTAGCAGAGGTGAAAAGATAATAACAATTTCAAGTAACTAATTCCACAGAGTCTTCAGGATGTGTATTATCCTGCATATTTTGCAGAATAAATGCTGAATCCGCATCTTTTGTTTGTTTGTTTGGTGCTTTCTTTGAGAAAGTCAATTAAAACAATTTCTATATTAACGGCTAGGAAAGAAATTGACTGAGACCAGACGTTCAATTAACAGTTTTTATCTGGCACCAGGCAAGAAACGAGAACAAAGCACCTTTTTCTCATCTTTAACAACAAATAAACTTGAACTGCTGTCTTAGAAGAAAAAGGATGACTATCCCATATCTATTACCCTTTTCAGCACGTTTCCTTCTAAGTAATTACTGAAGCACTCTTGGGAACTTTGCTTGTGTAAATAATCATAAAATAAGCTGGTTTAGTTTGGGCAAAAAGTTTTTGTGATCGCACTTGTTATAGCAGCTGAAAATGTTTTGGAGACCCACAGCATAGCTGTAGAAGTTTGAAAGACAGAAGGGTTATCTTGCACCCCATTTAAAGTCATGGATAAAACCAGCATAAATGGTTGTCGAAAGATCTCATAGCCAAAAGTGAAGTTTAATAACCAAATTATAGTAATTGAATCTAATTCTCCTTGCTTTTACTTAACTTATTCAAGAGTTAAGTAAGTTTACTTTCTTTTACTTCTCTTACCTTACTTAGGTAGGAATCTATCTGCGAACAGTACTGGCATGATAAATTAAGTATGGGACACCGAGTCTTATTCTGCAATGTGAATATGTAGTGTGGAATAGCAATCACTGCTTCTACGTATCTTAGCTATCACCTTTCAGCATCCCAAAGTGCTTTGCTGTCATTCTTTAGGCAAATAACATTAATGAGATAGGCTTTTAACTTGGATGAGTTACAGAATTTTTATTCTTTAGTAGAATTAATTGAATATACCAGAGGGGTTTTTTTTATTTATATTTACATCACAGGGTAGTGGAATTAATATTTGTATCTCGCTGATGTAATTACAAAGTGGGGGGGGTTGTTTATTAATAATTGGAGGACAGCTGTAGTAGTGAGTATTATTCAGAAAAATAATGAAACATTCTAAGATAAGTTGCACTACTGTTAGTTAAGTTGAAATTAAATGCTACTTCAGCAGCAGGTAAAATATTATCACAGACAACCAAAGCGGATCGTTAGATAGTACGTGACTCCAGTGCTGTATGTGAATATTTTAAACACAAAAGAATATTGTCTATCATATGTTGAACTGTACCTCAAGCTTACAGTGTAATCCTTCTGCATAATTTTGTTTCAGGAGACAAGAAGAAGATTCAAAATTAGCTGCATCTCTGGGATAGGGATCTAAAGAGCAGAAACTCTGATCTGTTTTCCCATGGAACCTGTTCATTCTTTAACTGAAGCAGGTTTGAAAATTTATTCCATACAGTGTAAACCTTGGTAACCCTTTAATGAGAGGATTATGTGGGTAGATATGAACAGTAGTGATGAGACTCCCTCTAGTAATGCTTTTTTTAATAGGGAAGGAGGTGTAGGAAGCATCAAAAGAGATGGAAGAACAGTTCTGCACATGATTGACCTTGATTTTTTGGAAGCAGAAATTGATTTTCATACCTTTTTGAACTATACTAAGAGCTCAAGCTCACAATTTCCTCCTCTCCATATGATTAGAAATGGAGCTTTTATAAATAGTGAATTAAAAAAAAACCAAAACAAAACCAAACAAACCAAACCTTAAAACCTTAGAGAAATTTCTCCATCTTATTTTTTTTTTCTTTGACAGGGGTTTGAGGCTTGCCTGGATTTCTTAAGAGCTAACTCTCAAGACTGTCGGTGTGGTTCTGTGCATTTTTTACTAAAAGGCTCAGAGCTTTGTTTTTGACTTCTTGTTCAGCAATGGAGAGAAATTAATACAATAGAACAGGGTTCCTTTGGGAGGTTTGAATTTATCCCTGCTACCTATCAGTTAGATAGTGTCTAAGGAGGAAATTCTAAATGTGTGGGAAAGGATGTAAGCAATGCTTGCTTGATAACCTCTTAAGACAAGAGGCAACTGTTTAGGATAAGAAATCCAAATATGGCTGTGAATCTTAAGGAAACGAAATTCTGTGGGATACATTATAAACCTGCTGGAGAGCTAAGTTTAGAAAAAGATTGTTGCCGTTGCTGTATGATTGTTTGCATAGTTTAATATTGTGACAAAATTACACAGCAACCTCATCAACCATGACTTTGAAATACACCAGCTGTTTAATTGCCTATCACAACACAAAATGAGACCTTAGGAAATGCAAAACAATATCTCATCTACCAAACTGTATTAAAAATTGCTGATTTTGTAAATATTACCATACGTTTTTAGAGAAACATGCTTGTAAGTGCATGTCAGTGTCATCACAATTTTTCAGTATAAAAAGAAGAATGAAAACAATATATGATGGAGGTTGCAAATTTTTTTTTTTTGTAAAACTGAAATATTTTGATAAGTTTCTCAAATGTTATTTTCATGAAATGGGAGTAGCTGTAATTTAGCCCACTGCAATAAACCAGGTGTAGTTTATGAGCAGCCGTGCTGATGAATTTATCTCGTATTTGCAGTTGGCGTTGCTGGTTGTTGCATTAGGCCAAAGATTAGAGCTCTTAGAGCAGAATTGTAGAGTCACTAGGTCGGAAAAGACCTTTGAGATCATCAGGTCCAACTCTACCTGTCCACTACATAGAAGCCTGGTATTCAGAGCTTCCACCAAAGTTTGGTCTTATTTTCTGAGTTAGCCATTACATTATGGCATTATCAGGGTTTTTTGTTTGCTTGTTCCTTTTTTCCCCTCTAGCATGACTGACAGAGTTGTGACGTTACAGTTAAAATTATCAGATACCAGAAAAGCAGAGCAAAAAACAGGCTATCAGAAAATCCAAGGCACAGTTTTATGCTATTACATTTTTATTTATATATTAAATTCTACAAAAGTAATTGTAGGAAGCTTTTTGTAGCAGATGACTGGCCAGCATTTTCTTTGCCTTTAGTTTTTTACCCTTTATCTTCTCTTTGCATCTTTATATACTCCTAGAAATAAATTGCTGACAATTTGCAGTGTTCAGTTTCCTCCCCAAGCCCCATAATAGTTGTTCTTCTTGTTTTTCTCCTAGCTCGGTCTGTATTTGATCTAGGATGGTGACCCTCTGTTCTGATATGTAACCTCTTTTGAACTATAAGATGTCAGGGGAAAGTTGTATGTAAAACGTGGGCAAATAACATACACGGTTCAGACAACAACTCCACCTGCAAAAGGGTATCTGCAGGTCACCCAAAGATCATTTCGCTTTTACATATTAAGATGTATGTACTGATGATGAAGAGGAGAATAAACAACTGAAAACATTATCGTGTAACTCCATGAGAAGGATTCATCTTTTTTGAGGTCATCTGGAAAGTTTGTACTTTTCGTATCTGTGAATTTTAGGGATGATTAACGAATTCATATTTTACCAGTCTCTTGCCTAGTGGCAGAATTTAACTCTTTAATATTCTTCTAGTATTTTTTTAAATGGAGAGGAGATAGGTGGGGCACAGGATTCTTTCTGCTGGAGAAACTGTGTCCATAATTGCCCCAAAAAAAGTAAGAGAGTCAAAGACGACAGCTTATTAAGAAGCATTAATTTCTACCATTAAAAAAAAAATATGTTTAAACACAGACAAGCCTATGCAGATAGTTTTTGTTAGAGTCCCTGAGATAATATCTTTTTTTCAGTCTAGACACTCTGAATTACCACCTACAGCGTATGGTAAGAAATTACCCCAAGAAAAATCTTTTGAAAATTTATCTTCCTATCCTTTCATGTTCTACAACAGGAAAAGCTAAAACAGATGAGTAAGTAAGACTGCAGATTTTCTCTGAAAATTACAAAGCTTTTTAAAAGATCTAGGAAAAAAAGACTTTTTTTTGCTAATAACTAGCTTGTCATTAGTCTATCCAACAAATCACTTCAAAGATAGTGCCAGATCATGTTGTATTACCAGTCAGGGTCACGTACTGTTAATATTTAATATGGAAAATGTAAAAAATTAAACTTTAGTATTTAAAATCTGTGCATTCACAGGCACGTTCCTAGCTAACAGCGGAAGAGAGAAAGTTATAAGATTCAAAGCTCTGTAACATTGTTTGTGATAAGCATTTACATTTATGAAATTCATTAAGTTGCTGCTCCCATATGTTGTATTGTATTCTGAAAACTATGAAGTGTAACATTAGCATATAAAAATCCTTCCTAAGCAAAATCAAACTTGCTGGATGGTTTAGAAAGAACGTGGCTGAACGAAGGACGTGGGAACACGTCCCACATTTTTCTCACGCAGTTTCAGAGCATGCCCGTGTGCGCGTTTCTTCTAGGAGAAAATCAGAGTTAGTGCGTAGGGACAGAACTGGATGCAGCGAGCAGTAGGTCCTGCGATCTGGACAGCATCTTTTAAACCATGATGTTTGGACCAGCTTTTCTTCTTAGGAAAGTAGAAACACGGGAACTGTTTGATGGGTGCTGCTTAACTTTTTTATGTGGTCCCTCAAAAGAGTAAAACATTTCACTTGTGGAGAAATAGGAGTAGGTGTGGCATCTATAAAGACATATAAAGTAATTATGTAGCACTCACATGCAGTGCAGGTGGAGAGATTTAAGACTCAAGTTACTTATACAAATCTCATTTACTGTTAATGACAGCTGGGGCTTGCCTATATTTTCTGCCCTGGGTACTTTCTCTAATTAAGGGAAATGAAAGAGTTGAAATTAGGGATCTGTAATTGCTCTTTAGGTAAGGATTATTCATTGTCTTACTAAAGAATGTGATACGGAATGGAGCACTGGCATGCCAAGAACGACTCTCAAGCAAAAAACAACAGCATTAAGCATTTCTAAAGACCTAGGACATGATTAATCCACCTCCGAATGGTAATATTCTTCGTTTGCAGTATGGTGTTAGCCAAGAATTGTTGCTACTTTTCTTAATGAGGTTTTAATAAAGCTTTTAAGCTGCTAAAATTACCTGAAAGATCAGCTCTTTGCAGCTCAAAACGTATGCAGCACATTTTACATCAAAAAAAAGGTGGTAGGTCATGTGAAAAGTGTGTGTACGTGCATGGATTTGTGTGCATCCTCATATAATAAAGGAAGAATGATGTAAAAATAGCTTTTTCTCAGTTTAGCTGAGCATCTTAGAAGTAATTATCTTTGAAAATAACTTGTAGGGCATTTGAAAACACATCATTGTTATACACCATGAGTATCTTTTTTGTAAAATGGAGGGGTAAACCGGTGTGGATGCGACAATAGTATTCACTGGTGGTTGTACATTGCTGACTTTGGAGCAGAACCAGCCTTTTTCAGGCACAATATGTTTGCTTTCTAAAGTTGCTTGTATTGTCTGGGGATGAGGATTATGGCTTAGACTTTTATGTTTGATCTGTCTGTGTCCAGTAGGTATTATTTATATGGCATGGGATTTAGGACGCGATTCACATTTCAAGAAGGAATAAAATAATTTGTTTTCTGTAGGAAGGTTCAGTCTGTGAAAAGGCAGATTACAGAATTTTGATACAGTTCTTTTGAAGAAAAATAAAAGTATATGTAAGAGCTTCTAGCTAGACTCAACAAGCTAATTAAATGCTGTCCAACTCCTAATTACTAGGGCTTTGACAGAAAGGGAATGTACAAGTATTTTGTAAATCCATATTTGACCAAGCAATTATAGTTTTAAGATGTTTTTGGTTTTATTATTAGAAAGACCTTAAAAGCAGATCAAATTTTGAGCAAAATAAAGTTGTTAATACGTAAGGTAGCAAAATAATGATTTTTTTTTTGTAATAAAAAGTTCTTCAAATGGACAAGGATGTTAGTCCCTCTTTCAAAGGTGAAATTCACATTAAATGAGACCACCTGGTAAAAGCCAAGAATTACTAGTTTATGGCAGGAACCCTGTTATGTAGTTTGTTATCCACTAGGAATAGAGAGTATTGCTTGCAAGGAAAGCATGCCCTACAGATGAATATTCAAAATTGAGTTATGCTGATAAAGGAAACTAATGGGATATTTCTGGAGCTGCTCCTGGTAGATATTTGTTTTGCACAGGAAGATTATGCAAGTACTTGAAAGGAGGTGTTTATTTAGATTTGTTTTTCATTACTTTGGCGTATTTGTTGTCTGCTTGCATAGACACAGAACTGCCGAACCAAGAATAATTGAGAATGTGATTTTTCTTTGATGAACGTATACCTCTACAATACATGTAGTTATTGATTTGTAAATGTGAGTTTTGGAATATCCAGCAGTATCCAAAATAACGTGAGTAAAACTGGTAATTATATGGATGGTTTATGTAAACACTGTTGTACTATAAAAGCTGGGAAATGTATGAAATAACAATGATGATAGTGTTCACTACTTTCCATTAATGAAATGAAAAGAGGCCAAATACTTGAAGCACAGTAATATAATGAAGTGTGGCTCAGTTAATCTTGGCACTATTAAAAACTTAAAATATTAGAAAAATTCTATAACATGAAATCATAGCTTTGCAGTAACTTTTTTTTTTTTATTCAGTACTAGTTCTCATTTATCAGGTTTCTGCTAATGGCCTTAGAGATTTAGAGAAAATAATCTGAGTGGTGTGCTTCCAAGGGAACTCAGTTAAGTCTGCCTTTTGGATTATTGTTTTGGGATCTGTATGATTTAAAAGGAATAAAACCTCCCTGTATAGCAGCGATAAAGATTATATGGCTAGCACGGTGTCTTTCAATGTACAGCTTTTAGGGGAATCTAAGAGTGCAAATTCCTCCAGCATTTGTCATTAAATGAAATAAGGATTTGAATCTAGTCATAATGGGGAAAAATCAGCTTGTGTAATATTTTAATAAAGAAAAGCACTTTGTGCTGTTGCACATACCCTAAGTGAGTTACTTTGTATGCTTCTCTCAACACATCATGCTCATATTTGTCCTATGAAAATAGTTCTAAGAAAAAAATACTTCTCGCGTTCGTTTTCCAACCGTCATTATATAAAGCCCCAAGTTTTTCAATCAACCTTCTAAATGACTCTTACTAATTGGTGACAATTCTGGGGCTGTAGCATCTTTGGAGATGACTAAGTCAGAGCCACGGGAGCAGACTGGCCATGCAGCAGCTAAAGAGTATAGAAAATAGAATAATCAAGGGAAATTTCACTACTCTTTACTAATCAGGTATATAGATTAACTTAAATGACTCTCTTAATCTGAATCTTCTTGAGAATATGTCACTTTTTTACTCAGTGCTACCTCCCTTAGTGTCGACCTTGGCTTTATCTTCCTTAGATGTGATGCCTCCAATAAGCTCTTCGTTTGATGTTCTGTATACAAGAGGTTTTAGTGATATATTTCACTGCCAACATTTGCCCATACATTTAACTGCAACGGTTACTATTCTGAGGATAATGAATAACTACATCAGGGAGATTTGGAGTCTTTTTCCTTAGGTTATTCATCAGAGGACACAATAAGGTTTGTGCAGCTAACATTTATATACTTTCAAATATTTAACAGGTCACGTCTTCCTTGGGCTGAAACAATTCAGGATTATGCTTGGACTCGAATGATCTCAAAGGTCTTTTGCAACCAAGCAGTTCTATGATTCTATGATTTTTCTTTCAGTATATTAAGAGAACTTAAAGCAATGAGATAGAAAATTCCACAATCGCTTTAATCAATATGGTTGTTGTACAAGTACGCTTTACAAAGTCGTTCCAGTATTTTGCTGTTTACATAAATGTTTCTATCCAATGTAAGTGTTGTAAAATAGTCTCAATAAATAACATTACTTTTGTTAGGTAACATAACAAAGAGTTTTCTTTTTGAAGTGCTTAGAGAGCTATTGTTTATGATACGAAGTAATTTATAAATATATTTACAAACCACAAAGCAACTTGAAAGTTCCTTTTGATCTGCTTGAGGTTCTTATTCAAAACTGTGTGAAAATTAACATATATGACGGGTTCTTTGGCTACAGTGACAATACATTATGGAAAAGCTTGAAATGCTGTGAAAGGCTGTCTCATCATGTTTTTGTACTACAAAAGGCTCTCATTTCAAGCTTAGTCTCTGAAAGTTTGCCTCATCCTGTGCTTCAAAACATTAAAGCCTACCTTTCTTCCTCTGCAATTAGTTTATCATTCTTTAGGTATGCTGCCTCTTGTATAAGTATATAATCATATTACAAACCTGGTTTGCTTCTAATTATCTGTTTAGCTGTAACTGAGAAGAATTATTTTTCTCTTTACTCACAAATGTGGGCTTTTGGAAGAAGACAACATCTGACATTGAGAATGGAATGTATTACTTATATATTCCATAATCTAACGTATTTGGACATTTGCTTTTGCCGTATCCTAGTAATAGCCAGAAAACAGTTCGTTTTGAGGACACTGCTTTTCAGTGCTCAATTTTTGTCATGAAAAGTAGGCTCTGAAATGCGTGCAAGTTTTGTAAGTTTTTTTCTGTATTTCTTGATGGAGCCGTTTCAGTTGTAAGACAAACTTCTATATTGTTTCAAAGAGAAAGACTTGGAATGAAATCCAGGTTTCTGTGGAATACAGAGTAGAATTATAGGCATTCTTAAAAGTTATGCTAGTCAAAATAATTTAGATGTCCGTCAGACCTTTAGTGACCGATTGTTTTTCCAGTATGAAAATGATAAGCGTTTCGTTGAATGTTTTATCTTCTTGTATCTAGCACTTTGAAAAATATCATACAATATTTCAAAGAAATTATTTATGAGGGAGGAGTGTGTGTAGAATCCAGAGGTATAATTGTCTTTGTATTAAGCTGATTACTTTGGAAAATGGTGAATATTTATATAGGAGAGACTTCTTAAAAGCATTAAGAGATGAACTTTGGATGACTCCATAAGTAAAAATATAGGGTTTTTAAGGGAAGTTTTTTGTAAAGATAAAGCTGTTTCTTCTGCCAAATATTCATTAGCTTAACTTTGGAAGAAGGGTGGAAAGTCTGTGCTCAAATTTTCCCTCCTCTCATAGCCTTGGCAGCCCTAAAGCAAATTACTTTCTTCGTTTAGAAATCATGGTAACCTCTCACACAATTTTGGAAAGCAAATTCAACTCTGCTTTCAAGAAAGGAAAGAAAAATAATAGTAAAAAATATACAACTATGCAAAATACAATAGTGGAAATTGTGTATGGATCATCAGGTCCTCAAAAAGAGTAGGCCCTGTAAAATCAATTTTACTAAGATCAGAAAAACTCACTTCTGAATTCCCTGAGATGTCAGACTGTATCACTTTAATTTAGAGGTTTCTCTGTGGCCAGATCTAAAATTAAAATATCTTCTGTATTTTAGTATAAAACTCAATTAAATAGGGAGACTTACAGTTCAATAGGCTAATGTTTAAACAAGAGTTGACTGTCAGTTAGAGTTGCAGACTCGTTATCACAGAATTCTTGAGTTTTCTGCCATTATTTTTTATACATATATTCCATTATACAGACAATTACCATCATAGCTGTTATTTTTAATTTAAACTAAATTATTAGATTTTTAAAAGAATTTCAATTCAATTTAATAAATATACTTGTGGCTGTCGGAATCTTGGAGATCCTTTCCTCTCTGCATTTAAAGCACTGGCTGAAAAAGCAAAGCACAGAGGGATTTAAAACTTACCAGGACAAACAGTTATCACTTTCAGCAACAAACCCTTTCTGAATAGCAGTCTATTTCATGGTCTGCATGAACCGTAATGCCTTCAAGACCTCTTTTGGGGAGAGGAGATAGCGAAGGAGAGTTCAAGTGTCACCTGAACCAAGACCTGCACGGCGATTTTAGTTTACTCAGAAATGTATTATCTGAAAGAGAAATCAGATTAGAAGGAAAATAGAGTCTCTATGTTGATGTATTAAAATGGATATATATAAAGAGAAGAAACAAACAGAAGCAGTAGGCTGCAGAAGCAAAGCAGGTGACACCAATTGTGATTTTCTATGCATTACTGAAATCTAATGTGCTGGTTCCTATATGAGTAACTCAAGGAGCCATGCAAAGGTGAGATTTGGAGAGGTAGTTTTATTTCAAAGTAATCTTGGTTTCTGGCATGCAAAATGAAACTCCAGGGAACATAGCACTGAAATCTTTAGGAAGTGGAAAATAACGCACAGAAAAAAAAAATGCTGAGTTACCATTTACCTCTGACTGCTAATGCTGAAGGACGCAGAAAATGAAATTAAAGGAGGCATCTGAAAATTTATGAAGTTATGCTTAGAACTGACCTTGTAAAAATAACTAAGATCAAAGAAGGGGATGCACGCGCACCAAAAAAAAAAATTAATACTCATTTCTCCAAGTCCAGATTATGTGCATCCTTTGGGTATTAAGGAAATTAGCTAGAAATATCCTGCTGTACAACTGAGAATTTCCTCATGAAAAGTCATGTTTAACTGGGAAGGTAAGTAAATATTAGAACAAAGCAAATGAAGCGACAATTTTCAGAGGACAGAGAGTGAACCTGGTAATTAAAGGTAATTAATTTTAAAAGATCATGGCTTAGTTCACAAAGGGCTTTTAAGGTATAACTGGGGCGGGATTGAGGCATTTTAGGTCATGAAGTGTAATCCTTCCAGTTTCTGCCTGAATGTGAAAATACGACAATCAGCTAGTGCTTTCACGCACTCCAGGAAGATTTATCTCAATGCTGCTCTCTTTTCATACACAAGATCGTTATTTCTGTGTCACCACTTGCCTCTGTTTCCCACCCTCCCCTAGGTGAGATCTTCTGCCTAGTTATTCCATGCTACCCAAAAGAAAAGACTAGCCATGCTCAAACCAGACCTGACACCTAGAGTAGCTTGTCCGCTGCATCCCATGAAATAGATGCAGATCTCTGGACGACCGTAGTGTCACCATTCCTAAAGGAATTCAGCCTAGTCTGGGTAAAGGGGGAAAAATAACCTTCCAGGAAGAAAACTGCATAGAAGATCTCGGGAAAAGTATGCCGTTGTTTTCCTCTGTTGAAACTGGTCAGGCTGAAAGGGTTTAGATGATTCGGTGGTTTGAAAAGGATTGAGGCTGAATAGTGGGCTAAGCAAGGGAACATGGAGTACAGTAAAATTCAGGGTTGATTGTGATAAGCAGACAGTGAAGCGAAAGGAGAACCTTTATCAGCCAGATAGGTGAGGGCATCCTCAACGAAGTAATCAAACCCACCAGACAGTGAGCTATGTTATGTTCAGAGTCACAGGCATCTGTTTTGGTTGCTATGCAGCCTTCTTAATAAAGATGAATATGAATGTGAGAGCGAAAATTATGCATATGTTCTTGTGATGTTGACAGCAGCAACTTCTGCATTAGCTGTTGACTGAAATGACTGATTTTCCCTGTGAGAAAACTTGCTTATGTGCCCGGGTTTCAGAGTTGTCATGTATGAGATACAGTTATTCCCTCGGCTGCTGAAGGGTGAGCAACCAGTAGAGCCAGGATTCCTCACTTTCAAGGGCCTTCTTCACTGATTTTCTTAAATAATTATCATACTCTTCCTAGCTGTGATTTCTGTAATCTTCCCTTTCTTGTGAGATACTTCCGATAGAGAGATGGTATAAAGTACTCTCTAGAAGAGGTACAAATGTATATTTAATATCAGATTTGAACATGCCGACTGTATCTAATGGGTTTTGACTACAACAAGAGGAAATATCATTAACGTGTCTGGATTTCTAATGTATATTGCCACACTTACTCTTGCTAAGTAAAGAAACTGGAAGTTACTCTGGTGCTGATTGTAAATTCTAAATCATAAAAGGAGACAGAGAACTCCTTGGAGACCGGAGCTTAATGTGTAAGTCTCAAGAGTATAGACCTGTTTTCCTTCAAAATTCAGATATAACCCCCTCCTTTTTGTTTTGTCCTAGTCAATACTCCAGGAGCTGTGCATACCATGGTGAGGTCTATAACCCCCCTGGATGTGACGTGCCACACAGTCATTTACATTGAGGATGTGGGTTTTGGTGAGAAAACTAAGAGGCAAGTGTTAGAATAGCAGTAAAAAACATCACGTGGTAAACTCCAGTTAAGTCGTGGTTGTGGTAACTCACTTCTCTCAGTTACTGTGTTTCTGTGGTTAATCTAAGAGTAATTAAGACCTTAAATCATGTGATAACTTTCCCTTTCATTGTAATATAACTCTGAACGCAGCTCGCACTATCTAACAAATAGTGAATAGCAAGTAGTAGCTGTCAAGCGAATGGCATCGGGCGAAAGTGAATGAATCAAGCCTTGAACCAACCCGGCAAGGGATGTCTTAGAGTATAATTTCACTATATGAGATTTGCATACTGAGGACTTAAAATGTCCTGGCTGTATGGATGTGTGGTGACAAACTGACAAACGTGCCTAAAATGTATTCAAATTTCTGGAGCAAAAGAACAAACTGGTTACAGTATATAAACAAGCATGGAGTTTGAGTGAAGTGTCATTCACAAGCTCAGATAAAATTGAGGATATTTGTTTTCTGAAATGTAAATGACGGCATGATTTCCTTAAAAAAGTGTTCGTGATTTCTTGGAATTACTCATAAAACGTAGTTGAAAGAATATAGACTGCAAAATTATATATCATGCATGTAAATTTTCCAATATTTATATTCAGGTCATAAAGTATAATAAAATATAATAGCAGTAAATATCAGAGACATTTGTTAGACCATCTCAATAATTAGAGAATGTCTTCTCATGAGAGTAGAATTACTGTAATGTACGCTAGCAAGATGTCTGAAAACAACTCTCTTAATAAATGGACTTGACAGAAAATACACCACAAAAGGATTATTGGCAAAGGCATGTAAAGTAAGATATTTGGCAGGAACTTTAAGAACAAAAAATATGTATCACTCAGGGGAGAAGATTTCTATCGAGGGAGCAAGCTGTCTTTGTAAACAGGATTATACCCGTAACAAGCATCTAGCAAGCACGTATAAATTCCATCGAAAAAAATTGTCTCCAACAGAAATAAAGGATGCAAGGAATAGTTCACTAACGGTTACTTCAGGTTGTTACTTAAACAGTTAACATTGTAAAATTGGTATTATTAGTTTTTGATTTAATTGTTTATTTAATTGTTACATTAACCAGTCACTTTGCTTCTCTATCCTCATAACAGATGTTCATTATAAAAACTGAATACATTAAGATGATTACATTATTCAACCTCTTTGATAATTCATTTGTATTAAAACCATAAGACTCTGTTGACATTTCCCTAGGGTACATTTGGTGAGGTTAAGCAGGATAAATGTCACAGTTAGTAATGCTGTTAAGATAAAAACCTTGCAAAGGAACTACATGTTATTTCTCTGCTTTATGGTCCTTAACAGCAACTCTTAGAGCTGTATTTCCTTTTTAAATGATGCATTATACCTTGAAAAGTAAAATAAAAAGACCTGAAATTAAGATTCTTACTCATTTCATCAAGAATAAATGAACATAGGAGGAGAAATCTTAAAGTAGTATGCATGATTTTTTTTAAAAAAAGGTTTGAAACAAAAATAATATGCTCTGTTTAAATGTAATGGCCATGGTGAGATGTGCTATGGAAGAGTGTATCTTAAACTGAATGTAAAATGTCTATTAGTTTCAATGAAAATGCTTCAAAATAGGAAGTGAACCGTAAAATTACTAAGATTTAAAGAGGAATCTCAAATACAGTACAGACTGCAGTATTTTAGAAATATTTGATTATATAGCGTCATGGAGCTGGAACTGGGAGGAAAAAAAAGTAGGTTGAGGTGACATATCGGGTTCCCTCATTTCAGCCTCCTCAAACAAGGGCTTAATACCGATATTAATTTAAATAAAGGTATGGTCATTCAATTTCTATTAATAGAACTTGAAAGGTAAATCATGTTGCTCGTGGCCTTCTCCGGGTGAGTTACTGAGTTGGGTCCCTTCCATAGCACTTTGCTGTGTTCTTTGGTTTGGACTCTCTCTTTTGGACTGGGGGCCCAGAACAGAGCGTTCCAAACACATGCAGAACTCAGGGCAGCGTTTGCTCAAATATTAACTTAGTTTATACCTGCCATTAATCTAAAGGGCTGCTCAAACTTCAGCGAGCTGTGGTCGTTGTAACAGTTAAGTGTTTATGTTTCAGATACTGAATTTTTTTCTTCAGTCTTTATTCAGACACATTATAAAGATAAATAAGTATATCCTATTAAAGAATGAATTGCAACAGCCTCAACTGGCAATAAGATTAGATGGATGTAGAGGACTATGAATGTTTTGCTTTTTTTGAAATTCAGTAAAATTATCCAGAAGCTGCTAAATAATGGAAGTTAATTTCATACTGCTCAGCTAGTTACAAGGGATATTTGGTTTGGTTTGGTTTTTGTACCTGGGTCATATCTAATAACTGAATAAAACATGAATTATAAATATTATGATTATCAGAGAAATTGCAATTTTGCATTTATCTTTAATTGCAATGTCTTTGGCTCTACTCAGCTTAAACAAAATAGGTCTTGATAAGGATGTTATAATTAATAAAAAATACTCACAATGCATTCTTCTGTGGAAAGCAAGCCACAGTTTCAGAGGCAAGTAAAAAAGATCAACCAGCTAAGAATTCAAAAAAAAGAAATACAGAGTAGTTGAATTCTAAGGACCTCTGGAGATCATCAGGTACTCAGAAAGCAGTCACCTAAAGCAGGTTGGTTAGGGGTGTGTCCAGTCAAAGTTTATAGTTCTGCAGGGATGACAACTCCCCAAGCTCTCTTGATGATGTGTTGACTGGACACCACAGAGAAGGCTTTGGATCCATCGTTTTTACTGCTTTAGGACTCTAAACCTTTTCCTCTCTTACAGAATTGGCAGAAAAGTTATTCTGTGAGATTAATCTAAACCTTGTAAATAAAAAAGTATAAACTTTGGGTATATTCATATTGTGTGTGACGTAATGCTGGAAAAAAAAACTGTAAGTAACCCAGGGTTGGAATTCGAAATGAACTTGCTGTAATCTGTTAAAAGGGGTAGGTCTTCCGCTGGGATAAGAGTAATTGTCTAGATGACAGCTCTTTGGGTGGGAAAGTCTGAGAACTGCTTATCATTTGCAGGCTGAACACAATCAATTATGGCATGTTATTACCAGCAAGGCAACCTGTGCTGTGGCACGTAAGAATATGAATTTGTGTTTTGCTAGATGCATGAAGCAACCTTTTTCCTGCTCTCAGCTGTCACAGGGGCTCAGCTGGAGGCCTTTCTCCAGATTTGACACTCTGAGAATCATTTGGGTCACACAACAGGGGGAAAGATTAAAGAAGCTGCGATTATTTGGGTTAAAGAGGATAAGATGAAGCAGGAATGTGATAAGAGTCTTCAAATGGAAAAAAAAGTGAAGTTGAATATTTTTTTTCTCAGAGAAAAGAAGTAAGCTATTTCCCATGTTTATCCTGCAGAGATAAATAATAATGGGGCTTAGCTGCAGGAAGAGATTCAGAGTTGATATGAAGAAAGTTTGTTAGTGGTAAAGATGCTGAAGCGTTGGTATAGTTTGCTGATTGTTTCTGGCAGCTCTTTGGAATAAGCTAGACAAACATCTGTAATGTAGTTAGAGTTGATCTACAGGGAAGGGACGAGATGACCTTTGAAAGTCCCTTTGAGCTCAGCTCTTTCTCATTTAGAGATGCCACCGTACAAAGTCAGACGAAGGAATCCGCTGTTAAAAGCAACGGATGCTAGAAAAATAAAATGCCTGTCTCTTTCTGTGCTGTACCCTTCTCTTTTCAAGTTAAGAGCATCTGTCGAGTTGTTTTGGTTGTCAGTTTTTCTTTGTCTTATCTAAATATTTGCTTTTATTTCCAAACCGATCTAATATGTCAAAGGTCTGAGGCTATTATTTAAAAAGACACAACTGAACTGCTAAACGCTTGATATATTTCCATAATATCTTATCACTGTTTATGTCAAAAAAACATCTTAAGATGCTGGTTTCTTCTAAGCTATTATGGAAAGCCAATTTGAATAGTGACCTCCAGCCTTCAGATTCATACATGATCATTATCAATATTAATTCCTTGGACAAACAGGAGGTTTGAGACTTGCCTAAGATATCTGTAGACGGTTTGGGGCCAAGTCTTTGAGTTGAATTATTTTTCAAAAATAAAGGCACAGTGCTTAGCTGACTGATAGAAGATTGTAGAATTACCTCATCTGAATGGCAGGTGACTGCTTTATAGATATAGAAAAGGTTTTTCAAGATATTCCAAGACTTTCTTACAGCTTTTTCCAGTGTGAACTCTAAATCTCTCCTGAAGGAAATTAATGTTTGAAGAAAAGAAGATTTACAGAAGACTTAATGATGTTTTAGGAGTTAAATCTACGTTGTAAATACAGACATGTTGTCTGTCATCTGGGGAGGGGAGGGGGAGTTTAATCTGTGATGGATTTTAAAGTTCAATGAGTTGCACAGCAGCGAATTACGAAGGAGACTATTTTCCTATTCTGCTCAATCTTTTGTTTCATCAAATAGAGAAATACTTAATTTGGAAGGAAGAAAGGGAGAAGGTCATATCTGTCGAGTCAGTGAAGCCTGGAAGTCGAGTATGGATTTTTCACTCCAGCTAAAAAGAAATTTATTGCAGAGACTTCTTCACGTAAAAATATTTGCGTGTCGTGGTGGGAAGGCAGGTAGAGTATATACAAAGGCTTAGATTATAGGGATTTATTATTTGTGTTGAATGTACAGGACTGTTCTGATTGTCTGATTTCAGTGGTAGTGTTTAATCATTAATATGCATACAGTATTGGGTTGTTTAAGTAACTGTGGTGGAAATGCCGAAAGGAGAGCGTGTTATAGACTATTTTGAAAGCCTTGCAGAAAATCTACCATATAAACAACTTCCTTCCAACCGATAAACAAGTAATGCAACTCTTTATTGTTTTCTCCCACTTGACAGCAAATTGTGAGAAAGTTAACGGACAGTCTGTAGAATCTAGAATATTTTCATTTCCATCTAAATTTACAGAAGTATGGAGAGGGAACAAGTACAAGAACACCGTAGAGGGTCACTCATGGAAAGATGACTTCTAGAACATCTCAGGTGATGTGGTGATGTGTTAGGTCAGTTTCTCCCCACGGATTTCCATTCCTGGCTTACAGTGATGCTGGCCAGTACAGTCTGCAGAGGGGAGAGCTTCTCTCCTGCTTTTGTCCTCCATAGGTGTCTGTTCCAGATCCAGAGCCTGCGTTCCCATTCTGCATGGAGATGTGGATCTTCCCATTCAGAGGGACCTGAGCGCGATCCTTTGCTTGCCCTTTTCTATTGCATTCTACCTGTAGAAATCAATTGAGTCTTCTTGCCCTGTTCCTTCATTGCCGTTTCTCTCCAAATGCCAAAAATTAACAGTAATAACAATCCATGCCAGGTCCCTCATTTCCTGGTATCAGGTTCATTCTGCTATACAGGCTTCTTTATTCTTTAGCGACGTTGTAGATGAGTGGGAGATGCTTGACCAACAAGTAGGAAGTTTTGCAGGTCCTTTTAATTATGGAATGAGCTTTCATACTAAGTGAAAGCAATGTGGCCTCTTAAATAGTCTTATGCTTGATTGTTGTTGATAGTGCTGGTAGTTAGTTTATCTTAAAAGAAAAAGATGTTTTATAAGGCTCTACCCAGCCTGTTATCAAACCCCTACATCAGAGGCAGATTTGTCCAGTGCAATTTTTGGTGTGTAGATTGGACAGCATCGTAGGTTACAGTTGAGTTAAAAAATGCAGTGCTAGCTACTCAGTAACCCCAAACTTACTTGTATCTTGTGTTTTTCAGGTTGATTAATTTTAAGTCTTTCAGCATGAGAGTGCTTCAAGTTTGTCACTAACTTCTACCTCTCCAGAATTATTCTGCATTATGGCTGTACAGGTTTAATTAGCTGCTTCTGCTCTGGTTTTCTCATGTCCCGTTGTCTTTTTCATTAGATTTCTCTTCTTCGTTTATGTTCGATGTTTGCACGTTTGCTAGCTTTAAGCAATGTGGGCTATAATTGGGACCTGAAGTTGGAACAAGTCTTCAGTTATCGTGCTGTTAATTCCTTTTATTTTCCTGTCAAAACCTTGTGTTATCATGTGTTGCCAATGAAGTGAAAGAGAAGTCAAAGGTGATGCACATCAGCATTTTTGCTTCTAGCAAAGGTCTGTGTCTTTAGACTTGTTCTCTGTAATAAGTTTTCTATGAAAGTATCCATACTGTTTTCAGTTTCTGTCTTCGTGGAGACTGTGCACAAGCATGTTGCAGAGTGCTGGAGGCGCTTAAGCTTATAAAATCAATGTATCAATGATGTGGTTTTCTCAAATTCTCTGCAACTCTTTTATCGCTCTTTTTCCCATCACAGAAAAGCTTAATTATTGGGTTTTTATAATATTGAATTAGTGTGAACAACAGAGTTGAAACCTCGCTAAAGCTGTTGAGTTAAAAAGGGGAAAAGGAGAAAATAGAAGGCAGAAGTAGCAGGTTGGAAGCTGGAGAACATGACCAAAACAAGGGAGGGCAATCTCAGCATACAGCTTCTTTATCAGATAAATGGAACGGAACTCATTTTTCCACAGGATGTTTGGAATGACTGTGGAGACAGTTCATGCTTTGATTTTGAGCAGTATTTTGCAGTGAAAAGATATGTAGATAGGAGGCATCTGCGAAGCTCTTGTCCTAAGGTGCTGAAATTCTGGAAGATTTAAGTAAAAGTATTAGCAGAGAAAACACTGCTTTTGCATAACTTAGGGGCAAAATATCATTATACTTTAAAATCATTGGTTTCATCAGCTTTTCAGGTAAGATCTGTACTCCTGTAAGTAGCTATAGTTGATTTTTCTACCAGTCTGAAAAATGATGCAACTTCCAGAAGTAAACTACAAAAAAAATTAATAACCTTTATCCTTATCCCTTCTGTACCATTTTTCATACTCAAAAAAAGGTCTATTAAAAAATTGGTCTGCAAACCATCTGATACCTTCAGGATTTGAACACAGTTTTGTCATAGCGACAAATATTTGGCTTCCAAAAACTTTCATTTTCATTGTGCAAATATGTCTGTTTTCAGCATAATAAAAGGCAGATTTTAGACACAGACTGCCTTGAATTTACACAGATGTAGTGAGCTTCATATGTTTACTGTTTGCTTATTAAGTTCAAACATATGATCCGTCGGACTGTGTAACAGATTTTGTCTATGATAAAGCCAATAAAGTTAACTTAGCTGGAGATAACTGCACTGTGATTAATTAAATTCTATTTTCTGCCTGCTTTTTCTGCTCGTGGCATGTATTAAACATTAATTTATTTATTTCTTAAGTGCTGTAGACAGTAATTAGGTAAAATCCACAATTCAAAACACTGAGAAATTAATGATAATTTCTGCTATTGTCATGTGGATGACATGTCCTTAAAGTGGAGCATTTAAAGTGAATTGGCTTTGATAATAAAAGATACGTTTTCAGTTTTGTGAAGGGTTGAATAGATCTTCTGATACAGTAAATGAATAACCACCTGGTCTTCTGGAGTGCTGCTTAGAAGGGCTGTGTTTGGTTTTGAAAAAAAACGTTGATTTTTTTTGTTTATTTGAAACAGCCATAAAATGAAATAAATTGCAGACACATGCTTGCCATCGGATGGGAACGGAATCTCAACAAGCGTTTGAGAATTCATTTCAAGTTGAAAAGAAGCTGGGGAATCAATGTTAAGTCCATCTCCCTAGTGTCTTTGTGCAGTGATAATCCCAAGTAAGTACTTACCCATTTTGACCAAAGCTCATTACGACAATAACTCTTCTTCTATAGTTTACTACTCTGTCTTCTTCCAAGGTTGCAACGACAATTCTTACACTATATTTGGTTATAATTCTCAACAACAACTCCTATGTTGCCATAATAATCACCCTGAGGAGTCAATTCTTTCTTTCTTTATGGTTTGTTTCGGCTTAATGCTCTGCAACTTTATCCTGTTTCAGAATTGGTGCAGTTGTGTGCTAGAATTAATCAAGGCACTTTTGCTTTCAGGTTCTTCTACCAAACTGTAGACTTGGATAGGCTGGAAAATATTTTAAACTTTGGTATGCATACTAAAATCTCTTGGTAGGAACAGTTTATCTTACATGTATGGTAGCCTGTCCTGGACTCAGCATTAAGATCCAAGATGTAAAAGTCTTGGTTCAGCCCTAAAATAGAATTCCAGTAAGTATTTTTTTGCAAAGAATGACAGTAGATAATTACTTGCAAAATGTTTTTTTAATATCTTGTCAGTTGCGATGTAGGTTCAAAACTTCAGCAGGAAACAAATGTTACTTAGTTTGTGGTTATATATTACACAATAATTGTGCTTTAAATACCATAATCAAAACAATTTTCTTATAGTCCATCTGTTTATAAAATTAAGTATGAAATTTTACTTGGAAGAATTGATGAGATGTTCAGTCAAATAAAAGACTAAAAAGATAGGTTGAGTACAAATGGAGAGAAGATGATGGTAGAAATAAGAAAGGCTTTGTTATATATTAAACCTGAACACCAGATTGAATAAGGCAGTTGGTTTTCACTTTTCAAAGCAGTAACTTAAAAAGAACAAAATAAATGGAGTTGAAGATGGGGATTTGAAACATAGGTAATGAAGATTACAGTTAAAATGAAGATTACAGTTAAAATGAAGATTACAATTAAAATGAAGATTAAGAAAAGCGTTGGCTTGGCAGAATGGAAGCTTGTTTTTTTCTTTTTTGTTAATGAACCATACAGGACAGTGATAATCACACATTTAAATTGTACTTTTTCAAGTTTCTTATATATAGACATATATATAAGAAGCATCTCAAGTATATCTGAGGAGCATCTGAAAATGATGTGGAATGATGTGCAAAGATATCCCGTATTCCATGAAGCATTTGCTCTGTTTGTAATGTGACAGGATGCTTGTACAAAGCCTTTAAATGTGGGTTCCAATTTAAATATGTCTAAGGAATATTTTTACTAATATTAGAAACACTCGTACCACAACGCAGTATGGATGCTGAAATAAATGTTATAGATACAGCGATAACTCTAGTTTCACTGAATAAGGAGTCATAGAACGCTTGCCTTTCAAAAACTTGGGTTCAAAACAAGGAAGGAAGCAATAGCATCCTGGTGTAGCACGTTTTAGAAGAAAGAAAACTCCTTCTTGAAGATAGAATGATACAGGATTAACAGTGCTGCCCAATAATCAGGCCAAATTATACCTTGTAAGGGGTGTTTTGAGTACTGGATATTAGCCATAAAAATAACGAAAAGGAATTAGTACTTAGTTTGATAAAGCAGACTTAATTATTCATAAATAAGATCTTCCAAATACACGCCCCAAATCAGTTATGTTTTGGGTGTGATTTCAATGAGAATAAGGAGGTTATCCAAGGGCAGGCAGGTTGGTAGCAGTTTTGAGTGGTCCCATGACCTTGTGGCCTCAGAAAAGCCACTCAGGTCTCTCTTACTCTCCCATAAATGTGTAGCTGCAACAGTCACAAAAATAAACTCCAGTCAAAACAAATTCAGACCTATTTACAGATTATTTTTACAGTAAAAGAACAGCTGTTGGAGAGATTTGTGATGTGCTTCATACGTTCTGATGATTAGATGAATGTTTGGTCTTTACCACTCTTAACGTTTATAAATATTTTGTTTGATTTGAGGATGCGTGGTTTTAACAAGTATTGCTTTTAAAGGTTTTTATTTCTTAAATATGGAACACAATTTGTTGTGGGGTTTTTTTTTCCTCTGATCTCTCTCCTGTGGGCATAAATTTAAAGCTTGATGGATTTTGAAGTTACCATGTTAGAAATAAGGCAGCTTAACCATAAATACTATATTGTAATATAAGATGTGAATTCATAACCTACTTACCTTGTCTTTGCAGCATGTAATGAGTAATATATGTTTTAGCATACATATCTTAATCGTAAAAGGAAGCTTTTAGCATCTATTTTAGTGTCTTTCAACCGTTATGTGGATTTTCTCTGATGTAGCCAGCTGTTTTTTTGGGGTACAACTTCTCCAGATTTACAACCAAGTCTATAAAGTTGTCAGAATCAGCAATTCTGAAACTGCTATCATTATAGTTAGCATTGAAATTGCTGAAATATCCTCATATATCAGGTATTAGGAGGAATCTTTCATAATTTGAAATTTTAATATTTTAAAGCAGTGTATTAGGTCACACATTATTTAAAGCACTCAAATTTATTACGTTCATGCATTTTCTACCACTGCTATCGATTTCCAAATAGCACAGGTTCTGCTTGCAAACTTTATTCAACAGAGCAAACCCCTTCTTGTTCTGCAACCTGAACTTGGCTACTTCACCTCAGAGTTCAGAGCTTACAAAAAAACTTTTATGCCTTTCAAAGAAACTTCAGAAATTCTATTTAAAGAAATAAAAAAGGGCGGTGATCGATTGCAGAAACTGTAATCCAGTTAAATAATAAAACAATAAATTCTCCATTAAGTGAAAAGAAGACAAAGATCTCACAATTTAGAATGGAATATAACTATTTTATTCCTTGTCCTGCCACAGATGTGCTTTCTGACCTTACTCAAGAAAGATGCTTTTTTTTAGCATAATCAGACTTTATCATATTATATCATAAATATTATTATATTATATATATTATTATAAATATTATTAATAGCCTCTTGGCTATTCCACTACTGTGGATACGCACACAGGATTTGATCCAATATTAGACTTCTGATTAAATGTATATGTTTCCTGACAAGTGAATACTTTTCCTTAGACTATTGTTTGAGCTCTTCTTCTTTAAAAAACTGAAATATCAAGGCTAAACTGTCTTCTCAGTTTCTTAAAATGTCCACATAAAATTTAAAAACTAAAATGTATTGAATCATGTTTGCCAGATAATAGCCACATGTTTAGCTTATTTTCTATCCTTCTGCCTTGTTCTAATAAAAAGCCTCTTTCATTAATATTTCATTAATATTTGAAAGAAAAAATCAAGATTGAAGAGTGGTTTTGGCCATTGTTAATCAAAGTCTTATTTGCCACTTTAATTAGGAGAGAATAAAAAGGCATAGAACTATAGTTTTTAAATTGCTAAATAAATGGGATTATTGTTATACTTCCTGATGGGGAAGCAATTAAATACCCTTGGACTATAGAACTTCTACTATTGTGACTGTAGTTTTTGGCTTAATGCTTTATGGGTTGCAGTGCAATCTTCTTCTGAATAATAAATCACCATTCTTTTAGTGCCAGCCTTGACCTTTTCTGATTGAAATTGTAACACATCATCATAAAATAATGTCAATGTGATAGAGAATCATCTGCCCCATGAAGAGTGACTCTACATATGGATCCTTAAAGAGTTATCTGGCTCTGATCATGACGACTCTTCAGTTACAAAAGGGTGACACTAACCTGACAAACTGTCTTGAAAAATCAGCGACACACTAGCTTGCCCTGGAATAAATAGGTCCTTTCAAGAGTTCTACTTCTGGAAGTTTCTCAGGATACAAAGAAGGCAAGAGCAGGCAGTGATGAGCCTTCTCAAAGGTAAACCCAGGAGCTTCTCTTCAAAGAGATTCTGTTGTCATTGACATTAGTGAACGTGACTATTGAAATGAGGTCTTTAAAGATATCAGTGTTTTTCAGTTTGAACTGCTTTGGAAGCTCCACGCTGCTTTACTCACATTAGGATTTCATATGACAAAATGTATTCTGGACAGAATGCTTGATTTAATTTTTCCTTCACGTCTCTCTGGAATATTATTTTTATCCACTTTGAACAGGCGGTAGGTATGCAAAGAAGTTCTTTGGATTAGATTTCTTACTGTCAAATAATTTATCCTATTCTTTGTTTAGTTTTTTGGTGTATGGCTTTTCTACAAGATAGTGACTCTGTAGTTCTTTTAATTATTACAAATTTCTGCTAATGAAAAGAGTTGCGTTTGAAGAAATAGGCCAGATTAGTATATATCTGTGTTGGACTCCCTAAACTTGTACTATAATATTTCCATTTTTATTCCACTGGTGTGTGTATACGTAGATATTTTAAAACATTACATATAGTATAGAAAAAGAGAGAAAGAGAATATGAATCTCTGAGAGGTAGATGGAACCCGAGGAAGCTGGACTGGCATTTTCTTAAGCAGAAATAACTTTAACTTCTAATTAAAGGAAATATTTCTACGTTCCTTCCACATGTGTTTTTTAGTAATTAAGGACATTTAACACACAGTCAATTGATTCTCTGTGCAACCTCATAACACTCTGTAGTCCACAATGCTGATGTATATGATCTATCTAAATTAGCTATGACTGCTAGAACTTATATGTATGAGGTATGAAAAGCACAGTGAAATTTTTCCTTTGCTTTTTACCACTCTATCATGTCGTGCTTACACTTAACCTTTACTTATTTAATCCCACTTTAGTCATAATTGCATGCTCTCTACTCCATTCATTTGGCATCATTCAATTTTTGTGTGATCTTCATATTTTGCAGCAGTGGGAAGTAATCTTCCAAAAGTTTCAAATGTTTCTTCTACTTGCATTATAACACAAGAATAAGAAATATCACCAAGGAAACGGTAGACTTCAGAGACAATTTATTCTTTTAAGTCAGACCAAAGTTTAATTTAGATGAAAATCCTGGAAGACATAATTTCTCACAAAGTCAGTAATGTTCTTCTTATTACCTGGTAATGATAGTCTAATTCTATCAAAAGGAATTTTTAATAATATGGCTGCGTGTCTGAAACTTAACAATTTAGAATGAAGATGACACTATCCAAAAGCTTAAGAAAACACATTAACTGAAGCTAGAATAAATCATCAACAAAGAACATTGTCATTTTCTCAGCTAATATTTCACACTGCTAGCTTCATCCTGATATTGCTTTACATTCTTAGGCAGTGGTTTATAAGTGATCAGAACATCCAGTCACATTTAGAAGTTTCCTTTAACTTCTCGCAGTCTTCCTTGCTTTCTTTATGTCTGTGAGGTATCGTTCTGTTTTTCTGCGTAGCTTTAACATATTCAACTTTGTTACTAAGAACGAAAGGCTGGGCTTGATTTTTTCTCGTCTGGAGCATCTTAAGAGTTCATTTCAGTGTCTTAAATCAGTTCCTAAGTGAGAAGCCTTGATGAAGGAGCTTTTACAGTTATTATGCAAGAGAACTGTTTCTTCACAAATGAAAACAAAAGCCATCTAGTTTGGACACTGTTGACACGCACAGTGCAAGGTCCTGTTGTGTTATGAAATATTCCTTCTGGTTAACTTTTAACAAGTAATTTACAGGCAAAAATATCAAGCTATGGGAGTAATTCAGTGGATAATTAACTTAAGTTAATTCAAACAATGACATGGAAAGAAGCTTAGGTCTCAGTTTTGTTTGAACAAAAGTAATAACTGGAAAACTATCGCTTATTTAAAGCTGTGAAAGTGAAATTAGGATTGTGGTAAATTTTTCTGGCGAAACAGGGCCATATTTTTTTCTGCAACGTTATAAGCATCTGAGATGGTTGAAATAAACAGTGTTATGTGAGAGGGAAGCAGAGATGATAATCACAGGCAAAGCAATCAGAGAGATTTCCAAATATCCAGGATTAGTAGAGGGCAAATACATTTTAAAGGACATAAATCTAAGAGGGAATTCATGTGAAATGGGAAACTGCCTTAGTAGCAATAGGTTTGGAAAATCAACTTTGGATTTATTGTAGTTAGAAACCCTAAGGCGCTCTGCCTAGCACACATATGATATGGAGAAACTTAACAGATGCTTTACTAAGGGACTTGAATATAAATCAGTTTAGGATCATTAATCTGTGCAGGGCTGAGTTTTTTTCTGAAGAAAAACTTCAGAATTTGAGGAGTTAAACAAGTGTGATTTTCCACTCATCCAGTATGAATTGCATAAGGTGTTATAGTATAAGCAAGTAGGGAGCGTTAGTGCAGCACATTTCTACTGGATACAACTGCGTTTTTGTAAAGATCTGTTCTGCTTTCATCATAGTTTGTTTAGTCAGCTAATCTTTTCCATTTCTGTAAATGTAAAAAATAGAAATCTATCATTTTTTGTGATGATTGACATCAGTAGTGGTTACCCATCACTACGTTCATAGTGCCAGGACTGAAATTTGGCATGTTTGCAATTAAAAGTTGACTGTCCTAAATGCCACATTTCATAATATTGTGGTGAAACTACAATTTTTGGTAAAATTATCTGGAATGTTACATTCTGAAAGCAGTAGAAAAAAAAGAAACAGCGCATTTTTTTTCTCTTGCTCTTCAGCCACTCTTCTTTCACTCTGATTCCTTTTCCAATTAATTAATTTCAGCAAAATGCCTACAGGAATCACTCTGTCCTCGGCACGTAGAATCCAGAAGTATTACAAGAATTTGCAGTTGCAACTGTTATATTTTGAGGCCTGTTATTGCTTGTGGTATCTTCTCCAAGCAACTTTACTCCCCTTTTCACCCATTGTTCGAAACTCTAGATTTCTCAGCATCTTCTGTTCACTGTCTCTTCCTTTAAATTCAAGTTAGTGTATCGTTCTTAAATGATTTATGTAAATTAACTTGTAAACAGCAACGTGAGGAAGGGGTTTGTCTTGCTTTTAGAGATTAATTCCAGAAAGTGGATATGGTTTGTAGAATTAAAAAAAAAAAATCTGTGGATTTGGGGGATGTGTTTTGTTATGGTTTTTTGATTATTCATCTGTTTACAAAACAGGATGATGATGAAGTCATAGGTTTAGGCTTTTTCAGTTTTTTGTTTGATTACTCTGAATTGCTTGTTGAGCTTGGTATTGCGCTGGAGAAAATATCTCAGAATTATCTGCAGTGAATCGTTTTGAGGTGTAGTAACTTTAGAAGTGGGAGATTATTGGATGAAATAATATAGATTATACAGTTTTACTTAAGAGTGCAAAGTCATGAACGAAAGTTAAGATGGAAGAATCTCAATGAAAATGAATGAGATCTGCAGCTTCTTGGGGAAGAATACCAACAGAAGACTGAAAGCTTTCTTTCTAGAATGATCATATGAATTTCTGTCCCCACAGAAAAGGTGTCTCAGTTTTATTTCAGTACTTTAGAATTAGGAAAAGTCTTTAAAAAATCCTGAATTTTTTTTTTTTGTCTTTCTTGCTTGAGATTAGAATTGGAATCTTTTGCTCTGAATTTTAATATGTTGCTCTCTGTGTTTACGTCTCTGTTCAGATTCTCTCGAGCAAGAACTAAAATACATTCATGCAGAGCTAGTTAGCAGTTCTTGTCTTTATCATATCTTATGTGCAGACCTAGCCTATAAACGTGTTTTGCTAATAGCTTTGTTCAATTTTTAGAAAGTTTTCTTTTCAAAACAAAATTATTAACATGATAAATGGTTGTGAAATGGAGTATAAATTTCAGACAGGATTTTAAGTGTTTAAAAAGGCTGAGTAGGAAGAAATTCCATAGCAGCATACCAGACGTTTTTAGAACCATAGAGAAATTTAGGTTGGGAGGCACCTCCGGAGACCATCTGGTCCAACCTTCTGCTGAAAGGTTATCCCTGTCAACCTGAGGCTAGAATATTTCCAGCAATGCAAATTCCATCAGTCTCTGTAACTTATTCCAATGTTCTTTTTTAACTTGCAGTCGATTGTTTTCTTATTTCTGGATCAGTATTTCCCCTAAAGCAACTTAAACCCATTGCCACCTGTCCTGTCAAAATTCATCCTTGTGAAGAGAGTACCTCCATCATTTCTATAATTACCTTTTAGGTACTTGAAGTTTGTGATTCTTTTTCCCCTGAGCCTTCTTTTCTCTTGGATGAAGAAAACAAATTCTTCCGACCTTCCTTTAAATGCCAAGTTGTCCCAATGTCTGATGAGCTTGGTGGCTTTCTGCTGTACCTCCTCCGTATTTTATTGTCTCTTTGAAATGGGAGGATCAAAACTGGGCAAAGTATTCTAGGTATGGCCTGAAAAGTGTTGAATGGAGTGGAATGATCACATCCCCTGATCTTTGTGGCTCTCATGTTACTGATGTAGCCCAGGATGCTGTTGACAGTCTTGGCTGCCAGGATATATTTCTGGCTCACGCTTTGCTTGCCGTTTCCCAGAACTCCCAAGTCATTTTCAACAGCGTGACTCCTTAGCCTTTACTGTAACTTGGGATTGTTCCATCGCAAGTGTAGGACTTCACATTTATCTTTATCAAACCACATGCAATTCTTGCTGTCCCATTATGTCTGTCAAGGTTTTTTTCTCCCAGTTTAGTATTATCTACAACCTTGGTGAGATTGAATTCGCTCCCATCATCCAGCTGGTTCATGTGGATCATGGAGATGTGTAGCCAATTCAGAGGAGTAAAAGAGGATCGTTTGGGTGTGAAAGCAGTTGGTTTTCTATTGTGTTAAGAGCACTGTAATGACTACAATTAGATCCTGTTCAGATTTGCAATAACACAATTGAATTTAAATATTCACAATAAACTCAGAAAAAGATAGTGTACCCTGCATCTCACTTGTTGGGACTCTTACTGAAGAGAACCCGTTCCCAGTGAGATATAAGTCTCCTTATTGACGCAAGGATTTACACAGCACTTCTCAGCTCTGAGCAGATAGGAGCAAGGATTTTCTGTCAGACCTGCCAGTCGCTATTATTTGGAGATGTTTTATTAGGCTAAAAGTGGAAAGCCTGGCCATGCTAGGAGCAGTTGACTGTGATGGAAGTCGCCATTCCCCTTTGTGTGTATACTAATCTGGCCTAAAAGCAATCCTGAGACGTGCAGGGTTAGGCCATCGCATGGAATGTGGTCTATCCAGATGCCAGAACATATTTAAATAAATGCAGAATGTGGATTAAAGTCCTCTGGAGGTGTTGAGGAGCTTCATGCAGAAAAATGGAGCACATCATTGTTGGGAAGCACAGGGAGGCACCGTAGCTGGCTCCTTTTCACCTCAAATAGGGATGCATTTTTTAAAAAATGCTTCCATCCTCATTTATCTGAAAGAAGTCTTAGTATTTTTCACTCAGTCAGAAGAATATAACCATTTAAACTCTAAATATGCCACCCGTCCCATTGTTCATCCAAACCCCCCCCCAAACTTTAGATTCAGAATCCCAACCGTAGCGACCTTTTACTTTATAATATCCTAAGAGATGCCTCAAGGCCTGCTTTTAGAGACATAAAATTTGTCTCCCTGTGAAAAAAATCAGTTTATCTTTGTAAATACATCTGAACACTTTTATTGAAATATCCAGTGCATTTCATAATACGTTATTTATATAGTCCCTTTGCTTAGACTTGATAATTAGTACTAGCTGCCATTGGATTTTTTTGTAGTGATTTTAAATCGCCTTTAGAAGTTGGTAAAAGAAAATGAAGATTTATTCATATACTCTATTTACCCCCTATTGTATGTAACCTTCACACAATAATCAATCCTGCTAGGACTATGGATCCTGTGTCTACCACTCAAAGGTCAAAAGTGAGAAAAATTGATCATCTGTTGTATACCTGTATATCAAGATATATAGTCTTTCTTCAACATGCCTCTCATTAACATTTCTAGAATAACATTCTTTTAATAGAGTTTTGTCAGCTGAAGTCTAACATCCTACCTTTTTCACCAGAATTTCGAAAGTACAGTTAGGAATTGCGGCAGGCGACTTTTACTATGAGGGGAACCTGTTAGTTACAGAAAGAGAAATCAACCATTATGTCATTTAGAAGTTTTTACAATTAAAAGTTTTATTCCTAGAGGGACTGAAAGACAATTAAATGAAATGCTAACAACAAATTAAATGCTTTATAGGTCAGTCATCCCATTAGACCTCTTTAGGGAAGCTGTTCTCATATAAAGCATGCCATAACCTATTTGCATAATGATTCTATCTTAACTGTGCCTTCTGCTCTTTTATGGCGTGTTGTTTATCCTAGTGCATGGCTGATATAGTAGAATCACAAAGAAAGTAAGAGCTGCTATTTATGGCAGACAAAACATTGCACCATTCAAATATATTATGCAGGACACTACCCAAACTGCAAATATGATTTAACACACAGAGACATTCTGCTTCCCCCCATTGCAGGAGCTTAATTGTTTGAATTATATACACTGTTACCATGATTGTTTTTATAAGATTATAAACACAAAAGCAGTTCCAGCTAGAGCATGTGGAAGCTTATGAAAGAAAATGTAAGGTTTCTAGAGAAACCTTAATTGCTAATGGTCTGCACTTGTTTGAAACAGCAAAGCTGTTTCTTCAGGGGAAAAAAAACCACTTTTGAGAAATGTTTGTCTCTGGTACACACTGACACAAACATTCTTTCAAATTTTTTTGAGGAAAGAAATTTTCGTAAAATTAGTCTTGATTTCTGGCTTTGGATTATAGCCTAGTTATTGACAAGAATGTCTCTAAAGACAGAAAGTGAACAGTTACAAATCTTGGCATGCAGTCAGAAAGCTTAGTATTTTTCATCATCATTATTATTATTACTACTGTTAAACGTTATTGTTTTCAAAAAGTAGTGAAGAAACGTAAACAAATTTCTTTTAGTAGCATTTGAACTCACAACAGTATCGTTTTACTTGACTAGTTGGAGGGAGATACTAAAGTTTATTTCCTGGATACCTAGTTTAGTCACTCTGGGTTTTTTTATAACCTCAAGAACTAATGAGGAATCCAGTTGTACAAGCTATGAGTTTACCATGTTTAACCAGCTAACTACAAGGTCAGTCAAGAGAGTTCAATAAGAGGGTCAAACCTCCTCTTTCAGTGGTAGGTAGCCATTAGACAGGTTTTCTTTGTCATCAAGTCACAGAATCACCAGGTTGGAAGAGACCCACTGGATCATCGAGTCCAACCATTCCTATCAAACACTAAACCATGTCCCTCAGCACCTCGTCCACCCGTCCCTTAAACCCCTCCAGGGAAGGTGAATGAACCCCCTCCCTGGGCAGCCTCTGCCAGTGCCCAATGACCCTTTCTGTGAAAAATTTTTTCCTAATGTCCAGCCTAAACCTCCCCTGGCAGAGCTTGAGGCCATTCCCTCTCGTCCTGTCCCCTGTCACTTGGGAGGAGAGCCCAGCTCCCTCCTCTCCACAACCTCCCCTCAGGTAGTTGTAGAGAGCAATGAGGTCTCCCCTCAGCCTCCTCTTCTCCAGGCTGAACACCCCCAGCTCTCTCAGCCGCTCCTCATCAGGCCTGTTCTCCAGCCCCCTCACCAGCTTCGTTGCTCTTCTCTGCCGTCATAGCAAACTGGCTTGAACAAGCTAAAGCTCTCCCAGTGTTACCGACTGCATTGCGGCAAACCTTCCATTTGGGTTTTCACAGATGTTCAATTCTTTTAAGTATCTGAATAATTCCTTTTCTGTTTGGGGACTTGAAGAGAGTGGTTAAGTTTTTGAAAAGGCCACATACTCAATAGTATCTTCAAAAATAGATATTAAAAAACAGCAACGTAAAAGTGGCATTACTCAGGAGAAGACTCACAGATTGTTAGGAAAGAAATATTATTCTTAACCGCTTAGTGTGTCGAGCATCACATTGTGTGTAGCCCTTTTGCTCTTGTGTTCATGCAGCAATGAGGTCTGTGCTGTCCTGAGGTATAGTCATTGCAAGCAGTTTTCAACTATATTCCGGAATATGTTTCAAAATTTTGCATCAAGTGTCTTGGTCCTGTACTTGGTAATACTTAGATATGCCACTTGTTGTGGACCTGCCCTGGATTCAGTGCCTGGGCCACTCTTAATCACATGATAAAACTGATCCTGCTAGTTTTACTAATAAGAAATCTGGATATTGCTTTGTAGGGCAGATTTTTCATGGATGGGAAGCTCTCCTATTGGCATGAAATCTTATTTCTCTATTCCAGAACTTCTTGAGAGCGTGTCATCCACACTACAACTAAGCATAAGTCAGTATCAATTCCAGATGGAAAAGTTCGAGACTGGATGCAGGAGTGTCAGACACAGCCAATATCTCTGCCGCTGTTAGCCAAAACACAGATCTTACTGTAGATATTTTGTGTCAGTATCAGCAGGTTTTGGGCTTCTCTCTGTACAAAAAATCTGGAAGTTGAGAATTACCTTAAACCCTTTACTTTAATGAGTCATTCCTTTCCAACTGAATGTGTATTTCTCGGCATGAGTATGACACTAAATGAATTAAGCAATTTCCTCAAGAGATCCAAAATAACTTCCTTCTGTTACTAAGGAACATCCTCTGGTGGACCTTAGCAAATTAAAAAGATCACTTCTGCTCTTTTGGTGTCTCAGATCATCTTCCTCTCTATATATATCCAGTATTTACCTTTCCTCTTCATAGTATGCAAATGTTTATCACAGTATTAACTTTAAAACAAAATAAATCACTGTCCTTCATAGAATTCAAGGCATATTCTGTGATGAATGAGGTTAATGTACGTATTTAATGTGAAATGCGTGGTGATCCAATCTCATATGGACAATGAAGTTGTCTGACCAGATATATTTTATGTAATTCTGGCCTGACAAAAGGCAACAAGATTGCTGCTAATCGAACCTTCTAAATGCAACACTTTCTGCCTGTTAATTGTTCAGCATACATGTATTTTCTCCCAAATCCATCATTCTTTACGCTACTGAGTTTTTGCTTAATTTATTTGTTGCGCTTATTTTGCTTTTTTAATTTTTCATTTGAGTTCTCATACAATAAAAATCTTGCTCTTACTACAATAAGAAAGAAAGGACAAAGCAGGAAAACAAACTTACAGATCATAGGTTGTAGCACCTTCTGCTTCATTGTGCATCTTCACAGACTTTCTCTGGAAGTTTATTATAAACAAGTCCTCTTCCAGGTCAGAATGATCAAAATCACTGTGTACATAAGTTTTTAGAAAGTAATTTAAAACAAAGGATGCTTGCTGACATTGTATTTTATCTACAATCTACTGCATATTTTAGACAATTAATAATATGGAAAACATATCAGAATTAATATGATCAGTCACTCAATTTAAAAATTGATTGTCTAGCAATTAATTATTTCCAGGCTATATCTGCTACAGTACATGATACCACATGTGGTTTATGCATGAGGTATCGTTCTAACAGTACGTCCAAATGCTTGGATTTACTTGATTTGAAGACAGAAATTTGTGTTGACACCTTGAAAGATTGTAATGTTATGGCTTGTATTACAGAAAGAACATTCTGCTCGGTTTTGATTCATAGTTATTAACACTTAACATTCAAAGCAGCACATAAAAATACTGGGCCAAATGTTCCAGATTCTCGACGTTTTCCTTTGTTGATATCAGCAGTGTCTTACCAGTTTTAACACACTTCATTAATGAACACCCCATGCCAGATGTGCCCCTGTTTAAATGCCTAAAAATAACTCTTAAGTTGTTCCCTAGCAAATGCTAAGCTGACATAAAGATGAGCTTATGGCAATAATTATATTGCTGCCTTTAAGGTTGATGTTGCACTTGCAATTGAACACACAATTTGGGTTTTTTACGCTGAGAATGATCTTGAGGCTACTACTTAGGAATGTTAGGGAAAAGTTATGACATAAAGAGAGAAAGGCATATATTTAATTTTGTCTAAGAGTTGTACTTAAAGTGGTGAACAGGTGGACAGTTTTTAAATCTGAAAATCCTATCACTTGCCAGCTGTAGCGTGCCACATATAGCATGTCTGGCTCAGATACAGAAAAGCCCTGCTTGAAAAGTTAGTAGGCAGCAGGAATATTTTGCCAGTTCTTTCTGCTGTTCCAGAAAGAGTAATTGCTGTTTCTAAGCAAATAGTACGTAGGATGAGGAGGAAGCTGATATTTAGTGTTTGGGGGAGGCAGGGATAAACATGACAAGGAATAAAATAAAGCCTTACTGAAACTTCCTCCTCATGGTTCATTCAACATGTGAAACAACTAACTTATTTTGAAGTACATGTATCCCTTTAACCAATTCCATTCTCTTAGGTACTCTTGAAATATTTGTTGAAATTCAGACCCGTTTTCCCTATGTGCTTTTCTACCTCTGGATGGTATAAACAGAGATTGTCTTAGGAGTGAGAACTGGTACCCTACTATAAAATAATATCTGTCCTCAGTAATATCATCTGTGGTTTTAACAACACTATTTTGTGATGTTACTTGTGATGACATCCAGTGTGTAATGCATTTTGTCAAAGGTGGCTTGCATTGTTGTTCTTCTGGTTTCCTCAGCCTACAGGGAAGACGTTTATAATTTTCTGAATATTAGCGTACAAGGCCAAGGAAATAAGCAAAAGGAAAAGTCATCAAATCCTATAAGCTTCTGTTTGGTTACACCTTTATTAGTCTTTAGAGAAAATAATATAAGTTCTTGTTGACATCTTGTCAACAAGATAAAGCAAAATACTGATATTATTATTCCTATATATTGGCTTTGGAATATAGGTTCCTCTCTGTATACAATATTTATTTGGTGAGTAAATTTTTATTAAATGGGATTGGAAAGAGAAAACGGTACATATTGTATCTAAATTTCAGACGGGGAGGAACAAAATGGTGGAGGGGTCTAAATGTCTAAAAAAGGCTTTTGCAAGAGCTTGGATACAGTAATGAAGTGGCTCTTATTTTTTAAGGCTTGTTTCAAGTTTTTCCACAAATATGAGAAGAAAGAGTAGCTGGAATGTCCAGGGCTTTTTAAGTTAATATGAAAAAGCTTAAGGTCATTTTTATGCAAGTGCCATTTTTAATAACTGGAAGTGCTAGCAGCAGCATTAAAGCCTTCAGGTATCTAATAGATAACAAACCAACAATTAAATGTTTACATAAACCACTTCAGTATCTCAACCAAGTTCCAATGCCTAAACATTAATAAGAAACAAACAAAAAAAATATAGACATGGGAACGCTTTTGTGAATTAATCTATTGTGTTTTATTTGCAGCTCAGAACTGATGGTCGAGGACTAAAGGTTTAACTCAAGGGGAAGGCCCCAACTTAATCTGTCTTTAAACCAAAATGAAATTTTGGCTCATGCAGACAGTCTAGCATATCCCCTTCTGTGTAGCTAAGGAGGTACATTTTGAGAACATTTAATCCTCAAAGAGATGTAAGATGAAAATATATTTCTGAATTTCATCTTCAACTCCAATACTGATGTTAGAAGTGGTTACAGCGAATTACTTTTTAATGACTATAATTCATATCAATAAAAGTTTTCCAAGTTATTTTGTATGGTCTGTTGCCCAAATACTATCCTTGCACAAGATTCCTGTTAACTTCCATAGTAAAGAATATCAGTCTGTTGGCTCATTCTCTGAAGAAAATATTACTTTAAGTGCTAGTGATCTTCACTCTTTCTTGTCCAGAATAATCCTGAAGATTTATTATGACAAAGCATAGTTGTAGTTAGAGATAATCTATCTACTCTGTTCTTTTTGAAATAACAATGAGAAAACATCAGCCATACAAAAAAGACAAGGGGTCATTTTCCTCCATGTCTTTCATTATTTGAGGAGATAGGAGAAAAACACCTGGAATTACATGTGAATCCAAAGGTGCAACCTGAAAACTCCTCTGTTGGCTCATTACACCCATTATCTGTCTTCATTTGCCCTTTTTCAACTGAATCGTATGCTGTTTCCTTCTGGACTGGTGTAATTCTCTGCTTCATTAGCTGCTAATGAGTTAACATACAGACCAGCATGTCGTCTTGCTTTATTCTTTAATATTTACTGAAGGCTGGTTTGTTTGGGTTTTTTAACTTTTCTTTACGTAGAGGGCAGTTGGTTTGAGAAGGAGAACCAGAGATATCATGATAGACGGTATCCAGCTCAAAACACACATATTCATTTGTGCTTATAGAGGCATTTTTAGTGAAAACGAAAATTACCTTGATTCTTTTCAACTGTAGATGTCTATTTGCTTGCTTCTTTCCTCAATTAATCTTTTTTGATTTAGTGCTGTATGTATGGTCTCGTAATTTAAAAACAATAATGAAGGTAAATTGAAGTATTAATTTTTAATCTCCATTCTGATGTTAACTAGCATGGGGAATGATGATTCACACATACTCTATACATGTGTTTACATGATGTATTAGTTATTTATAAGAAAAGGCATTTAGTAAAGGTGTCTTCAAGGAAGTAAAGGTTAAAAATTTTGGTGGTTTGGTTTTTTCTTTTTTTTTTTTTTTTAATTTGTTGGGGTTTTGTTCTATTTAATTTGCTTGCCAGGGCAGGAAAAAAGAAGAAAACTGTTTTGAAGTGCATACTGTCTTCCAGTGTCTCCAGAACCAAACTGTTGATAAGGAAACGCACTCTTTCTAGGTTGTGAGATTTCTACAGGAAAAGTAATGAACTCTCTGTGGTTGTGTAGGTAGGTACCACCAAAATGATTTCTTACCTGGGAGCCATGGTAATTCTGCAATGATGACAAAAGCAGTAAGGCCTTTGGTACTTGGAAGCACTGATACGGTGCTCTGAAACAATAATCGGTTTCACTGAATCCTAGATTCGCTTTGTTAGAAAAGACCTTTGACATCATCAAGCCCAACCTTACCTGTCCACTACTAAACCACATCCACGAGCACGTCATCTACTCTTCTTTTAAATACCTCCAGGGAAGGTATTTAAGCAGCCATCGAGAGATGTTATGTTATTTCAGAGATGAGTGAATTCCAGTCCTGCTTTCTACCCTTGATAAGAAAGTGAATACTCTCAGATCTTCGCTATCATAAATATTTAATTAAAAAAAAGTCAATCTGAAAGCAAGAGTTTTCACATAAATTTACTTGCACGCTCCAGTGGTATTTCCGTGGCCATGGTAGATAAGTCATTACAAAAGATCGGTTTCATCATCATGCTTCTGCTTATGAAGATAAAATTAAAAGGCCAGTTAAACACAGCAGGGAAGCGTGAAAGAAGTGAAATAATTATCTTAGAGTTCCAGTGCTTTCTAGCCGAAAAAACAAGAATTTATTGAGATTATCAATATTTTACCTAAACTAAATAGATTAATAAAAGGAAATAGATATAAACCCTTAGAAAATAAACTCACAGCAAAAAACAATAACCAAAGAATTAACAAGATTTTGTACAGAGAAAAAAAACTGCACAGTTCGACTTCTCTTCAAGCAATTTTATCTCTCAGTAAAAGAACAGGTAATTAATTCAGTGTCTTCCACTCTGTTCAGAGAGTCTGCTAGCTATTTTAAAACTTATATTTTTTCTTGGCTCACTTGGCAGTAAAGTAGTCAGTTTCAAACTTAAAGAATAGTGGAATATGAAATCATAAGGCAAAAATATTAATATATTTTCATCTGGCTTACCAGTAAATTTCTAAACATTCGTTTCAGCAAATGGGAAAAGTATATTACACACTTTCAGAGAGAGAGAACGGCAGGTACTGATAAAAGTTAATAAATCATAAATACAAGAGTTGTCAAAAAAATAAGTATGTTTTTCCTGATCATATTATCACTGCTTCTCGAACAGATAAATTTAAAAAATCTGATACTATATTTTCAGTAAATTGATTTTCTTTGATATTTTATTAGGTTAAATGAAATTTCATATATTTTTATCTCTCTGGCTACATAGAAAGCAACTTTCTTCAAAAACATGCCCGTTGCAGTGTTAAACCTTTCGTTGCTTTCGTGAACGCTATGCACTACTAGTATGCCCAGGGAGATTAAGTAAATAAGAATTCTATTTTCTTTCCACGTAAACTTGCTTTTGAAGTGAAGCAGAGATGTTTCCCTGTTTTGTATGTGTAATTCTTTTTCAGCTCTCCAATCTTAATTGGGTCTTTGAAATGCTTGTTAGTAGAGACAACAGGATGGTTGAAACAAGTTTGAACTGTTCTGAAGTTCCCCCTTTAAAACTGAACATATTATAGAAACGGTGCATTCTGCATAATGGTGAAATAAGACTGCAGGGATGCAGATAAATGCTTAAACATTAAAGGTAGGAAAGTAATCATAACAAAGGGAAAATGGCAGCTAAGAGAATTTAAAACTTTTTAAGGTAATTGCATTCAGATTTAAATTAAATGAGTTGTCACAAGAAAACTAGATTTAATTCCTAGACTGCTACTTGTTGCCTAATTTCCTTGTAAAAAAAAACAAGATCATTTTTTCATAGTATTCTATTAAAAACTTCAACCTGGTAGTTTCTTCTATAACAAGCTCAGATCTGTATCAGTGTTCTATTATGGAAGTTGTTTGAAAGGTATATAAGGCGAAAAGCCTCTTCCTTTGTTCTAAAATGTCTATTGGTTTAAAAATACCATCAATTTCCACAACCAAACGTGTTTAAACTCCTGAGAAGGCAACATTGCTCAAAACTGAGTGGCCACAGAAAAAGGTCGGACGGTCTTCTGGAAGCTCAATCTCATAAAGTAATGTTTCCTTTTTTTATTTAAAAAAAAAAAAAAAATTTATTTTACATTCATTCAATCTCAGTTAATGGAAGTGGTTTATTTTGTCTTTGTTTCTGCCACTTAAATGTATGATCTATGAGCTGTTTAAGTATCTGTGGAAACACTCTTATTTTGTTTTTCATGTTATCTCGCTCTATATTTTATCATCGTTGAACATCAGCATAGTCACATCTTTATCAGGTAAAGGCTTATGTTCAGTCAGTACCAAGTCAGCTACGTGGCCCACACCTGGATCTTGTTTTCCACAGAGTTGCTGTTGTGAAGCTCATTGTAATTTTCACAGCTTTACTCACTGTTAATTAACTCAAAAACTCAGAGCCTTTTGTTTTCATAAGCAAAATTGAAATGTTCCCATCAATATATATCCTGGAAAAAGAACAACTCTGAAAAGGAGCCCAAGCGCTAAAAATACACTATATAAAATATGCATTGAGTCAGAAGAGGGAAGAAAATCAAGGCTCCTTATAAATTCCATTAGCCCAAGGGCTTCAGTGACTTGCAATATAAGCCAACATATTAAGAGCTTTGTTTTGACAATTTACTTGTAAACACATTTATACATTCTCAGCCTAGTAAGGAAGTGCTAGATCCACCTGCTTTGGCATGTGTCTCTCCCCTTTATTCTCTTCCAGCTGCAGATGTGCTGACTTGTGGCTGTCCTTTTCTGTAAGATTTTCAGCATCCCTGGCCTGTTGAAAACATAAAAATACGTTTATGCAGGTGACATAGGAAATGGGAGAAATTGAGGCATAAGAAACGGACTAGAAAATGATTATAAAATAAATACAATTTGTTTGAGCAATGGTTGTATTTGCTTCCACCGATTTGAAATCTTGCTCAAAAGCAGGATTGCAAGTATGAAGTGAGCTGTTTTACAAAAACTGCAGCCTGTGTTCCCAGCTAGCATATTGTGCTGTGGTTTCTCAGTGAGAACGTCCTACTAGAACCCCTGAGCTGTGCTTTTAGAGCAATTAATTCAGTATTCTATTTGATGCCGTGATTTTTATCAAGCACCAGGAAATAGATACCTTTTTTTCAAGAAATGTGTAATTATGCCTTTCGAATCAGAATGATTTTTCTGTCTTTTGCTCCCATTTATCTGTCTGTTAGCCGTAGCTTATAAATTGTAGCTTTCCCAAACAAGGGAGAAAATGATGTTTGCTTAGAGTTGCAGGCAATTTTCGAAAGACCCACAGCTTCAGCTTTTCATTTGGAGTGGATGTACTTCGGAGGAATAAAATAAAAATGAACAACTATAAAAAGAAAATAGCCAACACAATCAAATAGAAAGTGGGTCTGGCAGTGTTATTCTTTTAATAGCTTTCCGATAGTCCTGCATCCACACCAGAGTCAGTGAGGTAATGGCTAGATATGCTTCTCCCGGTGCCTTAAGCAAACAAATATCTCATTGCAGATGGTCTGACTTGATGATCAGCATATCAGAAATACTTTAATTGCAAATTAATGTACAGTGTCAGCTTGTCAGTCTCCTCTATGTCACCAGCGACGCTTTCTCGAGGTTTGCCGGCAGCAGGAGGCCTGTTGTTGTGCCTGTTTATTGCAGTGGCCTTCAGCCTTACCGAGGGAGAGTTTAAAAGATGCTTTTCAGAGCAATCTTCGTTTAAAAAAAAAAAAAGCAAACAACAACAAACTGAACAGTTCACAGTGGCCCTTTCCAGTCTGAAACTGTCTTCAGGTCTTCCAGGCCATTAATAATTTTATCTACTAGGTAATAGTTTTCAGTCAGGAATTCTGTGACTTTTTTTGCTAAAATTATTTGTTAGAATCCAGAAACAGGTGCGTTTGTTGTTATTTATCTTTATTTTTCTCTTAAAATGAATAACGTAGTTATTAAAACATTGATATTACATATTTTCAGTAATGATATTGAAGTGCATCACTAGCAGACTGTCCTGTTTATCCTATAATAAACTGAGATTGGTACTTCTTAAATTGTTTTTGCTCACCAATTTATACAAATAATCGTAATTTCTATTGCTATACTTCTTGTATTTTTCTACCGAGTTCTTGTCTTAATCAGTAACAATTGTTTATTTTCAGTCCTGTTAATACGTAAAAGGTCTGGTTCATTTGACATATTTTTCTGTCTGAAAAGAGAATTTCAGAACAGAGATCTGACATTACAACTTACTTGGAAAGTAACGTCTTCTTGGAGACTCCTCATTCTAATTTAAATTTCAAAGTCAAGCCATTAACTTGACTCTTTTCCTTCCCATCTCCAGGTAAAGAAATAACAGGTAGGCAAATTTAGGCCTCAGTTTTGTAATTTTAAATAGGATAAAGTACCCTTTTTGCCTTTACAAGGACTCCTGTTCTACAGAGCATAATCTCAGGGAACAGGATCTAGGGTGTAAATATTTTTCTTATTTAAAAATAAAGTTAGAAAAAGTGAAGAAAGACTGCTGAAAATAAAATTTAAAAAAAAAATTTGCCACGGAAAAACTGCAGATGTCATAATGGTCACAGACTGTTTGATTGTCAGATTGTGACATGATCAGGTTTTGTAGAGGTTCAAATTAAACGATGTATAAACCTGGTAAAGTGCAACTTACATCGGTAGGTACAAGGATGTCCCAAAGTACAAGAACCGACAGTAACAAAGGATTCTTACAAAAAAATTGAAATAACTCATTTTGCAAATTTAATGCAATGGTGGGAAAGGAATCAAATCTGCTAAGATTAAAATGGTCCTTTCAGGTCAAAAAGGAAAGGACCTTCTAAAATAAAGCTACTGATTTTTAAAACATTGCTTACATTTAAACATTAAACATGGTAACATTTAAATGTTTATTGAAATATGCGAAAAAAAATTTGAAACGCATTTGCCACATAAGCATAATGTCTTTTATTCTTAATGAATGTTCACTTTTTGCAGTGTTGCATTTTAAACATGTCCTGATTCTTCTGAAAAAAATAATGAACAAATCTCAGGGTAAATTAGAAAGAATTTCGTGATTAAGTGCAGTTAGGCTGTCTTGATTCAAATTTACTTTGAGTAATTTAGCAGTCGTAGGCTGTGCCATTTGTTTACATTACGGTAATTGCAGTGTTCAATAAGTCTTTCAGCACACTTACATTCAAGTTTTCTTTGAGTGACAAAAGCCAGTACTTCATCGATCACTGTAATTTAACTTTTCTCAGCTTCTCAGATTTGGCTTCTCTTTACTCGTTCTCTCAAGTTTTGTTCAAAGCTTATGGATCTGCAATCAAGAAGGACGTAACAGAGCAATAACGTGACTGAGTTTATTCACATGGGTTTGTTTTATTTCTTGATGTTTTTGAAACACGATGTTCTCTGACGGATCTAAACTAGCATCATGCACCAAAGCAGGCTAAGGGTTGACCTGCTGGAAAGCAGCTCCACGGAGAAGGTCCATGGAGTCCTGGTGGACACCAAGCTAACCATGAGCCAGCAATGTGTCTTCGTGGCCAAGAAGGCCGTGGTATCCTGGGGTGGATTAAGAAGAAGTAGGTTCTCTTCCCCCTCTGCTCTGCCCTGGTGAGGTCCCCTCTGGAGTACCTACATCCACTTCCAGGCTTCTCAGCTTAAGAAGCACAAGGAACTACTGGAGTCAGTCCAGCAGATGGCCAAGTAGATGATGAGGTGACTGGACCATCTCTCTTACGAGGAAAGGCTGAGAGACCTGAGTCTGTTTAGCCTGGAGAAGAGAAGACTGAGGAGGGATTTTATCAGTGCTGATCAGTAGCTATAGGGCTGGTGTCAAGATGATGGGGCCAGGCTCTTCTCAGCTGTGCCCAGGGACAGGACAGGCAGCAATGAGCACAAACTGGAGCACGGGAAGTTCAACCGGAATATGAGAAAAACTTCCATACTGCGATGGAACACTGGAACCAGCCGCCCAGAGAGGTTGTGAACTTTCCTTCTCTGGAGATATTCAAAGCCACCTGGACACGTTCCCGTGCAACCTGCTGGAGGTGACCCTGCTTTCATAGGGGGTTGGACTAGATGAGCTCCAGAGTTTCCTTCCAACCCCCATTATTCTGTGAGTCCAGTGATCAGCATTTTATATATTTATTTCTTTTAATTCACATTTACAAAGCTGATTGCTACAAGAAGTCTACTACACCCAAGGCGCTGCTCTTCAGTAACTTAAATGTGATGCCACTCTACAATTTGGAGTTTTGTTCTCTAACTGAACACCTCCATATCATTCTTTTATCTGCAGTTTGGATCTAGAGAAAGGCATAACTGAAGATGTACTTGTATTTCTTATTTTAACTTTTCTTGGGAACCATCTCACTTTGCTTCCCTTCCGTCTTTTTTAGTAAGTTCTTTGGGTTGATGCGCGGGTAGGATTTAATAACAAAAGAATGCAATTTGTGTTTGCTGCTTAAAGCCATAATAGTTTCAAATAGCAGCAGCATTGAAATGACAAGTAAACGTACAATTTATTCTTGTCAAACAGTGTGGGTGTATTTGAAGTTGACAAGGCATAAATTGTGAAGTGGTATCCCTTTTAAACAATATAGCACTAATATACATTGATATAATGTGAAGGGATAAGATAGTCTTTCATGAATTGAAACTGCAAGAATTCTGTAGAACTTTTGTAAGTTAATTATACCCTGGATTATTTTACTTTAGTGTCGGGAGAGTTTGAACTAAACTTTTGAGGACAAAGGTTATGAATGATGTAAAGATAATTTAAAAGTCATACACTTAAGTATTGTTATAGCCATAGTTGCCGTTGCATTAGTATTCAGCATGGGGAACAGAAAATAAATTCATTTAAAATTCTTTTATGTTGTGACTGTCAGAAAGGCCATAGGAAGTTAGGAAGCTATATCCCGCTAAAATACATGTGCTTTTCAAATTTTATAAAGGCAAACCTTCTAGATATCAAGACGTGAAGATAGTCAAAGGATGAGGATTAAATTAATAAAATTTACTTCTGAAATAATGGATAAAATTTAAAAGATATAATTAAACTAAGAGCATTGGCTCTCGATTCTTCCAAGTGCCATATGTTCTCCAATCTACTGACATAATTAACGTAACACCTAATTGTTTGTGTGGTTTTAAACACTGTGCTTTCCTATTGCTCATTTGCTAGTGCCTGACTGTTAGTTGGGATTTTAATAGGTACCACTGGACAGTGCACCTATTTTAACAATAGAGAAAAGGAAAAGTGTTTATGTTCACACCGAGGCCTGAGCCTGTGGCTTAAATGGCTACACAGGGCTAACCATGGCTAGTGGGAGGCGTTTGCGTGCACCAACCTATGCAAAGTACCCCTCGCAGAAGGCAGTGTCATGGCCTCTTAGGGGTTAAACCTCTTTAACCAGATAGAAAGAGACTCAACAAGAAAAATATAGGAAGAGACTCGACAAGAAAAATATGCATCACTTAAAAATATGAACCAATAATAATTGGCAAACATACAGAAATGATTGCAAAGATGCAATGAGCTAAGCACGTGTGTACCCTCTCCGGGACCAGAATGGAGGAGCCTATGGCACCATGTCTCACCACGGTGAAGCTCTTGATCCCGCCAGCTCTGTGGACATCAACAAATCATCCGGATGACCTGGTGATATCCAGGTGAGCTGATTATCCTCCCTGCTTTTGTTTGGGTTTGTTTCCTCTGGAATTTTATACCTTTCTGCATTGGTGTTTTTCCTCTTGCATCCAAGGGCTACCAGCAATCCAATCTCAGCAACTCTACCTCTGGCTGAAATCTCCCAGCACTTTCACTCCTGCCTGGGGCCATCGATCCTTGGTAGACGGGCAGTGGGAGTTGCTGAGAAAAAAGGTTATAGCGGGTACTAACATTTCTTAGAATACAAGCCTTCTTCGTGGACTGGAACAGAAAGAATTAAGATTTTCTCATCTTGCTTTCAGATGTTAATCAGACCTCAGTTTGTTCAGCAACATGCTTTGAAAAGTCAGTTGCTTCCCTTAAAGCTCTTGGATGTGAGCGGTTAGACTAAAGCCTATGGAAAAGAGATTCATTAATTAAAATGCCCTGGAATTGGTCTTTCTTGTGATATTTCATACCTCAGCAGCCAGGCCTACAATGGAGCAGATCACTGAAAAATGTTCTATTATTAGAGAAAGCTTTGGGCAAACTACTTACATTACTAAAAAACACAGATTAAAACAGTGTTAGCAGTTCCAGTTACTTTCCAATACATAGCTGCAACAGGAAAAAAAGAAAAATCAGACATTTTCTTTTGCTCCTACATTGAGATATTGGTTACCTTTGGTAAGGCTTTTATCGGAATGAAGTGTGCTTTTTTTTTTTAATCTACACCTGCATAAATAGTACAAAACTGCAGCTCTCACTTTGCATCCATAATAACTTCTGTGAACTTAATGTAAAACTATCTTTGAAATCATAACCAGCTGTATAATATTTTGGAGAAGCCAAATATTTCTGTAGTCTGATGAAGTAGTAATTGCGGGTAATTTACAGAGGTAGGCTGTGGGAAATATTTTCAGTTTTCTAAAGAAAGTTTCATGTTATTTACTATAGAAATTAAAAAGGGAATTAAGCATATAAAATTCATCAAAATTTGAACTAATTACAAGCAAGTAAATATTTACCGAAGGAAAATGTCTCCTGTGTGTACTGTGTGCATTGGAATAGAGCAATTAAGGTCTGTACATTTTATAGGTTTTTATTACTTACAAAGAATAGTAGGAGGTTGTAAAAATAATTAGGAATATAATAACAAATTTCAAGTATTTATCCCTAGCTTCTTTTACTGTCGCACCCATTTCAAACTTTGCTGCCAAACTTAATGGTCAAATACACTATTTTTAATCACAAAATAAATTCTGACTTATTAAAATTCTTCCAGTTTTACACAATCATATGTGTAAATTTTAATCACTAAAATTTAGTTTACAGCTTTCTGTTAGCAGAAGTTTATTTTCAGTACATAATCAGCATTTGCTGTATGTGATTATGTAGAAATCCTTTTCTTTTACAGGAATGTGTCTTAGCAACCATGTCCTCTTGATTCCTTTGGGTACATGGGGGGAAGAAATTAAACTTTCTTATCTAATTAACATAATGTAGTTAGTCCAGATTGACGAAAGGATGGCTGTACATCTGTGACTGAGGGAATAAACCAAATATGTCAATTTGGATAAAAAAAGTAAACATTCCATGTTCAACACAGAATTTCAGATTAATTGTCAGCACAATAATTATGTAAGTATAATTAATGTTTAGGCTCTGAAGTCGCTTGAGTAAGAGGACTGCCCAAATACAAATCTGTAGCGTTGTCAACATTTCTGCAAGTACAGGAGTTTTAAGGGTGCTGTTACATATAATTAAGTCAGCAAGCTGCCTGCTTATCAGCTAAATAAAATGATTAATGGTTATGACCCTGGTAAATTTTTGACAGTCATCTCTTGTGAGTGTAACAAGGCTGTTTTATAGGATGGTGTGTTTTGATTGCATGTTGTCATGTCAGCTGTGTCTTTGCTTTCACCTTGCTATCCAGGCATCATCTTCTTTTCTAGTTTACAACTTAAACTAAAAAGGCAGTTAAGATTTTCTTCATTAGATTTGTTCTTATTGCAATTACTTTGTGCAGACTGGGATACTGACTATGTGTTTCCAGGTCTGTAATTTTTAAAATCATGTTTCCTTCGGTCTGAATTTGTACACTTGAGCTGCAGTTGAAGGGCTCACAGTCCCAGTCATCGTTTCCGTGGACTTTTAAATAACACCAGAATTACTAATTCACTTCTGTTGAAATGATTTTCAAGCCTGGGACAGATGATATATGTTTAATTTGGTCATAAATAACATTTTGTTAACTGTGGCAACTTTTAAAAAAAAAAAAAGAAAGGAGGTAGTTGGAGACTATTTTGTAGGGGCATAGTTGAGGAGGATTAGAGACGGTGCTCAAGCTGATAGGTGTTTCTGAAGAAGAGTACGCAGACTGAAAGAAATTAAAGAGACTGAGTCGTGAAGGCAGACTTGTACGACTCAAGAGGAACATAGAACAGTTTTTGTTTTGTGTGAGTCCAGCAAAAAAGGAATAGAAGCTTGGAAAAGCAGAAGTCTTGAGAGAGAAAAATCATGCTGGATACTAGATTCTGTTTGAAATACAGCTTGAGTTTATCTTTGCACACGACCAGACTTCTGAAAAAATTAATGGAGATGAAAGCTGAGGACTTAGAAATATGAAAATGTGAAATAAATTACACTAATTTAATCTTATTTTTCCTTTCAGAGACTGCCTTTAGTCCACATGCCAACCATAATTAGGTCCTATAGAATCCAAGGACTTGCTTTAGAGGGCACTCAACTTTGATCAGCTTGTAGCCAAGTACCTTATTGGATATAAGTGATTTCCAGCGGGTGTGGAAAGTCAGCTTGGCTTTTCAGTTCTCAAAGGTAGCCCAGACAGTGCAGAAAAATTTAATGTACTTTACTGGCCACAACACAGTGCTGAGCTGATCAGCCAATGTGTTTTGCAGTGCAGAAGGCTGTTTGTTGTTGTCCAACCTGTGGTAATATGTAAGTTCCCATGTTTACTCTTTTTGGCCTTAGCTTAGCACAAGTTATATATTTTCAAATTATGATACTTGTTTACCCTTAAGTATTCAACAACTGCAATTTATGTAGTTTTACAGTTTTCCAATAATGGAGAGAATGTACAAATATATAATTTTTCTATGTTAGAAGAAAAATGATGTGTCTATTGTTCTGTTTCAATTATGGTTCAGTTGAATTAAGAGGATCAGCTAAAATAAAGATGCTTCTAACAATTTCAAATACATAATCTTTCACACTAACAAGACAATTGGGTAGCAATGTCACAGTCAAACCACAGAAAATAAAATAAGTGACTAGGTGCATGGCAAATATTGTGTATAGGTCAGTGGAGGAAATTAAGACAAATGTAGTTCAGTTGTCCTGGCTTTCTACTGCAGTTCTGCTGTCTGTGCGTTGCCTCTGTTTTATTATGATGAACAATGACAGCACTTCTACAAATTTGTCCTGTATATGTAGACATTTTTCATGGCCTTGCCTGTGTTTCTGACTTTCCCTCCTCAATATATATGTATTCTCTGAAACACTTTTGAAATTACACAATATTAAGCCTACCCCAGTAGTTTCCTTGTGTTGTCAAGTATTACATTTCCATTATAGTCTGGTGCTAATAGTGAATATAAGGGAAGTGCAGAATTAAAACGTCATTTGGCGTGAGGGGTTTGTATGGTTGGACGTAGTAGGGCCAATTCAGAGAACTGTAAGTAATGCGATGCTGCTGTTGTTTGCAGAATCTCTCTTCCTAGACATAATTGCAAGTTTCTCCACGGATCTCATATGATCCAAGACTTTCATGTGTGCTGTTATAAGACTCAACAAGGGGAATTCAGTTTTCTGTGAATCAACATCCCATGTTTTGTGGAGACCTAAACAATCCAATATACTATACACCTCGTTTTTCCAACCTAGTTCTTGCTGTTTGAAGTTCTTTCCTCCTTAGTCCATAGTTTTGTTTTTTCTCCCCCAGTATATATGTTGATTGAAGAATATTCTTATTTACAAGTTGTTGCTGTATACATCTTCCTCATAAATCTACCAGTGTGTTTGGAATCTTGATTTTTGTCGTGGTGTCTGAAATTTGATACAGTGGCTAACGTTGCCTTGGTTTGTACACTACTGGTACTTATTCCTTGGCACTGGCATTAAATTATTGTTAGTTGGTAAGAGCTATTGGTAGGATGTTGGTGTTTTTCCTTATTGCCTAGGAGATTCTCTCCACTTTCATAATGGCCTTTTCTGACTCTAGATTTTGTGCTTGTCCCTGTAGGAAAGAACAGTTAAACTAGAAGCCACACGTGTCTCGTCTTGCTAGAAAACTACTTGCCTGAGATGTCCCTCCTGAGGACACCACGTGGAGGTGAAGATGTCCAGATTCTGCTGGAACTGCTGCCGTCACAGCTAGGAAGAAGGTTTGGAGGTCCACTCTGAATTTCATTAAGTACAGTGGAGAAAGGACAACTTAAGCATGCAAGATAAAAGCACAGGTATTAATAAGAGATAATCAAATTTGTGTTCTCTCAGTTTGTAAACTGTGTTTCTGTAGACATTATTCAAATATTTGCATTACAGTAATATAGGTAACATTAAACTAGCGTTAGGTTAAGAATTTATTGTTTGCAAAAGAGCTCAGTTACTGATATCCATCTCAGCATGAAGAAACAAAGGAATTCCATCTGTGAACCATCCCAAACAATATTTTCATTTGTGTTTAAGAACCTGATCATTCCACCTTGCATTTCAGATTTGAAATGTGAACTGAAATGTGTCTCTGTAGATAATAAACAATAGCGATGAGCACTATACATCATTTAGTTGGTAAGTCCAACAGATTTGTTCATGGAAGCAAAGGTGATTCAAGGATGTGACAGTTCAGATAAGCTGTAGGGACACCCTTAGCTGGTTGAGCTAACTTCATAATATTGCGAAGAATAACTCTGGAAATGCTCTGTCACTTCCAAAGAATTGCACAAATACATTTAATCTTTTATTCTGCCTTAGCTCTCTTTCAGATACCTAAGAAACTGTTTAGGACATTCTACTCTGTCATTTACATGTCACTTTAGCCCTGCATTACCCTGAATATGTTTTCTTCCCTCACCCCTAAGAGTATTCCTTAGAAAATGTTTATATCTTGCTATTTTTTACTGAAATTGCCCACCTTTAGGTTTCTGATTGCCTTGGGTGCGAAGGAGAAAGTACTGAGCTTTGAGGAGGAGTTGAGGAAGCCCTACACTAGGTCCTGGGATGCCTGCCCTACGGGAGGCTCACCAGCACTAGCAGCCTACCAGGATGATGGGACTCACCACAAAGAGGGTAAGTCTTCCTCTTTCTTGGATTTGCCAACTGTTGCTAGTTTCTCTGAATGCTTGGCTCTAAGTTTACTGTAGGTAGTTAACGATGGAGAAAACGGTGCAAATGCTGTTCTGCCATTTGTAGTTCCGCCTTTGTGTTTGTACCTCGTAGTGCTTTCAAACTGGAAAGGAAAAACGAGGTTTTCTTTTTCTAAAAAAAAAGTAAGAAGTGCTTAAGAGAAAATACAAAATAAAACTTTGACTAAAAAAAAAATCTCCAGATGGTCGTTAAATATGTTAAATGGCAGTCTGCTCTCAGCCCACCAGGCACCAATTTTATTATTCTAATAACATCTTAAAATGAAAAAGATAAGGTCTTATAAAGAGAGGCTATTAACTTTGATGGTACTTAATCCTGATAACTTTTAGAACACCCGTTAATGTGCAAAGATACAAAACATATATTCAGCAACAAAACCCATTCTTTCCTGAAAGGCCATCATGCAGACATTCCCTCACTTTTTTTCTGTTCTCGTTTCCATGTAGATGCTTAAAAACAGCATTTCAAAGAAAGAAACTTAACACACATTGTGTTTATTACAAAAATAGTAATTTATGGAAAAATTGTGAATATTGACAATTTGGAAGAGTAAGAGAACCAGAATTGGGAAAGATGCTGTCATTTGTGGTCTAAGTTTTACCGTACACTACATATTACTGCATCAATATTACTAATATTTAATACATATTCTGTGTATTCTTCTCAGCTAATGGGCATTATTTGTACACTAATTTACAAAGGCATTCAGTTTGTATGTAGAGGCTTTGGATTAATTTAGGGGCAATTATATCCATAATTTCAGTTAGATATCATGTAAATAAGTATTATCAAGGTCACGTTAGATTTTCAAAAGCTAAAAGCCAAGTGCTATGATCTCCATTTGAGGCACCTGGATGGGAAAAGTCTGAGATCCTGGAGTGGAAAACCTTCCCAAGTGTTTGTAGTATTTTTCAACTAAAGCCTCATTTTCTGTATAAGAGTTTTAGTATATTCAGTATATTGGGAATTCTAATTCCAACGCTGAGGCAATCCAACCTTCCAGATTTAGATATTTTATAAGATTTTTATATTGTTTTAAGAATGCTCTATCACTTGTGTGGTGTTGGCAAAGAAGGTTTCCTCCTTCCTTTGATTTCACCTGCTAGAAATGATTCCAAATTTTTCATACGGTCTTTAAAATTAGCTTATATTTTCCATTTTTTAATACCGTATTGCAATTCTAAATTGTTTAGAAAAGTATTTCATGCTTCAGTGGCAGTCATTGGATCAGACAGTTTCTGTAAGCATCTTTTATTTATTTCAGATGACCTCTTTATCCTAAGTACCCTTTTCCAAGCTTCTGTAAAGGCAGTTCAGCCTTATTTGTTATACATTCAGGTACTGAGCAAACAGAAAGCGTGTATGTGCGTCTTCCCCCTCACTGATGTATTAGCACAGCTAGAAGTCAGTTAGCAACGTGCAGTAGTAATCTAGAAGGAACGAGACCCAAAACATTCAATAATGACCAGCATGGGAAATCCAAAGCTGCAGAATATCAATAGTCTTTGACTCATTGTGTACATGTGTGTCAACTTCTGTTAATACAAATTAGGAAAATTATTGAATAATATCAAAGAAAGAAACTAGATTGATTTCTTTCAATGATTACTCCCATCTAAAGTCCACGTTCTTTGCTTTTCTTTGTTTTGTTCGTCTCGCACCATCCAATCGAGTAAGCTTCCTGGTCTAAGTGATCATAATACAATATTAGTTATAAATAATTCCTTTGTTTTTCATTGATTTTCAAGACTACTTTAGAACAACAAATGAAAATGGTAACAAAATTAACTCTTTCACTTAAGTGTGGAAAGGCAATTTTTACAGTCCTTACACAAAAGAGCTTTCAGAAAAATTAAAAGTAAAGAAATTATTTGAGTTCCGTGAACTAGAGGAATAAATTCTATTACAAGCAAATTCTTTTTGAACATTGGTTTCGGGGAGGGATTGAAATATAGTAGTGATATTAAGGATAATGCAAAAAAAAAAAAAACTTTTTAAAATGCAGGCTGGAGGTTTTATGCCTGCAGAACGTTCCGTAGTGTGATCCTAGGAATATTATTCTCTTCTGGGGAAAGAAGTAGCCCTTATACTAAATCATTCTAAAAGCATAAGTGGACATGGGTGATACAGGGACTTTTTCTGAAGTGTGCAAGACATTGAGGAACCTGATTTTACTGGTGGTTGGAAAGGAAGATTCTACAAAAAAATAGCTGGGGAAAAAGGTATCAGTTTCTACCTGAATTGTCAAATACTCTATCAGCTGGATTAATCAGCATGAACACTCCACACTTTCAGACACATTGTTTGAGATGGAGTTCTAGACCAAAGGGTATAAAAAATGACCAGAAAAATAAAGCGTCAAGAGACTTTTCATTCCACTCAGAAATACTACATTTCTCAGAATACCACAGCTTCCACACTGAAAACATATTCTCAGTAAGTACTGATTCATTTTTTGAGGAAACAACTGAATAGCTTGAGAAAAAAAGTACGAGTGAGTATTGGAACACATGTATATATGTAAGGTAGCCAACTTCAGCGGTAAATTTTCAAATGGATCAGCAGATGCCTTTACTTCTGAGCTGGATAACTGCCAGGGCTAGTAAAAAAAAAAAACCCGTATTCCTCCAAACGGATTCTGCATAAGGGGATGACTGGCAGTTACTGGCCAGGACTGTGCTCCACAGCTAAAGTAAACTGGAATGAGCCTGAGAGAAACTTTTCCATAGCCTCTAAATGTAGATGGATGCGTTTACCTTCTCTACATGTGACAATAATAATAGAACCAGTAGCCTCATTACTAATGAAGAGTTATTTTAAAAACTGAACACGATTTCCTATGCCACTTCAAATGGGAGAAATACATTAAATGTGTTTAAGATCATCTTTTCAACCTGTTTCCAGCTGTTATTCTCTTGAGATTATATGCTTTCAGAAAACTGAGAATAAAAGATAGAAGACTTCTTAAGGAAAAAAAAAAAAAGGGTGAAGGGAGGGCTAGTTTTGCAATGTATTTGTAATCTTGGAATTCCCAGACCTTACAGCAGAAGGTATCAAATTTCATCTTTCATAGCAGCTAAATAAGCTGATATCATTCCCAACAGATGAGAAAAAACAGCTTTCTGCAAAGGGTCGTATGTAATTCATGTTTATGAAATTATACAGGAGACTGGGAGGTGTTAACTGAATTTCGTAGGGCTTTTTCTCTTTTCTTATTAAGATTTAAAAAAGCCCCAGGGTATCTCCAAAAGTCTTAGAGAGACAGAGTGATTTTTCTGGCCTCCTGATTGTGCGAAGTTATTGAGGATACACTTACTTGTCGTGGCACACAAATATGGTTAAATCTTTTCCTATAAATGTAGAAGTACATCTTGCCAATAGATGAACTCCCACAAGGTTTGCTGTGCTTGTAGGAGCCTGCAAGATATACAATTTGCAGTTTGAAAAATATTCAGGAAAAGTGTAACTGTATGTGGAGTAAATGAGGTGGTCTGTTTGCCTTTTGAACGTGTCAGACTGGGAGAGAAGAACATCAGAGAACGAGCAAAGAAACCTGCCTGATGCTTTTGCCTACGGATTGAAGCGCAGCGGGTGTTACAGCTAGTTAGCTGCTTCTGACTGGGACTGTTTGCTTCTTGGATTGTGGCAGCCTAAAATCACATGTGTTCACAGAAAGAATGAGAACAGGAGTGGACGTAGGATGGATGTCGTGGTTTCCCACTTTGCTGCAGCAGCTGCACCAGCCATCAGCATTCAAACCCTACAAGGCAGCAAGTAATTTCCCGTAAGAGTAACTAAAAAAAGCGGATGAGGTTTCATTTTGAATCCTTAATGACAATTTCCCTGAGATTTCCCTTCCGTTTCCTTTATTTATATAAGTGTGGACACACGCAATTCTCAACTTTGTAGAAGATTAATAGAACTGAGGTTTCTGGACAAAAGCCAGGCTGCAGATGCAGCACTAGGGAATTGTGCGTAGAACGTCATCATGAAATATGTATTTGGATATTAATTATAGTCAATAAAACCAGCAAGGAAGCTCTACTCTGTAGCATTCTACTCTGTGGCAGTGCCCGGTATGGTGCAGAAATGGGCATCAGCTAGCAAATAAATTTGAAGAAGTTGGAGATCAATGGAGATGAACAATATATAAATAATTCAGCAATGTGGGAGAAATACTTTCTTCCTCCTTTTTACAGCAGAATAACTTGTTTGGAATTTCATCATTGTTTTTTTTCCTCAGATTTTCAAAGGGGACTATTGAATTGAAAGCAGAATCTGATGTGATTATTGGAGAACATATTCTGAAGTACAATGCAGCAGTCCTTAAAAATCTACTCTTACGAATGCTCAGATTTATTATTTGACAGGTCTTCTGTTCTTAATAATAATACTGATATTAAAATGTGTACAAAACTGCACAGTTGCATGCTTTGACAAAATTTTAAATGGGTTATTGGTTTTCATTGCACTCATGAGTGTAGATATTGTTTTTGTTATAAAACTTTGTAACAAATTAAAATTTCAATGATTTGATATAAAATTAAAATGCAAGAATGCAAAATTGCAACTTCGGTATCGTTTATTGGTACCTAAAAACTTATAAAATAATGAGTAGATATCCTTAGAACAAATTCTAATTTCTTCTCCCCTTTCGTGTTCAGCTTTGTTGCAAGCACAATCTTATTTATTGGTTCTGATGAATTCAATGTCAGGCCACAGCCTTGGGGGGACAGAAGATGAAGTCATGAACTTGTGCCCAAAGTAGGCATACAAGTTGGAAGGTTTTCTTTGTTAGTAAAAGTTCATGCTTTTCAATAGTTATAGGCTTGATTTTCATATTCAAGTAGGAAATGTGTCAAATACAGCTTCTTTTTCTTATAATTCACTAGGGCTTACATTGAAGCTTAATTTATTTTAGTAGCTGCAACTTGTCCTCTTAGTCAAGTTTCATCGTTTTCAAATAATGGAATCTTGCAGCAGTCTCATAGGAGAATGAGAAGCAAAGTGTCTTGTAGCTTAGCTTTCAGGGTCATGTAACGCACTTATCGCCCCAAAAAGGAAGCAAATTTTCTTATCTAAACTGGTCCTGTGTTGAGATTCAAACAGGAAAATCACAGCAGAACATGGTTTCAAACCTCAAGGGTATTATGGAAATAGCAAACAATACCTTCATATCCTACACTGCCACTAAGTCAACCTTCTTAGCCCTTTTAAAAGGAGTCAAGAACTTGAAATTTATGTTTAAATAAATATATAAGGTGTCATCCCAAGTCTGCCAAGGCTAACGCATTGGTAAGTGTCAAAACTCTAATCCTACCAAGGGAGCAGCGGAGCCAGGCGGCCGCTCTTGTTGCACTAACACGCGGAAGCCTCCGGTACCCTCCTGTCTGGCTGATTCCAACTCATTGCTAGACTCTCCTATTGTTATAAAATTGAATTAGTCCTTCATTATGAAGCAAATAGGTGCAGATAAATGTTTGATATTCTGCCTCTGGCGGTGGCTAATACGGTATGCTTCAGAGCAAAAAAACAGAAATATCCCATAATACCACTAAGTGCAGTCTGCAAAGCGGGATGTAAGATAACATGCCTTCTTGATGCCTCTAGGGCTGAATTATACCCTGTTGCATGAGTCTAAATTAATCTTTTCCTAAGCAGTGTTATTTCAGATGTTGCTATTGGTCAATTATGCAGCCCCTCTTAAAATTCCATGCTCAGCTGTTGTACTGCAAAAGTGATTATTTCCTATAGGCTGCTAACTGTAAATCTTAGTGAATAACCACTTGTTTTTCTTCTCCGACAGATGCTCCCAGAGAATTCTTGTTAAAGGGAAGAACTTCTGTGTCTGCATCTGGTGAAGACTGCCCCAAAGTAGATGAAGTACTAAACGATGCTGGCCAAAGATTATGCATCCTGATTCTAACAGGTAATCTTTCCCTTAGTAATAGCAGATGCCTGGAAAAGCGATATTGGAATCTACTGTGCTCACAGTCTGTAAGAATTCTAGTATTTTTTTTAGTACAGATAACACTGATTCAGAAGTACACTGTGTCATTAATTTCCTCAGTAGTAATTACATAAGGAAAAAATAATAGTTCTAGGACTTTTTCTTCATAAAGTCAGCTTGCCAGCGGACAGGATTTGATAATAAAATGTGGCAGTTTCTGTCATTCTTTGCTGTCGCTCTTATTAGATTTATTACAATAAAAATAAAAAAACCCTATAGTATAGGGCGTGAAAAACATTTCTACTCTAATCTGAATCATTTCAATATCTTAATCTAGACCTTTTTATAACTGCCCCTCTTCTGATATCTTTTGTATACTTCATGTCCTCCTTCACTTTCTCACAGGACTTTAATTTTCATTAGGCCAGGGCTATGCCAAAGAACAGTAGTGATTTTAAAATAGTAATTTTAGTTGAGGTCTAGCCAACATAGAACAGGGCTCACATCAGTTTCCTGGAAAAGCAATACTCCTGTTAGAATAGGTGAGAAAGAATAAAAACAAATGGGAGTTATTTATCTGTAAGAATTTAGAGATGATGGGAACATATTTGGCTACATTAAAGAAATAATTCATTTTATTAATAATTCTGCCAGCTCTCTGCAAATTTTCTTTTTAAGTTGATTAAGTTCCACTGCTAGCAGACTCTGCCCGATGCCTGTGGCAGGGGAGTTGGACCTGGATGATCCTGATGGTCCCTTCCAACCCATTCTGTGATTCTGCGTAGAGCCGACTGAATCGAAAATGGATGCCTTTTGAGTTATTACTGCTTTTACTGGAAACAAAACCCACAACTACGTTACCCTTGAGAGCTGCTACCCGTTTCACTAGTGCTTGGTTGTTCCTCGTAACACTCACATATACACTCGTACGCCACAGGCCTGACTGCTGGGTGGTCATTAATAATTTGGGTGATCAGAAATGGCTAAAGTTTTCTATCCACTGGTGATCCTGTGCCCCCACACCGTTATGCCTTCTTGTTGTTCTTAGTCCATCTGCAAGAAGAAACGCTCTTTGCCCTTGAGCCCAATTTTTATTTAGATTTTTATTTAGCGCGTACAGCCTAGACAGACTACGCACCGTTTGGCAGTAGCAATAGTTTTGCTGTAGTTATGCAGCCACAGGCAAAGGACGGCGTTGGCTTTCAGCACCTCCCGAGCTGTGGAACTGGGACGTGCTCGGGAATGATGTTTGTGATGCAGGCGCTCGTGATGGATCAGGAGGGGAGGCAGGGTGAACAGTGCTTCTGTTCGAGAAACAGGGGAAAATACCTCAAGCTAGACTTGGTCTTAATTGATCTTTCATAGCAGAGAAATAAGAAGTTATCAATCACAAAGAATCCCAAAAGAGGATGGAACTTTTTAGTATGTGTAGTAAACAGGTCACACAGAGCTCTAAATCAGCCCTGACCTTCCCTGTAATTTTCTGTGTCTTCGTGCAATTTTTTTCATACCTTTTGTTCTTATCCGGTTTGGTCTGGGGGGTGGTTCGTTCTTTCTTTTTATTTTGAGGGGATTGGTTTGTTTTTCAGTGCTGTTCCTTGATGTCTCAAACACCACATCTCTGCCGGGCTGGTGAGGCTGGTTTCTAAACAGAAGTGTCAGAAATTCAGTACGTGAATTTTGCTGTTGTTTCAGAGAAACTACATTTATTTCATTTCAGCAGCCTTAGGAGATTATTGTAGTGGGATTTTTTTAAATAAGGTCCGTTTTCCTCATAAAAAGTAACAATTAAAAGAAAGACACTTATGTTTTGCTGAAAGTAAAACCACTTTTCTCGTGAAGGGAATGAAACTGAGCGATCCTATTAAGAACTGAAGAAAAATACTTTAATAGCAAGACATGATATGAGTAAATGCTGCTTTATGCATCTATATCACGCCTTTGGATCACACAAGTGGGACTGTGAGGAGCCTCCTGTAAACCGTGTGTTTTGATCAGTGTTTGGAGAACTGTTTCAGATGTGCATCGCAGGAGCGCTTCCGTCGCTGCGCAGCTCCTGACAAGTGATCCAGAGGGAAGAGAGTAATTGAATGCTCGCTTGGAGATACAGATCATCAGCTGATTTTCCCTCTGAGACTTATATATGGATGACAGAACAGGAAAATAGAAAGGGAATTTAGGGTATTTTGAAGGTATTGAAGTTTACTGCATCTTCGTAAAAGTAGGGCGTATAGGAAAAGGAGGAAAATTGCCTCACACTTGCATATTTTACTGAGCGGCTACTCAGCTCTGTTTCTTTGCTCCAATTTGAATGATGTTTTAATAATCTGTGAATACTTAAGAGATAATTATATTTCACTTTTGATTTTTTTTACTTTTTTTACATTGCAGTTGCAGGCCTATTCTCTTTGTCATGAATAAAAGAAATGAAATCTTGCTGGTCAATAAGTGCTGAAATTCCAGGGAATATAAGTTCCTAGTAAATAATTAATAATCACAGTACAGACATACATTCCAATAATTTTATAGAGTCGTTCAGTTTTAGTACAATATCTAAATTTTTTATTCTATCAAAGGTTAAATGCAGACCTGGGAATGAGTAGTATAGATGTTGACCACAGTGTATTATTACACATAGATATTTTTTAATTTATAACTCTTTTCTTTCTGTTAAATCAGAGGTTGAATATTTTGTGCTTTAGAGATAGTTATGCATCTCTAAATGTCAGCAGCAATATATGCAAAGCAAAGGAGGAACTGCTCTGTGAGTTACAAAATAAGTTAAAAAGCACCATCAAATGAACCCCAAGATAAAAGCAGAACTTTAAACAATAATTTACTCGTTTTTAATTGCCTTCAGCATCTCTTTTCATGACTCAGCTAAAGGTATAGTTTACAAAGGAATGTAAGGATGCAAAGGTGTACATCTCAGGTGTATTATTTTCGTTGTAAATTTTGGAAAAATATGCAGGCTATAATTTGGCACCTAAAAAAATGATCACTCACCATCTAACTTGTGGAAATTCCCGGTCAGCGACCGGCTCAAAGGCTGCTCTACAGACTTGAAGAGAATTCCAACCTACTGTGAAATTTCTGTCTTTATTTATGGTATCCCAATGCAAAACTGTCCACATTTTCAAAAAATGCACACAGTAGTGACAAGCCTATCAAACTCTGTAATTTTCACCATGGATCTCACTGGTTTGGTTTTTTGCCTAAGAGAAGACCAAACCTACTTGGCTGACACCTAGAAGATGTTTTGTGAGGGAAATTTTTGATCCTAGGACTGGTCATATCAGGGCCTTTTGTGTGACAGGATGACGCAGTATCCTGACGCTGCAGGAATTTCTCCAGACATTGTCATCTTAGACCAGCAAAAACTTGGGGAAGAGCACAACCTTCTTCATTTGAGAAAGGAAAATGAAAGAAAAAAATCACATACATATGTCATTAATAATTTTTACCTCTATGAGGAATATTTGAAAACCCTGTCTCCTCCAGTTTGGCTTATTGTGATTTATTCAGATTTTGCTGATTAGTCTATGATGGTTTATCTAGTTTATGTACAGTGATGTATTTAGTTACTTCTTATGTTGAGAGGCTGAATCTGTCCTTTATGTTGTTTTCTGCAAAATACCAAATATTATAGTGGCAAATGGATGACATCATTGTTATAGAGAAAATTCTTTACTCTTTATTTAAGTATCTAAAAATATTAGAACTAGAATAAGTTAAGAGCTTTTAATAGACACTGAAAACACAGCTATTTCAAGATGGTCCACGTTAATTATTCTTTAATTAAATGCAGTATGTTAAGCCTAAAGAAGTGCAGAGATTTTGTCTGAAGAAAGGGGATAGGGATCTGCAGAAGTCAAACCTATTAATAAAGCTTAATTTGTGATATGGAAAGGGGAAAGGAGAGATGACCAAAAGCGTCATACTTGAAGCACAGAGGAAAGAGATTAAGAATAGGAAGAGAAAAACAACAAAATGATGGTTTAAGAAAGAGCTGCAGAGTGAGGTGACTCTGCCAGATTTAGATTTTCAGACAAATCAGAAGAATTAAAAGAAGAAAAGCCAAATCCATTTGTAAAGACATTCATGATCTTGGTTTTTTAGGTTTCATTCAGTGTAAAAGGTTATGTTTCATAAAAGCTTTAGAAGTATAAAACAATGTGTCTGAAGACTTACCTTGTGGAGACTAAAGCATTACAAGGTTTATACAGTGGTGTCACAACCTTGCTCTGAACATCTGAATATTGCATTATAATATACAGCATCCGATCATATAGGTGAATATGAGTTATAAAACCTAGGGCTCGTAAACTGTCTCAGACTACGTACTTGTACTGCATTTTAATATCATCTCTCTACTTTCTGTATCATTAAATCTGACACACCAAATTTTATTCCCTTTAGTAGTGTTGTTAGGTTGACTGCCTACTAAATATGAACCCTAAGTGAAGATGACTTCACCTTGGTATTGAGCTTTCTTTGCTTAAATTAACTTTAGTACTTACCTTGCCTCAATTAACTTTGTGGGATCTGTGAAAAGGTCTCCTTATTATTGTGAGATATTTTTCTAAGGAAGGAAAAATATATTTCGGAGTACACAGTGATACAGAAATGAATTAAAAGAAATGGCACCTTTTGGCAAGTAGAAGCAGTTAAAGGCCATATTTAAATAATAATAATTGTTATAATCTATTTTTAGTTCCCTTTTAGAACCTAATTCACTGGCTTAACCATCTACAGACATTCTCAGTACAGAAGTGTTTCTGCCTCTCTTGTTCCTGTGCTCCGGGATTATTTGAATTTTACTTCAAACTTCTCTGGGCAGTAATTACACCTTTTATGTATTTCAACAGTAAAAATAATGTGTGATTTCTACTCCAGCCATCTTCTATGTGACAATGGGTAGGCATTTGAATATTGCCTTCTGGCAACTCTAACATCAGACAGAAGTAAGGAATTAGACTTGCAGTAGGAATAGTTCAGTTTTCAACTCCTAAAATCACTGAACCTGCAAGTGAGCCAATTAAAAGAAGACTGGAGGAAAATAACAGCTAACTTGTTTGTTTGCCATTGAGGGATTGCAGTACATGGCAGACCGCGATGTCCTGTCTATATTCCAATTTTTAACAATTTGTTTAAGAGATTAAGTTAATCAGGAATGAACTTGAAAAGAATCTTCTCCTCACTCTTACATCTCTGTGTTTCTGTTCAGTACTTCTGATCAAATACTCTTTTTATACAGTAGAAAGCTGTGGCTTTTACCACTGAATGCCGTGCATTTGTTCTCTGTGGTAAATAATCAGTTGACCTGTGCTTTGGAAGTTTGCTACGTTTCTGTTGTTACAGCACATAAAACTTACAAAAAGAAAGTTGATGAATGGATCTGAATGTATGGCCCAGATTTCCCTCGCACAATATCACACACAAAACCAGGATTTACTCTGCTGGAAATAGAGAGGCAAGAAATTATTCTTTGGTGACATGATAAGCTTCATTCAGTGGATGACATATATTAACTCGGTTTTGAACCTAAAAGAAAATCAGATATTAATCTTTAGTTTGTTAGTTTTCTTCTAATTTAGCCAACAAATACTTTGAGGGTAAGTATTTCTTTAGAGAGACAATAGCCATAGTTCCAGTATACGGCCATGAAACCACGTTCAAGCCAGTTGGTCACATGTAAACAACTGATATTCCATGGAATGACATCTACTATGAGTTCCAAGATTTGGAATTGTTTTTTTTCACAATCGATGTTCCCAAACTCTCTTAAGAACAACATTTGGGAATTTGCTTTGTGGGTTGTTTTGCATATTGCTTGTTTTTTCCTAATGAGAGGCAGTTTTCTTTGTGAACCTAAATAGTTGACTAATCGTTTGTGTGTCTTATAATTGATTCTGTATCTTATCAAAGGATTTATTGTTGTTACAGTGTAATACAACTCCTAATCATTACGTTTGCTAATCTTGCATTTGGTTGCCATTGTATTCCTGAAATAATTTCTTTTGCTTAAGCAGAACATGTACTGTATTTGAAAACATGACCTCTTGAGCAGAGTTGGCTTTCTCTCTCATTAGAATTAACACTCAATGATACATTCCCGAATGGACAGTGTACAAGGTACATAGTGTTGAATGAACAACTCTGTTTTCCCTCCTGTGCTCGAAAAGATCAACTATGTAATTAATGTGCTCAAGTAGCTGTGGTCTATGATAAGAAAAGTCAATCCAAACGTATGTTAATAGCTTCAACTTCAATTAATTTTCATCAGTACTGTCATATACCCCCCAGTGGCACAAATACTATTGGAGATGTCAGTCTGCGTTGGTTTTTAATGACTTGACCAGATTGAGAAATAAATAGGGAGAAATCTCTAGAAAAATGTAATCAGACTTTAATCCCCATATAATATCTGATCATTTTGTACTTGGGATAGATGTCAGCCACTGCTGGAAATGAGGACAGAAAATGTGAAGGCGATAATATTCAGTTTTGTTTGTACCATAGATTTTTTTGACAAATTATTTTTGCAGCAGTCTGCTGGCAAGCGTTATATCAGATTTGTTGGGTTCTTTTGCTCAGGAAGCGTAGACTGTGTTGGCACTCGAAAAACAATAAACTTGCTTGTAACGGAAGACAAACAAAGTCAACTTTTGTATTGCTTTCTACTTAACTCCCTCAGACAGGCTTATGCCTTTTTTTGGAGAAAATAATTTTCTCTCTTTATCTGTCCAGGTTTATCATTGTCTTCGGACTTCTTTACTGTTGAACTGCAACTAATTCTGCATAGTATGGAGACTCCTACTTAGCAAATATAAAACTAAATGTCTGATGTTTACTGATTTCTCTTTCCTGTCAGTAATTAGCTATACATTTGAACCTGATATTCCCCATTCTCCGAACGTCTCTCCTTAATTTGACTGCTTACCAGCTAGGAGGCGTGTGAGATACCTTCCCACTGGTTTGCCTTTCTGACTTCAGAGAGAGGTCTGTGATGTGAGAATGTAGAAATATACTTTACCTATCGTAGCCCATGCAACTCAAATTGGAATATTCACTCTTAAAATATACAAATATATTTTAAACAAGGAAATTTTAGATCTGACATATTAAAGTACTGCTTCTCACTCTTCCAATGCAAGGGTTTGAATGTGAGGTCCAAAAGGGATTTGCTAGAAGGAGAACATATGAAGTAATTTTTGACGGACAGGTCTTAGTTAGAAAGAAATACTTCATTGTTCCAAATGAAATAAGTATTCTTATGATTGAGACAAATATAAACTTACTCTGCAGTATCCAGTCTTCTGTAGTAAACAATCAGATTGAGAACGTACTTTCAGCACAAAAGAAAAGGCTCTCAAAAACCATTAAGCCGAGCTAAGTTGAAGCACGGGAGCAAAGACAAGATATTGATGTAGAAGGCTGGCAAATATTCACTAATACTCATCCCTGTGTATTTGCAGCTGCCAAATGACTTATGTAGATGAATACATTATTGTTTCATTCTTCTTTTGTCTTGATTTGACGCATGACAGAAATACAGACTTCCAGTACAAAAGGTGTTGATTTTTGTTGAAGCACTTGTCTAAGTTCCTTTCTGCTTCCCAGTCCTGAAGTGATCACCATTGCTTCGGTTCATACTTCACTGGAAGGACTGGGAATTGTGGTAAACACTGTTCCCTCAGGAGTGGGGCGTCCCCAGAGCACCGCTTTCTCCTGTAACATAAACTGGAAACTTTTTCTTATTCTGCCACAGCAGTTACTCAAGGGTACTGTGTTTAAATGCAGGTTATAGATGATACACAGTCACCTTTCCATTTCAAAGCTACCAGCCAGGGAGATATGCTTCATTAGTCTCGATAATTATCAGAAATAATGATGAAAAATAATCAGCAAGGCAAAAACGAAGGGACCTATCCTGCATCCAGCCTTACTGTCAGTGGTCATTAGAGGGTCCTCCCACAAAGAAAAGTGTAATTCTTGGTTTATATCTCTCAGCTTAATTCTCTGTTGTCCCAGTATATCCAAATGCTTAGGAAAAAAAAGGAAATAAGCAAGAATAGGGAAAGCTTATTTACATATAAGCATGATTTTTCTTTTCTTCATTAATACCAGGTGGAATATCTTAATGTGATAAACTAGTAGAGCTGAATTACTGCACTGGATTTTCATGACACAAAGTCAGCCTGTGTTAAATCATATGTGAGCTCAAACACAAGGAGCTTTAAGCTAAATGAATAAATAATTTTACTGCAACGAGTGAAAGCAAATTCTTCTAGTTCACTAATTAAGTTATATTATACTAACTTTGAATAATATAACAATGAAATAATGTAATAAAACCTCCAAGGAATATGTATGATATTTCACTTGTATGTTAAATGTACTTCAGTCAGTCGCTCTTGATCTATCAATGTAGGTACATACATGATGTACTTAGATAATGGATCTCATCCAGTCTGTGGGATGGGAGAAAGACTTTTATGCTAGTTTTAAATCTGAGATGTTTTAACTGTCCTCAGTCTGTGCTTTGTTAATGTCAACATACTTGACACGTGAAGGGAATTTGATGAAAAGCCATTGAATGTAGGATTATTTCACTTTTACTTCCTGCCTCTTCTTTTTAATTTTTTTTATTTTGTGTGTGTGTATGTGCTTTTCCATATTCCAAGTTGCTGCATTCAGCCAGGGCATCATTCAGAAGTCCTGCTATGGAAGAAATAGGTTATTTGCCTCATAACCTTTCTGTTTTTCCAGTCCTTCTAAATTAGGTCCTTTGGATCACTCTTCAAGGTCAGTGGCTTTTTCATTAAGTGCAGAGAGCCTTAGCCGCTTCTGAGTTACTTAAACTCCCTGTGCTCTGGGCCACTGGTTTTAGTCTTAGTTCACTTTCATTTTTGGATTTGGCTAAAGTTGATATAACAAGCTGTATGTGTTATCAGCTTTTTTCATTTTCCTCCTCCTTTTCTTGTTTAATACGAGAGCTCATCCTTTCAGTCCGACCGATCACCTGCATGACTGCTGGAGTATTAAGTCCTTACTTTGTCATTAGCTTTTGGTAGGTCAAGAACATGGGTTGCACAGCAGGCAGAGTGCAAAGACTGCAAAAAGTGATTTTTTTTACATTCTTTTTGATATTGTCATTTGTATCTCTTAATAGAAAAAGGACAGGCCTTTAATGTTACTCTTCAGGATATAGCTGATGCCATTAAAACTCTCCAAGCTCTACTAAGTTGTTAACTTGTTAAGAAAAGTGTATCGGCAGATGAATGGGGGAAAAGTGTTGTGTGTATATAAACTAAATTTATGGAAAACATACTTTCTAGTTTCTGCCAACCATATGCCAAGTAAGGAACTTCTGTAATTCTGAAAAATGGTATTTGCTGCAAATTCTCCTAATAAATACTTGAGCTTCTTTAATAGCTCTTATCTCAGCTTTTTTTTTTTCATATTTGGATTGTGTCCTTCAGTTGCCCTGCACGGTAGGTCACAGTTATTATTTCCTTTAAAAGAAGTGAAGAAGCTTAGGAAAACACACATTGTTTTCCTCAATGATATGTTATGAATAAATGACAGAAGCAGAAATAATGTCCTGCTGTTCTAACTGATATACTGTTGCGTCGCATGGCTTGTAATGCCATGGGAAGGAAGATCAACACTTTGTCGAGAGTGACTAAGCAGTTGGAGGTGCTGTGTTAATGTTGAAACCTCTCTCACAGGATTTGGTTTCACTTGGCAATTACATTCAATTAGAAAACACTCCTAAGTGACTTCTCAAGGTTGCGGTTTAACTTGCTGTGATTTCCAAGTGAAGAAAACCCCTGGGGGAGGTATTATTAATTGTACTCTTCGCAGCATTTCCTAAGGAGCAACCAAGGTCAGCGCCATTTTCCCAGCCAATCCGCAGGTGAGTGACCAAGAACTTCTTCAGTTTAAATAGTTTAAATGGACAGGTAAAAGAAAACACTGTGAAAAATGTAATTTTATTAAAGGAGGGACACAATGAAAGAGGAAGTTCTCTGAAGAGAGTTATAGGACGATGCCAGAGTTTTTGGACAAAGCACCTGAGCAAACCTTAGACTGCTCTTCCTTTCTGGTGTCAGAATTCTTGTTTTGATGAAAGTGTAGATATCGTGGGAAATGGTCCCTCACATTCTTCTTATTCACCCCAGTCTTTTCAGTTTGTGCTCTCTAGCCATCTTGTACTTGATTTTGTCAAAACTAAAGGCCCTGCTGGTAATGTGATAGAAAGTTTTTCAACGCACCAGATGTTCACGTAAGACGTACTTGGCAAGTCCTAGCATGGGCCTGTGTTACTTAACTTTTTATTTAATTAATTTATTTTAAAAGGATGCAGTGACATAAGCTCAAATTAGAATGATAAAGAACAAAATACAAAATTGAGAGACATCATCTTAAGACAGTGTTCCTCTACCTCATTGCTTGCTAGTGTTCTGTAACATCCTAAATGTAATTTTCAAAGCTTCTTATTCCAGCAGGAGGGAAAGAAGACACTGGTTAGTTCTATAAGTCATCTTCATTGTCATTTTATTTCTTTTCCGATACAAAACAACTTTACAAGCAACTGAGCCAAGAGAACAAGCAAGTAAAATGTTCAGATCAACCTGTAAACTGCAGGCTGCAGAGAGCCATGGAAAGAACCAGACTGTATTTGCTTCCTTCTCTAAGTGCCCGCTTCCTATACTCTGAGGCAAAAGTCTGTTAAACAGCTGTTCCCTCATCTGGTCTTAAATTCAGCTATACTGACAGTCACTCACCATCAACAGTATCAGACTCTTAATGCGAATACTTTATTTTAACTGTAGGTGGCTGAGGTTGAGTTTAAGGTAGTGCTTTTGTACAGTGAGGCAACTGAAAATATGTTTCAAGTGCTTGGTTAGAAATAAAAACTATAAATACCCATCCTACAGTATGTGATCGAGTTTCACCTTCCTTTATTGAAACCTGCCATGAAAAGTAATGATTCTTAAATGTCAGTCAAATAGTAAAGAGAAATGGTTGGAGATCGAATGATACATTTTTCACAAGGTTTTTTTCTTGTTCGTGTTTATGTAGTAACAGAAATTTTCCCTACTTGTTTTCCCCTCTCATGCCCTCTACAACGCTTAGATCCCTGCATGTTTAATAGAACTGTATGACCTTGGTCTGCAGTCCGTGCAGTTCAGTTCACTCTTAATATGCAAGTATTAATAGGCTTACCTGTAATCTATTCAGTAATGAGATAAAAAAAGTAATGTATGAAGTTGTGCACATTATCCCAGGCTTAGGCAGAATACTTCTCCTCCTGATAGTTTTATTTTATTTTTCAGAAACAAAACTCAGTCCCGTGTTGATGAGACTAGATTTCAGAAAGTGCTTTGGTACACACTTAGCTAAGTATTTCAAGGTCAAAACACTGCCTTAACAGAATGAAAATAATTTATTTATTAAAAATTATAGTATTTTAAACCAATCAACTGTTTTGGGTTTCCACACAGATTGAACTTATTTTTGTAATTAGAAGTAATTTTTCTTAGATAAAAATGGCCTAACAGCACCATCTTCTGACAAGCTGTAATTTCTGCAGTAACCTTGAAAAGCACTTTTAATCCTTTACATACATATTTTGGTTACTCTCACAAATAAAATAGAGATCCTAGAGGAAAAAATTGTTAGTGTAATCCCCTGTATCCTAGCAGAAGTCTTGAGCAGACACTGTCTAATTTCTGCTTCTCTCTTAAAACGGTGAGAACTTCTTTCAGCTGTAATTGTGCTTGAAATTGTTGAAAGGTCTTCTGCAACAACATTCCAAAGATGTGTTCCCATCAAATGTTTGGAAAGAGGTAATTTTTATGCAATTTGAACAGTAGTTAGGTCTACCAACTTCAGATGTCTTATAGTATTACTGTGAGAGTAGAAATATTGTATATATCCTATTTTCTTACCCACAGTTACAGTATTTATACAACAGAAATTGCTTTCAGCTTTGTAGTGGAATGCACAAAATAAATGAATGTTGATCATTTTAACACATTTGTGAGCCATTTAGAGCAACAATGATGTTGGGTGATTGTATCTGGCAATAATGCTTTTGCTCATTTTTGTGTTATGGTGTCTAAGATCTCACAGATTTCATCACTCACCGTGTAATCACAGGACGTGGAGCACTAGAGATCTTGCACTGCTTTATGCTGGTAGTGAGATCACTTATGTCCCTGCTCTGTTTCCATCTGAGAGCAAGTTTCAGTGGAGCAGTTAACGAAGAGCTGAACCACTTCTCTTGGACAGAGCAGAGTCAGAGCAAGAGGCGGAAACCTAAAGGAGAAGCTTCAACTCTGAGATTTATACACCACTTGCTCTCTGTCCTTATTCAACATCCAAAATAACATCTGATGATTCTTGATATTTCTGGTTCGTGGGTTTGGTTCACCTTGAATTCAGTTCCAGTCTTATTTCTCGAAACTCCATTGTAGGTTATGCTCAGTTTTCAGATTTCATATTTCCCAGTCAAAATCCACCCATAATGTAGAATCTAAATCATCATTTATGCACATGGTTACAGATACAAAATTCATATTTTTCAAGTTTGAATTAAATTTTAATTGTAGGAAGCAGTGTTATTCTATGCAAGCTGTTTTATAGGTGTTAAATGGCAAGGGATTTAGACTTTGGAAAGTCTGTTTTTCTACTTTGCTAAAACAAGGAGATTTGGTTTGACGTAGTAGACACCTGGATTATAAGTGTCATTTAGAAGTATTAGATACATTTTTGCTGGTGGTTACAGATGCAGCTATAATGAATGTTTGACAAGTTTTGATAGAGAATCATCCAACCTCCTAAAAAAAATGTGATAATAAACACAGTACTGGAATAACTTGGGAAAAGCAACTTTACATCTTAAGGGAACAAACTCTATTTCATGTTATTCCAAGTAATATGCATTTACATTAGAAACCTGCAAGGTATCTTTTTAGGTAATCACTGTTTTCATATGCGTTCATGAGGTTTCAGCCAGATAACTAATCCCTGTACTCATAACAAATTACATATTCACATGTTTAAATGTTAATTATATCACCACCGTCTTAATGAGGAAATATATGTTTTACGCAGCTGTAGTGCCTAGCAGCTTGTAGCAGGAATAACTGAAAATATCCAGTTTGTAACGGTGAAATGAGTGTGTTACTTGGGGATTGTGTTCAAATAATCTCAGTGAGAGAAAAAGATAAAAATCCCATCCTAAATTAGTAATTGAAAAATGAAATACTGTATTTCAGACTAAAATGTGAGACACTTTGTTGGAGACAAGTGGAAATGGAAATTCGTTGTCGTTACTATTTTGGTGATTGTACTCCGACATTACCATATCTCTAAGGGCTTACGTGCATAGACCATTAGAGCTCTAAATAAATATAGCAGTAAAAAACTAGTATTTTATTTCAGAAATTTGCAAATCATTGCATTGCAACTTGAAGGCAGCAATGCCTTAGTGTTGCAGCTGTGTACTTTGAAAAGGTATTGATTTTACTTCCAGAACAAAGTATTGTACTTCTGGAAGAAAGCAGAGTTTGACATTCAGAAGTGCACTCTATTTTCATATATACGTACCAAGGGAGCAGAGCTCTGGTTATAGAAGTCAGTTCAGTTCTAGCCATCTGTCATTCAACTTACAAATATTTCTGTTATGTTTTGAAAAGTCAAAAGTTAGGTAGTATATTGCATTTAATTTTAAAAGGGTATTAAGAACAAAATATTGATGTCCATCTGAATAACTTTGTAGGGTTTTTTTCTTGTGTGTGTGTGTTACCAAAACCTATTATTTTGAAAAATACTATAGTTGGCATAACTCTCAGAATGATTGATATTTATCCTTGAATGAACCTAAGGTAGAAAATTTGATTACTTTTCAGACATTGGAATAAGATTTTTCTACAGCAGAAACTCTGAAACTGTTTCTTTGACTTCCTGTTTATTTAAATTGCATCACCTACTAATAATTACAAGCAATAAAAATTCAGTCTGATTGATTTGTTATTAACTTAATGACCAAGTATATGTGAATGCCAGCTGTGTTCACTCACATAAAACCAAAAGTTCAGCAAGAATTTTGGCTTTTCACTTTCAGATGGCACCTTCTTCAAGACAGAAAGCGATTCTTCCATTAGAGAAGATTGTCTCTAGTTTCCTTCAGGCAAGCAGAGATAAAATATCTCTTGTGAATATGATATATGGTCTATTGATCAAGAAACAGCGTAATTTTTTATGGATCGCCTTGAAGCCTACATAGCACTCACTTGACAAAGGGCAGGTGGATAAAAGTTAAGGAATGGAGAGAGGAAGCATGAGGAACGATGCTTCCAAATATTCTGGTTTTGAAGGCACTGAGAAAAGGAGAGACAGAAGGTGGAGGTGGTTGGTAGGACAATAGGAAACCCTTTTCAACACTTGGTCAGAGCATGTCTTCTCTCACATCTCTTCCACCCCTTGAATATGGATTTGCTGGCTGATCACAGAATATGACCCCTGCCTGAATTCCTTCATTAACCGATCCATTCTTACAGTGACTTTTCTGCATCCTAATAATAAATTTCATTTTCCCAGGTATTTAATTTATGCTAAACCCCTTTATTTCCTTTCTTTTTATTTTCCCTTACTACTTTCTCATGTGTTTATATTACACTAGTATGAAATGCAAGTAAAACAAAACACATAAATCAATAGACCTAATTATAAGAGACAAGTGTTAGGTTGTGCTTATTTCTGCTGTTGGAGCCTGAGACTTTCAAGTTTGACAAGTTTTCTGACATCTTATTTGTTCACATCTTCTATAAAATGTTGAATCTCCTCTGAGACATTCCAGGCAAAAAGATGCCAAGAAATTATTGTGTTTCTGAGCTTCCTTGCAATGACTATGAGTATATAAGTGGGGAAAAAGAATCCGTATTGTTACTGGCAACAAAATAATTTGCTTTTTTTTTTTTTTTTTTTGCATTTGGGCTTGTATGTGAAAGACAGGAAAAAAGGGACATTGTGACTTGAAGTAATTAAATATAATAATCCCAACCTGACGCATTCCAAATTCCTCTCTTAATTCTCCGTAATAGTATGTCTTGTCCTATTTCTTATTACTAAATGTTTGAACTGCATCATTCCTGCTGAGAATAAACAGTCTCCGAGCCATGCTTGGTGTGTATGTTGCTTGTATCAGAGACTGAGATCTTTTGTCAGATCTAGATGATGGGTAACTCTGTGTACAGTTCTGTTGTCTGAATGACATTCTTTGTCTTGGATTATTAAAATTTTTTAATTCTTTTTTTCCTTTTAATCTGTTATAAATAACTATTTTCCCAATTATTTCAACGGATGTAAAACTTCTCACTCATCTCCTCTGAGATTGTCTGTGATGCTGGCACGCATTTGATAAAGAAATACTTCATATCCTTTTCTTTGAGAAGAATGCTATACTTAGGCTCTTTTTGGATCCAGTAAAATACAAGGTAGGAGTTCTCTGGAGGCAAAATCAGTTGACTAGACAGGTACACGATTCTGTATGTGGTTGGACCAACTCTGCTAGCCACATATCCTTTCCTTACCTATTGTTCTGAAAATCTGTTTTCAGCACAAATGTTATGTTGTGGGAATTATGTACTCTCTGGAACATCTGGGTTTGCAATGGAAAACAGCGTGATATTTTGCATAACCAGACAGATTACACCAAAACCGAATCAGACTTGGGAGGAACTGTGGACTCCTGGGTATGTGTGAAATTGCTCTTTCAACTTCTGTTGTCATCTTGTCTCAGGGATTGAATAACTCTCCCAGATCACATGGCTATCATATTCCCAACCAAAGCAAATCAACTAAAAAAATAAATTTCTGGCCTGAAGTTATATTCCACAAAGAAAAATGGAACACTCATGGGGAGTATTTCTTTTTTTTTTTTTGTCTGAATTACAATTTAATGGTCTTTTTTCACGATCCTCCTTTCCATGCAATGGAGCAAATTTACGTTTCTCCATATGTCAGAAGATGTATCTTGTAGGCTAGTAGTTATTATACAAAATATCTATTCCCTGTTTTTATGCTATAGGATAAAAAGCAATTGATACTATGCGTATGGAGAAAGATTTTAGTAGCTTTATATTCCCCTAAAAGATAAAGGAAGGAATGTCTTTTTGTGCATGTGACTGTTAATTTTCATTTTGAAGGATAGATTATCTGATCTTAGTAAGTGTGAACTAGATCTGTTGCACTTGGGCACTAAAAAGATACGTATATAAGATCCCTTTTCATCTCTGCAGTGTGCCTAACCACCTGAGCCAAACTTCAAATGCTCTTTCTTTGCCAGGTTTAAGTTAGACCCCTGATATTATTTGACCATACGGTACTTTTTCAGTTTTAGTATGTGAATATGTTCTTTGTTGTTTTTCTCCTGGAGTCAGAAAACAAGACTATAAATCCCAGTGGTGGAACTTGAAAATTTGGGTTTGTGTGGTTCAAATCTTTTGAAAATTCTATAAGGCAGCATGAGACATTGTTCTATTCAATTTCTTGCTATTGATCCAACTGAATGCTTGTTTGGAGATTGCCTTTGCAGCGATGTTTGAACAGAAGAAATACTTTTCTCTTTAGAGATAGAGTGTGTGGGGCTTTCACTTACAAGGGGCACATTTCATGTGTACAGATTTCTCACGCTGAGGGCAATAAAACAGTTTTGCCCTTGAAGCTGGGTATTATGCCTCCAACTTGTACAGCTTATATGTGTGTTAATTACAAAAAGAATGGTGAGCAGCTCACAACTGGGAAGATGAATGCCTTGGCTACCAGAGAAAATAGTTCTGATTAAAGGTATGTCAACTAGACTACCCTGTTTCTGTATCAGGCTCCCTGTGTTGAAGCCAGCGTTGGAACGAATTCAGAACTGAAAGGCTTGAATCCTGGGCCCAAGGAAACCTTTCTGCTGTAAAGATGGAAGGACCTTTGATTACGGGAGGTGAGATGAGTTTTCCTAATTGCACAGTACCTGTCCTGCCGACTTGAAGGTCATATAGATGCTCTTATCCCAAGGGCTTTATTTGTGCCTGCACTTGAAGTGTAAGAGGTTTTTCAGAAATAATTGCAAATGCTGATTACACCTACTGACACCATATTTCTCTTAATTTTTATATCTAAGGTAAAGCAAATAAACTAATACTCCTATTTCTCTTTTCCCTCGCTCCACTACTACATTTTTTCAAGTCGTGTGTATTTGTTAAAGTTCATCTTTGTTTTATATGTATGTATTTTATAAATATATACAATAGCTTCTGTTAACTAAAAACTGTGATGTAAGAGCAGAGAAAACACTAATTATAGTAACATTCTGTGAAACATACTTAGGAATTGAAGATACTTAAGGTTCCTGTGAAAATTCCAACGGAGCGAGGGACAAGCATTAAAGCAGACACCCCAAATGCCGCTCCCTTAGTCGACTACAGTTACTCGTTCTTGCCTTTTGTAAGATTTTAGATGTTTGGGTCACAGGAAGAGTAAATAATCATTACACTTCAAGTAATCTGTATGAAAGGCCCCGGAACAGTGACTCCTCTCTTATGTTTTTAACTTCTTCCATGGTATTTGACCTGTGTTTGAAGTCGAAGGCCTGTGAAAGGTGACCTGCTCAGATCCCCACTAACTGTACTTCTGTATATGGGGTTTTTTTCTGATAAATAGGGAAAGAAACAGGTGAGCTTTTTTTCCTTTAGAAAAACAAAAATATCGATGCCTCGTATTGTCACAGGGCATTCAAACCTACCAGTAATAATGAACTTCCCTGTGAGGATTTGCAGTTCATCTCCTCTTGTTAATTGTGAAATCGTACATGCGCAGGATCTAAAGTTCTAAAGTTTGAAGTTTCTCATTTGGACAATTTAGGTTTTCGTTAACTTAATCCTTTGATTTGGGGGAAGGGCTTTGGAAGTTTAACTGTTATGAGGCCCCTGTGGTTTTCTTTGGGTTGATGAAAATTTTTGGCATTCATTGACTTTGTTGTTGGCCAGTGCTTGGCTGAATTAATGTCTCTAAACAAAATTTCTAGCCTTCACTGGTGCTTTCAGGGTTATTTGATGTACAGAATTGCATTATATTACGAGCGTGATAAAAATACTGTATTGACTTAGTGTTTCATACAGTCTTATAGTCTTATAAAATGGTATTGATCCATCTTTAGTTTCGAAGGTCAGCAAAAAGTTTACAAAGAGAAGTATCTGAGGTTAGGAAACATTATGCAGTAGTTGGCCATTAAAGTATTAAAATCTGACCTGCTGTTGTAGTAGCTTTCAACAAATGTTTTAGTATCCTCATCAGTCCCAAGCTGCATACATATGATCTTGGTTTTGTCTAATAAAAATTACTATAATGTTACACTGATTACAGTGCTTCACACTATAATCATTTTTTCCTTGGAACAGCTCAACAAGCACTATTATACCTTTCCTCAAAGCATGGAGTTACTTTATGATGCAGTAAATCCATTACAAACTTGGGAATGGAAAACATGATTTGAAGCATCTCTTTTTTCTACTGGCAGCACTTATTTTTTCTATAGTATCGGTGTCCTTTGATAAGATAACATCTTATGTATTTAGTTTCTTCAGATAGGCCAATATAAATAGATATTTTGAAAAGGTAAAGTGGAAACAGAACCCACAGTTGCAGGTCTGCTAAATAAAAAATTATTGGTATTTAATTGGAAGCAAGCTTTGGAGACTATTGCTGTCCTTTTATTGAAGATGGACCCAGTTGTATTTGTGTACGAGGTTGCTTTCCTGAGCTGAAGTCTCTGTGATGTGCTCACTGAATGTACAAAAAGTAGAAGAGAGGAGATAGCTGAATGGTGCATGAATGCTGGTAATTTAGTTTGGACTGGGAATCTGCTTTTGAATTTAATCTGGTCTTCTTGTCTACGGCAATTGATAGTGTCAAGAACTGCTATTTGTCAGATTCAGGGAAGATACCCTCCAGGAGTGCCTAATGCCCTCCAGGAACGGCGAGTCAGTCTAAAACATAGTCCACAAAATAAAGGTGGTATTGACACTTGATTCCTAGCTATTTTATTCTACTTATCCTCTCCTATTTTTCCATGCGACTTTCATAACTGTACATAACCTAGATAGTAAGTTTGAGCGTTTCCTCAGTTTTGTCACTGTCTTCCTGTGTGATTTTGGACCAACAGGTACCTTGCACGTGAAAGGTTTTTGTTTGATTAGAACTGGCAATGATGGGAACCAATTCCTTATTCCTTTTCCTCTTATTTTAATGTGCAGAGCTCTTCTAATGTGTGTAACATTATATTGTGTGGTTGAGACTCTCAGGCTGGAGAAATATATACATAAACACGCACGCTTACAGTATTTCGCCTGCAATACAGGTATAAGAAATATATTTATATCAGTTTGTTGGCTGATCATAATGTTATTTTTTTTAATTATTTCTGCTATGTTAGATCTCCAGAGTGTTACAGTTTTGGGGGGGGGTTAGTTTTACTTCTTTAGTTTCTAGGGTTAATTTCTCCTATATAAATTCCATATTACAAATAGTATCATTTTGATAATCAGTATAACAGGGGGAAAAAAAGGGAGAAAAAAGGTTGCACAGTCTCCTGCTTATTGACAAGATACTTCTTCAGAACAACAACAAAAAAACCAGGAAGAATGAATCCCCAGCCAGCTGGCAATAACAGTAAGTAACTTGCTCTATGAGAGTTCCAAGAAATTGCAGTTGCAAACCGTGTATTATACTACTTACTTGCAGAAGAAAATGTAAAATTGTTAGATATCAGAGGGCACTCTTAGAGCTGCATCATTTTATAATCATAGGAACAAGTGTATTTGGCTGTTCCTTTAATCATCTTGAACGGAAAGGAATAGAGATGTTGCCTTCAGACTAATAGCAGGGCTGACAAGATGAACGAGTCTAAAACTTGTTTTCATTTTGAATGCCCAGGTCTTATTCTTACTGCTGTGATTCTGGACTTAATTGCCACCAGATATTTTAGATTATATGAGTTTGCTAACCATGTGTGTTATCAACATAAGTCAGTGAGAGCAATACAATGCTCATAAGTCAATGAGAGCAAATACAACTTTCTGTTGTATTTGCTTATTTCTGTGTAGTTACCAAGCTTGCTGTATTTTAGTAGTGTTTTGGTTACTTTTTATTTAAAGGAGTTTTCAGATTTACAGAAGACATGTTTTGGCTTTTTTGTTGGTTTTGGGTTTTTTATTTATTTATTTTGGTCTATGTGTAATCAATATCCATAATGTGGAGGAAAGAAATGTATTATTATTGAAAAAGTCAGTGTCAAGTATCTATTAGAAACAAATTTTTATTGGGTACTGAAATGATAAAAATCTTTACTGTAACTCATGGATAAAAGACTTCATTATGCACTGTATGCTGATACACTATGTGTCGTTAACATTTTGGCTTTCTCTTTTTTAATAAACTGTAGTTTTAGATACTCCAAAGGTAGCTTAAGCTGATCTTGTGACTTCATTTCTCAGGTATTATTTCCATACTTTAACTTGATAATTTTCAGCAAAGGTTTTTTCATCTGTATGTTACATAAATGGTAGGTAGAGAGTATAGTTCATTAAACTGAAACTTATCTTTTAGGTTTCAGAATTTTGTCACTTTTTGAAAGGAGCTATAACATTTATAAGCATAAATTGTAAGGTATATAAAAGTTTAACGTTTGAAAACAGGTTTCTGTCTAGTTCTGAAGATTGAAAATGGTATTCGTCTTTCAGATGAGTCTTTTATGACATAAAAGTTCAGTTCCCTTTTTTAGATCCCTAACTGTTTATCTGAATAGAGTGGAAATAGCATTCCCGTAGAAAAAGAAAAATCTCTTAAGAAATTGCTCATATCATTGGAACAGGAGTATATAAGGTATGAATTGGGTGCTTTGATTATCGACCTTCATGAAACTAGGGCACTACAGAACAAGAACTTTTTATGAAAAGAAGAATGTGAGAGTGTCTCTGAAGGTTGTTAAATGTTTACAGCAGCAGTAGAAGTTAGTGGAATGGCATAATCTTTGGCACTTCACAGGAGAAACCCTGCGTTTTTCAGATTGATCACAAGTTAGAAGTGTTTATTAACCCTTTCTGGTCAAAGGTAGCAACAGCTGAAACCAGTAGGAGATGTAGGGGGATTTAGTTCAGTGTAACACACCTAGTGAAAGCAGAGTTTCTTATTCCTAGATCCAGTCATATCTTTTGCTCAACAAGTGTTTTTAAGACACAATATCCTCAATAAATGGAGAGGGAAAGATGTTAGTAAACCCTTTGCTATGAACTATAAATTGTGTTTGATTACTGACTTTTATTTTGAAAGTGCAATTAAATAAAGATATGTAATCAAGCGAGATAAAGAGTTGGTAATTCTTTTCTAGTTTTCTCTGTCTTAAGCTTCCAGTATTTGTCTCAAATAAGAATATAAAAGATGTCTTGCTTTGTAATTGCAGAAGGTGCACAGAAGTTTTTTTTTTGTCCTTGTAAAGTTTTGTACCTGAGTTTTGTGTAGTAAGTACAATATTCACAGAAGTGAGAATGTCAGCATAGTGGCAGGGTTACAGTATTTTAATTCATTGTTTCCTTGGTTACGTGGCTTAATATCAAAATGGATTTGTGTTGACATGCTTCCTTGCATTATACCTGCATTTCAATGTGCCTAGAACACAAGTTTACCTCTTCCAAAATAGCAAGGTAAGGAAAATTCTTACAGCCTGTAAGATGTTCCCCATGCCGTATGTATTGTATTTTTTCAATAGATTTGCATATTAATCTTCAGACATTACATAGACTGAATGTTGAATGGTATTGGCCTGTTGTTAGTCATTATTTAAATTATCATGCAAATCTATGTTAGTAGTTCGGTTCTCTTCTCGTAGATCAAATGCTGGTCAGTCTCTTGTTTCTAAATATATATTAATTTGTATGATCATCTCCAGCATAGTAATATTAGCTTAAGGCACAGTTTTTATTGTTCAGACTTTGCTCATCTTCCCTTCCCCACCAGCTGAATCTCCATGAACATAAAGCAGTTATTACTGATATTTCTCATAAAGGTGCAACTCTCATCTTTACACAGGTTATCGGTTTGGTTCTTAATCTCCCTGACACAGTAGAAACCCATGAAACTTATTATTTGCGTAATTCTGGGCTTTTTTTTTTTTTTTTTAGAAATAAAACATCTGTTTTAAACACTTTTAAATACATTCAAAGAGAAATATTCAAAACCCAGAGTGGAACTCGTAGCCCATTTATTAATGCACAGGAGAGAATGAAGGATATTGTCATGACTTTAAAGAAATTGATATTCATAAAATTCAACATAACATTAGATAATTTATACAATTGCATCAAATGAAAAAGAGAATAAAAGAATGGGTTTAGGTTGCAGGAGTATTTAGAGGGACTGGTTTGCAGTATTCACTGGATGTCGTGTTATAACTTGCTTCAGGCTTGAAAAAGGATCCCTGCATCTCTTGAGAAAATATATTAGTGAAACACAGAACATATTCATTGAGTTTTTATAGCAGGAAATACGCATTTTTGTCTTGGTTCTATTCAACAGAAGATTCACAGAATCACAGATAACGGAATGAATAGTCAGCTTTGACACGTAAGCGGGAAATAGTTTTGCAGTCAGTGTCTTGTTACTGGTTGTTTTATCACTGAAATATGTTGGAAGAGAATGATTAGTTTTTCAAAAATTTGGAAATCGTCCTGACATACCAACATATTCCATCCTCGACTTTGCCGGAAGTTTAGACAACCAACATTATGTCAAGCTGATCGCAGTCATGAAATCAAAGGAAATGTTTTGTTTCATTTAATTTTTTACACTTGTCATGTTTCATTAGTTGCATCAAATTCTGGTCCCAGTTACCATTTCACTGGCATGATATGAGTTGGGTATCACTGAATTGAAGTCAAAGCTGTTGGAGCAATATAAAACTATCAGGAAAAAAAAAGACAATTAGGCCCCTTGTACTGAAATTTCAAGACTGTTTACATAGCGATATTTAACTTTTATTTTGGAAGTTTTATTTGGGCCATTAATAAACAGGTTTTGCTGTTATAGAGTCACATAGCTGAAATGAGGAGAGTTTTACTTGTTAATTTCCAGTCAAGGCAAAGCTGAGCAACACTGAAAAGAAAAATATCTTTTTTTCAGACATTTAAATTGGATGCTACGATGGTGGGGCACACACAGTATCTTGTTTCTCATGCTTCATGAAAAATTATATACTATCTCAGTGTGCTGATGGGAGCTGTAAAGTTAATTACATGTGAATAGCATCCCTGTGTGACACGCTTTTCTGGGAAAAAAAGAAAATTAGATGTTTTCATGGCTTTCTGAGGAGTGGATGGACAGACAAGTTCTGTCACACTCCCTGGGTAGACCATGAGTGTCTTCAAAGACTGAGGTACCTTGCCATTCATCCTTTTCTGTTTTTCATCTCCTTCTTTTGCTCTTACACCTAGCTTTACTTTGTTCCAATCTAATCAGCACAGTCATATGGTCTACTTCTGTCTGAATTCAGAGCTCCCTGAAGGTTGTATGTATGCTCTTTCTATTTCTCTTTCCTGAATTTTGGATACAGGCAATGTTCTCCTAGATGGAGTTTCTCTAAGTATGGCGGCTCTATAAATGATCTTGTCCTTGACACTTACTGATAGAAATTTGCTATGTTCCTTACACTTTTGGAATAATCATCTTGTCAGGAATATCATAGACATACAGTGCTAAGTTTTTGAAATGAGCTAGCAATCTTAGATCAGTTACATGTTGCTGTATATTTATTTGATGACAGAAGACTCACTCTTGCCTTAGGGATGCATAATCTTAATTGGAATTTTTTACTAGCCGAATCTCTACTTAGTGTGACAGTGGGCTCCCTCTTTTTGGTTCTCAGGCTTGTAGAGTCAGGAGGCAGGCACACTCCTCTCAATCAAAATTAAAAACTTGTTAAATGCTTAAGAATATCATTTATCCTTTATCATATTAATTGGTGAAACCGATATTTTACAGGGCTTAAAGACAAAAACAAAACCCCAGAAAGTTCAAAGCCATCATTATGAACATTTTCACTGGTTGGAAAACAGGATATGACCTACAAAAAAAAGTATTCGGATAATTTGCTACAGCCTTTAAAACAGCTGGAAATCCCATCCATTACTTTGAACAGACTGGCCACCAGATACAGACATGGTGTTTCTTAGTGTATGTTGGACACTGGAATTCTTGAAGGTCTGTACGAGAGAATGTGTTCATTATCCTAATTGCCTGTCTCCATCTCGCTTGTTTTCGAAAGAGTTTAAAGGAAAGTATTACATTATTTATTTATATCTAAGTTCACAATGTTTTTTACAAGACATTGAGTGTCAGGACAAAACAACAGCGAACAATAAAAGGCAGTTTGCTGTGAAATTACATTTATGTTAAACCATATATACACTGACTTCAAAGGCAATGTCTGTCCTTCTGAAGATATTTGCTGTCCTATCATTTCAAATTTACAGATGTGCAGTGTCTGTAATAATGATATCAAAGACAAACCCTTAGCTCAGTACATTAAAAATGAATGATTACTGGATTGTTTTTTAAAGAAAAAATGCTTTCAAAATAAATTGTTAATTATCTGTGATCTTCTGAAAATGAAACAAAAAAACATTGATGCAGTGGTTGCAGCTGCTTTGTAACTTTAGTAGTGTGCAAGAATAAAGCTTCAGCTATGAAGAAACAATGTGGTATTTCTAATATAAGTGGAAAAAAATTGATTACAGGGAAAAGAAAGTTTTCATCTTACGTGCCTTTAAAAATTTCCGTGCATAGGAAATTCCCTGCAAAGTGCATTTTATTCTAAACACAGATCACTGAACTAGCGGTTCTGACAATTAGAAGAGAATCACTTGTTAGTCCTTAGATGTTCATGGACTGTTACTGAAGCAATATGCCATACCCAGGAGTGTAGTTGGGCTGCCTTATTTATTTAAGAAGGACATATAGACATCAAGGTGGCTTAAAAAAGGAAGCAGGGCTCGTGATCTTTTTTTTTCCTCATCTTCTGTTATAGAAAATTCGTAAAGTTTGTATATTAAGCACTTGGGGAAGTGACAACAGTCTGGTCCGAGAGTGCATCATGTATCAGTCCAGAGGCACAGAACTCCTGTGGCACTTGGATTTGTTTGACTCGTTACCCTTGGCTGGTACACTAAGGATAGAAACTCTTCTAAACACTGAGAAGGCTCAAATATTCAGTCACAGCTGCTCATTTCAGAATCACAGAGTGACCAGGTTGGAAGAGACCCACTGGATCGTCGAGTCCAATCATTCCCACCAATCCCTAAATCAGGCTCCTAGCACCTCATCCACCCTCACCTTAAACACCTCAAGGGACGGTGACTCAACCCCCTCCCTTGGCAGACCGTTCCAATGCCTAACCACCCTCTCCGTGAAGAATTTCTTCCTAATCTCAAGCCTAAATCTCCCCTGGCGGAGCTTGAGGCCATTCCCTCTCGTCCTGTCCCCTGTCACTTGGGAGAAGAGGCCAGCTCCCTCCTCTCCACAACCTCCCTCAGGTAGTTGTAGAGAGCAATGAGGTCTCCCCTCAGCATCCTCCTCTCCAGGCTAAACACCCCCAGCTCTCTCAGTCGCTCCTCATCAGGCCTGTTCTCCAGCCCCTTCACCAGCTTTGTTGCTCTTCTCTGGACTCGCTCCAGAGCCTCAACATCCTTCTTGTGGTGAGGGGCCCAGAACTGAACACAAGATTCGAGGTGCGGTCTCACCAGTGCCGAGTACAGGGGGAGAATAACCTCCTTGGACCTGCTGGTCACGCCGTTTCTGATCCAAGCCAAGATGCCATTGGCCTTTTTGGCCACCTGGGCCCCCGCTGGCTCATGTTCAGTCGGCTGTCGACCAACACCCCCAGGTCCTTCTCCTCCTGGCAGCTTTCCAGCCAGGCTTCTCCTAGTCTGTACCTCTGCTTAGGGTTGTTGTGCCCCAAGTGCATTTGCACAGTTGCATCTGCAAGGCCCATCACCTGTTTTTTCAGGTAAGATATTTAGCCTGACTCAGGTGAAGGGATTGTAGAATTAGATTTTCCACGTTACCTAAAACATTGTGCTATTTACTGTCCTTAAAACTGGATGTTTTGTAGAATTTACTCGTATTAGCTAATATTTTTCTAGAAGCTTATGCATTTAATCAGCACATAGTTCAGACTGAGAACCTGCCATGGAACAGTTACAGTGGTTTTATGCTCTTAATCATCCAATAACAAAGAGCTGTGAGGCAAAAGCGGGATTCTGATACGGTTCAGTTGGCTGATGTTGAAGTGGGGTTTGCCTTTGTCGCAAGTATTTCTGATAATAGACACAAAATTGTGTTTGATATCCTTCAGAAATTCACGTGGTTTTCCGTGACAATAGACACAAGTGTCTTCAGTAACAGAGTGAGGTACTAGAAGTCATTTCTGTGTGGAAATACGAGTGAGTGAAGGCTGAGAGCTGGCGCTTCTGGCCCCCAGACGGCTCTGCAGAGGTGACACGGTGGTAGCTTTGGACTTCGGGGACCGTCTGCGTGGGTTAGATTTCTCTCCTTTACAGGAAACACAGCGATATGCCCTGAGTAGAAATCCATACCGAGGCCCCAGGTGTTGGAACGGGAAAGGTAAGGTAGGAAAAATACTTCCCCTGTGGGCACTGAGTGTGGGGGGGGATACGTGGGCGTGTTGTCCCATCTCACTTTTGTACCCGGCTGTCACTCTTGTCCTGAGGCTTTTTAGCACCGTACAGAACTGGTTTAGGGATCGGTCACAAAACCAGACGCTAGTTTAAAGCCCAAACTAATGATCTTTCTTTATAGGTATGGCTACATAAAGTGATGGTTTTGTTTGTGATTTAGTGAGAAAAAGGAGATAAAGGATAGGTGGCGAAGCCATGATGTAGAGGACTCCATGTATCTCTGAACTTGTCTTTAAGGCTTTTAGCTGTCTTCAAGTTAGTTTTTCTACCTTGACTAGTTTCTTAAATATTTGGATCTTTTCTAGTTATTAAGAGAATGGTTAGAGCAAATTAAGGTTTTATTCTTAAATCTGTCTTTTAATTATAAATTAAGATCTTATGTTTGATAGCTGGGAAATTCTGGATCAGAGTTGTCCGTGATTCTGGACAACAAGCAAACTACGATTTTTTTAATGGCACTTAGCAATTATTAACAAGACCTCTCTATGTCCTTGACTTTTTTGACACTGCCAATCAAAATTTGTCTTCCCTTTGGGCATGTCTTATGAGCTGCTCAGATTCAGAATAATTTATAATGAGTAAATCAAACAATTCTCTAACATGTTAATGGCCTTAATTTCCTCCTTCTCCTCAAGGTCTAAAGATTTGATTGCTGTATTGAGAATATTAAAAAGAACATTATAAATTGAAACCTGTCAGAGATGGTCAGAATGAGAAAAATGCTGAAACCAAAAAAACATTAAAGGTGAATAAAATTGGAAGGCTTCTGGCTCTTGTTCATACCATGCCTAGGAAATATCTTCCTAATTTACATCATAGTAAACACTATTTGTTTTCCTGAAATGTACACTACCTGACAGTGAATCAAAGAAAGAAAAGATATAATAGATATGCTGTATTCTGGTATATCTGGAATAATTTCTTTTGCTGGAAAGCTGTAAAGGTATTTGCTTATATATTGGGTGTGAGGAAAACTGATGATGCACAAGAAAATGATGAAAAATTAATCTGTATCCTGGCAATATGCAGGGTTTAGTTACAGCTCATAACATAAGCAGTTTATCACTGGAAATAAAAGTGGTGTATAAAAGGAATCATATTATGGGGGTTTGTCCAATAATTTTGTATTACAGATTTTAACAGAGGCATTTAAGGCACTCCTCACTTTAATTTTACTTTTTCCATCAGCAGAATATCACTTTAATTCTCACTGGGAAGGCATTCTGAGGCTCTTATTTTCCAGCTTCTTCTGTCCCTCACATGCATCTCAGCAGGTCAAATGGGTCAGATTAGTCCACAAAGTTTTGAATATCTTGCTGGATGGCAATTCCTCAGCATCTTCAGTTCGCATGCCAGTGTTTCAGCACACTCGAGGTAGGGAATATAAGAAACATAAACCCTGGAAACTAATGAGAATTTCCTGTTCCCAGTATTTCCTACTGCATTTGTCCTGTTGCTGCACACCGGTCTCTGTCTTCTCTGTGTCTTCGCAGTGGGTAGTTGCTAACAGAAATAAAGTCTTCTCTCAGCCTTCTCTGTCAGGTACAATGAACCTAATTTTCTCAAAAACTCTTCTCAGTTGTGGTTGTGTGGCCACGTGCTCTACCCCCACGAATCGTCCTGGTGGCTTCTCTTAGACTGGCTCGAGGATGTCCAAGTCTTCCTGATACTGGGGAGCTAAAAACTGAGGGAGTTCTCCAGATGCACGTGAACACCCAGCAGAGCCCCCAGTCAGTATTGAGGGCATTGTTATACTAGACACAGTACAAGCGTGGGAGACAAAGATAGTGTCACTATAAGCTTGTAAGCTGATTGAATAGCGACACTAGTTGGGAAAGGATAGAGATTGCAGCACCCAACAATGATGTAAGAACACTTGATTGGCACGATATGTTGTGGCCGTACCAGCAACCTAATTGTTGTCAAGTTTTTTACACACTGAGGGAAAAATAAAGAAAGGAAAAATCATTAGAGTTACCTGTGTGAGTCTCTTACAAACACGCAGAGTAGGTTACATAGGGAAACTTGATTGGAAATGCAGCAATGGAGTGATTCAGTAAGAGTCAGGAATAAGCACGTCAGAAGGGATCGGTGTAATGGGGAGGTGGCCTTGAAAATGACAGCAAATAAAAAATAATTCAAGGAAGCCGAAGGGGTGATTGTAGACTGAGGCCAGGAGGTTAATGATCTAAGCTGATCAACAGGCTAGAAAATTATCTTTTTAGAAACATTCTTTATGAATAAGGCAAAGGATGACTCGGTACTCAAAATGTTGACAGCTTGGTCACCTTAATGTTGGAAAGACTAAGCCTTTACTTGGCATGAAGGGAAAATCTGCAGTTCTGGAAGTAGGATACGTGAGAATGTTTAAAGAAAGAAGTATTTCAGAGATGAGTTTTGTGCCGGAGTGATGATTATGTGTAGATTTAATAACAGTAATTAAAACCCACAAAAACTATTAGCTGTAAATGTGAATATTTTTGATGTGCTATGGTGACAATGTTCCTAAGCAACCTTCTGTCTATAAGGTCCACGATTAAATGCTGCATGATAACAACGCTTGTTTGTGTCAAAAATTGACAGTACTGCACCTGATAGTCTGTTCAGCAATTAACAGACAACTTTATTTGTGCCTGTATTATATCCCGTATGTTTTAAACATAGTTTACAAGTTACTGGATGAACAAGTCTTAATTTGTCTTTCTAGCTCTACATTTATTTATTGTGAGTTATGAAAGGTGGGTGACAATTTCTTTAAGATCTACGTTTAAACAGAAAACTGCTCTTAAGCGTCCATCTAATTCCATGATTCTGACATCATTTACAGAAGTGGCTGGCTTTCATTTATCTTCTTGAATTACCCTTGTTAAAACTCATACTGATAAGGGTCAGAACATATATACCCATAATGAAATGATTTCCTTTCAATCCTTTTTACTGTCATGTCAAGCAATCACAAAATAGACTTAAGTTTAGTTAATATTAATGTGAAAAACATCCTGTGACCTATGTGCTTCCCCCCCTACACACACTCTTCATGATGGTAATGAATCGGTAATCGTCATAAGATCCTTTTTGATATTGCATTGTAGGAAATAGCCCGGGAAGAAATTTATTCCAAAATTTCCTCTTTCTTCCCCGAGGCCATTTAAAGGCAGTTGAATATTTGCATAGCTTTTATTATAAGACATGTTTTTAAATGTTTTACCATTAAAGTAATAAAAGTGTGTTCAAGGTAAATCAAAAGAAGCTGTTACTTATTTTGTATAGTCAAATTCTCCTTCACCAGCACGTTTATGTTGCAGAGTTTTTATTCTTCAGTTTGCTGTTATAAAATTGATTTGTTTCAATTTTCAGAAAGGTTCCCCGGCATTCCATTTTGCTGACTTTTGAAACCAGCCTGCTTCCTGCATCTGTGATAAGCAATTAAAACATTTCTACTAAATACTTTCAGAAGTCTTGAAGAATTAAACGTGGATAATAAAACAGGCTGCTACTCTCATGGATGGGATAAGAACTACTTCAATGACAATTAAGGTTTGTAATTTTTTTAAGAAATCTGTATTAAGTCCAAAAATAACTTGAGAAAAAAAGTCAAATGAGTAATCTATTTCATCTTCACAAATAAAATTTACATGTAACATTTTATGAGTTGATAGACTTGGAGAAAGCATTTTGGGGGCTTTAGTCCTACCATCACTGGGTTTGAGACTGGAGTGAATTTTACAAGCACCCCTTATTTAGAAAGAAACAGTTTTGTGAGCAGCAAAGCTCATGACATTTGGTCTCTCTCAGCTCAGTTTTTCACCAGCTAACAGCTATGACCTCTGTTTTTCTGCCAGGTGAAACATTCATCCTTTTCTCTCTCTTTTCTGTGTTGATACTGCAGCATTTCAAGGGCCTGGCCTCAACCTTCTTCAAGGGAGATACAAATATTATCCATCTTCCTTATTAGGGTACTTATTTCAGTGAACAAATAGGAATTTAGTGTCTTTGGAAGTGTCAGTTTTTGTTGGACCTGACCTATATATTGAAAAATATTTGGGTGAAGCACGATGCTTGTGTACCCACACTCCCACAAAATAAAATCTTGCAGGTATAACTTATCTTTTAATTCATAATATTATCAATTATATTAATTATAGTACTATTAATATAATAAACTGGGCTTTTTAATACTGAAAAAAAACCCCAGAAGTTAATGCAAATTGGTACAAAAATGGCTTACAAAAAAAAAAAGATAAATTCTCAATGATTCAAAGTTTTTCTTGATTTAAAATGGAGAGATTTTTCTAAGTTAGAATCTGTGCCACATAAAATTCACCTTTGGCTTTAACAAAGATGAACGGCTGTGCATAAACCTAGCTTCTTCCAGGAACTGGCTAAATAGGAATGAGTAATAACTCGAATTAAATAAAGTATCACTCTCTTAACTGGATGCTTTTTGTGCTGTAGTTATTGCTAATGCTAAAATGCCTGTTGCCCCTACGAACTCTTTAATTTAATCATAGTACCATAGGATTTCTTTTTACTTCCATGAACTGATTGTGAATTATAAATATGTAGCAGGCACTTATGGATCCATTGAGGTCAGCACCGAATATGCTTTCCTGAAGTTGTTCTACTGCATGTCTTGAATTTGGGGAAAATTTAGAACGGTTTTAGTTTGCATGAAATCTTGAGCATTTGTGTTTTTCCCAAATGCACACCTGCATATTTAATGTGGGATACTGCTACTAAGAGTGTGTATTATCACCCACAAAAAGTATTACTTAACCTTATTTAAGTCTTGTGGGGTATAGCCATTGGTATTTGTAAACTTAAATTTTACACTTCCTTTTTGTTCATTCAAGGTATCTATTCACAGCATTACGAAAGCATGATCTTCTTTCATTTCTTTATTTTCCTTACGCGTGCTCCATAGGGTGAAAAAATCTGGAAAGAACTTAAGTATATAATGTTCTTGGTGTTACCACTTATATCTCATAGCTCCAATATGACATGATTCACGTATATCTGTTATCTTTATGATCTCCTAATTAATCTCTGTCATATTCCTCTGAGTTCCTGAGAAGAAGGAGCAAAGTAGGTCACATTCAATTCTTTTGCCTTTTCTATATCTGTTACTTTATTACTATTAATAATTTTAAGTTTTTTTTTTTTTAAATTATCGCGACTGGTCCAGAGTGTTATTCTGGTGAACCTTGTGCACAAGCAATTTTGAATCAAGAGAGATTTTACCCAGGAGTCTGCCAGTCATGGACTTCTGAGTCCGGTGGCACCACGTAATTATCATGAGCTCCCAAGAATCCCAAACTTATTCACATTAAAATGTTTCCTTTCCAGTGCTATAAATGTTGAGCTCCAGACATGAATGAGAGGCTTCCAGGAAACCTTTCCAGACTTAATTTAAATTATCATTGGGGTGGAAAGATAGTGGAAGGAGAGGGAGGAGAGATTTCTGCACGGAAGGACGTGTGGTGTTCACAACTCCAATTATTTGAGTTGTAAAGTCATGGGAGTATTATAACAACAGCAGTGTTATATGAATCTTCTAATTATTTATTAAGTAAAATGCATGGTGGTGTTTTAATCTTTCTTTAGTGTTTTAATGCATTTTAGCTGCGAGATTACTGCAATGAGTGGGCATTACAGTGCTGCTGCTCCAGGGCAAAACTTGCTTTAGTAGAAATCTATGCAGAGTCTCATATGAAGTTATTCTATTGCTATTACAGTGTCAAAGCAATCTCTAAGCAGGTCTATGGAGACCACATTATTATGTCATGATAGGAGATTACGCCTTTGCACTAAATGGTTCCAGAATAAGTCTACAGAGACCTAATTATACTGCCACTGCTATTTGAGAGGATAGTTTAACAGCAAAGTGCTTTCTGTGGAAGCTCACTTAAAACGACAAAATAAAATGAAATTATGACAGTGTGTTTTCTGCTAAAAAAAAAAAAAAAAGAAACAAATAAAGCAAATTCAATTATCACGTCAGATTAAACCATAAATATATTGTAAATACTGGATTTACAGTGAACCTGTCTGAATTCCTGTAACTGAAATACAGATAGATAACAGTTGTCATTAAGTTACCACAACAAATAATTTTTAATTGTGAAAATCGTTTCTATTCATACAATGCCGCAAGAACTCTTAACAGTCAACTTTATGGCACTGTAACAATGATATGGTTGGTGTGTAAAGCATCAGCTCCTTTTCCAAACTATTTAATGCATCTGATGTTCCTAAACAGAACTTTTCATTTAAGTATTAAGTGTTTGGTAGTAAGTTATTAATTTATGCATGGCTCTAAATGTACCGCTATTACCATATTAATTTTAATACATATTTTTTATCTTTATGTAGATAGAGAGCAAAGTTATCGCTATAAAAATTAGATTAATAACAATCTGCACAAAACTTTTCCCAAGACAGAGGGCAAAACAAAGATGAGATCAATTTTTGCAAATGTTTATTTAGAGTGTCTCTCAGACTATGAAGATGTTATTCATTACCTGTTCTATAGATGCCATGTCTCCTTTAAATTGGTATAGAAAATCGATGCTTTGAGTAGAAGAAAAGACACTCTCCTCTATAAATCACAGGTATAGGCTTTAGTGCTATAAATTTAATACCGAAACAATGAAAACAAATATCTCCTTGATGGTTTTCTTTGGTTAATAAAGAAAAAGTGTAAAGGTTTTATAGAATCATATGAAGTAGAACTCAATCAAGACTCAGACTATCTGGCAAGGAAAAAGAAACAGTAGAATTAAATTTATTGAATATACCTAAACAGCCATTTGCCTGTAAACAAGCATTTCAAATAATGAAAATGTATGTTTAAACAAGTTGCAGTTTATAAAAATCTGGGGGGTTGTGTATATATATATGTGTGTGTATATATATATATGACCGTAGAAGTTTTCTGTCTCTTAAGTCTTCATCAGCTAAATAGAGAAAGCTGAAATGAGGCACAATTAGTTCTGCAAATTGAAGAGTTGGAGGAAATTGGTTAGAGTTAATAAAGCTGGGGGTTAGAGAACAGTAAGGGGAATATAACATTCATCAAGCAATCAATCAACCCTAGCACATACAGGGCTAACTCTATCTAATATATCTATTTTGGTATTTCTAATGTATCTATCACTGTAGTATCTAGAAACCACGTGTCAGATTTAGCCAGCCACACTAAACGTAGTATAAAACTTAAATTCAAAAGCAGGCATTAACTGTTTTTTTTTATGATTTAGAAATTCAATAATAAAGGTTTAAATGGAAGAAGTTCTTTGTAATTATTGTACACTAAATGGACATACACACACAGTTTTATCACTTGATCAGATACTGAAGTATAAATATAAACTTATTCACATATGGTAGTCTGAAAAATGTGATGAATTAAATAATCTATGACCTGAAAAAGTAATTGTTAAGACATAGCCAAGTGTGGATTTTGCAGCAATAGAACTCTATTAAATGTAAGCTGAGGCTAATATAGGAACATCATGATTTACCAGTAAGCTCCGGGTCACGTACTATTGCATAGATTTACAGAAAGCAAGAAATATTAGCTGTATTAATACTAACGGATCAAGCGGGACTGTGATAGTGGGAAAGGTCTGTTTATGGTGAATATATAATATAGTATAATGAAGATTATAGGCTGTATGTTTAGGGATGGAATAGTATAGAAGAAAGTGTTGGGAAGCAGATATTCTTACCTCTTGTGTTTGAAATTAACACAGCTATTGTGTAATGACAAAATCACTATCATGTCATGACATGGAAGATATCACATACTGCCAAGGTGAAGACTAAGTTGTTCTTCTCAAAGGAATAGGGATGGGGTATTATCATTTCAATTAAAAAAAAAAAAAAAAGAAAAGAAATAGGCTTGGCTAAAAAATTGGAAACTGCCCTTTAGGGACATATCTGGGAATGATCAAGGACATGCTTTAGAAAGAGCACTATATTCAGAATTTCAATTAATGAAGATAACCTCCATACTCACTTGAAATTATGTCCTGGACAGGGGAAAGAAAAACCTCAAAGAATCACTTGACATTATTTGTGTAGGACATTACTACCAAAATAGCTGGGTTATTAAAAACATTTACAGGCACAGATGTTAATTTTTACAAGAATCTCTCCTCCATTATCTTTTTCCTCTTTTCCCCCCAGCCATTTAACTATAAATTGAGAAACACACCCTCATAATACATAAGATGTCAATTCAATGACACGTCTACTTTGTCATAAAATATATATATTTAAGAGCTTGTGTTTTACCCATATTTCCCAAATATAACCTGTATTAAACTACATCAATGGAATATTATCATAAGAGTTTTATTTTATTGATCTATCTGATTAAAGGAAAGTCTGGAAGTTGCAAAGGACAGATATCATAAAATAGTATTTATTTGACAAATAATGTGGCTTATGAAACATCCTTCACAACCCATTCAGTAAATGTTCAGTAAATATGAAACTAATGTAATTATCTAATTGAATCAGATCATTGAATGAGGTAATTTGATGCACATTTCTCATAGAAAATGTTGACTTCATACTGAATAACAAAGAATTAATTTTCCTTCTCTGTGATTGTTTTAGTCATCGGAACTTGTTATTAGTTTTTAAATCCAAGAAGTTTGCCCATGCTCTGCAAAGTGTGGTCTCACTGCGCATTGTACAAAGTTTTTTAATTGACACTGTGAGCTTTTTGGATTCTGGGAAGAGAACAGATTTTGTTATCTACAAATTCAGCAATTATGAGCTAGAGAAACACTGTTCTTTACTAAAGGGACAAAAGTGGCTGCTCCAATTATCATTGCATCTAACCAACTGAATTAAATTGTATAATAAACACAGGTTTTCAAGACAAAGATTTCATAATGATCCTACAGAAATATTCTGATCCTAACCTCCTGAAATAAACCATCTTCCTGAAGCATTCAGAATTATTTTAGGAAAACTATTATAATTAGAGAAGTCATTATACATATAGCTCACATGTAAGTCATGTTAAAAAAGACTGCAAGGCTGGTGACTGAGAACTGGAGAAAGGCTAGAATTAACTTTACTTGTACAAATTAATTCAGTCCGGTGTTTCTTTGAATGCATTATACAATACACAGTACATTAATACTATGCACAGTGATTAATAAAGCATTTATCAGATGGTTTAACTTCTTTATTCCGTGACTCAAGGTTTAACTTGAGTTCTCGTGTTTCCTAAATTTAAGGATCTTCATTTTGCAACCTGATGTGAATGTACTCTAAAAAGTCACTTGTTTTCTTGGATAACCTTAATTACGTAAACAAGAATTTGGGTACCAAATACTAATTTCTGCATGGGATGTTGTAGGATTGGTACCTTCTAGATACACAGGACCTAAATCTGAACTATGCAATACGACTTTTCCACTGCTTTTAACATGTGAATATATAGACTGTTATATAATTATATATTATATTATAATTAGGTTTTCCCTTGTGTAGTATTTATTAATTTTTTAACATGTACACAAAACTTCAAACAACTTAGAAAAATCTCCTCTGGGGTTAATGAAAGACATACTGCATTTATTCTAATCAACGTTTTCCAAAAATGTTATCTTACAAGAACTGCATAGCTGTTGTGAGCTCTGTAGAACCTCTTCAGAGACTAACAATGCTATTTGGGCATCCATAATGTTGGAGAAGGCCAATACAAAACCTCTTTGAATCCAAAGAGAGCTTTTTTCCCCTGCCTTTGTGTGTATTATGCTATTTTTTATTATTTTTTTATTTTAGAATGCTTCCTATTTGAATAAATGCTATACGAACACAGAAGCTGTACCAACATAAAATCAGTTATTTGCCAGGGAAGTTCGAACTATATTGCCCTTGAAATTTTATATGTTTTAATGTATCACTTTTAATACAAAACTTTAACTTTACCCATAAAAGTCTAATTTCTGCCTGATAAACTCTCAAATTAGTTTCAGATAATTGCTTTTTCAGTCTTCTTAAATACATCTACTGTCAGGTTTTTACAGCTCACTGAGCCATTTCAAATTACGTCTGGTTTGTCTCGCAAAATAAAAATGAGTGATTAAAGATGTTAAGTGTTTATGTATCCAAACCTTTGTTTCTACTTTCTGTGTTACAAATATTTTTGTTAGACTTTTTTCCTACGTTATACCTTCAGGACTCATGCTGACAATAAAAAGGACCGGTTATGGTTATGCTGCACTATACCTTATGTAGTCTTTAAGTAACGTATTGTTGAATGCTTAAGTGTCAGCTCAAAAAAAGAAACTGTTTGGTTATTTACAACAGTTGCGAAGCTGGTAGTTATTGTAGGCATAACAAAATGCAGAAGACTTTATAAAATGTTGAAAACTTTATATTTATTTTTCACATTTTAAATTTTTCCACTAGACTTTGTTCTTGTAGGCAGTTAATAGAAGCATAAAAGAAACCGGTCGCTTTGTTTTGAGAGGTCAGCATAAACTTGGAAAAATGCAATAATATTTGAGACATTATTGCCAATTAAGTGGAGGATGAAACGTTACGTTATATTAAATAAACCAAAACCTCTTTGCAGTATTTTTCCTTCAGAAAGTGCTATATAATTCCTTCAGGAGAAACATAAATTCTAGCATTTGCTTCTTTCCTTATTAAACTATAATAAGCTAATTGTTGCCAATAAGTGAATCGCCCTTATATGACAATTATATCAACTGGATGGTTACTTAAGACACCCTACGTACCTTCTGCATCGGCAGATGTAGATTGGAACAATAGTTATAATACAAGTGACTGCAGATGGCCCCGATTGCGTTCTCTGTCCTAAAATGTTTAGGGATCTTGTCGATTTACAGGGAGAATATTGTGTGATTTTATATCAATTACATAAACCTTGACACAACTTGTCATATGGGTTTTAAGTGATTTGGAAAGTATTTTACCTTCAGTATACTTAGGATGATATTCTTCTTAAAAAGAGACATTGAATTTAGATCACGTTTCCAATTGTGCTTTGATTTGCAGTGAGGTAAAAATACTTGTCTCATCGCTGACTCTTAACTTATACTCTCTGGATCCAGCTGCCAATGTCATATAAAGCGTGAATGGAGATCTCAGAGTTAAACTAAGTAATAATATCATACACAAGGGCAGAATCACCTGTCTGATACTTTACAGAGATCTGGCAATGCCTGTTCTCAAAAATTCTGAATGCAAATTTCACCGAAATTTAGTGAGACTTTTTTTATTTTTCAGAAATAGTATTTATAAAGAAATATGAGAAAATCTTCCAGTTTTCGAACAAGTCATTGTTATTCCTGTTTTCATACCTCTTGAGTGCTGCTTTAGGGTAGTTGGTAATTTGATTTGGGTTCCAAAACTGTGAGTATGTTATTTGTGGCAGAATAACGACGTAATCCATAACTGAGCTTTGTGAGATGTTGGTTAACAGGAAAAGATTATCTCCTTAAAGACTTTTTTGCATAAAACAATAGGTATATATTTTATTTGTGAATTCTTTACTCTTCTTTAAAGGAGAACGGCCGCAGAATGTTTCTTTCAGCCCTTAGTATTTCTGCTTCTATTCTCTTTTCTTTGCTTTTATCGCATAGCAACACATAATTCCACAGCATCTGGAAGATGTTTCCTTTTGCACTTTTCATCTCTGTGATAAAAACAACCCTCCCTAATCATTATTTTTCTCTTCCATGTTGTCGCAAAACACAAGAATATTATGCTTGTACTTTTTAATCACTAATTTCCTTTTGCATCGTGTAATATTCGGTACATTGGCAGTATGTTTAATCTGAGATCACAAAGATTAATTTAACAGTCTTACTGTGAATATACATTACATAAATAGCATGAAAGAGGGTGGGATTTTCAACTCTTATTTTTAAAGAAATATGAATCTAAGAAACATCTACTAATTAGTGTGATAACTTATGGGGTAAGTACTAAGTTAAAAAAGGTCTCATAATGGTAATCTTAACTGCATTGTTTGGAACACATAGAAGATGGGAATCTTCTGATGGAACAGCTTTAAATTGCCTGTCAAAAATCACTATGCAGAATAATAATTCAGAATAAGATTGCTTCTGGTTTAAAAACTATCTTTATTTCTTACCAAGACTGATGTGGTTTATACGTATAATATTTCATGAGTTAATGTGATAAAGAGAATGAGGACAGCTGATTCTTACTCTGTGCGTACTCAGCATTTGGATTGCAATGAGCATAGGCTAAGTACCATAACTAATATTCCTCCTTTCTTTTGAAATAAGAACAGAAATGAGATTACAGTCCAGTATATCTGGGATTAGGCAGTATGTTTAATTTTAGCATTATGTGCCTTCAAAAAAGAAAAAAAAAACAATCATGATGATTCTGCGTAATATAACAGAACTCTTCCACTCTATATGTTACATAAGGTAGCTTATTAGATTTATAATTAAGAGGAAAATACCTAAAAAGTCTTATGGTAAAAATGGAAGCTGATTCTGAATTAAGTCAAGACAGAGTGATAATGCAATTAAAACTGAACCTTTTATGTTGAGTTTTCTGAAAGATTCTTATCCATTCTTGCCCGCAGCATGTGTTTGGTTAGGGGGGCTGTTTTTCATGAGAGTCAAAGAACTTACTTTATTTCCCAAAGTAGTAGATCCGTTACCTGCAGAAGATCTCACCGGTTCAGAAGAATTTAAGCACAATGTGAAGTCATGGCAATAGAAGAGCTATAGCGTTAAGAGTAACTGTTAAAATGTTATGATAATTACTTCTTTAATCCCCCTTTTAATAGGTTTTCTCATTGTATATCTGCAGATACTCAGCATTGTTATAACAAACAACCCATAGTGCTCTATGGGGATACTATTACCTCTTTAGATTGAAATAAATAATATAAGTTTTAATGATACTTTAACAAATACTATGATACTTACTCATGTACGTAATGGGCTACCACACTGGGAAAAATGTGTATAAAGGAGGATAAAGGATATTCCTGATAAAATTTTCATGCTACAGAATTATGATTATTTTTTAGCTTTTCTAATTTGGCTTCCATTTCTAGCAGATGGCGAATTTTATTCTTTAAAATTCAATTATCCAAGTAGCTAAATAGAATTTTGAGGTATTAGGAGTAGAAAGCCTAAATCGTAAAACTTTTTGGAGTAGCAAGTTTTTGCAGAATGTATTTATAGTATTATGATTTGTCCTTATAAGACGTAGGCCAAGTTCCCCTGAATTTTAAGTGCAGATTAGGGTGACACATGTGGGTAATGATTTCCTTCTAAAGAACACTAAAAATTTAGTGTGTTGTGCATGCACCATCTCGCTTAGTATAGTTGCCTCTAATTTAAGAAGACCAAAGTCTTCTACTATAGAGAATTGCAGGGTATTGCTCTTTAGGGTTTTCATGAATAATGAAAAATTATTCTTCATATGGAAAGATTAACTTAGCTGAATAAGCTTCAGGATATTTTGAGTAATTTTCAAATAAAGTCACAAATTATGACGTGCATCCATTCATTGTGCTCAGCTGTAAATGGAAAGGATACTTATCAGTATAAATAACAAAACACTTAGTAAATGTGAACACGTTCTGAAAGGTTCCTTAACCAGTGAAATGGTTAAGGATTGTTCTTGATAAGAACAGCCAAAACCCTTTGTAAAAGTAAGAAATTGGAAAAAGTTTCAAGAAAATAGGAGGAAATTTTCCCCTCTTAATCCTAATACACAGTTTTAATCAGCTTCTAATAAAAGGAAAAAAAATGTAATATTAAAGCCATTTGTGTGGGTAAGAACACCAGTTGCCAGATGAAAATTTTACACCTGTGAATGGGAAAAACCACAAGAAAATAGCTGATTTTAATAGACTTCGTGTTTATTTGACAGAGTGTTTAGAAGCAGTTTTTCTTTTGGTCATAACGCTATTTTTAAAGCACCCATGTATGTACCGAGAATAGTTTTCTAGGACTTTTCAAAGCTAGTATATTTCTATTTCAGATGCATTGATCAGTTATAATTTTGTCCCATGCCATTGTTGTGTTTATTGATGGGATACAAACCCTTGACTTTCAAATACAATGACTGAAATATGATTAAGAAAGCATGCTCTCTACTCATTAATTCTAACAAACTTAATCTGTCAGATGTTCATGGAAAGCAAATACATATGGCTATGGATGATTGATTTCAGATTGCAATTTAGTAGGATTTTTTTTCAATTGTTTTGTGATTACTTCTGGATAATCAATACCTACTGTTAATTGTTTCAGATAATGAAACTGTCAATTTTTGCTTTCCTAATTTATTTTAGCAGTCATTTCTGCTGCAGTTTTGTATATTTTTTAATTAATATTTAAACAAAGTTTTTAATCAGAAATCTTGGCCTTTTGCTTACTCTAGATTAATATCCATAATAAATAATGGAGAAACATTTTAATTATGTTTTGACTTACATATGAGTATGGCCAATGATTTGGCCCAGAATTTGCAGTGCAATTTTGAACAGATTTTGGAGGTGAAATTGCTGCAGCAGATATTGCTGTGATATTACGCCATGAAACTCAGTATTCTGAGAAGTACTTCTAGATTGTATAAAAAGGCTAAATTGTGCGGTGGCTTTGTGTTCCCTCTTTTCTAACAGACAGTTGTCTGGCTTTTCTGGAATTAATACGTAGACCAAGGCAACTTGCTTGCCTTGCATATGGTTCCTTTTCCCCCTTACAGAAGGAGTTACGCTTACGCACATGCAAAGAGAGCAAGTGATTTTTCAGGAATCTGACTTGTATGAAATGGAGGGCCAAACAATCGAAACTGTATTAACTTGCTGCAAAGATACTGGTACTTTCACTTACGTTTTATAAAATCTGAATTTTAGTCTGATTAATAGACAGCGTTATCGGGCTTCAGGTTCCAGAGGAAAAGAATAGGCAATGGGAAGAACGCTTGGAGTTAAGAAGTTTCTTACTTTAATGGTTAGGAAAGTGTATAATAATCACCATTAATGTCACCAGTGAAATTCACAAGTCACTACTGAATTGTGAGATTGTTTTTATACACACTGCCTATGCCTTTGAAGGCAGTGCCTATAATTACACAGTATAAAGAAAAGGCATGTTTTTTAAAAAATTACCTTGTTTAAAAGCTTATGCTGAAGTAAGTTCAAACATAAAAAGTAGATTGAATATAACACTTCGCTCTAACGAGTAGAAATCATGACAGGAGAATAAAGCATAAAAATATATCCTTGGGGCATAAGTGAGATGATTAGAAATATCATTAAAGCTAAAGCATCTGTTTGAATGCTTTGTGAGACACCCAACTCACCCACATGCACACACAGATGAGGGCTCGGTTTACTAACGCTGCGGTTCGAACACTAAATATAACATGCTTTGCATTTAAAGAAAATACAGATTAAATGTGAGATGCCTGTAGTACAAGGGAGCCTGCAGTAACGATGCATTGTGGATTTAAAGACCGTACGCAAACAGGCCGGTGTCCAAAGCAAGCAAGCGTTCGTTGCAGAAAAATTTCACATCAAGCATCTCGTTTTACACAACTGAAGTAAAACGGAGAGTGTTTTTAAAGGTAGGGAAACAAAATTCATGAGCAAAGATCAGCAGAAATCTGGCAGATGGCCTCCTATTAATCTGTCGGATCAAAATGCAGCCGGCACGGGGCAGCTACGTTCAGCAGATCCCGTCTGATGGGAAGGTGAGGCTGAGACAGAGCCCTTTCCTGCAGGACAGCATCTTCTTTCTGCTGGAAGAAATTAGGGACTGCATGCACACATCCACAAAGGAAAATAGCTAAGATGGAAATACAGCTTCTGCTTTATGCAGGTAAATATTTAACGCATATACGTTTGCTTTCTTGGTCCAAATAAAGTCCAGTTTAATCCTTCTTGCAGAACATACAAGTGTGTTAAGCTCTACTTGACTCTGAAGCCACTCTCTGGTACTTTTAGGCCAGAATCCTGAAGGCTAGAACAATTATACTTAAGTGTTCCCAGAGTATTTTTGTGTGTTTCTTCTAAAAGGAACAGATTTGTGCCCTTAAGGCCCACTCAAGCTGCAATGATTTTAATTAGTGACACACATCGCTTAATTCAGCTTATTCTACATGCGATTTTAGGAACATTTAAAGTCAGCAAACATCTCTCCATAAGCAAGAGGCTGAAAGTGTATGTGTAGTGATACGGATTTAATGGAATAATTCTCTTGCCTCAGCCAGGGGACAGATGTGGTTAAGGTCTAGTCTATATCTTTACAGAAACCACCGGTTATGCCAGCTTTAGGTGAAGGGCATTGATCAGGTCTGACTTGGGTAGACGTGACAGCTTTGGGCTTTTTAGTCAGGATTCCTGACTGAAGCAAGTTGTTCTGAGGGACTTAAATGCGTGTGGCAGTTTCCTCATAAGCTTCGGCTGGCTTCCGTTCATGTTTTCAAGTCCTTTGTGAGACACGAGGCCGTAGACTTTTCAGAAGAGCTGTAATTCCCACGTTGCTGTATTTGCAGGTGCGTGTGACACTGAGCTATTTGTTTTGACCACTTCTTGCCCTATTCTATTTTATTCAATATTCAGCTTTAAAAGTGGAAAGTGAGAATGATGAATTAGACCCTGGGTGAGAAAGGACAGGTGTATTCCCCAAAAAGGTGACAGCATAGGTATGTCTGAGTGTTCTTACACCATTTTGAGGGTTAAGCTGCTTCTCCTCCCCTCTGTTCCTACCTCTTCTGGCCTCTCCAGCTCTCCACTGGAGCTGTGCTAACTCGTTCTGTGTTAAATGTATTTGATAAACTCTCATACACAATTTATGACTGTAAATATCTTCTTAAGCATCAGAGAGAAGACCTTCCTGTCGTCTTCCTCCTTTTTCTGGGTTATGGCTCTCGCATCCTAAACCAACCTACCTAGGGAGCTCTCCTTCCAGGTGCATCCTATCAAGTAGGTCCTGGTTTCAGATTTTTGCACTTTCATACACCTAAAGCTGGGTTTTTTCTCGACTTACTGACTGACTGACTTACAGTCATGCCTCCTAAGCAAAGTAAATAAACATACAGAAATTAATCAAGTTCAGGCTAGCCCTTTATGATCGTCTGAATGAAAAATGGTTCCTTGACCCCAGCTGTAAATCACAGAATCACAGAATCACAGAATAACCAGGTTGGAAGAGACCTACCGGATCATCGAGTCCAACCATTCCCACCAATCCCTAAATCATGCCCCTAAGTACCTCATCCACCCTCACCTTAAACACCTCCAGGGATGGTGACTCAACCACCTCCCTTGGCAGACCGTTCCAATGCCTAACCACCCTCTCCGTGAAGAACCTTTTCCTAATCTCAAGCCTAAATCTCCCCTGGCGGAGCTTGAGGCCATTCCCTCTCGTCCTGTCCCCTGCCACTTGGTAAGCATTGTATGTTACACATCAGAAGAGAAAGTATTTTTCCCTTTAGAAAGCTGAAAATATCTCTGGAGAGATGAGCAGGAGCTACGTAGAAGTAACTTTTATCTGGCAGTTTTAAGCTCAATTATTCTAGCAGGAATTCAGAACATCACTTGATGTAAAAAAAACATTGTAGTCGTCATTTACACAGGCAGAAGAATTTTCTTTTTGCTCTCTCCAGTTTGGTAACATCAACAGCTTGTAAATCACATTATAACATATGAACATGAATAAGTGAAGCAGAAATAGGGGGAGTAATCGCAGTGGATTTGTTGTGTTTTGAATACTGATCAAAAATTGAAACTGACGTGGACTTTAGAGCCTTTGGTTTTATAATGGAATGTTTAGATTGTTACATTTCAAACATCACTATTTCTTTAGATTTATATAGGCTTGCTACATATAATTATAGTATATTGAACTAAGAGAATCTCGAGACATTGTTCTGAAGACCTGTATTTCTCTTTAAGATCACTTTTTTATAACATAGAAGTGATTTTTGTTACCAAAGTTTTATTTTCATCAGCAAGACCATCTAAATAAATCCCCGGTCAATGTTCTCATAATGTTCTAAAGATTCATAATTTACATTGCTTTCGGGGTTTGTTTTTTTTTTTTAATTTTAAGTTGAGTATTTTTTCATCGTGAGAGGTTGTACCTCTCCTAACGATACTTAGGTGTATGAGACATTCTGAGAGAAGAACAAAGGATCTCCTTTAATCTGGATAGGTTACAAATCAGGTTTGTGTTTATAAGCCTTATTTTAAGTTGGATTAGTTTTCAGAGAGAGAGAGAAAGAGGAATAAAAAAAGAGGTGCTTTGAAGTGTTTGGCTATGGTCCTTGTTCTTAAACAGATACGTGTCTTACTGTCACAAAGTTGATTAAAGTAAAGCTCAGAGAATGTCATTCCAGTCTCTGTGGCCCGTGTTAAACAGACCGCTTTAAAATGTATGCGCTCAGTTGTCAGCGGTATTAGCATCCTCCAAAGCTCGGCTTCGCAGGATTGAAGCTCGACACCACAGATTTTCTGAGTGTATCTACTTTGATAGTGGACAGCGTTAGCGACGTGTGATACGCCAAGCCTGATAATGCACAGAAACGCCAAGCTGTGACGTGACACCAATGTGCTCCGTTTGCCTATGAACCTTAGAGCTGCTGGCTCCCAAACTTCATCTTGAGAGCAGAGTTCAAAAGGGGCTTGAATTAAGCACATTCTGGGAATTTTGATCATATAGGCGTCTTTCGGTTTGGGATCAGAACTGAGACGGGAATCTTGGAGTTTAATTTCGATCCATTAATCTGTGCGTACTCCAGACTGAGATGGAAGGCTCTACACCGAGCCTTCTGAGGAGTCTGGATTGTTTTAGTGCCATAAGTGTTCTGGTTTTGACCTACATAACACACTCATGCCAATTCTCTCTCATTTTCTCTATAATTCTTATTAAATAATCTCAGGAGGATATAGGAGCAGGACATTTAAAAGAGTTTATGAACAATTATTACTTTTCTAATTAAAATAATTTACACGTGTATAGTTATTAATAAGATTAAAGGGAAAATCCAAAAATACCCTTTTAATCGCTAGAGTGTGACTCCATAGACCTTTTCTGCGTTATAATAACTGAACGAGATCTATAAAGCTCAGAAATTAATCATGTTCCTTTTAGAAAAAGAGGCTTTTTAGTTTTGTTAAAAAGGTGAATAATCTAAGAGTGAAATTTCATTCTTAGTGCACTTCATTATGAATTGATTAAAAGAAAATAAGTATAAGAAATCAGTATTATGGGCAGCTGCATGTTCCTTCTTGTACATGGAAGTACAGATGAAAGGTGCAGTCATGGCACCACATCTGCCTCGCTGATCTGTGATGAATTTGTTCTGTGTTGCTTTATTTTATTCAAAACTTGTTTATTCCAGTGGTTTTGTGCCACGTAATTTTTCAATGGCCATTTTGTCCTTCAAAATTAGTCGCTTTTTGACGAGACTAACGTTTAATATGTTTGAAGTAGTTTACAAACTGCAAACTAAATTATTTTTCTAAAAAAATGCCAGGATACATATAAAAACTATATTGAAGTCATAGATTCTTAGTAAAAAAATATTTTCTGTACTCACCGCAGTTCCAATATGCTTTGGATTTTGATGAAAATTGATGTTATCAAGGAACACTGCTAGAATGTTTAATACTTTATTCATGAATGACTTCTTAGAAATTCAGAATTCAGCCCGGTCAGGAATATGCTGTCTTTTAAATAATAAGTCTACCCAAGCAGATGTTTCTCATATTGAATGTCATACCTGCTTGATTACCAGTCTGTTCAGTTCCATAAAGAGACCAGAGCCAATCTCATCACATCCAACCGTTTAGGGTCCAAATTGCAGCATAGCTTCAGCCCTGCACTTTCATGTGATTGGAAGATAAAAACCATAATTTTGCTCTCATCTTAGCAATACATCAAAAGAAAAATAAAAAACCACCTCGGGGGAATTTCTGGTCACCCAGACATTTCACAGCCCCAAATCTCTGCAATTTCTGCCCGGCGGCACTTAGGCATCGACTAAGTGAGCACTGGTAGGTTAATTAATTGGGTGCTCATGGGTGAATGCAATACGTCCTACAATTTTTGCCCACTATAAAGAGCTAAAACAGCAGTGTGGCTTGCAACTACTTATAAAGAAAATGGGCCTGTGGATTAGATATTTAAAGCAGGAAAATAAAATATGCAGCACCACAAAGACAGAATATATCCTGATAGGTGTTGCTTTTGAAGTATTTGAGAATTAATGGCATCATAGCTAATCCCTGAAATGGCTTGGACAATTGATTTGTGAGACTAGGATGTACTACATTTACAAGGAAAATAATTGTGTGGATGTTTAATGTATGTCTTACAATAGCTATACCTTTAGTAATATTAATACTATCAGCATCTTGTCAACTTTTTATTAAAGATAGTTCTTGATTTAAGTAATTTACTCTAGGTAAACTCTCTGCCTAGTAGTTGTTCCATATATCCTGTATGAGTTTAAATGTCATGCTTCTCAACTCAAAGACTGGCTATTGGCATACTCACTTTAAAGCCTTCAGAACCTCTGGATTTTAAGGAAAGTCTTTCTAAATATTGTATTTTATGCCTTAAGACACACTGTCAGGAGCAGTGAAGTCTTTTCTGTTGAAAACTCAGGTGAACACAGAGACCTTCAAGGATAATGCAGGTTAAGAAATACACTAAAGCTGATTAAGTACTGCATATGATAGAGAAATAAGCACTGTGCAAACATGATTAATTGCAAATCTGTTGGTATTGGAACTTCAAATATATGATTTGGGATTCCCAAGAATAAATTAATTTTAAAATATATGAATACTTATGACTTCCATAACAATTGGCTATATTCTTCCTCAGTTTCCCAGTTTTAGAACTGTTTAATGGTTAAACAGACTTTTTCCTGATGCTGCATGTGTTCATTAAAAATAGTATAAAAATTACAAGTGTATCTTAATTATGCTTTCAGAGTATAAAAGTTGTATTCACAGTAAAACTTCTTCTCAAAATCTTGGATTGCTTTGCATTATAGTAGCACATCTCAAAGATTTGCAGGGCTATGTTCAAATGAAAGATAGACATGCAATAATAGCACATCTTTGTTTTAACATGTTAAAACTTTGTATAAAGTGAAAATAATTTTGGTTAAGTTTTATTTGAATGTGTAGAATTGAAGCATAAATTATTTGTTCATGACTTTAACAAAGGCCAGAAGAACTATTTGCATTTTAGTATAAATATTCCTTAGAAGAAGTAAACAAAATATTTTTGGAAGCCAAAATTGAATTGAATATTTCACTGGCACAATGTGAAATAATTTAAAGATAGTGCTTCAGTCTTAAAATTGATCTGCGTGAAAAGAAAACGTATGATGTGGTTAAGCAAAACCCAAATGAAGATTTTGTTCTATGCTGAACAAGATGCTTTGATGTTGTTACATCAGTCCAAAATGTCTTATTCCTGGTTAAGTTAGCATGTTTACTTGAATGGATATTATTTAACTCTTATCTGCGTATGCATATGTTAGAATTTAGAGATTGGTGGGAATGGTTGGACTCGATGATCCGGTGGGTCTCTTCCAACCTGGTGATTCTATGATTCTATGAATTTACAGATGAAATGCCATCTAAAAAAAACCCACATGAAGGAACTGCATGTTCACATTTCACATACTGCATGGATTCAGTGGAGTGTGTTCTCTTTTGTGTAAACGTAATTGTATCCATTCATATAAGTATTTGTAAGATAAACCATCTATTCCTCTGTCATACAATAAGGCAAGAGGTTTATAGTGGGTCCTATAATAATGGCTTGAAAGCTAGTGAAATTGAATTTTATCTTACTGTTATAACGGAATATAGTGACAGAATTTACCTTCGTGAATTTCAGTTTGCTGAATTGAATTGTGGGTCTTGTAGAATTAAGACTGGAGCCAGTATTGCTGTTGCACGTAGATATCACTGTGTTCATGGTTGTGCTAGTTTTGGATAGGGCTTTCTGGTTTGCGGTTATTCATTGCGTTTGGAATATTATTAATAATGAAATATCTGTAATTTCTGAAAAGTAATGTCATCATTTCCTACCAGCCTGGCTTTTGCTTCACCATTACTTGCTGTAAAAGATGAATAGCCTCACATTCATCTTTTAGGGTCTTTTACCAGCTGTCTGGACACTTACAAACTCTAATTCTCTTTTTATTGCCAGCACACACTCAAGGAAAATAGGAGCATTTGTAGAAGAGTATTGCAAATTGTAATTGTTTCTGTAAACCTGGTACTGAGCTTCAACAACTCCAATTAGTTAACAGTTACACAACTTTTAAGTATGTACGGTGAATCTAGTTTTCTTAGTACAGAATAAAAATCATGTCCCACTAAGAAGTAAGAAGCGGAGACAGCATATCGCTATTTTTGCTTCATGCTAATAGCACAATGCTGTTTCCCAAAGCTGGCAATTTCATTGAACAAGTAAAGCAAACAAATCAGGAAAGAAAGCTATAACTACCATGGCAGCTGCTAGAAAAATTTTGAGGAATCACCTGGCATTCATCTTCAAACCTGCAGTTTTGATTAGTATTTCCAGACAGCAATGTCAATTAAAATTCTTTTCTTTACGGATCTGATTCCTTGCCCATTTTTGACGCTTGACTAAGAAGAAATTGGATCCATGGAGAAGGTCAGACCTGTGGTTAGCAGCATTTTAATGTATGATCCCCTTTATGTGTGCACCACTAGAAATATAGCCTGGATGGGTGCAAAAAAAGAGATGTATGTTCCTCAGGGCACTATCCATTCAAGTAATCATGACTGCAGTTTAGCAAACAAAGAAATACGCTTTGTGATGCCTAATTTGTATACTGTCACGGAGCTGAATGCTTAAATAGAAAGTAAATATTTAGCATAAGCAAATAAGAAAACTCTACTTCATATCGTTTCAGGTAGCCGGAAAACTCTGTTGGGAAGGGTATAATCACAAGGTCGTTCTCCTTTCTTCTCCAACTTTTAACATTCCATCAGATGCAACACATTTTGAATTTTACTTCTTTTATGTAGCAAAGATCTCTTAATTATAGATACAGGCAGAGTTAGTGGTGTTGTCTGGCAGTGAAGTTAGTGTGATTACTGTTCTCTGACAGCTCAGGTGGAAAGGAACATGTCACTCCCGACACCTGCTGAAAGCTGGAGGCCTGGGAATCGGCCAAGGTTCTCAGCAGGTTCCTCTTCTGAATTTTGCTGGTGTCATCAGAGAGTATGAGGAGGGGGAATATCCTCTGTCAAAGAGATAACTGTATCAGAGAGAGCTTTTCTGCCTTTGTTCAAACAATGCGCTGAGTTGTAAGAGAGGCTGCCTGGCAATGGGAGTCATTACTTTCAGTGGTTAGTGAACAGAAAGGCTTTTTAAGAAGCCGACTAATGCTTGGGTTCAAGGAAAAAAGAAGAAAAAAAAAATTACATATTACAAGAAGAATGAAACACTCTGCAGTGATTTCCCTGAAAGGAAGATTAGTGAATGCACACAAAAGCAGTACTAAAGGGAGGAGTGGTATTGACAAAAAAGGAAATGAAAATTAATTTAAAGTGTCAATATTCTCCTTCAGTATTTAAATAAGAGCATTCTCGTCCCTCATGCATTTTGGGGGAAGGGAGTTTGTGGTTCAGTAAATTATAGAAGGGCAAGTTCATCTCCAGTTTGATGGGTTCAGTGATAAAGTGGGCTTTGGGCATCTGCTGACCTGTTCCAGTCAGCCTCACAGCCGTCCATCTGCGAGCTGGCAAACAGATCCTGAAGAAGAGCCAGACAAAAACCCAGCAGTTTTGTTTATGTTTATATTTTGATCTAGATCAAGTTCTGAATCCAGTTTATAGTGCTTCTCCATGAACAACTCATGGTGAAAAATTTAATGTTGGGGCGGGAATGAATATGAGGAAGGTGAAAACCACTAATACCATCGAAAACAAAATCTTGTGGCTCTTTGTACTAAACACATCACAGAAGTATCTTTCCACATAGCAGTTACGTACTTAAATTCAAGTCGAAATGAGGTGATGAGGGTACGCGTCTCATCCTGTCAGCAATTTGCACTTGTTCAGTTCTCAGTGGATTCGGGAGGCGTTTACTTTGTTTACCCATGGGTAGAACAGACACTGGGATTAGAAATACACGCAGATTGGTTTACAGATGTTCTTGTGTAATCCATATAGACAGCAAGTAATTTCAAAGAAAGATTGTTTCTGTTGCACTGATATAGATGAGGTTTATCTTTGTAATCCCCAAACTAGATTACTTCCATGCCAGCCAATGGCTTTTTTTTTCTTTTATTTTTTATTTCCCTGTAAAATATGAAAAATGTTAACATCAGTCCCGTCAGCTCCTGGAAAATCTTTCGGGTCTGAAATTCGGTTGTGTAAATTAATAGCACAGTTCACTAGAGAAAAATATTTTTAATGTATTGGAACATCGTATAGAAGTAGACAACTTGTAAGGTAACATGTTTTCTTCTAGCAAATATGTGTCAAATTAGCTAAACAGGTTTTAACAAGTGTGTCTTCATTCCTTGAGGAACTAAAAATTGAGTTGCTAGATTCTCAAAGAAAATTAGGCACCCAGCTCCCCTTAAAAACAGAAATAAGTACTGAAAATTATTCTGCTCTTTAAGATTTGGTTCCTAAAGAAAAAAAAAAACATTTCAGTTGCTCCATAGTATGTGCTTACCAACCTATTGTATGAGTTTTCTTTGAAAGCAGGCATTAATTCCTTCCTGTGGTCTTGAGAGTATCTGAACTTTCCTTCCAAAATACATCTCATATTTCGTGGGAAAAAAAAGGTTAATTATATTGCTATGTCAACAGCTTAATCTTTTATTTTAAGATTAGAGTAATTTAAGGTTATGAAACACATATAGCTCAGCTGCATTGAGTTAAATGTTGAGTTGGTGTTTAACTGTAAGCATGTAAGACGTTTTTCTTTCCTGATCAATGATGAGAGAGATAAATTACTGAAATATAGATGAGCATTTAGAAAATAAAAAGAAGCAGGCTATAAAATAGGCTGCGTAAGATGATGGTGTTTGGCTGCTTCTGCCAAATGGGGGAGAAGAGGAGAGAATAGTGCTTTGGACAGGTTTGCTCTGTGTCCTTCATAGAAACTCCACGAACTGCGAGGGAACAGCACTCGCACTATAGGGTGTGTACGAGGATACGTAGAACAATTTCTAAAAGCGTTAAGGATTTAGGAAATGCTTGGGAAGGCAAAGGTAATACCTGAGGTGAGGCGTTTACACCAAAAGAGAGATATTGTTGACCTTCTGTTCTCTGCTAAGAATTGGAGAGTTACAGAGAGTGCTTTTTAATCTATGCTTGTTGAAAATATATTAATAAGTTGAAGACATATAGTTCCTCATAACCTTTTGGAAGAATAAAGCATACTCAGCAGATAAAATGCAGCTTTAGTATGACTGCAGTTTGAATTGCCGCTGTACTCAGCTCATGGACAGCCTTTTGGTGCTTGATTTCCTGCCTCATATCGACTCTATAGATATCAATACTTAACACTTCATTAGCCGACAAAAACATTTTCAAAAAATATTCAGGACTGTCTCATCCAGCCTTTCTTGCACAGTTTTGTGTCTCTTTTATATGGATAAGTACTAAATTTCCTATTAAAAACATTTCCTATTGAAAAGAATTTGGACACAATATTACGGTCAGTTTACATCACGTACAGATTAAAGTAATGATATTTCTCTTTATCATACTTGATATTTCTTGAGAAACAATCAACTCATGGGATTGCACATTTCAAAATAATTGGCCAATAAGACTTGACAGATCTGATCAGAGCTAAAGGATCATTACCAGATGTGATGAGCCTTATCTTCCATCTGAATAATACAGATTACAGAATACTTGCAAGGACAAAGAAAAGTAGTAGCTTCCTCTTCTCTGTGGATATTTTCTGAAGGAAAAATAAAATGGACTGACTGCAAAAATACTGACTTTAAAATTAGCAAATTTTCCTACAGTCTGCATCACTGAAGTTCCTCTACAATGGTCCCGTATTCATTTATTATTGTTTGCCAATATCACAGTAAATTCTGATTTTTCTTACTATGTAGCTGCACTACATCCCAAAGCTGTATTATCTGCCAGCGCAGAGAGTTTTTGTCTCTCACCCATGACGATACTACAAAATAGTGAATTGTCATTCCCAGGAAAGACATACCTGAACTCCATTTTATTCATCCTCTCAGACTGACAGTGATTAATAATCATCCCACATCGGGTAAACTTCATCTCGACAATCTTTTCTGTGCGCACTCGGGAGGGTATCGTGTGAGACTGTAAAACACTAAGGTCGTGATGAATTATATAGCCTGTTTTTCTCTTATCCCCAAGCCTTGTCACTGTACTGCAAACAAAAAAAAATATATGTTTGATGGGTTTGAAATGATTCATTCTGGAAAAATATGTTTACTTGTATTTGTTTTCTGAGTATAATCTACACATCTTACAAATGGATTCCATTCCAGAAGCTGAACTTAAGCTAGAGGCTCTATATTTAGACCTCAGATTTTGTCTTTTAAATTTTGCTTCCCATTGTATCCACCTTCTCTAAACTGTTTAACCGCTCTAAAGAACATTTTGTCAGGCTGCATTTATAATCATCACACACAACCCGCATGCTGGAGCAAAACTGAATACAGAGGAATATAACAAATTAGCTTGTGGGGTTCAAACACCTTACAAAATCTGACTGTGAATAAATGACAACACTAAATATAATGGATTCTTTTTCACCAAGTCAAAATTACCCTCCTATTGGAAACAAATTATTGCAATTGGCCCATCAGACCAGAGAGAAAGCTGCTCAGCTTTTACTAAGACCTACTTATGAATCTGTGATTTTTTTTTAGTATTTATTCTGTTCTCACTATATGCTCAGAAAGTGCACCAATCGTCGACCTAAATATGTTTTATTCAGTATGGCAATAATTTGTTTTATTGCTTACTTTAAGAATAGTACTTGAGGAAAAAAAATTTCCTTAGAAGTAGTCTTCATACATCATGTCCCCTAAAACAGAATATATAGAGTATAAAAATTCTATACCTTGGATATAGAATATGACCTAGAATAACATTTTATTAGATGTGAAGTATATCCATATTTTAGATCTTGATAACAAAAATAAGATCTATTTGTTCTAATGCAAGTCATCAAAACCAAAACTATCAAATCTAATTACCGGAGTACAGACTATAGTTTCCTTCTTTCAATAACATGTGTCATTTTTAATAGAAAAATTAATGTTTCATTGGATTTATGCACATGGAAGGTAAAATAAATGTGGTTTAAAATGTGTGTAATTACACGGAATGAACAATTAAAGTAATTTGAAAATAAATCAGGCAATTTTGGCTGCATTATTGCGTGAAGTATTTTAAAAATACACTTTTAGGAAAGATCAAACAGGCTAAAAGAGTAGACATAAAAGGATGTAGAGGATAAACACTTATATTTCAGGTTGGAAGGTACCTGTGTCGTTTTTTAGCTGTACGTATAAATGAGCCTGGTGGAGAGAAACAGAATAAATATGAAATCCACGGTCAGTGTGTATGATAATATTCTGTTTATCATCTATTTTTTAAATATACATGTCTTACTAGGGTCTACAATTCTGCCTCATAGTCCATTTGCAAATTACAACTAAATCACAGCTCTCCTAATGTTCTCTAACTGGCAGTTTATGTAAATTCCTTTTTTTAGCATAATTTATGGATGACTTCGCACTTGTTGGAAATGTGGGTGAATTAAAAAGCGAAAATCATGAGCAGGATGCTCAGTCGATGATTCTTTTTATTGAGTAATGTGCCTCCAAAATGGAATAATTTGAAACAGATTGCATAATGGTTAAGAAAGAAGAAACTCTTTAAACCAGCACATCTTTTGCATGCTTGTCACCACGCTGGCTCTGTGACCACTATCTGTGAAGAGAGCTGGCTTGTTTCTTGCTTTTCACCCCTGGTAATTTCCAGTCATTGTAGCTGTAGGATCTTGAACAAAATGAAGCAGGACGTACACTGCATGCTACTCTTTGCTCTCTTATTTTATATTATTTCAGTGGAGGGGATGGCATGAAGCAGTGTAGCACAATGTTACGGGGTGATGTTGATCGCTCTTTAATTCTATCAGTATTTATAATGAAATTATAACACGTACGTGATTTTAAATATATGGTAATTATGAGACAATAAAAGCTAAATATATGCTTAAGTACATTCCTGGAGCTGGGCCTCGTGACCTAACCTCTCCCCACGAAAGTCAATGGTCACACAAGACATTTGTGTGTAATTCTGCATGATATAGGTTTTAACATCTATTAAAAAAATTAAATTTTAACCTTGTCCTGCTAATAAAAAGGGACAACTATTAGGGCTGTATTTGTTCTACAGTCTAAAATGCGGTTTATCACTTGGATGTACATCTCTGGACACTCCCTCACTAACATTTTGAAGATATCAAAATATCTTCCATCAAGTCAGCTAATATTTCTTCCAGATCTAAGTCACTTGAGTAGCACTTACTTTTAAGGATGCAGTCTCTTCTCAAATGTTATTATTTTTTTAAATGATATTGAAAACCAAACTGTAATTATAGTTCCACATTTTAAAATTCCTGGTAGACGAGTTACTCTGAAGGCAACTGGAGGCAACCTAAGTTGTTGAGAACATCTGCATTACTGTTTTGTGATAAAGAGCTGCTGGTTCTGCCTCAATTAGGCATTAAACCATTTCCCTTTCTCCGGGGTTACTTGCCTGTGAAACCATCTAGAGAGTTCCAGGTAGTTTTTTTGTCCTTATCCTGTGCTACAGATTCACATTTTTCCCAGTTTTCAAAGCAACTAATAGAGTAACGTTTGTAATGATTTTCAGTTTTATTATTTTGTTTTCCAAAAACAGGTGCAAGTGATGAAGCAGGTAAAGTCTATGTCACTTAACTGTCTAGATTGCGTTATTATTGCATTTGAAACCTCTCAGTGTCGTTATTGCTTTTCAAATGACTTGTGCATTCCTTGGCCTTTCAACAGCAATTTGAGAGGAAAAGAGGATCAGAGTTCCTTATCAAACTTTTTTTTTTTTTTTTTTTTAAGATGTTTGTAGCTGTTACAGATACTGAAGATGTTAATTGTGTATTTAAGCAATTAAGAGGCTGGGAGAATCACCAGTAATGTTATAGCCTGGCACATAGCTCAACTGCTAAAAGACTTTGTTATGCAGAGATCTGCACTGAAAAATAAGCCTTAAAACAATGAGTCAGAATCAGCTGTTAAATCCTTCAGCAACAGAAAATCATCGGTAAAAGCTGAGTACTAGAAAACACTGTCCTATAAAAAAAAGTGATGAAAAATACTTTTGCTTATTTCTGAAAAAAAAAATTATGTGGTTTTTGAGGATGGATCTCAGCAGGTCTTTTCATTGATAATTGTAGAAATACATGTCTGCATCTGTAGTGCTCATTGGGGTTATATTTGCTCTAAATTTCTAGTCAGTCATTTGTAATTCTGGGGTTGCATATGTCTAGACAATAAGAAGGGTTAGACTAATACACTGAGCAATTTAAGATGACTGTATGCCCTGATCCTCTTAAAATGCTGGAAGCTGGAAACTCTTTTTTTCTTTATTTTTTTAAACTCTTTTTTTGAAAGACATGCAATCTCTACCACTGTTACGTGCATCCTTGGACTTCAGCTCTAGCTGCCTGCTGTCTGCTAGTCCGTATGTCACGGTAGGACATTAACTTGCAAAATAGAACCTGTGTTTTTCAAATTCCAAATGACATTGCTATTCAGTAATAAACTCAGAGACAGATAGCACAGCTGTTTTAAGTTCGCTAAGTGCACACACCGAGCTTTGGCTGTGCTTCTCTAGTTGAGGGCCATATTTCTGCCCTTGTGTTTCCCATTACTATTTCATCCTCTTTTTGAAATTATGTGCAATATAACAGCTGCAGTAGTTTAAAGACTCAATTTTTACTTTTCTTCAATCAAAAAAAAAAAAAAAAAAAGTTGAAAAATTGCGATGAGCGTCTCCAAGCAGTGAGCAGAGCTTAACTTGTTACATGAATTCCTGGGGCAGGCTTAGAGACATAAATCTGAGTACAGGTGGCATCTGGCTGTCAGCTTCGCAGGTGTGAGCAGTGTTTTATGCAGTTCCATGTGCACAGTATCTTGATGCTGGAGGTGGTGGTGGCTGTTCCTGTTTGCCTCTCAGTTCTCTTTTCACATCTGAGGCAGTTATTTTTGTCAGGTAAAAATGGGGGGGAAAAAAAAAAAGAAGCCAAAACAAAGCCGTAAATTAGTTTGGCAAGCACACTAAACCCACTTCAGACTTGAATTTAGAAATACTGACTGCTCAGACCATCAAAGTATGGCACATGTCTACAGAGGAATAGCTAATTATAACAGTGTTAACTTAAAAAAAAGAATTTCCTCTTATTAAAATATCTGCTAGTCTCATTCATCTACCTAGAAGAAAAGTTGTAAATATGTATAATTTCTTATTATACAACCTTTCAGTACTATCTTGACACACAGGATGCTTTCCAGTGAACAGAAGTGTTTCAGAATCTGCCTCTTCTGCTGAACTGTCTTGTCAGAAATCAAACTATGTCTCGTCTTTCAACTAGATATGTCATATATCACAAAAGAATCTAGTACAGCTTGTGTTTTTATTTTCATGCTGTTCTGTGCAACAATGTTTGCTGTCATAACATGATTAACTCTCCTGCCATACATAACTGTTTCTTTAGATTAGATTAAAATTGTATAAATTTATCTGAAGAATAGTTGTCTCATTATATGGAGATTATCAATATTTTAGCCCTGTTCATGCGCAGAAAACTGATACAGGGAAGAGTGAGGTCTATTCAAAAGACACAAACAGTCTTCCATAAAATAATGCAAGGTCACAGAATCTCCTGAATGGGTGATCTTTGATACAAATGAGTTTGGTAGACATGCAAGATGTCCAGTAGTTCTCCATATTATATGAATTTCCAAAGCATTCCTTAAATTTTTCTCATTGCATTAAAAATAAAGCAAAATGGGACATCGTGAGCATCAATGAAACAGGATTTAAACTTCTAGCTTTCATGGACCTTATACAGTACGATTACACTAAGTACAATAAACTATTTTTTGCCTGCACTGCACTTGCAAAGGAGGATGGGGTCTGTGTGTAGTCTGTCAAATGAAGAAGTGATTTTACCTTTTTAAACTACATGTCAAGCTCCGATTCAGACTCTTATTTGTTGTCTCACTTTGAAAAAAAAGAATATGAGGTTTTCTTGGTCATAAGTGCAAACAACCTATTGTACTTTTGTATGATTTTGAAGAAAACTCATTATTTACCAGACAGAGACAATTTATGGACTTTTAAAACTGATCTCATTGTTGCCTGTTGTCTCTTTTTTGACTAACTGGATTGACTTATAAAAACCAAAGATGTAATGATTGTAAGTTACTAGAAACCTGAAGCGTATGAAGCATGTTAACTGTACGTTGAATATATTGCTATAATGGAAAATGCTAGGAGTAAAAATTTTCTTTTATATTATCAGTTAATAGCTTTCACAATTTTGATTGTGCAACATTTAAGTTTTTACTTGTGAGATGCATCTTGAACAATGCTAGGCAATAAAAAATAGGAAGCTGTGCTTCTATCAAGCATGACACACTTAATAAGCTTGAATTTAATATTGATTTATCCAGCCCTTATATTTATCCCATGTGGTAACTTTTGCCGTTCTGGATACTAATAAGTTCATCTTTGTGTGTGTTGCTTCATGATTCTCCTTTGAAGGTTCAAGCAGAAGTTTGCAGGGCTGTTGGTGTTTGTAAGCTCAGTTTACAAAGCTTTGACATCCACAGCTTGGGAAATCGATATGCCTCACAGTGATGTCTTCAGCGCTTTCTCAGAATCATGTAGGTTGGAAAAGACCTTTAAGATCATCGAGTGCAACCATAGACATAACACTGCCAAGTTCACCACTAAACCAACGTCCCCAAGCATTTTAATTGCTTCTACTGATCGCTGGCACTGAATGAGAGAAAATGGTCTACCAAAGAGATAGTGGGAAGTCCTTCCCTTCATAGCAGCAATAAATACTCATCCTTTTGGAAAGGTGCCTTGTGACACGCTGCATAAGCATTTCATTCTGATGTATAAAGGAAAACTGAGGAAATGTGAAACGCTTAGGCTGTTGGAGCAAATTAGATGTCAAATATTTTGACGTCAACATAGGAGACAGCTAGAGAAAAGCCTCTGTATACAGGTGACACTTGAGAACTGATTTATAGTTGCAGGGGGGCCTCACAGAGAATGCATTGCTTTCTGCCTAGAGAACCCAAAACCCCCGCTCCAAATGTCAGCACCTGTCTCATAGCAAGTCCTGATGGTTTAGCAGGAGTCAGTCCTCATCATCCAAGCCCATTAATCACATTTCAGGAGGCCAGTTTCCTACAGCCGATCTCTATTTCTTCCAGGGATTCTAGACAGATTTAATTTTTCCCCTGAATGCATTAACCTGAAGGAGCAGCCTACTTAATTAAAACAGATATTGTTTCACTTTCTTTAAATATGCAAAGGTCTTTATTAGACTAGGTGTCATGTGCTGTACTTTCCTGCTTAATTAAGCTCAACCTCAGCTTAATTTGCCTCAATGGGAATAAAACTCTCCTACTTTCTTTTGGTGACTTACCTCAATATGTTATCTGCAACAGGCTTGGGTTGGTGAGTAGTCACTTTTACTGTGTGGAACAGGTAATCTGTAGATAACTAAATATTCTTTACGTAAACATCTGAAGACAATAACTCGTGTATGTAGGTCACTGTAGCTTCTAGTTCACCATTTGATGTTATAGTGAATCTGGGGACGTGGATGCCTCACAGCACAGAGTAACTGCAGCACTGCAGGTCTCAGTGCTGCCCGTAAGTCTGAGCCTATTGAGGGATGGAGGTTTTTATCTTGTAGATTTACTTAGTGCCCACCTAATTAAGGATGAAAACTAAGTCCCAGTCTTCTAGATTATGAAACTATCTTTGATGTATAGAAATAATAGAATATAGTAGAATAGGAACAGTCGAATTGGATTCCCAAAGGAAGAAAGGTAAATCCAAAAGAAAACTGTAGGGCCTTGTTTTGTTCAAACTTTTCTGTTACTGAGGAAATATTTTGCTCCTGTAGTTGTTCGATTCTTGAGCAATGAAAAAGACAAGATAAATCGGCCTTCGGGCTGCACTGTTGTTCAATTGTCTCTGTGCTGTCGCCTATTGCAAACTGCTTCCTGAAAGCACTTTCTGATGCTTTTTGATCTTTTCCAGGCATTGCAGAGGTGGTGAGCTAGCTGAATTGTACAGGCTGTCTTTAAACAGGACATGCCATATGTTGCAGTCCCTGAGAAATACCACACTAATCTCTTATAGGCACAGCGAGTTATCTGCTCTGGGTATGATGTTCTGCATACCTTTTTTTTATATATATAGGATAAAATGATTGCTTGAGGTATTATGAGGTTTGATGTTTCCATATGTTTTAACAAAAAGCGTTTGCTCCTGTTGTCTGTGCCATTCAGCACTGGAATACAGAAAGGAACACAGTTCCTCTAGGTCTTGCTTCTTCTTGGTTCTCTTTCAGAGTCATCGAGAAATTTTTATAGTTTAACATTCATTTGTGTCTCACAGTCTAGTTGCTGTTTGGTCTAGTTTTGTCTTGTGCACATTGACTTTGCAGCTGTTTCTATTCTGACCACGGTTGTTTTTTTTTTCCTTTATGTGTTTTCTTATCAATGTTAATATGATATACTATAAGAAAAGCTCTGGTTTGATCTATCAGCGGCTGTATTTGATGGTAATGCCTTTTGACTCATCTTCATGACACCCAGGAATCATATTTCTGGTCTCTTTTCTCAGTTTAGGCTCTTGGGTTTGTACATTTTGGTGTACTTGTGCAGCTGGCTATAGTGGCTAGAAAATTCATTAATGTTTCAAAGCAACTAGAACCTTTTGAAGAGTCATCACTGGAGTGAAGTCAAAGTCTATTCTATGCTCTGGCAATACCAGTTATTTCTCTCCTTTGTGTAACACTAAGGTTTAAAATATGTCATACATGTAGGAAGTGAAAAACCGATCACTGTACAACCCATTACTTTGAAAAATACATTATTCTGAACTGTCTGTTGCAGTATGTGTTCTGTCATGTAAGATTTTTGGACAAACATATTGCCTGCACTGGATGTTTAATTACGACTTAGTTTACATGATAATGTGGAATATTTGCATTGAATAAATGCCTTAGATGACAATTTTATCTGAGCAGTTACATTGCAAGGCCAGATTCTGATCCCATTTACATTTTAACAAATCTGCAAGAGATGATAGAAGCTATTTCAGATTAACACGGATGTAAATGAGATGAATTTGTGGACCACATTTCCTGCTTCATCTACAAGAAAGAATCCTGGTGGTCTCAGTATTATTCACATTAAGATTTAAATATTTGTAAAGCTTCTAGAAGATAAACTTAATTAAATATAGAACACTGAATCAAAACTTTACATTGAAATAAATTGCTTCAATATCCTCCTGAACTGACAAGAAATTTATATCAATAAACAAAACTGGTTTACTTTGACCTTTTTTTTTTAATTTAATTTTGTTGAAATTCCAATTAAACAAATCTAAAACCACATGCTTTGACAGCATGCTTTATTGGTATCCACTCTGTAAACACGTAGATTCACTCCGTGTTGTTAATTTGTCAGAGATCTTTTTTATATAGCAGACAGTAATTTGTTAGGTTTAAAATTAATTGGAGAAACAAATCAATGAGCTACTGATAGCGTTTTTTTTACTTGACCCTCCTTAGTTGTCTCTCCCTCAGAATTACTCTGCATATTGAACTGGTAATTAATGCAGTAACACTTTAGTTTGTACAGTTGTTTGTTCTGACCTTCTTGTGAACTTCTCAGCCCGTTTTCCAAAAGGAATTTTTCTATTTCTGTTTTGTTTGGAGTAACATTATGTCTGGTTTGAGAGTATCCTCATAGTATCTATCTACTTTTTTAGGACAGTAGGCAGTATAGCATTACAGTGAAATGCAAGTGATCGGGTTTTGTATACACAAATTCTAATTAAATGTTTAAAATATTGGAATCTGAAGTTTCCATAGCCTCTCCTCATCAGATCAGAAAATCTCTATTAGTCTGTTTAGTTTTTAATTCGTCTCTTAGTAGTCTTTCACATTTGCAGACCCTGCTGAACGGGTTCTCCTCCTGTCCTAGTGACCATAACCATTACTTATGAGTTACCTCTGGCTTTTGAGGTCTCAAAGTTACATCTAAGCTCCCTTTCATTGCCGTTATCCTAAACTTGTTACAAACATTGTAACTGGACAGATTCTGCATAGGTGTCGTGGATGGAGTGATGCAATTCATTCGTAAGAGAGTAGCAGCAATATGTTCATGGATATAAACCAGCTGTCTAACAAATTTTGGTAGCAAATGTGACGGTGGTTTGACAAGATTCAATGGCGAAATGTACCTGATTATTTACTGCATAGAGGACAAGGTCAGGCAAACCTGTCAGAGATCCTTACAGGGTTCAAAAAGAACCCCCTTACTTTCTAAACTCCTCAGAGTGAAGTCTGGATGTGAATCAAGTCCTAATTCCAAACTTGGTCAACAGTTTCTGTCTGCAGGATTACATGTATCCAGTCAATCTAAGGGCTCTGGACTGTCCACTCTTTATGGAGAGAGGTGATTAACTTAGAGTTATATCTGCATACCGACTGCGGAAGCCAGTTTCTTCCAAACTTGGCTTGAGTTGGAACTTATTGGCGCTGTGGCCAGTTGGGTGCGTTATCATAAATTTGCCCTTTGCTGTTGTGCTGTTATCTGTCTCTGCTCAGTGCACCTCGAGCTGGATGTGATCCTCACAACCAGACACGATCAGCACTTGTGGCTCTCATTTGGGAAGAGTTATGGGAAAAGATCATGTCAGGGGTCGGCACTGGGGGTGTGGAGCACAGCGTCATCGTTAGAGACCAATTTATATTTTCAGCCTTTTCTGGGGAAAAAAAAAAACCAAAACAAACCTGCTTGACTGCATCAGTGTTGAGTGTTCCATCACCCTAGGGAAATTCTACACATTTTTGAAGGAGAAAATGTTCGCTTCTTCCTTTATGAGTAGCAGCATGTAAATCAGTTCTTATTGCTCTTAATATGGAAGAGTTATTCTACATAAACTGATAGTGAATTATTTCAACATTATGTGGATTAATAGGGTCATTTCATTTTTATAAAGCACAAATCCTTTGAACTGTGGAAAATTCAGAAGCTTTGTCTGGGAAGGAGACTGCAGCCTACTAGGATAAATCATTTCTAGTTCAACAAACTTTCAAAAGAGAGCTGAAGTGATGTATTCATTTCAATTGCTGTTAATTGAAATATCTGTGAAAATACTCAACACGATGTTTTCTCTAGTAATAATTTTTATGAATTTTCAATAAAGAATATTACTGATGCAAGCAGTTCTTTGAGTTAAATGTTATATTGTGGTCAATGCTGTAATAATAGTTGCCTATATCTACTTTTTTGTCCCTTTAGGTATGAAGTTTTGTGTGGACTTAGAGGAAAGCAGCAGTGTTCTTAGAAATATCTTAATTCTTCTGAGCAGCTGGAAAAAGGAAGGTGAGTTTTAAGTGAAAGAATAAACCAAGTCTCAGGTTTACTAATAGCTTTTGTCTTCCTATGGGAAAGCTAGAACAGCCTTTTCTGATGGAAGCTTTTTAATAAGTTTTATGTGGAGCTTTCACCTTCATACACAAGATTTCTTTTTTAAAATCTGTTGGATACTCTGTATTTGTCACCTTTTGTGGGTCATGCGGGAATTCTTATCTTCATGCCATCGCTACTTGACAGATAAACTAGATGAAACACTTGTCTCATGGAAATCGTATTTCAGAACTGGTACAGATTTATTACTGTTAGGATCATGTACTGTAGATGTAAATCATGGAGGAAGATGTCGCACTGTTTCAGCTCTGTATTCTCAGTAGATATTACACATGTAAAATAAACTGTGAAATGCAAAATACCGCATATTAGACAAGTGTTTCAAGATAACGCTCTGACAGCTAAGTGAGCCTCCACAAATTGTCTTTTTTCTGTCTGTGGAGAGAATCTTCTCCCTTAGCAAATTTGTGAGGAGGGCACAGTTGTCACAAAGGGAAGGAGACGAAAGAAGTGAAGCGGGTAAGGGAAGTGTGACAAGAAATTTCTTCAGATGTGCATAGAAAGTGTATAGAAAACAACAGGAGGACTTAAAAATATCATTATTGTGCTTCTATGGATAATGGAAGTTGAGTGTAATTGTTGTTGTATTGTTTGCTATGGAGATTATCCATATACCTACATACAAAACCCTATGCCGAAGTCATATGGCTAAAGATGATTTTACATTGCCCTGCATTACAATAGACGTATTAAAACATATCAATTTTTCAGAAATACCTAATGACTATCAAAAAGAATTAATAGAAACATTTATCAGTCTCGATGAATCTTAGTATTAAACATGAAAATCTTCATGTAGTTATTGAAAAGTGGTTTCCCTTGATGCAGGAGAGAGAGAGAATTTAATGGTGTGGAATCTTTCCAAAATCCCAAATTCTGCTATATTCTCTTCTGAAAGTTCTTTGATCTTTCAGTGAAGAAAAAGCAAAATACCCCAAATACACTGGTATCATGATGTTTGGTGGTGATGGTGGTAAAATGTTTCATTTTCAGGAAATACAAAAATTGAAATGAAACTTTTATGTCCACAGTCAAGCGGAAGTTATTTGTTGTATTTAGAGTCATACAGAATGGAGTAGTACAGAGCAAAGTAGAAGTCTGATTCCACTTTTCCGTAAGTGAAAAATAAATAATAAAAGTAACTGTTAGAAGAAATGGAAGAAAATAATCCATGTTAAAAAGAGCATGAACTTTAATAACAGTGTGTGAGCTCTGTCAGTCCCTCAGCATCATCCAATTGGATTTGGGTTCAAAGCTTACGTTATAGCAGTACGAGAAACAAAAGCCAAGGAAGTTTCAGTCCCATTTATTTTAATCTTCGCTGTAAAGGGATTTATACTAATGGAACACAATTACATTAGCCCACAAGATTTTAGAAGAGAACTGATATATAATTCCATTCTATATCATTTGTAGTTGTCTAACTAATTAACAATTTTAAATAATTCCCTCTGGATTAATTGCTTAGATAACATTCAGAATGTAAATCTTTTCATGTAACGTTTATAAATTCAGACTGAAAAAAATTGTTTGATTTTAGCCTTGACTGACTTTGCACTCAGGTCACTGAACAAAAACATTATAACTCATCCATTCCTCTCCAACTTTTACTCCAGTCCTATTCTTTTGATTGAAACTTGATCTTAATCCTAATTATTCCAGGGGGCATTTTTTTTAAATCAAAATATTACTTTCAAGTACATAAATGAAACTTGTCAGAGATCTTCAGTGCTCTATTAAGGTGCACTAAGGAAACTTAGGTGTACGCAGAGTGTTTCTAGGCATAGGGCTCTTCTGTGTACTCTATCTGCTTGTCCTTTAACTCTCTATTTCCTTCTGTTTGGATTGTTTAAATGAGTTTTCATTAAATGCAAGTGTTAATTTTCATAACACAAAACACTTCTGAAGAATGATGCATTATTTATGGTTCCAAATAGGAGTTTTGAAAGGTTATATAGGTGACACCCTGCCACGGTTTGGAAAATTAAGGGACTAAATTATAGTCCATCTGCTATTTGGTAAAGAATCTCCAACTGTGGAAAGCTGTTCCTGAAACCTTTCTTTAAAAAAGGCAGAAAGAAAAAAAATCAAAAGATTGTTTTAGAAAAAGACTAATAGAAACTGGAATGCATAGTGACTTTTTGTACCCTTTTGAGCCCTGTTTATGCGTGCGCTTTTATGAAACATCATGTACAAGTAACTTCTGCATTTTTGGAGTTGCTATACTTTTTCTGATATCGTAAATATTTCATCCTAGTCATGATGGCACTGAAGTTCGTCAGACTTTTGCACACATAGCTGTAAGGAAGGAGGAGTAGAATCATAGAATCATAGAATAACCAGGTTGGAAGAGACCCACCGGATCGTCGAGTCCAACCATTCCCACCAATCCCTAAATCATGCTCCTAAGTACCTCATCCACCCTCACCTTAAACACCTCCAGGGACGGTGACTCAACCACCTCCCTGGGCAGACCGTTCCAATGCCTAACCACCCTCTCCGTGAAGAATTTTTTCCTTATCTCAAGCCTAAATCTCCCCTGGTGGAGCTTGAGGCCATTCCCTCTCGTCCTGTCCCCTGTCACTTGGGAGAAGAGCCCAGCTCCCTCCTCTCCACAACCTCCCTTCAAGTAGTTGGAGAGAGCAATGAGGTCTCCCCTCAGCCTCCTCTTCTCCAGGCTAAACACCCCCAGCTCTCTCAGTCACTCCTCGTAAGACTTGTTCTCCAGCCCCTTCCCCAGTAGGTCACAGAGATTCTCAAGAAATGGTACACTTCAGTCTTCCCTTTGTTTTTCTGGCTCTTCATTTGTTTACTGGTTATCGAGAATAAAGAGCAAATACTGGTGAGTATGGCGGGGGGGTGGGTATTTCACATGTAAAATGAGGATTGTATGGCACAGTAATAAAATACTATGGGAAGTGGTGGAGGAAAGTGTGGCATCATAACTGCTGCGTAGATTAACCATGTCTGCAAATTGCATAAATAAAACCAAGTATTACTTTCCAAACAATTATATTGAGGAAAATACATTACCCAATTAAGGTGAAAGGGATAACAATTTCAGTGAATTGTTATTGTAGAAAATAAAGAACTGTACATTAACGCAACTCAATTTTATCATTATATGTATTTAAATTGCCTTTTATATGCAGCTATGTATTTGTTTGAAAAAGATTTAAATACAAACATGAACACGTTGCACCGTTTCCATAACTTTATAATCAGAAAGAAAATAACGTTAAGGGAATATTCAAGTCCTTGTATTGATAGGAAAACCTGAAATTTCTTTATCGTTTCTCTGTTGCAATTTCTGTTGCCTCAAGCCTGATTCAGTCCTCTGTACCCTGAACGTCTTGCTGGCGTATGGCGAGGCTCTGGAGGAAAAGCAAATGTCATTCTTGTACAGGAGAGGATCGCGTGTGCACGTAATGTGCACGCACAACATTTTTCTCATTTGAGCAAATTGCAAGCGTATTTCCAGGTCAGCACTACAACGGAAACACACAGGATCTCAAGTTGTACATATTTTTAAGATTTATTTGGTTTTGTCGTTGGATTTGTTTGTTTGTTTGAGACAAGATCCAGTTTGATTTTGTTTTCTTGTGATATCTTTTCCAGTTGCTCCCAGCTGCCAGGTCAGGGAGCAGCTGCCAGGTATCCCCTCTGGAGCTGCCATTTCCCTGTACAGATTAACGTTTATTTTTAAAAGATTAAGCAGGTATCTTGAGTTTTTATATAAGCACAGCAAAGCTGAGAGGCAATCTATTTGCAACTCTGCTGGAGATCATCTTGTGGGCTTTCAGACCAGCAGAAAATCTCCCATTGGTTATATGCTTGCTTTTTACGAGCTTGTTGGTAGTTTAGGAAAAAAAAAATATATATAAAGAACTTGGCAAATAAAACTGCAAGTCCTTTGTTTTGTCAGTAATGGCAGTTTCTGAAGAGTAAGAAAAGTTTGATTGCTGCGACTAGAACCTTGTCAGCAAAGCAGCTGACGGCTCTGTGAAGAAGTTTGGCTGCATTTAGCGAGAATCCAGTGCACCTCCGCACGAGCAGGTGGTTTTAAGTGTAGTTGAAAACAAGCCCTTGCCAGGTGGAGCGCAGGATCCCGAGCTGATTAGAGCCACGGCTGCCAGTGAGCTGGGCTGCCTGGAAAACGAAGGTGCCAGAGGACCCGGGAAAGGAACTAAACCTGGCTCTAGGCAGCTGGTAAGGAAACAAGAGAGTACTTAAACCTCCCTAGTACAGAGACTTTCATAGAATAATCACTGTTGAAGATGTCTGTGGCTAAGTTCTGGCCATAAACTGGTTTGCTCTTTTCTTTTTCGTTTCAAAATGATGGCAAGATGTTTTAAGTTTGCATTTTATGAAGAAGTGGCTTGTTTTTCTTTAAAAGTGCTTGTTTAAAAACAAGCTCGTAGCTGAGGTTGACGTTATGATTTATGAAGAAATCGATGTGAGGTTGTGATTTATACAGAATTTATCAAATTTAACTAATTCGATATACAGATTTTTTTTTTCTCATGTACGTATTTAAAGAAACAATGGATTGAAGTCACTTCCTTCTCTTTCACATCTCTCTTTTTAATTATATGCAGAAATAATGCACTGCATGTACGCTATATATGTATACATACATATATGCATTTATATCTAACGCTTGTTCCTCTGAAAAGCTTAGCACTTAGCTTTTCAAATAGTTATTCAGTGTTCAAGAAAATTATCAGCCACTTATTCTTTTCCATTTTTTATATATTGATGTTCTTTAATACTTTGGGACACCACACTCAATTTATTTTTGCTGTTTCGTGTGTGAAAGCAATATTGTGAAAAAAATGCAACTGCCTCTGTATACCATGTATTGACATGATGTTTTTTGATTTTAAAGTAGTATTTTTCATAAAACATTGTTTTTTTTTCTATACCCAAAAGACCTTTCCCCAAAGCCTTATTTTTCTATAACTGCTGACAGCTATCAATATTTCCAGCATTTCTGGCCAACGTCTTTTGGAGTCTTGGATGTCTGTCAATCCTTTTTGTCTGCAAGCATGCTGACTTCTACAAAGAAATCATGGCTTTTCTTAACAAAATCTATGTTGACTCATTAAAGATATCTTATTCATTCAGGTGTTGCATAATACGTGATGGGGTTATTGCAAATTCTGCTAGCTTGCGTGATAAGAAAACCAGGCTTATTTGCTGGAATTTTCCATCTCTGCCACAGTCGTCTTTGCGGAAAATTGGTGTCATATTTGCCCCTGGCACTGAAGTATCTTTGTCTATTATTGAGATAGTTTTGAGTTAAATTGCGGTGAATAATTCAACTGTTTCATGCTTGAATTCTTTTGGAACTCCTGGGTAAAATACAATCCAGACTTGGAGATTACTCTTCAAAATTCTGCTGAATTTGCTCTGTAACCTCTTCTACCGGGACTTTCAGATAGGTCTTAGATTTAAGATAGATCTTCATTGTGTTCCCTGCTTCCATTTAACATGCCAGCATTGTTGTTTTCTGTTTTCTGCACTTAGAGATGTCTTCAGCTTTTTGAAGGATACAATAAAGTGATTTATTGTTCTTTTCCAAATTCTTTAACCACAATGGATTTTTATTTTTTTCTTATGTTTTGTGGAGATTATTATATTTTTTTTTTACTGGAGGTATACATTTGCCATGATTTGGTGGGCCTTCCTTTGCTGTGTTTTCAGACACTTTGCTGAATGATTGGAGTATGATTTCATTAAGAATTCATGTGACTACTGCTTACTCCACAAAATATTCTTAAACACTACCAGGATAGTGAATAAAACTCTTTTAAATAAACAGCTTTGTCAGAGTATTCTTGTTCCTTGCAAAGCTTGTATCTGTAGGCAGAAAAGCTGGAAGATATTCCTACTTTTTCCATTTTCAGACTAGTAGTTTGATTTTGTTGCTTCATTACAAACCCTAGACCATGTTCTCATTCATACTCAGTTTGAACTAGTAGAAAGCTTTGCCTTTGAATGCAGGCACTGACAATGAGATCTCACTGTCCCAAGGATCTATCAAGCCAAAAGATGTAAAAGTAAAGTTTTATTTTAGTTTACGTGACTTATGTGCTTAAATTTGATAGTTGCGTTTTTCCTAAAACTTAGTTGATCTTCATTTCAGTATTAACTTAAAATTTACGCATTAGAACAGTAGAACTGTTCATAATAAATGATCTAGAAATATTATATCATACAAAAAAGCTAATTATATGATGGATATTTTTTCAGCCATCTGAATGAAGGTAATTCTGAGGGCTTTGCAGTGATGCTTTAACAGTTAACATCAACTCATTAAACTTTGTGGAAAGAAACCTATTTTTAATTGAAAATATTAAAAGGACTCGAAAGCTCTTGTCCTGTGATTGAATATAAAACTCTTTTACACCTCATCTTCCACAAATTGAAGGTGAACAATTGGGAAGCCTGAAGGATGAGAGTCATGCTCTTCCCTAGTAAAAATAGGTAAGGGAAAGATAATAAGGGACTGAGGTAAGAGGCCTCTTCCTCTGAAATATAAATAGCTTTGCGTGTGTAGGAACTTGGGGAAACTTGCTGGGAATGCAAACTCAGGTGCGCGTCTATTATTGGAGTGTGACTGAGCTCGTGTTAAATGATCAACCATGCATTCATTACTGTCCTAGTCTATAGTTCTGAAGGAAGTTTTCTTTCCTCGGTTTCAATGATTCTGACAATTATGTTCTAAACACGGCTTTCTGGCAGGTTTTTTAATTATTTTTTGGTGGGGTGGATGTTACAGGAATGTTATGGGGTTATTTCTGCTTTTGTCCTTTCTTCCTTCTGTGCTCACTTGCTATTCCAATCTTTTATTGCCCTTAATAGACTCACACAGTTCTTCTGGGCTTCCCTTTGTAATGGCAATTTCTTTGTTTAACAGAAACTGTGTTATAAAATAATAACTTATTAATGTTAGAAATGGAGATTACAAAGAGTGTGTACCTGTATCACACAAATGTGTGTTAATGAGACATAGGTCAGTTCCAATAGATGATAGAAAAATATAAAGATATTGCTGTCTCACATTGATTGCTTCATTTTCTTTCACGTTAAGCCCTGATGCTAAGGAGAGAGTATTGCTGGGCACAGGACAGAGGAAAAAAACAGTCACTGCTTATTAAATGTGATTGTATAACTGGAAAGAATAACGAATCCACCAATTTTCTGGCTGAATGCTGAGTTTGTTTAATGGTGACTGTTTAATGTATGGAAATCCCCTAGAAAGTGCCGATGTTAATAGGAATTTTATTTGAATTCAAGCGTATTGACGATCCAAGTCTGAGAACTAATTTAATCTCCTTTCAGATTACTGAGACTGGCTTGTGCAGGGGGAAAAGATGCCTCTTCTACATCAATCCCTACCAATCTGAAATCAGAATAAGTTAGGAACCTTCATGTTCTTTAAGATTCAAGGCTATAAGGCCTAACTTTGCCATAATTTGTCTGATTTGAAGTATATTAGCCCTTTCTCGTTAATATACACATGTCAACATAGGAAAATGCTGGTTTAAATCCACAGTAGCAACGCTGATGAATCAGGTTGTCGTGGGTTTTGATGGCAAAACTATTTTATCTCCACGTCCAACATTAGGACAGAACAATGTCCTCATTATTTGTTACTAAGCACTGGTTACTGCCTGTAACCTGCTACGTTGCTCAGTGAATTCTCATGATGAGCGATTTGCAGTGTTGTGTTTTTACTGGTTTCGGTCACGATCATTTGTTTTTCAGAGAAGCTGGTGGAACTTTAATTTAAAAACATTAAAGCAAGCCATCTATGATGGCTGCTACTTCTACATTCATTTAATGGAGCTTTTAGCTGTAGCACAATATTATTGGTTTCCCTTTTTCAAGTACTTAGAATGTGTTATTGCTTTAATGCACTTCATGGAACACTGCAAACACTTATTTAAATTATTTTACTAATGCTAAGCAAGGTTTGCTGCATTATTAAACACCAGAGGGTAGGCAAATTAGTATAAACATGAATTTAAAACCCATTCTTCAGGTACCTGAATGTTTATATATCATGGCAATAACACAGAAATAACTTATAGTAGTACAACATTACCAGCAGAGTGTATTATAAACATAAGTTCAGAATTCAGCATAGTTCAAAGTCATGTTTTGTTACAAATTTATCCTCATTTCTGATAACGTCATTTCATCCCCATATGAGCTTAATTAAACATGTAAACTGCAGAAAGTACTACATGCTTTTATAAAGCGAAATATTAGTCAAGATGATGGTACGAATGCTGCAACTATTTCCATCCTACTGTTCAGAACCACTGAAAAGCTCCACAGATTATTAGTATGGATGACAATTTGTCGTGTCTTTCATCTGATCCTTAATGTCTTTATCTTCCCACATAAGGAAACTCAACTCCATATTTTCCTCAGCTGTGTATTCGAAAATTCTTATTGCCCTTTGTGCTCTCCTCTGGTTTCTTTGCAGTAGCCAATATGTTTCTTCAGATCTGGTTTTCAGAGCGTTCTGGATCTTTCAGTAGTGTTGTGTTTACCAGAGTAACTACCTCTTGTGTCCTAAATCCAACAACATGCTGAGGTAACGTATCCCAGAGAAGTTTTCCTTATAATCTGGTGTCACACCGCTGACTTGTGTTCAATTTTGTGATGAATTAGTGAGCAAGTTTCAGTTAAAAGATCCTGAAAATAACCACAGAGGCAGACCTGTGGCTGCTGTGCGTTGATAATTAGGTCTGTTTAGAACTGTGAAAGAGGCAGACAAAGGAGTGGCAAAGGCTCTTTTCCAAGATGCAGATGGCATTATATATGAAATAGATGCAAACTCAGGACAGCACTGGAGCAAGAACGGAGACATCTGCAGAGTAACACCTGATAGTGTCTTACATGAGCAGATGAGGCCAAAGTCTACGGAAACTTGGAAGGAACACCACTGATCTGGCCAGATGATACTGAGATAAAAATAAGATACATAAAATAAAGGACAAAGAAAATGTCACTAGCAGAACAGAGGTACTGTAAAGCAGGGAGAAAATATTCCTCCATCACCACAAGCAAAAAGACTGGTTCGAAAACCACTGGATTTGAATACGTCCAAGCAAGATCAAGCACAAATCAAGGTTCTGTTAATCCCTTCCTCTACCGTAGTATGCAGCACAAAACAAATAATTTGACAGAGAAAAAGTATAGTTTACATAAAATATGATGAGAAATACCTAGCTTGCAGAAAGAGAGCAATGGAGAGAATATTGGATTTTAACTGTAGGCACTTACTCAGCTCACGGCTCTCAGTATCTCACTGAACAGTTCTCTTGGTTACAAATCAAGTTAATTTTAGAAAAGCATTGCCTCTTATCTCATTACTTAGTATGTAATATTGGGGAGGTGAGTGTTAAGAAAGAAGTAGTGGTATCAGCCTTCATCAGACTATAGGCTTTACCAGAATCCAGCGTGTCTGCTGTTGGCTCTGACTTTTAGCTCGTTAATTTTAAGTTCTATGACAGGACAGCAGAAAACACTGATATGTTTTTCTCAAAAGAAAAGAAACTCTGTTCTCAGAGTTGTGGAGCTGAGGTAATATGTTTTCCCTTATTTCTTGTTTTGATGTTACGTCATCTGCTTGAAGTCCACCATTGTCTCTTTTTTGCATTAATGCTATATATGCATATGAAAGTACAAAAGGAAATTTGCAGGGCTAGTGCAAAATCCACTAGCTGAGTTCTGACAAAAACAAATAGTTAGCTGTTTCCCTCCATTCCTTATTTTAATTTGTTCAGTCACTTAACTAAAGCTAGATATGAATATTGCGTTTTAAACAGAATTTTGATTACATGTTTTTTTACAGAGTTGCTCCCAAAAGGGTGAGTTGTGAGTACTGAGGAACAGGATAAAATAAGGAAAGCTAAGGAACAGGTTAAAAACCCCTTTCATGTAAAGCTCATCATATTCTTAATTAGTTTCAGGTTATTCAAAGATGATGTGCTATATCTCAAACAAGAAATCAGACCTGTACAGACTCAGGAAATTAAAATGAATTTAATTTCCACAATATCTTTTACAAACAAGAATATCATGTCAGAGATGCCTGAAAAATGTCTCATTGTGGCTGTGTATATTGAGATTTCTAATTTGAAAATAGAGGCTGTAATAAATTGCAGAGTAAGAGTGCCTTGTGATTTGATTTCCCTTGATCCTCAGAAATACGAAAAAAGAAACATGGTCTAAAATTCCTAATACAGGCCTTAAATTTGGTAATTCATGAAGCTTCACATTATGAGTTAATCAGAAGTTAGAGAACAGAAGCAGCAATGATTTCTTTCCATGAGAAAGGGCTCATTAACATGTTAGCTTCTGATCTTTTGAGGGCAGAGGTGTTGCTGTGGGGTGGGTGGTGCTGCGGTGTTGGCTTTTGTTTGATTGATTTTGTTTTTCTTTTATTGAACAGCTAATCACAGTCAAGGACTCTCGGTGTTTCTTGAAGTGTCTTTAGCCTTGAAATTTGAGCAATGCATTTTCCTAACTTAATCTGTAACATAGAAGTTTGTATGCCCAGATTACCTGGAATGTGTGTTTCATAAGGCATTAGTAGCAAGAGACGATCAGGGCAGACTTGAATTTTATTATTTGAATTGAAATCTGCATAGATGCCAGATTTACCACCAGTGATGGAAGATATTATTGTGAATGTACAATTACAAGTCACCCAGTACAAAAACTTAGTGGCTGAATAATAGAAATGTTCTGTCCATAATACTGTGAGATGTGCAGATGGTTGAAAAATGATATGTGATCTCATGCAGTGCATGCTGAGTTAACAAGAGAATTTCATTCAAGAAAAATAGTACATTTTAGTTCCACCATATGTGTGATTATGTTTTCTTCATACCCATGGAGAATCCCTGATGTTAGAAAGCAAACTATGATAGCCCATTAACATGTCCGCTTTCAAATTATTTATTTAAATGCAATTATGTTTGCATTATGTTTTTCTAAAGATGACATAGATGGCAAATAGCTGCCGTTGGGTATTCTTGGGTTTGTCTCCCATGGAACTGTGAGCAGATAAAACAAAACAGAACTGCTCATTTCTCTTCTTCAAGCAATCTTTGGGTCCACACACCATTAATGATAAAACAAAGTGCAGTCAGAATAAGAAGTGTAGGGCAGAAACAGGTTTTAGTCATTAGTTGCTTCCTTCCCAATCTTCCTCATCAGAAAACCTGCTGCACCTGGCCTAGTTTAAGATTCCTGTCTATCAGAACCAAATCACAATTGTTACATTGACAGTACTTCATATATTTTACCCTCAGTCTTCTAGAACTTGAATCCCATCTATTAAATTTTTATTTATAGTTGTAGAAATACTTTTGTTTGTCTCTTATACGATAATGGATATGGTACCTCTTGAACTTGCAGAAATCTGAGTTGTTTGCATACAAAAGTATGCAATTTGGTTCCAGTGGTGAAAGAATTCCCTTATACATTAATATTACTTCTAAATATATGGAAATGATTTTCTTATAATGAATAAAGAAAACACATTTCCTTTGAAAAATACTAAAAGAGATATTTTCCCTTTCACTCTTCATTTTGGCAGAGTGGTGTTTATATAATTTATGTATTTCATAAAATAATGCACTAGTTCATAATGCAAATGCAGGGTTCTGGGCAGTAGAAAGCAAATGTTTAATCAGCTTAATTTTAAACTTTTAGCAATGTCAAAAATATCAAAAAGAGAGATGAACTTATGATAAATTCTATAATGGTGACAAATTATCATCTGGTCTTTCCAAATGACCCTCTCACATTAGAAGATTTAGGTGATGAGGTTTCATTTGTCTATTCATGGAGGAGATTAACTTGTGTCAAAGTGTTCATGCTGTTAGGGAAGCACTTAATATTTTAAGTTTCAAAATTTTCTGCTTGGAAAGTTAATGAACTGATATTTGGCCCTGACAAAGGGCTCAAGAATCTAACAGTCCAGAGAAAGCATCATCTCAAGAACAGTTTCCTCTATTCATCCAAGTTTTCAAACCCTGAAGTGAGCAGTTGCTTAGAGTTTTTTTTCTTCTGACATTTTGATGGACCCAAAAATTTTTAGCGTAAGTTATTTGAAGGAATCCAGTCTCTCATTTGCTTCATCACAGCTACTGCAGCATCCCTGAAGGTCTTTTCCTAGGGATTTCAATTTTCTTATTAGCTCACTAGAATGTTTCTCTCTGTCGAAGATCCACAATATCAATACTGTTGAAATTCGTGGGAGTTGGGAAAACGATATGAAATCTGGAGGCTAAGAAAGTCCAGGTGCTTCAGAACAGATTGGTTGAACATTTGTTTTCAGCCCTGACGGGTGAGTATTTGTTGCGTCTTGTGTGCCAAGATAAAGCTCAGGGATGCAGCCTCTCACTTCACAGAATATTGCTCTTCTAGAAAAGAATTGTCTTAGGCTGACCAAGGACAAGGATCAATCACTTTTGCAGACAGAAGGTGCTTAGGCAAGCTGGTTTTAGTTTGTGGATTTATTTTCCTTCTGCGTATACATTTTTTCCTATTTCATATACTTCCTTTTTAAGCAGAGAAATGTTTAGGGTTGGTTTGCTTTGACTTAGGAAAACAAACCCTTCTACTACAGTAGCTGCCAATTTACTACACCTTGGAAGCCTCTTCAAATGTCAGTGAAATATCAGCAGTAGGTACAAGATACCTTTGTATGTTGTTTTCAAACAAAAGCTCTAGTCTGAATTGCATGTTGATGCCATTTAATGAAGTCAATCTTTCCAGCATCTTCTTTTCAGCTTTTTTTGTATAGTTTGACTTAACATCAGTAACTGTCAGCTCTAAAAGAACATAAAGAGGGAAGGAAATGTGTCATGGCTAAGCATGGAAACTTTTTATTTGAGAGTTTCTAGGACATCTGCATCTAATTATCACATCTTCTGATTTTGAGAATGATACATTAGACTTTCAGTCTTTTCTATAATTGGTTGTATGTTTGGTTTTGAGATGGCAGGGTAGTGACAAACAGTGGGGATAGACCGTGCTCTCTCATCCTGGGCTTCAGAGGCCTTTGGATAAAGCTCTGATACGTTCTGAGCATCATGAATGAGGAGATCTTATGAACAGGGAGAAAACAGGCAGCTCTGCATCTCAAGGTATCATTTGCTTATAAATATAAATGAGATGGTTAGAAAAGAACAAAAAAAAAAAGTTGTTTCCTTTAAAAATAATTTTTATAGCTCTGCCTGCATAATGGAAAGTGTGGGATTCAAAAATATCTTAGAACATGGATTTTAGCTCAAAATCTGTAATGCTGTAATACTGTAAAAAATGAGACTGTATGCATGGTGTAACAGTAATTTACATCTCCAGAACAGTTCTCTGTAGATTTTCAAATTCCCTAATGCCTTCAAAATACTTTAGGCTGTCCATGTCAGTGAGCTGGAAATTATCATTATCCTGTTGCACTTGTGAATAAAGCAAGACATGAAGATGTAATGCAATTTGTGTAATGTCCTAAAAAGTGGCAAAGAAAAGAACAGAAGTTTCATCTATTGATTCCAGGATTTATGCTCTAATAACAAGGTTTTTCTCGTAAGCACACTAATAGGGTATAAGGTGCTTGCGTATGTGCACAGGCAAATGTATTCTAAATTTGTTCCTGTTATCAGACTTCTTGAGTGATTGTGTTGGTGTAATATGATCACAGACATATAATTATATGTAAAGAACTATCCTGAACAATAGGCAGAAACTACTGTTGTGAAGTTTTCTAAGTCTTTAAGTGTATCGACAAACTATTTTGACTCCCTTTTAGAATACTTTAGAAACAAGTTGTTCTGAGAACAGAGGAGGTATTTAATTCTGTTACCTGTAGCACTTTTAATCAGCATCATGCAAGTACCTTCCGTCTGCATTATGGCCCAAAAACTTATTTTCTAGGCTGATCTGTTGCACCTTATTGGTATCTGAACTTTATGTAGGTGAGCACCTTTATAATCTAACCAGACCCATTAATCTAGAGTTTAGCAGACAATAAAGTAGCCTAAGTTGTTTTTCTAGATTGTTGGTGACAATCCAGATTTCCTCATTTGTGCCATTTGTAAATAACTGTATTTTTTAAAAAATCTGAAAGGTCATCCAAATGTTATTATCCTCTCTGATTCTGATCTACTTAAGTTCAAGAAAGTTTAGTTTTGATACTGTTTTTTGATGTTTTCCATATTAATTAATTATTTCCATATTCATTAACAATCTCATCAAACATAATTGATTGGAAAACATCAATAATCTGCTTAAAAGCAATTTTCAAAACATTTTATTGAAGTTTTCCCATTCCAAGAAACAGCCTCTCAAGTCAGAAAAATCGTAGATTACCACTTAAACTGAAATTGGCTTCCATGTAATAGAACGTAACCTACAAGTTATTACAAATTAAAGGTAATAAACTTTCATTTGATTTCATTCTGAAATGAAAGATAAAAATCTTAAAAAAATGTTAATATCTTTCACCGAGCTGCTGGATTTATTTGCCTCTGGCAACACCATGTAGCATGCCACATTCCACTACCTGTCTTCTCCAATTGTTTTCATGTTTTGTCTGTCTGACTCTCGAAACACTAAAAATATTTCTTCATGCTGTGTGAAAATGGAGTGGTTTCTGCTGGAGCTGAAAGGAAAAAAAAAAGGACCCTAGAAATAAGTATCCGTAGTTTTCCTTATCCTCATTAGTCTGGAAATATGAGAGTCTCAAAAATTAGAGTCGTGTAAGAAGTTCATTATTTGATAAGTAAAAAGGGATTTGATGTGTGCTCATAATCCACACTGGCGTATGTGATGCCTCCTCTGATTCACTGACCCATGAGTTCCTGCTGTAGGAATAAGTGTGGTTTTCAGTTCTTTGTGGCAACTGCTAGTGCAGACAAACCACAGTTCACCTGCAGCGTAAACAATGAATTTCAAGATGCAAAGCGAGATCTGATGAAATGATTTTTTTCTTCTCTCTTTAATTACTCACCGCCATCTAACATGCTTTGATGAGTGCAGTACAGTTCCTCATAGGAATAATTCATTTATATAACAACAAACTAATCACTATTTATCAAAGTGCTTTTTTTTTTTTAATATGTCAACATATGAAAAGAATTATTTCCTTAACTGTCACAAACAAGCTCTTCATACTGGAGATCTTCCCATGGAGATTTCTTTCTGTGCTTGGCTCAAGTGGGCCAGTATTTGAAAGAGAGTGAAAGGAAAATTGTAGTGACTCTTTCCTTTAACTTATTTTAGCTGGAGTCATAGGTCACAAGTGTGATTAAAAGAAAAACTTATTCCCCAGACTTTCCAGAAAAAAACCCCAGAAATTCTCTGCACATGAGAGTGAAATGACATGTTGTAGTGAAAGGTCAATGAGCACAATGTGTTCTGACTTCTCAACTTGAAATTTTAAGAGCTTCTGTAAAGAAATAGAGAGGACAAAACATGGTCTTCTATTCCATCATCTCAGTAAACAAGCCAAGGGGGAATTCTTAAACATACTTGAGTTTTTCAGGGTTGAACTAAAAAGAGTTGACATTTTCCGATGTTTTGTTGTTGCTTCTCGATGGTAGATACAGAAATAAATCTTAGGAGCTGAGCAAGATTGATACGAATGTTGAGGAAATGTTGCTTCCTTGCCAATAAAGTTTATTTTATTTGTTTAACATACTAATTAAAAAGAAAGCATCAAAGTTTTCCATGAAGTGAGGGAGAGTACTTCCACAAAGTAAATAAGGTGAATCTGCTAGAACAAATATTTCCTGAGGACTAATGGTATCTGACATGCGATGCGTGCCTGTCTTGGTCACTGTAGTTAATCTCTGATGCTTCATGCTTCTCCTTCCAGACCCTTTTAGCAATTTTAAAGAAAGCTAAGTAAAAATGTTTTTAAATGTTTTTAAAGACACCAGCCTATGCAATTCAGGAAAACACAGTGGTTTTCTTTTATCTTATAAGACGCTTGAATGACTTCTGTTCACAGATGCAAAAAATATTATTCAGAATAGGAGAGGGATTCTCTTTACTTATTACTACTTTGTTTGTTTGTTTATTTAAACTTATTGGTAAACAAAGTATCCAATTTTCTTCTAGGGCTTTTTTAGACCTTTTAAAGTGATTTATTTGGAGCTGGCTCAGGGTATCTGCATTCTGCCTGTCCTCTTCTTGGGAGGTTAAGTGCCTCTCTGGACTGGTGAAATTCTTGAGGCTTTTTTCAAATAGCAACATTTTTCCTAGTAAAATCAACTACTAGTATTTTTGAGTTTATTTTATTGTAGAAATATCAGAACAAAGGTATGTTTTCTTAAGATTTTGTTAAAATTTAGTTTATGTAATACTAATTACGGAAAACTGAAGAGTCTGCTTGTCAGTGTTTAAGAGGCATTTGAACAGTGCCCTTTATATACGCGAGCTTTTGTTGAGCCCTGAAGTAGTCAGTAGAAATGGCTCTCGGAGATCTCGTATTTGTTGTGTCATATTGATTTCCGGTGATTTTCAGTTTGCAAAGTATTTCTCTTTCACTGCAGGCATTCATATTTAAGCTGTTTCTTTTCATTTTATACATAATAGGCCAAATTATGACTTCATACGTACTTTTGCCATTGAATTGTCTTGAGGCTGAGCCCTCAAGAAGATTTGTGAGAATTCATTTCCAGTGATTGGGCGATGCTTATATGATGTCAATAGTGAATTGCTTTACTATAACCCAGGACTCAAAGCGGTAGCTGTTGCCGACCGTTCCCCATCAGTAGTTTCTTTTTCTTCCCTTCAGGCACTGGGTTTGATTGCATACCCTGTATTAAACCACCAATTTCAGCACGTCATTTCTTGCACTGAAGTATCATTTTTTAATTATTGATAAATTAAGAAGTCAGAGAAAGAAACCAGTTTTGCACGATTTTATGTCAGGTTGTGGGCTGTAGTCCTGCAGTTGGAGGAAACTTCGTTGCTCCACGGGGAGTACTATACATCAGCTTTTCTATAGTCGACCAACTAGAAAACTTTCTCAGACATATATTTCAAGTTATACTTCAGAGGAGAAAAAAAAAATGGAGACAGTGATGATAATTATAAAAATGGGTGAAGACTGACTTGAAGAAAGAGTTTATTTGATTACCACAGTAAAGGGATCCGTTTGCTAACGAGAAGCATATCATTAGAAGAAGTTTTCCATTCACTTCATTTGTAAAATAAAAAATAAGACTTTATTCAGAACAAACATTTTCTTTAATCTCGATAATCAAAAGACCTCTTGCCAAAGTAAAAATGACTCTTGACATCTCAAAGAAAATGCAAAGATGAAGGGGAATAAAAACATTGCGTACTCAATTGGAATAGAAGAATCCCAAATACTCAATTAGAAAAAAGTAATTTTAGGCTAATTATTCTTTGGAATAAAATTCACTTTACTTTTGCAAATTATTCTACTGATGTTGCCATGCCATATGTCTAAAAATAGTCATTTTTACTTGCCATCAGAATTACCAATATGCAGTAAGTAAAAACTGTTTCCAATGGTGGCTTAGTCATTCTAAACACATTATAACATAATGGAATTTGTGCACTTCTGTAGTTTAGTACCAGATTTTCAAAGTGACGTAATCTCCTAAAGACGGTGATAGATTCTGAGAAGGGTTCTGCAGAGCATCCAGCTCGCTGTCGGCTAGGCACAGAGAGAATGAGATTGTTCCTTGAGCTAGAATTGCCAGGTGACAGTTACGCCATAACGAAAAAAAATTGTTGGCCAGATTGACCCATCTGCCTTCTGGTCTGTGGTAGCTGCCAGAATAAGGGGAGAATCTGGCCCAGTAACTGTAACATTTTAGTTACTTGCACTCTATCTTCTTGGCAGGCAGATGTTCTATTAATTAATTTTTTCTGTAGTAATTCATCACAGAATATTTAAGTCTCGTGGCTTGTGATTTGGAAAAGGAATACTCATTTTCCTAGTTCATGAGGCAGAAACAGAATAGGACCAGATGGTCCAATGTGGCAGCATTAGAGATCAATGAATAGCTGCATCTAGATTGCCTTAATCTACTAGATGTTGTTCAACACTCTGCGCGTGGCTGTCTGCAGGCGTAGATTTTCCCAGTTCTCAGAGTTTTATGGCTAGACCACAATAAGAACTATTGATCATACCAACATCAATGCGTATAAACATTGACAGCATCTACCATTCACTTATGTTTGGCTTTGAGTCCCAATGTCGCAAGTAGGCTTTCTTCAAATAAAATCATGCGTAGGACATGCTGCTGTTTGTTTTCCTCCTTTGCTCTGTGCAGCTGCTCATTTTGCTGAACAACGTGTGAGAATCGGCATTATTGTTGGGCCTGGTAGAATAATCTTGCAACTGAACTATAACATCTACTCCTACAGGTTGTCAGCTACGTGCCTCTCTCAATTCAGAAAGGTCTTAGACGATTATACTCTGCAGTATAATTAACTTTGCTAAACTTTTTCTGCTCTCCCTCAACAAATATGACACCCACTCTGGGATGACGGCCTTGACAGGAAAGATTTTTGACATTCAATCACTGAAAATTAACAAAGCACATATTTGCACGTGATTTTATGTCATCTATTACAATAGCAGTGAACCTCTTGCCTTTCATCATGCTGCTCGTATATTAGCCACAGCACATTTTTTCAACATACAAGGGGTTTTTTTCTGTCTTTTACTCTTCCAGACTGATATTGAAACTTTTCTGTTGTAATCTACTTTTAACATTCAAATTCTTACATCATTTCCTACAAGTTAGAAATTTGAAATTGATTATTGCTGGCATTGAAGTGTAAAAGTTAATTGCTTATCTGAGAGACAAAACAAAAGCATAAGATTAAAATGAAATCGTATGATGAATTTCATTTGTAGAAGTTAATTCATATTCATTGTTGCTTACATTCACATGAACAGAGGTTGCTCTTTCCATTCTACAGAACGTAGGTATAGTTAATATTTCCAAACGATTATGCATTTTTCCAGTGGTTCTTCCTTTTCTCTTTTTGTCTGGATGGAAATAATATAATTATTTTAAACACAAAAGCAGGCACCCAAGAATGATATTAGATTACGGTTTCCTAAGGCTTCTGTCCTGCCTCCTGAAACTCGGTCTCTCTGGTGCTCCATGTTATTACCGTTTTAATGGAACCATGAAGCTTTGTGAGATGTTTCAAGGTGTAACACAAGACATATTATCTAACGGATGATATGGATGATTATGCTGCTTGTGAAAATCCTGCTGGATGTTTCTGTAATTTGAGCCATTCGTTCTGCTATAGGACACAGTTGAGTTTGAGCTGCCACAGAAAATTTTCTCTGTGCATGAAATATGGGACCCACTCTTGTACTGTGCGGGGGGCAGGAGGTTTCTCTCAAAGGAGCAGCAAGCTATTCTGGACAAGGTGTTTCCAATTGAACTTTAGATTCCTGCAACATTCGGGGATTGCCAGAAAGGGCAAGTTCTGAGTAGAACAGAATATGTAATTCCGTTAGCTGATGGATAAATATTATACATGCATGTTTAAATGTGATACTATATCCGTGGCATGGTGCTTTTTCCTCCTTTATTCTCAATTATTTTATTCTTTTAAGAAATCTGGTTAGGTGGAAAGCTCTAGAGGGAGGAAAGGTTGCTCTTTGTCTGTGGAGGTAGGGAACAAGCTCAAGGGAGGGAAAAATTAAGAAAGTACAGGTCTGGGCAGGCAAATATAGTAGAGAGCTGGGAGCCTGCCTGCAGCTCATGCTGAGACTGAGAGTGCTTGAGGAGCTGGAAAAAAAGGCAGTCAGGCCACAGAGGTAACAAGAAGAATTTCCTGGGGGCTGTGCAGAGTTTACTGCATCTTGGAAAGTCACCGAGTTGACTTCAATGAAGCCTGAAAGCAAGAATTACCTGCAGGGACACAAGGAGCTTTGAGAGCATTGTGTATCTCCCTGCTTCTTACTTGTGTTTCTGAGTTTTGTGTTTTTAAACAAGAAGTTATCCTTCTAGATAATTTTCTAATAAAACTTTTGTCGTTACCCTGATTAGGATTAAAAGTGATTTAGTTAACCTTGCAGACAAATTATAAATCCACCTCAAAATGGACAGGAGTATCACTCATGGAATTTAAATCTGAGAATCATAAACACACTGTCCTTCTATACATTGCTAAATATTCACAGGCTTGAGATTTACTTTGTTAGATGCCTAGAGTGGAATAAATTACAGACTGCTGAAACTGCTCTCTAAATGCAGTCCTTGTAGTGGTAAAGTCTTTCTGTAATTAAGACTAAAACTTGAACCTTCTCAAAGGCCAGATTTCATTTAAAGAGGAAAGATTAAATAACTTGGGGAGGGGAAGGAGTGTGATTCAGAAAGATTGCAGAACATGGATGCACAAAATAAAATTGATACTGTCTTATCTGCACAAATATGTTACGTTATGAAAAGGAGACAGACAGATGTCATGCACCCCATTATATTTTCACAATAAGGTAAAACACACAATTGAAAATATTGCAAGAAAAGGAGAATAATTTTGCAGAAGTGATTTCAGAAACTCCCTTGGATTCACAAGTTAGGATTTTGCTGTAATAAGTGATAATGCAAAATACATTATACTATAGCAGCAGTACTGCTAGACCAGTTCCATAAAGATTGTAATAGGATTTTCAAACTCTTTCATGTCCAAAAACAATGGTTGAAGTCCAAGATTTACTCAGTGAGCTTAATAAAATGTGTGCAAAAATACCCCCTAAACCTTCCTAGCACCATATCCCCAAGTGTCAGATACATCCTTATACTGTAATCTTCATTAATTCACTTTAAATGGTATTTAGGATTACTGTATGTCTTAAAAAAATGTGTTTGGAGATGCTTAAAACTTTATGCAAATGACATACCTCCTCAATAAGTAACCTTATGCAACATGGCTGCTTATACTAGATATATTTGCAGGTGCTGCTTTGTCTACAGCTATTGTTTTCAAATATGCAAAGTATATTGAATGCAAGCAAATCCAGAAATATTTATTTATTAAAATATTATATTCAGCTGATTTAAAAGTCAAGCCATCAAATGATTCTATTTTGTCTACTCTGCTGCTCAAATACTTAACCTTTTTCTAAGACATTAAAATATATTTTTAATAGGAGTTCAACCTTCAAGTACAGAATGCTTAAACTCACTCAAAATTAACCTGGAGAAGTCTCTCAGTCATTTCTAATAATCTACAAACTCTGCTAGAGAAGCTACAGAAAAGTGAATCCTCCTGACAGGAGACTAACCCTTACGTTGTTACCAGTACCAATAAAAAGCCACTGAGATGATTAAATTGACTGAAATGCATTTTAAAAGTGCTGTTGGCTGAGCTAATCTAAGCAGTTTGTGCCGTTTTTTAAAAATTTCCTTTGTAATAGTTGGTTTTATGAATTTATTGTTAATCATAGATGGTTTTGAGTGGTTATACTTGAGGTCTTACCAAAGTTTCTTCGGTATGCTTGCACTGCCATCTATAGGGTACATTTACATGCAGTAATCTGGCACGTACAAAAGTTGTTTTTCATGATATTCTTACTACATCACTTGCGGACTGCCGAATAATATGCATCTAAAAAGCATGGAGAGTTTGAGAACGTAATACTCGACTGAAAGATGCCAGATACTAGAAATTACATTTTCCAAAGCACATACTCAACAGCATGCCTTAATAAACCAATGACCGAGCAGGTTACTTTATCAACCCAGATGCTGATGCAGAGGCCAGTATCATGGTGGTCGACAGTGTAAGTGGGAAGACAATTCCCTAACGTCCACAGAATAGTTTCTAGGTGCTGTGGAAAACTGGACTGTTCATTCTGAAAGGCTTGGTTCCTCCCACGTGAGCATTTTTCCACCTTTGTCAGGCTTAACGAGGTGGTTAGCCACAAGGCTTCCTGGGACCGAAAATGTGAGGGAGATTTAGAGAATGACCTTTTTCATAATCTGCGTAAAGTATCTGAAAAGAAACTGCTGAACAAATTGTGTCTTCTCATCTATGAAATTAATATTTTTGGATTGTAATCAGAATTGCTTTCCATTTCTTATCCATATTATCTCAGATGAAAAGATAATAATAAAAGACAGGAAGCAAATCCTGCTCATTTTGGTTACAATCTCATATATTAAAATACAACCTTTTCTGACAAAGGAACAATTCTCTGCTGTAGGACTTCTGCTATTTCAAAGTAACACACAGTTGTGATCAATGAACTACTGATACCTGTATGTCCTCCTGTAAAGATAACCTTTATAACTCTCCAGATAATACTGCGCAACACTGTGTAGCAAGGTAGTATGTGGATACACTTATTTTTTACTGATTAAAAAAGCTTCCCTTATCATGTCTTGGTGCCAGTACATCATGTCTGCAAGGTGTGCTACAATTAAGAATTTTGGGGATTTTTATGGGCATGAGAACTGCAAATCTCAGTAAAAGATATTTATTTGAAGACATGTAAAGTTGTTCAGAGTGATGCAGTAACATGCTGTCCCATCTTAAAAATTTGCCTATCATCCTTAGGCCAGACAACGTGGAAGATTTCAGAACCTGAGGACTTTATAGTGGCAAGCGGCATAAGCACATATTTATGTACACAAAATAAAAATAAAGAGAAGATGAAAATAAGGTACAATTTACTATCATTTTGTTACCAATAGCTCTTGTTTTCTTTTCTAGTTAGTACTATGTACGATTGGGGGGCAAAGAAAAGCTTTAAATTCTTTTTCAGTTAAAAAGGTTGAGCAATACTAGGTTCATTTATTCTAAGATTTGAAAATATTTTAACCTTTTCACTCTACATGGCCAGAACTCCTTTCATAATCATCTTGGCATATGGAAATTTTGTACACCACATTTCATAAGCATAAAGTTTGTTTTATGCTTTTTCTGAAATTAAGAGTAATAGCTTGTTCTTACAAAGTAAGCATTGGGGTTTTTTTATCTCTGCTAGAATATAATTGCAGGAGTCACCCAACTGTTAACACATGGTTACATAATATTATTCTTATATTGATTAAGTGACAAGTGGGGCTCCCCAGGGCTCAGTGCTGGGTCCAGTCCTGTTCAATGTCTTTATCAACGACCTGGATGAAGGCATCGAGTGCTCCCTTAGCAAGTTTGCAGATGACACCAAGCTAGGTGGAAGTGTGGATCTGCTGGAGGGTTGGGAGGCTCCAAAGGGACCTGAACAGGCTGGACTGCTGGGCTGAGACCAACAGCATGAGGTTTAACAAGGCCAGATGCCGGGTCCTGCACTTGGGGCACAACAACCCTAAGCAGAGGTACAAACTAGGAGAAACCTGGCTGGAAAGCTGCCAGGAGGAGAAGGACCTGGGGGTGTTGGTTGACAGCGACTGAACATGAGCCAGCAGGGGCCCAGGTGGCCAAGAAGGCCAATGGCATCTTGGCTTGGATCAGAAACGGCGTGACCAGGAGGTCCAGGGAGGTTCTTCTCCCTCTGTACTCGGCACTGGTGAGACCGCACCTCGAATCCTGTGTTCAGTTCTGGGCCCCTCACCACAAGAAGGATGTTGAGGCTCTGGAGCGAGTCCAGAGAAGAGCAACGAAGCTGGTGAAGGGGCTGGAGAACAGGCCTGATGAGGAGCGGCTGAGAGAGCTGGGGGTGTTTAGCCTGGAGAAGAGGAGGCTGAGGGGAGACCTCATTGCTCTCTACAACTACCTGAAAGGAGGTTGTGGAGAGGAGGGAGCTGGGCTCTTCTGCCAAGTGACAGGGGACAGGACGAGAGGGAATGGCCTCAAGCTCCACCAGGGGAGATTTAGGCTTGAGATAAGGAAGAAATTCTTCACGGAGAGGGTGGTTAGGCATTGGAAACGTCTGCCCAGGGAGGTGGTTGAGTCGCCGTCCCTGGAGGTGTTTAAGGTGAGGGTGGATGAGGTGCTTAGGAGCATGATTTAGAGATTGGTGGGAATGGTTGGACTCGATGATCCAGTGGGTCTCTTCCAACCTGGTGATTCTGTGATTCTGTGAACCCTTAATACTGCTGTCATGCATATAACAATTAAGTTCAAGTATTGAACATTTATGCATAGTTGCTTGTTTCCTTTCCCTTAGCCTATTAATGAAAAATAGGCAGTGACACAGCAGAGCACCTGACCGTGTTACAGGTTTTGAAATCACAATATATATATATAGAGAGAGAGAGCGAGAGAGAGAGAGAGAGCGCGAGCAGAAAGCATACATTTCTAAGAACATACATTCATTTTCCTGTGCCAAGAAAGACTTGCTTTCTGAAACATTTTCTTCATGTGATAGCGAAGTTTGTCTGTTGCTCAGTGGGCATCGTGTGTGGCTAGTGGCTCCCCCAGGCAGTTTGCTCTGAAGGGGAACTCGGGTGTGAACGAACATACACGCTGTGTTGACAATTTGTAGACCGACACCCGCGAGGAAAAGGGAGGGCCAGCAAAGTGGTGGGGAAAACTTGCTGGCACACGTCTGCACTCGCCGAGTCTGTACAGACAGCCTGTTCGACCCGTGCCTTCAAATCACGGCACAACCATCGGTCTGAATGCTTAAGTAAATTAGATTACTTTCTTAATTTGACAAGACATTTATCTGGTGAAGTTACGATAACATTAAATGTTTCTATGCTGTTAATGCAGAAAGTGTCGGGGACCTGAGGACCTGTTGATGGGTGTCGGTGCCCCAGAGCTGTCTCGCGCGAGCCCCTTGGACCCTGAGCCCCCGTCAGTCCCCCCAGGCTCCTCTGCCTTGTCCCTGTGACACTGCAAATCTTGGTCTCCAGATCTGCCACCATCAGCCGTGGGCCTGGCTGGCACGGGTGTGACATGCAGGCTGATGTCCGGGCCTCACGCCGGTCCCCACAGCCCTGTCCCCACAGCCCTGTCCCCACAGCCCTGTCCCCACAGCCCTGCCCCATTCCTGAGGCGCAACAAACAACTTATATTATGGCACAAAAAGGGACTTCTTTTTAGGGGTCTTTTTGTGTTCTTTTAAAAAACGTTTTTATATCATGATAGGTGTTTATTCAAAGATTTTGGGTTTTGTTATATTCTGTCTGACTTAGAGCAAAATCTGACAAAGGCAACAAGTATTGGAGCTCTGCGTTTTCTTCTTTCTGTGTTACAGCTCTAACACCGATGTCTTGAGGAAGAGGATTGATTAATCATGTAGGCGATTAGCCAGGTAAAGAGGTGCATTTTCTTCGGGCTTATTTTTCTCAGTATGTCTAGATTAATATTTTCTGATGCTCCAAGATTTAGGAACTCAACCATGGAAATAATTTGGACTGTATGAAACTTGTTTATTGTAACGCAGGCAAAGCTGGCAGCCGTTCTGTGCCTTTGGTTCACTGCTGCCATACCGGTTAGGGGAAGAGAAACAGAGTTGTACACTTTGCCTGGTGTCGTTTATATTCTAATAGTATAACAGAGAAGTTGAAAATACTTCTAATGTTACTGTAATAACTGGCCCTTTCACTAACCTCTTGAATGAAGGCTCTACAGCTACTAAAGAAGTTGCTATATCAAGAAATATTATTCAGTATAAACATTATGAATTCATTTGATGAAGGTTTGGTAAATCCATTGAAACCTTGTTTTAATGTAACCAATACTCTTTCTTGAATGAAAACTGAATTAAATGAGTTGCAGAACATAACATCTTGGCAGGAAATATTAAATGGTATTGAACTGGGAATGTTCATCGGAAAAGTGTTCTTTAAAACATTGGTTGGTATGTTTATGATTTAGATCTTGTAATGAGACCTATCACTTCTAACAAAACAGAAGTACTTGCGGTCAAATAATCTCTTTATAAGAATAGTACGCTATTAAAAAAATAAAAGCTAAAACACCACAGCTTTTTTAAATTTCAGAGCTATTCAAACCATATATATTTTTGTGCCCAAATATGATCGCATTGTATCTATATGGATTCAGATAATTCTTGTCTTTTTTACTGCCACCAGGGGACAAGTGTAGATGATATAACTCATACGTTCCTAAGTTACATTTAACACATTATTCTAGTCAGATCATGTAACAGTGAGATAAATAACAACTGTAACTTGAATCGAATTAGGAAAAGTACATTAGGTTAAATTTTGTCAAAGCTCATTCTAACAAAAAGGGGGGAAAATCATCCTAGCAATAAATGTGATTATATTTTATGGGGATATTGTAGCAGTATAGTATGTGACTTCCAGTTAACAGATGCCGTATTCCAACAATTTATTATTATTTTATTATCCTCCTATGTACGCAGAGTGTCAGGTACAACATCTCTCGTTCTGTGCCTCTGTCATTTTTAATTTATGCTGATTGATTTATTTACCATCATTAAAAAGTATTGCTCATTTAAGTTGGTTGTAATTAAGATGCGTGCATTCTTAATGTAGCTACTTAACTACAATTGTTTAAAAAATCAATATGACCTCTTAAATAAAGAATATAGTCTATTTTTTATTCGCTTAGAAATGCATATATACTGCAACGGTGCATGTGCTCAATGAAGATAGACTTAAAAGATATTAGGTATGTAGCTATAATTTTATCAGAACTTTCTCCTGTAGATTATTATTCTGGCATCTATTGAGAATCTGTTGCTTTGCCATTGCAAAAATTTATTTGCATTTTGAGCTAACAATTACCTGAACACAGCAGTATCGGGAATTGAGATATCATTGCAGCGGACCATGAGTTGAATAGGAAATAATCTCTTTCTTCAGTAAAGTTATATTATCTACAATTACCATTGCTGAATTTCTTTCAAATAAATATATTATTGTTCATAGGCAACCCCTCTGAGACGGCAAAGAGAAAAAGGGACTTAACTGTAAGTAATTTTCCACTTTTAATCTTTAAAGTTAGAGTCACTTAGAGAACTATTCGTGGAAATGTTCAATAACAGTGTTAGTGCCGACTAACTAAGTGATATTGTAGTCTCTTCCCAAAACCCTTCAGGAAAATGCTGTAGAGAATTTTAGTGTGAAATTTATTACTTACAGTAAGAATTTTCTCTGTGCATACGGGTTGCACTGTCTTGCATTAAAGAGAAAAGTTCATTTGACCATTTTACCCACTTAATTTAATTTGTATGTTTGTGTACAGGGATCCATTTGATTTTTCCGTTTGATTGGATTTTAATACACATGTAATAAAAAGTATTGATTACTATGAGTGAGAAAATTGCTTTGCAAATAGAGGATTCCTGATTCTCTTAGCCCAAGAGATATACGCCCATCTGTTACTGAAAAAAAGGGAGGGGGACACAATTATAGAGTTAATGCTTTGCAAAACTTGTTGATGTTGTACTATTTAAAGTGGTTGTAAAAAAAAAAGGGAAGAATTGTCTGCAAATTCTACTGTGGTGATAAGAAATGATAAGTGATAAAGACTTTGTGTAATTTACATTGTAAGCATATAAATTAGCAAAACATGTCCCTTCCATTTGTACATATACCACATTTTTTCACATGTAACTATGCTTCGTATTACAACCATACAATTAATAGATACCTGTAGGTTGTTAAGGTAGTGTGTTATAAGACATTTCTTGTAGTGAAAGACTCTGTGGCTACTTTAAACTGTTAATCTTACAGTTGCCAAATGATGATTTCACATAATTTCCGTTTAGCTTCAGTATTTTCCTGGCTTTTTCACAGGGATTTCAGTTAGACCTTGCATCATGGTGCTGCTTGCAGAAAAGCAGTGAACATTCTAGGTGGTGACTTTGATAGTCATTCTCTTTGGCTTGTTCAGAGCTAGCGCGTATGATCCAATTTCTCCATAGATCATGGTTTTCCCACTTGAGTAGGAGAAACTCTTCCTTTGAGAGTTGTACAGAATTAAAATGTCAGATGTCAGGTTGAGTCTTTCCTGAAAGCTTTGCCTGTCTTGTCTTACAGTGCCTATTGAGTTCCTCACTAATCAGAATTAAAACTAAAGACCAGCTTATAGTAATTACAGACATGCCAGGAACATTTCTTCAGGTAAAATTAAAATGTCCAAGTTCTTTCAAGCTGTAGGATGTTATTACATATTCAACTCTTTATCCATTCCCTTGAGAGAAATAATACCGGAATAGCCATGATTGGCTCACCTAATAAATGTGACCAAATGAATTTGAGATGGCTCAGCCTGCAGGCAATAATGGACCCTAATGCTGTTTACAATCAACATTTCTCCAGGAGGATCATGGGATTAGTGGTAAAGAGGGAATACGTAGCTAAAGCTAAAAATGTACGTAGTAGTAGGAGCCATTCCCTGTGTAAGTGCAGAACTGCGCAATAGTACAGAATCTGTATAGCGATTTGTGTGGCTCTTTCTGTGGAGTTCTGATTCTGACCCAGGGTTGCTGTCATCCTTTCTAGAGTTGTATTGCTGGTAGTTATGATACATAGTTAGAAAACCTCTGTCAGAGAAAAATTGTGCATCAGATGGTAAACACTCAGCATTAATTTCTATTTTTAGTTCCTTTTTAGTCAGTTATGTAAATGATGAAGAGCTTAACTCTCCTGAATTATCAGCTTTCAGTGTGCTGAACAGAGTTTGTTTGCCCTCATTTTAAATTATTAATGTGTTTATGACATTGAGAATGGTTACTTCACTAAATGCATCATTACAAGTCAGTGTCACATTCTTCTGTTTTGAGAGTTATACGAAGGAAAAAAAAAAAGAGAGGTTATAAACAGGCACAATTACTGGCAGCTTTTTTTTTTTTTTTTCTTTTCACAAATGAACAAGTTACAGTTTTGGAAGAGCAGAATTTGTGCCAGAAAAACAGGGTTTGATAACTGAGCCTGTCAGTAACACCCTGAAGGTCAGCATATCTGTGGATGAGACCCACTGTGGAGCAAACAGTTTACTGGATGATTCAGCAACATTTCTCAAAGAGTATATCATTCATCATTGTTATAGCAACTGAGAGGCAAAAATGTGATTAATTTCTTTCTACTAGTTTGAAGATTTGGGAAGCATGCCTCAATTTCTTTGTTTATCGGATTACTCATTTCTGAAAGAAACCTAAAGCCAAAACACCCTGAGCATCTAATGGGAGTATGATTTTAAAATTGCCCAGATTTGGCGTGCATTTTTTGTTTCTTGTTTCAAAAGTGAGTGCTCTCTGTTTCTAACATTCCAGATGTGGCAACCGATCCCGTAGAAACAGAATGGGTTGTATTATGTAAACCGTCTAAATCCAGTGGGTATCTGTGAGCAAGTGTAGAGGTTTGCAAAGCACACGGTTAAATTTGCTCCATCCTACTGTCAACAAATTTATGACAGTGACGTACACAAAGTACAAGTCGTATTGGTGGGTATATGAAAGACAGGCTGAGATAGAGCTGGAGAAGCACATTATGAATGAGTATTAGTGATAAAACCAAATGCTGTTATGAAAAAAAATAACCATTTTTGTGCTATCTGCTTTTCTTGGGCAAGTTGACATTCCTATGTCTTCTGACATAGGCAGTATTTTGCTTTTCAAAAAGAATGCCTCCTTTATTATCAATTTGGAGCTTTTCCTCTCAAGCAATGGAGAAGCCCATTGTTTTATTTTGAATTTGAATTAAAGTTAGTTTTAGAATTTAGAGGCCTGTTGTTTTGCTGTGTTCATAGAATGGAAGAAAAGTGTTGGCAAAGTTGGCTGAAATTCTAGGCAACTTGGATGCGGTCTCAAGGTAAATGTAGGCAATGACACAACAATGATATGTGTGGTTTTAATGATTATAAGGAAATTAGTGTTTTCTGAGCTTAGATTTAAAAAACTCCTTGTTTTAAGAATAGGTAGCAAGAATGGGGGGTTTTACCCAGAGGAAGAAAATCTAATTCCTGCTTGGGTCTGTTCACAGAGTGGGTACACTCAATTTTTGGTGATAAAATTATAAGCTACGTCCAGACGGTATCTGCAAAGTTGTAACAGTATTCCTTGTTAGCATTGTATTCACTGCTTCAATCAGATCTGTTTCCAGATTATGTTTACATAACAAAAACCAAGTTTAAGCATCTATTTTTAAATTTATAATGAAAATATTATTCTAAATTCTAGCAACTTTATCAAAAAGTAATTTTATAATTGGGCTGCAGGGGAGATTTAAACTGAGATTTGCATTAGAGCTGACAATTTGGCAATCAGATTTGATATAACAGAAAACATGACCTGAATCCATCACAGAGAATTAAGAAACTATAAATGATTCACTTATGTCCTTCATATTTCGAATTCAATGGCTAGACAAAATTCGTGTTATTAACAGTCCTGTCCTTATGACCCTATATACGTTAGGAGAAGCAGAAATTACATGTGCGTACTCCATGTACTATTTATTGATTGCAAGTCTTCCAAAATAAAAATGGAATTGTTTCAGGATGAACTAGGAGCAAATATAATCTTGATTTTGGAAGATTTATTTTGGTAATGTTGCTTACTTATATACTTACCTGTAGGCCCTGCATGACCAGACGTACTTCTGAGTACACATAATTTCAACCCCTATTTTTTTAACCATGGACCACTGATTTTTTCTGTTTTCTGACTTTAAGTAAAAATTTATGTGCTAATTCCAACATATTTGCTGGTCACAAGAGACTGCAGAAGTATCTTCAATGTAACATAGCTATTTAATTTCAAACCAGCCTAGGGCCTGAGCCATGCTCTTATCTTTATGCACCAAACAGTCCTCAAAATAAAAAAAAAACCAAACCCAGGAACTAAAATGTATAAATATGCATCACTTATTTTTGACTATTTGTTTCCTGAATTGAAATGAAAATTTTTGGGAAGAAATTGTGTGTAAATACAAACCAGTATTCATTTCGTCCATAACGTCTTTCGGAGGGGTGTTCAGTGTTTCCCATCTAGCCGAATATCTTCATACGGAGCACTTATGAAAATATATAAACTCTTTTAAGTATCCCTGGATCGTGGGCCAGATGTGTGATTAGGGAAGGCCCTTGGTGTCTATGGAGACAAAAAGATCTGTCTGTCTGTCTGTCCGTCAGGTTGGTAACAGGCGCTTGCGGGGGTCAGTCGGTACTAAGGCATTTGTGGAAGCATTTCGTTGCAGAACCAATCTTTCCTGTTCTTCCATTTGGCCTCCCGATACCTCCTAGCACTGGTCATTTCTGTTTATGTGGAGGATATTTAGGTCATCTAATTTTTAGTCACGATTTATTTCTGAACTGAAACCTGAAAAGCTAATGGTGCATATAACTAGATGGCATGTTAATGATGAAATGTATTTAACTGGTAATTAAGGCACTGACATCTGTGAATAGCAACTAGTTTCCTAGAAGTACTCTGAAACTATTTCCTGAAGGGGAAAAGCTCAACAGTATACTCCCTGTAGTGCACTTACTAGGACAAATATGAGTTTCACAGTTCCGAAGTGAAATGAGTTTATTACATCATTAAAGACTCTCCTACTAGAAGTTAGCTGTTAAAGCAGTTATCCCTTGAATAGAAAAGCTATTGATTATTAATTCTGATTTGTGAAATTGCTGACCTGTCTCTTTCTTTTACAATTTCTTTTTGTTTATCCTGCCTGATCTATTCAATGTTGAATAGACATATCTCAGATCTATTCTTGTCTTTGTGTTCTAATACAATCTGCAGGAAGATTCATTAAATTCCCCAAAGACTCCTAGTAGAGTTTTTCCCTAGTATATTTTTTCATAAATGTCATTCTCAGGATATTCTCATGCAACTGTCATGGGAGGAAGAAAGTCTAGGATGTTTTGATAACAAGCTCTGAAATTGAACTCTCTCTTAAAATACCTTAATATATTTCTCACATTGCCAAGCAGAAGAATGTACAGAAAACTCTTGTATTTCTCTGCTGCTGCTCCTTATCCATGGTATCCAAACTTTAGGACATCTGTAAGTCCTATTCTCACTTTACTGAACACAGATACTGGTTTTATGAATCTATTTGTCAGCTTATTGTTAGCTCAGCTCCCTTTTATAAAAGAACTGTCAGTTCTATCGCAAGAACTGCTTCTTCAAGTCAGCTTTATTTTTCAATCTTCTAGTGTTTTAGGTTGCCAAGTGAGAACCTTTATTTTTTTTTCTTTTCCCTCTTCTCTTGACAAAACTTAAAACATGAAGGCCCTTTTGCCCATCATATATTTTATTTATTTAGGTGGCTGTATAGTATGCAACCTGTGATAAATGCACCTGTCATCTATTCAAATGATAGCAGCCCTGAGGCTAGTGGTACTTTGCAGTTTGACAATGTGTGCATAAAAGTGTCTCTTCCATCACCACCAAGTCCATGAATATTGTTATTTCTCAGGACAGAATATTTACTTGAATGCTACTTCCAAAAAGCCATTGAAATACAGTGGTATTTTCAGAATTTGACAACACGGAATTTGCTTTTTACTATAGGTAAAAAATAATATCTTTTTCTTCATCCATAAAACATGGGAAACTGAGGAACAGAGATGTTAAGTTATCTACCTCAAAGTCAGTTAACATCAGTCTAGAACACTCTTCTGTGCCAGTTTCTCATCCTCTAGGGATCTGTCCAGACTAGCTTAAGAATTACATGCTTAAGAACAAAGGTTAGCAATTTTAGTTCTTAAAAGTCTTTGTTGGAGGGATTTTGCTTTTGGATTTTACCTCAAATTCCTTTACATTATAATGTGATACTAATTATTTTTGTGCACAATACTTACTGATTTATTTTTATAAGCATGTTTTAGAATATGTACCTATCTAAGCACGAAAAGAATATTTTCAAGGTAGAAAAAGGAATTACAAGGCATTGAAGGATATTGACTCTCATGTATCTTGATAAGATTGCCTTTTATACATTTATACTTTATACATTCATATTTTATTCTCTGGTTCTACATGACTGGCAATGATGCAACTACTGAGTAGTGCAAGATGCAGTACTTCAAAGTACAGGCTAACAAAAATGGCTCCATTTAATGACTAGATTAAAACTGATTTTTTAAAAAATCTGTGTTTTAATATCCTATAAGAGCAATTAAAATCTGTATTAACATTAGCCCTGGCAGAAAGGGTTTCAGAATTATTTCTTGTCCACATTAATGAGCCTTTATTATAGAAACCCTGAGGTATTTTATATCTCACATGGAAGAATATAATTAGACAGAAATTGATAGGCCTGTGCCTGGTACAAAATTAGAATTTATAACAGATGATTCTGAACCTGTTGTCTGCCTAGTTTTACCCTTAGCAAATGCATCTGCAAGCACTGTAACTAATCCCCTAAAATAATCTGTAACCAATCTGCATGACATTTCCCATTTCCTGATATACAAACCATTACAGTGTCATCCAGGTGCAATTCTTTTACAGCTTTACTAAACACTATTGAACACCTAATGACCTTGACAATATTATCTGCATTAGAGTTGTGAGTGCTAATTTACTTTATCCTAGTGCTGATGCTGTGTAGCAAAGCAAGATTTTCAGTAGTGAAGAACCATAAAAACTATTTGTTTTAGTATGTTTTCCTAGCTCCCTTTTTGTTTGGTTCTTTTTAATTGTGTAGAATATGTCAAATATCAGTTAAAGAATTCTGTGCTTATTATGGTGCAGTGTTCAGTTCAGTTTCCTTCCTGAGAATAAAAATAGTATAAGACAATAATGCGTTATCTTACATAAATCTGAGTTATAGGTAGAAATAGAATTATGAATCTACTAAAGTAAAGTTCTTGAAGTGTGTGGAAAATACAGATTGCAGTTAGGTAAAAGGATTAGTAGTACTCACAAGAGTTTATTTTAGGAGCTATATGCTATAACTAACAGGAAACATTGAATGCCGGTAGATAAAAATCTCAACCTCATCCTGAAATGGTAGTTCATGGGAAGAATTATTCATGCCTGCATCGAAAGTACAACCCAAGACTGATAATGTTTCGTACCTCATTAGCTTCTGTGATACTCTGAGAACAGAAAAAATGAGTAAGGATAAAATGTTCTGTGCAAAAAAATGGCCTTCATGTCTGATCTCATTCTCTTTCTCAATCGTCAAATTGTGATCCAGATGTGAATATTATGTTAAATATTTGAATGCTTTCCCTACTCTAGAAAATAATTTGAGTGCTTGGATCTGAAAGTCGCATTGCCATATTTATAAGATACAGGATCAGGAATTGCACAGAAATCACCTTCTCAAAACTCTGCCTCCTGAAACACAGTTTTCTCATAAAATCCATTCAGTTGAAATCTCTCGAACATAGCTTTTGAGGTTTCATTATTTGCCTATTATCTCCTTGACAGCACTGTTAGCAAAAAAATCTGCTGTTCTGAACTTCCAGTAATGGGTTTGACATCCTAGCAAAGGCTCCAAAAGGGTAAGAGATGCAACTGCAGGCAGCTTCCACTTCGGGGTACATTTCTCTGCAAGCTTTGAGAAGAGCGAGAAAGAAATTATGCTGTACATCTGCTACAAATGGTAGTTCTAATCTGAAGTATGTAAAAAACCCAAACTATCTTTAATTTTTTTTTTAATCTAAAGAAAAAAGGTTTTTCCTCAAATTACAGTGTCGTAAACTTTTCTCCTTTTAGAAATATGTAAAAAGTGCTGAAGATAACTCAGTATGATATTTTAACACTAAGTTTATGTGGGGAGTACTCAGTACAGCAGTGGGGTTTAATCTCAGTTATAAACTCTAGAATATTTCAGATGAAGAATTATATTTAAACTACATGTTCAGCAATCATTGTTCTTGATCACAGTCACTTTAAAAGGCAAAAACTGATAGTTTAGTGCCAAAGTGCCTCACAATGAGACTTTTATTCCTGTTGTTATTAATGTATCACTAATATTTTCATGACAAAAAATAAAATATATGCAACAGTCTTCATAAAGTTTCCATCCTGATTAGAGTTATATAACCCAATTATGAGTTAAAAGGAACATTCTATTATAAACAGATTTTGGCTGACCATTAATAATTCAAGTGTAATACCTACACTGTAAGAAGCCAAGTAGAAGAATTAACAGTTCCAACTGTCTCTTTAGCACAGCTGATGAAACAAAGTAAAATATTTATAAGAAATAAAGTGTCCTTCCTGCTTCAATGTTTACTTTCATGTTTGTTGAAAAAAGCTGCCTGTTCCCTTTAGACATCGTGACATTTTTGCCTAAACTGAAACTATTGATCTTTGAATTAAAGTTTATACAATGTCCAAATATTTTAAGATACACTGGGAAGTCAATATTAAGAATAATTTAAGGCCAATATGTAGCTTACAAATATGCTTATTTATTTATAATAAATCATCAAATATTAACTGCTAGATTTAGCTATTTTTTATATTTATCTGAAAATCTTTTGATTAGTTTCTTTACGACTAGTAACTTCGTATGTGTAAACAGAAACACAGACAGAAGGTCAGAAATCACGAAAAGAGGACTGTCTTCTGCTCGCAAGACTATATACATCAGGACCATATCTGGTCTGATTTCACACCATGAAAAAGAAAAAAATACCATGAGACAATTAAAATTTTTGAATTTATTCATACAGTGCAATATGTTTCTTTTTTCTGGTTTAGATTCTACGTAATTTAACTTGAATTCCTGTTAAGGGAATACTGGGGATACAAGGCACAAGAAAAACTGGTATAAATACATTTTTTAATAGCAAGAATAAAAGGTTTACTGGAGGGGCAAAATCATTATATTATAATTACTCATTAAGACCATAAACCTCATCCTTTAATACCAGCCCAATTAGAAAAGAAATGTCTGTGAAGATGAGAATAAATAAACTGAGGAAAAAGCACTCTAGGAAAATTTTAGAACCCTGACCTCGAGTCATATGTGTCTCGTTGCAGAGAGCTGGTGTCTCACCAGCTAAGCTGGCAGCAACTGAGGGAAACTTATTTTATACAGAATTAGGATGTTTTTCAGAATGCTCAGGTATCTTTTCCCCTCACACATTGTGTGATAGTTGGAGATTACACTGATTTTGATGAAGTAGTTCTGGAAAACATGGTTGTTTTGAACCAGAGGGGGCAGGCAAACATGTTGAAGAGAGGCCTTCCAGCATGTTAGCTGCTGTCTCCTCCAGTACCAGTGTTTTTTTTATTCATGATAATTTTTTCTTTTGTGCTCTGAATTGTCATATTCTATTTAACACCTGAATATCTACAGGTCCTATATCTTGAGTCTTAAACCCTGTGCCCCACAGATTTTCAACTTTTCGAAAGTTTTTAGATAAATTTTCCATAGACCATGACTATAGTTGTAATTCTATAATGCACGTTTTCTGTTAAATATGTATTGGCTCTCACATGAGATTTCAGGACACTCGAATAATGTAAAATTAACGTGACACATATTGAATGGATTGGAAAGAAGACAACTGACAAGTCTGCACATGAAAAGAAATTGTTGAGCAGGTGTGCTTCATAGATCTCAAGGGGACTGCCTCTTCTGTAACAGTTTATGTTATATGAAACTGAAAATATCCCTATTGAAATTTCTTGCTACACAGCTGTGGAAACAGTAAATAAAGAAAAGACTTGGTTATGAATGCCTGTGATCTCAGTAAGCTCAACAAAAGTAGACTAGATGGTTCATATCTAGATAGAAGAAACAACTCTGTAAAGCCCATATTAGAGTATGTCTTGTGCCTGTCAAATTTCATATTCCTTCCTCAGAGCTATTTTGTGTGTCCCCTGGTTAAGTTTCAGGTTTCTGATCTCTTCCATACCAGGTCCTTCCATACAACTCTTCGACACTGAGGAATGACCTTTGAGTGTATCCTTTCAGCAAGACTCTCCATTTCTTCTCAGCTGGCACAAGCAAAATGTCAGGGAAAGCATTTCAGCTCTGCAGTGTCACCAAGTTGCATAACTGGTTTTGAACAAAGATCCTGTGAGACTGGCAATTTCTTTTCCTTCCGGCTATTCTGTGTTCCAGAAGCAACTTAAATGTTTCGGTGATCCAGCATGTTAGCTGAAAAACAATCTTTGTGACAAAATTCATGTATTTCTCAATCCTGACACTTGAGGTAAACTCAGGACCTAGTGCTGCATAAATATAATTTGAGGTAATGAATAGATGTGAGAGCTACTGATCAGCTGCTGATAGTAGTTGAATAATTGCAGTCAAAATTATCTAAATGAGGGAATATTTTGATGGAAATTTTAAAGGAAAAAAAGATATTCAAGAGCAGGTATTTGTGTATGAAACAGTTCCTCTTGACATGGGTAGGAGCTTGGCTTTCCATAGTTTTTCACAGGGTACTTTGCTGCCACTAGATAAAACCAGAATTGTTGCCGGGAGAGTGACTTAGCAATTTCTTTTGTTGTAGTCTACTATCCTTCATGCTGTGCTGCTCTGCCTCTAGTCTTTTCTGGTTAAATTTAAAGGTCGGCTTGTTGTGAAGGGGTTTGAATTTTACCAGGAGAAGTCTGTGATTATCAGTGCAAATTGAGCAGCCAAAGCTTCTCGTAGCTCCATTTTGAATTTTGGAATGGAGAGGCTTGAAGTTACACTTCTGGAGGCAGAAGTAAATGTCTTGGCTGTCCCCAGTCCTTAATAACAGAAGGCTGTTATAGTACAGCTTCAGTTTTTGCATGTAGTTTATCTGTCAAAAGAGGGCATGAGTACCCCAGAGAGAAGTATCTTTGTACACTTAGACGATATTTCACAGTGGAGCTCTGGATGCAAATCTATACAAGCAGTTAAATCCACAGTGAGAGGAACATTAGTATTACAATTATATGGAGTCAGTTAAAAAACACTCGCTTTCACCACAGTTCCAGAACAGCAAAAACAAGCATTACCCTTTAAAAAACAAGGCGATTAATTGGAGAAGGAATTCTCAGTAATTTGTTTATCACTCTATGAGTTCAGGTACCTGAACTCAGTTCAAGTTAATTCAGTCATGGCTGTGGGAAAAATGCCTATTTATGACTCGCTCTCTATTGCTTTTGTGTGATTTTTTTTTTTCTTTCTCTTTCCACCTTATTAAATGCCTTTCATCTCTTAAAATCAATGAAGTTATCAGCTGGGAATTGTTTGACTTAACTCAGGGAATCTTTCTAGGTTTTGCACAGTTTCTTCTATGCTGCCTTTTTAAAATTCATTTTGTTTGTTTTGATCAGATAATCTTTTTGCCTGGAATAATTTTTTAACTGTTAGACAGATGGATAGAAAGGAACACATATACTTGTGTAGTAACAGCCCCCTTAAGAAAACACTAGATAATAGATGTCTTGTGCCAAAGGAGTCTTATCTTTCCCTTTCTACCTATTGACATATACTCAGTTTTTCCATCTTCCCAGTACTCTCACTGGCAAAATGATGGCATCTATCATGACCAGGATGGAGGATGCACACAGTTGACTGGTCAGTGTGTTTAGAATCATAGAATGGTTTGGGTTGGGAGAGACCGTTAAAGGCGAAGTTTCTTCCTTTTATCTAGTCTAAATCTCCCCTCTTTTAGTTGGAAACCATTACCTCTTGTTCTATTCCTGCACTCACTGATAAAAAGCTCCTCCCCAGCTTTCCTGCAGGCCCTCTTTAAGTACTGGAAGGCTGCTATAAGGTCCCCCAGAGGCTTCTTTTCTCCAGGCTTAACAGCCCAAATTCTCTCAGCCTTTCTTCATAGGACACAGGTTTCATCCCTCTGATTTTTTTTGTGGCCTTCCTCTAAACCTGCTCCAACAGATCCATGTCTTTCCCGTGCTTGAGTTTCCCTCAAGTCAAGTCCGTTTTGCCCATGACAGTACTTGCTGAGTGGTCTCCCAGTCCTTACCCCACCCCCTGAGCCTTTGGTTATATACTCCCTGCCCATGTCCAGCTAAGGAGTGGAGTGATAAAGCATCTCTGATGGGCATCTGGCAGAGCCGTGATCAATCCACCAGAAACTTCTAACTTGTTTGATACTGGTGAATAGTTTCAAAACTATTTAGAGGATAAATCTGATGAAGGCACTTACCTTGATTTCTGTGGAAGATAAGATAAAAATAGTTGAACAAATACACCAGGAAGCACTCCTTTTGTCCTGGAGGTAGTACATTCTATTCTCGGTCGAGATATTGGCAATCTGAAGAACAATTGAATTAACATATTGAGTGTAATATAAATAGAAGCAATAAAAAAGCAGGGGCCAGAGATTTTGTTGGCATAAGAAAAGGGGAAAGAAAACAAGAAAGAGGTGTTTGTAACATTTTGGCGAATGCTGGAGACAGGAGAGCAGCTCTTGCAGAAGATAGATAGTAATTAAATCAGTTACTAATGAAGATCTAATTAAATATTTAGAGAAGGGCGCACAAGATCTTGTGTTTGGACAATCCTAAAGTGAAAATAACCCAGTCACCAAGGGATGGTGATTGAATGAAAAAGAAGGGAATTACACTACCAAGTCCATGAGGAGAGAGGAAGAATAGGTAGTGGAAGGAAGGTAGATAATGGTTTAGAGAGAAGAGAAAGAGAAGAGAAAGAGAAGAGGATAATCAATGGCAAAGGCTAGACAAAAGTGTTTGGAAAAGCCTGTATGTTTCAGGCAGTTTTCTGTCTTTTTATATTTATTTTTCATATTTTTAGATGTGTATATGCTATGCTTGAAACTCTTATGCATCAAGACATTTTGTTTTCCCAGAGCCTCAGGATGTCCTCTTTAATTCTGGTTAGTGATTATTAGCACTGACACTATTGTCATGCTAATTGAAAAGTCAAATTTTAAGCCTGAGCACTTAAAGAACCTTTGGCACTTTTTACTGTAATTCTGCTCAAGCAGTTTGCTTGAGGAAATCAACAGTGTTCAAATATCTTCATGTTAAAGATGATATGAGTAAAATAAGTTTCTGTCTCATCTTCTCATTTTAGATAGGTGAGCTTTGTTTTGACTGTTTATAGGAAGCTGTTCTTTTAATATAAAGTGGACGAGTAAATATTAAGGAGAAACATTAGCTTAACCGTGAGGTAACTTCAGCAAGGGTAGTGCTGATTTTGACTCTGTACAGAGGCAAAAACTACTGATGTGCTGTTAGGTGTTAGTTAAATCACTGGGGGGAAAAACATGTGTGTATCTCATTAGCAGCAAAGACAAAGCAGCCAAGTAAATGTCCTTACTTACCCTCTTCTGGACCTTGCCTGTACTGGTTCTTTAGAACTCAGAATTATTAAAGCTAAGAGGAATTATTATGTGTTTATTCACAAAGTACTACCAAAATACTTTATGTTATGGAAATAATGTAACAGGATTTTTGCAGCTCAGAGCCCGCACTGATAAACCCAAATCAACCTCACCAATTGCCATGTAGGATGTGCCTGTATCAAGATCCTGGACCAGGATCATTTGGAGTCCCCTGAATGTCTCATTTGCACTAGTGTAGTCAATACATACATACATATTAGATAATCCTATCCATGTTTATAAAAAGAATCCTATCCACATTAAGAAAAAGAAAGAGAAAGAGACCTGTGCTTCAAACCATATCTACAAATGCAGCATAGTAAATTATGTCCTTAAAGGTGGGACAAAGTGGGATAGTAATTCTTTTCATGATTCCTAAGTGCAGTACCCTGAATTCATTGAAACATTTACCATACAGCTTTACAATCTGTTGTCAAACTCTTTGTCAAACAACAGCTATGCATTGTACACTAATGAAAATACATCTTTCCTAATTTATTATCTTTCGTGGCTGCTGTTCTCCCATAGCGTTTAAAATGCAATGTATCAGACCGGCTATATCTCTCATTCTTCTAAGTTTGAAAGTGTAGAGTGCCTTTACCTTTTTATTTCTCATTAATATTATTTATTTGCTTATTTTTTTTTATTCTGTTGCTATCTGAAAAGAGACCTAAACTGAATTTTACAGTGAATATAAAAGCCAGTATGGAGTTCCATGAACACTACCAGACAGCTTGTGGCTTTTTTTGTTTCCAGAATGTGTGGTTATTGCAAATAGGGATGTTCTAGGGCCTGATTAATGAAAAGTGAATGCAAAGTAAGGAAACTTCTTTAATTTCATCTTAGCAAAACCTACAACATATGAGATTCACATACAGGGATTTTTACGGAGTGGACATTTGAGTCTTTTCTTTATACCATTTCTGTATTCAAATAAGACAAGCCCCTGCAAAGAAGAAATCATGTTTAAAGCAGAGAAGGAAGTACGGTTATTGAGGGAAAGGAGCAAGGTAGTAGTGAGCAGAATAAGTGGATTTCTCTCAGTGGTTTCATAAGCACTAAGTCTCTATGAGCAACCAGTGATTCTTATTGCAATGGAGCCTGATACACTGAGAGTCACAATGCAGAAAAGTGAGCTTTTCTCCTGTTATTTTTGGAGAAAGACTCTGTGTGCTCTACATGTTTTTTAAATAACTTATATTCATTATTTGTCATAGGCTGGTGTAGAGGTAGAGTCAAAGACGACACTTCCCTTACTCTTTCTGCTAGTATTCTTCCAGACTGTACAAAATAGCAGAATTTCATAGTTTGCATTGATTATGAATCCAGCCAGTCCGCTACTACCAATATGACATACAAATAATATTTAAAATTATTACACCAATATTATTTTTAAGGTCAGGTGTGTCACTGTTATATTTTTATAAAAATTAAAGACAATCCTGGTGTGGGGTAAAAAGGCTGATACAGACCTATATCTAACTTAACTTGAGACTGTAATTGTATTTTAAAATCTACTATGGTTGAGAAAACTCATTTGTGTAGAGAATTAAAATATAGGGAACAGCTATTTTTAAGTGAGGGTTGTGAGTTTCTTAATTTATTGCCTTTTGTTGGTAAAACTAAGCACTTGTGTCAAGAGGAACAAATTGTCAGACCTTTTTCTTAGCAGATCTATAACTCTTACGGTTCCTGGTATAATTTGCCTATACTACAGATGTGTATACAAAGAATACTAAAGTTCTTACTAATCCTGGTGTTATAATCTATTCTTTCTCTTTCAACAACAAAATTGACCCGAGGTACATTTGTACCAACACTTAAAACAATTTTCCAAGGCTATAAACATACAAGTTTGCTACTTTTACTGGGAAAAAATGTAGGTCAGTTCCATTGTCCCGACTTAGGATTTCAAGGCTAATAGTAAGAAATATGCTTGTAAGTTTATTACAAAGGCTGGAAAAGCAACTGAAAGAAAAAATCTGTTGCTTCTCAGAGTAGAGCTGGGCTTTAAAGGCCCCTGCTTCTTCCAGGAATAGGATCATTGACAAATAGAGGCTTGGCTTTCTTTACTGCACTTCAGGTATGAGGTCACGATGGCACTTTGGTCACCCAGAGCATAGAGAAATTTTCCATTTCTGCGTGTTTTAGAGGCATATCTTTAATAGCAAGCTCTGAAGGAGTTTCTGATTTTGAGAATAAGACAGATAGGTCACTAAGAAAACAGGATATGCAAACAAAAATACTCCTGAAAATTGCAGCCTAGATTTCAGTAATGCTGTCACATAATTTATACAATAAATTGAACCAGTATTTGTTTATTCATTTGCTTTCCTTTTTAACTTTTGTTACATATTTTCCATTTTCAGTTCAATTTGAGGGGGGGGCAACATGGAATTAGTTTAATCTTAGTCTCTTGGCTTTGTTTCCATCCCAGGAGCGTATTGCTTCTCAGTGTGACTGCTGATTTACAAACTCTAAACGAGAATTTGTTATACTATTGCCAGTTTTTAAATCAAAAAAGTACCTAAAAACATAGCAAATTCCTTTTCAACAATGGATTGCAATCACTAAACGAATTTACCATCCCAAACTGAGGAAGATAAAATCAATACTTGTAACAGTTATAGCTAACCATGTACTTTTTATAGATTTAAGTATAGAAGCTGTTTATTCTGTGGTATTTATGAATGCCAGAGCCAAGAGGCTTCCACAAGCAGGAAAACAGTGGGTGACTGAAAACAAAACCACAGGTATCTGATGTTTTGTAATTGTTGGTGTGGTTGATCAGGTCATTTAATTTTAAAATGCAGAAATAAAAAATGAAGTACAAACAAAAATAAAAAGCTCCATCTAATGTTTCTGTGCTTGGTTCCCTGGTGGAGCTTTAACCTATAAATACATTGAATCCCTTCAGTGTAGTTCAAGGGATACAACTATTTTTCCAAACTTCTCATGTAGCTTTATGGAATAGTAACAGGAAATGTAGTTCCCAAATAGAGAGGAGACTCAGTCTGAAACTTCCATAAATCCAAATACATTTGGTTAAAAAGGAGTCTGTTGATTTTTAGGAATACAAGTTGAAAAAGCAGCTATTATAACCTGCACTGTGTAAAAATGCAAATGCAGTGTGCTGAATACAATAGGTGAAATCCTGGCACAGCTTTCCCTGACTTCATCAGTTCTGATGTTGAGAATTTTTTTAGTGGCTCTAATCAGATGATTTGCATTATTGCTCTCTGTAGCAATAACACAGAGTGCAGGAGATAACCAAATCTGGCATAGATGCAAGCTATATTTACTGTTGGTATGTCTCTGCTTTCGGTGCTTTGCTGTAATGGCTTGATCATTAGCTCATAATGATCTGAATTCAAAAAAAATCCCTGTAAACAGCCTTGTGCACAGCTTTCAGTACAATTCAAGTGACAATGTCATACTCCTGCATTTATTATGGGCAGAAGAAAACTTAGTGTAAGCAATTATGAGATTCACAGATTAAAGGATGACTAAACTTTTCTTCTCTCTCCAGAACTGCTTTCCTGCAAATAGAACTATCTCCTCTCAGCACTAGAAATTCTAGGAAAGGTGCCTACAGAGAGATGTAGGCTCTCTGTTAGCCTCCATCAGCAGGCAGACAGCACTGCCTGCCTCAGCTCCCTCTGGGAGCTCCCTGCTGCTTCTGTTCAGTGTAAAGCAGTCAATTAGAAGCAGGTGAAAAGGCAAATTTTCCAGCAGACAGCTATCGCTGAGTGGCTAACTAGAAGATAGGTCTTTGGAGAAGAAGGAAGTTCTTCCTTGAATCTGAGAACACTGTCCTTTTATCATGCTCAATTTTATAACCTGGAAAGCTCTCTTAGGACTGGATACGTGGTACCACAGTATTTGAAATGACTGTAACACCAGATGAACCTATGTATAGTTCTTACACGTAGAAGTTTCATGCTTTCAACTACTGTCCAGTCTGTTCAGTGAAATGTCTACACAGAGATTCCATTCTGTATTTTAGAGATATTATCTGAGAAGGAAAAGAAGAGATGTAGAAAAGAAAATATTTAGAAAATGAGCACTTGTGGTAGGAGAAGTCAATAAATGATTACTCCCTGGAGTTTTTTGGCAAGACAAATTAACAGCTATTGAATGCAGAGATGTTACAAATTGTAGCAATGGTGTAAGTACCAATAGACTTAAAAAGATATTCCACAAGAGAAACCAAAGAAGCAAGTCTCATTTAAAACAAAAATGTCTTATCCTATTGATAGACATCTAAGCTGCAAAACACTGATCGTGGTAAAAAACCTTCTGACATCTTACGGGTGGGTGGAGTGTTCTTTTAGGAGAATAGATAATCATCTCTGTTCTTTTATCTTAGTTCTGCAGTGATGCCCCAGAGCCATCTTAAAAGTTTACTGCACACTACTGAACTTTCCGACTGCATGACCAGTTTGAAATCCATCTTATGTTACCTTTGATATTTTTTCCTGTAGTGTTTGTGCAAAGCAATGAAGCAAGAGATGCGTGCTTTGTATTCTAGTATTTCTTTCGCTTTTATTCTGCTAAGTAGTGGCAGAGTGCAGTTGGCTTGAGATTATACCCTTAATGATAATAAAACCAATAAAGTCAATCTCAGGCAGAAAAGATTCTTTAAATTATTTAAATGAATAAGTACGATCCATTTCCAACCAAAGCCACTGAAGTAAATAGATGAATTCATACTGAAATTTAAAAAATGTAGTAATACTGTTCTCTTTCTGTTGATTATAGTGTTTTGTTAAGGAATTATATAAAAGCAGGATATTTACATTAGATTGAGTGACTTTATCGTTATTGATTTAAAAAAAATGAAGAAAATGTTTCATTGATGTTGAGGACTCAACAAGACAAAGTCCAACATTAAATACAGTCTGGGGCTTTGACCACTGCATAAATAGATACAAGCTTCTTTGTTTCCGTGGGAATCAGTAAAGCGATCTCTGCTATGTGATATTTCATAGATAGAGTTAATGTTTTAGCCATATGAAAAAATAATCCAAAGAATACTAAGAAATGGTAAAACAGTAAAATACACAAGTTAAATGAGAAAATGAATATGTTCCTGGATGAGTTTTTGAAATAGGAGTTAAGAATAGTGTAACATTTGACATTAAAATTGCATGATGAATTAGGTTAATTAACTGGAAAAGTTAGTGATCTCCAGAGCACTATAGCTTTGGGAAAGTCAGACAGCAAAGGATATCTGAAAAAAGTGCAATTCTTTATTCATGCATATGTCTCAATGGAGACAACAGGGAGAGTTCCATGCTTGGGCTGGTTTTCCAATGCTGCCATTTTATTACTGTTATTGTTGTTATTATTGTTGTTAATCATGTAGGGCAAGATCTCTCAACTACATTTCTATTAAGATTTTAATCCACTGCTGTTTTAACATGCAGTTAGATTATGCATAGGAACAGTGTTGTAGTCTTTTCTTCCCAGGCATATGTAGAAATTTTGCATTGAACCCTACCAATATCTTTGAGCACTGCTGTTTAATGTGTGCTGGTATTTTTAGCAGGTTGTTTTGTCAAAAGAAATAAAATGTGTTGTGCATCTATTTCGATGAATAATTTTGTTTTCAAATGCCATAGGGATCTAAGAAGTCTCATAAAATGTTGTGAAACAAGCTTATACCTTCTATTTTAATTTCATTTGTAGAATGCAGGATTGGAATCATAACTTTTTCCAGCCTGGAAGATTTTTAACAAAAAATTAATGTTGAGCTTTCAGAGTATGGGTATTTGAAATGGAAACATTTAGTTTTATTCCTAGGGAAATAAAAATCAATAGAATAACCATCCACATTCACTTCAGATTTCAACCTTTGTAAGGATAAGAAAGGCATTTAAATTCAACTGAAGAAAGAATCTGGGCAGTGATGATGATGTGGAGTAATGTATATGAACACTTATCCTGGCAAAGTAATCTTAACAGTATTTGAAGGGAGCAACTTTTCGGTTTCATGCTGCACTGGATCTACCTTATTTTTCTAGTCCTTTACCTGTGACAGCTGACAGGCCAAGCCACGTTTGTGGGGCATTTTGGCAGGAATGATATAAATTGGACACATAATCTACCACAGTCAGCCCATCCCTCTACAATGAGATTTGTAGAACAAATGGGCCCCTCACCACAAGAAGGACGTTGAGGCTCTGGAGCGAGTCCAGAGAAGAGCAACGAAGCTGGTGAGGGGGCTGGAGAACAGGCCTGATGAGGAGCGGCTGAGAGAGCTGGGGGTGTTTAGCCTGGAGAAGAGGAGGCTGAGGGGAGACCTTATTACTCTCTCCAGCTACCTGAAGGGAGGTTGTGGAGAGGAGGGAGCTGGCCTTTTCTCCCAAGTGACAGGGGACAGGACGAGAGGGAATGGCCTCAAGCTCCGCCAGGGGAGATTTAGGCTTGAGATTAGGAAGAAATTCTTCACAGAAAGGGTGGTTAGGCATTGGAACGGTCTGCCAAGGGAGGTGGTTGAGTCACCCTCCCTGGAGGTGTTTAAGGTGAGGGTGGATGAGGTACTTAGGGGCATGATTTAGGGATTGGTGGGAATGGTTGGACTAAACGATCCAGTGGGTCTCTTCCAACCTGGTTATTCTGTGATTCTGTGTAACTGTTCTCAGTTCACGGTGAGTTTATTGTACAAGCGTGCTGTCTCTTTTTGACAAGATGTGCGAAGGATATCTGGGAGGCACGTGCACTGGTGGAAGTGGCACATGTACCCAGAAGAGATGCTCCATCATCTTTGTTTGGTGATGATATAGAGGGTACCACTGTCACACTGGCCAGCAGGCCTTGGTCACATCACAGCAAAGAGGCTTTTGTTTCACGTACTCTGTGTACTCTTTTGGACACCTGATCATCTTCCATGATGGAACAAGCATACTGTGAATTTTTAGGTTCTCCTTTGTGGTGGGTTGACCTTGTCTGGCTGCCAGACACCCACCTGGATGCTCTCACGATGCCTCTTCTCCGCAGCACCGAGGGAAGAAATACCATGATAAAACTCGTTGGGACAAAGACAGGGTGGTCACTTAACCGATGACTGTCACAGACAAAAGAAAGCCCCTCCGTGGGGGCAGCGAAATATCTGCTCCTTCATGGTCTCCGCATGGGCTGCAGGGGGATCTCGGCAGCCCCTGACCTCTGCTCACAGAGTCTTGTGGGGAGCCCGCAGCACCCTACCTGCCAAAACCAGACTCCTAGACCCAACAGCTCCTTCCTGATGGCGTCAGCACCTGCGGCCTGGAGTTGTGCTGAAGGCTTTCTGGAGCGCCTGTCGCTGAATATCTTCAGCCGTCAATAGCTTCACATTTGACATGTCCAAGACCAAAAGCCTTGATAAACGAGGAAACTCAGCCCTCAGCTCCCTGCCTGCCACGCTGCCCATACACACGGTGGGCATCCATCCCGAGGGACCTGCAGGCCCTGTCTGTGTGGGGCACAGTGCCCCATCCAGAGCAGCTCAGGCCAGAAGGCTCTTCTGCACCCAGCATCCTACCGAAACACTGGGAAAAAACACGAGGCGAACAGCTGAAGCTGCGGTTTGGGAGGCGTGGGGTTATCTGCCAGCCGGCGGGGCTCACAGGGCAGGACTGTGAGGCGGCCTCGTTACCGCGGCTTCTGTGCCAGGGCAGGGCTGGCTGCCTCCCAGAGCCAAACTCGAGTACAAACCCACAGCGTATGTGCAATGAGGGATTTGGACTCGGGTACAAATTCTAAAACTGAGCTGACGTGACAGCGTGGATCGTGGGGCTGCTGGGTTCCATTCCGATATGGCCAGAGAGCCTTTGGCCTGTTTCATTAAATGTAAATTGACTCAAATGCACTCTGAGCAAAGCAGTCTGGTTCTTGGCAGGCTGTGGTTTGTCTCAGCTGTTATTGAATCCTTGGCCCTCAGCTAGAATAATTAACATCTCAGGATCATTTTTAACAAAAGGAAGGATATAGGTACTATTACAGGAAATGTAATATATCAAGGACCCTCTCCTGCTGAAACTGCGGAAGAAATTAGAACCAGATATTTTCCTGTGCTAATAAATACTGTAATTAAATAGGTTTTCTAGTTGGGAAATTCAGAGTGGAACGTTGAAATTTATTCTGGTTTTATGTATGCTACGTGAAAAAAAGGACTATTAGTATGTATTGCAGTAGTAACGTATTTTTACTTGTGAAGAGTTTTTAAAAAATCATTGAGGTTTTATAACATGAGTAATACCATTATAAAGTTCTTTGTGAAAACTAAGTACTTTTGAAAGAATGGAAGGCAGAACATAAGCACATATTAATATCGATGTTTTACTCAAATCTATTTTTGTTAGCAAGTCATAAGAAATGAATTGCTATGAAACACTGGAAGTTACAAACAGTAGTGAACAAGCAGGTTATTAATTGTATTTATTGAGGTGGAGAGATATTATGGGCAATAAAGAACAAAGGTTTTCATCCATAAAGAATATGTTGAACTGCCTACAAAGTGATTTAGTTAATTGATCTAAAAGAAGGTTGATTCATGATTAGCAAAAGGACAAATAAATCTCAATTTAAAGCTCTCTGAACTCATTCGCTCAATAAACTGCATCAAGAAACACAACTAAAACAACTGTTAGGAAAGTATGAGACCTTCTCTGCTTGATCAAAGTGCAGTAATATTGAAATGCTTTTACTTTTCTTTTTTAGTTTGAAACTGATTTTTTTTTTTTTACTTGTGAACCTTTAATTCTGTCTACACAAAACATTTACCTGCTGGGTTTCTGTAATAAAAATAATCGTGATTTTTTTTACTTTATTTACAGGTGTGCTCAGTAAGTACACAAGGGTGGATTTGCCGCTAAGTCCAGCTGTGAAATGGCAGGTGAGGCACTATCAGCTCTCTGATCAGCTCCTTTACCTCTAAAAGAGACTGAGGTGTTTGTGTAGCGGACCAAAGCCTCAATACGGCATGGTAGGCTTGGGGAAAGATCCTTTGCAAGTTTTCTAATTGAGAAAAATTATCGTATCACTGTAAGAAGATGTAAATAATCTAACAGTATGTTCTTGCTGGATTGGCTGGGGCTTGTCTTCTTCCCTGTCCCTTCATCCACTCCTGTCCTTACTGAACAATGAGAGTGAAGGTTCCCATTGTCCTACTTTTGTTGCTCTGCTCTCCTTTTCTTTGGTGGCTACTTACAAAACCAGGGAAATTAAATGTGTGAAATGGAGTCTTATTCACAGCGGCTATTGAAAAAGAATTGCACACTTAGGAATGGAGCCAAGGAGGAAATGGCCCCAAAGCATTGTAAACTGTAGGATACTTTTCACTGGGACCTCTGGAAAAACAACAGCAGCAGCAGGCAAAAGATAGACATTGAAAAAGTAGCAGACTGAGGCATGTCCTTAAGCACATTTTTCAGTGTCTTTAATGAGGATCTGTGCAGCTAGAGAATAGCACGTCTCCTTTAATTTCCCCTGAGGCTAACACTCCTTTTCTTCTGCTGCTGCTGTTTCTATTTATCTAATGCTGCATTTGCTGAGTGATGTTCTTGTGACATAAAGAAGAACATAGTTTCTTTTTGGATACTTTAAAAACACATCTTTAAGTTTCCACCTGAAATTGGAACTGCTGAAGATGTAAAAATCCATAGTCAGTCTCTATTTCGATATGCAGAAACCTTTTTTTTTCATGTAAACCACATATAAACACTTTGAGAAACACTATGGAGAGGGGAACTTAAAGTAAAAGTGTTTATATTTATACACAGAAATGATTATTTATGTTCTGAGGGTCCTTGTTGCCAGAGGATAGGAATAAATATGAAATCTCCTAGGACTTAACTTGTCCACTGCCTGATGGTAGAGAAATTGCTCTATCTATTTTCAAAATTACAAAATGTAGTGAATTTATTACTCATATTGATGCTGTAAGGTTTCAGTGATAGGGTGTAAAATGTGTTGAGCTCTTCCACATAATGAAGATATAATTCTTGCAATACAGAATTCTTAAAATAAATGGACCTTTGCTATACAAGTGTGTTTATGTGGCATCTTCTATAATACAAGGAAGCAAAAAATATTATGTAACTATTATTTGTTTTGAAATGTGGATTAGATTTTCACTGCTTTTGAGGCAAATAAATAGTAATTCCACTATTAGACTTCACCTTTTACCTACCATATTGAGTGACCTGCCATATTATCTCCAGTTTTGTAAATCTCATCTCATAAAACCATGTGCTTCTGAGTATGATATCTACATGCCAATAAATCTTTTTACATTCAGCATTGAAATAAAGGTTTCTTGACCAGAATTCTAGGAAATATTTTCAGGACCTCATTCAAATTGTCACATATTGCCTGTCTGGGCAAGAGATGATGCTCAATCAGTCAATGTAAAGTAAGTTTATATATAGTACGGCTCTAAAGAGATATTTATTGCTGTTTCAAAATGCTAGTTGTGACCAAGGGTACGGTTTAAATTTCAGATCGAGAACATGAAGACTGTCAAAGTTTGGGAGTCTGAGGCTGCAGTTTCCTGTAATAGGGAGGCTTGTGATCACCCAGAGTCTCAAGTGTCCAGTACTGTCACAGAGCAGTGATGAAATAAAGGTGGGTATATTTCAGTCATGTTCTTCATATTTGATTGCATTGCAGTGTAATTAGCAGGGCTATTGTTAGAAGTGTGTCTCTTTTAGTATCTTCTGCTGTTGTGAAGACATAGAATGGCTTTACAAGTAACAATAGTTTAAGCTTATCTGTTCCTCAGTAAAAAGGTGATTGGGTCCTATTTGCATGCTGTTCAACATCACAGTTCCGTACTTTCAAATGCAGAGCAGTTTCAAGAGTAGAGCTGATTACTTGCCTTCACTTTGTATTGTCACCAACCAAAATTCTACACACATATTTATGATAAATGCTTGCCAGTACCAACACTAAATTATCAGTATTCCTTTATTACATACTTTGTTACATCTACAATGTCTGCATTATGAGAGTCAAAAATGCTATTAAACTTCCAACTATCCTGACTATTCAAAGCTAGTCTGAGGTAAGGATGAACACATACTGCAGTGACATACAAAAGACAATAGAAATATCCTGAATTATATGGCATACCCTAAATCAGGCTACCGGTATGACCTCCGGTGTGGGATTTAAAATATTGTTTGCTAAATTCTACAGTCTCTTGTGTCTTTTAAAGTAGTTTTGTTCAATTAATGTTGTTAAATCCATTAATTCCTTAAAATTTGATCTATATAAATCTTGATCTTCAAATTCTTAAATTTCTGTCCAAACAGGAACGGTATATTATATGCTATACTATAGAGAGAGACTATATTAGTAGAGTTAAAGCGTATATCATAGGTATGCTTAGTTTAATTACATTTTTGAAGAGATGTGTCCCTGTCGTAAGTTCAGCAGTTTCACCAGGATGTTTTGGACTCTTTATCTCATCGTGTGTGATTGTCTTTTCTCCTGAAGAGAAACAGTGCCACCTACAGACTCAATTCTTAATTTTAAAGTTACCAAGTTGTTATTTCATTCTAAAATCTTACAGAAAATTGCTGGATTAGAAAATAATCCAGTATTTACATTTCTCATAAGTTGTATATAAAATAGTCCTTGTAATAGCAACAATTCTTACTGATAGCATGTTTTAAATAAAAAGACACCATTTTTGACAGTATAAATACTTAGTTCATTATGTCTAATCATAGAGAAAAGCAATCAATATTTAATACTGGTTAATTTTCTTTTGAAATTACATGAAATAAAGGATGTACAGCTGTAATTACTTCACAGGAAAACTGAAAAGAGCTATGTCGGGTTTTTTTACTTTATTTTAGAAGAGCTTTATTGAAAGAGCTACTAAAAGGAAAGTAATAGAATTTTACAGTCCTTTATCCTATACTCAGGGGATAACCTTTCCTGTTCACTAGTAATTCTGATAATGTTAACAAGCTCTGTGGAAGACTATCATATAACTTGCTGCTCTGTTACAACAATAACCTTTAGTCACTGTTGAAAATGTTTTGCGAGTTGACAAGTTTTCAATCAAGTGTATTAAAGGAATGGAAAAAAATATACTTACTAATTAAATATAGCTGGGAATTATATTACATGCTGTGGAATTCATGTGACAGTATCTTAGGTATCAAAGTATCTAAGGTATTAATGCACTCCAGGGGCATGGAGGGAACTCCCAGTCAAGTCAGCCGAAAATTAGGACTCAGGCATTTTCATTCCCTTTGCAACTTGTGTATTTTAATCAAGCTAGTGCAACAACTGCTTAGATACATCTAGCAAGCACAGCAGGTAGCCGTCCTGGTGAAGTATTCAGTTCTGTACCTTCCTCTGCACCCTCAGTCCAATGCACCTTCAGTCCCATGAACGTTTCAGAGCTCTGACTTGGGTTTGTATCAGAGAGGATGGTGTCTCTAATTCCTATCCCAACATGCAGTCAAGTCTTCTGACTAGCATGCAATGTTCCAGGAGAAAAGTTCTGCCCACTTAAAATTGTATGCCTGCAGACTGGAAAAGAACAAGTTTTTAAAAATTATTTTTAATCATTAAAGAGGCAATTTTAAGAGAATTAGCACATACTAAACAATTAAGAAATTACATTTGGGAATGAACATTTAGATGGTAATTTCATGTTGAGACTGATCTACATGATGGTATAAATAATGCATAAGAAGTATACTTGATACAAGTGAGACTGCTCAAGTGTGTAAAATGAATTCTGGGAAAGTTTGAAGATGATTTACTGGATTAGATGTGAATTTCACCAAATAATTCGTTTATTACATAAAATATTGCATAAAATTTAATTTTGCCTTTTGGAAGTCATTTAAAGCTGGTAATTAAAACTGAAGGAAGGTTGCTCATGGTAGAACATGAGAGAGGGATTATTTTAATTACAAGGAGGACCAGAGGAAACATGGCTCAGAAAAGGACACAGAAAAGGATTCCAACAGGTAAAATATCTTTCTTATTCTCATTATAATGCTATAGGCTGCTACAGTGGCATACCATAAAGATGAGAAGTACAGTTATGGTAACTATGCATTAAAGCGCGTATTTTAGGGTCGTTAGGCATTGGAACCACCCACGGAGGTGGTTGACTCGCCTTCCCTGGAGGTGTTTAAGGTGAGGGTGGATGAGGTGCTTAGGGACATGGTTTAGAGATTGGTGGGAATGGTTGGACTCGACGATCCGGTGGGTCTCTTCCAACCTAGTGATTCTATGATTCTATGTGCTATGGGCAGAGGCATGGACTTTTCTCTTTCAACTGCCAAACAGATTCTTTAATGGCCACCTATCTTCTACTCCCTTCCCCTGGATTGTTCTAGTCCTGTTGATCTGCACCTGAAAACCAACTATGGATGATGCTGTCTGAGTCATCAGAATGATAAAGCCTGGGTCACTTAAGGCAGTTGCTCATTGTGGTGTCAATAGGAACTCTTACTGAATGGAGTAGGATCAGAGGAAAACACAGTTTCCTGGCAACTTAATATTAGACTGGTTACTCATCTAGGTGGTGAAACTGGAATGGGGGAAAAAAAAAAATCCCACCCCTTCTCCTGACAAAGAGAGCAGCTGATGTTTTGTGCAAACCTGAAAAACTGGTCACAGAGAAAGACTTTCCCTAGGCTTTTCTCTTGCTGCTCTGTTGAGTTCTATGTTTTCTCTCCAGAGAGCAATTCATGACCTCTTCTCATACCTATCTGTTATAGATTTATACACTCTTAGAGGAACTGAATTGCTCAGAGCCACAATCAATTTTCTCTGAGGTTCTGATCATACGAGACAGGAAGGTCATCAGTTCAGTCCCCCTGACCAAAATGAAAAAGTGAAAAAAGACCAACCCAAACCAACCCACTCTTATTGCCCAGAAATGAAATCCTGTTCTACACAGCAAGACCTCGAATTTTTCCATGTAGATTACATCCACATACTAAATCCATATTTCAAATGTTCACACACTGTATTCTGGTTTTCTAGTAATGCCTGATCTCCATAGTGGGAAATGCATGACCTGCAAGGCAGCAGGTGAATGATGAAGGACTTAATTACTTCCCCCAGTCAGCATCACACTACCAATTAGAAGCAGCTGCTGTGAAAACTGAATGCCTAGAGGGCAGGGAGGGAAGAAGTTACTTTGGAGGATTTGGATTTGCCATAGCAGAAATGTATGAGGAAAGACTGCTGATAGAGAGGTGAGCATTAAAATATCTGGCTGTCAGAGAATATCTTTGTTAATTTAAGATGGGGATGTTGTAAGTGTCTGATAATATCAAGAAATTCCTGTGAGATAGTAATTGCTTGATGATCTACAGCATTTGCTGTGTCTTTCTGTATTTTCTCCCTACTATCAGTTTTTATGATACCTATTCCTTAGATTTCCCTATGCTTGTATTAGGATAGGGATGAGTATGGGAAAAGGTATGATGGAATAACTATCTCTCTCTGAAGATCACACCTTCATTTATGTTGCAATGAATCATTTTTCTGAAGAAACCACATATCTAATTACAAAACCTCAGAAGGGTCTGGTTGAAAAAGAAGCAGCCTAGTATCTGAACACTCATCTCTGCCCTTCTGTAAGGGAACTGATATCTTGTGTATCTGGTGACTTATGTCTTTGGTTTGAGCTAGCAGTAACTAAGGGGAGGCTGCCTGCAGCCCCACTAATGCCATGTCAATGACTTCAAGTTCTGTGAGATGTTTCTGCCCTAATCTCTGCACTATATTACATGTACTTTATTTGATTTAAAATATCAATATCTGGAAGTCATCTGAGCATTAAAGCATGGGAGGTGTGTTGAATGGGATTGTTTAGCTGGAAGGTGTATAAAATTTATTTTTGTCTTCTCAAATTCACATAGAGGTCTGTGGTGCTACACTCTATCAGAAATGGCTATTAATAAACATTAGCTAGTTTGATGATTATGAATAGTGTCACCAAGCAATTAAAATCTAATTGAGCATTAAATAAAGTCCACTTGCTGTAAAGTATCAGCATCTGAGTTTGAAAAACAACCTTAACAATAATTTTTTTCACAAATCATCAATTGGCTTGTAGTTTCTGGTTTAAAAGCACAAGAGAAGGTATCTTCTGTGGAAGCTTACAGAGTTTATTGGCAGCTGAGACCAGTGTTTGAAAGAAGATGAGATTAGTTTAGGTACTTTGGGACCCATTTTATGTTTTCCACCTTGGATGAGTTTTAGGATTTATCCTCTATTTTGAACACCTCAGCATTTGACGTAAAAATTAAATGGTCAGGTCTTAGCATTGCAGTCCAAAACTTACAAGCTCAACTCCTTGCTTCAGCTGCCCTCAAAAACATAACTAGATCCCAATTTTTTCATAGAGGGTATCTAATATGCCAGTTTGGCTTCTGAACTGGGGTGAAAGCACTTGGGGTTTGACTGGTACAAAGTGCACCGCACCATGGCAAATATAAAGCATTCCTCTCTCTGGCACATCAATCGTCAGACCCTGTAAGTTGGCTTCATCTTGTGGAAAGTATAGAAGCTGTACCACGATAGCACTGTCATCTTTTCTTTCTTCTCTCCACCTTCCAGTTCTGTAGAAGACTGGTAAAACACCCAGTGGTTGGTCGTTTGCTTGAGGAGAGGGTTAGCATATATGGAACGAAGTGGGAAGGGCTTTTTGATCTTAAAAACTTCAGCGTTTTAAATGAAAACTCTAAGATAAACTGGAGCATAAAAACTGTGCTGTACAGGATATCTGATAGCCAAACTATTCAGCAACATATCTTTTGTAAAGCATCTCTTAGAATATGCAATAGGATTGGTTTCCTAGGAAGACACTAACTGGTCTTTTCTCCTCTGATTACCCTGTTTCCAATACATTACCCTCCTGCACAATGAGTGTCTACTGAGTTGACTAGTAGGATAGCAAAACTTAAATTGTGATAGTATTGATTAAACCATCCTTATTTTCTCCCCCGTTCAAGGAAACAGCATGCCCTTGCAGCTACTGACTTTATTCTGCATGCAGATAATACTCCAAAGCAAGGTTTGGATTGCACAGTAATTGACTTTTCTGTTGTAATAGATGCTACGGCATGTATACAGGGCTTTACAAATAGCAGTGCTTTCCTGCAGCATATTTCAGAGGAGAGGCCGCTGTAGTCTTGCAGACATGACCGCATCGGGTCTCAGAATCAGCGAGTTCTTATGTTGCTTTTGACAGAGCACAATAATAGGTTCTGACACATCCCTCTCAGTTATTGTTTTTAGGTGTAATATGTGAATATTTCAAATTTTCACTTGAAACATCGGTTCTGATTCCTCTGTAGTAGAAACACCTCAAGTAAATTGAGAGCGTTCCATTGATTGCAGCAATATTATTATCTGGTGAAGCTGGGTGGAACATCTTGCACCAGTATGGGCTGTTTGAGATATTGGAGGGGATTATTGTGCAGCTGCCAAGCCATTCTGTTCACTTTAATTACTTTTCTGAACAGAAATAACATGTCTTTTCTTTCTCCCAGAGCCTGTTTAATATTTGTTTTATGATAGCTGAATAAACTGGGTGTTCTCTCTGCTTATAAAGGTTACTAACATTGTTTGATATATATTACTATCCTAATTGCACTCTTTCATCTCTTAAATATTTAGTTTTTCTGAAGCTCATTGGAGTGAAGGTCCCCATTCCATTGAATCAGGTGTCATTATTTTTACTGTGGGAACATTGTAGGCCAGGGCAGAGTCTTTGGGGTAAGAAAATGATAATTCACTTGTGTTCCCAAAGCCCCAGAAACCATGTAGCTGCTGAGGGTGAGATCATGATGTGTGGGCATGATGGGACCTTTGAAAGGACCTGGGCAGACCATTTTTTATAAAGAGCTAACAACGAGACCAGAAAGCTTTTTAAATTAAAGCAAGCAACCAAGAAATAAGCTTTCATTTTACAGTACAAACTACTATAATTAGTTTTTAGGGGCAACTAGTGGTCAATAGGTAAGACAAGATATAAGTCAAATATATTGAATCTCGATTTATCCCAGTCCTTGAATAGACCCTTGCCCTCAGCTCAAGTTCACTCAGGTCAGTGTATTTGCTTAAGTGCAGTATTTGCTCAAGTATAGCTGAGATTTCATCATCATTGTGGAACTGTGGAAATGCTGTTCTATCCTTCTGTTACTGGTGGTGAGTTAAGAGGGTCTTTGTAGAAAGGATTTAAAATAGTTTCTAGCCAATATTACCAGTTTGAAGAGGAATTCTATGAAAATAAATCAAATGTTATGAAGGTAATTTAAATTAATAGCAGCTTATTATTAGAATGAGGTGCAGCTTCCTTTTGGATGGCTTTTTCAGAAGAATGGCTGGGAGCATTGATGGTGGGGATGCATTGGGCTCTAAAGCTTCCTTACCTTAGGAAATGCCTGGGTTCTCTGATTTTGTCATATAGTGCTATGGTGTAAATGTAGGGACTGTTTTAAATATACACATCAACATACTGCTGCTACTTCTGAGTGCTAAGATACTGAAGAGAATATTACGTTGGTAACATGAAATAAAACACATTTTATTCTACTTCTACCTTTTTACTTCTGTTGGTTAAATCCTATAAGTTACAGGATTTGGGTCGGGGGTCTATGGGGATTTTTTTTTTTTTGCAACACAAAGGTAAGCTTAGACCAACACTTAGTAGTTTTCTCTGAGAGATGAGCAAGGACAATCAAGCAGTGAAAGACTTCTCCAAGTAGTTGGTTAGTAATTTGTTGCTCAAAAAAATGTGCTTTATTTTTGAATATACACAATTGCACTTAATATTGATTTTTTTGTTCCCTTGTGAAGCCCATGCAGCTTTAAATCACCTAACCAAGCTTCTGATAAAAGAAATAATAATCAAAATGAATGGTCACTTTGGGTAGTGGATTCCAAGTTTTTAAAATGAACTATGTGTTATAATGACTTTTATATCATGTATTGATATAAAATTAATCAAGTTTATGTCTCCTGTCACTACTCAGCTACAATAAATGACAGGCTGTTGTGGTGCCAAACCATCCAAGAAATTATTTGCTATAGGCTTTGTCAGAAATCTGCTGACATTCAATGTGTTCTTGACTGTGGCTCAGATATGAATTTCCAGCTTTGTGTCATATATGCATGAGTTCTTCTTTCAGGCTGTTTTGGCTTTCTGCAGCTGTTAAAAGGTCAGAGGTAATCAGATAAGCCAGTAGGATGCTATCTGTCATTATAATTGACTTGAGCCATCATACATAGGAAATCATGCTGAATATCAATACTGACATTTAAAGTGATGGTATAGTGGCCATATTATTATAACTGTATCCCATATTTAGTTACAGCAGATCCTGATTTTTTTTTTTCTATGGAGAAACTAGTGCTGCAGGTGTTAAATCTTTATGCCTACTTGTCTGATGACAGTCATCTAAACTATCCAGAAAGTATGTTCTCAAAAGGATGTGATTGGGTTCATCCAGTATTGAAACATTGCTGTGCACAATTTATTTTATTTTCAGATGCATAATGGAAAGTATTAGTAAAATATAACTTGCGCAGCTGGCATTTGGAATCTCTCTGCTACTCAGGAAAGGAATAAAGCAGTCACAATTTGTTTTCCATAACACTGTTAAGTTTCTATCATATGTATAATTGACTTGACACCAGGTATTTATGTCCCTTGCTATCAAGTGAACACCTCATTGCATGGAACTTGTGTTGAGGCAATAAGTCATGGTTTTGATAATGGTTCTGTATGTTCCTCTCCAGAGCAGATAGGCTGTGTGCAAAATGTCATGAACACCTGTACTGCAGAGACAGTATTTATTTTTGTTTATTTTTACTTTATTCTTATGCAATCTGTAATACAACAAGCTGGAGGGAGATAATGCCTGAGATCTTGTGGATATATCTAGCTGAAATTGAAGTCTTAAAGCGCCTTTTAAATTTTATATATATGTATATATGTGCACACAGATACACAGATTTAGCAGTGAATGTTTACTTTCCATTTTGCGAAATATCCCAAGAACATATTTGATTAGCCCTCAAAATGCTTTTAGAACTGGAAAACTGTGAAGTCACTTGACTCAAGTGATGTTCACTACACTTTTGTTTAACTGAGGAAATAGCATTCCAGTTAATTAGATTTTTCAACATTAGTTTTAATCCAGAATTAAAACCCCACTCCCAATAAAGCTCACTAGCTCTATTTGGTTGGATTTTTTTAAGGTGAGGGGTAGAAGAATGCTCTCATATCTAACACAGCTAGGAAAATTTATTCTATAACTCTTATTTCTTCCTAACTGTAAATGATACAAACCAGGATGTTTATTCTTTCTTCCCCAATTTAACTTTTATAGTGATAAATGAAATTAAATCATCAGGATAGCTTAAGTAGTGGCAAATTGCAGCCAGTTACAATAAACATAACTACCATATAGAGTAGATAAAAGGAAAACTTCTTTGGCAAACAAGAAAGAATACTTTGTTTGAAAGACTGCACTGTCCCTTAGTATAATCTAATATTATGAGGATATGAGAGGCTCATCACATGCTTGGATCATGCAGAAAACCTTTCTAAGGCTGAACTGACATATAAATGGCATTAACATTAAGCAAGCTCTTCTTTTCTGCTGTAGATTTTATTTTGCCTTGGGGCAATAGCCAATATCTTTAGTGACAGATCAGGGATTGAACTAGGCAACTTAGGAGGTATAAGTACAGCTTGAACTAGTCGATTCTTGTAGCTGGAAATAATGTATTTCTGCTTCCACTGAAGAGATATCATGGATGGGGAGACATAATACTTATTTGCTACTAGATTACATGAAAAATGTGAAACCAGCTGCTATCTGGTAAGGAAATGGCTCCTTAAAAATTAGAATAAATAAAATGTAATAAAATAAATCTAAAGGTATAGGGATGATGTGTCAGCACTTCAGGAAGCAAACCCAAGTTATTTACTGATGCAAGTTAAAATGTCATCAGCACTTCCTAGATGAGGCCACTATACCATATTATTGCTTTGTTGCTTAACAGGTACAAAAATACTTCGTTTATGACACAGTATTCTCAGATTCATTGAATAAAATTTAGACAACCTCTTTTAAAAGATCTTGGGGATAATGTTTTGGAGAAGAGGAGTCTCTGGGAAGACCTTATAGTAGCCTTTCAGTATTTAAGGGGGGCCTACAGGAAAGCTGTGGAGATGCTTATCAGGGAGAGCAGTAATAGGATCAACGGAAATTATCTGTCTTTGATCGTCCTATTTGAGCAGGTTGCCTAATGAAACATTTCGATGTGAAGTTTATTTCATAACTTTGCTGAATTGATATGTTCAACAGGTATTTGAAGTAGTCCCCATAATCTTGCCACTTTGTGAAACACAATTCTAAAATATGCTGCTTTAGCAGAAGGACAAAAAATTGCTAACAGAAGTATTGCTGATGCCACAACGTCACTGAACTCTGTGGTACCTGGTCCTCATAACATTTCAGTTATTTGGGGCATTTGCTGTGCAAGCACTCATAAGTATTATAATTACCTTCTGTCCTTTAGCCTTTCTTCAAAGAAAAGCAAAATCTTTCCATCTCCTTTGCCCAACTGATGTGGATGCAATTCCATATTGAAAACAATCTTAAATATTCTATTTTTCCTAATTTTCCGGGTTTAGTAATTTTTTTTAAAAAAAGGTTGAAACAATTGCTAACATGCTGAATTGCATATACAGTTGAGAACAACTGCAGCGTATGATGATGTTGATCTGAATATTTTCAACAAATGTAGCGAAATGCATTGTGTGTTCAGTTTGATTGCAAGATAATACATAGAAGTAGGAGCAGGGAAATGCTCAAGAGATAAGTCACCAGATATTTTGAGGATTTTATTCACTATTATCATGAATAAGTGTTCCCATTCCCATACAAAAATGAGATTTGTCTGTGAGTACAACAGACACGTCCTTTCAGAATGCATCAGCTTTTGTGACTTATTCTTTGTAAATAAATTAAATATCGGATTTTCATGGTTTGCGATAGTAATCAATTCTTAAATGTGAATTATACATGGGACATGCAAGCAATTTTAACACTCTGGGCATAAACTTCTCTTGCTTTTAAGTGCTGCTCACTCATAAAATGTCAAATCATAGCATTTATTTCTAAAAAAGATCTTAGTTATTGTTCTGTGAAGCTGATTTTATATAAATGTTCCAGCAAAGCAGTTGAGTTCTCATCAGACATGAATCTATGCTGAAACAAATTAAACAAAATTTCAACATATGATTACCAAGAGTGAAAGTATATGCTTTTTAAGGAGCCACTGAAGTAGGATGTCTGAGAAGCTAATCTAAGTGTTACTTGTTTATTTACTTAATTATTTATTGGTCTGTAACAGTGACATAGTGTTTTCAGTACTGAATATGACCTGCCTTTTAAGGATGTGCTTGGTGGGCTGTGGTTCAGAAGTAGAGCAGGAAACTAGTAAAACTTAAATAAGGATCTGCTCATTTTCTCATGGAAGTGGCTTTTCAGTTCTTCTAATTTATCATTCAAACTTCCTTTCATCATTATGAAGGTGTATTGACGCTCTCTGTATAATATTATTTATACATCCTGCAGTACAAAGTTCATCAGTGTAAGACTGGCATTTTTTTTGACAGTGGCCTTTATCTTCCCTTTATTGATTTCATATTCCTTTTCTGGAAGGTTATCCATATTGCAAATGATAATAAATTTCAGTGTGTGACACTGAAAAAAAAAAAAAAAAGTCTTTAAAATTTAAGTTCTTAAATGACACGTCACAACTCTTTCTAAGTATCTCCTTCTCATTTATGCAAGGCCTCTGCCCTCTTCCTTCAAATTGGAAAAGACTCTCTGGTCTGAATTAGATCCCTCACTAATTAATCCCTAGGTAAATAGGGGTGAGCTCATAGTGTTTCACCCGTACTTTAAGAGCAGCTATCAGTTATATTCTCTGCATGTTTTTTCACTGTGTTCTGTGAAAATGAGGCTTTTCTGTATTCAAAAAATGTGGATAGTGGTTCCGTATAGCACTACTTTATGTTCCATTATGCCCAAAAAAACAGGACTGGGTCTGGCTGCTGAACTAATGTAAGTCAGCCGGGTTAAGTGCATTCAGATGGGAGCAGACACTGGTTATCAAACAGATATCTCCCCAGCCATGCCTGTCATGGGTTTGTGACAAAAAGTGAGATACTACCTTTACCTACTAGGCACAGGGCTAAACTCATTCCATTTCATATTGAAGAACTGGTTTGGAAGCATTGGTTAGTATGAATCAGACACAAGTGTAACAGTATATCAAGTGATCTATGGTCTCTATATAATCCGACTTCCATTTCACGCTGAAAAGAGTAAAGGTCACTTAGTGAAAAGTAGTGTTGCGCACGGTGATATTTTGCTAGTCAGTATTAATTTGTCTTTGTAGGAAACAAGGTATAAATAGTAAGGCGGTTATCAAAATGGTTCAAAATAGACTTTGAGACAGTGACACTTGTCTTTCCATCCAATTCTATTCAGTAGTTGTAATCTCATATTTAAGAAGGGCTTCCTTTTGTTTTCCTATTCTCATTTTTATAATTATTTTCATGTTTTATTTTAAGCTTTTTTTCCTAAATATTAGCCCTGAAAAAAAACTAATAAAATTTTCTACCAGTTGGTGAATCGACGCGTTGATAGGCAATTAGAGCCAAAGCCAATCCGTGTCAGTGACACATAGCGATAAAATACACTGATCAATTCATAATGAATGTTCAGCCAGAGACTTAACAACAGACATTCATGGAGACAAATATGTGTTGTGCTTTGTAGCATCATCTTTCCATCTGGAAAATCTAACTACTGCTAGAAATACTAAAAATAAAAGCCCTCACCCCAAAGTCCTCATATCAAGAGTTCTTACTCAAATACATGTTTGTAAGTTTGATGTTCATGTAACCTTGGCCTCCATTAATTTCTAATTGGTTGGGAGAGGTAAGGGAAGCGTTGTGATTTGGAGGGGGCAGAGGAGGAGTGCGGCTTTGAGCGTGCAGAATTTTCCCTCAACAGTGCTGAAAGCTGCCCAATTGAACCAGCCATGGATGGGTAACTAAGCATGAGGAAAAGGGTATGTGTTTTGTCAGGAGGTGCCGATATAATCTTCTGCACTCCTTAGCTGCAGACACTGAAATGCCTTAGTCATCCTGTATCAATAGGTTATTTAAAATTAGCAGACTTGGGATTAGATCTCCCTGACTTTTTTTTAATGTTAAACATATTTTATAGGAGAGGGGGTAAGTTTACATGACTATTGAGCTTTGAAGTTCTATAACAGATAATTACATTGCTGCTTTAAAATACCTGTTAATTTAATTTGTGAACTCTGCCTCCTTGGCTCCATTTGCTCTCTTGTACCATTCCTTCCCAGGGAGCTCAGGAACACAGTCATTGTCTGAAGCCTTTTTATGAGGCTTGCAATATGCAGGAACAGCACAGACTGGATGGATGTTATCAGCCAAAGACTGGGGAGTAAGGGAACAATGGGGCCTCTGGGGGGCTGTTTAGGGTAGCTGATGGTTTCTTGAATCATCCCTTTGCCAGTAGTAAATTAATTGAATACATAGGCTAGAGAAGTCATTCTTAGCACACAAAAAAGTTACTGCTTGAAGTATCAATTAACTATGCTTTGTCAATAAAGGCCTTAAAAGATCAGCAGATACATTATATTGACTACAATTTTGCAGAAATTCTTACTTCTCTGTGGGAAATAATGCAAATGGTGATCAGCTGCACCAAAGGAATTCTTGCCTCAAAACCCTGCCACAAGTAGGGTCGTGTGGTGTGTCGTCATTTTTGTTTTGTTGTTTGGGTTTTTTAGTAAGTGTATATTTGTAAGATGGACTCAGATTTGCATAAGCTTTTCCTAAGTGCTTTGATTCTCCTCAGTTGCCAGAAAAACAAAGTTGAAATATTTCTTTTGTCACTGTCCTATCAGACTCAAGGTTATCTTGTGTTGCCACTCGTGAGTGGAAGCCAGCAATTAAGTAAAACAACATGAACTAAAAAATACACATTAGTTTATATTTCAATGCTATTAGTAATTCAATAAGTAATCATGTCTACTAAGCATCTGTTACTAGTATTAGTTAATAAATACTATCTCTCTAAGTTTCTCTTACAGTTGTGTGCGTGTGTGTAGTCCACTTTTTCAGAGAAATTATATATTTGTATCCTGATTCAGGGACAGACAAATAATGTGAAGGAAGCAGTAAATAGATCTAGTTCTACAGATCATTCACACAAAATTGAAATATGTAGTTTGATGTCTAAGATTGATCAGTTCAGTGCATCCATAAAACTTGTGAACAGTGAATAGGAATTAGTGCTGTAGTTGGATAAGGAAACAGTGTTGAACTCACTAGAATAAACATGATTCGGATTCTAACAAATATTATTTGAGTATTTTGAAAATCTGACATGGCATTTCCTTCCCGTCATCCATATTTTCTGACATTTTTAGGACATACAGGTTTTGTGTTCCGAGCTGAATTTTAGGTTAGAGGTGAATCAAACCCAATGTCTAATTTCAGATGGTTGTCCCTTAAGTCCTGGAGCAGAGGAAAGAGAATTGCTATCCAATGCTCCCTCAGCCATCTGGTCACTAGAGACTCCCCAGAGAATCTTAGCATTCTTCTTTTACATTAGCAAGATGTGTGTTATTTGGTGTATTACCTTCTATTTATTTACAGCTAACAAGACACATTTGAGAACTCTGCTTAGAGCCTGCTTTGAATTACTGTAACTTATTCAAACTAAATATCCATATATAACAATATAAGTTATCGGGTGCGTTCTCAATTCTTTTAGTCTTCTGAGCCACAAGTTGGGATTCTGAAATAATGAGGCTGCCACTGGAGTTTTGCAGTGCTCTCTTGATGAATATTGCAACCAGAATACCCATTCTCTGTTTGTATTTGATGTGTAAATGTTTGATATGCAGAAAACATTTTCAGTATTCACTAAAAGCACTTGTAGGTGTGAGGATGATGTTATATAGCTATAATAAATAGAATGTCTAAGCTTGGTAAAAGGCTTTAAAGTACTTAAAACAAACCATTTTTCCTCTGACTATTTTACCTCTTAAGTTGATACACAATTTGTATCAGAGCTTTTCCAAACCCTCCTTATTAGTGATTTGCATACTAAATACGGTTTTAAATGAGAATGCAGGCTTCTTTTGTTATTCTATTACCAATTTAATAGCAAAGAGAGAAATTTGGTAATATCCTGCATCATACACTTCAAAAAAACTCTGGTATAAATCTTATCTAATTTAAATTTTATTCAAATAGAATACTAAAAATGATACATTAAGCTTGCTCCTTAACCTCACTTTCTTCCCTTCTAAACTCTCAAAAAGAGCAAAACATATCCTTATCTTTTAAATTCATAAGACTTTTCCTTTCTTTTCCTTCCCATAAGAAAACAGAAAGCAGTGAGGAAAATAAATGTGTTAGGATGAAATTACCCGTCGTGATCAAAACTGATGTGATGATACATTAGAATCCTGAACCGGAATACAGTTATTGAGCTATTTCTTGAATGGCACAACTATTTGCTATGTTTTTTTTATAGAATTGTAGGATCACTGGGTTGGAAAAGACCTCTGAGATCATCAAGCCCAACCATACCTGACCACTGCTAAATCGTATCCGTAAGCACTACATCTACCTATCTTTCAAATACTTCCAGGAATGGTGGCTCAACCACCTCCCTGGGCAGCCTCTGCCAGAGCTTGAGAACCGTTTCGGTGGAGACATTTTTCCTAATGTCCAGTCTGAGCCTCCCTTGGTGCAATTTGAGGCCATTCCCTCTCATCCTATCACCTATCACTCGGAATATCATCTTGGTGCTTGTCACAGAGGTACAATTCAGTAGTAGAAAATATGCCCAAGGTTATTGCAGCAAATGAGTAGTTCCTAAAAATCTTCATTTCAACATTGCTTCTTCAGAGTATTAGGGGTGTATGGAGCCACATAGTTGAAGTATTCCACCTACAGAAGAATCTATTTCATTGAACAGAAATTGCAGAGGGGACTTAGTAGACAGTTCGTAACTTGTCTCCCGTGCTCAAGACAGATGAGTACAAAATGGAACATATAGAAAATGGAATGGAGCACTTTTATGCAAATATTCCAGAAGGTAATGATTAATTTTTGTAATAAGTGACTGCCTTCTCTGAATACCAAATAAGCTCAGAATAAAAGTTATTGATGAAATAAGAAAGTAAGTGTATTGTCTATATGTAATAGCTCAGTCAATGCCAAAAGGTGTTTCTAAATTGATTAGTAGTGAGGTTCTACACCTTTCACTGGGATTAGTGACAGCAGAAGTCCATTTCTCCCTGTGTTGGTCTGTTGTCAAATGGATGATGTTGTTACATAATGCGGGAAGGAGCTTGATTAGATATACTATTTCCATGAACTTTCACTATGGCGCTTTCCAGGGAAAAAAATCAGTGGTGTTCTGCTGTTACAAAGGATCTCTAGTAGGACAAGGTTTGTTGGCAGAGCTAATGTCCTTTATTGTACCAATTCATGTTATTGTAAGGGGAATTAAAGAAATGCTAGGACCGAACACAAACATTTACTGCATAAACACCACTCTGCTGGATTTTAAATGGAGTTAAAACAGCGTCTTCCAATACTAAATGCCAGTTGAGACTAATTGTTAGGCCACACCTGAAAGCAAAGTAGTAAGAACAGGTGAACCAAAGGAAATTATGTTGCTTAAAGGAAGAACGGGATAAATTTATGTTTCATGGGATTGAATGACTCAGAAGATACTTCTTTGAAGATATAATCCTCTTCTACTAACTTTTGAATGGGTTTTTTTTCTATATTGATCTATTAAAGTCCCGTGCTATGTGGAAATCAAGAATGTCAAATAACATGATTCTTTTTTGACTGAAATGAAATTGCATTAGGGCTCTTTCAAAATAAAAAAAAAAAAAACAGAGAGAGAGAGAAAATACCTTGAGTATAAGTAGATTCAGTTGTTGACTCAAGATACATTTGAAACTTAAACACTGGAGCATGAAAAGGACTAATGCATCTGTGTTGGTGAAGAACATAAAAAAAAGATTTAGCTTGTAAATCACAGTTTTAAAATTAATTAAAGAAAATATCTTGAAAGCAGTGATGATCTACGTAAAGACGCAAATAAGAGGAAAGGGCAGTAAAAGATATTAAATGGATTATACGGTGCAGTTGCCTGTCATAAAGACAGATTGCTTCAAATGATATGTATCTAGAAGGAACTACTGATACTTCTAAAAGATTCACATCTGAAATTGTCATCTCCGTTAGAGCATAATGATCTTCTAGTTCAGTCAGGAAATGAATAGCTTTCAACAAGCACTAATGCAAGGTTTATTGCCCTGGTTTACAGCTGTTACATGCATGCTCATTAGTAAGTCAATGCTGGACTGTAAGTTCTTGGATGCCTACTGGAATTAACTGTTTGGCTGTCTCTTAAATATGCCCAGGGGAGGTGTATGTATCTTGGGTTGTGTTTCTAAGAAGTGTTTCCCTCCTTGTGAAAAATTAGGTATCTTATTACAGTAAATGCTACAGCTTGCAACACTCAGCAGTCAGTCCCATCCAGATTACACAAGATAACTTTTTAAAAGCCAAGGAAAGAACTATCAAGTCTTTTTGATTGCCAGTGGCCCAGTAGGTAGGGAACAGACTTCTTTGATTTGCCAACTAGTAAAAGTTTTCCAGTGGAGAAGATTAGCTCTGTGTAAGGAAAATAAGGCTACTGTCATCAGGACTGATTCTCAGTCACCTTTCTTCATTAGAACAATTTCTCTGCAACCAGCAGGTTGTGTCCACTAACACTGGTTCTTATCAGCTCTCAAAACCTGAATCTTAAATATCTTATTTTCTACCAACTGGAAGTATGCCTGAAGCATAAGGGTGTTCAGTCATCTGAAATCAATCTGTTTCAGTCTTTTCTGTTGAGGTTATACAGCTAGTAAATCTGAAAAAAAAAAAAAAAAATCTTTTACCTAAAGACCTGAGTGTGCAGGCTTGACAGAGGTTCTGTTTCCTGGTCCAGTTAATGTTTAGAGCACACCTGAGAAGTAGGTCATATCACTGTAACGTTCTTATTCTTCAAACAGTTGTCCTTCCCTTTAAACATTAAATCATTCTCTGCCTCATCTTATATTTCCTGCTTGGCTTCTTTCTTTCTGTAGAGATACAGAAAGGAGTGCAAGCATACATATTTTTAAACTAATGATCAAGAGAATTAATTTCAGGTGATTTATGATTGAGTGTAGCAAAAAAATAGGCAAGGTACATGGATTAGAAAGGTCACATGGTAAGGATCCCAGAAAACGCCACCACATAAGCAGGGATCATGAAGAAACTGTGCTCATGATTTTGAATAACAGCATTAAGCGGGTTTTTTGTTAGACTTGTGTTTTCTTTAGTTATCATGTCTATAGAAATAGGAATTGACAATCCTTCTCAATGGGAGCTAGTAAAGGTACTGTTGCTATAAATTTCAGGGGGATAAAAAAGCAGAATTGTACTGTACAAAGAACTGGGGCATGGTTTCTTAGTAAGAGAATTTGTGGAAATACAAGACATTGAAGTTAATTTTTGATGAAATTATACCTTAACTTTTTTTTTTTTTTTCCCAATGCACTGATACAGTTTCTCTCTTAGCGCCTAGTTTATTTTAACATTACTTATATGCTGGAATGTAACGCAATATTGCCATCTAGTGAAAGGATGAAAAATGTCTAGTCAAATGATCCTTTGATGTGTAAAAATGTAAACACAGTCCTCCCAGCGTTTAGAAGAGTTAATTTGCAAGTGTGCAACTCTGATGAGACAATGCTGATAGGAAATGGTATCTTATGGTTTGGCTTTCTTTGTTGGTTGTTTTTAAAGGTGCATATTGCCACATATCCTGCACAGAAGTAGGGGCTTGGGGGATACTAGAAGTTATTCAAGGCAAAACTCTTATGTTTACATAGCCTTTTAAACTGCTCAGATACCTGATGGCTTGTGTCACGGCTTATGAATGTATTACTGGTACCAGCTGATATTAGAGGAATGAAAAACCCAAACAATGCTACCTAGTAGTTGGTATACTGAACAAACAAATGTTGATGATTTAAAATACGTTCCTCTGCAAAGGATTATTGTGTTCCATGGGTTATTTGCAAATATTTAATGCAGCTCTAGTACTGTCACATACTGTGGTATAATGGATTTATAATAGCTGTTGAGTTTTAATCTTCCGTTGCAAATTAGTAGTGTCTCTTTTAAAAACAAACCAGCATTTCTGGTTTATATTTTTTAAGCTATGCTTTCACATATGTAGTACAGTAGTATAGCATTGCTCTTCTTGATTTCTCCAGGATTTCTGTGCTCGATAAATAGTTTACTGATCTCTTAGAAAATATGGTGCTGTTAGCTTAAACCTTATTTGAAACTTAGTGGGCTTGCAGGCATGTAAATTATTTCTTTAGAGATCTATCTCTCAAGTACGCAGTTTTGAGTTGGTTTAAACAAAGTAAATGTAAGATCCAATATTCATAGAACTTTTAAAAGTGCATTGATATAGTAGATGGTTTTTTCCCCCTGAATGAATAAAAGGAGTCTGATATACCCCAGGTATGTAAGGTTGTATCTTTACGTGAACAATCTGCTTTATTATAAAAAGATTCTGCTTGAAAAACTACCTTAGTTTCTGAATACAATGACCTCATCGCATTGTCCATATTTCAAAGCACTTTCCTTCATAAGATGATTCTTTTTTGCTGGAGGTACTCACATTTTGAGTCTGGATTTTATAAAGTTTTCAAAATAATCTGTAATAAAGATGATAAATCACACGTATTTATCGTGAGAAAAGGCAAATCAACTGTAATAACCATTACTTCTCCAAAGCAATCATTTTTTTCTAAAATTATGACTTCACACAAAAAAGTGCAGATGTCATCTCTTGAATTCCGTTGCATATGTTGGCAATGTTTTATAATGTGAATTTAAAAATACTACAATTTGTTTAGATTAAATGTTTTTGCAAAAGCTCAAACAATTTTTGTCAGATGCTGACCTCCATTGCAAAAGACATTTTCAATTAAGGAAAACGTTTATATAGTTAGCAAGCTGTCATTCAGTAAAACTCTTTTTTTTAATTAAACAGATGGTGATAACAAAGAAATTAATGAACACATAGTTGCTTTGCCTGCTATCCTAATTTGCATTTCTAAGTTATTCAGGTTATGCTGCAATTAAGCTTTAATTGCTTTTAGACAAATTAATATCTCGGAATGAATGACAAATTATGGTGAAATTGTCTAAGAAACATGGTGTATTCTAACGCTCATGCTATTTTATTTTTGTGTCAATTTTAGAAGCCTAAATGTGGGAATAGGGCCCTGCTATGCAGATTTCCTGTGCTTCTCTTTTGTTCCATATGCAGCACGTCACTGTGCCGCAGGTCTGCACGGAAAAGATAAATGTAAAATGCCATGTTCACATGACTTTCAAAACGGCAGTTCTGCACTAGCATGTTTAAGACAGTTTAGCATTTCCAGCCCTCTGTTCTAGAAGGCGTAGATGACAAGATAACGTGCCATCATAACAACTCTTCTGATTAGGTTTCTGCTGCTTGATTTATAAGTAATACTTGAGAAAGAATATATAATTTATAAAAACTGCAGCAAGCTGGTTTATAGATGGACTGTACTAAAAGCCTGATTTATTTGATATAAGGTGGGGAACTCTTCCATGATTAGTCCAGGTCCAAAGAAATTGTATACACTTGTTTGCTTCTTTTGCTTATTTGTCACTACCTGTTCTCTCTTTTTTTTATTTTTTTTTTTTATTGAGATTCTACTTTGTTTTCCAATTTGTTTTATTTCTGGAACACTTCTTTGGCCTCTTAGTCATTGCACCACACAAACAGAATAAAACTTTGCTCTCCTTGGAGCAGCTACAGTAATTGTAAACACAATTCATGTGGTACCATTGTGGTTGCTTTCACCATCATATTTCTCTTGGTGAAACCTTCACCATCAGTAGCAAGAAAGGAAGAGGAGGCTGAGAGGAGATCTCATTGCTCTCTATAACTACCTGAAAGGAGGTTGTGGAAAGGAGGGAGCTGGGCTCTTCTCCCAGGTGACAGGGGACAGGACGAGAGGGAACAGCCACAAGTTCTGCCAGGGAAGATTTAGGCTGGACGTCAGGAAAAAAATTTTTACAGAAATGGTCATTGGGCACTGGAACAGGCTGCCCAGGGACGTAGTTGATTCACCTTCCCTGGAGGGGTTTAAGGCACGGGTGGATGAGATGTTACGGGACATGCTTTAGTGTTTGATAGGAATGGTTGGACTCGATGATCCGGTGGGTTTCTTCCAACCTCGTGATTCTATGATTCTATGATAAGAAATGAGCACATTTAGGACCAACAGACTATAGCTTTTTATACTCTAACAGAATTAAGGCTTTTTATACTAAGTATGCTAAGTTGTAACGGCAGAAGACGCATGGACACATGTGAATGGATTTAAGCTCAGAAACATTTATGAAAAATGTTAGAATTGTTAGCCTGTTCCTTACTAAAAGAAGACTTGGTGGCATGTGACATAATATAAACTTTCCAATCTCTTTATTTTGTATTTTAATCAGACTTTTAAGCAGTCTATTTAACAATCTTAAAAACAAACTGGAGAAGTGTCTGTAGATTTAGTACAGACTATATTTAAAACTGTTCTTAATTGAAGAAGAAAAAAAAGTATTTCAACTGTTGCCTTATTATCTTATTTAAAAAGATTTATTAAACATGAAAAAAAACTCCTGGCCTTGCTACTAATAAAAACATGTATAATAGACAATAACAACATGCTGAGATTTATGTTTTTTTCTCAATTTTCTTTTTGAATATGTATTCATAGCTTATTGCAGGAGCTCTTATAACATGCATACTGTCATTTTTTGTGAATAGATGCTCCTTGCCTATCTTTAAATTTCATATTATTTCTCTTTCCTTGAAGATCTTGAAATAGGATACATGAAGTAATTTCATTAAGGCAAAAACCTCTATCAATTGATTTCAGTTCGTGTAATACTACTTACCATCCTTTGTCAATATATGTACTCAAATATTTATGTACATACCTCTGTGTAGAACATAAATATTAATTGACTTCCTTCCTGTAGGCATCCTCATCCAGAATGGTGTACAACAACATAACCTAATCAGAAAAGGAGAAAAGGGCCCCCTTTAAGATAGCCACTTATGTCTTTTCATGGCTTTATGTGACAGGTGACAGAAGGTTTGTTAATCTGGTGGATAAGCAAAAGTATTTGCCTAGAATTCATTTCTGTTTGCACAGTTTCCCACAAGGTTCTAATACTACTTATTGTTTGGAAATTGACATTCTTGCAACTGTGTATTTATTTAGGACCTGTCTAGGAAAGCAGGAAATTAGCCATTTTTACAGTATAGTAACACTATTTCCTGTTATTAGCACTAGCGTACAAGATTATTACAGTGTACATATTAAAGCTGATCCACTTGAAGGCTATTACTCTTATTTTTACCCCCTCATATATAATATAAGAAAAATATATTGGCTATATTTTGATTCTGGATGTGGATAATTGCTGAGTTAGTATGGGCTTATCTAAGCTGTGTAGATCAAATCCACTATGCAAAGTCAGTATCTTTTTTTTTAAAAAAAAACAAACCAGGAATTGGAAAACAGAAGATTTCCTTCTCTTTCTAGGTGAGATATTTAAGTATCTCAATATCTAAAATATGATTAATCATTGACTTATTCATTGTTATTTCATTATCAACTACACAGTGAGAAATGCAGCAGCTCTGGTGAATGATCCTGCCCAGATGATAGGCAGCAGCAATGAAGCTCTTCCAAGAGTCAGGAGACAGGGTCTGTAGTCTGTGATGTTTAGATTCACCAAGGTTTTGCGCCGGGCAATTGCCTCATATCACTGCTTCTTTTTACCGGGACAAGCGTTAGGAGCGTGACTGTGTTCCACCTTTTGCAATGTGGCATTTGTCAGTATGCTCAAAACTTGCCTTTCTGAAGCAGGTCAGATTCTCGAACGCTTTGGGGCCTCTCAGTGATGTTATGTGCAGAAATTATTCTGTAATCTGTCTAAGCCTTTGAACATGTGCTCCCCTGATTCCTGTGTCAGATACTGAGTTATATAGCTCTGCAATAAGCTTATTATTAGTTTCCTACATGAAGTTCTGTGAAGGTCCTTGTTTTCAGTAGCTGTCTTTGTTTGACAAAAGCATTAAGAAACTTTAAAAATTAGTTGCTTAATTGCCCTCCCGTAGGAAGTCTTACATCCTGTTTGTGCATAAAACTTCAATGTAAATATTTTATGGTAACCACTGTTCTGGTTTTGGTATATCTTTCTATCACTTCCTAATAAGATGTATTTCTTAAATTACCAGTGCCTAAAATGGACTGGTAAGGTATCTCAAAATAGCGAATGTGCTGCCACTCTTCAGAATGTGCACTCAAAGATGCAAAGGTTAAATGACGGCATTTCTAAACATCTCTTCTTATCACAGGAAATTATTATGTTTTGATATTGACAGATAAAGTAGCTCTATATCTCTTGCAGACCTTTAGCAAAATACTTAAAAGGAAGCTAAGAAACTGCACTGAGTTGCTTCCCAGATGTATTAGAATCTTTGAGTGCATTGAAGCTAGTATATATGGTTTATGTGAAATACAAATTAAATATTTCTGTTAAGTTAAATGCTTATTTTCAGCTGGATTCATGGTCTATATAAGCGTTGTAGAAGCTTAATGATCAGGAGTAGGGCTGAATTAACAATGTAAGAAATGCAAACCAAATTATTAGGTTTTGGGTTGCACTGGCTTGGGTAAAGCTACATCATAAATCTTACAGGAAAGATAAACGAATCACCTAGATAAATAAATAAAGAAAAAAGTTGTCTGAGCCATAATGAATATTTTAATATCAGCAATTCATTATGGCTGAAACACATATTGCCTTTAAAACAAGTGCATGGTCTTGAATATTATTAAGGTTTAAACAAATTTAAATGTGACAAGCACAAGATTAAATGTGTCACATAAATGAGTTTAAACAGCTAATTAGGTTTTGTTGGTCCATCCTATGTTTGACAGATATGTAATAACAGCAATGCTAATTAGAAAAACCATAGCACCAAACAGATATTAGTTTTATTGTGGAACTACTGTTTTGCATCACACATTTCCACAGGAGGCATGTAACGCGCTCTGGGATATTTTGTAAACTAAAAGAAGTTCCATGTGTTGTGGTTTCATAATCAACATTGTTTTATATGAAATATCTCTCATCTACTTAAAAATGTCAGATAAATTCTTAGGTTTTAGAAAATAACTCCATCGGACACGTAGTTTATCTAACTGTTCAAATCTAATCTTTGGTTTGGTGAGGTTTCTTTTTCACAATGTAGTTTTTGTTTTGATTTCATACTGCTGAGTATGAACATTAACATTAGTTATTACTTAACGATACGCCAGTGGAGATTTAGGCTGGACATTAGGAAAAAATTTTTCACAGAAATGGTCATTGGGCACTGGCAGAGGCTGCCCAGGGAGGGGGTTGAGCCACCTTCCCTGGAGGGGTTCATGGCACTGGTGGATGAGGTGCCAAGGGACATGGTTTAGTGTTTGATAGGAGTGGTTGGACTCGGTGATCCAGTGGGTCTCTTCCAACCTGGTTATTGTATGATTCTATGAAATAGTGGTGTCTCTGTTCTTGTAAAACAAATAGGTGAATGAAAGACTGTAGAGTTTCATGCTGTTAAAAGGTTTCCTGATTTACAGAATCATTTAGATGATTCATTTATCCAGCTTGGCATAGGGAAATCTTACAATTTAGGGACAAAAACCTAAAGTAACTGAATACATTAGGGAACTGAATACAGTAGAGAATTCTGTTCTTTGGCAGAAGAGAAAGGGAGATGAATTCAAAACTTCTGACTTATCCAATCAAGCTTCAGTCTTGAAAGATTCAGTAAGTTAAGCTTGAACCATCATCACTAGAACAAAAGGATGGTAGCTGAAACAATCGCATTAACATCCATCAAATTCTTGGACAAAAATTGACTATCTGACACAAAACTACACAGGTTAGTGAATGAGCAGATGCCATGGAATGAGAGATTGATGCCTCAACGATAGCCTGAAGTCTGACTAATAATCCAGAACCAATTTGTCACAGATGCCAACTGTTAAGGATTGGTTAAGCCCTGAGAAAATAGTCTGCATTTCAGCACCTCACAGTGTCTTTATTTTAGCTATATTGTTGTAAGCAGCTATTCCCATGCTCCTTTAAAACTTCTGTTCCTAGTGCTTCCTTTTACCATGTAAGAGAATTTATTATACTAAGAGTAAGCCCTGTTTCCTCCAAAACAGAAATATAGGTGCAAATTGTGTACAAGCGTTTTAAAATCTTGAATTAGAAATTGAAAGCTTTGGAGAATATTGGTGTACTTTACTGTTTTCGGGTACCCAGAAGATCAGGATTCCTATCTTAACTGTCTTTCATATTTCATGACATTAAAATCTCATCACTCGAGTTTTTCATCTTTTAGTTCCAGACTATAAGATAGAAAATAGTAAGGATGAAAGAAGATCCATCATCTTCTATCTTCTGCTCATCAGAGTGACTAGATGGAGGTTAGGTGAGGGTAAAAGTCTCTGTTTTCAGTGGTATAATGATTTATTTGTAGCTTGTGCTACACCGTGCAGCTGTTCCATATTTTTCAATTCTGCTTCATGTTCTGTATTGTTTCTTTTCTAAAATGAATTTACCAACTTAGAGGTAATAATCTTTCCTTTTCTCTAAACCACAAATAAGGTATCCTTTAGCAAAGTACTCATTAAAGAGAAGTGCTTGAATGCTCTGTACCACTGGTGATAAGAAATCAGAATAGCAGAATGTGTATTGCTACAGCCTTAATATATTGAGCTAATAAAAAAAAAAATCTTCAACACATGCACAGGAATATTCAGTGAGATGAGCTTCTTCTAATGCTATTTTCTCCTAGGAGACTGATTTAATAAAGCTAGAAAATCCACATCTTCTAATAGTATTCTATTAATCTTCTTTGACAAGTTATTTTTCTATTAATAATACTATTTTGAGATGTAATTTTAAGTTGATGAATTGTGATATTTGCAACTATTGCTGTGATCAGTTTAAAAAAAATTCTGGAGACCCCAGCATAGGATTCCAGACTTCTCTATTTAATCAGCAGCTAATGAGACTTGATAGCACTTGGTAGAGGAAAAAGAAGGGGGAAAAAGATCAGAAAACAGTTCATTGATTTAAAAGCAGTGATTAAAAAATCCTGCTACGTCTCTATAGTAAAAAGATCCTTTTTAACAAAAGAGGGGTTGTCTGTTGCCTTTAGTTCTGTTGTCTGTGGCCATCACACTTTATACTGCTTGCTGAAGAACTAGAAAATGGTTTGGGTTTTTCCCCTTTAGAAGTGAGCATCAGAAGCTGGTCCGTATCTTGTGGACTTTGTGTGTTTGTACGTTGAGCGTTTCTGTAGCATTATCCATGCCTGCTACTAAATGGAATTATTAGATTTGGCTATGATTTGATTACAGCAGTGGAAACGTAAAATATTAGCACCGAATCTATCAAAATGAGGTTTATTGATAAATTTGCTCTTGTCAATTTAACTCTGGCTTATGTTGAACCATTCATTACTTTCCATGAGTACCACAGCATGCTAAATAAGAGCTCTTTCTTGTGGGATCTGGAACACTGGTGCTGTTAATCCACTGTTACTTTTCTGAAGAAACAGATTGTGACTATTTTCTTTGAAGTTTGTGTTTGCACTGGCTGATACATTTACAATCAATAATTAATTTGACAGATTTTACCCCTTTAACTGTTCAATTATTGATCACAGAATGAAAATCCTCTAACGTACTAATTATTTTAAATGATTTGTGAATTATAATGGCTACGTCTTGCCTACAGATTGTAGGGATTGTTATGAATATTCAGAGCTTTCGGTATGAGCAGCATAAATCATGTGGGATTTATTCTTTTTCTTACAAAGGCTTCTACTATAACCAAGAGTGGCCTGAATTACATTTTGACAGAATGAAGGTCATGACACAGAAATGTTATTTCTGAGAATGGTATCATGGAATTAGTGTCCTAAGACCAGTTTGTTATCTCTAGCTGTTCTTATAACTTCTTATTCTGCTGTTTTCTTCTGGTGCTTAACCATGAATTTCCACTCAAATGCCAGCAGTGTTTGCCCCTGTTAGCATCTTGGTAAGATATCACTGACCTATTCAGAACATGTTAATATGAGTGTACTTTTTTCTGCCAGGTGTCTCAGGATGCTTGAGACACAGCTTATGAGTTAACAGCTGCATTTCTGTCACTGCTGTTTTCTTGACGGGAGCAAAAGAAAACCACCTTAATAAGTTGCAATATATGAAAACTGCATCTTTGCCGGATTGAGAGGTGTGAATGCCTGAGGAACAGAACAGAAAATCATTGTATTTAAGAAGAATGAAGAGTTAATGAATCTATCTTGTGAAATGATACTTCTGGCATTTTCCTCTGTTTATCTTCATTCACAATTTCAGTATCAGAAATGTTTCCCTGCCAGTACAAATATTTTTTCGTCTGAGCTTGGAGTTCCTATCAAGAATGTTTTTCAATAGGTGTATGAGAGTGGATTAAATGTCATAGTTCAGAAGGGGGTTCAGATGAGAATCCCCCTTCTACAGGGTATATTGATGTAGATGCCCTGAACACAGGTGCCCAGCAGAGAAGCTTATCTCTCTACTGACAAGGCTGCAGCATTAGGACACTAGATTCATTCTGAAGTACCTGAAGATAATAGTTTAAGATAGCCATGTGGATATCTGTTACTGACCTCTGAAGTTAAAATTCCCTTCCTATTTTACATATTTCTACTTCTTCTGCAGACCTGCTGCATTGCATTAAATATTTCAGAATGCGAGGAAGTACACCTGTGTCAGCTACATCGTATTTGAACTGTTCATAGTTTTGCTCTAATAAATACATAGAACAGAAGGATAATCAGATAGGATAGAGAAATGAGAATTTTACATAGAGGCAATATCACATAGCTTCACAACAGATTCTCTGCTACACATACTGAAGATATGAAACATTTTGCTGAATGTCATTTTGCTTACATTATAGTTGTGGTATTATAGTTTTCAGACCTCTCAGGTTTCTCTTGGAGCATGAAATGTGATTCACTTTTGAAATTACTTAATTTTTTCCTGAATATGCAACATACAGAATAGGCAGTAGGAAATGTTTACAACTTAAAAAAAAGTCTGTTGAATCTTCAGAATCTGTTAAATAATTGGGATAGATCATAGAGCACAGGCTGAGTAGGAAGCGTGCTTATCTAACAAGCAAGTCTCAGTTATTACCCTCTATAGTTTGAAACAAAATTTAAAAGTAAAAAATTAATTGAAGGAACGTCTCTCCTTGCATCTGAAAGAAACTGTAGACACTTTCTATTTACCTTATGGAAAATAAATTACAGGAAGCTGATGGGATGATACCCAATTTGGCCATAGATATTGGGATGGGAAAGTGAGGGCAGTTGGACACAATCTTGGTATTTTCTCCTTATTAGTATTTCTGTTTTCCTGGAAGTAGACCATTATGACTCATTCCAAGGAGATTGTTTAGTCTATAAAGTAAGAAATATTTTCTTTTATAGAAAGAGATTGAGTCTTGGTCTTCAGCCTGATGTCTAGTTTTTAGATAGTAAACAAGCAAAAGAATGAAAAGCAAGATGAAGTAATGAGCCTGATCCCATATAACTCATATTTACTAAGATTTAACAATCAGTGTCACAGCTGTATAAGAGAGCACAAGTTTAGTCCAAATACAAACATGGAAACAATAAAAAGCAGCCTCCCCCAAAAAAGTATTTTGAGAACCTGCATCTGAGGCTACTCTTCTGAAATCACAAAATGTGTTATCTTTTCTGCACCAGCCCTGTCCTGACTGTGGAAGCCTTCTTTACTATCTTTCCTTCTAAACATAATTAGGAAGAAAGTAATTTGATTTAAGTAAATACAAGACCTCAGCTAAGGCTCTCAATAAACTTCAGTGAGAGATCACAAAGCTCACCTGCCACAACAGCTTTGAAACATGGATCAAAGCACTTACAATTGGGGAGAAACTTGTCATACTCAATTAAAGACTATCTACAGCAAGACATAGCTCAATCAAGTTGAAACACTTCCACTTCTTATTACATGCACATTGAGTTTCCCTGCAGGCTCTGCTGTGTTTGTTATATCACCTGATGCAGAGAAAAAGACTCTCAAAGTGGCATTAAAAAAATACAGCTTTGGAATAAAACCAAACAACATGTAGATGTCCTTGGAAAACTTTTGTAATTATCTAACTTGAATACTGTCATTGTAGTGTACCTGTTTGCATTGCTGTCAGACCTTGGTGCTATGTTTCTTCACCTTCAGATATAAGCTGAATGTTACAGCTTAGTGTAAGGTTTACATGTCCTTTTTACTTTTTGCTTTGTTCCCCATCAAATATTTACAGCTTAAGAAAAGCAAATTTACTATAAACAAACACACAAAAATAAAGCTGGTTAAAAAATACTTTTGGCAAACAATCCCACAAAGTGCAGTCCTGAAAGTGACAATCGATCTTAGGCACCAGTTTCAGTGACAGCAGATTTAAAATGTCAAAGAGCAAACACCATTTGAAAACTAATTGGGTGCCCGTTGTACCTCCCCAGACTACAAAAGGATTTTACTTCCACTTGGCCACTTTGGTTTCTTGACCTGTTCAACCTCAAAAGAGAGGTGTGATTCGCAGAACTTTTTGAAGCCTTATTTAGGATTCTGAAGGGCTGAAGGTGGTGTGAGAGCCCTTGAGAGAGATGTGGTCCTAAAAATTGGTGCTACGGACACAGGAAATTATGAAGTAAAAGTACACTTCCACTCTTCACGTTGCCGTGTAGACTATCATATCCTTTATCAACTTTGAACAGTCAAGTTATTCTGCTAATTTTTATCTAGAATTTGTTCTTTAATGCTTAGCAAAGTTAAAAGAAAAAATTCTATACCTTTGCATAGCATTTCTCTTTTCTCTGCTGCTTTTTCTTGGTGAGTCTACGATTGCAAGCAGCATAAAAATGTCTGATTACTCACAACTCTGTCTGGCGCCTGCTTAGCACTGAACTTATTTCAGTGAGTAATCCTTCTCTGTCCCCAGTCTTCTGGGAGGTGCTGCAAAGCACATCAAGGAGCTGTCACATACCGATTGCGCTTGGTAGTACAAACTTCGTAGAACTGCAGGCTTTGTGGAAATGTTTCTCGTACTTTTCTGAGGCAAGTTAAAAGCATTCTGTCCTTTAGAAGAAAGTAATTTAGTATTTCATTTAGCACTTGCATTTTATGTGACTTCAAATATTTAATGGGATCAACTGAAAAAACTCAGGTTTAACAAATAGCTGAAGTCTAGCAAAGGCTTATTCACAATTAGTCAGGGCTCTTAACCAATGGCCCACTGGTATCTACTGCAAATCTTTTCTTGCATCGCTTGGCCTTTAATTCAGGACAAAATAATGTATAATACTATTGTACCCCCAATGCTATAACAGAGAATGTTAATAGAATTGACGTTTAGTTCTTAAATAAAAGCAACTGTCCAGCTCCCAGCTCGGTTTCTGAAATAGCTGCAAACATGTTTGCTAGCTTTTTAAAAGAAAAATTCCTGGGTTTATTCTATTATCTGGTCCTTCACATATTTCTTAAAACAATTTTATTAGGAGTATTATTATCAAGGAAAACAGCAACTATAAAATGAGATTTTTTTTTTTCCCAAGGAAATCAACATAGATGGTCTATAAGAGGCACTGGTTGGTTATTTTTAAAACAAACCGAAATAAAATAAAAACCAAACCCAAAACAACCAGCCAAACCTCAATGCATTGCTGGTGATAAGGGCTATACAAACTATTAATTGCTTTTGACACAAAGTGACACAAGCACCTTTGATATATAACTGGGGACCAACCCAGTTTAACAAGTTTTAATTTCTGATGCGGCTGGAAGACAATAAAGGAAAAACATGAGAACAAATTAAATGGTATATAGGTCAATCATTCTATTAGCAGTCTTCAGGGAACACATATCTAATTTACATAATTGTATTTCTGCTGCAACCAGATGTACTGCTGTGCTAATTCGTGTTCTTGGTGAGTCTGTAAAACCACTGAAGTTGGCCTTTCCTACCTTAAAGTATGAAAAATTAGGATTACAAGAACAAATGCATTATTAAGTTCATCTAATCATTAGTTCAAGGTTAGCTTGACCCAAACTACAAAAGGCGCAGCAGCTCCACAGGTAGTGGTTTGCTGAACATTTTTGCTTAAAGCAAAGATTAAATTCCTACATCTCTCACAGTTACATGCAAATACACTAAATTAACAACTTTTTGTTTTAAGTTCATGAGGAGGTGCTAGTTCTTTGAAGGCCTCTTCTGCTATATTTAAGCATCCTGCATTTGGGAAGTGTAGCTGGAGTTCAGTTGTTTAGTTACACTTTCAAATTCTCACAGAAAGAGCTTTTGCTGTAATCTTAAAGAAAATGTTTTAAGAGAAATATCCTGAAGTTCAAATTACAAATGGGCTACAGCCATAATGTAATAAAGTGCACACAATGAGCAAAGGTATGTTCCTGTTATCTTTTCTAATTTCAAGGAAAAAAAAGTAACAATACCATATAAAACACTCCAGTAATTCTCAAAATAAAGACATGAAATTGAGCTTTTAATTCAGACAGAGCAATTATCAAAGGACTTTTTAAAAAGCATGTTCTCTATTAAATCTAGGTAGTTAATGCTTTTCTGGAGTAATCTTTGAAAGCATTGCCAAGATATTTATTCTGTGCACTTAGATTCATAAATAAGAAAAATGCATGTTGCAAATGAATTAAATGGAGTCCTGCTGAATGACAGTTTACTGGATTTCATATACTTACCATAGAAGTGAATCAATGCAAGAATTGTGTTAGCTACTGATCTCTCCAGTTGGAATTCTGGAATTTTAAATAATTGATGGCTTGGTTCAGTTATCTCCGTTTTGTGGCATGGACTGAGTGTGATCAATGAAGTAAATTGTTTTTTATTCGGTGTAAATGTTCAGCTCCGGGTGTCTTTTCATGACAGGGGGAGACTTACATTCTGCGCTGTTTATCTAGCTGATCATTTCATATTTTGAAAATGAAAAGACAGTTATGTAAAGGAAACTGTTTATGGATGGGGCAGCTTTATGAGTTGTGATCTGAAAGTGTATGGAGAGGAAATTTGTCTAAAATAAATCTTTGTTGTTTTTGTAATATTTAATAGGCAACAAAATGACTACATTGAACTGGAAAGACTGGGATTAAACATGTATTGTGGTCTTTGTGATTTATGAGTAACACTAAAACATCTGGATTAAAAAATCCAGTCCACTGGTTTTATTTGTTGGGAAGCAATAATAAATACCATGCAGATGATCATCATCATCTGGAGTACTTTGCAGAATAAAATATTGTTCTAAGAATCTGTCCTGAGAAGTAATGAGCTCAGTCTAAACAAAAAAAAAGAAACAGAAAAACTGCTGTGTTGAATTATGAAGCTTTAAATGACAGTATTTTCATTAGATTAAAAATAACTGAAACTAAGTTTAGATTTCTGGCTCATTTCCCATGTTGGCAAGGTTCTTGTTAATAAAAATAGGCTACAGTGATAACAAGCACTGATTGTGATTTATCTCTTCAACAAATCAAATTCTGAAAGAAGTGTTCTCTAATTTCTCTGGTATTATCTTGGAAGCTTATTCTTGGAGGTCCAGCTTTTCTTGATAAAATGATGTTGAATATTATATCTGATAGTTTGAATTGTTTTATGTACAGTCTTCCCTTCAAAAGAACATTTAATCTAAAAAGCTGTTAGTGTATGATTTTCTTAATGTATATGCATCTATATTTTAAAAGAGTGTCTTCTGAAGTGAGATTTCTTTTGGAAAAGGCATTTTTTTTTTAATCTAGAATGTCTGTGTTATTGAATGTGAAACCTTTAGTGTGTCTAAAGTTGGAGGCATATATCTCTCCTTTCCCTTCGCCTTCCCCCTAGAGCTGTGCGTAACTTCTGTGCCCTCTACACAAAGGCAAAGGATGTTTCTCCAGAAGTGACCTGCAGCTTACATTCCTAGTTTCAGGAGCCACAGCCTGTACTGGTTGTTTAATTTCCTCTTGAATCTCTACTTTTAAATTCCAGCTGAATGAAAGCAAGTTCAAATCCACAGTTTCTGGCGAAGTATTGCCTATTTGAATAAATGCAGGAACCTGTGATCAACTTTTCCTGTGTAGCATGCATGCTTTCCAGTTGTTAAGATTGTGGATATGTGTTTGAGGAGCAATGGCTACATTAATATCTAGTGAAATGCTCTGTAGAGGATAATTCTATCGTAGGGGAAAAAGAAGCAGTGAATGACAAGGCAAGGAGAGAGATCAACACAATGGACTGTGAGGGAACTAAGTGAAATGACAGAAAAATACCCAGTCATCAATCTGTCATGTTAGCTCCAAATTGCTAGAGAAAAACGTGGGTAATCACAGAAATGATAGCAATGGGATATTTCTGACTCAAAATTCAAGTGGAAATAGTCTGCCTCTAGCTCATAGTACACTATTAGTATGGCTTCATCCTTAGCCTTCTGATTTTGCTTCTTCGTGGTCTTCCGTGTCAGACTCTCCTCTAGAAGGCAAGGTGACTTCCAAACTTCATCTTCTCTGTTATATGTTTTAAAGCCTGCAGGACCGAACTCATTACAGCAAAATACAAATGAAATAACAAAGAACTGTACCTGTGTGCTTGATCAACAGTTGTATCAGCTTTAAGTTTTTCTGAGAAGTATAATAAATTAGCATTCCTATTCCTGGTAACTAGTACTGACCCTAACTGAGGCAACAAGCTTCTGTGTTTTTTCCTTCCCTGAGCCGTGTGTGCCTAATAGCATATGGGGTATATTTATTCTCCCATCACTATGAAAGGCTGTTTCTCATTAATGTTAATGAGGTGCATGCACTTATCTAGAGAGGAGACCTCTAATTAATTTCATGATCCTTCTTTTAATGTAACAAACTACTTTCTCTAAGAAATAGTTGAGTACATTTTCATTTTTGCAAACTCTCTAGTATTTTCTAAATTAATCAGAAATTACTCAACTGAATATTTGTATTAAGATGAGTTGATGCTTAAAAGAGGACAGCGTTTCTCTCAGTGGCAAGAGAATTCCCAGTCAGAAAAAAATCTTCCTTGCTCACGTGTCTGAGTCTTCTAGACCTCAGGTTCCTCCTCCCTTCTCCCCAGTATTAAGAAATACTGTCAGAATTTACACCACTCCTGGGATTCTCCTCTAATACAGATTTTTACAGCTCAGAGAGGAATGAGGACAAGTTACTTCCCTTTCTGAAATTTTCATAAAGTATACTATTTCATTAAGCATTGCATGCACATTTGTTGCTTTCTTATTTTGAGCAATTGAAATCCATTATAATGTTTTGCCTTTCCCATGAGTGAGTTTTTCCATGAGTGGATGCAGAAAGAGCCCCTTAGGAGACTTTGTACTGGTCTCATCTCGTTGTTCAGCAGGAACTGGCTTCTTATGAAAGTGCAAATAGGATTAAAGCAGAATGCTCCAAGAAAAAATGTCAGCCTCTTCACTGAATTTAAATTATTTTGTCCTAATTTTAAGATGAATGCTTACAACCTTAGGAACAAGAGTACTAGCATGTCTAGAAATACCGTTGGTGAAAAATCACATTTTCTAAAACACAATACAAACTACTAACCAAAAAGAAAAATGTGAAAAAGCTGTTCTGACCAAAAAAAAAATTCATTCCTTTCAAGTATCTATCATAATACAATGAGGATAATTAGTAGAAATGGAGGAAAGACATTTATGAAGCATGATGTTAGGTTAAGAACAGTTGGCTGTAAACTAGTTATTAATAAATTTAGTTTGGCTGACTGACAGAATGGTCTTATAGTAGAAATAAAAGGGGGAGGAAAGCTACTTTGAGTTATAGTTAACCTTTATGAAAGGGATTCTACAGTATTTTTGGCCAGGATTTTAACATATTGAACGTTTACATCTATTTTTCTTAGGGGAGTAGATCTGTAGAGAAAAGCAGGTAGTGCTAATGTCCTTGGGTAAGCCTCATGGGACTTTCCTTTGGTCTCTCTGTACCCTAGTCTGACTAATGTAGTTAGTGATAAAAGTGCATCTTTCACTTTAGTGCAACTTCCAGAAGACTCTGCATCATGGGAAGCATGCAAACAATTTTTTTTTTTGACCCAAGGTGTTCTTTGGGGGTGAACTTGGTAAACAGGCGATTCTGTGGAATTTTGTAAAGATATTACCAGTATTACAGGCGTAGGAAGAAGATAGTTAGCATGGAAAGGGTAAAAATACTATAATATTTTAGTCAGATTGTATAATTGGATGACTTTTATTATAGAGAAGATAAAGAAGAAATGAAAAATTAAGAAGGTTACAAATCCAATCACATAATGACCCTTTTATATTGATGTTTCTGCCTGTGATTAATTGTTGATCCAGATACTGTTTTGTATTAATTAGATGACAACTTGGTAATATGTCAGTGTAAGGACTGATTAAATACCAGAATTACTATCTTAAACTCGGGCTTTCAAAATATTTCTCTTTTCTTTTTCTAATTTGACGATTACTATTGTAGTGCGATAGCTTCAAAATAACTCATAAAAAGTGAGTTATTCAAACTAATATAGTAGAATTTTTCTCTCTCTTTCATTTGTATACGACTAAACAAAGATCACAGAAACCTTAGAAGGTTATAAGTTGTATTGTCAGCTTTTATTGTTTTGAAATTTTAAGGGGTTTCTCTGATGCCTTCATTAAGCAGCTATTTGATCTACAGTGTCTTCCATTGATTTTTGTTTTAATTATGTCTTTAATATAAATAAATACTAGAAATAGAAAAGATTAAGAGAATGGTCATGAAAATGGAAAGAAAATTCTTCTAGGGTGAGAAATCAAGCAAGTACTATAAAGAGAGAAGCAAAAGAAAATGGAAAAGTTTTGTGTTCTGTTGTGCTTTTTAAATATGAGGAAAAGGACCAGTAACCTAAAAATCAACAGTTTAAACCTTGTGCGAGTGCAATAAAAATATCAGGAAGGCAGCTTCAGAACTCTTGAAAGGGAGCTAAATGAGGATAGCTAAATTGCATAATCTTAATACTGGTAATCGCTTACTACTGCAGAGTATCTCCCTGGAGTGAAATACCCGTTCTCTCTGTGTATCTTCTAATACATTCAAAGATTTTTTTTTTTTTCCAAATACATGTTTGTTTATCAGCAATACTTACACTCTCCTAATTTAGAAAGCATCTTCCTTCTCCAAAACAGTGACTCAGTGCAGTATCTCATTTAAGACAGAGCTAGGATCAGAATCAAGGTCCCTACTGTGGGAATCCAAATCTTGTTTCTAAAGCTACAATCACTGCCACTTGGAAAGGGATTTGAAAACTAAATAAATACAATTTCAGAGTCTGTCTGCTCTGTACCATCATTCTGGTACTAGTCTGTAATTTCAGTGGAGAATTTTGCTAGCCAGAAAACTGTAAACGATAGTGCCTGCACTCATGTTCATAACGTTATTCCTCCTCTTCTTTTAAAACATACTAGTGCACAAGGGAAGACAGGTGTCTTGGAATACTTGGTACCTGGATGTTTTAGTAGCCTTTCCTTAATTTTCTTTCTTTTAGCCCTTTCTCTTTGAGACAACTCTTTCTTACAACGTAGCTTGGGACTAAGAACTGTCCTGAGTGCATTTGAAATGTAACATACAGAAGACTGCTGTAATTCCACACCGTATGACCATGAAGTGCTAGTGCTTCTTTAGCTGTTCTTTCCAAGTGAATTAGGAATTTATGGTGGGATAAGAAATGCAGACGATATTTGTGTGTCTGGTGGGTATCAGCCTGGAATTAGTTTTCCTGAAGGTATATCCAACATTAGTCCTGAATAGGTATTGCTAACGCCTATTAAGGAGTTCAGCACAGTGAAGGTTCTGCAAATAGCAGTTGTAACTTCTGCTGGAAGCATTTCAGCGCATAGGTTGAAGTTAGTGAAATCTAGTTCAATTGATTGGAAGCCTGTTGCTTACTCTGTATAATTGTCATCTGTCTCTGTATAATCGTCATCTATCTAGTAAGGCAGCTCTGGTCCCTTGTGGGCCATGTTACTTCTGGAAAGAGGAGGAATGCATTAAAAAACCTCTGGAGTTTCCTTTTCTTATTCTTTGAGAGTCTGGGCCCAGGTAATAATCAGAGACTTCAGAATAGATTTGAAGGATATAATCCTTATTGCCTTCTATGACAAAGTGACCCACCTACTGGAGGAGGGAAAGGCTGTGGATGCATCTTCTTGGACTTCAGTAAAGCCTTTGACACGGTTTCTCCCAGCATTCTTCTTCGGAAACTGTCACCTCTGGCCTGGACAGGCGCACACTGTCCTGGGTTGAAAACTGGGTGGCTGGAGGGCCCAGAGAGTGGTGGGAAATGGAGTGAACTCCAGCTAGAGGCCAGTTACAAGCTGTGTCCCCAGGGCTCACTGCTGGGTCCAGCCCTGGTCAATGTCTTTATCAATGACCTGGATGAAGGCATCGAGTGCACCCTTAGCAAGTTTGCAGATGACACCAAGCTGGGTGGAAGTGTGGATCTGCTGGAGGGTAGGGAGGCTCCAAAAGGATCTGAACACGCTGGACCGCTGGGCTGAGACCAGTTTTGATGTTGTTTGTATTCATTTACACCTCTTTCAGGTCACATTGCTACCTCACTTTTCAGACATGGTACCCTGTTGTAATGTTTGTGGCAGCATTGTTATCACAACCACAAGCAGTCTGTTCAGTTTGTGAAATTCTTGGGTGAGAGCACACGTATGTGTGATGAACCTTCATTTCCTAGTTTATTTTTTTCTTGTCATAGGATAATTCTCCTGTTCAAACAGAGCTAATAGAAAAATAAGAGAGATGGGCTGCTTAGTATGTGCCAAGTTATACATAATCTCTTCTTGATGTTTACTCTGTCTACAGAGTAAACATCTGTCATGTTACAGGCTGTAAAATACATTCTGGTTTTGATTTATCTTTAAATTGATATTTTACCTCTAATTTCACATATTATGTGTTATATTATTCTGTAACTGCATTTATGGAAAAATGTGAACATCTGAGGTCAAATGTAGCATAATAATATCAAAGAGGGAGATATTTACAAGGGTAAACTGTAGCATATTTGTAATTAATATCGACATTGAATAGTCATTCTTACTATTTCTGATAGGACTATTATTTATGAAAACCTTATTTTTCAAGGAAGTAGTACCTGGTAGTTGAGTACTAGTGTCTTTCATAGAAACAGTCTGTTTATCTATTCTTTGGTTTGGATTTTTTTCCCAGGCAATATTAAGCTTTAGGACCTTACTTATAGGCTCTGCACAGTTTCTGGATTTCACAAGAGGTGGCACGTGTATTTAATAGCAGCAGAGCACCTTCCTTCAATGTCTAATGAGTTTATCTCTACATGACTTTGTAGTAGAAGACTTTATTTGAAGTCACTTCATTATTTTTAAGTGGTCTTCCATGTCTGAAAATGTTCCAGCATGGAACATAGGACTTTTGAGAGTTAAAATCAACAGCTGTAGAAGGTTGCTATTTCCCAGGTACAATAGTGCATGCTGACTCACAAGATCTTCAGATTACATGTTTGTTCTAAAGTGGTTCAGTATTCTCCCACGCTTCTGGCTCTTGTAATTTCAGAGAGGAAAAAATTTTTATTTCAGTGGAAAAACATGAACTTTATGTTGAGCCAGGTTTCTTGGACTGCTAAAAGATGCTATGAAGAAAATAGATGAGTATACAGAGCTAAAGGTGGGTGATCAGAAGGATTAGTCTTACAGCTCATCACATGAGTTTTATAACATGGATATCTTTACCTGGCTATTAAAAAAAGTAATAGTAAACTATTATGGATGATACTGCTACATACAGCATTACCTGAAGGCCATATTCTGAACATGATTGTTGCATATCATTTTAGCTGTGAAGGAAGAACACTACCTAGGACAGTAGTGCTTGATATAATTCTAAAGAGAGAATGCTACAAAGTTCTCTGTAGCATCAACCCAAGATGTAGGACTGATGAGATTATGCAGGTACTGCAGGAAGTGACAATATCGCAATTACTTGTACTTAGCAGAAAAATTTAAGATCTGACCCTTGCTATGATGTCATCTGAACCAGGAAACATTTACTGCAGTTTGGACAGGCAGCAAGCAGAAACACATTGCAAATTTTAATATGTTAAGGATCATTAAGTTGATTGTGTCAATTTGTTAAAGTGCCAAGTAATGATTTTACAGGTAATTAGACTTTAACAGGCAGAAACAAATTTATGTCCTCCTTGTTTTTTATGATGCATGTAATGATAGATGTACTATCATACAAGCTGTTGTTTTTAGGTACACAACATTTCTTAATGTCCTAAAGCAAATGAAATATTACATGTCAGGAACTGATCACTGACTGTATAAAGCACATTAGTAGCTTTTCTTCTTTTAGCTGCTTTTAATCGAAGCTCGTTCATCATGTCGTAGAAAGATGGAATGTCTGAGGTTATTCTTGTTGCATGGAGAGATGGCAGTGAACCTTTAAGGTTAAGAGGAGAAGACAGTAGTTACAGGTTATTACAATTGTTTTTCTATAGCTGAACCTCACACTGTCGTAGTAGGTTTTGTTTGGTTTGCATTGCAGTGTGTGAATACATAGCGAACAGGGAAAATCACACATTGCAACTCAGTTTGAAAAGGAGTCTGTGGTTTGGTTTCAGTGTGTTTCCATTGCAGTTTGTCTGTTTACTGTTTTCTAGCCTTTGTGTACCAGAATCCCAACCATGGGTATTTTTTTAAATTAATAATATTTATGTTGGTCATAACAATTACTGCCTGTTTCTGCTCCTGTTCTCACTGTGGCACATCCTAGGGGATTATATACAGTTAGCTTCTTCACTCTAGAAATCAAACTAATGGTAATTATTAGCCAGTATTAACCGAGTAAGATGTTTGGCATGTGGAAGTTCCTTTGCCATTTCTCCTGGACCCAGGAAGGCTGACTCACAAAAACTGCAGTACAGAAATTGGCCAGTGGCTGCTCTCTCTTTTGCAACAGTTTAGACTTGGAGGTTAGTTAAAGATGGTGCAATAAGCCTGCTTCAGCTTTCAGCTGTGTTACTATTTTTTGCTGCAGGAAGACAACATGCGGAGAGAATGGAGATGGTCCATACATTTTTCATTGCTTAGACAAAATCTGGTTATTGTTATGTTTGGCTTTTAATAGCATAGAGCTTCCTGTCAATCAGCTCTATTGTTAGTTGAATTGATTACTGCTAAAATGTGGAGCTGTAGTCTGCATGATGCTGCCTGTTGTCTGACACTTCAGAAATTAGATGTTTACTTCAGTGAATTCTTGTAATTACAATGCTGCTATTCACGATGATATAGTTAAAAATGTGTCACACCATTAGAAGAGCTATTTTAGGAGGTGAATAACTGAGTGATAATTTATCTTTAGCCAAGTTAAGTAAAAGTATCATCTTGGTGCTCTCTCTGTGACAGCCAAAAGAAGACAACCACTCCTTTTCTCTTGTGAAATTCAGAAGACACGGTGTCTGTTTGCCTGACCCTGAAAAATGTAGTCCAACAGTCTATCTACAAAAGGAAAAAAATACCAAAATAACCCCATAGACTTTGTATTTCAGCCCTGAATGGATTTGTTTCTTTGCTGCAATACTTTACCTCTCACCTCTTTAGAGGGTCCTAGTTTAGTTGTGCTCTGCTGTTAAACTGGAATAAAGTGGTAAGCATCCTTGCACATTTTTAGAATAGTCAGTTTTGTTATAGAAAAATCTCTATGAACATCCAATATAAACATAGCACTGATCATTTTAAAGTGGGTTAGTGGTTAATAAGAATGGTTGGACTCGATGATCCTGTAGCTCTTTTCCAACCTAGTGACTCTGTGATTCTCTGGTCATACATTTTTTCAGCAAATAAGAACTGAACTCAGATTGTAAATTCACTTGATCAAGGAGATAGGCTGAAAATGGTAGAAATAACAGGTTTTCTTTAAATTTTTATTACAACATATGATGGAAGCATGGTTATTACCCTTCATTCTGAAACAGAAGTAAATACATGAGAAGCTGGTTGTGAGCAGTAGTTGAGGAGCTGTTTATTGCCCTAAATCTGGATGCTACTTTTGTCTGCAAGGAAAAAAATGTGCAAGTTTTGCCATGTGCACGTAAATGTACTAAGTAATTTGCAGTGCATTTTAAATTTTAAAATGCATGAAAAGAACAGAACTACATAGAATTTTTATTAGCGTTCCATTATGAGTAATTATCTCCAAGTCCATGGCCTACAGCTAAATTCTGCAAGCAAATATTAGTCAAGTATTTTTAAATGTTATTTTTACTGTTCTGAGGCTACTCAAGTGAGCCTGCCTCGATTAAACTAATGTTACTTTGTTTTTGATCTGATTATATTATGAAATCAAAATGAATGATGTTATTAGCTATGATCACAGCAAAAGATTGAAAGTTTTTATGTAGCTTAGTGAAGACTTTGTAAATCCAGTAGTTTGATCCTTGCATGCCTTTAGAAATAACTGGTGGGGCTGCCTATCGCCAAGCTCTTCATTTAGCTGACAAGCAAATTGCTTAAAGATTACAACTATCAATTTTTTGGCACTAGGTAAAATGCTTTCACTATATGAATTACATTCTGTTGTAGCTAATATAGTGTAATATGTGGAGCAATTACAGAAATATGCATCGTGGATGGTATGGTTAGAATCTATGTCCTTGAAAATATTCAAAACTCAGCTGGACACAACGCTGAAAAACATGGCCTAACTTTGCATCTAGCTCCTTTAAGTGACTAGAGGATCCCTTCTGACCTAAAGTATCCTCTGTTTGTAAGTAAGTATAAACAAAAGAATTTCCAGTAAGCTGGTGGACAAGTGCTAATGTTTTACTGTCTTCCACAATACCCAGCCCCTGATGATCTAAATTACTGCTGGCTTATTTAAAGATCTGTTAGATCTTACTAACAAGCTGGAAATCCAGAGTGATTCTACCACCCACTGACAGGGAAATTTGGTCTTCATCAGAACAATAAACTATAATCTTCCTTTGTTTAATGGCATGATTACAAGAGCCTCAGTATAAACTAGTATTGAAATATTAGACTCCTATCAAGGTGATTGCTTCTGCAAATTGCAGTTTGAGGATAAAATCCTTAATCTTTCATAATTCAGAAATAATTTCAAAATCCTGAAAAGAGTAATTTTATGTTCATGGTACTGTGGAGCAGGAAGAGTCTTCAAATTATGATCATGCAATACAAAAGTGAAGATGCAGTGAGAATCAGTATCTGGATACTCAGATGTCTCTGAAAACTAGAGAGAAAAAACCTGTTGCAGTCAGGCAGCAAAATGTAAAGAGGTGTGGTATCTTGCTTTAATTTATGGCTTTAAAGTTTAATGGTTTTGTGAATGTGTACTTATCATTTCCCTAGAATATAAACTACTGCAATATCTTCTCTTGCATGTTTGACCTTTGGGCTAACAATGAACCATTGCTGAATCACGAACTTAGTGACTTTATCTGACAGGTCCAACTTATTTTCTCCTTCGATATTCTTTTCTTCTAGTTGTTACAAATTGTTGCCTGTCCTGGGAATGTCTGGGTTCCTGGTGTTTAGATTTTAATCAGTCCCTTCTCCCTTTTTCTGACAGCACCGTTAAGAGAAGACATTCCTCTACCTCTGTGTTAATGCTGCCCTTTATAAGTGTCCTTTGTTTACTGAATGGGAAAGAAATGATCTGTATTTTTATTTAAGCTGACACTTCAGTACGTGTTGCTGCTTACACTCATACTGTTAGATCCGAATGGTCACCAACAGGCCAGTGCTCTTTGGCATGAAGTTTAATTTGTATATTGACACTTGGACAAGGACGTGCGATTTCCTCCTGTTTTGAGAAGGTCATGGTATATATAAATGAATTTTAATGATTTCTAATAGATTTTTTTTTATTTTATTTCTTAAGATTTTGCTAACTAACAATCTTATTCTTTCTTGTTTCTATCAAACAAGGCATTTCTTTAAGCACAATGCAATCAAAACACTCTGTGCTGAAGAATTTACGTGAGTCATACCAAACTTGTACTTGAACTTTTAAATTTAAGAAATTTACAGTTCATAGAAATTCAAATTTGTAAAAAATATTTTTTAAATCCTGTCGTTACCCATATTTTTATATTACTCTACTCAAGTTTAGCATTTGCTTGCTATTTTTGATAGTAAAATTATTTGATGAAATGGATAGTATGCAAGGATATTTCCTCCAGTTCTGATTCTGCAAGAATTGAGATTAAGGAAGAAAGAGGAAATGAACTTCATTATAGAAGCCTTTCTTCACATTTTGTGGTAGGGAATATTTTAATACACTGTGAGATATACAATTGTAACAACTATGAATATTTGAGTTGCTTTTATACGTGCTAATGTACTCATGTTCTATTTTATGTGATATAAAACTCAAACGTTAACTGGAGACCGTGGAGTGTGAGGAAGGCTCATGTCAATTATGCCATAATCAGCAAGCATTGTAGTACACTCCAGCACACGCAGAGCACGGCGTAATGTATGCTGCTGCATCAAGAGACTCCAAGTAACTGTGGTTATTTGTGGAGCGCTATAGCTGCATCAACTTCCACTCCACAGTTAGGGTATTATTTTTCTAATTCCATCACATAATCGACAGTAGAAGGTACTAGGAATTAGTAATGTATTATAGGAAATGACGAGAAAGGTGCACAAGCCTGTATTTCTATACTTATTTTAAAAGATCGGAAGAAACTTCAGCAGTGGATTCTCCTCATAGACAGAAGCCCTGTGCATATAAATGCAAATGTTATAAAATGTAGAGGAAAAGCATGTTTTACTCAGGAAGTAAATTGCTTGATAACTAGCAATTCACTGACTAAACATCAGGAAAAATACACTCTGGGGGAAAAAATATGTCTGTCTATAGACATTTTTCTGAGGTATCACACAAAAGATGGTTATAGGTACAAGAAACTTCCATATCTAGCGGAAATGCCTGCTACTACCTCCAGCAAAATATGCTTCAGAAAGGGCTTTTATGGCTACTTTAGAAAGTTTATTTTTTCCCCTAAGTTTATGGTTTCTGAGAGGCATTGAATCTGTATGGTAACACAGGCAACATTGAAAACATGATCAGAGAATAATCTATGATCTAGTGCTTTTCTGCCTCAGTTTTCTGACTTTCCCCATTCGCTTTATTTAGGACTTTCACAGTCTTGGAATTCAGCTTAAACTTACAGTTGAGGCTAGGTTTTTTGTTTCTTCCAAGTCCAATGTCACCATCTGCAGTTGTTTCTCTTTGCTAAATCTCCCGGAAAGCGCTGTTAAAAGGATTATAGTGTGTAGTCCCCGTGCTGTGCTTCAAGGATTTATCACTGGTTCCCAATAAAAAGAGAAGAAGGAGAGGCAAGGGAATCATCTGAAAAGAGATTACTCTTGTGTGTTTTAGCACTGGAAGAGTGGTAAGAAAAGGTATTGGTAGAACAGAAGAATAATATCCAGAATTCCCAGAGGTTTTTTCTGTCTTTTGATTTTAATTTGTGAATTCTTTTTGATTTTGTAGTTGTTATGTAATTACCAGAGGCATTGTAAAAGTACAACAATTTAAAATTTTCTGCAGTTTTCAATGTCTGTATAGAGAACCCCTATCTATTCAGAAAGAAACCACAGTAGCTCAGAAAGCTGTATGATTTCTTCATAGTAATTCCTAAAGATATCTAGTTTCAAAGTTAAGCAAATTAGAAATTATCTTCTGGGTTGCCTGCTTGATGTGATATGGGCTGATCTTAAACATTTCGTGTCACTAAAATCACTGTGATTACAGGCCTTGTTAACTGACTGTGTTCTTGGTTAAATTAGTTATTTATTAAATTTAACTGAAATTAACGCTAAATTGACACATCCAGTATAAGGGGAAAGCTGACTGCCGAAAAGGTGCTCACAGGCCAACTACATCTCATATGCAAACTCTGCATATAAAATTAAAGGTTTGATCTGTTGTTTAATGCAGCTCCAACAATTTGTGATCACCCTGGAGCCAATTTGAATTCATTCTAAGCAAATGTGAACAAACAGGCTACCTGCTCACTGAGTAAGTGATTGTCTCAGTCTACCAGTCATTCTGGTTCAATGGCCTTGTAGGCAGATCCCAAAGAGTTTCTACAGCTTGTTCTGGTTCCAACATTGCTCATCCTACAGCTATTGTTATGCAATTGTGCAAAATGGGTCTTAAGATATTTTAAAGAATTTTTACCCAGGCTTTTTGCCTCATGATGCTAACAAAGAAACCAGGGAAATCCTGTCCACTGTACAATATTGCAAGATAATTAAATATGATAAAGGTAAATGGAGAAACATTTGTGTAGAAGAAGATATGCAGGGAAAGTGAATGCTTAGGTGCAGAAGCATGAGGAATGGAACACGAGCAGTAATGTGAGTAGGCGTTTCAGATTGTAACCAATCAAGGTTAGTGAAAATCATAATATCAATTTCCTGCTATTAAAGTTAGCTAAAATTGTTGCCATGCAGCATTCTAGCAGAAATTGTCTGGAATAAGCCATTCTATGTTTATTGCTGGCTAATAAAATGCACATTTAAATAATTGGAGAACACTCCGTCACAAGAAAAAGATCCAAATAGGCACCAGATATCTGTTAAGTTCCTTGAGGAAACAGCAGTGAGAAGTTATACATTCAGAGACTATTGTAAATATTTCGGTTTTTAGCTATTCCTATTGCTAGAATTTCAGAAAACTTAGATCTTTGTTATCAGAAAAAGATTAACGAACTGAAGAGTTCACATACATGATGTATACATCAGAGAGCTTACTACACTGATATAAAGTTTGATTCCAGTGTTTGTCACTTGAAACCATGTGTAAATCTGCACATGGGAGGAAGGTGTGTACTGACTGGGAAAGAAAAAGTGTTCTCTTTTAAATATGGGTGTTAACTTCAAGTGAGAGTGAGTTAAGGTATAACTAGGGGATTTCAACTAAAGACATGAAGTCACTGTGTAAGCTAAAGCACATTAAAGTTCTTCACAGAGTCAGGGCAGGTGGTAATCCCCATAAGAGCACTTCCAAAGAACTGCAACATCCATTACTTTATAGCAGTCTCGCTTCCATAAAAACAGATTTACAAAGCGAAATGTCATTTCCTTATGTAATTCTTTTTAAATGTATTTTAAAACAGTCACCCTCTAACAAGTCACACTTTCAGTATAATTAATGAGTAACCTTATTCAGCTTGTCACCGTTGCAGGACTGCTGTATTAAATCCCGGTTATGATACTTCCTTTTCTGAAAATGAAAGTGGAACCGTACAGGCGTAAGCATAGAAATGTAGGGCTGAGAGAAATCTCAGGAATCATTTATGCCTAAAATGTTAGAGTATCATATAGACTTCAGCATCTGCCCAGCCTCTTTCTAAAGGGTCCTGCACAGTGTGCTGCAGCTGACCTGTACGTACGTCCCTCAGGAAAGAGAGCGCTCTAGCTGAAAAGCATCTCAAAATGACCGCGTGGATACATTTCTGGAGGGAGTCTTTGTTATAATGTTTAAAAACAATTGTTCTTTTTCATCTGAATCATACATTAACCAAAGCATGCTAAGACTATTAAAGCAGCATTTACTAAAAAGCCCTCAGCATTAGTTTAAAAATTGAGTAATTAAACCCATGCTGCGATGACATTGCTTTTCTGATATTACTTCCAGCTGAAGCCCAGTCTCGCTGCAGTACTTTCATTAGTTGCTCTATGTAAATTAAATGGGAAGGAATGCCGTATGTTTTCAATTATATTTTAATGGAAAAGAACAAGTTATTTTTTTTTAGACTGTAAGAATTAGTGGGAGAATATGTAGTATGAATAAAATCGGCTTTGCAATCATTCTCATTTGCAGAAGATTGGTTTGCCATAATTTATCTTTGTGGAGGGCTTATAATCAGCTAGAACTTAGATTTACATACGATTAGAGTAATTTTTAAAAATACCTGTAACACAAAGTACAGCATAGCACCTTTTGATGAGCACTATTAGCTCGATTCTGTGACTTGAATGGGAGTTGGAAAAAGCTTCTAATGAAAAAGGTGCTATAAAAACAAATTAACTGATGCCAATGACTGACAGCAACTAAAAGAGCTTCTGTCTTAAATATGTGTACTTTAGTACCACGTGAAGTACTGAAAGGTGTAAGAGTTAAATTATGTTAGTGTTCAAATTAGAAAAATCTCAACTCTTGAAGTATGCTAATGAAAAACAGCTAAATACCAGAAATACTTATGACTATTTAACTGTAGAAGGAGGTTTAAATAAGAAAAGGAAATTATGATGCAGATCAGAAATAGCGATTAGTTTCTCTGAATTTTGTTTTATTTATTTATAAGCATTAAACACCTGGGTTTTGTGAATTTTCTTGATTAGATTGTGAAGTTTTCCATTTTTAATGTGTTTTAGTCTGTGTGAATACATAAAATATCAAAACATTAATTCTGGAGCTTTTCATGCAATATATAGAAATTTATAGATATCCTCTATGAAAACTGCAAGGTTGTGGCCAGCTGATGTAGGCCTCCATGACACATCCTGTATTTATCAGATGCAAGAAATAATCACAAAAACATGTTATTATGAATAAATTATAAAATATTTTCATTAGTTGAGATTTCACTGCCTGCCTCTTCAAACATAGAGGTAGGCCAATAAATATCACCGTTTAAAATCATCCTCTCCTTATACAGTAACTTGAGTCTTGTGAGAAAAAATAATTAACAGTAAGGCTTCGATTACAAAATACTTCCATTATAAAAGTGTGAAAGTATCAGAAATCCTAAACAACTCTTTTGCCTGGCTTCTTGCAGTCTTCTGCTTGGTTCAGGTGTGATGGCTGCAGAATCCACGTAGTGTAATCATTGCTCCCTTCCTCTTCTGTATCCGTAATACATCTGCAATACAGGAGCTAGATGAGATTTGTAGCTAATGAAAAAAAAAAGGTTCTACCCACCCTATGTCTACATTAATTCTTGCTAGAGCTCTAACATTTCATAATGATTTAATGATATTTATGCCAGCACTGGAATTTTCAAGATCCCTCCAAGCAGGAGGCCAGCGGGTGAGTTTGTAAAATGAGACAGCTCTGCGTGCGGGTGCCTCTTCCCATCCTGCAGCTGCGTGTTGCACTAGCACAGACAGGGTGTTCCTTGCCGACACAGTCAACACGGGGACCAGGGAAGCAGACCGAGTTGTACCACGCAGGGATCAGGGAAGCAGGTCGAGTTGTACCACGCAGGGATGGCTGTGCTGGCCGCTTGCCCGCCCTAGGTCCCTGCTGCTCCCGACAAGGATACTCTGCTCTGATCTGGTGTTCCAGCTTCTGTTTTATCATGGAATCCCGCATGACCATGTGCATCGTGGTGGTAACTCTGGGCCTGCATTTTCATTCTCGTTACTTACGCTGATTAGTGCCCTACAGCTGCACAAATGGTACTCTGGGCAGCAGCTCCAAAGTTCAAGGCCAGCACCTAAACTCATGCTGGTTGTGTTTAAGCCTGTTAAAAGCATGCTGCTAGGCGATAAAATGGGCCTCAGAAACTAAGTACCTTCTTTCATAAAACAAACAAACAAAACCCCCTACTCAGTAAGTAGGTTTTAATTATTTTGTAGCTTTTATACCACCACGAGTTGTATTTTCATTCTGAGCAGGACTATTGTAATACAAGCAGAAACAGATGGAGTTTCAGTGGTGATCCAGACAGCAGGCACAGTCAAAGGCCGTCTCTGACTTGGATCATGGAGGCATTTAGCCTAACTGGATTGTGTGACGAATTATTTCACCCAAACCACAATGGCTTTATTCTCAGATGCTAGCGATTGCCTGTCTGTCCCAAGAACTGTCTGTCTAGTCATCTCTGCACCCACCGTCTGATCTAATGAGTCAAAAATCCACAAGTGTTTGTGACGCCACCACCTCCTCCTTTCTGATAACATATACTGATTACATCCTGGGCCTGAATTAAAGATAATTCTTACTTCCTTTGAAGACTTTGGAGTTGAGGATTCAGTAAATTGTATGATTATGCCCTAAATAAACATTTAATGGGCATAAAGCATATTCAAGTTGAAATGAAAACTTAAATAAAAACTTGAAAAACATTTTAATAATCAATTTTATTCTGATTAAGAAAAGGGACTTAATTATCCTATCTCATTTAGAATAACCACTTCTTCAAGTTGCTTTTTCCGTGTTTGCAGTAGTTCTTTCATGCTTTAGCAGTTTCAGACGTACGTTACTTTTAAGACAACACTCTATATATTCACTGTGTTATTTTATCTATTTTATATATAGTGTAAAATTCAGTTGTGTATTGAAAAGAGTTCACTGGATTACTGAGGAGCGCTAGTTTCTTGTTCCATCATTTCCAGTAGCCCTCACCTCTTCTCTTTGTTCCTCTACATTAGCATTTTTGTGATCTTTTCTGTATGCAGCTTCAAAAGATTAGAAATGTTTTTTTCCACACTAAAGTAGTCAAATGGAAATATTGCCGTTTAAATAAATTGTTCATTCTCTGTCCAGAAAATGTGTGGTACCACTTGAATTAATGGCAAAAAGCGGTTGCTTTGAGTATCCTATGACTAACAAAATAAAAAAAAAAACAAGAGGGAGAATGAAAATTGCAGCAGTTACTCACTCGAGAGGAGAAGATCATTGGAATATACAGGGAGATGTAGCCACCTTTTACTTTACTGTAGCCCTTGTGTCGAAACATTAAGGTCTAATAAACTATTAGCATTTAAGTGAAGCTGACAGATTATGCACTTTTGTTGGCAATCATACAGATGCTGCAGAGCACGAAGATTGACCTGGGAAAAGAGCATCATCCAGTGCAGGGTGGGAGAAAGAGCATCCACTGCAGAATTAAATGGGAATAGCAGAGCTTAATAGCTGCAGCATCCGAAAAGACAAAGGTGGTATTTCTTCAACTTGGAGAAATATTGGATGTCAAAATAGAAGTATGAGATTGGTTATTTACTAAATATGGGTCTAGTCATTTTAAGAGTATAATAGCAAGGCTTCCTTTATGAAAATATAACTCGGCAAAAGTTTCTGGTTTCAGGGCAAGAAAAAATAAATCCAGGTGCTACGGAGTTTTAGAACCAAAGAAGAGCCTGACAAAAAACATTTCATTCTTTAAATCTTTTTGATAACTTCAGTGGTTTGGGACTTTCCTGGGAAGTTCTTGTAGCTAACAAATACTCACACTGTTTCATTCTTGTGATACATTTCTGGAATGCAGAACTACTCCAGATAAAGGAAAAAAGAACCCAACTAGGATTTTTGCAATGGCAAAGCAACAAAATGAAATATAAATTTATGTTTATGTGTATGTATGTGCATGCATTATCACATAGACACACATATTCTAATTAAAAATAATCTGTTATGCAGCAGATGTTGCTCTTGGAGAAATTATCCCATTACTTTGTTACAAGGGCTTGTATTTTGAAAAAGTACAGGCGGTTAGTAGTAATGTGCTGGGTTTGTATTAGCCTCTCTAGCATAGCTTAATAGAGAGACAAAGGCAGATTTGGGCTTCTCCTTTCTACCTCAATAGCTTTGACTCCTGTATTTTTCGGTTGTAGTTCATGCAGCTTGATGTTCTGAGTATCCAGTACTGCTCTTCTCAGCTACCCGTTCTCTTCCCCACCTTTCCTCCTGCCAAGCTTCACACCCAATCCTCTGTCCCTGGTGCAGGGAATTCTGTGGGATGGTACCTTTTCACTTCTTAAATGGAAGATGCATTAGACCAATCTGGCACAGATAAAGACGGGTTTCTTTTCAGTTTGTTTTTCAAGGTAGCTTCTGTCCTACGGTAGATGCAGTGTTTGTGTTAAGCAACAAAATATTGCTGCTGTCAAAACTGTGTAGAAATGTGTAGATGCTGATGTGCATTGACAGTCTAAATATGCAAATAAGAGCTGAGGCAGGGAGTTGAAGGTAAACCTTTCTTTGCAAACCCATTATAGGAACAAAATTTGCAGGTTTGAACTCTTGTAAAAATAGCCTAAAATAACCTATTCCATCTCTAATTTTAAATAATGTAAAAATAAACAAAAGATTAAATGATTTAATTATGTCATTATTCAGTTACTTGGTTTGGAGAAATCTCATTTCCTAAAGTTATACAGAGTTATTATCTGTGTTTTCTATTAGAGTCTATAAAGTAGTCCAACTTCTACCTGAAGGGAGGCTGTGGAGAGGAGAGTTCTGGCCTCTTCTCCCAAGTGACAGGGGACAGGACGAGAGGGAATGGCCTCAAGCTCCGCCAGGGGAGATTTAGGCTTGAGATTAGGAAAAAATTCTTCTCACGGAGAGGGTGGTTAGGCATTGGAACGGTGTGCCCAGGGAGGGGGTTGAGTCACCGTCCCTGGAGGTGTTTAAGGTGAGGGTGGATGAGGTACTTAGGGGCATGATTTAGGGATTGGTGGGAATGGTTGGACTCGACGGGTGCGGTGGGTCTCTTCCAACCTGGTTATTCTGTGATTCTGTGATTCAGGAATACAAGAAGATGCCTCCTGATAATAAACTTGTCTAATTCCCTGTCAACACTTGCATGTTTAATCAGAAACTTGCTGGAGTTTTGGTAGGTTTGACTTTAAATAACTTAATCGACCATTTTCCCTCATGGACTTTTGAGGGAGAATTCCACAGCATAGCATGTCTGACAAATCTTTTTTGTCTAATGTCACTGCGTACCTGAGCAATAAATATTTCCCAGTTTGGATAGCCTTTAGTAGACTTCCAGTGTTGTTATTCCACTCTTTATTTATTGTAGGCTGAACACTAAATTAGTTCAGTATCTTCTTTTGTGATAACCCTTCCTGCTCCCACAGGCTTTGCAGCTCTTGTGCATGTCTTGGATTTTTGGATGTTTTGGTTGTTAGTTAAATGCAAGTCCGCATTTCCATTCTATGTAAGTGTATATACTGGTAAATGGAGTGGAGAGGGATTTGGAACACATTTTAAAAAGTAATTACGTATCAGTGATTTGGTCCCTTCTAAATGGACATACCTTTCCTTTCTGAGAACAATCCTAATCAAAGTTCCTGTTCAGTTTCTAAATCCTGAAAATCATTATAAATAAACCTGTGAGATTGCTTGTGGAACTGTAAAGCAGCGTTGCTTTAAGGGATATTATATTTGCTTGTGAGGGAGTGTGTCATGTATCTTAGCTTGTGTATATAGATATAAATGAGTAAAGACTTTTGAATCATAATTTTCATAATTCTGCAGTCATCACTTTTCTTATAGAAGTGAATTCTGTACTGTAAATCTGATCCTCTGAAACATCTTTCTTTCATGACTATAACTAATTTGTGTCAGTAACTCTGTGGAAACAAGAACTGGAGCTGCTTGAAACTGGAAATATTGGATATTAAGATATCTTGAACTTCATACTGTTAGAGTAAGCGCTAAGCACTGGTGTACTTGCACTATGCCTCGCCTTGCTGAAAGGGCCAAGGTTTTTAGTACTTGTTCATATTACCCTTTTGCCGCAATGCTCTATATGATTAAGCTTTAGTACAATCTTCACTCTGATTGAGACAGAAAATGGATGGGTTCTGTTGCTGTTCCCATTTGGCCACCAACTAATAAGAGAAACTGCAAAAGGGCCCTCCAGTTATTAGATCATTCTGTTTATTGGAAAGTTCTGAGAGCTCATTTTATCTCTCCTTTCATCTCACCTTGATCTACCTAGGCAGCAGTTATTTAATTCAACAGCAAATTTTGACTTAAAATTTGGAAAAACTTAAAGGATTAGACATGCTCTTTACCTAACAGAGAGCTGCGGGGCTGGATGCTGGCTGAGCATTGCTGTGGCTACAGTGGCACCAAATCAATCTGTTGCTTCCCAATTGCTAATAGTCTAAAAAAAAGAACAGTGAATTGCTTTTGTTTCTCTCAACATTTCTTGGTATTGGAACAGGGATGATTTATGAACCTCAGTGTATAACGCTATGGAGCAAATACTTGCGGAAAAGTCTGGTTTTGTTCTTTCTTTGGCCTCTGCTAAGGCAATGGGGATGCTTCTGTAGTCTGGGGGTCTATCATGCCCCATGCGGCTGATGCATAACTCTGTGTGAATTGAGCTAATAGTGGTGTTGCCCTTCTTGTATTATTATTTCTGCACTAAATAATTTAAATAAGTAACAACCAGAATGATCAGGAGTGATAAAAGTGAAGGCCTTTTGATTTAGTAGAATTGCAACATAAAATACAATATCAAAGAATATTAAAATTAAGTTTTGAATGAAGACAATAAAACACACCTTTCTCTTTTTTAAATAAATTCAACAAAGACAGGAATTGGAATAATGAGAACAAAGCAGCTAGAATCCTAGTAGCAGATAAAAAATCTGAAATCTTATTAAAACCAAAAGCTGTCATTTTATTGCTGCTACCATCTATTTACCAAATATTTTAGTGTTTTAGCTTGTGCCACCATCTACTGGAGAACAGATGAAAGTGCTCAGCTCACTACTAAAAAAATCTGTTAAGGAATGCTAGAATGCCCATAAGGTTTTTACATAAATGTCTGCCCTCGACCTGTGCTTTAGGAATAGATTTTTAAATGTTGTTTTCTGTTGGCATAAAAGTGAAAATTGGATATTGTAGTGAAAATGTGGATATCATGGTAAGAATTGTTCCTCAGTCAGGCAGATGCTTTTTGAAAACTTTAGCCACTAATATTTCTGTATGCACTTTGGAAGCTGGCAGTCATCTGTTATTAGAAACTCTGATGGAAATGTTAAGTTTTTAATTAATGTCCTGAGTGTGTATTGCAGGTTCACTGTGACAGTTTCCCAGCTGATAATTCATAGAATTATTGTTCCTTGGCATGAATTCACATACTGCCTGTGCCACATCTAAAGAACAGTGTTCTAGTGTTAGCAATCTATTCTACCCTTGCCTTCTGTTTTTTCAATAAAGTGAATCAGAGAAGAGCCAAAATGTGTATCTTAAAATGCCAAGCCTTTAGACAAATTTCTACAGAATTTACAATCACTTACTATGAATTTGTGGGTTTGGCAAGCATTTTCACTCACTGCCTAGGAGAAACTGGATGATACAGTACTGAGTTCTGCATGACTGGGGAGGGAATCGGGCAATTCCGCTGATGTATGGATGCATTTCTTGTGAGCACTGAAGCTTGCGTACACACTCACATATCCTGCCCCCATGCCAAGGCAGAGGTAAGTGCCTGGATGTGATGTCACTTGATCCTTTTGACCTAGGGAGACTTCCCCAGCTCTGGTTGTTCCTGCCTTTTCTTTTCTTCCCCTTCCTAGAGAAGACCTTCCTTTCCAGAAGGAGAAGCAGAATGAAACCATTAATCAGCCTTCTGGAAAACGTCCACTAGCAAAGCAGTTTGTCACTTTAAAATACTGACCAGAGTAAGGTAGGAATTGTGGGAGGAATTTCTCTGAAAAACTGCCATCCTGCCCTACATCTCCACGAGTTCTGTGTGATCAGAGGATGTTCTTTCGCTAGGCATGAGTCCTAGGTACTTGTTCTTTCCGCGCACAGTCTTGGACGTTTATCCTTCAGGCTCTGATATTCCCAAAAGCTCAGAGTTTAAGCCCTAAGCTTGAGTTTGAAACAAACAGTTCCTTTTGCATGAGAGGATGCAAGCCACTTTAGAGAACTCATTTGAGTTCAAGAGTGGGTTAAATTGCCGCCATAGACAGAACCTCTCTGGCTTCAGAAGACCCCCTTGAACTTAAGTCCATAATTCATTAAAGGAAATGGAAGCCTTTATTACAGACTTTAATTTCCATATTGCTAAACTCACAAATGAGTATGTGAGAGTCCATTCACTGCTATGCATGAGTATTGCCTCTCAGCTCCATCCCTTGGCCTGTGCCCTTGCAATTTATAAAGTGAGGGCAGCACGCAAGCCTGTTATCACCGTGGCAGACTCCCCATCATAGTTTCTATAGTGATAACTTCAGGGCTCCATAGTAATGGACACAGCCAATTAACTTCCTGTCTATCCTTTCTCCTCGCGTAGCTTAACTAATGCCAAAACTAAATGTCTAGTAGGAAAATCTTCTGGTTTGTCCCTCTAGCCTAGAAGCAGTAGATAAGCATAAAATCTAAGCCAAACCTTACCTCTCTGGAGATTTCAAATGTGACTAATTACAATTTGGAAGCGCATATGCTTTTAATTAAGCACAGTTTTTTAACAGACGGAAGATACTAAGGACTGCAGTGGTGAGTACCTCCAGGATGTCAGGCTGTGATTTCAACTCTAGAAGTTGATCTGATAAGAGAAAGAGGAGAAATTCCTCCATGCTGTCTTTTGCAGGCTTTACTGAGGGGGAAAGCAATCCGGAGTCAGGTGTTTAAAGGACCAGAGAACATCCCTGCAGTCACACACCTCACTAGCCATTTGTCCTAAGGTGCATCATAAAGATTTGCCATGATAATGTCCTATCCAGCAGCAATTTTGAGATTTTGCAGTGGGAAATCAAACCAGTCTGATGCTGAGCCAGATTTGTGGCTGAATTGTTATTCCTTGTGATAACTGCTATTGCTTCCTATTTGTCATTGTACCAGGCTTGCACATGCATCACTCTGACAGGTGCTCTTTACGGCAGCATTTCTGGAACTAGGTCAAAGAGGTTGATGGGTAATTTGTGCTTGGAAGACCAGAAAGCATGATAATGGGAAGGGAGGTGATTTTGCGTGGTTCTGTCCAACAGTTCAGTGATCTACTGGTGTGGATTATGATACAGCATTTTCACAGGCACAGAGCTGCCAGCCTCACGTATAGCGCTTTTCGTAGAAAAAGAACAGGACTGTTCACTGAGTCATGACTTGAAAATAATGACATTTTTTTAACTTTCTGAAATATAGAACATAGAATGTTCTGAACCTTTTTAATCACTAGGTTAAGTCCAAGGACATTATCTGAACAAGTCATCAATATATACTGAAAAAAAAATCTTGCTTCATTACTATGAATTTAAGCATTCATTATGGCTACAATAAAAATGGAGCTATCACAGAGTACATGAAAATAGAGTTAATGACCCTTGACAGGAAACTGCACTGTAAAGTTGATCGGGATATGTGGGTGATCTGCATGTAAGAGACAGTTGATAATAAGATAATTGTTCCCTAGTAATTTTGGAATTAAATTAATAGTATTCACACAATTTAAGTTGTAAGTGTGCAGTAGATTAAGTAGGATCAGTCTGCAAAGCCTCTCTGTTTAAGAGGATCAAATTTGAACAATCAAGTCCTTCATCAAATGATTAGTTGGATCATTTGGAATGGCAGCACATTTGACTGAAACTTATGCAGTAATAAGAAGCGATGACAGATATGAGAGGTTTAAAAGCTGATAGACACTCTTCAAATATTGCCTTGCCTATAGGAGTGACCCGTGACTAGTTATGCTGGCTTTGTTTATGCTAACTTCATTTGCTGTCATCTTGACCTTAATCTCAACGAAGCCTTGGGTTAATGTATAGGGCTTTCCTAAAACTTCAGTAACTCATCTTCAGCCCTCAGGGAAGACAGTCAGGACATGCTACACTTCAGTGGTACAGACCTACAAAAAGCCATTATTTACATCCTATGCAGAAGCATCATCTGATTATGCAACAAGAGATGGACTACAACGATGATTTGAGGGCTGGAGCACCTTCCGTACAAGGACAGGCTGAGACGGTTGGACTTGTTCAGCCTGGAGAAGAGAAGGCTCTGAGGAGATCTTAATAGTGACCTTCCAGTACGTACCTGAAAGGGGCTACAAGAAAACTGGAGAGGGACTATTCATAAAGGCTTGTGGTGATAGGACAGGGGGGAACGGGTATAAAATTGAGAGGGGCACATTTAGCCTTGATATTAGGAAGAATTTCTTCACCATGAGTGGTGAGGCACTGGAACAGGTTGCCAAGGGAAGTTGTGGCTGCCCCATCCCCGGAGGTGTTCAAGGCCAGGTTGGATGGGGCTTGGAGCCCCTGATCCAGTGGGATGTGACCCTGCCCATGGCATGGGGGTTGGAACTAGGTGATCTTTAAGGTCCCTACTAACCCAAACTATTCTACAATTCTATGTTTCTATGCTTTTATGCATGGGAAAGGCAATGGAGCAGAAATTCACCTTCCTATCACTTCTCGCAGGGCTGGGCATCAACACAGGCAGCAAGTTTAGCTGGTTGCAAAAAAACTCTTCTTCTTTTTTCATTTCTTTTCCCTCTCTCAGGTCATAGTAAAGGCTGTGAATTGAGAATGTCTCGGGTCAGGAGATGTTTTTAGTCATTGACCAATATCTTGCACTAAAAATTATTAAAATCAAAAATAATTCTTAGACATAAAAGTACTGAATACTAAGTTTTTGGGGTCCACAGATGGCTTTTTATTTTGTTTTCTTTCACTGTTACTGGCATGAAGTTATTTATCAAGCAAGTTCAGCAAACAACCTTGAAATGCTGCTAATGGCTTTCTAAATACATAAAGAATGTGATCAAAACTGTGCTATAAATACAAAGAAACATTCCATGATGATTTTGTTTTGTCTTTCATACTGCATTTTTGCTCTTAGGGAAACTCTAGACAGAAGAAAAGCAAAAAATCCTCAGAATCCTCAGAGAGGCTCACAGCATGAAGGAATAGATTGCTCAGTGGAGCAGAACCAGTATTTGTTCAGTTGTTGTCATGTGTCATCCCTCTGTGGGGAGCCTCAGAGTTCAGGCTTGCTCCTCCACTCCATTGTAATATGCCAAAAGGTGACAGGGTGTTTGCTGAAGGTGTTTATTCCTTTTTGGAGCCCTTTTTGATCCATGTTGCCCAGGTGGTCTTTCCAAACCTTCTGGAAGCACGTCTTGTTTTACCTAGTATGCAGTTTTTAAAAACTTAAGCCCAAAAACAGGTTAGGCAGTGCAATAGCCAGTTTTCAAAGGTGCTCCCCTCTATAAAAATTGAGTGATTGTTGCATGCTGGAAAAGCACATGCTCATCTCTATCACCTGACAAGTTTTAAGATTGAAGGTTTAGATTTATGAAAACGGAGGGTTGCAGTAATGAAACTTTACAGAAGGTAAGATGCGTTAACAGGCTAGACTTAGATCTCTGTCGTTCCTTTCACATCTGTTTATTTGCAGTCACATTACTGTATGTTAAATTTAAATCTCCTCTCAGATTTCTGATATTCAAAGTAGATACTGCTTCCTTCTTCCACAGAAAAAGCAGAGAGAGTTGTATGGGGTAGAAGTATCGACCCTTCTCTTAAGCTGCACTGACCTGGATTGCACGGCCCCTCTTACTTTCCAATTACAAAAGCTTCCTCCCGCTTTCCACCAGATCTCCATCTCAGGAAGGAGTCATGTCCTTCACCACTTTTCTAGGAGGACTTTGATCACCATGGCCAATGCATGGCTTGCTAAACATATCCAGGTTTTAGGAAGGTAGCTTTGAGTTTTGGGGTTTTTTTCTTCGTTTTCGTAAGTCTTCAGAAATGCATTGGTAGAACTTCATAGTAACACCATCATACTGACGACTTCTTGGTATCATCAAAAGATCAAAGATGAAATCATGAATGTTGGCATTTTTTATTATGAGAAACATCTTTTCTCTCCTCTACTTGCCTTTAAATATTGGATACCTTGGGGGCTGCTTGCATACTGTGCTAGTGAGGCTGTCGTAAACATGGGAGTGCATGTTGGTGTGCAGTGTCATGGAAAATGGTCTATTTGCTTAGTGAAGCCTTAAAAATTCTTACAAAACAAAAATGGAAAACTTCTAAATCCTAAGAGCACCCTTCTCTACCAATTTAGATTGCTTACAGACATGGAATTAAACTTTTAATAATTTAAAAAATGGTACTGCAATAAGCTGTCTGAGACTGAAGTAGCTGAACATTTTAAATGTAAAGGAGAACCACAAATTACCTTGCACATATATGTGTTTTACCTGATAAGACCTTGATTTTATTAAGCGTGACTGAATGTACAGGGAGTACTGAGCACATGTAAATGAATTGCAGGTACTGAGTGCACACTATACACTTAACTGCCTTGAAAAGATAACACAAAATAGTTCAAATTCCTCTATCTAAGTAATGTGCCACTTTAATATTCTATTAATTTCTAGAAGAACTTGTACTTACAGCAAAATTTATTTGAAAGAAGCCCTATGTCATCTTAATGACATACATTTTGCTGTTAAAAGAACTAAGTGGCCACCTCCTTCACCAGCTACTCAAAGGGAAGCTTTGAAATGCATTATAAAATGAGCTCGTTCTATTCCTTTCTAAAATTGTTACTAAAATTGGAGTGAAAAATATATTGATATTCAAAATATTTAATTTACATAATGCTAGTCAGTGTTGTCTTGAGTGTGTTTTATGCTTTACTTGGCATATAAACTACATCAGTAAATAGATTGTTAAATAATGCTTTATAAAGTAAGTGTGGTCTAGAAGAAGATAGTACAGAGCAGGTGCAAAACTGATTGACGCTATTACCTAGTCTGTTGCTCACTGTCAAAATAGGAAGAGATAAAAGAATAGCATCTGTAACATCTTATATATATGTCCCATTTTCCAAAAAAAATCTGGTTTTGCCTGGATACCCTGCCTAGGCCCAGTTCCTAAATAGGCAAATGCACTTCAGCAGATTCTTCAGCAGATACTTCAGCATTCCTGAGCCAGATTAGAAGGCCTTACCTATCTTTCAGTTACAAGAAAGATGTCTTACATTTGGAGAGAATCAAGGGGACAGCAGGAATGATTAAATGCCTAGAAAATATAATCTACACTATAAAATGAGAGTAATTTGGCAATTACAATGTAGAAGCCTGAAAAGGACGCCCAACAGGTTACAGACGCCTAAATAATAGCTGATATAAAACCAAGGTGATGATCTCCTCATTGTGCCCAGATAAGCTGAAGTTGATAACCTTGAGTTTTAATACTAAACATTCATATAGTAGAGAAAACTTCTTTCTACTATAAATCTGGGAATGTTTTGTGTCATTGATTTCAATGTTGGAAACTTCTAAAACCATGTTAATAGTGAGCCTGGGTAGCCCGCTGTAGACAAATGAAGTCATTAGGTAATCTCTCCAGGTAAGAATTATTTTTTGTAATTCAAAATGTAGCACTGCTGATTCACAGAATTATTTACATAATTCGCCACTTGTATTGTGGCCGCTATCAGCATGCCTTGATCTGTGGGACTGGTTGCTGGTTTTGTCCAGAGTGGATGTCTTTTCTCTGGAACAGAAGTATTTGTCCTTCGCAAATACTGTAAAAAATGGGTATCCTGAATTATTGTGTCTTCTTCAGTGCACTTTTATTACAAATTAAAAGTTTTTATGTTTAGAATAACTCATAAAAAATTAAAAAGGGAAATAGTGTTACACAAAGCTTTTTGTTTTCAACTGTCTTCTGAGTACCTTTATATACGGATGTGTCTTTATATGTAGTGACAGTGCAGCAAACCCATGATTTATTTGTATGTATTTTCACTTGAGACATTATAATCTAATAAATCCTTCAGGAATGTTGTAGTTGAAAGTAATCAAATGTTTAATTTTTAATATTAATATAAACTTTTTCGCTTCATGACCAGGAGTACAAGATTCATGGTCGTCCTACTAGCAAAACCACTGTTCCTCAAAAGAAAAACTTCAGAAATTATTATGAAGGAAACGAAGGGCATATTCTGAACAAGGTAAGTGGAATGAATGAATCTCTCTCAAACCCTCGTGATCAGAAACCGTTTTATTATATCTAAGACATATAGTATAACGTGTGTCAGAACCGAACATAAATTCCTTTGACATAAAATTATACTGTTTAATGAAAGCAAGCTACAGATGGATGGGAACTTCAGCTGAATGCTCTGTCAATCCCTTGCCATCTGAGAATAGTGGGCAACAATAAATATGGAGAAAAAGTGAAGATCTTTCTACTCAATTTTACACATCGTTTACTGTACTTGTACAGATTTCCCTTTAAAAATGGACATTTTCCAATGTCACATGCAGTATTTTGGAGAAAAAGTTAGTTTGTAACTTGGAGCTCTTCAAAGCCAGCAGCTTGGTCTATACTGGGCCAAATAAATTGATAATTTATCTTCTCCAATACAAGTAAATACTTTTTTTCATGAGCATTCCTATGATTTCTTGGTACTGCTTATTACACACATATGGAAACTTTCTGTTTCAAAAGTAACTCGAAGGCTTAGTTTTATTTGTTACACAGAGAAAGGCTCACTAGTGAGAGAGCGCTCATGCCTAGCATGGCTTGCATTGTGCTGTCACAGAGTAACCAGCAAAGCAAAAATAGTATGCTATACTAAAATGTCAGATGGTTGTTGAGTACATAAAGTACATTTTGGCAGGTCTGTTAAATCTTGCATCAATAGGCAAAATCTTCCTACCCTCTCACTCCCTGTTATAGCTTATAGGATCGTAACTACATACCAGTTCTGAGAGCATTTGAGGTGTATTCCTAAAAATAATCACCTATTTATAGTGTAGCTGATTGCATACTCTTATGGGGGAAGGAAAGACAAAAGTCTGACTTCTTATGTCTGCATTTCTTGAAAACCTTAAAATTGCATATACGAGTATATCCGATTTTTCACATAGACTGGTTAGGCTAAGGGCTCAAAGAAAACATTTTGTAAAGCAGCTAAATAGATTTCATTACTTCTAAAACCAGACAATTTGTCATTTTTAATATTGAAATCATCTCCAATTTTAACTTTATATTTCTTAGGATCAAATTTTAGAAAAAATGTTATTACTTTGGGGAAGATCATCTTAATCTGGACACAGATTGATCACAATTATTTACATAGCTGTATGTTAGTTTTTATAGAACTGCTTGAAGATTTTATGAAAAGTTGTTTCCTCTATTTCAACTCAATATGAAAGTTAAAAGTTCCTGCAATACCAACTTTATATGCACGTCAGTACGTACTTTATGAAATTGTTGAGCCACCTTGTGATTCTAAACTTGAGATAAATCCTCTGCCCTGTCTGTCTTTGTGTGTGGAGGCATGCGGGTCAGTGATTAATGAAAACAAAATAAAACTACTACTGACAAGTGGGATTTGAAAAGCAATCTTTGAGATAAATATAAACTTCAGTAGATATCTCGCCATTGATTCATAGAGTCTTTGTTAGCATCAAAAAAACATTTGCTTGAAGCCCTTGACAATTTCTTACACCTTGACTTTGTCAGGCTAGAAAATATATTTGCATATGACATTTATTTGAAGCTTTAGAAAGCTGAAAAAAATAAAATACTATGTTAGATTTAGTTTACTTTCTGTTTGTGCTTAGATTTTTATTACGGTAGTACACGTTTGGGGAGCAGTGGGAGGAAGTTCAGGGGGTTTTTAAGTTATTTGTTTCTTCACAATGTTCTTTTAAAAATGAGGACGCAACTACAAGTTAGGCTTCTTGAAAATATTTTAGAAAAAAATAAATTATTAAAGAATTACCTTACCATTTACCATCTAGATTATATTAATACATCCCAATCCAGAATTTAAATCACTGGAAAACACTGTGAACGTTTTGAAAGCAGAACTGACTTAAGGTTCTCTCTCTGTCTGGATCATCCCTGTAGTAACCAACATACTCACTATAGACACAGATCTGCTGTGGAGGTTTCTTGCGTCTTATCCACTGTAACATTCAGTTATTTCACCACTTGGCATTTTCTTCTCTTTTCTCCATCCTCTCCTATTTTTCTCTCTCCTTTCTTCTGTATGATTTTGCAAGTGAATAACTTTGAAACCTGAAAAACTTACTATTTATCTTGCTTCAGTAAGTTTAATTTAAGGTTGTTGGGTTATTTTTGAAAAATGAAAAAAATGCATATGTAATTTTGCTCATATGAATGTTTATGAAATACTGAATGAATTAGTGATAGATTTTAATTCACATATTACATTTGCATATCATGTTTACAGCATCAGGCTCTTGGGTAGAAAATATTGCATGATACCCATCTGAGTTTGTTCATCAATCCATGTTTATAATGCCTGCCAATATCAGGATTGTTGGATTACTTTTAAGAAAGTAACAGGGTAACTGAATCATAGTTTACCTTTCATATCAACGTCTACAGGGAAATTTAAAGAGGCTTATTAAGTTTCATTAAAGCAGAATTCTCAATGTGCAGTTCAACAGAAGACTGAAACAGAAATTTCAAATTATGGTCATTTCTGTGACTCTACAAAAATCTACCATGAACTAGGAAAGCATTAGTGAAGCACTCGAATTTTGACTGCATTGTAATTTATGCCAATAGAAGGTCTGCATTAGCATCAGTGAGCTACTGCTAAGTGCTAAGGTCAGTTGTGCATTTCATACTTCAGCTGCAAAGGAAGAATTTTATTGCTTTTCATAGTCATGGTGCAGTGAAAAGGGTGCTTTATGATGCCACAGACAATTAATTGAGGTACATTACCTAGAAACTAAAAAGGTCACACGTGGAACATAATTGACACCTCATAACCCCTATTAATGATTACAGAAATGCAAATTAGTACTTTTCAGTTTCCAACAAGTAGCATAACTCTTCTCCAGCTTTGAATTATGTTTCCATTTGCTTACAATCTTTACTCTTTAAAATGTTTAATTTACTTTTTTAAAAAAGTAACCTCAGTTTACAAGAAAAATTATACGCTATATAAATTATACTAGTCATTAGAAGTCTCTTAAAATGCAATTATTTTTCTGTGTAATAGGCATAGAATAAGAGAAAGGCCTGATACAAATACATGGATGCTTCAGTGACCTCCTTTAAGGCTGTGTGTGCTACCTTTTCTGTTTCATGGGATTTCATAAAAGTGTTTGTTCTTCTTTGTGAAGGCAAACCTGAAAACTTTACGGTACTTCAGGTACTGAAGAATAAATTACAGGTTTATTTGAAGGCTGTTGTCGTTTAGTTGTTGTGCACAAAAGGAGCAATCCTAACACAGAAGAATGGGGAGGCATTAATTAAGAGCTCACTACTAAACTTGCTCCAGTCTTTTGTCCAGTTATGTATGGCCACTTAAAAGGTTAGTACATCAGGGGTCAGAGCCTACTGATTTTGCTATAAGTCATGCTACCATAGAATTGCTTGGATGGGAAAGTCCTTTGAGATTGTGGAGTTCAGTCGTAAGTCGTGTTACAGCTTATTGGTACTTTCTGGCTCTTGCATTGAAACCCACAGCCACACAGCGTGACATCATATCATGACGTCACTGAACCATGAGAGGCCCTTGTAGGCTGTAATAATTTTAATGCTGTCCAAGACCAAAGAAACATTCGGTGGAGTGTGAAAATTCTTTAAAATAGGATTATTTTTTTTCTTTTTAATTTCTTGGTGTAGCTCCATCTGAAACTTAGATCCTCTGTTGCTTTTCTGAAGTAAAGACTCTGAAAGAGTAAGATTATTTTGCTTTTACCTCTGAGCCAAGAGCTGTAGCTCTTTGCCAGCTTTGTGAAATTTCCAATAAGTATCTTCATCTTTAAAGTCCAGAATTTCTCCCAGCCTTCCCAAGCATGCACAGAGAAAGCAATAATTCTTCTGGAAAAAAAACAGTAATGCAATAACAGAGCACTTTGTTTCATAGACTCTCAAAGCACACCTAACTTTGAAATGAGATCGAGTTGCTCAGGGACGTGGCCATACAACACAGAAATTTTTTCATATTTTAGAGAGAATGGTCAAGCACTGGAACTGGTTGCCTGGCGTGGCTGTGTCATCTATGTCATTGCAGATATTCAAAACTTGACTGAACAGAGCAACTTGTTAGTGTCCAGGGCCCCCACTCTAAGCAAGACAGGGGACTCCAAAGACTACCTTCCAATCTCAGCAGTTCTGTGATTCCCTCGAGCCCCATACTCTGCCCCTGCACAGCCTACATAACAAGTATATCACCTTCCTTAATGTTTATTTCATTGATTATACAAGCCACTGTCTGCCACTAATTGGTGCTAGCTAACAAATTAAGGTTTCAGTATACGTTGGGCCGGCTTTGTTTGACTTGTGCCTTTGTGTGTCTTTCAGAGGGAGCATGGGTTTCGCTCCTTTTCTCCTGCATTCCCAACGATGGCATTAGATTGCAGCAGGCCTACGTACAGTCCCCAAGCACCTTCCTTATAGGCTTGCAGACATAGTAAAACCAAAGTAAAGACCAAGGTGGCCTTTCTTGAACTTTCTCAATTTTTCTCAAGAGCCTCTAAGGATTGATCATCCATATCCAGCTTTCCATCTTGACCTGCATTATCAGTAATTAATGGCTATGGATTATAGACTCCTGAAATTACCCACAGCCTTTAAAAAGACAAGAAGTTTTTCAGTACTGCTTATGTTATATTGAAGCACACTTAACTCTTTGAGAGCAGTGGTTTGCTGGTCTCACGCGTGGTATGTTGTCTTTGTTCTGCAAAGGGACTCATTGCATCAGGTCTTCAGCTGCTGTGAACTGATAGAGCTACACTCAGCCTGAATATCCAACCGTGCTGAGAAATTCTCTAATTGTGACTGTAAAGACAATCTTCAGCAGTATCTGACCTTTTCAAAATTTTCCCTTGCAGAATTGTTTTATGATGAGAACGTTGATTTATTTGCTTTTTCCCAGATGATTGTTATGTTGATTTATAAAGTCATTTGAGGGAAGATTTTTTTTCTAGGGATGTCTGAAACAGAAGGTTGTGCTAGAAACAATTTATTGTTTTTAGCTTTAAAAACTGCATGTATATTTAACAGTTTAAAGCAGGTAGCCATCTTATAATACAGTTTTAGCTTTCTTTGGTGGCTACGTATCTTATGATACAGTCTGAATATTGGAGATGAATGGTGCAGAACCCTCACCTCGATTGTCAGTAAATAGTGCAGAACACCACCATGGCTCATTTCCCATTTGATTCCTTGTGTTCTTTCTGCCCCACTTAGAAGTCATGACGACATCTCCTTTTTTTCTCTTCCTTCTGTTTAACACTGTAAAGACTGTAACTTGTGATGTACACATAAGACCATGATGTTGATGAAGACAACTGTCTTGTGGCACAAATGTTTACTGTGTTCTCTATTGAAGTCCAGTGGCAGTTCCAGCTTTTAACAGGTATGAATATAAATAAATAAATAGCATGCTCAGAATCGTAGCACAGTGTCATAGTAACAGTTCTCCTATTAACAGGTAACTGAAAGTAATCTCACTTAGTAAATATGGCAAAGATTTCATGACAGTTTGATTTTAGTCCCTTATATCATCTTTATACAGTTACTGGAAGTTAGTCCAAGTGAATAAATATGCAGTAGAAAGAACCACTTTTTCTTAAAATTGTTATGCATTTCCGTATCCTAATTAACATATCAAGTTTTAGTATGAGTTATCTTTCCAAGCAAATCCCTTTCGTCATTAGCATTTTGAGTAAACAGTCACCCTTTCCTTTCCCCAAAGACATAGGAGTCCACTGTAAAATTGCCATACACAGACAGTACTTCCCTTTAATAAGAGCTCTATGCATCTTTTTTTTCCATTAATATAATTTCCTGCTGTTAAATCTGTTACTATTGAGACGCATAACAAGCTTTTAAACTTTTAAAAACATAGAAGTAATGGATATGCAGTCAGGGATATAGTGTAGCTTTGTTTCCCTCATTTTAAATGCTGCTTCAGTCCTATTTTGAATTTTCTATATAATCCGAACCTCAATTTCTCTTGTGTTCAAATGCAGTTTATTCTTCTCTCTTCCTTTATGCTATCCGCCAAACAGTCTGCTGTTTGTGGTATTTTTGTCAAGTTGAAATTATATTACTGATATTGTAATTCAATACTATATTTAAAAATTGATTTACTCTGCAAAAATAGCTTGGAGTAGCATTACAGATATACTGGCTAGACTGTGTGACTTTCTGAGATATCACCCACGAGAGACTAAAAATAAATTTTATCTCTACTGAATTACAAGACTATTGTGTGTGCCAGTAGGCAGAGATGAAATGCCAGGACTTTCAAGTTGTAGAGAATTTAAAAGATATAATGCTTAATGTGATACAAACTTTTCCTAAGACTGAAATGTAAGCAAATCCCAAGGTCATTCATTCAGAAGGGTTACAGCATCTGTTGATTGTTGCCTTGCTTTTATTGGATGATTTCAGTCACAGAATTCATTATCTTGGCTTGAATGATTAAGTATTCCAGTATTGGTTAATAAGAGACTAGAAGTCAGAAGGCATATCATATTTTTCGTGTTTGTTGGTCCTTCTCAAATAATTTGTTTGCTTGTTCATTCTTTTTTGATTCGTGGCAGTCTTCACAGTGAGAGACTGAATTTTACTTTTCTGTTCCTTTGGCAGTCACAATTTCAGAGGCCTATAATCTTAATCTAGGAGTTCACACAGTTTTGGTGTTATTTTTAAACAGATTTTATTCTCCCCACTGGTTTTTGGCTCTTGGTGCTGATAAAAAAAAGTTGATGACTGACTTTGATCATTAATGTACTTATAATCTCTAGTAATAGCCACTCACTTCTAATGAAAATTGCAGAAAGGGAGAAATTCCTGAATCAAAGAAAATATCTTAATCATAACTCAAAGAAACCAACTTTTAAAAACATGAGGGGATTGAACTATAGCACCTAATTATCAGTTTTTCAAGATTCAAAAATATATTCAGATTTCTCTTCCACATCCATATGGAAATTATAACACTATATGTTTAGCTCAAAAAGTGTTTAAAATTCAATAGAGAAGGAAGAAATTATAGTAATGTCAAGGGTATAAAATGCTGGAGTAGTAAACAGGAGAAAGGAAAAATGGTAGAGTGTAAAATGTGCCATGTAGTCAGTGACATTATACTGTAACATGTATAGACATCTATATCCACATCATACAAGTAATTTATCACCTGGCGTGCGTTTGTTTCAGTTCATTAATTTTGCTTTATTGGTTCCTCCCTTTTTCTTTCATTCAGCCTCATCTCACGTATACACCGTTATTTTCAGCAATATCATTACTGGCACGGGTTCTGATAAAAATAGCAGGTCTTCTAGCACTGCTAGTGGAAAAGTGGGTTTGTTGACTTAGTCTCTCGTGTTTTGAAGAAGGGCTGGCTAGGAGCAGAAAAGCTCTTTGTCTCAACATACGCTCAATTTCCATGAGGTAAACTCTAGGAAATGCCACCAAGAGGTCAACTGTCATGATCTGGGTTCACAATCACAGAAACCAAACAACCCTCTCCTATTACAAGCTAATCTGTACAAAAATAGGTAAATAATTTCTTTTACAAAAGTAAAGATGACATATTTTACCACTGGTTATAAATAACACCTATAATCTACCCGTATCTCAAACCTGTAGATTTAAGGCACATATCTACTTAGATATTGGAGCAGACTTTTGTTTGTAATCAATTCCGGTCACGCTAATAAGAAGTTTATCTTCTTTAGTGGATTAGGTTGTGAAAAAAAAAAAAGAGAGATCAAATAAATAAATAAACAAATTCCTTACTTTGCTACTGCTATGTCTAGTGATGGGACTAGCAGTAGACTGCAAAAGCACAAAAATGTCACCACTTTAGAATGTCTCTGCTGGGTACCTTATTTTAAAAATCAGTTATTATTTTATGAAGTGCATCTCTACTTTTCATAGGCCATGAAACTTAGAAAATAAAATCTGTTTACCAAAAGGCACAGTATGATGTCTGTAACAGAGATTTCATTCTCTGTGAACTGTAGATCTTGAATATATTTAACGTAACAGCAGTTTATAATAGAAGCAGAAATGAACTTTAGCCAGAGAAACTTTAAGACAGTTCACAGAAAGTATATTTTAATTTGCAAATCACCTTTAGATTGCTATAACGACCCTTTAAGTCCTGATTCTAGCAATACATAAGGTAGAAAAAAGTGCTTTTAACTGTTGCTTTTAAGAAGTTGTTTTCTGTTTCCCTTTGGAGGCATCGCATCTATCACATTGCAGTGTTACTCATTCAGTGTTTGCTCTTGCATGTCGAAAATGGACACCTGGGAAATAATAGGGGAAGATTTTGAATGCAGTATTTTATTGCAGACTGGTTTGGGGACATTGGGCTTTCTTTGGTGGTTTTGAGGTTATTTTTTTTTTTTTTTGTTTTAATGTACTCAACAGTTTCCCCTGGAAGCCTCTAACTCTAGAATCTAGTTGCAGGCTTAAATCAACAGCTTGTTATTTGTAATTATCAATCAATACGTAAGCACAATTCTACAAAATCCTGTGCTTATACCCTTACAAGTGTCTGTTTTGAAACAAGGGTTTCTGCTGAGACTTTTCCAATGCCTTTTGTGTATTTGTCTAAATAAAAAATGTATCTCTAGGGTACATTTAGAAACAAATAGACAATAGTTTGGTTCCTCATTAACTTTTTATCTTTCTTTAAAACGTACTCCATTGGTCAAGACTCGATATGAGATGTTGAAGGGCTCATAAATTCTTCTGTTGTACGTCTGTTCACTTTAATGCCATTTTGCCAACCATTTGAACACGTAGTACGTGGAAAAAACTGGGTTGCCTCAGTAGTTACTATGAGAGAAAATAAGTGATCAAACTACATAAAGACATTTCAAGGTTGTTTTCCTGGGAAGATTTTGTTTTAAATAATAATAATTAAAAAGTTACATAAATAAATTATAGGTCTATAAACCCATAAACCCTTCAAGATACTGACAATTATTGAATTGGTTTCCAAACAATATTCCTGAAATAACAGTAGCAAAAGTTTACTTTCATCTCTAGCCACAGTACATTTATGACAAGATGCCAACATATGTAGTGGAACTTGCATTGTATCTGTCTCTTGAGGACTGAGCAAACTTGACAGTCCTCAGAGAATTATAAGGGCTTCATGATGACAGCCTAGTGAAGAAGACAAAATAAAAAAAAGCTTGACTGTGAACAAAAGAGAACAAATACAAGGAGCTAACAGACAAAAAAGGTATATGTAAAGTGAGATTCACTGAGGCTGATGTCTAAAATCTCAGAAAATTCTGTCGCAGTTTGGGTTTTGTTGGTTTTTAACCAAGGATCAGTTAAGGCCCTTAAATTATAGAATCATAGAATGATTTGTGTTGGAAGGGACCTGGAAAGGTGACCCAGTCCAACCTCCCCTGCAGTGCGCAGGGACATCTTCAACAAGGTGAGCGGTGCTCAGAGCCCAGTCCAACCAGACCGTGAATGTCTCCAGGGATGAGGCATCTGCCATCACTCCGGACAACCTGTGCCAGTGTTTCATCACCCTCATCATAAGAAATTTCTTCCTTATATCTAGTCTGAATCTCCCCTCTTTTAGTTGAAAACCATTACTTCTCATCCTGTCCCTGCAGTAGCTGATAAAAAGCCCCTCCCCAGCTTCCCTGTGGGCCCCCTTCAGTACTGGAAGGCTGCAATAAGGTCTCCTTGGAGCCTTCTCGTCGTCATGTCTGTTTTGGCTCCTGACCTATTCTCTTCATTTTTTCTCATTTTTATAGAATATTGTTAATGAATTCTGTACAGTGTTCCTTGGAGAAACATGGTGTAGTGATTTTCTTTATTTTTAAAGTGTTTGATTCCATCTAGCAGCTGCAGGCCCCCTTTTTTTTTCCACAAAAGAATCTGATTACAACATGTGATTAAAATGAATTTTTCTTGATATGGTAAACTGTTTTGCCCAACTGTGAATCCGACAAGCACATGTTTTTCTGAGTATCAGTGTAATACTTAAAAAAAAATACTTTATTGTTCAATACAAACAGTGCCGAGTGAAAGAAACTAATGAGGTCTTTGATAATCAATTCTTATCAGAAATGTCTTGGGCAGAATGTGGTCTTTCAATTATTATCAGTTGTTCAGTAGCTGTACACACAGGCTTTTTGCATTAAGAAGTGCTGATCTTATCTTTATTTTAAGAAATAATAACTTGTATTTGAATGCTTGAAATTAAAACTTCCTACTTGGACTGCTTTCTTGATAACTGGCATTGTTTCATCTTGTGTGATTTTACATGTAAGCACTGTCACGCAACTATGGAACTAAATCTTTTGAGGGAAAAACTCAAAGGTAGGAAACTGCAGGCAATTGGCATGTAGCGATCTCTCAAATGTGAGGGCAAGGTATTTATTTTAGAGGAGCCTGTAAGAACAGAAGAGCAAGTCATGGGTAGAATAGCCTACCTGTTCTCAGGGGAAATTGTGCTTCCAGATTTTGGAAGAAATTGGAAGAAGTCTCCTGGTTGGTGATGAGAGGGAGGGAAAGATAGTGACATTTATGTGACGTTAACATTTATGTGTTTGCCTTGCTTAGAAAAACATGTCCCTTTAGAAAAGACAGAGATTTATAGATTATACCATATCCCAGGGACCTTATCTGAAATGTATCTGGGGTAAATCAGGGAAAGCTGATGTGGGCTACCTGGCTAGCTGATGTGGGCTAATGGGCCAGCTGGGAAATCCTGGCTTCCCTCTGTCAGCTGGCCCATATGTCACTGGGTTTTCATGCAGAGCCTTTGCAAAGAAATGATATCCATCATTTGTGTTCAGCAAGAATAAAAACAAGCAATTGCTTCAATACGCCAGTACTGCAGGACAGACACGGGACCAGTGATACCACCTGTTGTGCTGGAAATATTCCTGGAAGATACTTTGCTGTGTCTTTGATTCCAAAATTGCTCTTAAGAGTTAAGCAGGGGGATGTTTGTGCATGTGGTTAAAGTGCTGGGATACAAGACAGTTTCACTAAAGAATGTACTAGGTTCTTGAGCTTATGAGGTAGGGAAGAGTTTATTTATATTTAAAGGATAAATATTGCTGCAAGGTAGCATTGTATTCTCTTAGCAAGAGCCTGGATTCTCGAAAAATTGTCACATAGCACCATCTTCTGAGCAAAACCTGTATGGCAAACTGTTAAGGAAAACTGAATTCATGAGCTGAGATGGTCTCGCTGTAGCAATATGAGAAAACCTCAGTACCTGACTTCTCAAGCACTAGATTATGGCCAAGCTTGTATCCAGTTTGGTGGGGAAGAGGACTCAGGATAAGAAATGGGTTAGTGATTAAGAGGTTATCATTTTCCCTGACTGAAGCATTCACTGACAAACATCAAATAACACTACGGAAATTCATAACGAGCAAGTCTTTTGTAGAAAAAGAAGTATATGTGACCCTCTTGATTAAAAGATCTCGTGTTACTGAACAGATTGAAGGAACACTAACAAAGAGGTTCTTCTCCCTCTGTACTCGGCACTGGTGAGCCCGCTCCTCGAATCCTGTGTTCAGTTCTGGGCCCCTCACCACAAGAAGGATGTTGAGGCTCTGGAGCGAGTCCAGAGAAGAGCAACGAAGCTGGTGAAGGGGCTGGAGAACAGGCCTGATGAGGAGCAGCTGAGAGAGCTGAGGGTGTTCAGCCTGGAGAAGAGGAGGCTGAGGGGAGACCTCATTGCTCTCTACAACTACCTGAAAGGAGGTTGTGGAGAGGAGGGAGCTGGGCTCTCCTCCCAAGTGACAGGGGACAGGACGAGAGGGAATGGCCTCAAGCTCTACCAGGGAAGATTTAGGCTGGACATAGGACTGGAAAAAATTTTTCACAGGAAGGGTCATTGGGCACTGGCAGAGGCTGCCCAGGGAGGGGGTTGAGTCACCTTCCCTGGAGGGGTTTAAGGGACGGGTGGACGAGATGCTAAGGGACATGGTTTAGTGTTTGATGGGAATGGTTGGACTCAATGATCTGGTGGGTCTCTTCCAACCTGGTGATTCTATGATTTGAACATGGGCTATAATCCTTGGTTTCTGCAGTTCTAAGATGTCTAGCACTGATTAGTTGAGACAATGGTTTAGCAAAACTGTTTTATGCAAAAAATGAAAAATTTATAACCTATTTCTGCCTATGTTTTTTTTTCATATTTTCTACATTGTTTTTAATATCACAAAATGCTTTTGGGGCTATATATTTGGCAATATATTACCGGGATATTGAAATATTCTTGTAATAATCTATTTTGCAATAGAATAGAGAGATGCTTATGATGTTTTAAAGGTTGAAAATGATAAGGCCAAAGGTTTTATAAGTGCACACAAATTTAAGGGATTATAGGAAACCAAGAGGAGAAAACCAAGAAAAATAATACAAGTCAATTACCTCAGGTGGACTCATATACAGAAAACCTGAAAACAATATGCATCCAAGTTGTAAAGTTCAGAAGAAAGTTATATTTCCAGAAGAAGAGACCAGGGTGGCTTTGAGATTAAAGTCTTACAAGTGTGTTAGTTTGATAATATGTGTATGTATCAGTCATATAACTGCTCTAAAGGATGCTTCCCTCTCAAAGGGGGAGTGCAGAGGACACTTCAGTTTCAGATGTCTTCAGCTAAAGTTAGATGGCATTCTGTTGATTGTTGTGACTTTTACTAGTTGCTGTATATTACTGGATTTACTCCACTTCTGCTGAAATATTAGTCATGCCCTTGCATCTCTCCCCATTTCCCCTTATCTGTATTTGACCCTGCGCTGTTTCTCTAATAAGATATGGCCTTAAAATTGAAATTTAGTACATGTACTAGTTACCACAGCCTTGCCATAGAAATTAGTGACCATCTCATTATGTAACACATGCATGCAAATACTCATATGCTCTGGCTCAGTGGTTGTGGTTCACAGTAGGAAGAGCTGATGAATTTATCGGACTGATAAAAGTAGCTGCATGCTGCAAGCTAGGAGGGGGCTATTTTTCTTCTTCTTTAAGCTATTTCTTAAATAAGCAAACCTCATGACAGTTTCTTTTGAGAACAGTAAAGAAATACAGAAAGTGTAATTTTCTTCTAATATTCTTTTTGAGACTTTATTAAACTATGGAAATGGTAGTATATTTGAAGGTATGCTTAAGGGAATTGTTTATTTCTGGGTGTTTTTCCTAAGTGTCTGATGCTTTGCTTACTTCTAAAACATTTACTAAACTTTGCAAGCTGAAGGAGGGGCCAAAGGCAAGGGAATTCTGTCATCACCCACAGAGTTTTTAAAATATAGACTCAATTTTCTTAGCAGAGATAGTAAAGTTTATTTGAATATAGCATGCTATATATAAACATAATTGATTTTTAAATTTAAAAATGTTTTCCCTTTTATAAATATGCTTATGAGAATTCATCTTTAGACACGTTCAATAGGATTAATATAGGATTAATACAATAAATCTTTTAAAACAGCATATTGCTGAGTTCTGAAAACACGGTATTCTATCAAGAAAGTTAGTCTACACGTTCAGAGAATTTTAATTGGTCCTGAATTTTCTGATACTGACAAAACAACAACATAACAAACACTAAAGTAGGTACTGTGCAAATATTGTGCTTTACAGCATGGAATATCTTACATACATTCTTTTTCTAAAATACACTTTCAGCGTTTGAAATTATAAAAACTGAAAGTAATTGAAAACAAATCGACACCTTCATTAGAAATTGGCACACAAAAAGAAAATATCATGCATGTGGAATATTATGTGCTGTTTTCCAGTGATTCTTTCCTTCTTTATTCTTGAGTCTTATCATTCCCTTAATTTTCAAATAAAACATAAACATGCTTATATAAATAGCATATAATGTTACACAGTGAATGTGGGGCTTTTTCTTATCATGTTTGTACTGTACATGAGAGAAAGCTGGTAATCTTCAGCTGAGGTCAAAGATTGTCATATCAATATGATATAAAAATTGCATTTTTAAAGTTTTATTTGAGGAATTTAATTATATGATTGTTTTAAACTTTAATGCATGGTGATTATCCCATGAAGAGTCAAATTAGTTTAACGCATCTGACAGATGGTTAGTGGGCAAAGACAAATCCGTGAATAACCTGCCACAGTGATCAGCGTTAAAATATCACATATCTATGCACTGTGAAAATGACTGCAAATTATATTAGCATTGTGTTTTGACAGAAGAGATTTCTTTCTGTTGGCACACACTTAATAACATAAAGATACCTTATCCCTACTGTTGCTTAGCTCGCGCCGGCCAGTTGAATGCACTGCTAAAAACGGGTCTCCTGTCACATTGCTGGCACTGCCAGAGATTAAATAGCAGTCGAACAATAGCAACAAAATCCTATGCCTCTCTGATTTGATTTTAAATTTCATTTCATAATTTCATTTCTGAATAGAGAAATGAAGTTACATCTGCAGAGAATATTTGGTTGCTAGTGATATCTGTGGGCAAATATTTCCTTCCGTGCAGTTCTCTGTTGCAGGTGTTTCTCCTTTATTAATTTTCATTTACTTAAAATGTAACAACTGTTTTTTGTAAACATTAGCATTACTGCCAAGGTAGAAAAGAAAAAAGTTTATGAAATCTTACATACCAAATTATCAGTTTTCTACCGCATTTTATAAATAACAGATACATTTTTGTAATAAACCTGAACCATTTGAACATATTATTGAATTTTTACATATTAGGCATAATAAAATAATGAAATTATGCAAAATCCTCTGGGTTTTGTAATGCAGGAAGACACTTTTATGCTCTAATACTATAATGGCTCAGAAATAAGTATTCTGCACGGCTTTCTGGAAAGGTTTCTTATCTTCCTGACTGTCTTCATGAAACTTCACTCAGTTCAGTTTCACAATATTTATAGTCATCAGGGCAACTTCACAACAACAACACATGCTCCAGCCCTCCCAATATTGACAGGAACTTCCTAAAAAAAAAAAAAAAATAAATAAAGGAAGGAAACATTTTTAGTAGACTCCTATGGATAGGACTAGAAGAAATTTGTTTATTCAAACTAGTGTACTGTTAGTGTACCAGATTTAACGAGGACTCTGAAAACACAGTTTTGGCCTTTTGGGAAAAGGCCTTGGCAGCTCCTGAGAGTTAGAGGAGTGTAGGCTGGTGCCATTACTCTTAACTTTTGTAGAAGACCTTCCCATGCTGTGTTCCAAAAATGTGGACTGTGTAGCTATAAATGGATCTTGTCAGTTTTAAATATTTCCTCTTAGTCTCAATGGTCATAAACGTGAAAACTTAGAGTGCTTCCACCAGAGGGCATTGCTGACAAAGGCGTTCCACTGCTAGAGACGGATCAGTTAGGTGCTTCATGCTCAAAATGATGTGTTATTTCACAGGAAAAGCACCAAACATTTTCTACAAGCCCAGCTACACTATTACTGCATCCCAATGCAGCAGTTGCAACAAATCCAGTAATAATTTTACAACATTGCCCATTATTTGGGCAGATTTCTTCCTATCTGCCCAAATTCCTATTATTTATTAAGTAATTCTTCCGATTACCTCTGTCCACTCGTTATTTTGAGCATCGTAGGACTCCACGGTGTCCAGGTATGTGTGGCCATCATAGCCCCCCACAGCGTACAGTCTGTCCCCCAGAGGACAAATTCCAACAGCATCCCGAGGTACACTCAAGGGGGCCACTGTAGTCCAAGCGTCTGTCTTAGGATCATACCTAGGGTGTTTTATGATAAAAATTAGAAAAATACCTTGTAGAAATGCATTTCAAATATGTGTCTATGTTTGCTTCTTTTCTGCTGTTCTCTGTTCTGCTGCAGTCTGAGTAACATGATTAAATATTTAATTTAGCCACTAGAGGGGTCTTCAAGCACATGTAAAAAAAGGCCTTTTGCTTTTTGATTACAGCCTCTCCGTTTGACTCAGATTAAACAATCAATACATTTTGAATGTAAATGAGGCCTGAGGGAAAGATAGCATGGTCTTCAGTTGACTCAGCAAAGTTAATTTCAGTATTCTTTTTTCTGTTGCCATAGAGATTTTTGGGGTTTGTTTCTTGCCAGAACTAAAGTTTTTAGAAAATTTCACTGTAAAGGAAGTTAGGCATCTCATGTAGTGGGTAAAAGTTTGTAACACAAAAGACATTGCAGTATTTCTCATCAGGGTTGATTTTATTTCCAATATGTGTTCAATCAATTCCCAATATAAATTCAAGGAAATTCCAGGGTAGTTCCAGCTTCACACGATCAAACTGAGAACAAATCTTAGCCATTGTTACTCGCAACAGGGAGCCGAATACTTGCTCGGTTTTCCTTTCTCGTCCCCAGCTGACACTAGAGTGTCAGTGGCTACTCATGGCCCATTAAACAGCCAGAGGAGTTGTCGCCACTCGTTATTCTCCCGTCTCACCTAAGGCTCAAATGTTCTCTTGTCCTCCTGCACTGTGCCGCGCGCTGCCACAGTGGCAAAGCAGCATTTGACACACACAGTACTTCTCCTTCCAAAACGAAATGTTCAGTATTTGCATTTTCTTAAGAACCGTGCTCATCAGTAAAGAATAACGAAACAAGGGGGTTAAATGAGGATCACATAAATAGCATTTTCATTTTGAAAAATAATTACTTTGCGAAATGGATATAAAGCCAGGATGCTTACAGGTGTCCGCTACCAAAATCATCAGGCCAATGTATTAATGTGCTCCCTAGTTTTAAAGTATGAACTCAAGCTGAAGTAGATTGCATTGGTGCATGTTTACTTTTCAGGATCTTGCTTACCAAATGAGCCCCTGACCATATGTTTTAGCTGATTTCCAATAGCAACATAGCTTCTTACAGAAACAAGGCTCTCTATCAGTCTCCTCCATCAGCAAATACCTGTGTAATGACTTCTGCTTGTTTGAATATGTAATATCTGTTATATTCTTAACCTTTCAGTCAATACCAGACAAGTTATTGAAGGAAGGGACAGTTGAAAAGTATTTAGCTCCTACAACAAATCACAGAGGTAGCCCAAACCTAGGTTTTGGCACTTAAAAAATAGAAAGGTCACATGTTGAATTTGGCCTGCTAGTTAAGTTGTCTTTACCTGGCTCCTGGGCAGATCAAATAGAAGCAGAAGCTGGGAGGAATTTGCTTGTGAGAGTCAATTGTTTTGTTATCACAGGAGCTTTTGAAATCAGTTACTCTGCTCAAAATATTATTTTAAAAAACACAAATATGTTTTCCAAAATTGACATTTCAATTGTGAACAGATTTCCCTTGCTGCTGTGAATTATTTTTTGTTTCCTTCCTGGAATGTGAAGGAAAAAAGGGAAAGAAAAAAATATATTTCCTTACCTTTCTACACAGTCAGAAAGTCGAGAACAGTGGTTGGAAGCAGGTGCGTCGTGACCTCCCACAGCATATAAAAACCCATTGTACGTTGCAACACCAACTCCACCTCTCCTCTTGGACATCGAAGCACATATACTCCACTTGTTTGTGTGTGGATCAAAACATTCCATTGATTTTAAGCAGGAGCTCCCATCTCGTCCACCAACAGCATACAATCTAAGGTGATTATCCACAAGAAGGCAAACAATTTCAATCTTTATTCTCTCATTTTAATAGGAATTTTATTTGGCTAACTTAACCCAGACCACCTCAAAATTATCACTATGCCCATTATTTGCTATCTGACAGCCATGCTCTGGAACTTTTTTTACATAAAGCATTTTGTAAGCTACTTGAAGGAAGTTTTATTCTTCATTTGCAGTGTAAAGTTTCAGACAGCCACATATGAAAACTGCGTTTAAAAATGCCTGTCATTTTTTTCAGCATGATCTATAGATAGGAATTAATTGAAAGATGCTCCATATGTTTGAAACATATGGGTAGTACTCCCTATGACAGGCTGATGGAGTATTTGACATCTTAGTATCACTTTAAGCATTTTTCATATACTGTTAATATGTAAAAGAACTTCAGTAACCTTATATATCAAAGACATATGTCAAATTTATTAAATATATTTTCCTCAATGTCTGTACTTAAGAAATTCTGCTGGACAGAAGTTACCGTTCAGGTATGTTGTCTTGTTTGTTCAGCCTAAAGGCGCTTAGCAAACAACTGGAGAATCTACCCAGCTGATATTGGGACAACATGTAAGAGTAAATGGTGGAAATCCACATTAAGAAGCATGGGGTTTTTTTGATTTTTTGTCAATGAATTTTACAAAATCTGACTTTCTTCAATATTTCAAGTGAATTTGGTTGCTGCTAGACTATGATAGTATACGTACTGGATATAATAGCAGACACGTTTAGATGTCAAGTGTGCCAGTTGCTCAGGTCCCTTTCAAATCCTGGCTATTACTTGCTGCCATGGCATTTAATTCACTTAACGCAACTAGTTAGAGACCTAGGGAACATGTGAGATTGTCCGGGATAAGTCACGTGAAATGGATCAGTTGGATTTTCCTTGAGAAGCACTTGTTTTCCTCCAGTGACCGCAAAAATTTGTAGACCGCTTTGATGTATAATTTAACTAGCAAATTCTTCACCATTGTTAGAAGAGTACAAAATTCCTGGCTCTCTTCTAATTTTTGTGACTGGAAGACAGACCTGAATTCTGCTGTGCAGTTTGTTACTTGACCCATGAAAATTATGAGGACCTGATTTGCTTTCTTTTTCATCATGCCATTAAATACAGTCTACCTGTTTACACAGCTTTCACAGAGAGAGGAAATCACTGTATACCAAACAGATTGGTTGGGATTTGTTGTTTTCCATAATGTGTCTAGAAACGTGGTAGCGTTTTCCATTCTCTGAGAAAAGAACAAACATACCATTATTGACTGATGTTTTCAACAGACTGTTTATTGGTCAAAAACTGTTGCTCCACCAAAACTTGAAGTCTTTTCTTGTGGTGTTGAATGGAGAAAAATAAGGCGTGACTTAGGGAAACAGGAAAAGGAGAAGCATTCTGCTTGGTTATCCACAGCAGTAGCACTGAATGATGGACGTTTGATCTCAGCTTCCCCTGGTATGCCAGAAATTACATCACTAGACTAACAGAGGTGATTTGAGCCAGGCTGGAGACGGCTTGTATCGGCAGTGATTGAGAGCAGAGTCGGGATCAGGCTGGATTTCCTCTTTGACAAAGCAGTTTCCTGCATGTCACTGTGGAAGGTACCAAGAGGAGCTTCTGGTGAAGTTTCTGCTGAGAACATTTCCTCTGTGGTACAACAGGGATTCAAACAGGCAGTTCTGCCTATCTTGGACTTTTGAGTTAACGATTAGATTCGTGTCATGGTTGAATGCAAAACCTCGACTTGTATGTGAAGAAGTTTTGCATTTGCAAATATCTCTTCGCTGACATCTTTGATTCTGCTATCTCTCTGGAATTTAAGAACTTAATAGGGAAGCCAGTGGTAACATTTCAGAATAATTGCAGTCTGCCTGCAACTGTAATACTCCCAGCCCCTATAAACTGTCATTGCTAAGAGATTTCCACAGATTTAAACAGGCTTCCTAGAGGGATGGTTGATGCCCCAAGCCCATCAGCGTTTAAGAAACATCTGGACAGTGCCCTTAACAACATAGTTTAACTTGGTCAGCCCTGAACTAGTCAGGCTATGGGACTAAATTATCACTATAAGTACCTTCCAACTGTTCTGTTCTATTCTGTCCTGTTCTAAATAAGACGGAAGGTTGGCTCAAGCCAGGCTCTACAACAAAAGATGGAGCTTTTTACAAGGCTTTTGTATGTCCAGCATCAGATGAAGTTGCTGAATAAGGAAACAATAATTCTGTCATTAATTTATGGTTCTTCTTCATTCTGAAATGCAATTGCTTTCAAACAGGAACGTGTAGCAAGCTGTAACACACTGTCCAATACAGGTTACACACTGGATTCACATACTGGATTCACATATGTGCGTGTCTGTTCCCAAATAAAAATGCTTGAATGACTTTACTGTCTTAGGAGCATGTTTGAATAAGTTTTGAAATTCTTGCAAGGAAAATCAATGTACAGTGAACACATGATCTCAGCGTATTTAAGCAGTAGATGAAAGGCAGAATTAATCTGGGTAAGAGAAAACTTATGGAAGGTTATTTATTCCATACCTAATTATTACATTTCTCTTCCTTTCATTGAACACATTATATACGTTTACCTTTTAAAAATTATTCTGTGAACTTGTACGTTAAAGTTGTAGATGCATGCAGGAGATGTGAAACGAGAGGAATGACTTTATTTCTGCTTAAGTCCTTCTGAATGGTTCTTCCTTAGATAGATCAGCTTTATGTAAACATAAACTTGGAATATTTTTTAAAGTATCTGATCTTATATCCCTCTAAGTTGGATCCTCGGTAGTTCTGATAAGCATGCAATGCCATTTTCAAATTGCTGTATCTTGAATGGATGAAATATGCTTAAAACATGACTGCAAGTTAGAAAACAATTTACCACACAATGGAGGAAAAGGTTTTCTTTTCTTTGATATTTTTGTCCATTACATTTTGTCTTTGTTTTCCTGAGGTGACTAATTACTATAAGATGGAAAAGAAAATTTAAGAAACTGTATTTCCAAGGAAGGAAGCAAATAAAAAACCAGAGAGAGTTTTTCCTGTTGACATACTTGCTATTTAATGCTGCCACCCCTACAGTGCTTCTAGGAGTTGACATGCTAGCAACATAATTCCATTGCCGCGCTTGTGGGTCCCATCTTTCTACAGTATTAAGGTAACTCCACCCGTCATGGCCACCAACAGCATACATTGGTCCTTCAAGCATTGCTACTCCTTAAAAAAGAAGAATTAAGTACAAATTTCAGTGACCAATGGTGTATTAAATTCATGCTTTAATTCCCTGTATGCAGATAAGGAATTTCAGCTGGTATTAAACGATCTAAAAGCTGCCTTGTCATTTCACAGAATAAACAAATATAAACAAAATACTTCACATACAGTGCTTTTCTGAATAAGCATTATCTTTCGCCAAAAGATTAGAGCAAAGCTGCTTTAGCTCTGATGTTCTTTTCTTGGACTTTTATCTCTTCCACTTCTGTTGACCTTGTTCTGAATCAAATTTGAGTGCCTAAATGAGAAACAATTATATTCTTTTAAAGAAAGGCAAAGATTGAGCCAGGCAATGAAACACGTGCCCAGACCAACCAACAATGCCTTATTCTGAGCCATGTGAAGCTCTGTAGTTCCTCCAGCATGAAGCCTGAGTGTGTGGGTAGCTGGCTGTCCTTCCCAGCTAAAGTACCGTAACATCTTAATGCCTGTAAGGGGATCACACTTTTGGACAAGAGCGGGCTTGTCTGTGTTGTCCTTGAGGCACAGGAGAGTGAACTTGGCTGTCTCTGCAAAGCTCTGTGTGGACATACCCTGTGTCATTGTCCTTCTCCAGAGAGAAAGGCTTTGGTGCCTCCTCTTTAGGGACCGGCTGCTGCTGCTGCTGCTTCCTTTGTTAAGTAAGGCAAAATGTTTTAATCTGGCTGCTTAGAAGTTTTCTAAATCTGTCTTTTCAGGCCTATATATACATGGCCTGATTTTTTCCAAAGTGCTAACTCTCCATAAAATCACGCTGAAGCTAATAGGAGCTCTAAGTGTAAGACAGCTTTGCAAACAAGGCTGATGCACAGATAGAAGCCTAACTTCAGGCTTTCAGATTTGCCACTGTGACTTACATGTTTGGTAAAATTATGCCTCACCAGCTGGTAATTGTAAAGTCTTCAATGAGAATTATTTAATCCGTTTTGTCTTCTGTCCATTTACTACCTACTAGTAGTTGCTTTTGTAAATTTGAGAGGCGAGCTGGTTTGAACCTTAAACTATACTTTCTCCATCAAGCAGTGGAGAAGGTGATTTAGGCCACAAAGGTTTACCTACTAGTAATTAAAAAAAATATTCTATTTAATTTGAACTTAGCAATGCTTTCAAGCAATGCCTGTTTCTGTAAACTTCAGAGAAGCTAGCTTTTTAATAAGGACTGGTCTTATAAATACATATATTCATACTCTTACATATGTATTTATATATAAGTAAATCAGAAATCATTGTATTCCCTCCATTTTTTCTCCTCAACTGTAAACTTACACTTATTTTTTATAGTTTCCAAAATAAATTCTAGAATTCATATTCATATCATTCATTCTCCTAGAACAATATTAAGGATTATTGAGCACAAAAGGCCCGTGGATGCTAAGTCATGGCAGAGCTCTGTAAAACTTCTTGTAATTACAGTATTAAAATCAGTGAAGTTGTACTTATTTCCTTACTGCGGTGTTTTCTTCACTGTGGGTGTTTGGTACCTAACTTAAGTCCTAATTCCAGGCATGTACAAAGAAAGGGCACCTCTTACCTAGGCCATGTCTGTGTGTGGACATGGGGGGCATTACAGTCCAAACCTTTGTGACAGGGTTGAAACATTCAACAATGTTAGAAGTTTTCAGACCGTCTCTTCCACCCACAATATAGAGCTTGTTGTCAATTACTGCAACTCCAAACTGCAATCGTCTACCATTCATGGTACAAATTTGTATCCAACTATTAGTCCTAAGGTCATATTTTTCAATTGTAGTGGTACCTGTTGAAAACATAAGAATTATGAGACAGACATGAACTGATCAGTAACCAGCAGCCGCTACTTGGTACAACCTCACACGTTATAAAATTCTCCTACGAGGAAGTTCTTTGTGTTGAGTTTTACTGTGGCTCTCTGAGGACTCCAGTTATATATTCTGAGCCCAGTGAGAAAGCTGTATTCATTACGAGCATATGTGATTGTCAAATTTATGAGAATAAACTTGTGGCAAGATGCAGAATCAAACACCAGTGAGTTTTTAATACTGAAAATTCTGGAAATAAGTCAAATGGTATTCATAAAAATACCATGCAGGTAGGTTTTTTTGTAACTTCTTCTTTTCTTAAGTTCTTATGCATATGGTACGTCACAACTGTATACTCTTTAACCATGCTTGTGCTTAAACCCTTCGTGATATCAAAAGATGATAATGCATCCATGTGCCTGCCTGCCTTAGGACTTGGGTGTCAATCTTCATTAACAGTTTGGGTATTTTCCTTTTTATGATGGCGACAGGCAGAAGGCTGAGTTGTGTGTGTGCACACACTTACTTCTCATGATTAGCCTTCCTGAGGTTCACCTTTGCAGCTGCTTTGCAATAACTCCTTGTCTGCTGTAATATATAAGCTGTATTTTCAATTTTTATCAGGTCATTGAACTTCTAGAAATGTTTTTACTGCAACTGTTCATAAGGACCTAGCTCTCTGCCATTCCAGACTACCACGTTTCCATGCACTGGCTCCTGCCAGTCACTCCACAGCCGTAATTGCTCCTTTGAGAGCTGACTTAGCACAGTGGGGAGTTGGCTATGGCTGAGTAACGGCCAAGGTGGAAGAGGCAATTGGCAGTTGCACATGCAGGGCACCCTGGAGCTCAGCTTTAGCCCAACTGAAGGCAACCAGGTGTGAAAAGGAGCTGCTTTCCTGCCTGTTCCTTGCCTGGGGTCTGACACTAGAGGAGTAGTATTTTGCAAATTGCAGTAGGCAGTTAGGAGTTAAGGAATGGTTTGGAACAGCAAGACAACTATGCAATAAAGTAGAAAATAAAAGGTAGCATTTGGTTTAGATCCACTAGGGATCTGCTATACTCAGTAAACCTGATGAAGTAAGAGGTTTTCTCATGATATCTTTTCTGTCCTCTATGTGCTTTTCCAGATGCATAGGATGCATAGAACAGAAACTACCATATCCATCTGCAATCAGACAAAAAGAATTCTACTTTTCCCCCTTTCCTGTCTTCTTTTATTCTCAGCAACTGGAATTTTTGACTGCTTTTTTTTCCATTTTGTCAGTCTGTTTGCCATTCTTTGCTTTGATTCCTTCTCATTTATTCTATGCTAATACGCAAGTGCCCCAAAGTTCTCAGCTTCAAAAGAAGATTCTCGCTTACTAACTAAAAAACAGGAAAAAGACATTAAGGTATAGTGTGTTCATACACACCCTGTAGGGTGTAATTTCTACAGAGGCTTCAAGGTAGGTGTTGAAAGTTAATGTCGTTTAGGCACATTCACGTTTTTCAAAATATCAGCCCAAAAGCAGCTCTTTGATCTTCTTTTGATCATTTGAAGAAGAGATTTGACTTCCCATACCACCTGAGATAAGCACAAAGCCAAACCTGGCGTTCCCCAAGAGTTTTCTTTATCACAGAAAGCGTATTATTGCCAGAGGTGGTAGTTACTCCCTTCTCACAGCTGTTCTTCCATTGCATCTTAGTCTCTTAGGTGCCATTTCATTTATCTTACAATCCGGCACAGGCTCGAATTGTGAGTCAGAACTGCAGAGGACAGCAGGGAGGGGAGGAAGTGCTGTTCTTCTTAACCATCAAAAGGCAAAAGTTCAAACACTTGGCTTTATTCCAAGGTAATAATAAAAGAGGCACCAACAGGAAATGCAGATGTTGACTGAAATAGCCCTTTCTTTGCATAAATTCAACTGGGAAAAACCTATTAGAAAATTCTCTTCTTATTTTGGTAGAAGCTTGTTTAAAGATTGTCTTGAATTCTTGGTTATTTTACTTAACTTATAAATAATCATTACCATTACTGAAACTATGCTAAATGCTGTAGTTTAGCTTCATTTTGCTAAACTGTCTGAGGAATGAGTGTTGTCACGTTGCGATGGTGACGAATGTGTAGTTTGCACTTGATTTGACTGCATTGAGACAGTGAGGTAGCACTGAAAGATCTCTCCTATAAGAAAAATCCGTAATCAGCAACTTTTTGCCAGCCGTGAAATGGATTAGCTTCTTTGTGTTTCTATTAAAAGTGAACTCACACAGCTACAAGTAATACTGTTCAGCAAATCGCTAGACTTAAAACTAATTCTAGTTCTTTGGCTGTGGATTTGAAGTTAAGGTTCTTGTAGAAAATTATTTAAGATGCAGCCTACCAAACAGAACAGTGTAACATGTAAAGCTATAAGCTGATGGCAGGTGTGAAAATCAAATACTAAGAATTGGAATACATTTCTAACACTTAACTTTCAACTACAAACCCCAAAAAGAATTCTGTGTGAAGTCCTGAAAAGTATCTGCACATACTGTTGCACTCATGAAAAAGTGCGAATCTTTCCACCTGAAATTATATAGTAAGGCTTGATACGCTTTAGCAAGGAGTTATCAATGTTTCAGTAATGATTTTTGGTTTTATTTTCTTCTTCCTAAATTTCTTTTCCAGCCTTATAACTTTTGTCAAAGGGGAGTGGTTTAAAACAACATTAAACGAGTCTTGAAGTATTTTAAATATAATTTTTTTCTTATGATTTGTGAAGTCAAACTGTGCACACAGATACTTACAAAAGTTAATTTTAAACTCACCTTTGGAATCAAACTTCTTTAGTCTACACTTCAAGATTTATGCGTATCCTTTACAAACATATGATTCTTCCAGTAAGAATCAAATGCATCAATAAGATTCTAACACATCGGATTGTGTTCTGTGAGATTTTTTGTCCTCTTTTCATCTCTAAGTTGCTGCTTTTCTAACAGAAACCGTTAAATAATTTTAATATATCCTCTGGGTGTCTGTACTACAATTAATTAATACAATTTAAATGAAGTTCTGAGCTTACCTTTAGTGGCATCCATACCTCCTACAGCATAAAGTGCACCCACTGTAGATTTCCTAGGCTTAGTTCGAGGACTCTGCATCATGGACCGTCTTTCTGGTAGAAGATGGTACTTCATAGCCTCCATAAGAAGTTTTTGACATTCTAGGTCGTCTGCAAACATTGGACTATTTTCTAGATCGGCTAGTAACTAAGAAATGAAAAGTGTAATTCAGTAATTAAATTCTTTGTGGCTACAAACATTCATTTTCTGTTCACCTCTCACTGAATCTTTCCTGGAAACTGCTTTAATGAAAGCAAATCAGTATAAAGGTGAGGAAAAAGTTTTAAAGTATGAAGTCTTTGCTTTTCTATTTCCCAAAACTCTCTTTGAATCTTTTGAAAAGTTTAAAATTGCAAATTTAGTACTGCACCCTCTGAATGCAAAACTCATTTTGAGATCCATGTAAGTTAATCTAACATATAGTACTGGAAGTCTCTGTGGACATTAGAATATATTAAATGAGGCATATGTTTCAAATCAAATATATGGAGTTTGTTTATACTTAATCCAAAGTTCAGTATTTGCAGCTTCACTCACGGAGATCCATAAAGTAGCTATAGTATCCTGACATTCCTGATGTTCTTACATGCTGTTCTGATGAGATCTATAGAATCTTCTATGGCACAGATACCATTATGGAATAGTATATCCATCTCTGGAATGTCTCTTTGCTTTGAAAGGACAAATACTGTCAATGCTCAGAATACTCAGCAATAATCTAGACCTAGAAAAAAAAGGAAAAAAAAAACACCTACAAAACCCCTAACCAAATCCAGAACCTTTCTTTATGTCTAGAAGATGCTTGAGGCAAGCATTTCAGTTGGTCATTAAGCTCCAGTTAGCCCTTTACTTTCGTACCTGGGGGGGAAGCAGGGGCAGTCTGATATAAGAAAGAAGCATTCCTAGGTCTCGTTGCCGGTTTTGCAAATCGTGCCTCACCCACAGCATTAATGCCTGGAATATGGCTTCTTCATCTGGAACATTGATGTCATCGCTAGACAAGAGCTTTGCAATTTCATTGGCAGGCAGTAAAAGAAATTCCTGATTTTTTATTACTTCTGTGAAGTGTTCCTAAACAGAAAAAAGGATTTCAACGCACTCATGATTTTCACACTTCGAAATAACATTTTCTTAGATACCATAGACTTTGCATATATTTGGTTCCTATTCTTTTCTACTCTATAGAGAAATGCAATGTGTATTCTAAAGATCACTCAATCTCCTTCTACCATTTAAGGGGGATTTTGGATGCTCTTTGCTGCATTACTCTTGCAGGACAGAAGAATGATCATCAAATTCACGCTGCCGTGCATACAGAGGTGTTTGTCAGGCTTCTTGTCAGTACATTCTGTCTTAGAGATTTGCCACTGGCAGTTTTGTCCATGAGTGTGGTCTCAGCACTGCAGCTTATTAGAAACATAATTTGAAGATGCAAGGTGTATATTAGGAATGCCAAGTGCGCATTCAAATAAACTCTGTAACTTGTGTTATAATCAGATCTAAAAGTTTTAAGCAAACTACATTGAAGCCTTCAGTCCTTTTGCAACAAGCTGTGCCTCTTGTTGACTGTATGCCTCCATTCTTAATAGCAGAAAATATAGCAAGGAAAATTACTCTTTTCTAATAGCACTTTTAGGATAATAAATAATTGAACAAGTCTCAACAAAGGAGTCTCAGTCTTTAAGCTCCTGCTGTGATAAAATTCACCAGGTCCAGAAATGGCCACAAATATTAAATCCTTAGAATATTTCAAAGAACCATTTTTCATAAAAATAATATAGTGTACAGTTGGGTTACAATAATATTAGAATTGATACTAAAATGCGTTAAGCGTGCTTGCTTGTGCTGTTTCCCAAGGGAAAAGAACTTTTGTTAACAGAGATGTGTGTTTTGTGTTACTTGCCCAGAAATGCATGTAGGAATTCACATCTATGTTTGAAATGGCAGTTCCCTTTTATGTACCTGGCAGTATTATAAAATATTTTATTTGGGAACCAAATTGAAATAGGGCAGATGTAGAAACTATAGGCACTGATATTTTTTCTATTTGTTCTCAGTAGTTTCTTAGCCTTCTGCAACTCTTTTCAAGAGTACCAAGGTTATAAGTATGGAAGTATCAGTGATTAAAAGAGACGTTAACTTTGCTCTGTTATGCATATCCTGCTTTAATATGTTGTGACATTCAGAGAATAGGAACAGGAAGGCCAGTCCACATTTAGTTACAAATATAGCACAAGATGTTTATCAGAGCACTCTCTATCTGCACGAAAAGATACCAGACAGGAAAATGTTAATACTTCACATCAATGGCGAAACTCATTGAAGGGGAAGGTCTCCACTGTGTCTGTTTTTATTGAATGTATGTGGTGCTTGTAGCTGATTGTCTTCTGAAAATGTTCAAATACTACTAGCTCATTGGAATCGTCTCTATATTTACAGAAAGACTTTATATTCTTTCCCCTAAGGTACATATTTTCCAGTGGCTGAGGTTGGCATGAAACAAAACAGAATGTTTTATTTATCCTCTTCCACAACACTTGTGTGTGTGTGTGTTGTGGTGTTGTGATCTCTTACTCTCCAATTTTTTTTTTTTTTTTATGGGGTTTCAAAGAAAATATTCTTTATGGTTAGTTCAAAGAGGTGTAGATTTCTCTGAACTCTAAATTCTCAATAGCTGCAAACTCAGCAGGTGGTTTTTATGGCATGCAAGGTCCTCTTTCATGACAGAATTCTCAGCCTGTGCTGCACGCAAGATAGAGGAGGTGGTTCTGGAGGTGGAAATGCTCCTGGTTGTTTTCAGGAAGACTTAGTGTAGAGCTTATATGCACAGTACTGCTGAGTCTCTTAGATTCATTGTGATCCTTCACATTACATGGTTTTCTTAAAGGCCCAACTGTCATTTCGGTGAGACACTGTTTTAAAAAATAGTCAAAGTCTGACTCCTGGGAAAGACTGGAGGATTCAAAGGGTTAAAAAGGTCCAAACAGAAAAGGCTCCCTTATTGTCTGCCACTATAAAATCACATGTCTAATGATAGTTTTATTTCAGTTTTGCAGAAATCTGGACCATGAATTTTAAATGCCTGAAGTTGATGGCTGCATGCTACAGCAGGTGGGAGAAAAGAGGCAACAGTGGAGGGGGAGGTTCCTGATTTTGGCTGAGTATGAAATGCTGTGGAGCAGCAAGGACAGCCCTATGCTGCTATATAGAGTGAACCTCTAACTAAGCTGGCCTTATTCAAACTTTAAAATCTAAAAGGAATCTAGTCTGCTGCTAAACAAGCCATTCATTAATATGACAGGAAGGAGCAGAACCAGTGCCCTCAATCTGTACATGCCACACTCATTTCTTTCGGCATGTAGAAGCGTACAATCTCTTGTTGGAATGCTGTCAGCATTATGATGCCTCTAAACTGGTTTCGACATACTACACTAATATTTCAAGCATAAAGCTACCATGTGTCTCCTAATACGTAGTTCTTTTTATATTTATTTAGCTTTAGCATTTGCTATTGGCTTTGTGTTTAAAGTTGCTATAGCACATCTTGTTGCCCTGAATATTTATCCCTTGATTTGGTTTCACAGCAAGTTATCTTGCTTCTCCATTTCCCATTCTCTGAATATTCATTCTTGCTTTGAGCCAGAGGAGGATTATGCTCCAGTCAGGGATATGCTGCTTTTTAGTATTCCAAATCTTTCTCATACATTCTTTATTTTAGTTCTTTTTATGTGCGCCTCACCTTAAAATCAGCTTTAGAATTTTCTTTGTGTTGAATCAAAAGCATAAGAATATGCCATTGCTGTTTGCCTCTTGACATTAGCTGTATTAATGCCCTATTACACCTTTTTTGAAGAAATACGTATCAATCACACTACAAATCTAAGTTCTGTAGGGGTGTTCTACAGGGTAAAACTGAAACAGGAAATGACAGAACTGAATATAATTGCTTTTCTATCCACGCTTTTCTCTCCTTCCAATCCTTCTGCAACAGTCACAGTTCTTAAATTTCCCATTGGAGACTGAGCTGGGCAGAGGTGCCCTTTGCTTGAGAGACTTTACAAAATTGACGCTGTGGATTAGGAAGAGCAGAGCCACTGGATCTATCTGTCTAGGAGAAATAAGCATCCCTGTGCATTCACACCTGCTGTTAACGTTATTATTGCAAAGCAGTTAGATTGTTCGTCTTACCATAGTGTATGTGTGTGCCACCTTCAGGAGCTCTGTGCAGCCCTGAGCATCTCCAAAAGAGCGAATCCCCAGGCAGTTGGAAGGATGGAGCTGCTTCATGAGGAAGTTGCAGCACGCCTCGATAACCTGGGAGAGCTGGAGAAGACAAGCTGCAGCTAGCAAACTTTCTATAGTGTCTTCCTTTAACTCTAGAATACCTGTGCAGTTTGCATATGGGGAAAAAAAAAAGTTTACAGTCATTTTCTTTGTATTTTTATTACTTGATAGTTTCCCACTCCCCAATTTTAATCTTTCCCTGAAAAAGCTGTAAAAGAAGTGTCCTGTGATTCACTAATTCATTTTCCTTTCTTGCCAAAGGATTCTTCATATGCATATTTGAACAGACTCAAGAAGATTTTTTGGATTTTGCTTACAATTATTGGAACATTTTTATTGGAGCTTTAACAATATTTAATTTTATTTTGCCTAGAAAAAATAATTAAAAAGACATGATTCAAGAAAAACCTTCTCCTAAAATCCTAAATTATTTAATAAAAATACATATCATAAATATCTCTTACAAACAAAAACTTCAGTATCAAAAGCTAGGAAATGGCAGCAGTGTGTGCAGGGAACCTGATTTCTTCCACCATCTATTGTGCATTTATTTTCTTAATAGAATTATTACATGATATGAGAATTTTGTTGTTTTCATATGTAGACTGAGATGTGATTTTAATTAGATCTTCGATTCTTGTTGCTTACGGCATGGTTGAACTCCTTAGCTGATGCACAGCACTACAATTCCATTCTGAAAAAAAGGACTATGGAGTAGTTTTTTATGACTGTATTTATCATTACAACATCCAATTGCCTCAGAAATGTTAATTTCTTTTCCAGTTTCTTCTGTGAAAGGGTGATACACACCATCTCCACTTACACATGGAGAAGGGTGGTATTGAGAGATTATGGTCAAAATTATCATCAGAGTAGAACTGGAAGCGATTTCTTGTCCAAAGTTCACTTCTGATCTGTTTCGCTAGAATATGCTAACAATTCTGAAAGATAAGGTTCTCGTCTCTGAAAGCCACATTTATATTTCACTACCTAGAAAAAAACAGCCTAGCACTTAGTTTATAGGCTTGGTTGTTATCACACAAAAACCTGTGACTGAGGTAGCAGGAAAATTTAGTTTTCCATGGCAGTCTTCAGCAGTCTTAACTTAGCCCAGTCCCATCTCTTTCTGATGTCCTTTGCTTTGTTACTTAAATAATACCTTCCAACTTCTGCAAGGAATGAGAAAAAGCTGGCAGGGTGCAGAACAGGATAATGTTTGGGTTTGGCTTTTACCATGCAACTTAGAATGGTTACTGAATGTATACAGCAAAATTAGTACATGTAATAAAGTTTACAATATAATGCCTTAAAGTAAGAGGGAATCCTGATTTCACAACCAAACTTACACTATATCATCATTTGGTGTTTGCTTTCATTGTCTTATATATATGTCCTTTCCTTTCAAATGGTTTTTGCATTAAGTAAGCTGAAAGATTAAATTTAATAGTGGGATAATTTTGAGATACATGTGGATAATGAGCAGCCCACCACCCAGCTTCTTTGCACTTGAGCTAATCCGTTTCCTTGGGCAATGTATGCTAATTCAGTGCCCCAATATCACTGCATTATGCATGTCATGCAGCATTCCCTCTGGCCCTCTGTATTTATCCCCTTGTTTGTACCCACAAATGGGGTTCTATTTTGCATATAGAGACCTGTTTCTGATCTGGGTTGCAGATTATCTAACCTTCTCGAGATTTCTCCTTTGTTAAATATTCTAGGTTCCCAAAACGCCTGACCTAGCAAGTGAAGTAGCCTCCTTTTTTTTTTAACATTTATGCTAAAGCCAATGTGGTGAATATGAGGTCTTTGTTTTACTTTGTTTATGTTTAAAAGAACCCTTGAAATCCTATAAAAATATTGAGATACTTATGATATATCTTTCAATTGTGTTATTTCATTCAAAAGCAAACGAGCGGTATCTTATGTGGGATGTTAGATGACAAGGATTTATTAAATGTTATTGATAATAGCTCTTACCTGAAAGGATGGATCAGTTTATGAGTTCATGAATTCAGAAAGTTGTTATCCTGGTCATTAAGTGCCATTACTCTGGAGGAGTAACTTTCTCCTTTTGAGATTTGAGCATTTTTTTTGTCACAGGACTGCACAGCTTGGCAGGGGAGAAAGGATTTCCCTTTTACCTTTCTGGCTGGAGGAGCTGCCATCTGCATTCAGAGCTTGCCAAATACCAGAACGTTCAGACTTCCAGAATCTGCTTAGGTCTGAATAATCTGGATGTTTCTAATTGCAATATATACTAACATAGCAGTCGTGTTCTACAGCATTTTCCCTGTTCGCTATGCAGCAGATGAAAGGGATTGCACAATTCTCTGACTTGACCTTTTGGGTTATTTGATTCAACCATTTCAGATTCAGCAATAAATGGGTAAATATTGAAAATGGAAATAATAAATAAGGGGAAAAATATACAGCATTCTAGTATTCAAACAAAATATTTCATTTCATACTTAATCTCTGTATTTTTTTAAGACAGCATAAGTAAACCCTTTCCAGAATGTGGTGGCACTTTCTCATGGTAAAAGTTGCTTTACTTGTGAGTGCAATCATATTCCTGTTCTCCTCTAGTTACTCCTACACAAGAGCCTTAAGCAAGCCAGATAACTGCCATGCGGGCAGACCGCTTTAATAGCTACTGATGAGAGGAAGGTTCAGAATATACTCACTACGTGAGGTGGGCAAGAGGCAAAATACATTCCCCCATTAAAATTCCTGAAATAATTTGTATCCAGTTAGAGACAGATATCCCATATGAATTCATATGTTAACTTTTCTGCATATCTTCTAGAAAGTTATTATATAAACCAGGAATATTTATTCATCCTCTCTAGAGAAAAGTTTATATCACTTATGCATGATTTATGCATGTATTTATGTACTAGCGTGAAATGAAAGAAATGACAATTGTGTATGGACTGGCCAGATTGGGTCTTCCTTTACAGCAGTGATGTGGGTAGTGGAGGGATCGTTACCTGTGTAGGCATAGCGCACCAAAGCTTTCAGCGCATCAGGGTCTACTCCTTCCATCTTGATCTCCTCTTGTTTTGCTTCAAGCACATCATTAGTAAACATCGCAGCAAAATAATCAGACACCGCACTGAGAACCAACCTTGAAATAAAAGCATTTTAGAAGGATTCTAAATCAATAATCTCAGTAGCAAGCATGATATTCAGTATTATTATATAATAACTTGTGTGTTCAATAGAAATATCTTTAGCATAGGATTCAAACGTTAGAGCAATGAGCAATAAAGTTAGGAGGATGATTACTATTCTTAATTTTGTCCCATCGTGCTTCTTTGGGCTGGTGTTATTCACTAATCTCACTATAGTTTGACAGCAGCAAGAAGGGAGGATGGACAATGTCAATGGTTAATATTTGAATTTCATTCTATTTAAATTAATTAATATGAAGCGTTGATGACGTGATTTTATTCCATTGTTAGCTTACATCCTAATTACAGTAAACGTTCCTTCATAACCGAGCAGGGTAGGAATATATTGACCCAATATCTGGAAATCTCAGGCTCTGAAAACACGTAAACAGTACTGAGAAATTACCTGTGAGCTGGAATCTTTTGGTCTCCAACAATGAGTAGAACATCACACAGCTGCTTCTGCTGTAGGTAACTTTCCATTTTGCGGAAAGTTTGCTCTGCGTGGTTTGTGGACTGGAAATACTCATCTGAGCCATTGGTGTTCATGCCAAGCACTGAGCTGCTGGTTGTTGACAGCCTGCGAGAGAAAGAGTGTGATGGATGAGCTCAGCGTTAGAAACACCGATTATGTTCTTCATAGAAATTTTGTTCAAATGCCGTTACAGAACGGTCTAAAACTATAAAGCACTTATGCTCCTAGTCTTACCATGCCTTCTTTCACTTTTTCAGTCTGGTGTCTGCAAGTTTTCATCTGTGAGCTGTAGTTAGTTACTGCAGTAGGTGATGCTATTGAGTTTTGTGTCAAAGGTGCACTGTTTGCACAGCATTGATGTGATAAATGCAGCCTCCTGGTCATTCACAGACAGAATACACAAACCCCAAACCTATTTCCCTGTGATACTGATAGATAAACATCTTTGGTTATGAAATTTTGGATATTATGTGTCGTTAGGTTTTAATTCTGTTTCTCTTCATACTTTTTACATTAGGTTACGTGACCAAATGGGAGTGAATCAGAAGGCAATTTGACAAGGATCGTATAATTCTAGACAAATTACCAAATCAAAAGCTGATGAAGTAACTACATTATATAGCCTTTAGAATCTGAATGCACAAAACTGAGAGAAATTAATTTATCTGCCTTTTCATGGAAACAAACATTACAAATATATTCTTCCCACTCCAAAATAAACACTCATTTTGTAAATACTCGTTGAAACTATACATACAATTTCTCTTTAGCTCGCTGTTTTTTTCACAGATTATTCCTTACAGCCTTTTAATATGAATTGTGTTGCAGATTAAAACACCTCTTTGATATATTCTTAGAAAAATATTTGGGTTTATATTCATCTGTTTTTAGTAAAAGAGTAACACATTTGGTGATATATGTGTATATCGCATATCTTGAAAATGCTGAAGTCTTCAGCATTATTTTAGTTGAAGACTTTTTTTAGAAAAATGTTTTCTCAGTTTGACATGGTGTATTATTAAAATTTAAAGCACCTGTGGTTTAAGTTTCCAAGCCCAGACAGGAAATACTGGCAGCTGGTTGATTAAATTTACTGGTTGTCTTTGATGCTGTTGATGCATATTCATAAATTACTAGAAGAGATAAAACCTCTTCATGAAATTAACATATTCATTTTGGAAGAGTATTGGATTACATTCAAATTACATTGTTCACAACTGAACAGCTATTTCAGAAAATATAGAAATAAAAATGGACAAACCAGGTTGTATGAGTAATAGTATCAGAAAATACAGATAAGTTAGATCATAAATTTTCAAAGATCATGCCTCATTTAACAACTAATGAGGATTCAAGGAGGATAATTAGAAAACAAATTATAATGCAATATTGAATTGAGATGCCGTAGAATTTTTTCCCCTCTGCAATACAAGAAAGTTACCAGACGTCAGGACTCTGATAGAATGGTACAGAACAAAATCCCAGTTGGTGTGACTATTGTGTGTCTGGGTTTTTCCAGACATCTCTCTTTTTTTCCATCTGAAACTCTTTCAATATCAATGGATTTCTGTACTGCATTTGTAGATGTCCCACAGCCCATCTGTCCTATACCATCTTTTGTCCACTGGTATGTAAAAAATCTTCAGCTCCCCGGTGCATTTGATGACTTTTCAGGCGCACCAGAGTTCAATGTGTTCGTTGAGGCCTGGCCCTGCAGACTCACTGTGTTTATAAGACCAGAGACACTTTATTTCTGGCACAACTGAGCTGCATCAGCCCTGAAATGTGTGTGTACATCTCCTGAGAAGCAGCAAAACTGATGTTTCCGAAATCCTCAGCTACACTCTGCCTTTGCCCAGCGTGTCCACGCGTGGTTCTGGCTGGGCAATCTCAGATTGGACTGCTAATTGCAAACACATTACAATACAGCAAATCAGCCCAATAAACTCTCTAGCTTTCTTTCAAAGCTCTTTAATACACTTTCAAATGCTTTTTTTTTTTTTTTTTTTTAAAGAAAAAGGGGCAAATCAAGTTCACCTATAATGGATGTCCTTTGTAGTTTACAGCTTACAAAAATTCATTTGTTTCAGAGAGTTTAATGACTATACTTTTTTATTTGTTTCCTTCCATGCTTCATTGAAAATGAAGAAGCTGCAAAATTGGATTATATGCTCATTAGCTTTGCATCAGCTACTTGATGCCAAATTCATACCCTGTAACATCCGTATTTTGCCATTTACCTCTTAAGTTTTCTTTTATATATTTTGGAAATTACTTTTTCAAAACTATCTTTTCCTGTTTCATTATATCCACAATGAGTATTGCATCTAAGTATGTATTGCATTGCACTGATCCTTGATGTCTGATGTCCTATCATTTTTAAGCTGCAAATATTTAAAAGTCTAATAATTTCCTTCAGTCCTCAGAACTTTTTTCACAGATTTTGTAGAGTGACCTTTAACTACAGCAGAAATTCGACTAACATAAGTAATTATTTGAAGGACAAAGGTCATCAGTGACTGAAAAATACTGGAAGGAAAAAAAGAACACCATTAACCGTGTTAATAGTAATATTATAATTGCTGATTTATCTTCAGCAGCTGATTCAAAATGGTAGCTATAGCATATTATGCAATGGAGAAATTAAATTCACAGATAAGTGTTTCTGTATTTTCCTTAGTGTATGATTGTCACTGCAAAGATGTCAACTATTGGCCTTCAGAATATAGAACTGGGGATCAGTGAACTAAAGAAGACAGCAACTAAAGTATCTGAAAGAAAGAACTTAGTAAAAACATCATTGAGTCTGATACCTTTATATTAACTTGTAATAGAGGGTGCTGAGAACTGTAATATAAATATAGCTGGAGCTGGGCTGACATGAATATGTGTACCTGTCATATCTTGTTCCGTGTGGTAAGGGTTAGTGAGTTGAGAACAACGCTTGAAGAGAACTCAAGGTTCATGTGAACCTGCTTAGAAACACAGAGGATGGGGAAATATGTTTTCTATAAAATGTGCATAAGTTTGGGCAAACAAAATCTGAATATTAAGTAATAAAAAAGTTTCCAAAACTGCATTAGGCCTATGATGGCCAAGGAACTAGTTTTCCGCTCAGTCAGGAGGGAAAATTATCAATGAACTGTTCTAAAGAATCAAAAACCCAAACTGGTTCATGTTACCTTTGCGTTAGTGTTCACCAGGATGCTGAATTGTGTTATAACAACATTAACGTTCGTAATAATGGCTTAAGAATATGGATTAACCTAGAATAAGCAGAACTAAATCTATATTTAAATGATTCCAAAGTAGCAGAGCTCTATGAATTTCCTCTTAGGTAGCGAACCGAGTCAAATAATTTCAGAGTTTTCCTCTAAGGATTATGACAGGTAGGGAAAAATATGGTACCATTTTTGAAAAGAAGAAACATGAAATTTTGAAACAGACAATGTAAACTGAAAACTTGAAGAACTATTCAAAAACCATTAAGTGTCTAGATGATAATAAGGAGATAAACACTACCCAGCATGGCTGTTCAGAACAAATCATGTCATAGCCACTTTATTTTTTGACAACATACCAGAGCTTAGTGGGAGAAAAACAGTCGTTGTCAGAAGTCATCCTGACTTTTGGTGACTTCTGACACTATTTCAGATGACATTTTCAAAACTGAGCTAGGGTGGCGTGTTTTAAGTGTAATAAATATGAGAGATAGGACTGGCTTGTAGAGCTGCAGTTGGAAATTGTCAGGGATTTGCTTTCAAAGGCAGCCAATGTTCTGAATGAATTCCAGGCAAATTCTAGTTCTGATGCTGCTCCATATTTTTTACTGCAGACAAGCATATGATAAAAACGTTGTTTGATTTTTACATCTATATATGATAGTTACAAACAATTTTGGAACAGAACTTAACTTGAGAGAATCATCTTTGCCCTTACTGAACTTTTCAGTGATGTGCTCAACCTTGCCTGTGAGTAATTACCCAAAAGAAACACAAGCTAAGAAACGACAGTTAAGCTAATAGCTAGATATAGTGGACCCCAAACAAGCTGTGACTCCAAAGTCGTGCTGTGGAGGTAAAATTTCATCTTTTCTTTGGTCAGGAGACTTGATGTGATGAGTTTTGTGATTAATTGCCTGCCTGCAATTCTTTAAATGTCTGAGTTATGTCAAAATTAATTTCTGTCTTCATAAAGTACTCTTCATCAGCATAGCACCCTCCATTAATCAGTATATAAAGGATAAACTCAATTTTCCTTATTATTTACTTAGAACGTGATAAAACAAAAATGACATTTGTTTGCCACATCCTTTTTAGAATTCAGTATGTTCTTAAAGTGCCTCCTTATGTGTGTCTATGGCAAAAAAACAGAAATTAAACCCAGATAAGGAAGCTTAGAAGCATAATATTGTGTGAAAAACAGGTGATGAAATACAGTATTTTTGTTCTTGATAAAGCTGTTATTTATGTTTTCACGGTGACCACTTTTTTCTTGAATATTTGTTGCAAGTACCTATTTGACTTGGATATTTATGAAATTCAGTTTAATCAAGCTACAGAATCACAGAATCATTTAGGATGGAAAAGCCCTTTAAGATAGGAGTCCAGCTGTAAACGCAGCACTGCCAAGTCCACCACTAAACCATGTCCCTAAGTGCCACATCTTCATGTCTTTTACATAACTACAGGGATGTTCTAAGTGTCACTTACAGATTGTTATGTTGGCTCACTTTACCTCTGCACAGTAAATGACAGCACTTAGCAGCAGCAAACTGGGCACCAGTTAGTGACATGAGACATCCTAAGGACTTTATCGTAGCTGAAAACACCCCTGTGAATTCAGCTCCGTGGTGCGCTTATATGCTTTAGCGGTGACAGTGCATGAGATAAAACTGCAACTTCATCAGTTCAGTTTGTTGGTGCAGCAATATTTACAATGCAACTCATCATTTTTTTCCCCTCTCGTTTGGTTCTGCTTATTCAAGAAAACTGCAGTCAACACCCACATAGACAAAACTCTCTCCTGTGCAGCTGGTTGAGCTCCGACCCTCTGCCTGCTGGGCAGCGTCATGGGGTTAAGGGATTGAGAGATGCTGGTTTCCTAGGTCAGATCATAGGACTGTAGCATCTTTTAGAGATAAGCCACATCAGCTGGCTGAGAAATATTACCTGAAGGAACCCATTTCTGAACTCACAGAAAATAATCATAAAGTTGATGAAACTCTACTAATTGCTTGCTGATGTGCTTATGCCGTATCAGTCACTGTCCCAGCCACTGCCTTAAAAATTCTACCGCACTTGTCTTCTTTATTCTTTGTAAATATAGCAGCTGAAGATTGTGTCAAAGTTTTTAAGGTTTGGGTAAAAACCTTAGATTCAAAAGAATATGGAGAATTGTGCTGTTTGTTGGTGACTGCTGAGATGACAGAAAATGATGTAGAAGAACAAGCAACAGAAATATATAATTATTGAAGTTAATGGAGAGACTGCTGGCTTTAACCTACCTAAATTGAAAGTTCATATTGACAATTAATTTAGAACTTGGAGCTCTTGAAACTGCCTGTCACCTTCCTGGGCACCAAAGAGGGAAAGGGGAACGCAGGGCACCGTGGGCGTAAAGCCTGCTCGGAGCAGGTTGTGTGATACGTTTTGGCAAGTCACTTCTGCCCTAGAGTCAAAAGGCTGGGCCCGAAATGGTGTCACCAGAGCTGGCCTTTCTCCTTGCGTTTTCACTACAGAGTGAAATGCAAAGGCAAATCTTTAGTTCTAAATAAATGACTGTCTAAAATATGAACCCAAAGGGATCAAAACTGAAGGTAACCATTGAACAAATATCCGTAGTCTTGAAACAGTTTTTTTAATTACAAAGCCATGGATTTATCTTCATGGTCGTGACAGAAATGGAAAAGCTCACTTCTACCGTATACGTAGGACATGACCAAAATAAAATTACAAGAACATCTTTGTCTGCATGTGTTTATATGCACATCTCTGTTTCTTCACATTCCGAAGCATTCTGAAATGGTATGACATGGAGACACAGAGCTTTCCTGAGCATCTGTGCTAAATGAACACTGTAGAAGAGGTTTCCCTAGCAACCCAAACCATATGTAATACCTTAAAATAGATTTTCTCCAACTCCTAGGATTTCTTGGTGGTTTGCTCACAATTTCCACTTAAATCAAGGTATATTTGTCCAGTTCAAAAGGGTTCTTTTTCTCAGCTTCTATTAAAATGAACAGGCTTTGAAAATGCTCATTTCTTGCAAGAATGTCTCTCTTCCTCTTGACCTCTAATTTATCAGGTAAACTGAAGCATAGCAAATGGTGACAGTGGCTGTCCACTTTTATCAAATGTCTTCCCTTTATGTTTGCTGTTCTTAGCATTTTATTACAGGTATACTGGTGGTCTCTACTGGTTATTGTAACAGGAAGCTACTAGTTGAAGTAGTAAACTCTGATTTTTGTGATATTATTATGATGAGAAAATAAGCTGTGCAATTATAAGTATAATGCATTGATTATAATATACGTGCACTGCAATTTGCATTTTAGTTGCAGTTTGTACCAAATTCTGATTGGTTCTTACTGTGCTGAAGAAAGTCAGGAGAGCAATGAAAGCAATCATACCTTTCTAGGATAGGATTTCTGAAAAAAAGGTTGCAAGTATTTCAGAACTTGAGATTTTTTTTTGCAGGATTCAAATAGGTAAACGAATGCGGTAAAGAAGAACAGCGTGGGAATAAAAAGAACAAGGGGAATAATATGCTATCTATATCTATGGGGGAAAGAAGAAGGAAATAATTAGCTTAAATTGTAATAGAGATAACCAAGACAGCACTTAAGTACAGTTGATCCAACTTTGTCATAGAAGGATTGACGTGCTGTCTGACTGGATGTCCCATATTCTTTAGTATGTTTGCAAACCTTTAATTTGTTAAAGTTAAGACTTTTCAAAGCTTGTTTTCAAAATGTTGGAAGTTCAGTGATAAAATTGGTGCAGCTATTTTTTTATTTAGAAATAAAAGCTGCTGTGGTGTGAGATTAGGAATAATCACTTCTAAACTTTTGCCTTAAGCTTCAGAGATGGTTCATGAAAGTGAATTTTTACTCATGAGAGGAAAACAGTGTGATGATGTACTTCCCTGAATGCAGCACTTCATCATCTTCTTTGCAAAGGATACTTCGTATTCCTTCCTTTTACTAGAGTCATCATCATTTATTATGGGTCATTCCCATGAATCAGTGGTAGGACTCTGCTTATTTGGATAACAAGAACTGTACTCTTAATGCAAAAAATCCTCCCAATATACTTCAACCAGTGGTTTCATAGAATAATTCATATTTTTATTTGCTCCAGGAAAATTATCACCTACTCTGGTTATTTTGGAAATTATCTTCTGTATTGGAAAATTAAGCAGGCAATGGTTCAGTGAGTATCTGTTGCAAACTTTAGAGGACATAATGAACTTGTAGTGTAATGGCTTTCCCCAGAGAAGTGCTCAGCGGAAGGCAAGGTGACAGTACGTGTCCTTGATCTGTGTCACATCAGCTAACCAAAAAAATGGCATCATACGTGCGAGAAATTGAGGTCAGGCACTGCACATTGATTTATTCATTTCCACCTGTTCAATATCTTCTGGGATACTGCAGCAATTAAGGGAGTAATTTTTTCCTTGTGGTACCTTTATTTCACAGTGGAATGTGAGCCAATGTTGTTGTCTGCTAATGGAAATAAAAACAGAGCTCTGGGGGAAACCCTCATATAGGGAATAGTAGCTGAAATACTAACATGTATGTATGTTTAGATGTGTATGTCAGAGAAAGTAAGGAAAATGGGCTGTTAGTTGTTTCCATGTGGCTGACAAAAAGAGGGAAAAAAAGACAATTAGATGAGCTTTCATGTCTTAAGAAGAAATATTAAAATAACTGAACATCATAAATAGTCACTACAGAAAAAGCATTGCCACAATTATAGGATGCTCCTAAATATCTGTTTCCATGTACATCAGTACCAACTGCTTGGATTATGACCTCAAAAGATTCTATTAAAATTTATTAGAAATATATTTTGCCTCATATGGGAAATTAGAAAGCATGTATCTTTAGCAAAACCAGAGTTTGTCAACCAGACTTAGGTTTGTCAGCAATTTTTCAGCCACATAATTAGAAAAAAATGCATAAGAGAAAAATGATGAATGGATGCTACATTCATTACTGAAATCTAACTGCCTTTGGGCAACTAGGAAAAGAGGTACTAGGAAAAGAGGTACTCATCCTTCACCAGCACACATGGTCTTCAATAGTGTGCTTATAGAACCACAAGATATCTCCCAGCAAATTTGTGAACTGATGTGGCAGTGTAGCATAATATTAATAAGAACTAGGCAAAGTGCTCACATTGAAAGGTCAAGACAGTCATGTCTGAGAGTCCAGACTTTATCAAGCAAAGTGATTAAGGTAATTCAATATCATATATTCTTCTTACTAGAAGGTATCAGTGCTTTTTCGGTTTGTGTGTGCACAGGTGTGTATTCATGTGTTGCACACAAGAGTAGAGATTTTGTTGACCATCACATAAAATCTAGCAATCAAATCCTCTGAGTTTTTGCCAGTTTCTCTGGACCACTCCAGATCACTTTCTTTGAAAGAAATACAGCTGCTTCAATCCTTCCCTGATGGAGGAGCCCGGACCTCAAAAGTTTCCAGACAGTTAGAGGAGACTGGAGATGTTAATCAGCTAGATAAGCTACACAAAAATCCACAACCATGCCTCCTGAACCAGAAAATTCATCATTTATTTACCCTGCATCACTTCAGAGCTCGCTTAAGCTCTTACTTTAAGCCAAACCTAAAATCTTTAAATGGTTTTGCTCTTCATTTGCATGGCCATATTCTGCTGATTTAGCTTTATGACTATCCCAGTGATGCCACAACATTTTATAGTGGGGAAAAAAAATAAACAAAATAACTAGGTATCTGTTTTTCACCTGTGAAAAGGTCTCAGTAGTCATTCAAGGAGGAGACTGGTAAGAATCAGACAAGGTCGATGAAATGTGTATCTTTCACGGCTGGGCCTTTTTCAAAACTATAGATTCAGCTTCCATAAGGATCTTAGAATAGGTTAAGACCCGTCATTTCAGATGCTGCTGGAAGGCTGATACCTTTTGGTTATGTTCCCTTGGCAACACTGCATAAGACAGCCCCCAGGCACACTGGGAGGCTTTACTTTACTTGTGCCAATAAACAATTTTTTTTTCTCTTATGTACCTAAAATTTATTGGTTGGTCACATCTTACCTGGCTGCTGTTACTACAAAACTAAGGTGTTTTGGTGACTTAATGTCTCTCACTTTGTCATTTGGCATGGGATATCATTCAGGGTCTGTAGGTCAGAAAGGGTTCTGTAGGCACTATTTAATTTAGGTACAGGAGTAGCAAGAGAGGACTGAAGAAAGCAGAAAAAAATGCACAGACGGTAGTATGATCAAAATGGAACCATTGTTTGAAACTTTCTTATTTAGCTTTCCTCCTCAATAAACCAGTCTTATTTCATCTACCACCAGGGTGCTACGTACGTATCACTGAAAGTCTTAAGCCCTGAGGTTTCTAGAGAAAGATGTCTCAATTTTTTCTGCAGAAATTGAGAACATTGAGCTCATGCTTCCGAAGTTTTTTATAGGAAGCATGAAGCTGCTGTTAGAAACTGGTTTCATAGCCTTCTCAAGATGGAAGTGTTGGCCAGATTTACTGTCCTACAGTTTCGAATGTCCAAGTGACGTGTGGCAGTGTCCTCTAGAGTCCCGCTTACAGTGGGTCTTATATAGGCAGAGGTAAACCTGTTGAATGAGAGACAACAACTCTGAAGATATGATTGCTTTGATGGTGTAAAAGGCAGCTCTGTCTGAGATTCTTTGGTGTCCTCAGGTAGGGATGCGAAAGAGCATATGGCTGCCACAATTGTATAGTTTTTCAGATGTCTTAATTACTAGCAGATCTCATTGATTACCATCAACTGTGACCGTTTGGGGCTTCTAAAGAAAGAGGAGGCCCAAAGTTATTCAAAAGGATTCTTTCAAAGGTATAAGAGGAGGCATTGTTCTGCAGAGATGAAAATATATCCAGCAACTAGAGATAGGCATAGATAAAAGGTTGCTTCTCCCTGTTTTTCTGTCTCAGTATTTCATTTCTACCCAACCAATTAGCATATTAATTTGTGTGTGGCCTGCATTGGATGCTGTAGGGGAAGAGAATGATGATTTACTTAATGATTTCTGTTGGTACATATTTAAGAAATTTGAGCTATGCTGAGGTGTCTTTAACAATCTGTTTTATTTTCTTGAAATGAAATTGTAATTATAGAGAAATTCATAGTCATCAGGTTCTAAACAAATTCTTACAAATTCAGCCTTTTAAGGTATATGTTAAGATCAGTTTTAACCTACAACATGCATAAAACATTTTTACTTATAACTTTACAGAAAATACACTCATTTTAATATAGCAGTACTTTCTAAGATATATACATTCCCCTAACTTTTCTAAAAACTGCAAATGTAAACAGCTCAAGAGAAGAACTTGAATTTGAATGAATGTGAAGGCACAGAACTTCAGGAGGTCTTAGCAGAAAGTTTATATATAGCTGGAGAAATGTCACGTCTTATTTTAGAAGGCAGTGGCTTGCTACCTTCCAAACTGAATTCATTATTCTTTTTTTACCTTCCTCTTCACCTGATATAGAATCTTATTTTGATTTTTTTCTTATTCTTCTTCAAATTAAATTGACTTTCTAAGTTCTGCCTAAAATTAATTTATTTTTCAGGAAATTTGTACTGTCATTCAAAGAAGTTGTACCAAGATGATGCTTTTTACACATCCCCAGCTAGCACGCTAGTAAACATACAGAACTACCACGTTCCTATCTCACTGATTGTGTTCTGTCCTACTGCAGCACACAATGACTACTAGTACTGTTTTCAACATGACATTTTGGAAGGCATTTTTTCTCTGTTCAGTCTGCAGATGTCCCTATAACAGATGCACAACTTGAAAAATAATAACTGCTAAAAATACACAAACTGTCAGCTGTGCTTTTACTGAGAGAAACTGCATCTTCAAGGAAGATAGATTCCTATTTCAATACAGTGTAAGAAACCTACATAATTCACAAAAATGGATGGTAGTTTCATCAAATGGTGCAAATAATCGCATTATAAATGCAAAATTTGAATACAAAATTGTTGCTGTATAAACTAACAATACTGACATCAATTTCAATAAATTGTAAAAAATGAAAAGGCATTGATTAATCAAATAACTTGTATTAATATTTTCTTTTCTGTATTAACATCTTAAAAATAGTTTTTCCTTTGTGCTTACACCTTTAAGATCTCATGGTTGTAACGTTTTTTCACCTGACCTTGCAGAAAGTATTTGTCTCTCAGTATACTAAACAAGCTGGAAAGTAAAGTGGTTTCAAACAAACCTTTCAAAAAAAGCAAGTAATGATGCTTCCTTTCCACTTTGTTCGAGGTTAATTATAGTTGTCAAGAAGGCAGTAAAAAAAAGGCAGTGACAAATTTGACAGCCTGATGGCAACCACAGACTGTGCACCTCCAGCAGTTCCCGTGTGTCAAAGTTGCACCCATTGATAACGTCAGAATGAGCGCAGTATTTCAGAAGGCTCATTATCTCATTGCACTTAAACATAATAAAGCAAGACCCCCCCCAAAAAAAAATTAATATGCCATAAACTGTATAGAGAAAAAATGACAGACTAGCAGATTTTCTTTTTATGGAGTAGTTATGAAATTATGTATCTTAAGCAAAGATCATAATTTCCTGGCTATATTCCTGTTTATTTTTTTTAGCGTGATTGTGTTCCTATTCATTTGAGCGTGGGTGTGCATGTACATAAAGAGAGAATAATGCAGTACAGAACTCTGGTTAAAAACAAAGACACTTGGGGAATAACTTGGATAGAAGTACAGCTTTCTAAGCGCAGACTTTAAAACTCCTACCTCTCTGCAGATTCATCTGAATTTTCTTCCGTGATCATCTGCAACTCCTGTATGGTTTTACTTGAATCTTCTTTGACACAGTTTTCCTCTGTGCTTGTTTTGGGAATATCCTCATTTGATCGAAGCTGTTCTATGAGGTTTTGTTGATGCCAGGTTTGAATAGATCGGTGGTGGACTGGGGTTGGACCTGGCACAGGTGCCAATATATTGTGGTGGACGGGACTGCTGGTTTTCTTCAGCCCATTTCTGTCCCGAGCGTAGTTCTTCAACCTGTTCTGAACCAGTGTCCCTCTGTGCTCATATCCTTCCTGCTGGTGGCAGCCCCCTGTGCCTGTGGAGCCTTGCGAGGGGTGACTGAACCACCTCCAGCGGAGCCTCAGGATCTGCTTCACATCAAACTCTTTCTTTCCAGATACTGACATTTTTTCAGGAAGGAAAAGAAAAAAAAAAAAAAAAGACAAAAGCCTATTCTTTTAGGAAGGAAACGGATTCTTTGTTATCTCTTGTGTTTCAACTCCTCTTCTTAAGAAAAGACAACAAAAGAACAAATACCGGTAGCTCTCTCCCTCTCTCTTCTGATTAATACACTGCAAGCTCTTCAAGCCGATTCCAAGCTGCTGCTAACTGTATAGGTGGGAATCCATACTGACAGGATGATGAGGTCAGACCTTAAACAAGTAAATCAGCTTAGCACAGGAAAGCAGCGACCATAACACTACCCAGCTGCTAGGCTTACCCACTCGCAGCACTATAGCACAGCTCTCTAATATATAACCCAGCCTCACATGATCCTGAGGGATCCTAAGCTGCAACTCAAGATGCAGGGAAGCGCATACAAATAAAGTGACAAGACTTTCTCGCAAGGTTTTCCATCAAGCCTGCTAATAAGCAGCGCTGCGTTTCACAGAAGATTCACGGAGAATTCTTTTCTAGTCTCCTTATGCAGATTTTGGTAATGATTCACTGTGAAACTGCTGCAGTTCATGTGTTTCCTTAAGGGGGTTGCATTTGTTTATCTTGCTGTGTAAAATTCCTACAAATGGCCTCAGTGTGGTAGCACTTCCCTAAAGGAAAGAGGCAGCATTTGAATACATTCTGCAGAACTGTGTGTATTTTCTCACCTAGAGATAGATTTCTCGATATAATTACAGAGGTATGAGAACAGAGGGAGGGAGCTCGTGCAAATCAGGGATGTGCTCCCTGAATGACTGTATCTGTGGAAAACACGCCGTTTCCTGGCTAAGTGCCTGCATAAACACCCTTTGCCATCCTGCTCTTAATTTCTCACGGACAGTGAGAAGCGTGTGGGTTTTTTTAGAAAACACCTTTCTTTTGTTCTCAGCAAATTTAATAGATGGTTTATATTCATTCCCATCCGTTCTTTAATAGGCAGGGATGCGACAACTCTTCCCTGTGTGTTTTGAAGTAATATATACAACATGTTTTCACATGCAAATTGAAAAGAATTAAAGGGACTGGATTTTTTTTCTTATGTTCCATTCTCCACAGTTAACTGCTGATGGGCTGTACAACTGTACGCAGTGTGCAGAAATAAAAACGGCTGTAACAGAGAGTCAGACCAACAGAATTCAGAGCTAAAGGAAGGTACCCTGTTCCGATACATCTGGCGTCCCCTCTCAGACCTACCCACGTTAACTTCCTTTTCCTCTGTTTGCATTGTGACTTTTTATTCTAAACTCTGCTGATGGGATGTGCAACCTTCAAACACTAAAATCTGCTTGCTTTTTTTTTTTTTTTTTTGGCTGCATATAAAGCAAACAGAGAAAGGTGAAGTAGGGTTTTGAAGAGATAGGACTAAGGAATCATCAGCCTTCGTGCTGGGCTGTTGAACTCCCGTCCCAGTCATGGTATCAAGTAAATAAGAAGCAGTATCATAGACTGAGGCACATGAAATAAATCACAGGACAAGTGAAGAACCGTAAAATAATTTAAAGTTATTATACTTTTTATGGACATGGAGGAAAAATAAACACAGTGTACAAAAGAAAACCTGTGAGAAAGAGTTGGCCATAAGAGGCAGAAAGAAGCAGCTGAGGAAAGAGGATATTGGACAAACCTAGCCAATGTATCTTTGTTACTTTATAGAACATTGAGGCTGATCTATTGCTATGAAATGTACATTAACATGTGATTTTGATAGCAGACTAAGTGCCCATGACAGACAAAATAAGAAAAATTTGGTTGCCGATAAGAATCCTTTCTTGTATGACATAAAAACCTATTTCTGGGAGCTAAAATACAAGCTCCAGCAAGCTTTACTGCAGTGCTTTGGCATAATTAGAGAATATTAGATGTCCAGAAATCAATGTACGATGTTTTATCACTTTAGTGATGATCTTATGTAACAATCTGATATTTTTTATAGAGACAAATTTTCAAGGTATTTTTTCTTGCATTACAACTATATATTTAATTTAATGTTTCTTAACTTTTCCATTTTAGCCCACACACCTATGGATTTCATTCTTTTTATTTTGTAAAACTAACAAGGCTTAATATCTATGTATATTCCTCAGGATTGCCTACATGGCAATCAGAGATCTGGTTTAAGGAGGGCATCTCTATATACCAAGTTAAATAATATATGATAAAATCTTGTAGAAGTGGACAGAGAACAAGGTTTCTCATCGCTGTCTTAATCAAGTCATTGGGCTATCTCAGCAGCTCTGTCAGTTCCACTTTAGCAACTGCTCTGATACAATTAATCCATATTTTTTCACCATCACACAAAGCTTCTGTTGGTTTCCCTTCTTTAGTCCCTTTTGCAGACGTCATCCTTTTCTCCAAGAAATCATCAAAAGCATATTCCTTTAATTTTACTTGAGAATGTACCAACATTAAATCTGTTTGTGAAATACTCTTTCTTACTAACTCAGCACGTTTTGGCAGATGTGAAATGTGTCTGGCTAAAATTAGAATAGTAAAACTGGACATTTGCTGAAGAGACTGTCTTGCTCAAAAAGTCGGCTTGAGTCAGCACAGAATGTGTTTCAGATAGAGCCTAAGTATGTTATTTTTTCACTCAGCCTGTTACCATGCTGGCTTAAATTTCAGTGTCCTGTGCTAGGAGAGCGTAAGTGGTTTGATAATCCAAAACTGCAGGCTTGAAATGATCAGAAACAGGGATGTGGCATAAAGCTGCACCATGTTTATACATATATATATGCCACGTACCTGCTTTCAACCATTACATCTGTTTTCTGGTGAGAAAACATAGTTCCCTTGTAACTGAATACAATGTGTGTGTTTACTTCTTCATGATTTCTTTATAAATCTCTAGCGTAGTTTTATCTGTGTCTGTGTTCAAACTTTTGACTATGAAACGGTGTAAGATTTTTCCATTATTACTATTTCTAATTTAATATGTTTGATGCAATTAGATAATTAGCAAACATAATAGCATTATTTTTTCCTTTGTGGTTGGAAATCTCTGAAGAACAGGAAACATCATAATAAGATCTACATATGTACAGCTTGTAGGGAACTAGATAGAATCCTTGAAACAAGCTGTACACTCTCTACTCAAACACTTTACTCTGCAGGGTCTGCACAGTTTGTGTCCTCAGCCTGTGTGCTTACGCTGCATACGAGGCCAGATAAATAGAAGAAGCAGCTGAATATTTTTATTACACTGTTTTGAAAATAGTGATTCAAAAGAACTCCCGTTAGTCCATCCTTTGTAAAAGAGATATTCCAGGAAACATCTGCGTAGCACAGCATTAACAGAAGTCAAAGTTAAATGGAAAGGAACATGAAAACAGCTATATATAAAATCTGCAGGAAAGTTCAACTTTCGTTTAAAAGAAAACTTTAAATCCTAGCAAACAAAAATCAGTTTAAGACAATTGGTTACTTTTGATAGTTCCTAGTAAAGGAGACAGTAGAGATGATCCACTTAAGGGAAAGTGTTGACACATTTAAGCGCAATTGCTTCCTCAAATAACTGGAAACTGTACTGCAGATTGCAACCCACCTACAAAGCTAAATGCCGAAATTGAAAAAAATTACAGCATTTCTACAAGATCCAAGGAAAAGAATGTGAGAAATGTGGTAGAAGTCTGACTAAGCTCTTGCTAAACAGGAAGAACATTGTCACCCTCAAAATGAGACCAGAATATTAGAGTGAAATGAGGAATAGTACATATCTTCTTTACAGCCAACTGGGAAGGGTCTGGCAGGAACAAGGACTTGAAAGAGATGATGCTAGTGCAGCAAAAGTGAGCTGGAACAGCTGAGCTGAAAAGAAACTCTTGTCACAAGAACAAGATATAAAAGGTGGATAGATGGAAAGTATAAAGATACTACATATTTATTTTTATAATATTTTGTACAATTTGAGATATTTTTCTAGATTTTTTGAATTGTTGTGCTCAAGGAAGGCCAGTTATTGCATTAGTTATTTCATTACGTCCAGGTAAAATCAAGGCCCACAATCCAACACAATAAAATGGAAAAGGTAGAAAACCTTAATAATATGAAGGGTTTGAGTGTAGAAATTAATCTTTTATCATTCTTGTTCTTCTGATGTGTGTAAAAACATGAAGTCAGTTGCCTAAGATAACAAGGCTTTTCAACCCACCAAAGTACACCTGTATTTGCTGTCAGGGCCTGGGTCAGATGAGAGAGAAAAGACAACTGTCAACAGATTTGAATAATGAAAGAAGGTGGCAAAGTGTTAGGACCATGATTTCCCAAATTATTACTTGTTCTGAATGCCTGTATTTCTGAGAAACAGAAACGGAGCCCTTTACAAGGCACAGTTATTTAAGTCATACTGTGTTGAAAGTTAAATATACTGCTCAGTTTAGAAAATCTTGTCTAACTTTTATCTTTTCCCTTAAGGTTTGCTATGGACCAAGTGACCTCTAGAGGTCCCTTTCAGCCTCATGTTCTCTGTGATTTCTGTCCAACGGTAACAAGGTAAATGGTGCTGTACACATGGACACATGCACACATGCACACATGCTGCCAGTTTGCAGCATCCAGCTTTTCGGTCTGCAGGGATGTGGTACAGCTCTAACAGCCCTTCTGCAAACTCACTTCCCTCCTGCTGAAGCAGCGGCTGTTCTAAAGCTCTGCCAGCTGGTGGGAGAGTTTGGAACAAGTTATGCTGGGGGCGGTTTTCCTTAGTTCCTTCCCTGGCTACTTACGAAGTCTGCAGACGCTCCTGATATACCACATGTATAAACTCTCGGAATTTTTATGAAGAGAAATGATACGTATATCATTCATATATATATGTGCCTACTCTTATAGAAAATCTGCCCCTCATGAAGAGTAACCTTCCCAACTACAGGGAAAGATTAACACAGCCAGGAAAAAGCAATGGATAATTTTGCGTGAGAAATAGTACTTTGTGTACTATTATATGTAGATTAGAAAGCTAATACATTTGCATTTTGACTTTTAAAGAGCCCATTTCTAAGAAAGCATTTTTCCATATGGGTTAAATAGATAACTTTATCCTAAAATAGCTCTAAATATACTCTAGATGAAAAACCCTTATGAAATTTCCGAGGTGAAATTTTAAGCTAAATGTTGATTTTGTTTTGAGGGGTAAAATTATATTTCTAGGAAATGTTTTGTTCTGCATGTCTCAGAGACAGGTGTTCTCCTGAATGACTTAATAAAAATTCTATTGCTCTGTTTTTGTTTTTACTAATTATAAGCAAAAATCTGTAGTCTGTAGAGAGAGAAGCCTGAATTTAATTATTTAAGGATGTTGTTTGGCTGGTTATGTCTTTGCTTTTAAGTTCTGCCAGGTATTTAAATAAATTATATTATTGATCTTTGAGAAGGGAAATATGCCTATTTAGGACCTAAAACAGGAAAAACTATTAAAATCATTATAATTCTTTGCTATGCAAAATCAGAGCAATAGAATACAGAACTAGTAATTGTATTTATGATAGAAAAATCTTAAACTGCATTTCACAAAGAAAGAGAATTCAGTAGAGTAAAATGCTTTTTTTACAGTTTCCTACTGACAGTAAGTGTGGTCATTTACCAGTTGAGAACACAGTATAAAAAGACATTATGACATATAGGCTGTTACTAACCTGGGAAACTCGGATATAAACATGACACACACCATTTGTGGCTTTAAGATCAACAACACACTAATCAATCTGTCACTTCTAGACTATATAGATTAATATTCACATTGTTACTGTTAAGCAAGCTCCTCAATTAAAAAGAATGGGATCGTGACAATCAAGCCTTGTTATTATTAGCACAAAGCTGTTAATAGTCACTGTGTGATGCACTATGATGTAAACATACAGCTACTGAAATAACTTAAAGGTGATCTCTTAAGGAACTGAGGAGGTAGGAAAAGCTGTCATCAGTAATCCAAGTTCAGTTCAGGGGTGATACAGTCATGTGGTCTCTCTTCTATATAATGTCTATAATATTATAATTAATTTTATACGTGTAGAAGTATTCTATGTGCAGATTCTAAAACCTTCATCCCAAAAGATTTCAAGCAAGTAGCTTTATTCATTTGAATCTCTAACTAATTACTGCCTGTTTCAGCATAACTTCTGGCACGCTGTACTAATAGGACACCTTCTGTAAGAACTGTCTTGAAAGCTGCTCTCTTTAAGCTACAACACTTCTTCCTCAAACTTAATATTTCTTATTGCAAACTTTATCACAAGTCTGGCCTGCTTAATGTAGTTTGTATAAGATGTCTTGTTACTTTATTGACCTCTAAATTAAAACAAATAAAAGTAATCCTTCCTGATGCTCAGTAGTTAAAAGGAACCCATGAATGTGTTGACAACATTAAATTCCCCACGTGACATGCCACATCTTTGCAGTGTGTGAGGACAGCGAGCTTTTGTTTTCAGTATAACTGGAAGCTGCAGTAAGTAACTGGAAAAACATCTTGTGTTTCAAAAATGCAGGAAACATCCCTTTTCCCCTATTAACTCCAAGTAGCAAACAAACGTCACACCTCTTAGAAATAAGTGCAAAGTTGAATTCTAATTCATCTGTTGCTGAGTCAGAAAGTCTGTCAGGTTGAGGGTTTTTTTATTTTTTAATTATTTGGATATTTGCTTATTCTCAAAGTATTCTGCTATTTCAAGCGCTCCACAGGAAATTATTTTCATTCTTCTCTCACTGGCCCTTAATCATCTTCTGCAGGAGTATTTTCGGTAGAGTTTGAAGTAAGGTTACCCTTTCTGTTGTAAGAAAATAGATCTGAATAGGTTGTTGGCAAGGTACATGCATGAACAAACTTTTTAGTCCCATAATGCAATAAATTTGAACACAAAGTAGGCAGTTATGACCTAAATATGGTTTGTCTTCTTCATCATTCATGTAAAAAATACGTATACTAAGAAAGCAATTGGAAATTTGGCTATATACTGTGAAATACAAACTGGTGATATGTTTTAATTCCATTTTACTGAGATGGCATTCTTTTCCATAGCAGTATTTCCAATTTGCAAAAGCAGTTATTCCAAAAAGAAACTGAAGCAAATGCAAGCTTGTCTGCATTGTTTCTTTATTAGATGCCATCAACTTAACACTACGTTGCTTCCTACATGAATTTGCATAGGACTTTTTCTTTTATTAGAAATCTGAATCAAAAGGGAAAACAGTTCCCTACGCAACACGATTGTGGACATGTGGTGTTAAGAGCCATGGAGATATTCAAAACAAGGCTATTTGTAGTTTTTATCTCAACCTAAAATAGGCTGTGTAACAGAAAAGCAAATCCTTACCTTTTTCTCCTATAGTGCCATAGAATAATTCTGGCTGGAAGTGGAACCTCAAGAGCTCTCTAGCTCAACCTCCAATCAACACAGGGCCAGGAATGAGGTCAGAGCAGGTTACTGAAGGTTTTATCCTCTTTGGTCTTGAAAACCTCTAGGACACAGATGTCAGAACGCTTCTAGGAAACCTGTTCCAACGCTTGACTCTGGTAATGATAAAAAAACTTTCCTTATAACTGGTCTGAATCTCCCTTGTTTTAATTTATGCCCACTGCCAGATATCTCCCCTCCTCCCACCATGCTCTCTGACCAGCCTAGTACAGTTTTCTTGATGACCTTCCTGTAGGCACTGGGAGGCTGCTGAAACTCTCTCTTCTGTAGGCTGAACGAGCTTTGTGCCCTCAGCCTTTATCCTTTAGGTAAGTGCTTCAACCACTAACCACCTGGTGACCCTTTTCTGAACTCCCTTCAGTTTATCGATATCTTTCTTGTGCTGTTGGGGAGTGGGTGCAAACTTGGCAGTATTCCACACATGGCCTAATAAGTGCTGAGTAAAAGATGATTACTAATTACCTAGAAAGTAGTAGAATGGTAGATGTTTATTTTAATTGCATTTATTACATGTACCAACTCTATCAAAATAAGCCTTGATTCTTAGCATATGATGATGGGTATTCCATAATTATAAAAAGGATTATGACAGTTATGTTCATGTAGAAAATACTTGAATTTTCTGCATATTCTTTGATAATAACAACCTTTATTTATCTACCAATTATTGTCATTGGATATTAAAGAGTATGGAAAGGATCTGGCATACCCTCAACAAAACCTTGTATTTGGATTTGACACTTGTCACTATAGGTCTGTATCAAGTGCCATCTCAAAGCCTTGACAGAATAAGGACTTATGCCCAAGGTCAGTCTTCTCTGCTAAGTTTTTGAACATGACTTGTTCATTGTCTCTTAAAAAGTAATAAATTCTGCCTTTAATTTCAAGAGAGGGAGGCCCTTAAGCCAGACGTATTTTTGTGCATGGTAGAATGTAATGATTCTTAGGTGTATTTAATTTTTAATCCCACAAATGTCTTCTGAGGGTCATGAGAGGCATTATATATGTCAATAAAAAATCCTTAGAACGTGTGGCCATGCATCTTCTGTGAATCATTGACATTAGAGGTTACAGAGCTCTTTGATTATTCATGGAAAAATGCCCTGCTTTGGGGCAGATGGTTGAGAGGTTTGAGGCAGTCACTTCAAGTCCTTTCTCCTTAATGACTTATCTAACTTGCAGTACACATATTGATTCTAATACAGACACACACTCAAATTCACACTAGCTGGCTTGTTGTTTCTACAAGCATGGAAACAGGCATTCTAGGCTACTGTCTAGTTTGCCTTCAGATTAAAACAGCGAAGCATGAATTTTTTTACAAGTAAAGCAAATAAGTTTGCAGCTCTTGGGTTTTTGTAGTGTAGCCATCCATCAACTTTTTTTCTGCCTTCATTTTCCCTCCCAGTTGTCATCAGTTTTCCCAAGAGTTTTCCCAGATGTTTAATCTTTCCTTTGTGATGCCATAAGAATTCAAGGGATAGAATTCTTCCTCAAATCATACAACTATAAGCATCATAGTCGGAGCTCATCTCAAAAAGTTCTGTAAACCAATGTTCTTGTCAGCACACTGACTCCCAGCATCCTAACACTATCCTTTTGGCCACGTCACCTCTAAAAACACACAATAACTCAACTTTTATTTTCACAAAAGGCCACAAAAATCCACACCACAATATTACTGTCATTCAGCCTGGCTCTGGCTGTTGTCAGCTGCCAAGATGCCTTGAAGCTTCAATTTTACTCTGTGATGCTCATGCACAATATAAAACCACAAAACCACATTGAAGCCATCCAAGTCCTTTCCTTCTCATGCAAAAACTTTGCTTCTGTCGTGTTTACAGTTTTTAGAATAGACCAGCTCAGCATCTATATTGTATTGTGTAAGACATTTTTAGTACATATTTTTGTATTTTCTAGGGAAAAAACATAGATCTTGTACCTATGAGTACTGCATCGTAAGAAGAAAACCTACAATAAAATATAGGATGTTTTATCTTCATATATATTCATTAATAATAAAAAAGGTACTAAACAACATAGTGATCAAATTTGCAAGTGATAGCAAATTTCAAGTTAAAAGGAATAACATGAACTCCAGAAAGAACAGGTTACTGAATATAACATACAGTATTCTGAGGCAAAGCCTATTAATGACAGATTTCCAAAGGAATAAAGAAATGCAGCTTGCTGAACGAGAACTAGAACAGAACCCGTGCATCTGTTTACTTGGCATATAACGCTGGAAAATCCAGTTACAGGCTAGAATGGGGTGTGATGGAGAATAGCATGTCTAGCTTTAGAGTAGATTATGCTGTCCTAACTTTTTTCAAAACTTCATCAAAAGTCTTATTTTATCCAGTCCTGTATCTCTTAACCCTGAACATGAATTTCGCTGTGATTTGTGCCATCCCAAACATCAATGATGTGAAATGATTGACTAGATGTGCAAGAGTTTGTGTGTTAAAGGCTGTAGACAAGCAGTCCTTAAGACAAAAACTTTGAAGTTTCCAGCTCAGTTTTGGGTGCTTGAGTGAGGTGCAGGTAGCGTATCCCACGTGTCTGGGCGACAGCCACTCTTTGGTACTTTAATTGTATCGGTCAGCAGGATTTTCTGGTACTTCTGTGACAATGTCAGGTAGCACTATTTCCTGCAAGGTCTGTTATTGAACTGTAGAGACAGATGCAGCACAGAAACACCCATCAGTGATGAATACAGGTGTGCTGATAAGATTTGACAATGGAAGGCAGCCTTTTTTCTCTTTTTTCTCTTGCATCTGCATACCCTAGCTATAGAAATTGTTGAGATAAAGACAGCTCTGTTGTAATAAATTAAATCATATTGCAAATACATTACTAGAGAGCTGTTCTAGAAGAAATTAAGCCTAGCAAGCCTCCTGAAATCAAACCTCTGCTGAAATAAACAAGTAATATGTAACTAATATAGTTTAGCACATGTCACAAACAAGAAAGACGCTGCTAGTTGAGTATGTCAATTTAAAAGGCTGTTTGCATCTAATTATTTTGAATTCTCATTTTTAACATCAGAGTCATAAGGTACTTTGCTTTGCTTTAGAACACATTTTAAGGTGTTTGATAGAGTCAGAGTGACGGTGTTCAGCATTTTGGCTTACTGAGTTTCCTAAATTAAGTTACTGATAATACGTCTTGTTAGTAAGTAGCTTTACACTTTCTTGATACAGTGGATATTTAGGAACAGTAGGTGCTGTCCCCATCTTAATGCAAAGTACAATCACCTTTCAGGAACTTTAAGATCTGTAATTGTGGTGGTCTTGTTGTGGAATTAACAATCATAGGAAAAAATGTACCTACCGAATTCCACTGCTTTACAATACAAGATTCAGCTAATCATTGAAACTCACGGGAAAGGCTTTAACATGTGATTGCTTCTTAATCACCATTAGCAGATGATTTTTTTTTTTATGCTTTATATCATAATTTTATGTTTCACGTTATTGAAAATGTTACGGGAGAAACCAGTGGGAGAGGAAAAGCTATTTGCCTCTCCTTACTTAATACCTCCTCCTTGCTCATCCACATAGGTATTCTTTTCCTTCTGAAATTGCTTTCTGTATGCTGGCTCACACCTCATTGTTTTTCTGCCTGACAGTCTAATCATGCTGGCTTGCAGACCTCTCACTTACATAATAACAAGTACATACAACAGAAAAGGCATTCTTGTATTGCTGGCACCTGCAGTCCTCTTGAAAATAGCACAAATTTTATCCTCAAAAGGACACAATACAAAATCTTTTGTGTGAATGACATCATTTATATATTTGGATCTTTACCTTGTTGTTTTGGGGTTTTGTTTGTAGTTCTGGGAGTATTAAGTCCTAGTGAAGGAAACCTTGTTTAGAAAAAAAACAACCAACCAAACAAAAACCAGCTAATAATCACTTTGGTGTCCAGAGTGCATTTGAAATTATTTGCCACTATTCTTACAATCAATACTGAACTGGGGTGAATCTGAGATCTTCAGTGTTTCTGGAATCAAAGTTTAAATCACGTATGTCTCTTTCTTACAATAGTTTACATCTGGAAATGAAGACAAATAAGTTCATTTGCACAGAACATCTTCTAATTTACATTTAAAATTGTAAATGTATACTGCCTATACTGGTTAACATATCTTAATGTATCTATTGCACTAATACCAATGTTTTGTGCACAGAGACTTTTTTTTAACAAAGACTATAACTGTGATTTATAAAACATAAGCCACTTAATGCAGTCTCTTAGAGTATCTTTTAGTGATTTGATGTGTTGCATATCATCTCTCCATTCTGAAAATCCTTTATTTCTTTAGAAACAAATTATTTTCCCTCCCTAATATCTTGCTAAGTTGTTTATTGTAGACAATAAACTATTTTAATGCTTCTTTCCTTTTACTTGTACTATGTTGTGTGACGGTAGATTCTCTGATGATATTTTCAACAGCATGAAGATTACAGGTTTTAGTTAAGTACTTAAAGATGTAAAGCTGAGCTTTGTATAGACAGTAATGACACATTTTAGATATTTAAAATTCTAATCTGTTCTTTTTGGCACAGGTCTTTGGATTGCAGTTGGACTCAATGATCTTAAGGCTCCTTTCCAACTCAAATGATTATATGATTCTATGACTACTTGAATTAATTAATTTGAGAGTACCGAAGATTTGTAATTCCCTGATAACCTGTAATTCCTAATCAAGTTTAGTATTTTTATGTATATTGCACATATTCTGAGGTTAATAACCTGTTATAAGCATCTGGATGATATTTTCCCTCGTCCTTCAGTAAAGAAGGTATGAAGTCCAAACTCTGCTTCTCCGAGGTTCGCATCCTTCAGGAGGAATTGCAGCTTCCTCATACTGTCTGGTTTCCTCTTGGGAGAAGATTCTTTGTCTGTGTCCAGCTTGCCATGTGTTACTAACCAGGCTGACTCCTTAGCACATCTCCAGGTTTGTTCTTTTAGATGTTTTTACACATCTGCGTTCAACATTACCAATTCTCCTGTCCCCTCAGCACTTGCTGCTAGAGTTTGCCAGGCTGCAGAAGCTTGAAGCAGCTTCTGGGCTGAGGGCTGCTGACTGGCAGAGGCTTCTGCTTCATTATGAGGAGCTGGGGGTGTTTAGCCTGGAGAAGAGGAGGCTGAGGGGAGACCTTATTGCTCTCTACAACTACCTGAAGGGAGGTTGTGGAGAGGAGGGAGCTGGGCTCTTCTCCCAAGTGACAGGGGACAGGACGAGAGGGAATGGCCTCAAGCTCCACAGGGGAGATTTAGGCTGAACATTAGGAAAAAGTGTTTCACAGAAAGGGTCATTGGGCACTGGAACAGGCTGCCCAGGGAGGGGGTTGAGTCCCCTTCCCTGGAGGGGTTTAAGGGATGGGTGGACAAGGTGCTAAGGGACATGTTTTAGTGTTTGATGGGAATGGTTGGACTTGGTGATCCGCTGGGTCTCTTCCAACCTGGTGATTCAATGATTCTATATTGATTCTATGATTTGTCTGCATATTTTCAGTCTGTCTGGAGGAGTCTGAGCAGTTGAGGAACAGCTGCCCTACGCCCAAGCCACGGCAGCCAGGCCGGGGCTCCTGCAGAGCCCTGAGGGCCTCAGGGAGGAGGGGAGCTCTGTGGGGAGCCTGGGAGAGGTGACAGAAAGAGAAACATGGCCGGAAGGTGAAAGGGATAACTTAGATGTTTTCCGGTCCCCAAAATAGCTGCAATAATTGAGCACAAAGCAGGGCAGGAGGAAAGGCCCTGCTGTGCAGTTACCCTGAGCAGAAGTGGCTCCTCAATGCTGGGGTCAGTTTGGGCTCCTGTGATGGGAGATGTTCAGAGACACACAATCAGAAAGGATTTTAGGCTATTAACCATTAAAAGCATTCCCTGTCAGGAGCCAAAACGTGGTCGAAATACAGCAGCTCTGTTGGTTTTTGCCCCTTGCAGGAGGTGTGTAACCGCCTTGCTCCCACACCACAGGGAGCGAGGAAACGAGGCTTCTCCAGTCCTGCAAAAACGTTTATCTCTACAAACATCATGCATTGCCAGCATGTTAACTCATTGAGCTAGATGCGTGTTTGCAGAAGCTCCGTGAAGGTTGTATCATAGGAGATTGCTTCCTGAAAATCGAACTGCAAGCTCATTGCCTAGCTTTGGAGCAGGACAAAGAAATACGTATTTAGTACAAATACAGTTTTTGAATTCTCAGCATGCAGGAATTAATAGTTTTACTTGGTGTTACTGTGGTATTTAAGGATAGGCCTTACTTTATGTCACCAATTTTATAGTTGTTCGCAGAGCTCTTTGGAGACCTTTTTCATGTGTGACACTAGTATACTGCAGCAAAATATAAAAGTAGAGGGACAACGAGGCAAAATGAACAGGTCTGTTCTAGTCTTTCAAATTTTAATTAGTGTTCATCAACTGCTGCTGTTACTCAGCCCAGCCCAGGTTCTGTGAATTAGCACATAAACCCACAGAGAGCTTTGCAGTGCAGAACACATCCCAGCTGAGTCTCTCAGGAGGAGGGATGTGGGTTTGAAGGACATAATCCAGAGACTTTTCAAATCATTGGACACAGTTTGTGTGGTACCTGAAGCTATCACCATGCAAATGGGCTCTGCCTGGTAGGAATGAGACATATTAGAAATGCTGCGTGGGCCCTCCTGGAGGGACTGTGAAAGAGAGTTGAAACTGTTTCTGCCCAAGGATTTAAAAAAATGCTTGGAGAAAAAAAAAGAAAAGTTAGAAAAAGAAATACCAAGTTCTTTGCTGAAACCTGTTTAAAATACTCTGTCAGCAGTGTCAAATGATGTAAAATGGATCAGATTTTCAATCTCAGTTTTTTATGAGGTAATCTGAAATGTCAAGGTCTTGGGCAGCTTGTCCAGGTCAGTGCAAAATTGTCCTTACTTTTTGTTCTCTTTAGCAAGCCTTACAGTAATTGAAATAGATAGTCCATTTCCTGGTAAAAGAGACAGCATTGAAGTAACATTTTTTTATCAGCCAGCTGCAAACTAAACTTTCTTTTTGTACGTGTGCACAGTTGTCCTGTCTCTCCTTTAAAGAATACCGTCTGAATTCCATAGCATGATTGAAGACTTTCCATATTGTTTTTTAGCTCCAGGCAGTTTATTTTATTCTTTGTTTTCTCTGCCTTCCGGATTTTCCTCAAAACCGGAGAGAGATGAAACAAAGCAATTATTCTGCTATTTTATCTGTGTAACAAACCACCTAGACTACAATAGTTCACCACGGTACTACTTTAAAAATATTTTGTGAAGCAACCTGGTTAATATTTTATGCATGAATCAGCCAGACCTGTTGCGATTTATGGGTTTTGTCCCCATGACATTGCTTTTGCAACAAACAGATCTCAATGATCTAAACCTTTTGCCAAAAGCTTTATATACTACAGTGTGAAATTGTTGATGGCAACTTTCTCATGCTTTGTAGGATTTCACCATTCATATTGTGACTATCTTGAATTTATTTGTAGCCTGTTACATAACTTTGGTACAGTGATGTTATCTGCAGAGAAACACTAGTGATACAGAACCATCGTGTTCTGAAAGGAAAATGGGCAAGAGCAAATAGAATCATAGAATAACCAGGTTGGAAGAGACCCACCAGATCGAGTCCAACCACTCCTATCAAACACTAAACCATACCCCCCAACGCCTCATCCACCTGTGCCTTAAGCACCTCCAGGGAAGGTGAATCAATCCCTTCCCTGGGCAGCCTGTTCCAGTGCCCAATGACCCTTTCCGTGAAAAATATTTTTCCTGATGTTCAGCCTAAATCTCCCCTGGCAGAGCTCAAGGCCACCCCCTCTGATCCTGTCTCCTGTCACTTGGGAGAAGAGCCCAGCTCCCTCCTCTCTACGACCTCCTTTCAGGTAGTTGTAGAGAGCAATGAGGTCTCCCCTCAGCCTCCTCTTCTCCAGGCTGAACACCCCCAGCTCTCTCAGCCGCTCCTCATCAGGCCTGTTCTCCAGCCCCCTCACCAGCTTTGTTGCTCTTCTCTGGACTCGCTCCAGAGCCTCAACATCCTTCTTGTGCTGAGGGGCCCAGAACTGAACACAGAATTCGAGGAGCGATCTCACCAGTGCCGAGTACAGAGGGAGAATAACCTCCCTGGACCTGCTGGTCACGCCGTTTCTGATACAAGCCAAGATGCCATTGGCCTTCTTGGCCACCTGAGCAAGAAGGATGCAAAATCCGTGTAATTTTGCTTTTAAGAAACTTTCTGAATAGAGTATGCTTTTTGAAGACATCGCATTCATTTTTATTTGTGCAGCTCTTTATGGAGAACACAGACTCCTTTACTTATCACAACTAAGACATGATACTGGTCTGCGCTGCAGGATTCACTAACTGCTGAAGAGTGGAAAGGTGCTACACGGGCATTTCATTGCTAGAATGAAAAAACAAGTTGTGCAAGGCAGACCACGTATTGAAATTCTGCTCTGCTGATGCCTTGCCAGTGGATGTAGGGATTATTGCATTTGCTTGACAGTGAACAGTTTGAGAAAATCCATAGGCATATCCATCACTGAGAGAGATTTTGAAGGTGATGATCTTTCTTAGCTGAAGTGCCAATGATTGTTAAACTGAATCTCTTATTTTTAGCTGATACCAAGTGCAGGCTGTTTTTGAAGACCAAGTGGAAAGAGATCGACATTCTTAAGAAAAACCCCTTATGTACTGTGTCTCCTGTCATTCTTTCTCCATTATTGTTGCAGATTGGTGGGATTTTTTTTTTTCACTGTGATGCAGTTTAAATATATGTCATCTGTTTGAGAAGTTAGAGGTGGGAGATGGAAACTCAAATTCAAATGCTTTAACAGTTGGAATATAATGCTAGAATTGGGCCATCGCTGCAGTTAGTGGATGACATTCAAGCCTTGTTATAAATTTAACTCATTACTGCCTCACCTTCTGTTTAAATAAAACCTATCTGATAGATCTAGATTTTTTTCACACTCCCTTAAATTCCATAAAATTTAGGCAACCATTTCTACTGCTTTTTCAGAACTTATAGGCAATGAAAACATGAATTATTTGGAAATTTCTGTTTTGAGTTGTGCTAAGGTTGGCAGGTGACTGTGCAGGGCAGTGAATAAAGGCACTTTGAAAAGCCCCAGTGAAAGAACTGCCTTTTACTCTGCTTCTTGCCTAAGAGACAGCATTCGTATCTTCCACATGCTCGAAGAGAGGTATATAAATATTGCTCACTTGATTTTAAGTCAGGCAAATTCATAATGTAAATCTAGCATCTTAATGCAGGAGAGGGCAGTTCTGTGGTAGAAGAGCTGGAGTAACAGCGCTGGAAGTAAATGACCGAGAAAGGATTGTTGCCCTTTATGTGAGATGGATTTTTTTGAGAGGAATATGGCTCTGTGTTTGCTTTATTTAATAAGAGCTTAGAGATTTTTTTGGAAAAGGCCTTGGTTTGAGATGAGCTTTTAAACTTGAGCTCCAAAATTTGGCAGAGGCAGAAATGTTGCCATGGCAACCCATTATCTAACACTGCGTTACTGAACCTCCTGCCAGTTCATCCACAGTTGAGTGCTGAAGGCAACCTTAAAGGGTATTATATGTTCTGTCCTGAAACAGTTCAGCAGGCCCTTCCAAAAATAGTCTGTGACTTGAGAAAATGAACAGCTATCTGGAAAAAAAATGGAAAATAAAAACTTTCCCTATAAAAGGTGAATGACTCCTCTACCTTGAATACTCTGTCTTGACGAATACTCTATCTTGATAGTGAATTTTCATCATCTCAGTGTTTTATAGTGACTAGAGGTGGATCACAGACTTTTTAAATTACAACAATGATTATACGTTTTGTTCTAGAATAGCCTCCAAATTCAAGAAGCTGTCATCTTCATTTTGGCTGCATTGAGTGCAGTGGTTGAGTCTGGGAAGTGCTGTCTTGAAGGAACTACAGTAAGTGTGGAACCCAGTTACAGTACAGTTGTTCTCGGACCTGGTACTGCAGATATTAGACTAAAAGGAGGGCACGTGGGCCACCCCTCTACTTCTGCTTCTGTGTCAGGTTTATAGAATCTGCCTAGTTGGTTACACTGAAGTGTCTTCAGTCCAGACAATTTTTATCACCTATAGTCCTCAGTATCACCAGCTCTTTCTTGCAGTTTTTCACAAATAATCACAGCGCTAATCACAAAAGTAGGAAAAAAAAACCCACCAAAAATATAGTTGATTGCATAACTTGTGCTCACATCCTCGGGTTTCCAAATCTCAAGAACTGTTTTCTATCTGTATATTTGGTTTTGCTCTGGAAATAGTTATATTTAATTTGGCATTCCACTCTTCAGACTTCCGTGTGAAGCAGTTGTGAGCCTAAGTGCCGTGCTGCTCTGCACCTCTCTGGAATTGCTTCCTAAACTATTTCTTTGTTTTGAAACACTTGTACTGTGATACACTTGTCAAAATGTGCAGATAATAAGCCCCAACCAGAAATGCATGTCAAAGAATGCAAAACTGACAGTTTCATTCAGATTAATGATGACTGATACAATTTGCCACAAGCATTAAAGCTTCCAGTAATATTTTCTAAGCTTTTTTTTAGCTTCTTGGTGTTTTTTTCAACTCTGTGGTATGAAACGAAGAAGGTTCGATTCCTATTTACACAAGTTCTTTTGTTTTTTATCTCATAATCTACTTAATATTGGTGCCACTTAATAAAATACCATAACTCACATGATATTATGCTTTTTATTGTTCATCCATAATACAGCATTAAAAATGAGTCACATGAGTTACCAGTAGGATTCTACTTTTCTTTAAATCATTTGACTTTTCTGCTCTATGTTTAACAGGCTGGAGTGTATATGTATGTATAATGTAATATATAAAAAAAAAATATAAAAAATTACATATAACGTATGTGCTTTAAATATATTTATATATTTAAATTTTAATGTATCTTTTTATATGTATATAAATTTCAATATTTTACAGCAACTTTGTGGGTGATCTGTGTGTGGAAGGGTAATTCTGAAAATTTATCTTTCAGACCTTGTACAAGATTCTTGCTTAAGGCCAAGGCTGTTCTGTATTTGAGATTTAGGCAGAAGGGATACCAAACATGGATTACTGGCAGTATTTCTGCTTGATTACAGGTGTTCTTTACAAGATACTGAAAGAAAACATTGATTTTTGATGGGAAGGTACTGCAGTAGTAGGAGGGATGGGAAATGTCACCAGATTTCACACTTCTAAATACTTTTAAACAGATTTCACACTTTTTTAAAAAAGGGAAACATGAGTTCTACCTGAATATCTTTCTCAATGTACTTCTGCTACTTGGAAGATAAAAACCTGGGTGATGAGCACTCATCGCCAAAATATTTTCTCTGAGTTACTGCAGAGCAGATGTGTTTAATGTAGTTGTAATTTTGTTCTTGTTCTTTTTCCTTCAATCTGCAGGAAACAAAATCTGACAAAAAATTTACTTTGTCTTTTTGCTGAAATCGGCTTTGGAAGATATCGTGAAAACAGAATTTTAAGTGGTACTTATACCTCAGCTCTACTCAAACGGTACTAAGCAGAGGAGTTAAGTAACCTTGATCACTGCAGGATTTTGAGCTTACTGAAAGCTAAAGTAGCCTGAAAGCTGCTCTGGTTTTGGCAAGCCACCGTGGGGTCCCAGCGGTCCAGGAACCCTGGAACTGCTGCCGGGCTACGACACTTATGCTGGAAGTGAGGGGCTCAATTGCAGCTGCCGCAGAGCTGCTTACCTAATATCAAGGGACTCTCCAGCTGACCCAGTAAGGCCTCTTACACTGAATAATGCAGCCAAAATCAAAACTAAGAGCTGGCACGTTATAAATCGCATGGCTTCAATCAGTATTTCTTTCCATATTTTCCTGGATTAGAAAAAAAAAAAAACAATTTTTCAAGTTGGCTGTTTACTACATGAAGAATCTCACCCACCAACCCCTCATTACACAGGCCCCTGTTCCTTATCTTTAGAGACCCGATACTGAATTTTGCTGTTTCATTGCTGAGAGGCTGAGTCAGCAGTGGCAGTGAAGATTTCCAGGTGCAATAGCAGCTGTTGGAGGAGACCAAGGCTGAAAAAAACTATTCTTCTTGCACAGTAAGGCAGATAGAATGTGTCTTGTTGTAATACTTACATTTAATTTTTTTAAGAAATTAATTTTTAAACCAAATGCCCAAGAATATTTAAATTCTTTTTGCCATCCTCACGTTTATTCAGTACCCATATGGAAAGCTCCTACTGGGCTATGTTTTATTATTGCATTTGTAATACATTTTTGTATTTAGAACTTATATTCCCAGATTTTTAATGATGCTACTACTAGTTAAGATGTTTTCCTGTCTTCACAATTAGCAACACTTCAATATTTAAAATAACTATACTGTTCATTTTAAGGCATATGTTACTGCATATGGCTGTAGATCTGTTTTTCTGAATGTGCAAGATTTTTTTGCATATATTGGTATTTCATTCTGAACCTACAGGGAGTTAACGTTTACAGTAACTGTTTGAATTCATTTTAGCTCTGATTGTTAAACCTTCTCCTCTGGGAGTAAGTGAAGGAATCCCAAGGAGGCATAAATGGAAACAAAGGCATGAGAAGAAAGAAAGGAAGGTGGCAGCAACAATAGCTCATCTTTTTTGAGATCCTTGATTTAGCACAGAAGAAACTGTATGCTATAAATAATTTATATACCCTGTACTTGTTTTAAGCGGTAGAAATACCATATTTTCCAATTCACAAAATGAATTTTGAGCCATGAAATTTAGCCATTTGAAGAAATTGACTGCTCCGGCTAAAATTGTATCTCATGTTGTTATGACGTTAAAGGGTTGAGCATCTTCAAACACAAACTGAAAGATTTCCCCACCAACAGAAAACTGGTGACGCCTTTGAGAGATCTTACATTCTTGTTTTCTTAGAATCTTCCATTTCCTGTTAAACTTGCTTCTGTTTATATGTTTGAAAGTTATGGGGTTTTTTCCTTACTAAAGAAACAATATTTAACAAACTCAGAAAGGAAAAATATAACCTTCCCTAACGGTAAATTGATAAACAGTGGATGACTGGGTTTTTTCCCCCTGGCTCCAGTATTCCGTTGCTGTTAAACTCTGGTCAGCAGTGTAAACAATATGTTAACCGATGATGAAGTCTTTCATCCAAATTATAAATACAGTTAGTAACTTGTGTAACAAATACTCCCACCATATTTTTCCAAATAGCCCGGCATGGGTTCACTACTCTAAAGAGAAAGTCTTCAGTATTTAATTCACTCGGGACTTCTCCCTTCTCACATCCCCCCAGAATGGAATTAAAATTTAGAACATGTACATTTAGCAAGAATATTTTGATGTCAAAATATCGCTTAACATTCCTTGCCTGTTAACCATGAAATATTTTTTCCAAGTCTCATCAGCGGTAAAAAAGAACGATCTAGTAGATAACCTTTAACATTCAGAAAACAGATTTAATTTTTATTTTCACAAGCCATATAAAATTAATAAGTTCCATTTTCAGCAACTGCATTTATATTCTGATGGGCAGAAAAGCTGTAGGTTTGTGGAGGATTTTTTTTTCCCAAATGCTGCCTGTTCAATCAAAGGAACTCATTACCGAGCTTGATAAAGAGTGGGTATTAATACTAAGCGTGTCCATTTCATGTTAAACGTATTATTCTGGCAGAAGAATATTTTCATCTCCAGATCACAGCAGAAGTAATTAAAATTCAAGGCATTAATTATACTTTAATTAAGCCAAAACGTATTTCATAGGATTGTTTTGGCAGAGTGAGGAAGAAGTCTGTCTCCTCACCAGCTAGTGAGGTGGTTATGACAAATTATAAAATCACTGAAGCCAAGAAGAATTGTTCCAGTCAATTAAGTTGTCTGTGAAGGAATATATACAATATGTAAGCAGAGGGGAAAAATACAGCAGTATTTTCTAGTTTTTCAGTCATACGTAGACATTGTTTAAGATCACAAATAATTAAAATTTGTCTTTTCTTCTCTCCACGCAGTCTGAAGAAGTCCATTGGTTTTGGTTGGTCCAGTGATTCTATATTAACATGTTAGAGGTCAATGACACATTCATTGATCCATTTAGATTTCTGTTAATGGCGCGGCTCAAAGAGCTGCTTCTCTGTATGTGTTTAAAAGCAGGAATCACGATAGAACAAACAATGCTTTGAAATTTAATGGAAATTTATGTGCATTATATACTTTTAAAATATTTTTTACACCCAAATGTGGACGTGATCTATGAATTCTTGTGATTTTGTGAGGGGAATTGAAATGCTAAAGTTTTTTCATATCCTCCAAAATATTCTTGGGGCTTGGGGAGGGGTGGATTTTTTTCCAGAATGTAAGCAAGTATAAACTGCAAACCTTTCTTATTACTACAGGCCAGATTCCACAGCAAGCAGACACCAATTTCCCTGTCTACTGCCATGACTCAGGATTGGAACAGAGTGACTGGCATGTGCTGCAAGTAGGTGAGAGATACTGTGGCTTAGTGCTTCCTGAGTTTCTTCCATCTCCGTGTTTTAAAGCCTGCGCTTTAGTGAGCAAGAGATATTGGTCAGGTCATGCTTACGTAGTTTGAAAATCTGAGTTGGAAGAATGTTTTTATTTGACTTTGGTAAATAGAAATAAATCCCTATTTGTGTTAGCATGGAGCTGTTAGTGGCATGTACAGCCTATTACTTAATTAGCTGTCCTTCTCCATGGTGACAGCGAAGTCACTGAGCTCAGTTTGTTGTAAATGACAGTGTTGGTCTTGTAGCTGATGCTTCCCATAAGTTTGCGTTTCAAGGTAAACAGAATTGTAGTACTGTCAAAGGTATTTCCTAATGGATTGGCATGGGTAGATTGGAAATCTTTATAAAATTTTAAGGCTTATCAGCCTTATACACAGCCTAATGTAACTATATGTGATCATTTAAGTTGCCCCAGAATTTTAGTCTTTAGTGCGTGAGCATGGTGGTCCAAGTTTGACCCATAATCAGGATCTTTCTATAGTCGCATTTGAATAAATATTGGCAGGAAGTCATGCTAGGGAAAGGCCACGTGGCTTAGCAGAGTGTTTATCAGAGCTCGCTAAACACGTCCTGTTCTTAAAACTTCCAAGAAATTTCTAATTAACATTTGTGTACAAGTTCATTATAACACTTGCATAATGCATGACAATGGTTGCAGAGGGATTTGAATATCGGTTCTCGGTAATATGAAAGATCCCGTATTATTTCTTTGTAGGTTTTCATAATAGTCTTGGTTATTTCCCAAGTTTCTCATATGTGAAGATACTTAATGAGTAAATCTTACTCTGTTGAGTGAAACTGAGCTTTTTAAGTGGTAATTGCACGAAAGATACAAACTGAAGTTAAATTTTGGAATCTGACCTGTTTTTTTCCTGTGATGCTTGCATGAACCTACCTTGTTATAACTTTGATTTAGGCCTGTTTTATGATACATTGATACTTAGTTTTAAAATATCTGTTTTTATTTTGAAAAAGGGATGGATTAGATGAGAAAAGTCAACATAATTTTTGCAAATTGATCGATTAAATAGTCTGTTATGTTGTAAGTTTTCTGAAGCCCACAGCATGGAAATTTCATTATATGTGGAAGAATCAAACATCTCCTAACTCCCATCCCACTTTGCTTATTTAGAGTACAGTTTCTTGCAGTTCTGTCTCCTTTTTCTATGAGGCAGGCACTCCCTTGGAATCTGTTATCAGCCTCATTTCAGATAAAGTCTATTCATGTTAATTATCATTTGGACTGGAAAGTACACCTTTCATACAGCTACCTAAGGACAGTTTTAAAACGTAAAAACTCCTTTCTGCTGCTTCATGTGTTAGACCTTTTTCTTGGATACATCATATAAGACTAAATAATTAGTCACAGCCTTGATTTGGCAGCCAATTGGAATTCTGAACTTCTCCTATTCTACGAAAGTACGGTCTTCCCATGATTAGATATGGTGTCAGATGCTTTCCAATGAAAACAGTTCCACAACTGAAAATAATCAGTGCTGGGCCGGAAAATGTGTCACTGGAAAGTGTCATTCTCTGATTCAGTGGAGAGGGCACTTGTCTTGGAAGTGCTATGTATGTTCCTACTCGCTTTCCAAGACTCATTGTTTATTAATTAATCATAAGGCAAATGTGGAAAAAGTCCATCTCCTCCCCAAGTTAAGCACCATGGCTGCTGTAAGCCTTGCTTCTTTCTTTGTTCATTCAATGCATCTCAACGTGCATGGATTTAGCTGCAGGAAAGTTAGTGATGTTTACCCTAGAGCAGTTTGTAATCTGATGTTGATAACATCTGATGATAATATACAGCATTTTCCTAGAAAGATAGCTTTGCATCAGGCGAAGAACAGCACACCTGAGGGCACTACATTATCCACTTATCTCTCTATAGAAAGCAGGCACAAACAGTGCTTTTCCTGTTCTGTTATTCCCATACTTGTCTCCCCCTCACTTTCTGATGATATTTTTGTAATCATCACTGTACTGTGTATACCATGAAGGCATCATAACTTCAAGAACGTATGTACAGGAGTTGCTTTTTAGAAACAACTGAGAGCTCGTATTACATGAAACATCCAGGGAAAATTCTCATAAACTATGAAATAAAACTAGAGAGAAAATCAACATACACAGGCTGATCAAATAATTGTATTTTAAGAGTTTTGAGCAAAGATTTTTAATCATGAAGAGTAATTACAGGCCTGAGCATTTAAGTATAATATTTGTGACTTAGTATACTACTTGTTACTGATATTCTCTCATCTGCTGTTCATCCGATGGAGATGGTCAGTATTAATCCCCTAATTTTAACAATCATTCCCTTTAATATTGCATCTTGCATAATCGAAACAGACTTTTTTGATTAATTTAGCTATAGACTAGTTTTTCTAGTGAAGTCCTTTTTTTCCTTCAAAATCTTAAATCTCCTGTTTAAGTCATATACAGAATATAAAACTTCCCATGAAAGAAAATGTTCAAGGTTGCTTTTCAAGGCTGTATAAAATATTGAACTGAGGGTTAAAGGGCAATTCTCAGAAAAACCAGAGATGTGAGATGTTTAGGCGCATGAGAATAGATAAAAGGCTATTTTGGAGTGAAAGCCTTTCCAACTTGTGCACGTAGGAGAGTGTATTAGCAAGACTGCAGTGCCTCTTTGGATATGACTCAGAAAGCTGTTTCTATTTAATTAGACAAGAAAATTGTGACACAGTCATGGTATGTGCCTTAGAATAACAAGAGTGTTCAGCAAATTGCATTCAATGCTAGAGCTGTTGTTGAAGGAAAAGTGAAGCACAAACTTGGAATTATTAATTTTATTTTAGCAAATTGCTATTTTTCCTTTCTTTTTAATAATGTATTCATGTTTTCTATTTCCTATATCATTATTTCAGTCATTTTCTTCCTTCTGGAACTGTTTGGCTCCAGTTATGTTGCTTTATGGCCAAAGATAAAACTGCCTGTGAAGTTAGCAAAGCCTGTTAAACAAGCTGTCAAAACATGAACTGTTTCATACCTTATAGCTCAGTAAGAAAGACAATTTTATACAGCTTAAAATTAAAGACTTCCAGTGTCACCTTGTTGGACAGCCTGGAGATAGATTGTATATAGCTGCTCTTCATTATGATGCATCTGTAGGCTATTCTATTTCAATAATAAATGGTGAAAGAAACATCACAGTCTTAGCAAAATCGGCATGATAAAAAGGGAGGAGTTTTTTTTTCAACAGGAACATGTTTTAAATTAAAATGAAAAGATTATAAATGGAGCCCATAGTGTTATAGTAGGATTTGGGTAGATAAATGTCAGACATCTTTCCGTGTGGTAGAGAATCCCGAGTTTCAGACATGTGAGAATATAGCACTTCGGGCGAGAACCTCGTGTACTTCAGAGCAAGTATTTGACTTGCTGTCTTTCCATTTCTACCGAGGACTACCTTCTGAAGTCTGACTAAAGGTAATTTTTTATAAAGATAAGAATTTCGTGTTAATTCAGTTACCTATGTAGCCTGTATTTCATTTGCACACAAAGAGAGAACTGACTGAAAAGTACAAAAATTAAGTACTGGTTTTAACTAGAAGAAGAGGTCTTATATTTCAGTAGGAATAGTTTCATCATAATAAAGCTAGCAGCTCTGACCCTCATTATTTTCTTTAAATTTATTATAACCTAACCCTGTTCACATGGAAATCAAAGGACAAGTTGAGTTGTCCTGGATTCTTATTTACATATTTTATTTGTGCAAGTATGCTTGAATGCCTCCAAACCAGAGAAAATTAACATGAGGTGTTTTGTAAATGTTTCTGGATTAGTAGTTCCTATGACCAAAGGAAGCTTTTTGGATAATGAAATACTGGCAAAAGCATTAGCACTTAGAACTGCAGCACAGATGAGTAGTGACATTTAAGAAAGGATCTCATTATAGAGCAGTGATTCCTTGCGGAAGTTTTGCCGTTTTAAAATACAATAATATTATTTGAAGTAAAAATGTAAATTGTGTTGATTTCTTCAAAAGAAATGTGTGGATAGAAAATGACACTAGTGGATATTTAGGAAAGATCTCTAACCAAGGAAAAAAATCTTTCTGTAAACTGCTTATAGAGAGTAAGGGAGAAAGCTGGAAAAGAAATAATGAATGTTAACCCTGTAGTTAGGGAGTGGAGGGCAGCACAGCTTTCTAAAATAGCCCCAAACAAAAACTGTTCTGGGTGGATATGTCTGGCTATTCTAAGATGCTCCCCGAATCACATGGGAGTGAATTGACACAGCCTTTTGTCCCATATGTGACATCACAGCCCTGAAAGCAACTCCCTCTTTCTGTAGCGCTGAGAAGTATCTGCATGCCAGCATTAGGTGTCGTTGAAACATGTACTCATATATGGCAGGGGTTTTCCAGAATATTTGTCAAGAAAAGGCCTAAGTAGGCTTGAAAAAAACAGCAGGACTTGATTCAAGGTTGGGTTTGCCATGGAAATGTATTTATCTGGTGTTGCATCTGAGGTAGCAAGAATTATAGTGTGGCTGATGAACACTATTTAAAGTCTTACCTTTCATCTATAAGCCAGAGAAGCCAAGCTGCAACGCTTCCTTTCCCGTGCTTTCTTATCTGCTTTAATCTATTGTGCATCTCAGTTTCTGATCAAATACTCATTTTATCCTCGCATTAATCATGTGCACAAGCACCAAGTAATTATGGAATCCCTGTATTTACAGCTCCTGCTGTCTGTTTCCAAGTGTCACATCTGGATGCTTCCTAGTCTGCATATCCCGTTGTATGTAAAAAAGTTTGATGTGTTTGGGAAGAAGAGAGAATATGAGCCAGAATACGTATGAGTTTTTTGATAGTTTCAGAAAGCATAATCTTATTTATGTAGTTTACATAGATTCCTAAAAAAGCTTTTGACTGAGATTGTCATCAAATGTTGTAAGGAAACTGTATAGCAACAGGATGAGAAGGAAGTTACTTAAATTGGATAAATAACTGTCTAACGTGGGAAGCAAGAGGTAGGAGTAAAAGGTCATTTTTAACTTGGGGGAAGTTATCAGTAGAGTTACACAAGGCTTTGTGCTTGGACTTTTGCTGCCCAGCATACTTATAACACTGGAGAAACGGATTTGAATTATAAGTTGTTAACATTTTCTGATGATGGGGAGTAGCAGGATTACCAGTGTTAGAGCCTGATGGTGAAACATTGTAGATCTGAACAAAAATCAGCAAAGCTCAGTCCCTGGGCAATAAAATGGGATTCAGTACAGAGAAATGTCCAATTATGCACTGATGAAATGACGGGCTCTGACTAGTATGTTACTACCCAGAAGCAAGATCCTGGATTATGATTATAATCACTTGAAAATGTAACAATTACCCCCAAAAAAGATAAAATCTTTAACATATTAATGATTATATAAATTTCTATGTAATTAGGAATTACATGAAAGAAATGGAGAAGAAAACATTGTACCAATGAGTGAATTCATGATTCAGTTTCTTCTTTAATACTATGTGCTGCTCTGATTCAGAACTAGGCAAGCAGGTTTTGTATTTGAGAAGGAATTAGTAATACTCCCATCAGAAGGTGCTAGGGATGCTAAAAGTTAACACAGGCTTAAAGAAGGATTGGATAGGTTTACAGAGAGGAAACCAGCAGGATTACTATATAAAAAAAAACCAAAACAACCCATATCTAGCTCTGGGGACATTCAGCTGTGTGCTTGCTCTGCTGTTGCATTCTTCACTGATACCTGCTTTTTGTCACTGTGAAAGGAAACCTTCGGTCTCTCCCCTGATGACCATCCTCGTATTCTCCCAGACTCTGCCATGGAGTTGCTCACTGGTTTGAAGACAGATTTCAATAAAACAATAACTCTCAAGCAGGCCAGTATAAGACAAACCAAAAATAGCATAAGAACAGAAGTAAATGAGGAAGTCTTACATTTCTGTCTAATTTCAGAGTGAAATTTGGGGGGTGAGAAGAGAAACTCAAGGCAGATTTCACTGTGCAGAGCTATTGGTTTAAAAACAATAACAACAAAAAAAAGCGCCATGTGTTGAATTTTTGTATTAAAAAAAGAACATGCAGTTCTGAGATTGCTGGGTGCAGGCCATGTACATTTTATAAATTCACATTCTGGCAAAAAGTAAATTAGATCAAGCATAAAGATCTATGCACAAGCTGTATAATACATACTAAAGTAACAAATGTGCCATATTTAAGTTAGCAAAGCAAAGGAATATCAGAGTTCTCTTTATTTCTTTAAATCCTTCTGTCCTTGACTTCAGCAGTAGTCTATAATTTGTTTTCTAGTTACATTGACATTGTTCAAACCAACAAAGCCATGCAAAATAGAAGGGTGGCAAACAAAATAGCTTGCAGTACTAATGCAAGAATTCTCTTTTTTCATTACGTTCAGCTGAGTCCAAAGATAAATGCTCTAAGCACTGGTAAAATGTATCAACTGGTAGAAAATTAATTATGAACGTACTTTTAGAGGAGAATATTTAAACTTCAGCAGCTTTTAATAGAGAACAAACAGTATTGAAAACTCTTATCATTGTGAATGCCAACAAAAGAAAGACATTTAAAGGACCTGAAAATATGTGCATGACTGAAATATTCCATGCATTTGCCTGAAACAATGGGAGAGGCTTTTGTAGCTTTTCAGGAGTTGAAAGCAATTAATCCTCCATAGAGCTTAAAGCAGATAGAATCTTAGACACAGTGTTTTTACCATCAGAGTTTTGTAAGTTAAATTTAGGGATTTTATACTAAATTGTTTTGGTTCTGAGCATCATCTGTAGTTTATCTGCTATTCGGGCTTGGTCAAGCCCTTAAGGCTAAGATTTTGTTGATCTTCCTCAGAGATTTCCTGCACTATAGGGTGAATTGCTGTTTAAACGATAAATACCTTTAAAATATGCTCCCTCTGGTGAGGGAAGAGTGATTAAGTCTAAAAAACTCAGCAGCTATTGTTGGAATTTGCAAACATTCCTTGCTATGGCTGTAATTAAAATCCTGACTGATAATCAAGCTTTCGGGCCAACTCATGCCATCCATAAAAAAAACAAATACCAATTTATTCCAAAAGCATTGTCTTCAGCACATTTTGTTGTTTATCAATGTAAATGCTGTGTTGATTTTGCTAATTCTATTTCTGCTAATATACCAGACAACATTCTTTGAGAATATTAATTGCTTTATGTAAATTACGGAAAGAGTTTAGAAATAGCTTTGCTGCTGCAAACTATTAATCTGTTCTGTGGTGTAGAGAGATCCGAATTCATCTGATTTCAGGATGGTAATCCTAGTTACTGTCATCATTAATAGGTCTGTCCAAAGCAAATTGGGTTTGTAGCTGGTGGCTTGCAAGACTTGTATTTTCATATTTTCATATGGATCTCATTCAAGAAATGCTGAAAGATTACAAACTCATTCTTCAGCAGAAAACAGCAGATTTTCTGTCCTTGGACAGGTTACTTTCTGGGATTGTTTTTGGGATATTCCCCACTGTATAAAATTAATTTTGCCATTACTACCGTTCCTCTAGTCCTCAGAGTGCAAAGAAAACCAGGAGGAAGCGTTGCTAATTCTGACAAAAGGACTAATAATCCTAGAAATAAAATGGAAAGAAACAAAACCCAACCAGCTCTGTGCCTATTTGTTAGTATTTGCAACAAGGAGGCAAACAATACTCTTGGTTACATTCCAGTGACGGTTTGAAAAAACAGATTTTAACTATACTGTGCATTTCAATAGAAGAACCTGCAAGCACTTTGTCTTAATAACTGTGCCCTTGTTTATAAACAGTTCTTGAGGATTATGTCACTCTCTAAATAAGAAATGCTGTGAGATCAACTCAGAGGTCTTTTCAAAAAACAAAAATATTTTAACCTAGCTGTTGATGTTTGTTTAAATAATACAAATGCCTTTAGAACAAATACAAAAGCTTGCCGTGGTTTCTAGAAGTAGCTTCATATAAATAAAACAGGTATATATTGCATTTTGAATTTTTTTTTCCCCAGACTACTACAGTTATATTACAAAAACTATATCCCTCTGACAAGAGAGAAATGACAGTCTATCTTATACACTTTATGTGAATCATTCCAATTTCAAAGCTGCACAGTGCTAGTTGGATAGCAAGTTGTAGAGAAGTTGTTGTCTGGTTTGTACTTGCCTTCTACGTGGTTCCAGTGTTTGCTGTATAAAATTTGGTGGAAAGTAAATCTTTCTAATGAAACTTTTTTTGTTTGGAGTGTCTATATTCCATAGTGATGTAATCAGTTAAGAAATAAATCTACCCAAGTGTTCACTAAAAATTGGAGGAAGCAGAGGATTCTTCCAAACAGGCTGTCAGGAAGCTGTTGTGACTTCTAGAGAGAGTAACCTTGTGCAATAATGACATTAAAAACCACAAAGGTCTGGAGCATGAGGCAGAGACTTCAGTCTGACTTTTAAAAATAGGCCAGGCAGGAGGAGGTCCAGAAACCCTGACAACTTACAGAAAAGCAGGAGCACGTTTTAAAGAAAAAGATCTGCGAGGAAAGGGATGAGGTTTAGGAGTTGTAGTGATGCTTAACATCCCTTATCAAAGCAAGGACAAGGGGACAGTTGGGTTGAGTTTACACCGTAAACACTAGAACAGCTGAAAGGCTGGATTTATTAGCTCAGCCATGAGCTGTTCGCAGAGCTTTGTGTTCAGCATATTGTGTTGTGCGTTCAGCAGAACAGAGCCCATTAATTCTGTGTGATGATAATGAACTCTCAGAGCAGGGCACCAACGAGCTGAGGGGAACCATGGGACACACAGTAATGGTTTCATAAGCATGCTGCCACTTCCTGGCTCTGCATTATGTTTCATAAAGACATTAAAATAGGTTGTTTCCAAACAAAGAGTTTTCTAAACTGAACAAATCCATTTAATCATGAGCTAGCTCTTTTGCTGTTACAACACAATAATAATAACAAACCCATTGGTCCCTCTTAAAATATAGTCATAATATTTATAAATCCATTGTGACTTAATGCTTCCCACAGCATGAAGAGTGCTGACAGTCAATTAAAATCCTGAAGGAGAAATTAACTAGAGGAGCAGATGAACTGAACGGATGAAAGATGTGTAATTATTATTTCTTATCTAGGAAATACCGCTTCAAACAAAATATATTTAAAAGAAGCATCACTGAGATGCCTACATGGAGGGAGAATTTAAACAACTGACTTTTTTACTATTTAGAATTGCAAATTCTAAATTTTATTATTTAGAATTTTTATTATTTAGAATTGCAAATAAGGCCTCCAACTGTTTTATTCCTCTTGGAAGCTAATTCTCTTCCAGCAGTTCAGCAACAGATACCAGCAAAATAATTTTCGGTATCCATTTAAGCAGTACAGGACTTAACCACCTCCCTTCTTCGTGAAGAAGTTTCCATACTCTAAATTATAATGAGGAAGTAAATTTCATATAAAATAGATTCCTTCTACTTGCATCTTTTGGTGAATAAGAAAACACAGCTACCTTTTTATCCCTTTTCAGTTACTATCACTTTTCTCTGACTTTGGAAGCAAAAAGTCAAATATCTAAGGCAGTTAAAGGACACTGTGCTGCACCTTCCACAATAACTTACTAAGGCAAATTATCAAAATTCTGAGAGGAGGCAGAAAAACTTCATCAACATAATTACCTGACTAATGATACCAGCCAAATTCACAGCAGGAAGAATCTATAGATAAAGAAATGTGTGAAATAATTGCAGGCTGTGGAAGTTCAGTTTAATTCAGTACATACTTGCAGTATGAAAAAGGGGAGGCTACAATTCATAAATTGTCATTTATGAATTGTAGCCTCTACTAGGACTAAAGTGGAAATGTGAGCAGAAACTCATGTGGTAGTTAATGAAATCTTTTATGTAATGGATAGAGTAGAAGCTTGGTTTTTTTCTCTACCTTAGGCTAAATTTTTAGTTGTTCATGGTATGTACTCACTCAAAGGGAGACAGTATTTACCAAAATACTGCTTGTAAGAATGCCATTATTACTAGAAGCCTGGTTAAATACATTTTATACTATAAATGACCCTATTCTTGCTAAAGAGCTCAAGAACCACATTTTTTAGGATGAGAATGAGTATCCAAGGGCCAAGGTAATTGTTTGCAACTTGCTGTTTAGTGTTACATTATGGCATATCTTATATACTTGATCTCATTTCTTGCTGGAGATTTTATGCTACAAGGAATGGAAATGGGCATAGAGGGTAGTTTTATTTCCTATGTTTTCCAGTTCTACCATAATGACTTTATGTGTAAGTCTTGAAAACATTTGTGACCACATAACTGAGCTCTTGCATTCTGCATAATTATAGATCTCAATTCCTGTAAAGCTTTTATAATGCAGTAAAGTCAGAGTTCAAGAATTAATTATTTAAAGTCAGAATATAAAAAAACCTGTCATCAAATTGTGTCAGCAATACTGTATTCTTTTTAATGTTCCCTTTTTTTGACTATCTCAAATTGTACTCCATAATTCATTAGGATTTAAAGAAAATCAGTTTTAAGCTTTTTATGGTCACGTGCTTAGTAGTTTTAGACAAACACTCAAGTTAGTGTTCATAACTTAATTGCCAAATAACTTATTTGAATCATGACCTAAGTTTACTTCCATACATGAATTTTATATGAAAGGATTAAGACTGCCCTTTTGAAAGCAATCCCAGTTCTTTTATTAAGACACAATTCCTTTTCACGAGCAGCTTTGATCTGCTATTCTCCAAAACCATGCAGATTTTTCTTTCTTTAACCGAGGTTTCGTTATGGATCTGTACTTAGGAAATAAGTGATATATTCAAATTCTAACTTAACATTTAGTGAAAGACTGTAATCCATACAAGATTAATATCCAACCAAACATGAAAAATGTAGAATAACTCATAATAATAACTCAGAATGACTGTGTTCCATACGGTGAAAATATTGCTGTCAGTGAAGAACTGAATATCTGGGAAAATACTGAAAACTGTGTTTCAAAAAAAAAAAACAACTCCGCACATTTTCTAGGCTTATGTAGAATTACCTCTTATGCATCTTCTACCTCTGCTTAACTTTCCAGTATTTCCAGTATTCTTCTGCCAGTATTCTTTCCAGTATTTCCAGTATTCTTCTGCCTAACATTGTCTTTTAGATGCTTATTGTCCGTCACTCACATCACCTCCATTGCTTCAGTCATGCCAAATGGTTTACTGTCATCATGAGTTTGTCCAACTGTGAAGCATGCAAAAAATGTTAGTTTTCTGTCCCAGCTCTCTGCTCATCCTCTACTGTTCTACAAGCTGCTTGTTCCTGCTGAAGAATGATGAGAAAGGAGAGATTTTGCAAGACCGATACAGAGAATGTGCCAGGTAAGTGGAGAAAGACAGTGAATTAGAAGATGTTGCAATAGAACAGCCAGACATGCTGAGGGAAGCGATGTCCTGAGTGATCTGGAATGACAAGGTTTTGAGCCACTGAGGTGGAAAGGAGTTTTGTAAAGTCTGAATGAAAAACAGTGGAATGCTGAGGAAAAGGACCTAGTTTACCTAAATAGTTAGGGGAAAGGAAACCGATGTATCGTCGTGATTTTTACCTCACAAAACATTGTAATGTTTTTAACCTGAAATGCCACTGAATAGTTATGTACTTAAAATGAAAAAGTGCTTAGATGACTTACAGACAAGGACTAAGGCAACATCCAAAAGTTGCACATGAACAAATTTCTCATTCTTTTGAAAGGTACTTTTTCATTATGCCTTCCAAGAATAGAAATTAAAACATGATCTAATCATGCTTTGAATTACTTGAATGATAGCCTCACAAGTTCAACATTTCTTTACCCATCATAGCTTGTTTATCTACTTCAAGTTATCTCACTCACATGCTTTAAACGAGTAACTTTGACTGTCACCAACTCCCTGTTTCATGAATGATACCATACGATTTCCCTGCTGTATTACATGAGTAGCTTCAATATGCTCCTGGTATCTCTAGAGATTTAATGCGTGTTTTCATCAGCTCTCACAAGCTGATAGCGGTGTCACATGTTCTTTTCCCTTTTCACATAGTGGAATACAAGCTGCTATGCAGTTTTCCATGTTTCAGGCTTTTTGATACAGTATGTTTATTTTGTAATTCTGAGGATGCTGATACATCAGAATGAACCAGAGAAATGTTGACAGCATGACCAGCAGGCAGAGGGGAAAAAAGACAAGTTTGGAATTGAAAGAGAGTATTGGATTATAATGTACAAAAATTTACTGTCTGATTTTTTAAATAGAAAATTTTTTTATAAACTTAAGATACTTAAGTATCTTTAACTAAAAGTTATAGTATATTTTTTCCATTGCAGTTTTCTTTTCTCTTTGGATTTTGCTGGGGGTGGGAGGGGCTGTCATTCCTTTGTATCTAACCATAGTGGACAGTAAAGCCGCACCAAATCCTATTGTTCTCTCACAGGTTGCCTGTGGGAATCATGAGCCTTTTTGTGCTATGAGACATATGACCTGAGCTAGTTCAAAGAACAGGGAGAACATTTCACTCTAGTGGAACCTTCGATAAATCTTTTCGACCCACATCTAAAACACACCCCTGACTGGCTATTTTCTAAAATGTTGATTAATCAGACTCTATGACGTGTGTATGAGGTGAGTCACAAAGATGTGTGAGTCTCCATGCCTCAGTCCTGAACCATGGGCTCCCACATTTCTCTCCTTTGCAAGATTGCAGAACAGGCAGATTATTGGTTCTCTTTTACAATTCTTATGCTTATCAAAGTACAAACAGAAAAAAAAAAATTCACTTCAACATCTTTAGAGAAAGCAACATTCTTGCCCCTAATTTTGGTAAATGCATGCCAATGTTTATTGACGTTTCTTAACTGGCAATCTGATCTGTATCTATTGCTAAATCATCTTTTTGCTGTTATTTTCATACATGTTTCTGTATCATATAGCTAAAATGAAATTTGAATAACATTATTTCATAGCTGACCCTGCTCTGACAGGGAAGTTGAGCTAGATGGACTGAAACCTCCAGAGGACCCTTCTAGTCTGAATTATTCTGTGACTCTACATTGTTACACATGTAATCTATGAAATATACTGAGACAGTCCAGGGTTGCCTTTAGAAAGAGGACCTGCAGGACTGCTTCATTAATTGGGTTTGTCCCTTTCTCAATGACTTTTAATTCCACTTATTTATGACTATTGTTGTTATTTTTTAACAGCAAAGTTTACAAATACCCTTAAAATTTGTGATCATTAATCATGCTTTATCTGCTTATTTTATTTGTCTCAATCAGCACTGGCTGTCTTTAAATTGAGTTACAGAGTAAACTTTGCCCACTGCTCAGTTCAGAGAGTCAGTTGTATATTTAAGAGTTCCTAGAGTTTCATCAAGACTGAGCAGACTGTTGCCTTAAGATAATGAAAATTTTTTGGTGCATATTTTTGCAGGTTATTTATAGAACAGAGCTATTTGTAGAACACACTCCAGAGTGTTTGAGAGAAGGTGCTATGTTGAATTTGCATACAGGGAAAATGACAGTGTCGGCCCAACTATCTGCTGCTATAACAGATGCACATACGTATTCCTTGCTAAGAGAGTGAGAGGGATGCCAGTTCTTCCATCCCATTGACCTTGTTCAGTGATCCTCATCTAGATTGTGTTATACCAACCATCATACGCTTGGATCTAGTTGTAAATGTAATATGACATACAGACTTTGATGGAGCTGATTCCCCTTCTGGGTATTTATACTTCAGTCTGTGGGCTAAATATTGGGGGATTCTGTCTAAAAATTCTCTACCCTGAATATGCGATGGAGAGAGAGAGAGAGAAAGAAACCAAAACTCCTCTAAGGGATGGTGTTACTGGATATTATTATTCCTTGGAGATTTTCCGTGCAATTTATAGTATCTTCAGCTAGCTAATGAAACAAAACTGACACTGTCTTATTATTTGACAAGATAATTATCCAGCATGTAGTAAACAAAGTTTTCTTTAAAGACTTCATGTTTTCATAAGAGAAAAGTAGACAATCCTGTTCCTTTTCTTGTTGTTTTGAAGACTCAGTGCAATAAAGTTCTGAATATGGTTGATGAACACACAGTTCACAGCCCAGGATTTACTTTATCTGTGTATATTCTGTGGCACAGTAGGTACTGCTAAATTGTGCAAAATAGGTGTTGCACAGTTCAGTCTTACATGAAGCAGTAGGATACCATAGTTTATCACCACCTAATACTTTAAGAATATTTTAAATATATCATTACAGGACAAATGAAGGATGATGTCTTCTAAGGTTGTTTATTTAGTATGAGTAGGATAGCACCACATTGTAAAAAAAACTTAAACTGAGAATTTTATAATAGCCATAATATATCACGTGTATTTATACAGAGATTACGCATGGAGTTTGTGCCCCAAGAGTAACTTGTTTCTTGTCCTCTGTGAGAATTCTGTTACTTCACACAACCTGTCATCACTGACTATCTTGGCCTTCCCTATTTAGAGAGAGTATATTTGACCCCATACAGCTTTAAACAATTATGCCTCATCATAACAGACAGTGTGTTAAGGAACCTTGCTTTGAATGGCTGTAATTGTGCTAACAGGTGGTTTCCAAATGAAAAATGATTGATTTCCCCAAAGTCAGACATGTAGTTACTCAGATCTTGGTTTTCCTGCCTCAAAGTATGCTCACATTAACACAGAAGACTTATTAGATATGGTATTTGTAGAAATTGCTACTTAAAATGATGCAAAACTAAGCTGAATTTGCTTCTGTATTTGTGCCCTGCTTTTCAATTCTATTGCGTTCTTGGTATTTTACTGTCACATTTATCTGCATCAGTTGTGGTCACTTTAGCATTCTTGATGCTATCACACTTTATGAATGAGATACTTTTAACAGTTTTTTCCTTGCTAAGGAGACACTTTATAAAGATCCACTTCTTGTGTTCATGTAAAATAAATTAAAACCTACTTCAGAAATGTTGTAAGCATTTAGGCATGTGACTGTGTTACCTAGTCGAATCCTTCTTGATGAAGTCATTTATTTATCTGTCTTATAAATTAAGGAAATGGTGAAGAACACATGGTGCAGTAGTTTAAACCAGAAAGTAGTGTGAGCGCAAAGATACGAACACTGAACAATGGAGACAGTAGAGCAGGTATACAAAGACAAGCACCCAGTTTAGTGCAAGATTGCAACCACGTTGATTATTTTCCTAATGTGTTGCTTCTTCCTGCCTCGCAGTTTTTTTACATACTCTTGATACCAGACGTTGTAGGACATATTCACTTGCCCAGCTTTAAGAGCCTTTTGAGTGCAACTCAGAACAACGTGCCTAATTTAGTTGCCCTAAATCACCCTCTGGAGGAGCCTCTCTTTTCCACTGAGGCATGTAGAGACTTTTGTTTCATATTATTGGTATCTGGAATTAAACAGTGTGAATATTCCATGCAATGAACTTCCCTTTCTTTCCCGCTGTGTTTTCAGATAAACCTAGAAAACATCTGTCAAACTGAGAGCATTTATACAATTCCAGTAATATTTCGTTAAATAAAAACTCAAAGATAACAGAGACCAAAAGATAACACAACTCTAATTGCAGTGGCTATGATTTCTGATATTAATTTTTACCTTTGAGAAAGAATTTGGGTTTTTTCTTTTAATCAAAGTGGAGAATAAAAGATATGGCTGAAGGAAGTGTTGTTTGTGTATTGTCCTCTATAGGGACTGACTGTTCTGTTCATTTGTCTGATAATAGTATGATGAAACACTTGATAATTCATTGTCAATATGTTTTGTTTTCACTCACACTAGCAGCGTTATGACCTCTAGTTAACGCACTCTTGATATTTGGTGCCTGTAGTGTCAAGTATTTTGAGGTTAAAAATGCAGAATTCAAAGCACAATCTTTTTGTCTACTCACATACAAGTTTAGTGTTGTAAAGGAGGAGTACGTTTCCTCGCCTCTGGATCGGCTACCAAAAGGACCGCTCCACCCCTTGTCTGAACACTGGCAGGTGCAGAGGTGACACCCTTTGCAGAGGTGTCCTCTGCCCTTTTAAGACTCCTAAAAGATTTTGACTCAGTCACTGATGTGCCTCTGTAGGCTGTAAAAAGCCTCAAAGTCAACTGTTGCAATGTTTCTAAGATGTATTGTTTCCGTGATAAGCTCGCAGTTTTCCTATGAGTTACTCCAAAGGCTCAAATAATAAACATGCAAATGATATGCCAAGATAGGAACTGAATTAAGCTTTTAATCCTACCTTTAAGAAGTTTGAACTGGAAGTAGCCAACTCGCAGATAATGGCACAATGCTGCGAAAGGATCTTGAGATGTAGATGTCTTTATAATAAAAGAATTGCCAATGCACAAGAATGTTTTCTCATATTTCAGTGACAGAATATTTCAGAGAACTCTCTAGCCCATTTCCTATTTCCTTTGCCCTTGGTCTGCTGAGTAGTATTTGCATTTTTCCCTAAAACAGCATATCTCCTCTCTGGACGGAAATTTCTGATAAATGTTTTCCGTTGAACTTCCTTCAGCATCTACATTAAACAACGCCTTTGCCAAGGATCATTTCCTGAGGTCGCTACTTTCTGCTTTCTGAACAACACGTAGCTTCAAGTTAGTGTCGTGCCTGCCTACTACCGCTCCGTGTTACTTAGGATTGCAGGAAACTGCCAGCCTCTAAATAGAATTATTTCAGAAATCGCTCTAGCAGTTGTTACCTGGCTAGTCTGTGGAGGCTAACTAATTTTAATATCATTTACTTTTAATTATAATTCAATTTTAATTTAGTATTTTAGCTAATCCTTTAACACTGAATGAAAAATTAGTGGCAATGTTGTAACTAACAATGGAGATACTTAAACTGTAAAAAGCTGGAATGAGATTATCTCAGAAAAGAAAATTCCACCTAACTTTCCTTGCATGTTTCAAGTTTGGTCAGAAGTCTGTTCCAACCAGTTACAGTTATGTCATATTTATCCAACTAGTTTTGATCCTTTAACTACCACCTCTCTGGGCTGAGATTTTAGCATAAGCACTCATGATGAAATTTCTCCATGAGAATATAATGGTTCTTTTTGCTTGCTTCCCATTAAAGGGCTGTAATTGTGGGAAGTGTGAAAAGTGCAGTGTGGGTGTTTTTCAGAAGCTAAAGTGATTTTTATAGAAATGTGATAGTCAGAGGTACGCACAGTATTCTTTTTTTATCTGTTTACTTAAATGTCTTGAGGATTATCACAGCCAGGTGAGAAAGCCTAACACAGCCTTGAATTTCATTCCTGCTTTCTTTGAAGCATATATCAAAAAAGAAAAGCAGCTCACTCTTGGTCAAACCCAAGCTGCCAGGTACCTTAGTTTAAGTTAAGATTATTAGACGCAGAAATGATCTATAAAATCTTACTGAAACTTATCATTGACTTTTTATCCTAAAGTTGCATCCAAAATCTTAGAGAGATGAGGAATCTTTCTTTTCCCCTTTTGTTGTAAAGCTTCACGCTTGAGTAAGCTTTTGGATTTTGGCTTATCTGGATTGAACCCATGTTCACTGTTGAGAGAAATCCTTGAAGAAATGTTAAAATCTTGGTAGAATATGAAGCTTTCTATCACATTACATTGCAGTTCAGAATATTAAGATGATGTATGTGTCCAAGGGAGCTAGTTTGCTGTTAAAGTGGAAAACTGCATTGCATAGTTCCTCGCTTCTTTGCTGGGCACTCTTAGGGCACACTGCTGAGCTTTGCAAGAGGTCACATAACCCCTTCGACAGTGTAAAATGTTTCCTTATAGTTGGTTTGTCCATTGAGCTCTGAGAAGGAATCGGTACAAAGCCGGACCCATTGTGCTGAGCAATGTTGGCTTCCTGCAGATAAGTGTGGAGTGTCAGCCCCATCCTGGCTTGACTGGCAGCTAAACATGAGCAGTTGTGTCTCAGTCCTCCCCTCCTTCCCCCAGGGAAAGGGGAAAGGGAAATGAGAGGAAGAGACTTGTGGGTTGGAAACTAAAACTGCTTTAAAGAAACAATAATAATAACAAAGAAAATACCTTTATAAGAAAGCCCCTCGATGACTACATCACCACAGATGCTGTAGAGCAGGCGCACGGGAAGGGTCCCAGAATGGACTCAACAGTTAGAAAACTGTCTCTACTTTAGCTCAAACTAGAACACTGAGGCAGTCGGAATTCCTGAGCCTGACACTTGTGGAATGTATTTGCTTTTAAATGTGGTTTAAGAATACATTTGTCATTGAAGGGTGGTACAAAGAATTACACCTAGTGTAAAGTATTTAGCTCATATGCTGATGCATGGACTCCTCCAAACTGTTGTGGCAACTGATAAAAAAACCTGTATTGTGGGCTTACCCAGAATTATTTTTAAATCTCAGTAATTTATCTTGAAAGACTCTGTGATCAATATTATATAGCACTGAGAGCCTATTGCATTATTGCCCTTTTTATTCAAGTGTAGAAAGATAAAGTATTGATTTTTGTTTCATTTGTGTGCTGTTAAAACAAAGGAGAAAAGGCATTTTTTAATAGCAAGGGTATATGCCTACAGTTTTATTTATTTAAAATTAAATAAAAGGTATGTAAGGCAATGGCTGAAATTGCTTTGGGGAAAAATAAAAGCATGGAAATAAAAAAAGAAGGGAAGCAAAAGCACTGAAAATAATTTATAGCAAGTTCATCTCTCCCCATCTGAGCTTTCAAAAAAATCTTTTGCCATTGGATTCAAAGTAGTGTAGTGTAAAGAACAGATACTGCAAAACTTTAACATTAGTATAGATTGAGGCTACAAAAAAAAGCACTGTAGTTCTCTGTTTTGGTGGTTCACCCTCCTTTGGCTTTTTTTTAAATGCCTTTTATGACTTTCTCTGGAACGTGCAGGTAGCCAGCGGCTTAGACACTGCCAGTAAAAACAACAAAGATGCTCCTGCTCCCTCTTCTTCCCAGCATGCCAGCTACATGTTCATCACTGTTCATCTTCGGCTCCCTAAATGATTGTATGATCTTGTTTATGGTCTCTCTTTTGTTATTTCTGCTACCAGCAGGTAGCTTTTTCTTTTTTTTACGGTCTTTAGAATGATTTTGATCCTGAAAATAGCAAGAAGCATTGCTATAACATGATGACGTTGTCACTGTCTTCTGGCTTTTTTCACTACCAAGAAAACTTGTAGCAGTCACCAGAGCTGCCATTTCAATCAATAGGAGATCTACCTTGCAGTCATGGAGGGTGCTATGTAAGAGCTTATAGTTAGATTTTAATAAAATATAAATATCCAGAGCTGAAAAAGAGAAAACTAAGAGAGAAGTGGGTGGTGTGGAATAGAAAATCAATATCCTTTCTACAGATAGCTCATCAGACTATTGGATTTCATGATTTTTATTTGAAATCACAGAATGAAATATTTATCATTTCCATGTTTCTTCCTCTCTGTTTACTTATTGTTGAGTCTTGAATATGTACTGTTGACTGAGATAAGTTATGAGAAATGTTATATCTAAAGAACAAACAAAAGAAACGAACTGTAATTTCATACTTCCTCTACTCCAATCTTTTCCCCAGTATTAATTATTTATGCTAACTTTTTTTTTTAATTTGCTAGTTAAAACACACTTGACTTGTTCTTAAAGAACAGTTATTCAAATACTTGATGTGTTTGAATAGTACTGTAGGATATCTTCTGTAGGACAAAGATCTTGAACTTGTAACACAGGAGAAAGGAGGCCACCTGCTGCTGAGTGATAGGAAGTAGTGTACCGGTATAAATGCTTTGTACTAGGGAGAGCTTTGTGGTAGAGATAACGTACAGGAAGAAATTCCATATTTAAGTGCTTTTGGGAGTAAATTTGTTATACCCACGCTACAGGAACCACAGTGCTTGATATGGTCTTCAAGAACATTGATGTACTGTGAGTTGAGTTTCTAGTGATGAGACGTAGCATATATGTAAAACGCAGCAGAGCTGAGCACTGCTGCAAACCTGAAGTGTTCAGCAATGGACTGCAGTCAGACCATAACCTTTAAAAAATGAGAAGTATTTCTAGACATATCATTCTAAATTTATGTTTTCCTCATCTCTTTAACTGTGTGCTCCAGAAACATAGCATTTTAAATGACTAGAGAGGAGTTTCTATAATCCCAAGATGCTAAGAACTTAGCCACTATTGCTATGTAAGTGCTATAAAACTTCAAGAATTAGAGACATCGCTGGAGATTCTGATACAATTAGTTATATATATATAGTTATATAGACAATGATACATATATACACACACTGTCCAGAGTTTCTCAACTTCAGTTACTTACTTACATATATATATATATATATGAGGTGAGAAACCTCTGTAGGAATACTCAGAGGCAGGTTTGAGAAGACAGGAAAAGTAATTGCACACCTTTTCATTTCTTTCTAGTTTTGCTGACCAAATGCTTTCTGCTTAGCAAATTCAAGTCATCTAATGAGGCTTTCAAACTAACTTACTAGTTGTATTCTCCCTGTAGATGGTGATCGAAAACTCACTGTGTGTCAACTGGGTAGAAATTAGCATCTGCCATCTGTCTTTCGTGTGGCAGTGAGCATCACATTACTTATGTGGGAAGCAAAAAATCCTGTGTATGTGTCAGTAAGTACAATCAGATTTCATTCCTTTCCAGCAGTACTTGGGAAAACAAGGATCCAGATCAAGATAGCCTGTCAAGAGAGAAGAGGATTTATCTTTAATGTTTGTCTATTTTGTTGAAAAACTGAATGAAAATTTTATCATTAAAAATTATCAATACTGTCGTAAAATAATTCTCTGGAAACTTTTCTGTTATTACCTCTGTTGTTATTCTGATACATTCATAAACTTCTCCGTCATCTAAGCAAATTTAATTAAAAAAAATATTTCCCCAAATGATTTTTGGCCGCTAGGTAAATTTTCACATGTCCATCCAAAATGATGAAAAACTAAAAAAAAAATAATCACTTTATGCTGACATCTTGGCAATCACTTCGCGTTGCAAGGCCATGAATGTGTAAGACTGTCCGATGAGAGAATTTGAGACATTAAGATGACATAAGGGAATGGGTGAGAACTGCAGTGAAAGAAAGGAAGCTCCGAGACAGCCTGATGAGGAAGGAGATGAATTTGTAGACAAAGGGTACATTGGAGGTATTTTGTTCTGTCCAGGGAAATGGCTTCCTTGTGTCTTGCTGTTATTATTATGTTACCTTCAGAAAAATGAGTCTTTATATTGTCTATAACAAGTAGGTTCAAAGAAAAGTCTGACGCCAGTTTCTTGTCTAATCACAGCAAGTTGCCATAATGTGGATAATTCTCCCCACAGCTATTTTGTGCCTCATAACCGTATCTGAGTTTATTAGTACATATCAAAGAAACACAGCCTTATTAGCCACTTAGTGGGTGGAACTTGATATATTTTTCAGTCTTGATGCAATACCGTAGCTACCTTATGGCTCATGTTGTAAAGTAGCATTTTGCATGTAAATAAATATTGTAGAACTTTGTAAAGCACTGTGAGAGAGACAGCACAAAAAGCTATCTTTTCAGAACTTACGTTAGCAGGATTTGATAGCTTGCAAGTTGTTTTTAGAATAGATGTTCCAGAAGCACAGGGGTTTTGTCATATCGCAGCGTGACTAAGCATCGGTTACAAAGGTTTTACCACTTATGAATAGATAGAAATAATAGTCTGGGAGTTCACAGAATCTAAGGATAAAAAGCAGAACGTTATAAAATATCAAGTTCCTGTAATGTGAAAAATTAATCATTTCTACAACAGCATGACTGGGTAAGCTGCCATGGCAACTACTGCAAAAGATACACTCCCTGATAAAATTTCCCCTCAAATTAAAGATACATTTAGGAAATGTTTGGTTCAGAACTGTACTTTCTAAATGTACACACTTCAGTCATCAACATGCTTCAATTCCAACATCATAGGATGCTTTCTGACTTCAGACATTTTCTCCATGCTACTTCAGTTTGAAATTGTTTTCATAGGGTCAAATTCCAAAGGGCATCCTGCTTAGTTCTAAGGAAGGCAATGTTTTGAATAAGGGAGAGGCTTTTTTAATGTTAATTTCTGCTCCTGCCACAGCAATGTTTCCTATTTTACTGACAGGTAATAACGTACTAATTGTCTTACTAATTTTCCTACCTCTAATACTGACACAGTGTTATTTGGCAACCTGGGGACAGTGGTACCAGCCAGGCCAAGTGATGGGTAGTTGAATGGTGTTTTTGAAATATCACATAGCAAAGTAACCTTATACATCGTTTACTGGAAATCTGTGAAGACAAAGAGAAAATTTATTAGTGTGTCTTAAACCTTTGTGTTGTATCAGAAATATTGCTACACTTGCTGTAATCTTACTAATTTAGGCACTATCTGATGCTATGTGCCTAAACAAAGCCTTGTGGCATTTTATTTAAAGATTGATTAACAGACGATTTTTAATTTTTAACTGAAGGGGTCCCTCTGCTGGATCATTTCATAATGCACTGCACAGGTCTGGAGGAGGGGGTTCTGTTTGAAATTGAAGTGCACCCTTAGGAATATAGAATATTTTCATAACAGTGCAAATAAATACTCATTACATAGAGAATGCACAGTTCTTCGCTTGATTTTAGAAATGAGTTTTAGGAAGACATTTGCAAGAAAAGTATAATTTGCTTTTTCTAATGGTATTTTAACAATAAATAAAATGCAATATAAAATAGCTGATGTTTTGAGATAAATGTAGGGAAGATGATATCTCTCTTTTAAGTGCTTGTGGTTCTTTGGCCTTTTAGAAAAAGTCAGTATTGGAAGAAGAATTCTAAGGTAAAACTTTAACAGAGTGAAGCAGTGTCCCTGAATTTGTTTAGAAACTGATTCCATTTATAAGTTAGATTGCCTATAAATCTGTCAAAGATATTTAGAAGAGTAACATAATAAGTTTTTGTGTTTATCAATATTATTTACCTTTTTAATGAATGTTGGACCTAGGCCAGCATTTTGAAGTTGTAGGTTCAGTTTTAGGTGGTTTTGATTGGAATTTTGATAAAAAGTACTGAAATGACAACAATAATGATTAAAATGCATCAATAACACTTCAATAATGTAAGACTTTCTGTTCACTTTTTTAGCTGTTTTGTATTTTCCCACTACTGTATTAAGAATGTGAGTGCAACTCCTTTGAATGGAAACTGTTACCTTTGAAGAATGGGTTTTATTGAAAAATAGGATTATGGCATTTGGCTGAATCATACAGCGGTTTCATACCACATATGGTAAGTATTCAACTAAAAATACTATTTCTTCATTTAGCTCAGCAAATTGAGCGCTGAGGGCTGTTATTCATAGATTTTGGGCCAACAATAAAAGTGCTACAGTTGTAATATCTCATGTCCTCTTCTTGCTCAGTCCACAGCGTTCATTGGGACAATCATACGCTCTCCTTCTGTATGGACTTATCTTATAAATGGGTCCCCTATTCACCTTCCACTCAGCATGACAGCCTGTTACATTATAAACCTGCTGGTCTGCGATGGAATGTATGGAACTATGTGTATCCGTGACACCTAATGTCTGGCTTTATCTCCAGGTCCCACAGCCGTGGCATGATACAGTTTACTTGTCAGAATGACTGTCACTTTCTCAGCAAATGATCACTCCCCAACTATTATTCTTGTCCTTGGAAATCTCGCGTAGGGTATCAGGAATGTGTCAGATATATACAACTATATCTTCCTCCACTGATAAGAGAACTCGCAGTGAACACATCCATCAGAACTTGGGCATTTCTTCAGACAAGCAATTGGTTCAAGTGAGAGGGGTTTTTTTCGAGTAGCAGTTTCTTCACATCAGGATGCTCAGGCTTTGTTACACCCACAGTGTATGCGAGATTCTCCTGAACACCCACAGAGAGATGGTTGCAGAAACTTCCACCATCACGTATTACTAAACTAATAAGGGAAAGCAAGTTCATTCTGGTCTGCTGAGAAGCAGCAAAACTGTGCATGTAGAATGTAATCTGTGAAGCCCCGTTCTAAAGAATTCACTTACTCCTGTCTTCCCACTGTCTTGTGAGCTGCTTCAACAGGAGTCCTTGTCCACGTGAGCAGATGGGTCCCACAGCTCCCACAAACAGAGCCAGACGGCAACAAGTTTGTTTGCTCCCAGTGCCGAAAGAAAGTGGCACAGATCTAAAAATGGGGACAGGGGTTGAAAAGTTTGGGAATATTTCTATATGCTTTTCCCTTGATTCTGTCTCTTTTGCAAGCAGTCTGAAATACACAGAAAGCAAGGGTGCTGTTTGTAGGTTTTGCTTTCCTTCAGCATTTTGTTTGGCAGACCTGTGCTCTCTTCCCCTGTGCCAGAGTTCCTGGGGGAAACACCCACAGGGTCCTCTCCGGGCTGCACGGCGGGTATTTGCCTCCCCAGGGCTTCTCCCTGGGGTTCAGGGGAATCTGTGCTCCAGGCCTGGAGCACTCCTGCCTCTCTCCTCCCTGCTCTTGCCGTCTCCAGGGCCATTCCTCACCCTTCTCCCCTCACACAGAGCATCTGCCCTTCCCCAGCCGCGCTCTCCCAGAGCCGCCACCGACCCCACTAACGGGCCCGGCTGTGACCTGCAGCGCCACCAGCCTCTCCTTACAGAGGCCTCATCGCACGTCCAGCACCTGCATCCAGTTTTACCCTGATGAAGGCTCCTCAGGCTTTCCTGCCAGCACCTGGTCGAGGCGTGGTTGGTAATCCTGCCGGCAGCTGTGAGGCAGCTCGGAGCTGCTGCTCGGCCCAGGGGCACCAGGGTTTGGTGGGTACACAGCTCCAGGAAGATCTCCCGGTGAGTATCTGTCTTACTTAGAAAATATTCACTAATTGCTGGCTTCCTCGAGTTTATTCTCCCATCCCTCTACCCGCTGGTACAGTTCTTATTGTTTAGAATTCTGGTGATGTTGGGGTGTAGTGGTGAATTTTGTCTGGGGGGCTTCAGGAGAGTCATCTGGCTTTCTCAGGCTTCTGAGAACATGTCTGAAATTGTAAAGGGAATTGTTAGGCCTTTCACTTTCCTCACTTCTATAGCAAAGAACGCGTAGCAAAAGCAGGAGGGCAGGGAAGAGAGTTAGAAAGTGTCTTTTTAGAGTCTGATGACTCTCATTAGAATTTGCAAAACAGGCAATTACATTAGGAATGGAAAAGAATAACTTAGAAATGTGGGTTTGTCTTCGCTGCAAGGACTCTTGTCTGATTAACTGAATTTAGAGAGGGGGTTTCTGGTGCCCCAATACAATTATGAGCTTATTTATCTTCAAGCGCATTCTTGAGCGTCTTTACTGTTTATTAATGTCAAAGTCCTGTTTTGAATTGGAGTTTCAGCATCTAAAATAATATTTGAGTATTATGTAAAATACAACACCGGTTTGATATGCGTTGAAGTGCCACATGCACTGTATGCCACAACAACTCAAAAAACCCCCCAAAAACAGGCTTTTGTCACCTACTAATGAGCCTGGGCACTTGAGGCAAACCCTTTTGATTATCCAAAATGACTGTTGTTATCCTTGCCTTAGTTACTTACAAAAGAAAAACAAACTCTGACCCAGAAAGGTAAATAGGTTTATATGTCTAAATCAATAATCCTAAGTATAATATTGGCATTTAGATTTAGAAAGAAATTCACAGTAAGTTTAGACTCGAGCTTTAAGTAATCCATAATGAGTTGATGTTTATTTGCTGCTTTTGTACTTGAAAGTAGTGACAGTTTTGTTTTCTTCAAGCGCATCTGTATTAGCCAGGTAGAATTGATAGTTGATCTCCACAAGGACAACTTGAGCAGAAAAATTGTTTGTACAGACTGAAGTTCTATCTGTATAGACTACAATAGGAATAAGATTGCTAAGGGTCAATTACTTCTGCGATTAGAAGATTGCTGTGGTCTCTCTTTTTTTTAGCAGTTGTGTTTTACAGATAGCTAAATTTGTAAAAGAAATATCTGAAAGCATACAGTCATTTGTTTGTATTAGAATATTGTGCATGATATTATTGAATTACAGTAATGACTGAGTTTTGATAGAATTACTTTAGCAAGTACTGCTCCATAGTTTTAATTACATTGGAAGAATATTTTCCACTAAAGACAAATTTCCAAAAAGGGAGGGCACAGTAACAAGGTAAGAAGTATGACATAAAAATATAAGGTTTCTCTAATGATAGGTTTGAAGCAGAAACAACAGAGATGGTAACACTGCAGGTGACAAGAGTGGTGATGAAGTGAATCGGTTGTGAATAGTTTGTAAGTGAGGAAATGGGACGGTCGGGAATGATAGAAGGATACTGGTGCGAGGGCAGTGGCCCAGTCACAGACATGCAGGAGCTGGTGGAGGAAGAGCACAGCAAAGGTTCAAAATGAGGAATTGTCCTTTGTTTCCCAGAATGGCCAAGTCCAGAGAGCTTCAGAGAAGGAGATAAGGCCCAGAAGATCTAAGCCTACCAGCTACTCACAGTTATGTCTCCACAGTACAGATACTCAGCTATTTGTGAAATGTAGCTACTAATGGAAACAATAGGTGAACAACAAGTTCAGTGATTTTCCTTGGTTCTTATCAGTTGTTTGGTTTGTTTTTTCCCTTTTAAATTTGGCTTGAAATTTTCATGCAAAAACACAATTCAGTAGAAAATATACAATGAATTACTGTGAGGGTATGAGCAGCTGACAGACATAGTTTACTTTGATTGAGAGGAAGTATTTATCCGCTTGTGAGAAGAGCAGGTTTGTAGTCATATGTCTCAACAGAAGGAGAGCAATAGTGGAATATCCCCCAAAGCAGGGGCATTGGAGCATTTTGAGGAAAGGAAGTATGGTCTTTCCCAGAGATGTGAAGTCTTGTTTTCCCTGGCCATTTCACAGTCTGAGTTGAAAGTGATATAGATGTTTTTGCACAGCTGACTGATGAATGAATAAACTCTGCATGGCAAACAAGTTTTATGCAAGTCTGTCTCATATGTTCATGTGTTGTATGTGTTTGTGGACACTCGTAGCACCAAGACAGCTCAGTTTTAGCCTGACTTTTTCCGTGGGGCCCTATGCTTTGCTGCAGTGGCAGTGACTTATAGGTTGACTTTAGTGAATACTTTCCATATTTTATTAACAGTTTATTATAGAAAGACTTTTGCGTGCAGACTTCTGACTGAACACTGGCATAAGGATGCAGTGTTGGTGTGCACAGAGATGCTTTTATGCTTTGTATACAGGTTCAGTTACTTTACATCAGTATAGACCAATGTTTTCAGCCTTTCAAGTTTGATCAGAAGATGATTTTGAGACTCCCATCTATCCATGCCTTAAATTTTTGAACTCCCGTCCATCTCATGTTCTGCCACTAGAGGGTGGTAAGATATTTTCAAGCTTTCCTTTATCCCTTCCTTTTATTTTCCTTTTTTTTTTTTTTGAACTGTTAAAACAATGATTTCAACAAAGACGATTTCTACAGTAGTGTACTCTCCATCTCAAGTTTTCATAAGTAATAAGGGTTTTTCCAGTTTTGTTAGCAGATCTCTCTTTTCTGCTCTTGTGTGTATGAAATTGTGTATGTTACGCACTTTGAAAGAATTTGATTTGGAGTTTGTTGGTGCGAGTACCTCGGGCCCTGTTTTACTGCCATAACTTGTTGGGTTTGCACCAACTTGTGCTTCCACTGCAAAAGGTGTGGGAGAGCGTTTCAGGCTTAAAAGGTCACACCGTCAACAGCTTCCATTCCCCTCTTGAAAGGTAAACTATATATTCATAGCAGTAAAGACATCTGATGAAATAACGAGGAGGCTTTTCCTGAGTGTTGGATGCCTGGTGTGCTGGCATCCGATGATATTCCGCAGCAGAGACGGCTGCCCAGGAGCTGCTGGTCCTGTCTGCAGACAGCAAGGAGGCACTGTCCTGCCTGGAGGCAGAGCCTCCCATTTCCTGAAGACAGAGCCATCAGGCATTAAGTCTTGTCTGCATTATGAAGTTCAGACGCTGATATTTTAGTCCACAGAAATCACAGCAGCGCAGTTCCCGTTGCTGTTTGCTTTGGCAGAATGTGCAAATGACTCAACGCAGGTCAGGCAAAGGGGGTGCAGGTATTTACAGCTTCGCTGCAAGCAGCATTCTGCAAACACACAGGTAAGATGCCTGCCGTAATCATGGTAGAGGGAAGAAGAGAGGCCATATCTGGTGCTGTTAAATGTTTATTTAGGCTTCCTTGATGGAAAGTACTTGATGTTGGCATAAGGACATTAAAAGTCATGCATTGGCATGGATAAGTGTCAGCTCCCAGTGTATAATTTAATAAAATAAAATATGGAGTTTTACATACCAGGCTTCTATTAATGGAAATATCTGTTCCTTAAATGCACTGTTCCTTGGACAATGGAGAACTGTGCTCTGACTGTGACTCTACCCTCTAAAGACTGGTTAAAGTAGTGAGTCCCTTTCAGACAGGGATGTGCTGTTCCGATTTGTAGATGTATGTCACCAAAACCAGAAAGGACAGTAGCCTTTGATCATACAATTATAGAATCACCAAGTTGGAAAAGACCCATTGGATCATTGAGTCCAACCATTGCTATCAAATACTAAACCATTCCCCTTCAGCACCTCGTCCACCCGTGGTTTTTTTACTGTTTTTCAGTAGCTCAAAGTAAAAATCACTAATAATGTCATTAAAGAGAGCATACATTACAAGCTATAAGGTATTCATATTTTACTTATGCTTTAGTTGAAAAAAATATGCAAGTATGACTTAATAGACAGTTTTAGCTCCAGTAATTGCAAGCTGTAAGGTACTATCTTTTTTTTTCATTCCTCTTGGATCATCTGTATTTGCATTTAATATCAATTATTTAAATAAGAGAATATGTACATTTGTGCAAATATTAGTTTTTTTAAGTTGTCTGTAATCTTGTACACTGGCAATCAATATCTTGACTTCTGTAACAAGCTTACAATGATGCAGTCTTGGATGAGAACATTAATTGTAGGAAAGGAGAATGAAAGGGACTCACACCTAAGAGAAAACATTCTAGTATTTAGGTGTAATTAGCCTGCCTTACGGTACATGGGAAGAAACACCCTCTGGCCCTTGGGCATGGTTTATTGCCATTGTTGTAGTTTTTGGTACCCGAGCACAGAGGTAGAATATTCTGCTGTAAATTAACTTACCCTTCTTCAACCTTCAGCTGCCAGAATTAGTTGTTTGGCTTTGCTTTTTTGTTTGTTGACTGACCAAATTCTCTTTTCTCAATGACTTCTGAATTATCTTGGAAAGCCTTTTTGCCTGCTTTATCTCCCATTTCATTTCCTTTAATATCCACACAGGCTGGAATCCATACAAAAATGACATTGTTGCTGTGACATATTACCTTATTATAGACATCAATAATTTCCAAAGCTATTCCTACTCTAGTGATTGAAATTTCTAGGATGATATCAACGGCACTTAAAGGATCTGGAAAAGTGACAGATTGTAAAGGTTGTACTTTGCAATCTAATTCAGTGCCAACGGGATAGCAAATAACTCAGCAGTATAACCAGTTAACTAATCTAACTGGCTCCTTCAACCCAAATTCACACGAGGCTACTAAATCCTGTCTCAGCATGATCTCTGGAATGAAAATGGAGAACGAAATAGTGGAGATTCATACAAAAAATAATTAAAGTATTAATTTCAATGAAATTATTGCAGTGGAATTTTTTGCCAGGTAAGGTTTTGCAAAGAAGGTAAAACAGTGCAACAAAACTTGAAAGTAAAATTGAGCTTCAATGTTTGGAGGCCTGGCTGTGCTGGCAGAGTGTTCTCGCATCACCACTTCTGGGAACCCCTAGGAGTTCAGCTGAATTATGTTTTCACTTTTTGTTTCAACGAGGAAAAAAGTACTGTAGGAACTGTTGCTTTATATCATTCACAAACTAAAACCTTTAGGTGCTGTTGAAAGCAGTGATTCATCACGTGCTGCTGACCAACACAATCTGTGGTCTTACCTAGCAATTGCTAAGGTTTCAACCAATAACTTATCTTAGACAAGCAAATGTAAAGTCTTTAACCGTCCCCCTCCACATTAGCCATAGCACACCAAATTACATGTGATTTGGCTGCTCTCTCCATTAGTGTTCCAAATCAAACCAAATTGCTTAACAATCCATTGTTATTCCTATCTTTTTTACTCTAGTCTCTTAGGTTTTGAATTACCAACAATAAAATTGCTTTCTTATCAGCACAAAAGCCATACCTGCTCAGATCTTTTATTTTCCCACTTTACTGTCCATGCAAATATGTTTTTAAATCCTTTAAGTATCTGATTTTCCACCTTGTGAGGTTCAAAATTCATTTTTTGTTCTTCTTAGAGGAGCTTCCTAATATGGTCACTTCTTTAAACTGTGCCTTATCTATCTCTCCTTGTGGTGTCAGCTTTTCTAGCTCTGGATTGTTCACCCCTGCAGGGAAAGTCTCTGTTCAATAAGGAAAATGTCTGTGCTTTCATGGCACAATCGATAAACCTCTAGCCAATATCCATATTACTGCAAATATTAAACAGACAAGATCATGACAGCCACTTCAGATGTTCTGATGAATCGTTTGCTTTAATACTTGCAGCTATTCATAGAATCATAGAATCAGCAGGTTGGAAGAGACCTACCGGATCATCGAGTCCAACCATTCCCACCAACCTCTAACCCATGCCCCTCAGCACCTCATCCACCTGTCCCTTAAACACCTCCAGGGAACGTGAATCAACCACCTCCCTGGGCAGCCTCTGCCAGTGCCCAGTGACCCTTTCAGTGAAGAAATTTTTCCTTATGTTGAACCTGAACCTCCCCTGGCGGAGCTTGAGGCCTTTCCCTCTCGTCCTGTCCCCTGTCCCTTGGGAGAAGAGCCCAGCTCCCTCCTCTCCACAACCTCCTTTCAGGTAGTTGTAGAGAGCGATGAGGTCTCCCCTCAGCCTCCTCTTCTCCAGGCTAAACACCCCCAGCTCTCTCAGTCGCTCCTCGTAAGACTTGTTCTCCAGCCCCTTCCCCAGTAGCCAACTTCTACCCAACAAATGATAGTAGAATGTTATGTCCAAGCCATTAAATCAACAAAGATCAGCTGGCAGCACTAAAATTCTGATACACAAGTGCAAATAATTTAAGTCAAAATTTTAGGATTTGGAAAGTGAATTCCTTCTCTATTTACCAGAAGCCTCTTAATGTACTTCTAATTCTTTATTCTTTCATTGTTCAATTACAAAACTGAATTTGATGACCGTAAGATAATTCGTTATTCAGTCATTCTTCTAAATATTTAAATTCTGCAGTAAATGTCATTTTTCCTTATTATTGGAGATGTGGAGGTAATGAATTTTCAGCAACTTGAAAGAATTCATAGATAATTTAAATTGCCCACTTCCATGAGTACCTGACCTGAAAATTACCCAGTGCTCGTGCTGAAGTCAGACTAGACGATGTTGTGTGTTCTTCAGTTCTGACATTTCATTATGTTGTCATATCATGATATACGTAATGGAAGAAGCAGCAGTTTTAAAGCAAGGCTTAACTATATATGCTATTCCACGTTAACTCCTCTCTATTTTTCCTTTTAATCTAAAAGGCAGTCTTTTGATTATACAGGAACATTAGGATATATCAGAATGCTATTTTTCAAGGTAAAATACCTTAATTAATTTACATTATGTCCATTACTCATAGTCTGCACCTTCAGCTGACTGTTGTCATCCTAACTTGATCTCTTTACTGGAGAAAGCATTTTCCACAAACTGTTGCTCTCTTAAGCACAGTATCCTTTGAATTAAGAAACTTCTGGCTACGTATGTGCACTAAAGTTTAATTTTAAAACAGTATCACGGGCAAGAGTGCCTCTTTTAAAATGGGATATTATGGTATTTCTGTGTCTCTAAATACAACACATAAAGCTTCTTATTACCGAATGCTTTATTAACATCAGAAGACAGTCTTATGACATGATCTATGGTTGATTGATTTGCCTGAAAGCCACTTTAATACTGAGGAAGAAGATTATTCACCTCCAGAAAGAATGACAGTCAACAATAAATCATTTCCTCCATCTTCTTACATAGCAATGAAGTTAAGGCTATCAGATGATAAGAACCTAAATCAAGGCATGATCTGTTTTTTTCTTTCTCTTTTTTTTTTTTAAATAGGAAATGCATTGGATTGTTTTCCTATTTTTTTTTTATCAACCTAATGTTACAAACATAATGACTGAAGATATGATGAGCTGTAAGAAATATAAACACAGTAAGAACATGGACATTTTCTCCTCCAAGTCTGATTTTTACTTGATGTTTAAGATCATTTTAACTTGTATTATGATTTATGAAATTAACCAAATTTAAGACATGTTTTCTATAACATCAAGAGTGAAGGTGTGCTTTAGTAGGGTTTGTTTTTATTTTTTTTTTTTTAGAGCTCCTTGACTGAAATATTTGGAATATTTATGGAATGGTTTTGTTCCTTTGTGCTTACATTTGTTTTGAATTTTCCATGTGTATTTTTCAGTTTTTCAATGCTAGTTGTGATATTCCAAATAATTGCTAAAGCAGGAAAGCTGCAGCAGCAAGATGTTTTTCTAGTAATTTCTATTTCTAAGAAATGTGAAAAAAAAATTCTCAAATCAGGTGCGTGACAAACACAATTAAGTCCCCCTGTTCAACTGTAGCTTTTCGCAAGTCCTTCAATCCATCACTAAATATTTTTTACTTCAATGCAGAATAATTTGCTGGAGAGGAGAGGAACAAATGCTGCTCCTTATCTAATTTATGCAGTTCTTGTCTAGCATCATAAGATGCTCAGTTGGGAGAAGCGGGTCCAAGAAAGAATCTGACACAAGTGCATTAATTCACCTTTTTAATATTACTTATCTCTGTCATGAGTACAGACATCTATATTTTGTTTAAATTTAGATAAATTTGTGTTGCCTCTACAGTTGCCTTGGTCATTTGAACTTGGTGCCAACAAATTTGTTCTTTGCTGCCCTGCAGGTTGTGTTGTGCTGTTAGTTGTTTGGGGTTTTGTGTGGTTGGGTTATGGGTTTGTTGGGGTTTTTTTTGTCCTAAAAAAAAAAAAAAAAGCATAGACACTTCTGGCAAAATTATACCTTCATTATTTCTTTTTGTGTGTTTTTATTAAATCAATTCACTTGCTATGGACTTTATATAATCCAATTAATTCAGGACATTTTGGTAGCATTATAGTTTTGGGGGTGTTAAAAAAAAATCTGTATTGCTTGTAGTATTCTGAAAGCTTTATTGAGGTTCTGATTTTTCTTACTTGACTGTTGTAAACCCACTTAGCGTTGCCTTATCAAGTGCAACTAATTAACATCAAAGGGATATTGTTATTCATTATCGTTCTATGATCAGTCATGTATACCATATATGCTGAATTGGCTTTTTTGAGTCCCGTTCAGTATGCTTATTTTAAGTTTCTTATAGATTGCTTTCTTCATTTGCGCCGTACTACAGAAGTTAATATGCATATGCATTTAAGTGGAAAATTACCTCCTCCTTGAAGAACCATCAGACCTGTCTATCGGCGTTTTCTGTAAAATATATACACAAATATTTTACTGCTAACAGGCAAAGCTTGCTTATTCTTCTTTGTTTCCCTGCTCCCTCTTGACTTACTGGGTTCATGATCCAAACCCAACCTGCAAATTTCTGCTACATTTAATTTTGTCTCACCGAGATCCCATTTCCTTGTGTGTTGCTGTTGCTTGTTGGGAACCGAGAGGTAAAGGGCCGAGGCCATTCTCTACTACCCTGCCACAGCAAACAATCTTCTGCTTCCATCCTCTCTGTGCAGAAGGTGCTTTCCAGTTCCTGAAAGGAGGATGGAATTCTGTCCATGTGGCAGAAAATGCCTTGTCTCTGAAACTGCAACTCTGTAGGCTTCAAGTTCCGGTTCTGTCGGTAAATCAAAATAGGTCTGTTGCGGTTATTCTACGTGTTTAGAGATAATTTTGATTCCCATAGCTGAGAAGGAAGTATAAATCATGCAAAAATGCAATGTAATATTTTTTCAGAAGTTAATTTCTCAGCAGTATAATTTTACATTGGAAATAGCTTTTCTGCCATGTCATGGAATCAGACATTTGCGTGTCTCGTGACACATACAGCTGCCAACTACATCTACAGAAGTCAGGTTAGCCTTTAGTTAGATGTGATATCAAAATTTATGCTCCTTTTTCCTGGATTACCAGCATGTTTATATACTAACTTTATATTTTTATGCCTCTTTAATGTCTCATAGGTTCTTGGGAGCGTCTATTCATGTTGTAGATACAATAATCATGGATATGTAAGAGGCGCTTTCTATGTGTATCTTGGTTTTAATTCAAATTAAATGAAATACAGTGAGGTATTTGTTGAAGCCCATTAAAATGGCATTTTGCTGTTATAAAACTGAGATTGTATTATATGCTTTGGAGTGTTCTGAAATACATGGGCATTGTTCACTATTGCAAAAACTGATAACAATGTAATTTGTACTAAGTAGATCCACATTTTAGGGAGTACCTGCTTCCTGGGGGGGGGGGGGGGGGGGGAAAGGGGAGGGTGTAAATGTGACATGCTGTACATTCAGATAGATGCAATAGAGACAGGCACTAAAAGTAATTATTTTTTTATATTAATTTTCATACCTCAGACTGCCTAGAATTCCAGCGACTTCTGTGTTCTGGAGATGTACTGTTGGGTTTGGGTTTTTCAGGGGGCAGGGGGGGGAACACCAGGATTTTGTAACTGTGGATAAAAAAAATAGATGTCTCTTTTATTTTTAATATATTTATAATCAGTTTATGAAAAAAAAAATCAATGTTGTAACACTAGTGAGTTTCTTGATCCTCAGTACTTTCCAAAGATAAATCAGATTCTTCTATAAGCTTCCAATCTAAACTTTTGTAAAAGCCAGAGGCATTAATAATGCATTATGTATAATGTCACAGCTGTGTCCCCTCCTAACATCTCATGTTTCTGCTTGCTGGTGGGTCAGGATGAGAAACAGAGAAGTCCTTTTTTTCCAGTTCTAGGTACTAGATCAGCTTGAATTTTCAGATCTTTTTCTCCTGCTTGTTTGTTATACATCACACCATGGTAATGTCATTAACATCCATGTAAAGCAGTCTCTGATTATTCGCACCTGACAAGACTACATCACTGGTGTCTCATGACCTCTGGGTGTATGATCCTCTCTGAGGCAGATATATTGAAAGCCAGACTGATTTTTAAATTCCATGGATTGGATTGAACATGCTATCAGTTATAGATTTGGGGAGAGCAGTGACATCTATTTGTGTGGCTCTGTCGCCCCCTAAAATATGTTCACTCATTCTCCATTTTGAATGACTGACTCCTTTTGTACTCTGTCTTTCCTACTTTTTGTATAGAAAGAAGAAAAATCACTTGCAAACTGAGTTATCATTCATGCATTGTAGGCAGTTTTAACATAACTAGAATGTGCAGCAAAAAAGTAAGATTTATTGTGTAATCTATCTAGCAGTACCTCCCTGGGAGACATCATTTCTTCATCAAGTATTGTTTAAGTGGACTTCAATATGTAATGTCAATCCACATGGTCTATAGGTTGTGTGAATCATCTTTTTTTTAACTCCTTATGTGTGTATAGTGAACCAGGATGTCTCTGAAGTAAAATGCTATGGAATCAGCTTAGGATTGTTGTGAAATCATGATTAATATTTAATCCATGTTGTTATTTTTCACGTCAGATTTTTTTCTTGCGAGTTGGCCATACATGCAAGCACAATCACACATGGTCTGGGGAAGCAGATGAACTAGAAACAATTTATGACTTTAACACATACATGCCTGTTTCTTAGCCAAGCTGCGTTCGTCAGCCAAAAATAAGTAGAGAAGAGGAAATGGATAAGGAAAGCAAATTCATAGCAGATTCAGCACTCAAGTTTAGGACCAGGATGAAGGTTGGATGATCAGCTGCATTTGGGTCTATAACTTTACATAAAAGTCTGCAGGTTACTTCTGTGACATTATTGTAGCTTTTCAGGGAATGCCCAGACATAAGGACCAGAGTATCTGTGACAAGTTTTAATGTTTGCATGAATTCTACATTATTATACCTTGAAATGTTCCGCCTTGAAGGACTACGTAAAGGTCAGGATGTAAAAGAGAGACATTTCTCTGAAGAGGAATAAATGTTGGTGTGATGTTAGAAAGGCTCATGGAGAGAATGAACAAGTGGGTCCCCAGCTGAACCTGTAGCCACAGTTTCAGTTACCCTGAACGGTTTATACCAATTTGGATGATAAAAATGAATGAGTTGCGTGCTTACCTGACAGTACGTGGAGAGAGGTACAGTGACTACAGCTGTGTGTTCTGTACCAGAGGAATCACTTTGCTCAAATCACGTGAGGATTGGTTTTATCAGGCTTTTGGTAGTAAAATCTGAAGAAACCCAGTAGACAGTAGCTCCTATTCAGATATTTTTATATATAGCTAAACTTTCAAAGAGCTGAATTCCTACTTGGACATCTAAACACAGTGGCCAATTTTCCATTATCTCCCTATTTTCTCATCTTTTAAACAGCCTTAATCATGAGTCTGGGCTTTGGATACATACAAAAATTTTGAACGCAGTGGTCTTTCCCAGTTGGATGAAGATGTTTTAAAAAAGTCAATGGCTGATTAAAAATACACATCTTCTTTGGCTGGGGCAAAGGATAATTTGAATTTTTTATTTCCTAATACAACAATACTATGATTTTGAAAATAATGGGCTGGAGAGTGCCTGAAAGAATATAGTTAAGTGTTACCGACATTATAGGGATTTGCACTGTAAGACCATTTCTTGTTCAGCCTGTCCAACTTTGCCAAACCTTACCCCTTAGTCTGAAATTAAGAGGAACACTGGTGAATATAATGTCTTTCTCTGGCTAATATATACTTTTGTCAAAAAAAAAAAATCCAACATCCACTACTAAAACTGAAATATATTGGAAAAGCTTTTTGTGTATGTTAGAAAAAAAAAACAACCCAGCTCCAGTTTGGATGGTATTGCTGCCCTGCCTCCTGTAAGCTGCGCCACATAATGCGTGTAGGGGTGGGAGATGCGTAAACAGGTGGGGAAACTTTTCCGTATTGTTACTAATCTGTGGAAGTTTTGCCTGTTTTAGATATGCTTAAATATCAGAACCTGCATTTGAATGTTAGTGGTTTAAAAGGGAGAGTTGTCATCTGAAACAAGTACATGTGACAGTTTTCATGTACTTACATACCCTGTTACACGTCGTGTAGACCTTTTTATGTCAGACCAAAATGCTACCATTACTACCAATACAGTAACTGTTTCTCTCTTGCCATGTAGAGTTTGCCACTATTTTTGTTGAAATCGAGTTTCGGTAATTTTTAATAGATCACAAAAATGGATATATGCTAATACTAGAAACACAACTTCCTTTGTGGTACGTCAACTTACTCTCTGTACAAGAAGTTTGGATAAAAGTAAAAACTGAGTAAGTTATCTTAAACATTTGAATTGTCATAAAAATCCTGTATTAAAAAGGGTGCCTATTTAGTCTTTTTTGGTTTTCAGTAATTTGGAACAAGTCATCTTGTATTTTACACTGACTGAAAAATGTAATTTGACATTTTTAAAATTAAAATGGTCATGGTATTTAAAGATGAACTTAAGCTCTACTAATTCTATTAAACTGCAGGCTGCCAATGAGTTATAAAGTCTAATTAATCATTTTGTCAGCTTTGCCTTCTGAAGGTAGTCAATATAAATTTGAATAAATAGGAAGCTGTTGACCCAGGCACCTCTGGATGTTCTGAATAAAGATGTGCCAGTTGTAAAATACTCTAACTACTACCTATTTTGTCTGTACATAGTGTGCACGAATACAGCAGGGAATTATTCAGTGCTAACATACAGGCATGGTGATAAGTCTTAATTTAAATAATTTATTTGTAGTGACAAATAAAGGTATATGCATAGTAATTTCTTTTGTATTTCATCTAGACGGTGATTTTGGGGATGAAAACTTTTTGGTCAAAGTTTGTTGCTGACACTGCAGTGTGACATGTCACATCAGGTTGCATCAATAGAGTCATGTTATGTAAAAGTAATGAAATGTGACTGATAGAACCCAAGATACTGTAACGTTCTGTAACATAATGTGTCAGCATTTTTTTAATGGAGCCTTTCAGGAATGCTTTTTGGTAAAATACCTTAGAAAGTCAGTTACAGAAAGTGAGGAGGACGTATAAAATACCTTCACTCGGTTACTGCAAGGAACATATGAAATAATCTAAATAAAACTTATTTCCAGTGATTTTGTAAAATCTATGTCTGATCTATAAAGTTACAACAATGAAGTATACGGATCATCCCAGGTTATTCTGTTACTGTGTTTTCTGAAACTGATTTCTTGATCCTGCAAAGGAATAAAAATTTCCCTGTGTTTTATACAAGATTATGTCATCGTGCCTGTGTTATTGGAAGTTCTCTCTATCCAGTAGAAAAAAAATTATGTATCCCTAATATGTTTTAACAATTTGGGAAACTTCATTTCCATAAAACAAGAATCTATGTTCCTGGGAACAGAATGATTATTTACTTTAGTAGAGGTCAGATTACATCTCTTTCTTAATATCTCACTGAGCTTTTGAACCAGAAAAGGGAATAGCATTGTGTGAAGGATGTGACATATAAAACACCATTGCTACTGACATCCTTCTTCTGAGGATGAAAGACAGTGAACTGTTTGTCTTCAGCAGATTAACAGGGAAGGTTGTTTTTGTTTGTCTGACTGGTCAAGGACAATTTACAGTTCAGTTACTCTGAAGGAAAGACTTGTTGATTTGAGAGCGCTCCTAATATAGCTCCAGGTAGAGGATGATAGATTCAGCCGTCATTGTGATAAACTGCAGCCTATACGCTTGCAATACCCAAAATAAATAAAACACTAGTAGATCTGTTTGGTTCAGCTACTTAACAGCAAGTGCTGGCATATAGGTGTAGGCTTCTTTAGTGAAGGTACCAAGGATTTAACTGTTCCCTTTAGACCATACATCTCTTGGGCTTTCTGAGAATATTTAATACTAGTTAAGAAGGGTGAAAAAAGACAGAAAAAAAATTCTCTGCATAAATGACTTTTGAATCCCAGTAGGTCAGAAGTAAATGTTTTGCATCTTACAAAGCACTCGTGCTTTCCTTTACTCAGTTAAACACTTCTTTTCTCAATTTTTTTTTCTTGTCTTTGAATTTCCAAGTCAAGAGTTTTTCAGAAAATCTAATTCATCTCCTGCCCACGGAAGACTGTTCTCTGTAGAATATCCTCTCTTGGAACAGCCAGTGTGAAAAAGAGTGCTCAAATCTTCTTACAGCTCAAATCTTCTTTAATCGACTTGTTAGTTCAGTTGCTTACATGCATTATATGGCTGTTACCCTCGATAGCCATTATTGTTCCATTAGAGCAGTCTTGTCATTTTTTAATTGGTTATCGTTTAAGATGTATTCAATATCTATCTATAGCAACTACTGTTTTATTTAGCAACGGGAATTATTTGCTATGCCATTAAGCTTTAACTAATCAGAATTTTCTGGTGTGTAATGTTAATTTTTCTTATTTTTCTCTTAGTGATGTGAGAGAAATCACACCTAATTCCATCATATTCTAGTCAATTATGTTACTCCACAAGAAAAATTCCAATTGCTTTTAATAATTATTTTAGGGAAGAGGCAGAAGGGTGACACTGTGAGTAAAGCTCAGTTTGACAGAGAAGAGTAAAGCCCACGATGCTGTTGGTTGCATTGGTTGGTGTTGGCTTTTTTTCTTAAAGGAGCATTTAAGTACTGAAAAGTTCAAATTAGGAAGGCACCAAGTCTATATAACAAATTAGTAATCATTGATCTGATAAAAAGGTAACGCTAGTAGGTAATATTAGAGAGATGTAAATGTTATCAATAGAATGTCAGTGCACATAATCCTGATCCTAGGAGACAGAAGCGTGGCAATGGGATGGACTGATGGCTTATGTCATTCATTTAGCAGGTTGCTTACAGGGAGGGAAAGGAGGACCTGATGTTGCATCATTCCTTGTCAGCTTATCACTACTCTTTCAAATCAAAATTCTGCATGGAGAGCACTTAGGAAGTTTTAATACTGGCAAATTTTAATCTTTTCATGGCTTTTTTTAGCAAGTTTTACACAGTTCTGTTCTTCCTATTTTACAGATTTTAACCTATTACTGATTTTCAACAACTGACTATTTCTCACTAGATTGGTTTTATTTAATTGAGTTCTTTAATAAGCTTTACTCCTCTATACTCACTGTAAGCTTTATTTGTCACACATACACTTACTCTGCATGACAACATAGTAATTATTCAAACTGCCAATGAGAAAAGAAACTGCAAAACGATTAATGAAATGCAAGCGCATGCTATATTAAACAGGGCAGCAAGCTGAAAATAAACAAGGTAGATGGTCTTACTTGAAGGTGCTGTGTCTGTGCAGAGCTGGGGGAAACACAAGTCTCTTTTTGTATGAATGTGAAATGAGGTGAAGTTTTATACTTGCAAGTACTTAATAAATACACTATTACTTACTCATTCTAAGAGTAAGAAAAGGGACAAATAATGGAATATCCAAAATGGGCTTATTCTTGTCCACTTTTGTGCCACTTATAGGGAGAATGCATGCAGCGGAATTCTTAATAAATTATACAGTTCACACTTCACCCATTGCCTATCAGATATTCTTAGAGAATTTCTTGATCCACAGAGCAGGCTTTAAAAACAGATTTGAAGAGTGGAAATCATGAACACATCTGAGGTAACTGTGAGGAGCACTAAACTCTCCAGTCTCTCAGCATTTCATCTGCCAGACACGTATTTAAGTGTCTGACTCCTAAAATAAATGTTCTGAGCCATCTTGAGTGTCAATTCCAAAGTTTTGAAGTCAGTTTTCCACTATGACTCTTCTTTCATTTAACTAAGAAGTCATCTGAAAATTGAGTCATCCAAATACCATTTAAAATGGGCCAACTTGTATATGCAAGTCCTCTCTGAAAGTGTAATCCAGAAGCAAATCAGTATGTAGTTGGTGAAAATTTAGGAGGTTTTGCAGCTTTCAGCTGATGTTTAGAGAATTGCCACTGTACACAGAGAGGTTTTGGTCGCCTCTGCAAAAGCAAAACCTGTACGGATGATATAATTTGAGCAGAAGTTGGCTCGGCAGCGCTGATGTGATTTTAATGGCAGAGTTAAGTAGAAATGCCCATGCTGTACCAATTGCATGAAGAGACTGTAAATGCATTCTGGTAGTATAAAATTTATTGCTTTTTCTGCTGTGATTGGAGGAAGCAAACAATTCCATCTCTGCACTCAAGGGAATCAGAGAACCAATTTCATGAAAAGAACAAAAACAAACAGAAAACCTCTATGCTAATAAAGGGAATATTCATGTTCATGAAGTTGTGCGAGTTAAGCAAAAAAGTTTCTTCTTTTTGTACTGTCATTTTTCATTTTGTGCTACAGGCTTTTAGGGTTATTAAATGTCTAGATTTTAAAGTGTATTTCATCAGCTGAAGCAGTTTACAGGAGCCAAATTCTGGAGTTTGGTATGCAAGCATCACTCTCACTGATTTCATTATGAACTTACTATTCATATTCAAGAAAACAATGTTTAACTCTGTAGTGGTCTGTCGTATAAAATGGAATAGCCATTGGATTTCTGGGTTTTATATATTACAAAATAATTGTGCAGCACAGAGTGACTGAAAAACTCTTCCTCACTAAGAGAAAAATGAATTAGATATTAGCTAACCAAGGCAATCTATGCACTACGAAAACGGGACACAGAAGCCTCCACAGGACATGTTCAGAACGAGACTTGCAGATTTGTAGAGAGAATATGGAACTCAAAGCAAACCTCTCAAGTATAGAAAACACATTTCTAGCATCCCTGGATCAGCCGTAAATAACTTGTAGCGATTTGCGGCAGTGTGCCCTACACAGTCATGAGTTCCAATCACCTTCCTAGAACGGCAGGGAAAATAATCTGTAAACAAGTGCTTGAATGAAATTAAGTGATTAGACTGGATTTAGCTTTCCAGCTCAAGCCTTTCCAGTGCAAACAAAGAAGACTTTAAATATCTAAATACCCAGAGCTGTTGTTACAAGTAGTTATGAGTAAATATGTATTCCCATATTTATTTACATTTCCACTTTAGTTTCTCAGAAATGAGAACCATATGACACTGGAGCAAAACCTTTCTTCTCAGTGACTGAGTTTTCCTTATAGCCCAAAATTTACAAACAATTGGTTTTTGCGTTGTTCTGGGGTTTCGGGGTTTTTTTCTTTTCAAACTTTAAACTTATGTTTAATCTCCACTAGGGAGCAGCAAATGACACAAAAACGTTCTCATCACTCAGTCTCCAACCCAACTGAAAACAGTGTAGAAACTGGGTGAAGATTTCTTTCATTCGCTAAACTGGCAGGTGTGGGTATTTGGCTTCAGTCTCTGGGTGATTTCTTTGGTTGAGAGAGACATGACTTTGTAGAAATTACAATGAAGTGTTTATATAGCCGGAACTCTTTTATGCATTTACATTTGCAGTGAATATTGCTAAATGTTAAAATATACCTCTAAAAATTAGCTACCTTCCAGAAAAACGTGATATAATAGTTTTGGAAGGTAGAACTTTTCTTTCTCTTATAAAATGCACAAGAACAGAAAAAAAACCCTTTACAATAACTTTGGAATTCTTTGTGGACTGGAAAAAGACTGTGGAAAGCATGTTTTGAGTATCAGCACTTCAGAGGTGACGTACCTAGTCCATGAGGCAGCACTGATGGCACACTTTGTTCTCTTTCTCTGGTACATTAGGCACCCTAAGGCAATTGAAAGTCCTGTAAGGGTCTCATCCACTTACTTTCCCATTTCTGCTTCTTCCTCATGTCTGTCGTTCACACAGGAAATTCAGATCATTTAAATGTTTCCTAAGGAATTCAAAATCTCCCTGTTTACACTTTACTATTGAGCTTATATGCTTGACCACTTTGCCTTAACCGGAGTCTGTGTTTAAATTCGTTGAACACATGGTAAGAGATAAATGTAGGTACGTATGTTGTCCCTGAGAAACATGCTGCCCACTAAACTGAAACCGATGGAGCAGTCAGTGTGCACCCAGAAAGGCATCATGGCTTGGAGGCTTTCAGCTGGAGTCCACTGGGACAACCTTAATCAGCTAGATCGAATCCAGCTCATAGCATCATCTCCCTTAATGGTATAGCTCCTTTCAGCTTCAGCCTGAACAGCTGTGCACTGTGCTTTCTTCTTCAGAAGATCAGTGTACAGCAGATGTGAAACCACAAGTGATAACTCCATAGATTTGGCTCTGTGTGATAAGTATCATACAATGTATGTTCCCTCAGTTACCTCCACCTTGGAGTTTATATGGCTCTTATGTGGAAAGAGAGAATGTGCTGTGGAATTACTGCTTCATCTCTTGTGACAGTTTATTCCTCTATAGACTGGGGAAAGCGAGAGCTTAATGGAAAATAAGAGTATTGTGGGTGAAAAAATAAGTAGTGAAAGTATTATCAGTTGATTGTTTCTTCCAGCAAAAGGAAAAATAGACACTCAAATTTATCAGATTTCATATGCCATGCATGGAAGTGATTGGGATAATTTACATTCACACTTATTTTGATAGACAGTGAATAGTTGGATAGTGAATTCAACTTTTTATCGCTAGCCATCTGTATCCAAAAGCAGGAACATTAGGAGCATGGCAAATTACTCTGTTTGGGGATGCGGTTATAATTCAATAGGAAGGTAAATATGTGGAAGGTAACTGAAAGCTGACCATAAGTTTGTGGAGGTATTGGGATTGCAATGAATACAAACTATTGAATTCCATTGGATTGTTTATTGAGTTCCAAGACATAACATTTCTGTCATTCTCTTGACTGTGTTATAATTAGAGTAACTCTGGCATCAACTTCAAGCTGCACACAAACCAAAAATAAATAACATCAATCATAAGATCATGATATTGAGTAGAAGAGCTAAAGTATGATGAGTTCCTAATATATGAAAAAAATAGCTTCAGCTGCTCTGTTAAGACAGAATGTTGAAGGTGTTGGAATTTTTCACTGACACAATGGTACAGATTTCAAAAAATATTTAAATATTTTACGCTTCTGCCTTGTAAATCTAACAGGGAATCATCAGTGACTATTCTGGACAAATTTACATATTTGTCAGTGCCTCTAAATAGCCTTAATAATGCGGCTGCTAATGATGATGAACATTGAAAGGAGTTGGTGTCCTCAGATGCGTCTTCCTCAACAGGAATAATCTATTCTAGTTTATTGGAGAATAGACTCCACTCTGGAACTGGAGGGGCACATCTAGTAAAAGTTCTTCCATTACCTTTTTCTTATGAAGTTTGTAAGCTTCTTTAAGCCTAGAAAATAATCTTGTAGAAAGGTTTGTTAATGCATACCTCTGACCTTGAGAATTAAAATGGATTTTTCATCCTTTTTCAGTAGTCATCAGTTTTCCTGCAACTGTTGTCAGTTTCTCAGGATTACTTAGTGTCAGCAGACTTCCATTTGTATGATTTGCTTTCCTAAGTATTATAAAATTTCTAGTAGAAATAAATTACTGTGTAACTAATCCAGCTTGCATATTTTTCCAGCATTCTTTCCATCATTTGTTTTCTTTGCATTTATTTTAATCTTGCCTGTTAGAAGTAACACAGTGATTTAATGATCTATCATGTGCAGCATTGTTTGTGCCACCAAAGGTAATGTCTGCCTGAATATGGAAGCTGGACAAGACCCTTGCTGGGAGTGGTTGCTTTAGGCTTCATTTTATCTAGAATTATTCCATTAAAAAAAAAAAATTAAAAAACAACTTCTTTCCTATTCTAAGGAATAGAAAATGTTGAGACCTTAAACAGAGATTTTATTATTTTTTTTTGAGTGCTTTATTTTGCACTAGTTCCATTTGGAGACCCCGGTGATGGGCATGCAGTGTGGTAGGACCACGCTGTGGGTACTTATATGAACTCAGTATTTTTGTACACATAATGAACATCTGGTGACAAGACGCTCAGAGCAAGAGCAACAAAATAAAGGGAGGGGGAAGAAGAAGAGAAGGAAAAGTAAAAGGCAGTAAAATCTTTTGTATGCCTGCTAGTTTTATGACTTAAAATATTTTTCCTTCAATCACTGCATCTAGAGAAATTTTTTTTTGATGTAACAATCAATTTTTAACAAGGAAAAGAAGTCTGAACTCATAAATATTGTATGTATTAATTGTGAAGCTTAATGGAACATTTTGTGTTTCTGAACAACTCGTTTACATAATTAAAATCTCCTTTGATCTGTGAGTAAATGATTTAATCTTAATGCTCATTAGGCTAAATGGGTCTTCTATTCAATTGTATCAAGATGGTATGGAAAATTCTCAGACCTTTAGAAAATATTTGTTAGCTGTTGGGTAAACACAGAAACCTATCTGTGAACAGATATCTTTTATCTTTACAAAAGAATTTGGGTCTAAAACTAATTCAGATTAAAGCTTTTTTTTTCCTTTTATCTGACATTTTGGTTTCAAGAGCAGCTCACTGAACTATGGGGGGTTGTTCAATTTATATTCATTAACTACTTCACCACATAAGCAATTTAGTCCTTGAAAATAAAACATTAAATCAAAAATATCAGATAGGTGCACCTCCAACTGAAATAGAAGTGTGTATAAATATAGATCACTTAAGGGAGACTGGTGTTTTCTTGTGAGTCTTGCCGAGAAATCCCTCTGGATATGGCAAAGCTCACTAACATCTGGGAAACATGCTACAAGATAGTCATCTTTTTTAGGATTTCTATAACAGAAATGCCATGTAATACCATGACAGTATTTATCTGCCAAAGGTTATCACCTTTAAATGTTCGAGGTGGACAGGATTCTTTGTTCCAGTTTTTTCTCTCTCATGTACTATGGAAGAAAGCTCTTGGTCACTGTATGGTGCTGCAAAGCTAGCGTGTAACTTCAGGCTGTGTTGATTAGCTTGTCTAACACACCCATTTCCTTATGTCCCAATCCAAAGGCAGCTCACAAGTTGGACATTAGTGTCACTATATTCAATATTTCTCAAAAATTCTAATCCGAATAATTTATTTTGAAAATTGCCTTTTTTCATTTTCCCATCTGTATTTTTTTAAAGCCACTTTTCATTCCCTTGGGGAGTATTTTCTTTTTTCAAAAGGTAAGACTTTTAATTAGCTCAGGTGGTGCAATAAACACAGACATCTGTGTCCCTTTATTAAAGACTGTTCTCAGTCCCTTCCCTCTCTCAAGAACAAATGTAGAGTATAAAAATCCTCCGGAGTCACTTTGTTGAGAACTTAAGAGACCGATGTCCACAATGTGTCAGACCCTTTCTCTACAACACGGGGCCGGGGAGGATGTCTCCGAATATTGTAAAAAGCAAAGCAAGCACACAGTCGCTCCTGCCTTTTCCCCAGAGACACTTCTAGCAATCTGCAGTTTAGGGACGTCTTGAGCCAGAAGGTTGTATCCATATTTAATTTCTCTTGGAAGTGTTATCTTCCGTGAAGTAATCCATGGAAGACACATTAGCTGTGTTAGGATGAAATACACTTTTGCATACTATGTTTAAATATTTAACATGAGTGTTTGTTTATTATTTTGTAAGTAGTATTTGTTTTGTTTTCCTCTAGTACTGCTTGAGCTGCTGTATTTGTTCCATCTGACAGCAACAACAACAAAAAATCCAATCGAAAATTGCCAGTGCTTCATTGGAAGCTGCAGTCACATTGCTATAGTCTTAGATTACAGTTCCTGGTTTCCAAAGGTTGCCTTATGTCAAAGTGAAATTTTGGTTTTATGTTGCTAATTCTCAGACTATAAGTAAACAGCAAAATCTGTCTAGGTTATAACATGCAGTGAATTGAAATATTACTGAGCTGCAAAACACCGGAAAGTATTTAAATTAGATTATTTTATGATGAAATTACAGAAAAACTACTATTTTTTAATTCTAGAAAGTGTGACTTATTTTAACCATTATCTCATTAGAATTCTTTCATATTTGTAAAAATATTGACTACAATTCAGACTGTATACAAGCAAAATACCATTACTTCAGTCGAACTTCTACTTAGGTAAGTAATGAACGCTCAGGTTTACAGGCTTAAGTTTTTTAAGCAAAAAGAAGGATAACTATCCTTCTGATATCAGTTTCAGCCGAAGGAAACAGGTTTTTGGCTGTGCTGAGTGTTGAGAATTTACATAGCAAAGTGCAAACATCCAAGAAAACACATCTCTGTCCTCAAAAGGATTGGTCTAATATGTGTGCAAACAGAGTATGGAATGTACATTTGGCATGGTTTGGTTTGGCATTGCGATGATAATACATAACATTTTCAGAATCACCCAAGGGATTTGGGCTTCTAGGCACTCGGTTTAGAGAAGAGTACCAGCAATCTGTATTGATTAATCATCTAAACCTGCAGTAGTGAGTACTGCTTCGTATCTTATTAATCTTATTAATGCATATATTAGCTATTGCTTGCTTTTAAGTTTGAAACAGACAAAGCTGTTTTAATTTGGAAAATAGTCCTGAAAGAATTCTTTTTCCCTCCTTCATGTTTCTGCAGTTTGAGTAAGCATTTCCTCTCTATATCGTTTTAACTACCGATACTAATGTGAAAAAACTATATGAAAAACCCTTAAATCATTGTGTGGGCTATGGGGTAGATTTCTCATTTCATCAATATAAATATGAAAGTAGCCACAAAACAGAGATTAAGTACACTTATCTCAACTTACTGCCTATGATTTACGTGCATAGGATCATAATAAAATGATAAGCTTTTAACTTTTGGGGAACAAAAAAACTTGAGCTCTATTAGACTGATAAATATATGCATGCGTGTTGTTTCTGTACACTAGATGTTGGATTTGATTCCTTATGGAGGCAAAGAGAAAATCGGAATTTTTCATTTCTGAGCCACTATTGGCCAAGCTATAGAGACATAATTAGTTTTTGAAAACAGAAGAGGGAGGGAGAGGAAAAAGTATGTACAAATTATTACAGTTTCAACAGCAAAAGATAACTGCAGAAAATGAGCCAGGCATTTAAAGAAGAAATATATGAGAATGCTTAAATATGACTTGATATAAAAGAATAGGTAGAAACTAAGCAACTGAGCAGCTTCAAAAGACACGGAGTGCCTTGTATGTAAGATTCAGGTTCAAAGATGTTCTTTGCCAAACTAGAGGAATTTTTGCAATAAAATGGTTACTTTTGGAGATAAACTATTCGACCTAAGAGAGAGATTTGTGGGAGAATGTGAACAAATATATTTTTTGTGCTATTTTATAAGCAGTCATGTGAATATGTGATATTTGGAGGTCCAAGGCCAGGGTTTTTCCCTAAAGACCAGAAAAACAATGTGTCCTATTATGTAAGAGCAGTGGTTCATTCAGGAAGAATCTAATTATCACAGGGAAGAGTGTCAGCAAGTTGGCGAGTACTCACAGTAAAAATAGTAAAAGTAGCACTGAAATATCTTTTATCTGCCTTCACAATTAGTGTTCAGAGAGAGTGAGACACAGTTTCTTAGTTAAAAATAGTTTGGACACTGTCACTGCTTATCACTAAAATTTCTAATTTCCATCAAAATTTCCTTATTTTGGCGGAGGCAACTGAATGTCATGTTACAGTGGGGCACTTTCCAAGATCAGGCTAATGTTTATAATGAGGCCAGAGCAAGTCTAGACTGATACTTCTCCTGAATAGTTTTCCACATATCGGCATTTTGACCTCCAAAGGGTGCTTAGAGATTTGCCCTTTTTGATAAATGTTGGTGGATTTCTCTTCCATTAACTTGCTTAGGTTCTCAACAGACCACGCGGAGTTGCTTCACTCTAACGGTGAGATTTTTAGCATACACAACTGCAGTGTAGCTTAGAATCTCTTCAGGTAGTCTGTCCCTCGCAAGCGTGCACCTCACCAGCACAGAAAGCAAAACTCCGCTCCAGTGTCTCCGATTGCTTCACTTCTGCATAAACTTACTCTGACAGAACAGATTGACCTGCCCGCATAATGTAGGTTGACGATGTCAGGTCTAGATTGTACCCGAATCAAATTTTCATAGCGTGGCACATGCCTAGATCTCTGCTGTTCTGTAAATGCAATGCCAGCCTTCCTTTTTCTAAAGTAGCATTAGCAGGTGATTAGCAGAGGAGCTGGTAAATGCTAGAGAAGGAATGCTTTAACTTGCCACCCGCTATTCTTCAGGGTATGCTGGAGATCTAACAAGCCTATCTAGATGCTTTTAATACTGAAAATGCCTTCTTGTGTCACTTCTACCTCAATAAATGTGTGCGGCACCTGTTTTACTGACGTCCCTCTAGATCGACTACATCTTTAAAACTGAGTCCTGAGGTCATGCAGACTCTTAAATATTCCTGCCATATATGCTTTCCTGCTTGCACTCTATAATATCTGTCCTTTCATTGAGCCGTGCATCCTTCGTTTACCTTTCATCACTTTTAGAAGCTTATTTTGGCAAGATAGAAAAGGGTCTTTTTACTTCCGAATTAAAAATTATAATAGCATTATGAAGGAATTGCATGATTTCTAACATATTACAACTGGCAATCAAACTGTGCTTGTACACTGCATCGTCAGCCTTTAGTCTCTGGTAAACAGCTCAGTAATTAGGATTTCATGATTTACAAGAAGTCCCAGATATTCCTTACACATTTTGAGGCTGGTATTTCTTCCTTTGGTTAAGAACTTATAGAATCACCAGGTGAACTTATGTGAAAGGCAACTCTGGTGTCACCGGTAGAAAACTGAAATGGAAAACAAAATCAAATTTCCTAAGCCTGCGGAGTCGGGTGTCAAGCCCTGACTCAAATACGGGAGGTCTTGACTCCCACCTTAGTGGTGAAGCCACAAGCTGCTTCGTGATCCTTTTTTTTCATTATAAACTATATTTAGAAGATGCTAGAAGTGCAGCCTACAATTTTACAGTTGTTGAAACTTTCTCTATGCGCTTATATTTCGGAGCTGACCAAATATATCCATAAATGTTTTCTTATATTATTTCATGAGCTGCATTTTATTCTCGAGGCTGCGGTACTTCGATAGTCTTATTATGGAAAAGGCTACCTTTTCTTTGCATTTGTTTTTTATGTTGCTATAGCAAAATGTTATTTCCAAAGCTCTTTAAGAACTCGTGTATTAGAATTTCAAAGCTTTTTGTCTTTTTCAAAGTACAAGGGCATCTGGAAAAATTTGAATTTAATGTTTTTCCTGAAATGGAACTGAGTATTCTTCTAAAGCGTAGCACGCTATTAAATGAACTTGCGATATTTTGGGGATATTATGATAAAATATGGACTATTTCAGATAAATTACTGACACATCAACAACTGATACACAGAATTTCAGATTACTTTTGAATATACAACTATTTTTAATCCATAAAGGCAGGGATTATGATGGATAAATAGCCTTAGTTGACACTGTATCATCATAGGCTGCTCCCATTACCTCTTCTAATAATTCATTCTTTTACAAATGACATCTTGGGCTGCATATACGTATGCGTGCCTATCATTCAACTTGACCAGTAAGGTTCATTTCTCACTTATGGATGAAAAGGCAGGAATTAGATTACGAAATTGTAGTACCTAGGATATATTTTACTAATATGAGAACCTTTCAAAAGTAGCAGTGACAATTCACAAAATAGACAATGGATGATAATTCTCCAGAAATGAATGGCAACATGCTGAGAAACTTCAGGAAAACACTGAAGAACACCAGATGTTTTGCAGGCTTTGTAGCCAAATTAAATTAACTTATCATTTTTAGCTAGTAGTAGATGTTGTTTTAAAACCTGTGACAGATCAGGGGTTTAATGACTAAGTGTTTGGGTTTTTAATGAAACCAATATATTTGCAGTCCCTTCCTTGATTTTTAGATTTGGTCATGGCCCCACGATTTCAAGCACGTTTACGAGGCGGTTATTCTGCTGTTGGTCCCTGGCAAAGGGCAAGAATCCTGGTGACACATTCAGGACGTTCAGCATAACATTCATGCAGGTTGTATCTGGTCAAAAGCCAGTGCTTTATTTGTATTGACAAAGGAAGCCTTTGCCTTTGATATTGGAATACCTACTTCTTTAGCCCAATCAATGCGTTCCACACAGGCACTTTGTGTAACGCAGCTGTCAGCGGTGGCAGACAGATGAATCACCTTGACACTTCCACTTTACTACAGCACCTAAATCAAATGCACGTGTAAGGGTAGCTGTAAACTATGCGTCACCTCCTTGGGAGAGATGGGAAGTGAGTGATGCCGATGACACTGACATTTCCTTCATAAGGAAAAGTAACCCAGGTAGGCAATGTTTAAACCAACACAGGGGTGAGACTTCACTGAAGTTTTGTTCTGAGCTGCTCCCAGGATTCCTGACTGCTCAACAACTGTATTTTTCCAGCAACTCTACCAGCCAGACTTCTATGTGTTTCTCGTCTTTTGACTCATCTTAATGATTAAATAAGACTTCATTATAATGACTAATCTGTAAATTAATTCAATTCAATACCTACCATTTTACTTTAATAAGAAAAAGGAGCAAAGGGGAAGAACATCAATATTGTAATAGTCATAGAGCACAAAAATTTCATAAATAAATGACCCATCAGTACATAACAAATCCCCACAGACTGTATCTTGTTGTACAGCTTTACAATTTAAATAATTGACTAAAAGAACATTCCTAAAATAAAATAACCTTACATAGAGGATTCCCCAGAAGCAGAGATTGAACAAACCCAAAATTTCACTACAAGACACTTAATTTAAAAAGCAGATTTTTATTCAGTCAGGCTTTACAGACACATTGAATCCTAGTCTAAATTTACAGACTAAGATTAAGTCTGTGCAAATTAATATTGTACAGGACTTACTTATTTTAGCTGCAAAGTATTTCAGCGTTAGGATCTGTATGGGAGAACATTCATACCATTATGTATATTTAACTTTCATTTTTAAAAACTGCTTTAAAGCTGCAAAAGTTATCTCATCTAAAGCAAAAATGTTTTTTCCCCTTGAAGTTTTACTGATTCTGATTGGGAATATATTTGTACAGGAAACCACGTAGACTACAATTGTCTCTTGTGGAGAGTAACTTCTCCTGTACTTGTGAGGTAGCTGAAAGAAGCTCATTACTGTTTCCCTAAATTGCCATGACAAAAAATGAAACACCTTTCAAAACAGAAACTGTGAGGCTGTTCACATGTGGGGAAAAAAAAAAAAAGGTATCTATAGAAGTTCCGTAGGAAATCTGAATTTTTAAAGAAATTAAGTTTTATATTTTTGTTTCATTAGCATTCACCAGATCAGGCTGTTCTTCTTTCTTTCTAATATTTTAGCCCTAGAACAACAGAACCACCTATGCAGAACAAGAACATTATACTGTCCCCTAATCATCTTTAACAAAGTTGACCTAAAATGTTTGACAGTCTGTGTCAGAAAACCGTAAAAGCCCATAGTTCATCCTTTATCGGAAACAATGCTTATGAGGAAAAAGCTATGTGCATGGTAAATATGTTTGATTGGAACTGCTGGGCTTCACAATTTGATATGCATTCCATTATCAAAGGCATTTAGCTACATGGAATAACAAACTGGAAAATTAGTATAGCACTCAAAATATTGAACAGATTATTATAAAGTCTTATTGCACATTGTAGCTTTTTCTTACCTTCTAGTTAATCATAGAATAGCCAGGTTGGAAGAGACCCACCGGATCATCGAGTCCAACCATTCCCATCAAACACTAACCCATGTCCCTCAGCACCTCGTCCACCCGTCCCTTAAACCCCTCCAGGGAAGGTGACTCAACCTCCTCCCTGGGCAGCCTCTACCAGTGCCCAACGACCCTTTCTGTGAAAAATTTTTTCCTAATGTCCAGCCTGAACCTCCCCTGGTGGAGCTTGAGGCCATTCCCTCTCGTCCTGTCCCCTGTCCCTTGGGAGAAGAGCCCAGCACCCTCCTCTCCACAATCTCCCCTCAGCCTCCTCTTCTCCAGGCTGAACACCCCCAGCTCTCTCAGCCGCTCCTCTTCTTCTCCAGCCCCCTCACCAGCTTCGTTGCTCTTCTCTGGACTCACTCCAGAGCCTCAACATCCTTCTTGTGGTGAGGGGCCCAGAACTGAACACAGGAGGAATTATTGGTTGTCGGAGTAGTTTATTTAAAGAGACTGTACTTCCTTTGAAAACTGGTAGAGGTACAGCTTAAAGGTCTCGTATCGATTTCAAGGCTTTGCACTCATGACTAATGGCTGCGACTGCGACGTGCTCACTTCAGTGCTGTGTCTTGGCATGGTCACCGCTGCACGGTGTCTGTAGGTCCAGGTTTGTGCTTAGCCAGCTAACCATGACAAGCAGAAGAGAAAATCGCTGCAAATTGAGAATAGGCTTGCAGCCAAGGTGAGGGGCAGTGAGTAGGGGTGGGGGTTAGAAGGCCTTATTTTCTCTCTGCATTGATTAAGTCTTTTCATTGATGATATCGACCTAGCAGTAGGTATAGGCTCTTTTTACTCTTCAGGCTCTTTTTACTTCTTTGAGGTCACGTGGAGAAGGAAAACCAGCTTCACAGGTGCATGTTATTAGACACACAAAGCACTTGTTAACAGAAAACACGAGATAGCTCACATTTATCAAAATTATCCCTGACATTTCCTTTTGCTCAGCTGAAAACAATATCTAAGCTCCCAGAGCAACGTGTAATGTGTGAGGCGGAAGAAAAAAACCAACCATGCTTAGGTTTTTATAACAGACTCTCAAATGAAAATGTGGTGAATAAGCAGTGTTTCAGGTAAACACCAGAGTTGTTCAGTGAGCTCTATTTTATATTTGTTTAAAATTCCACTTCTTTGTAATAAATTTTCTAATTTTATTTCTAATTCGAAATTATCACATCGATTGCTGTGGCCTCTCATATCTCTGAAAACACGAAAATTGTTATCCTGGTCAGCCCTGAGAGCTACTATTCTGTTACTCACAGAGTGCATCTCACACCATAGGCAAGAGAAATAAAAGCTTGGCTGCTATTCTCCCATCTGGGGGTATCGGCCTTGTAGTAAAAGAGACTTTTGGGTAGGAACAATTCATCTTTGGTCAATTAGTGGTTCATGTACTCAGACTGTAAATAAAGGTGCATTTTAGCGACAGTTAGAGTGATCGTTTTGTCTATTAATTATTTACTGAAAACTCAATCTGAAAGAGACTTTTTTACTCCCTTGAGATTACGACTGTGATGCTAATAAGTATCTGTATATACTTTGTGTGTTAATTATATGCTGTCATTACATTTGACTTGGATAGCTCATTCTTAAAATAATGCCTATTTATAAATAGTATGTAAAGCAGAAGTTTTGATTGCAGAGAAAGAGCAACTTTAAAGAGAAGTCATTCAGGAATTGCATGATGTATTAAGGCTAATAAATCTGCTTAATTGTCACATTTTCCTTTCATAATTTATATCACATTTGGGCAGATATGATGAATATTTTTATGTTGTGATGATTGTGGAAAGTGGCACTTTGTACAATTTAAAAATCAATTAATTGCAAGTCTTGCCCATTTGTACACATCTCTGGTAGTAAGTGAATAAACACATGAGAAAATTTCAGAGAAACCAATGGGCAGCACAGCTTAAATCCAGTAAAAATCTTCAAGTGTATTAACTGCAGTAATAATGGAGATGAATTAATAATGTGACAGGAGTAACTCAAACACCTGAATATGTCATCAACACAAACTTTTAATCTGGAGAACTTTACCACCTGTGGGCTTCATGCTTACTTGGTGACCCAGGTCTGTGGTGCTGGAGGAAAACTTCTCCATCTGACACCAATGTATCCCCTTAAGTGGGTTGAATTCACTGTGCCTCTTCAGCTGTCGTGGTGCCCTCTGTTACACCTAAATCTCTTTGCGTCTCATGCTCTCAAACACAGCACAGATAGTCGTCGTCTTTTTTTTTTTTTTTTCTTATGTTTACATATCATTTAACATAAAGAAAATGCGATACTTTAAAAATAGTAATTTGTTTATCACAGGCTTACTTGAAACCTGTTCTGAATTATTCGTACGTTGCTGCGCGTCCTTCATGCTGGCCTGCTGGAACTCATGTCTCTTCTGCTAAATGGCCTGACTCTTCTCCTGTTGTTCCCCTCCTCCTCCACCTCACTTTACATCTTAATGGTGTACATCTGTTACTGGACAGATTGCACAAGATGAACATAAGGCACTTTTTTCCAGGGTCAGCTAAATTGCCAAGCTAGGTCCACTTAGGCTATTGAAATGTATGCTCAAAATTCCAGAAATTCTACTAATGACAGATATCTCTGTCATATTATGCTGCATAATAATTACACTTATGCAGGCCTGTCTGAGGTCAGAATAAAAACATTGTTTCAGCATCAGCTATATGTTTGTGTGTATTAGTAAAATGTAATAATATCAAAGGGTTTTTCCTTGTGATCTCAAAAATGGCATTTTTAAAATTTTCGTAATCAGATTTACTTTCCTTTAGAATAAGAAATGCAAAGTTCAGGAAGTTTGGGATTAGTAGTGATTTTGTTTGGGCGTTATATGTTTTAAATTGTTATTCTAAAATGCTCTGGTCATGTTTAAAAGTCAACAGATATTAACAATTAGGAAAAGATACAAAAAATCCTGGCGTACCTCTTGGTCCATGTTGCTGTTCTTTGTATATGTCTGTGTTCTAGGAATTATTTTTTTTTACTGTGCGATTAGTGTATAGTAACAAGGCAGTGATTCATCTCGATTCTATACACTTAAGAATCGGACAAGGAACTGTCGCAACACATGGCTTTCAAATGAGTTGATTGTAGACATATTGTCTGTCAGTCAAAACTACAATATTGTAATTAGAGCAGGCCCCATCTCTCCATACGGGCTTCAGATGGCAAGGAAATAACCTCAGAAGTGAGTTATGCGGATACTCATTCCCTACATGTATGCTACGGTGTTGTTTGTACTTTATATTATACGGTACCACAAGTTTTAACTAATTCACAGTTGGAATTACTTGGAAAAAAAAAAAAAGTATATTTTATTCTGCTGTTTTTGGAAGGTCTTCAGATTTTTGAAAGCTAAGATGTTTAGTTTAAATAGTTTAACCCTGCTTACGTAAGTGGTACTTGGCCATTAGAAACTGAGATTAAAACAGCAGCATTACACTAGTACAGCTGATGCTGCCAATTTCCTCGTTTATCTGCATAAAACTTACCAAAAAATGCTTAGGCTAAATATTGACTGAGTCTTGTATTCACCCGGTAAAGAGCCAGTGGGGAACAAAGGAGTTCCAAAAAAATGCACCAAAAAAAAAAAAAAAGTGAAATAAAAGCCCAAGCTTGAGAAATGTCTATAGATTTTAAAAAAGAGACAAACACACAGAGGGAGAATTGAGTTACTCACAGCTCACACTGGGCACTTACTGGGGCACATTAACTTCAGTTCTGTGAGGAGCCTGAGCATGTCCTGGACGCAATTAGTGGCATTACTAAGTAATTATTCTGTTGTTTGTGATTTACAGAAAATTATTTGAAAAATAATACCATATGGAACAATGCTCTATTTGTAATTAAGTTAACAATTAAGTCTCCTGTAAATACTGAGTCTGTCAGGGATTTCTCAAGTGATACACAGCATAGAAAATGTGCACTCTTATTTTTCAGCTCTAAGTTACTTCATAAAAATCAGCCCTGGATTTACTGATAGAGGGCACAAAAGAGCAGGGAGGTACCAAGGAGCGAAATGCTGTCTCATTCATTATCAACACAGCTAACCACTTCCAAAGTCTTCCCCCAACACGACTCCATCCCCATCTGACCAGGGCAAGAGCCACCCCCGCTTAATCAATATGGGGGGTTGGTGGAAGTGGAAATTGTTGTGAAAGTCTCGTGAGAAGCAAGATTTTCATCATTAATTATGTCATTAAAATGTGGTATTTGTACTTTTTTCCCCCAAATTAATATCTGGCGTAAGAGTTTCTGGCTTACTTGAAATCACTTCTTTCATGGAATCTTTAGCTATCCAGTAATTCTGGTTCATGACCGAAATGCAAGAGTGCTTCTAAACCTCAATGCAGAAATTAGTGTAACCTTGCTTCAAATTTGAAGTTGACAAGAATTTAACTATTCTTTACAATATCTTGCACAGCTATTTTTTTCAGCTCACTCCAATCGAGCTTTCGTGATGGTTTTACACATAACAGCTTAAGTTAGAGTTGCCTTTCTTCAAAGATTTGAAAATGAGCACAGATCCCGATCAACATAAATTAGCATGGCTGTGCCTTCTGTTATCAGTTATTTCAACTATATGAAACAATCTGTTTCTGTTTTAATATAAAATAATATGGTGTGCACGTTTACAATACGTATCACTACCAGACATAAGCAGGAATACCTGTTGAAGGGCCCTGTGAGTAAAGACAGCCTGTTAAGGATCTTTTTATGCATAAAAGGAACGTCCATGTAGTCACTGTGTTTGCAAGAATGTGTTGCCAGTTTGGAATACAAAACAATATTTCTGCATTGTGATATAGTCTTTTTTTTTCTGAAGGGAAAAAGGTTGAAGTGGTGATATCATGTCACTATAATCCACTGGAATTTTGACAATAAGTCAAGAGATTCATGATAAGGCTCACGCTGGAACCAACACAAATGAAAAGGTAGCAGCCAAGAAGTGTGTATGCAGTTACATTGGTATTCTCTGACCCTTTTCTTTATGGAAGTCTTGAGAAAGGAGGTTGCTGCCACTATTATTAATCTTTATCTTGTGTTGGCACTTAGCTATCAGAACGCCTCTGACATTTGATGGGGTCTGGAACAAATTCTTTTGTTGTAATAGAATTTTTATGTCTCTGACTAGTCAAGGAAAGAAAGAAGGAATTTTGTGAGCACAGAGTAAATATAAACCAGAACTTTTATTTTTCTCCAAACTTTATTTTGCTTTTACTTTTGCCTTATAGCTAAACGATGTCAGTAGCTCAGAGAAACTCTTTCCATCAATACTTTTCAGTCATTGTTTGAAATCTTTACTTCCACCCATGACTCATAGTTGTTACTCCATGGGGTGGTGTGTCACCACTCACTGACTGCTTTAGAATTTGGTGTTAAGAACGAAAATACAGAGGATGATGTACTTTCTTAAGATAGCTTCATATGCAAAATATACAAATTGTGATACTATTGAGCACTTAGGTGTAATGTCTGCACTTGGTAAACATAGTTTTGCTTGGTTACTGCCTAAAGAACTATGTCAGGTTGCAGATGGTCATAGACACGGAAAACAGCATTGCTAAAAAACGAGGTTAATTGGAAGAGAATGCATGTGTGTTTGATCATTGACGTGCTCTTATTAGTCACCATATTGGCTGGGGAATCCCTTTCGAATGTCCTTTGTCTCTTCTCACGTCTTCTGCTTCAGTGAAGCCAAGGTGGCCGCAGAAAACACACAAGGATTTCTGCTTTCCTTGAGACACTGCCACCACAGGTGGAAAACAAGGATGGAGAAGAGGGGAAGTGCTTTCATTTACTACTCCCTTTTCAAATCCACATGCAGTTAAACACAAGCAGAAGTATCATGGGGTTTCCACAAGAACTGAATACCGTTCTGGGAGAACGATGGACAAATAGACATAACTATGAGATGAAGTGGAAAATGTAGGTCCTGTCTTTTGTTGAAGTACTTTAATACTTCTGTGGGGAAAGGTATGAGTATGGTGGGCACACGCTGCTGAAAATTAGACCTTGCATTTGCAACAAAAACAGTTTCTCTCTCCTGGATCATTCGCTTTATACTCATCAGAAACAGCACATCTCTGCTCACTAAGTAGGTTGTTTTACAACAGGAGACTTAACAGTCCGTGTTATAAGGTCTGCTAAGGAATGAATTAAGGCCCTGCAGAATGGGCTGGAATAGTAGGAGAAGGCAAGGATCCACCAGCCTCTGCTAATGATGGAGCAAACCCCATTCAGCTTCAGCTCCCTCCCCAGACCAGACTGTGAACGGGCCCATTTCTGACATGTGCTGGGGAAATGCAGCATGGAAAAGCCCAAGGGAGTAACAGCCTGTGGGGAGAACAGCTGGGTATGTAGAACAGAAAAACTGCTGTAGGTACTAGTACAATAAGGAAAACAAGAGTAGTAGAAGTAAAGGTAGATTTTAACTGTGTGATGAGTAGAACAGAATCCTTTCCACAGTAATAAAGATACATATCACTGCTATAACCTGAGCCAGAGTATGGATTCCTAAGCTAAAAGGAGTAGGATTTGTGCATTTGCACATTTTTGTCTAGATGCAAGAGATGATGTTGATCGTTTGTTGGGTTTTTTATAAAAAAAAAAATCCATATAGTAAGATATTGATACATGGTACTACCCGTGGTCTCATGCTAGAGGAGCGCACAGAATGATCTTAATGTTTAATTTTTTTTCCTACTCCATTTATTTTTATACTAGGCCCCAGAGGAGGTGACTGGAATACTACGGTTAAAAGCAGCCACAAAAATTTGATTATGTTTAACAAATCATTGCTCGACAGTAACAAGGTAAATTGGGTCCATAGACACAATTTTCCTAGCATTTAGGAAATCTGTTGATGGAGCAAAACACAAAAGAATAATCTGCAGGGTCTGTAATTTAGTTACTTTATAGTAGCTGAGGTATGTGAATAGATAAATTATCTTCTGCGACATCAAAGACAGAGGTATTTGTGAGTGGGTAGTGGCTTGGGAAAGAGCTAAGTGATTAGTGGAGTGCTACAGGAGATCAGTATTAGGACCAATTTTGTTCATTTTATAAACCAATGGTCTGGAAAAAAGAAAAGACCATGAAGTCTAGGGATAGCACATGCTCTGATTTCTGTGTTACAGGCCATGAAAAACAAGAGGTCATGCAACAAAGTTCAGGAAGATTTATACAACATGTAGGGGCAGATAAGCAGCTATCATTTTAGTTAAGAACCTGTAAAGAGACTAAAGAAAAGCAAGGAATTAGGAGGCACAAAAAGGCTGACAGAAGGATGTGTGGGCCAAGGGAAATACTTGAAATAATTTTAGTTGCTTTTTAGTGTCTGATTTTTTTGTTTTAATTTCATTTGTTCAGAGCAGAAGTCAATTATTTCAAATTCCATGGGCTTAAAAGCAAATGTAAAACAAGGTTGAATTATTTTCCTGAAATACACTATATTTGACTTTGAAGCTGATTTCCATAGACAGAGCCTGGGAAAAAGGATAAGAAATCCTTGAACATATTCAGGCCTTGGGGGTCATGGGATTGTAATGTTGTTTGGAGTCACCATCCAGAACTAAGACAACAGCCCGAGCTCTGTTCTGTTGAACTAACTATTCAAGCAACTAGATAGTCTCAGTTTGTTGAGTCATTGAAAAGTGCGTATTTTCTTCTAATTGCCCCAACACTGGTGCAGTTGTTTCCCTGCTGAAGCTTATTTGACTGTGATAAGTTCCTGGGTGCAGAATTTCTTTTTCCTGCTACGCAATAAAGGTAAACTAGTGTGTTATTTTGCTTTGCACAGGCAGTCGGAAGTTAAGAATCTGTTAATACTTGTGAGAAAAAAAAGAAAAGCAGGCTGTATTTGTTCCCTTCGGAAGCATGAAGACGCTTCAGCTGCATCTTGTAAGGTCAATCCCAAAGGGTACTTGCCAAGTGTTTGCAGAATGGAAATTGCATTACAGATTCCTTTCATAAGGAATATTGCATTTTCACTTCAAATTAGGGAAATATAGTATACGAATGTTCAGGTGGTGTACTATTGAACAACTTATAGTTTATGCCATATATATCTCACATAGTTACTCATAACAGACCTGGGTACTTACAGGTATGTATGCATTGGGTTTAGATTATAATAGGTTAATAAATATCTCAGGAAATGTTGCACAAATGTAGCTGTCATATTCAATTTGTAGTTGTCTATATAGTCAGCAGCACAGGCTTTATAGAAAGATTAAACAAGTCACACATACGGTCTTAGAAATAACTGGAAGAAAGATCCTTAGTACTTATATCAACTGTTGTTGGTTCTTATATCAACAAAATCTGGGGACTGGGAAGCTGGAGGTCATGTTACAAAAGGGAGAGGAAGGAAGGAATGGCTCCAAAGGCCATATGTGCTGTAAAGAACTGAAATATGGATAACTGCACCGGAAAACAAGTATTTGTATAGATTATATAGAGAACAAAAATAGAAGAGAAGTCTATTATGAAGCAAAAAAAGACTAAGTCAGCAAGAATTGTCTCTGCACAGCTGACAACTTCCTCATTTAAATTGTCCAAAGCATCCTTGACCTGGTCTTGAGCTGAGTGACGTGGGTGGACCTGTGGCATGCAGCATCTCTCCTTGGCCACAGCGCATGTGGCGCTCGGCTCTGCTCTAAGGGCACCCAGGCAGGGGCAGCGGGGGTGCTCGGGCACGAGCTGGCACAGCCCCGCGGTGAGGTGCCCGGTGGCTGCGTGCAGGGGGGCTCCTGCCTGGGCATCCCGGTGTCCCAGGTGCCCCCCAAGCCTGCACCCAGCCTTTCCCTCCGTGCTCCGCTCCTTGTTTGCATGTGTGTTATTCTGTAACAGATAAAACACTGAAAACTAATTCAATTTATTATTAATTTCAAAATTTCAGTGTCCATTTTACAGAATGAACCTTAAGGAGGTTCAAGAACTCGGAGACTGTTTAATTTTTACTTGAACGCAATTGCCAAAAGAGGGGAAATCTCTCCATGGTATCGGCTTCAATTAACTAAAACTGAGCTGTTACTAGAGAAACATTAAGCTTTCCGCATTTCTTCACTGACAAAACATCATCTATGAGCTACCACTACAATATTTTTGCTTTAATCTATGCAAGAGTTTATTATAACTGAAATATAATTTAAAAAATGAACTCTAAGCTAAGTACCCTAATAAGAAACTATCGTACTGCTTGAGGAGGTACAATAAAACTGTCTGAAACCAGGACAAGTTTCAAGGAAATATTCTGACAATTAAGTAACCTCAGCAATTATGCTATGTTTTTCCATTTTTATAAGTTTTCCCCCAAAAGCTTTACTTTTTGTTTAGAAATAACTGGTATGGCTTGGGTAACTAATGGAGGATGAGCAATTTGCTCCTATTAAACAGTTACGGGCACAGAGTCTCTTCCATTTACCCTGACTGTGATTTTTTTTCAAGTATATTCAATGTTTGGATAATTTGTTGAAAGTACTTAGAAACAGGCATTTATTTGTTTATAAGATTGAGGTACACATTGATGGCTGGAAAGATTGCAGTCTGATCTTTGCCATAAGAAAACTCAAACATGAAAATGAATCCAATGCTTTTGAGAGTATTGGAAATTCGATAATGAGAATTAGTGCTTATTCAGTTGTGTTAATTTCTTTTTAAATGTGTATGAGGAAAACATGCCTTAATAATTAACATGGTTAAGGGTTTTAGGAAATGAGAAAATTATTAGTTCAGACTTACTTTATATGGCGTGTCTCATGGCGAATAAACAAAAATCCAGAGAACTGAAGAAGAATAAATGAAGTTGCCATAGTCTGTGAGTTCCAGTGCCAGTGTTCAAAGCCCTCACAATTTACTTCTTTTTATGAGTGTTATTGAATATTGAGTGGTGATGAAGAGCACGTCTTCTTGCAGGTTAGAATGTCATGACAATTCATTTCATCTTTGTCCAAATAATGATCCGGTTTGGTTTTGGTGACATTGGCTTCCGAGACGATAAATGCCTTTTCCTGGTGAATGGTTGTTTTATGTGAGACCGTGTATTCTCCTTGTGTTGCAGAAATCTGGAGTTATAAAGTATTATCAAAGAAAGCCAGAAAAGTATATATTTCCCAAAGACACATGTAAAGGTTTGTAATTGTTTTCACCTTTTTTTTTATATTTCTTCTTCACCTTTTCAGCACTATAAACTGTGATGGCCTTCTTTCAGCAAAGGTTGAAAGGCTGTGATTCATTTTTAAAGCGTGTTATTTCTTATTTCCTATCGGAGCAGGGAATCAAATGGGGCTGTTTTAGGAATATTTTTCCTAGTAGCACTCATTGCCTCTGGACTGCTCCTGAGATGAGTGGGCTTGATGAATTGAAGAACGGGGCTCTAGTCCTGTGTGACTGAAGACAGTGAGAATCCTGATTACCCTGGTTACATGTATAAGTGGATTCAGAAGAGATCTCCTCAAGAAGGAATACTCTGGTTGACGTACATAGTGTCTTAAAAATATAATTTCATACAGGTATGTCTCAGCTTGACCAGCACACGGCATCTTTAATATCTGCTTTTAAAAAGACTTCAATTTCACTCCTGTCAGTAGGCCTTTGGGAGTGTGAAACAACTTTCTGTGGCCTTCAGACACAAAGAAATGCAAATTCCTGTCAGTCTTTGCATATCAGTGTGTTCAATGTCAGATGAGGCAATATTAATATGAAATTCCTAATTTTTTGAAGGGAGATCACATTGTACTAGGCTGTAGGCAAACTTCTTTGTAGAAATTGAATAGTTTACAAGACGTAGTGAAACCTCTGAGGAGAAAAGGTATTATCCCTGACTAATGCCTATTGTTTAAGTCACGACTTGCTAGTTGCAAGTATTTTGGTTCAGGTATACGTGAAGCTGAACTCACCTTTATCGGTGTTCTTGTCTTCCCTTTTGTCACCTTTTCTCTGCTGGCTTTGAGGATATGCTACGTACACTATTGTGATTTTTATACTTCATTTAAAAATGTTTCCTTTTCAAGATGGGCCGTGAAAAAAGGGAAGAAAAAAGCTGTCTACCCGTGTGTTCAAATTCTATTAAAATCGGTGTCACAAATTACTAAAATTAGCATAATTACTGAAATATAGAAATTCTTTGGGATAGTAACTAAATATAGAAATTCTGTGTGAGAGACATGTTCTGGGGTTAATAAATACCTGAATAGATGTCTTTATAATGATTATCCATATAAGTTTATGAGATATGAAAGTGGCAGGATTTCATTGTAATTCTTCTGAGTTAGGTATGTTTGCATTTATTATTAGTTTAAGGATTTATGTATGTGAGGAACAAGACAAAGGTAATTTGACTGATATATTCCAGTCATTATTTTGTTTAGATCTGCCTATTTACCTAGTTCAGATTCGGCTGAGTTTTAATATGTACGACGTATTTTGTTTCAATTTGCTATAATCTGTAACTTGCAGATGAATGATTTTATTTGTCCTTGAGAAATAAAGCAGGCAAGCGTCCTTTGACAGATAAAACCTGTGAGCTAAGCCATGCAGTACCAATGTACATAGGTTATCTGGTAAGGCACATGAGCTGTCTTTCTCTAGTATCTTATGAAACACTGGGCAAAACACAACAGTGCGTGATTTCAAGAAAAATCCTATTAATCTGCATGCCCCTGCTTTTGTATCCAACTTGAGATATCTGGAGCTACGTCTCTGGTTAGACAGTTATTCACAGTCTGCTAGATAGAAGCTAAAACAGGATTTCAGGATGTGGAAATCGAGGTTGGTTCAAAATCAATTAGCAACTGCTTTCTCTGTTGTCTTTGCTACTTCATTTTTCCCTGTTCTAAATCATAATTTGTGCACAATGAGGCCGACGCTGTTAAAAGCACTGGCTTAGACGTCTTTATTAGCTAGGAAACGCTGTCGATTTTGTTCTTTAAAATGTCTTTCTCTCTGCATTCAGGATTCTCATTGACAATGAGATCTGTATGTTCCACGATGTCACAACATGAAAGCATGGTAAAACAATTGTTTGGTAATTGTTGCAAGAACAGTGGAAAATTAATTGTTTGTTACAGAGTGAAGCAATACTATTATTCATATTGTTGTTGTATGAGTCAGTGCAGTCTTCTGATTTTGATAAAGACTTATGGAGTCTAAAAATAACTCATCCCCAGTACAGAAAATTATGTGAAAATATACAGTCTATCCCTTAAATCCACTGCATTAAGTTAAATTAATAGAAGAACCCGTACTGTACGTGATTGAATCCATGAGGGATATAGTGTGATATTGTATATTTGCCTAAAAGCTCACTCTGACAGCAAAAACAATGTACCACAGTATGTTTCTTTCTTATCTAATGGAAAGAATAACACACAGAGGCTCAATTCTTGTAATGAAAACCCCTACATTAATTTTATTTTTTGATGTGTCATTGTAATTCAAGAGATGTTTTTAATCTCAGGATTGCTAGGGCACAATAAACCATTTAAAAAGTATTTGGCAAAGATCCCTGTGCTTAGCAACAGCTCCTTTCATTTAAAACTGTTTTTTGAACCAAGCTATTCAAAGCTTTGTTCTACTTATTAAAATAAAGTATCTTACTTCAAACAAGTATTTCAGAGAATATAATCAAGAGGACAGCATTCAAATACAATGCACAGAAAACATAAAAGGTAACAGCATGAAAAACTGGAATACTTTGTGTATATTTCCTTGTTTTTCATTGAGAAAGACTATATAAAAATATACTCGTGGTTTTATTTTTCTTTGTGCCATTATAGGGTATTTAATATGCCGTTTCCTACCATGTTCTGAAACTCAATACTAGATTTAAAATAAAATTAGCTGTGAAGTATTTTAGCAAATGAGATATTGCGTTAAAGTGGTGTATATTCTGGTCATCTAGGTGACAGAAAACAACAATAGAGAAGCTAAATATAGAATATATTCATTTTGCTGCTAGCTTTGTACTATTATGTGAACTACATTGCGTAGTATAAGCGTGAAGGCTCCTCTTTCCAATGAGGTATACTTGTACAGCTTCATTACCTAAGTTTACATTGAATTTTTATTTCAGGTTTTCATTAATATAATTTTCACTTTGTTCTACCTTAATTTTGTTTGCTTTTGTGCTCAAGAGCATTGCCAAGGTAATAACAGCTCCAGTAACAATGCTAATGCAGTTTCCCTTCGTAAGTGAATGAATAAGGTTCATTCTTCAGTGGTTCTTAATTCACCTGCATACCTCAGAAAATAGGGAAGGATGCATCATGCAAGCATCCTTTTCCGTGAAGAGGATCCAAAGTACAATTTTATAGGATGCTTTTCTGGAGAGTCCTAAGAGTCCTCAGCTCTCTCAGCTTAAGAGGATGAGGTGAATGTTAGAGAGGGCTGAGCATATTTTGCAGAGGATTTTGCTATTTTAAAATGTTAGTGTGTTTAGAAATTAGAAACCCGGGCTTGAAAATTCCCAGTCAAGAGAAGGCTCTGAATCTGTAGGTCTGACTCTAGTTCTGACCTCCACCCTCAGGCTGTGGTTCTAAGGGTTACACACATGGACGAACGAAGCTACCCTGCAATATGGGTTCATAGGAAACAATCTTGACCATCCTAAAGTAACTGATAAAATGTTCGTGGTCCACCAGAAGCTTGGGCGTAAGTGCCTGGAAAGGAGCTTTGAACTGCTTTGTCTGTATAGATGATGCTGTATGACTCTCTCAGGATGGCAGTGACTGTAACATCAGTGCGATTTTTTATCTCGCATTGTGTGGGCAGAAAAATGGTTATTTTCATGATGTTAAAAAGCTAATCTATTCTCATAAGTTTTTGTATCTTGCATAGATATAGCTTCTTTCCTGTTTTTTTTTCTTTTAATTTTACAAACCAAGTTGGGAGCCTTGACATTTATTGGGCCCCCATATTTTTCATTTATATTCTCTCTAGTCTTCACCATCTGTTATGACAGTAAATAAGTTTCAAATAAGCCATATCTTCCTCAGCATGAGTTGCTTTTTCTGCAAAAAAAAAAAAAAAAAAAAAAATTAAAGTTGCAGTTGGATGTGATATTTGAAGTCACAGCTTGTCTTCAAATATTTAGTAGCGTATTCCTGTGCCAAGGGATATCAATCTGCCGTTTGCCGTGCTTACAGTATAATAAAGATTATCCATTCCCTTCTTTCATAGATCTGTCAATGCTTTTAATTACTGTAGTTCAGGAAGTAGCTCTTTCCACAGGCTTTTTCCATTTTGCTTTTCCTAAACGTGGTTCCTTGTTATCTTTTTGCACATTCCATTCCAAAAGGAGCCTTTAGAGCCTCCTCTTTGAGTGCTGGGTGCATGACCCAAGATCTTCCCTTACGTGTAAATTCCTTGGCTGTATCTACAGCCACTTTAGTTGTTTTAACTTCCTTAGCGGCTGATGGGCATTTCAGATGTTGGCACCCAACCTTCTTCTTCTTCATACTATATGTAGGTGTGGGGGTAAATTTAAGGAGCCTGATATAGTTTATTTTTTCTCATTACTGTTCTGTCTTTCTTCTATGCCATGGAAGAACACTTCAGCGAGAAGGAACTTGGCTCATAAGTCAATTTTGTACGGGCATGCCATTTTACTTCCAAATCTTTCCAAATTTGTCTGTTTCCTTGATTATGAATACTTTGTCATGTGGAGGAATTTTCTTTGTCCTTTGAGGGTAATGATGTAAAATCACAGGTGCTTTTTATCGATTGTCTAGAAAACTGCAACAGCTGTTTCCTTGCAAGTTCCCCAAAATAGCTCCTGTAACAAGGAAATGCCCCAAACTGAAAGTATTGCCAGAACAATAAACATTAATGTTTCTTGCAGATTTTATATTTAACATTCTTTTAAACTGTTCATGTGTATTGTCTAACCCACGAACTCCCCTGATGTGTTAGCAGGTATCCTAAGATATTCAGTAGTCAGAATCGCTCCTTCTCCCTTCCATCCCTTTTTTTTGTGTGTGTGTGTGTGTCCTTCTTCAATATCTCTGAAGACTCTAAATATATTTGCTAGGTAAATTTTAAAAGCTGATTCTTTCATCAGTGATAGGATTGGCGGTACCTGTTGGTGCTTTCAGAAGAGCATCATAGGAGGGTACTATGGTTGAGCATCAGCTTTGCAAAACAAAAGGAGTTGAAGTTGCCTGTAGTGTGATTTATGTGAAGAGACTTGGGCAACTTCTGCAGTAGCAACAACATTCATTATGCAAAGGTGCTTTTGAGTAAAGAATATGGCTTTATAGCGTTAAAATAAAGTATGTTATAGTCAAAACTGATGCACAATTAAGATTAACCCTTTTGTTTGTATGAGGATTTCACTATCATTTTGATATTCATAAGCTTCTTACTGTAACAATAAAGCTTTTATTTTTATGGATGCAATTGTATTTCCTTTTCACCTGTAAATAGAGTAATTGCACTTTTTTATGATTTTCCAGTATTAGATTAATTTTATAGCATGTTCTGAAATTTCATTCTCTTTCAGCATCAATCTTTGGTTTCTTTTTATTACAGAATTATACTTACAAATAACATCATTTCATAACAATAAACATAAAAATATAATGCAATATAGCAGTTACAGGTTTATAGAGTAAACATTTCATTTGAAAGAAAATTCCACTAGCCTATGCAATTATTTCACAAATGTGGCAAGGTCAGAAACTCTGAGGGTTAATAACAAAGCCATTTATATCCTAAGATGGGGGGACAAATATTCAAGGATCAGTGACTACACTTGTGAGAAAACGTAGAAGGAGAATATGTTGTCTATTGTTTATCTTTTTTGCAGAGGAGGTCTTGGATAAAACACTGATTTTCAATTTAGAGTTGGTGTACAATGTGGGGCACATTGTATCAAAGCCAAATGATATTCCACAGAATCCAATTTCTTTCACCTTGCATTACTGAGTGCCAAGTATTTAAAAAGAGAATTAAAAATCTCCCCACGCTGCTTTTGCAAGCTAAGCATGCTTGTAGGCAGCGTAAAAAGATGGCAAATATGAAGCCAGATGATTAGTGCAAGGCAGGAGCTTTTTAAGGAAAATAGTTTTCCCACAGAAAAATAATCAGGAGAATTTCCAGAGATGTGGAATGGAATTTGTGTTTGAAGTGTGAAGGGATAGACAGTAATTGGGAGATTCATAGGGAATTTTGAGTAGGGAAGTGATCTGATCACTTACCAAACGCTCACCTCACTGGATATGAATTTGCTCACCAGAAAACACTATGCTGATCTAGGATTTTTTCCTGGATTTTTTTTACAACAGTAGTAAAATTAAATTAGAAATACCTTGGAATTCTATCAGTGTCAATAGGAGACTTAACAATTAGTAAGATATTTTGGACTAAGAGGACAATTTTCTGACAATTAAATGTCATTTTTATTTTGTCGCTTTTCAGTGTGAAAATACACTTCAACTTGCACTAAAGAACTTGTGGAGTGATATGTGTGTTTTAAATTTAAAATCTTAAAGGTAACGTGTTGTCTCATGGTAAAAGTAAATGTGTAAGTCAAGACACTGTTTTCAAGACCATTAAAGATCTCTGCGCAATGCTATTATTTTCCCCCGTGGCGCGGCTTGCCCTGAGGTCCCTACCACATCCTGTACTCGTGCGTCTCTAACGCTCAGATAAAGCACTTCCATTTTCCTAAGATAGTATTTAATTTTTTGAAGACCCAGCTTCAGAAACCTAAGAATTATTTGCAAGTCTTTTAAGTCGGAGCCTTCTCAGATATTTTTTTTGACTCCATTGCTTTAAGAAATGCTATACGAAATGAAATGGCGTGGAATTGCTTCGTGGTTTTTGCCAGGTTATTTTTGTTGACTCTTATTTTCCTATAAACAATATTTACAAGTAATGTCTTTAATTATGTACCCCAGAACAAATCTGCCTGTAATTCCCACCTCTGCTTCCCATTTCCTGAGCATTTCAAGGCAGTATGTTTTGATTGTCAGGTTTTCAGGGCTTTGTCCTTTTTCAGTCCTCTAAGATACTATTCCTTGTCCTGAAATTCTGTGAACAGTTAACCAGCTGGCAGATTATCAGGTCTCGGTAATTTGAAAAGGTCTAGCTCAATGGTGCTTTCTGACCTGTTATTTCTCTGTTCTAGGCTGAGATTTCACCTCTTTCTCATTAGTATTTGTGATGTTCACTAGTGTGCTTGGCCTTTGTGTGAAGGGAGGCACACATGTTGAAAACTTTAGCCTGCACATTGTCATTTGTTGATAATGCCGTTGAATATTGAACTACTGAACCACATTTTTCGGACTGCTGATGTTGTCACAGAATTAATTCTCTTTTTTTGCTTTAGTAACTTGAATGTCTCTTGCTGCTTGCACCTGTCCTTCTGAGATTAATCTCAAGTTAGTCTTTCATGCATTTCTTTAGCCATCCAACCTCATTTCTGCTTTCTGTGTGCTTCTGTCTTCTCTACAAGATCAGTGAGTGATTCACATTTAGTAAATTCATCATTTTATCTGCCTGCTTAAAAATCTATGGATTTTATTTTGCCTGTTTCCTTTTTCTTTCTCTTTTAGGGGTCTGAACTCTCTCATCTCATTCAGCTGACCTTATACCCTCCCATTCTCAGCAAGTTTCTCTCTACAAACAATACAAGCATTTATTGTATCTATCTCCTCCAGCTGCAAGAGCTGTCATTGATGCTTTTTTAAGAATTAGCAGGCCAATTTGTGTTTTATTTCTTTTACAACACATACGAGTATTAAAATCTCCCCATTTTGGCAAACTCGTTTTTAGCAATACTACCCGTATCTCACAAAAAGAAAAAAGCCTCATCTACCTAATTTTTCTGATCTGGTACTCTGTAGCAGATGGTCATCATTCTTAATGCGTAAGTTCTTTATCATTGTATGTAATCTTGCTCTTTGTGTTGCTGATCTTGAAGCAAATATATAAAGTGTTGTCTTCTAACATAGAAAAATGATGTAAGGGTAGAGGCTAGTTCGGGCAAAGCTCTAGAGTGCTATCATTCAAAGTCGAGCTCTTGGAGGCTTAATTCAACTGTAGGAGCAGAGAGGGCAACCTTATAATATTTGCCCTTTGAAATGCTATCTTTCAGAAGTGACCTTTAAGCTAACTTGGGAGTCTGACAACCTGGTCCTCGGCACCAGATCCTTTTCACTGTCAGCCTCTCCCAGCTGGTATCTTCTCTGTCTGTGTTCAAAATAATATCTCCTTATGATTTTACCTGCCTTGCTTCATAGCTCTCTCCTAACTCACACTAGTAGTCAAGTCAAATAGAGTTAGAGTTCCCTTTCTCTTCCAGAGACTTCAAGTTTACAAATATGTTGTGTTCTTTACAGAACTTTCTTCTAGGTTACATATTCTTCTCTCCAATAACAAAACCTTTCAATAACGTTGTAGTAACGTGGGAAGATTCATAGTCCCACAACACTGCACACTCATTTTGGAACTTGAGCAAACATTAACCATGAAGTTAATCAGGAAAGAGCTCAAACACTCTCCTGACCTGTCAGGAGTAAAATAAGAATGTGACAGCATGCAAAATTAGGGATAACTATATTAAATCATATGGATGGTTTCCAAGAACAGAAGAGTCCACGCGATTACCAAATCAGCCATTGCCATCTTTAGCCATGACCATTGTGTAGGTTTGCTCATGCTTGTCCAGGCTGTGAGTAATGCAGTTGTTCCTAATAGCAGCTTTTAAGAGTTCATGCATCTGTTTCCATAGCTGCTGGAGTTCTGAACCAAAGCTACTCATTTTAATAAATATGCTACAAGACTTAGCTGGTGGATTCATGTGAATGCAGTTGAAAATTCAGTAAGATATCTGATAATAGATGAGATCTGTATTATGAATTTTGGTAAGTATTTTTAGTTTCTTTCAAAATGTTGACGATTATCACAGAATCACAGAATAACCAGGTTGGAAGAGACCCACTGGATTGTCGAGTCCAACCATTCCCACCAATCCCTAAATCATGCCCCTAAGTATCTCATCCACCCTCACCTTAAACACCTCCAAGGACATTGACTCAACCACCTCCCTGGGCAGACTGTTCCAATGCCTAACCACCCTCTCCGTGAAGAATTTTTTCCTAATGTCCAGCCTGAACCTCCCCTGGCGGAACTTGAGGCCATTCCCTGTCGTCCTGTCCCCTGTCCCTTGGGAGAAGAGCCCAGCTCCCTCCTCTCCACAACCTCCTTTCAGGTAGTTGTAGAGAGCAATGAGGTCTCCCCTCAGCCTCCTCTTCTCCAGGCTAAACACCCCCAGCTCTCTCAGTCACTCCTCATCAGGCCTGTTCTCCAGCCCCTTCACCAGCTTTGTTGCTCTTCTCTGGACTCGCTCCAGAGCCTCAACATCCTTCTTGTGGTGAGGGGCCCAGAACTGAACACAGTACTTATGCTGGGTTTGGTTCGTCATAGTCACATCCACACCGTTCCTAAGGGCTACTGTATTAAAAAATGCTCTTGCTGAAGAATCCTGCTTTAGCCCACACCTTAACCCCTGAAAACTCTTCCATGGTGCATCGGATGTGGCCGCTGTGTGTGAGATGGAGTGGTCTAGGGTGGAATTCCTGTCCCTGTTGCTCTTGCATCTGCCTGCCAAGGCGCTTCTGGCACTCTCTTTTCCATGATTCATCTGCTCTGCGCAAAAGCTGTGACCTGAGATGTGTCCCTAGTTCATGGGAGCTTGTACATCTTTATCAAGAAGACAATTATAGAAGGGAAGGACTAAAAAGTCCTGTGGGATTTTCAGCATTGACTCCTGCAATTTTCCACTGTATTACTAGGCCTGTCAGCACTTTGTCCCTGATTAGTTGGGCAGCTAACAGAATGCCACTGCTATCTCTGTATTTCTCCTTTGTTTTCTGTGGTGTATTGTGTTCTTGCCTTGTCAGTGTGTTTTTTATCTGTACAATTGTTTCTTTGGTCGAATTCAATGTGTTAGTTTTTCTAAATGACAGCAAAACTGGTATTGGTGTACTTCCATATTACTCCATCAATCACTGGAAGAGGACATTGACACAGCATTAGGGGTTTTTTTTAAGTAAAGTAAGGCTGGTCTTATTATTTTGGTTTGCACTGTTTTCCATTATTCCCATTAGAAGAAGGAAAATTGAGATTTCCTAGGCCAAATCTCATCTAATGTTTTGAGCTAAAGCTAAGCAACATTCTTTGGAAAACAAGCAGTTCATTCTTCTGTTTGGCATGGATGTTGCAGATACGGTGCGTGAATTGAAATGATTTTGAGGGTTTTTTCCACTGTATGATTTGAATTCTGTTTAGATGATTGCTCATTAACTGTATTTCAAAGATTATGTTTATTTTCTTTATAAAAAGATACATGAATTTGTTTCTCCATATCTATCATTGAGATAATGTCAAGTAATATAAAGAACAAATATATTTGTAAGAGTTGTGCAAGACGATATGAAGACAAGACGTAACAGAAGAGAGAAAAAGAGAATTTACAAAAGATCAGGACAGAAAGAACCTGTGGTTTGGCCAGGATTAGATCTCTGACTGTCAGATATGAATTAATTTGTTAGATAGATTAAGGTGATGTAAGGCTGAAAGCAAATGGGTAAGATGAAGTCAGAAACCAGTTCTCAGGAAATTAATTACGCTGCTGTAACATGCTGGAGAAGGGCAGCAATTTTATAAACAAACAGTAGTTGAGCAGTTGTAATTAGTAGTCCTACCAGTATTGAAAGAAAAAGAGATACAATGATGTGATGTTACTGCCTTGGGGAAAAAAAAGGAAAGCTGCTAGAGATGAGGATCTCTGGGTGTGTGGCACCAGGAATGAAGGCTGAAGGCACTTGCGGATTAATACATTCAGCACTGGTGAGACCGCACCTCGAATCCTGTGTTCAGTTCTGGGCCCCTCACCACAAGAAGGATGTTGAGGCTCTGGAGCGAGTCCAGAGAAGAGCAACAAAGCTGGTGAGGGGGCTGGAGAACAGGCCTTATGAGGAGCGGCTGAGAGAGTTGGGGGTGTTTAGCCTGGAGAAGAGGAGGCTGAGAGGAGACCTTATTACTCTCTACAACTACCTGAGGGGAGGTTGTGGAGAGGAGGGAGCTGGGCTCTTCTCCCAAGTGACAGGGGACAGGACGAGAGGGAATGGCCTCAAGCTCCGCCAGGGGAGGTTTAGGCTGAACATTAGGAAAGAATTTTCACAAGAAGGGTCATTGGGCACTGGCAGAGGCTGCCCAGGGAGGGTGTTGAGTCACCTTCCCTGGAGGGGTTTAAGGCACAGGTGGACGAGGTGCTGAGGAACATGGTTTAGTGTTTGGTAGGAATGGTTGGACTCAATGATCCAGTGGGTCTCTTCCAACCTGGTTATTCTGTGATTCTCTATAGGGTCAAAGACCAATAAAGAGGAGAAAACAATACATTAAGAAATGGGTGCTGTCACTGGACACGTTAACAAAAATGGTTTTGCAGAGAATTTGAAGTTCTGAAGGGTTTGAATAATATATTACTATGTAGAATATTATATAGAAGAGAGGGTTTCTTTTTAGGAAATCCAGCTGAAGAAAATAGAGATAGCCAGTACGTAAGTGCAGATGATGCAGGCAGGACTACAAACTTAGTGGAGAGGAACAACCTAATGTTCTTTGATTACACTCCTGAACACACAGGAAGGAACTCTGCATATTCTATATACACCATTAACGAGCGTGTGTTTTGTATGATCTACCCTTATTCATAGCTTTATGAAGCAAACTTTCTAGTCTTTTCAAATTCTCCTCGGGTAAGAATTTTTAAATGCTTCTAAAATGTAATATATCTTTCTGAGATCATTACTACAGATACAAGCAGAAGTTTTTGATGAAGTAGCTTATGGTTTTTAGTACTGTATTTTGATCTTTCTCCTGCATGGTTCTGTAATATTTATTTGTTGGTTAAACCTGTGCACTGAATACAGTTGCTTTGAATCTAGTGAAAATTTTAATTCCCTTGATATAACTCTTGACATTAGTTTAGAATTGTCTAAAGTCTATGAGGGGGATTTCTATCTAAAAAACTATCTAAAATAGTTTTTGATACAAGTGTTACTACGTTTATATAGCTTAACACCAAAACTTCAAATACTCTGTTCATTCTTTGCCATGATGAACATTGACCACTTAATTCTACCAAACATTTCCAGCTCCATAGATAATGTTATAAAAACTCTCATTCTTATTCATCATTATTTTCTTTAATAAATGCTGTTGAAAAAGTAACAACTTTTTTTTAAAAAAACCCCATATAACTATCATAATCATTACAACTGTCATAACTGTTGAAAAATCAATAAAATTTGTGAGCTTGTTGTACAGCACCTTGTCCTGTGATAGGTGTCTAAAGGATTTGACTTTATTCTTAAAGAGATTAGGGAGTTACAGACTCCTGGATATGGAAAGTTCAGATGTGTCTGCTCTTTGACAAGGCCGGTGCCCGTACTGGAAGCCACGAACTGCTGTGGGAACACACTGTGGCACGCGGTTTTGGGTAGGTTTTGCCCCCTGCGGTCCGTATGGTGTTCCGTACACGTAGCCAACATATTCGGCCGTTGCAAAGAACATGGGGTACTACACTTACGGAACAAAGATTATTTTTCGTGAGTAATTTTCTTGCCTGTCGTTTTTTGGATAAGAAGCAATTTTTAAAACGTGTTGTCAGAAATCCATCCCTTATGCAATAAAAAACTCAAAAGCTGTGCCTGATGACATACAAGATGTCCAGATCTGCATTGGCTCCTTCTCTGCAATCTGTTTACAAAAGTTAAAAAATGCAGCAGAATGAGTTGGTTTGTAAAGGTGCTTTTTGAATGCTAAATCGTATCTGCAAAACTGAAACACTAAGATTGGATTACTTTCACTACACAAGTGTCTTCTGAAACAAGTTTTAATTTAAACTGAAACATGAGATTAACACAAATAGAAGAATAATTTACATGCAGAGTCCATTTTTCCCTCCCTCCCTCAAAGGAAAGAATTCTATGACTTGAGGAATTAATATATTTACTTGTGGTTCCTACGGTAGTTTGAATTATTTGCCAAAAAAAAAGGTGCAATTATTATTATCTTTTTCAATAGTCTTCATATTAAGTTGTCATGTGGAATATTTTATCTAATGAAAATCCCTATCAAAAGACTTCTGGATTTACCAAACTATTAATTACTGATACATTTTGAAATTTAAAAATGCTTATGCTAGATATTTCGGAACTGTGTTTTGATCCTGAATGAGTGATCTGCTTTTTTAGAGATACACTACATCTCATTTGCCCTTCATTAAATATGAGTGAAAAGACTTAGTGTGTCTGAAAACTAATTCAACAATTTTATGCTTCTCTTAAGATCCCTTTAAGCCTGCCGGGAGTTGAAATTTCTCAAATAATTTTTAGGAAAAATACTGCAAAAGATATTATGTTTTCTGACTCAGGTTTGCAGAAATTCTGATTAATAGAGTGCAGATTCATATATCCGCTCCCTCTACCAGCTATTAACTGTTTCAGTTGGTTAGCACGGCTATAAATTTCTCGAACTATATGGCAGTTGAGCTCACTTCATTATTTGTAGTGGGTTTTTGTAGTTTCCCTTTGAAGACCAGTCCTCCTTGTTTCCCTCCTACATCCTACGTGGCTAACGTTCAGGGACCAAAGAACGGGGATCATCCACCAGGATGTGTGGCTCATGAAGCCTTGTAGGGTTAACTCCTCAAGCTTTCTCAGGGAAACAGCTGCTGATGTGCTATGCTTGTTGGCTGTCACGCTGATTAATAATGCTTCGGTATTTCCTTCGGTGTCCCTCTCTGTCTGTGTTTTTGTGTAGTCACAGTTGGAATCAGAGCTCACTTAGTGCTTCGGTTTTCTGTTTGTCAGCACAGAGAGCCTCCTCTGCACCCGGTGCCTACGAGCTGCACTAGTTCAGCTAAAACAATCACAATTCTGCTTACTTAGCAGTGTTAAACGACTACCAAAAAAAAAAAAAAATATTAAAGCTTCTAAGTGTGGATTGAAACAAGTTTAAGGGTTCCTAGGATGTTCAATTCCTTATCCCAAGCGAGCATCTGCAGGCAAACTACGCATCTGAGACGCGCCTTTACTTGAGTTTGCTCCAGCCAGCCCTCCTGGTGTCTGCTCGTGGGCTCCGCTCCTCTGCGTGACTCTCTCCGTTGTCCCCAGGTTCATGCTCGTATTGCTTGGCTGCAGCCTGTGGCACCGTGTCACAGGAAAAACGTGCTCAAAATGTCTTCCTTATTATTCGTTAAGTTTGTGTCCATCTCTGAGCCATAAAGGAAAACTCCCTTTATTTATTATCTAAGCAGGAATGTAATTACTGCTCTGTGAGGGTTTTTTTTTTTTAAAATGTTGCATGACATAGTGTTATTAGTGTCTTTATGGAGTAATGATGATGAAAGAGGAAACTGCATTCCAGTGGCAGGTCACCTCCAGGTTAAAAGAGGAAAAAAATACACATTCTGAGCTCGATTGTCTACCGTGGAAGCAATGGGACCAGAATATTTATGTCAAGGCTTTTGTGTTCAGAAGTGATCAAAAATATGCCTGATACGAAACACAGCCCAAAAAGTAAATGCAGGGTTAAATGCAGAATTATTTACAGAAAGATAAAAGCATATGTGGAGCTAAATAAGTTATACAGCATGAGCCTTAGACAAATAGAAATTCTTTGTCTTGCTCGAGCTTTAAAATTTGCGTTGTTACATCTGCTGGTGTTCATATGCAGCCAACATAATTTTGTGAGTTTTATGATACCTCGAGTAGTTTCGTAAGAGGTAAGTCAGTAATACGTTTTTATTCTATAAGCAACTGACATATTTTCACTGTGGTCTTCCACAAGCGTATAGAAATGCCAACGCAGGGGCCAACACAGTATTGATAGAATGAGAAACATGATTTTTTTTTTTAAAGGAGTCAACCTTTCTAATGTTTCAGAGAAGCTGCCTAGAGAACTAGCATCAGTAGGAAATGATCGTTTCTTCGTATCTGGCATTGTATAATATAACACCATCTTTTCTTGCCACACTTTAAGAACACACACGGTAACTGCAAAGGTTACCTGTGTGATCCAATCTATTGAAAGTAATAACTTCCATTTCTCTCCTTTAGCCCAGGATGCCCTTGTTAGTTTCTCAATGTCCATGGTTTTGCTTATCCTTAATGAAAATATTCAAAAAGCTGAAAACAATTATTTTAGTCTCATTAAGGTAGCTTTTATGTTCCAGCCATGTGGACTGAATTACGGAAGAATATTTTTCTACTTCTGGATCAGAAAGGAAATGAGCTACACTTGACTGGGCACTAAAATGATCTACAGAGAGCAGTATTAGGCTGAAAATATAAAGAATGTGGATAGAAGTTCAGAGGAAAAAGACCCTAATTTCAGGTGGTTTAGGTTTGATTTTGTCCAGACAAAAAACCCACTTCAAAGGTGAAACACTTAGCTCTTTTCTGAAGGTCCAAAAGCTTGAATTGTCACTTAGTTCAGTCACCACATGTTCTGAAGAGTGTCTGAATGTAAGTTCTCCAAAAATGCAGTTGTGAACTTGGGAGAGAGCGGGGAGGAAGAGCTCCTATGCAAAAAGTACAATGTTTGGTGTTAGCAATGAGCTCAAAGAGGCTCTCTCAGCCTCCTATGGTTTTCATCTCCACCTGGGCCCCCAGGGGCAGCTCCATTGATTCAGTAGCATTATGCCTTTTTGAGTTGTTATTTATTTGATGCACCATTAGAATATACCTGACTGAAGAAATATCTATCAGCTGATTCTGTTTGACGAAGGAGTAAGGAAAGACTCTGGTGAATTTTTGATACACTTAAAATATCTGGTGCATCCGTGTTCTTGTGAATGAGAATATCCTAGTTTTAGGAAGACATTTGTAGCAGCTTCATTTCTGTTTTATATAATATTGCCTTCTTCAGAAGCAGTGTTACTAAAAAAAAAAAAAAAAATCTAATTTCACCACACTAATATTTAGTTCACTTTAGCTCTAAATGTTTCATCTCCAAAACTGAAATTTCATTTTTTATAAGAAGAAATTTAAACACGCTAAAATTGATATTTGCAGAAATAACAACCCTGATTAGATTAAAATCAGAATTCCTCAATTTGCCTGTGGAAACATATTAATGTAATGGATTCTTTTCTGAATGCGATGACAGACAGATTGATGTGTCAACAGAGAAAAGAGTTATAACCATCAATATGTCTCTCATTGTTTGACAGTGATTTACTGCTGTCCAACTAGTCTGTTAGCTTAACTTTCAGACTGAGTTGTTCAGAGTGCATTATGCTGCAAACATTTTTTGCTGTGATACACAAACCAGGAAAACGGCCTCCCAGGGCTGCTCCAAAAGAGCTCATACCTGGGGAGGTGTTGTCAGACAGATCTTTGCTTATGCTCATGTTGAATGTTTGTCATTAAAAGACCTTAAAACCAGCAAAATAGCATATTAAAATGACATACACTTTAATAACTTCTACTTGGAGGGGGAAATTTTTTAAATGTCATCAGGACCCTTATTTGCAGACAAGAACGTTAGCTGTGGCTAACACTGCCATATGCAGAAATGTTCGAGTGTTAGCCGGAGCTGATCTGATGTCAAATTGCAAATGTGAATAATACAGGAAGTTTCAGATACAAAATCATTTCACGTTCAAGCTCTTAATTTCCTTTCAAAAGGTCACTGGGTTTGTCTGTTGCAAAAAAAATGACAAGGTGAGGTATTGTCTTTGGACTTGCTCACCCGCTTTCTGAGAAACTACAAAGAGAAAGGAGTAAGGAGGCTTCGTTGAAGTTGCACAGGGTCAGTCAACAGGCATGAACCAAAGATGCTGAAAAGTTAACTCAGAATGGAGTGAAATGTATGTTAGGTCGCATGTAATGGTCAACATGTTTCGTTGGCCATTCATTTGTTGGGTTACACTTCTACACTTTATATTTTCCCTTTATAAGTCTTGCGAAGCATGAGGAGCAACATCAACATTACTAGCGTCACATAAGAAAATTCTACAGGCTAAAGACTTGTTTGTTGTCAAAAGACCCAGCATCAATTACTATGACAAATAAAATGTGGACTGGAGAAGAAATTGCAGTTTCCCTCACACATAAGTGGTTCTATTGTAATTCAGCCATCCCATCTGTTAGGGCAAAACTGAAAGTTTACAATAGAGCATATGTGACTTGAGGAGCGTGTTTCTCCTTTAATGCGCCTGAGTGTTAGAAAAACATTCATATTATGTTGTAGTTGTCATAGTAACTCCCAGGGATTTTATTAAATACAATTTATTATATTAAAACTATTAGGTGATAGTATCATTTTCCAAAGTAATGAAATTGCATTGGAAAATAGATATCATTTCAGGACACTGTAAAGATTTTCCAGCAGCTTTAATTGACCATTGAGTAACGTTTCAAGTAAGCATTGGGAATTCCCTTCAGTAGCGGTTCTTCTGTGTGATAGGTCCAGAATCATCCTGTCCGTTCTAGTGACGTTACGTTCTGTAACTCAAACTTTACTTTCATGCGCCACCTCAGAATATCATTCAGTTAGTCCTAGGGAGCACAGCAGTTAAACATCTATTCCAGTCTAAGATCTGCTGGAATTTTTTTTTTCATTTATGTGTAATTTGCATTATGGCTGTTAGATTCCTCAATCCCAACACTGGAATACTAGGCCTGGAGAAAACAAAACCAAAAATGTAATGGAGTAATTTATTTCTTTCCTATTCAGCTATATTTGATGTGGTTTGCTGCTTTTTTTAGTTTTTAATTATTCACTTATTCTGGAGTTAAGACTCAAGTGATAGGACTCCTTGAAGCAACAGCTGAAAATAAGAATTCACTTATTCTTCATCTTTAGTGTGAAATACCGAGACCTAAGCTAACATATTTCCAACAGGTTCTTCATTTGTCACATTCCTTATAGTTTTCCTTACATGTCAGTTGATCCTCGGATGTATTTTATTTTTGTAACATGTATTGGTACAAGCAAAAGTTGCTGATTGGATTTGCTTGGATGAAATATTCTCGGTGGAAATATCCCCGCAAGATGGAATATATTTTGTCTAGAAATGTGTGCCAAATTTTCTCTGGTTACTACATTTTCTGTAGAGCTAAATTATATGAAACGGAGCAGTCTGGGCTGATTTAGCGCCAGTGTAAGCAACGTAGCGGAGGTCAGACCAAGATCACTTAGACGGCCCTTATCCTGCCTCCCCACAGTGGGTGAGTAGGAGAGGCAATTCCACATGGACTGAGAACGGAGCAGGGCCGTGGGTCTCAGAGGGAGCAGAAGTGATTCTGCAAGAGCACTAACGTGGCATGGGACAACGCAGCAGTCAAGGATAAATTCGGACTGGACACAGTGAATCGTTTGTCCTGCAGGTGGTGCATTCTCAGTGATCCGCCTACACGTAACTTCATTCTCTAGGTGTGACCTTATAGCAGGTAGTTTGGGAAGAAGAGTGGGTTATTTTCCTTTTTTTCCTGACTGATTCTTGTATCAGGAGCATTTCCAACAAGAATCTTCAGGAGATCCTGTTCCCGGTTTTGTTACAGTTGTAACGTGGTAACGACCATCTCTGTGCTGCTAGGTCTGTAGTGACCTGGGGTGTGTAAGGTGCTTTATTACTGCAGGTTTTCTCTCCAGCCAATGAATGAAGAGAAACATCTCCAAGAGACCCTTTGAATCATAAAATTAGCAGTCTAATTGTGGTTGTCTTTTCTTCTGCTCTTAAAGGAACAGGAGATTCTAACCTAGTTGTTCACGTAGGTGAGATGCACCTAGTCCCTTGCTGTTCAGTTTTATGTCTTTAGAACAGAAGTAATATTTAAATATTTTTCAAAAGTGATGCAGAACCAAATATATCACAGTTTGTGCTATAGTTGTGCTACAGTTGTGAAGTTAGGCATAAGTGCTACTGGAATACCCTAAGTTTTACTGTAGTGTGTTAACACCGTATTTCAAAAAAATAATAAACATTTCATAGATATTTATTGTCAAAATCTTTTGGCTAAAACCTATTAGTTTTTTTTCTTTTTTATATTGGTGTCCTGCCAAGTCTTTTGCTTTTCCACTCTCTACTTTCTGTAGCCTTTAAAAGTATTGCCTAGGGGCTTTTCAAGGGAAACCAAATTTTTTATAAAATACCAGCAAAAAGAGGAAATTCTGGCATTAAATTAAAAGACAATGTATCAAATTTTTTTCTGTTAAATTAATTATCATCAAAGGTTTCATTAACGGCAGATTTCTTATCAGCAAAGTCAACAACAAAATTGGAAACTGGACAATTTTTTCCCATTATCAAAAAACGAAAACATTTTATGGCCCCTTTTTTCTCAATTTGTCCTTTCTAGAAGACTGACTGCAGCATACAGAGTGGGTTTCAAAAGCCCTCAAATCTCTTCCTGCCTTCTCTGTTTTAACTGGAGTTGGAAAAATGTGATATCAAAATACAATCTGTATGTTAGTCTGGTTCTGTCTAAAGATCAGCTTTTATGCATCGTTAATTCAGAACCATTCAGCTGAGGATGGTGTGTCTATTCTAAATAAATTTTTTTTTTCAGCTTTCAATCTCTTACAATTATCTTTCTACTGCTAAATTTTCTTTGATATTTAGGTGAAACTACTCTAAACAACCTTGCTTAGCTGAGAACTTTTTTGGGGTGAAATGTTGGAACCGGTAACTCTTGAAGATGTTGGAATATTGGCAGTTTAGAGGATTGAAATACTGATATAATAACATTTACTTCCTTATCATGATTACTGTGACGACATGATCTTTGGTGCAGATTTAGATGTATCCAGTGATGTATTTTTCGTGTTTGTTCTCTTTTTGAAAGGGGATTCACTGGTCACGTTAAGGAGGGATGTTTGCTTTGCACGTAAGGTCAGCACTAGTATTGGCTACTTGCTAAACTTCCTGCAGTGCCTTTGGGGAGGGGGGTACCTTGTAGGATTTAATTGATTTGTTTTGTTTACTTTCATACTTAGAGATAACTCGGCAGTATTCATTATACTAGTCAGGGTACACAGACAATAAGATAAGGTGGAGTTGCTGCCTTATTCATCGTACAGGGACTGATTCAGGGGGTCTGTGAGGTTTGTAGGCTGTAATTATCCCTAGTAATTTAAGAATCCATTTACCTTCTGTGGATGGAGACACAGTTTAATCAAATATGGTGGTAAATCAGCCTTTATTAGGCACATTCTGTAGGCTATTATGTAGGTGTTAATGTTTAAAATGCTTCTGTATTAAAATTCTTCCCAGGTGAGCAGGCGCAGGTTTCAATTGTAAAAAAGAATTTTACAGTAATGAACAACAAAGTATTTTCCCTTTAGAAAATGCTCTGTTTTGAACAAAAAGTCTTGATACTTACAATCCAAGGTTATGGTTTCCACATATTGTGGTCACCCTGTAAACCAACTGACTACATGTGAAAACTAGTAACCACAGACTCATTTGGTGAATGACTAACCAAGACATTTAGAAGCTAAAAAGTTGCAGATATGAATTTTTTCTATTAAGATGGCAGTTTCTAGATTTGCTCTTAATTACTTCAAGTGGAGGCAGGCAACCCCATATCCCTTCATAGATCTTTGGCCACGTGTGAGTTTGAACTTCCTTTCCATTTCCATTTGTGTGTGCTGAGCTCTAGGTTTGGAAACCTCTGCATCAATGTCATAATTCTCTTTTGGATTTAAACTAGAAATACTTCATGGGATTTCTCTTCACTGTTATTAATTGTGTAGCAAACATTAACCGTCTTGCACTTACAAAGTAGCTCAGTTTCCACTCAGAATGCATTTGGGTCTCTACAAAAAAGAGAGGGGAAAGAAGTCCTCACTTAAGTTCCGGGCAAAAAGCAGCATCTAATTTCCATTTATACGTCCCTCCTAGGGATAATGTTTTCAAGCTTCATTATATAAAGAGAGTCAAAATAGTTTCTCAGTTAATAAATACTACTACTAGGTTTCTTGTGTTAAAAGGAGAACTTTTTACAGCCCTAATTTGGTGTCCTGTTAGAGTTTGCCCAGGGAGCGGAACAGCAGAGCATTTGATGTTGCAGCTTGAGAAGCAGGTGGTGATGTGGCCCAGGTGTTCTGAGTTAGTGTGGAGAGGCAATAAGGTGCAAGATGTATACGCTTGGCTAGTAAATACTTCACCTCTACTATTCCCGGGATAAAGGAAAAGGGTTGTTTTAGACAAGTCTTTTTTTCCCCTTTTGATGCTGATCCTATCAGCCCAAATAGAAAGGGCAGGTACTTCCTAGACTGGGGGGTCAGCCGTTAAGCATTATTATCTATAGGAGAACCGGTGATTTTGTGTAAAAAATAAATGCATTTCATTTGCTCTGTTTCGTGACAGAATTTAACAGATAATATCAACAAATAAAAAGATCCCATTTTTAACAATTGCATACAATAGATTGCAACAGGTAACTTGTCCAGTTAGCTTTTCATTCTTTTCCTAAATGTGCTTTTTAGTAATAACAGCAACAAAAGACAGACTGTCTGTTGCTTCGTGAAGAATCCTTTTTACGTGGTGCTGGTGCAGTCCCAAGGAAAGCCTCTACCTGCTTCCTCTAAAACTATTCTTCTAGCAGCCTTTTCTCCGTGGCGTATGCTTGTTGGAGGAGAGATAAGAAGGAGAAAGGGTATTTTTTGAAGATTGTTTATTTTAAAGGAAAAACAAAAGAGTAAAACAGAACACATAAAATTGAAAATTGCTGTATAGTTTAACGAATATTTTGTAAAAATCATTTTTTATTCTTCTACAAATTCACAAAAGCAGCGCTGCTGGCTGCTGGTACATGATTTATCATGTCAGATTATATTGCAGCAAGCAGACTATATACACCCTTTGACCTTGAAGACTCCTACTATACTGCTATAAATTTTTATTTCTTAAAAGCAGGGCGTGAAAATGCCCTTTCATTTAGACAGTTACTGAGCTTAAATACCTAGCAAAATGAGATTTTGTTCCTCTAATTCTGCTTTGTGTTAGCAGATGATATTTAGTCATTCTGAATTTATGCAGAAAAATATTTAGAATTTTTTGCATCTCTGTCTTGATGTGTACGTCTGCAGCTAAATGTTATTTTCAGCCCAAGTATGTGGACTATGTTAACAGAGATTTTCCATGGCAGTTTGCTGAGCTGTGAAAAATGTGAAGTTCTCAGTGCTGCTTTCAGAACCTGTGTTTTGACTATTTCAGCTTCAGCTCTATGACAAACAAAAAAAAAAATTGCTATGTGATGAAAACCTGGAAAGATACCTTGTGAAACAAGGGAGCCCGATTTCTTGCAAATGCACGTCCTCCATTCACAAAATAGAAGCCTTGAAACCCGAATTTCCCTCCTGCCCAGTACTTCTCCTTCACCCAGCAGCCCAGGAGAAGGCACCACCTTGCTGCCACGTGCCCGCTAAAATCCATTCTTTGGTGAAACAGAATTATGGTGTTGAACTCTCCAGCTTTCCAGTTTATTGCATGGAGGGGAAACGAGTGAAAGGAGGTTTGCACTGGAAGCATTTTCCGGTAGCCCTCACCAAACAGCACTGCCCAGGAACGATAGGCAAGAGCTTTTCCCCTGAACTGATAGAACGAGCTCTAGTGTTTTGTTGCACCCGAAGGAAGTCAGTTGATTAGAAAGATTCACACTGAGCTTAATTCACTGACTTCACTATTGACTCTTTCTATTTTTACTTAATAAATATTCGGATGAAATGTGTGAAGTACTGTAATACTTAGCAAGGATCATAATGGGCTTCACTTAACAGTGAATCTTGTGTAATGTAAATTGCAGTAAAACAAGAAGCAAGATTTAGCTGTCAATTCTGTAAGCAGCAACTAAAAATACCTTTACAAATGTAATGGAGTTAGGGAACTCTCCTGGTTTTTAATTTAATTTCAATAATTCATTAGCATACGCTTTAACCTTAATCGCCAGTCCCCGCAGGATTCGTATGCCGTGCCAAAACAGATTTCCCATAGGCAAAATTAATTTTCTACAAATAACTTTCCTATTTTTCCTAATTCAGGAGCACCAGAAGGTAGCACAGCTTTGGTGATTTGATCTCGATACATAAGATTTCAGCACTCATTTTAGCCAGCATTCTTGTGTATTGAATTTTCTTTTTTAGGCTGCTAAATATTGGGTGTGACTTACAGGAGGATATGATTCATTTTGATGGAACAGCTTCTAGGTATCTGTACTGGTGCTTATTAATTACTTTAGCAGAAGTGTTTTGTTCCTTCAGTTCCTCTTGAGGATTAAATACCACATAACATATGTTAGATTTTGGCAATCTCATGTTTACAGAAGTTTAAAAAATATTTTGAGCAGTTGTGCATGAAATTATTTAATATCTCTCATGAGAGGAAATACTAACAATGTTAAATCCAAATACAACTGCTTTCTATGAATTCTCTTTTCATATCTCATGAGGAAGTGCTGAATGGAATATGAAATTTCCTTGCTACTTTGTGCTGTGGAAAATCAATAATACCTGAAAATACATAGAAAGAGGGGAATATGGAAAACAGTTGAAATTAACACAGTTTGGCTTGGTTACAGTAGCTAAGAAGAAAAACAGTATATTTGTTTCAGGACATTGCATTTAAATATTTAGGAGCCAGATTGTAGTACAGGAATACAAATATTCTGAGAATGTGAACGAGCTCAAAGGTTCTTCTCAGGAGAGATGGCCTTGTAGGGTGAGCAAATGGTGACAAACTGAACCAGGATGGGTTCAGCCCTTCTCAAAGAACTCCCATTTCCCATTCCGTTCATGTGTTTTCTCTGAACAGAAAACTCATCTACAAGTTCCCAAGTTTCTTTCCCACCTTATTCTACTTGATTACTTCTCTGCTGCTGCCTTAGAGGTCAGCGTTCTCCATATGGCTTAAAACTTTGATGACTCTCTAGGTGTCTATATCTTACGCAGTTCTAAACTGTGTTATTACTGAGCTGCGCAACAGATTTCAGTGAAAGCTAATCAAATGCACGTTATCAGTACTTGTACTCCTGAACACTAAACCCATGCTCGTGCTTCTCAGCAGGAAAGAGGGTTTCTAAACATGGTTAACATAGAAATCGGTGAACGGTGTTTGTGGAAATCCCTGTTGGCAACTATAATACATTGTTCTGCTCTAAGCTGCTGATGTTGCCTGTGTAATCTTAAGCAAAACAGGGCTATAGGCGTAAGTGCTGTATTCTTGTGACTCTGTCTAGGACTGAAATGGCCTTTCTAAATTAAATACTTCCCCGTACAGGAGTGACTTTGCTCAGTAGATTTGAATACTGTACTGATCTCCCAGGATAAGTCCCTCCCTCCTCAAATTCTTATGGTACCTGTAGCTCACCTTGCATCTCTTCATAGCTTTTTGTTGCAGGAGTAACAGTGTCGGATCTTTTAAGGTCTCTGACTATGAAAGCTTAAATTGAAATCTTTATTTGGTTTTATAACTATTACCTGCTTAACAGCAGCAGTGGTGCTGCTGGTTGTACTATCATAGTGTAAGCAGGTAAATTTCTATTCTTCAGTGACTCTCTGCAAGCTGTCAAAATCTGTCTGAATGTTCTGTGTTCTTTAAAATAATTCAGAATTGGAAAAACAGAGTTGCAGAAAACTGGCAGTACCTGAGCAGACTTCTCTATAGCTTCTGATGTTAAACACTCGGGGCACAAAGACTCGCTGTAGAACTTATGTGATGTTTTCCAAAATTGCTTCAGATCATCATGTCCGTTATTCATGATTACAGTGTAATCACAAGGAGCTGCAAGGATGTATTTAATTGAAACTGCAAGAGCAAGATAATTGCAAGAATTTCTATAAAATTTAAAGTATTTTCACCTTTTTTGGTATCATTCCATTCTTCCTTGCACCTTTCAGCTGCGCGGTTCTTTAATGATCATACTGGCTTGCTGTACAGATAAAGAACATTTCTTCCCCAAATCTCTCTGTGAGACTCCATGGGTTTTTTTGAGGAAATACTATCCTTTTTATCTATATAACGTGTGTGTATCTGTTCCCTTGTCTTGGCTTCATGTTTTTTGGAATGATATGGCTGAGAATGTTGGATTTCCTGTACGTGAGCTTAGATGAGGTTATTTTCCAATTTAGGGGGGTTTGGCTTTTGTTCTTTGGCCTTCAGAAGGAAAATAATTTGTAGACAAACATGTGCACCTGGTGCTGAAACAATAGGTACTAACACACTTGTGAGAGGATGGAACTGGAACCCTCGTGCACTTGGTTTCCAGGAAAGCAGTCAGCCATGACTCGCTCTATGCCAACAAAATAACTGGTTTGTTTTGTTGCTTGCACTCACAATGATTGCTGAACACTCTTCCCTTTTTTTGCAGTGACACATGAATAATATTCCAGTCTTTAAAAGCTAGTAGAGGCAATAGGTGCGCAATCACAAACAAGTAAAATTAATCTCTCCTGAAGTAATCTGGATTTTTGTATTGGGGAAAAAAAGAAGGTGAAAATGCTTTGTTTATTCTGCTAGATAGAGTGATCAAATAGTCTAGTATTCTGGAAGTAAATGAGATAGAAGTACAATTCTGTGGTTGGTATCATTATGCCTTCATCAAAACAATTTGAAGCACATTACATTAACGCACTCTAACCACTGCAGTTGCAGGTCTTCAGCTTTTATGCACTGAAATAAAGTTCAAGGTGAATGTTGCCAGAGCCTATCATTTATTTTAGATATTCTAGATAGGACATCTGAAATTTCACACCAAAAATTGAATACTGATCTCCTTTGTTTTCTGTGTGCGCTTTTCTATCCTAACTTCAGCTGAAGTCTTACTCAAAAGTAAGATGTGAAACCCTGGTTGGATAAAATTTAGACTATTTGCTTGTGTTTTCATTTTTTCTTCTTCTCGAGCTATAAATCAATTATTCTCAAAACATAGTCGGAAAACATTGGGGAAAAAATCCACTAAAAGATAGAAGAGCACTATAAGAGGCATATGATGAGTGGGTGGGTTTTCTTCAGAGTCCATCTGTAAAACGTTTTTAAAAGATGACATCCCACAAATATTTTTTAGAGGGAATGATTGGGTCTGAGATGTTCAGAGAAGATAGTTAATGGAATTGTGACAGTTTACACCAAATGGGATATGTTTCCAAGAATTATGTATTGAAATCTTAGATAAGTATATAAGAATGTGCTAGCATATCAAACAAAATAAGTTAATAAATTAAGGGGGAGAAAATGTACAGGTAGAATTATTTTAACTTAGATTTAACTAAACTTTGGGGGGCTTGGGAAAAAAAAAAGCACCAGATATTACAAGCATCCTACAGTTCTAAATGAAATTCATTCCTGCATATGAATAGGCTTCAAAATCCATGTGACTGTAACTCTGTGACATATCCTGTTCAATTTAGTTTTGTCACCACTTAGGGTTTGGAGTTACTTGCCAAGATAGTAATGATCGGTACTAAAGAGCTAACACCATGAACACAGTTCACATATTTTTGTCTTTATAGTTGAAACAGAGTAAAGCGAAATGGGAGTGAGCTAAATGTCTGTTGAGAAAATGAAAAAATGCTGCTTATAAAGAGGTTCTTTTAAAACTCTGAGAGACTCCTTGAGCCTATTTCACAGAGACATAATACGTACATTTGAAAGTTTTCTTCCGAAGCCTACCATGTCCTATCATGTTCCAACAGGAAATTAAAAGGTGTTTAAGGGGTTTCAAGGAATTTTCAAGCATCTTCTAAAGCTGAAACCTACCCATGGTAGGGCTTCTACAATTCCACAGAAGTGAAACATATCTTGAAATTTGAAAAGGACCTGCTCGTAGGAGGTGACAGGACCCTCCGAAGGGCACAAGTCAGGGGGGAAATGCATTTCTGTGTGACCAAGGGAGGAGCAGCATGGTCAGTGAGGGGAAACAGATTTCAGCTGGGATGAGGAAATTGATTCAGCAAGGGTGAGTGGGGATTAATTTTGTTTGGCTGTGGGTAAACCAAATCAATTCATAAAGACTTGATTGGGGGCCGAATTGATGCTGATGGTGCATGTGCTAAGTAGTGTCGAGTTACAGCGGGAGATATTTGAATATGTATGTCAGCGTGAGGGGAATTGACTTTGACTGTGGAGGACAAAGTGACTGAGAATTGATTTTTATTGTAGAAGGAAATTGATCCAGAGAGAGAAGGAAAATCAGTTTGATTTGTGTTTAAGGAAAGCTCTGACAACGTAGAGAACTGATGACAGAAGAAATGGACTTTGAATTCTGTCATGACATGATTTTGAATGTGATATTTGTAGCAGCTTACATGTCCTGCACGAGATAAGATTTTCTGTTCTGTGCGATGTCACTAGTAAGCTTCCAATCAGAAGATCGGTAATTCATAACCGAGTCAACAATACTCGGTCTTGGAAAGCAGCATTGAATAAAAAATTATTTTAAAAAAAAGCCAAACAATAAAAAAGCCAAGCAAAAGTAAAAACCCAGAACAAAACAAACAAACCAAAACCACCAAGCTCACCACACCCTCAACAATCACAACCAAAGTAAAACACACAAAGAAGAAAAAAGGTAAAAAGCCCCAAACACTAGAGTGCTAATATGAAGACAATGAGTATATCTGAGAACTATAGTGCTAGAATTTAGCTTTCCAGTAATGGAAGAAGGAGCAGAATAATGCTTTTATCTTCTACTCATCTAAGTCTGATAGAGTTCTGGCATAAAAATTAATAGGAACTGTACCTTGGATAATTCAACTATTAGTTGTACTCATGATTGAGTTTACCAAGGTATATACCTATTGAACATTCCTGTCCTTCTAAATCATCCTGTATGAGTGTGGAAGCCTATGTAAGTGAAGAAATGAGCTTCATCCTATCTAATGTGAGAACTGTATGTGGTTGTTTAGCTCACCAAGTGGAATGAAGACTTTAAAGAAAATTAACGAGTGGTTAATTCCATAGGTAATTGTCTTTGAAAATCTGGATTCTGCTTCTGATTTATTATAACAAAGACTGGCTGGGCTGTTTGAAATGTCTTGATTTGCATCTAGGAAGCTTAAATGTTGATTGGGGCAAGGCAAAAGTAGAACTGAATTGGGAACATGTGCCAATAGACATTCTTTCTTTTCCTTCTGAGCAATAAGAAAGCTGGTGTACTTGACAAACTAGTATGTTCAGCGGTATATTTAACGGTTGATAAAGGAGACTGTTGAAAATTGTCTAACTCAATTTGACAAATTATCAAATAACTCATATTTAGTTGTATGTAACTGAGATTGGCCTTCGGGGAGGATAGTTATGAACACCTGTAATATTCTATTCTATAAAAGATCAGCAATTTATTAGCAACTTGTTGAGTCCACGTTTTCCAGTTTAAATTTTTTTTTACACCTTTAAAAAGCTGACACGCCGATTTCTTTCATGTTTCTGTCAACATTTCCAGTCAAAGGGAGGTCAGTTTAGTCAAGGCTGACAATTCAAAAAGTAAAAAAATAATTTAAGCAGATTTCCTACGCTGCCAACCATTGTGTGGCTTTGTATTTGACAGCCGTCGCTGGCATCTGGCAGAGACCTTTTCTTCCTGCCATCAAAAATTATTTTACTGTTTGCATCTGGTTGAAAGGCTCCCGGGTGGGATTGCTCTGTCCTTGTCGAAGGCAAAGAGGCTGTGGGGAGCTATGGGCCTGGACAACCTGACCTCAGGCCTGAAGAAGACTATGGAGAAAGTCTCCATGGGAACCATTTAGAATCATAGAATCACCACCAGGTTGGAAGAGACCCACCGGATCACCGAGTCCAACCATTCCCACCGATCTCTAAACCATGCCCCTCAGTATCTCATCCACCTGCACCTCAAACACCTCCAGGGAAGGCGAGTCAACCACCTCCCTGGGCAGCCTGTTCCATCGCCTAATGACCCTTTCAGTGAAGAATGTTTTCTTTATGTCGAGCCTGAACCTGCCCTGTACCTTTGTGAGGTACAAGATGGAAAGGGTGGGTTGTACAGGAGGAAATCATACCTGACCAACCTGATTGCTTTCTGCATTAAAATAACAGCATCTCTGCACTGCCCTTGTTAATTATAGAATATTATTTGTCTACTGGGGACTTTTTGCTGTTGAGTGGATATCAGTATTTCCTTGAACGCTACTGAAGGCAAATGGATTTTAGTAACTGTTTTATCAGTGGAATTTGTATTGGGATTTTTATTATCAATATTTTCCTCTAAATTAATTTTTTGGTCCTTAATTAATCCATCACTGAACCTTAATATTCTTTTGCTCTTGCCTATCACCCAAAGTTGTTCATTGATTTAAGTATCTAGTAAAAGCATTTTTTTCCACAGTTAGGTAACTAAGAGTACCCTTCAATCCATTTGGAAAATATACGTGTTTATTTAGCCTTGGGCATGTGAATAGTTCCAAAAAACTCTTGATGTTTTTAGCAAATGAATATGTGCATAAGCATGAATACGATCAGCATCATTTCTTTACCGCTGAGCAGAACTGCAGGAAGCTTCTATACATAGAAATTGTGGAAAGTTACAATTCTGCAATAGTTTATGAAACAAAAATAATGAAAGATATGTCTCAGAATAAAAATTATTTATCTCAAATATTTTGCAGAATGCAGGCTCCAAGGCAATCAATATGTCATTTCAAAGCTGCGTTCTAGCTGGAACCTCAACTCAAAAAATAAATAGGCAAAAACTTTAAAAAAATGCAGTGATGAGTCATCTAGACAATTTACACTGTGTCTGTGCAGGTGGCTCATGAATATGGTCATAGCCAGAGACTTTGGTGTCGTTTTCAGTTTCTCTCACTAGTTTTGCTATTATTTTTTGTCTACCGGGATTATCTTAGTTTGTTCTCAAAGAGCTGGTTTGCAATAAAATAATTTTTGAAGTTTAGTGGCAAAAAATGCCAGGAACTCTTAAATAGTTAAGTGTATATTTAGTGATTCAAAATCAAGCTGCTCATAATTTCAGTTAGCATTTAACTGTTGGCATCAGAACTAGTTTGTCTTAGCATTACATTTACCTTTTAATGGTCAAATTCAAGAGATAATAAATATACAAGGTAGGACATGCCAGTTCCAATGTCAGAAATCCTAAGAAGGGGCTCAGAATATGCTAGTTCTAAACAAAAAGAGATAAAATTGAAACAAGTATTATGAGAAAGGTGATTGTTTTCGTATAAGTTCTCTTTCATTGGCTATTATATGGGATATAATAGGAAATATATAGGATGTAATAAATCGCAAAAAAAAATCAATTTAAGACTTTTCCCAGACCTTAGAGGTCTGTGTATTATATGGTGTTTTATAACTATTAGGTACTTAATTGTCTGTGTGAGAAACAACTATTATTTATTGCCATTTTACATTTAAACTGAATTAGGAACTGTAGCCAAAAATCATTCCAGGGTTTGTACGGTTGTGTCTAAATCCATGCTGGTGTATTTTAACCCACGTGCACATCCATTTAAAAGGGGGTTTATCTCCTGCTTGACAAACCTTAATAACACAATAAGCCACTCCTGTTACCCTTTTCCATGCATTAGTCAATATATCCACAGCAACCAGCAATAACCCAGCAGCAAAAAGCATACCTGAGTTCTTTAAAATATCCCACCTGAATTGCTGTACCCAGGAAGAACAAATGGGCCCCGATATGGGCTACGTTTTTGAAACTGCTGAGCACCTGCAGCTTCATCAGAAGATGTTGGATGTCAGCACTTAACAAGTTAGCCCAACAAATTAAACATACTAACCATGCAAATCCATAAAGCCTGCAGTATCTGTGCCAGGGCTGGCGATTTACTAGGAATCCATCCGAGGTTTGGGATGTTTTCCATGCCATTCCAACTAGATACTTTTGTGGCTCCTTGTCCGACATCCTTCTGGTTGAAAACCTTCCTGCTGTGGGGAAACTTGATTTTCTTTCCATTTCTCTGTCTCAAAATGGTTCGAGAGTAATAATTCTCTCTGCAGTAGCTCACATTTAGTTAAAACTGGCCAGTGGTTTAGACCTTCTCAGAGCCCGAAGCGGGGGAGAAGGGGCAGATAGACGTGATTCCCATCTGCCATCTGTGACACCGGGCGGGAGCTCGGGTCAGAGCGCTAGCGAGCACCAGTGTAGAGTGAGAAGGAAGGTCGACTGCGCTTGGGGTAGGAAGACGATGGGCAGATGATGTCATATTTTATCAGAACGGCCTGAGATTGTAGACACAAGTACAGGACTTATGTTTAGGGGCACAGAGTTTTTAGTGCCCTGTGTTTTCTAAGAATAGCATTTAATTTGGAAAATGTATTCCACTCAAATAAGTCCTGAAAGGATTTACAGAACTCGGACCCTTTTGCTGTTGCTCAATACTGTATAAGAAGTTCTGTTCAAAGTCAAAGAACTGGGATTTCCCTGGAAACAAACCTGCAATGAAATCCTTTATTAACAATTCACAGTTATGTCGAAAATCAAGTACAATAAATAAGGAGAATATGTACTGGGTTGTGGATTACTTCTCTGTGCAGCTTTAAATTGAGCAATCTGAGCATTTTAACAATCTCCCTACTGCTCTATGACACCTTATTAATACTATTTAAAAGGTTTGAATTGTTATTTTTGATGCTGGGTCTAGAAACATGGATGCCTACCTCCCTCCCTGCCTCTCTCTATTTCTCTCTCTGTAAACATATCCCCAGTTTCCCAGCAGGTTCAAACACAGATGGCTGCCTTATTGCGACAGAAGCAAAAATGCTACATTAATGTTTAAAGAGATTAAAAATCCTCTTGGCAGCAGTGGCATATGTTACCAGTTAATTGTAGCACTGGAAGCTTCCCTGCTGTTTTAAAACATGGACTCATTTTACTTGCTTTCTGCAGAGCAGTATGAAATGTCAAATTTGTTGGTATAAGTTTTGAATCCAGTCTGACAAAAATGAGTCATAAAGACAATGTTGTTGTCCTATCTAACATAGTTTTTGAATCCAAATAATGTTCTACCGCTCTGCCAGCTCTGGCAGAAAGCTGGCTCCCTTCTCTAACCCAGCGATCGTGTGCGTACTTGATGATTTCAGCAGAGGGTGTTCGCATTTGGAAGGCAGTTTTTAGCTTTTCACCTGCATTATTTCAGATTATTGTCATGTTGGCCAAAGCAGGCTGCTTAGTGAAATTACTTTTAAGATGGAACACTAGATTTTTCTGGCACAACCTCCAGTTGGAAGCAGGATAGTCAAACCCACCCTGCGATAGCCTGCTAGCAATGAACGTTTTTGTTGTGTTGAAGACATTTTTAACTGCCGTGGTCAGGTGATTAGCACACTGCTGAGTAACATCATTCTTTCCAGCTCCCTGTTCACAGATTCGCAGCTCTCTGTAGTGCTTTGCTGACAGTGTGCAGCCACTCTGCTACTTTTTGACTAGGGGAAAGAAACAGGAAAAAAAAATAAATTAGAAAATCTGAAAACTTCTGTTATTCTTTACCATAAATTCTGTTGCCATTTTTGGAGTTTCTCTGGTTTGCCTTAAATCAGGTAGCAGGTGTCACATCAGATATACATTAGGATAAAAAAAAAAAAAAAGGATTCAGTCTTCCTAACTAGCCTTTATGCATAAAACACAATTAACAGAAGACTTCTGCTGCAGAAAGGCTGATGATAGAATTTCATGTTACGGTGCTGAACGGTGTCACTTCACCTTTGTGAGCTTTTTGACGAGAGCTGCACGGGCTTTATCAGGCTTAAGTATCCTAGAAAGTAATTGTGGCGTAAATATATTCTCATGTTGGAGAGGTAAACAAAACTTAGCGTCACATATTGCCTGTGATCCTCTTTACTATTTGTTCTTTGCCATATGCACACATTAGGTTTTACAGACAAGTAGATGTGATCTCTGCCCCTGAGGGGCTTACAGTCTAGATTAAATATCACATGGAGATGAGGCACTCTTGTTGGTATTCTCAGCAGGCAAGGCCAAGGGTATGGTAGGCATGAACTAGCCTCGCTTGCCTGAAAAGCAAACCTTTCACATCAAGGCTGAAACCTTAAATGTTGTTGTATTTGCGGGGGGGGAGGAAATCACTTTTGAACAGAATCCTGGAGATTTGCTTAGTTTATTACATTTTGCAGGCAGTTTAATCGAGTCAATAATTTTCAAGAAGATGCTTTTACTAGAGATTGATTTGTACACTTTTTTTTTCAGAGGAAAGTTCCAACTAACTTTTACAGTGGAATGTAGAATGTTGTTAGAAACAGTAGTTTGGTAAAAGCCTTTGCGGCTGAAAATATCATTGGTGAAGGAAACGTACAAATGCCTCTTACATGGAAAAATAAGCAAGAGTAGCAACATGTTACTCTTTGCACCTTATGCTTGGAAATCTTAAATTATAGGTGCTGACAATAGGACACTGACAATAAAACATGAAATTTTATCTTATTGTTTGCCTGGTTTGGAAGCAATAATTAAGCAGCAGGTTGATACCGTGATTCATGACACCAAAGAGTCCACTAGTTGAGCTTGGGGTTCCCTTGTTACCCCTTGTAGTTTTAGTGGAGCACAGGTCAAAAACTTCTGTAAAGCAACATCTGGCACATTTGCCTTAAATTAAAAGGGGGAAGACAACATATTTGAAATGATGCAATTGTCCTCTTTGGCTGCATGGTTGTCCTTCATTCTTCACCTCTCTTTTGTGACAGTGTCCTAAAACTGTCTTTTTTTTGTGGATTATAATCTGTCTCATTACTCTAACAACTTCAGGATTTCTTCTCCTATTATTTGTCCTTTCCTGATTTGATTAGATCATAATTTTAGAATATAGGCTGTGAAATATATAGCTTAAGAAGTCTAATTAAACAGCAGCTTGTTCACTAACACAACAGGGATTTAAATTCCCCGCATACCACACCATGGATTCATGCCATGTGTGGCTTGTTGTTATAGGACCCATGCAAGTCAATAGAATAATGTAGTTACTGGAGGAAATTGCTTTCCTGAGCATAAAAGATTCTTTACTGAGACAATTTACAGTTACTTAAATTATATTTGTATGCTAATTAATACAAAACTTTCAGGGTAGACTACCCGAAATGAGCAGGCAATTTTATTTAATTCTGTGGAGTGGGCAGCTCTGGCGAATGCCGAGCCTTGGAGCTAGTGTTTGTCACCCACCGTGTCTCTGGCTAATGGAAAAACTCAACCCAGTGGTAACACATTCTTGTTCTGCTGAAACAGAATATTCTAGATCACAAAACAGAGGTCATGCTTTTGAGCTATTCACAGTAGAACACTCGGATGAGAAAAAAAGAATATTGGCTAATTACTAGGCATGAATAACAAATACAATATTCATATATGACAGTAGTGTTCTGCAGCTCTATATTAAGCCTTGTTTTTGAGTTACAGTCACCATTAGAATATAGAAATTGTATGCAATTGGTCAAGTGGTTGCAGCCAAAAGTTTTCTTTGTAAAAAATAATTTAGATAATGGAGATGCAAATCTTCTTGGCCCAAGCTGTAAACAACTTATTTAAATGTGAAATGCATAGCTTCTTTCATAAAATGTCTTGTGAAGTATCCATTTTTGGAAATGGTGCCAGGAACTCTGGCTTTTCCAAAGATTTGGGTGGTATTTTATAAAACAGTAGTCCAAGCGTAAATGCCAACTTCCTTTTTCCAGCCATTGAGAGTCTGAAATACACGATCAAACTGTTATTTCCAGGTGGATAAATCTGTTGCATGATTTGGTTCTAACATTTAAGTCTTGTCTGGTTTAGTTTAATTTTGTTGTAACTGTTCTGCTCTGTTCGCAAATTTGAATCCCATTGCACCTCTGAGTTTTTTTTTGGTCTGTGTCTTAGATGCCTTTTGTCTGCACGGTTGCTGTGTTTATTTGGCCAAGGTCAGCATAACTCCATTACAATTTTTAAAATTTGTGGAAGGCTGAGAGTCACAATAAAATTAACACAATGCATCACAATAAATGCTGCTTAACTCTAAAAAAAAATCACTTTATTAAGAAAACCATACTGTTTTCTTTGATATTACAAATATGCCCAGCGTGCTGTGTATTAAAAGCATTATCACATACTTAAATGTGTTGTAGAAATCCCACGTTTTTCATGTTACCCCTAACTTTTTTAAGCATTTGTATGTTGCTAGGAACCTCACTATTCAGTAGGATGTTTGCTGAAGTTTTCTTGCAGTAATACAGCAATCAGTTCTTTTCTTACTTTTGAGGAAGTAATCAGCATTTAAGAGAAGATTGAATGCACCATGGAGCACAATAATAAAGGCAACATTACCATTGTTTATTTCTTGTTAAGGGTAGTGCGGCATCAATTCTTTTTCTGTAGGCAGACTGATGAGGGAGGTTGTCCTCTGATTGTGAGGGTACTTGAGATTTATCAGAATTTGAGCTAACCCACATTAAAAGCCACTTTTGCCCTACTACTTACTGCTGTTCTTTGTTAATATGCTGAACACACAAAACTTTATATACGCAATTGGAAAACATTTTGTAATTTTCCGTGGTACAGTGATAGACATCATTCGCGCTGTTTAAATTACTATTACTGGTGTCCTGCTATTTGTTTTATTGGAGCAATAATATGAATGCAGATGTAGCAGCAGTACTAATTCCTTCGGATTCACAGATATCCTAATTAAATTATTTCCTGACTTTGTTTTCTGGAAGAGAAGCTTGTACTTGAGGAGGAGAGTCGTTTTATTCTTGTTTCTCCTATTTCTGAACTTCTGGCAGTAGCCTAAAACATTAAAAACTTGTCTTCAATTTTGAAACTGTAGTGAATCTCCTAAAGATATAAACAAGCATATTTAAATAGTTACTTTGCATTATTCATGTAACTGGAAAAAGATTCACTCTGGGTAGACAATTACTGTGTATTAACATCTTGCCTCCGGGCAGTTGAAATGGTTTTTAATGAGGTGTTACCAATCCTGAATATCTTTCATTTGCCACTTGACCTAACAATTTATTTTTTTACTGGGACATCTTGACTTAAAATACTTAGCTTTATTACAGGGATTTCATTAATCATGTGCTATGTTCAAGCAGAATGCTTATTGCCATAAAACTTATTTATTAAATAAATCCACATTATCCTTAATAATGATTACTAGTTACCACAGAGTGAAATTCATGAGAATTTCCTGGGTATTCAGATCCAGAGCTCAAGAATCACCCTGCTAAATTAGTATTCAGGTCATGAAAACAACTAATGAGGCTTCAGAACTATAAAAGTCCTCTCAAACAAACATCTGCCAGTGTTTTAGAGGATATTCTGGCCCTGGCATCAGCTATGACCTGAAGGGCAGAGCAGGATGAACTTGACTAAGGCAGTATTTCAGATAATATGAGACCTAGAGACCGTAGCAATAAAGAGAAGAAAAATGATTTTTTCCTCCAGCTTGAAGACACAAATACCCGCTGCTCAGTCACGTAGCAGCTGGCTGAGCGGTAACGGGATTTCCAAAGTTACTGTGTTCAAATGATATGGCTCAGGTACTTTCAGTGTACTGTGACTAGTGTGATTGAGTACTCGGCACCTGGTTGTACTTGGCAGATGAAATGATGTTTCTGAAAGCTCTTGGCATAACAAGGCAGTGGCTGTGGTGTGATTTTTTTTTTTTTTTCCCCTGTACTAATCACTCATATGAACACTTAGGATGTGGTAAGAGCGCCTATGTCAAGTTAGTCCTGGGCAGTAATTCTGTAGGATGGCTGGAACATTGTGAGTTCACACCCTACTTTAATTTGCATAAACTTCATAGGAGCAAACCCTAGGAATTAATGGAGTATCATGAGATCGGAGCAGCAGACAAAATCGCTTTCACTGGGATTATGTCAGAACATCCTTCACACAGTTGGCTATCATGGCATGATGAGAGTTTGTAGACATGCCCGTAGTCAGCAATTAAATTGGCTCTTACCTCTGCTGTTAGTTCTGTAGCACAGAGCAACGCTCACAGAAAAGCTATTATAGTTTGGATGCTGGATTATTTACTGACGCTTCCACAGTGCGTTTCTCAGGCTGTTCTTATTTTAGACACAGTGCAGGCATCTTTACATCCTTCCTTGCTACTGCGCTGGCATTCCCGTGGTGCCACGCACGCCGTTGTGGCACCAGCCTGCAGCAAAGCCATCAGCAACTGGAAACGGCAGTTCAAGAGTCAGTAATAAGATCACTCGGTCTTTCACAAGAGCACAATATTAGCTGCCTTTGGCCCAGAATGAGTAGATTAGAAGGGGGAAAGTGGCATAACGCAAATTGTTTTATAAAGAAATCACAGTGATCTAGAACAAGAGGGTGACCACTGCTTCGTTCATTGCTGGAACATATGGTGCATCAATATAATTCATCTTAGTGAGAGGGAGGGGATACAGGGTAAGAGGGAATCTTTCTGGCATATATACCAGTACAATGCCAGTTACTCCGCTGGAATCTCTTTCTCCCTGTATATGTAAGCTATGTTAAATTAATTTGTAGTTGGCTGGATTTCAAGCACATCAGGTTCGTTTTCACGTATGTTGATGGGATTTTCTTTTGGATCAGTTTCTTATGTTAATTAGATCTCCATTTATGCTACATTGTAATGAGCTTTAGCAACTCTGCGTGTGCAAGCCTGGTGGGAAATTGGCTGGATTTGCACAATTTGAGCTTTTGCAGTTGCCTGGTTCTGATACACTATAATTTTCCTGTTTCCCTGTCATGGGTAGTCTTAAGTAGGGCAATTATTTCTTTTCTGAGTTTTCAAAGTAAGGGGGTTTTGTTGAGGAGTATAAAGCCCAACTTGAATTTTAAAGGAACAATAAATGGGTGGGTTTAGCTGGGAGACTTATTGGTTCTTCAGATCCTCAGTGGTTAAGTTAAGAAGAATAAATGTGGTGGGGGTGTTAGGGGTTCCAGTCAAGCCACTGCTTGAAGGGGAAGCACTAGATACACAAAAGAAGGCTGTTCTATATTTGGCAAGAAAAGACTAATGCAAACAAATCTTAAATGTCTGTCTTTTAGCAGAAGAGACATGAATTTTTTAAATTTAAAGGTGTTTCCTTATCGGTGGCTTTGTTGATCTGTTCAATACCTGAAGACCATCTTATTTTTAAAAGCATTAATCACTGTTAACTTGTGTTTATTTTATTGGAAGGCAAAGGATGTTTCATGGACTTGAGAATCAAGATGTCCCATTTATACGTCTAAACATGTGGTAGGGCTCTCCCTTCAGGGGGTTGTTTTAAATTTCTATTTCAGTGCCCATATGGAAGCATGATACGTGAAGACAGATACACTCACATGTATTATAAACAGAAAGGCTTGTAAAATAGCAACAAAATTCAAGTCTACTCAACTGTAATATATATTTAACGTACAGATTAGATTTAGATATATATATACACACACGCACCTTTTCTGGAATGTAGGAGAAACTTTCTGCATTTTTCTTTATTGCTTACTGAGGAGTGATGGAAGGTGTTTCCTTAGTTTTCCTGATAATTCAGGAAACTCAAACCCAATGAAACCGGGAGACTGGTTCGGAGCCATATGACAGTAGTGTTAGGTGATAAGCCACAATTGAGGAACGTCTGTAGCTTTGTAGAGACATATAAGACAAGAGAGGTGGATGCCTGTGAATTCTAAAGCAGCTAACGATAATTCCTCCTAAAAAGTCCCTGAAGAGGAATACAGAGCTTCTTTTCATCTTCCCCACTACCAAGCGGTCTTGGCTAGTCAATGAGAAGAGACAAGCTGTTGTTTCTTCATGACAACATAGAATTATTACTAAAAGAACTTTTCTTTGCAAGTATTTCATGTGCCACAAGCTCTTTGGCGCACCTGAGGTAGAAAGACAGATTCAGTCCACAAAGCTGAGAGAAACATGGGTGCTTAACTTTTCCAGTCACACGTGCACGACCTCTGTGGAGCACAGGCTTCCCGTGTCTCTGCGAGCAGAAGGATAGTAGCAGCTCCTTGCACATATGAGTTTGTTGGCAGAAACACTCCTGCTCTGCCCATGCTCCAGGCTAAGCCGAGCAACATGAGCTCAGTGGCGACGCTGGGCCCAAGCTAGCCTGCCCTGGCTTTAAAAAGGCTGTATTAAGTCAGCTCAGCCTTGCCTTAAAATCATTCAGAGGGTATTTAGCCGTCTAGCTAAGCAGGCGCAGAACAAACGTGTTTCTGCCTGCGAAACACCTTTGACTTACCATCTATTTAGTACAGCAGCCCCAGCTGAGCTTGGCACTTGAAAGCTTTTTCCTTCAGGAGCCTGAGGCGGTAGCTGCAGTTGCCGGCTCAGAAGTAGCTTCTAATGGTACATAAGTTAAGGAGCCATTGCCCATTTCTCCCCTTAAAACTACCTTCATTTTCCTCAATAACAGTAAAAACTTATGTTTATAAATACAAGTCTCTTTCAAGCAACTGGCTTCCATTTCCTTCTGAAAACCAGAGTCTTTATCTCTCCAAATATTTTTGCATAGCAAAAATGCTCATGTTACCTACTGAAATACTGTAAAATATTTAGCATTTTCCTTCTATGTTGTGCTGGAAAATAAAAAATAAATCTGGGAGATGTGGCTTAGACTATTTCCGTTTCTCAAAAGAAGTTAGCAATAAATATTCATCTTAACCTCAGGCATTGTCTTTAATATTCGAACTTGGGCTTCTCGGCTTCCCATACTTCTAGACTACTTCTTGAAGATAAGAATGAATTCTCATTCTCAACAAATCTATGTGTACCACACAGAAATATATTTTTACTAGTATAATTATCATTAGGATTATTATAAACTTCACTTTCCAAACCATTTGTTTATTCAGTCATTATGGTCAAAATCTGTTGCATTAGAATATGCTTAAAACTCTTCTTCCTCACTTGAGTGAAATAATCTGTATAGTACAGATAGTTTTATGGAATTTCCCAAAGGTATTTGCAAGAGTACTTTGCGTGAGTATTGAACAATAACGTTATGATGAGAATTATATCAGCATCGCCTTTCACCTAATCAGTAGTGGGGAAACTGTGCCTTGTATTTGTTGAATCATGAAATGAGAGGAGGAGGACCGGACCAATGTTCCCCAGTAAAGAAAGAAAATATCAATAAACAAAATAATACACAAAAGATTTGTTTATTTGTGATAAAGCTTTCATGCTTTACCTCAGCGAAAATTGCACAAAGAATGAGCATTAGGTAAATAAGAACCATTGGCCTTTAGAGGAGCATTTTAGGAGGTTGGGTGGTCAGTGCAGCAGAAGCATTTGTTGGCTCTGGGAACCCATCCAACTTTGGTCTGTGGTCAAATACAAAGATGACTGAAAATCCAGTGTTTCCTGAATTTAGCCTTTTAGGAAATCAGAACCCCAATGTGTAATTGGATATGTCATTCCTTGGGGAAACAAAAACCATCCTTGCCAACAGTTAACCATATCCAGCTCTTCAGCTGTGTGGTTCTCGCAGTGTTTAAACTAAATCAATGTGAAATTGAGAAAATTTGTAGCGTTTAGTCGAATGATTTAATTTTCAGAACAGAAAAAAGATCGCTAATGCTGAGAATGTAGTAAAACATTCATAGCGTGAACTTTCTCAACAGAACTCGCTAACAGAACTTCTAATTTAAGAACCCTCTCGTAAAGGACCACTTAAAACAGTTGGGTTTTTCTAACAATTGTAAACTTAATTGCAGGTGGGATTATATCTACAGAGGTGATTGACTGCAGAGTCTGCTCTATAGACATTACTATGGAAAGGAAGATGAGATAAACATAAGCAATGAGTACTGTGTATGTAAAATTGTTTGAAACAGAGGAGATTGCAGACTACTGGAAGCTGATTTAAAACAGTTTGCCTAAATTTACTTTGGCTATCTTGCAAAGAAATTTTAATTTCATAATCACGTATTTATCCAGTGTACCCTTTTTTTCAATGACATTGGATGAAGACAGAAAAGAACTGCATTGGAGTTTGGAGAAATTTAAATGTAGCATGTCTTGGCAAATGTAGCGTTTCTCTTGGCAACCTAAATATTATTTTAACTTGTGCTGTGATTATATATTGGCTTACATAGGGGATCTGCAGAGCTCTGCCTGCTGAGCATCATTAAGCACTTTGGTGCTCGGTGGGAGTTTGTTCATTAGGAGGAGAGTGTTATGAATTTTACTCTGTGTGCCTCTTTGTCCCTGAGAGAGAAGGAGAGCAAGACAATGAGAAGGAAATATAGGATAAATAATTTACACATACCAAAAACTAAGTATCAATACACCTGTTTCAAATAAGCAGTTAGGTTTTGCACAGAATAAATTAGACATCAACATGAGGGCCTTTGTAAGAAGTCTCTTGAAACCTGTTGCTACTACTGTTCGGACACTTGCATTATTTCCTCATGTTTACTCTCATTTGCAAAGATCTACCAGGCAGCCTTTTGGTTTATCATTTTGGTTTGGGTATTTGGCTCTGTTTTTTTTTAATATTGAGACAAATAAAGGTAAAATCACTTAATAGAATTTATCTTAATAAGTTACCCATATTTATAAATTAATTGTACTAGCAAGAAAGAGAAGACTTAAAGTGTAAAGAATTAAAATCTTAAATCAAAATTTTTCACAGCTGAGAATAACCTATAGATCATTCCTTTATTTCACTTTATACATCATTTGCTAGGTATAAAAAGCTATGGGGTCGGGGTAGGATGGTGAAGTTCCTGAAAAGGGTGCATTTTGTAAGACAGACAAAATGCGATGGGTTTGGCTTTTCACTGGAGTATTAAAAATAATAAAAAGAAATTAATCACTGGCCTAATTTTATCTTCCCATTGGCTTTATTCTAATGTTTTGTAATTCCGTTGGCTTCTCTGATATGGCTGTATAGATGTGGAGCCAAATCAGACTCACTCTTCTGCAAATGGTTTTTCAATGCCAGTGCACCCTTTTGGCATAAGTGACATCCATAAGATTTTCAAACATACTTATTTTAACTTAATATGGTATGTTGACATAAGATAGCATTTTTGCCTTTCTGGGTGCATTAAAAACAAAGACGCATTTATTGAAGGCAGAGAGAAATGTGGAAAATATCTGTTCCTTTAAATAATGTCTGTAAATATTTTTTTCTCTATGAAAGTAGCAAGAGCTTAAGCAACTCCTGCTGTCTTGTTGTTCGACATCCACTACTGCCCATCTGCCTATTGATTGGTAGGAAACTCCAAATGGGAATTTCATCTCATTAATCATGTCACATCACAGGGATTAGGACAAAAAAAACCTTTATGCTTCACAGCAGCCATCTAATGCCCAGTAAGACAAGTGAACGAATATGATATGGATAGAATATCTTCCCACTAATTAAAGGTCATCTGCTAAAAACTGAGAGTCAGACTTGCTCAGACTGTGTTATAAATTAAGCCTGCACATACTCAAGCTTTGCAAAATGAAAAGACCAGCAAATATGTATTTATAATTCAAATGTTCGTGTAGCTCGAGAATAAAACCCATCCATTACAGAACACTGTAGTGACAATACTTGCAACAGTGGTTCTCCCTGAGTAGTTACTTGCAAAAACCAGTTCGTTGATTCTTTCTTATTCCCCCTTACATCATCATTAATATCCATCCACATGGCGTTTCCCCACCGATACGCTCTGTAATCCTCTTACTCCACCACCAAAATTGTTACTATTCTATTCATAACCCACATAATCTGCATTGCAAGATACTAGGATTTTTCTAAGCCTGTTTGGTACTGTAATGAGCAAGAAAAAGCAATTAAAATTGCCAAGATGTGAGTGAGCAGGTGAGGTGAGGTCTCCTTACAGTTAGGGCACTATGGCAGATGAGGGGGACACACACAGCCTGGAAGAAAGCCAACTTATTAATGGAATTTGACCATGCAAAACTTGTTGAAGTCCCTCTAGAACATCAAATGCCACATTATAATATCTTTACTGAGCTCCCTGCCATTCCCAGGAAATCTTTAAATCCCTTTTCAGAGTATGATTTTTTTCAATAGTACTTCCCAAAGCAGGGTTTGTGGGATGTGTTTTGGTTTGCATTGTATTTTGCTTTGTCTCTGTAACGAAAGCTGCCATCAGTTGAAAGGTGGTAGGATGATTCTGCTTTTTTTTTATGTTGGAAAGGAACCTTTCAGAGAATTAAACAATTTCTTTTTTTTTTTAAGTTAATGAACAATTCTAAAGTCATGGATATTTTATCCCTCAAATAATAATTGCTTGTGTTGTTGTATTTAAATTCTTACGTGTTGTTTTAGTCATGATAATGACTGGAAATGAAGGTTAGGTAACACAGAACTCGGTCACAGCAGGGATTACCCTCTGGTACTGACGTGCCATTGTCTTCTCTCGTTCTACTCTTCATAGTCGAGCCCAACAGGTTGCTAAAACAGAAGGTCCTTGCTCTATACTGTGTGATGCAGCTACGTATCCTTGTAGGCTTTGAATTTTGATCTTATAAAGCTGTCAATACTATTTACTTCCTTGGATAGTGACAGGCAATCACCTCAAGTCTGACAAAAATTGAGTAATCTACTCAACCTTTTGCCATTCAGAGAGAAGCTGACAAATCTTTCTTCTTGGCTATCTTGTTTGTAACAACTTTTGTGACCGAAGAACAGCAGTTTTACTTCAGACAGCAAAAATCTTCATCTCAAACTTCTTATGACATTGAGCAAGCAAGTCAGCCCACGTGCCGGAGCCCCATCACTGGCATAATTTCTTTTCAAAGAATTATTTTACCTTCATCATACAGTGAGGAAACAGCCATAAAATAAGTTTAATACTTGAACGTTATAATCTGGTACTGCATTCAGCAAAACAGACGTATGGATTGTGAGGCATTTCTGTTACCTTTGGTGGTACACATCAATACAGTTGAAAAGCAGAGAAAGTGCCAACACTAGCTGCTTTGATGTTAAGATAAAAACATGCTGAATCTGCCCAGCAGGATAAGGAAAACACATTTTACACGTTTCTTACGGTCTCGTTTGTTCTTTGCCAAAAAATCAGTATTCTAAAAGCTAGTTCACTATTTACTTTTTAAGCTTACAGACAGCATTTGGTGTTTATTACCCTGATAGCCTGTTTGTGGTTGTCCCCGTGGTCCAGGAAACGTGTCCTGGGAATATGTGAGGTGGGTCGGGACAGTGGTACCTGATGAGAGCCCTGGCAATGCACAGAGTGGTGCGGGTGTTGATGGGCAAGTGCCTTGCAGACCAGGTAGACACTGGCTTCTGCGCCTGCGCGTGTGAGGATGCTTGAGCAGGGAGGTGGGCATGGTCCCCCGACCCACATTCTGATGGCTGCAATGTGCTCCCATCATTCACCAGCCCAGAATCACCAGATTGGAAAAGACCCATCGGATCATTGAGTCCAACCATTTGACATGGGTGGGAGTAGCTGCTCGATACGAGCTTCCCAGGGAGTGGGAACACACTCTGGCTGGTCCTGATAGAGGGAGCTAATGAAAGCTTCTGGTGCCTGAAACGTAGGCTGCTGAAATGAGTGGAATGAGTGTAGCTGAGCTGGTTTTCTTTATGGATCTGCGCTTTTGGGAGTTCATTCTGTTTTGGAAAAGGAAGAAAACTTGGGTGTTCAAAGGTTCTCTTTCTTGATGTGTACATGGCGTCTGCGTTCAGACTTGTACTACACAACATGGGTTTTTGAGTTTTCTTCGCATTAATATGCAGTTTTGGTACTATTTTAAATTAGAACAGTTCTCTTTCCTTTAAATCATGGGAGAATCCAAAGAAGAGAAGGCACTGGTGAAGGGGGAAAAATCCCTCCAGATATATGGTTCGTAGCATATATTGATTTCCAGTGTTTGATGGTAAGCAGAAGTTTAACAACCATAATTCTATGAAAATGACAATTGAAGAGGACATCTGGTGAGAATTCATTTATGCCATTTTACATTTTTAACAACTTGGCTATTTTTATTCTTCTCTTTCTCTCAAAGGGAGCACAATGTAATGAAGCATGGAGCTGGAACTAGGCCACACCTCAGCTGGAAAATGTCAAATTCTATTATGCCATCCTCAAAAGCATAAATCATAGCTGCACATTTTTAAAGGTATAAATGAGGGAGGGAACAATATAAAACATTTATCTGAATTCATGCAAAGTATTTATAGCAGAGAATGTTAGAGTGTGGGTTAGGTTATTATTTATGTAATAGAGAAACATACCAAAATACTTAAAGGTTGTAATCTGTAATACAGTGTCTTCTCTCTGCTGAGGGATCCCTTTGAGCATATTTTTGCATTTAATCTTTCTGGTTGTTAGCTAACAAACAAACCTGCTCACTGTCAGGAACTGCTAGTTGCCGTGTCACTTAAAGCTATTATTATTATATATTAATTATTTTTTAATGGTCTCAAAGTTAAAAACATACTTGACTGTTATAATAAACAAAATTCGACATTTCCATTTTTTAAGTGAAGTTGTACCTCTGACACATTCTTTCCCATATTTGATCGGTTAAATTATGTATGGAGAGGAAGTGTGTCTCTTTGGCAGCATCGATACCATAGTCATAATTATTCAAATAAATAAATAGCATTTACTAAGCACTTAGGAGGAAGGTGGAAGATTTTTAAACTCATTTCCTCACTCTCGCTCTTCCTTTTTTATTCAATATTCCTCTTACTTCAAGAAGATTAAATTATCTGACTGTATTCACAATAACTTTGTCTTTCTGGATATGTTCTGTTCGTCCATTCTATAACACAACTTAAAAAATTAGTTTAGTATATTATGCCACTGATACGTGTCACTATACGGCATTTATGGGAACTGCCGATATGCTACAGGAGTATGTGATTATGTATCTCTGTGAGGGGTTTTTGTCTGCATTCAGACCGCAGCAGACGAAGAACTTGGGCTGAGTATTTAAAATAAAGGCTTATGCAACGTAAGGCTCCTAGCGTCTCTGAACTCCTTTGTGTAGCTATGTTCCAAAATATATATTAGGCTGATTATAGTGATTATAGATAATGGTATATTTTCTGTATAACGAATAGGCTACATCCATCATTATGTATGTGACTAAAAGGTGGCACGGACCCAAACTCAATCTCACTGCTACAATCTGAAAGCTCTTATTGTACTAAAACAGTTATTGTAGAAATCATATTATTTATTGCCTAGTAAATATGCTCTTAATTTGGACTACAACTTCTGTAATTTTTGAGATCCTGGTTAGAGCTATTCAGAGACAAATAACCCTGCTGAAAACCATCTGTAAGAGCCAGCAGCAGAACAGAATTGCGTGTATTTTCCAAGGCACATTTTCTTCCATGCAGATTCTTCTATCTTGCTTCCAGTGTTCTTACCACAGCATCCTCAGGTATACGAACAACACCCGTGGTATATTATTTCTTCTTATGGCCTTTATCCAAAGAGATCTGGTGCAGTTGAGCTTTAGGTTTCAAGAAGAGGGTTTATTTCTGATTTAAACTGGGGTGGGGATGTGCAGGATCTCATCTAATGAATATCCACATCGTTACGTGTATCTGTGACACCTAGGAAATGTAAACATGGAATAGTGTGTACAGTCTGTGATGCTTCTAAGTTCCTAAAGGAATCTGTTCTCTTTGACCTGGCTCAGTTTTGAGTTGTTTAGTAGAAGCTAAACTGCCACTGTGTTGATGGAGCAGATATAACAGGTACATGTACTGCTTTGACCAACATTCCCTGCATTGTGGACCCACACCCGTGTTACAGAGTTTAGCATCCGCTGGTGTTTCCCAGCTGCTGAAATTACGGGTCCCTATATCACATTGCTGGAGGTCACCCAAGAAGTGAGACAGGTTTCTCTCAGCACATCATTTGAAATTCTTAATCTTGTGTTTAAAGATGAAAGCAGTATAGAATGTTTCCTCAGAAGTGTCTCAGATAACACATGGAGGGGATGGGGAAAGAAGGTAAAGTGGATTTTCTCTTCTCAATGATATACATATCAACTAATATATACAGGTATTAATTAGATGAACTTTACATTTTATTCACTGAGAAGGCCATGTAGTTTTTAGAGAAAGATCTTGAACCAAATAATGTTTATGCTATTTAACTTAATTGCGTAGCATATGCTTCCTGCTTATATCTAAACAGTGTTCTCGTGCAGTAGGTGTTTTAGTGTTAGACATCTGAAATATTATCTGCCGTTCTGTCCTCTTGCTCCTTGGCTTTAAATAGTCTCTCTGAAGTCACCACAGAATGGATCAAACGAAGAACGCTCACCTAATTTAGAAGGAGGTTAAGAAGGCATCCTTAAGAGTTATTCTTAAAGAGTTCTTAGGTTATTCTTAGGCTGAAGGGTGGCAAGGAATAGTTGCAGATTTCAAGTTGAAGGTGAATAGTTTAAAAATATTATGGTTTGTTCCTGCGTGCATGTGGCATGTACGCACTAAGCCGTCCCAGCTGTACCTCTGCAGCAAGGGATGCAGCTCAGGACAGCAAAGGGAGGCACTGTCAGCAGGCACCTCAGAAGGTGGAAGAAGCCTGAGCTGCCGTCATCTTTCACTGTGCTATGAAATCCAGCCTGCGTGTGATAGGGACCTTAGGCTGTCAGAGAATGCCTTTCCTTTCCCTCCAGGAATTCTTTAAAGTGTTAGGACAGGAGCGGTGCTCCTTGTTGCTTACCTTGCCTCCGACGTCGGCGCCTGCTTCTCAGAGCCCAGGAGGAGAGCAAAGAGCGCCACTGCAGAAGGTAACCAGCTCACTTCTCTGCCAGCGGTCAGTAAAGCCTTAATGCTCAGTGTCTTTTGCTCAGCCCCAGACAGACATGCTCCTGCTAATTTTCAGCGATCTTCTAACACTTCAGAACTCGGCAGAAACTGGGTTTTTAGTGTTTGAGTAGGCATTTGGCAGCTTGTGAAGTGTCAGATGAGTACTGGTGAATTTGAGAACTAGGGTGAACATTTGTGTCAGGGAAAGGAAAAAACCCTCACAGCAGAAAGCACGCTCTAACCTGAGTCTGGAGGGGCCTGAAATAAAGTAGCTTTAAACTCCTCTATTCCAATTACATTGAAAGCCAAATCCCTGCACTGCTGACCCTTTACACTCTGAGCAGCAAATATTGAAATGCAGCTTCAAGGGAGTAGCTGCAGACTTGAGAGAAGAGCCACGAAGCTGGTGAAGGGGCTGGAGAACAAATCTTATGAGGAGCGGCTGAGAGAGCTGGGGTTGTTCAGCCTGGAGAAGAGGAGGCTGAGGGGAGACCTTATTACTCTCTACAACTACCTGAGGGGAGGTTGTGGAGAGGAGGGAGCTGGGCTCTTCTCCCAAGTGACAGGGGACAGGACGAGAGGGAATGGCCTCAAGCTCCACCAGGGGAGATTTAGGCTTGAGATTAGGAAAAAATTCTTCATGGAAAGGGTGGTTAGGCATTGGAACGGTCTGCCAAGGGAGGTGGTTGACTCACCGTCCCTGGAGGTGTTTAAGGTGAGAGTGGATGAGGTACTTAGAGACATGGTTTAGGGATTGGTGGGAATGGTTGGACTCGACGATTCGGTAGGTCTCTTCCAACCTGGTTATTCTGTGATTCTGTGTGATTCTGTTATAAACCAAGCATGGTAAAGGTTTAAACCATGGCCTAAACTTAATACACCACGAGAGAGTATGGCTGAAACGTCCTGTCTGAAAGTGCCAGCAAGGCAGAGAGGCCAGTCTCTGTGTTTCAGCAGTTTTCTTTGCATATGTTAGCTTGGAGCCTTGGACAGACACAAGGATGTGGCTGGTCTCCAGAGCAGGAACTTCCAGACTTCAGTCTGGAAGTTCCTGCTCTGGAGACCAGCCACATCCTTGTGTCTGTCCAAGGCTCCAAGCTAACACCAAAGCTTTGCAAGTAAAAGGTGCGTGAGGGTGGTCGTGCAGTGGTTCGCGGGGTGCAGCGCCCCTGCCGCCGGGCGTTACGCTGCAGGGAGAGGCACAGGTGCAGCTGCTCCATCTTCCTGCTTTTTTTTAATGCCACTGGGACATAGTCATTTCCCGAAAGATTCTCATCCAAACAATAAAAGACTTGGTAAATCTAAAATGTTACTCGCTGGACTCTTGTTACAGAATTTCACTGTTAGATTTATCACTGCTTCTATTAATTCCATTTAGTCTATTAATTTACCTTCTACTAATTTATCACAGCTTTCTCGGTTTGGTTTTGTGTTTTTTTTTTGCCCTCATCTGCGAAGTGCTCGGTGCTGACAGTGACGGAAACCTCACAGGAAGCATTGACAAGGTTTGAAAAATAATTCTGGAGCCCTTGTGTTGCTAAGGAAGTTTCATCAGTAGAACCAACGACTTGAGATTGTTTTCTCAGCAGCGCATGAGATAAATGAGAACTATTTCCAGATTCAGTAATTTTGAAATCTGAAGGGAAGATCTTATCGGTTTGCTGGCCACCCTGAATAGAATCCATCAAGAAAGATTAATAGGAAACAGGGATACCTGGTTTATTTTATAGCTAAAGAAAGCCCTGCAAAAATATTTTAAGTGGGTGTTTCTACCTACTTCATTTTGCATTAAACTTAACATTTAAATGTTATTTTATAGAGCTAGTTTTTCACTATACATTGCTAGGTTGAGCAAATCATTTTATGAGAAGAAAAATAGGTGAAATTTAATAAATCATAAAAGGAAACCCTGTATGAGGTCTGAAATGCTGGAATATTTAATGTAGACTTGGGTATCTTCCAAGTTTTTCCCAGGGGGTAAAGGAATCCCTCAGGAAAGCTTTACTTACAGAATTTTAACCTAAGATGCAGCTGTATTAGATGCAGAAGGGAGTTTTCATCTGCAAAATCTGAGATTCATCGTCCTCAAGTATATGACGAATATATTTAGCAGACTAATAAACCCAAAGCCTTTGCCTAAACACAAATGTTAACCTTTGATGCTGAGGTTCTTCCCTGTCTATAGCAAACCTTGATTATATGTATTAAATAAGTATTCCAATTCCAGAGGAGCAGTACTGGGACCATGGAGCAATAGTGGCAGGTGATATTTTACTGTAGCTGCAGCATGCTTGAACCATCCAAGGGGAATACATGACACATATCTGTGTAGCTCAATTTAATGTGCCGGCTTAGACAAGCACAAATGTTCATGTGCAAAGCATTTGCAGCGTGTAGATCTTTGTGTTACAGTACACTACACAGTATCTATTTGGGAGCTAAGAAATCTTTTAAATAAATCATTAAAGGATGTAGAATACTTCTTAAACAGGAAAAAAAAAATCTACATTTTTTAGGATCATCAGTTCAACTTAGCTGCCACTAAACAAAAACATGTTTTAGTAATAGAGGTGGAATAATGACCTCTGCAAATCAATGAAGAATCTACAATTTTTATTAGATTTATAATCTTCTCTAATTCAAACTTCAAGCCTTGTGTGTGTACAGTACTAGCAGTTATAATTCTGTTTCAACAGTAGCTAATCTGGTGTGCTAATCAGCATTTAGACATTTTGAAAGTACATTTGACTGAGGTATAAGTCAAACCTCTTTCCAGTTTACAAGTGTTTCGTTCATAACATGTGTTTATGGTTTGAAGATTTCTGGTCAAGGGAAGAGGGAGCGATTGTTTTTCCTTTGCCAATAAAAATATTTCGTATCTATTCTGGGGCTTTGAACACAATCTACATTTCTACAGTGACAGTGACTCACTGAATCTGTTTCTAAAGCCTGAACTTCAAGAACAAAAAGACACTGGCCAGCTCTTCAGCTGGTGTAAATCAGCATAACTTCTCTGACCTTCGTGGCCTTGTGCGAGATCTCTCTTACGCTTTTAGACATTTCTGTTTTCTGGTGCTTCGATTTTCCTTTGCTTTCTCTCACCTCTTCAGAGTCGTTTCAGATTATCAATCCATGAATGTCTGAGTTGTTTTAGGAGCCATCTCATTTGTTACCGACCTATTTTTAATTCCCCGCGGGACAATATAATGCAGGCTCCAAGCGTTAGTTTGCTTTTATATAGAACAGTTAATATGATCAAAGCAGTTTAAATGTGCTCCATGTAAACAAATTCCTATAAATGACAAGGCAGGACTTACTTTGTGTCCTCCTTCAGCTTTTCTCTGTTCCTACAGTGCAGGTACGTTTTTCCCATGCACGTTTCTGTCATGTGGTATCTATTTCCATAGTACATCTGTATTTGATTTCATATAAATGGAATTGATCTATCAATTCTTACACATAAACTACAGAAAACTAAATGGAAAGGTTACTGTACTTAACAGTATGGTGGATTGGTGTTGCCTCTTTTTGGTTGGAAAAGAAACGTCTGAGTCTGCCACGTGTTGGAGCTGCTGCTAATCCTTGGCCAACGTATTTCAGTAACTCCTTCTTACATAAAAATTGTCTGTGAGCGTATGGGTGTGTGCAGGGGCATGTGTGTATTTGGGGATCAGTCACTGTCTTTAGGCACCGATATCACCTCTTGTTATAAGCAAGCAGCAACTTTGATTGTGTTTTGATGTAATAAATACACAGTTATGGGAAAGTTTCAAGAATAGTCATCAATGGATTAGCAAGCAATGCTTCCCTAAAGGCAAGCAGCACGGCTAAATGATTTAGAGGTTTTGATAAGTGCACTGTCTGTGAAGAAATCTACCCACTTTACTACAGTCTCAAAAGAGTTTGCCTTTTCTTCTGCAGCAGTAAGCTTAACTCTAAGTGAACTTTAAGCAGTATCGTTAAAAAAAAAATTGTAGTACACCTTTCTTTTATGAGTGTGCCCCTTGGGGGGACAGGCACTGTTCTAAACATCCTCTTTGCTTTCTCTTCCCAATCCTATGTACAATATTTTCATTATCTTGAAAGCAGAGCAAGAGTCGGAGGTGTCACCAAGTTTCCTTTTTTTTGTCAGGTATTGTTGTATGAAGAAAAATTAAATAAGGTAAAAAGTAAATGCCTTTAAAAAGGTAACAATAAATCATTCAAAGTCTGTCAGTTTTCAGCACGGGCTGCTAGAAGAATAGATTTAATGGATCTACATACAGCGGAGCTTTTCTATATTGCTTAAGTTTTCTCATCTGGCAGAGCACTGCATCATTTGGAACAAGTCCTGTAGCGTGGGGAGACTTTCTCTACTGATTTCTGACAAGGAGTTCTTAGACTGTGGGGAAGTCCATGTGCATCTTCTCTATAAGTGCTTCTTGATATACATTTTGAGAGACAAAGCCTAAGAATACAGCAGAGAATATGTTAAGGCAGAATATGAAAAAAAAAGCTGTTGATTACCATTTGTATTTTTAGTCTCCTCATTGCAGGAGAATGCCAAAAGCAAATTTCAGCAGTCATATCCAGCCATATTATTCCTCATGACAGTATAAAATAGTGAGACGGTTTCACAAACTAGATTAAGAATCATAGTTTATATTGCTGCATAAAATTGCTAAAACTGTGTAGAAATCTGTATTGCAAATCATAAGTTGATGTAAAAACTCCAAGCTATTTTTTTTCACTTTGTCTGTTTAAGCTACTGGGGAAGTCATTGCATGAATAAATATATTTTTTTCCTCTGAAACTGTGTAATATTAAATGCTGTGTTGTTGGCATAAAATATAAGTTGATCAGACAGACAAAGATTATTATTCTGACAACAGCGTACACAAGGGTATCGTTGTACATTGAATTTCAGTGTGTAATATGGTATAAATCTTCATGAGAGACTCAACTTTTATTGGCTGCACAGAAGGTGCTTTTCCTTATTAAACACAGGAGATGGTCCCAGGGGATTTTTTTAAAATATCTTTATCCATTTTTTTCATCCATAGTTTCTGGGCCCTGGAAGGCTGACAGATGCAGCCGGGTAAGCATTCCTCTTTTGAATGCTTGGCTGTAGATACGGTCGTGCTTCAGCACTTGAGTCCCTGCAACGCTTTGCCTCAGCGGAACGCATCGGATCCCACACAGGCTCCGCTTTTCCTATTCCACAAATGGATTTGCGTGTGCCCCATCTGCAGCCTGTACAACAGGGAGGGGGGGAAAAAACCAAAAAAGCCTTAATTCTGTGAAATATTGCCAATGAAACACTAAAGTGACAGTGGTTTGGAATCTACACTCCTGTAGCTTCTTGCTATTGTCGTCTTCTTAGAGCGGCTGAGGGTTTTCAGGGCAACAAGTGCTCTTGTTTCTGGGTGCTGCGCGAAACGAAGGCACAAGGGCACAGAGCAAGAGACCTTCATTTTTATTTAAACTACAAGGATCGTTTTGCTGAGTAATGCTGGTATATCTTTATTGGACATAAGTAATCAGGTGAATTTCATCAACCGTCCAACGGGAAAGCTAGCCCACCTTCCCAAATCAGCAAAAACTAAAATGAAATACAAACTCACTGTTGTTTCGCAGTCTGGTTGTGGATCATAAGCTTCTCTCCTTGGAGAAGCGCTTACAGGCAACTAAAATGAGCTCAGAAGCTTCAGGCTCTGCTGAGATCTAGTAAAAACCTTGAGTAAAAACCTTAGTCACTACAGGGTGATGGTTATGCTTATGTAGCGTCAGTGGAGATCTTAAAAAGTTAATTTTACGGTATCTCACTTTGTCCAGCTTTACTGCTCAGCTAATGGCATCAATCAGTTGGGAAGCCTGTGGGCACAGAGCTGGACTGCATTTTGAAGTGAGGAGATTGTAGTCCTCCAGAGATTTGTAGGCTGCGTGAAACACGTCACTTATTTAATCTTGATATAATCTCTTTCCCCATTTTTAAATGTGAATCCCTCACGTGACGGTCTTTGTGGACCCACTCCACCTCCCTCCCCTACGTTCTTTATATATGAATATACACATCTGTGCCCCGTAGCATCATCCCACGGAATGGGTGAGGAGCTTGGTGATGAAGGCAGAGCTCAAATCTGATGTTTGCCTCCTTCTTTCAGGTCAGACACCTTCAGGACTCATTGCTAGATTACCAAACCTTGATTTTGGTTTTTATTTTTACTTTATTTTTCTTAATATCTTTTCTTCACTATGAAAGTTGTCAAATTTAAGTTGTGAAATTTAAGATCCTTTTAGAGCCCATATGAAAGGAATTGCCATTAAAACTTGGATTCACTAATTTTTTTTTACAATTAATAGCATCAAAGTCTTCCCAGTTGCCCAAAATTATCTTTTTTATCCTGGTAATCTCTGTTACAGCTTTATAGCTCAATGCACTTAAAATCTTACACTATACCAGTATTTTTTATACTATAAAAGCTATAAAATCTATATGCATCATCTTTACAGCATAAGTAAGGACAGTGGAATTATTATAGTTAAAGTACATATTATTAGCGTTGTATCTCTGCTAAGAGAGAATAAAAGCTCTAAGGACAAAATGACACTTTTTTCACCATATGTAGGAACGTGAAATCGCAGATATTGTTTTCAAAATTAACTATCACGTGTAAAGGTATATTATATATAGCTAAATGATAAAAGTAAATGTATTTTCAGGTGTTCTTCAAATAAGGTCACAATGCTTATGAATTTCCCGGTATCGCTTTGAACTTTGAATTTCTGGTGGCGCTCTGTGAGACGATGACAAGAAACGTGGCACACACGCACACGTACAGGTGCACTCATGGGCTATTTAAAAATAAAATAAATGTAACTTGACGGGCCAATCATATTTACCGTTCGCAAAATATTTTTTCACCTGTGTATAAATGCGCATCTCTGTGAGAAAAATGTTCCGATGAGGAACTATTCACCTGCTAGGTTGATTTGCTTTACTCACTGCTTGTTTTAATCTGCAGAAATATAAATGTATGATATATACCATAAGAAAGATACGTTTTTGTGCGTGGTTTTAACAGCCTGGTTTCCCACTGTTTTCTCCAGTTAAGATGTGTAAATGTTTTTTTTTAAGCAGTGTTAGGAGTAGCTATAAGATGTAGTCTAATTTCCTGTATCAGCCTCGTACTATAGTAACTTTTAAACAAATGTCTGCATTTTAATAGAGTGGGGTTCATTTGTTTTAACTAGTGTTTGGTTATCGTCTTAATGTTTCACTCGCTGTCAAACCGGCGGCATCTCAGCATCCAGGCGGTAGCGGTTCTGGAAGGAGATTCCCCAAAGCCGACAGTGGCACACGGCAAGGAAGGGCTGAACTCCAAGCACTGCTTTGACGTTTTCCAGCTCCGCTTGGTGGTACCTGTGTCACAAACTATATCACTGCGCTTCTTAACGCATCCTTTTCCTCCTTCCCTCTACACGTTTTCTTCTCTCCTCCAGCTCCCCTGCTCATCAGCCTTTCGGCACGTCAGTGTCTGCCGTTTCTTTGTTCTTTGCCAGTGCCTGTATACATCAGTCCTGGTGCCATTTATCAAATCCGTTGAATTCACTTCCAGTTTATTCATGGCTAGTTCCTTCTTGCAACGTTTTTATACTTAGAAATTGCAGATCAGAAACTGTTTTTTCAGACTTCCCCACATGGACAACAACAAAACTGCGAATAGGCTAAACTCTGAATTTCCCGTTTCTGGAGTTTATAGCTACTGGAACCTAAGAGACGGTTTCAGTAACAGTACTGACTTCTCTGAATGTTCACCCCCTGGTTGGATTTTTGCAAACCATCCAAGCCGTCTTCACTGTGTGCATTGGTTGTGTTCTCTGCCCCCCATCGGAAGGGCAGCATGGCCAGCAGGAGTCATGAGAACTAAGGGCGAGCAATTCATGTGCAAACACTGATCCAGCTAGAACACTTCAGATATTTGATCCAGGAGGAGAAACGGCCGCTGAGGCTGCCTCCTTCAGAGCGTCTGCGAATCAGAATAGCAGCACTCGACTTATTAGCGGGTTATGTTTGGCATTCAACTTCTGAAATGACTGCCAAAGGCAGATTGGCAGAATAAAGTAGTATAAAACACCACATTAATAAATTTGTGTCATTTTCCCTAGCTTCCCCTGAAATTCTATAAGATGGGAAGGCATAATTGAAGAGAGCACGGAGGGGGAGATCGCTCTGCATCCCTGTCCCATTCCCACAGACACACGACAGAGGATTTGCTGACAGAGATGCCAGGAGCTGGACTGAGGATGAGCACTGTTAGGAAAGCCAACTGTACTCAGAATTCAGGTTAGTTTCTGGGTGTCAAATCCCAGATTTTGGTGACAAACACCTGGCCTCCTCAGCTCTGTGAAAGAGAAAAATCAGGCTTAAAAGTCAGGGATCCTCTCTGGTCTTTCCATATGCCCATCAGCAGTTTATCACCGGATTAGAGATAATAAGTAGCAAATCGTTCAAACTTCACATTTGCTATTAGAGGGGAAATAAGTTTGAGGAGTGAAAGGGATATTTTACAAAAAACCCAAAAACCTCAAACTTCAAACAATGGTGTCACCGAAGAATAATACCAATATATTTGTATATCCAGGAAAATGACTCCTGAAGTCTTTCCAAAATTACTTCTAGCTCAGTGTAAATCAGGGAGATGATGTATGCGTATGCCCATGAGTTGTTTAACTGTAGAAATGCCTTTTTTCCTGTATAGCAGCTGCACAAAGGGAATGGGAATGTTTTAGAACTTAGGCTTTTAAATAATAAATAAATGCCTTACATTCTCACTTTGAGACATCTTGATTTTTGCAAGCAGCGTAATGCTGAAGTATACAAATAATTTTTTAGAAAGACTCTTTTTTCCCTTTTTAGAAGGAATGTAAAACCTCAAGCATATGATAAAACAGCACAGTTGGTTTCCAAATACTTTGCATCTTAATATGGTTGAAGTTAAGGCAGTAAGTAATTTCTGAGTTTTTCCCTTGAGCTGCGTAGCTCTTTTCATATGTAATTATTCTCTGAGTGCATTAGATAATGCTATGGTTCCCACAGCTGTATACACATCTATAAATCATTAATGAGGCAGTTAACTGAAACAAAACTATAAAAGATTTGCATTACCCGGCAGAACCCAGCCTTAATTGACTTCCCAGTTATTTACAATTAATTTTTCCATTTGGAATAATGATTGCAAGCAACTTAGGGTTTTTTTTTTTTATTACTCAGGAATTAGATGCTGAGTATTCATCAAAAGATTTTACAGCAGGACCCTGTCAGTGGCCAGTAATGAGCTTGAGGTAATCTTAGTTTTACAGACACATGTACAGATATACCCACCCCCCAGAAAAGGAGATGGGATGGGAGCAGGCGCCCGTAGTAAAATGGGGACACGAGACAGCACAAACTTCAGGGGTTTTTTTCTTTCTTTTTTTTCAAATACTTAAGTTTAACAATAATTATTTTGCTTTCTTTACAGCATTTAGCTGAAGGCCAACACAACGGATAGAATCGGCTACGGTTCTAGATAGAAAACCTGCATGCGCGAAGAGTAAGTTTTCATTTCCATTATTCTGTCTGACAAGACTGGAAGATAGAAACCAGGGAATCAACAATGCAAACACTCAAGTGACTATTAATCCATTTTGCTATTAAAAAAATTGCTTTTATTAGAAATGTAGAGCACCAAGTGAATCCTCATTAATTTGTTATTGCTTGAGTAAGCCAAACAACTTGAGGCTGCATAGCGGACTCCAGACAGAAACAACGGGAAGACTTGCTCTCTCTTTGCAATATAAGCATAACTCTCACTGACACGAAGGGGCTGCGAATGTATTCATCAGGAAGAGATGTCGCATTCAAATTCCTAACAGAGCTTTAGTTAAAAATAACCAAAGCCCATTTGCAGCAGATGATGTTATCTCCATTACCTTTCAGTCTTCCGTTTTCAAAAGGCCTAAGCAGATAGAGCCCATCAGCAGTAACTCCTGGTCATTTCTTTGTTTCTGAAGCACAGGTATAAAATAGGTAAAATCTTATGTATTGGGGTGCATTGGAAATCAATCCTTACCCAAGACCGAGCAAACAATACCTTTAATTATTCACCCTCGCTACCATTATTGGGTACAAGATACGTTAAATACGTATTTGGGTTCCTTTCCATCTCTCATTTAAAAATACATAGTTTGGTTGTCCTTTGACTTACATTTAAGACTGCCACTTTCCTTTCCTGGAGATTGGCTGGGTACGAGTGAGGAACAGCAGGTAAAACCAGTGTCGTGACACAGAAAAGGGCAACTGCAGTGAGCATTAGCAGCTTCGATTTCCTTGTAAGTTGTGTAGCCCAAAAGACAGATACTGGTAGACGTGGGGGAGCTTCATTCTGAGTGACGGTAACGCTAACAGCTGCCTTCTGCGCTTTATCAATAGATGCCAGTGAAAGGCCACTATAATTGATCTAGAAAGTGTGGCCTCCCCCGACGATCAGGCACTTGTAACCTTGAAAATCTTGCAATCCAGTGCTGAAGTCATTTTTTTCCAGGTTATGTTCTGCTGGATTGTGTTACAACGTGTAATGTAAAGTAACGTGACAAGACTAGACATGGGTCATTCAGTCTGTCAGTAATTCAGAGCCTGGCAAATTGGTCCTCCCTCCTCACCAGTCCATGAACTTCACAGATACTTAACTTATTCACGCTACACTAGCTACTACATTATTTTAGCTGGAAAAGCTACTGTGATGTGTGAAATCTGAGAGGCTTTTCTTTTGGAAACTGGGCTTGTACCAGACGAGCACACAGTAATATTTTCATTAAGATATCACATCCTGTCAACACACGACACTGACGACTGCGTTTCAAATAATTGTGTGTTTGACAAATTGTATGGCTTGAGTCAGACTCTCCTTTCACTGTGCTCACGATCCTTCTCATTGGGCTTGATTTCCTGGGGTGGGGAAGGGTCTTCTGTTCTTTTTGTAAACTCGGAGCTTTCTAAGCTCCAGTTACTTTTTATGCTCATAAGCGATGTTGCTGATGTTGCTTTTTATTTCACTGGGTGCATCTATTTTAATAAGTTTAAACCAAGAAGACTGAATTCCAGAAAGCATAAAACTGATCCACTCCTCCTTTCTTACATGGATTCTGAGCAGTCTGTTACTGCTGCCTTCAAAACAGTAAGAAAGAAAGAACGCGGCTCTGCAGTTTCTTGAGGGTTTGCTTTGAAGAAGTCAAAAATAATTTCAGTGAAAACAAAGCCTTCATTTGGTGAAAATTCCTGTTTATTTGAAAAAACTATTAACTATCAAAAATATGCAATTTACTTACTGGGTCTGTTATAAATCAAGAGTCTTAGTCCTGCAGCGTTTCCCATCAGGACAGCAGACTTCTCATTTTCCTGTGCCTCCTTGCAGTCTTATGAGCGTGGCCTGGTTTTGATTTGGTTTCAGAGCCAGTGTCTGTGAATCAGGTCTGCAAATTAAACACAACTGCTCTTCGCTTTTTCCTTTTATTTTTTCTTTCCAAGTTAGTATGAGCTGGACATAGTAAATATTAGAAGACATGAAGAATTGCAATCAGGGTACGAGGAGTTCATTTTTTCCCTTTGGAATGGTATTAAACCACCAGGAAAAAGCCATGAAAGGAATCAGTGGTTTTTCCACTGCTTCGCACATTGTAGAATCATTTCAACATGTGTAATATAGGTGTCAAATGCTAATAAATCAGCTGTCAAATACTATCAAATACTTTGCAGAGGTGCAAATGGTCGCATACAACGTAGAGCACTGATCAGACACCAAAAATCTCTGAGTTTCTGTCTTCACTGGTTTTACAGAATTATTTTTAAAAGTACAATACAGAATTATTTTTAAAAGAGTATATCCCTTGTTATTTAAGTCCCTAGCTTTTTTTGCTCTGTTTTCTTACTTTCTGGGATGCACTTACTCTCTCAGCAAGGGAGAGAATGCAGCAACTTATACATTATAGCTTTGGACTGGTCTACAAAAAAAATACGTTTCATAACGACGTTACGAATGATAAAGCGTTTTTCTTGGCAAAACCTGTCTGTAAGTGCTCCAGCGTCATCAACTGATGGCAGCACAGCTCTGGGAATAAACAGACTTTTGGCTAATGGCAGGAATCATCAGGGCAAAGACGGAACAGGTATTTCTTCCTGATAGAGAATGAAACATATGATGAAAGTTAAATGCCAAGTCCTGCTAGCATTGGAGTGAATCGAAGTTTATTTTTCATTCTTGCTAATTCTTTCTTCTCTTTTCAGTTAATTCACCTTGTTTCCTTTAATACCAAAGGCAGAACAACTTATTTTAGGCATGTGGCCTTTTGGTAATAAAAGATTTAGGCAAAGCCCAGATCCTAAAATGAACACGATGCAGGCACTCTGGGCTTGTATTCACCCCTCCAAAGGTTGGGGTCAATGTCCTCTGACCCCAGCCACTCCTTTGCCCTTAGAGCAGGCTGTGCCTGGTGCTCTGCGTTCGTGCCTGGGACGGCGCGAGGTTCAGCTGCCTACAGCACCACCTTTACGTCAGGCTGTACGCTTGAAAGCGCTCTTAATAACATAAATAGATGGATTGCATCGCAGTGTTTATGAAGGAATTATTATGAAGGAATGGTGCGATGCGAACTCTATTACGATGAAATTGTCTATTCACCCAACAATTCAAAATGACTGTTTCTACACATTGTCTTACTGCAGATATTTGAGAGAAAAATAAGGTTGTGTCTCTGTTGGCTGCCTGAAGCCCACAGTGATGAAGCAGAGCTGGCCCAGATGAAGTACTAACTCGCCCCCTCTCTGGTTCAGTTTTACACCAACCCCTCTCGTAGGCAGCCAAAGCAAACAAATGAGACGCCGTGAAAGGGATCGAGTCCCCCGTGAACATACACTTCAGGGGCACTGTTGAAAAAGCAGTCCAAACGTTTTCAATCAGGCAAAGACAAATGTCTTTTTAAAGAAGTTTAGATATTATAAAAGATCCAATTTGTTAAGTATCAGTTATCACAAAACCATTTCAATACATGGTGCTACATTTACTTTCATAATTTTGGATTATGGCAACAGACTCTCATAATGAAGGTACAGTAAAATCTAACTGTATTTCTAACTGGAACTCAGAATAATGGGAGTTCTTTATTAAAAAAAAAATACATATATATAAAAGACTGCCAAAAAGAGGGGGTTTGCCCCCTACCTTTGATTACCAGACTCCAACCTTCATGCAAACGATGCTTTATTACGATGCCAGTATTAGCTGGCCAAGAGAAACAGAAATGGGTGAGGGGCGAGATGGAAGGGAGCGAGCTGCAGCATTTGTGCTGTGCTGATACTGAACTGGCTTATTTCAATTGATTTATTTGATGTACAAATATAAAAATGTAGCAATTTAAAATTCATCTACGAAGTCATCATTTAAAAAAAAAAAAAAAAAGTTTTTTTCCTCCCTTCCTTCCCAGCTTCAGATTATCAAAACCCCCACACAGGAGCTGTTGTGGAGAGCAGCTGAGGCCACCAAGGAAACCGAACAATTCAAGGTAGCCCACATTTTGTCATGTTACCAAAAATATTCTGTAAATAAATATATTAATGGGCCACTTTCTTGTAGACAGCTATTACTTAAACCAGCATTCAGCTTTTAATGCACAGCCCTGCATTTCTAAAGGAGAGTGTTCTCGCTGCGCGTTGCTATAGATCCAGACTTTAAATGGAGATTGGTCACTATTGATTCTGTTGGGGTTTATTACCATAGCAGCCTGCAAGATTCATAAAATCCCTGAAATACATCGTCCATTAACTTGCCTGCTTTTAGCCAAGATCACCTTGTGTCCAGCTAACACCAGCCCTGTTGGCATCCTGCCGTGCCAAGGCAAGGCGCAGAGGAGGAGGCGCTTTGTACGCAAGGGGAGCTGCTGCCGCACCAAAACGGGGCTTCAGTGTCCTGCTCCCCGCTTTTAGGAGGTGCCGAGGACACAGACACGGCTGAAGATCTGCTACTCTCGGGCATTTTCACTTGAAAACAAACCAACCCCAAAACTTCAGCGAGGAGATGTCACTCTGGGGTTACCAGTGGTGCGGCGGCAGCCAAGCAGCTGCACTTGTGCATGAACCACTGAGCAGCGATTGGCCAGACCTCTTGCTTGCTGGGGCTTTAGATGTTTCACCAGCAGAAGCTTTAGTGCCCTCTGTGCTCGTTAGGCTGGCCTGACACATAGAAAGCTCCGCGCCTTGGTTTGTCAATATTTACCAGGAGGTACCCAACAAGGACTTAACAACAGATTCAAGTCTCTGAAGTTTATCAGTTCCCTAAATCTCATTTGCCAGTACTTTGACATTTAAAGCTATTCTGGGAAGGGCAAATTAGAAATCAATGATGTGCTCATCAACCCAGTATCAATGCAGCCTTAAGAAATGTAGATCAGCCACTGAGGGTAAAAAAAAAAAGCTAAAATTGCCTTTATGGAGACGAAAAATGCAAAAATGCTACAGTTTCAAAGCTGGAAATATTTAGTTACTCTAAGTTTTGCTAAAATTCATGATACTGGGTAACTCTCACCCAAATCTGTGCCCAGGTGTGGTATCAGCGTTCGGTCCATCAATCGGAAATGCCGCAGAATCCCGGGGGCTATTTCAAGTCCTTTTGAAAATAAGATTTAGAAAAGAGATCCAAATGGAACCAGAAGTCAATTTAAGAAATATTCAAAGGTAGAATTTAAGTTGAGGTGCTGCAGTGTTTTACTCACATGTGAGAGAGTGCAGGAGCTCATAATTCCTAGCACTCCTCTTTCTTTGTATCGTTCCATCTTTGATTGTTTGACCAATGGCCGTGGGATTACTGCAGTTATTAGAATGCCTGAAATAAAAGTCAGGTGGAATAATCCACGTTTGTACATTGAAAGGCTATTCTGGTAATTAGTCTGATCACCTGTAAGGCAGGGGCCAACACATCTTGTTGAACTGACACCTGGTGAAGCTAAAAGATTTCTTTTAGGAATGACAATCAGAGGACCCTTTTCTGCTACGTTGCGCTGCATAATTTGAAGCTACATTTTGAAAGCCGACAGAATTCTGTTAACCAGAAAAAACAGTCTAGTGATAAAAAATGAAATTGTGAATGCTACAGAGATATGTGAACACAACAGTGTCCACAATCAGAGGAAACATATTCCCTGAAAATCTACTTATTGAGGGGTTTTTGGTTTTATGTGACAGTGATTTAATTCAGGGGGGTTGTGTGTGAAGAGAGAAGTACGTCTGTATGAAGTGAGCGTGTAAGTGTTTAAGTGTCGTGACTCTGACCCCTGAGTGAAAGCAGAGAGAGAACAGGTGAGTGCTTAATTCCTCCTGTCTCAAACCTCCTTTCAGTCAGGTAGGTTGAGAGAGGACGGGTTCGGTTCCAAAGTTGAGAATTTGTAACATGCAATAATTAGGGAAATGTTTAATACCAACCCACCCTCTTTATTAAGTAATTTCTTCAAGTATTTTTAATAGTGCAAAATATCGTTTTGCATTTGTACAGTAACCATGGGAATTCACAGTCAAAAAAAAAAAAAAATCTTAAAAGATTTCCAAAGTCAAACAAAAAAATTTTTAATACTGTATTTTTAGCAAGAACATTTTTAACAAAGAATGTGTACTTTAACTTAATATGGTACAACAGAGAAACCATACTTAAAAGTTTCCATTATCTAACACTCTACTGCATATTCATTTTTTCATCTTAAAAGACCAAAAGCCAAGCTGAACTGAGCATAAAAAAAAAAAGCATCAATTATAATCCTCATGTTACGTCAGCTGTTAGGGTTTAGCTCACACTTTTGAATTGGTCATCTAATGAAAGGACAATTTTTACATCATTCTTTTAAAAAATGTACACACATTTCTTTTTAAAACGTAATATATATCGAGTATCTGCTTCAGTAAACAAAGCTTAATTTATAAACACAATCGAAACAGCTCCATGTTGAACAGTTTCAGTGATAAACTGGACTTGTATGATGTACAGCCAGTGAGGACCTTTGTGGCTTAAAATCATTGTGCCATTGCTATACAGTAACAGCTACCTCCTTAGGAAAAAAGAAAAAAAAAAGTCCTTTTTGGGGGGAACGGGGAGTAATTCCTGTATGTGCTTAAAAATACTAAAACTCCTTTCTATCTCTGGGGACCTAAAAATGATCTGTTGCAACAGGCTTGGTTTGGTATGGTAAGCTTGTAAAAAGTCTCAATATTTCTTAATGACAATACGGCAGTTTTTCGATGCAGCAACAGTGAATTGCTCGGAATTGTCCTTCAAGTTTCATGCTACAAATCCTGTCTTCACACAGTACTGAAGGCATCAAAGGTTGGAAGGGACGTTTGTCATGACCTATGTAGTCTTCAAATAACGATCATTATACATTTTTCAAGAACAGATGTTTCCTTCAGTACATAATAGTAGGTTTGATGTATGTTCTGTTTTCTGCAGAGAAAAAAAAGAGAAGGAAAAAAGGTCAATCACACAGCTAAACATCTGATAATTAATTGTGACTTAGATGGGTTTCCTTATTTCTTTATAAATTTTTCTTCAATCCAAACTACCCGAAGCAGAAGTGATACAAAAAGCTTCACCACGCGACTTTGCGCTAGGGCTGGAACAAGACCCCGGTCCAGAGCTCTGCAAAAGCCCTCGGGAGGTGACGGTTACGCAGCCAACGAGCCAGTCCCAGAGCCTCCTCGTGCTGGCGCAGGGCGAGCACTCAGCCAGGCTGCAAACCCACCAGCCTGGTTTCTGATGTGCCTGCCAGCATCTGCTGAGAAACAGGCTATAAATACTTTGCTTTGGCTTTTCTTCCCTAATGGCATTTGCTTTTCAACTGAACTCTGCTTTTCCCTCTTTGTTTTCAGAGGGCAGCCTGTGCTGTGCCGCGCACCTCCGCAAGGGGCAAACCCAACGAACCCTTATTGCGTGCTCAAAACCTCCTAGGGCACAGCGTGTTAAACCAAAACTGCATTAATAAGTGTAATAGAAGTAAATCAATATCTGTTCTTGGAAACGTGTTTGTTCAGTCAGAAAAAAAAACACCTTTCTTTAAAAATTATTTTTCTTTATTTAGGGAAACAAGTAGAGAGCCCCTTCCTTCCTTCCTAAAAATACCCCTCGTTATATCCTATCAACTGTGATTTTTCACATTAGGCAACTTCAAGCCCAGAGGGAAAAAAAAAAAAAATATTAAAATGCCTCCAGAAGCTAAAGCTAACAAGAATCCATATTCTCGTTCGTTATACAATGAATCATGAATCCGCCCAGCTAAACCCGCAAGTAGTGATCTTGAGGATGATAGCAAAATGATAACGCTGAGAAACATTTTGTATAATGTTGACATCCATCCCATTACTGTTTTACATATGCCAATACTGAACACTCATAAGGCAAGAACAAGTATTGACCTGCTAACTGACACTGATCCTTGGAGCAATCTCAGAGTTTGCCACATTTCAATTTCAAAATGCATTTCAGCTATAATATGAGTGATTTATCATTTAGCAGTAGCTGTCAAAGTAACCTCCTAGATAAAACAAAAACATCTGGAACCATAAACAGAGGAGAGCGGTAGCTGAATTTTAATCCAAATCCGACATGTTCACTTCATTAGGAACAGGAAACGGCTAATTAGTAATTGAATGTTTCATGGTTTTAAGGAGGCTCAGACTCTCCAAACAGAGATGATTTAATATGTATTTTGGATGTAAACAAGACAAAAGATCGGAAGAGCCAGGGACATAACATCTCCGGAGGAACGTTTGGGAGCATGGGAACCTCCACAGAAGTGACTGAAATCAGTTTCAAGCCTTTGGCAGATGAAAATTATGCTCTTAAACTCAGTGGGGCAAGTGCTAATGCCTAGGGAGGGGGCTAACAGAAATGCAAACACTAAACACTGGGTTGTTTTTTTGTTTTCCCTTTCTCTCCTGTTGACTATTAGGAAGCCGCACCGGATTTCTCCCCGTTGCAGGCTGTGGCTGCTCTTGCCTCTGGAGTAAAGCAGACGTCTAAGTCAGGGAGCCAGGGATGGAATCTGCAGGTCAGCACGGCCATCCTCAAAAAATCCTCTGAATCGTTTTTACAGGCAAACCAAAAGGCTGGAGGTGGCGCGTGTGTCTTGAGGCAGAGACACAGCCGGAGCAGGTCACACCTCGAGCACCCAACGCCTGCACAGCCGGGCGCTCTCAGCACTGGGTTACGAAGGTTTCCTCTTCTGGTTTACAGATGTGCTTGGTGAGCTGGGATCAGTAAGGAATAGTAACAGGTTTTTTCCTAAAGTCTTGATATTTTTTGTATTTTAAAAATTATTTTCCCAACTAAGGTAAGAAGTGGCCGCTGAGGGTCCTGTGGGCTGACAGACTGACTCTGAAGTAGGTTTCATTTTTTCCTTCCTGTTCCCTTTACTTCTCAAGGAAAGTTCAGTGGAGGTACCTGGAACACCTAGAAGAGAGAAAGCTAATGCCAAAGCTCAAGTGCAGCCAGTCAGGAGATGTAACTGAGCCTTAGACAGAGAGTGCATACTTAATAGCTCCTTTTTTTTTTTTTTTAAATAAAGCTCTCGATTAATCTCCAGAAATTAAAATACTCTTTAGTTGCTGTACAATAATCTTAACTCCATGGCATTAACAAGGTCATACATCAAGCATCTATGAGGAATTAAAGTGTGAGGAGCTCCTGCGCTACCACTTAGACTGGAAAGATAATGTGATGTTGTCAAATTCCTGGTTTTGAAGAACATTCACCATTGCCTCAGCGTAGCTGACTGCAAGCTACATATCATTTTATAGCATTTTACTGTACTATATAGCAAAGATTTGAATAAATCTGTGTGCAATAAATGTATTCTTTTATTAGGTTTATCCCTCAATCAAATACTCATTTATGTGGGCTTCATTCTATTAAAAAATGAAATTATACAAAGGTGAGCAAAAGTGTAAATTTACAGTAGTTTAAAGCCTAATCTCATTCTCTAGGGGTAATATTGACAATATAAAAACTGTATAAATGATATTCCCTAACACTAAAATATGCTTATGAGCCTCCTGTGCATGTTATACTGCTTTACAACCTACAGTGAAATGCATGACTGACTTAATAAGCAAGACATTTAGAAAGGATTTCTTTTCCTCTTCTCGGCATCTAACACAAGTACAGATCTCAGTTTCTCAGTGAGCCAGAGCCTCTATGAATAAGTGTAATGCTCCCTCAGGATGGTGTTGTCTCCCTCGAGTTGTTAGTGCAGGGTATACATTCATGTCTCGCGCTCTCTTTTAGCAGTATCATTGTTCGTTGTTCTCTTTCAAAGTTTTAATGTGTGTAGAAAGGCCAAATCTAGAAGCAATAATTATCATCTGCATATTTATTAACTTTTTTTATTAATTTCTTTTCTTCAGCCTATTCAGCATCTCTGATTTTTCTGAATCCTTTGTGAGGCTTTGTTTGTAGTACCTTTGTTTTAAGTCTGTATTTCCACAGAAGGGCTTTAAAACCAAATTCCCTGTGCACCCTCCCGACCTGCACGAAGACACGCACCCCAGCAGCGCTGGGCTACAGCGCCAGTCGAGCAATTGTGATCCACCACCACAGCTACAGGGCTGCCCTGGTAAACTGGTGGAGGAAGGAATTTGGCATCTGCTACATAATGAGAAAACAAGGATATATGTAACTAAATTATTCATGCAGTCTAAACCATAAACCCCAGCACTATGTCTTGCAGAGAGTATGGGCAGCAGAGATGAAAACCCCACTGTGCCAGCGTGGGTGGAAGAGGAGCTGGGAGGGGAGCTGCTAAAATAAAGGTTAGGTGGAGTCGAAACGCGGCTACATCTGTGGACAGAAGAGCAGCACGTGGAAACCAGCAGCCACGTGCCAGCCCTGTGGCAAGGAAAATACTAGGCTTCTGGTTGAATCTTGAGAGTTTCTGATCATAGCTTCTGGTCTTTTCTTACATATTACTTCAACGTCTTTTGCGGTGATAGCAAGTCCAAGATGATAGTGCTGTAATTTCCAAGGAGCTAAATTTCTCCCTTTCAGTTGCAGAGTACTGTGAAATTCCTTAGTGTGGCTGGTTTCAGCAGCTCACAGCATTTAGATGTATAATTTGATACAATAACAAAATTGTTAAACCTCATAAAGACACTTCCCCTCGCTTTTCTGCGCACCCCCCCCCCCCCCGCACCTTTTTTTACCATAGGCTGGACTGGAAAACTGACTGGTTCCATTAGAATATTGAAAAAATACAGCCCAGTTTTCTAAATAATAAAACCTAAAGACGTGCTGAATATCAACAGTCCTTCATCTCTGGCAAACTGATAAAAGTAAGTGATTTGTGGTTACTGAGAGTTTTTGTGCTCTCTCTCTGCCAGGTTATTTCGCAGGCAAAGGCGGCGGCTGCCCTGGGTCACCCTCCTGGTGCAGGTGCAGGGAACCACATTTCCTCAGAAGATTCTTTTCAGCTCAGGAAGGTCTGTCTGCCTGCAGGGCTGCCTCCTTCCTGAAATTCAGTCTTTTCTATTTTGTAAATTGTTATCATCAAGTATTACGGTAACATCTATTTTTTAAAATTTTAAGATAACATTGCTTTGCTGATTGTTCCAATATCCCCTAACAATGAAATATAGTAATACAAAAGTTAACTAAGGTATAAACATGCAAAAGGAGAAGTCTCCCTGCGATCATAAAATGATGTTATTTTCTGTTCAGCAGTTCATGTTACTGCTGTTCATGCTAATTAATTAAAGGAGCTGTTGCTGTAATGTGCAAACAGGGAATCTGAGAAACTGAGAGGGCTTTTAGGTCTCGGAGTGAAGTTAAGTCAATCTGGGCGCGGGCAATCAAATGTAATGAAATCACTTGTCAGTGCTAAGCTTGCAAAAACTGTGAAGTTTGACTAGGGAGTAAAAGGATTATAATTAGATTTCCAATAGGATAATAACTAAATGGCAGAAAGCAGTAAAGAGAAAATATTACTTTGTTAGCTAATGGTGCTTCTGTTCGGTTTTAGTTTTTATCAGCACACTTGTAGTTGTGCTAATTTAATTTGCTTTTATCAGCAAAAATGCACTTCTCGAATGGTACTTGAATGTCATTTGCAGAAATCATTGATCTGAAGGTGCACTTAATGACACCCAGTATGTTTATTTTATGTGAAGCGGAGATCGGTTGATAAAACGGTTGATGCACCATCCTGCTGGCCACACGTGAGGTACAGAAGCGAGACCACAAGGGTATCTGCGAGCCGGCATCCCCTTCTCCTGCACCACGACCACAGCAGCTACCACCGCTCTGTTTTGTCAGCTAAACTGCTGCTCTCAGACCAAGCGGTGGTGGAGAAGAAGATCAGGTGTATGCAGGATGGAGCCGTCAGACTGTAAAGTTGAAAAAAAGTTTTAAGTCTCATCTGCACAGAATTTCTGTTCAATTAATACACAAAGCAGAGAGAAAATGAGTCAACGAAATGGGGAAGATTTATAATGCAGCTCAGAATCCCAGTATAGGAACAGCTTGTGTTAATAAAATCATTTTAAGAAATGAGCATAAAATATGATATGGCTTAATCACTGCGAAAGCCGGCTCTGCAGTATTTTTGTAGTTTTCCTTTAAACTGTCTTAAGGAGATACTGGCAGCGAAACCAATTGAATTTCAAAGGGAAGCACTGTGTGAGTGATAGATTTCTGTCCAGCAGAGCTATTGACAACAGAAAAAGAAAGGTCTGCATTGATCTTAACGCTTTCTTTTCTGTGCAATAGAGAGAAATTTTGGAAGCCTGGAAGCAGCTTTGTGTTAGGGACACGTGTTTTGACCCTTTCTCCTCCCAGGGCCCAAGAAACAAAGGCAGCAAATGAAGGGGGCAATGAGAGAGCGGGCTTTAAATTGTTAAAGGCAGCAGTGCACGAGTAGCTGTCAAGTACAAAAACTGTAATCAAAGGAAAAGAGAATAAAAACGAAGGAGATGGTGCTACAGGACAGACACACTTTGAAATCTGAACCAGCTCTGTAGTGAGCTCTTCAGAAACCTTTATAACTGGCTGAACTCATCACACCTTTGCCTATGAACGGGATTGCTACACCAAACTGCTGGAGGAGTCAGCGCACGCTGCCATTCATCACTGCGGTGAAGACAAGAGGCTTTGCTGCCAAGGAGAACAAGACAGGTTTACAACTACTACTGCACAGGTCAGGTTCTGCTTTCACAGAGGGGCACCACGATACCAAACACAGTTGATATCCAGTTCTCCGTTTCTTCAGGCTTTTAACCCGAACAAGGAATTTATGATCTAAAGCCTGTTAAAACTAAAGAATGATGTAGTTGGGATCAGATTAAAAAAAAACCAAAACAACAAAAATCCAGCTAAACAAAACCAAAAGACCAACCTGAAATAAAAATCAGAAAATTACGAGGTTCTCTTGTATGTCAATAGATACCAGAAAGTGTAAGGAAGTTCTATAAATTCCTTCTAGTGAGTAAACAGTTGTTGGAAGTGGCTATGCATCATCTTCTCTAGCTATTTACAATGATTTTTGATGAGAAGACATATTTGAAGCAACTATAATTTTTGTCCTTCAACTGGGAATTGCATTAATTTCCTTTCTTTGCTAGATTCTGTTCAGATGCAACAACAACTCTCAGAATCTTTTGGGAAGAACTTCAGCACCCATCTCAGCAGGTATCACAGACCATAAATGCTAGGAACATTTTGCTTGACACATTTAAATACACGAACCCCAAGAGCTTATCTAATATTTTGAGCAGCCATGATTTTTGAATTGCAATATTTAAAGTAACTCTAATCATATGCACACATGGATAGACACACACGTTACGCGCACATAAAGACATCACAGTAAAGCCGTGGTTCTCCTCCTTTGCAATGCATAGGATAGGAACCTAAAATCACAAAAAGCGACAGCACTAAAAATATTTGAAACCCTTCCTGATGCAAACCAGAAGTGTGCAACACCTTCAACAGCTGGGAAGCGCTACAAGGTCCGTCTGTCCCTATAACTGGACTGCAGTCCTGCCTCTGTGCAGAAGGGTCTGACGCCGGTTACTTCGACGCGAGTTGTATTTCACGCAGCAACTGCACGATTCGGTAGAAAGGATGGAAGAGCTCTAAGCAGCAGCAGTTACACTGAAAGAGGCTGCAGTCTCCTGACTGCTGTAGGAGTCGGCGCAGAATGGGAGGGTGTGAAATTCACGTTAGAGAATATATCTGATCACTAAACATTAAGTTGCACACAGCTCTGTTTAAACAAATTTAATTTTGGTTCTTGTAAAGTACTGACCTTACAAAACTTTCATGTTTTGAACAGTAAACTAAAATTGAAGTTGTGTCATTTACATTTATCTTAAAGAGGTAAAAACAGAGTAGAAAATTATTCTGCTTTTCATTTAATTTGTAATGTGGCTCATGATAAACAAGTGTGTGGTACCTACTGCACCTTGCATTGCTGCACTGTCATGTTGGGTTCCATTGTGTTCTATTTCCATATCCGGGATTCCAGCATCTGAAAGACACGACACCGAAGATTAATGCGTTCCCCTTTGTCCTTCTCTCATGCATCTTTAGAAAAATATTTATAGCAAACCAGGGTGATCTCCAAGTTACAAGGTCTTGCATAAAACATTTGGTCTTCATAGAATTTTCAGTAGTAAATTGTTTCCAAACTGTGCAAACATTACTGGTCTTACTGTGAATTATTTTTAACGTGCTTCACATTTGTCTGGCGATCAGATAAGAACCAACACATGCTATTAATATAGCTGTAAAATTCTCTAGAAAATGAGGGCATCTGACATATGAAAAATAAAAGTCAAAATTAAACTGCGATAACATTCAATCGCAGTGACTGTCCTGGCCAGGTACCTGCAAAGCACAGAATTAAAGAATACAGTCAGTGCCAAACCTGTTTGAATGGGTATCATTTTGTGTGTTACAGATAAGGATTTAAACTGCATTTAAAGACTCAGCTCAGAATGTTGTAAGCGTGCATTATCACCTCAATGAAATTACACATGGTATCACGTAAAACATTCCCAGATTTCTGAACTTTATAAAAATGGATTGTGCTTTTTTTTTTTTTTTTCACATTGAGAGTCTCATAATGCTACGCACTTTTGAACTATTTAATCTCATATTGATAATCCCTCTGTACGCACAGCCCTCCAGGGTGGGGGCTCAAACACCCCAGGGCGGTGTGATAACAGATGCCATTATCCACCTTGTGCCAACAAGGATTAGTATGAAGGGTATGTGATTTGAATCCATAGCACCTCGAATCCTGGAGAAACATCTGCTTCTCTTACAACACAGCACTTAGAAACTACAGCAGGAAAAATACCCCACACCTGAAAGGGAACTGTGTATAAAGATTTGATTTTTTTTTTTTTTTTTTTTTTTTGGTGGAGAAGCCTGTTCTGGACTTTCTCAAACAGAGAATAACTTACGGTTGTTTCTCAGGTCACTTCAGCTGCAGGTATCGCAAAGATGACGTTTTGCTGCTCACCCTACAGCCTGACCAAGCTCTGTGTCAAAGCAGGGGAACCCCTTGAAGTACAACCACACGTGGCAGAGCAACGCAAGCAGCAGTTTAGTAATATACGTGTAATTAAATGTGTGTGACGTGTGCATATACCATCCTACAAATATATATCAGCATATAAAAAATATTTCCACATATACAGCTTTTTCTTACAAAATTACAAGTGACTGAATAAGAGAAACCCTATGTAAGAGCAGATTCCTGCTATGAAGGAAAGCTGAGGGCACATCGACAGATCTAAGAAGGTTCTTTCTTTTCAAACCTTTTAGAGTACACGTTGTATGGTGGTAAAATGACAAAGTCATCTTTAACTAATAACATCATCTGTTAAATGAGACAGACTGTCAGAGTTAAATTAAAAATATTCAGAATAGCCCTTCACATTTTGTTGTCATAAAATTGTACCTGCAATTAAATTGTGGATTAAGATGCTAATGAGCTACCTGATTTGCATGTGCAATCAGATTAGCATGGAAATATCAGCTTCTTGCAGGCACTAACATATATATGACTACCTGAGTGTGCCTGCAAATCACGACGTTAGCAGGCAAGCCCACAGTAGCAGATGTAAAGATCTGTTAATCACATTGCCGGCGTGTTGGTACCTTTTAATTTGTGGTTTCCAGAACTGCTGAGTGCTCCTAACTGCCGTGCAAGCACCAGCGATGGTGTGGGGGAGTGACCTTAGAGAGCAGAGGGATTTTAGGTGTTTTCTGACATTCAGCTCAAGGTGCAAGCACCTTGAGCTGAATGTCAGAAAACACCTAAAATCCCTCTGCTCTCTAAGGTCACTCTAGAGCCAGCACCTTGAGATGAATGTCAGAAAACCTGGGCATTTTTCTGATCCAAGGGAGGTGGTGGATAAGGTTTCCGCTGGCTCTGTCCAGCCCAGTGTCCCTTGGGTCACCGTCCCTCGTCACAGTGCGAGCTGTATATCCAGGCTTGAATCACCACCGCTCACCGTCAGCACGTCAGAAAACCAGCCGGCGCCTGGTTCCGGTGATATGTTGGGCTATCAAACCAGCAGATGAGAACGCCTCTGAAAGATGTTGCTCTTGTACTTAGAGAGTTTATCCCTCTTAGGTGCTCCAGATAAATCAGAACCTGCAGGTCGGCCACCGCAGAGCGCTGGGATGGCCGTTCACGCGGACAGGCTTGCCCCAACTTTGAACAACAGCTTGGGGAGCCCTCACAGCTGAGAACTCAACTCATCACTTTCCCTCAGCAGCTCAGGCAGCTTTTGCAGTCTGCTCAGGTGCTAAAGTGCCCAAAGCAGGCAGCACAAGGTTCACGTCAAGGCTACACGACACACACACACAGAGCACAGACTGAACCGAACGCTGATTCATGAGCCTCTGCAGGGGCTGCGGGGTAGGGGCCCACAGACCAAACCTTGGCTACAGAACTTGAAAAGAATTAAAACTCAGCGCAATCCAGTCTTAAAAGATTCAAACCGAAGCGCTACACTTCAGCCAGGACATTATTAAGCAGGAGATTCAAATCCTCCCACTACTCAACTGTTCAGGACATTAACTGATTCGCTTTTGTTTCACAAGAATATTTGGGAAGTATTCAAAACTTTAAGGCAGCTCTGGAATCTGATCCATATTTAACAAACCTAATAGATCCTGTGGCTGAGCAAACTTCAGCCAAACAGCTTTTAAAATGAAGCTCAGCAGCTCTAAAAATGAATCTGCTGGGAGAGAAGAGTTCAGAGAACCTTAAAGGAACCAAATTTCACATTGTCTTAGCTGGCACTGTAACAGATTTCTCTGGTAATATATTCAGCATTTCTTGTCATGTCTGTGCAAACCGCTCTGTCTGTTTCTCTAGTCGCAGCCTTATTTATTTTTTTTTAATTCATGACCCAGAGCACATGGCCTGAAATAGATTTTTAATTATTTCAGAAAAGGATTTTTTTATTCTGGAATTTGCTTGGTGCATCATCTTTCTTTTTTTTTTTTTAATTCAATTAAACATCACTTTAAGCTAACTGTGAAGGGCCAACTAAGACATTACCATTTAACATCCTGAGACCGTCACCTGATGTGGCCTGTTTAAGCGCCTGTTCCACTTGTTCTCTTCTCTTCGATTCGAACTCCAAAGCTTCCTGCAATTTTCTCTTTGCTTTCTTTTCTTTCTTCAAGCGTTTCTGAATTGTAGCTGAATGTAAATATATTGTAAGAAAGGCTATTAAATAACAATTAATATGTAACGGAGACAGTAAATGAGTTTACGTTCAGTGTTCAAGGGCCCAGTTCTAGCTTGAGAAAAAAACAACTGGCATGAGTCTGATATAAAAACAAAAAAACCCCAAGCCATATCCTGTACTGAAACAATGAACAACCCAAAAGGGCTTTAGATTGTGTTAAAGATCTTAAATCTCATTCTTTATTCTCACTCTGGAACAGCCGCACAGAGTTAAACCTCCCAACTGGAAGGCAGAACCTATTGGTTGAGCAGTTTACTGGCTTAAACTAATTTTTAGCAACAGCAGCAATGTACATCCTGAAAACTGAATAAATCTCTCACCCTTCATTCTAACCTTTTCCCTTAATGCTGAAAATTATATTGCACCCTCCTCCTCCTCCAGGAGTTCTATCCAGACAGACCACCCGAACACACTGCTCTTTTACAATTACCCTCTAGTTCGGAGTCAAGTCTGCTAGTGTGTACACTGACAAACACTGCTCACCAGCACTGTTAAAATGAAAGTTGCATTTATTCTAGCAGTATTTTGCAATCTCTTTTATTTATTCATTTCTCCCGTACGCTTGATACCTGTGAATTTCAAATCATAAACTATTGTTAGAAAATTTACTCAAAAAATTCTTGGAAAATCCAGAGTTATTTACATAACTTTTTGTGACCACTTGCTCATCTCTGAGACACTCAGTAAATTATGAACATCAAAATGTGACCTGTAGAACGTAACTTTGGAAAACCACGTGAAAAGCCTTTCTCTGACTTTCTATAATAATAAAGATGTGCATGTGATGATGACCTGAACGACAAACATTTCTGAGGATACCGACTCTTGGTGAAAATTCTCTTTTGAGCCAGAAGCTAATTCTGTGAATGGTTTAAGGCTTTTGTTGACTTAAATGTGACTCGGAGGTGCTGGCTGCCTACACACAGGTACATTTTGTTTTATAGGAGTACAGCAGTCTCATCCGCACTTAGACTGGAGTGATGCAACATTTCCGAACACCGACTGCAATTTAACAACTCCAAGAGTACCTACTGACCCCTCCCAACTCAATTTGTAAGTCCCCTCCTTTGCTGCCCCTTACCAAGACTTGATGCTGCAGACAGCTCTGTTCTGCACCCCTAATTTCAATTCAGAACGCTCAGGAGCTAGTGCTTGGCACCTACATTTTTGGTCTTATCTCATTTTATCTTTCTGATTTCATGGATGTAATCTAGAAGTAGCTTTTGGCACATGAAGCACTATTCCTCTCCTTTAGATGCAGATTTGAATTTTAAAAAGCATACTGCCTTCTTTGCAATATCACAGCGAAAAATTCAGATTTACCAATTTAATTGCCTGTTATTATCAAAAGCTCCTCAATAGTCATGGTTTTGTCTTAGAAGGTCCCATATGGGGAGCGCTATGTATCTCAGTCTTCTGATGGAAAAAAAAAATTACCTAAGGTTATTTGCTTCAGATCTTGTGCTTGGGTAGGCAACTTCTTGTAGTTCCATCTATTTTCCTGCACTGAAGTGTTCTACAAGAAAAGCTAGCTGACCAGCATCTAAGCTAGGGAAATGTGGGCTACATAATAGTAAAGTAACGAAAGATAATCACCTAAATACCCAAATCACCTAAATATCCAATATTATCTTCCTCACAGTATGACTGGTCCTCAGCGCTTGGAGGATAACAGCAGAAAACAAAAGAAATTAAAGCTGTCAAATGAAGAAATCGGGCTGGGAATACACAGGCAGAGGGGCAATAATACACGTGAAAGCCTTGAAACCGAACCAGCTTTCCTCCACAGAACCAGCCAAACGCCCTGTAGCCGGTTACCCTCCAGGAACTAATCCTTCAGTCACTGTTCCGAATGCTTACAGAAAAGCGTGCTTCATTCTGGTTTTATTAAATTTAAATCTTTCATTACCAGTGCTAGTGCACCTCTGCATTACGCTGAAGTATGAATGTCAGTTAACTCCGAGTCCCCAGCAGCTCCAGCTGGAAATGCCAAAGGGTTATACATTTAATAGATATCTAAACTCCATTTTTCATTCACTCACCTCTGCTTTGCAGCTCAGCTGTGAGTTGCCTTTCCAAGCTCTCTCTCAGTTCTCTCTCTCTACAAAGCTCCATCTTTAACTCTTTCTTTTCCTGCTGTATCTGCTTTTCCTGGACTCTGGCGTTGTCCACAGCCACTTTCAGCAGGCCCTAAAACACACACAAATGTAAGATCTGAAAACACCATTTTGTTTCTGCAGTGACAAAATTAACCAGTTTGTTTCTCGAGGAAAAGAGAAACATTAAACGCAGGAACCTCTAGACCTAGAATGCAAGTGGCCATTTGAAGTAGCTCAACGTTAGAGATGAGCAATTTTGTGGCACAGAATCATTCAGCAGAGCTTTTGCTAATTCATCCTACAGAGGTGGTTTATTACAAACCAAGTGTCATATCGTTGCTGACCTTAGTTGGCTGCAAGGAGAGGCAAAGGTGGAATAATGAGACTGGTGAATTTTAATATGACCATTATTGCCAACTACTATGTCAAAAGACAATGTATGGAACCCTTTCACGATCGATAACGCCAGATAGTGGAAATCTAAGCATTACATTAAAGGAAAGAAATCAGAATTGCAGATACAAAATAGTTTCTGAAACTTCTTAAAGAGACTGAGAGAGAAGCACATTTTATCTACCATGGCTTAGCCTGGCCCCACACAGAATGATTTACCTGAATGTTGGTTAATAGTGTCTCTACCGATGAAAGACCGTCAGCAAAAAGAAACGGCGCTGGAAATCCAGGAGGCAAGGCCTGTCCGGCCAGTTGGACTTTATCTAAGGTCGGTTTCATTATTGGAATGGCAATTTGGACCTCTTCTGCAAAGACAGGTTTAAAAACAACATCAGAAAGCATTCGAAACATAGGTTAATTTAATTTCTAGACATTAGCATTCTGTTTACCTGGAAGAAATTAGCATTCTGTTTATTTTTATTAATAAAGCTGACACTGTTTCAGTCTTTGGGCAGCTGCTGTCACTAAGGTAAAATAATAAATATACTGAAGATGGTAACACAGCTGTAAGGAGCATTAATATCTCAAATTCCACAGACTTATACTGCAGAATCATAACAGCATTATGCAGTTCATTAAACCTGGGTGACCTTTCTTCATTCTGTCAGATTTGCCATTCTCTGATGTGTATTTTTTGTTGCTATAACCTTGACAAAATTCTAATCAAGAAATGTATCACATCTCTCTACTCCTATAACGTTCTCTTCCCGTACTCAGCAGTAAATCATCTCCACTGAGTCATCCCCTCCTGCTCAGCTAGCATCAGCTCCACGTCGTCAGTGAAGTGTCAGCGCAGGTTTTCTTAACAAATCCCCTGCTCCGTCAGCCTTTCCAGCCCCAAATGCTCTGCTGACTCCTCTCTCCCGGAGGTGCAGAGCATGGGGGTTCCGTTCGCTGCACGGAACGAGACCGACGCAGCCCTCACGAACTGGAGAGCCGCGACCTGGCAGCCTCCCCCGCGCTCGCTCCTTCAAACAGATCCTGTTGTTACAGATCAAGCCGTGCACGGCCAGCAGAAACGCGAATCCGCAAAGAAAGAGCATCATTAGTTACTTATTTCTCAAAAATCCTCGACATTGTGACGAATCGGTACGATCACCGAGGAACGTACAGTTTGTAATAGGAGAGTTCAAATATATTTTAGGATAGGCACATGTATCTCCTCTCAGATCTATAAGTACTTCTTCCCCACGTATTAATTTGAAACGTAACTTTACTGCTGAAAAGCACAAAATTAAAATCTGCCGGCAGATTTTAATTTTGTGCTTTTCAGCAGTAAAGTTACGTTTCTTTCACTCTGAAACATTAAAAGAATATTTCTGTGTATTATTCCAGGGAAATCCAGTCTCCCTCTATTATGTTCCTGCACTTGCAGGAATCATGAAGAATATCTTCTCAGCAACTGCTTTCTAGTAAAGCTCACGACTGATGTATTGACCGTGAGTTCATGATGCATGCGTTTTCTAAGGGCAGCTGCACAGCCAGTCCTGATAGTTTCATTTGTCAAGTGTCTCGGTCATATTAAAGGCAGGATTTACAATTAGACCACACCATATTCAAAAGGCTCCTTCTCCCACCTCTCTTGTTAAAAACAAACCTCAGAACGAGCCTGGCAACAGCGAATTAAAGCCGGGTGTCTCCAGAGCAGCACCGTTATCTGGTTAACAAACTCCAGGACCCTCCGCTGAGCAGTCGGCACTTTCTGCTGTGTTGCTGAAACACACCGACCGACAGCGAGTCGGGAGCATCAGCAGCTCTCAAATATTCTTTGAAATCTCTGTTCAGGGAACGTTTTGTTTTCACTGTGTAAGTTCATTAAACGCAAGGTGTTCACAACAATTCTGTCAGACTAATCCCAACTGAAGCCAGCAACCTCGAAGCTTCGAAGCCTTCGTCATAGAGCTCTGCTCGTGAAATCGAAACGATCCATTTGAAAAAAACCCAACTCTGGGACTGTACTCAGACCACAGAGCTCGTGTCGATGCAAACAGGGCATTTCTCATATTTAAGTATCTTCTATCGGTGGCAGAGATTTTAAAACAAACCGATTAGTTGCTGTGTATGATGCTGCATAGAGATCACACCTGCCCCACCGAGTCACAAAAGACGAAACAGAAGTGGCATTGGAAAAAAAGAAAGTCATAGAGGAAGTATGCATAACAAAACTAAAGCTGCTTTAAAATCTCTACAAATCCTACTTTTTGGAGATGAAAGCAATAACATTAAATTGGTTGAAAGGAAGATTACTATTGACTGCGAAGACAGGTGCACGGTCTATAGTTTGTAATGTTACTGTACAGCAGATTGAAGTTTCAAAATAGTATTACTCTTCTTTAAAGAGATAGATACAGCTAAATTAGGTGCTGCTTGCTGCAGTGAGGATCAAATGCAAAAAGAATCATATTTCATCAGACCTAGTCAACACCAGGAAAATAAATAGAAATATAAGAGGTATGCAGGCAATGATTCATTTTGATAATCTGGCCCAAGAGAGACACATAGAGACAGCGCACAGATCTAAGCTTCTACCAAAAGACAAATAGGACACAGAGGGTGGGAATTGGGATGACAGTGTAGCAGAGGTCACATCGATTTTCAGCAGCAGTTTTCACACAGATGAGATAACCCTGGACTCTATTTGGCCCATTGTTCATATCCTACCTGTCCCAGAAGCAATAAATTTCCAAGTCCCAGAAAAAGGGCAGTAAAGAAGAAGGATTCTACTTATGACTTCGTATGATTAAGTTTTTGTGCTAACCAAACATGCTTTGCAGACCAAGGTCACATTGCATGTTAAAGTCTGTAATAGCTGAAAACTAGAAGCAGCACATTATGTTTTAGCGTATATGGGTAGAAACTGTCAAACCATTCATTTTTTTTTTTTTTTTTCTGATTGAAATCACACTCTGCAAAGATGAATGATAAATGCATTAGAAATCTATTTCAATCTTGTAATAGGTCTTCACATCTGAACGGTGTCTACGTCTTATCCATATTCTGAAGAAGTGCAGTTAGGCAGAAATTTATTAGCTAGCCTGGAGAAACCATAATTGGTAAAGCAATTAAAAATATCATGTGTTGGAAGCAGTTTTTGCGGATTGCATCAAATGCATCTCTTTAATAGAAAAAAAATGTTGATTTCAGCATTTTGATTTTAAAGAACACTAAAAATATAAATGCTAAAAGCTGCACTCACACGGAGAGTACAACAGAATAAGCAAGAAATAAAGCTAGAACAACTATAATCTAACCAAGGACACAAACAATCTTTCTGTTTATTGAAGCAAAGTGGGAACTACTTTTATCGAGCTTGTTTGTTAAACCTGCCATGCTTTATAATAGCATTCAGGAATCCATTTAGAGTGCAGTCTTTTTATTTTAATTTCTAGCTGGCATCCAGATGAATAGACAAAAGCAAGAAGTATATTGCAGAGAAAAGAAAGACGCAGTAAACACTAACAGTGAATGGAATATTATCCCAGGAAAGCACATGGAAATCTGCTAGAACATTTCTTGTTCTCAATTCAGTAGACAAAAGTATTTCATCTGCTGTCTTCGGCCCAAGGTGCAGAAATAGGGATTGGAAAAAGAAGCATCAACCTAGAGGCTAAATGCGGCACCGGGTACACGAGTAACGCCGATTGCTCCCTGCGTGACGGCGCGTGGCCCAAACCAAGAGGCGATTTTCTTTGCCAGCTGGTTTATATTCTTTCGGAAGGCACGTTTCTAAACCCATCATTCATACACCTGATGCACCTGACATGTCACACCCCCCTCAAAACAAGGCAGAAATATCAAAAGTTACGACTTAGAGATTGCCTAATACTGGTTAGACCACTTCTTCATGTGCACTTCAAAATTTCATCTAGCTGGAGCTGTATAAGCACTATTTACTTCAAACAGCTCACAGAATATAACCCGTGCATGAAATAAATACATATCATATGGAGAAGAGAGTAACTATTTATACTGAAGTTATAGTTATTAGCCTGTTAGTTACTAACTCAGACATTTGACTGTCTTCAACGTAGATGGCAGCTGGGTCACTCCTTTTCCCTGCCTCGTGGCACACAATTTAGAAACCCAAGGACTAAAATTGTTTATCACAATTATAATTCTTTGAGCTTCATATTTGAGTGATGGGGATTACATTCAAGGGTCCATAGTTACAGAAAAGAACAGCCTAAGGGACACTCTAAGGGACCTTTCTGACCTTTAATAAAATGAAACGGAGCATCTGCAACACCAGCTGAATTTCATATGCTACTCATCTCTGAAAATAAGATGATACATTTGTTTTGGAAATATCATTATTGATCCAAATATTTTACATAATCATCCAGACCAATATATCTTTGTAGAGGCAAGAGGTCCCTCAACTCTTAGTTGTTTATCTGCTTCACAAGAACAGGAACAGGCAGCTGTGCCCAAACATGGGTATTTTGACGTTATTAGAGCATAAATTCTGGGGGTTTTACTTCAAACAGCAGTTTTCTAAAAAAAGCGAGACTTCTTAATTTTAAACCTTGGCAACTCCTGTGTTGCTTAACCAGAAACTAGTGGAATAATTATTTTTTTTTATAGTAAAGTATGAAAAAGGTGTACTCTGAAGCACTGTTTACTTCAAACATATCTGCAAGGACAGGGACTTCAGCATCTTAAGAACTGTGAAAATCCTCCACCTGCCTTTTCCTCCCTCACTCATTGCCTCTCTGCCAGGAGCCGAGCACTCCTGCTCATCAGAAGGAAGAGAGAGACCTGCTCCTAACCTGGCACCAAGCAGACGTAGAAATTTACTGCTTTAACCTTGCGATTCAGGTGCCAAATTTAAAGTCACTGCTGTTTTTCTTAATTACAGTCCCTGAATGAGCGGGGTCAATGAATGCAACTAGGGAGTAGCTGATTAATCCAGTGCACTAGCTTTAAATCAGACTTTTATTTCATTTTCAAACGATTGATACAACTTGATAGCACACAGGCTTTTTTCACTATTGAACTTTGCCATAAAGAAACATCACTTTAAAAATAGTATCAAATCATTATATATACATTTCCAGGCTGCCTTAAAAGCTTTTGGAATCTATCACAAAACAGTAACGTCAACTGTGCTCCACTTCACGGTGGCCACGTCCTGGCTGGTTCCAGGGGGGAGTGAAGACCATGCCTGTTAGATTTCGAGCAATGTGCTAGCTTAGGAAAAAGTGAGTATTCGAGCAGTGACAAAAGGGACAGCAATCTGTGCCAGCAGAGCAATCCCCACCGTTGCAGAGACCTGCTCCCAGGGACTCGGGGGGCGTTCTCCCAAGGGACGTCATAGAGCAGGCACTGAGAGTTTGAACAGGAAAAGGAGGCAAAAAGCAGAGAAATGAAAATTTCACTAGACGAGGATGAAATTACAGTTTACAAATCGTCTTTATCTATGCACTCTTTATCAAGAGGTGCGTAATTATACAGCTTTGACATTTTCATCAATGTACTCTCATTAATAACACAGAAAATTATACCTATTTATAACTTCAACATATTTACAATATACTCTGATGTTCACACGGCACTGACGGTAAAAACACCTGAAAATATTTTATTAATCCAAACCTTAAAAAAAAAAAGAACCTGAGTTAGATGAGATACGAGGCTTGCAATAATAACAAATGAAACTGAGAAGTGCAGTAATTCACTAGCCAGACACCAGAACCAACGTGTTTCCACGCAGGTAACCTCAGTCACAAGTTCAATATGTGCAGATTAAGAAAAGCAAATACAAGTGATGTCACCTGATTAAATTCTGTTCATTTAAGAGCACCATTTGTAAAATTCAGGTTACTAATAAATACACAAAATGCCTTCAAAATGTTGTATTTATACTCACAACTATTTACAAGTCATAGTTTGTCTGTGTTGTTATTATTCTACCTGCTTTCTCCTATGAGCCGCTCCTCGAGCAGGTTTTGTTAATCTGGATTCCAAAACATTTTAAGCTGTCCTGTGCTTTAAACTGCTTCTTCATCTACGCAGGAGCTCAGGTGCTATCGATCTGCATTTTCCATATGGCAATTTAAATTAACTAGTTACTTGCAGCCCGTAATAGCACCTTGTCACTCCTCACACCGACAAGAAGCATTATTGCCACTGACAGCAGAGAAAAGTGAAAAAGCGAACTATTCAATAAAAGGCTGGCAATAAAACTACCGGGGCGTGGAAGAAAGGAGAAAAAGGAAACAAAATAAAGAAAATCCTCCTCATGGCCACTATCAAGAGGTTATAAAATTTTCCTCAGCTAACTCTCCTGTAACATTCACAAAGGTTTTTTCGTGGTGGTTTTTAAGATCACTGTAGTCTGACTGTTCTTCCACTGAGACACTGAACTGTCAAATGAGGATGGCTAGGAGGCATTTGCCAAGAAAAAAGAAGATTCTTCAATTTTCTTGGCGGATTCAGCTTTTCCCTATTAATGTTGAGATTATTTCTTCAACTATTTTGTTGCAAATATTTATGACTCCATATGGAACAACAGATGTTGAAGGGAAGGGATAGCAGAGAAGACTTCATTTTCAGCAATTACCCTGCTACTTGTTGTCATACTGTAGGTGTTCTTAGTGCATCTATTTTACACACCACCCTGTCCTTTCACACGCTGCAAAAATGTCAGTTTGGATAATTAACGTAATAACTTTGGTCCAAATCATTTCCACAATATTAATTTATGAAAAAAATATATATAAATAGGACAACAAGAGGGAGAAACGAGGAAGGAAGGCAGAAGATAGTGATTGTTTCCCCAGTTTTTCTGGAATATGTGGTCCTGAATCAGCTTCTGTCAAAGCTGCAGTAGGTTTTTAATACAAAATCTTTCCTTTTTTTCCTCTGAGACAGACCTCAGTGACCATCACCAAGAAGAAGAAGAAAACAAGGTTATCCAAGAAGCAGTACAATAGGTGGTAAAATTACTGCCTAAGAAAGGTGAAGAAACACAGGGTGGGTGTGACGAGGAGCAGGAGCAGGTTGATGGTGCTCAAGCTGAAGGTGTGTCTGGAGAACACCGGTCCCCACCTGGCAGACGGCGAGGTCACTCCCAGGCAGGACTGCCCCCGCGCTGCCACCTCCTCCAGCACAACCGCGATTAGTGAGGCATCACGTTCACATTAATAAACCGTCCTCCAGCCTGGGTCCAGCGGCCGTGCACGGGGACCGGGAAGGAGGGGAGGGAGACTGGTAGTAACTCAATCCCAGCGCCACGCTAAGTGCCGCTACCAGGAGGCAGCTCCCGGTCCGTGTGACGCGCCGAATAGGCAGGACGAGCGGGCAGCTGGCTGCCAAAGCCCCTCCACGCTCTGCTGATGCCGCACGTCTAAACGCAGCCCTCCAGAACCAACAAGCAATACCGCGTACCCTAAAAAAGCTGCCTGTGTCTCCAGTCAGGCAATCTCTTTCATGTCCCACTCGCTGTAATAAAAATATACAACGTGCTTTTAAATAATTTTCATCATCTACGCCCTTTATTGCAGCACGCGGGGCTATAACCAATAATTTGAAACAGATCTCATTAGAACGATTCCATTTTTTCCTACTCACAAACCCCACGCAACTGTACACGCTCCCAGAGAGCTGTGATCAGTGGGACCGTATTTTCACCAGGACGGCACGTTGACTCGTGTCCCCATTTTGCACCTGAAGAACCACCTGCCTGTTGAAGCCGTGAATGTGCCACCAAGGAAAGGCGTTTCTTGAAGTTGCCTTCCTGGTCCAGGGCACTATTTAAATGCCAACTGTGCATCTGCTGGGTGTACACAAAGCCCACACGCCACGTCCCAAACAGCTCTGATCCCTTCCCACGGGCAGCGCACACAAATCCTCTCTGGCCAGGAGCAAACCTAAAGGCATAGTGAACTGTTCAATAAGGAATGATGATATTCCCTGATATCAAAGCATAACGATCACCAGCAGGGGAAAGGAAACAAACTTGAAACCTCTGAAATAGTAAATATAAATATTTTTGTGATGTGACTCTCTTCTGAAGGATTATCTACTGTTAGAGATTATAAACAGTTATGTACTTTATTATCTCTGCTAACACATGGTACACAAGATAATTAACCTTTTAATATATTTTAAAATAGCACCAAACTTATATCAATATTATTACTGTTGAGTTACATTTCTTAACTGCTGGTTATACATATACTTTAACTCCTCCAAATATTTGAAAGCAGGCAGAGTACTCCATTTCCTGGACATTCCTGGATAATTATTCCTGCTTTATTAAGGTTTATTTTACAACTGTGTAAAATAGGTTATAAAGGACAATTCTGCTATTATGTCCTCCTCTGCTTAGGCTTAATAAATATTATATTCCACACCATCCATTAAAGCCAAGCAGTGCAGAAAATAGGAGTGGTAGTAATCTCCTCCACAGATGTAAAATACCTTTAATAAAATAAGGGTGTATAACAGTCAGGAACAAATTACTGAGGTCTGCTTTAATAAAATAGTACCCTTAAAGAAGCATTACTCTTAAGGTACTGACATTCCCACTGGTGATGCAGTGTATCCTTTCAAAGCAGTATAGCTTGTTAAAATGGCAAGATATCTTTTTGCAATAGAGTGTTTGTGTCCAGGCAGATACAAGGTTTGTATAGAATGCATCCAGGGAGCCATAAAACTGGTGGGAAACATATTTCTCCGTGGTATTTTAGTACTTCGAAAAATTCAATCACTGGGAAAAAATGTTTTGCTGTAAACATCTGAAGAGCCTTATAAAAGCAATGGCTTCCCACAGCACCTGCTTAAATAATTTTAAAGGGGAGTATGTCTTTGCTCATCTTCTAAAACTTGCAGAAAGCTTCTCCTATTAATTTCCCTGGTGCTGTCAGGCCAGGGCACTTCTAATCAGAAATAATTACGAGAGCAACTGGAGGATGTTCACCAGCAGGATTTTTGCACTGGAGAAATAAGACAACTTTCAAATCTGATCGCTAGGAAAAATATGATTGCCTTAGCAGGAGAATACATCCATAAAGATCATCACCTTAAAAGTTTCCTTCTGAATGAATTACGACTTCTTCGCATGTCAACAAAGAAGGACTCTGCTTATATATCCTGGCAGTTCAATTCAGTGTCGTTACACATTGATTTTATAAACCTTGATTACCAAGAAGCATGAGACACCCATCCCTTTCCAATTTACCTCCTAGCTGTTTTAATTCTACAGGTAAGTGACAGTTCTGTGCTGTGGCCGTTACCAGTACGATTCCCCTCACAGCCCCGTTGAGGACTTCCAAGGAGAACTTCAACCTCGCTCCAACTCCTCAGCCTTCCCAGGCTGCAGACAGCTCGTCCACCACCCCAGAGCCCGGGCAGCCGCACAGCCCTGCCCTCCACCCGCTGCCCGCACGGCTCCTGCCGCAGCAACCAGGGTCCTGCACAAACCAAGACGAGCATTAGTGCTCCGAAGTGCCACCATCTGGACCGTGCCAGGGTCTCCTGCAGATGTGAAAGGTTCTAGAACTGAACCCTACTGCAACCGAGCCCTTCTCAGGCTAAGAATAGGTCAGAATTTGGCTTCTCCCAGTCCTCCTCCCCTCTTCGACTAAGAGGGCAAGTGATAGGCCCTCTGATAGAAATGTTGTCCTGGTGCATCAATATTACATCTTAGTGACAGAATGATTAGACTCACATATATCAGCATTACAGCAGCTCTCGGTGTGGAGAGCTGCGCGGCCATAGCAACGTAGCACAACTCCCTGCCACCAAATAATTACATGATGCTCTGGGGAAAGACAAGTTTTCCTAGCACGCAGCCAATCTATCAAAAGGGAAAACTCTTTCTGACCCGAACGGCAGCTGCGATCAGAGTATAAATGTAAGCTAACCACCAAGTAGTCCACATCCACTACTTTGCAACCTAATAACTATAAAGTCTACTGCTGTCGCTTATCCTGAGCTCTTTTAGAAGATCAAATGCCGGGGAGAGGGAACAAAGAGGAAAACTTCCAGCAGAAGCAGCAGCTCTCTGACATTAATCTACTGAACTGATCCTCCTCATCAGCTTGAGTGAGTCTTTGGCCGTTGGGGGAGGCGTGTGGCCACGCACCAAGCCTCTGCTCTTACGGTGCGAAACCTCTTCAGCGACCACCGTGTTAGCAGCGGCTCCCAACTCATCTCAGAGACAAAACGTCACTCACCAAACAGTGCTAAATTAAGTCTTTAAACCACAAGGGGCTAATTTCAGGGTCCAGCGTCTCCCTCTAACAGGTAACTAGTACAGAGCAGGAGTGGATTCCCAGCAAACGGCTTTCCGCTGCTCGTCTCCCTGCCCCAGACCTCAAACACCTGAAACAGCAAGGCATATAAAGTTATATTCTGCTACAGCATATAGGAATGTGTGGCAGTAAAGCCTTACAGCTTAGGCTAATTTCATTGATGACATGCTAATATCTTCTGAAGGCAAAGCACAAAAGCCGGGGAACTGAGCAATGAAAATTCCCTCCTCCTCCAGCCACACGCACGTACAATCCCATTCCTTTAGGGATTTGGCACTGTAAACCAATCACCCTAAGGCAATTTTAAGAAACTTCATGAACCTTTTGCCTCTAAATCACTCTAATTCATTATAGTCGACTTTAAGACAAACAAAAAATGCCACTACTGCCATCATCACTAAATCAAATCTTTAGGTAAATCTCTTAGACTTACATGCCTCTAAAACAAAACACAAACCAGGACAAATTATGCAGAAACCCAGTACTGCACATCTCTCACACATTCACAGATTTCAACCCAGCCTTGGATTTGTCTGAATGGCCGAAAAATCCAGCCTCATGGACCTGCCACTTTCTGTGGCTTCTGGATTTGGCAGATGATGCCAGGAGAGGCACCACAGGGACTCGGGAGCCTCCCAAGCAGAGGGGAGAGAAAATAGCACCCTCCTGCTGCAGATACAGTTTGAAAACCAATCATGACCAAACCCACAACTTAAGGAAAAAATTCTTCACGGAGAGGGTGGTTAGGCATTGGAACAGGCTGCCCAGGGAGGTGGTTGAGTCACTGTCCCTGGAGGTGTTTAAGGTGAGGGTGGATGAGGTACTTAGGGGCATGATTTAGGGATTGGTTGGAATGGTTGGACTCGACGATCCAGTGGGTCTCTTCCAACCTGGTTATTCTGTGATTCTGTGAACCACCTTGCCCATATTTAGTAAAAAAGTGAATAACTAAGAAGTATTAAACAGTTGCCTGAGTATTTTCTTCCAAATGACAGAATTTAAGGCTCTGCGCTCCACCACAGCATCAGTTCTTCCAGTGGGACTTCCAGCAGGTCAGCTAGGAACATGAACTTATTGACGTTTGTAAGTCATATTAAAAACTCTGTAAGCATAAACTCCTTTAAAAATGTTTAGGTTTTGATTATTGCTACTGTGACTTATGGCTTTTAGCAACCAAAGCACTTTCCTTTTAAAAGAACCGGCTTACCCTCTTGGTGGGGCACATATTTTCACTTTGGTTTATTCTACCTCCTTGCTTTGAAACTGTGCATTACTTGAGAGAGTAGCTGACGTACCCATTCATGATAGTGCACAAAATGAAGCTTAATGAATCCCAAATGCAATGTACTTCATGTGCTAAAATCAATGTATACGAGTATCTCCCTGTGAAATTGAGGCATTTGCTCAGAAATCTCTCTCTCAACAGGGTCTTTTTTTTTTTTTGTAGCACTAACTGCCTTTTGTCTGCTCTTGTCTCCCTCCAGTGTTGCTCAGATGGCAATCTTTTATTCCTTGTGCAAACTCATTTGGAAAATGCTGGATGGGCTACAGCTGTGTACTGCTATGTAAGGTCTAACACATGTCAAGCTGTGCTTTATACACGCTGAATAAACACAATGAAACAATGTTTTAATTGATTATTAAAAAGGCAGGGTTCTAGACTGGAAGTAGTATTTAAAATCAGATTTAATCAGCTAGTTTTGTACAATTCTGAAAGGTATTGATGTTGTACGCACTGCCATTGGGGCTCTGAGGATTTCACAAGGCTTGCTGCGACCCAAGGTGATGACGTAAGTGATGGAGCTGGTCCTGGGTGGTGTACGTAAACACACAAGTCTGTGGCCGATGAAAAACAAGTAGTGGATCAAAATATTAATGAAGCACAAGCCTGGTAAATACCTGGACAGGTATTTCCCCACGTATCTTCTAAGAATGTAAAATACGTGATTTTCAAGACCCAATCTCCGTTCAGGAACTGCAGAACTTCTGCAGCTCAGATGTTCTCCAACAGTAAAATATGTTCTTGCGTTTATGACATATAAAGTCTGGGTTTATACACTCTAGCAGTAAATACTGACTTAAAATAAAGTCTAGCTTTATACTCTCTAGTGGTAAATACTGACTTAAAATCACTCTGCGTTGCTTCTGAGAAAGGTATCCAAGTTGGACACGCAGTACAGAACCATAAAAAGTCTCTTTATATCTTTTGTTGAAACCAATAACTATTAAACTGTGGGGTTGTTTTCAAAGTCAGAATGTTAGAAATAATAATAGTAATAATAACAACAATGACAATAACAACAACAATAATACAGAAAAATCAGTAAGTGCTAAAAAATAACTGTGGATCCAGAAAAGGTGCTTCTGACACTCCACAGGAAACTTCTTGAGGAATCACAGATGTTTTTGAAGGACTATTTGAAAGTTTGGGCACTCGTTAATCTGAAATGAAATCCATAGTCTAAATTCTTCTTTATACCAATAAATGTTCTCCTGTGACCACATTTCTCAGTGACAACCCAGGAATCTTTGTGAAAAAATCCACTATGAAGCAGCTAAATTTTTTTTTTTTCATTTTCTTTCAAATGAAAAATGCCAATGCTGTCCTGAAATTTAGGTTGTAAAAACTGGCAATTTCTATTAAGTGGCAGCATGAAGAACCTTCATTAGCTTGAAGTACACAGATTATCAATCAAATGAGAAATAAGCATGGAGCAGATGAAAATGGCAAACTGCTATAATTACAAATGATGTTTTGTGCATGATTGTGTCTCAAGAATTGTTACAAGAGGCCATGAAAAAAAAAATCATTTGTATCCACAGTTCAGAATAATATGGTCCATTACGATGATGTACATTGGAGCAGAAATGTCATTTGTTATGTTTCACATTGTTTCTGTTCTATCCAATGAATCTATATTTAGTTTTATTTTTTAAAAAGGATGAATTCGCTTTAGAGAACTGACAGCTTATATGAATATTTTAGTTTTGCTTGCAAGTACCAGGAAAAAAAATTATGGCATAAAACTCAAGCTCCAAGTTCCCTAGAATGTCTACTGAGAATAAATTCTATGTTTATTTGTATTTCATTTTCCTTGAACAACTGCCTTTCCCTTGGGTATTTATTAAAAGCATAAAAAGAATGAGCCAAATTCACTTCTCAATAACATCTATTCAGCACTGTTGAAGCTTGTAAAATTGCACTAGACTAGCCGAGGGGAAAATTTTACTCACTATTTAGTAAATATATATAATTTTTTTCCGGTTGAGAAGATGTATTGTTTAATCTTTAAATTCTCTGTCTGCTCCCACTTATCAAAGAAGAAAAAAGTAGTCATTTTGTTATAAATTCATGACCTCACACAGAAATAGAGACGATGTATACGCTCTATTCACCCACTCTGTTGTGGGTCACTTGGGGCAGCCCTACAATATCCACTGGACTTGTTGAAGACTTGAGCGAAGTTTCCACCAACTCCACTACTGAAAGAACTAATTGCGTTTTCTTCTGTACTGTTCACCTAAAATAATCTCACTTGACCTATGTGCTGAAACCCACAGAGAGAGGAAGTGTTAGCAGCAGAATGGCTTGAGTTTGGCCGCCGGGAAGGTCTATTCCCAACGCGAGGCTGGAGGAGCGTTTTTGTAGGACACACAGTGCACAACAGAGACATCCACTTTCACAGCAACTGAAAACACCACAAGGAAGCAGAAGCTGCCAACCAGGCTATGAAGACAGCAGAGATGGTTGACAGCGCCGCAGCCAGGCTGTCTCCACACCGCGCCCTTCCCACCTCCTGCACCACAGTCCCCGTCCCTGGAGGGGTTTAAGGGACGGGTGGACGAGGTGCTGAGGGACATGAGTTAGTGATTGATAGGAATGGTTGCACTCGATGATCCGGTGGGTCTCCTCCAAGCTGGTGATTCTATGATTCTGTATTTCCATCAGGGCAGGCTGAGCAACCCGTGGTCGCCCTTCACCTACCAGAACAGGTGGCTTAGAACTGCCCGGGTACCACGCAAAATGAAAAGCCCAATTCCCACTATATAAGATCATTTCTCCCAGCAGAGCTCACCATCACCGTCTTTTCTCTACAGTTTGATTATATCTTTTTCAAAAGAGCTTGCAGGAAAAGTCATTCGACACTAGCACGGAGGCATGTGACTACTGCTCCTAGATGGAACACGCGGCCAAGAGCCGGGGTTAGCGTTTCTTGCCTGCTGCTCCCCAAGAAATTACAGTGTATAGCTTGTTAGTAGAAAAATGATGTCTTTAAGATCTAAGCCAGTGTTTTCAGAAATATCATGGATTGTCTTTATTGCCAGCATAACAACCCCCCCCAAACATAATAGCAAGTAATGTGACCATTGCCCTTGGCAGCACCATTAAACTGGGCAGTGAACTACTTCAAATAGCTGCGAGTGTTAAACATTAGTTCTGCCTTAAGTAGGTTGATTTTAACAGTCAAATGTGCACTGCAGTCTATGTGACCATTAAAAGCACCTTTCAAACTTAATTTTACAGAAATGTTAACGACCAGAACAAACTATTGAAGGCAAAAAAGAAAAGTAATTATTTCAACAGATGAAAGCAAACAGTAAATTAACACTCTTCTTTTAAAAGGGGGCTCAGTAACTTATCTGCTTTAAGGAAATACCATTAGCTGAAGGTACTATTGATATTTCACTTAACATGCTTATGGTTTGGGATTTCTTTTCTCGTCTGGCCTTTAAAAATGAGGTTGGAGGCAAAAGGAGAGCTGTAAATCTTTAATCGAAATACAACAAGATCTAGAAATACTTTATCAAAATCACAGCAACAGAACTGGTTCCTAAATATCTACGTTCTGTGTCATGTACACATGTCTACATGCAGCGAGAGAAAGCAAAAAAGACAGACAGAACAGAACAAAGCCCTCAACAGCGACAACCTTTGTGCCCACAGAGACTTCTAAAGACTGAAGAAAGGAGTAAGACAAAACTAGGATGACTCAGAAGTATTCCTAATATACCACCGGTGCCTACGTGCATAAAAAAAATGAGGGACAAACAATCTAATGCTATTACTACCTTAAAAATTATCTAGGGAGAAATTTGTCATAGCTTAGAAAATGTTAAGCTGCTTGTTATAAAATACAAACCATACCAATTTTTGTCCATGGGTTGTTATTCACTGCAATTCTGAAAACTGCTTAAAAACAGTCACTGGCCTGCAAGCAAGATTTTCTTACCATAAGTGTTGTGATACGAAAGCAGATTGTAGACATTTCCAAAAGGAATTTCATAGATATATATTTTTTTTAAAATGCACAAATTAGATGATCATTATTTGTGGGCATGCATTCTCCACACAATTAAAAAAAAAAAAGATATAAATGTGACATTTGGAAATCATTTATTCTGCATAATCAGCACAGCTACATATGCATTTCACTCATTCGCAGACTTCAAATGATGCAACGGCGATCGTTCCTGCGACTTACACACGACCACTTTGGAAATATGGCCAAATGTAAGGTTTGTTCAGTGAAGCTGCATTGCTGATGAAAACAGCTTTAATCTTGGCTTTTAATTAATAGTTTTTCATAAAATATACTTAAGTAGATGAAGATATGACATTACATTGCACACAGGCCAGTTTGCAAGCATCTACGCATGTTTCTCTAGATAGTTAATGCTATATATACACACACATTCATATAAGACATACATGACCTAAGAGGAAGGAAAAGCTGCATTCAGAATTTAGCAATACTGAAATAAATTCTGAATCAGAAGGTCAGGAAAAACTGATGACGTAGTCTCAGAAAACACAGACTTTGACACTAAAGCCAATTTAAGCATTTCTCACACCTCTCGTCAGCCCTTTCTGTGAAAATCTTTTGGATGCCTATTTTTAAACTGCATCATATAAACAGAATCTCTTCACTAGCACCTCTGGATGAAATACAATTACTATTCTGGGGAGTCATCTCCTTGCTTAAGGTATTTTGAAAGGGAAGTAGACACAATCTGTTTCATTCTTACACACTGCTTAACTCATGGAAGTTAATGTCATTTCCCATAAAAACTGTAGTGGGCATTATTTAAAGCTTTGTTTTGTTTGCTAGCTGAACAAAATTTATTAACTCATCCAATTTGGAGAAAAAATTGGGGCAAGTGTGAAAAAGTACCTGTAGAGCGCAGGCTGTGATGGACAGAGCATAGGTAGGTTTCACCTCAAGGCTCCACTCTGGCTACAGCTGGAGAACAGCCTGTCCTGACACTAACCAGCAGGTTGGACACAGGGGCTGGAAGCAACCACACTGACACGACAAAACCAGAGACTTCTCAAAGCAGAGACGCAAGTCGAACGGGAAGTCACTGCACTACGGCTACCGAAGGAGAGCAGAACGTCATTTTGGAGATGACCAGAATCACCAAACAGTTAAGGTTGGAAGGGAGCTCTGGAGGTCATCTTGTCAAACACCCTCCTCAAGCAATGTCACTGAGAGCTGGCTGCTCACGCCCCCCTGAAAACTCTAAGTGGCAGAGAAGATAAGGCAAACTTCAAACTCAGGACAGTTAAAACCGATTAGAAAGAAATAACGTACAATGAAAGAGGGGTATCAGTTAAGGAGATTATTGACATGAAAGCATCAGTCTACTACACAAATTAACTTTTCCTTCAGTGGCCTCTGTTCACTTGAGGGTATTAAGAGGACAATTCACGGAAAAAGCAATAGCTGAAGACCCACCTCTCAAGGTAGGAGTATATGATGGAAACCCTTTAACCCTTGTATCGGACTCACTCAGGAACTGCCAGATACACCACCCAGTCCAAGCTGCAGCCTGCCACCTCTGCATCCATCACCCACATGTCACATCAGTCATGATTTGGTATTGAGTTGCGATAAATACCTCTGCATTCAAGCCTTCAGACAACAATTCCTACATCTTCAAATACATTATGACATTACTGCTGCTATAAACACACCTGCATTGAATACTAGGGGAAGAAACATTTGTGAGCCAGCAGCCTGAAATCATAAGTTGTAGCTGCACACAGCAAGGTGTACGCTTATTTAAAAATAAATGTGAAATTCAGTCTTCCACAAAAGAAGCAGTGTCATGAGAAAACTCAGGCTTTAACTTTTGTAAACGCTGCGTTTTCAATATTGGAGTGTCAGTCTTCATTCACTCTCTGACAAGGTTGTCAGTCAAACCGCAATCTAGTTTTGTAAGACTTTAACCAAAGATCAAAGCAATGATACTGCTGAGTTCACATTACCTTCCCAGAGATTACCACTTGAACACTTTCATAGCGCCGCATTGATATTAACTCTGCACCATTCCTTCCAAGCAAATAAAACAGTACAAAGTTTGACAGCACTTCTGGCTTCTGCGCTCAGCCTTGATCTACGGTGAATCCCAGTCCCCAGCCCCTCTACCCCTTCATAACTGCCACCTGGATATCGAAGTCGAGGAATGCAAGAACTGCACTCAGTTAAACTTCCGTCAATTAAAAAGAAAATTAAATGTGCTTTCTGTCTCCTTTGGGAAACACACTGAATGTCTTCCACTCAATAACAATAGTTGGGCAATAAAAAGATGAGTGAGCAAAATGTGGTATATCATCGTTTTGCTTTTGACTTCAGCCCAATGGCAAATGAAAGGCATCCAGAATCAATTTCAAGAAGCTAATAAATTCAGTATGTGAAAGCAGTGAAAATATAACTTTTGCAGCCTCATCATCAAGCTGATTTGTAAGCAAAGCCGGGCCCAATTCCTGCACACTAACTCACCCATATTTTCGGTTTCATGCAGGTAATATACTGTTTCTATAGAGTTTATATTCTGAGGCTAAACATAGAGATATATATATCTTCCTTCCACAAACATATGTCCTGGTAATATCATAATAAAAATCTGAATGCACTGTGCCCAGGAAATCGTGTCGATCGCTATCAGTTACTTCCCTCAGTAACAGTCAAAGAAAGGTGAAGGCTAATGCTGCGCGCAAGGGCATGCTGGAAGCACAATGACTGCTTTCCACAGCTCCACATAACTTCCACAACAGCCCTCTTTACGGCAGCACGGGGAGGCTGCTGTTGGGGTTTTTATTTGCTTGTTAACTGACTGAGAAGCTTGCCAGACCATGCCCACCTAAAGGCAAGCTTCCAAAGGGGAATGAATCAACCGTAATTACAACATTATTTAGAGCACTCCTTGAGCGATGCAGAACACCTTCAATGTACAGCTTCTGTTCTCCCTGGGGAACAACGCAGAGGGATTCTACTTACTCCAAGCAGTGACTTCAAATTCACAGGAGAAGCAAATTTGATCTGCAGTTTCTATCGTGACGTAAGAAACCTTGATTCGGGATCAAGTCCATCCAAAGGATACAGTGGCAATTCCTCTTATGAGCTGAACTGGCCTTTATCAAGGGGCTTTGTACAAGACATGAATTTGCAACGCAACGACAAATAAACTAGTTCAGGAAGGGAAAGAGACAGGGATGTACCTCACCCGGTTTGGAAGGACTGCCTCCCACGAGAGCAGTGATGCTGCACCACCTCTGGTTACACACCAGACCTGCACAAGCAGCACAAAAAACCACCAACAAACACTGAGCCATAGCATGCAAACAAACAGTTGCACAGCAAAAATCAGAATTTCCGAGAGCAGCAGTTCCTATACCTGACAGCCAGTCTACATGATGCCTTTTGGGTTTTTTGTTGATCTGAACCAACTGCAGACAGTGGTATTACAGATGTCTTACACCTGTCAAACTTACTTGGAAGTCATTAATAGTGTTAAAATTTTCTTGGGGTGTGGTACTTATTTAAAATGAACAAAGAAATAAAAAAAAAGCCAGCAAAACCAAACAGGTTCCTGACCTTGGAGATTTCTGTGTCAATAGATGGATTTATCTGTTTCCTGTAGAAAAAAAAAAAAGACATAAAATGAAAGAAAAGGCAGCAGGCAAGCTGGGTGCTGAATACAGTTTGGATTAGCAGGGTAAAATCTGGATGGAGAGTGTAACTGAAGAATGATGGTGTATGTGGACTGGGAACTCGTACGAGTTCAAGAAAACAGCAGGTGCAGAAAACTGTGGAACAGAATTATATTTAAAGGGGAGAAGATAGAACTAGGTGAGAAAAGTAAAGGAATCACATTGGAGTGTAAAATATTGTGTTTATCTCTTAGTTCATACTGTGAACGTGTCCAGGTTTTTCCTTCTCAAGGCAGAAGCAATGGGAAATGCCATTTTTCCTTACATTATTTCTTCACCAGAACACCATCCTCCACAGATGGTGGCAGCTTTTGATAGCCTAAACTGTTATTATGGGCCCCGGGACAACGATTTCCTCACATGGCAGAAAGCACTATCCTTGCTTTTTATGTTAGAAATATCAGGCCTTGTTTCCTCTGTTTACTCCAGGACTTTACTGACCAGATTAAAATGAGCGAGTATAAAACACAACTCAGTTCTCAATTACACTGTAAATCCTGCTTCCTTTTTTTATCTGTTTTATCCATTTTACCTGGTCACCTCTAATGTTTATAAGAGGAAATAACAACAATAATAATTTTGTTAGCCTCAAACACCATTTCTCCAGCCAAAGACCGTCTGTGCCACGCCTGCTTTCCAAAACACCTCCAGCAAAACCAGGAAGCCTAAGAGATTACATTACTGATATTCTGTAATAGCAAATAAGTACAAGAGTATCTATTCATCTCCTATGCAGATAAAGCAGGTTACAAACTGTGTGTGAATATCTGCAAGTCACCTCTAAGGTAACAACTTTCAGTGACTGCACATATAGAGTCACCTGGACTTTCTAACGCTGCTTTTCTGCTTGTGCCTTCTTGCTTTTCTGTGCGGTTATTTACTGCCTGGCTTCACACTACCTCGCAGGAACCCACGGGGCTGCGATCACACACCGGCTGGCGGTCTGGATTCCAGCAGAATGCAAATGTACACAAGAGGTATACGAGCACATACGTTTTCGTGTGAAATGGAAGTTAAGCCGTGAACGCGATGCATCACAGAACCACAGAATCACAGAATAATCAGGTTGGAAGAGACCCATCGGATCGTCGAGTCCAACCGTTCCCACCAATCCCTAAATCATGCCCCTAAGCACCTCATGCACCCTCACCTTAAACACCTCCAGGGACGGTGACTCAACCACCTCCCTTGGCAGACCGTTCCAATGCCTAACGAACCCTCTCCGTGAAGAATTTTTTCCTAATCTCAAGACTAAACCTCCCCTGGGCGGAGCTTGAGGCCATTCCCTCTCGTCCTGTCCCCTGTCCCTTGGGAGAAGAGCCCAGCTCCCTCCTCTCCACAACCTCCCTCAGGTAGTTGTAGAGAGCAATGAGGTCTCCCCTCAGCCTCCTCTTCTCCAGGCTGAACACCACCAGCTCTCTCAGTCGCTCCTCATCAGGCCTGTTCTCCAGCCCCTTCACCAGCTTCGTTGCTCTTCTCTGGACTCGCTCCAGAGCCTCAACATCCTTCTTGTGGTGAGGGGCCCAGAACTGAACACAGAATTCGAGGTGCGGTCTCACCAGTGCCGAGTACAGACGGAGAAGAACCTCCCTGGACCTGCTGGTCACGCCGTTCCTGATACAAGCCAAGATGCCGTTGGCCTTCTTGGCCACCTGGGCCACTGCTGCAACAAGGAGCTACGGCAGAAGTGAGCCGTGTCCACCCCAGCTGCCGCACTCCTCACACCTCTGCAACCTCACACACGAGCACGAGGGGGGATGGATGAGCTGGGGGGACTCCTGGTCTGGGGGGGGGGACTCCTACACACCATGCGTGCAAAGCGCTGTCTTTCTCCGTTTCCCAGAGCAGAGCAACACAGAGCTAAGATCTGTTACTGACCTGATGCATCGTGAGCTATCAGTAGCATTACTAAAGCCCCTCTTAAGACATTAAAATGGTTAAACAGCACTACATTGAGAGTATCTGCTCATAAAATGTATTGAAGCTGCTGCTTCTTCTGAGCACCCTTAGCGCTGGGGGGTGCTATTCCGTTTCAGGCCTCCCAGCAGCCTTTGCTAAGCATACAGAGATTTTACACATTTTTAAGCATGAATTACCTATACAGGCAGTCCTTCTTGCCCATAGGGTTTAAGATTAACTTTCAAAATGAAAGTTTAAGCAGCCAAACTCTTCCGCATTTCCTTTTATCTCTGACAATTCCACACGAAAATAGTGTCTCCTAAATTCTGACAGTTTCTTTGAGTATTTGTAAAGATGGCACTTTTATAACAACATTTAAGTGCCAGAATAGACTTGAATATAAAAAGGCCTAACTGTATCCATAACTAAGTCTTCATTTATTTAAAAAGTCTTGATATCATCTCTATTATTTATTCTTCAAAGGAGAATAGTAATTAGAAAAGTTCTGCAAATTTGCAGTAATGAGGCAGAAAAATCTACTATGAAGTACTGAATTTTGTTAATTACCATGTAATCAAATAAATACAAAATGTTATAAATATAAGAATACCTAGCACTGTCTTTTTACTATTTTAATAGCAGTTTATGCTTCGATGGCAGCCAGAACGATGGGAGATCTTACTGCAGGCCACTGCTACTGAATGCTGAAAGAAACACGAGGAGTGCTGGGACTGGAGTATGACCCACAGGAGGTAGAGATTAGGGGGTCTCTTAATCCAAAACCAGTGAGGTCTTACTCTAACTGTGAACCCTTTTCTGGGTTTTGATCTTTATCAATTTGCACTTGAAAGGAAACCCCAAATCCTTTTTTGTTTATATGTCTCTTCCCTTCCCCACATCCAGCAGTTCTTGCTGTCCTCACAAAATCTCTCTAAATCCAGGGGGCAGAAACAGATGCCATTAAAAAGTGCCTTACTACAGTATGTGTTAGAACCATTATATGAAATAATTGCTCCTTGGGAGATTCTAGGCAGTCAATTAACCCCCAATTCACGACTCAAGTGGCAGAGCAGACACTCAATGAATGAAGGGTAGGGGTTCAATTCTCAATTAGGATGAAATTTTTCCTTAATAGTTTAAGCTTGTGGTCAATTAAATCCCCTAGCGTTGTATTAATTATTGTACAAAATCTAGGCAACTGGTAATTCAAAGGTTAGTTATGGTGAACTGCAACTGGATTGGAGTCCTGGACATAAATTTTTCAAAGCTGAAAGTCTCTCCTACCTTATGGAGAAAAGTACTCTTTTCTGAAGAAAAGACCAAGAAAAACCTTTACACTGTGCTTTCCAAACTGAGATACTGTAAACATCTGCTGTGATTTTATGCCAGAGACAAGACCGCAATTATGTCATAGATCATTAGAACTAAATTTACTGCTACACCACATATTCACATCACTAGTTATATTAAAAAAAAAATAAAAATTCTAAGTAGACTTCTAAGGATCAATCTCATCTCCAATTGCTGAGCTTTCTTCCTATATTGTTGGGCATAGCAGCACGGAATACTCGCTTACTTTTCCATCTGTTAGACATACAGGGACTATCAATCTGTGAAGTACTTTCTTGGTACTCTTCTGGGTAGAATAAAGCCCTGGATTTCCTCGGGGAAGCAAGGGACATATGCTGATGCGCAATGGTTTCTGAGTTGCTGTAGAGATGAATTCCTCTTGGCCAGCTTTCTGTTGAGGAGGTGCTGGAATCATATAAAACAGGGACTTGCAAAAACCAGTAAAATGGTGAGTTCCCTGGCCAAATAAGTGATCTTTTTTCAACTAATTATTTTTCCTGCTCAAAATGAAGACAGTTTGCCTTTGAAAAGATTGTCTATCATTAAAAAAGAAAAGTATTGAAAGTTTTTGAAACAACTATAACAGATGTCATAGTGGTTGAAAGTACAATTAGAAAGCACAACGCCGCAGAAATAAAACTTCAAACAAAAGCGGAAAGAGTTCTTTGTGCACATCAATAATTTAGAATGATTTAAGAACTGTTTTATAGATGCAAGTGGAGCTCTTTCTGTCTATCTATAAATTGAATGTGGTCTTTATAGGCAAACAAAAAGGGGATACAATCCTTTTAAATTATTTTTAGGATAATTGTTTCCGCAACAAACATCATTATTTATCAGTTTTGAAAAGAAGCCAACTGCTAACATTTGAAATGCACAAATCTTGGCACACCACATAGAAAGTGGTAATCTCCTCCATTTTCAAAACCAGGTTTGCATTTATTTTACACATTTGTCAAGTTCTTATCTCTAAGCCCATGCAGTGTTACCTATTTCTATCAGAAATCATTATATTTTATTTCTAATCACCTCCCCATAGCTAATTTGGTAACTCAGGAAAGGAAACATTTATTGCTACCAGATGCCGTTACCTTCCTGCCCACTTACATATTACTATAAATTGATCCAACAGCCTAGAAAACAAGGTATAATATCTATTATTTTGCCTTCTCCATTTCTTCTGCTATAATCTTTCTTTTTGGGTAAACAGTGTCACGTTAGTGATGCAAACATTCTAAATCTATGCTAGAGCTACCCACCAGCCAGGCTGTGCCCGCATTTCCCAGTGCAGTGTCATATCACAGGACCCGAGAGAGCCTGCCTGCTTCGAGCAGACCCTCTAACAGCTCCCACTAGTTCATACCCCCCTTTTAATGCTTTAATTCCTCCAGGAGAGCACTTCAGCACGGCACAACCGGCTACTCCACTGTGCTTCCTTGGCTGATTTCTTTAGGGTCTGTGATGCGCTGCAGGCACATCCAATGAACCTGCTTCTCTGGAGGTGGAGACGTGGAACGGCCAGATGGCCTCCTCTTACTCTACCGAGCGTGGAATTGTGAAGGTATGAGTGAAATGTTTGAAAGAGACATTTCGGTTTTTTATTCTTTTGTTAGATTTTTAATGGGGAGCTGGAAAAGCCCGTGGAAGAGGCTGAAGAGATAGCTCTGAACTGGACAACCGCTTTGTTTCTGTAATAAAACTACCACTCAGAAACTCATTAAATAGCTTTTAAATATGACTATGGTTTGGGGTTTTTTTTAATGTTAAAAGATTCATACATGATGGAATTATTGTTGTTACTGTTATTATTACTGTTGTTATTTAAATTTTACAAAAATATTATGCTTTCCTTAAAATACCACAGTAGAAAGAAAATTCAGTATATAAAATAAACTCTTCTTATAGAGCAATTTCAAGCTCTCCTTTCCATCTAAAATCCCTGCTGCCTGTAATGCCGTAGGCTATATGACAATAATGTCAAAAGTCAAACAGCAGCTCTTTAATACGTGAATTTCTTCACACTTTTGCCTGGAGGGCTTCTTCATTACAATCACTTTCTAGTTCCTTAAACTAACAAAAAACCAAGACAACAATAATAAATACAGGGCAATCTCCTTATTGAGAGCATCTTAAATGCCTCCGAAGGTTACAGATGTATAAATAACATGTTATTTTCTAAGCAATTCACATTTTCTGGCCTCTGTGAATAGACACGTATGCACACGTATTCCATTTTCTGCTCCAGCTCAGCCACCTACCAGAGATGCTCCAACCTTCAACATATTCTACATCAAAAAGACATCTTCTACCACACCAGAAGAGGCACTCCACTGAACTGTCATTAAAAATTTGATAGTATCCTCTCACTGACAACACACACGTGAATAAGCCATGGGATATGTCAGCAAATTCACACAGGCTAAGTCTAGCTATCAAAATACCGCACAGCAGTCCAGGTGACAGATAAAACAGACAGATTCAAAACTATACAATGTTTTATAGATTACAACATCTCAAAATACACCTGGAAGCAGAATTTTATTTATTAAACTGCTTGTTATAGCCTGTCACATTCTGTCAACTAGATGAAAAATCCACTTTGGAAACTATTGTCACACTGCCTACAAAATCAAAGAAGAAAATAAATCAGCTGGTACTTTGAATGCAACATGCAATGGCCAAGCATGACCACAGAAACACGTCTGGGGAATTCTCTACTGCCATAATCACTGTCTTTCTAGCTTTGTACTTACTTGCCTTGAATTTCAGACTTCTCATGGCTAAAGAGGTTACAGTATAAGTGAGACTGTTAAGTGCAATACAACCTTATGGGAAAACTATACATTTTTAACAGTTCTCACAAACGAGACTAAGCATCACAAATACATCACAAATGAACAACATATCGAAATGACTCCGGAGTCCCAACTTCTGCTTTCGAAAGTGCCTCAATTACTTAGGGCTCCTTTTCACAAATATTCGTGCGAACTATGGGTGTGAAGAGTGATGCCTCAAATGCTCTCAGACGTCTGATCCTTCAAGCTAAAGGTACAAAGGCACTTGGTGTCCTAACATGGGAACTGATAATGCCTGATAAGGCATTGATGAGATAGCTAAAAAAGCCAAAAGTCAATCTTACAGCTGCTTTAACCCTCTAAACTTATGCCAAAGGTTCCTCTAGTAACATGTATTTTGGCTGTGAAGCTTAACCTGGGTCCTGTTTGGAGGATCTGAGATAGACCACAAGTTCAGGGATGACAGAACTCCCTGGCAAATGGTCTCACAAGCCCCAGATGGTGGTCACTTGAGGTATAAGAGTTCTGTTGTCAAACCATCAGACTATTGCTTTGGGATTATTTAGCAAAGGAGTTTGAGAAGGGGAGAAAAGACACAAAGCAGCTCAACAGTACAGCTGATAATGCTGCAGGCCAAGGGACCTAGTTAAGGAGCCTGCTCTTATGAATATTTAATCGCTCAGATGAAGTGGAACAGCTCTAACTGGAGATAGTGTGATAGATGGGATGCAGAGACACAGCAGCCTGAGAGAGGCTGCGCTTAGGAGAGGAGATTCAATCTCCTGCTATAAATTGAGGAGTTTTGAGAATGAAGTACAGAGTCCCCCAGCGACTAGGGTATCCCAAATACAGCAAGGCATGCGTGTTTCTCTTTCCATCTTCTTTTCAATCTGCTGCAAGAAAAATATTCAAAGCTGGAAATCCTCAGCAAACATGAGAACTCACCTCCCATCTGGTAGCAGGCACCCACCTCGGAGTGACCCAGGCAGCCCCTCCTCGGACACTAACTTGCACTGGCCAGATCCGTACCCATAAAATGATACCGCTCGTGGAAGAATGATTACGTTCTCCTTGTTACACACATCCTGTTATTCCATAACTTACTGGGTTGTATTGCAACTCTATAATGCTAACCTCACAATCAGTCGTTCAAGAGTTGTTTATCCTTTTGGCAAATCGATTGCTCCTATGATTGAGGTAAGTTGAGAAGAAAACCAGGGAGATATTTGAGAAACATGACGTGATTTCTGCAACACGAAAAAAACATTCAGCAGCCTTTCAGGATGCATATTTTCCAGATCCCACTGCTCATAATGAGGACTGAAGGCAAACTTATTAAATAACTCACAGACCTTAAGAATGTCACCAACTGCATTTTCCAGGTTAATGACTCTGCATCAGAGGTATTACAAATTAGAGAACTCAAAGGGTCAGTTTTAATACCAGTGCTAACTCTATGGAATAGATTCCTGGGCCTAATCCAAAAGCATTCTTAGGTCACTGGGTGCCAATCAGCAATTTTTCTCTCCTTTTCATGCTTTTCAAATTTGATACAACTCAATAAGATGGTCCTACCTAAAAACCCATTCACAGGAGAAGTGGAAATGGTAAATACTGAAGCCACAACCTGACTCTGGAGAGCAGCTACCTTATTTCCATCTTATTTCCTTCTTATCTGCTCATTTTATTCCACAGACTTACATGAATACCTTACTAAAAATTTAGTCCAAAGCCTTTTCAGTAAAGAAAATTTCATTATTTCAGCATGTTTACACAGGCTCATAATTTGTAGTGTTTAGGCAGCAATACATTAAAGTCACTGAAATCAAATAAATAAAACATATTAATAAATTATATATCAATGTAAGAAGCTGTCTTGGCCCATCTGCTAAGATAATCATGAAGCAGGTATTTTGTTCTTCAGAAAAAAAATTCATTCTTAAAAATGGTTCTGCAATAAAGACATAATATAAATTTAATGTAAAAGACGCCACCTTCATTAACATCTCTTGCATAACTGCCCCTGTGTTTATAAATGTTTGAGCAATGCTTAAACACACAATCATAGCCATACGAGTCTAGCCACTTAAAAATTAAAGCTCTACCATTAGTTTCTATTACATATGTTGTGAATGGAAGTGTTAATAAATTGAGTTTGCCTTCATTTCCTGGGTTTGGGTTTGGTATTTTTTGTTGTTGTGATTGACTGACTGACAGAAGATCGCATTTACACTTAGGCCACCACGTTAACCGTTGTTAGCTCACTTGCAGGTTAGATTTAGCAACAATAAAACTTGTGGGCAAAGCCTTTACCCAGAATAGAGCACTGTGCTTCTTACCTTTCAGCGTTCTCAGAAAACAGAAAATATAAAAATACCTCTGAATTTCCCAGTGAGCATTTGCACTGCAAGCGTCACTTAAGGGTTTTGGACATGGAAAACCCTGTAATCTTTAAACTTACGTATTATTGCATCCACTGCTTAGGAAATGATCCCTGTACACTTGCATACCAAAAGGACTATGACTTCACTTCTAATTTTGGGAGTTTTTCATGTATCTCAAGAGGAGATTCATGAGCACGTTCGTGAAGGAAATTGCTTTTTTCTCGTTATGTCTTTAACACACAAGTATCGATACAGCAAAGAAACAGTATGGTGAACATTTGAAGTGTTGGCACCTCTCGTACACTTTGAATACGTGCTGCGTGGTACAGCCTCGTACTCTTAGTTCTTTCTTTTTCATTCCTCGCACTCTCCATCTGGATGCTTTCAGATGAATTGTTGAAAAGCCCTCTCTCTGGAGGACACTCCCCACCGCAGGGCCTGGTGCTGTTTCAGGTGTTCTGCACCTGCTCGTTCCCCCCCTCACACCATGAGCAACCTAGTCCTTTGGCAATGACTAATTTAAAGAGCATAAAACCTCTTTTCCGCTAATGAAATATAATAAATAAATACAGTTACTCTTTCATTGCCGTAGTCTCTGGCCATCTGAATATATTTCACCCAGCTGACAGATATGATGAAAAATTCCCATTTCCTTGAAGTAATAAAGGAAAGTTGTTCTTTAATAAAAGGAAAAGGGATAGCTGCCAGATGCACAGTTTGGAGACTACACCGTCTGCTGGAAACATGAGACATAGCCCGCGAGCCCAGGCTTGTGCTCTGGAGATGCGGACAACGGGGCTAGAGGAGGACGGCATCGCCACCAGGCAGCTCCGGGAAATTCAGAGCAAATCACTTCCTCAACCAACACAATCTTTACCTCTACCCAAAGACTGTTCAAACAGCGGCAATTTCTGAAGATGCTGGAATAACAACCAGGAGTGTCAATGGGGGAGCGCTCCTCCAAAATACCAGGCTCTGGCCAAGCTCTTGTTCCCACTTAAGGCGTCACGAACATGCGCATGGATTTCTGCGTCAAGAGCTGGGCCACTACCTTTTATTACTCCATCCTGTATGAGTTTGAAATATTTCTTGTCACGCAGTCAAACAGAATAATTGTAGCGGCATTTAAATCTGACTGGAAGGCATGGCCAAATTCTCTTCTGGCTCGTTTAACCTTCCTAATGCCACCATTCATACGGAGGTTTCTATAAAGCCTATACACGGCTGTGTCAAACACAATACTCTCCCATACAATAGAGATGTTTTCCAGGTTATAAACTGCAGCAGATGCGTTTTAAATTTAGTTTCTGTGAGCAATTGTGCTCACAGAAAAAAGTAACTGCTTAAACCTAGACAGAGCAAGTAAGCACAATCAGGAAGAATCTGTGTTTCAGTTTCTGTAAACATTTAGGGCTATGGTCTAGAGGGAGATTTTCTAACTCTGTTTCCTTTCACTAGCAATTTCAAAATACTGATTACCCTTCATGTGGTTTTCACTCGCACTCTGCTACGGATGCACAGGCAAAATGTGTGCCAGGGGTTAGAGACATCTGACAAAACTCAACATATTTTGTATAAAAAAATTAAATATGCAGACCTGACTCTGTTTTTCTCTAATGTTAAGCTTGACCGTACTTTCTAAAAGGGATGATGAAAGGATGCAGCGTAACTGAGACTTAATGGCATTTCTCCTTCAAAAAGTTTAAAAAGTAGGGTCAGTACAGGCTCTAAGCCCTCTGCACTGACAAAGCTGCTATTTCTGTAAATTCCAACATACGCAACCAGCTCAACGTAATTAGGACAACCTCGTATCAACTGTCCTCTAAAGAAAAACTATTAAGCAATCTTCTCTTCAACCCTAATTACCTTGAAATTACTTTGATGAGAACAAAGTGGCACATTTTTGTCTGGTGCTGAGATCACTTAAAATAGGAAATGGAAAACAAAAGTTGTGTATCCTGAGGGATATCACAGTATTGGCCTGTAATAATTATAATAACTTTTATTGTTTTCCACGCGAAGATTTCACATAAGTAGTCCTACTGTTAAACGTCAGTTACTTAAATTTCATTTGTTGCTCTCTGAATTGTTACAGAGTGCTCAAATTTCTAAAGTCATAGCGAGGTGTATAACACAAAACCATGTTCAATATATGCCTTCAATAACTTCTTTGTTGTTTGAAAACTTCCAACTTACAGCAAAGCTGGCATTTTATGGCCTGCAGAGCTATAAATCATTTTTAAAATCATGATGATATTACTCAAAACAGATGTGAAAACATATGTTTGCCACGGCTGTATAAACCGCTTACTTGTCATACTTAATAAATGTTGATACTTTTATTTTAACTACATTCTTTCTTAATAACTTTGAAAATCTTTTCCATGGTAAATATATTTTGCCTTAGTAAAAGGAACGGCAGGTTCTGAGAAACAAAGCTCGTTCTGTATACAAATTACAGGTGTATTTTTTGCCGAGCAATCCAGCACAGATCACACCCTCCAGCGACTCCACATCAAACCATGACAATCGCTCAACACGTTTGAGATGCACCAGAGCCCAGAATAATTAGACACAAGAGAATAATAATAGTATTAGGAACCAAGAACCTATACGGGACGAGAGAAATCACTGAGGACTGAGCCTTGTATGGGGTGCGAAAGGCTCAGCACGCGCAGGCTGAGCCTCTCAGAAGCGGAGCCCTGACTGTCCTCCCAGTGCAGCCCATCGCCCACGCGGCGCTGGTACCACGTGAAACACAGGCTCCTGCAGGAACTGTAGTATAAGCCTGTCATGCTGCCAGATGCAAAATCGGCTTGAAATTGATGGATATACAATATTGATGCCTTTAAAACTTCAGCATATGTCCCACTATAACGCCATCAAAAGGTTTTCGTTCTGGAGTTGTGGGATTACTTGAAAATCACATCTTTACTTGAGAAAAAGAAATAATTTCTTATTCTCATGTTTTCACAGAAAAACTTAACCAAATTTGTGCAGATCAAGTAGATAACCAGAACCTTTATTCTATCTTTATAATTTAAAATGCCTCATGATTTTAAAGCCCTTTTCTCTTACGCAGGTCAATCTCAGCCCATAAGTGCATGCAGAAGTAGCACATGTATAAAAGGACTATCTCTTAGTAAATAATCAATTGAAGAAAGATAATATTATGCGAAAATGTAGACTAGGAAATGAATAAACCTATACAACTGTAATCTGAAACAGAATTATGGTACAGAAAATGTTAGCATCAGATCATTGTGATTTCTTACGTGTCACAGGGAACCTTCAATGATCACAGGAGCCAGGAAAACAGGTTCACAGGTGGTGGGATTTAAATTATCTTCACGCTTTTTGGGAGTTCTGAATTGTTTTTTTCTGATTCTTAAACTGTACCATCTTTCACCTGAGTGACAGCAGTGCTACTACCAATAAGTACATGATTTGCATCTTTGAACCCCACAGGACATTGAATTGTTTTGCTGAAAAATGACTAAACATGTGCCAAGAAACTATGCACAGTTCAGTAAAATTAAAATCGACTACACTTTCACATTTAGATTAAATAGTCACCTATGTAATTACTACAGAAATGTAATTTTTTTCGTATTAGGACTGAAGGTACAGCTGAAAACTGTTTAGCCCCTGATGTTGGTCCATAAATGCCAACTGGATTCAAGGGGGAAGGATTTAAGCATGATTATCCAGGTAGAAAATTATCTCAAAATGGCACAAAAGGGCTCTTTTGGGGTTCATGAGGAAAGTGCTTAAATGCCTAGAGAAACCAGTGAGCAGAAAACAGCTTCAATTGCTTTCCAGAAGAGAGAAAGTTAGTTACAAAAATCTAAAATACAATACAAAGAGGAAGTTCCAGGCTCTTCCCACCCATGCCTGAATCAGCCACAGATGAATGAGGAACAGAGTTGATCATACAAAATCATATGTATTTTATATAACTGGAGCCACAGGGCACATGGAGCCTCTAAAATCACCTCAATCAAAACATAAATCAGCTTGTGTTTTCATTTATGATAAAATATTTATATTTACAGTAGACTTACAAATATATTTAGCTTATGTTGTCTCCTCTTTCTGGTCACTTCCTTCACATCTTTTTCACTCTCAAACCTTAGTATCTCCCTCGGTATACGCCTCTGCAGTATTTTTCCAATATCCACTTACCTTCTACTTTCTTGCATTTCTCTAACCACATCCCATCATCATTATTTTGCAAGCGCTCATTCTATACCGTGCTTTCCGCACACAGTGCCAGAATGAATCTCTCCCCTATTGACCTGATTCAGTTTTTTGTTACATTTGCAAGGAAACAAAAATGGCTTTTTCATCCTCAATGTGGAGCTCTGGATGCCACGCGCTCTCCATCACCTCACCACGTCCCCAGGGCTCCCCTGCACGCACCAACGCATCCCCTTCCGCTGGGACGCACCAATCACCGCAGGGAGCACCGAGGAGAGGCAGCGCTGCCCTACCTACAGGACAGTTGCTACAGGGCAAGGATTACTTCTTCCCTTGCTGCCTCTTGCTTTTTGAACTGATGTAATATTATTAGACACAAAAAAATGGCTTGTTCCCCTCACCAGCGTCCCAGCAATTACAGCAGTCAGCACACACATCCACTGGAGGCAAAGAAACAATACCATGAGAGTAATCAAATATTTGTGAGGAACTTCATAAATTATTGAGTCAAAAGACCGCCAAAATATTGGCCTCATACTATATAAACAGTGAGAAGCAAAGATCCAATTGCTTATACTTCCTAAGGAGAACGCCATGTAAATTCACTGGATACATTATTCATCGCAATTAGGCACTTAGCTCTCTTAAATTTATAATATTATGCCATTGCACATGCAGAATAATAGAATAAAGGACTAAGACACATAAGAAGTGTAATTAAATGCCTGAGATAGAAAACAGTCTGCAGTTTTACCTTTCTCCTTTTGTATTTTTTTTAGGCTGGTCCCAGTTTCTTGATCAATGAGTTCTCCTTCCCTGCTGTTGGTCAGCATAGCTAAGAAAAATTAGAGTGCACAGCTAAATAGCAGCATCGGTAAAACAATGTCAGAAGAAACTATTTAATTATATTTCCTCTTTGTCAATATTTTTGGTATTTTAAGATTTATTTATTCTATATAAGTTCTAAAGCAATGGATCATTTTTATTGTCCATAATCAACCATTTCACTGTCCCAGTTCAGCACTTCCAGCCAAGTAAAATACACAGCAAAAGCAAATTTGCTCAAGTTGATTAACCAAAGATACCAAGACAGAACCCAAATTACTACTGAGATGAAAATGATTTCTTATGAAACATTCAAATTAACTAATTAGAAAAGTACTTCACAAAAATCATTTTGGGGAAAATACATTTAAGGATTTATGTATCGGTAATTATCTATAAAGCAGCAGGCTTAATAAAAAATACATATAGGCAGACAGTAACTCAAATTGATAGATGACAGAGAAAAAACAATATGCAGTAGTGTTGAAGGAAATTCTTTAGTGATCATCTGCAATATGAGTGCGAGGTGTTAAGTTTATGATTTCGGAATGCCTATTTTCTTTGTTCTTATTTGATTAAAACATTCCCTTCTCTGCAATTAAGCAATTACAGATTTTAAAGTTGTTCCAGTGAGGACGCTTGTTAAAAACTTCACTGCCGTATTTTATGGATAGATTTTTGTTTAACCTGGGGTGGTTTTTTTAATTGAAAAAGTAAATATATATGTGTGTATATATATTTGCATAGATATAAAGTACATATACATACCTTTACAACAGTAACTGTTCAACAGAGAGAAATGTTTAGTTCAAAATAAGTAAGACCTAGTTTTCTTTAAAAAACTCTAAGCACCATTTCTGGAGGCCGGAGGCTTGCAGTGTGCGCTGTTACTATTACTATTAATAAAAGAAGCTAGAGAAGCTTTCAAAAGCTACGCTGAGGACAAAAGTTCCTTTTTCACTGCTGCTGTAAGAAGTTAACATTTCTTGTCCTGTGTATTTCTAGCCCCATTTTACAGATTAAAAAGCTGAGGGGAATCTACTCCATAGCAGCTGCCCCCAGTTGCATCTGTTTAGGCAGAGAAGTTCAGGTTCCATCGCCTAGTTTGTGCAGAGCCAACTGCACCAGGGGGCTGCTGCATGGACCAGAGGCTAAACTGCGAAATCCCTGCTAGCAGCCATGTAGTTATTTGATGGCAGTGAAGTCTACACTGACTTACATGGGCTGCACTGTTTTTGCAGTTTAAATCTAGCTCGGCAACGCCTGCATGGGCTCCAGTGACTGTGAAGACAATGGTGTTGACATACATTGATGTGAAGAGATGTTAATTGACTTGTCCTAGATCCCTCTTGGAAGCACCAAGAATAGGATCTCAACTTCCTCTAGACTGAATTAGCATTTTAAACACAAGATCGATAATGCACAGGCTGTGAAAACCCTGGTGGAGAAACCAAAAAAAGATCAAAAAGCCCTCGGCCTTGTGGTGATGAGGGAATGTGTGGGCAGGAGGAGGTTTTTGGAACGAAAAACCATCATATTTTTTGTGACTTCTCTGACATACATACAAAGATATCTTGCTATCTTTCAGTTCCAGGTGCCTCGAGGCACTTTCTTACTCTGGCATACGAGAGCAGCTGGTTGTTGCAGAGAAGGAGTGATTTCTTCAGTGCATGGGTGGGTACTGGCACAGACTGAATCTGAGGGGCTGGGCTCGCCATAGCGATGAATCTAATACAACAAACGATAGCGATGAACGTTCTGGGATTTTTTAGCAAGCGAGTGCTTTCCCGAGTTTCTCAGCAAAGAAATATTTGCCTCAACGAACTTCTAAAACTCCTCAGGTCAGTGAGCATGAAGGGGTGTGAGGCTGCAGAGCACTCACCAATTCTGTCTGGTGTGTTGTCCAGCTGGGACGGCGAGCTGGACACGCTGCTGCTCTGATGGGAGGAAGCGTGGCTCCCGGGCCGCTGACTGTCTTCTAGAGATGGAGCTGGAGAAGGGCTGTCTTGAATCCTTTCCTTGAAAGAGAAATACAACAAGGTCTGTGTAATTTCATTCATGAACTTCAGTGAAGTTCAATGAAAAAATGAAGCTGGCTAAACCAGCAGTAACGAATGTACTTTCTGAGATAAATAGCGAGCAGCATTCACATTGAAAGAGCAGTACGGTCTTCAATAGTGAAAAACCACCTAGCCTCACTCATGCAATATGGACAGGAATTCATCTTCTGTGTTATGACATGGCATTTGCTGCCCCTGAAGAAAGCTCTTTCATGTTATTTTCACAAACTACTTTTAATCTGCACATAGTAAAATTGACATTTATCAGCCACATCGCAAATAAATAATTCAGATTTGGACTAAGTTGTCACTGAATGAAGTTAAATTTGTAAACTCACTAGAAGCTGCACCTGAACAAATCCTTCATTCCTGTTCCCGGGACCAACAAAAAATGAGAATCTTCTAAAATGGACAGATCATGGCCTGAGATACTCTAGATACTCTTACCTTAAAATCCTTCCTATGTTTTAAATTCTCTATTACAAGTTCTTGAAAGTGTAGCTCCAATGGAGAAGCACTAACAAGCTGATGCTTGAATTTCCAGAATTCCAGAAACTGCATCTTTGGAGTTGCCCTCACCCCTGGCAATCTGCTGTTCCCCATGGAAACTCAGAACTGAAATATTCCTTTCCTTTTTACAACAAGGAAGATCCTATTGCCCCCACCTCATTAAGAACCACAATTACAGTGTCATCTGGTGTGGCTGTCTCAAAGGAACTCTGCAATTTTTCTGCCTTTTTAACTTATTCTCAAAGATTTTTGATTAGGAGTATGCAATCCGGCTACTTGGTGGCAATTTACCACATGCTTTCAAAAATCTACTTGAGAGCATCTGAACTTTTGATGCAGTTTCTGCTAGGCAGTACCCTAAATCAATAATATAGCTTTAGGAAGAGAATGGTAGATTCTGATAGTTTTTCCATTATAAATAGCTACCATAATAGCTTCTGTTCATAACCTACTGAGGCAATTCATTAATAACGCTGGCAGCAAGATCGACATTTTAAGAATATCCTGTTACCCGTTACAACCATCTCGCTAAACCACATTCAGCATCATATTTACAGATACATTCGAGAATGATGCAAAGGGAATGTGAAATTGGATCCTCCTAAGCACAAGGGGAAGCATTTGCCTATTCCAATCACACCAGCAGAAAATGTAGCATTGAATGTGTTTTTAATAGGATAGTTATTGTACATTAAATAACAACTGAGCCTCAAAATCACGTAACAGATGTGTATCTATTACATAGCTGGGAATCCCCAATGGATCTGTTTTCACCAATTATCTGTTATTTAATGAGGATGCAATAACTAATAAATCTTAAAGGGAGACTTTTAATTGCAGTATTTTTGAATGCTAATTAAAAATGTTTGCTAAGTTTTAATAGACACGGATCTACTATGTTAAAGTCAGAAGTTCCTAAAATCTTGAAAGTTGGTTTTAAACTAACAAATTTTCAAATCTGAAAAAGTCAAAGTAATTAATCTTAAAGTCTCCTGTGTTTTCTTCTTCTCAAGTCTCCAAAAGAGTGAGTTTTAGAGGTTGCTGACATGAGTGGAAGAGAGAGCTGTGACTCACTCTCAACAGGCTGCTTATCATGTTACTTTTAGAAGTCGCATTCTTACCCAAGAAGTATTCTCCTAAAAATTTCTGAATCATATACATGCAACCCTGAGCTTATAAATACTATGCATCTTTTATCTTTGTCTAAATAACAGCTTCCGATTAGGTTAATGCTGGAAAGGCTACAACTCTGACTGCAATTTTATTTGTCTGGATTTCAGTTTTAACAGTCCTCTTTGGCACCATTTCTTCTCTTTTTACCGCAAAGACTACTCAATTCACAATTAAGATATCATTTTGAGATGATTAATTTTACAGAAGAGCACATAGTTTAAGTAAATTTCATTGTCTACTGCAACCATGAAAATGAATAGCCAAGGAGAGGACATGCCAACTGTTCTGCAAAAAAACCTAGGAACAAATATGACCACGAATTAACACTTAGATACCACACAAACAGCCATATATGTCATCCTAAATGGGAGTTATCTGAGTAATTCAAAAGCTGATGATTTGGAAAAGCAAAGTATTTGAGCTCCTTCTGGTAACTGCATTTCCCATTGCCTCTCGCTATAAAATAATCTCTGCTTCAAGTAATTCGCCTTCAAACTCAGGGTCTGGGTTTGAAATGTTCAGGCAGAAATAAACGTGTCAAATAATAATGTCATTCTTAATCACACAGTGAATCATTTTCTATGAGAATTAGTTGATTATGTCATCTTACCAGTTAAAAAATTTACATATACAGGGAAGATACTCTTTTCCCTATAAGCAACAAAGGAGCTAAAATTTCTCTGCACTACAAATGAGGATAAAGCATCATCATATAAGGCTGCATACAGATTGGGGAATTGCCTATTTCTAAATGTTTGTGTCGAAATGTAATGCTGAATTTCCCCTACTATAGTGAATAACACTACGAGCAGACTCTTTTTTAGCAAGTAAACAGATCCATTTTTCAGTCCTGTAATCAGTATGCATCTATTTAGCTACTTAACAGCAATGCGCTCTGGTTCATTAGGTAGCTACTGTTGTGTCTCAGCCTAGTTAAAATTTCACAGCAAGTTAATCTATTTTATTACAAATGAGAACACAAGTGATAATGTCCTCACCATTTTCCAAACACAGGGTTAACAGTATTTGTAACAAATCAATGAGGGCATTTAAATAGGAAAATTGCAAATCTAAAACCTCAACATTTCTTTTACACATTGATGACTTCATTTTATTTATCATCTATATATTTTACAACCTTCTTAGCTTTCAGATATTTTATTTTTCTCCCTCTTGGAAGTAGCCCGGTTCCCACCAGCACAGTTCTCTGCAGCCCAACTCTGCAGTGGGTGCATTTGCAGGAAGAAGGAAGCATTTCTAAATAAAGTCATATTTTCCCCATTTGGACTTCTTCATACTTCATAAATTTGCAAGATTAACATTTCAGGTTATGATGTAATGAATTATACATATAGAATCTACAGATTGTGAGAATTTTATGAAAAATGAAAACATTCCTCAAGATCTCACCTATTTATCTAACTATAGTACCTACTTCATCTTACCTTTTCTCTTCCCTTTACAGAGCTGTAACATAAATTCCCAAAAAAGACTTTTGCAGTATTTAATCCTTTTGACGGGTAATATATTTCTGTCTCACTAAAGATCATTGTCTTGCTTTGGCTCAAAAAATGTAGCTACAAAGCTTGACATTGTTAATTTTAGTTGTGATTTAGGTTAACGGCACTGAAGTCATCAACTCATCCAATGTCCAGATACATCCCTGATTTCACCTCAATATCCCTTTTCTATCCTGTGAGGCAGTATTCCACACAAATAATATGAAACAATACATAACAGCTGCATCCCCACAAGTTTCATTTGAAATATATATGAAGGGCTTACCTATTTTTGACATAATCATCCTGACCTTAATTCCTTACCTCTGATTTTTTTTTTTTTTTATAGTATTGATCTTCATTTTGTGCCAAGAGTTTAGAGAAATGATGCTGCTGGATCTTCTTTTATTTTTCTTTATCCTTAGTTCTAATGTAGCTGTAATTACTCTTCCAAATGTTAATCTATTAATGAGTTCCTAGAGGATTTAATGGCATTTCACTGCTGACAAGCAGGTTTTAGAAGTTTGTCTGAGTTCTGGATATTTTATTCAGACATTTATCTTGATATTTCATATTTAATTGAGGTGCTGCTGCTGTTCTCTACAGGGCTCTGCAGTGGCAGGAGAGCTGCAATTCACCAGACCCAGCTAATGAAACACAGAGAAAGGAAAAATGGGGATTCTGCTGTCTTTTATGTCTAGACTAGAGTTTTCAGCTATGGTAAGAAAGACCAAGAGCTGATGAACATGCTGCAAAAACAGAGTTGAATGAATTCTCTAACATGAATTTGCATGCTAGTTCCCCACTGGAACGTTTATCATGCCAAACCTTCATCTCCCAGTGTTTGCCAAATCACCGCTCAAGATTCTCAAAGAGGACTACGCTGATTAGAAAGTCCCAAGTCCCACTTCTCTGGAGGAGTCTGAAGCCAGGAGCAGTGATCCCGCAGACTGGCTGCAGACCTCCTCACTGATACCAAACCTGTGGTATCACCACTCCTCTCTCACTGGCCAAACTCCATCCTCAGTATGAGAGAAGAATAAGAAAAATTAACACAGTTTCAGTTAGCAAAGAACTGATAAGTAACAAATGTTAACATATTTTTCTCCCTATTTAATACTAAAACGCATGCTTTTTTCCTATTGACCTTAGTTGATACTATTTGAATTCTAATAACAAATACACCTTTAAAAGCGTGCTAAAGTTTGTGGTCCTTAACCTTATTGAGAAAAACAACACATAATTGGCACACTTAGGCTTTTTGAAGAAAAAGAATAATCTTGACACAGTAAGCAGGACGCGAGCTAAATCTGAAATGATGAAGAAATATGATGGTTAGAGCTACTGTCTCTGGGCAATGGTTAGGTTTATATTTGAATCATCTCAGTCTGAAAATAGGCACATGAAAACAACGACTTGTTGAGCTACTTGAATATCTCCAATTGCTGTAAGAACTGGAGATGAACAAGGTAAACAGCTGGTCTAAAAACTAAGATAGGATCTGTATGTCTGAAAGCCAGCTGGATCTCATTCATCTTTTGCAGTGTATTGGGAAACCATTCACTTAAAATATGTTCTTTGCCATTTAAAATGCTGTTTCTTTCACTGTGTACATATCGTTGTTCCACAGTTGTAGTCAACTGGCAATTATCTTCCCACCAAATTTAAGAAATCATAAAAACTCTTCTACATTTACTGATTTTTAATACCAGATGTTCGTTTGCTAATTCCATTACCTTGTGACTACTTCCTATCAATTCATTAATCACCAGCTGCTCAGCCGAACAGCAAACCGCAGCCGATCCGACTGGATTGGTGAACAGCCAAGCAAGAGCCACCTTCTTCACCGTTTCTTACATTAGCAGTCTCAGTGAAAACTCCAGCAACTTTCACTCGTATATTAAGACTTTACTTTTTAATTTATTTTGAATCTGAAGTATAATGTTGACTAAAGTTGGAAAGAACCTTGCAGTGGAAACCTTCTACTTGCACCCGTCCTACAAACTGTTTCACACAGTGCTGCTACTGAATGAAAGAAGGACTCCCAGGACTAATGACGGTAATGCTATATCTGATCTAAGTTAGAGCTGTATTAGTTATTAAGTACAAATGCAAATGACTAAGCCAATATTAAAAAGATCTGAGCCAGAACTAAAAGCTAGTATGTGCTTGGCCTAGCAATATTCCCTTACCAGCTTTGCAAAAAAGATAAGTACTTGGTTCTTGCGGTATCTTTTTCCCATTTGCAAGTTTAAAACAAGTATTCATTGCTTACTCTTTAACCTAGCAACTAGGTGGTGCCTCGGTGTTAACAAGCAGGGTGTTCTTGGCATCGCACGGAGAGGGATGTGCCTCCCTTCACAGTGGGAGGGATGAGAAGGGTATTAAAAGCAGTTTGTAGTGACCTGAACATCTCCCAGCACTGCAGTTTCTCTGTATCAGTGACACAAAACTGCATGCTCGCTTCCCCTTCACTACAGATACAGCCACAAAAATTAGCCTTATCAGATGCAAACTTAAACTACGGTCTCACGTTTCACTCCCCTATCATATTCCAGTGCCCATAGCAGCAACATTTGCTACGAAACAGAAGAAACCTAACAATGAGAAAAATAACATACATCTACGAAACAGAAGAAACCTAACAATGAGAAAAATAACATACATCTACGAAACAGAAGAAACCTAACAATGAGAAAAATAACACACATTTTACACGTTTCATTCTATGAATCTTGCAGTATTATGAAAGCAATTCAGAACGAATTGAATGCACAGAGAAACAGGAAATTAAATAAGTTATAAATTCTGTGACGAGAAGTATTTTTATACTGTGAACAATTGTTTCAGAGAATTCTGAGACGGCCACATTTTTCTGGCTGTCAGGTAAATATTATGCATGTGAGTTGTACAGCACACAGAAAATAGCACCTCTCAGCAATAATTACACAGCCCATCTGTATTCTCTTTAGGGAGTTTAAAATCATGTCATATACACGCTTTACAAGTGCTTTAACAATCCCACAAAACTAGGAGAAGGACAGAACACAAAGAAAAGGAGACTCAAAAATCTCTACTCCATGTCTAGACCACGCTGTACAAATAACGCTTTGTTCTGTTTATCGGTAGAGCAAAATATTTGGATAGAAATTGTGCAGGGCTGATGTGAAATACAAGAGTGCAGATTCCCTGCCAAAACAAAACCCTGTATTTCACCTAAAATGTCCTTTGGAGGCCACAGGAAATGTATGAGTTTCGATTCGATTCTGACATACACTGGGGTAAAATTCTGAAGGAAATATGATATAAAATGCAAAATAAAAATGCTTTGGTTTGACTTTTTTTGAAGCTAAGCATTTCAATTACATTTTACCTTCTTTTCTCTGGGTTCTCTAGTTGCACTCAAGAAATATGCCATTTATTCCCAATTAGGACTCGGTACGAACAGAAAGAATAAAAGTAGGAATACAGCAAGCATGAGGGAATGATGACAGAAGAAAAATGGACAGCAGGAAACCAATTTGCAGCAATACTCCTACTCAGGAGAAGCACATCTCTCAGCGGCTCAGAGGAGGCTCTTAGAAAGCCAGAAAGAAAGGGACAGAGAACAATGAGAAGGAGGAGAGATGGAGGAGAAAGGGCGACACCTGAGCAAGAGGAGCAAAGGGTGCAAAACATTTGGAGTGTATAGAGCAAGGAAAAACTGAGGAAAAGAAGAGCCACTCAAATATCTAGGATAATATTTTGCCTCGTTACTCTACTCTCAGTACTCTTAATATCCAAGACAAGAGGGAGCAGCTTAAGGCGCTTGGTTCGAATTCCGTTTCTGCAATCTCAAGTCCACACTAACCAATCTCCCACCAACTTGTTTCAATAGACAGCTGGGAAAGTCGCCTTTGGGTGACTGTCCAGGGACTCACAGTCACAGCTCTGGAAACTTGGCTCTTGGCAGCCCTCCTCGTGCTTCCCTAATCCCAAGCCTCCCTTTGTTCTCTCCCTGCCTGTTGCCTGAAATTGTGTAAGGCTAACACATCTTTTAGTCAGGTAAACCCTTTTTGGCTTAATCTGTGCAATCTGGGACTTCAGGACAGACGACGCTACCTTAACACTCCTGAAGCCTTTACTATTTGTAGCCTGAGGAGACACAGCTTGAGGCCTCACTCCACGGTGGACAAGGAGTTGTGACAGGGTCTGATTCCAAGGTTCAAATGTCCTGTCAAGCAACAGAGGAGCTATTCCCATTCTTGCTGTGACATTTCTTCGTGTCTTTGTCTTCCACATTACGTGCTGTGAAGTCTCAACTCCTTCGGACCCAATTTAATTTAAATAATCTGTTAAGACTTAGGTGTGCTTTCAGCTTTGCGTTTGATTTGTGCTCTCGGCATACATCTTAACAGCTTCTTTATGATAAACTGTACAATATGCTGTGAATGCATATTAATAGTCATATTCACTTGTTCCATAATTAGTCACATTCATTACAGGTCCACTGTAAAATAAAGATCCTAACATCATGTAGTTATTGCTCTCTGGAGTTGAGTTGCTCTATAAACTTCAGTGGAAAATCCTTTCTCTTTTGTATAAAGGGGCCATCCAAATTCTCAACACCTGAAAATATTACTGAGTTGAATTTTCTGAGAATCAGGAACAAAATTATTGGATGACAGATACCTACTACATTTGTTCGCTGCTGTTTCTAGCCTAAATCATGAGTTCCATGTCCTTCAGCAAAGCCCCAGCCCAAATCAGTCCTCAAAACCAGGCTGGGGAAGTCTTCAAGATCCAGGCCAGTAACCGGATTGCTGAGTTCATCCAGTTGAAGAATAGCTCTGGAAAAAAAGGAACTAACAGGAGAGCAGATGTAGGAGGGAGTAGAGAGAGGGCGGTGAAGTCAGCGTTGCTGTCAAATTTTGCTTTTGCCATATGAGACTCTCAATTATACAGATCTTCAGAAGCATTTGAGCCAAGTTTCAAATGGAGCGAGCTCTTCCAGATGTGCAGTAAATCCCTGAAAGACTGGATTTATTACACGGGCACTGTGAGATTCGCAGCTATAGCACTGCTAGCGGGTGCTGCTATAATCACATCAGATCACATTATAGATGGCTAGGAAGGTTTTGTGAGCCTGGCCATTGTGCCTGCCTAATTTATAGTGTTGCTGTCAGGAAGAAATCAAGTTTCATAGTTATGACATTTCTTTCTGGAGCACTAAATGTTAACTTTGCTGATCATGCATATCTTGGTAGAACAGCTTATTTCTAAATGGCAAACGTGATATAAAAACCATAATGACTTCATTCAAAACCTTTATAAAGCAGCTGATTCTCACACCTATAGAAAACAGGCCAAGTGGTATTTTAGTCATCAGGGTATGGAAATAGATACATGCTCAATATATTTGATTCACTTCTCCCATTTTAAGTAATGTCATGATGCTGGAAATGCAGTCTATCTAGAACCAGTCAGGTTTTTTTGTACTTATTAAATGCACCCAAATAATATCATATAATAAAAGTAAAATTGCTGACATAACAACAGCGGCAACCCTCTTCTTTCACGTTTTGTTCTGTACAAGGATTTAATCCTAACCAATCATCACTCAGAGCTGATGACTGTACATAAAGGAAAGAAAGGACAAAAGGAGTCTCACACTCTGTAATAAAATTCAAGTAGAGTTTCAGCACTCAGAACAAACAAGAGGAAGATGCAGCATCACTTGACAGGTGAGAGTAACAGCAGTGGTGCACACTTTACCTCTGTCACATTAGCTGCTGGTGGATTTTCCTCTACATCATGTATAGACAGTAATTCCCACTAGAGTGCTGGTGAGACCTACTGTTGCTGTGGAGATACTGTGCATCCACTGGTGCAGGTGTAGGGAAAAAAATAGCTGTGAGGAACTCGCATCAGCAAGGGCCTGCTGAAGAGCATCCTTGAATCTAACTGCTTGCAAAATATGCAGTTTGTGTTACAAAGAACAGGCATTGTTTACAAATACTTATTTAATCTTCATTTTGACATACTGATGGCATTTAAAATAAAATCAAAGCTTATGCAGTCTTCTTGCTGCTACAGGTAGCCCACTGCTGTATTTAAGTTATGGTTGCTTCAAGAGGTCTCTGAAAAGTTACGGAAAAAGTTACTGGGGGAAACGAATGGAACTCAATTTCTAACAATGCCGTAACCTGCAATTAGCTAACGAACAGCCAGACATCAGAGATATCGCATTTCCCCCACCCAGTCAGAAGCCATGCAGATACACTGATGCTAAGGAGAAGTTTTTATTGATCTTAAGCCTAAACAGTCTCTAACTGGGGAACGCCTCCCTCCCCCTAATTTTACCTGCATCCCAGAATCCAAGAAAACAAAATATAAACAAAATCTAAGTATTAAGAACAACACATGCCCCAGTTTTGAAGTGGACTCTCAGTACAGAATAAGAACACTCTAAGGCAGTTTTGGAGATGCTCAGGGTCAGGAAGAAGATCAGAAGACAGAGATCTCAAAAACCTCAGCATCTGAGAGACATATTTTGTGCTACCGTAACGTGACAAAAGAGAGTTGCTTTCTTCCTTGGAATTACACTGAAAATCAGTAAATACAAGTATGAAAACAAATGTGGTTGTGTATTACTAAATTTCCTGCAGTGGAGAGCTGGGTCAATAGAAAATACCACCCAATCAAAACTAATTTATGCTCAAAATTGAGGTATTTTTTAGTGTGTGGCAGCACTTCAGCTCTCCACACAGGCAGGAAATTTTCTTAACAACCCACTTGGAAGAGATTATCAGAAGCCCTTCAGAAGTATAAACATGTTTTATCCAGCCAGAAGGAAATTTAGCTGTTGCTGCTAGAGACTATACTCACTAAGGTACTCCTGGCGACTTTTGCTGCTATTAACCTGTTCTGGAATTGCATCTCACTAGATTTCCTGGTATGTTCTATAATGTTATATTTAAAAGAAAATGCTAAGCTTGATTTTAAATAACATTTCAGAATAGCTTTTGAGCTTTAACAGATGCAGCACTGCTTATTCCCCCAGCTTCTAGTGAGTGTTATTATCTGGTTTTAATTACATTACAGATTTGTAGATAAAGCAAAGCATCTTAACTTCTTGACTGTGCTCGTGGGTATTTCCTCAAACTTAAGCACCATCAGGCACAGCAGACCAGGTGTGCAAAAGGCAATACAACCTCATTGCCTCTTAGTTATCTTCCTTACAAAAGTCACCGTAAATGTTTGTGTTAGCCATAAAAAAGACATTTTTTTTGAAGTCTCAAAGACGACTCTTACCTTTATCACAGAGGCCCCTGCCCTGGAAAGAGGACTGTGCATTTGGGCTGCTGCAGCCATGTTCGCTATCGTATTGAGGTGGTTCATCTGATTCATTGCCATTGCAACCGAAGCGGGAGGTAGGCTGACGGGAAGCAGAGGGTGGGGCATCATCATAAACGGCAGGTCTATCCCTAAAAGAGAGCACGGGCAGGTTGGATGTGTCAGTCCCGAATTTTATAACCCAACACCTTAATTTTTAGAGTCTATATTCTATGGAACATTGACTAGCCAAACTCTTAAACTATTATGCGTTAATAATTTTTATATTACAGAAGGAATAATTGTCTTTACATTTGAGAAAAGGCTGTATGGTTTGTATTAGGGAAAGAAATACACCTGTAAAGTATCGCAATATTAGCAAACTGAATATAAAACGGGACATAAGGTCAGTGTTTTCTTTATAACGAGCAATAATGCAAAAACTACAAAATATGCAGATATCTGCATGTTTCTCAAATAGATCAAAAGAATACCTATTAATAATTTTACCTGACAATATATTCCTACCAAGTCCTCTTCCCGTAATTAGTTCACATACTCAGCAACCTGAGACTAGATTTTTATATTAGGGTTCTTTCTGGAATACAAGAAGTTGTGGGTTGGACTACAGACACTACTGAACTTCTTGTATTCCAGAAGGAGCCCTTGGCAAGAGGACTTGGTAGGAATATACTGTCAGGTAAAATTATTAATAGATATTCTTTTGATCTATTTGAAAAACATGCAGATATCTTTTTTAAGCTTTTGGCTCTATCTTTACTATTTTCAGTGAGAAGGCCAGTCCTTTTAGTGTATGACAGAACCCCAATAAAAAAGTATAATTGACTACCACAGTTTGTATTATTCCAATACAATTTGACAACAACGATATAAAAATACCACTTCGTTCACCACAAAAGGCAAAACTGTGTATATTCTGAGCTCCCACACTATTTCTGCTTAGCCTGAGTACATCACGATCAAGAATTGTGTTGTCTTATGATTCACTACATGTGTTATATGATGATCCATGGCAATATTAATTATGATAGGTAATAAGAAAAGGCCACATATATCTCCCTTCACTCTAAACCATACAGACAATCCCCTTTGATGCATACATCCATAAGCCTTTGTTCCTCTGCATATCTCCCTTAACAGCCCAATAATCTTTGCTCGTACTCTGAAGAGTTCCAAAACTCCCAGACACCATCTGGCCACATTGAGTTGTATGTCTACTTAAAGTCCAATTGACATGCAAACTAAATGCAAACTACAAACAGAATTTAACAGCACATCACCAGTTTTAAGACACAATCCGTCAAACATTTCAGAGGACTATGAAGAAAATACATCCTACATTTGCAAATCACTGGGTATAAGGTCTGACATTCAATAAACCCTTTAATAGTCTATAGATATTTGCCTACTACAAAATCTACTGGAAAATACCTTTGAAGTTTTCTGTAACAGCAAAGAACACAATATTCACACATGTAAAATATATACAGGTATTGACTTATGCAAGAACATAAAATAAATTTTAATTTGAGTCCTATAATCTGGTGATTCTTAACTACTGACACTTAAGCAGATGCCCAAAATGCTCAGGTACCTCCCTTCCCACGAAGAAAGCAGACATGTACTGTAGGAGTCACTTCAATAACTTTGATTTGTTCAGATCTGGGGCCCTACATAGGTAGCAAAGAATTATCTGCTTCTAAAATCATGTAAGGAGCCATGTCACCCATCCACCAAAAATCAACTTTTAATACTAAGAGAATGAAAAGCTTAAACAAATAACAAGAATTCTGAAATAGTGAGATTTCACCATCTACTAGAATCAGCTTTACTCCTCTCTTAATTTTTAAATTATTAATCCCGAATTTCTTGGAATAACTTTGCCTTCTCTTCCTTCCCTCTTTGAGAGCAAATGAGAAGGGGGACTACTAGCTTTCCTGTTCCCTTTCAAAGAGAAAGAAAAGATGGGATCAAAGGAAGCTGTACAAGTTCCAAATCCAATTTTTATTTGAGTTATTTTATCCCAGTTGCTAAATGACTAAAATTCTAAGCAATTTTATGGTTATTTTTCCCTTCAGCCCACATCATAGAAATGTGAATTATGGACTGACAGTCCCTAAGCCAGCAGTGGGTGATTATTCAAAGAGGGAGCTGTATCCCAGGGGGTGGCTTGGACAGGAGAGAGTTGGAGGACTGTTGCTCGTGTGTCTCCCACCCATTCCCTCCACCTCTAGGAGGTTGGGAAGGAGTGCAATCCCAACCTCTGTGTATTTTTTCCTGTAAGAACACAGTACGTACTGTTAGTGAGCAGGTGATTCTGCTGGAGAGGACTGAGCGGGTGTGCACTCCCCAGGCTCGACTGCCCTGACAGTGTGGGATGACCAATGCTGTGCTGTGATCCCGTCGTAATGGGAGACTGAAGTTTGTCTTTATCCCAGGAGGACTCACTCCCACCTGCAAAACAGGGTACACATAAACCAATAATTCCATGTACTTAACCTTACTGGGAAGTTGCTCCACTACTCAATCCTCCAATGCTCCCAAGCTTAAATTCACCCCTGAACAACATATTCTGCTGCTGTGTGATCTTTGAGCTTTTTCTCCAGAGCTGTTTTGATCCTGGGGATGTTCAGAGTGAAACACTTCACTTTGCTGGGTTAAACAAGCCAGGCTTTAGGTTAGGCTTGGAAATCATCAGTATTCTGGAATTTAAATTTAAAGAGTCCAGATCTCTGTCATGCACAGTAATTACCGTCCGCAACAAAAACCGCACAGCAAACTAAGCACTCGTGTTTGCTTTACAATATCTTTTTGTTTTCTGAAAAGGTGTTCCGTGGCAATTTTACAGACTGCAGTTTTCGTTAGTATCACCCGTATACACTTGAATAACAACAAGTTCCTTTTAACAGCAGTGAAGTAGACCGTGTTAGTGAATTCTGAAATATATCTGGTCCGCAAAGCAAACCACCTTAAAGAAGTTAGATTGACCATTTCTAAAGTAAAAATGTATTTTAAGTACACTCCCTTCACAACTTCGATTAGATTGTTGTGAAAATGTGTAACTGCAGTATTGACTTTGGTCTGAATTTATGAACAAGAATTTCAATTAGAATAAGTAAATAGATCACTGTGATGCAGCACACAGAGGCAGCACGCAAAACACATTTTAATTGAATATGAAAGTAACAGAAAAATTCCATTCTTTATGACAACACTTAGCTAATAAACATGATTAATACAGCTAAATGAAAAAGTTTGAAAGATCAATGATAGAGAAAAAAAGGAAATCACTCCATCATTTTAGCACTATGTCCAAGTACGAATTACCATGCTATAAAAGATCTGTAATTTGTAAAATGATGAGTAATGCATTGACAAAGAAAGATACTCTAAATTATGCCCCGTGATATAATATAGCATGGCACAGTGCGGTAATTAAAAGAACTACTACAGTTAAGGCTGCATCAGCATCTTCGTTATTTAAAATACCATAGATCACCTTTGCAAATAACATTTGACTGATACTCTGACTGCTGTGAAACAGAGGTGGTGTTATCTGGTAAAGAATTTCTCAAGTTAGATGTATAAATATCAAAAGGTCTTCTGAGGCAATGCCTAGCGTTTGGTTCTACCAAACGAGTTTTATTCCCTCCACACGCTTTTGCAGAATATTTTAACTTACACTTTGTTCTTCAAAAAACACATGGCATGTACCTTAGCATATTTTTTTTGCTTAGAAATAGATTCTGTACAAGCTACTCGATGTACTGAGGCAGTGACCACGAGAACTCTGCACAAGATGGTCTGTAAGGGATTTCTGAGTGAAAAGAAAAAACTGCACTCATCGTCCAAAAGTCTCCCTCATCCGATTTGTTTTTCTCTAATACCTGTAACCTCAGGCACAGATGCTCTAAACTGAGCTCAGTTACTTAATCTCTGGAAGTTTCTCTTGTCTTTCCAAAGCCCTGTGCATCCACCCCGCTGCTTCTGTGGCTGCGACTGCAGGATCCCAGCGCCCTGCCAGCCTTCCGTGCCCAGCTTTACAACTGCTGCACGTGACGTAGGGAACGACAATTATTCCTGGTTTGCAGATGGAGAATTGCGCTGCGCTGAAAAGTGACTTACTTAAGGAAATACAGGAAACCTGCAACGGAACAGGAAACCGAATTTAAATTATGTCGCACAGTCCAAATCACTGGGCTGGTTTTCCTTATAGATGGGGACAATAATAACTTTTTCCCCCTGCAAATTCCACTTGTAAATCTGCTCTGGTATTCAGTGCCAGCAACGCAAGAATAAATTGCAATACACTTATCTCTAAACACCATTCCTGTATTCTTATTTTCCCTATCACTCCTCCTTAGAGGAAGAAAAGAAAGCACGGCTGAGCGTATGATGCCTAATAAAAGTGCACGTGAGTGAAATGTATCCCACATAGACAGCAGCCTCGTCTCTTCATCTGGACAACACATGCTATGCGGTAGCACGTCTCTTAAGAAGAAAATAATAATTAGAACGCCTTCTTACCTAGAACTGTTCAATTGTGAAGTGTGTTATAAGAGCCATATGATTATCTCCAAGTTGGAAAAGTGAAAGCTGAGGTGCAGGTTATGAAGCAGCTTCCTCCACGCTACCCAAGAGGCTAACGGTGAAACTGGAAGCAAAGTCGGGTCTCATGGGTTCTACTCCTGTGCTCTACAGCATAGGCGATTTCAAGTCATCCTACCCACAGTCCCTTGGCACAATTAAAAAATAACAGTTTTAAAGGAAATCTTGCATCCCCCCTGCGGTGAATTCCCACAAAGTAAGAAGAAATTACATATAAATTAACAGTAAGCCAGAACGAGACTCGCATTACACGCCAAACACGTAAAATGTAAATCCATGGTAATATATTGCATCCTGCTGTCATAAAACTTGGAAAAAAAAGTATTTTTGAGCATCTTCTTATTTAGTAACAACATTGTCAGCATGTACTATCACATAATACAGATTTGACACACATATATATGTTTATCAATGTATATTTTCAAATTCTTCGTGACTGTAACAATTAGAAGTGAATACATATATGAGAAGTTTAAGTCTTAGCCACAGTTGTTCAGATTTCTGTTAATAACAACTTTGTGTCCAAACAGATGCCATCAACAAAGCACGTTTGGGTTCTAAATCCTGCCTTCGGGATGATGAGCATACTGCAGGTTAAAGTAAAAACTACTGTACGAATCACGCACTACATCATAGAGAAATGAATCCATGGGGCTCAATTTTTTTTCTTTCTTTATATTCAAAAGATTTGGTCTTTGAAGAAATCTGTATTAGGGAAAAACAATTTCTTTGTCCACGCTAAGCCACTGAAGGCTCTCATTATTATTAATATAGCAGATAATGAGTCTAAAATTACACAATGACCCATGCTACTGTACACAGAGAGATGGACTTCAAGTTATGTAAGAAACAAAAGGGGAAAAAATACAAGAATTAAGAAAGCAAACATACAACACTAAGGGAAATGAGACAACAGAAAAGGGCAATCAGACTTAGTTTACTTCTTGTATATGAAAGGAAATACAGCTTCTTATTTACTTTAAACGAGAAAGATGATTTCATTTTAAAATATTAGTAACTTGATTCGTAAGTGCCACTGGATTATTATTTGAGCACTCAGAAGTCTGTTAATTTGTCAAAATGCCAACACATCATTTATGCACTTCACAAAAAGCTTTACATCCAACACCATTACACACCACCCGTATGACCTGCCCTCCAACAGATAAAACTGAAGGACAAAAAGGTAATTTTTCCTTATCTTGTTTGCAGTCTAGTTGATCTTGTCGCAGAACAGACTGCACTCAGGATTAAAAGAGGGCAAGAGGGACAAGGGCCTCCATCTTCCAGAGCTCCTGGTGCTTGTCAGAAGCAAGCACAGAGCCTGTGGTCTGCTCGAACATGGCCCCAGCAGGGCGAGGGGAACGGGGCAGAGCCATTCGCTGGCCGGTCATCCTAAAAGGCTGAGGAATTCTGCCCAGCAGAAGCAGCTCACAAAGCATCTCACCTGCTTCAGGCCACGCATCACAATTCCGCTTTCCAGTCTGCAGCGAAATCGTAGAATCGCAGAATAGTTTGAGTTGGAAAGGGCCTTAAAGATCATCCAGTTCCAACCCCCTGCAATGCATCATATGGATGAAAAAAGGCCTGATCGCCTGCATCGTCTAAACAGAAACATGGTGCATTGCATGGGGTAAGGATAAAGGTGGGCTGCACATGGGTTTAGTAAGAGAAGGAGTTATTTACAGTGCAATTAACAATTAAAATCTTGTATTTACCAGCCTGAAGAGGTTATTTGAGAGACCTTATTTAATCAGTGTATGAGTTACACTTCTGTTCAAGTAAGCAGAAGCAAAACTAATGTAACAAACTCCAGTCCTTTCACAGCTAAATTAAAATGTGGTGAGTGGTAAGCATTCCCCCAATGCCATTTTACAGCCCAGTGGCCAAACTCTGCAAGACTCTGTTCCAGAAGTCCCTACAAACAGTGAATTCAGACGAGCTCATCCACACAGAGAGTTAAATCACAGGTAACACAAACAAAGTGGGAAAATCAGCCTTAGCCACGCAGACACGTGTTGGGGATCCACACCGCACTCACGGAGCCGCTGCAGGGTTATTCACAACCAAGTCTGTAAGCAAAGCGCCTCTGTTTAAGTTCTGTTTCATGCAGGTGAAGAAATGCAAGTGATCAGCTCGGCTTCATTGTTCTGAAAATGCTCCTCCTGATCCAGCTCTGATTTTAGTAGTTTTATAAGGTAACTCTTAAAGGCACACATTTTCTGGTAATAAACCTCTCTGGGCACTTGTGTTCCTCAAAACAAAATCCAAAAAACTTTTGTTAGGTGAAGACACATTTGTGAAGATTCAAGTAATGTCTTAGTTTTAGGTATTGAAAGATTTCCAGAAAGTAATCAAAGTTCAATTTGGTGACAGCTTCTTTTCATTTGGTTTCAAATTCATTTTAGCAGCCTTAAATCTGTCTGATCTAGCTAAATGAAATCCACTCTGTCAGAGGCACCTTTGCATTGAACAACCACACTGTTCCCATCTATGTCTGTCATCTTATTTCTTGTTGTGATACATTTCTGAAAAATTGAACTCAAATTGTTAAAAACAATGCCATCTTCACTGTCCAGTTTTTATTCTGAAGTTGTTTTTAAAGACATTTTTCATGCTGTCGGGCGCATTAAGCATACCATCATCTGCAAAGAAGAAAGTATTCAACACGTTGCTATTTCAGCACTGATAATTTCGAAGTATTTATCACCTCTAACTTCTTTTTTAAGTGTCCAGCACACACAAGTCCTCTGAAATTTGTTGGCTTATCTGGAACCCCAGTACTCCAAACCAACACGGACCTACTTGCCTGCATTTCTACCCCCAGCGTTCGAAGGTGACCCAGACCATCTGCTGTTACACACAACCTAAACCCACCTCAAGACTGGGGAAAATGGTCACTTTTTTGGCATACGCAGAACCTCCTTTGCTTAAAACACTTCAGCCTACAACCTTCTATCCATCCTTCTCATGGTAGTAGCATTCAAACATGCCAGGAAAAGAAGATTAAGTAGAAAACTATTTGTGTCATAGCTGATGATCTGAGGCTCTCCCTGCACAATGGAGAGGAAGGTACCATCCATGTCATATCCCTGCTAAATTGTCACTTCCCTGCTGGAAACACACAGAATTGTTCCGGGTCAGGATTGTGACCCATTTAACCCCCAAATCTGTCCCTCATATTGGCAGTAGGTGGTGTTGTTCATGGAGACCATGCAACCATGGACACTTTCTGCGATTTCGTATTACTCCCACATCAACAGTCTTACTTTAAAATGAGAATGAGGTTTTTAATCAGCCCCCAAAAGCACGACACCCATCTAAAATTCTAAATGGAAGCCTTGCAATGAATTTAAAGCTTTAATGCGTTGATTTGTTTGGCTGTGTGTACTCAGTTATGCCAACTCCTGGACTGTGCCCTACGAGAAAGCCACGAAAGTGTGCAAGGTACAATATTAAAACTGAAGAAATCCAGTGATGGCTTTACTGGGCTACTTCCAAAAACTTATCAAGTGGTTCAGCAGATGTAATTACTGCTTAGCCCTGCCAAAGCTTTGAAATGTGCCCATTAATTCAGCAATTCCCAATCTGTCCATCAGTCAGTCATACTTAAAAAATATGTCTGTCACAACTTAGGTGAAGTAATCTGTTGATAATTGCACAATAAGAAGGCATCTGAAATCTGAATATAATTTTTAAACTTTTTGAGAAGTCGTAATGACAGCAAAATCAAAGTTTATTTCACAGCAACGGATACTGAGGATGACTGGGAATATGTCAGAATATTTGATGTCAATTTAATTAAGCGCAATCGATTCCAGGAAGATACTTTTTTAGAAGATAAAAGCAGAGACATATCCTTTATTTAGGAACATAATCATCCCTACCAAATCATCAATTCCTGCCCTTTAAAATGAACACAGAAAAAAGAAATAAGAAGGTGTTAATACAATGTGTCTTAAAGTTCCCAAACTACGATTGGCGATACACTGCTAAAGCACAATAGCAGAGAAGTCTTCGTATTGTCAGAAACCTTGGAAGGTAAGACCGTCCTACAGTGGCCGTTCAAGTTCACAACAAAATCTCTCAATTAAAATCAAGTGCTCAGTGCCAAAGACTCACAACAGTATAAAACTCATCCTCTCTCTCTCTGACAACAGACTGGGTCATTCATCTCTTCAAATTACATACATAAAAAACCTGATGGCTACTAAAACATGGTGAGGAGTTTTCTCCTAGTTTCCAAGGCCAGGGCAGAGGAACTACTGGCTGCAGCAACGAAAACTTTTCAGCAGAACAATCTTCTGTAGTTAACTGCTAGAATATGACTGGCCTTTTCGTCAAGTAACTAATATTTAAAAAATGGGAAAAACGTTGCATAACAAATGAAGAGATGCAGGAAAAGGAAAGAAAACACAATCTGATGTAAGGGAGGAGGTTTCATAAAACCAGAAAATGCAAGTATCTCCATTTAAACTCAAAATACCAAACATACCTCATTGGGTCATAGCTCAATCAACTTACACCATCAACGCACACCATTAACATCAGACTTAGCACAATGAAAAACGATATTTATAGCAAGTTACATACAAACGATTAAAATAATTTTCATAGAAATACAGTAATATTCAAATGCACTTCTGAGGGTTTGCAACCTGTACCCATTCTCTTTTTTTTTTTTTTTTTTTTTGCTGATTTAGCCATGCATAAATATCAATCAAAACAAGTTGCATCTTGGCTAGGGCTAGGAAGGAATGTGACACACTGGAGAAATGCTCTTATAATTAATAAATGCAGTCTTTGCTTCTTTTTTTTATCTGATAGTTAACTATGCGATAATGAAGATGGGGGAAGCTTGCAATCTTCATATCAATAGTTCAATATTTATGGCTTCCTAAATGGAAATTAGTCATGATATTTCAGGAGGGAGGGGCAACATAACTAAAGGAATAACGGCTCCGTGAATGCCTGCATACAGCTACAGTCAATCTGGCCTAATACCTTGTCTCCAACAAGGGCCAAAAGCAATATTTAACTAAAGAGAAGAGTTTAAACACAGAGAAAACCTATACGATTTTCTAGATACTCTCCAATAATTTATGTGTTAGGAGCTTCCTGAAAGAGTGGTATTTTCCTTGAATTTAATACCACTTAATGGATTTTTCTTCCATTAAATTAACTGGATGTCAATATTTGCATCTACAATATCCTGTAGGAAGGAGCAGCACAGCTTGCCTGCACCCTGCATGAAAAACCACCGCATGTTATTCGCAAGTGTGTTTTTGAGGGGTTAACTTTGCATTTCCTGCCTTGCTCTGACGTCTTCCAGTTCTTGTAGATGAAATAATAATTTAAAAGAACTCTATTCAGTTTCTTCTCTACAATGTGCAGTATTATTACTAGAATTATGGAATTTAGAGTTAAAACTTTACTAAGACTAAGACTAAACTTTACGTCAACGTCACAAACGTGTGCAATCTCTCTCCTGAGAGGTAATACTCAATATCTCTTTCTGAGGCATATAAAACCATAAATAACTCCCATCAGAACAAATATTATTAAAATGTTGATATTAATACCAGGTGAAGAGAAAATATTTCTGAAGGAGAAAAAGTGAGAGGCTTCAGCAACAAAACACATCAACACGGTGCCAAGTTGAACTTAACTAGGCTTGAGGTTTTGGACAGGATGCATTTCTGCTTGTGGTGTAAGTATGCACCACCTTGATTATCATTTAAAAAAATATTGACAGCTTGCCTTCTCATACCAATGCCTAGTAACAAATTCCAAATGTTTTGTCACATTTCTTGTGAGCAATGCCATCTGCCAGAGGTGGCATTTCATGGCTGTTTACCCTGACTCCCTCCAAGAATTCATCTGCCACTATCTAATGCTGCCTGAATAAAGGGGATTAAGACTCTGATGCAACAGAGACTATTGATAATTTGGTATAATTGGGAAGAAATGAAGATAAATGAGGTTGAGGATGGAGAGGCAATTAGTTGAGCTGCCTGTACAGCTGTGTTCTCGGCCTAGATCCCCTGGCCTTTTCTTTGGTGAGGTATGTGCAAATTAAACATAATGACAAATACACTCTTCCCAGAGCTCTTTAGTTTGGGAAGGCTGAAGATACGATTTTCACTTCTGAGATTCTAGGCACTATTCGGTTTTAAAAGGAAAAAAAAAAAAAGAGAGAGAGTCATGCTGACTGTTGAGATACTGAAAGAGCAACGCACTTTCTAACAGATACCGTGCCAACAGTGTGCCGACATCTCCAACCACAGCTCTTCATCAGGCACTGTGGCTTTGGCCAACAGGATGAAGGCTTCTGCTCCCATTGTCCCACAGAGTCTCCACTGTCCCACAACTCCAGATGTCTTTGACACCGATATGTGGCGTCTCATTCTAGAAACATCTTCTATCCATGTAACCAGTCAAACAACAGCCCCTGTGCGTGATCCCCCTGAAATAAGGATTCCTTTAAGTCTAAAGCCACGTTTCGCACCTGGACCTTCTTTTTTTTTTTTTTAACTGTGCCAGATTTTAAAAATTTTTTTCAAAAAAACCTTAAGCGACGTATCTACAATACACGTTTTACTCTGTGACTCAGAAGTGACACATTTTTAGTCATAAATATAACACGAAGACAGAAATGAGCCTTATTTCTAAGCTATAACATTCAGGTGAGGTCAAGTAATTGAGTTTGAATACCATGAAAGGTATTTAAATCCAAAGTTAACATGGTCAGACTACAAACCCCCAAATTAGAAGGCACAAATCTGCAGTTCGCTCTGTAGTTCGTCTTTCAAATATATTGAGATACTATCATACACATAAAAATGTGCACATATATAGTTTCATGTAAGCATACACGAATATATGTGCCAGAAGAAATGATGCTGTATGCCTCATATAAGACTAACACAGTTTTTCATAAATGTCATATACTCTAAGATCCTTTTGATAAAGAAAACCAATATTTATGGAGGAAGCTTTGGTTCAGACATGTTTTCCAACTACCTGCCAAGTGAATTTTCTGCTTTCATATATACGTGATTCTATCTGAATTAGGTCTTAGATGAAAGACTTCATAGAAGTGCACTTTTTCCTGCATCTATATTGTCTTCAGTTACTTTAAAAAATTATTTTACAGTTTTACTTGAAATATGCTCCATTCATAAAGACAAAGCCCAGCTCCTATGTATAGAAGGGATTTTGGTAGATTTCATAAAAAAAAATTTAAGGACGTCTTAAAAGAACAACAGTTTAAGGGATTTGTATTGTAAACACTCAGACTTATCCTTCTTCAAACTCACAAACTTCTGCAAGGTACTAAGTCTACTCCTGATTTTTTGCATGTGCAAACCTTCTCCCAGTCTCAGCACTGCACTCTTTCCCACTACCTAGAGGTCAACCAAAATTTCAGTTTATCTCTAATGTAATTTTTCGTTTTGGATTAGACGTCTACAAAAGACAAAAAAAATACTTCAGATTTTACAGGGCAAAGGTGTCAGGAGAAGAAACGAATATCTACCTTGTTTTGCCTTATTGAAGCTGAAAATTTGGCTAATTGTTCCTTTATGCAAAACCAGGAACAGTTCCATAACCCTGAAGGCAGGAAAAGGCAGCTTCTGACTGAGCAAGCTAGAAACCAAAGGAACAGCAGATCATAAGAGAGAAACTAACACGTTTTACACTGGCATGCACAGGAGGAAGAGAGAGATGAAAATGAAATGTTCTGTTTCCCATGTTCGCCTCCCTTTGTTTTCCCACTTCCACCTTGGAACGCATGTCTAAGCGCCTCTTCTTTTCCTTCCATTTCATACAGTCCATCCTCAGAGGTGGATGCTACTTCCCTTTACATCAAAATCCCGTCCCCAAAGTCATGGTATGTGACTAACTCATGATGACCGCAAGGGATTAAGTGAAGCTGTCCTGAAAAAACCACCCTGTGCTTTTATGGAATCCCTTCTCACTGTTTTTCAAATGCCTCTGTGATTACCACTCTATAACAAGGCTAAACATGATTTCTGCTCTACCTCTTCTCAACTCTAAAACTCAGACACATCCAAATTGAGTGTAAATGTGAGTGTACAATAAACAGCTTTTTGACTGCTGGAGTTTTTTCTTTATTTATTTCTACTCTGCTTTTAAATTATTTCTTGTTTTCAGTGGTACCTACAGCAGTGTTATATAAGATCGCTAAAGCTAAAACAACATTATTACAAAAGTAGCTGTGATTTCTCAAAAGTGGAATGCAAAAAGAAATAACTGAAGAAGAATTTCTGCAATAACTACCTTGCTCAGGTGACTACAATGTTATCAGAAACACTCATTTGCCGCACTTGAAGTAAGTATTGTGAAAGTCCTGTTGGAATGGTATACATCTGAAAAATGAAATGTAGGAAATAGCCAGCAATTCTGTTAAAGGACCACCTAAAACACAGATAAAAGTTCCTAATGGAAAAAGTGTTTTCCTGAATAAACGCTGCCCCAATATATAAAGCTGATTTCAAAAGACGTAATTTGTAGCCTGGTATTTGCAGAGAAGAGCTACCGCAGAGCTTCAACTGATGATCGAAGATAATAACCACGTATTTCAACACATTTTCAGAGCTCCCTGGTATCTGCTGAGAAGAACAATACCAAAAGGTTCCTTTCTCCAGCACTGCTGGCATCAAGGCTAATGAGCTAAAACTTGTTAAATTGATATTACCAAACTAACAACGTTTTTATAGTATGCTGCATGGATTTTAACAGACAGACTAATGTGGAATACTGCTAGCCCTAATTGCGTTAGAAGTTATAGTATGTGTGCAATTAAGATAACCAAAAATGGAGGAGGTGAGAGGCAGATGTCTGTCTAGACCATGCCCTCGTCACGTACCTTGTGCTGCCACACATATACTTCAAACTGCAAATTCACACCACGTTCAACTGCAAACATAGGAAATGTTAATAGATACTATGGATAATCTATTGGCTATCTGCAACCCTTGAAAAATCCAGTCATCTTGATCCCCATAAGCTCCCTCTTTACCGATTCAACGCAATGAATCAGAAAACGCCATGTAGCACTGAAGACCCTTAGACCCTGATGACTGTGCCAACGACAGCCTCAACCGCACGATGAAGGGAAACTGCCTTATTCCCAAACTGTTCGACAGCTACAGCCAAGCACAGGGGAGGACAGGAACACACCTGCGCGGTACCTTGGCTCCATCAGTATCCCTCCCCTGCTGGGGATCAGAAACGTATGGCTTTCTACCCGATGCAAAAGCTTCTGCTGCACGCTGGAGGAGCTTTGTCTGCAGGGGAATTTTCTAAATGATGCCTGCTAAAGGAGAGCATACTGAAAACACTAATTTTCTTAAAAAGTAACCGGCCTCTATGAAAATTTCAGGCCAACTCTGTAAGAAGTCGGTTACAGCAGAGTAGATCTACAATTTCAAACGTCTAAATTTGAAACTATTTAAGAAATGTGAACATTATTTTAAAATATCTTTATATCAACCAAACCACACCTTAAGACAGAGGGGAAATAAATGCCTGGAGTATACATCCAAAACAGATGAACAAACAGCACAGGAAAAAAACCCAGACATTTAATGAATCACATTTAAAGGGAATGAGCTTATGAAAAATAAATGGCATTTGTAGATGATTAAATTTTGAAGGTGAGATGTTGTGTAACTGCACCAACCATTTATCTCAGTGCCATAACTGCATTTAATAAATAAACCACTTTTTTTTTTTTAATCCTAACTGAAGATTCCATGCCATCTGATAACTTGCATTTTCCACTGATGTAGTACAGGGGCAGGGTTTGGGCTCTAATTATTCAAGGCAGTTTCAAAGAAACAAAAGCTTTTAGTTGGATAGAAAATGAGTATCAATAGCTACCAACAGGCCAATGCAAATATTTCTTCTATAGAAAGAATCAAGTTTGAATTCAGAGAGGCTCATTAGAGATTATCCCCCTAAACATAAGATACCTGTAAGTTTCATCTAAATGCCCTTCTGGTTAGATAATATTTTTCCATTACAGTTCAATCTTTCACTAACACAGAGCTGTTATTTAACGTACAGTATATACCCAGATATGTTTGGTATTTCTGAAAAAAAGAAATTAAAAAACTTATTCATGTTAGCTATTCCATTGTTTTCTAAAGGACTCCCCTCCCTTGGATCTATGATTTTACAGAGAAAGGGAATAAAGTTGGATTTGCCTGCTTTATTAAAATCAAGGAAAATACAGGAGATGCTGCAAATGAAAGGGATAATTTGTCAAGGATGAAATGCCAAAATCCCCCTTACATCGAATTCTTACAGACAGTCAATCAGAAAACAGATCCATAGGAACCACAGGAACTCTCAAGACCCTTCTTCCAACTGTCTTTCCAATCTACATCTGAAATATCAGAAAATAAGTCACAACATAACTAATCTTTTAAGTCCTATGGGAGAACATGCAGCTTTCTCATGTCCCATGACATTTGTAACTGAATATACAGCTGCCATACAGGTATGCTAGAAAGTTTCGAGTCTCCATCATTACAGCAGCCTGAGCATCTTCTCAAAAAAGAAGAATCTCGTCTCTTTTTTATATTGTAGAAATGTCAAACAGACGTAAAACCCTCAGTTTTCTAGGTTTTAAGTATAAATGCATGTCTGATCTTAAAGGCGAGCTCAACATTTATGTCTTGTCTTGGTGATAAAGTTCATGAATACATAATGAAAGCAGAACAACTCTGCTACTGATTAAATGTCAAAAAAGGTTTTATTGTCAAATATACTGTAAATACAGAAGATACACAACAAAGCATTAATTGCATATGGCTCAGTACAGCTTAAAAAATGCACATGATCTAAACAGGAAATGTTCACTTTAAGTTTCAACTTTCAATTTTAATTCAGAAAGTATCTCCAGACAACCTGTAAAGATAGAATGAACTATAAAATGGCCAAACTCAAGTGACTGAAATACTTCACGCTCAAGGGCACATGTTAGCATGTCAGAGTTTACATCACAAGCATACGCAGCAGAATTAACTCACCTATCCCAAACTCTTGATATTTGTCACAATTTACTTAAAACGTGAACGTTAAACAGAGATATAATGGGAACACCTGGTCAGGACAGCAGAAAGGTTGGAACAGCCACCCTCACAAGTGGGTTTTATAGAGGAGGCAGGTGAGCACAGGTGAGCACAGGTGAGCACAGGTGAGCAGTGTCGTGCTTCCAGGAAACATCGGGGAAAAGGAGCTTTGCACCTTTATACAAGTGAGCTGATTGTACAGCGGGAAGAAATTCTTAATCCCTATCCTCTTCTACATTGCCACATGGAGCGCTGGCACAACAAAGAGGGCACAACAGCCCTCACAGTTTGAGAAGACACGGCTGTCCTGGAACCATCAGGTGGGTTCACTGAGCCTCCCAAGGCTGCTGCGAAAACCAGTACACAAACTGGCCACCCGAACATATATACTAGTTACTCACCAGATAACACAATATCAGTTCCATTCCAAAATAACAAACACTTCAAGAGGGCATTTGAAACACGTACTAAAAATCCTTTAGTTTATAGACAAACTATTAGAGTAACTTCAATTATACGGAGCCAACGAGATTTTCTTACCCATGACTGAATGGACCAGGTTTCAACACTCTCCCGTGATCTTATTAATGTAAATTAATATTCTACGAAATTAAGATTAAGAATTTCATTTGAGAAAAAAAATATTGTCACCACTATGGAAACCAAGGATTTATAACAAGTTCTCATGATAAAGGCACATTTACTCTTGGTCTGGGACAACCCTGCCGGTCTTTACAATTGTAACTAGAATGATCTGATAAATTGCTGCTCTTGTATACAGTTAGAGGTTGGGTTTTGTTTTAAAAAAGGGAGCTAAAAAACATAGTCTACCCACCTGTGTCTATTTTTAATTTGGTAATGACTGTACGTGCTAAAATTCTACCAAAATGTCACTCACAGCTTTGGATTCCAGCTTTTTTTAAACAGAATATGGAGCAGAAAGCATAACCTATTATGCAAAACTGTCAGATGCTTGCTTCTAAAATCACAGAAATAAATGCATAATCCTGAATTTCTTTTGGATTAAAACTTTATAAAAGAAAAACAAAACTTGGATATAACTATTCAAGACAGGAAAGGTATTCTATAAAAAGTAATAAAGTTCTGATCTGTGAGTGCCCTGCTGACCCACACAGAACTAAGGGATGCCTCCCACTTTCTGGGTGAAAGTAAAGGCAGAATTACTTGAGACCTGTGACTTCTGTCTCATCAAATTCACAAATCAGCTAGACATTTAAACAGCGCCAACTGTTACAAGTAAAACTGCTACCGAATCTCAGCTGCAAAAATGTCAGTTCAGGGCACTCTGTAAAAATCTAGTACTGAATCCTTAACTGAAACCCCAAATTATTAAAATGGGGGTTTTTTGATTAATGCCACTTTTTTTGAGTGTGAAAATATTCTAAACAATCACCATAAATATTTCTTACCTCAAAATTACCTGTACATTATGGGACTTTTAAAAAAAAAAAATCTGATTAAAACTGTAATCCATGAGACTCCTGCTGCTGGCAGCTGTATCACAATCAGTGACATCCTTTGAGGGGCTCTCAGCATGTGGCCCACATCAAAGGTAATCTGCCAGTTTTTATCTTAACTTATATCTGCCTAAACAAGAACAAGGACGTTCTACACTTCAAAATGTAATTAAAACGTTAAAGCGTATTTTATTGTTAAAATATCATTAATGTGAAATCGAAGTTGACTCACTAGGTTTAACGATGGCAACCATCACTAATACTTGCTTGTCCTACTATAGTGGAATTCTTTACACACTCGAATCCTTATATCCTCACGTACTGAAACGGGAAATTAAACCCCATTGGTCAAGCATGCTAATACACCACAGTGTTTAAACAAATACGTTGCTTTGTGCAAAACAGTCAGACAAGATGTGGTTGGATCAAAGTACGTACAAGGACCTCAAAAAAAAAAAAGAAAAAGATGTATTTAATGCCTGCGCTTTACTGTTGTTTGGTAACCGTGTGGAAAATGTGTAAATCACCGAGTCGAAAGACACGTACTTCTCAGCATTTTTGTCATCCCTTATAGTCAAGAGTTCATCTGATCGCCAGTTGATGGTTCCTGCTCAGAGGATCAATTTTGTTTTACCCAACATAAAATAATAAAACGCATTACAGAGAGGTGGGCCACGCTTTTTTTCCTTCTCTTGCCTTCTTAGCATCAAGGTCAGAATGGCAGAGATGTCTGGAGACACCTTCTCAGCTGCAGGGAGAGCAGCTTTGCTTCCTCAGGGGCTGGACAGGGCTCTTCACACCACAGCCTTCAGCAGTCCCAGACACCTACTCTCTAAACTGGAATGATATTTCCTTTTCAAGATCAACGCCTCAAGGCTGGATTGGTCTAAATTTGGCACATTTCTGGCAAGCACCACTTCCTACAGCGCTGTGGTGGTTCCTGGTGCCTTGGAGAGAGATAGGAGACCTCCTTTTCAGGAGGGACACTTCTGAGCAGCCTCCCTTCCTTCAGCAGGTTGATACTGACCACAAATATCTGCTGCTATTAACAAATGTGAAAATTATAACCAAGGAAAAAAGGTAGTCTTGGCTCTACAGTGGCCAAAATGATTTATGACATCAAGACCTAGTGCAGAAGTCTAATGCCCTGAAGGGACTGCGGGAACTCAGCCTGCAAACACCAGTTCTGTGCCCACTCCTAATTACTTCACTTACGACTGTTAAAGTGTTTTAACAGAAAAAATTAATTATTTTGAATAATCCTTCTGAAATATGATATGCATTTTAATTGTATGCACCCTGTCATTAATTAAAGCTCCCTACCTTTTGGTGCATTAATTCAAAGATCATATCAGTGACAAAGCAACAATTACAAGGAGACTGTTTACTAAAATTAAAAATAAAGTTAAAAGGATAATGCACTCTTCTGATATACTTAAAGTAATGCTAAAATGTTTTCATTTGAGTTTTTACTAGACATTATTTTCCTACTCTTTAAAATCAATCTCTTTGTTCCAGGAACACATTTCCTGTCAATAAAATGAAAAATGATATAGATTCAGGAGGATAGTGGTCTCAGCGTAGCATCTCTCATATTATTATTCCAGTATCATCTGTTACAAAGTAAGACCAATTCCCACATCTAATTACAAACAGGATTTCAGAGTCATTAAACAAAATACATTTCCATTAGTGCTGCTGTAAGAAGATAGGGGAAAAAATGAAGATTAGTTCATGCTGCACCTCTGTTTTTCAAGCTTTGAAGATTTAGACCTCTGCACTCTGAGACTATAAATTTGTAAAGGATCTGAAAGGTGACAGGCATGTGAAAGCTCTCAAGTCTATGCAGTTTAGCCATACCATTTGCATTTTGTCATTAGTTTATTTTGTGCTGCACTTAGTTCAGATGGAAGATATGGCAAGAACCTACGGAGGTTGTTTATGATTCATTGGCGTTATAATTCATTGGCGTTAGAAGGAGGGGTTTTTAACAGACATGTGTCTTGATTTTCTCTACTAGATATGTTCCAGCAAAAGTTAGAAATAATTGTAAAGAATACTGTCTTCGTGAAAAAAAAAAAGCTCTGAAAAAAAGCGGTTTTTGTTTTCAAATAAGCTAAAAGGCAAAATATACTGAGGAAGCAGATTGTGTGATATGATTAACTGTTGAAATCTAAACTTACAAGTAGGTACGTTCTCCATTCATGAACATGTAGCAGTATCTAATTGTCATGAATCTATTTAAAATACTCCCTTGAGAATTACCCATTTAAAAGGATTCACATAAACCAGAGCATGGACGCGCAATAGGAACCTTTCTAAAAATAAATCTGTGTAAGAGAATATCTAAATTTGCTTCATCTTTAAAATAGCTTACATTAGGTTATGATGTTATACAAACATTAATTAATTTCATCAAGTGTGAGATAAACCAAAAAACTGGAAACGGAAATTCTTCTCAAAGAAAAAAGACACCTCAGAATTATAGAAACACACAGAGAATTTCATTTTCAGGAGTTGTCTGAAGTGATATTCCTTTATCAGTTTTAAAGCTACAGCCAGAGCTACTTCATGTTTCCCAGAGCTCGGTGTCAGTCAATCCAAATACATAAAGAGTAGCTGACGAATAGACATTTATGTGTGAATCATACGCATTTACTATAAAGTATTTACATTCATATTTAAATGAATGAGAATACTTTTCAAAAAGACAAAGTATTCTTATGCATTCAGTAGGTAACTGCTTACGAATCTGTCTAAAATGGGACCTTTGAATAGTTTGCAGATAAGAAACAAATTCACTTTTGCACTCCGCTAAAAATGGGGCTCACTGAAGTATCCCACAATTCTTGGTATCAAGTCCTGCCTAGTGGTGGGTAACACAGCAGGAACCACCCACCGACAGGCACTTTCCAAAAAAACCCTATTTGAGTAGATTTGTGTGCATCTTGTTTCTAAGCTTCACACACGGAGACCAGGTTCTCAGAATACTTGAGAAAGTCCATGAAAGCCATCGCCAAGAAACAGGAGGGAATACAGTAGAATATAAACAAGGTACGACCAAACCAAACAAACAGCTTATCACTTCCCAACTGATGTCTGAGGAGCTGCATCTTAAAAAAGAAAACAGCATATCAAACTCTTCCTCCAAAATTACCAGTCACCGGCTCCAGGAATGCCCTGCTACGTTATCTGCAGGGAATTATTGCTCTGTATTTATTCAGTAACCACGGACAACATCTGACAAGCAGCAATGGGCAAAGCTGTTTAAAGCCTCAGTGCTACATGAATGTTTTGGTGTCTTCACTCCATTTTCACTGAGTTAAAAAAAAACCCCATAATGTCTTCTTAGACATCACTTCCAAGAAGCCACACTTCCAAACCTACGTATGGAAGTGCACCCTGAAAGCTACTGAGTTTATTCATGATGTGAATCTTCTTCAAGTACTATGGCCTTGGGATCAACGCTGTCATGCAGAGCTCGTCCCCACCGCTGGTCACCTACATGACTTCACTACCTGGAGAAGCCTCATTCATACATCACACTTCGGCATTCTCATGTGTTTGATAGGAATGGTTGGACTTGATGATCCATACTCACACCACAACACCATCTCCACACTTGAGGAAGAAAAGGCACATCAAAAATGCCACCGTCCTTCTTACCCACCCTACCCATCCTGGGGCTCAGTCCATTTGTGTTCGATGGCCACGGGCTAGCTGCTCAGTGCACTCCACCACTCCACAGACACTCAGTTCCACTCGGCCACTATGTGCTACCCTCAGCTTCCAGCATGAAAATCAAGTGTCTTCACACTCACCTAGACCAATGCAAGTACACACCTAAAGAAATAGCACAGATGTCTCAATTTAGGGTTAAAATATTGCTATATATCTGTTAGGGGTGGAGTCAAAGAGCCATAGTTTTTGGATAAGACTGGACAGTAAAGAGAACATTTTGAATTCTCTCTTCCTCCAGGCAAAAGGACAATTAAAGAAAATTAAATGTTTGCTTCACTAGCTTTTCAACTGATTCCAAAGATATTAATAGTAGTTTTGACTGGTTACAGTTTTAAAATGGCATGAATGTTTTGTGTTCTTTAAATAAAATTATCATCTTTGAAACAATAACTCTCTGCTCACGTAACACGAAAATGCTTTTAACAACCGGAAAAATGACTTCATGAAGTCTGCGCAGCACTCAAGGAATAAAAAACTCTGCTCTCTGGTCTCGTCATTTTTACTCTTACAATAAAATAACAGCCTCGGCATCTTGCTCTTTAGAATAAAAGACCTACCTCTTTTGACTTTTTGAGCACTTGAAAATTTTAAAGAGAAAAACTAAAAAATGCTGACCGTGTAATAGCTGGGTATTCATGGTGGGTGGAGAACATGAAAGGTTACAATATGGATCTGTGCCTACGCGTTTCTTTTCAACTTGAGCAGCATCCTCCTGCTTCTGCTAACTCGGCAATCATACAGCTGACAGATTTCTGGGTTTTCTAAATAATGCATGGGATTTTCTTTTAACATGTCAGTGCAAAAGTATCAATTCTGCCCCTGTGTCGTTTGTGATGCTGATTTTCCTTGACAGCATTCCATTAAACCAATGAGTTTTTCCCTCCTGATGGTTCCTTAAATATTCCTCCGAGTGATGTATTTGTGGTTTTTTAAACAGATTGTGAAAGATGTTTGCATTTATGAGAAAACTGCATGGCAGGTACTGAAGGGAAAAAAGGATAAAAAGATAACACTTCTTTTTTCTATGAAGAGCTTTTTCTCTGATCCTCATATGCCAAAAGCTAGGGTGTTTTTCCTTTCTTTTCTGCCTAACTTAGCTCCTTGTCTGGAAATTAAGCAACACGACTCTACATACAGAATAACATTTTGACTTCCTAAGGAAATACCACTGAAACACTTAGTACTGTTTGATATCTCTCCTGGGAGAGCAAAACACATTTATTAAATCATGCATGCTAACTCCAAAAGCCAACAGAAGGAAATAACCGCTTTATTCTTTTGCACTGAGGTTTTGTACCACCGAGCACTGTCACGTATTGCTATGCACTGATCCTTCTTTGCTTATGCAACTCAAAGGATGTTCAGGTACCATCCCCGATCTCATATTTTGCAACCTGTCCTTCACGTTCCAGTTCTATGAGACACTTGTACAACTTACCTGCTGCCATGCTTGGAAAAAAAAAAAAAAAAAAAGCTCTGATTTCACATAAGTTCCAAATTTCCCTGGCTAATTATATGCTGATTTCCAGAATTCCATTTATCTAACATTAGTATTGCCTAATGGCAGTTATAAATGCTTGTGCAACCAGAGAGCGTTTAGTTTATCGTATTTCTATAGAAAATAAAATCGATTACATGGCAGGGCTTTGACAGATCTGCACACACGTTTGGCACACCTGGCTTCAGATGCCAGCTAAAAACTCTTAATCTTACTCATTTTCCAAAGTGGAATAGGAAAAGCCACATTGCTCCTGGCATGTATTATCCATCATGCTTTACAGCATGACTTGCTTCAGCTACAGACACCCTCCGGACTCAAGGCAACCCTCAGATGTGTGCACAGAAGGCCACCAACAAACCATCCCATCTTCTGAGATCCCCATGGAGTAGGCAAAAAGAAGGAATAAGATTATGAAAGGCTTATGGTCATTGGGAACTTCAGATTTCAGAGGGACGCAATTTCTCCTGCTTCCAGACACCTATGGCCCCAACTACCTGTTTCTCTAAATTCAATCTTCTTTCCCGTATCCTACAAGAAGATGGAGACAGACACAAAGGCATCAGGAACAGAGCGGCTGGACCGTGGGGCCAGAGAACCTACAGTGCCAGATTAAACACGAGATTTTCAATTGCCTGAGAAGTATGTCTCAACACTTCATATGATGAGTGGGAAGGTGCAAAAAAACTCTTTCTCTTCGGCAGAGAGAGTGGAAGAAGGACATTAATGTTCAAATGTATAACAAAATTCTTCACAGCATCATGAACTAATGCATTGCTTCAATTAAAAAATACATGCAGTTTTGGGGTTTTGGTACTATTTTTCCTTCACAGTTTCAGTATTGCCTCTTGCAGCATTTTTTTTTCAGTAAGTTATTTAGAACAGTCCAGGACTAATCTCCACCATTACTGGGATTACTGTCGTATCACAAAAAAAGAGGTTGTAGGATCTGATGACAAAGGCACACTAACTGGACTAGAAGCAGAAGAAGCGTTGCATTAACTCCTCACTTTCTTAGGCACACCTCTAAGTTTCAATTCCACACTTGCCATTTCCTACAGGACAGTATAAGATCTGAATAATTAAGATTTCAGGTTTTAAATTTATAGCACGAATCCTGACTACAAAGAGAGAGAGAAATTCTTGAAAAATTTCCATCGTCATAGGTGCAACACAGCGAGAAAAAACTACAAAAGTGACATTCTAAGCATCACTAAAGAAGCAAATCCAAAATTATTTCATAGTGACTTCAACAGATACAGATGGAGATTTCAATGAATATGACAAGATTCATTCACCACTTTTACTATCCTAATGGCCTGCATATAATGCCAAAACCTCTGGCAATAAAGTCTCAGGATTTAATACTGATCAGCTACATTTTCAATTCAAAACAAACAACAGCCAGAGGACACTACTTCACTCATCTGTCAAGACTATGGAATGAGGAGGAAGGCACACAAGGTAACGTGAAGTATTTAGTGGGGTTGTAACTTCTGCTCACCAGAGGAAATCAATACCTAACACTGAGGTAAAAACCCAACCATCCCTATAGCTGGGGTTTTTTAGATAAAACTACAACCCTTCAGGTCTTTGTTACAGTAAAAAGAAAACAAAAATCAAAGGAAGCAAAAGATCCTTTGCTCTGTATGACTATATTTCTGATTTGACAGCTACGATTATAATCATTCAGACATCTATTTCCACAAACTCTCCACAGCCATAACCTTTAGTGATTAATTATAAAGTTCCAGGAGCAATAGTACACAGACTAATTTCCTAAAACAATAAAAGACAGAATTTCTCATTTGGAGCTAAATGAAACACGAACAGGTTGTTATTCATGCTGAAATTTGGATGCAGAGTCATGTTGCAGTCATTACAGAAGCTATTAAACACAACCTCAAATCAAAGAAACTGTAGGTCTCCTAAAATAAAATCTTTTTCTCACTTATGAGACTTCTGACTCCTTTGCTCTGTTTTTTTCTACCTCCTCTAAGTAAAAAAAAATTCAAAATTCAATTTTCTTTCTCATTTCACATCCCCATTTTGGTTTTAATAGTCATTTAAACTGTAGGAGTCTCGAGCAAGACAAACATTTGGTGAAGGTTTCAAGCTCATGGTACTATCACATTGTTCTCTGCACGGTGAATCAAAGTTACAACATGTCTATCCCATTTCTAAACAAAATTCCCCCTCTCTTCGTCCTCTGCCTCCCATGAGTTTTCTACAATGATTATTTGACAATTCCTCAGTTGTTTTGTAAAGTGGAAGGTATGGTTAAGCCTTACATTCCTCTCATTCTGGTTTTTGTTTTTGACATCATGCTGCTGCACCTGCTTAATGCAAACCTTTAAAAGATGATCCTCTGGTAAAAGGAGAAGCCGTGCATTACGAAAATTATCTTAATGTTGGCACTGTAGATACTAAAAAGAGGGGAAATTGTGATTTTTAATATGATCAGTAGTTCTTTTTGTTAAGGAATTTCTCTGTCCACTAGCAACACTGGCACTCAATCCAGCAATTTGCTCTTGGCAAATGTACTGAATTAGGCAACGGAAGGGGAAAGAATTGAGAAAAGACCTTTACGTAACTGACACCACATCCTTACCCTTGGGCCTCCTGTAACTTCAGCTAAAGTCAGTGGGATTTTTCCAAATGTTTAAATTGGTATTGAGTGAGCTGTAGGACTCATTGAATTGCTAAACTACAGAGAACTTTTATTTAATATGCATACTCTTGACGTGTTGTTGAAAGGATGGTACAACAGTACCTCATGAAACTCGTCAACCAGGTACCGAAAATAATAATATTAACATACAATACATTCTCCCCATACAAACTATATAAATTTTGTTATATGAGGAAACACACCAAACCACGAGCATTTAAATTAGCAAGCTTTTGTACTAATCCTACATCTTTTCTGTTTGAAGTTTCCTTGCTTTTTTTGGTAGGAATACTACCTTCAGTCATATTTCTTAGCATTCAGTGAAACTTCATAATTCATTCTAAACTATATAAATATATAAATAACACAAAATAAATACGCTTTTTCAGTGTTTTTTCAGTGTTTCTCAATTCAATAAGCACCAATTCATTAGGGCCTGAGAGGTGAATAAGAAATACATATCCCACATAATAGAAAGCTGGGGAAGGGTTTGATGCATGAAAGAGAAGCCAGAGTTCTTCAACACAAATGAGTACACAAAATTAGCAAAAGGCAACACTGCTTTTGGGAAGACAGCTTTGTGCATAACCTGTCATGAATTCAAAGTTATTCCTTTGGAAAATGAGTCTAAGACCTCCCAGCTGCTGCTTTATTGATCTAATAAATTACCATTTTGATGGTACAATGCAAATACACTCTACACCATCCAAGCAAAAAACTGTTAGAGCAACTTCATCTTTAGAGATGCATGTGTGACTTCAGAGACACGTGAATGCCAGTGGAGATGTGAATGCAACAACGCCTCTGCCCTTGCATTGATAATCAAAACAAAGGATGTCTAAGTTTCCAAAATGGTAGAAGTGTATTGTAGGATTGTTTGTGTCAAAAAAACGGGTCCATGTGAACCTGCCCTTATTGTAACAGGTATCTAGCAGTTTTCTGAGACAAAACGGATCTATCTTATTCTACACCATCTTAGTAAAAGTCCCTTCTATTCACCTGAAAAGATGATATCCTCTTGAAAGAGTCCATTTCTAACTCAAACTCTGAATCCTGTTCTTGCAGAGCTGGGACTTGGGCAGCTTAGTTCAAGCTCAGACTAACGGTTACAGTGGTGTGGGCTGAGCACGTGTTCAGAGTCAGCGCCTTCTACCCAAGGTCATGCCAGCCAGGTAGGCCACAACAAACCTTTACCAGGACTCATCTTCAGAGCTGTAGTTTGCAAACATCCGTTCAAGGAAAAAGCAAAACGCAGAAAAGCCAGAAAGCTGGTGATTTAGCATTCCCTACTTGAACTTTCTCCAGTGAACTGTGGAACCAATTACGAGTTCCAACAACCTGACGTTCTGGCAACTTTCCATCATTTACAGGAAAACTCCAGGCTTACTGTATTATTGCCAATAGAGGAGTCTTTTGTTACTACAAATATATTTTAAAAAGTCTGTTTTTAACATAATAAAAACAATTCTTCACCGGTATTTTTTAGAAAAATTAATGAAGGTGGCTCTGAAGAAGGAAAACTGGAAGAATACTGGAGGAAGGGGTGCAGCAATTTTGGTGTGATACAGGTAGAGCAAAGTTTATGAAACCGAAGAGCATAAGAATTCACAATAGACTTTTGGCTTGGTTTCCCATGGACAAAAGTAGGCATCAGGAGCTTGCCTACAGCTCACGTGCACAGTATTACTTACCTGCATTTGAATTGAGCTCTTCATTTTCTGATTCTGTTCCATTCTGACTTCCACTTCCATGAAGGCTATTCATTGCCATAAGTTTCATTTTCTGTAACTTCATGGCCTCTGCCATGGCAGCTGCTGTCAGACCTGGAAAAATATAAATAAATAAAATGCAATATCATACTGAACAATGCAGCACTGGAAAACACGAAGAACAAAACAATTCCTTTCAGCAAGAATAAATCACAAATTCAATACATGTTCCTAGTCCAGCTACGTAATGCTATTCTGAACACTATTTTAAGGTCAAGCTATTTCAGGTTTTTCTTCTTTTTTTTTAACACATACAGCAGAAAAAATATTTATTGTACTTAATGGTATCCCTTTTGATTAGGCTTTTAAGTATCATTTCATGTCACTTTGATCATTTTGTCACTTTGATCACTTTCTGCTTGACTTATTTGGCTGCTACGAAATTTCCAGGTACACTAGTAAGATAGAATATTCCTTAATTTCAACATTCCAAGCCAATTAACAGGGAACAGTCACTGCTATACTATTATGTTATGCATTCAATTATTATTTTGTCTTTTTCTGAAATGCGTGGGTTTGGATTATCATTATTGCTACTGGAAAATATTACAATGGAAATGGTAGGAAAGTACAATGTTGGTAATTACTAACTTGATCCCACCTTCAACAGACCATTAAGACCAGCACATTCAGGGCGGTTAGATTTTCAAGTGACTTAAAAAACAATTAATTTCCAATAGTAAAATGAAGAAGCAGAGTAGCATCATGCCACAGGTTATCATTACTATAATTTTTAAATTATTATTTAGATTCCAAATATCTTTTTCTTCATAAAAGTGAACTTTCTAAGTTTTATCATTTTTTACTTGGTTAGTAAGGAAGAGATCAGATTATCTTCAAAACAGTATCAAATTACTTTAACTGTGGGCAGGACGTGATTGAAAATATCTGAAGTTCATCTGCCTTGCAGGAATATACACAGGATAAGGCCATGTAACCAGAAAGATCTCTACAGGTATAATTGTTTATCCACTCAGTGATGGATTAGATGAGTTTGCTGTATTCCTCCCAGTACAGTAAGATTTGGTTTTGTCATTTGCTAAAAAGCAAGTGAAACACCTGCAATCAGCCACCTTGCGCAATAGTTCCACAAGTGCCACAAATTGCATTTTTACCAAAATCCCATGATTTTTTGTTGGTGGTGTATATCTTATCAACCCACAAAGAAATCAGAAATCAAAATAGAATTAAATAATCTGCTGTTTCTGAAAAGCACTGCTTACTGAGAGATTAGATACTGACAATAATTTTCACATAAAAATTATACTAATAATTTTCACATCCTATACTGTCACACATCCATAAATTAAAATACTTCTTTTTAAAAGCTGCTATGAATCTGGCATCTAGATTAGCTCTGCTGCTCTTATAATAGGCTTCACAAAAGTTCTCATTATTTTAATTTGACTTAAGTATGCAAGCAAACAATGGACTCCAACTGCATGGGGAAGGTACGTGTATTATCACATATGGATACAGCAAAGAGAACCCTGATTAGCATCAGGAAGCTGGAGATGACAGGTTACGAGATGGGAGTTCCACAAGCCCTCTTCTCTCCAGGGCATCCTTCGCCAAAGAGCCTCTCAACAATCATGAAAACAAACTCCCATATTCCCAAAGTACCGATGCCAGATCTAGCGAACGTCACCTACGCTAATTAGGCACTCTTTTTACTGTTTTGTCATTGATACAGGAAAAAATAATTCCAGAAAACATCACCAACAATTCTGTCTTTTAGGTCATTCAAAGCAATCCTCACTTCATACAGAACACCACTATTGCGCGTTAACATCCTAGGAAGTTCTTTTGCAAACACTACAGATTTTTTATCTACAAGTTACAAAGTTCTCATGTTTAAACTCCTGGTTTTACAAATTCTCAGGCTGATGTCATTCACATTTAATCCATTGAAGAATACACTTTAAATAATAAAACTGTTGACATGCTTTCTGGAGTAGAGGGAACAGTCCATAAACTGTTCCATTTTTTTTCCTAGGGAAAGGAAGGAGGCATGAGTGCTCTTTGACTGAATTCTGAATTATTTTCAGGAAGTTCAAACCAAGCGTCAGCACAAGACTGCTGAGGAATTTATTGCTTTCAAGACTTCAGGAACCTGTGTGATTTGCATGCCAACCTGCACTTCTGCACTTTTCCTCCTTATCCCAAACAATTCCAAGTTTTGAGGTACAGTCATCACTAAAGCATTTTCAGAACTTGTACTCATTCAGAGTCTACTCTATTTTCACTTCATACTTCTCATCTACTTGCAAAGAATTCACATTTCTTTTAAAGGTTTCAAAAACACAGAGTCTGAACATAAAGCTTTTTATCATCGCATTTATCATTTGTCTGTACCCCATACATACAGAAGAAGCAATATGCCAGTAAATATTTTCACAGGCGTCAATATTTATACGTGTGATACTCTAAGTCATAAAACTTTACTTAGTTAAAGTATATAAGAGTAGAGAAGCTATTCATAAGGAAAGAAACAAGGAATGGACAGTGGATTCAGATCTTTAGTAAAATGTTCAGAGAAAAGGCAAAACTCAAAATTATCCTGGGCACTGTACAAGAAAACAAACAAACCTCCACTGAGCAGTTGTGTGACAACATAACAGAGGCCGAACGGGTACCGAGGAACAAACAGAAAAGAAGAAACACAGTCCCAAACCCACCACGATGCTGCCTGCAGAAATTAAAGGTAATTATTGTCAGGCGTTTTTGAGCTCCCTAACCAGACACAGCTGCCACGAGGACAACAGCCAAAAAACAGTGATGTATCAGAAATCTCTGCTGTGCCATCTGCCACACCAAAGTCACTCTGCTTCAGCGTTAAAGGTTTAAAGAGTAAAGCACGGTCCTAATGCAGAAAGCACTACTGCCTGAAGATCCTGAGCAGTCAGGCATAAACTTGAAGCAGATACAGCCAACACCGTCTCCAAGTTCATTGTCACCGAAGTCTTTATAGTATTATCCGCTATTCCCTAGTTTTAATAATTTCTTACTTGAATTGTGATAGCAGTAAAAGCCCCAGAATATGACTGTGAGAGGCACATAAAAACACTGTACTAATTCTTCAGCATTTCTGCAAGCTAATAAAAATGAGGTTAAAGTAAATGGTTTCAGCAGTAAGGGTGTGCTACTGATTGAAATGATGAAGAAAACGTACAGCAAATCAGCCATTGGCATAATCTTCAATTAAGGCTATTGCCATGGCTAACGTTACTGAAGCTACTATTTAATCTATTAATAAAACTCCTTTCTGTAATTGACTCTGCTCCAGCTAGCTGTGGCAAAGAGGGCTATTCTTCAACTGACTTATCGAAAGATCTACAAAGAACTGAAGAATCGTTTCCATCCTCTCAGATGATTCATTATCAGCAGCAGAATCTCACTTAGGAGTACCAGGCTTTGAAAAATGTACTTGAAAAGTGCTGTAACATATACATCTACCCCTCTACTTTCACCTCAGGAGAAAAAAAGGGTTCTTTAGGAAAACCCCCATGCTGGATTACTACTTCAAAGCTTCTGCTTTCTTCTCTCCATTTACACTCAGAATTTCCTTTCTTTCAGTTTATCTTCTGCCAGCTGTGATCAGTCACTGAACATCTAGGAATAAACTATGTAGCGGTTATTATCCAGCATGTACAACCTTCACAGTACCAAGAACAACAACACGAGTTTCATCACAGTTGTGACTGTTTGTTTTCAAAACTGCCAGCACCACACGGCCGGTGGAGCCAGTCCTGCCAAGAGCAGCCCACGGCGCACCAGCCGCCTCGGCTGAAAGACAGGAGCTCTTTGGAGAGCTGGTAGGACTCTCCCAGACACCAGCACTAACGCGGAAATCTCAGAGCCATGTTCTGGGGCGGCTTTCTGTATGTGAGTCTTGATTACAAGTGCGGAACAGATCGGGATGGTGTGTGCTCAGGTGCACCTGCATCACGTGTTTGGCAGAACAACCAACTGCCACGGCTAATCTTCATTCCGTAACGTCAGCTTCGTCAGGACACCGTGCATCCTCCTTTTGACACGCCTGCAAAACTGCTGTACAACACACAGATTTAACCCTGAAATAACCCTTTACAGAATCATAGAATCACCAGGTTGGAAAAGACCCATTGGCTCATCAAGTCCAATCATTCAAGGACACACAAATCGGTATGTTTTATGCTTGGGTTGCACTGAAGTACCATTCTGCAATTATCTTCCAGGCCAAGGTTAAATGACACCTGAGCACCAAACAGCTTTGAAACAAAGGGTTTTGATCCCAATTAGGACCACACTCAGGTTATGTGACGAGGCACTCCATGCTGTCCCGCGGAGGACCTGCTGCAGGTAGGACACTAGGGATGGACACACCTGAACGTACTGTGAGGCTCGGCTCTGTGCTGGCCCCACTGAACACATCCTAAAGGCCAAGGCACCTGTAGTACTCGAGAGGGTGTGAAGACAAGACGGGTTTCACCATTCCTTGTCTGCATCTCATTACAGTTAGTGGTTAATTGTTTACTCAAATATCCCCTACGTAGATATAAAGACTCCTGAAACTTATTCGTCTGTGAAGTCTCAGGAATAATTTCAACCAAAAAGCACATTTTTACTGCGTGGCTCAAAGGTCACAACTCCAAGGTGGTTTGCAGAGTCCCCCCTCAGGGCCAGTCTCCCATTACAGGTGGCATTGAACCCGCCAGCTTCCCTGAGCAGCAGGCCACAAGGGCACAGCGTCTCTTGCTTCCAAGTAAACATCACAAATTAGCAAATACCTCCTTGGAGACGTAAGAAACCAAAACTCAATGATATTCCCACACAGAGGTACCTGGGGTTTCTGGCATGCAAGTGAATCTTCCATGTTTAACTCATGTCCAGTCACTGAAAATCAGATCTTGATGGTGAATACAAGGACTATGAGAATTTTAAGGTGACCCCAAGTACCTGCTAATCTCGTACTCTAGCTACAGCTATTTTTTCCAGTCCCTTAATTAGTTAGATTGTGCCCCTCCTTCATATTAGTTTGAAAGCTTTTCTGTCAAAACTGTGAACAAGTAAATTAACTAAAGGAGAACTATGAGTAATCAAATCTTGAGGTCTACAATTAATTAAATGAAATGGTGAGTCAGTGAACTGAAGAATGGTCTTATATTAAAACAAAACATTTAATTAAATTAACAGTCAACACATTGCAATTAATAATATTCAAAAGGAAAAATGAAAACCAGTTTAGTCTTGCCATATTACTTCAGTCTAACAGTCAAGTATTGTGCACTGGCTTGTTTGTTATTTGCATTCAAAGCTGTTATGGGTCAAGTATGATGCGCTAAAACAGGAATAATGAAACATCTGGTAATATGAAATGTTAATATGAGATACCATATTGCAAACAGCGAAAGCAATTCTGAAACATCCAATAAATTAGGCCTTGGAAAACTGAAAAGGATCCACTTTCTTTCCCATTTTCTTCAATAACAACGTCAATGAAAATAAATACACAGAACGGACTTTACATTTTCCAAATGCCTGAAAGAATTTACTAATTTAAACACATTACAAAGTGGCGGCTTCTCTGAAGCTGAAAGGAATCATCCTTTCCTAATGACAAAGACATAAGTAAAATCCAGCTAGGAATATGAAGGACAGTGAAACCAAATTCTTGAATAAGAACGTTAAAATGATGAAAGCGTTAGAGCAGTTTGGAGATAGATGGTAATACCCAGGTCTTACTCTTACAGAGTTTTCCCCCTTCTGCAACTAGAAACCGCAGGGAAGTTTTAGCTCTTGTGCATGTTCTGTTTTCAATGGCTGTTCAAAGATACCCTGGCTACCGTTTCCGATAGGTCATAATAATCCATCAACGCGAAACACTTTAGAGAGTGTAAGAAAAGAACTCAGTGAGTAATTGGCCACTGCAGGCGAGGATGGGATTTCACCGTAAGCGCTGTAGCACAAAGCTTCATCACGGGCCGAGCTGTGCGAGCACTCACTTCAGGTCCTGGAAAGACACTCTGGAGCCCCGACTGAAACTCGTGCTACATCCATTTGACATTGCCAAGCTGAAACGTAGTCAACAGCCAAGAAACATATTACAACAGTTGAGTTTCTTTAATCATTTTTTTTCCTTCATTCTTAAGGTGTCTCATGAGAATTGGTTCATTTTGTGACATTTTCTGCTCTTTTTTACAATCTACGCCATGAAAATGATTTGTCAAGACTGCACTGCGTAATACTTTCAGTGTCTGCACTACTGTGACCTTTACCACCTCCTGTAGGTTTGATTGACTGACCACTCCACTTTTGATCTACAGGTTTCTGGAGATGGAAGCACACAGGAGACAGACATGCAAGCCATTGAATTATTGTTGAAAAGATCATAATTGCTTTATACGGATAATTTATATGTTCTTTGGTGCACATTTGATGCAATTCTAGTCAAATCATTGAACATTTTCAACACAAAATGAAAACTCTTACACTACGTGGTATAGTTAAAAAGTGTTTTCATAAATCACAAGTGATAAATTCACGCATTAGGACTCAGATTTCAATAAGGATAAGATAAGGTAAACTAATATTCGTAACTATCTACATGCCCAAAATATCCACTTACGCTTTCATAACGCTCTCATGGACCGAAGATTACAGTTCTTTGAGCTAAGGGGTCGAAAAATTAAAAAATAAACCAGAAACATGTTAAATTACCTCCCTGAGAGCAACGCATAAAATAAATTGCATCTATAGGAAAACAATGTTAACTCCAGGGCGCTAAATATTCAGAAGCCACAAGAAAGTATACAAAGGTCTCCGTCATCAGCCCCCAAAAGAAAACAGATCTTTGCGACAGAGCTTGCAGCCAGCAGAGCAGGAATGCTCTGCTAACTTCAGTAATTCTTCCAGCGTCAGGACAAAGAAGGATGCTGGCGTGCGCTGGCTCCCAGCCAGCACCGTGCGCCATCATCCAGCGAGACAGCCCAGGTGGGCAGCAGCGCTTTTACTTGAGTCAAATTCAAAACAACCTGGACTGCCAAACAGCCTGGAAAGCTCAGACACAGGCAAGGGCCCTGGATGTACTAACAGGGCTTAACGGCCACCTTCTCTTGGGCTTCAGAGCTCACTGCGTTTCCTTCTGCTTGCAGGACCTGGTTATCCTTTTTAGAATACACTTGGGTTCACGGGAAACTAAAATTACGCTACAAATACCTTTAAACCTAATAGCCCTCCCATCCACCAGGGACATTCTGTAACTTCTCTATACTCATAGAAGCCTGTCAATGCTGAAATTAGAATTAGCTGTTGTTTTCTTCTCCACTTCTATTCCTCTCCCATTAAATCCATTTCTGTGGGTTTAAAGCACGTGGCCATAAGCGGTAACAATGGGGAAAGCATTGAAGTTTTTGGAGGTCCTTTCAGCTAAGTACTAGAAAGTCTGCAAGTTGATCTGGAGTTGGCACAAATCTCTTGACTTTGTAAAATTAATTGGGCTGGAAAGTCTTCTGAGAATAAGGATATCGTTGTGAGTGATTTCAAGCTACTTCCTGCTTGTGCTTGGAAACTACCATACAACTATTTTTTTTCCACAGCACAGCTCAGCTACTGTTTCAAAAATGGTACATTCCAAGGATCTTAAGTGAACACTTACAAGGATCTTAAGTGAACACTGACTTCCACAAATTCATCGTGCTACAGCGTTTCAGATGAAACCTCAATATGCTGTCAAGATCAGTACTGCTGTTGGAGACCGGATCGCTGAAACATTAGCCCTGCTAGCCACTGCTCACTTCGGCTGGACCAGCCTGATCAAGACAGACCAGTGAAGCAGAGACGTCTCTGGCAAGAAAGAGAGACAGCTGAGTCAAACTTCAGGAAATCAGTGACACAAGCTCCAAGCAGACCTCTCCAGCTTTAAGGCAGAACCTACCACATTTATAGTTACCGTCCATTCGAAAGAAGATGGAGAACGTAGTGGAGAAACAAGACTTTAATTTTCTTGGAATAGCCAATTCATACTTTTCCCAGATGAATTTTCCATTAATTGTTCAATGTAAATAAAGTAATGGATGGATGGGAGCAAGGACTAGAAGCCAGGTCTCTACCTCCTCAAATGAAGGCTCTCCCTACATTATGTTATGCTTCTTCTATATATACACACTTCTGGCATAACAAGATCTCTTTTTTTTGCCTTTTCTTCTTAAATTCAGGGAGTGGAAAAATGTATCCATCTCAAACAGTTATAACCTGACGTCTCACACAGCCACTAGGAAGGAACGTAGCTTTTGCCACGAAGTCCTGTTCCCCAGTATTGACTCTTTCAGGTAGAATCCTGTGGCGAGCTGGCATCAGTGCAGCGTCACGGCACATACGCACCATGCTGTACTTCTTTCTATGAAGAAGATGAGATATTTTAGATTCGTTTATTTGTATTTCAGTTTAGGCAGCAATCCAACTGGCAGTACTGGAAAAGGACGAACTTTCCAGCAAATTTCTGTGGCAAGAACCACCACGGCAGGCAGCGAATGCTCCCCAAACACTTCCTCAGGTCAAAGCTGAGGGGGTGCTTGGGCACCTTCTTCAAACACGTGAAGGGTATGTGAACTGCCCATACTGCAAAGGGAAAAAGAGAAGGCAGCCCACAGGCTGGAGAAAGCAGATTTAACTCCTGGCTGTGTTTGGACCACAGGAGAAGAAACACAAAGAGCTGTGTTCTCCTCTGGGGCATGAATTAATGACTATTGATCACACAACCAGAGCCCGTATGGAATAAGGTTACAGAGGAGCGTGTACTTTACCTTTTCCTTTTTTAAAGCAGTTTTTACTTCTGGTTGTTCCAATCTCTCCATTTTTAACTTATTTGCATATAGTTTTGTTGAAGCTTATTCATGCACATTGACTTACACAAAAAACAAAGGAGACAAATAATTCAGTCACAATGGGTTAATGTCACCTTTGTTTATGACGTTATGCCAGAATAGCTATTTCTATTTTTATGCTACGCAAGGCAAAGAACTGACTGGAAGCTTATTTTCTTGTTCCAGGTGGTGAATAAAAATAACTTTTAGAAGATGAACCACACCATTTTTTAAATCTTAAAGGATGTGTCTCTACTCATTGGTCAAGCTGAATTAACTTGCAGCCTCCAAGCCAAATGCAGGCTTAAGAAGGAGAGGAATAATTTAGTCACTGAACTGAAACATTCAGTAATCTAAAATTATGCAAGTATTCTCTTTGCCCTTGCAAATCTTTACAGATAAACTCTTCTGGTCTTTACTCCCGAGCCTGCATCAGTATAGCAGTTCCACTTTTTCTAAAACTATGGCAACAAATGTTTTTAGCTTAGGTTTTGTGCAACTATTGCAGTAGTCAAAATACATTCAGGTCTTAAAATAGACTTTTGAAATCCAAAATAGTTAAATTTATAGTGGCATTACATTGGGAAGAGTAGGTTTAACAGAATGACTACTGTGGACTAATTAATAATTGACCATTTTACTATGCTAAATATAAATCTTAACAGTAATTTTATTTCTCTATTTAGTTTTAGGAACTGGTATACATCTAGAAAAGGCCTACTCACTTCACTTAAGCCAAAAAATAAATGAGACAGTTTGGCTACCCCGTGCATAGGAACTTATAGATGACCAAGAAACATCTTTATAATTCTGTTCAGGAAACAAAGTATGTAATATCCACAATCCCATCTGTCCTTATTTCTTTCATACAGCCACTAAACTGCTCATACTTGAGAAGAAAATTAACCTTTTTACTGATTAATCACTAAGCAGCTTTGACTGGTGAAAAGAAAATTGTATTCCAAATGAACAGCTACCTGTTATCAAATTACAAGGCGTTTTCATCAAAGGACCAAGAACAGCAGCACACTGACCAGCTAACGTGCTTCCACTGACCTGGAGGGGAATTTTTCCAGTTAACGGCGTCTGAAGAATGCTTCCTTTTGATTCTTGTCTCTGACACAAAAATGATTGTCCCATTTAACCACTGTTCTATCACATACATCAGAGAATCCTATTTACTCACATCCTACTGGAACATTAAAACACAACGCTGTGATTGTCTCTAGAAGAAAATTTTAAAGATTGACTTTTTTTCTTTTTTGTGAAAAAGGGAGGGAGATCAAAAGCGAACTTTAATAGATGTTTGACTAAGGTCATACTCCTAGGAAATGGAACACTGAAGATGAAAGAGAACAAATAGATTTGGCTTTTGATCTCAGCCAAATGCATTTGGCATTGTTTAGCTTTTATAAAATACTTCAACTTTAGGCCATATCATGACTACAATGAATTGGTTGAAGTCCTGAGGTTTTAATAGTTCAGTAAGACTTTAACATGTACCAATATTTGGAAAAACTTCTTTCTTAAGCATCTGTCTAGGTTTTTCCCTTACAGGAATGAAGTCAGGTCAAACTCTGCAACAGTTGCTAATGCTGGATAAGTACAAACAATCTTAAGAAAATATTTTCCTAACTATAGGCAAATTTGAGAGTTGTTAGCCACTAGTGCTGTTAAATCAGGACATTGGTATCCCTAGCAAGAAACTTTAGGGGGAAGTGCAGAGCATTGAGAAAAGGTGTTCGAATTATTGGAATAAAACAAATAATTGTGTCTCCAGACAAAAATCATTTCAGATCATTTTACCAAATTATTTCACAGTTCCAATCCTTGTAAAAAGTGCTGTAGACATCCAACTAAACAGCAGTAAGGAAGAAGTGGGTTACAATCTACAAAGCATTACTTTCAAATTTTTCAGTAATAACAGCATTTGCTAACTGAAGACAACTTGGCTAATTAAGGAAAAAAATAACATTCATTAAAGCAATACGCTTAAATTATAACTATTGTTCAAAAAAATTAATTATCATTAGCCATTCAAAGCATTGCAAAAACCCACAAACCACTTAGAAGGCTACACAGTCAAAATTACAATAGAGTTTCATCAGCCCAGCCTGCTCAGCCCTCTAAAAGACAGCAGCAATGGCAGGAAACATCCCAGCCCCAAGCTTCAAATCGGCTGTCTGAAGTTTCAGTAACAATTACTGACTTATACTACAGAATGTACCACAACAGAAAATATTGTATGTTTGTTAGGCAAACACTTGGCCTTATGGACCATACAGAAACTGTACACAAGGAAAGGGCTTCCCTATCTTACTTTCAAATTATTATATTCCTATATTATAGCAATGATAAAGACACAATAACGAGCTGAGAAACTCCAAAGATACAAACCCAGGTATTTATCATCATTAAAGCAGAGTTATCTGACCACAAACCCTAAAAGTAACCTGAGGAAGGAAGAGGTGCTTTCCCATAGGCTCCCCCACTCATCTCAATACCTTTCTCAAGGGCCACTTAAAACCATACAGAAAAGCACAAGAAGCCTCAGTCATTTGCTCTCCAACATCTAGCCACAAATATAACCACACGAAGCAATAATTCATTCATTCCTTCTCTGTAATGTTTATCTCTTTTTAAGAGAAAATACCACAGGTTCACCCCCTCCTCTTATTTTCTAAACAAACAGCGTGGTTTGTTACTCCTTTTTCTATTATTTATCACTTTATGTACCGTATTTCTGCTGTTGAGGCAATACATCAGATTTGCTGAATCCACCTGGACACAGAAGACCTCTGCAAATCAGGAGACCAATAAGCTTTACCTCTGATCCTCCCAGGTACACAACACCTGCAGCCAGCAATATTTTACCTCTGTCATTCACAAATACTACAAACATGCCCCTTCCTTTATGTACTAAACCTACCTACCAGCGAGACCCCGCCTTACACCTTCAGCCAAACTGGAACCTCATCATTCATCTTCTACTCAACTTCAAACGCGAGCCATTACGGATCCTCACTACTGCAGTATGTACTGTATATATACGCACAGCCTTGCACGTGGAGAGTTCTTTTTACACAGGTATATACTTAAAGCCTTTTAAATCTATAGCTATGTATTCAAAAAAACCAAATACATATGTTTACATTCGCAATAGTTTCTGTTGATCCAAAACCAGCACTCAATGTAGAAATAATTCCTTGTTTCTCTTCAAGCATTGAAAACTTTCTGTCCTTCTTGAAGCTAAGATTATTTTCCATTTTCTACCCTTAAGACATTAAGCCAACAGAACTCCAACAGATAATTTCCTTTGTTTCAGGAGCCAGGTGCTTGCTATTCTGCAGTCTTGCTTTTCTTGAGGATACAAAGCTTACAACATTAATTATAGAGATTTAGTCATCATCACAGGTCCAGGGAGGTTCTTCTCCCTCTGCACTCGGCACTGGTGAGACCGCTCCTCGAATCCTGTGTTCAGTTCTGGGCCCCTCACCACAAGAAGGATGTTGAGGCTCTGGAGCGAGTCCAGAGAAGAGCAACGAAGCTGGTGAGGGGGCTGGAGAACAGGCCTTATGAGGAGCGGCTGAGAGAGCTGGGGGTGTTTAGCCTGGAGAAGAGGAGGCTGAGGGGAGACCTCATTGCTCTCTACAACTACCTGAGGGAGGTTGTGGAGAGGAGGGAGCTGGGCTCTTCTCCCAAGTGACAGGGGACAGGATGAGAGGGAATGGCCTCAAGCTCCCCCAAGGGAGGTTCAGGCTCAACATAAGGAAAAAATTCTTCACTGAAAGGGTCATTGGGCACTGGAACAGGCTGCCCAGGGAGGTGGTTGACTCACCTTCCCTGGAGGGGTTTAAGGTGCGGGTGGACGGGGTGCTGAGGGACACGTTTTAGAGATTGGTGGGAATGGTTGGACTCAATGATCTGGTGGGTCTCTTCCAATTTGGTGATTCTATGATTCTATGATCACAATAGATTCTGGTCACATCCTTTTCACTGTCCCGCAGCACAAATCTACATCCTGTATTTTATACGTTTCCCAAAGAAGAAATGTGTCTGCTGATTAAACTATTGAATTTGTTGCTACTGGAACTTCCACAGAAATTAGCTCAAAATAAGAAAGGACTTATTTATATGAAATCTACAGAAATTTTCTGAATTCAGAAAAAAAATAGAATTAAACCAATTAGTAGAATATCATACAAATAACAGCAAACACAGTCATCTTTTGAGTCTTCCAATGGTTCTGCTGGCGGGCACAAGTTTCAAAATTCCTTGCTTCTTAAATAATGAAATCTTCTGTGTCTGGTTCTGTGCAAGTCAAGGAATTTATTAAAAAGCAAGGGTGCATTTATGGATGCAAATTAACACCTACCACAGAATCTTCTTCTACACAAGAATCTAAAGCAAAACTTACGCAAAATAGTGGTTGATTAATTTGGTCCTTAGGAGGAAAATAAAAGGACCAGCCTTATCTGCTGGTCCTTATCATAAGAGTGATTTATATTATGAAGACTGAGCTAGTGAGATCCGTGCTTATATATCACATCTCAGAGGAGGCACCATGGGATCACACCATCTGGTATGGAGACATCAAAACCTGCACCTTTAAAAAAATAACAGCCAGAAAACAACAATTATGACTATGAGGTTTTCTTTTGTTTTCTTTTTAAATACGGAACTCTTCCAAGGAACAAAGAGCCAGACAGAAAGGTGGAACAGAACTAAACCCAAGTCCTGCTGGCATCCGCTCCTTGCGGGTGGCCTTGTAGACGGAGTAGTTGCCACGCTGCTGATTCGTTTATGCTTGAGATAAAAAGCTAATCTTCTTAAAAGAATTTACATTAGATAACATTATAGGCAAAAATACTTCATTAAAATATATTAACTAGCTCCATGAATAAAATATCCCATAGAATCGTTTTCTCCTAAATAATGTAAAATTGAGCAAAACATGTGCTGTATTTTGCTTATTTATTGCTGGAAGAAATCCATAACACTGAAAGGCACGCTCTCACGTTATACACATGTCTAGACATAGACTGACTTTGATTTTCAGGATATTCACCCCAAACTGCGATGGTGCAATACAACTGCATCCAACGAATATCACTGCAGTAACACCTCTACCAACTACCCCCTTAACTTCTGTGCTACGACAACGTATGCATGAGAAAAGCACACACAAACATTTTGCCAGTTCTTAAGATTGCGAATTTGACTGGATCCCTTCGAGCTGTCGGGACTCTGGAATCGGAACTGAGTCATGCAATCATGTTGCTTCTTTAACCACCATCTGTGAAACCTTTTAGGCCAAGCAGAGTGAGAAAGGGATAGCACACGTTCCAAGATCATACGCAACTTCTGTTGCCACAAGTAAAACATTAGAAGACTAAAAAAATACAATCTATAAACACTCTAACATATGTTGTTATTTACTATAAATTATATTTAAGGCACTCCATTGTGAATTCAAAGAGTGAACAAGTTCTTGTAACTGAATGCAGGCTCCTAACTTGGGAAAAGACTGCCCTGAACAGTTTTAACCAAGTGACACATTCCAATGTACACACGAATAAAACTTGTTCTGTTATACCTGTGACAGATACTCAGATTTACTGAAAACAGCATTACTTCAATTTTGTCCACAAAATGAAATACTTTTGTTCTTGAGCAAAAATATTTAGTCTCTAGTTGCAAGTGCAGAAAACAAACCCTCTCTAGGAAATGAGTTATTTTTCCCTTCCTGAAAGGGCTCATAATATGATGAGCATAACATCACCAATACGGAGATGGAATGGTATTGTAAGCTGCTGTAGAAATAACAAATCTATTATGACTAATTCCCACCAGAAATCTTGGAAACTGGACAACCTACCTTCTGCTCTTACTGTATTCAGTCAAAACAGAAAAATGAGAGGGAGATCTGTATGGCTGGATTTCAATTGCCTTTACTCATAACTTCCAGTTGCATTCCCTCACACATGACTAATCGTTCTCTGCCATTCTTGTCTTTCCTATTTGGCCAAACTGAACAGAAGGCAAAGACATCTCTTGTCCCCTGACACATTAGCATTCATTAGGGTGAAAAGTAAATGAGAACTATTTCATCTTCAGAGCACTATCCAAAGACATTAGCATCTAATAACAATATTAAAGTCACATTTCAGGTCTTTAATTTGTGGCAGTAATAATGCTGTCTAGTTGAATAAAAGTACACACTAAAGTAAATATTTTGGCTACCCCCTTGTAGGAGTTTGCAAACATTGTTATCAAGTTGAAGAGACTCCAGGACAGTTGGAACTGAACTTAGAGAGAGCGGAACTGTTGAAGTCATAGTGACTTGCTTCCTTTTCCTTGCTTACTCATACTCTCAGAGTGAAATGAAAGCTATTTTATCAGGATTTCTCTTGTTAATACACTTTAAAAAGAAACAAAGATACAAAACTGTCAGTAATTAAGTAAATGATGATGATGAACCAGAGCTCAGGAATTCTGCACATCTCCTGCAAAGGTTACCCACAGCACAGCCAGCACATTGCTCGCTCTCGAGATATTCCTTACCAAATCTTTATGGGAATTCTACCAGAGGGACCAACTCTAAGAAACAGGTTTTCATGCTTTTCAGCAAACTGTAATATCACAATTGTTTAACCAAGAAAGTTATCTTTGAAGCAGAAGACTTTCATGCAAAAGACTTCTGGCCAAAGCAGACTGGCACTGGTTATTTGTCATCAAACTGCCTGGCACAACTGAAGGTACCCTGGACATGCTGCCATCCTTCATGATACGATTTTCAAGTGAGTATATTTAGAAGTTAATAAATAATCTTTATGGCTGTAAGAGCTGCCCTTTTAATTTGCTAAGGAGTTGGAAAATCTATCACACTAAGTTCTTGCTGGTTTACATTTACAAAATTGAGTGTCAGCTTCAAAGTTTTGGAAGCCTTGACAGTCCAACACGAACACATCCATTTGCAATGCTGCAGGCACAGCACTAGCCAATGAGATGTTCATCAATTAAGCTGTTTACCAAAAGTAAGAAATAAAATAAGCATATTTTTCTTGTTGGCTTCACGGAAAGTACAATTGGCATTTTCAGATTGCAAGGTAGCCTCTCTTTGTGTTTGCTCTTGGCTGACTGACAGCATTCCCTCACCAATAATGTGTTACTGCTTGCTCATTTTTTTTTCAGAAATTGCAAGACTGAAATAATTGAAAAGTTGCTAAATAATATTCCAGCACCCTCTTTACCATACATGTAATACTTGGGAAATAGAATTCCCCTAGTTTTATTTTACAAACTCTATAGCTCTTCTTTATCCCCTTTTCCCCAGCTGCTCTCACAGCGTCCTCTGATACACTGGTGGATGATAATATCAATTACACGTGGTGGCAGATGAGGTGAGCTGGTACAAAGAACAACATCTTCCACTTGAAATTTCTGCTCTTTATCTTTCTTGGAGAGATCATTCTGCTTGACCTGGACTTGTGCATTTGATGAATGGGTCAGCAGCTAGGATCTGTGTGAGCAAATGAGTAAGATGCACATCTCATCCCTCAAACCATTACAAAAATCTTTACAAGATTGGATTCATGCATTGAGATGACCTAAGAATATGTTCCTGGCTTTTTACATATTACAATTTAGTTGTCGAGTGACAGCATGAAGATGAGCCAGCACCAACCATTCCTGAAAGCTGAGAAAGTTACTTAGATGTGGGTGGTGCTACCACAAGCCGACATTTAATATTAAATTAATCAAAAATACATAAAACAGCAGTAAGACAAACTTCTCCCTTCATTTATGTTCCAACTGTCTTTTTGAGGAAACAACCACTGACAAAAACACTAAAAATTAAGTTTCATGGACAGATTTTCTAAATTGCAAAAAGTTAATCAGTCCTAGTGTATTTTTTCGTAATTAGCATGTAACGAGACCACAGATCTAACTTACAAAAACTGCCTGTACGCATTGAAAGTAAAGGACGATATCATCTATGCTTAAGTAGCTGCACACACACAGAGACATCAGAACTGAGCACATTTACAGTAGAATTTATTGTAGATAGGATCTTACCTCCCTGAACTTCACTCCTGCAAACTCTGTATTTATCATAAACTTTAGATACAGTCACCAGCACACTTTTGACATTTAAAAATAAAAACCAAGCCCAAGCATGAAGCCATACAAAATTGCAGCAAACCTTGTTTAAATCTTTCATATGAAGAGGTGGTGCAAGTGAAACACAGGTTTTTGTCAGATGCTAAAAGCCCCTGGGCAAGGAGCAAGGCCGACACGGAACGAGCGCCCTTGCACATACACAGAGGCAGGGAGCCAACCCTCCCACACCCTAATCTCACACTCAAACTCTAGTTACCTTGAAGTTACTCTGAAGATTGCAGAGCTCCCCTTCACAACCTGGGTAGGGGACCACCCCTAAAAAAATCTGCTTTCACAAAAAGAAGTATTTACAGAAATTCTTGGTCAGTTTTTCAAAGACATTTCCTACCTCTAGAAGCTGCCAGGTGAAGATTTAGTGGCATGAACTAAAAATTATTCAGGAAAACCATTCACTTTCTTTGCTCAACCCATGTCGAGTTTGCTCAAGCTCGTGTTTCCTCAGCAAGGCCATTAACTGATATAAATGATATTTAGCAGGTAGAGATTCATTCCTTCATTCTCTCTCTCTTTCATGATGGAAAAAGATTGAATTTTCTTTCAATTATTAAAAGCCAGGAGTAATGATACCTTAAAGAAGGTGAAAAAGTACAACAAAAATATATATCAACTCTTACAGTCTGGAGACAATGAAATACAAAAAAAATTATGAAGAATATCCACAATCAGCACATAATTTATTGATTGCCCTTTCTCAAATGAAGGGCCATCAGCTAGTTTAAAAGTAAAATTACGTCCTAAAATAACAGCAGAGAGATAAAAATTATGAGGGTCATACAAGGGGAAAAAGATGTATTTTCAGCAAAGATTTTTAAATGAGATGGAGAGTCAATGAGGCAGAGAAATACAGGAAAGCCCTTCCATGACAGAAAGAATTGCAGAAAAGCAGGTTCTTTTAGTATTAGTTGTGAAATGTTGAGTGGCAGCATGGGAAAGAAAACAAAAAAAAATTCAAGTAGACCCTCCTGGAATAAACTGCTGCCATCCTGCTTTTTAGAATGTATATTAATTACATTAGCATAATGGAAGTTGTCTGAAAGGCCAGACAAACTGAGTAGAAGAAAATAAATGACTTGCTCAAATGCGCTAACAAGTTCTACGGCTGTAAACATGAGCTTAAATTGCAGATAAATCCAAAACTGCATCACTTAACACTCTCCTGCACGCACAGCTTTGAAATCCTCTTTCGCAAGGCCCATTGCAATCCTTGTCCCCACCAACTTCTGTTACCAACACCGCTGTCATTTCTCTTTCTGTGTCAGGGACGCGCGCTTTCCCGGTCACCGCGTACATCTGCTCGCTGAATTCAGGGTCGAGAGAGGGCAAGAAGGCACAGGTGAAAGAAAAACGGCAAGCGCTTGACCATGGAGACAAAGTTCAATGAATTCACAGCAACAGGCAGAAATTTTAACACAAGCTGGAAAAAAAGAGGTCAGCTTTTCCCAGCACAAATAAACAAACATTGGGACAATTAATTTCCCAGAGCATGGGATGAATCCTCCACCACTTCAGTCTTTGGGCTGGAACTGGATGTGCTGCTCAGCCGCTCATCTAGTTTAGTTAGGAATTGCAGGTGTAAGGCAGGAATGGCTTGGGGATATTTTACAGCCCGGATTACACCAGAGGCCCATCCAGATCATCACTATGGTCCTCGAACACTTTTCTCTCTACTCACGCATGCAGTCCTACAGCAATCCAGGTCCACAGGCTGACGCTTAACGCTCTAAGTTCTACTTCCTGAGTATAAAATTCTTTGTGGGAGAGTCAGAATAATTTCAAATGGTGAATTCCTTGGAATATGGCATAACTTCAATTTTGCATGTGATCCATGCAAACAGACAGTCTGCACTCGGTAATTATGGACACACATGGTTACTTTGCTTTTTTAAATATTTTGGTGAAATTTAAACCTTTTAAGAAAAATTATCCTAATGGTCTGCTGGTTTTAGTTGCAAATCCCCCTCCAAAAGTATTAGTTCTCTAGAAATGTGTGGTATAAGAGGCAAGAAGAGTTGGTTAAAACCCATGTCCCTGATGGCTGGGCTTTCTTCCACATTTATCCATGATGATTAGCAAGTTTAACCATGACTCCTACAGAAATCAAGTTGTGTCCTTGAGGTCATTTTCATGCACCTTGAGACTGACTGCAATACTGCTGGCGAATAACCAGCTGAAGAGTTTATTTCTGCACCCAGTACACAGGCGTGTTCTTTGTCTGCCTGCTTCACGCTTCAGGTGCCTGCGCGGAGGATGTGACTAACGGCACCGATTCTCACCGTGGGGCTGGGCTGAGGTCTGCATGGCAGAGACGGAGCCCAGCGGAGCCGCACCAGCACGGAGGTTTTATGGAGAGTGCACTGCTCAGCCCGCTCCGTGCCCTCCACAGCTGCCTCTCCAGCAGCCACTGCCTCTCAGTGTCCCCCCGAAGCATGTCAGGATGATGCAGAATGGGATTCCTGTTCTTCAAGCGCAGTATAACGACTTTACCAGTGCCACCTCACAGCTACCAAAAGCAACTCCCCTCTGCTGACTTGCCTGCCCCAGCAGGTCCCGAAAAGGAGAGCTTGCGTCACCAGAGGACTGTCCACGACAGCAGCTCTTCGGGCACCGTATCATTTTAATCCTTCGGTCTGTAAGGTACAGGACTTCTGAAGCAGACATGTAGCAGTTTTGACTCTCTCCACTCAACAGACCCCACACAGCGCGGGAAGATCCTCCTCACTGAGCTCTCCATCGCCACTAGTCTCTCTTGCAAGTCTCAGCCCTTCACAATTTCACCTGCAAAGTCTAGTTGAAATGCTAAATACTAAGGAAGTATTAAATCTGTCAGCGTACCACACTCTTGCAGACTACTGTGTTAATTTATATATAATCTTTCATAACAATAACTGTGCAGCTATGTCTGAAGAACAGGCCATGAGAATACCAAATGTGGGGTTTTTTTAAATATTTCTTGAATGTTTTTCCCCTGAATTGCCAAATACCATTAAACAAAATATACAAATTATTCAATTGTGAAATCATATTTAAATCTAAGACTTTATCTGGCTATCCACAAGCTGCATCGTGGAGCGGTTCCCTAACCTGCATCACTTAGGGCTGATCTTAATTCAGCTCAAGCTGCTGTGCCAGAACTGCTCTAAGCCTGCCCCAGCTCTGCTGTGGCTCTGGTAGTGTGGGCACAATGACTGCAATGGAAGCACAGAGAACTGCATTAGCAAGGATGAGCAGCTGATGAGGTGTGCTAATTCATTTCTAGTTCTATCTAGTTTGAGCATCCACAATGATTGAGCTTCCATCCTTGACCTACAGAATTTTAAGGCTCACCTCACTCATGCTAGAGATTTCATACATAGACGAAATTCAGATTATGGATGACTTCTACGCCAGCAGGGAAGAAATCCCTTTATAGTCAAGATTATTTATTCTACTGAACATTCGTTTAACAACAAAAAACTAAAATATCCTTCCAAGCTCTGAAGTGTAAATTAAGTTTAAACTTAACAGGCACGATTGCTACTAAGTACATAAATAAATGAAGCAGCAGAAGTTAGCATAGTTTAAGTCAGACATCAACAGTTTCTCCTAAGAGTTATCTTTGCTATCAGAAACAAAAACTATCGTTCCATGTATTCAGGTTACTCCTCTCTCCTCAATGTTTCTTCATGTTAACAGCTCCTACTTGACGGAAAAAAGCCCGAAAGAGAAATTTTGAAACAACGAATTGCCATTAGATTAAGGAGAAATTCCAGTACATTAGGAAATATCACAGAACAGCTAAGGCTGGAAATACCTGCTGAAGGTTATGGAAGTCCAACCGTTCACTTCTAAAAAGGCTCAACTAGAGCAGATTGCCCTGGGCAGCGCGCATGTGGGTTCTGAATATCTGCAAGGATGGAAACTTCACTCAACTGGACGCTCCAGTGTTCAGCCATCCCTGCAGTTGTAAGTACAGGGTACTAACTTACCCTTACGATGACATCTCTGACTCAGTGACAATGAAAAGTAATAAGAACGCATCATACAAGCAAAAAGCCTGAGTTCTCCAGTGACAAACTAGCATGACTACTCAAGAGCCAATCAAAATAATTATCGGAAAATATTATCCTTGGATTAAACAAGAACATTTGCAATACAACATATTTCTCATATACTTGTGTAGATGTCTGTGTGTGCACATGTGAACATCCATATTAAAGTATAAAATCTGAGCTTTGGTCTCAACCACATAAAAAAAAAAGGGAAGGAAAACAGACTTCGATATAGCTGAGGTCAAATGAGCTGCACTGAATTTGTGATCCCAGTATGATATTTCAGATCAAGAGCTGAAAACTTGGTATTTCATTTGCATCACAGAGAAACTAAAAAAAAACATCGACACTGGCTCGCTCTGAAGTTGAAGCAACAGGCAGACCTGTTTGTAACCTGCAACCTATCGTCTCCCCAGTGCATTTATTAGAACCTTCTGCAGCAGAATAACCTGGGTGGATGAAAAGCACACCTGGATATCAGAACCAGGAACAGTGATGAGACGTGTTTCTTGCTGTTGAAACTGCACTGCCAGTCTGTTTAGCAATACACGATTGTTGCAGTTTCAAGATTTCAGGTTACATCTCTAATTGTGGGCATTTAGCAGACTGCCTCTTATTATTAAGATACTGCTGACACTTATTGTTGATGTGGCCATGGGACAAGGCTAATAATTATTCGCACCAGAAGCAGCTTGTGGTTTTATATTACATTGAGGTAAATTACACTGGAATTAGAGTGGATTACTTTTATCAAATGGGGAATAAGCTGTTAATTAACTCCCCGCTGTAGCAATCTTTTTCTGAGCTTGCAACTGTTATTAGCTCTAGATTAAACTGTTGAATTAATTTCCCACTTACTTACTATTTCAAGAGTTTTTAATTTACCTGGCAGCAGTTTTAATGGGAAATTGTATTAGTGAGCATAAATTGTTTTTGGGAAGGGTAAACAGTTTGTGATAATGTTTATTAAGTCGTTTTGTTTGAGCAAAAATATAATTGCAGTTTTAATTAGCGCATGGTTGTTGGAGTATTAGGTTTGAGATTACATTATGGCATTCGGAGAAAACAATCGCCCAGGTAATCCCAGCATTTATCACTGCAACCAAACAGAAAAGCTATGTCAACACTGCTCCGACCTGGGCAGGAATACACGCACTTCCACACACACGCACGAGCAGGTCCAGATGAATCAGGGTAGTACACGTAGGAAAGAGAACACGGCATTTCCCTCTGGACCACTTCATTGTGTGAGGCATTGTGCTTAATCACGTGAGAGATGTCCATCAAGTTTGTCTACACTAAATGGACATATCTCTGGCTTTTCATATTATTAAAATGTGGAAAGGTCAGACCTTTTAACAGGAGAAAACTTGATTTAATGCCCTGTATTTTCTACCCCTGCTACTGCTGTGTCAATGTAAGACAAAGAGATGGCATTAAGTCATTAGAAGAAAATTAAAAAAGAGATAACAAGAAGGCAAAACAACTGATCCACCATAATAAATTGCTATAGATAATTTACTTTGTTACTTATTTGCTGAGTACATATCAGCTCATTAACTGCAGTCTGCTCTTTCTTTTCTGTTTGTAAAATCCTAGATGAGCTTCTTTAAAGATAATTGTAATACACTTTTGGGTAGCAATACATACAAACTAATTCCATTCTAAAGGCACTTATTGACTAAGATGAAGAAAATTCCAGTAGTTTGGTATGTCCTAATACATCCTATCCAGAAATCACGTTCTTGTGCCATAGCTGCTTGTCCTGTGTAGCGTCCTGAAGAGCCAAGGGCATCAGAGGCAGCACCCTCAAACACCCAACCTCACAAATCCTCACAAATGAAACAAGAGCAACAGGACAGCATTCATACACCCAAATGAGAGAGCACAGACTGATTTTAAGAGAGTTTAAATCTACTTTATCCTTTCCAGCTTTAGTGTTACTGACAGTGGAAGTTACCACCAGGCACGTCTTACCAACTTCTACAGGACATTGCTGATGGATGTGTCAGCAACGCTACTCCTGCAGCAGCCCTCTTGTTAAACCAACCTGACTGAAAAGGGTTAAGAAAGGGTGTCCTGAACATTTAACTGCATTTTACAGGGTCTACATCTCTTCACCTCAACATCTGACAAGGGACAGCATTCACAGATGTACAGATACAGTAAACTATGTAAACTGTTTCAAAAGAATCAGCACCATTTCAAGATGCAGCCACGCACAACGGCTCTTTAAAGCACCACACAGTGATGCAAGGAGAGTTAAAGAACACTAATTATTCAGTAGCTTTAAAGAGATGTGTATTGATTTACAGAATACAATAAACATCAAGTAGAAAGAAAAAGTTTAGATAACTAATTGCCATGCAAATGTCCCAATTTGTACCTTGTAATTCAAGATTTAATATCAGATTTGCTAATGGAAACCTTTTACTTACGTATTCAGAAGTCTTTTTAACACTATTTTTTAATTCACTGTCATTAGCAATAATAGTTTTTTTGCTATAAACAGTTGTTCTATTTCTATTAATATACTTAGACGAAAATAATTTGTTTATATACGAGTCTCCTGGATGTTCAACACTTGTTGCTACAGTCATTTATACTTCTAAATTGATGTCAGATTTCCTAAAAATCCTAAAGTTTCTGGAAGTTACAGAGTAACAGAACACAGAATCATAGAATGATTCATGATTAATACTTCAATACAATGTTTTTAAACTACTAAGAAACAATGACCGAACGGTAAAATCTTTCGTTTGTATCTCTTTTAATTAATCTATTTGGCTTGGTTTGTGATCCCTGCTATACTAAATTGATTGTAGCCATTTCCAGCTTCAGAAGAAAAGGAGGCACTTTTAGAGTTTCCCATACGTTAACAATCAAGACACACCAGGTGTAGTAGATAATATTTAAGCAACGATACTGGCTCAGAATTGCAGGTAACATTGCTCCCAGCTCAGGGATTGGGAAAAAACCGAACAACACTCTTGCCATTTTGAGGAGCATTTGGTACCTTTCGGAGATGTAGGAAAGTTGTTTGCGTTCTGCATTCTGCCTTCCGCTGCGGTTTGCGGTGCCTGTATCCATTTGTCACAGCCCAGTTCCACCTTACCTCGTGCTGCAAAACCCACTGTGGATAACAAGAAATCATTCCTGCAGCGCCAGAGCTACCACAGAAGCCAAACAAGCGAGGACAATCCACCTCCTTCTGCAAGTGGGATACTCGCCTCCCTCTAGATCCTCCCCTGCAACGCACACACCGGCACAGCTGTGCGTTGTTAACACACCCCACAGAAATATTTAGGTTTTTTTACCTAGTCGCTGCTTTCCTTGGCTGCCAGACCCCGTATGCCTACAGAATATAAGGTCTCTCCTTGGAACCAAATGGAGAAACCAATTCAGTTTAAACGTGACCTGGCAAAAACCGTTGTCTGGGTCGAGCCCCCAGTCCCTGTCTCCAGGTAGGCTGCCACCCGCTGCGACTTGCTGGCTGCATGGCTGGAAACAGCAGTCGCTGATAACCGTCCTTTTCAGGATGGAGAACTACGAACTAGCAACAGATCCGGGCGTCACCAACTCTACGGCAGCTGTAAACGCAGCTGTAAATCACAGAACGCTAATTAACAGTTGTTCTTGGTTTTTCTTTCCCTCCATCAGCACTTTTTTGTTGTGCTGTGTTCGAGGTGTGGTCAATGTTAGAAACCATTAAATGTTCTTGAAAAAGTCGACAATATGCTTTTTTTAATCCAAATAGAAACATTAAAATGTTCAACTGAAGTTTATTCAATTAATTTTAGTTCTCAATTTATAAAGATTTTACTATTCATGCAAAGGAAAATGAGAATTAAGATGCAATGTGCTGACATCCAGTGTAGTTTTACAGCCTTTTTAATACAGAAGTAATTCTAAAAATAATAGGCTTAAAATAGTAAAAACCCCAAAACTAATAGTTTTGCTAAATTACCTTTTTATTACATGGTTTCAATTAGCATTCCCTCATCTTCCCACCCAACACGCAAATTGTTCTCTCTTTTCTTTGAAGGAAATTATGAGATGATGGAAGCGGAGAAGATACTTCAGCCAAATGTTGGAACCTCAATTGAAAACACAAGTATGCAGCCTTCCCAGAATGATTTGTTGCAGCAAATTCTATAAAAGTTAACAGTTCTTAAAGATGTTTATAACTGATGAGGCATGTTTCTCACATATGGTAAGAGAGATTATTCTACTAAACTCATCAGTTATTACATTTAATATGCACTATGCTAAAAATTACAAACAACCAAATGCTTTCAACCTGAATGTGGTTTCTCATTTCTTTGAAGTCATTAGCAAGCGGCTGTGGTTCCAGTTAAGGTATTACTCTGAAGCATAAGGAAAACATTATCCTACAGGTGCAGAGAAGATTTAATCCACATGTGTCGCAAAGTTACACATGGATATAAACAATGGATTAATCCTCAGTTCCCTTCAGCTTGGACTCTCACAGGTCAGAAGAAAAATGGCCCAATTCTGGAGCTGTATGATTCCCCGGACTGTCAACACCTTCTATTTCATCCGCAGAAGGTTCTGTGAGACAGATCCAAACTCATTCTAATTTTATCATCGTTTATAAAAATAAAGATCACAAAATAGGTAGAAATACCCATACTGAGAGAAAGAAGACGGGTCACTCCAGCAGACATTATAGGTGAGCAAAGCACCATAAAAACCGCTCAGCCTTGTCTGCGCCGCTGTAACAACAGCGTGAACCAACCACAACCAGACTGCACGTAGGGCAGCCGAGGTGTTCAAACACGCCAGTAAATGGTATCACAGGGATGAGACACAAACCCTGTTCAAGAATGCTATAAATCAAATTTCAAGATGTTCTAATAAGACCAAATGCTTGGGTACACAAAGCATTAATTCTCTCCCCTGACTCAAGGAGCAAAGCTTTTAATGCTCGAGGTTCTGCAGTCAAGTTCACATTTGGAAATTCCAAATGCCTTCTCAAATATCATTCTTATTGTCTTCCTCTTAAAGTGTAAACATTTTACCCTAATAAAATCAGTTCTGTTTCCAAAAGGATTACATTATAACCTGATTTAAAAAAACTACAGAGCTTAAGAATTCCACAAAAATATTTTTTGTCACATCCTGTTCTCTTTTCTCTTTTAAATAGAAAAGGACAATTATGCTAAAAAGTGCTCAGAAAAAAACAACCCGTGACCACAGAATGTGCAGAACTGGGACTCTATTTCTAAAACCAACTTACCAAGGGAGTCAATCCATCTAACCATTAAACATCTGTTTTGCTCTGTTTTTTAAGATAAAAGGGCAGCCTCATTAGAGCAAATACCTTCACGTTTTCTTTGGAGAATCTCACCTTCACCAGCAATATGCATCATTCGTACTATCTTCATATCTTTTTCTTTATGATACTATTCCTTAAAAAAGACACTTGGCAAACAAAACTGTCAGCCTACAGTAGATCTGTGCTAATTTAAAATTAGTTCTCTACTTCATACCAGGTTCATCAACCTGAATCTGCTGGACACAGCTATGATAGGATAGAAGGTAAGAACACAAGCAGGTTCCATCCCATGGTCCAGAACACAAACTCAAAGCTGTGAGATGAAAAAGACTTCATGTTTTTATATTTTTTTTCCCAGATCTGAAGAGCCCTGAACTTCGCAAATTTTATCTGGGTTTCATCAGGGAAAAACAAAGTTCTTAAATCTGGGAAAAAAGAGCACTATTAAAAGCACACATGCTACTCAAACCAAGTTCCATCCTTTAACAATGCAAATTTCTGTTTAACTCTAAGTAGAGAAAAAAGTGGCCATCCTCAACATAAACATCTTAAAAAGGTAAATAAGCAACAGAAGTTCAGCTGTTCCTCAGTGCAATCACCCACACAAGCTTACGAAGTACTGTGTGTGCATAACTGGGTCTCCACATGTGTGCAACTGTTCCAACTGCCTTCAGGTGGAACTTCCAAGCATAGGAATGCTACGCAGAGAAGCGAACATTCTCCAAGGAGAGACCATGAGGCTGCAATGCCAAAAGATGTGTCTTCCCTCAAGGACAGCTGGGGATCAGGCTAACTCAGTATAGCTCCCCGAGACAGGTAATCACGACGTGGAGCCAAGATAGCTCAGCACCAGCCCCACGCATCTGAGTCAGGTACGTTGTAAAATTTCAGTGGTGCCTTTAAATTCTAATGGCTTCAAGCTGCTGTAAACTTCTGCAGCAATCAAAAATAATCTGTCATGGGACTAAGGGGTACGAACGTCATGTCATAGCCACTCTGCTGTTAGATTTATTGGAGGGTAAAGCATGTCATTTATGCATCTACTCACAGGAGGAAAAAAAGCAATCCCTATGAAGTTAATCTAATAATAGACTGGAAAGCAATGATTACTGTTTCATGTGCAGTAGCTATTTGTAGCAGTGGCTGGCCTCAATCAGCAGGCCTTGCTTGTCACAGCTCTGGGATTAGCAAGTACTTAGATGAAAATCCATCACAAAAAAATCAAGAAATGGTTTAATGAGGAACAAAAGTCTTCACTGTTGCATCTAATATTTGCTGAAACTTTTCCATTTGCACCATTGTACTTGTATAAAACTTCCTGGAAGTGACATCCCAAACAGAATACAAATGTTGGGGAATTGTAACTTCAGTTAATCTATGACAGCTCTGTAATTTCACCACGAAAGTCTGCACTCACTATTCCTATGCAGAGAGAATGACCAGAAACTGAGAGCTAGATTCTTTAAAGACACAACTACTAATTACAGCTGCATTCTACTCTATACTTTATTTCACACACATTGACTAATCAACCTCTTCACTCCCCACGTGGTTTAATCCAACTGCTGGCATCATTTTAGAGGAGTGGAAGCAAGAAGACAGACACCTGATATTCAGAACCCAAACACAGAACAAAATGGCACAATGGGAATTGGACACAAGATCCTGAGCCAGACCAGGGACCACAAACAACCCACTAGGAGGTACCTTAAACATACCAGTTCTTAAAAATATTTATATGAAGATAAAAGATCTCAAATCCCTTAATTAGGTTCAAGTTAAAGAACCCCAGGGAAGAGGTTGCCTTTCATCTTCCTTCATCTATTAAGCAAGATTAAAACTAACCTGGGAAGATATTTCAATTCTCTTTTGCTTATAGACATTGTTTACCGTAGATCAGAAGAACACCTCAAATTGAAAGAACAAGGCATTCCTATTAAAAGGAAAAATCAGAAGTTAATCTGAGTGATGTTTATATTATATAGCTACTTTGTTCCTTCACTGGAGATGTATAAAACAGAACATGATAATGCAGAAGGTACAAGTACTGGAGTTACATTACTGGCTGTCACCTCGCAAAAATACACGTGTGACCTGAGCAATAACATTAGATGTCACAGTTCACCCATTCCTGAGCTGGAAAATTAGCTCACTACCAAGACCAGCAAGTTCCTCAATTAACACCGTAGCTAATCATCTCAGCCTTTAAACATGATTATGTAGTAAATCCTAAAACTAAACAATATTTTACTATCTAGTAAACTACTTTGATCTCATTGCCATTTTTACTGTATCAGCAAAAATCAGATCATTGCTGCTCCACAGATCACAAACTGAACAACAGAAAACTACCTGATGAATAAGAGAAAGAGGCAAAAAAGAACAGAAAGTAGCCGAGGAGATCAAAGCCCATCCTTTGATCATACCTTGTCTTTCATAACAAGAACACACACCACCCTCATCTCCGGCCACTCGCAAGGCAAACCCCAGCCATTAGACTGCAAGGTTTGGTGCTGTCCCTGCAGAGCTTTGTCCGGAGAACAAACCCAACACAGGATGGAGTCAGCAAAACAACCAGCCAACACTGGCTTTCCACACAGGGGCACGGCATGCAAGCGTAGCCATAGGAGGAGACGCACACGCAGGGTCTTGGGGGTCTGTCATCAACAGCAGCACAAAGAACACTGACCGCACTGCCACCCCTTCACCCTAGCTCCCTCCTCCTATGTAGAGTCAAACATGAGGCCAACCTAGCCTGCTGCCCAACCACTAGTCACCAAATTCCTGATCCTGGTCCCCGGCAGCCATCCTTTGGATCCTGAGAGGTTTGTTGAACTTTCAGGGATAAGATTTATCTCTCTCATCCAGACCCTTCCGAATTCTCCTCCTTCTGCAGGTGGCACAGACACTGCAGGCGTGAGCACAAGGAACCTACCAGAAGCAATCCTATGATTTATTGCTTCTGATTTCTATCTCTTTTGTATCACTCCTTCTCTTTACTGCCTGGAAATAAGCACTAACTTGAAAAGAAAAGAAAAATGGCTACAGATGAGTTTCTAGGATGGCTCAAATCAGAAGCTCGCTGCGGCGGATTTTGGTGTGGGCCGTGATACTGGAATGGCTCGGCTAATTGAGGGCAACCTCAAGGTCAACACAAATTGTAGCGTAGACATAAAAGTCAAGGGCAAAAAAATAAAGAGGAAAGGCAGAGTAATATGATGCAATGAAAAATGGAGATCAAGAGAGACACATCAAAAGGGAAGGACAGGTCCACATCAACAGGCAAAAAACCATCCTCGGGATATTTTCCTAGGCACAATCAACCATGGAAACTTTTCATCAATGAACACAAATTCTCAACAGGAATAGGACTCACGTTTAGCTACTATGAAGAAATATTAATGAAGAAATTTTAATGAAGCAAAAACATTTGGCCAAAACAAGGCCAAACATTGATGGTACATTTCCCTGATATTTAATAGGTTTCAAAGAGAGATTCTCGTGACAAGTTTTCACAATCTAACCCAGCTCCAAGTACAAAATAGCCGTCGGAAGCCTTACACAGACTGATATAATACATTTCAGGAAATACAACAGGGATCAATATATCCATATGTCACACGAGACTACACAGAACAATTTTGTACTGGGAAATACCAAAACCACACTCAAAATGGCAAAGCCCTCCAAATTGCCAATGAAAGATGGCACGGCTTTCTGGGTCAGCTGAATTTGAATAATAGGGTGCTCTTATCCCAAATAACCTATTGACTGCCAGATATAACAAAATAGAGAGACTCTTTCAAGTGCCTCCTAGATTTAACAGCTGTTGTTCTGACATTGTCAGCAACGCATCCATCTTAATCACAGCACAATCCTTTCAACTCTTCTTTTCGAGGCTCTGCTTGCTTTCTTCCACCCTTCAAGTCCCCTCATCTGCCAAAGACGTACGTCAGCCCAGAGCTCCATGTGAACATGAGTTAAACCCATGTATCTGGTTTCTTCTGAATCATGCCTCTGTTTTAGCATCTGATACACAAACATCTACATATTTTTGTAGCGTACAGATAGGAAACCTCCATTTAGATGCCTACGGGAGGTGCCTTCCGGCTACTTCTGTTCTTCTGTTCTGATGAACTCTGCTGTAGAAACTCCCCTGTAACTTACTCTGCCCATCATCACAGGCATTTTATTTATTCTCATTATTCTTTTTGATTTTTCTTTGCTTGAAATAAAAGACTCCATATGTTTTGCTCTTCTTTTATTGGAAAATGTTAACGCAGTATTAACAGAGGGCACAGTGAAATGAGGGATTGCCATTTGGACAGAATTATATACCCAAGTATGGCCTAGGGTATATCACCTGTATGAGTGCTTTAAGCAGATCTCAGCTTTGTTTCTGCCAGAATTTAAGGCAATATTTTATTGCTTAAAACAACATTCAGTGTTTCCAAGGGAATATTTTTTCCGTCAAACTCTTTCAAATTAATGGCCTAAAACTCATCACAGATTTGTTTCTAGATCTTAAAAATGTGACCCATCTGAATTATATCTACTTAAAGAAAGCTCAGCCATATGCACTTTTAGTTAAGTTTAAATCATATTCAAACTCTTCTCCTCATGCGAGTTCTCATCTGGTAAGTTGAAATATTACTTTAACTGTATAGGTTATAACAGCGTCGGGAGTGCCTTAAAAGGAGAGCAGACCTCATATTTCACCACTAAGGCACGAGAAGGCTGCACATCTGAAACAGCTTTAGTATAGTGGGTAATTCACATTCACTAAGTGGATTAGCCGAAATAAGCATAATAAATGAAAGAGAATAAAATAAAAAACAATTTCACACTAAGTGAAGGCTTGACTTATAGGAAGTGGCAGCTCTGATGGCCCAAGGCACAGAATTAGTTTTGCCACTTGATAATTTGCCTGATTCACTCGAGTGGCCAGAAGAGGACATTTTCTGCCTGATTTCAGTGTAATCAAGTCACCTGCTCTGCGACTGCCAGGGCCAAGCGAACTGCCCTGCGCGGCACCCCTCCTGCGTGCCCTGAGTAGCAAGAGCAGCGCTTTCTGCATATGCATCTAAAACCGCTGGGCTGTTAACGACAGAGAGTCAGCTGCATCTGTACCTCTGCATATTTTCAGTTGAAACCAGATACGCTAAATGATCTATCCCATTACCTCCTTTATCTACATAAAGTTTGGGTCACTGATGGGATGTTCTCTCAGACCCGTTCCATAAAACAGCAAAGAGCTTATGCATTACTTCTACTTAAGACATAAGAGGTAACAGATGCAAATACAGGAAAAAAAAGTAATTCCAAGAGACTGGAAATAGAAATGATATTTTCTGTCTTAATTAGACGTGACTATGAAGTCCTTTACAAACAATTACAGCAAGATTTTGTGTTAAATTTATGTAACACACTTCAAATAAAATTCTCCTCCTCATATACAGATATATATAAAAAATACAAGAAGTCTATAATATCCATGCAGAGATTTGAGAATGCGTATGAACAACTTGCATGATATGATCAATGTCAGTTTGTCTCCTGCCTTGCTGGACTGGGGTCACAGAGATAAATACAATATATGTGCCCATCTGTAAGCACAAGATCAGTCTCACTGGTTATTAGTTACAGGCAACCTTTCAAGGTAATGCCCGTACACTTCATGTCAAAAGAAGAGAATTTGATATTACTCTTGAAAATTATACTTTCTACCCTTTATGCAAATCTTAGATTGAGACTGCCCCAGTCAGGATGATTAATCCACTTAAGAATTATGATTATTATTAAGGCACATCCAATCCATACGCAAATGTGAAAAACAGTAATTATGCATTTTATTTTTTTACAACTGTGCAATGGTAAAAACAAGGATAGAATGTGTATCTAAATGATTTAACATTTTATAACCAATTTTCTACTTGACATATGTTACTGTATGAGTCATTCACATTTTTCAGAATTGAAGTCCATGATCTGGCAAACTAAATCTGTTAATAAAATGAAAAGGTGACCTTGCTTAATTTAATAAGTCTGTGTAGAAATAGTCTTTCAACATGTTAAAGAATTACCAAAAGGTTATCACAGCTCGCTTTCATGGGAGAGTACTCTACCTTTTCCAGCTCATTTCTCAGGCTTTTACTGTAATTCATTAGATTACATAAAAACAATGTAGATCATTATACTTTAATAAAGCCCTTCCTTTCCTAATAAAATGTCTGTCATTTACATTCAGGCATGTATTATATAAAATTCTTCTCTTTCTGAAGCGAACCTTTTCATATTCAAGTCCCAGGAGGTTGGTAGCACTAGGAATTCTATTTCTTCGCAAAGGATTTTCAGGATGAAATCAGTTTCTAGACCAAATCCTCCAGAACTCTGGGAATCTCTACAGTAGGTACAGCCGGGCAGCAGCAGCGCCGCTTGCCGCTGGTGTGTGTCCCTGCAAACTGAAGAGTCTCTTCAGCAAAAAGATGCTGGGTACTACTATACTCATTAAGTCAGCTTGGTTTTCTTTACACCAATTAATGTTGACTGTGATAAAATAGTTTATACTACCCAAATACATTTCCAGTGAAATCTTAATACATCCTCAGTCACTTAATGAGAATGATCAGACAATGAAATCTATTTTAGTTACACTAGCTTCAAAATAAAACTGTGTGCCTCTTCAAAATGCTCAGTAAGAGATGTTTCCTTCTCATCATGAATCCTAATTTGTTGCCAGCCCTTGGCATCATGTTTTATTACTTGGGAAGGGCTGAAAGAAGAACACATTCTTCTTGCACAGGAGGAAACACCAACTGCAGCCGCTGTACTTTCTCCATAGCGAAGGGCTGCTCTCCCTGGGAGATGAGATATCCAAGCAGCCACTCCAGAAAGGACAGTGAGGCAGCCTTCATTGTGAACTTGCTTCTCTTAGTTGCCTGCACACACATTAAAAATAATCAGGGCAGGTTTTCACTTCTTTACACAGCCAGACTCAAACTGTCCCCCCCGATCACACACAGCATCCTTTGCCTAGTCAGAACGCATTTACCCTCTTGCTTTCAGCACACCAAGCTCTGCAACACCAATGCAAAGGCTCATCCAGAGATCAGCAGCAGCAAATGAGACATTTATCCAATTTGTTATCACTGTCTCAACTCCAGGATTTCCATCTATCACCTTGGGCTCCAATTTCAAGCCAATCCAGTCACTCTGAGTTGCTCAGTGTGGCCAGAAAAGAACGAATACCCATCATCGTCCTGGGATGTCCCAATTGGCACCCATTGTCTTCAAATAGACTCTAACATTTTCTCAAAAACCACGTTTCTTTTCACAAACCCCATTCCACTCAAGACGGAAGAATGAGGAGCACCAGGACAATCAGGCACTCACTGAAATCACGGTTTTGCAAAAGAATCCTTACAGAACACGCTCCCCAAATCACCACAATAAGTAACAAAACACTTGTGTTTAAACAAATATTCCAATCCAAATCAATGGGATTGTTTGTTTGCCTGATGTCAAAAACCTAGTTCAGTATTTTATTTCTTGAAGACTTCAGGGGTCCGTGTGACAGAGACTAAAGCACAGCAGCTGCTAAATTACATTAAAAGTATTTCATACTTGCTCAGAATACCTGCAACTGTGGAAATACCTGGATTTAAGCACAGCACACGCATATTTTCTAATCCAGTGAAGTTTATTCCCTATTGCTTTCTGCACAATTTGCAGTAGCGTTGTTACACCAAGAATTTTGCCAAAATACAGCCTTACAAAGTTTTCCTTTAGGAAACCACAGAGAGCTAACGTAAATCTGAATGCTGCATTTTAAGAGAATATTATTTAACTAAATACAGTTGATTTTAGCACTGCAAACAGATGATTAATCAACACTGTTCTGCAACTAGAGATGTATTATCCAGGCAGTTACAACTGCATCTATTTAAAGAGTCACACAATTGCCCCTCAAATTCATAAGAATAACAATTTCAGTGTGTGCAGATACCTTGAGCTTAAAAGGTCTTCTGAAATACTGCTGGATAAGTCTGAAGCAGAACAGAGGTATCAGTGAGGATCTATGTCTCCTGCCTCTGATGCTGCATGCCATAATATTCCAATTTCTGTTGTTAGCATAACATACGCTTCTTCTAAATAGAGAATCCTGAATAAGCCTCATGTCATCCAAAGTAATGGTCAAGAATGTGAAGATGCTTGGTTTGCCTACCAGAGGATTATCACCCCACAGTGCATTCGATGGGGCTCATAACCAGCTAAATCAATAAGCTATTCCCCATTAGCATGAACATAAACATTTTTAAATGACAATCGGTGAATCAAAAAAACAGCTTCCTATATTAAAATGCAAGACTCCCGAACAGGCAGGCAGTCTGGGTTTCTTACAAAACCACTTTTATGGCATTTAAATATCTCAGTTGCTGAGACAGTGGTTAAAGGTACTAAATGGAAAACATTTAAGGTGGTAATTATTTGTTCTACTTAATCATTTTATTGTAAAGGAAAATAAAGCCTAACAAACCCTATTCAATGACAATGGTGGTGGCTTTAAGACAGTTCTTAACGATGACTTCAAAGAGCTAAACTAGTTCAAAGCCACTTAAAAATGCAGCAGATCCCAGGCTAACAGAAAAGCTGATAGGAAAGAATGCCACAGGTTATAAACACAGATGAAAACTTACTGATTTTGGTAACTCTTTGATACTTGGGCCACCTTCTTCAGATGGTTCCCATTCCATCAAATCAAGATCAATTCCGCACAGACCCGCTGTAAGTGTCAAGACAATACTGTCTTAATTGTCTCAGTGTGATCACTTCAGGTGAACTTCTGTCATCTCCAAAGACGCAGGAATTCAGAATGATCAAATTTTTAAAACTTTTCCATAAATGCTTAAAAATGAGACTATATTACTGAGTTTCACGCTTCTCAGACAATAATTAGTAGCTGAAGATATGTGTAAATTAAATTTACAACAAGGTTAACCATTCAGTACATTCTCAACAGCTTTAACTATTCATTTGTCAAAAATGCAATATCCTACCCAGATAAAGCAGACGCTAAAAATGGATCCCTAAAGAAAGATAACATTAAAAGAGAAGAGGGAGGAGAGGAACCGAGTGACTCATAGTCACCAAGTATAGTTCTTAGATTATCAGAACTCTACTGAATCGCTGTATTTTAAAGAGTAATGATATGATCCTGCATTCCTCATTCACTCAAATTCATGCTCCCTTCAGCACAGAAATTTGCTGGCATGAGATGGGGTGGCACTCAATCATGCAGCATACATGGTCTTTAATTTTAAAATCCAGTTAAATAGATGTTCTAACATCATTTTTTATCTAAGAACATTTCACGATAAAATAAAAGAGTGAGCATGTAACTTATTTGTCAGCTTTACTGTGCAGCGGATAACTTTCCCGTGTTACTCGCACCAGCCTTCATTTCCCAAAGCGATATGCATTCATTATGACAGTAAAAATGAAGAGTTGCTAAAGAGATGTATGCATTTTTATTATTGTTTAAAAAAATAGATCTTTCTGCAGTCCTTTGAGCTTCTGAGTGTGTGATCTGTATAAAATATTTCTCATTTTGGGGACACAGCAGATGGAGTGCAGGGCACTGTGGGATATGCCATTTATCACAATGACAGTGCGTAGGTAGCACTGATCCTCTCACCACAGGGGGAAGCTAGAGCTGCAAATGTGGAGCAGCATTAAAAGCCCAACGAGTGGAGTTTGGCAACACTTGTACTCCTCATTAACTTAATCATATTAATCTATTAGCCATATATATCAAAGTAATTCACTACTGAATTGTCACCAAGAACAATTTATAAACTGTTAACGTTTCCCACAGCCAGAGGAGTGTTGTGGCATCCTTTATCAGTATGTTTGCCTTTGATTAAAAATAATAATTCCTACCAAGCCAGGTAATGCCAGCAATGACAAAGTCATGCATATGCTTCTCACTGTAAATGGAACTTTAAAATGACATCTATGACAATGAAAAAAAAAAAGATAGTCGCAAACAGTCAAATGAGCCACCAAAATAGGATATAAACATACAAAAATGTTCATTTCACTGTGCTGAGAAAAGAAAGGGTTCCCTTAATGGTACAATCATCTGCTCCCTGCTCTGCGAAGCTTCCAGGACTCCTGCCAGCAGTTGGAGTCACCCCCCAGGAGGTGAAATCGGTCTGCAGACCTTCTGTAAAGTGACCCTGGGTGACTCTGTATTCTTCAAGTAACAGCTCTTTCTTGAAAGCGGGCCCTAGGATGCCGAGAGGCAAACCTGCAGAGCCTACCCTTGGCAATCCCGGTCTCGGAGCCAACGCTCCACGAGCAGCAGATTCGCTGCCTCCAGCCCCGCCGTGCCCCTAACAGGACGTCCAGGCTGCTCCTGCAGCTCCGCTCTTCCGACCCTGAACACACCTCAGCCAGGAGAGACTCAGATGGCAACAAGGAGATGATCTGTGGGGTCAATGGCACCAGCAGCTCCCACGAGCAGCTCTACACGTCAGCAGAGCTGTGCTGGCTGGGTGTGCACCTTGATACAGAGCAACTGGATACCAAAGACCTTGAAAGCCTCTGGTTTCATTCACTCCTCTAGCAAGGGTGTACCAAACTAAAGTGCCTACAGACTCCATCAAATACTCTTTTATTCTCTCTTTTCTGCAGGAAGACCAAGAGGCGGCTGCTTTCACTGCTGAGCTGAAGTAGCACATGACGGTACCATACTCCTGTGAGCTACTCTGTTTACTTATTCGAGTCCCGCAAAGATGTGACTTGGTAAATCTATTAAAATATTAATTTCACTAAAATATTAATTGCATTAAACAGTTCGGTTCACAACAGCTTATGTTAACTATTAATAAGACAAAACTACACTGAGAAAGTATTCTAATCTGTACAAACAGTTCAATATAGTCGTTATTACATTCTTAAGATCTCTAGACAAACAACTACTAAGACAGGGTCTATTTTAACTGTCTGTTTATGAAACAAAAAGGATCACTTCAAAGGAGGCGAAACTAATGGAGCTGATAATGAAAACAGCAGTTTATGTTACACATTTGGAAATGCAGGTGGCTTGCTTCTGTCACCTGGGCAGACCAACATAAGAAAAGAGCAGAGAGCTGATGATAAGATGCTGGTTTAAGCAGGAGGTATTAACACCAGCGATGGCCTCAGACATCCTGCCGGCCACAGCCACTGCACATAACATACACCAACTTTTCCATACCCAACAATCAACCAACTGCCATGAACCTCTGTTTAACCTCTGAATGCTGGATCCTCCTGCCTCCCACCCAGGAAAAGCCACCGGAGGTGATTATCCATTTGAAAGTGCCTCGTTTACCTTTCCTAACACACTGCTGCCCATCAGCCTGGCTGCCTCCCAGCTCCCGCACTGTGCACCCAGCAGCCCTCAGCCCTGAATCCTCACTGCACACACCCTGCCCCCAGCTGCCCCCAGCTCCAGACAGCAAATCTCAGAGACACAAAATAGTAAAAGAAATGCTTTAAACAGCCTCCTCAGACCTTCTAGCACCCTTGAAAACAAAACAGAGCAGCCCCCAAAAGGTTTTATTGGAACAACAGTAGCCATTCTGCAAACTGAACAGAGAAAAATTGCAAGACTTCCTGTCCTGGTTTTCTAACCTTTTTTGGGATGACCTAAGCGAAGGGTAGGAGGACTGAAGTTGGCACCGGTAACTGTCAAGAGATCCAGCCACTCTTTCAGTTTCATTTTATATCAACAGTTTTCTGAACTACTAGCTTAAATCATGTAATAGACTCCAGCTTCTCTCCACACAGCAAACTACTGTTTCAAACCCTAAAACCTCCTTGAAAATCTAAGTAAGTCCCAACTGTCTTGTTAAGATACACTGATGACAAAGACTTGTACATTAATAGGAGTTAAAGCCTTTTTCTGTTAATGTCACTTCATCACACTGCGTTGTTTGAAGAATGGAGCCTTTGATGACCATCCCTCTGTGACATACAGGATTTTTCCCCTGCCCTCACAGCAGGAAAGGGCACCACGCTGATTTCCACATTTCCTACATGAAAACAAGAAGAAAAATACTTTTTCCTAAGCTAATGTGAAGCGGACAGTATTTAACTATGAGCTCCTGAAGGATGCAGTTTGGGTGCAGCTATTGTGCTGTTTACAGAGCCTCTCCCAGTGCCTTGCACCCCTAACACACCATCTCATCCTTCTCAATCACGGCACTTCCAACGACCCTGGAGCTCTAGTCTCATCCTAACTCTATCACTCCCACTCCTCCAAAGGTGGAAGCTACCTACATATATTTAAAAAGATGGAAGCTTCACTTAGAGCTCCTTCACAAATTATTGATGTGTAAGAACAGCTGTAGTCTGCTTTGACAAGAGGTAAAAAAAAAAATTCCACCGCACCGGGAAATGCAGTGTGCCTAATTTAACTACCTGTTTATTATGTGAAAATGGCCACGTAAACCAAGCTGACACAAACCAAATGGGTGATGAAAATAACAGCACATTTCAAGGAGTGGAAACACAGATGGCTCACTCAGGTCTGCAGGAAGTTACTAATCATCACTCCCATAATACCCTCTGCAGACAGATCTGTGAGCTCCGCAGCCACAACAGCAACTTGTTGAGACCAATCCATCTAACCAACACGAGCCAGGACGCAAACTTCCCCTACTTTAACAAGAGAAGAATAAAGAGGAGGTAAAGCTGAAAAAACGCAATGGATGGATGAATCGTGCGTCTGTTGATGTGGAGGCTGTTACTAGAACGAGCTTATCTGAAGTAGAAAACAATTCGGATGCTAGGTTGGCCACATTAGAAAATTAGGTAGCCTCATAAGAAGATTGAGTGTGATTTTTTTTTCTTAGAACGCTGTAGGCAGATTAACATAACCATCTGTGTATCTGTGCTGTAGGAAGAGTGGGCAAGATCAGACACAGGAACTACCAAAGAGCAGACAAGACGACATCCGAAAGAAATACTTTGGGCTATTACTTGGCAGTTAGAGGAAGCAGGCAGGCAAAGAAGCCACCAAGATATAAAGAGTCCTTCTTGCCCCCATATCAGCACCCGCTCTACTGGAAGGGATGGATCCAGCCCTGCCCTGCTGCCCTACCCTCTCCTCAGGCTCTGCCCCAGCCCTGCTCCTGCTCCCTTTCCGCAATCAGCTGAAACACAGCGCTGGAGCAGAGAGCGCTCCAAGCAGAAAGCCCCCACCAAGCTGGCAGGTCACCAGGCAGCCAGGGGCAGGAAACAGATTCAGTTTTACATACAAATTCTGTAGGCCAAAACTGTCAAAATCAGAGAAAGTTACGTGCATGCAAGATCATAAATAACCAAATTAGAACTTAGCCAGCAGATAACAGGTTAATATCCTTGAAACTTCTATTCCAATCTAAAAACCTCTGTTCCTTGAGAAGTGTTAAATCGGGTTTTGTCCTCAGTTCAGCCAAAAGGAACTAATCCTATTGCTAAAGTGTTGAAGGTAACCAGAGCAAAGCAGTCGGTAATTAAGTGTAAATAGGTATAAATAAAGCTAATGGAGGTTTTATATCCCGGGTGCTCCATCAAGTTTACAACAGCTCAAATCCCCACTGAGTTTACAAGTGGCTCTTTTGGCACCTTTCCTTACTCAGCAATTCCCCCAACTTTTCAACTGGTCTTTCTTTCTGAACAAGACAAAACAACTCAACAGCTTTAGGAGCTCTGATTCCTGAGTGATGAGACTACAGAGGCTGCAGGCATGAAACTGTCCTGTTGGGGGTTGGTGGAAGGGCTGCTTCATCTTCAAGGTCCTGTCTCATCCAGAGTCCTCAACAATGCTCTGATGCTCTGTAAATGTGCATTTTCTCCCACCTACAAGCTGCTTGCAGAACTCCCTTTCAGTTACTCGAGGCACCGTCTGTGACTTGTGGTGCTTGGTCACGCAGAGGTTTTCTCAGGCAGTTCCCAAGGTCAGGAAGGAGCCCACCCTGGACCTTGGCTGAAAAACAGCCCCCAGGGGAGATCTTTGTATGCAACCCCCCACTTGTTCAATAAAGCAGGATGTATCCCAGTCACCACTACAGACTCCAAACAACTTAAAACGGTCATGAAATTCAACTTTAAAAACGTTTACCCAAAATACCTGTGAGACACAGCATGTGTCTGCAACACTCGTTTACTGTGCGCACTCAGCATACTGTACCCTACAATATTTCCCAATTTAAAGCAATATGGTAGCCTGTATATGATGTCCTATTTGCAAACACACACAGGATGAAAAGGTAATATGGAATATTCTAGGTTTCCAACAAGAAATCATCAATTCGAAGTGGCTCTTGTCCTTTCCTGCCTATGACTAACAACACACCACCACAGCAATGGAATTCCTGAGCTGAGCACACGACAGAGCTACTAAAAAAGCCCCTCATTTATAAACCGCTCGTAAGAGTACAAACACGGATCTTGATCCCTACCAGACCTACAAAGAGCCCATGAAGTCACATCAGCTCAACTGGGGCACGTGGCTCTAGCAAAAGGCTTTCAGACTTTATTAACTACTTCAGTTACGGTTACTGCGACCACTGCTTAAATGCATTCATTCCAACTTCCACACTGTTACAGGTTATTGGCTCACTGCGAAGCCCTCATGATGCTTGGAGATGTAGGAGAAATTTAAGGTCTTGGCTTTGTTACTCTCCTGATCGCTGAGACCCGTGGAGGCACATAGTTGTGTTCTGCAAGCAAAATAATCCATGAGATACAGACAGAAGTCGCTGTACTCCTGTCAGTCAATTCTTTAACTGTGCCTTTCCTGTAAGGTGTTCTCTGTCTTTTATTCAGATGAACACTTCACTCAGTTTGGTTATTATAGAGATACAATATATTTAAACTGGACTTTGCCAGTAATCCTTAAGCTGCTAAAGCCTGTTGAATAGTTAAACAATTACATTTATGAACATAGTCTGTTAATATAACTTTATTAACAAAATAAACTTACCTTCAGCATGCATCAATTAATAAAAAATTAAAACACTCATCAGGATAGCACAAGATTTAATTTAAACTCTATTAATAAATTAATGAAGTGAAATAAAGTACTAAGCATTTCATTATGTTTAGGGTTTGTTTATAATTTCACTTATTTTCATGCTAGTTTTTTCATATTATGATACTGAACACAGATTATTAAAGTACAATCCACTGTGGCAATGCAGACTTATCTGTTCTTCAAGTGTTTCTTCTCTAATTCGTACAAGCATTTCTCTATCTTGCTGGCATACATTAATGATGTTACAATACAATACGCATTAGCCACGCTGTTCATATCCCATGAGAACTAAAATACACACGCATTTCAAAGGAAGAAATGCATGCTACGGGTTTCTTGGAGACAATAGTTCATTTTCTCGGGTCTTTTTCTTCTACTAAAATAACAGATTTAATGGAATTTCCTGTAAGGAAATTACAATTAATAAAGAACTTAATTACAAATCCATTAGATTTCAGTCACTGCAGCAACAAAACAGAGTTTTCATGAACACTCAAGAAATCCAATAGTGTAACCTCTGGTAAAGCTTGAAAAAGCCCTGAAGGACAAGGCAGTTAAATCAATATTAGTTTATTTTAACTGCTGTGCAGTATGAAGAGATGAGGCTGATCATCTGATGGATTTTATTACCTGTCGGAGAGATAAGTCCTGGTGATAAGAGGCCTGGAACTCCATGAGGCAGAAGACGTGCATTCTCTTGTATCGCAACTCCTAGTGAACGCTTGGGGGGTCTTCCTGGTCGAGAGCTGATGAAATAAGAGGAGAAATGGAAATTTTCTTTTTGAAATATTTACTTTACTGCACATGGTATCGATTTATATAAAGTAGATGAACCATTAGCGACACACAGAAATACATTATAAATTCTTGCCTTGAAGAAAAAGAAAAAAACCAGTTGATCGAACATTCAGGAATTGTAGCTGTGTCAAAAGAAAAATAAAAAATTCTCGAAGCTGTGCTGCCAAAATATTAGAAGGAGGAACCTTGAACGCAACACAATCTTATACCTTGCCTTCCGAATGATGACAGACAACTGCCTACTTCTGGAGACACAGCAATAATTTAATGCTGAGCTTTTCCAAAACTGACATCTTTATGGATGAACTGATTTTTTTAATATTAGACAGGTTAAACTAAGAACAGCGACCCAACCCATCAAAAATATCACCATCCCTTGACCACCTTGTGAATTACAACTACAGCTTTCAATCCAAAATGTTAAAGCTCTGTTTACAGATCTTGCACAGTTAGTTGGTTTTTTTCATCTACCACATTTATTCCTTCTATCAGCGCAAGCACATGAAACCATCCAGTACAGCTGCCATTGTACTACAGGGAATGACACACCCCAAACCATTTGAGTCAGCTCTTTCCCAAGCCAGCTAATAAAAATGCAGCCTCCTCATGTTTGGAAAAGTATTGCTGCTTCATTTTGGTCAAAACAAACTCTACTTTGTTGAATAACAGAGCTCCTGACAAAATACAGTGAAACGCTGTATAAAATAACCAAGGTGCAGCAATGAATGAGGTTTGAATAGAAAGCATTTCCAAAATGACTGCTAGCTCAAGAAGAAATTTGAGTTAAACCTCACTCTGTTAGCTAACAGTGGCAAAGTTCTCCATCAATGTAAGACAAACTCTGCGTTTAAATGAAGACAACTTCCAGCAACACTACATACAGGTACCACTAACCTGCTCATTTTTCACAGGGGTGCTAGTTTTATTCTGGTTTACTGTACATCAAAGTAGCACAAAATCTTTTATTTTGTTTATTATTTTATCTCTATTAAACCACCCCCCCCCTTTAGTTTTGGGCTTGTCCATTTTATATTTCATTTTATTCAATATTTATTCCATTTTTCTTTTTTATGCTTTAATTTGTTTGTCATACCGTGATGCCTCTGGCCCAAAGCCTTTTACAAGAGCCCAGGCTCGCCAGGCTACAGGAAAGACAACCCAGAATAAGAGTTTGGGGTTCACAGGAAGCAGGATGCACACATGCATTCTCTATTAAAATCACCTGCTGAAATCATCCAGAGTGCAGGAAAAACATCCAACAGACAGTACTGGGCTTGTATGTGGGGATTTTAAACAAAAAAGAATTGTTCTCTTGATTTAGAGAAGTCTGTGCTCATAACACACGCACATGTGAATGCTTAGTTGGCACTTACTGTCTCCAAAAGAAACTACAAAGCAGCTAAAATTAGCGGCTTTCTCTAGCAGAGGAGCTCAATCAACAAAACTACAAAACATTCTCTTCTCATGCTCAGTTACTAACAACTCCTTTGCATAAAACTCCATATGTTGATAGCAATCTAAGAAAAACATTTTAAAAATTAAACAAACCGCTTTTCAAGATTTTGCGAAAAGACATTTTATTCATGAATTGAGTTTTCAGAGGAAGAGCAGGGGGACGATGGAGTTTCCCTTTTATTTATGCACGGACCACAGTTTATGTCAATGACTGCTGAACTCTGAGGAGACAAGCGGCCACCCACAGGCTTCCCAGATCAGATCTGTAGGTGTTTCCCAGCACACACAACAAGCAGAAGTGAAAGTCTGATCCGCAGTAACACGCTGATAGGATGCCCAGCATTAACGAAAAGTTTTAGCAGATGATGAGAGAAGTTCACACCAAAACTTACTGAGCTCCCTTTCAGAGTTCTGCTGACCACATTTACAGCCTGGCTACTCATCCAAGCAAAGCAAGTATCCCAGGAAAACAAGAGCATTGGTTTGGTGTCTCTGGGATTGCATTCCTTTAGTGGAAGGGGTCTGACAGACTCAGAAGAAGGAAAAAGAAAAAACAAGAGACCTATGCTTCCAGATGAGATCGTAGGAAGAAATTTTTTACTGTGAGGGTGGTGAGGCACTGGAACTGGTTAACCAATGAAGTCATGGCTGCCCCATCCCTGGAGGTGCTCAAGGCCCAGCTGGATAGCGCTTTGAGGTCCCTTCCAACCCAAACCCTTCTGTGATTTTATGATCTACAATTCTAACCTACACACACCCTTTTAGTGAACATTACTATAAAGCAGCAACCACTGGAGACCAGATTCTGGTTTTACACAGCTGTAGCCATGATAATTTGAATGGAATTGTTCCCAGCTGAACCTGTTCAAATAAAATCAAAGGCCTTTGTCTCTAATTTAATGTTAGCTTTTAACTGAAGAGCTCAAGGCTGGAAGTTGACTCCGGCTGAGTGACTGACATTTATACAACACCTGCGAAAGAACCCTTTGGGTCTTTAACGCTGTGCTCATAGCTGACGTGTGAACACCACTAATGCTGTATGTCTGGTCTGGAACAAGGACACGAAGCAAAGGGCCACCCAGCGCTCTGATGCAGATACCTCCCACTTCCCCACAGAAAACCTGGAGAGGAGCAGAGACCACGTCTCCCATCGTGAAGAAAAGTCTTTTACCAGAAATTTCATAGAGACAGGACACAAATCATAGAATCATAGAATCACTAGGTTGGAAGAGACCCACCGGATCGTTGAGTCCAACCCTTCCCACCAGTCTCTAACCCATGTCCCTAAGTACCTCATCCACCCTCACCTTAAACACCTCCAGGGACGGTGAATCAACCCCCTCCCTTGGCAGACCGTTCCAATGCCTAACCACCCTCTCCACGAAGAATTTTTTCCTTATGTTGAGCCTGAACCTCCCCTGGCGGAGCTTGAGGCCATTCCCTCTCGTCCTGTCCCCTGTCCCTTGGGAGAAGAGCCCAGCTCCCTCCTCTCCACAACCTCCCCTCAGGTAGTTGCAGAGAGCAATGAGGTCTCCCCTCAGCCTCCTCTTCTCCAGGCTGAACACCCCCAGCTCTCTCAGCCGCTCCTCATAAGGCCTGTTCTCCAGCCCCTTCCCCAGCTTTGTTGCTCTTCTCTGGACTCGCTCCAGAGCCTCAACATCCTTCTTGTGGTGAGGGGCCCAGAACTGAACACAAATATTTGTGTATATCTTACTTTTTAAATAAGATTTAGAGCAAAGGGAAAAAAAAATCACTAAAGTTCAAAATTTTTATGGGATTTACGTCGTGAATATGGTGCTGTCAGGGCTGGGGCTGGCATCCCAAAGCACTGAAACCCACTGCTCTATCTCAACACTCCCAGTACCCAGCAGGCTTCCGATTGTCCTACCTGATCTAGAATTCTGACCAATTCCCACTTACTATTCAAAACACACCTAACCCAAACAATTGGGACAAAATCACTAATACACGCCCTGAACAGAAATCACAAGACAAGCAGAATTATCATTTGGGGAGAGTAAGACATCATTTGTGGTTATGTAAGTATTAGCATATAAATGCTAATAGTATTAGCATAAAAATATTAACTTCATTTAATATTATTTCTCCTACTCTTTTCTCACTCTGCTCTTTCATTGCATTTACTTCTTCACCTTTTCCTTCACCTCATTCAATAAAGTTATATATTCCAGAAGTGTAGAAAAATCTTTTCCTCAATGATAACAAAGAAATCATAAATAGGAACAACCAGCTTCACAATTTTAAACATGGTTTTTTTGAGATTCTAAAATCTCCACATAACTGTTACAATTGCCATCAACAGGTCTTTGTGAATGGAAAATGACTCAATACTCAATTAGGTATTTCTTCAGTTTGAAACTCCTAGTTTATAAATATCTTTCAAAAACACTTTAAAGTACAAGAGTTATGGTCATAAATGAGGGCCATGGAGACCAAAACAGAAGTGCAATACCACTTATCGTTAATAAATTTAGTAATCTTACTCATTTTACTAAATAAATGCAAATAAATTAGCCCACTCGAAGGCTATACTAATCAAAAATTCTGTTAGCATCTCTCAAAAACAAAACCAAAAAGTCCTTGAGTCACCTGTTAGTTTAAAATGAGGGTGATCGGAGGTTTTAGGATTTTACATCCATTTACACTATTGTTTGTTCTTGCCATCCTCCCCATCTCACTCCCAAAGAACCATTAACTCTGAAAGAGAAAAATGAACTTATCTGAACGTGGTTCAGTTTTGTATTTTGTTTGGAATTAAATTTGTCATAAATTAAATTAAATTTTAAGCAGTATATGTGACAGTTAAAATTTATATAGTAAAATGTTGAGAAATCAGTCATTAATGTCTGCTTTTCTTTTATTTTCCACTCCTGTTGAGAACTAATTCTATTATTTTTCCTCTCAAAGTTTTATATATTCCCTAGACATCCCAAGGATTTTTAATTGGAATCAAAACACAAAATAAGGTTATTTTTGTGATTTCGTTAAAGTTACTGATCAGCTCCATCTTTTATAACTCATTATGCTCATTACAGACAACGGTATTTCATAAAATCCACAAATCCATCAACACTTTGTAAAATGTAATTAATCAGAGGAAACATACAGCACATCTCTGCTGATGTATGATAATGCTCTACTTTTGCGCTTTTAAATATAGGAGATTTACTAGAATCAGAAGTGAATTTGCATATTAATCAAGACAAATAAACATGTGGTGATTTAACTAGGAAACTGTTATTTGGATGACAATTTAATCAGCACAGGTTGAAAGGTCCATCACTGCAGCATCCTGTTTCTGCTAAAATATTGATTGCGTTACTGATTTCAGTAATGCTTTATTTTACAGGGCACAAATAACCATGTAATTACTCTTTAATTAAATGGTAATTGCTTGCTGGCAATTATTTGTTAACTTTTGGGGTTTAATTACTAGGTTATTTGTGTTTTGTGAAATAAAATGTTACATATTGGTAGCCCAAAATGTTTTCTGTATGAGTGGTCTGTCAAAACTAGAAAAGTAAGTTACGATGGTATGAGGTTGACAAATAACACTATAACGCTAAAAGGATCAGATGAATCTTTGAATGCTTTCCCTTTACAAAATTAACATTAGATGTAACATTTGTGAGATAAATGGAGGAATAGTGTTCCACAGAAGCATGATTTCCTCTGGGGTCTAGTCCACCATTTAGCATAATTTATCCCGATGCTTTGCTTTTCATTCTCTGAGCTTCTTCAGAGGAACTGGAATAGTATCCTATCCTCTTGAGAGTAAAGAATAAACCAAGCAGAAATATATTTCAACAGTACTTCATATTTCTGCATCTGAAGTGGATTACCACCAGCACATTATCTTAGCAGCCTATAAACTCTGTAGGCTTGGCAGTTAGCTAGATAACAGGGGAAAGCATTATGTCTCGCAGCGTCAATGAGAGATGACACGTCCTGTGATATATTTATTCCAAGTTGTGATAGATGAAGTACCCGATACTTTGATCGTTAAGATTTGAATTTTACTTCTACACTTTTCATTTTTGTCATCAGCTATTTACGAACTGGCAGCAGACGCCCTAGCTCGGACTGCTGATTTTGTTTTTTCAAAAGATACCCTGTTAATAAATTAATTATTGATTCCACAAGGCTTGAGTTATTTGGTATAAAAATATGCTAGACTTGTGATTTAGGAAGGTCTCATATATATCCCAGATTTCTTCAACAGCAACGTATTTTATTAGACTTAAAGGAGAAATACAGAAGTCCCACACGCTGCGCTGCGCCCACTGCCCTCGCCTCTCACCGGGTGGTAGTAACTGGAACAAGGACAAGTAAACAAACACAAAACCCAACAATCTTAATTGCTTTCGTGAAACTGCAAGAGAAACCACAAATTAAAATACCGCTGTCCTCATGAAAACACACGCTAGTGATTGTGAAAGGTATTCTTTGATGCACTCACCAATAAACATCTTGATAATTTGAGTTAAAATTATTTCCTTTCATTACCCTAAGATTTTTCATCGTAGCATGGACTTAAAATAATCTCTGTGCTTCAGCATTTATTACAACATTTCAAAGATGCCAATGGTAGTTAAACTCTACTTGACCTTTCGGCGTTTAAGAAGAGAAGCAAACTCTGACCTTGCAGCAACCTGAGTCTGTCTCCTCTCCGCGCTGGCAAACTGATCACTTGTCTAACCATTGCAGGACATTGGATCACCAGCCACATCAAAGGCAACGAGAGCCAATTCAGCAGGAGGAAGAAAGTCATCCATGCAAAATGGGCAATTAACATTAATCATACATGAAGTTGGCTGAGCTGATAACTAGAACCTGGTCCCTATGGCAACTCTCACAGAGCGGTGCCCACGCCACAGGAGAGCCACTGCTCATCTTCCACGCACTCCGCGTGCTCCCTTCTCACTTCAGCGGAGAAGGAAATTGTGATGAAAAGCTCTGACACTCCAAAACAAAATCATCCCACCCAATTCTCGAGGGGGTTTCAGTGAGGAATGTCCTCAACATCAGCCTCAGAGAAAATGTCAGTGGGAGTTTGTTCCTAAAGCATCACAAATCTGAACTTTTTCCTGTCACTATGAATTGGTGTAACTGTTAAGAAAAAAAGAATCCTTGACACCACTGAACTGTTCAGAGCCAGGGCTAAACCGGATTTTTACATCTTTATTAAATTCACCGTTAAGAATGGAAATCAGAACATGATCATTTTGGGGGGAGCACCCACTCCACTCAGAGCAGCTCCAGTACTAACTCCTGATACGACTTTCATACTCCTACTATGACTTTTTACATCTCCTAACAAGGAGAAGAGGGGATGCCAGAGCAATGCCAGAGCACGTGAGCTGAACCGGTCACCTGCCAAATGTTTTCTGCCTTCTCCTTCCCCTCCTCCCCTGGGAATGGCATGGGGTGGCTGACAGGACAAGTAAAGGTGTTCTCTGCAAAACCTGCCTGCCCCTGTCCTAGGCTGGCAGGAGTGGGGGCACCCGGCACAGCACCAGCAGCCAAAATCCTCCCCAAGCCTCAGCCTTCTGGACTTACTGCCATCATCTTCCTTATGGACCTTCACCAGTAGCTCAAGTCTTGTCACTCATACAGATGCCTGAGAATATAACACAGGAGAAAAACTAAACCACCACACATCCAGCTGGATACTGTTTTTTCCCTAAATACACCAATTCCACAGCAATGTGTATGACGGAAGCCATGACTCAGACTCCATAAAGCATGAAGCAACAGCAAAATTCCAGAGCAGCAGCACGAGTCTTTGGGGTGTCAGTACTGCTGGGTTCACTCAGAATCATAAAGCTGAAAAAGGCCTCAAAAGGTGACCCACTCCCTCTACCTCTGCCCCAAGGCAGGATCAAATACACTCATATCATTCCCGACAAACGTTCAGTCCAGCCTGCCTCTGAAAACACTCGCTGCTGGAGACCCCACAACATCCCTAGGCAGATCCACACCAGCGCTCAGGCTCGCCTTCCTCTCAGGAAGGGTTTGTGGGGCAAAGGGAGACTGACATCTAACCTAGTTCACTTCTGTTTAATTAAAGGAAGGTATTTTTTACCATCTACTCGGCAGACATGGAAAACCACTTATATCTTCCTGCTTTACAGACGCTCTTTGTACTTCTGGAGAACTCAGAATATTTTGCCTTTGTGAGGTTTTCATACATACAGATGGAATTTATAGACCTGGTGTTTATAGCCATGATCTTGTGACACCCTGAACGTGTGCTGCAACAGCCAGGGTACAGAAATAGTGCAACTTGGCCTTTGTTTTTTTCCTTACATCGCACGCGTCCTTATCAAACTGAATCCCCCACAAAGCATTTTGTCCAGAGCATCTGCATCCTAATGCCATTCCTCCGTGTGCACGAAACCTCTACCTTCCTGGCACCAGATTTAAGTCTGATAAGGATTTCATTCCTTTTTTTCATCAACCAGGCAATGACTGAGGTCCCTGAACCAAACAGAAAGCAGCGCCTGTGTTCAGGACGGCTCCCAGGCTGAACAGGAACCACTGTCTCAGAATGATTTTCCACCGTGTTTGTTTCTAATCTTGCCTTGTCTTATGGACTGTATTATCCTGGTTTGCTTTAAAAAAAAAAGACCTGTGACACACTGCTAGAAGAAGTCGCTCTTCCCAAAATTTGGCATCTGTGATGTTGTACAAATTGCACAGGACTTAGAGACCCGTCTGTCAGCAGTTCTGCTTTTGGCAGACGTTATCTACATGGACTCAGACAAGCCAAGTCCCTTTACCCAGCGTGTTCCTCAAGTGGCCACCTGAAGATCTTCTAAGAAGCAGAGAAACCTCTAAATTACACCAGTTTCTCTGTTTCTAGATGCCAGCTATGCTTTGTACCTGCTGGGAGCACCAGCTCTCCTGGCAAGGCAGAGCGCGCTGCCCTCCTGGGGAGGAGAGAAGCAATACATTGTGCTTTATCCTCCCTGGTTTAGCCCACAGCAAAGTCTCAGTTCACAGAATCACAGAATAATCAGGTTGGAAGTGACCCACTGGATCATCGAGTCCAACCATTCCCACCAATCCCTAAATCACGCTCCTAAGTACCTCATCCACCCTCACCTTAAACACCTCCAGGGACGGTGAATCAACCACCTCCCTTGGCAGACCGTTCCAATGCCTAACCACCCTCTCCACGAAGAATTTTTTCCTTATGTTGAGCCTAAATCTCCCCTGGTGGAGCTTGAGGCCATTCCCTCTCGTCCTGTCCCCTGTCACTTGGGAGAAGAGGCCAGCTCCCTCCTCTCCACAACCTCCCCTCAGGTAGTTGTAGAGAGCAATGAGGTCTCCCCTCAGCCTCCTCTTCTCCAGGCTGAACACCCCCAGCTCTCTCAGCCGCTCCTCATCAGGCCTGTTCTCCAGCCCCTTCACCAGCTTCGTTGCTCTTCTCTGGACTCGCTCCAGAGCCTCAACATCCTTCTTGTGGTGAGGGGCCCAGAACTGAACACAGGATTCGAGGTGCGGTCTCACCAGTGCCGAGTACAGGGGGAGAAAACCTCCCTGGACCTGCTGGCCACGCTGTTTCTGATACAAGCCAAGATGTCATTGGCCTTCTTGGCCACCTGGGCCACTGCTGGCTCATGTTCAGTCACTGTCAACCAGCACCCCCAGGTCCTTCTCCTCCTGGCAGCTTTCCAGCCAGGTCTCTCCTAGTTTGTACCTCTGCACAGGGTTGTTGTGCCCCAAGTGCAGGACCCGGCATTTGGCCGTGTTAAACCTCGTCCCATTGGTCTCAGCCCAGCTGTCCAGCCTGTTCAGATCCCTTTGGAGCCTCCCGACCCTCCAGCAGATCCACACTCCCACCCAGCTTAGTGTCATCTGCAAACTTGCTAAGGGAGCACTCGATGCCTTCATCCAGGTTGTTGATAAAGACATTGAACAGGGCTGGACCCAGCACTGAGCCCTGGGGAACCCCACTTGTCACTGGCCTCCAGCTGGATTTAACTCCATTTCCCACCACTCTCTGGGTCTGGCCAGCCAACCAGTTGTTCACCCAGGAGAGTGTGCGCCCGTCCAGGCCAGAGGCCATTTTCACATTTTCCACAACTGCGTCCAAATATAGCTCTGATTATTAATACCAGTGTTGACGTCTTCTTGATACAGATTCATTAAATTTTTTCTTTGTCAAAGAAAGGTGATGGAACGGACAATTTAAGGGTTGACTACTCCCCTGACAGAAAGTATAACTGTGAAGCCATTTTATACTTCATTTACTTGACCTACTTACCGTACTTCTACCCCCAAATATCCACAAATCATGACCCTGGAATCATGAAAATAACTAATATTCTACTGTATTCAAAGTTCTATTTTGCACATTTTCAGTTGGCTTTATTTTAAGTTTCAAAAAGCATTACACTTTTCCTCTTCTCTAGAAAGCACCAGGAGACTGAAGGGAGCGGTGGTGTGTTCTTTCCCTGAAGTTTCACAACTAAAAGCTGAGATTCTGATAAGTTGATCAGTAAATTAAGAAGCTTCTCAAAAAAAAAAAAAAAAATCCCACACTAAATATGGACAAGCCCTGAGAACTGTGAGAAGTTAAACACCTTCCCTGGAGGGGTTTAAGGCACGGGTGGACGAGGTGCTAAGGGACATGGTTTAGTGTTTGACAGGAATGGTTGGACTCGATGATCCAGTAGGTCTCGTCCAACATGATTCTAAGTGCAGAAGCAGCAGTCTCCTCCTGCAGAATTTGTGATTGAGAGTTACCACTAGGAGTTCCCAGCTTCTGTACGAGACAGACAGGGTGGGCACGTCCCTGCCTGCTACATGAAGAGGGCCTCATATACCACAACAGAATTAAAGAAAACACTTTTATTAAAAAAAAAACTAGATCTGATTCAATAAAACATCTTCAAATAAAACTATCTGGAAAAATACTGAAGCAGTGTAGAGAAGTATAAAATTATTTAATTTATAGTAAAATCTATTTTTTAAAACATCATTGTCCAAATGTATCTCAATGCAGCCTACCTCACTTGAAAAATATTATCACAAATTCAGGACTACTTACTTTAAACTGTGCAAAAAGATAACATAGAATTTAGAAGAGCTTTCCAGAAATTTATTAGATATATTAACAAACCTTGATAGACTATTATCTTAAAATCCTAACACTGAGTCAGTACCAGATAACATTCTTTGGGAAACTATTCTATTCACAGATGCATCTGACAGATTTATCCTTGCCAAAGCTTAACCTTTTGGATATTTACTAATTAGGTTATTTATTTAAAACTTGAGTTTGGGTCTACAATCAGAAAAATTACCTGAATTCCTAGTATTCAAATATTACTGAAGTCTACCTGCAACAAAGAATAAGTGATCAGTTCTTAGTTTAGAAAGTTTAATCGCTTATTGATGAATTCAGGCATTTCCAAATAAGTATCAAACCAAAAAAAGGATTTTTGGTTTCACTGAGATTTAAAACCTTAAATAACTCTGAATTATTTATTACTGTGCCTGCAGATAGAAAAGTGCCTCAACATCCCTGCTGTTAATTTTTTCCTGTCAAATAACACCTCTCACAGGAAGAAGGGGAATAAATCCCCAAATTTCAGAATTGCCGTGATTCAGAGCTGCAGACAAGCTAAAAGGGCTCCCACTGTAACACGCCGCATCAGCTCTGTTTAAGGGTATGTCAGTAATGAAATGGAAAGCGTGACTACAGCAGGGGTAGGTATACATACACTAATTTAATATAACAACATTAAATCAGTAGCTGTAGCAGGGAACATGCAGTGGCACAGGTAAAATAGTTCATTTAACAACTTGAGATCATACCCAGTGGGACAAAGTTCCTTCTGCCGTGTCTTTACCCCTGTTGTTACCCCTCTACCTAGATGAAACCTAGCAGGAGGGGGCCGGTCGGAGCTGGAACCGTGCCACTAACTACATACCCAGAACCACAAATTTAAATTGCAGAGCTGTTGTCAAAACAATGCTCACCCAAGATGTCCAGCTAAACAAAATGTGAAACTGCCAGAGATACTGCCAAGTGTATAATGAGCCTCGCAAACCTTGGCTCAGCTACTCAGATAGTTCTGCCTGGGTTTTGAAGCCAGTGAAAGCCGTGAACCACTGGAGATTACAGGCAACGCTATTATGCGCTTGCACTCCAGCTATTTTTTTAAAATTTCCTAAAATATCTAACTATTCAGGATGCAGAAGAAAGCTAGTTAAAAATGCTTTTAGGATTATTCTACCTGTGTGTGGCAGCTCAGCGCTGACGTAAACAGAGAGCAAAGCAGGCACTGGGGTCAGCGTGGGAACAAACACAGCTTCGCTCCGAAGAGCCTACAGCTCGATGCTGGCAAAGAGAGACAGAATAAAGATTTTACATGGGCAAGCCCTTTATGGCTTGCCTTCCTCAAAGAGCCACAGAAGCATCAGTTGCTCTCTTCCAGTAAGCCTCAAATCCAGCACATGGACAACAGCACGCGACCACATCGGTGTCTGTTACCTGCCGCGGCTCGTTGCGCGTCTGTTCAGAGCCTGATGGGCTCCCTCTCCTGACTGACAGCTCAATTTCCAAGCTGTCAGCAGGCTCTGCCCTGGGCTGGTGGAAGCTGCTCAGCACAACCATTACTCCTTGAAGACACAAATCCCCAAAGCCAGGACTGCGGGACTGAATAGACTCTCTTGGGGTAAGGAACGTGCGAAGACCACATCGTGACAATGAACAGTCTCAATCCCACCTGTGAAGCTTTTTACTTGATGAGAAAATTATCTGCGCAAGATCTTCAGGATTTCTCCCACAGAAAAAAAAAGAAGTATTGAACTGAAAACTGAAGGAGAAAGGGTAGGAGGAAACTTACTTTCCTTAATGTAACTGAACATCAGATACACTGCAGGGTACAGTCCAACCTAGTCCAGATATGCCATTACACTGAGGAGCTATAGAGCTGCTCTCATCTGAGTTAATTTAGTACCAATGTTTTAAAGCACTACTTTGTAATTTCCACGCACACGCTTGGATATTTGCATGGATACTTTCCAAGCAAGGAATCACCATCCATTAGAAATCCTCATGATATTTCATATGTGTCTGAATTGTATTAGATCCTTACAAGTTTTACTGTTGACCTATATCCAAATTCAATGTCAATTTAGAGGAACATTATTAAAACAAAAGGTTTTTGAAATACTGCACTTTTCCTCTGAGGTACAAGATTGAATTCAATGAAACACGTGAAAAATGTGACTGTTTGAGGCTATTATCTATGGACAGAAAACTAATAGCAAGCACTTTAACGAACCTACAGCACCGAGTATCACATAACCCACATGAGATGATAGTTAATTCCCTAACAGTGGTACATTGTAGTGCAGCAGTACAATATTTTCATAGCGATTCAACTTTGATGCAATGGGATACTGCTCTTGCTTAGACTGTTTGCAATTTCTGCATTACAAGTTTCAGTGTTTTCACAATTTTGCAAAGAGGCTTCAAAGTTAGAAAACAGAAACTCATCTTTGTAAGAATAATAAACGAAAGAACATAGAAAGTCTTCTATATCACCCTTTGCACCTATGTCCATTTGAAAGGAAGAATTGTTCATGGCAATCAAAAGGAGCCTCAAGAATTGTATCCAGAAGTAAACACACGAGGGTTAACCTTTGCAACACGGAAAATACCCTTTAGTCAGCTGGTGGCCCTGGAACGGGAGGAAATTAAACAGGCAGTACGAGTTCATAGTTACGCTGCTTCACCTTTACCTTTCCAAGTTCTGGGACCATTAGTATTCCATTTCTTAGCTATCTTCTAGCTAAATCCTAGCCACGACCCTGTTTTTCAGAGACTTACGAGAACTCCTCTCTTGTGAGCTAAAAACAATGTTCCTTCCTGAGCATATAATCCTGATCCAGGCTCACACTTTCAAAGAGCTAGGGATAGTCAAACATGCAACACTGAAATAAAAGAGAAAATGCAAAATGTACATTGCTCTGTCGAGCAAGACACTGAGTGAGTACAGTGCCACTCCTCCTCTGGGCAGACACAGTCCTGTCACTGACTCCAACGGAATCTCAATCACACATCAGATGCACAACTCACTGATCCTTAATAAAGATGGGTTTTTAGAGCTGTTAAAAAAAAGACTAAAAGAATTCAAGTAAAAGAGTGTTTGTAACCACATTTCCTGGAGATAAATGAAAGGCATACGTTTCCATGGCTGCCAGCCTACTAAATTTTGCAAGCATAAATATTTACCTAGGACAAGGAGGCGGGGAAATTGGGAAGAAAACCACCATCTAGACCCTTCAAAGTTTAAATACTGTAACACAGAGGTCATCATTTATAAACAGAAACAGAGAACACATCTTTACTATGTGTATTTCTATTGCGCTTTTCATTCACTCCATACGCTTTCTATTATTACTATTCTTACACCAGAAAATAATTTCTGTGTCACTTGCTCACACTGTATGCATTAATTTTCTTTAGGCTTTCTTGTGGTTATTGATTTCCTGCTTTGTTGAAGTGGTTTTGTTTCTTTCTCAGCAGGCTATCCACTTGAAAATAACAGTTGTTCCACAGATTAAAAAAATTATATTGTAAAATTAAATTAGTTTTATCTTCATTTATTTATCTGAGTTAACTGCAAGTGACACATTTCCCCTAAAAAAAAAAAAACAAAACAACCAAATACTCAATGCCTCCTAGCAAGTAAATTTTTTCTTTTTTAGTAAGACATTATTTATTTTTATGATTGGAAAAATGAAAGAAAAAGTAAAGTATAAATAAAGTCACTTTTGTATTCTTATATTGTAATTACTGCTCTGGCCAGTGTTTTAACAAGAACAAAAGAGGATTATCTCATCCAGAGCCAAATTCGTTTAAGTCCTATCTTGCATCACTCGAAATTATTAAAAGAATTTCTGACACTGTAATCATTTATCCTGCTAAGCAGAGGAAGTTTGCTGTCCTCTTCCACAGGTCCACTCCGAGATGCAGAGATTTTACATTATAACAAAGAGGCAGACGAACACAACTATCGTTTAATCAAATGCAAAACCAGATGAAAAGGTGTTTTTGCAGACAGTGACGTGCTACACCTTGTTTAGATGCTGTACGTTCGACAAGTGCCTGTGCCAGAGTTCTGAGGCTTGTCTTCCCCTCAATCCTCCAACATGCTCGTTAACTAACGCAAGCGAACGACAGAAAAGGGGAAGCATGTAGACTCAATATTAAGACAGAAATCTTGTCAGATTTCTTGATAAAATTGTATTACCAAGTGCCAAATATCAGGGCTCCAAAACCTCACCCTCATTTTCTTTCTCTGTTCTGTAACAGACGCTCCTTTGTGTAGGGCAAGAATTTGTTCTTCTAGCATCACCTGCCTTTTCATCATGTTTTAAAGAAAAAGCCTGCGTAAAACTCCTCATGCATGGGAATTCTTTTCAAAAGCAGTGGGCCTCATACTCTTCATCCAGTGCTTGAAGAAAAAAACCATAAAACATCTCTCATATTCAACATATTCTTCTGTTTAAGGAGGCACATTTTCCTGAAGGACTCACGGGTAACCACGCTGGCAAAGAGCAGATACAGGATTCAGCAATGCATTTAAATCAGGCTGACACAGATGTGGAACTGCATCTTTCACAGCAAACTGGCAGAAGAACAAGTACCGAGGCAGTGAAGATCCAGGTGCACCCTCCTTTTGGGACTGCAGGGACATGCATCTCAAAATAGTTTTATAGGTCTTTGACACATGAAAACTATTTAGAACTTTTCCCACTTTTCAGGCTGCAGCCACGCAAGGAGAGAAGAGAAACAAAGGTCAGCAAACCAAATGGCCGTGTAAAGCGACGTACTGAATATTGCCGAGCACAGCTCAGAAACCGCACACCTCGCATTCGTTTGCATGAAATATTCAGGTATCAGCTGTCCACGTAACTCTCCCGAAGATGAGGATTACAGGAAACACGTACCCTCTCTCTGGAAATACAATCCAAGAGAGTGCAAGGCCAGAAGTTGTTGCGTTAGCTGTTATCTAGGAAACATCATCACAAACAGCAACAGTGCCGCTGTACACGACGTAGGCTGGGACACAAGGGGCTTGCAAGGGCAGGACGGAGAGATGGCCAACAGCAAAGAGACAGCTCTGTACCTTCAAGGGCTGTGAGTTTCTGTCAGCATCTGGCCTCTACAGTCAGCTTATGTGCACAAAAGTAAAGAATCTGACTTCAAACTACTCACAGGGCTGCTTGATAACCAACCAGGTACGAAATCTTTTGACACGGAAACATCTGATCATAAGGGTACAAACAGCAAGTCAGTTCACAACGATGAGAATTTTTCTGACCAACACACACACCAGAAGACAGACACATCGACTGAACAAAGCGTTTCCTACAAACCACACACGAGGCATCTCGCTGGCATGACAGACGACAGCAGTATCTGTTAGATAACCGCCACCTTTTTAAAGTGTCAACAATCCTCAAAACTAAGTGGTGAGCAACAGAGCTGTGTCATTTATCCTTGCAGGAAAATAAACAGTAGTAGTAATAATAATAATAATCTGATATACAGTAATTTTATCTGTAGAGCTCAAGGTATTTTCTAGAGATCAGTGTCATCAAAGACAGAGAAATACCTATCTACAACGTGGAACTCAGCCTGAACTGCAGGAGAAATTGTAATCCTGAATCCCCAGCGTTTGCCACTTACAGACACAAACTCCAAATGGTCACAGGCCTGATACTTGTATGCTGCCCAGGAGCTCCCATACAGGTTTGGATCCCTCACACAGCCCAAAACCATCCTACGAAGATAGGAACGCTGGGAGACATTTACACGGCAGTGCCCATGGAGCACCTTCTCACAATGCTCTGCACAGGAACTGCTGGAGTGTTTACAAAATCCTACACTGGAAAAAAAAAAAATCATGTATAAGTATGCAGGCTAAATTTATAAAAGGAAATAGGTTTTGAAAAAGTTTGCAGAATAAAGGAAATGAAAACTGTTTTCATTCAGTTTCCTGTTTAGATGTATGGATAGATTTGACTTCAAATAGACGAACCGCACAGAAGTTCAGTTTACAGGGGTCAGATGGTAAGAGTTTCTGTTTAATCCTTGATTTACATTAACCTACAGAAAAATTAATGATTTTAAACAGGCATCAAAGTGAGGCTGGTCTTTGCATTTCTCTAACTTTGCTTGAGGAACAATTGTTTCCTTTATCTGTCTTCCAGAAAGTTACTGATTGTGTTTAACTTAAACTACTCATTTAGCCTTCAGGCGCAGCACGTTATGAGCTGGTTTGCAATGAACATTAGCCCCTCAAGAGTGCAAACTCCTTGACAGCTCTCTTAGATTCTCGCACTTACCCAAGCGTTTCACAAAGCCACTCTTCACAACTGCACACGTTGTAATTTACGCATTAAACCAGCAGGTTTTCACCTGAAGTCTGTTGCCAAGAATATTCTTTCAAAACTCTTTTATCTTTTTGTAAGAACGCGATTATAAATGCGCAGTTAGCGGCCAAAGAAAGGTCTGAAGTAAACTTCTAGAGTAACGTTGCCATTTGTAAGGCCTCAACCAGATGGTGGTTTAAAGAAAGCGATTTCAAGAAAGTAAATAAAAAGGCACACCTTCAGCCTGGAATGATAGAGCAAGTGTAAAATTTGCGATAGTAACCTGAGAGCGTTACAAGTCTGCCTAACCGTGAAGGGAGCTCTGAATTTTTCTGTTCTGCCCTCGGACAGACAAAGGAGCTGTAAACAGCAGCATGATACTCATCAGTACAAAAGCACGGAGAGACCATGTGCAAAAAGAACTATTTGTTGCATATTTTCCACAAACAGAGCCCATCCAGCGCCTGATTTTCCCCAAGGATGAATAATATGCTCTTTTTTTGCCTTTTGTTACAACTTGAATTTGTACAGTCTAATCTTGGAGTCTTTTCCTCTAGAAATACAGGTGCTTCCCTTTTACTAATTAAGCATGAGCACTGTGTAATTGTTGACATTCCCAAATTGGTGTAATCACCTTGGACTAAATGGTTGACAGAACTTCCAGCTTAGCTTTATTCCAGATAACTTGAAGATATTTTTTAAAGCCACACAGAAATTACGGAAGACGACTCTCCCATTTGAAAAGGAACCAGCTGCCTTATTTTACAGCCAGGCCACAGAGCAACGATAAAGTATCTGCTGGGAACTAATTAACTCAGGAGAATTATCAAATGCATCACACAATAAACTGACAGATTTGACAATAAACTCAAATGCTTAATTTAATTCTACAGTGATGGTCATCTAAATCGCTCTTGTTCACACACTGCAGTTTTTATCTATTTAGATACAGATTTCTTTCCTTGAAATTTTAAGAGGTTTAGGGTTTTTCCAAAGAAATTTGAAGGGAAGCAATAGCTCTGTTTTCTCAATGTTATTAGAAAAAAGGTAAGTTAGTATGAGTAGCTATAGGGAACACAAAATGAGACTGGCAGTGTTTCAAGAGGTGGATAAAGACTGGAGTCAGAGCACCAGAAACACAATTACCACCTATGCTCCTCACACCCCCACCACGATTCTGTGAGTCTTCAGTGAGCACTTTCTTACATAATAATCTTACAGATTTTATTGAAGTTAGAAAGCACTGTCTGTCGTCAAATAACTATGAACACAAAATTTCACCCTGCACTGCAGCTGGAGGGGACAGCTTCAATTCCCTATCAACAACACATAAAATCTTACCTATCACTTTAGTGCAAAAATTGATAGGTACAAAGAAATTGTTTCTAAATAGTATTTTTGACTAGTAATTTTCCTTTTTATTATAAATGAACAAGCAAAACCTGAGTTAAAGCACTATAATTAGCTTCCAGGCCAATGAGTTCTTTTCCTTCACATTTAAAAATAGGTTTTATTGAAAAAAAAAATTCTTTAAAGGAGTCCAGATAAGGTAGCATGAAAATCTGTTCCATGTTAGTGTCCAGTCTGGCTAGGTCTTGGTAATTACTGACCTGGAGAAATAACTTCTGCTTCTGATAAACAGTTAAACAACTATAAAAAGAATGATCTCCAGGTGATGACAGCACACGGTTGCAGTGCCATTAGGGAGAATAAAATCGTTCTAGAAAGAGACTTGCAGAATTAATTGATATATATGGGGTGGTAAAAGAAGATAGAATATATTTAGACTATAATTTTAAAAGAAGAATCAGCTAACAGAATGCCATGTTCTAACAAAAGATTAGTATGGATGTGGGCACTCACAGACTGAAACAGAGCAAATGGACTGGAGAGGAGCTACCTTGAAGGTTGAGCAGTAAACTGATTTGGCTCTGACTCAATCTATTATCTTCACAGACATTCCAAAAGGAAAGCAGAAAATTTTAAACAAAACCTCACAGAAGAGATGGAGTTGACAGGAAAGAGGAAACATTACAAAAGCCTTCAGTGAGATCTGAATGAATAAAAGCACCTTAAAAATTAATTCAATTTTTTTTAAAAAGCAAAATTAATGAAGCGTGAAAAATAATAAAAATGTAGCTCTCAACAAGAGAGGCAACATCTGTAATGTTAACATGCTGAGAGACATTGAGGTGTTATAAAAGACTGCAAATTAGGCAGATGTGATAAAACAAGGAAAATAGCCAACTTGGTGCTGGGCTGCGTGCCTGGAAGCACCGTGTCAGAAATGGTCCTGCCTCACCCGCTCCTGCACGGCTCTACCTGCAACCGCACGCGTCTTTCTAAAACCTAATTACGAGAAAGATATTACCAAGCTGGAGGGAAACGAAAACACAGCAGCCACAATGATTAAGTCATAAGAATGAGCTGACTTAAGATGAAAGATTAAGACTTACATTACTGTGTTCTATGTGGTAAATAGAAGATGTGAAAAGGATGTTCAAAATCAAACACTTCATCGAAGCAGAACTTGGCAGGTACCAGCAAAAGCGGTGCCGCTCGTTTCACAGCAGCACCAAGGAGATCAACAATTGGCATTTTTACATTGGAAATGGTATAAAGGCCCTGACCAGCTCGAATCCCTGCACGGGCTGAGCCCAGAGAACAAAACGAACAGGTTAGGGACTCAGAGCCCTGCTTACCCAGCTCTGAAAACCAGCCTTTCCGGAGGGTTTGCCATTCCACGCTTCCGGACGCTATTTCCTAAAACCCAAAGAGGTATTTGAGACTTAAACCATGCTCAGTGCGGAGATTTGCATCGGACACATTATTTTGTCATGACGTGTAACAAACTTGGGTTTTCCTTCTCAGAGCAGTCACAGTGCACAACTCTCAGTCCCCTCCTCTCTGCTGTGTCTTTGCTTGCACTGTGCGGCTTTTCCTTAAGCAAATCTTAACGACAGAATAAATCCTGAATAAATTCCTTTGCTAACCGAAAAGGTTATTTTCCAGTGATACTTACAAGAGTACAGTTATTCTAACATGTTATTCTGTCATGACTAACTGAAATTAGAAGAAGTGTAAAGTACATAACTTGATTCCTTTTCAAATATATCAGAAGCCATTTATTTTCAAATCACTTAAAATCTGCCTGGGATGAAATTCTGCTTAGGTTGCACTGCTGTAATCTCAAAGGAAAATGTACAAGAGCATTTCTTTAAGTAATTCTTTATAAGGTAAATTTTTTTTCATGAGACCTCAAAGCTTGGTGTTAGGTAAGCACATTCTCATTGCAGTTATTTATTCATTGATTTTGATTGTCATTGGATGGAGCCATTTCCTAGGAAAAACAAAAAAAAGATTATGAAGCCTTAAATTTTTTTTTCTTAATTTAATTTCTTAAGACATGTTTTCTTATAGAAGTGGAATGGACTTCACTTTTAATATCGCATTATTTCTCTGGAGTACATTCATTTTTAACTTTCTGTTGATGATAACAGCAATATTTCAAATCAGTTATAAATAGGCTGAGTGTGATCACACACTCCAGAAAGCATCTCCTTTCTATTGCGGACCAAATGCTGCTATCTCTATTAACTCCTCCTATAGCAGAGTTGGATGGAAAAGTTATCATTTACCTGAGCAAGACTGACCCTATAAAATGCTGTAACCCTCAAAAGCTCCCAGGAGCATTGACAGAAACTGCCTTTGCAGGTCTGTGCACCAAGTATAAACTCCAGGATTATCCTTGTGTGCATTTCTTAATGGAATTAAGCTCTGGACTATCATCAATTATTCAAACAGACCCCATTTCAATACACACATTCTCCCTTACAAGCTCTCACTGAGATTTATTCACTTAAGCATATTAGAGCTCAGATTCTACAAGTCTTTGAGTGAAAAAAGCACTTGTGTCTGTCCTTGTTTTATGACAAGCTTCATCGACGTACTACATTAATACTAGAAAAGGAATAAAGAGCATCTCAGAATGATTAGAAGAAGGAAAAAAAGTGGACATAAGTTCTAACTTTGCAAAAAAAATACACAATCAATGACCAATACGCATAATAAAGTCCAGAAAATGTTTGCTGTGGATTTCTAACATTTGTATTTTCAGCTTATCACATTGCACAGGAGCCTAACGTGTATCAGGGTCCAACTGAGACTTTCACAAAGCAGCAGCCCCCTATCCAAGCTGATTCCAAACTAAAAGTACACTGGCCAAAATAAAGAAGTGAGAGAATGAGCAAAGAGTTGTTTAGAAAAAAAAGGCACTGGCCTTTTCTGCATTTGAATTTCATCTTTAACAATTATATATTTACATTTTCCATCGCTGCCCTTTCTATGTTTTAGGGTTATTTTTAATGTGACTTTTTCATTCTTGTGATTTAAAATAGCTCTTGATCTTTAGCCACATAAAACCAAAAATGTCCGGAAAGAAATGGAAGTCAGTACCATGCTCTTATCTATCCAGCTATTTTTATTGGATTTTTTTTTTTTTAAGTTTTAAAGGCTAAAATTTTAAATGTAGGCATAATCACAGGAAGCATTAATCTAACAGGAACAGGTCAACATAATTAAATAATGCAGTAATAAAATATCTAGCTAACGTTATCTAGCATCCAAATGCAGAAGATAGAATGATGCCCAGAAAAGAGTTTGGATTCAGATATTCCCCCTCAGATCCTGCTGCGTAAGGGAGATATTGTGAAATACAGAAGGTTCAGGGTGCAAACAGAGACCTGAGGTGAGGGAGCTGAAAACTATCACCAAGCTCTGCCTACAAAAAAACTGTCAAAATTGTAAAACCAGTTTAAACTTAAGGGTTGCATCACTTAATGAGATTATTTCTCAAACTCTTGGCAACTACTTCCAAGTGCAATTCTGGTCCCTAAATAGGCCAATGGGTTCCCTCAGCAAGTTTTTTAAAGGCGAGATCTATATTTGATCCCAAAATGTTCTCTTGCTGGATGTCACAAATATCTCTCACTATTGTATGTAGTCTACGATCCTCTTTCAAGAAATTCTCAGTCCTTAGTCTCAATAACAAAAAAAAGCAGCATATCTAGAGATTTTGTTTACTTTTTCACATTAGAAAATATTGTAATTGCAGCAACTGTACGTTTGTTATCATGGTTCATGCAACAGCCAACACTTCCAGATTATAAGCTCCACTGATAACTGAACATCTCCCCAACCGCCATGCACAAAACACAGAAACAGTTGACCCAAGGCTGTGGTTAAGGATTTGCACCAAAAAACTGAAAAATGCAGCATACTTGCCTCTCATAGTGATTTTACAAGAGGGGCCTGTTTCGCAATTGTATTATATGAGGAGTAAAAATTAAAATTAAGATAGCTAAAAATGAAGTTCATTCCAACCAAAAACTTGCATCATACAAGACTCAAAATCAATTTCCTTCAACATCAGTATTTCTATGCAACATCTACCTCCAACCGATCAGTATTATCCAACAATCTGCCCCTAGAAAATCCCCCCAAACTCTCTGCTCTTGGCCTCACATCTGCAACGCAGCAAGAAGCCCACCCTTCCCACTGTTGGGAAAGTTTTCATCCCAACTTCTTCCCTTGGGCTAGTATCGTGCAATCAAAGCAACAAAGAAAGAGAAGGATGACCTAGAACACAGGAGGAAATAAATCTTCTGCCCCTTCCTCTAGCTGCTTCTCCCTGGATGGAAAGAGTCAGCACTAACATTTTTGATGACCCCAAAAAACTGTGGTGGCTTGCTCTACGCTTGCTTCAGTAGCAAGAGCTTGTGCAAAGGGTCGGGCAGGTGACAATTCAGAGACAGCTCCTCACCCAAACAAGAGATCTGGAACTTCTGGTCTCGTTGCAAGGATCCAACTCAGCAGGCACGAATAGGGAGGCCAAACGCACATGGAAACGCTACAGATGAATATATAAAGGACATCATCATATGGACGAGTATCTGTGGTTCTGCTGACTCCAGATGAACTGCTTCCATCTGCTTCAGCTTATGCAACTGCAGAAGGAATTTGCTGGGTCCAGGGCAGGACAACCTGCCCCTTCCAGGATTAAAGAAATTAGGTGCTAGCTATTTATACTCTTGAACCTCAAAGTGCCCTATGCAGGTAGAGAATCTCCTGCAGCTTCTACGACCTGGGTAAGGCAGCCACGCTGGGACTCAGCTCTTGCTGAGTAACCATTATAATGTAAATACTTGGGTTTAGAATTTAAGGAACTTCTTGAATGCCAAATAGTAAATTAAATATTTACACTGGCTTTAACTTGGACGCTTACTAATTCTAAACATAAACAAGTGAACTAGTTGCACTAATTATTTCAATTCAAAGAAGTTGCATGGCACTTTTATTTGATTATCATTAGCTTTATCTAACGCACTCCCTAAAATATATGACTCGATATATATAGCTTTTGTTCAATGACAATTCATTTGAAAAACAGTAAATAATATGCTTAAAATTAGGATTTTGTCCCCTCCCAAACTCTTCGTAAAGACAGGAGCCAAAAAACTGAGTAAGTCAGGGTGCCTTTGAAGATATTTAATTAAAATCTAATCCCACATTCTTAAAGGCTCACATAAATTAAGTTGTCATTCAGGAGATTTATGCATTCGCATTTGCATATTACATACAATTCATCAATTACTCATGTTTGAAAGCAAAGCCTTTCTCAGGAGCGGGGCTGCCAACAGGCGCACGGAGACGCGCTGGCTGCACCCGGGGGTATCTTGGAGAGAGCCACTTCCATATGGCCGGTCCTCTTCTGCCACCACACGCCACCCTCAGCACGCTCACAGACACCCGACTCGAACGTGATGGATCCTTCTCTGCTCAATCTGCCAGTGAAAGAGGAACATTATGGGGAGCCTTCAAGCAGCCAGATCAGAGTCAATATTCTTCATGCCACGGAAGGAAGGTTCACAGAACACCCACTAAGTCATCTGATCCTGCTGGAAGAAGCCAAGCTCCTCTCCTGGATTTTCTCACACTAGAGAATTTTTCCAGTATTTTTCTACAGCTTTAAAAAATATTCTTAGGCAAGCCTGGCTCATACATTTGTGTGGAACGTTTTGTTTTAAAAGCATCATTACTGCTTCCAGCTGACTAAGAATGCATTCATTATCGCTTTCTACTCTAATTCCCGTACGGGGACGAAGCAGCACCAGCACCGGAGGGGTGCAGGAATGCCTGACTGCCCGAGCACGTATCTGACCTTTCCTGGCCTCCTCAAACCACATTCCCTCATCCCCAAAACCACTTTCTCATGGGTGTCTATACATCACAGCCCAATATAATTTTCCTTATTCGTACACCTGCAGTCATACAATGACAGGACAGCCATAGCGTTAATGAAGAATCCCTACAAAACACCATGAGGACAACCTACGTGCAAATCAAAGTCTTAAGAAAACCATCCAACCCAGCACTGACTTGCCTATCCTGCTTCTAAATCAGTTTTATACCCTTTTTCAGGCTTCATCCCTGATCACGAAGCATCTAACATTGAAAACACAGTGTAGTTTATGACTTGAAAATTCATATAAGACTTTTTAATAAAAACAACTGCCTAATAGATGTATTTTCAATTAGATTAATTTTTTAATGGCTTGTCAAAATGGTATGTGAAGTCTCAATAAAACCTCCACTCCACATTTACTTTGATCAGTCCTGGTTTCATTACTCTATTATTTGTTGATCACAGAGTCTCTGGAATGAGCTTCCCTGTCAGTCACTTGGTAATAATTTCCTGTACATCCAACATCCATGGCAGCGGCTTCAGGTAGGAGAAACAGCAAACTTGAATGCCCCACCTTTGGCTGTTCTTTTTCTCAGTCATGTGTTTGGTTGGTTTTTTGTTTGAATTACCATACTGACTACACAGAATAACCAGGTTGGAAGAGACCCACGGGCACCAAGGACAAAACAGCCACAGCAGGCGGCGTTCTGTAGGGTCCACACAGCTCCAGCAACCACGCACTGACCTGCAACACATCTGTGAACCCAGCCTGCAACCTTTTAGAGCCAACACTGATAACTGCACTAAGTAAAATGCATGAAACCGCTCAACATTAACTGCAGCCTCAACTGGGTCTTAAATTCCGATCTCCAAAGGTGAAAGGCTAATGCAATAACCACTTGTTACCCTGCCTTCTCATCAAGCCACTGTTCACCTCTTACAGTCATTCAGTTTTTGCTCCATTTATTGTATTCTTCCTATTATGTTATTAAAACTAGCCTATTATTTATGTTCTTTCACGTAATGTTTTATAAAATTACAGTTTGTTCCCATCTAGCTATTAGCTGCGCCATTAAAGCAACTGCATAAAATACAAATGCATAACAATTTGTGAGTGTCTTGTAATTTTGTGATAAGTGTGCATTAAATGAGTTAATGGAACCAAGGATGAACAGTGCAGCTGATGTTAGCACCAGCTTCTCAATGACTCTGACCGATGAGAAGTGCCTTAGTTATACGGCACCTCCGAGACCCCTCTGCGTAAGAGTTAAGACCTCCCGAAGCAATCGTGGAGCTCGGTGCCACCCACTTCTTACCTTTCCTTTAATACCAGAACACTTCAGCATGCCGCCAGCATTCTTCACAAGGATTCCACTCACTTCTACAATGCAAAGACAACCTTCTTCAAAATTTCACATCCAACAAATTGAGCTGTTTGTTTTAACAGAGCACCGGACCAAAAAAAAAAAAAGAAAATCCTGTTCATAGACTTGGATATTCAGGTTTTATTATTTGGGGGCTTTAATGAGCAGTTTCTGCCTCTTCAGGAAATCTTTAGACAACTGAAGAATGAATAAGATTGTTAAAATCAGTGGAAAGCAATCCTGACCCACCTGATCGAGAAGGAGACTTAGTTCACACCTTACAACAGCCTGGATTTAACTTTTTATCTTTTGTTAACTCTCTTTTAAATTGAATTTTAGAGAAACTATTGAGTGGGAAGGGAAGGAAAAGTAATTGTTTCAACATCAATCATCACTTCAAGATTATAAAGATTACATCTCAAAAAAAAAAAAATCTAGACATTTCTATAGCACTAGTGCAATAGTCTGGAAGAAAAACATGGAAGTTGCTATACATATTACAGCAAAGGGTTTTAAAGTGACCAGTTCAAATAAGCACAAACCACGAAACCTCCCAGCTGTGACTCACTGGGAGCTCTGGAATCCCTTCACCACGTGGCAGCCTCCCATCACCTCCTCGGATGCGCTGAGCACCCCACACAGCACCTCTTCACCAGCCCCTTCCTTTCAGTAAGTTATATCACTCCTCTCCGGATTGACTGACACTTTTTCCTTCGCGGTGTTTTATAAACAGTGTATATAATAACGGCGTTTCTCGCGGGGAGGGGCATTTATCCCTGCTTGTTGTGTGACGACTTGTCACAACACCAGAGCGGCACAGTCACTCACACTGCTCAGTCACACCCCCCCTACCCCTCCAGAAAGCTTCAACTCACACGGGATATTCACACACAGCTCGCAGAATAGCTGCGCTTCGCAGAAAAACTAAACCGTTTGGAATGGAAAAGTGCTTTTCTAACAAACTACTATTATTCATCTGTAGAACTGCTAAAATGTAATTACATACACTGCCTGTAAGAAAAGAAAACATATTCTAATCTTAATCTGTGAGATGAACAACACACAGAGGCTGCAAACACACTGGAGGCAAAATGATCCGGTGGGTCTCTTCCAACCTGGTTATTCTGTGACTTTATGTGTTAATTGAATTAATAATATTGGCAGCGCTGAAAGCCACCCTGTCCTGCTGTTGTACGGTTTATTGCAAAAAATCTCAAGAACATCTGTCCCACAGAAGCGACTAAATAATCAGTTTATTCTAATTAAAGTTTGACATAGTTTATAAAGCGGGTATCCACTGGCTTTCGTGCATGTGCAGGATGCTGGCAGAGAACCCCATCTCACACAAATAAAAGAACTTTTGAGTCATGCATGGAGTTGAACAGGAATTAATCTAAAAAACTTGTGGCTCTCAAATGATGTTAAAGATGAAAACCAGCGAGAAGGGTCACTGCCCAGCATCCCTCAACTCGCCTCGACAGGCAGCAGTCTTGGAAATCAACCCTGGGCTCAGCAAACACACTGGGAGCTCCATCCTCCTGGACACCTACAGCTCGGACCCACCTCACCTCAAGGGCTCCATCCCCCTCACATCTCTCACCACTACTCAGATTCATCTTGGAGTTTTTATTTTTCCAAAATGTTCGTGTCTTTGCTTTTTTTTCCTAACAAAAAAATAACGGATTTATGGGAAATACACTCTTTGTTCACTAACCCTTTGGGTTGCCCTATCCAGTCACAGGTAGCTCACTGTGACATCTCACAGTGTCAGCACCACCCTGATCAGCTTTACGATACCCGTTTGTCTTAAATTGTTGCAAGAAGCTGTATTATGAGCAAATGGCACTGACTATTTCTCATTCATCAAATACATCCACAAGCCACAGGCCTCTGGGAATTGATTTTTCACCACACGAAGTTATGTAGTATTAGAAGAGAGGGTAGAAAGCCATTTAGGCACTCATTAGATTGGAAGGTGACACCAACAAACATCTGGCTTCAAAACAGAGAATGAAAACTGTTCAAAATTAATAGCTTTCCATGCGTTAATACACCTTGCATTTTTACTATATAAACATTAAACTGAAGTTTTTTAATTTTAAATAATGTTAGAGCGTGTCTATGATTTCCTTCTGACAGGTTGAATGGACAGATGGTTCAAGCCATAACTTCAAATCAGAAGGCGGCTCCTCTAGTTCCTAGAGTACATGATACTGGAACTTCTGCCATGAAAAGTGTTGCTAGTTTTCACCTTCAGTATCTCTCTCTCAGGAAAAAAATATGCAACTAACAGTCAAACCCCCATGGGTACCCTTCAAAGTAAGTCTCTAAACTGAGATGTCCAAACTACTTGTCATTACGTGTGCCTTTTACATCAATAATAACCATTTGTAGAAACGTGCTATTTTACCTCTATAACCGTGACAAGAAAGGACTTTTGTAGGTATTTCAGTTTTCTCTACATTCATACAAATTACATTTCACATTTTAATTTTCATTTTTCAATTAAGGACTAAAGTCTAAGCCAGCTATAGATTTCCATGGAGAATTTGAACTGGCTGGCTGCCAGCTCAAGCCATCAGTATTCGTTTCTGCTGTGGAAAACCACTATACAGTCATTTTTTAGAACAATTTCTACATTTTTAGCATTTAATGTATGCAAAGGATGTAACATTCAAAGTCATCTGAAGACACAGCAGAACTACACACCACTCTTTCACAACTATCCATTCATTTTACTTTTTCCTCTAGCTGAGAAAACTAAAGAAATTCATCTTTATTATCCTCAAAGATTACTGACTACTTGTTCAATGTAATTAAAAGAAACTACGTGCAAAAGGAAGCCAATGCCCAGGTGGGATTTTGGAGGTGGAATTCCCTTCATCCCTTGAAGAAAGGTTAAGCTTTCAGGATTTGGCACCCATCAACACTAAGAAAAGGATTCCCACCATGTACCTGCTTTATAAGGAGTAGAAATATACATGGTCCAACACCAAAACCCCTTCCTAATTCAGCAGGCCACGGCACACTTTATCTTCTTCCCAAATTACTCAAGACAGATTGAAATGCATCTCCTCCACAAGGCAGGGAGGGCAGCGAATGCTTCTCCAAGGCCATGTCTGAATACGAATATGAGGTATCCAACGCACCAGAACACACGGATGCTGTACGGCTGTGATAGTCCTTCACTCATCTCCAATTATGCAACTTCCTGACCTCTGTTAGTCCGGCACACGCTGACTGCGCCGCGGGAAAACATCAGTGTTCGTGGTAATGGCTGTTATCATCACGACTAAATAATGCCTGCAGTTAAAAGCAGGGTTATTAACAGAAAAATGACAAAGCTTGAGGCACTTACTGTTATCCTGTGTGTGTGTACAGATCTGTATATCAAACCAGGCCACAAAATCTAACTCACATGTCTGCAGCATTATTTAAAAGTACAAGGAGCCGTGGAAGCAAGAGGAACTGCCCCAATACTGAAGGCACCTGGAAGCAGAACACTCTTTGGATTTTCTCTTTGCGCTTCCATCATTTCCTTTCTGCTGTTCAAACTTCCTAAAAGTCCTCAACCTATATTTAACTATAAAATATTTGTTATATTACCCTTCATACTTCTATTACTGCTGTCTTTATGCCTTTTTTGATTACCAGTGACCAGTCAGTAATACTAGCATGAAATCACAAACTCTCCACTTTTTAACTTACTGTATTTTATATGATAAGCATATGCTAGATCATTATTTAATTATTATTAAAGAATAAATTAACTCACAAATTTGGGTTAGTCTAAGGCACACTGCCTTTCTTACAGCCCACTAGCCACTGATCTGTCACAAACACTTACTTGAACGTAAGCAATATTCCATTTAAATTAAAGTTTATGTATGTAGACGCACGCACACACCCACACAAAAAACTGAATTATGGTCCAGAACTTTTCAGTGCTCTTCTAAAAGCACTCAAATACTTTGTAAAGTAATTCAAATGCACCTGAAGTCACATTTTTCAAAACAGGGCATGTGGTCATTAGAGACCAATACAACCCGAGTGCTTTCCCTTATCTAAATAGGTTTACTTGACACTTGAGTTTTCCTTTCCACGAGAGCCCACAGCCTTGTTATCACCACCACCGGCAGGCAAAGGATTCTCCCTTTACATACAATGACATCTACTGAGATGCTGCTGCAGGACACTGTAAAGAGCTCACCCTACATCACCAATATATTCATTTTAAATACATACATCTGATAATTCAAGATATATGTAGACACATATTTGCTATGAAAATATAAAATGTCTCATAAGGAATATAAAACAACTGAAGAGGCAGGAACGGCTGGATCGGGTCACAGGGAATGCTGGTTAACGTGACCGCGGTTCATCCTGTAGCATCTGAGAATGTATTAGCATACAGAATTGATTTTCGTTCTCTCCTTCAGTTTCATTTTGTCTTCCATTTTAGATATTAATTTTTTCCAATCATCTTCCTTTGATGTTGTCTGAGTTTAATTTAAAAGCAATACAAACGTGTCTGACTTACAAGATTTTTATCATCACAGTATCTTATCACCTCATCACAGTCATTTGCAAATGCTTTTGTCCAAGCGGATACCAGAATGGAATATAGTTTCACCTTCCGGTTCTTCTGTTTTCCCCATTTTTCCTCCAACAACATGCTTCTGAGCTGCTGTACCTCGCCTTTGGTTACTGTGGGAAGGTCTTGGCAAATAAGCAAGTTTTGCAAGACTATAAAAACCACCCAGCTTGGGCTCAGACTCTCTTTGGCTGATGCCCAATTTTGTTTTTATCTCCAGCTCTCATGAACTTCCTCAGGAGCACATTGAGCAGTGTTGATCCGGAGCATTACAGCTGCCTTGGTTGGTTATGAACGAGGGAGACCCTGTGTGGGTCCTAAGATCTTGGGTGATTTGCACTCAACTGGAATGAGAAACAAACCAGGAGCTGCGTGCAGACACGCACAGGCTCGTGCTTATAATTCATCGGTGATATATAGGGCTTTTTTTTCTCCTTCAGACTCTGCTGTCTGATCACACCTCCCATAAAGAACATATAAACCTGGACATCTGCTGCAAATCTGATGGCAGGGCTCCAAGACTGTTGAATAAACACCTACACTGAAGAGAAGAGACCGCTCCCGGAGCAGCTCAGAACGCAGAGTGTCGGGGGTACGGCCAAGTGCCCGGTGGGGCACTGCACACATCGTGCAGTCAGCAGTGATGGGGCACGGCTTCTGGGATCCCACCACCTCCACACGGGACCTGGGAACGGCCCAGCAGCACCACAGCACCTGCTCTGCCACGAGGCACAACGCTTCCAGACCCAAAGGTCACCGGCTCACACAGACATTTATACCTCTCCCCAAAAGACATGCTGAAGCATCTCTTTGTATTTCTCCTCAGGGGTGAAATAACAAGCAAAGACCCACCAAAACCACAAAGAACTACTAACTGCAGCGTAGTCCGTGCTACAGCATATGATGCTCTATGCTGCAGTTTTGTGCAGAGAGTAAGAGGAACCACTGAAGGCTGAGGAGCCTCGGGAGCTACCATGTGAGACCCCAGTGCATTCAGAGGGCTTGAAAGAACACCAAGAGTCACTAGCTTCCTTGACCCTACAGGTCCTGGCAAGAGGTAAGTCAGCAATGCAGGAGATCAAAAAGGTGACCCCAAAAATTAGTTTCTTAAAAGGATTCCAGTAGAATATTTCTACGTTTTAAATTAACTGCACAAAAATCAGAATCATGGCACTGACCTAGAGTTAGCAGGTTAACATCCCGAAGAAACCTTTGGTGGCAATGCACAGGTACCATGAGATTTGTTTTCACGTGATGAGCATTCTTCAGAAAAGTAGTGGGTTTATGGGAACTTCAACATGTTTCCAGCTCTTCTGCTGACAGGCACTGCTTGAATAAAGCTAGCACATTCACATTGTGGTCTATTTTTTATAACTTTTTAACCCAAATTAGTATTATTCTTCTTAAAAATTAAATTGGAATTTTTTTTTTTAAATAGGTGAGGGAGAAACTATTATGCACTGTAAAAGAAGCCAATAGTAAAAGCACGGCATGTCAAAAGTAATTTGGATCCTCCTCCTCGCTTCATGGCCTGATGTCCTAGAAAAAATCATATAACACCACTTCTATGAATTTGTAATTGCATCCCAGAAAGTAAAGAATAAGATAAAACATTTTCTGTTTGTTTTTCACTTTCACAGCAACACCATCCTTACTCGCTTCTCGATGGTCACATTTTGCTGACATTTACAAACATTTCATGTTGATCTTACATGGGTCACATCAATCATCTATACAGTTTCAATGACACTTTGTTAAATAAACTGTCATGAAAGATTTATAGAGAATTTGATAAAAGTAAAGAAGATGTAGTTTAGCTTTTAAAGATGCATTACCCCTTTTCTGAGGTGTAATATCAGCTCTAAAATACCATTAAGCTTTTCTGGCAGGAGATGAAGTGAGAAAATAAAATGTACTCTTTCATCAGCACTCACTTATTTGCATCTCTTGTGCTCCTACACAACGCGGTGAGAAGAGATCACCTGGAGCACTCCTGGAGAAAAGGGAACCTCGCCCCATTTTCTGTGTTCTGATTGTCTCTACTAATGTTTGGATGAGGCCGTTAATGCTCTTACCACGTTCTTTGAGCAAAAACGACCTCCAGATTAAAAACAGCAAAAGGCAAACCACCCCTGTGCTTCAGAATAATGGTTTTTTGAAGGTAAGTCGATATTCCCCCATTTCCTGTCTCAAAATACGGAATTCAGCAAGTAACACACTTCCATTAAAAGTCCTGATTTCAAAAAAACCCATTAAACGTAGCCTACCACACACTCATTAAGATGCATTTAAATTTTCAGACCTTACTGCGTGCTATCAAATGAATACTTGTGAGCAGCTGACAACGGTCTCACTGTTGGGAATGACTTTAATCACACTCAGTTCACTAACAAGAATCAAATTCTGAAAACTCTTCACTGGTTCCCAGCACGGATTTTACAAACCCCATTATCGGTTCCACCTTGCAGTTATCCGCTGCTGCTCCACTTGATCCAGAACACCAGCAAGGAAGCCAGCATGGCAAGATGTTCTCCATTTCACCATTCAGTGATGAATTTTCACTTCCAGAAAAAATAAAAAGGGATCTTTCACCTCTCAAAGACCATTAATTTATGCAACCAAGAGGACAGCACAAAACGGTCCTACAAATCTCCATAGGTGGAGTCCGATGCTTTATGACCAGACCCGTCACACTGTGTGCCGTGTCCCCTCTGTGAGAGCTCCTAGCACCTTCATGCAGTCACCCCCGTCTCAAGTTTCACACAAAAGGCCAGAAAATGGTGGATACATCCAATGTTCAAGCAAATAATTCAGGAAAATCAAGTAGCATTTCAGTAGTCGAAGTTTCTTCACAAGAAACATGTTTATAAATCTATATTGGATTTCCCACAGAATATCTATGACCAAAAGAAAGCCGAGGCAGGTGTGATGGTACAAGGCACTCGATAGAAAGCCCTGGCAAATCAATCTCCTACCAGCCTGGGAGAGTAATTTCCATAAACATAACACAGTTACTTTAAAGGTTTTCTTCTACGCCATTTCCCTCCACTTTACAATTTCTGTACAAATAACATAAATACAAAATACACCGCATAATTTTAGATCTAGCTGGACACCAAAGAGCACACTTAATTTACGTTATGATTACAATCTTACCACCTGTGGTCCTGAGACCTCCCAGATGGGTATCTTTAACATCTGTCTCACCGTGGAAGGATAAAATGGCATTCTTTGATAGTATCACAGGGCTGACCCCACACAAACCAACTTCTATATCACGTGTAGAGTTGACTTTACCAACAGTATCCGCCTATTCAGGGTGAATTTGAATCAGCACTTTTTACTTTAAAAAAAGAAGTCTGATCTGCAGGCATAATCAAAGTAAGTGGGGCCTCAACAACGTTATTTGTAGATATTTTAACTATTATCAGCAGTGTTTCCAGATACTGTGAAATCAAAAGAAAAAGGCTAGGAGTTTAAAGGCAGCAATTTACTCAGTTATTCAACACATCTGTCAAATATATTACTGAGAAGTAAATGAATAAATATTGGATTTCAATTGCTATGACTGGAAATAAATGGCCAGCCATTCTCCAAGCACCAGCACTGTGAGCTACAGGAATTCAGAGCAGGCTTATTTAAAGAAAAAGCAGTAATTAAAGTAATTCCTATACTCTGAAAAAAGTCAGTAGGTGATTTGATAGATTAGACAGCTAAAACATAACTGCCTCTCTTTTACCACACGTCATGTGGTCTTCAGAAAAAATCCCAGACTAGCACAGAGAAACCATTCCTACTGGATACTCCAATGAGATCCAAACTATCCAACACTTGTGGATCAGAGACATACTCCATTTTGAAATGGCCTTTCCAAATATATTCAGATAGCCTGAAAAAAATTTACACGCTCTCAAACCTACCAGCACTAAACACATTTTAAATGCTCAGATTATCTACTAGTGACTGCTTATGGTGTTAGAAACTTGTCCTGTGGAAATCAGCTGGGCCAAACTTGTGATTACTGAAAATTAGTTAGAAAAATATTAGCTATTGATTAAGAACTGATGGATATGCTCATGGAAAGATGACATGAGTGCCCAACACTTTTAATTGTCCTGCAAACTTCCTACTTAATACTGCTTTCTTATTGAAAAGCAACAAAATACACTGAGGAAGAGAAATCAGAGTCTCCGGCCATGCAACATACTTGTGAGCTGATTTGCTGAAGTTTCACACAGATCTACATCAACTTTATAAATCTGTCACATGCTGTGGAGCAGTGAAAGCACTCAAATCATTCACATGGTAATGAAGTTCAAAGCTGCAATCTAAGTGGAGGAGCATCCTCAGCCTCACAGGATAGAATTAGAAGGTCAATCCCCATGTAACAGACACAGTGGATATGCTTTAAACCATCCTCGCAATAAGTCATGTCATATGAAAATACTGTAAAGCAGCAGACAATATTACATGAAAAGCAACTGCCTCTTCTCTATTACTGTAACGATTAATGGTAACGGACTCATTTGACTTCGAAGTCTTAGCTAACTGAAAGACAAGGCTCTACTTCCCAAAACAGACTTTCTACCCTAACACACAAAAACTGTTTACATAATTTAAAATTAACTGACGATTCATTACCCATTTCACCACCAGCCCCAATTTTGATGGTCTGATTGTCTATGACTTATATGTAACTTTAGTATTATTGGGGGGGCTTCATCAAAACTTAACATGCGCCAAATCTTCAGAACTGTTTTTGTAACACCAACAATTTAGCTAAAATCTCTGCACACTGCAGACCCCGCTTTACGCACCTGCAGGGCTTAGCACATGAAAAACGACCCAAACAGGTTTCACTCTTGCATGTGGTTACTGACCCACGATCAAGTTGATACTCACAGTGCACACTCAGAAGGTGACTGAAATCATCTTTGGGCCAAATGCATCATTTCAGCGTAGACCTAGACGTTAAATACTCAGCTGCTGCAGATAGCGACCTCTGGGCTGCTTCTACCATGGCCTTATGGTCAGGATGATCAGTGGCCTCTTCGTCTGACATTTCAGATTTTCCCAGTCTTTATCAACATGTGTTAGAGGCTGCTGAGGGAACTACATAACAGGATTAACTAATGGCAATAACCCTCTTTTGTCAGAGGGGATTACTGTCATTCAGCACTAGGAGAAACTGAAAACCAGGAGTTCCTTTTGTGGTATTTATTTAATATTCTACTCTGTAATCTGTTTGCAACAGTATTAGTGCAAAATGTCATGGGAAGATGTAAACACTCACCAGATTCCTCTTTGTACCTACAAACAAACCAAACGAAAAACAAAAAACAGTTTGTTTCCTGTCGCTCAAACCGTTCCAAGATTCTGAAGCTCTATGTTATTTAATGTTTTCAGCTGACTTTGGGGACATTGTAGACCGCTCTGATGAGGCATGTTCTAGTGTCAGCCAACACTTTATCCCTGGCACGCTTGTCAATCAACATAAAACTAACAGACGGCTTTCTTTGTTTCAAATGAGCTTCCCCTGGTCATTAAAATTCACTTTTTATTACAAAAACTACCATTTGGAGAGAGCAAATAGAAATGTTTGTGTTTTCTACTGAATCAACTTCTACTGAAGTTGACTGTTGCAGCAGAACTTTGAAAATATAAGAAACGTATTATTTCATCACCTATGTGCTACCTATTATTTGCCTTACTATAGCACGTTGACTACAAAATAGTAATTTCATATTAAAGCCCGGAACCAACATTTTGATAACAGGACGGCATGATTTCCTTTAGTGGTTTCAACAGCAGTATATAGAGTCCAGAAAATTAACGTTTTCCTATTTCCCGAGCAGCAGGAGTCAAGGTGTCTCCCTTCAGTAGTTATCGAGTGTCTGCATTTTAGAAAACATTTGGTTTCCTATTCTAACTCTTGAGGAAATCAGGCTCCCTCAGATTAGATTTGGAAACTTATAGCAAAAGCATGTAAACCAATAGAAAGTTACATCTAGAATATATATCCCTAGCAAAATAAGAGCGTTCCCAGCAACACCAACTTAATTTTTTGAGACAAATCAAGAAGCTTATATATCCTGACAAAGTCACGAGTTCCAACCAGCCTCTGTGAAACAGAAACAGCAAGATGATTTGTAATGATGTACAAATCATGTAAAGGAAGCCACTATTTTATCTGACGTTCTCACATGAGTAAGAGTACAGACCACTGCAAATACAAGACTTCCTTTTCCTTTTTAATATAAGAATATTAACACCTCTAACAAACAAGGTTTCAAAATCATTATCTTTCTTCTCTACAGGGAAATTGTGCATATAGCCTCTAATTATGCCAATTATGAGCACGTGGGATTTTAGTTATTATAAACACTTCCACTGACAGCAACTCAAATCCCATCCTACAGATTGATTTGCAGCCCTTAAAATTAGACTCTTTTGCTAAAAAGCACATTCTTCTGCAAGAGCTCTTGGAAGAAGAGAGAAAAATGAAAGCTAGTATTTCTTCTTTGTACCTCTTCCACAGGCTCTGCTTCAAAAACACAAAAATAATCGAAATGGTCCAAGATCCTGTCTCGGGCAACACAATATTTTAAGCTAAAAACACTGGCTGTAATTCAGAGGAAAATAAGACAGGAAATAAATGTTCAGAGCTTAGCCTAGCTGCTGAGCAGCAACTATAATCCTTCGACCATAACTTACTCGTACGTAACTGACAGCATTCGCACACGAGAAAGCAAAAGCCCAGGCAAATCACCCCCTAACTGTAACGTAAGGATCCTGCCTTTCTCAAAAGAGTGCAATAACAACTCCTTATCATCCTATCTACACAGTAATATCTGGGTACAAACTCAGCCCCCTATCCTGCCTTAATCACTGTTATTACTATTCTCTCCTTCATAGCCATTAATCACTCCACATCTCACCCACCATTCCTTAACTACATCGTACTGGACCCAGCTGACTTGAAAACATCTAACCTAAATAAGCTTTCTGTCACGCCTCTTTTCTTGCTCAAGTTTAGATCTTTCACCTTTGCCACTGACATTAATTGTGTTAGACATCTAATTGCAGGTGACCTGAAGGCATGAAAGTCTTCAGCCTTCCTAGCAACATCTGCCGTTACCTTCCCCTTGGCATTGTAGCACATCAACCCTTGTTCTTCTCTTCCCAAGGTGGACACGTAGAATTTCTTCTTTTTCTGGAAGGCACCTGCTGCTTGCCATCTCACTTTGTTCCTTGGCCTTTCTGATACCGTCCCACATGCTCACACTGTTCTGCTCCAACCCAGCTGCTTTCACTTCACCGATCTCCCTCCCTGGCACGCGGCTTCTGACACTGTCATAGAAACGTTCCTAACTTAGCAAACCTGATCTCTTTCTACAGTTGCTATTTTTTCACTGCGATAATTTGAATATTGTGCCCATATTAACTTATTTTTAAAGGAATTTCAAGATCTCTTGAAAATGTTACCTTTCTACTACCACAGAGTTCTTACCTCCTGATTCAAATGCATCAGCTGCATTATTTCAAGGTGCTGCTTCCCGAACAAACCAGACCCTTTACAATAACACTCCGCCTATGCAAATCATCTGGTCAACTCTCCTAACGACCATAAATTACGATCATATATTCATTTTTTGTTGTTGTTTTTCCTGTTTATGTCCCTGTACTACTCAGATTAAAACACAACATTGGGGTAATCTGGAATGAACTCACCAGACGGTTTCTCGTATGTGCTTTAAACACCTTAACAATAACTTCATAACTTCTGATTCGGTAAAGGCTTGACCAGCTGGACATGAATCTACATTAAACTCCTAATTCTGATTTGGAATCATTGTGAATACATTACAAAGCTAATATGTAAACATGCACATCCCCTTTCTCAGGATGTGCATTCTAGTGAACACATTTATTCACCTCTGGTATAAATGTTTCCACCTGTTCAGAGAAACAGGTTAGGAGAGGAAGAAACCAGCAGAACAAACAAGTAACTCCTAAATCACACTGTCAGGAGAGTTCCTGATCCACTAACCAATGTGGGTGGGTATAATTACCCTGTTTCTTGCATAACTAATTAGTATCAGACTGCACACAGCCTTCCTCTACCTGAGAAACGCAGCAAAGCCTAGTGGATTCGAAGGCAGTGTGACAACGTCATCGACACTTCGTTAAAATCTGTTAATGCAGCCAATATGTAAGAGCAGTGTTACCTTTTCTTATCTTGTATCGCAAAGCCTGCAACTCCTTGTTTTCTCATACACTTACTTCCCTCATGCACCCTTTTCCATCCCGATCCGCCAGTGCAGATTGTTCCCAGGCCATTTTCAGTTTCAGCCCTACATTGCCAAAGAAACAAATCCAGAAGTCTCATACAGCTCTCCTTCGCAGCGCAAAATGACATAATATAATATTGATCCAGGCTGCTGCTGTCACGCAGCTGACACTGTGATATAGTAGCAAAAGTCATCAAGGGTGTACGAAAACCCGTGTGGCAGCGCGTCTGCAGTGCAGCTGCAGAACAACTGATGCAGCACTAGAGAGACACGAGTCAGGGAAAACAGATACAGTTAAACTGATCACGAGGCACTATGGCATCAGCATCCCTCATCACAACTGCATTGGTTTTTTCCTAATTCTTTCTTATCATGTTTATGACCATTTTGTTTAGCTACCAACATCCTGCAGAATTCTACTTGTTCAGGAAGAATTAGGTGCTTTTTTTCCTCAAGTTATATTTTAATTATAAAGCTAATATTTTCTCATCCATACAGCTTTGACTTGGAACACAAATTTCATTTGTGAAGGGATAGTGCCACACTGCATAGCCCTATTAGTGCAATAAAACCAGACAATAAATACTTGTAAGCTCTAGGACCACACCCTGGGCAGGGCTGGCTGTGGCATCTTATACAAAAACCACAGAAATGCATACAGTTGGCAAGGCCTCACTGAGCCATTCTGGACACAGATAAGAGAAAAATAATGACAATTGCTATTACAGTGACAGCATTTTCTCTGCACTGAGTCCTTTTGCACTCCTATGTTTCACTATACTGACTTCATGCAGCAGAAACGGATCTGGGTCTGGAGCATCTTCACAACACCCATCTTGAGGAAAGCTGTCAAATCTGGTAAATCCATCTTTTTCTCATACTTAATTGTGATTTAATAAACTGAACTTTCATTTTATTAACCTCCTCTACCCATTCTCTGTATTATGTATGTGATAACGAGAAGTCAACTCTCTTGGCTTTGCTGCACCAATTTTAATTGGGGCCTCAAATCAAACTGGTCTGAATTCCTGCCTGGATCTCTTCCTTCTCCTTTCCTAACTTACTGCTTAGATCTGCAGTAACCCTATATCCCACTGCCACTTCTGCTTTGCCTTCCCCTTTCTCTCTGAATCTATTATGACTTCCCAGCATCAACCTTGGTAGCTCCTCCCTGCCTGGAACAGTTTGTAGAAGAAACAGAACAATTCAAGACATTGAGGAATTACGTCCCATCTCTTCAAGACAAGAAGAAACCAGGGCAAGCAACTGAAGGAAGAAGCGTGAGGCTAAACCCGACAGTGACAAGGATCCTAAGAAGACGGTTGTGAGAGAGTCTGGGGATAAGTAAATACATCCTGAAGAGGAGACACCTAAAATAGCAAGAAAATAAGATTATGAACTAAGGCAGGAGCAGAAATCTGTTCATTTCAGGATAACTGGGATACAGAGACAAGACCTTACAGGGCAAGTCTGAAAGACAGATGAAAGACGAGGGCATGTGAAAGCAGTGAAGAACTCATGTTGGAGCAGAGAAGGGAAGAAAAGTCCATCATGTGAGGCCCTGGCCTATGCTGCCCAGGGAAGCTGTTGCTGCCCCATCCTTGGAGATGTTCAAGGCCAGGCTGGACGTGTCCCGGCCCATCGCAGGGGCCTTGAAACTAGATGATCTTAAAGGCCCCTTCCAATCCAAACTATTCTATGATTTTATGTGATCTGTGGAAGACTGGCAGAAAATTTGCACTCGCGGAAGCCCTCTCCAAAGACAAGCACAGTTCCATGTTTCCACTGCAGCAAATATCACGGAAAAGCACCGCAAAGGCTGTCTACCTCTTCCCCATGCTGGCTCAGACAGACGTCTGCAGCACGCTGTGCCTACACCTATTCCACCTGCCCTTACGATAGGTCCGGACAGCCCAGGAACCACTGGACCCATACGGCTGGCACTGCTGCAGATAACAAAAGTTCTCTGGGTTACAACCAAGTTCCTAAGAATCTCAAGCCGTCATACACATAGTGACGTCAAATACCATTACCGAGACAACACCCCAGATCAATGTAATTCCAGAACGGAGACTGCTTGTGCACTTTGAGTTCTGCTGCCCTATTACAGCCCCTAATTACTCCCTTCCCCACCCCTCCAAGGGACCCCAATCCCCCTGCTGTACACAGAGCGTGTGCCGTGGGTAGGGGCAGTGCTGGACTGCCTGGCCTTGCCCTAGTGCTTCCTGTAAATATAAACACACACATGAGTACTTAAAGGACCGTTTCCTGACTCTTTCACTGGTAAACACACAGGGATATACAGCCGCGGAAATATAATGCGTCGTTCAGCGTATGATAGACAGGGCAAGGAGTTAAGAGGAAGAAGTCTGGCACAAAGTGATGCAACAGATGTTGGATTAAGTTTCAGAATCAAAGAAATGTTAAAGGACTCTGTTTCGGAGAACATGGAAAAAAAAATGCTCATTTGGAAGTATAATTCATTCTAACATTCCAAAGTCAGACTGAGAGAAGTTTAGAACAAGTCAGAAGTGGTTTTGTACATTCTGTGATGTTGTTTCAGCTCGAGCTCTGTCCCCTCGCTCACCCCCGTGGCATCGGCAGGGTAGCAGGCAGCAGGAAGGAGCGGGCGAGAAGGCTTGTGAAATCTTTATTACAGCTCTGCTGTAAACCACCAGAAGACAAAGTAGACAGTTCCAACTAGGAACAGCTGTTATTTTCCAATTAAAAGTCACAAGACCAAAATATTAATTTATTAAGCGAGTGTTCAGTTCAAGCAGCCACAACTACGTTTCCTAGCAATATATCCTGGTTTTTAAGAGAGGCTGTCGGGATGTCTCTGGCATAAATAATTTAATGTGACAAAACAGTTTATTGTCTGTTGTTGATATGCAAACAAGTCTGCTCTATATTGTGAAATACTGCCTCAATATGTAATGAACTGTAAGGATGTTGCTTTGGGGGGGAAACAAAACTTGTTGACATTTCTCCAAGTCTTTTACCTAGTAAAGTATTAGCTGTGTTAGACTTCAAGAAAGATTATCTTCTGCTATCATAGAAGCGAGTTAATAAAGTGACAATAACAAACTGATGTATCTGTCAAAGTTTATAGATAAGTACGTCAAGCTATAGGTTATCAGCCTACAGTACTGACACCGTTCATACATCACAGCCCCCCAACACACACTCTGTCAGCATTGTTTATTTTCAGTCAGGAGTTAAATAATGACCATGTACTAAAAATGCCTTTGGGGAACTGCTTTGTCTTACACACTGTTCACCTGTTTACTTCAAAGTAAGTTTGGAGCGGCTTTTTGTTTAATTTTCTGTTTGAACAGCTGGTATTTATCAACTTCAGATGGACTTCAGGTCAATACACTGCCAAAAATTTTGCTGCCATTTCTACGCTCGCTGCACAGGCAGAGCTGGAAGATGCTAATAGGAACACCTCTGCATCCAGCCCAGCCCCACAGAACACAGGACGTGACCACAGAACTCCAGAAGCTACATCAGCACCAGGGAAGGGAAAGAACATACAAAGACAGGGTTTCTGCCAAGGGTTCAGCAGAAGAAATCATAACCACGCTGTACTGAGCACTGTCAGGAACAGCCTTTGTCACTTCCCATTCTTCCTCTGTGTGCTTTCTTCACTGTATTCAAACCTCGCTATCCACAGAAAAAAGCAGGAGATGTTATGGGGTTGTCTGTCTGTTGGTTTGGAACAGTCAAAGGCAGAGGAAGAACAGCTGCAAGTTCTGCTGAAGTTAGAAGTGAGGATGCAAAGACGACACAGCCACAGCATCAGGGGGGACCATCAGGCTTTCGTTTCTTTTCATCTGATTTAAAGAAATCTGGTTTTTTCCTCATACATACAAACATACAAACAAATTAATCCTACAAAAACTATTCCATAAGAAGTTATGAAAAGAGTTAATTTAAACAATGGGAAAATATATCAAAATGTGACAAGTAAACATGAGTAACAACATAATGGATTTCCATCTATTTATTCTTTTTTTTCTCTACATACCAGGAAAGGTGACTGAGGTATTATTCTACCAGAAATCACTTTCTGGAACTGACAGCCCTAACTGTCATATTGATGAAGCAAGAAAGAATGAGAAAGAATATGAATTCTTAATTCCAACAAGTTTCGATTACTTTTTTAGAGTCGTTCTCCAAGTATGGATAGTAATGTATGGGCTGAGAATTACCATATTACTCTATGAATGTTTTGTCTTATCAGTGGATTTTTCCTCCTACATTTTAAAAAAAGGCAACTGAAATTAAAAGGGCACTTCTGGAATATATATTTATTAATGGCAGGGAGAGGGGAAGGAATTATGAGAAGGGGGAAAAAAACACCTAAACCATCTTAATGTTGCTCAACATTAAACTGGCCTTTGTAGGTATCAAATTTAGAGACATGAGTTCTACAAAGTTACACAGAACTGTGGTATGAGGGGTTTTGTGGCTGCCAGTCCAGTACAGGAGAGCAAACAATGTGGCCTTTGGACAGGAGGACACTAGTATACCACTTAGCCATACGACCTCCAACCAAGGCTGCAGACCCTAATTCTCCTGGACTCAAGTTATGAGTTAGAAAGGTGGTAAGTTCTATGACAGTTGGCTTAGCTTAGACACCAGTACGCAAAAAACAGGCTGATTTGTGTAACCAATACTTTTAAATACAAGTATTGGACAAAAGCCTCTGGAAAGCTGAGGATACAGCAGACACTCCTACCTCCCAGCTTCCATTCCAACTTCAATTGTGAATAAAAACTACCTAGTTTCTTAAAAAGGTTTTGATCAAAACCACCTTAGTTCAGTCGCGATTTACATAGCTTTTCCAAAAGGTCCCTCGGCTCCTCCATCTGCAGGATGACTGTGAAAACCCCTGCAACACTGGCAAATGCCGTTTCGTTAGACTATATGGAGCAAGATGCTGGAAGACCTCCTGAGCTTTGCATTGGAAACTTTTCACAGGAGCCCGAGCCCATTGTGCGAGAGGAGCCATGGGGTGCTGAAGGAGTTGGTTGCTATGGTGGCATCTCATAAATCATCAATTATTGTCTGTTATTATGAAGGTGACAGCCTCATGAAGAGATTTGCATTTTCGGCTAATTTTAAGATTTTTTTTCTGCAGACATCGTTTGCTTTGTAAAAGAAATGTCATGACAACCACAGAACACTTAAGCTTGTTATCGGGTAGTCAGGCATCCACTCGGCCCCCATCACTTTGGCATTTGAGCATCGTAGCCTCTTTTGCATTATTGAGTAGTTTATCTTTACAGTTCATAAATATATTTCTAAACGTGGGGACAGCATAATAGGACGCTGGGAAAGCGATGGAGGGCTCCTGGTTGCCACAGCAACCTAAACTGATCAATTCCCTGTCACTGTTTTAAAAGAGGCACCACTCTCCTGTGGCCCCAACACTAATTACAAATGCAGGCCCTTCGCTAGCATGTTCAGCGTACAGATTAAAGCAGTTCATGCCTAATTTATCATTTAACATGTCCTCCCACATTTGTAGTGCCGTGCGGAATGAATAACAACTGCACTTGTTTACTGTGTTTTCAACTTAATTCCACTAATTAGTTTTGCGGTTGCAGGGATGGGAGAAGGCGCTGCCGCTCCGGGATGCCGGGTGTGGGCAGCGCCGCCCTCCCCAGCCTTGGCCCCTCAGACCTCTGCGCTCCAGCGGACGATCAATGCCTGACATGTTCATATCCCCTTTTTTCAAAAGTATTTATTTTTAAGCATGGAAATGAAATGATGGCAAATCTGATTTAGTTTTTAAGTAGAATAAATTGTACTGTAGAACACAATCTTTGAGACAAAAACGTTGCACATTTCCCCTGCAAAACCGATACAGGTGATGCTTCTCCAGTGGCCGTGGACGATGCCCTTCCAGTCAAGCCTCGATTGCTTCCCCTAAGGAATATGACCAGATTTTATCCAAAGCGAACTTGCAACACCTGAGTTTCAGCCCAGCGTTTACCTCATCCCAAGCACCCCCTACTCAGATTGTTCTCTCAGAACTTTGTGACCAGCGTTTGTGGATGTCTGAAAAATCCTTTCCATCCTCTGCATTCCTTAACAATACAGAAGAGAGTGGGGAAACTGATCTGTGCACGTGCAGCCGCTGAGCAGGGGCATCCATCTAACAGTGCACAGGCTGGAACAAGAGTTTATGCTGAGGTGGTTTAATGAAACACTGTTTCTGCCTTCTCCACAACCTCTTAGTCCCATTTCAGACAGTCAAATCATCCTAGTCTACCAACACAGAGAGAGCATGATGCATAAATGAGTCCCCACACAGCTGCAAACAGAGCAAGTTAAAAAAAAATACGTAACAACAAAACTTTTCACATGTATAATCCACACTCTTCATGATTTGCACTTGTCTTCTATTATTTCACTACTAATACCCCTGCTGGATTCTGCAGGGCAAGGAGAGACCTTTGGCAAGCAGCAGCATTAAGCGTGGCTTAATCTTGTGAAAATAAGATGAGAAACATCAAGTCTACACTATTTTTCCTGATCAGAGATCTAACATTTTACTTCAAACACACACAAAAAAAAGATATGTTGAAGATTATTATACATTAGCCCATCTCCACTTCCATGTTAACACCAGCACCCTAGTGAGCAGAGGACCTCTATCCATCAGAACGGTTTCAGTTTAGCTCTACTCATTTTATCCATCAAAATTCTGGTTTATTTTTCCTGGAAGTGTACATCAAAGGTACAGAGCGTGTGATGCCCTCCCAGACAGCCACAGAGACTACAGCAGGGTATCCTCCTGTCTTCCCCCCAGACACTTAAATTCCATAATTCCTTAATGCATCACTTATAACCTTCCAAAGGCTGCACAACCTTAACTCAAAAATGAGACCAATTCCATAAAAGGCAACTGCTCGGTGCTGTAAGTAAAGGGAAAATCAGAGCAGAAGCTTTTTTGTGCTAGTGCAAACCAACACCTATTGATGTCCTCAAGTGTTTCTGCTTGCTCACAGCTATTGCACACTGGCAGCACATATTACTGCTTTAACGTCCAGGTTTTTCTTTGCACACATTCTTGTGCATTTATATTGGCTTGCGGTCTTCAGAGACCCAAACCTTGGACATTAGGTAAACCTGAACTCCATACTATTTTGAAAAGCTGGTCCTACATGAAAGCACATAATCCCTCCCAAGATTAACCACTTAGGGTGCTGCTCTGCAAGATGCAGATTCAGAACTTCTCTTTCCCTCACACTAATCACACCGGGTCATTCACCTGTGCTTCTGACTCCGTCCATCCTCACTGAACATCTCACGTGTGCTGGTTAAAGACAAAAGGCTGGTGCACTGAGTATCAGCAAAAAGTCAAGAGTAGTTGAGATTTTAAGGAACTAATAGTTCCAGCTGTGAATCATTTAGCACTCCTCTCCACTTAATGTCACGTTTGCCATGTCACAGTACATTTTTATTACTATCTCATTCCTATCATTCCTGTTAATTAATGAACTTTAGCCTTCATCATCTGCAGAAATCCTCAGCCCAGACTATACCCACTAGATTAGGAGATGCTGGGGCAGTTTTGTTTTGCTTGTCAAACTACTTTTAAAGGAAGATCTTAGCAATGTAATGCACCAAGTATCTAAACTAACCACAGAATTCCTCCTGACCCGCTCCGAATCTGTTTGCCTTCAGTTTAAGATAACTAAAAGATCCCTGAGAGTTAATAGAGTACCTTCAGGTTATTAAATGTAACATGCAGAGCATTACATTATTATGCTACACATGGCTAAGGAATTTTAGTATTCACAGGATTATGGTAATTAAGTCTTCCTTCACTTTGGGTGCTGTGACACTTGCTTGACTATAATGTCACTCCACTTAAAGTCTGTGTAAACAACATTATCTTAGTCACTCTGCATTACATTTCCAACTGTGAGCAAAATTACAAGGTCAAAGTGGACAAGAATGTAGGTAATCCCAAGGAAATATCATGTAAATGACTAGCTCAAGGTTCAAGCTGGGTTTTCAAGGGTGGTAAAAGGCTTATGTACTACACCAATATTTTAGTATCGTTTTGTAGAAGGTATTACAAGCAAAAGGCACTTCTGCTTTGAGTATATTTAGTTGGCCAGAACATTGCAAACTTTTTCTTTTTTTAAGTAAGGACTCAGCTGCTGAAGACATGCAGGGACAGACAAACAGATGATTCTGTACAAAAACTATACAAAACTAGCAGAACATTAATTAAATCTGTAAGTGACAGATGCAAACAAAGAAATACATATTTCAGGGACATCATTAACATAACTCAATAAAATCTTCATTAAACTGTCAGTCAGACAGCTGGGAAAAAATACTAACCTCATTCCTAAGACCAATCTTCTACATTCACTTAGTTGAATTTGCTTTACCTTTGAATATCAAACAGGAAAGAATTTACAGTCGTCTTCTGTGATTTTAATTGTCAAACATGCAACTGAATCTCTTTTCCGTTAGCATCTCTATGATAAACTCTGAGCACACAGGCATTTCTCAGTCTCTGTACTTTTCACAAAGACCATAACTGAAGGACAAACCACCCATCGCCTGTGCCCGCTGGGCTTCTCTAAGGGACGACGCCAGCTATAGCAGCAGGTTCCCTCTGGCACCAACGCTGGCCAAGCTCTCAGCCACCCAAGGCAGCACACTTTCTGGTCTTACACCAAACCAAAAAACGGTACAGGTGATGATCTGCAATCCTACACAGAGCAGACAACAGCTCACCAGTGCAGTAGCTGGGTAGGTCTGGAAATGCAGTGGTTAACCCCTTTTCAGTAACATAAAGCTGCCTAAACAGAGGGAGCCTTGTTCACAGTTAGAAATGGCCGAAGTTGTTCAAACACTGTAAATCCACAAGCATTCAAGCCAACATACTTGGAGACATAACAAAATCAGGTTGCGTTGGGATTTAGCCAGCTATATCAGTAATAGAGGTTTAATAATTCCTGGGAATTCCACCTGCAGTGAAGTGGTACCCAGGGAAATGTCACTGAATCACCAGATCCTCGGAAATGTCATTTCAGTCATTTCTATCTTAAACAGGAGGTGTGGGAAATTTAATTAATGACAAAACTAGACTGTTTCAAATTCTCGCAGGTAGGAGTTATATTGAGGAGTTCAGTGCTAAAAACAGGACTTAGCCTGTTTTTAGCTGTAAAAGCTGTAAAATCCGTCCACGCTAACTCTCAACTGCTGACTATTCAGGATGGGGGCTGTCAGCAAGAGCCACACGCCTGCTCCCAGCTGGCTCCTCGTGCTATGCTGGTTTGGGTAAGAACACAGGCAAAGTCCATAATCTGAGCAGTGGCCATCCAGCCTGCATCCTTCTTCCACAGGTCAAACTGCAAACATCTGCATTCTTCAGCAGCCAGCGAAGGGAGAAGCAGTATCGTTGTCGGCTGTGTATTTATAAGGTTCAGATCTAAGCTAAAGCAAGTGTTAACAGCCATTAGCCCCTTAAACTTAAATTGTTCTTCACGGTAACATTACTTCTGTTATAATCGATCTTTAATCTGGAGTGGATAATCAACAGATACATCGTGCATCAGCTGAATACTGACAGTTAAAGTTAAAAAATAATATATATCTATATAGTGCACACACACAAAAAAACCCCACCCTTTTTCACATTACACAACTTTCAATTCTACATGCAAGATGCAGGAATTTGGCTCTTCTTGTTCTTTTCTGGTGTTAATTAGAACGGCCAGACAGTCAAAGCAGGGTTTGCACTTCACTCTCAAAGCACCACATCACATATTTACCGAAGTTACAATAGCGAGTGACAGAAGTGCCTGTAGTGCCTTGGCCTGAAGGGCTTTAAGGAGACACAGGAACTGCTTCCCTATCAAACAAACCTTGGAAGAGTACAACTCAATTCTACCACTGATTATACCCTACAAATTATTTGTAGCTTTTTAGAAGTTGTTTGCAGCCATAGATAACGGAAAAGAGGGCTCGAACTTATGATCCAAAAGCACATTGCCTGTGACTATGGCCAAAATCAGGAGAAAAGGTGTTTCCTAAGCGGGACCATTTGGAGATCTACAACCCAAAAAGGATGGGCAAGCACTGAAACGCGCAATCTCCTCCTCCGTGCATTACTGTGCACTCTGACAGCATTGTACCGCTATCCTTGAAAACGCTCTCTAAGGCAACTCAGATTCTCATGGAACAGGACATACCGGCATCGTTCAAGCTGAATTTCATGTAATTCAGTTGCTTCAGCTCACCATCACAGTTGCTTGTAACCCCTGGATCATTCCAGATTTGACATATTTCAATATTCACTTACCAGCCACACATTATTTATGTCACATGTTAATGATACTTCTCCCATACATTATAACATAAGACTTACTACAGGATTTAACAGAAAAACAAATAAAAACTAAGTGCATATAATATTACTAATACAAACAGGCAAAATATCATACAGATCAGTGACTTGGTGTCTACTTTGGCAGGAGCTGAATTTGGCCTAATGACTTATGGTTCTGATTTAGCAAGGGTTCCCCGTCATGTACGACTCTGTGACTTCTTCAGTATGTTTTCTTTGAAAAGTACAGGTTTTCTGTACGAGATTGGAATTTAATTGTTTCCTTTTTAGATAAACATGCTTTTGGATGGATGCTGATGGAAAGGGCAGTCAGATGTCAAAAGGGCAGCAGTATAGTGAGATTATGTGCTGAGGTCTAGGGCAGGACAGGCAAACAAGGCGGGATCTCGGATCACTTCAGCAGATCCTTATAAATAAAATCTCAGATAACAGGCTTTGTTTATTCTGTGAAAATGCATATCAGCAGGTCAAATCAAACTCTGTTATGTTAACTACTTAAGTTACTTTCTTATTAACAAATAGGTCTGATAGCATAACAGAACTCTCATCTGTGAGCATCTGGAGTGCAAGTCTGGGGACAAAGAGTTTAGGTAATTACGAATGAGATGTCCTGCACCTAGAAGGAATGAACTGTCCTTTTTGTGTTTGGATGCAGGGGGAGGATAAACTGCAGCACGAGAGAGCTGGTGTGTGGCAAGCCAACGCTGCTGCTACTGTCTCATGGCATAGACACAGTGCTAAGGATGAGAAGAACATCCTGCTTTACATCCTGCACTGCTGAATTAGACATCACGTGTCTCACTTTCCAAAACATTTAGAAGGCGATTTAACATCAAAAATACTTGAAATCTCTCTTTCTAATTGTGATTCATCACTGTGACCTTTCTTCTGTAACTTGTAACAAAGCACTCCCAAACAGGATCATTACAATTGTCAGCAAATAAAGTTGAAAAAGAAAAAACATGATTCATCCATCAGACCTCTCCCCAAAAATCAGATTAGCTGTCACTCCACACCGCCCACCAACAAACATGAACAGATGAAGGGGGGACAGGTTAAGAATCCTAAGGAAAAAGCGAAAGCAAAATATTCATTAAACACCGAGAAGATCCACCTTGATGTATTTCAATGCCCCATCAAAATTGTTACTTTGGAAAATCTGACAAACACTGCCATGAGAGGTTACCCACCCCAACCAGATAACAGTCTCAGGGAAGATCCACTAAGCGCACACACACACCCACATGCTGAAACCGAACGTTCTCAGTAGAGAAGAAGCTGTCTATGACCCGTTATCCTCCAGCCATCACAAAATGAAAGCGGAATTCTACATTCCAGCCGTTAATCCTGCCATCCCCCATGCTCCTCAGACAGAGTGGAGCAGACCATGTGGAGAAGGGCGCTCTGGCTGCAGTAAAATCCCCCGATACTGGTTTCTGAATTATTCAGAGACTACACTCTGCAAATGCATCTGTGCGAGTCCAAGTGTCAGTCAGCTCCATCTACCTGATCTTCTACGTACAGCCCTCATGGTTACCTAACGAAACTGATCCTGAGCAAAAATCATTGCTGAACACAACTGGTTTTAATGAGAAGGTTTGGTGGGTTTGAAGAACCCTTTTTAGCATCTTTCACCTCATGCATTTCTGATGTAGGTCAATACAAAACTGACCAGCGTTAACACCATTAAACTGGGGTTTTCTGACTTTACAGTTTCTGGTGCTCAAGAATATCTGAAGGGCATGTGTGACTGCGTGTATGTGTTAGAAGGTACAGGACAATAAGCTTTGGGCTTACCCTTCAACATCCTTCGGCAACGAGTTTCACAGGTAACTGTCCAACATGTAAAGAACCATAAATAATCCTATTTTCTTGGCCAAGACTTTTAAATGCAGTTTAGAAGCAAAATACCAAGAAACAAAAATGGCAAGCGGATAAAGGGCAGGAGGACTGACAGCAAGGCCGCAGGCCAGAGCACACGGGGTCAGGATCTCTGAAGACTTAAACACTAGAGTGGCAGTAAATCTGCCAGCTATTCTCCATCATATAACATTACAGCAGTTATCAGTGTCTTTCAAAAAAGTTAATTTAAAAAGTTGCATTCTTAAGACAATGCCACTTTACCTTTCTTCATGAATCCAAAAATTGTACTGAAGAAATTTAACTCACAGATAGTACGCAAGACTGAAAGAAAGAGTTTGTGGTGAATGAAACAGCATTGTTCACTCAAGAGACCAAAATAAAAATCCACAAATCGATATAGATCTTTAGGCAGACAAAGTGCATTCCTCTGCTGGACAAGTTTCTAACCATCGCAACGCTGAATTACTAGCTTTGTCTTCAAGTAGTTTACGGGTGGTCACAAATTCTTCCTGTTTCTCTTGGACGCAGGTTTCATCGCCCCTGGTATATATGATAACACTTTGGACCACGGACAGGAACAGCAAACTTGCAAATAACCCAAGCATATCTTTCTTCCCTCCACATTCCATGACGTGAAATAGGCTGTAAACAACTGCTTATTATTAGTTTTATTATTATTAGTTGATTGCAAACAACTTAGCAGCTTGGTAACGTTTACAGAACACTATATAACCATTCCTAAGGTTTGAACAGCTTTGGAGAGTGTTTACTGACTTCCTTGCTTATTTTAACAGGCAGTTTCCTTCATTTCAGACTGTAAAAACTGTTACAATCCTTGAATTTTGAACCAAATCCTGTGACTTGCAGCGCAAGAAATACACAAAACATACTGTCTTTAAATGTAGAATACGCCTTCCCAGTCACGTAAGTTTGGTTAAACAACTCCAAAAAGATATTTCTTTCCCATTTTCAATGTTCCTTTCCCCACAAAGAATAGAACTACAGGTCTTTCCAGTTCTTTCCTTTAGAATAGCAGCAGTTTGCCTTCACCATGCTACAAGCACATTTTAAACAGCCTAATATGTTCTGCTTTTTGTCGCAGGGTGTGTAAAGGAAAAACATGTACCTGCTGATAATTAGGTGAGCTACATTTATCCTTTTTGTTGGAATATATGCTAGGACCACTGATAATACAAAGTTGCTAATGTACTGCCAAAAAGAAAGACAAAATTGATGTGAAAGGAACATGATGAGTCTTAATGCAAATAATACTCTTAGGCCCAGTCTATAAAGGCTTCAAAAAGCTTAATGATTTTCTCAGATGTGCTGTAACAACAAAGAATCTCATGGTTCAGTGTCAAATGTCTGCTAGAAGCCGATGCTCATCACAACTAGAATGACTTGTTCATCATAGATTCCATCAATAATTGTTTCAGTATGTGAATGTGATCAATGTAGCTCTCATCAAGAATAAATCAAGCTATGTATTTTCTAATGGGACCTGCAGCATTCTCACGGATCCTATTCACCAGTAAGATTTAATCAATGCACAAGCTCAAGTGACCAGCATCTTTCTTAAAACGGCAGCAATTTGCAAACAGAACAATAAAAACATCCTAACGTTCTGGGCATAAAGCATTTAAACACACTGACTGCATCCCAGAAGAGGCAAATAAGAAAGTTGCTGCACAGCACTAGATCACACTAAAACTGCGTTTAACAGCTGCCCAATTTAAACTAAATGAACATGTTTAAATTATTATATCTAAACAGTGATGTCAGTGGCAAAAACTCCATTAGACCAAGAGTACAAGAAACTACATCAATCAAAGATAAAGGGAAATACCAAGTGTATCCACTTAGAGCTCTTTATTTCCTAGAAAAGTGATCTCATTTCTGCAAGTTAAGAGCAAAGTTAAGTAGATTCAGTTCTTTTTTTGGTGTCACTGGCTAAGCAAAACCTACCAAACTACGTGATAAGAGACACTGCTGCTGCCTATCTCCCTGTTATCAGCTTCTTATTTTTACCAACTACTTTAAAACACGGATCTTAGATGATCCGTCACAGATGGATGCAGAACGACCCGGACCCGAGCATTCTACCACAAAGCCTGTTCTTGGTAAACCACAAAGCATGGTTTTACATGGGAAAAAAGAGAGTTCAAAATCTCAAGCTAGACCACTAAATTATAGAGACGAGGCCATAAATGCATCTTATTTTCTAGGGTATAATTAGATATCAAAGATTCAGCCTCCTCAATTTTACCAGCCTGTCTTTCTACAATAATGCCTTCTGTGACTAAATAAAGATAAAATATTTAAAGAAACTATTTCTTGAATAGCATCATATTAAAAGTCACCTAGTTACCAACACCGCTTTTTAAGAGCCTGCTTAGGTGCCTAACAAGTGCTAAATTAAATTATGTACTTTGGCAATTCCAGAACAGTTTAAAGCTAAGATAGCGCTGCAAACCCTCCTCCAGATCTAGTTCATTGTCCATTGCTTTTTCAGAAGAAAAATTCCACTAGCAGACAGATACAGCAATGCATGCATAGAGTACAGAATTTGTCCTGAGGAGCAAACGCTGAGATTTAGCCATACGGTGGGCGTGGAACCCCTCTCTACCTTGGGAACTTCTAGGAACTGAATCCTGCAAGTTCTCCTGAAAACTCACACCACAGTCTCCATCCAAGACTGCAAGCCAGGTGCTGAGACTCTGTCCCATCTTTACGAGAGCAGCCCTCTCTCAGACCAACCCCTGAACAAAGGGTTAGTGGGGGGCAATCACTTTCTGCATTAGCTTCAGGGTACTGGCAGCATCCACTCCAGATTCTGTTCAAAACCTCCGGGAAACACCCACGCCCTCAAAGTCCTTTCATCTCCTACTGGAAGGAAAACAGCTATAGTCCTGCTCTTAAAATAGGCAAAAAATATACTTTAAGCCCTCTGACATGTTTTCATTCTGTCCCCAATTCTTGTGCACATTTCACAAGGACTGATCAGCCTTACAGCCCCGGAACCCCCAGAAGAACCCCTGCAATTCTCTCCAGTAATGACAAGTAAGACTGAAGTCATTTCAGACTTTCTCAAATATTTTTTTCCCTATAGCCATCTATTAATACATTTTTCCATTTTTTCTAACAGGTTTTGGTAATTCCTAAGTGGCAGAGACGCCTGCTTTCTTTGTGTCTGTTTGACCTCGTGATGGAAAGAGCAAGGCAAAAGGAGCAAGTGCACAGAGGTTGCTGAGTTACTTGCTCCTGAGCTGACATATAGTCTTCCTTTTATAATAATTTCTGATATAAAAGAAATAGAGTTATATATTGATATATAAATCAGGAAATTTTATATTTTTCAATTAAATGCCTTTCAACCTTTGCTCTTTAAAGGTTATAGAAATTCATGATTTTAGCCTCTCTACAGAGATCCTATCTTTAGTCATAAGGTCAATCAAATTCCCCTTTTCAAATGTTACATCTTTAAAGAATACAGTAACCAGAACAAAAATAATACCCTAAGTGAGGTCAGAAGATTTCATAACCTTTACATGTATATCCTTACATTCTTATTCCATTAATGGCTGTCAGGCCCCTTCTCCTTCCTGCGTTTTCCTCTCTCTCCGTTTCATGTGTGTTTTCAGCTATTTTACTGATGTCATTGTAGTTTAAAATTAGATTAAGATTAAAAGAAAGAGATCCAATCACTCTGGATCATTTAGGGGCTCCAACTTTGCTGTAACAACTTCCCAAAGAACTTGGCAGGACTGCCTTTCTTTCCTCACTATATAAATGGCGCTAACGAACTACCGCAGTTTGGCATTTCAAAGCTATCTTCAGTTTACTTTGAGAAGGGATTACACTGACACCAACTCAATAAACTTGCAAATTGTTTCCAAGTGGCATATATCAAATTCAGGTTTTTGAAAGAGCCACATTTACCAGACAAAACCCTGCACCACAAAAATTTAGCCGTTCATTTAAAGAAAGTCAATCAAGTCACCAATCAAAAAACTCCAGGCCCTAAGTGCTGCCGTTCCCCTTTTTAGATGAAGTTACATCTAACTGCCAGATATACTAGAAATTCCTGAGCAAAATAATTTTTAAAGTTTCATATTTTTGTGAAAAAAATGGTGACTTCACCCAGTACTGGAAATTTGGTGCTTTTTTCACATGTATGAATATGCAAGCATTTATACCTATCTGCGCAGCTCCTCCAACCAACCAGTCTAACAGTCCAAACAGATCCACAGACTACAAATAAACAGCCTGTATTTCAATATACTCTTGGCTATTTCTTACCAGCAAATCTAAGAATCTCCTGAAACCCCACTGCCTGTTCAACTCCGTATAAGATATTAAAGCTGAAATATAGTAACAGGAAAAGCCACGTTTAATATTGCCCCTATTCTCGTTCAGCTCAGCATCTCCTGCTCCCAAGACTGCTGCTGTCACTGTCATCAGCTGCTACTGCCACTAACTGTATTGCTAGTGTTACTTCTCAGATGCTCCCTTAATTTTACACTAAAGCAGTTTATATTCTTCACAATTAAATTTTAAAAAGTCCTTTTTGTCAAGCAGTTCCATAATTAAAACTTTCTAACTGCTAAAAGTAATTTAATTCCTTTAAATATATCCTAATGTACATAAGCAGCTCCAATTCTGACATTACTCACTCTGCATTACTCTGTGCTGTTTAAAAGATTACAGTCTGACTCCAATTTCTCTTGATTTTCCTGTCTTTGTTAGTTATGGCTGTTCTTTTCTTCTCTCTCTCTCAGTCGCTGTGGTTTCTCTGCATCTACGGGCACAAACAGAACTGCACCCAGACCATCATCTGGCAACACAAGCACCAGCCAGGGCTGGATATTCACAAATCTTTATAACCACTGAAATTGTACTTCATGAAATCTCTTCTGCTCGAGTTTTGCCTTCTTGCGACCCCACACCACAAATTCCACAAGCTTATTAATACAGGAGAGAGCAGCAGCGCGGAGCGTTCCTGAGCCACCTCCTTTCTCCCAGGCCCAGAGGAGGCCCAGGTAAATCCCACTCACACACAGCGTCACGCAAAGACAATACAGATGGTGGGATACAGAGTCTTCACCAGAAGTCAAGAAATCAATACGTTAGATCATCATGAATGTTGTGGGTTGGTTGTTCTGTCAATGGTTGGGGTTTTTCCTTCCTTTCAAACTGTGGATCAAGGGGGAAAATAAAATGAAGCAAACTCTGCTCTTTCCATTTAAACATTTGACTAACCAGAGACCGAAATTCACCTTTTCTCCATAATTGCTGGGTAAAACAAAATTCCTTCTAAAATGCAAATTCATTCCATAACATAAAAGTGAAGACACGGAGGCAGAGAGGTTTACATGTCAAATGGCAATTTTCCTAAATGGCTCACACTTTAACTTGTTTTCTTTTTTCATATCCTAGCCATGACAAAAGATTTAATGGCCATCATTACTCAGATGTTTTGTCAGCATACCATGATGAATGCACTCTTTCCATGTGTTATGCAGAATTACCTCTCAAGATTTCTCTTCTGTGTTACATTCACAAGACCCTTCATACTTAACAATTTGATCTATCACACATCTGACTAATGTCACCCATTAGAGTTCTATGCAAAGACTCCTTGATTCAGGGAAAGGTAGTTATTAAAATTAAATATATCCTTGCCTCTTAAAAATGTATTTTCTTTAATTACTCATATACATTAAACAGGATCTGTCCATTAACACAGATGTCCCATAAGCTGTCCAGGCAAGTAAGTATAAGGAGAATGTATTATCAATTAATTATAACTGTTCTACCTGACCTGTGGAGATGGTTTTGCCTCCAATCTCAAAAATCTGTTCTCAGAAGTGCAAGAATAGAGTTGTCAACATAAACAAGATGAAAATCCAGAACCTTTCCATTCTGCTCCAGGATACTATAAAGGACAAACTGCAGGAGGCACGGAACACCTACGGCGAAGCTTCTGCTCCTTCAGCCTCCCAAACCCAGACTTACACCATCTCAGCTTGAAAGGGCATGGATGGAACAATGGGAGTCATTAGACAACATCCTCTGTAGTATCTTCCCCACTCTTTTCGACATCACTTTGAAAAGGAACAAAGAAATTTGAATACAGGCAGCAGGCACGGAGAGTAAATCACCAGGTGCTCCACAGGTGCAGTAACCTCACCAAAACTCTTTCTTTGCCCTCCTCTTTTGCATCTTTCTCTTCTGAGTTCCTACCTCTCCTTCACTCCTCCAGCACTAAATCCAAGCCCCAGGCATTAGCAGAGGGAAAGGGCAATACCATCCCCAGCCATCACCTCATTCCCCGTCATCCCTTATCCTGCACATTCTATGCGATTCTATGCTTCTGTCTGCAAGCCTCTCGCATCTGACAGCTCCCGATTCCTGGGTGGTTGCTGCTGCACAGCACAACGAATCACCGCAGGGCTGCACATAAATATACTCAGAGTCAGGGAGTAAAGACAGCGCACTAGGAACGCTCAGAGACTGAATCCAAATGAATTAAAACCTCAAACAATACTGAAGCCTGCAGCACCCCTTCCAGAGCTACGCTGCCGGGGCGGAACAGCCACGGTGACATCAGGAGCACGGAACGAGAAATGTGGTTCTCTACATGCCAGAACTAGGGACCTTATGCATTTTCCTTTATAAATATTCATTTCTGCTTAAAAAACAAGACCAGCAGTAGAAACTAGAACATGTTTTGGATGTTCATTCAACTAATGATTGACTTTTTGTGTAAACTCTCAGTTGACTGTGGGAAATCAATATGGATTTTTAATGGCACCTATAAATCTTGCTGTATTTGACATAACTTGGAAACAAATAGAAACAGCCTTCAAGAAACTATTTTGTTCGATTACAAAGTACGTAAAATAGTCAAATAATGACCATCTAGCTGTCTTCACCATTATGGACTCCACTTACTTGGAAGCATCAACAATACTAATAAATTACTCAAAAGATTTTTAAGGGGGTTGGGTTTTTTTTCACTTTTACACAACTTAGATGACTGATCTACAAATAAGCTGTTCTTTCTATTGCAGAAGATTATTGAGGGTTTTATTTATATTTCTTGCCATCAGTGTTTGTGCTCATGATTCTTTCAGAGCCTCGAGAACTCAGCATATATTAATTGAGCACAAAAACTGCACAAAACTGTCTGAAATAATACATCGAAACATACAATATCTAAAAAAAACCCCATTTTTCATACTCTGATATAAATATCATCATCCCTTTATGTGGAACTACTTTGAGCTAAGGATTCTTAGCAGCAACATCATATCACTACTTAGCACAAACAAGAACATTTGAGCTGGGACCTGCAGCCACCAGAACGCTCTTTGTGGCAGCTGCTCCCTTTACAGACACTAGACTTATTTGTGGACTGCATTATTCTTTGTGCCTTCTGCACAGTGAAAAAAAATTAGGTGTAAAATGCCATCGAGAAACCCAATAAATCCACTGGCTTATGAGGTTTGGATCTACGGAGCACTGAAATGCAAACCCTATGCCAGCCTAGGGAGGCGTGGGGAGAAGCGTTTGTAAGAGTGTTCCTTCCCAACTTCTTCACGTGGCTTTCAGGAGCATTCGGTTGTCCGCATAAATCACCGAGAGGAAGACGATGAGCAGTTTCTTCCACACTCCTGCATAAGTTAACATAAAGAAACTGTAGGAGCAAATCAAGGAGCACTTGCTGTATGCAAACAATAACAAACGCAGTGGCTCCCACGGTCGTCACGGGATCGGATCTGACCGGACTCTTACCCAGGGTGGAGTTGTGCCCGCGAGAGCCGACACTGCAACTCGTGTCCTGATCCTGAACTGAATTCCCTGCCCTGGCCCATCAGCCATTCATCTGCCCGCAGCTCATTTGTAACTAAACTTAGCACAGGAAAAGGACACTTCAAAGAAACTACAGCAAGTATTGTGAAACACTTTAAGAGGTTCAGGGCATTTAAGGAAGAATAATTCTATCCTACTAAAGAGAAACATCATTTTGACCTAAACGTGCTTTGTTCAGCTGTCACTGATTTTGTCAAATGTGCTACCTCAACAAATACCAGAAATTGTATTTATCTCCTCTGCCCATTTCACATTTAGATATAGTTTGACAGGCTGGCAATTAGCAGCCTCACAAAGAGAACCAACTTGTGGAATTAAGCAAAAGAGAATGAAGAAAAGAGATTTGTTTGAAAGAGAAATACCTACCCAAAGCACAGGGTAGTTTGTACAGCTTAGTGCATACTTGTTGCAATCTAAAAAAATACTACAACCATGAAATCTATGATGAGAATGCTTCATATGAAAACCACCACGGGATTAAGTTCAAGAAAGGAATTTCTCATGCAAACTCTGCACTCTAATGTGAACTTTTACTGTAAGCATTCACTTCCAGTTCAATTATATTTCAGGGGATATTTAGCCAAATACTCTGGAAAATCTGACTTGCTCTTGTCTACTTTAGGAATTAGGGGAGACCAGAGATCACAGCTGTCTGGAACAAGATTATGTTTGTAAAGTACAAAAATATTAAAGATGGGAATACTTTTAAAACAAACAAACATAACAATCTCAAAGCAAACAGAGATATCTTTCATCTTATTAAGAAAACATATGACTATTTCCTTTTTCATTCTGTAGAAAAGAGTCTTATTCAATTTATTAAAAACTCTCACAAATTCAGACAGCCTTTCTTCTACCACACAAACTTCTAATCAATTTTGCAAGCATACATTGTGCAGCAAAGGCTGGTTGATGAATAAATGATTCCACAGCAAAATAAAATGCCCCGATTCCTGCGCAGTGAGTTCTTGAAAGAATTCCAAGATTAAAGGAACATAAAAAATGAATTACCCTTTTTCACATCTCAAGAGAGCAATCCTACAGGTCAGCTTTGAGGTACATCTGAAACAAATGGTAAACTGTTTGGTAAACAGAAGGATTTTTCAGCAGCCCTTTTTGAAGGAATCATGGGAAAGTTTAGATGTAATCACAGCATAAAGATGAGTTCAAACTAAGGTTGGATCTTTTTTGCACATCCTGCCGACGAAGCACACAATATGGAAAAAACAGGGGCTCCAATGGACCCGTTCACATCAGTGTCCTACTGCCTTTGTTTTCCCTTTTTATGAAGTCCTTTTCTTATTTAATTTTTTTATCACCAACTTTACCATGCTGCTTATAATCCAGTATCTCAGATTAGTGCCAGTAAGTAAGGCCCTAGTTTCTCTTTCTCTGTCACTTCACCAAAGGGAAAAGGAGAAACGAAGCTAAATGTACCAGAGAACTTACGAAGCTTTTAGAGCTTCCAAGAGTTTGGAGCTTGGGATGGGAAGGGGTTCTCCTGCTCCGCCCTGACTCCAGCCCAGGAGGAGGCAGATGGTGGTCCTGGAGCCGGCTGCTACCAGCACAGCCCCAGCCAGCGCTGGCAAAACTCCTCCTAATGCTTTTGCTCCATATTAGCAGCACAATTCAGAGGGAATATGCTGCTTACGCAATTAGGGGAGAGGTTTTCCCTGAACTCCTACAAACACAAGAATCGGGAACTCTCAGGACATACAAACAGGACGGGATTGGACACAACCCCCTCCCTCCCACCCCTGCTCCCAGTTTGTGTCATGAAACAAACCCAAAGAAAAGTTCCTTTTTTTCCCCCTAATTAACATGAGAGATGGGATCCTTGAAGGAGCTGTGACTGGACCAGCAGAGCATCAGCATCGCTCCCAGAACCGACAAAAAGCATCCTATCTACACTTAAAACAAAAATGCTGAACTCTCAGCTGCAGAAACAGCATTTGTATTTATCCGAAACAGGATAGCAAGTCTTTAATTATTAAACCAATTGCATTTAGCAGATGGCCAAAGAAAAGTACTTTTAAAAAGTTGCCCAGAGGGTTATAAAAATGAACAAGCTAAAACAGCTGCCAGCTGGTGCGTGAAATCAATAATGAGAAAACGAGTCGTACTGTATCTTTGTGCTCATTGTCTGGCTGAAGGCAGCGAGGACAAGGGAAGGGGAACGGCACAACCCGGGTGAATGGATTACGTGTTTCTAATTAGGGGAAGACAAACATCTGAAGTTTAGCTGGAACGGGAGCGACCGTGCGAGCGCGTCCCTGCGCTGGGGACGCAGGGGATGGGGAGGGAGGCTGCGCCGAGCCCTCAACGCGCGACTCGCTGGTGCACAGAGCGAGGCAGCGCTTGGTTGAAAGCCTGGGAAAATTCAAACTGTGTTTGAGCAGCACGAGCAGCCTGAGGGGGGGAAAAAAGCCAAGGCACACACGTGAAATGTTTCAATGACTTTCTTCAATTGCTATACATCCGAAAAAGTACTGAAAACACATAAAATGAGCACACGAAAAAGTCAGGGGAGATCTTTTCTATATTTAATCACAACAAAGCATTATGTGGCGAATGATATAAACTAACGTTAAATCTCAAGTCTCTCTAGAGTCACAACCTGGTTTTCACTCATCTTCCTTCTGCAAACTCTGCTTTGGGCCCTGTGTTCAGATTACAGTTCTTTAAATCATGGGTCTCATTAACTTTAAAGTAAATTAAATTTCTACAATGAGATGGCAAGACCTCGAGCAATAATCTGGTGAATAATAAACATTAGTAAAGAGATGAAAATCAGCTCAAATTTAAAGATTAGGGTTTTTGGAAAAAATTTAAAGCAAAAAATAAAAAAAAAAGCTTTACCACAGGAACCGGATTACCTTGTACATAAAAAACACAGATAGGTTTTTTGGCAGATAATTTACTAGCTGAATAGCTTATTCCACGGCCAAAGCATTTCCCTAAACCTGCTGAAGCCATCAGTCGGCTTCAGCAAGCAGCAGGGTTGGTTTTGTGGGTTTGTTTTTGTTTGGGGTGGTGGGGTTTGTGGCACGTTTTTCACGGTCACCCTCGAGAAAGGTGGGTGAACGAGGAAGAAAGGGGAGGGGGGAGAGGGAAGCACTCACAGAAGAGAACTGAGAGAAGCACACGAAGTAAAATTTCAGCTGCAGATGAGAGAGGCATTGTAGGAGCAGCATGCTGACAAAAAAAGAACACCCTATCAACTCCAGACCTATATATATCACATCACAGGAGCTCACTGACTTGTCACGGTGTTTGTTCCAGTGAAGGTCCATTGATAAAAAGGGAAAAAAACAGATTAAGAAAGGTAGAATACATTATTAATGGCTGCTCAAAACAGCAAAGATAACTCAACACAAAAGCATTCCAAACGTTATTTTTAGCATATAAATAGTACACTCTGTTTTAACTTACATCAGCTGTTTTCTTTATCAGATTTTTATCTTAACATGGAAACAGTACACATCGCTCTAACTCCCATCAGCTGCTAGATTTTGTAGAATTTTATCTCGGGAAGAAAGTAACGCTCTGTGCTTGAACTCACATCAGCTGTTTTTCTAGTTACCATTGACACGACATATTGAAAACTTTCCTTGTGCACACAAAGCCCCCGCGTCCGTATGAACGCATGGAAGTGACACTTCCTGGGGACATCCGGATGTGGACAACGCAATTAGCAATAGGCTGCTTGCTTTATGCAATGGAATGCTGCTTTTTGCAAATAAAAACTTGGCTTTATTCCCACTCACGTGGCAGACAAGCCTTTAGAAACCAGCTACGATATCTGCAGGTTGGTAGTGGTTTTAAATTGAGTAAATATGATGTACAATTCTATCCACTCTGACACGTATTTGATTAGGAACAGCGGGGATGGCTTTTTTTGATGTTCCTGGAACTGAATTTTCATTGCCATCAACGTTTGGCTTGTGTTTTTTTAAAAAAGCAAAACAAAACAAAAAAAATACCCTAGATTTGTAAACAAGGTTTATTTTCAGAAGCTCAACTTACCTTCTGTTACCCCATAAATTCTGTATAAATAAAGTACCGCCGTCATTTTTCTTTTCTGCTGCTCAGCAAGGCTTACTTTCAATCACACAATATATAAAATGCAGATTGCTAGCGCTGAGCATTAATTTTGTCTGTTCATTTATTTAGGAATCCTGAAATAAGCTTCTGAAACATTGCTTACAGCAGAACTGTAAACTGAAAGGCACTGGAATAATAAAGATAAGGCTGTCCCATTTAGAAAGGGAAATTTCTACATTCTTGAGTAAACAGATTGCTCTCATAAATCGAGCAATGCCTTTTAGTGCTGTCAATGTGACTTGAGTCTAGATGGCCCATTGTGTTCTCTACGAAACTTACTTAAAATATTTACTGTAGAATTGTTTTAGCAAGAATGACGAACAAATTTAACTCTTTTGAACAAAATATTTTGTTAAAAATGTATGCTTTTAATGAAGTTCCATTTAATAGCTGAATAAACACATGACTCGTAAAGCAACCGACCCATGGCTCTCAGGCTTTGTATTTACAGATGTACAGAGGTTACAAACACATGCAGAGACTAGTCTTATTTGTACCCTAGACTGATGAAATTTATAGACATCACTTTACTTTAATCATAATCTCCAACATGCAACCTCCCATCCTTTTCTACTGACAGAGTCGCACAGTTTTGTTCTCAGTGAGCCCGACTGCTCGTGCCAGTTCGGGTTAAAAACTTCCACAAAATAGAAATGTGATAATTGCGCTCCATCTTTTTTTATTTATATATGCAAAAAAAATTACCCATGACAGTCATTCTTGACTGGTTGATCTAAGAAAAATAGAATGAAATGTCTTGTCAAAGAAAGAGTGAATTAATAGAAGTCCCCCCCATCGTTTGCCTGCTGCGGTGCTGCTGCCAGCGCTACAGAACACAGCCAGGAGCAGCAAACAGGAGCCGAGCTGCAGCGACAAGAAAATCTAAGAAGGGAACACGAAAAGTACCAACCCAAGCAGCAAAACGCAACAGCAAAGATCAGGAGACCGGTTTAAGTCGGCTTCAGTCATAGGTACAGGTCTGCACAACTCAAAACCATTTTTTCCCTATCTGACAGAGAGCTCGATGACCAATGGAAAAGCCATCAGCGGCGTCAGGCCAGCCCGGAGCGAGCAGCACGACCGCTCAGGGGTTCCTCAGCCATGACCACTTGGCAGATCCATTAGAGATCGGGCGTTGCAGAGACAGCACTGAAAAACTCATTCATTCCTAACCCCAAAAAGCTTCACAGTGCAGCTGGAATACGGACAAACCACAGGTGCTTACACTTGTTTCCAGAAGCCGGGGATCGAAGCCTACACATCAATCAATATACAATCAGTAAATTCACTTTTACAGGAAAAACAGCTTTACAGTAAAACTCCAAACCTCAAAATTATGACGTAAAACACTAAATAGACAAATTATATTAGCTAAATTATATTAGCTAAAAGAATTTACTAATCACCACTATGTTTTTTTCTTAACCTACAACAAACACTTGTATAAATGTGTTCTTTGTAATCAGCTAACTCCTACTTAGGCTAAAAAATTAGTTTTAAATGCATGTGCATTAACTTGAGACTTGGTCGTCTTTTCTTATAACTTAAAACACAAACACTTGCAAGAAAAACTTCTGTTAAGGAAAGGAACTTTCAACTTTAGTAACACAAGTTCCATTTAGCATAGTTTAAAAAGTCATTGTCTGCTTCAGTTGCTTTACAATATAAAATGCCACTTCCAAAGTGAATAAAAATTGTGTATTTCGAACTGAAATTATGAATTCAAATAAGCCTTATCAGAAAAAGGTCTCATAAACAGGAAAGTCATGTTAGTTAAGGCTTAATGTCTTATGTCTGTCATGAGGTAATGGCAAAAGGAGGCTGGTGTGCAAGGATTTTTTTTTTAACTCCTCTTCAGAATCATTCACAGAAACAAATTTATATACGAGCAGCCTGCTCCGTAATGAACAGCACCTCTTCTGCACTGTAATTACAAACACATAAACAGCTTGATGTGAACGCAATGACCTCCATCACCTTCAGATCAACAGCAGCTGCCCTCTGCGGGATTTTCTAAAGACAAATACAGGCAGTTACAGAAATACCTAGTGAATACCAGCCAAAGCCACAGACAAGAAACAGCATGAGATAGAGCTAAAGAATCAGGAACATTTATCAATAAAACATTCGTAAAGTTACAATTATAAAGTATATAGTCTAGAAGTGCTGTAATCTAGGAAATTCAGAGAAGAACTGCACCTAAATCAAATACATTAGAAGATAAAGCATCTAAACATTCTTAACTCTGGCCCCTAACAGAACAGCTTCAGACGTTTGTGTCCTCCGGGGACCGTATGCAACAACCACACATCTGCTGGATTCAAGGAATGATATGATACTGGTATAAAATAAACTTTTTAAAACTTCATTATTTTCTCTTACAGCACAAGTACTGGGGCCGTAGCAGCAAACGCAAACGCTTGCCTTTATTATTATAACTTCACCAAATCTCTTCAAGGAGTTCAAATGGTCTTAAAGGCTTAGGAGGTGGGAAACAGGTGGATTCTGAGAAACATCTAATGTTGGGTTACCTCTTTTCCTAATAAAACCAACACCGAACATCATGTAAACACTGTCTCCAGTTCCCATGGGTACAGCCTGGTTCTCTTTGAAAACCCAAGCCTAGCTGAGGGAACTTTTGACTTCCAACTTAAATTTGCACCAACAAGTTCCCTGGAGGTGTTTAAGGGACGGGTGGATGAGGTGCTGAGGGACATGGTTTAGTGTTCGATAGGAATGGTTGGACTTGATCCGATGGGTCTTTTCCAACCTGGTGATTCTATGATTCTATGATTCTAAGTCAAGTCCAAAGCTCTTTCTATGGTTTTCTGACAGTTGTTTAGAGCTGTTGTGAAACCAGTCCAACCCTGTGTCATGTCACAGTCCCTGCTGCTCTTGTAACTGGAGCTCAACTTACTGTGAAGCTGCAGAAGAGGTTGTTGGACATTTTTCAAAGATACAAGTTTCTTTCAGTTAGTGACTTTACAAAAGGTATTACGCCTGCAAAAAGATCCAGAGCTATGACAATGTTATTTTGTTCTTCAGGAAGGCATTTCAAGGAAGGCAAGAGCTTAAACCAGGAAAGCCAAGAAGAGTAACAAAAATAACGGTTAACAATCGCTCTTATGTTCTTGATCTCAGTTTGACAAGGCCACGCAGAAGTGAGCAACAACTACACCGAGTTTTGGTTTATCATCAGTGATTTACATTGTAATTTAAAACCTTTCTGAACCGGGGTGGGGGTGTTTTTGCTAGGTTTGAGAAGAGGCAACTTCTTCTGAGATTACATACAGGGCTTTTTAAACCTAAAATATTCATGCCTGCCGTGAGTTAAATGAAATGCATTAGGAGTTTTCAGGTAGGCATCCAGAGTAAACCAAATAATTTAAAAAAAAAAACAAACAAAACAAAAAAAAACCACACAGCAAACCAAACTTGTGCACTTGTGGCCACAACTCATTTTCTGATTTATTTGAACCTCTATTACTACATAATCTGCTCAGTAAAAATCAAGACCTTTCACCCTGCTACTGCAAGAACTCTTTAAGAACACTTAAACACCAAGCACGATACTAATCCTGGCTCCTCTTACAAAGGAGAGTTGCTTTCTCTGTCCTTTCAGATCCATTAAGCTAAGGGGAGGCAGCCAAGAATCCTTCTGAACCCAAGGGTCTCACATGTATCACTAAGATATTTATATTTTCCACGCAGAGGGTTCAGGCAGTAGTAGCTCATAATAAAAAGCTGCATTCCCAACTGCATCCTAATGGGATCTCCTAACTCCGCTGCTGTTGATGGGCTATCATCACCAGAAAGTTCCGTAACGTGGACTAAAACAACATGATGGGCTCCCATTGTCCTTGAAACCTGCCTCCTCTTCTGCTGCTCTTTGTGAGCAGGCGCTCACACAGCCAGCCCTCTATCCAGCCACAACTGCATTCAGCGCTCACCAATACTCACATGCAGCAAGGTCAGAATTTTTTTTTTAACATTCTTTGATTAATGCTGAGAGCTGCAGCATGTTTAGACAGGGTCACGACCCCAGGCATCCATTTAATCAAATTTCTCTGCTGCTTGTCCCTGTGGAGCCATCGCAACAAGAAACTCTCTCAATGAAAAAAAAAAAAAGGAAAAGAAAAAGAAAAGGAAAAAAATGCACACTTCACATCTCACATTGTTTACACGCTGTTAAGTAATTATTTCACTCTTCCACCCCCACTGGCCATCAACAGACAAGTCACCTCCTTGGAGATTCTGAAAAGCTTATTCAGCTGTATATAATTCATTTTGTCTCTTTCCTTCACTGTGAAGCTAACTGCTTAGCTTAAAGACTTCTTTGTGAATACTTAAGTACATGGTATCCATGCTAATGATCTCACTAATTATAAGCGTATTTATCATATACAAAGTGTTCTCAGCTTTTCGTTCCCAAAGCCATCTTCAACCACCCCGTGCCAGCAGTTCCTCACCACGTACTTCCCCAAACACGCAGGAACGCTCACATCCACATCACCTTCCCATGAAACTCTGTCATTACCTGAGCGGCCAGGCAAGTTGCTCAATATTTGCTCAGGAGTTTTCAATAACGCTCTGATCTTTTATGCAGCTCTTCTCCAGGGCAAAGTGCAGAAATGAGCTAGGCAGGTAATAAAGAATTAGAGTTTGCCTTTATCTAATAGCTCCATCAGTCAGAGTAAGAGATGGATAAAATGGTAACCTATTCACCCAGTCCTTCTTAATTGCTACCCTAGAATGCAAAAAGAAAAGTAAGGGCAAGAAAAAAAGTTTATTTCTAATTGCAGTTCAGAAATTAGAGGTGAATGACTTGAAAGCTAAGCAAAAGCATGTAATACTCCCATCTTCTAACTCAAATAAAAGCTGACTGAAGACTGCATTACAACCACAAAACAAGAAATCTGGGGACAGAAGGGGAGGCGGGGAGCAGTGTTGATTTGGGGGAACAAAAGGGATTATTTTCCATTCTGGTTTCCTTTTTTGTGTGTCTTCCTCCTGCCAGAAATTCATGTTATTTATAGTAGAGTTCTTTTGCCTCCTCATGAGAAGGGTGGTGATACCAGTTTTTATTCTTAGGGAATTTTTGTTGGGTATGTTCCCCATTACAAGGGAAGTAATATAGTAAAAGAAGTAATATATTAAAAATAGATTTATCTCTAACTACTTTTGTAGCAGGTTCTCCCCTGCCCGAAACCTCACAAGGAGAATTCCACCTCATCTAGAGCTGCCTCCTGTGAACACAGCACCAGCAATGTCAGGAACGTGACACATTCAACCAGCAGGAATAAAAGCACATGGGAGACACAAAACCAAAATTACATGCAAGTCGTACAACAGTAAAGATAAGAAACTTTCTCCTTCTTAATAAACGCAGGGAAAAAGTTTGATTTGTTTTTGTTCAAAAAGGAGGCCAGCACAGAGCCAGATGATTCCCGTAAGTCTGAAAATCTGAACAATGGGCTGTAACTTTTGCATCTTTTTAGCCCGCTTAGAGATGCCCAGATTGAGCACGATACATATTCCATCAAGCAAATCAGAGAAGCGTATAAACACTTTGTAGTCTCTCTGTTAGAGGTGTAAGCATTACAGCTATAAATACTCCAAATTACATGGCATGGCATAATATAAAACATTCACATGAGATTCAAACCTCCAAAGACACAAGCTCCTAAATTCTGGGGGTTGTACTTGATTTTGTTTAAATTCAAATACAGTAAAGTGATAAATACACACACAGAGTATAAACCAAGATCGATAAGACCTGACAGTAAAAATGCTTTAAAGAGGAGAAAACAGGAGTAGGAAAAAGAGACACTGTATAGGAGTAGGAAAAAGGGACACTGTATAGTGTACGCTACAGATAAAATGTATTTGCAAAACCTCTGAATTTGTCATGAGGACTGAAACTTTAACTCCCACTGACTTCAGAAGCCCGATAAAACTTTTGACAGAAACAGTTTCTCACCCACAATGGAATTATTGTATCTGTAGATTTAAGTATTGGCAATACAACAGTGTCCTCTATACATTTCTAGATAAATAGTTCTAAGCAAGGTTAATTTCTTTACCCTATTAAATTAGAGAGTTTAAAGCAAATGTCAAATGTATTTCCTGAAAGCAAATTCCACAACTAAAATCAAAACACGCTCTTAAAAGCTTTATTGTACTGGAAAAAAAGCAGCTGGGAGGAAAAATAAGTAAAGTATCACTGAATGCCTACACATTCATCTGACCTTTGATTTCTTCAAAAGTTACAAAAATATGCTTATTGAAATTTGAGTGAAGCTTTCTGTTTATCTGCCTTTGACATGCTCTCTCTTACAAAACATTCTGAGTGCTCTTGCAATGTCACTTCTAACTGCTAACTGCTTTTCTTGTGAAATGGAAGAACTGCAAGAATAGGTCTGGGTAAAACCAGCAAAACATCACCTTCCTTTTTAAAAAAACCCTAAAAAATAACAGATAAATTAATCACACTTTAAACATCAAGAAAATTCTGCCCACGCAGTTGGTTACTGGGTGACCGATAGCGATGCAGTCTGGATGAGAGCGCAGGTTGTGACTCATCCTGCACAAGACGGGATCGGTGCTGCCAGTCATAGCAGCAGCCATCAAATCCACCGCATCCTCACGTAACCATCGTACCTGGGGAAAACTGATGAAAACCAAACTAAACCAAGTCCAGAAGTAGTGAAATATCAGACTAAGGATGTGCCCAGTCTGTTCCAGGTGCGCATTTGCTTTCAGACATTTCATTATTCGATGAGCATTTCTGTATTCCAGTTACAGACAGGTATCTTCTGCAATCCGTGGCACCCTGCAGATAAAAACCAATCCCTGGAGCCCACTGACAGAACCCATGGGCTCTCGCCAACTTCAGGTGACACTGTCACAATCAAGAACTCCAAACACCTTTTAATGCAGAACCAAGGAAGATCTTCTCCTGTATGGACAATGGTAAAGCTTCACTTGAACACCTGTAACCACAGACGTCAAGGCCACAGGGAACTGTTATTCCAGTGTATTGAACAACGCAGCCATAGGATATCACCTGAAAAACCCGACCACGTCTACTGACTGAAGTCCCTTCAGATACAAAAAATCTCAGCAGGTTCAACACACTTCCCTACTGAGAAAACTATTCTGACTTACGGTATTACCTATTTCTCTATAGAGATAAATTTGTACTCTCACTTCTAAATGTCATTACGTTGTTAGTCTGAAGCATTACTACGTCAAATAATGCGCACACCATAGGTATGGAACCAACACAGACCTGAAAACTCTTTCATGTTCCTGCATGAAAGCTGCCAAACAGTTATAGTTCGTGAACTATCAGTCGTTGCCCACAAAACATTTATTTAGCACGATCCAAGCACCTTGGCTTTGGATTAGAAACCCAAGTCACCTACGTTATTTTCCTTGATATAGAATCATAGAACCACCAGGTTGGAAGAGACCCACCGGATCGTCAAGTCCAACCATTCCCACCAATCTCTAAACCACGTGAACTATGAGGTACCGCTCCCACTCAAAACCAGTTACCTGGGCACTATCTGGACCAGCATCTTCCACTAACAGTGTCTTACTGCTCAGATTTCTCCCAGCTACCATTCACATATTTCCAAGAGGCCCCCTTTCTGCAGCAATAACTCCTGCAGTACAGGGTAATCAAAAAGGAGATAAATATTAAGTTGACTTTCACTTGAACTATTAACAGTCAAAGCAAAACACGGCACATCAACTAGCAACTCTCCAGAAAACACAGCTAAATAGTCTGCCAGCACTGGATACAGAAGATACTTGTTACTGAACTATGCACAGATTTCTTACTAACAGCGAATACATCCAAATATGAAGTGGATACCGACTCCTCATGCGTTAAAAGGTGGTGTGTCTGGTGGGTTCCTAAACTGTATTAACATCACTCATCTCAGTAATAGCTACCATTTAAATACCTTTCAAATAAAAGGACTCCTGACATCCAGCCTGCGTTGGAATAACTAAATAAAACACAATAACGAACTAACAAACTCAATTTCAGAATAACAGGTAGTTTGAAGAAAAACCTTCCCCTTAATCTCACAAATTACCCATTGTTATAAAGAAACATAAATTAATTATCTGTTATTCATCTGTACCTAGAGTTGTGTGATTGAATTAATAAATTAACAAAATATTCCTTTTAACTTTTATTTTCTTTGCATATTATAATTTGTTGAGTTATAATATTATGGGAGTTACCAGTTAACACACTGCTGAGAACTCATGAAACTGTTCAACATTATATTCTTTGGTTTCTCTAATGTTATCTAATTCATAAATGGCTTTTGCTAATATGAAAGGAAAAGGAAGTCATTTATGCTCCTTACTCAGAAAAACCATTCATGACAAAAGTATCCAGCTAGGGGGGAAGCAACATTTTAAAATCAGATGCATGATAAACAATTAAAAAAAAAACCAAACCCAGCACTAACGATAACCTGCACCTTAAGGTTTTGCTCATTTTTCTTTTTCAATTTATTTTTTAAGCAGAGCTCAAAAAAAACCAAACCCACTTTTCTTCTGTCTATGTAACAGTCAATAATTAATTTCCAAGCAAGCACTAACACAGCTGTTGGGCTCCACTCCCTTCAGGAAGGACAAGGCTAGGATCACCTACAAACAAAACACGGTCTGTCACGGTAAACGCTGTCCTCTAAGGGTCATTTCTCTATTCCTCACGTATAATATATTACCCTTTTCAGGAGAAAAGAAACGGCACGAGAGTCTTCAGGAAGAAAACTAAAGAGGAAAAAAGCACAGAGAATCACATACTATTTACAGTTTGCCTGCAAAAACACGAACGACAGAGCAATTCACTACTCTCCAGTTGCTGCCGTTGTGCGTTTGGGCTCGGTACTGGGAGATCTCAAGCTCCTGGCACCGCGGGGGAAGCCTCTTCTCCCCAGCACACAGATGGGGAGCTTCCTAAGCGCACCCGAGAGGTGACAGAGCGTACAGGGCATAAAGGGAACGGCACAGACGCCACCAAACAGAACGGTCTGCTCCAAGCACAAAAGACAGAAAGAAACTAAAATTTTGTTGCTGGAGCGGCATTAGCTTTCCTCCAGGCTACATGTTTATTGCAGCGCTTTCCTCTTATTACTTACTGCTTAAAAGCAACATTGGCATAACATCGTTATGATAAGGATACTAAGATCCTGTTCTCAACTGCTTTTATAAAGAGTAGGAATAGCATAGAGTTCATATTTTGCATTCCTGCAAAGTTCTAACTGTTATATGAAAAATGTACACATCGATTGTCTGCTTCCACTTAAGTTTGTGACAGAAGTAGGGGAAACCAGGTCATTTCTCCCATATTAATCACATGAAAGCCTTATATGGCAAAATTTCACCACCTCCATATACTGAGGTATAGGCAGATCCCTTCCAAGAAATTTAATTGTTCAGTAATGTTACCTCATCCTCTGTAACTTCATGTAAAGGTAATCAAATTACTTAAGCTTTGGATTAAATTTGATGTTGTACGTTCTAGATCTATGATATCTAAATAAGTAAAACTTTGTGTGCGATAGAAATCAGTTTGCCTTTTCCTTGTTACATGACATAAATTATAAATCTAAAAAAAACCCAAAACCAAAAACAAATTAAACCCAAATTACAGTTCCTAGGGAGATACGCAGAAAAAATGGTCAGGGGAATGGGAGCAGATTTCAGCATCGCATCAGAGAACACTGGTTGCGCCTCATCTGCTCTTTCCTTCCAAGGAGGCTCCAAAGGAACCCAAATCAAAGGAAAAGCAGCACTTCAGGATCTCTCATGATTGCAGTGCCTCACTGCATGCATACCCTAAGCTTTTATTTGCCTTTTGTGTAATTGCACAAAAAGAGCTATATTTATGTATTCACTGAAACATGAAGCAATTTAAAGGGCAGAGCAATTGTAGGACTCGCATTCTGAAAATGCAATAAAGAACTAAAAATAAAAATTAGAGATGAAGACTGGGCAAAACATAAAATAGAAATATTTAACTACACAGACAGACAATGAAAATCACTTTAAAGCCATTCATGGCTCAGAAGAGTTGCACAAACAGCAGCAAATAATGACTAGAACCAAGAGTCATGCACACAGGTTTCGCCATCCCTACTTAGGGACTTCAGTAATACATACGTTCTCTTTATTTATCAAATTATTTTGCAAAATAACCTGGTCCTCATTGTTCTTACTTTTGTTCTGCAGATATGTTCTCCCTCTAGATCTCACAGAAATTCCTTTCATCACTTTTATCTCTCTGCTGTTATTGATCTCCAACTGCATCTTCCCCAACACAGAGGAATAAAACCAGCATTCCATTACAATCTTCAACCAATCGGACTCAACGATTGGTTTCTCCTCAGTTTAAGAAGCCCCACACTCATTGAAGTAAGGATCAACCCAATGCAAACTGATCCACAAACAACCAGAGGTCATGAAGAGTGGATGGAAAAGAAAATACAACAATGAAAGACAATGTTATACAGTTTAATCCACAAAAAAATGTGAGAGTTTAAAACACTTGGATACAAATGCAGCATGTCAGAACGATGCTCTTCTCAGTGTTCAGGAACAGATGAAAAGCCCTAACGCCAACATCATTTCAGAATTGTCCACAGCATCCAGTACTGTGGTTAGGAAAATGGGGATAAGATTACAGTTCGAGGCTGTCAGTGCACGCTAAGCAAGTGATGCACAGTTCCTGGGAGCATGGATGGTTTAGAGATTGGTGGGAATGGTTGGACTCAATGATCCGGTGGGTCTCTTCCAACCTGATGATTCTATGATTCTACAGTTGAGCCAACAGCTCGGATCAACTCTCCGGAGGCCAAAGGACAAAGCGCGCTCTCCCCCACTGCAACCATCAGCCTGCACGCGGGCAGGACATTTATTCATTTTAAGCTGACAGAGAGATGTGGGCATTATGCCAGGAAAAGCTGCATTGGCCCTGGAAGTAAACCTGCTGCCAGTGACAGCCCGGTGAAGTTCAGTGCTCGCTGTGGTAACCCCGTAACCAGCAAAGGTTGAGCGAACTGCAGGTGTGGTAGGCATCAAACTGGCAGAGAACTAATCTCTATCAGCATCACAGGAATTCATAAAAACAGCATCATCTGGAGCTAATCCTTTGTCTGGTCCTGTCCATAAGCAATTTACTCCACTCTAAGGAAAAGCTTTCACTTTAAAGAAGATACAAATAAAAAACTGCGTGAAACTCCCTATTTATAGAGGAAAATGAACACTCATCTGTTGGAAAGTGGGAGCACCACTGGTTCTTGGGTGTTATACCTCCCACCTCCAGGATAAGAAGAGATCGACCTCACTGTACATAAACCGCACAAACTGCTGTTTCACTCCCAGGACGGAACGTGTAAGGGTACTGCGAACCATCCCTTGTCCACGCTGACCTACAGGGCACCCCTAAACCTGAGCCTTGGGGTGATAGAAGCTTATTTTCATGAACTGAGGAGGAGCAGTTTAAGAGCTCATGTCTAATTCATTCAGGTTTTTATCCAACATTATAGCTGATAAGAGACATATTTTCTTTAGGGATGTTGCTAAAAATGAATCCCAATATTTAATTATACTTCAGTGTGAAATTGTTGAATTTCACTATTTTTTCATCCATAAAAGTGAAAAACAAGTCATGCCTTAGTCTTATTTACAGGTACCTGCTGAGGCTTTCAGAAACTTCAGAAACACTGCCTGCCTGTTCTGCATTGGAAAAATATAATACAGTGCAAGATATGCGGATAAAATATGAATTCCAACCATGTAACAAAAATGCCGTTGACAACATGTATATTATGCAATTATGACTGTCATTTTATTACTGTTATTAATTTATTAGTATAATTGCAATTTTTTTCAATGTCATAATGTGATAATAAAGGACTTGTCATTACTACGTTAACCCTGGAACATCTCTGACCTCAGGGGAGGTAGCTGTACGCTTTCAGTCCAAAATGAGCTGTCAGTTACCACAACGAGATTTTGATGACTACATTATCTTGTAATTAAATGTCTCAACAAACTTCTCCTTGTGATTGACAGGTAGTTAAGACTATCTTTGACCACAGGGCAGTTTCTTTATTTTTCAAGAATAATTTTTCAGCAGTGAAGAAGAAAGACAAGAGTTTAAAAATTAAAGTGTTTTGAACTATATATTAATCTATATTTGGTACTTATAAGACAGTGAAAATTCTGCTGAACTGCATTATCCTCTGCCCAAGCTACTGCATTTAAGTGACAACTTTGATTGATTAAAGGAGTTTAGGCTCTTCTTTATTAGCATTTAGGTCTTTAAAGAAATAAATTGTTTTGATTTTATACTTTTCCCCTTTAGTTTTGGGGTTTTTTTTATTTTCAGGACAATAAAATGCTTAAAGTCAATACTGATAACTACTAGGTACCACTGGTAATAATGTTTAAGGAGACATTTGCAGAGCTCCACTGCTGATGGTTCGGGACATCTGACAGGAGACTCACCAGAACTCAACAGAAATTACCTCTACACCAGGTTTAAAAGAACAGGCAACAGAAATGATCATTTCTGTGATCATAAACATCACTTTAACATGTTTCTTTTATATGCAGGTCGTCAGTGAAACTGAGGATGGAGAGGCACCAGCACCAAAAAGATCCCTAAAAGATACTGAGACGCAGAGTGAGACAAGACAGAGCAGCAACCCTAGTCCCTTGACGGAAGATCAGCTTTTCTGAGGACAGGAAGGCGGAACAACCTTTCGCAGACAATCCTCCATAAAAGGATGCACTTGCAAGTTGTCAGAAATATTCCAGACCACCGCTGTTACCTACAGCTTTGCCCTCCCATGGAACTGTGCAATAGACCCATCTAACCGAATTCTCTCTGCCTCGCAACCCCAGCCGTAGCTTAGGAGGACAAAGAAACAAAACGAGGATTACAGATGGCCAAATAAATTTTACCTCCCTTCGAATGGGATCTTGTCACCAACCAGTGTGAATTTTCAAGATCAGCAATAACAAAGGATGAACAACATCCTCTCCAAAATCACAACTGACAAGAATAATACAACCCTCAAACACCAAATCTAAGTTCAATAAAAAGTAAAGTCCTTTGAAATACATAAAGTTTTATCAATAGTAAAATCCTATAAAAATAAACCAAAACCAAGGCCTTTCCACATCAAGTTAAAGGTCAGACAGACCTGGTACACCTGAAGCGCATCTTCAGCAAAAGCTTGTAGCCACCTAATTCATTTCCCATTTGTGCTGGAATTAAAACCAAATTATTCAAACGGGACGGGGCAGCACCTAAGAAATGTTCAGCAGCCACACATAATTGTCACTTAAACTGTAAAGCCTGTGGTTTCATCTTGCAGGAAGAATCCAGTGAGTCAGAAGATGAGACAATAACACATGGTCACAAGCACAAACAAAAGGTTCCATTTATCTGCTGATACACTCCTTGGTTTCAGTATTTCCTAATTTCCCCCTAGGGGCATAACTGTTGCAATCCAAATCGTATCAACGACTTCTGTTACCAATGTTTGGAGTTTTTTCATAGATTTCACAGCATGCAGTGGTTTATAGAAGTTCTCACCTCCAACAGTCAGGGAAGTACATGGGGACCAATTTTCATCAGAAGGGGGGAAAAAGAAACTAGAGAAAGCAAATGAAACCTTAGAATTATTTTTTATAAAACGTATGCATTTTTAAAACTGAGTTAACTTATTTACTGATACCCAATTATTTTTCATCTCCCTTTTTCTCACATTTCCCTTCCTGTAGACCATTGCACCGAACCCCAGCAGCGTTACTCAGATAATGAGGATGCTTACTGAAAGGTACCATTAAAAGCTGTAGAAAATAAGCCCCCAAAACTCCAAAAATGTTGCCCAACATGTTATAGCCATCAGTGTGGGGAAACTTTGTGTGTGCAATTCCATCGACCTGTTCAAAACAAGGCCATGAAATGATCGCACTGATGTTTTCAGGCTGAATTTCAGCTGCCACCAGGACAACTGGATTTCTTGAAATTTACAGGCATGGAACACATTTCAAGTGCTTTAACTTTACCAATGCCTGGTCTTGCAGAAATTGGATTAAACTGCTATGCTTGCACGACAAAACTGTTACTTATCAAATACAGCAGCTGCAATTGTTTTGCTATTAATTACACACCAACACAGAAGCTGAGAGCTCAGGGTAAAAAGTGAAAAGCTCTGACAAGAGAAAATGAGAAAAGATTATGTTGACAAGTAAAAGAGGAACTTTAGAAACTGGTAACACACCAGGATGAAATGGCACAAGATAGAAAAATAACATAAATCACTATCAGACTGGAGCAATAAGAACATTAAAGGGTTATTTTTTTTCCTGGACAGTAAAACAAAGACACTGTATCCACCAGCACACTGTCTAATTTTATAGTTGGCATGAAGCTGAGATGTTGTATTTGTTCATTTAATGAAACAACATAAGAACCAAATTATATAAATAATTCTGCAATATACTCAAAAAAACCCCAGTAAACTAATTCTTTTGAAATTTAGTTCCCCAAATTAAAATTTATTTCTCTAAATTAAAGTTCTAATCATTTACTTCACTTTAATTTTATAAACTGGAAATCGGGAACTTAAAAGCTACCTTCACATATGTGAATATATTAGGAATTCAGAATAGGAAGTCACAAACCTTGTTTAAAATTACTTATGCTAAAACATACCACCAGCTGGAAGACGTTACTGCACTTCCTTACAAGTAAGCAAAATGAAGCCTGCACAGTTTAAGAAGCCAAACAGTTTCAAACAAGATCCAGAAATAGCCATGTACACCATAATTAATAGACAATGTTGGAGCTCCAAGGCATTAAAAGCTACTGTCAGCTGAAGTTCAGGGCAGTGTCACCACAATTTTTTAATGAGTCCACTGCTGTGTCAAGCGCCAACATCTTAAAATTTATTAGCAATGAAATTACTCATTCCTGTTGCAGGAATGCTCCCTCTCTCAGACACTGATGCTTAACATTCTCCTGGAATTTCAAAATTTAGGTCATGACTTAGTTCACTTCTGTCTATATTTGATAACACGTTTACACTGTTCACAGAAACACCAGCTTCTTCATTTTCACTAAGAAACAAGCCAGCCTGCTATATTTTAAGACATCCCAATATAGTGCTTTATATATATTATAAATCGTAAAGTGCATATATATGTACAAATGCACTTATATAAAGCTCTATATAAAAAATAAAGCTATTGATTGTAGACCAGCTATAGGTCAATCTGAACCACCTATATGGAAACCACAATAGATAATCTGTGTGGAACAGAAGCCAGGAGATCTTCTGAAAGGTAACACTTGAAATTTTACATAAGGATGCTTCTCTCTGTACATATTCTAAGTATTTAATTGAAACTAAAATATTAACAATATCTAGGATAACACGCCTCAAATTTCATTGTAAAAAAGTTTTTAAGAGTATTCAAATTTGAAATGACATTTTAAGTTACTAGCAAATGAGATACATTTTAAAGCCCCTTGAATTTGCAGAAAAGTCTAAATCTCTACACATCTTACTGCTTGTTTGTCTAAAAGGGTAAGAGATAAAATACGTAGCTATAACCTAAGATTCTTTATTCTGCCCCCTGGTGATCTCAAGCTGACCTCTGCAGATCCTGCACTCTGGACCGCTGCTGGCATATTTGCAAAACCAAATATCTCATTTAGTCTCACTCTACCCTACTGCGCGGGTTTGAAGTGCTCGGTAAGAGGATTATTTCCAGCCTTCAAACTGTTTTTAGTCAAGGGGAAGATTCTGCATTGTTTAGAGCGCGGCACGTCTGTGCGCTCTCCTGGGCCTGGCGTATTGAGGAAAATTGCCTTTCAGCATGGAGACCGGGTACTGTCACTGCAGCCTCACGATGCTCTCAATCCAAGAGGATCCACCGATGCGTTCAGTGATCACCACTGATTGGTTCGAGTTAGAAAAAAATGATTTTATCAGAAACGCATTTCAATGCAGTCGGCATATGCAAGGGGCAGGATCTTCGTACAAAAAGAACACGAGCTTTGTTCCCCCTATAGCTCCGATCCACCAAACTCAGATGTTCAGGTTCGTACTTATTTCTATGAAGTGAGAGAACGGCAGTGCCTCTCAAGACTGTATCAGTCAACAGGCACGATGCTGTGAGCTGCCTCCGCCTAGAATATGTTTCCTTCATTTAGGAAAGTGCAGTAATTCATCAGTGATTTAACCTATAGACATTTGAAGGTTGGAGAGCACCTCAAAGGGGCTGTTGACCTTCAGCAACTGGAAGAATTGAAGCTCCAGCCTTAGTCAATATATATTTATCTTTCTGTTGGGACTATTACAACTGTTCAAGTAATGCTGACCTTGAAACTTCTGCACACGATGCACTAGAATAATGATCCCTGAAGGAAGAGTATAAAAATACCTAAATAGGATATCTAAATCCAAAATGCACATAAAGATATAAGAAAGCATTTCAAAACGTGAAGTCACTTAAGACAAGGTAATATTATTGAGGCTTCTATTAATTATAATTTGAATAACACTGCTAAATACTGTAATTACACATTTCTAAATATTTTTATGATAGGATATAATTTATGTCAAAGACCTTGTTTGTTTCACTGTGAAATCTTTGCCTATTTGTAATTAATTTAATGTCTGACTGACAGCCTCACAAACTGGAATCATCCACATCTTGAAGTGGCTCTGCACAACTGCAAAAGCAAAGTCTTCACCCTATTCCTTGTGCCTTTTTAACTTTGCCGCAGACAGAAAATTTCAAGTAATAAAGCAGTCAGTGACGGTGGTAGCACCACCACAGAGAGCACCTATTAGCAATTGCACAAAATAATTTTGCATTTTATTTGGGCCCAGGGAAGTCAGTACCATTTTATTTTGCTTGATGTCACACCAGATGCTGTTGTGTCTTGGATGTATTTATGCATTTCCTATGGGAATAAGGATTCTGTATGAAAATCTGATTTGTCTAAGCAAGTATCTCTGTTCCTATAGCTAATAAAAGGCCTCCTTGAAAGAAAAAAGGTAAAAAACATACCTATACAATGAAATTCAATGTGGCACACATGGCTTTATTTTATCCACGTATTGCATAATAAAAAGAAGTTTCACAACGCTTACTGCTATATTAACTCTCTTCCACGATGTCCACTACATTAAGGCTTTGACAGCAGTGGCTATTTTTAAAACGAAAGCTGCTGGTCTTGGAAAAATGAGGCTCAGCTGGGGATACACAAACTTCCTCAGCTTCTGGTAAGTAGTTCAGTATCAAACCCGTTTAGTGAATTAGTCACTCATGTCTGAAGATCGTTTGGTCCAACGAGGGTAAAGAGCTTTGGACACCTTCTGCCCAAGAGCATAACCATAAATTCTGCCTCAAGGACATCACACAACTCTGAAATCCAGAGAAAGATGCACGTAGGCGCTGCTTTCCAGAAGGATATCCTCCCAGACAGCCTGGGGAGACCTGCTTCAAAGTGACCTTTCTCTAACACGGAATGAATATTGGACTGACGTAGCAGAATGCCACAGAGATCAGCAGACCTGGACGCACGAGGAGCCCCGATCTGACACAGTCTGTCCAGCTCCTTCACAATTCACACGGCCAGTCTCACCGCCAACCCAGCGCTGGTGCAGGCAGCCTCCCAGGAGAAACCAACACGAGAAAAGCTCTTGGAGCACCACGTACGATGAAGAACGAACAAGCCTCCCCGTCAGGTAAGGAAACCACTGCCACTCAGCCTGGGGAAACACTTCTTGAGTATTTATCTTCTCAGAAGCGACAGAAAAAATTTCCTCATACCACTTTATCAAACTAACTTCCCAAACATCATTCAGCTTGTTCTCAAAATGTGGAACAGTGTTGGCTACGCCAAGTCAAAAGTGCTATTTTTTTCCCCTCAAAATGTGTTCTCTAATCATCACACATTTTATACATAATTTACATCAGAAGGTAAACAATAAGGAAACTCCCATAAAAACGAGCAACAAGCTTATTTTATTTAGCCTGCAGAATATCTCAGTTTTGACCTGCATTTTATTTTAGCTCGGGTAGCAGAGGATGACAATAAGGTTTAATGAGTACTATTACTTAGTAGCTTAAAATTCAAGGTCACTGGGACATCAGGGGCCAGGAAAAAAACTGCTGACTGAAGAAACAAGTAAATAAACAATTTCTTCCTATTCTATTTCTTTTATTAAATATGCACTTATACTAGAACTTCATGCAAAATGTTGACTCAGAAGAGCTAAAACCAATAAAAGCTACCTTATATTCACCAGCAAAACACATTTTGATATTTTTCATCAAATGCCCCTAGCCATGCTAATTTGATTATGTTATCCAGCCTCTATTTATTAAGCTAGTGGTACACAAAGGTAGTAAAGGATAGGAAGTTAAACTTCGTGCATTTTAATTTCTCAGAGATAACAATTAAACCTGTACCAACATACAAATTGTGTTGTACTGAATTTATGAGCAAAGATGAAGATTAGTCACCACATGCAGACCTGTCAAGTTGCTCTACGATATGACCGATTTATTATGTAGAAACGGCTACAACACATGAAATACATAGAGTTAATCACAAAGTGTTCCTCAAGCCAGCCAGACTTTATGAAAATTCAAAGACATTGCTTTAACCAAACAACAGAGCAAGTAATAGCCCAGAATTTTAACTGTCATGATCTTCTTCATGATATACACCACAAGAATTACTTAGGGTAGGGTTGCTAGAGGATTCATTCTGAGGAGGTCTAGGACCAGTTGTAGAGAGAGATGACCACTCAAAATCTTTTGGGCTGGTCCAGAAGACAGCCCCCTGCCCTCTCCTCCACGCTGTGCGGAACGGAGAGCTCGTTCTCCTGACGCACACCAATGTCAACGAACACGGTTCCCCTAAACACACTACGATGAACTCAAACCTGTGGAAGAGCAGCTTCACAAAACAACAGCATACAGTTATAAACTATCATACAACAAGGGTCATATTCCCCAAACTTGGCATTCACCCAATTATTAAAAGCTTTACTTTCCAACCTTAATATTATGTGACTGGAGATAATTTTTTTAATTAAGGAAGATTGAATATTATTTTTGTTGAACTCCAAAGAGCTCTGGAACATAACGTTTTAAACAAACTTCCAAACAACATTGTAGAGATGGTACAGAGCCTCTCCACCTTTATTATAACAAATAAAAATCACATACGGTATTCTGAGGAGTTATTCCACAAGCAATTCCCAGGGATGTCCTCTGCTGCAAGGTACTGAAAGATATCTAGAACTCTTCATATGATGTCGCAGGTTTACTCAGAAGCAACACCATGGTAGATAAAACAGCTCACAGTTGTTATGGAAAGGATCAAGCTGCAAGCAGGCGTATAGTAGCTCTGCTCACAGTGTGTCAAGGAAAAAACCCTTCCACCAATATTTCCTATAAAGGGTTTTGATGCTGCTAAAACTGGTACTACTACCATCATACCAAGCTAACATAAAAATTTGATTTTTGACAGGCACCAAAGGGGAAAAAAAAAACCACCCAAAACCAAGTGACATCAATCATCCTTCCCTCCAACACTTAGCTTCCACAGAAATTGTTCCCATTTACTTCCACTATTAATTACAGACCCTTACCAAGTTACAGATGCAAACTGCCAGGTACCTCGTCAGAGCTATCCACTGCAGTCTCCCCTCAGCTTCCCTGACACTTCCCACTCCGCATCTCCTCCCACCACCCAGTAGACCCCTGCTTTTCATTTAGGTTCTTCAGCAGCATTTTCGTTCACATTTCCAACACTCTGAAGCTTCCTATTCTCTTCCACCTGAGAGTTTCTTAGACTCCTCTTCTCTCTTTAGAGATGCCACCTCTGCTTTATAATTTGAAACCGATACAGAGCTCGTAACAGATTCACTTATTTTATTCCTGACCATTCAATTATTTATATAGTTTAAATAGCACACTTCTGCAACACATTTTCCTCTCATATTATTTTTGAAGCTATTCCACATAAGTGAGATAAAGTCCCTTTTAAAACCACTGGCTTGTTAGGTGTTAAACACAAGTAGTAAATCCACTTTGTCAAATTGCCCCATTTATAATATTTAATCTTCCTTCTGTAATCAGGAGAGCTGAAGTACACATTCAGAGTTGCCTTGCTTTGACACAGTTCTTTTATTACTGTCTCTTTTCCTCACATAATGTCCCACAGCAGCTGTGCCATTATGATGCTTTCTCTTCTCTCTCCTTTTTTTTTTTTTTTAAACAGCCTCTCTAGCACAAATAATTAAAACATGTATTTACCTTCCATCGTTTGGCTGAGACTAAGAGCACACTTTGGGGGAGGGGGGTAGTTGTTTGTTTCTTTTTATTTTATTTCTGAGCAGTGACATATTGATGTTTCGGATAATAAATCATTCCAATTTGTTCATGCCTGCCAACAATGGTTTTAATCTTCATTTACGACTTGCAAAGTCCGTTTTGTTGGAAGCGTTTGATAAAATACTCAATTACCATTTTTTTTTGCACTGCAGTTCAACTGCCGTGCTGATAAAAGGCTCTAGCTCAGAAGATAAACTGCAAATAATTCCTGAAGAACAAATGTCAGAGGCAGTTTACAATGAATGGGATTTTTTTTTTTTTGAGCAGATTATTCTCCCACCAAAGCGACAGGGCAGCTCAATATTTATTTTGTTGAGAATGTCATTTAAATATTGTTTGACACCTGCTCCCTGCAGTCAGCTCTCAGCACGCTGCACTTTCAAGGGGTTTAGAAGTGAGGTTCCAGCTCTCTGCAACTAGGAACATCTTTCAGGGATGCTGATTAAAAAGCAGGACTGACTGTTTCCATGCACACCGTGCAACTCTTGCCGGGTAAGTAAATGGAAGTAACACCAACATGCGTGCACACTTCTCCATCTTTCAGTACACAGAAGAATTCACAAAATGTGAGTGAGAAAAAAGTTTTCAACTTGCCTCCATGCAGCTTTTCTGACATTTAATCCAAAAACATTCATGTTGGATCATTTTTCCTGCTTTGCCTTCGACTGGAAGGAGGGCAGGTACCCTGGTTTGCGTGAACCTCCCCAGGGGGGACGCTGCAGACGGCACTACTGGACACCCGAGAGCCCATACTGCCACAATTCGTGTTAATGAAGTCAAAAATGTTTTGAAGTCCAAATGTTTTCATAGAATCATAGAATAATCAGGTTGCAAGAGACCCACGGGATCATCGAGTCCAACCATTATGGATCGGCAGAGGTTATTAGTCCATCACCTGGTTATCTCAAAGTAAAAGGAGCATCCATACATTATTTTCCCCAAATCAGTAGCTCTTTTTAGTCCTTTAAAAATCAAAGCACTCTTCCAAAAGCCATCTACTATGTGTGTGAAACGTAGCGAGCGCGCAGGGAGGGCAGCACAGCGCAGCTCAACAGCCGGGATGCACCTAGAACATCCCAAGAAAAAGGTCCCCGTCTTCTCAAAAAGCAACTAATAATGTGGCGTTATGACTTTAACTCATTAAGATAAATTATGTCTGTTGTTTCAAGCTCTCCATCTGTTTCTAGCTACCTTGGTTTATTTGTTTGCTTTTGGTTTGTATTTTTTTTTGGTGCTACATCACTGCTGGTTCGCAGGGATTCAGAGAACGCTCTGAAGGGGGAGCCTCCCCTTTTATCACAACAGGCTTAGAAGAAGAAACACACAGGCAGGATTGACACACGCCACGCTGCAAGGGAACAGGAGCGAAGCGCAGGGCCAGAATTGGAGAGATGCTTTAATCCAACCCAGCCTGAGGTGTAACAAGTCCATTTGAAGCCCACAGCCTGCTAAATCAGGTCACAGAGCTATCCTTACTTCAGAGACCTTTCTGCTCTCACAACTGGAAGCAAGGAAAATGATACTAAACCAAAAATATGCTTTTGGTTAGTACATTCATAATTTCAAATACATGCATGTGAGTCTAAGTAGTTATAAACTTAACTACATTCATAAAGGACTTCCTCTACCAATTTATATATCCATTCATCTATAAAAGGCAAATATAAAATGGGAACATGCAGAGAATTTTCTGAACTTCTCTTCCCACTTATGAAATCCTTGCTCTTCCCTTCAATAAAACAGAGAAAATTAAAATTTCTGGGTAAAAAAAAAAAGAGAAAGATGTTTCAATAGTTAAAATACTCATTGAACTACCTTTTAAAATTGTAAAAAACATTGGAGCTGCATTGCAATAAATTAAGAGAGAGCTACTGCAAATGTTCTTACCACAAGAAGCAGGTAGAGAGACGTGAAGAAGCCAATAATGAAGCATACAGTTAATTTTAAGCACACGTGCACATAAGTCTGAAAAACAGACAATCGGGAGATGCGCAGTAGGATCTCTATGATGAGAAGATGGTGACTGATCTCCTGGCTCCCAGGGTTAACAGCACGGGGCACAAACTTATCTCCTAATAATATGCATTATTACAGCAATAAGATGGAGTATCCAACTTTCCAGTGTCTATGTATGCGCACGTGTACAGTTGTACAGGTATCTGTACAACACGCTTTAGAAACCTATAATTGCTTTTCACTAGCCTCTCAAAAAGTATTGAGATTAATGAATGATTGGGTTTCCAAATCTCTTCTTTTTCCTCCTTGCTCTCCGTAGCTCAATACAGACATCATTACTTCTCTGCCACTATAGCGATTCCGTTCGTCATGCCTGAAACAACTACAGCAGAGATTAAATACAATCTATATCCACATAAATCATTGAATAAATGAATCATGAAATTAATATGTAAATTGTGTGTTTAACCTCTATTTATACAGCACTGTCTGTCACCACGTAGTAAATCTAAAACTAATTGCAAATTCACAACTCTGCAAAAAGAACACCATGGTAAAAGCTTGACATATTTATTAACTAAATGTTGAACTACACTGAGTAAGTAATTAACAGTCATGCCAGAACAGGGAGAGGAAATTATATTTAAGCACAGATGTCACCTGTATGAAATGGCTAAAACTATTTTAGATTAGATTTTGATATTAATCAAAGAACACTCCTATTTAATTTTTGACAGACAAATCTGTTTCCATTTATTCATGATTCCATTAAACACTCCGCTTTTAAATCTGAATGTCATGTCCATTCTCAGTCTGATATGTTCCTTTTAAAAGAAAACATGAAGAAGAAAAGACACAAAAGGTAAGGTTAAACGGTAATAAAATATTCCTAGAGCCTAGATAAAACCCCCTCAAAAGACCAGAAAAATAGTCTTCTATTAGGTCAAAGCAATTACGTTATTTGATACATAAAGAATTGAACAAAAGCTTTAAAATACAATTTCTAATTTCATCCCTATGTATTTCCAGTCCTTTCTGATAAATAAAAAGCCCTTCCAATTGGATGATTGTCACGTTCCCGAGCCGCCAGCACCACTACAGACATCTTTTCTGAGTTTAGTTTTGTTCTAAAACAGGCATGTATTTAAAAGACAACCAAACCAGATATTACGCGATAGCACATGCACAAATGGGTGTTTGTAGCTTCCAGCAGACTGGTCAGTAAGGTACCAACACAGAACAAAAGGGAAGGGAGATATTTTACCTCCAGCAGCTAAGTTCGATGGACCAATTCCACGGCACAAACTAAGCGAGCTCATCAGGAGTACCTGTTGCTGCCAAATGCATGCTGTGCTGTGAAATCCATAACATTAACCCTTTCTGTTTAAAACCCTCAGCTGCTGAAACTGCATAAATTCCAGGAGAATCAACAAAGGAAGTTCTGTTTGCCTGTAACATCAGACTGGCCTGATTCCCCAGCTCTAGCTGCCTCCTGATCTTCAGCAGGTCAGTAGAGATAGTCACGTGTACGACTCCCACGCGCGAGGCAAGCACAAGACAGGTATGAAACTGCGGAACAATGAACCCTTGCTGAATATTAGAACAGCAAAGTGAGATCTATTCTATAATAAATATGTATTCTAAAACACAGCAACTGGCCCACTGGGCAAACCTGCTTTTTAACAGGCATCATAAATTTGAGAAATACACCAAATACATCCCAGTGGATTAAAGTGGAAAACACACATTGCAATGGAAGCAAGTGTCCAATTCCAGAGCAGGAGAGGGGTGAGATCCTGAACAGCTGAGACTGATGAGAAAGTTCACACAGAATTTTACGCACTTACGTTTCCAGGCTCCCAGTAAAGAGAAACTCAGGTAAGCAGATAAATTTTACTTCATATGAAATTTATAGGCTTAGGCTGTCCCCTCATGGCAAATTTATTTTGTACCCATGCTCCTCACACTGCTTGATGAAGCTACCTGAGCAGTGGTTCACCCATTTCACAGCCAGCAAATCAGGGGCACAAAGAGATGAGGCGATATGTCCAAGGTCACAACACGAACCCTTTATGGGGCCAGCAACAAGACTGAAGTCCCGTGACTCCTGGTTCTGGCAACTAGACCATGATGCCTGCATTACACCAAACGATTCATTGCATTATCAACCTGAGATTCAGAAGCACTTTAAATCACTCGAGGATTGTGATGTTTTTATGAGAGGACAATACTTCACCACTGACCTGAAAACTTGGGGGGAAGAGTCGGAAAAACTCCCAAAGCTGGTGGGAAAGGAACCATGCAGAAGGGAGGATCATCAGCCGCGACGTAACACAGGCTGGCAAACAGAGAGGTGAGTAAGACAGCCCAGCTCTGCTTTATTTCCACAGGATCTAAGCAACTCCCAGCTGTTTGTATATCTCAGAAGTTACATTAGTGCTTGTAAAACAAGTGTCTAAAAAGACAAAAGAAGAAAACTGCTGCTTCCTATTCGCTCTTTCTTATCTACTCTCCCATCTCTTACCTCCAGTTCTGGCAGTTTCAGGCACACAGAGAAGAGAAATAACAGCCTATGACCTAATTCCTATGGCCATCTATTGCAGTGTTCCTGAATAATAAATAAATTTCATCTCAATTTCCATGTTTCTACTGTAAAATCTATACTGACAAGCTATCTAAGCTTAATCAAAGCTCATATAAATTTGCCAGGATTTACTAATCTGTTAGCTTTGTGTATCTGCATATTTAGGAACAAGAAGGGTCCAAAGTACACACTTACCTAGGGCAATAAAAACTTACCATTTCACTAGTTTTGCCACCATCTAAGAAAAACAGTCAATCACAAGCATTGTTTTCAGGACTCCCGAGGCATTCTGAGAAAATTCACAAGGATTTGAAGAAAACCCTATTGTAGACCTTTTGGATATGAAACACCAGATGAAACCAAGCTATCCAAAGGATGGGAAAGTGGCAGTGAAAGGTGGGGGAAGGAAAAAGGAAGGAGGCTGCTTGTATTCCGAGCCAGCTTTCCTAGCAATGCTTGTGTGACACTGGCCAACCCTCTCCTCTCAGGGAGATCCAGCCAAGCAAGTCCCTGGCACATCAGTGCCGCAGCATCATTTTTCCCACTCCTGAATCCTCTTCGGAAACGGCTGCTGAGGGACTTCCCTTCCAGGGGCAGGAGGGACTAGACAACTGCACTGTGGTCACTTATTGCAGCCTGAAGGCACTGAACAGGATCTCCTTTTCCCAGCTTTTCACTGCAGCATAAGCGGCTGCTCCCAGAGCTGTCGCCACCTCAGACCTCACCTCACACAGAAATTTAGAGCAGCCCATCGCTACTGCTCCTGGATTTAAAGGACCGAGGAAGGGAGAGAGGAGGTGCCATAAAGCAGCTTGTTTCTTTCCACGGGCAAGGAGAAGACTGGCACACTGCTGTTTTCCACATCACTAATGGGTGCGATACTGTTTCCACAAGAGATTTATGTTAAAAGGATAACTTTCCTCACTTTTCGTTTTCATTTCAGTTCCTTTCTCTATCCAACATTTCATTCTAGGGAGGAGAAAGAACTGCTCATTTCTGCAGCAGGGAAGAACAATCTTAGATTTATAACGTGTGAGGAACCCATCACGGTAATAGAGCAATCTTTCCCCCAGACATCTCTCCATTACCGAAGCTGATGTCTCCCTGCCCCGATGCCACTGCTGGACTGATCTGTCAGCCCCAACACGGGGCTAACAGCACCGCCAGCTCACACACACATTTTTCATCTTTATCGCACAGCACGCTCTACGGTTCTTCTTAGATAAATTCTTCAAATGCAGTTTCAACATTTTTATTTTTTTTAAACAAACATTTGAATGAAACTGTACATTTTCAACAGTGGATCTTATGTGACTTTATTTTCCATCTTATTTTATGATGAAGTTATTTCAGTTTTTCTGAAAGGAAATAATGGCTAGAGATGAAGGCTTCATTCCACTGAGCTGACAACACACTGGCTGGAGAAATGGGATAGTTAATAACAAACTGGATGCATGTAAGCACAGCTGGTTTGGGAGCATCTTTTCAGTGGCAGTAATTTATACTTTGCCTTTATTTTGTGGTTTGGTTTATGATTTTGATTAGTCACTAGAATGAGCTCTCCTAATTGCTTTCTGCTAAACTGTTTAAAAGCAAAAAAAAAAAAAAACTGTAAACCATGTGATCTTTATTAATTTATTAGATGTTTATGACATTATTAAATTCAAAAATCAACACAACCTTAAAAGTTGCTGGGAACCTTCATGGCTCCAAAGGAACAGGAAAAGGGGGAAGGGAAATCCACAGCATTTGCTCATTAGCCATTTTCAAATCTTGCATCACACTTCTTCCATTGATCTAGTCTACGTTTGGCATCTCAATTCAAGGTTTTATGTACAAAATATGTATTATTACTGGTATTAAATGTCTACTCCTTTCATTTCCTGCCATCCTAGCACTCCCTAAATTCATTGTCTATTTACTTATCAAAAAAAAGCAAACAAAGAAGAAAAAAAAAAGGCAGAAGAGTGGGAGATGCCTTCGAGAGCAGCATATTAATACACAGCTCTTTACACTCCTGAACATGATATAAATTTGGCATTTACCTCTTTTGTTAAGACTGCTTTAGAACCGTGTTTTCTATAGCTACTTAAAATTTAATTTAAAGCTCAGATTGTTATGAAAGGCTTTTAGCAGTTCTTGTATATGTAGCCAGCAAAAACCAACATGCAGACTCTTCTTTTAGTCAAAATCAACACATAAAACTCTTGAAAGGCGCTCTAAGAATGGGAACCTACTGAGGCTATCGAAACTGAGACAATCGCTGCAGGATTAGAAACACAGAATTAAGATGAAACTAATCTTTCCACCTAGTGATTTATTCATTGAAAAAAAACTTGCAACAGTGGAAACAGGCCTTGCTTTCAAAGCTTTTCAAGGCTGTCTCGTCAACACTTTTCACCCTACAAGCACCCAACTGGAAAACATCTCAATTTTTTCTTTTCCTTAGCAAAATGGATTGGTAGCAACACGTGACATTTCCCAGACTGTTTCTCACAGACAAAACATCACAAATATTTCCAAATACAAAACCTGGAAACATCTCTATTCCTACATGCCCCAAGCTTAATAGCCAAAACTGGTTTTCAACACAACACAATAACTCAGAAAACACCAGAGTATTCACCACGGGAAGCCCACCCAAGAAATGCTCCACAGCCAGAAAACACATCACCACCTCTGGCCAACTCCCAGAGCATGGTTAATGCAGAAATGGTGCATCTGCCCTTTGTTGGAACTCCCTGGAAACACCCTCCCAGCTTCAGCACAGATAAGCAAGTTAATCACCTGATTTAAAGGTAGGCTGCTCTTTATACCATCTCTGAAGCAAACTGACAGCCGTTAGGCTTTTACGGTGACAGTGTTGCAGTCTCAGGTGTTCATGCTTCATCTACCTTTAAAAGCAAATGTAATAACCCAGAAAGATCAATATTCTAAGTTCTTTATTCCGCGCTAAACTACTGTGAATTCATTGCATTATTACAGAATTTCATCACTGACATTAACCATAGTCTAAAAATGTTAACGCCAAACAGTCCATTACAGTCGTCCTTGCGTACGAACTCTCAGCCTCCTACAAAACGTTCAGCTCAACAGTGAGGACGCATCAGAAAGTAGTTTGGCAATACTTTTCTTATTTGTGCAAAATTCAACAATGGAATAGCTGAAAAGCCTGAACAGCTCAGGACTGAGAGAACAGAAAGCAGCCTCTCACCTCAAAGTTTACGGATCAGACAACAACAACTTCATGGAAGCACGCAGCAACATCCCAGTCTTTTTCCTTTCTAGTCAAAGGACAATTGTATGAGTATCCTCATTATATGGGGGCGAAGGAGAGGTGGAGTCCCTAATCCACGCGCTACTTGCATTTTCCCCCACCAAGGCCTTTATTTAAACAAACTGCAAATATTGGCTATTGCGCAGTGGTACCACTAACTGCGGTGTGCTGCCACGCTGGTTGCTCGATCGTCTGTGGAAAGCTTTTATTCATTTTCATTTCTTTTTAAAAAGCACACAAGTATGGACTGGCTCCAGCATTCCACTAGCAGCTGTCCAGAGGACCACCAATGGCTTTCAGTTGCAATGAAAGCTGGAAGTCTGATTCAACGGGTCAAACATCCTTCGCTTATGAAGAACTGGGTAGAAACCCAAGAAATGCAACTCAAGAGCTGGTGTTGTGATTTATGCTACCTCTCAGTATTTGTCACAGCTTCCCAAAGCCACAGTTCAGTTCAAACATACTCCACTAGTGCATTCTTCCCATAGCTAAACAGTCCCTAACTGGGTCTGCACGTGCTGGAGGGGGTGGGCTTTTTTTTATAAAGAACAAGGCAATCTTGTTTTAAAGAGAGAAAAAAAATCCCACACATTTTAATATAACAATGTGTGTTGCACCCAACTCAACTAACTTCTGCAAGGAAAATATTTAGTCAGTATTAAAAAGCAGAAAACACCTTACATTTTGATTAATTTGATACTCTTGTATTATGCATAAAGCCACTCATTCATTTTGCCTCGCAAACTATTCTTCCAAGAACAGATACAATCAGAGTAAAGAATTTTATTAAAGTAAACACAATCTCAATGTAACATGCTTGTTACGGAAATATCCAATGCTTAGTAATAAATGGGACATGGATGTAATAAATATTTCCATGGACATATATCTACTGTTTGAACTGCATAAACTATAAAAAGCTTTTCTTGGTGCTTGTCTAAGCAGCTCTCAGTCACCTACCACATTTTAGACAGCTAGATGGCTTCCCAAGTAGGAAACAAGAGTGCTACGATTCAGCAATGGCACAAACTTCTTCCCAACTCAGCACAAAGCTGATGGTTCGTGCTGGTGTCACATTCTTATACCTCCTATTGATGGTAAAGCATCTGCAAATAAATACCTTACATATTAACTTGCTGGGAAAGGTAACAACTACAAACAAAGCCAGGTGCAGCAGTTAAGTGTTCTCCAACAATAGATGGGCAACACCAAATAGCAATTTCACAGCAAGCCACAGGGCAGGAATTACTCAAACTCCTAAATCTGATGGATGAACCTCCTTAACACATGATAAAAAAATGAGTGTTGCTTTCTATCAAAAGTTGTGCAGCAGTCTCATGCTTGCAAAATGCTCATGTAACAAGTATAATTCCTGGTTCTACTCCACAAATTATTAGCTTAATGAAGCTCCAAGGCTTATCATACTTGCTACTGACAAAATTGGATCAGTCATTCCAACACAGCCTCTGGTCACAAGCGAGAAGCTAAAAGCAGTTCATTAGCAACCAAAGTATATCAAGTGGGGCACATCTCGGCTCTCACTCAGCTTCCTGGTCATGGATAGCAAATCTGCTCTTACTTCTGTGGCCCCCAAATCTATCTGTTCTTCAGTAGCTTCTACAGCAAAAGGCCAGTCAACAAGCATCAGCGCTGGCTGGCTCCCTCTGTCATATAGGTACCCTTGCACACCCTGGAGAGTAAATAAATCACGCTCTGGTGCCACCCATCGCAATAGAGTCTTGGAGGACAACTGATGGGCAGATCCAGACAGCATAACCCAGGAGCACATCGTATCCTTCAGCTTGGCTGGAACAAGAGCTACTCAGTGCCAGGCACCCCACAGCACCACACCAGGGTTTAGTAAAGCTCACTCCCACCCACGCCTCTTTTTTCGCTTTGAGTGCGCAGAACAGTTTTATGGGAATTAGGTCTGCACTGCACTGACTCCCCTGTAATTGTATAAATACCCACAGCAACATCACTCCAGCCAGCATCAGCCAAAGCATACCAGGAGGGAGCGTAGTGAAGTAGAACAAATCTTGTTCCCCACAGGTTTTGCAGCCCTGAACAATGAACTCCTGTCGGTCAGCTGGCTTAAAGGCAGATTAGCTACATCTGCCTTTCACTGGAGATGGAGACTGTCACTGTTAAACACACTAACACTAAAGAAAAAAAACACTTAGGAAGAATGCCCTGACTTTAAGTGTGAGGAGAAGAAAAGCCACCTGCTCTGCTGAGCAACCTCAACTAGCAAGAAAAGGATGGTGCCCATCTAGTCCAGTGCAGAAGCTCAGCTCTGGCAGGATCCAGGGAGGTCAGTTCATGCATTTCAAATGCCACGAGACACCAGAGCGTGCAGAACAGAGCACAAAGGCGTCTCACTTGTTCTGCAAAGGGTCAGCTGGATCCCACCAGGTTCGCAGTCTCTGGCACAGAAGGACAACAGCTGAAACTGGAGAAACCTCTTTGGAGCAGAGACACAACAGTGCACGTTCTGGGACCAATAAGGAGAGCCATGAAGCATTAGAGGTCCCAACCTGTCAAGGAAAGCTAGGCGATAGTTGGACTTTGTACTGCCAATTTCTCATGGAGACTCGGTGACAAAAAGACTCGAGAACTACTGTTTGTTAAAAGCCTGAAAAATTATGTTCTCGGACTCTGGGCTTTGCTTAATTGAGTGGCAATAAAACCAGTGCTGTTAATAAACTTGCTTTGTTTGGAAAGTAACCAAGTACTCTTCACCCTCTAAACACCTTTCACTTTTTATTAACTCGTAATATTCTAGATTACCCTCCATTTTAGTTTGTACTCTTACTCTAATGTTTTTAATCTCCCCAAAACATGTAAAACCACGTAACATGAAGTAAATCTTAGCAAAAATCCACTTTCACATCAGAGAACATAAGGCCCAGGCACACCAACTTTAATAGATGCATTATGTATCTTTTTTGGTTCTTAATAGGCTTAGAGTACTACAGGCACACATCTGTGCATGCACACACAGATAAAAACCGTCTCATGCTTTCATGAAAATTTCTGACCCTTCTTCAGCCGTACTTCTGCAAGTGCTGCCTTTGTGAAAAATGTAGAAGAGTAATGAAATTCCTGGCTGAGGCTTTAATCTGCAGTCACTCCTATAACAGAAGGGTGGATCAGAGAGTATAATTTGTCGTTATCATCCCGCTCATCTCCTGTGTTGACAATAGAAATCCTCCTGTTAGTTTTTCTTAGACAAACGTGACCCCAACCTGATATGACACTTTATTTTTTCAGCTGTGTTGCAACAGTCTTAAACCAGGTGCCTTCTAAGCTGCATTTACCCCATCTGGAGAAACTTTTGTGCTGCTATCAGCAAGCTAACTCATTAAAAAACATTTTTTTTGGTTTGGCTAAATTTGTGGGTTTATAAATGAAATAATATGCACCAACTTCTTTTCCCATTAATAGAAATATTTGACTACTATGTGGCTTTCATACTTTTAATTAAAATACTTAAGGATAGATTTTTAGGCTTTTCAAGAAACATCAATAACATTCCAGCATAAATTAAAAGCATTACTGTGTTAAAAAATAATCTTTATTTACCTTTTTAAATACCTGATCATTATTATTTTCTGGAGGTATTTTGGTAGGGAATACATATATTTTCTTGGGTTTATGTCTGCATATTCATCAGTCTAAAACAATTTTAGATCCCAGACTCTTTGGTATTGTGCTTTAGTACTTGCTCGCACTAGAATTTTGCACCATCGCCTTCGATTTATAGCCCTCATTTAGCCATCATGCTATTCAAAACTCTGACTTTAAATATCCACCACACAGATATGAGTAACAAAAAGAGACAGAGTATAGCTATTGTGCCTTTAAAGAAAAGCAATAAACCATTCCGCTTGCTCTCCTTCATGTTCTTTAATTCATTTCATTTCATTTTAACTACCCAGAACAATTTCACCAGCCATTAGCCTGGAATGAAACCTTACAAAGGCTGATTGTTGTTATAAAGATGGGTCCCTGCACTCCCTCCCCCTCGTTTTCATAAGTTTTAGGGCAAACAGGCTACTTCATAGCTACAGCTTTGTTTTTCTAAAAAGCGAATTCTTGCAGAGCACAGGACAGACAAACCGATTCACATCCTCACTCTAACGACTCCAGGACAACATCGACACGGGGCTCAGAGCCCCAAACTGAGACCCCATTAGAGCAACGGGCTGACAAAGGGAGAATCTCCAGGGCTGTTTGCCACCCAAGGTGTGACAGAACCGACCCTACACGCCACCACCCGTGTCCTGGCCCTCACATCTGTGGAAGGAGTCAGGGTGGGAGGGCGACACACAAGGCTCACCTGCACTACGGCCAAGTCTAGACATGAAAAAAAGAGAAGCGTCAATTTTAAAAGCATGTTTTCCTATTTTGCAAAAATAAACCTCCACGAGTGTCATTTCTGAGAGGCTATGCCAAGAAAAAAATGCATGTTTTTGTCTTCACTGCATCCATGTTTGGAAAATGCTCCTGAAAAAAGATAAAACAGACATGCTACTTTCCTCCAGTTTGAGAAGAACTGCACACCTTGTCTTCTAGCACCTTCATGGAAAGCTGCTAAGATAGACACTCACTCCAAAGCACTGGATTCATTAAGTGTTGGATTGAGCCCTTTCTAACAGCCACTGGCATCCCCCCAGGCCTGGACAATCTGTGTCACAGGGAGGACCTGTAACAACCACCCCTTAATTTAGAAAGTATGTGTATGCAGCAACATCCCCAGCGAAACATTCACAACCCTGTCCAACTCAGAGGTATTTTTGAGCCTACCCAACAAGCAGATCAGAGAAATCTCTTCCAACAAAGTGTCAACAAACTGTCTGCACAGCCAGCTCCCTCCTCAGGCTCCGTATTATGTGGTTTGTATTATTTTTATTCCTTGGTTAAGTGTCACACTTGTCAAAAGAGTGAACACCGCTTTTCCATAGTGACACAGCGCTGTGATGGAAGTTGTGAAACCTTCAAGACTTACAGATATGTCCACAAATATCCAGCTTAAACAACACCAGCTCATAAATGAAAGAAATGTATTTTTGTGTTTTCTTTTCTAGAAGGATATCAAAACCTGCTCCTGAAATTTGGGCTTTTTTTATTTCTCCTAAAAACAAAGTTTAACTATTCAACTGCTATTTCTTACATCACTCCACAAGGAAAAAAAAATTACTTAAAAGACATTCAAAGTAATGAGATAAGCCTAAAATGATTTATCACGTAGTGACAAAAAACTTGGAACATGAGATTCTGTTGAGTGTGAGAGTGTCTATAAACAGAGCTGCTTTATCCCATCTGAGCTGTTAGTGGTGATGCCAATAATCAGAGTATTTTAAAGATCATCTCTGCAAGACTGCATGTTTTACTATTGACTTATAAATTACATAAATGTGCACCACATTGAACTACATAATTTCAGAGGCACCTTGGCAAAACAGACTGAATATTTTGTGTTAGAATTTATTTCATTTTCATACAACATAAAAGTATAGAAATCTATCAAAAGAAAAAAACAAATAAACATTCCTCTGTTTGTCTCAAGTACAAATATCTCACCAATTCTGTAAAGAAAATGCAGAAGCTATAACACTTAAGCCACACATTTGCATCCAGTTATGGTACTTCTTGCCATGTTCTCCCCCACTCAGCCCTCAAGAGTCTGAAAAGCACTAATTTCAAGCTAAACTTGAACCTGGATTTTCTTAAATATGCATTTCTGGGATGTCTCACTAGGCTGGGATGAGCAGTGCATTGGCATTACTGATGCCCGACATCGCAATCACCTGTGGGATGAAGCTCTCCACACGCTGAATCCACAGCAGTTCAGATGCAGCCAGCTCTGTACGCAGCACCTAGGAATAAATGCAAGCTTCACGTGGCAAAAAGGCAGAGCACAGTAGCAACCACACAGGCACCAACCATCTTCTAGACATCTACTGGTTTCTTCACACCCACTCACCACCAAGTCAATGTCATGGCTTGGTTTTAAATAAAGAAGAATTTGAAGGTATAAGTGATCTTGCTTACCTTCTCAAAACCAGTAACCACTAGACATCAAACACCACTAGACATCACATCACACCAGCTGCAGGTTTTTACCTCTACGGGAGGTACAGAAACACAGTCGACTGTTTAAAAACTGATGTCCATACTGGTAACAGGAGGACTGGTATAAGACTGCAAAGTCAAGAAAATATTTACCCTCCATTTTAACAGAAAGAAGAAGGGAGTTCAGACCCACCTGCAGGCATAACAGCTTTTCTGGTTTGTACAGAGCCACATCTGATGGAATCCCATTTCCTCAAGCATTGGTTACTGATTTAACTTATATGGAGCTAGCTCTATTCTACTCATACAATATTATAATCACTTGCTGCATTACCAATAAGTCAGTATGTGCAAACAAAAGCATGTACTGCTTCCCAGACTGAGATCAAAACATTGTGAATACGGCAGCTCAGCTCCTCTCCCTACACTTGGCAAAGTCACTATTCCCTTTGGATGATAAAAATCTGGTCATGCTGGGAGAACTACAATAAACTACTTCACATTCAACGTTGTGTAGAGTCTGATACAAAATTCAGCTGAGCAGAATACACCTGGTGTTATTAACCACACAAATAAAGGTATTCTGGAATTTTTACAAACTTCCACCCACAGAGAAATGTAATCTGACAGGACATCGGGTACTGCAAGAAAGCACATTCAGAGCTGCGGCACCTTTCAGACATCACCACACTGAATTAAAACATTTATGACTTATGGTACTGCCGTATGATCAAACGGCGAACGCTGCAAAATTCAATTAAAGGAAGTACCGCCATATACACGTCTAAATGAACACCCAATCCTTAGCCTGACATTCATTTAAATGTGGACTTCTCACCTTTATGCACTTCATGCCTTGCAGTCTTCATGCTGCGACATTCTCAGACGCCTCAGTTAACCACCATCAGTACTTCTCATTCCAACTACCTAAATACTCACCACTCACAACAGGAGAAAATACTGTTTGCTTCCAGCTTCACAGTTTTCATGTAAATACTGAGAACTGTTAAACTGAAATACAACTCTGTCCCACAGGATAAAAGGATTACCAGGAATAACTCTGTCCCAGAAGAGACCGGTGTTAACATTTAAACAGCACCATGCAACCTACTAGGTATTAACAATTAAATATTCTAACATCTCTAGCTTCAGCACACTTTACATAGCTTAATTTCCGTTCTGAGGCTTCTACATTAATTACAACAAGTGCAGTAACTCACTAATGGCTGAGGCAGAGACAGGTTCGTGACTCGTCTTGCCCTGGGCAAGACCTCAGCATTTATGAGCTAAACACTCAGAAAGTGCAAATCCTTCTTCTACTCTAGATTGCCTTAGATATATAAGATTGTACATGAATATCAGAAAAGTTATCTAACAAAATATGATGGTATAGATGGTCAGATCAAATAGTAAAACAAACATTTCTTAAATTATTACAATGCACAATAGAATATTTATGTACAGTACAATATTGCTACCGAGACATTAATATTCCACCTCATTTTAATTATCTGCCCAATGGGCATTTTAACATACTGTATTTTTTGTGCTAGAGAAACATGATTTTTTTTGTTCCTTCACAGTCAATTTCTGGAACACAGAGCAGCAGATCCAGAGAGGCTGGCCAGGATATGTTAGTGGTGGGCAGCAACATGTTCCAGTTCAACACCCACCAAAAATAATAATCCTAACAATTTAAAAAAAAAAAAAAAAGATTACTCATTAAGCACAAACTCCAAGTCAGATGAGTTTGTACTTCCTCCTTGCAAAGACAGCTTCTTGTTACAGCCAACCGAGCAGCCTGGAATTCACAAGTTCCACTCTCTTCACTGACGGCATCGCTAAATCCAGACAATGAAGCTGAAGGTATTAAACACTAATCACAAAGTGGCCACACAGGGATGAAAGTGGAGTTAAGGCACCAACTCTCTTATACCAACAGCTTAGATCACAGGTATTGACACAGAGTAAAACAGCTTTTACTGAAGGGCATGGGATTAGGAAAAGTCTCAGCTAATTTACAATGCCAACTTTAAAAAAAAAAAAAAATCACTTTCACGCACACAATTATTGGAACTTTTCCATTGAGAGCAAGGAGGAATTCAGAAGCAGACTGCAAACTTAAAGGATGAACTACCGAAATTATCCATGAGGGGGAAAAGTAGTAAAAAAAAAACTGGTCTAAACAAGCAGTGTTTCTACACAACAGCTTTTTTGTCCCTTCCATCCTTGCTACTTACAGTGACACAAAACCAACCGGCACTTGGGGAAAGCAGCAAGGAGGAATGTGTCTTCTGGAGCATTGCTTCCTAGTTCAGCGTAGTCCCACAGAAGCTGTAAAAACTTCCAAGTCTGCTAAATCTCCTAATATTTATTCCGCATGTTATGGTGCTACTTAAGTAGTACTTCTATTTAAAAAAAAAAAAGTTTTATAAATAGCATTGCAATAGCTTGGAACCATGGGATGCAGCCGTCTCCTGCTGTAACCAATGGAAAAACTCAACTGACTTCTGGAGGCACAGGTCCCCTCCCAGAGCAACGTATGGGCTGGCAATCACCATAAATGACCAAATCCTTGCCTGAAATCCTCATAAAAGGTATCCCTTAACTTCATCGTTATTGGGGAAGTCTCACATAGGATCACAGAGCGGAGTTTGACTTGCTTAGAGGTGAAAGAGGTCATTGTATGAGACTGCTGCTACATCAAACCATGCGCCTCCACCACATTCATCCCTGCGTCGCGGGGTAAGAGTGCGGTCAGCACACAGAACCAAAACAAGAACCACAACAGCTCAAGGGCAGAGCTTGGAAGTCTCACGGTCCCCCTGAAGATGACATTTTCCAAATGCAGAGTGCAACAAGAACTTTAAACCAGTACTAAGGACAGGATTCCACCTCTTGAACCTGCAGCTATCACCTCAAGTTTGCACTGCAACCCAAGAAGGGTAGATGAGGTGCTCAGGGACATGGTTTAGTGGCAGACAGGAAAGGTTGGACTCAATTATCTAAGAGGTTTTTTCCAACCTAGTGATTTTACGATTCTATAAATGGCAGATCCATGCAACTCCCATTACTTTCAATGCATCTGTCAGTGCCCACGGGTCCTCGCTGCCACTACACCTGGCCAGGCAGCCGCTGCATACAAACACACTCCACACTTCTAAATGAAGACAAAGAAGTGTCTGGCCATCTGCCCCTGGGAGGCTCTCCAAAGGTCTGAAGTCATTCTTCACATGTTAAAGCTGGACAACACCTGGTATAGGGACAGATGAAATGCAAGCCAGCTTTACTCAATAATATTACAATACAATGGTGAAGAGGAAGAAAGGTAAAAAAAAAAAAAAACCCGAAACACAAGAACCCCACACATCAGGAAACTGAAATGGGACCAAAACCTCTGTAGGCTTCTTAATAACGCTCTCTGTACTAAACTACTAGTGACAGATACGTGCAAGTGTTGACACTCACTGAAAAACTACCTGTACGGCATAAATGACAGCATTGCAGACATAAACCTGTTTCTTGGTGAGTAAAGAAGCAGATGATGCAAATGAAGTAAAAACACCACCACCTCTACTACGACCTTCCAGTGCCCAAGTTTACTCTTCAAGCTGCTGCATAAACCTAAAATGTGGCATCTGCACTGGCAAAATATGCTAGCATGTTTTCAGGTGCAAAGTGGCCTCTAAAAACCACAGCAAGTTCCACGAAGAAAATGGAGACAGCTTGTTTGTTGTTATTTAAGCAAATATTTAGTTTTACAGGTGCTGAAGTTGATTTAATCAGTTAAAACACACACTGGTTCTATAAAAATATCTAAGAACAGTAAAGCTGCAGAAATGGAACAATATTTACTACACTGATCAACTGCAGCTTGTTTAATTGCATTATTTAAGTCATGAGTGTATCTAAAATTGTCATATGCATTTAATTGAAATACTACCCCCTAGAGCTAAGCCCCGTGTGTTTTCATAATAAGATGCACATTGCCTATGAATAGCTGATTCTCTTCTTCCATGGAAAACTCTACAGAAAAGCGAGGCTGCAAGTGGGAAGCAAGGGAACAAAACTGCAGTGCAGGGGAGTAGGGTGGAGCGACGTTTGCTTCGAGGGGTCTAAGGGTTTAGGTAGGTTTGCTTCGGGGTTTGTTATACATTTAGTCAAGTGATCTTTGTTTCTTTTGGATTTTTCCAGTACCTCAAACAGTAAATCTTCATTCAAAACAAAAAATGAACACTCCTCCTCTCTTCTTTCCTCCTAACTCTCCTCACCTTCCGTCCACCTCCAACTCTGATGTGGCTTTCATTAATATGAAAAATTCAAACAAAATTCAAGTAAGTCTAAGAAAGACTAAGAACCAAGCAAAAGCACTTTCTGAAAAGAGATTTCATCATTTTAAAAAAAGTTAAAAATCCCCATCACATCAGAGTCGATGTCACTATTTGCAGGGTTGATATAATGCTTTATTCCAGCCCACTTCATCGCCGAGCAGCCCTTCCTTGCGTCCCACTAGACGGCTCACCAAGGGTGACACTTTGCTGCGTAGAAGTTTCGGAACTCCAGCCAGCTTCAGCTGCCCATCAGTACGCGGTGCAGACATCAGCTATTTCCCCATTTCTTCCTTCCACCTCAGAGAATTCTGATTAATCGGCACAATGTTGCTGAAGGGCTTCCTTACCCTTGGATGCAAACAGGCATCTGCCTGCCACCACCTATTCCATTAGCTGGTTGTTCCCAAATAAATGAAAATAACACCTAAATACTTTGAATACTTTGGTGTAAATTGGTCAAATGAATAGTGACAGTTGACAGTAAAGCAGTAAAAAGGAATTTTCTGGATAACATCCCTTTTGTTGTGAAGCTAACAAAAAAAAAAAAAAAAAAAAAAACACCCAAAGAAGTCTTCTACCTCCCTGATCCAGTACCTACCTCTCCCTATTCTCATACGCTCAAATATCATCTACAAAACACTGACTTCAAATATTAAAACAAATGCCCAATAGGAAACCATTTACTTAAAAGCAAGTAGTATCTGCAAACTGGAAAATGTGTACAGTAACAGCACACTGTTTTGACAGTTTAGACAGAATCTACTTCGATATATTCTGATGCTAATACTCTGCAATTTGCAAGTACCATATAGAATTAAGAGCATAAGTAAAAAAGCCAACACGAAAATTCCCACTGCATGTACTGATCAAAAAAATAAAGTAAGTGTATAAAAATACTGGATGTGCCAATAATATCTGTCTGATGTCCCGAAGTAAACTTAACCATAGACAAAATGCTGTTTAAACACACTTAAGACACTACATTTATCAAAAAAAAAAAAAAAAAAGAAACAAATCCACAAAACCCCCAAACACGTAGCTAAATCACACACACAGAAACAACTCCTTTAATTCTTTATATTTAGAGGGTTTTCCCTACATGGTGGCCTGTAAGGAAAATCAAAACATTTAAAGTAATACATGCTGGATGAGATATGTAGTTGAAAAGCTGAACAAGCCAGAATATATACTTAGATGATTTGTCTTTTTGTTATTTGCTTTAAGATCTTGAGCACAAAAGTTGTATCAAACATTCTTGCTAGCAGCAATCTGCACCAAAATGAGTCTCTCAAGTAGCAAGGGTAGCACACACGACAATCTCAACGAACGAAGCAATTAACAACTGCTACAAAAAATAATTATATATAAAGATGCTTTGAAAGACAATACTCTATCTAAAATGACCTCGCTGTATTCATAGCACTGATAAAACAGTTTTCCTTTTAAAAAAATGCCGCTTTTTTATTCATCAAAAGAGAAAAGCCCCAAGGTCACCTGTCAATAACAGAACAAACCCTCAGTAAATCACAGTGCTTCACAAATAAATTCCTCATCAGTAATTAAAACCAGGCCTCTCTGGCCCTGTGTTATCAGCTCATCAAATTCATTGCTCATCTAGAATAACAGATCCACATCTGCAGTCATTACAGCATGCCAGATAAATCAATCCTCTCAATGATGCTTTGAGCCATCTCTGCTCCCTTTTAACCAGCCCGATATTTATTTCCCCCTGACACTTCTGACATTCTATTTACTGTAGGCAAATGGAACTCATACGGCACCTTGTAATGGCTTTACCAAACCCCATTGTGGGGCATATCTTTGAAGACTGATGGTCGCAATAAACAAGGTTTTATGGTGTAAGTGTGAGCTTCCAACTTCTTTTTTTCCAGGAATTTGACTTCTGCAGTGAAGAAGCTTTATTACATTTGATTGCAGGTGGAAAAAGCTATACCCGCTTAGAGACCTGTCAGGTAAAAGCAAGCAGAAAACCTTTGAAATAATATTACTCTTGTAATTTTATTTTCGCATTGATAACAATATAGAATAAAGCTTCTCCCTGTCAGGATGCGGACAACCAGCCCATAGTTTATCGTTCCACCTCCACCCTCCATCCCACCGAATCAAACATCTCCTCTGGCAAACTGGAAAGAAGGTACAACAGCAACATACAGTCCCCACATCCATACAGAGTACACACCAGACCCGTCCCAGGACTGCTGCTCGAGCTCAGATTTGAAGTATGCACGAATAAGTAGATATATATACATATTAATACACTGGGTCAAACGTCTTTCTTGTGGTGTCTAAGCCCAGTGAAAATCGCAGGTTCCTTAAATTCACTGAAGAAACCAGAACTTTTCACTGCTTGCTCCATGCTCTGACAACAAGCGCCAAGCTGTTGGCTTCAAAATAAGAACAGAAATCGTTTCCGTAAGAGTGAAACAAAAAGCACAAAAATTACTTTTCAGCATAAATTTTGATTGTTTGTACACTATCACAGCTGCTCTATTTAGGAAACTTAGTGAAAATCTGTTTAAGTTAAAATAAAAACAATTTCTAAAATCTGAAGGAGTCTCCCAAAAATATATTTGACATTTGCGGCTCTGAGAATTTCAGTAATTTCTAAACTTAAGCAGTCACACACCCCTTCTCATGTGAAGGGGGTGCACTTACACGTACAGATGAACATCCGCACAGCATATGCTACCCATCCAGTAACCCAACTTTTGTACTAGAAATCTATAGGTTCTGGGCTACAAAGAGAATCAAGACTACGTATAATTTGATTGCCAAAGCAAATTCCTAGCATAGGAGACGAGTCAGCAAAGAAAGGCAACCCAGCTTACCCCAGTGACCAGCTGTACTGCAACTGGATCTTTGTTCCTCCACACAAACCTTCCCTAGGAATGAGCAGCGCTCCCCATCACGCTTGTAATTATGCATGGCTCAAAATTGACTTGCATTAAATTACTGTCACACTGTTAGTGGATGTCTCCTTTAGCATATATTAAAATTTTATTTCTGTGTGTCAATGATGCTTCGCTCTTGGTAACATGAAAAGGCTGTTAAGTCCTTTCTCGCAACAAAAATAAAGCTAAAGCCTATAGAAGGCTATGAATTCTCAGATCCGCTTTCGAACACTGATTCAAAAATGACAGGATATAGTCTTTTCCTTAATGAAAAATCTATATTTATCACTCTATTGTTCTTGTGTACTGATCCTACTGCTCTCCGAGGCCAAAGTTTGAATATATTGGATTTTGAAATAATAGCCCAAGGCTCTGAGATGCTGGGTCATGATACATAAATGATGAGAGGGATGTTCCCTATTTCTCTGCTTCTCATCACGAAAAGAAAATACAAATTCAGGTGAAAAAAAAAAAAAATCTTCAGAAGTCTACATTATCTGTAGAGTGCAAGTTACACAGGGATATTTACAGAACTATAAATAATAAAACCAGAATATTCCGAGGAAGATGATCTGCCTGTTCTATAGATGAAACACTAATTTACTGCTTTAATATCACAAAGTAAAAGCCTGGTTTCACCTAACCATACATGTGGCATGCTCTATTTCTTTGGGTTTTTATCTGAACTCCAAATTGCATATAATAAAGAATCAAAATATTTTGAATCTTTCAGGAGAAAGATTCGGGGACTAAATTTACCAATTTGTTTGAATTCACACTCAGACTTCTTAGGTACAGCAGAGGCTCAAAAAGAACCTCCCAGCTACACACTGTATGCATGAGGAACATCAAGAGATAAAACTTTTTTGGTTTTACGTACAGTAAAATTTTAAGGTTGCTGTTATGATATACGACATAAGGGGGAGAACCTGGAAAGTATTTTTCACCTTCAACATAATAATAGTGTTGCTACTATATAGATTCCTCTGAAGTTACACCTTCTACACTGCGGTATTTTCTGTGTATGAGCAGGAGCTGCCTCTACATTTCACTCCCTTGATGTGTCCAACGTTCCTCTGACCTTGAGAGCCACTGGCTTTGGTTTTCAAAACTAGCCATCTTGCCCAAAAAATCCAGAATTTCATGTGAACCTGGGGGATAACTGATCTTCATGCTTTTTGTCAAGTACCTGAAAATAAATACCTGAAATTCACAAGCAATCTCAGCAGTTTACTGTACAGCACCCAGCAAGAATTAACACCGCAGGGAAATCCTAAGATTCCTTAAGTGCCATAGAAACGCAAATAAAACTTTGTCATGCTTAATGAATGATCTTTTTTGAAACTCTTTTAATTTATAGTATGAAATATACATATATATAACAAATATAGTATGTAAACACAAAAACAAAACTAAAAAAATAATAATAAAAATCATCATTTACCATGCAACAATCGATGCCACACCATTATGTCTATGCATACTACCTTTCCAGGAAATTTTACAGGTAAATTCTTTGATCACCAGAACCAAATGCAAAGTCAGTTTTGCAGATCTTAAAGATACTCCATTTGCCGCATTCTATAGAATCAAATGAGACTGATTCTGCATTGATTCAAAGAAAACTAAACCACCACTTCTTGCTGGGCACAGCATCTTCCTAGAAGGTTTCTAACCAAGGATCCAGCTCATGTGTGATCAGCTGCGGGCTGACAACCAAACACAGTGACAGAAAGTTGTTCAGCCTACATGAATGCCTTCCCTGCACCCTCCCCACCAGCCTTCTCAACTACTGCATTCAGAAATTTCACACCAAGAAAGTGCTTGTACAGCAAACACCAGCCCGTTTGGGAAAACAGACAGGACAGCTGCTCTACTCAAAGGAGTTTTGGAATGTATTTCTTGCATATTATATGTATTCCATACATATCTTACATCAGAATGAACAGTCATTGATAAAATTTGTGAGGAATACATAAGGAAATCTACCAAGGAGCTAAAAGAAAATAACTTGCTGTCCTGGATTGTCTTTACTAGAATAAATTACTTGAAATTTATTAAAAAAATGTTATGGAGAAATGTTCCTTTTCAAGTTTATATTCTGCCATGCAAAAAAATTAGTCTGTTCTTAACAACTGATTTTTTTAAAGTCTAAAATGGGTTCTGAGTAACTCTTCTGCTTCAAAAGATTGCATGACAGAAGACTTGCATTGCTTTTTTAGATTATTACACACCTATTTCATATTATACACACACAGAGTGGTTGTGTGGTTGTTTGGGTTTTTTTAGATCAACCTTGGGTGAAGGATTAAGTTATTACCCTATTAAAGGAGAACGTGTCAGTGCTGGCAGGTAACAAAGAAGATCACATTGTTAATGCTCCCAGACAGCTTTGCTCCCATTCTTTTAAACTTTTTTCCTACCGTACCACCTAAGGCATTCACTTTTTGTCTTCACTCCCACTTTACATAATTCAAACACGCATTATCTGCCTAAAAGTGATCTTTTTTTAATAATGCAAAACCTGATTGAACTCATCATTGCCAGAACTGTAACCATGTCTGTTCACATAAAACAGAATCCACTGAATTATCGCTGACTGCCTACTTCTATTTCTAAATATCACCTTACAAGTTAAAACCAGTACTGACCAAGATTTACAGAGCCCCTTCCCAGAGGGCTAACCAGCCCCAGTTACCAAGCTCTTTGTGCCATTCTGGCCCCCATCACAGCCACGACGAGCTCCTTCCTCACACCACAGCACTGGATTAGTCCAAAGGAAGAAACCCTGATCCCCAGCCACAGGCTTTTATTTCTAATCAGATTGCTGGTTTCATTTTGATTTCCAGATTGTGAAACAGACTAGAAATGTTAACGATAATTAAAAAGGATCTTGGGACCAGAGTTCCCACCATCCCAACATCCTGAACAGGGCACGTACAGCTTCTGGCATTAGGGCTTTAAAAGACTGTGTTTAGGCTCTCCTGGTCATAAACGGTAGCAGCAAATACTGCCTGTGGAGAGTCTTCTACTCGAAGAAAAGCTATTGCAGTCACCCTAAAACACTGGACTTGGAACCGTCTCATTACTTCTAGTGGCTCACTGTCACTTATATGATTGAGGATGGCAGGATTAAGAGTTAAACTGTTTAATAAAGTTATTAAAGAGACTAAAGAATTCTTTCTTGGCTATGCATTGTACCAGCACTTACAAAGAGATTCCTGACTATTTGAGAACATTTAGAAAGTAAACAGAAAACTAAATTTATAATAGAAAAAATACAAATATAAACAGAAATGTATCCTTAACCTCTGGAATCACAGATCAAATGGCTGCTCCTAAAGGCTAGTATTTCCATTTTGCTGCAGTCCAACAAAGTATATCATTAACACAAATTTTATCTTGAGGAAACACAGAAGCAGCAATAGGAATCTTCCTCTATGTAAACAGAGTGAATTTAACATACTACTCACAGAGGAAAACATTCTTAAAAGGACAGTCAGAATGCTTTCTTGTTTTTACTGAGGCGAGCGATCCCCAGGGACCTATGCCTCTAGTAAGGGAGTTAAACTTCGGAACAAACAGCGGCTCCCCCCCACCTAAAAGTAGCAAAAAGCATCCTATTTAACCATGAAGTTTATTCTGAAGGAGAGAGAGGGGAAGAATAGAAGCAAGAAGGAAATGGAGAGAAGAAAATGACTGGGAATCCCCAAACATCTGCTCCAAGGACACAACACTGCACCCTCAAAGCAATCAAAGCCCAGGCACCCCAAGTGCTTCACCTCTCCCTTACAGCAGCTCTGCACCAAATACCACTCACTCTTCACTGCCTTTTTTTTTCAGCTTCTTCCCTGCCCACCCACCACCACCAAAGTAAACCCACTCTGACTTATTTTAAATCCATTATTATGTTCTTCACTACACAGTAATGGACGTACGTAAGAAAACTTGTATTTCCAAACTAGATGGATTTGGCCACTTGAAAGGCAGATAGATCTCATTTATCCACACGCTGCCTTAAACTTTGTTTTACAAATCAGATACTGAAAATCTTCCTGTTCTTTTAAGCATTAGTACTACTACTACTTTTTTTTTTCAGGTGGAATCAGTGTTGCATTCCTAATTCCTACTATTGATAACTGATAAGCCACAGCTGATTTATCTTTGTCCTCATTCAAAGAAACGTGATCTCTCCCTAATGCCAAACAGCAGCTGTGGCCAGGAGGACAAATGCTGTTACTTAAAAACACAAGAGAAAGCAAATGAAATGTAGGACTGAAAGGAACTCATGAGAGTTGATATCACCTATTTTGCTACAGAACAGGTATTTACCAGTTATTGAGCTAATTAACCAAGCCTTACAACTGTGTTTATTGATGAAGCAAAGGCTTGAACAAAAAGGATTACATATGTCATTATGTATAATGCTTACCATCCAACATATTAAACAGGTGAATGGGACTCGTTTAGCTTATTGTCTTCTGTGACAGCTTTAATTCTGCCACCTGCTATATCACCAACAGACATTTTCATTTTTGAGGATGGCCTGCTGGGTACCTACACTGTTCACAAACAGGCACTGTCTCACTTTGGAAGCCGACATGGTTTTGCACACTTTCAGATGAATCAGGCCTCCAAACAGCACTGAACTACCCAATATTAACCACACTCTTCAAAAATAAAGTCAGCAGCAACATCCACTGCAACTTATTACCAATGAAAATATACGTCAAAAGAAATTCTCTGCTCTCCAAGCACTTCTTTCTGAAGGCTTCAATTTCCAGTTCAATAGATTTACTATGGTTTTCATTCTCGTTTTTTACATTTTGACATTACTACCTTACTGTGAAACTTCAAGGCTTGTTCATTAGTCCTTTCAAAATTTTCTCACCTACTTCACTATTCATAACTAGAAGCAATCCAGAAGATGTGGTTCTCAAAGCAGCAAAAATACATCTCTCCTTCCTCCTCTTTTGGGTAAAGGCTGCTAGTAGCAAACGAACCAAGAAGAACAAGAACTTCATAAGCATTCATTCACACTTTCCTGCACTGAGTAACTGGAAATTTTTGATCACAAGCTGCATCTTTGTACAGTGGTGTCTCAGATAATTTCCTTGTGCTAATTTGTCAAGCCTGTCAAACCCATGTACATTTGAGCACTCACAGCACCCTGTAGCAGTTTTGAGTTTGCTGTATTTGAAGAACCACCTGCTTTTGTTTGATTTGAGTTTGACATCTGTTCATTTCACCTGCCCTCTGATTCTTACCTTGGCAGAAACAAGGAACAATGACTCCCTATCCACCTCCTTCATTCCACTTGTGACTTCACATCAGCTTTGCGCCACGTGCAATACGGGAGCTGCTCTTCACCCGTCTGCTCTTTGGTTGAAAGCTAGAAGGAGACTAAGACTGCACTATATTCAAGAGGAAAGCACACCCTGCATCTACACACTCACATATCACTGCTTTCTGTTTGCTTTATACACTTGTCCAAATAACTCCTAACAATCACTTAGGTTTGACTGCTCCATATTAAAAAAGCTAGAACAGATAACATGGTTATCTGAATAATTAGTTAGCAAGGATATAATTCTGTAGGCAGGATGCCTGTACAGGTTTAGAGACATGAGGACACAAGTCTGACCTCAAAGCTAAAGAGAAGTTCTTCTTGTGACACATCTAACACCAGTATTTTCTTAATAACAATAAGTACATAAACAGCCCTCACACAATCTGCTTATATCAAAATAGATGCAAAACTGATGTGCCCCATTACTACGTTATCCTGTTTACTGGCAGAGGCTTGGAAGGCTTAGCAAGCAATTAAATAAAAGACAAATGTACTGGGATGCTCCATAAAGGGCAATACAACATAAGCACTCTTGGTGCACTCTGTCCACTGCCAAAATTAGATATTAATTTCCTGTGATATTAATAACAATATCTTCTGCATATACTGAGAAGCATGAGTGTACCAACTTAGAAACCGGCCAAAGTTGAAAAACAGCTTACCACTTTTCCAATCTATGCTTTACATTACACGTAGCTAAACAAGGGTTTGTAAACACCGAAGTCTAAAGCAACACAGACACCAGAACAATTCCTAGAAAGGCATGAACCCACACATGAGCCTTTAAAGTCCAACTTTACCTTCTTATGCTTCACTAATTATTTTAATGACTGCTTATTTCTCCTGACTCTTGAGCCATGCAGAACACAGCCAAGAGAGTAATTTGGCAGAATGTATACTCAAAAGCAACCTATGCACAACCTCTACAGCTCAATGCGGACATGCGCACCCTCCCAGAGTTTCCACCGGTTTTTTTTTCACCCCATCCCACTTTCCCACAGCATTTTAATACAGCTACAATTTGAAAACCATTCCATAACATGGACTGAGCAACAGTGAGTCACAGACAGTTGCTCACAAGCCCATGGTAAATAAAGATGACCTCTTTAACATCTGTGAGTCATTACAAGCAGAAGTTCAGCAACTCATGGAAATCAAGATCAAAGATTTTAACTTTTAAGAAATAATAGAGCTACAGAAATCCAGTACCATGATCACACAAACATGTTTTGTGTGTTATCCCACGCGCATTTACTATTAGGTTCTGACAAAGACTAAGAAGTGTTCATCCCATCACTGCAGAAAGGATGAGACCACGTTGCTTTCACTACATTAAACTACCATTTCACCCACGTGGGTGAAGACTGGTCACAGCATTCTTGTGAAGTCAATGAGACCTGACGAATATGGCTTTATAGAATCATAAAATAACCAGGTTGGAAGAGACCCACCGGATCATTGAGTCCAACCATTCCCACCAATCTCTAAACCATCCATGCTCCCAGGAACTGTGCATCACATGCTTACCATGCACTGACAGCCTCGAACCATGAGTATTTAAATGTTTGCCAAAACCTCTTTTCAAGGACAGAATTATACATTTCTTCAAAAATATTTAATTACTCAAATCCTCAGCAAGACCACAGAGGGGGAAAAAAAATCTGGATTCCTAGTCTAAACTCATTTGCAATTAGTAGATAAAATCAATAATTTACGGAACACCGTTTCTCTGTAGGAATTCTCACTGCTCCTAAATGTCACAATTGGCTTAGACCTTACCACTGATATGGCATCTTCCTTTCAGATCATACCAGAGAAGCTGCATAGTGGTTTAGCTTTTAGTGTAGTAATTCATTTTAATTTAATATATAACTCAAGCTGAATTAGTATTAAAATAGCCTTTACCTTAACCACTATTATTATATCTCCCTAACTGTTACAAATAGCAGCCCCATTAGCATGAGAAACATTAGCAGCTTGTCAAGCGCATAAATCTGAAAGAACTTTTAATTGGTGGTTCTATTAAAACCTTTCTTTGGAGGAACATGTGCTTAAGAAGGCCAAGGCAGTCCATCCCACACAGGTTAAGTAAACCCTCCTCAAAAGAAGTTTGCACCAGGAGGCGCAAACAGTACATGAAGCAAATCCCTTTTACAGGCCCGTGGTTTTGTGTCAATTTTCTTTCTTCTCTGAATAGTCACTTGAAAACTACTGTCTGCCATGAGACTACCCATCCCATCATTAACAGGCAGAATCGTTGCCACGGAACAAAATCAAAAAAATTATACAAGGTGAGAGCACAGAAAGTCAGAGCCGCACAATGGACTCTCCCTCAAAATATTCACCACTCATGCAAACTGAACACCCGGTTCTAGTGTCCCATTTTCCAGCACCACTATAGCGTAGGATGGGTTACTCCATGGATCAGAGTATTATAAAACAAAGACAAATCAAAACAGAAGAAGGGGAAAAAAGCAGTAGGTATTAGCTTTCCTCCCTTTTACTCAGTTGTAATCCTTTTGCTCATAAAGTACAAGACCAATTAGTAATCCTAATTGGAGCACATTTATGCCAGCTTTCCTAAACACCCCACGCATGCGCAGTAAGCAGTTTCCAACACATTCAGAGAGGTCAAGATTGTCTAAAATTCTCTCACTTTAAAGAGCCTTCAAAAGCAGTGTTAGTGTTTGGCACTGTCTTAAGAAAGGCTGCTGTATTTTTTTAGCAGCTGTCATTTATCTCAGTGCTGAGAATTAGCCATTCGAGGAAGCCCAACACTTGACCCAACAAGGGGAGGAACTCAAGGGACTGGATGTGAGTGATTCAATACATTCTGAACACAAACACACAAATAAGACTCAAGAGATGGCTCCGCTACTGTACCTATCAGTTGTGGAGTCTTAGAAAAATTCTTTCCAGTTCAACTTCGTGCAAGCCAAACAATTTAACTAATAAAGTGATTTGAGATCTATCACGAAAATTGCCCAGTACAGAGATAAAAAAAGCAGCTGAACGAGCAGCTGGATATAATGGAGACCTAGGCACATGGAGACACAGAAGGGAGATATCTGAATCCTTACTGCAGACCACCTTCTTCCATACAGCTACATGTGACAGTCAGTAAATACAGACTCCAGATTCCAGACAGTTTTAGATTCCTCTTTGATGCTGAAACCTTAAGGATTAGCATCTACAAATAATATTTTCCAGCAGTTGCAATCCCAGGTGTCCTGACCTCAGGACTACAGTATTAAAAATACTAAAATACCTATGCAAAAAGCCATCAGGTTTAGGAAACTCAACCACACGAAGAATGGAAGCTGGATGCTGTCCACTGCTGTCCATGGACTTCCCACACAGTATCAGCACTACTTTTATCTCTGCTTTGGAGAACATCTGGATCCAGCAAATCTAAACAAAACAAAGTAAGTAGTCTAGGATTATTTGCTCCTTAAGTATCCTAGAATCTCCTGTCCCAAGACGAAAACCATTTTTGCTCAAAGCCTTCATTGCAATTTAAACCCTCAATGAATCCCAGAACTTTTTAATCCAATGAGAAATCCTCTCTCCTCCAATTCTGACAGAATATACTTAGGCTTGTGTACTGGAATTACTTATACAAGTGTTCTGAGTACAAATATTTTGTATGAGAGATCTTCAACAAGGTCCTCTCCCTCTTGTCTTTCCTTTAGTGAAGAATTTTGAGGTGATAATGACAAAAACACATGTAAAAGTAGATGTGAACTGATTTAATTCCACCATATTGCTGGAAGGTACAGAAAGAAACAGCCTCCCCATCCATAAACTGTTTATGAAAACATTCCAACAGCAATTTACGTCTGCATCAGGCAAATGAAAGCAGTGTCAGAACTCACATTCTTTATGTGGGACCATCCAAAAACAACACAGAAAACTCACATTTTCTACCACAGTCAGCATTTCAATTGCTTTCAAATTTACTTTGCGTGAAGTTTTTTCTTCTTAAATCCCTGTGACATACACCTAATCACTAAGACAAAGATTATTTTGACACCATAGCTTTTGGCTTCTCAGTATTTATATGGGACACCTACCTTTACTAAACAGTGTTTCTCACCTTCGTGGGGAAGCTGTTAAGTTTTTCTCAGGCAAATGCAGGTAGCCTGTCTTTCCAAACACGCTATTACTGAAGCCAAATAGACACACTTGCAACTACCTTGTTTATCAGAACTGGAAGATAAAGTACTATGTGACTCAATTCTTGAACCTCAATAATTGAATTCAAATTTAATATGGAAAATCATGAGCAAAGTTAAGAGAGAAGAATTATCCTCTTATGAAAAATACCACTAAAGCAAGACTAGAAATAGCACAACAAGCCTTTATTATCGCTTTTTGAACAAATACACAGATTTATCTTGTACCACTATAGTACCTTCAGCAGTTGCATTGTCAGGTCCCATTTTCTGCTTCCTCCATTCTCCCTTTCTCCTGATTCAAAACTGTCCCTTTAACACATCATTCCTAATTAGATGATTAGTGCTTGGAAGGGCAGGAGATAAGTCATTTGCATAATTTAATCATAAAAAGAAGTTAAAGATACAGATTTTGCTGTTCGTTTGTACAATTATCTTCACCGGCCTGGGGGGCTGAGATATTAATGTGATTAAACAGTATTTCTGCAAACAGGCAACTGTGTGTCCTCTATTAAAGCAGAGCTGGAGGCAAATGAAAAATTAATTTTAGAAGACAATCAATTTTATTCTACATGACTGTAATAAATAACAGCCCATCTGCAGACAAGTCATTAGGCCCTGAGAGGCTACACGTGTCACAAAGTCTAAATGACATACAAGGCCGAATTTTCCACCAAAACCAGAATGAGTAATAAATAGTCCACTGACTGCCATGATCTTTCAGAAAGTGCCTCGGATTTCCCAGAATGCGTGTGTGTAAAGTGCTCATCACTGACAACGATTTAAGCTTGTACAGCACTCAAACACATGTACTTGGTGGTTCACCCTTCAACACACATTCACGCTCAACTTGAGAAAGGCTGAAGGTGTTTCACCTGTAATAGAAAACACGAGTAAACACCACCACGTATTTAGCAGGATTGCTACTGCTTTTAAACACAGAACTGACAGGCCTTGAACAGAACTGGTCAATTAAGACACTAGGTTTCCCAATACCCTGTTGAAAGAACTTTCAACTGAACCATTTTAAAAGAGCAACCCGATCTTAACATGTCCAAGAACTTGAATCAATAGCAATGACAAAATCAAGACTTCTCTGAATTCCATCTGCAAGAATACATCACGAATTGACTAAGCAGCCAGGATGGTACTTGCGATACTGTAAACTTTTAAATGTACACGGTCCACAACAGCATCAGTTTTCTACTTTTTACACTCTTCAGATGTAATTAAAATCCATCCAAATATGACATTAGCTAAATGTGTAAGGGATCATAGAATCACCAGGTTGGAAAAGACCCCCATCGCATCATCAAGTCCAACCATATGAGACAGACAGGAGAGACACGCTTTGACAGCACGTCATTCAGAGTCAAAGCGTCTAAAACTCACACGCAAGGCAGAGGGAGAGAAGAAACTAGTGACCAAGAGACGATTTTGATGCTAGATTCTTGGGTAGCCACTGAATACAAGTTCTCCTAACCTTGGAAAACTGAACTCCTAAGGATCCTTTCGTTATTCCAGTTCCAAATTTGCACAAAATGTTTCCTGCTGTGGACCAAAGCAGCTTCCAGATTAGTTCACAGATACGCACTTAGTTTTGATTGCTTTCTGTGCTCTTGATCCAAAACCACTGAAATCAATTGAAAGTCTCTGGTTCTGCGATGGTTCCATTGTAGAATTTCATCTTCAATGAGGTCAAAAGGACAAAGCAATCTCCTCCTTCAAGAGATCCAAAGCCTTCAATGTTCATTCAGTCTCCTCTACAGTTGCATAGAAAGCTTATAGCCAAATATTAACAAATTAACAAATTCTTTAACCACGTTATTAACACTTAAAATACCTTCAGTGTTAAATCTCCTGTACATTTTCCTTTCTATCCCACGGCTCCGTTGGGTTAGTTTCTGACAACCACTGACTATCTGTGTTTCAAGATCCTCAGCAACATCACCCCAAGATACACAACAAAAGGAACAGAAAGACTCTGCCTGCTCTGAAAAAAGGGTGGTTGAAACCCATGTTTCAGTACAGGACATTGAGTAATCAACAGCAAAGAGGGAAAGTTTCCAATTTTGCCCACAGCCATAGAACAGAACCAAGCAATCACCCTAGGCACTCAAGTAAAAACGTTCTCTGCTATCTTATTGTCTGCAGGTTTGTTTACTACCACTCAAACTTTCATGCCACCAGACATCAAAGGGGATTATTTTAGAAACAATATGATATCATCAGATAAACTACTTTGTGTGTGTAAGATGCTAAAAAAAGCTTCTAATCAGAAAAAGAAAGAACAGCAGCATCAAAAAAAAAAACCCTCCAAACAAACTTCCCTTTAAAGGTTAACAGAATGAAGAAGTTTACAAGACCAGAGGTTCTACTAAACCCCTACATCAAAATAGGGCCAAAAGTATCTTAAGGATCTTTTTAAACTTGACAAGCTTTTTTTAAAACTTCAAAGACAACTCAATGAACATTCCACACAACACGTGAAACCTGTAATTACTCTCTACAATTGAATGCTATTTGTTTATTTAGTTCTTGGGAAGTTATTGTCAACGATGATCAACCTAGGTGACAGGGAAGGATAAGGCTGTGTAGCCACACAGCCACTAGTACCTGAAGGTGTCAGAGAAATTCTATCCGGATGAGAACACACCAGCATAAGAACTCGGTCACTCAGCTTATCTTCATCCAGAGAATGAGTTCTTAAAACGTATCTAGCAGCCCCCTGCCGTACTCTGCACTACTCCACAAGACTTGCTCCATTACTCAGTAAACATGCCTACAAAAAATTTATTGCTAATTTTTGGTTTGTTTCTACAATGGCATGAATACGGGTTTTCCCAGTGTAGTAAAGGGTTAAATTTTTCAGTCAGTAAGATGAAAAGTTAAAATCGTAAACCTTTAAGGATGCGTGAGTAAGATGGAACAGTTCAGTAGAAGACTGCTGGTTGTGGGGGAAGAATTTTGAAGAAATAATGTTAAAAAAGGCAAGGCAATCAAATGATCAAACCCCCTCTCCCAGCTTAACAAACGAGAGAATCTTTCTTGAGTGCTCCAGAAAAATAAAAAAAAGATTTGTTTGAACCACAAATCAGCTTTGCAACAAGTAACGCAGTTCATAAAATAAGAAATAAGCACCTACAAAAACCTCCAGACCTACAAATACATATTTCACTAACAAGCTCATGCAACAGAGAAAACACAACACCAACTTCATCACCTCAGGTCCCGTCCCAGTATTCACACTCTGCTGTTTTCTAACTGCCAGCATTGTTCTACCTTGTTCTGCTTGGGTTTCTTGTTGTTGGTTTTTGATTGGGTTTTTCTGTTTTGTTTGGGGGCTTTGCTCTTGCTTGGGTTTATAAATATGTATTTTAAGTCTTGACATTATTTCCCACTTATATTTTTCAGTATTACCTCAGAACCTTTTCAGAAAACGGCCCTCCTTCAGCATACAGCGTTTCACAGCGCCAAGACAAGAGGGAACGACTCCAGAGACCCGCAGCAGTGAAGCGAGGTGCCTTCATCAGCTTCATAAAAAACAACAGGGATAATGTTTCACAGCCACCAGACATTTTCTGATTAACTCTTCCAAAAAACAGTCAATTAGCCATCACATAAACCTTTCACAAAGCAAATACGTGTTACTTGTGTAAGAACAAGCATAAAGCATAATATTTTAAATATACTGATTAGAAGTTCCAAATTAAACTCCAAATATTTTTTCTTTACACTAGCTTGATCTTCTTAATTAGCAATTCTTAAATTACTGTAACATACGAGTAACTAAATCCCCCTACTGGCACAATGTCTGTGCGACCAGCTCTCTCACAGCCACCTTTATTTTGTGGGGGTTTTTTTACTTACAAATATACAAATGCTCCTTCTCAGCTAGTGGCGGGGAATATGACAATCAGCTCATCAGCACAGACATCTAGGATTTCAGGAAATCATTTGTGAGACAGAGAGAGAGCACAGTTCGAACAGGACAGGGTTGATTAATGAGGCTTCTGTTTTAATTCCACTGTCCATACAGGTTTGGAAAGAGGAGAGAGAACCAACTCAGTATTCTGCTGACCCAAACTACCATGAAGGTGTCCCAAGCTAAAGGTTCTCTTGCCACAGACTGGAGAGAAATGCAATTGCATGCTGAGAACATTACGCATACACACGGCTATGACAAGTACCAAAAGCATTACAGACTTCTAGTAAGGACACCAGGATAGTTCATACAACCATGTAACTTCATTTAGGAAACGTCCAAAGCAAATACAATTTGAATAAAAAATGAGGTTTATTCCAAAGCCTCCTTTTTTATAAAAAAGTAATCAAAATTTTCCACATATCAAATGTGTTTTCTATACTGTGGGCGAGGGGCTTGGGGAATAATCCAGAAATTCAGATTAAATTTCATTTTATATATGTGTTTGTAAGTCACATCAATCAATGTGTGTGCATATATATTAATTACATAAACCCATATTAAATCTAGCTTCCACTTTATTTACAGGGTAGCTGAAATGTGTTATCTGATAGAATATGAAAACTAAACAAGCGCCCATGGTTGGGAACAATAGTGAGGAATATTAAAAACTGAGTGCAAAACTATGTGGAAAAATTGTATTGAAATTCTTTCAACTAAAAATTAGAGCTACCTGTCCTCAAAATACTATTAGGACTTGCAGGGGTTCATCCTCACAGAGGCAAAAAAAAAATAAAAAAATAAAAAAAGAGTAGAGGTGGCATTCAAAAGAGTAAGCACAATCCTCTGGCACAAAGAACATTGCTGATGCTCAGCACAGGAAACCCTGAACAGTCTCACAAGCTGCTGAGCTGTATCAGGTTGAGTCTTGAATAGAATAACTGAAAGAAAAGTGCACCGATGATGCAAAATGTGACACAGTTCAGCACATTCTAGTCATAAACACACTAGACTGCACACACTTTTAGACCAAATTAACAAAAAAAAAAAAAAAAAGAAACCTCAATTCTAAAAACAGACTTTTTACCCAAAGCCTATTTTTCCCTTGTTCTTCCCTATTTAAGCAAAATAATCTATTTTATAGAAGAAGCACAACCAAAAAAATTCCAAAATTATTACAGGAGATGACCTCAAAATTCTAGATCTACTCTTTAATTCATACGTCACACACAACTACAGCTCATGTCGAGTGCAACTGAACTTGTGAACTCTAGCAGAAAATGATTTCTAAATATTTAAGATTTCCACCCAATTCACTGATACATCACAGCACAGATGCTACCTATCTCAAGGAGGACAGAAAACTGTTGAATTGCAGGGAAGAATTTGGAGGAATGTATATTAAGGATCTTTTCAATGCCTAGATTCCTACCGTATATTATAAAATGTATTTCATTTCAATACTCTGGTGTCTACATGCCAAATCCTTAACTAATACTGTCACTAGAAACCTTCAATTAACGACAATATTAACGGAGCCCTATGTAGCATAGATAATAGAATACATACAATATAGCTAGATACCTCGAGTTTCACACATTACTAGTAAAAAGCCCATTAATAAAGAATAATCCAATAAAAGCACTGTTTGTGATGGCATTACTACACTTTCTAGTATAAGTAAAGAGTCTCCCTCCTAAATAACTACTAAATGCTTTGGGTTCTAACATATTGCTGCAAGCTATAATGGTTATAACTGTTAATCCAATACACCTTTTATACAAACCCATAAACACATGAGTGGAAAAATAGCACAGATGTTCATCTCTAATGCAATTTCCATTCAATTTCCTAAGTGCAGTCCCTGTGTGCAAACTAGCTTAACGTTATGTTTAGCTTGCAAATTCTTTTAATAAATAATGAATGCAATAAAACTGGTAGATCAATGGCAAGCTGAGAAATCATAAAAAAAAAAGAAAGCCTTTTGTGCTCATGCTGTTGCTGATTTCAAACTTTAATCCAGCGACAGATCGATACTACTTTTTCTTTTTAACCCATCACATAAATAGCAGATAGACTCGATGTAGGTTAAACGCTGCTACCAGATATCAATTTCCAGAAACCTGATAAGATCAGGCACAATTGCAATCGAACTTTTTGTTACCTTAACATACACACAACACTAAACAGAGCTAAACACTACACTTTAAGCCACTGGGCAGTAACAAAGCAAGCACTACTCATTTGGTTTGGTTCTTACTTTTTTGGGGCAGTGGCAGAGTCCAGAGAGGCTGCGACACGACATTGTAATGAGCAAAACGGGCTGAGCAGGTCAAGACGTACCGACAAGGAAATACAATCTCCCCACACTCACTAACAACAATAAACTTCATACGCAGACACAAAACAACAACGTAGCTCTGCCACCGAAGAGAAATGAAAGCAAACTAATTAGGTTTTACAGGATTTGGATACTGCAGCCTTCTGGGACACGTATCAAAGTACATTAGTTGATAGATACCCGTGTTTGTTACAGGTTGTAGAACAGGGAGAGGGGAAACCCTATTAGTAAGTCACTTTGGATAACCATGATATACCAAGAGGGAACAAAGATCAAAAGCGTGTCACCTCAAGGGACGGTTCTAGTATCAAGCAGGATAAATCTAAATCGCTATGAATCATTACTAACTAACGTACTTTGCTTGGTAATGCATGTTTAATCAAAACGTATAAAAATCTTGCCTTCGCTTACACCCAAGGAACATGTCACGGACGGCAACAATTCTCAAGTATGCCATGATGTTCGGTTTTGCTATTAGTATTGTTTATGTAATCAATCACTAAAATGCTGCACCTCCCATACACCTGCAGGGGTTTCCTATCCCTACACTGATAATCACTCGAAGAACTTATAAAAGAAACCATTTGCGAACTTTCTAGGTACTTTTAAGTAAGGATTGGGATGATATTGCCCATAACTTCAGAAAAACCAAACTGACCATTTTCAGAACAGGCACAAAAAAGTCAAATATCCGACTTTTGGCAAGAACCAGATCATACCCAAAAAGTAGCACCTGTCTGAAAATGCCACATATGCCTCATTCTTTCAAATGCAGGTTTTAAGCATGTCCCACCTTCAACGAGAAGGCCTCAGATCCCACAAGTATTTGTAAGTTCTCTGCCCTTATTCTTGCAGACTTTCGCTGCACAAAAAGTAGCTTCACCTCAGCAAAGTCAAAACACGGAGTTTACAGCCCAGATTTCAACACCTTTTTAATATTGATACTGACAAAAAGCTCTTACACAATGCAAACGCCAACCTGTAAAGAAACAAAATAAACAAGATACAATTAAAACGTCTCAGAAAGCTTACTTTCAATATTTGCTGCAAAACTACCAGTGCAGGTAGACAGTACTTTCTCACTCTAAGGCCACTGCCACACAACAAAACAAGATCTTCCAATTCAGTGATTTGTGCCGTGCCCCTCAGCTCTCCTGGAGCCGATTTTCACCTGCCTTTAACACAAATGGACACGCACAAACAGGGGCTGCGTGCCCAAGCGCAGCCCCGTCCGCAGAGCTGGTCGCTTTGGAGGCTTTCTCAGTATAATGCTCTTGCCACACATGGACGTATTGGTGAAAGAAAGGCAAATATAACAATGCCAATGCTTAAACTCATTTGAATAAACTGTGAATTTCTATTGCGCACATTGTTTCCTTTATCAAATTGGAGCTACTGGAGCAAGAATACCAAGAACGCCAACATAAATCTAGATCTGTTACAGCCAGTTTCTCCAATTTATTCTCAGCAGCCCTAACTTGACAAAAAGTCAAAGTTCTTTTTGGGAAGAGATTTGGAAAAGGAACAGTCGCACTAATTTTTAACATTAAAATAAAGTGTCAGAGAAAGGTATTGGGTTTAAATAAAAGATTGAAACAAATCACAAAATACTACTTTATCTTCTAAAAGAAAGCAAGGAACACCACAAGTGGTTTAACAAACACTAAGGAATAAAAGCCAATAAAAACTGTGTGTAGCCTACTTGGGAAATAGATCTTCATTATTCATGGCAGGCTATCTTACACTTTGTGCACTCTTTTCCAGAATTTAAAATCGTTCCACAAAGACGCATTCCAGCCTCTTTGATGATTCACGTTCCACAGGTTCTGCTCCACGATAATGGATACCAGGCTATTCAGACCAGAAATTAACAGCGATCAACAACTTTTCTATCATATCTGGCACCAATTGGCAAGTAGTAACAGAAACGTAATAAATAAGTTTCCCATTTTAAATCTAACAGACTCTGAATCTAGATGCATTTAACTTCAAAGTAAAATGATTAATGAATTAAAAAAAAAAAAAGAGAAAAAAGCTTTACTTCAGCCCGTAATCAATTTGGACACAGTGATATTCTATTTATAGCAACACTTTTAACATGTTGTAGTCCTATATTATTTATTTGGATCATTCCTATTACAATGAAATATTAATGCTAAGAAAGTGGTTACTCTATCCTATGTTTAGATTTTAATATTGATCTCCAGTATTTTAGAATAATTAATCATTCCGAATGAAACTGCATTTGTCTGACTTTGTGTTATAACATGATCAAAAGTTTAGCATCTTCCCCACAATAACGCCATGATTAAATTTATATCCTGACCTATTCCTAAAGGCAATTTAGTTTTTCCAACAGAAGGGGGAAAAGGGGATGCCGCCACTTTAAAAGCTTCAATCTCTTTGACATTGCTAGCAGTGTATGGGAACATTAATGCATCTGTCATGATAACAAGCTAAGAATAACATCTAGACATCAAACCGAGCAGAGAATCCATCTGAAGTGATTCATTCAGATCTGTCTCATTGATTTATTAAACACAGGGCAACATCTGCAGCCTCACAGAGCCGCTTGGCAAAATTAATGCAAGATCAATTCAAATGGAAAAAAGTGCAAAAGAGATAAATCAAAACACAATTTGCATGCAGTTCCACAATCAGGCTTATTGGGTGCAAATGCTCAATTTCCCTCCCAAAGCAAATGAGTTTAAGTGTTGTTTTATCTTTGTAGAATTGTGTGATTTGAAGTGACAGTGAAGAGTTCTGCAGGTTGAAATGGTGAAAAGAAAAAAAGGAGAAGAAATGCTTGCAAAGACCTTTTGAATATGCAACAAGAATATCATTAATACCTAATTGTTTAGCTTTTTTGTCTTTGCTACAAAAACACAGTATTTTTCAGTTGTAGAAGTCTCAGTAGAAAATTACACATGTATTATGCATACACACATGCAGGAAACATACAAATACTCCATTTTGGAGGAGAAGCATGTTACACTTCAAATGGGGAGCTCTATTGCCATGAGAAAAGAAGGGAATTTTAATCAAGGCTCCAGATTAGATATGCTGCTGATGAAAATATTCAAGTATTTTAGTAGTTCTGAAGAAGCACAGACTCTCAAGATGTCCGAAAAGAAAGAGGGATTTTTCCAAAAGTATAATTAATCTGCTGAGAAAGTGAAAAAAATACTTTCTGCATCTCTAGCAGAACCCACTATGCTAGTGATTTCTTTCGAGAATGTTTCTAGCCTCTCCAAGAAAGAGAAGGAAGCTGAGAAACTGACCACTGTGCCCATTTAATGTGCTACCACCTCCAACACTCACAAGTTGAGCCAAGTCTGAACGCGTACTGAATATTCACTTGGCCAAAGTAGTCCGTACGATTAGATGTCCACATTTAAAATCAATATAGGAGGAAGCTCTGTGCAGTGCTACATGACTGGATTGCTTTAATTATAATCTTGACATCATTCTCCTAATAAAAGACAGTATTGCTGACTATAGGGTAGCTTTTAATAGACAACATGACTAGACCCTCATTATCTCATAAAATAAAATGCCTGCATTTACTGCTGAAATTCATTTCTAAAGCCTTTTATTGTTTGTGAATAGCCAAAGTAAAGCAAAATATTAGCTTGACTGTATACTTTAAATGACAAAAAATAAGCCGCGTACTGAAAGGCTGCTTTCTGGGAAGTATTCTGTCTATTCACTGAATAATCCAGACCAGCACTATGCTTTTAACAGCATCTATCAAATAGAGAAATCCTGTAGAACAGGTTATGATCATACTCACATAATCCTAATTTAAAGGACTGATATATTTACCATCGTCAATTTTTAAATTTCATTTTTAAATAAAACCTCATTATCATCCTTTACTTTAGGCAAATGTTATGCTTTACTACTAAAATTAAGCACGTATCCATAATTTAACTAATCTTCTAAAGTACTGCAAATTCTATAAATACACTGTACTCACTATTCACTTGAAGACGTTACCTGTAATGAAACGCACAGTTAGTTTCATTTTACAAACCCTGCTTCCAAATTAGATTACGTGATGATGGCTAATAACAAAGTGAAGAATGTTTTGCTTGCACGTAAAAGAAAATTATAGGTATTCTTTTTGAAAAAATACAAAGGTTAAAGATGCTCCATCTAGGCTAACTAGTGTTACGTACACAGAACACAAACATACACAAAACTTTTGCTTTCAGGTGTATTTCTTAGCAGCTCTTACGAAATAAACTCAACTGAAAAAATGCAATACAGAAAGCAAAGGAAGTAGACTTTCTCTTTTCTCCTATTACATATAATTGATGGTTTGCATTCCAATTAAAAATTAATCATTAATAACGTACAATAACATAAGAGATGTTGACTTTTAGAAGTCAACTTACATTAAAAATAATACCTAGTATTTCTTACTGCTTTTTTTTCCGGTAGCTCGAGTTGAACGCCGTATTTCTGCTGGACTGAAATGCATCTCTAAATTTCTATAAACTAAAAAAATACTTAGTATAAGAACAACGTACAATATTCCAAGCTGAAAGTAATGCTCGAGTCACACAGTGGAGTGACACAGGTAAAAGGGTTTGCTTCTAAATGATCACATTTTCCAAGACTTCGGTTCTGAGGTACAGAACCTAAAGACTGAGTGTATAGCTGTGGCAATTCTACCGTGTTTTGTTTGTTTGGTACCTTGCCTGACAGTAGTTCCCAGGTCACTTCACAGCAAACAAAGAGTAGATCGCTCATGCTTTTAGCCAATTTTCATCCAACGTTCTCTCCCATAAAGTATGGGCGTGCGAATTAAAAGGAAACTAAGTAAAATGACATATTAAGCACTCCACCGGCACGACAGAATACAATTAACGTTGGTTAGTTATAGTACTTGAAAGAAGTTTTGCATGTGTCGGTAACACTTATCGTGCGTTACACCTGAGGACAGTGAATCCAAAATGCATCCATGCCCATCGGTTATTCAAACCAGCGGCATCTGCAAGAGATCTAAACAAAGGCTGAGCGACGTTTAATAAATGAGAAACATTTTAGGAACTGTCTGAATCTGCTACTCCTGAACAGGTAGGAATACACAGTGTTTTCACAACCAGGCAGGGAGAGCCTGTGCCTACACACGTGCTGAGCGCCCTTTCCGAGCTGAACTCCCTCCAGAGGGGTTTGTGCCCTGTCAGACCCCCCTCAGCAGCGCTCCTGCTGTATCTTCAGCCTCTGACCAGGTCTCCATCCCTCTGACCCTCTCCGGGCATCACTCCCCAGCTCCCTCCTCACATCACTGGCTGCCTCACCCTATCCCAGGCACCAGCCTTTGCCAGAGGCAAGGAAAGTCACGCGATACAAGTTTGGAATCTCTAACCCTTCACCATTTCTTGATCCCAAATCATCGCTCGCAAGAGGTTAGAACTCATCAGTTTGCATCTAAAGGCTCCAAAGCGGATCCCGCATCTCCCAAAGGAAAAACTTTGGCGAGGTGGCAGGGATGAAAAGCAGAGTTTTAGGAGCAGTTCAGGGACGCGTCTGCACAGACAACGCGTCCTCGAGGGATGCTGCACGAATTCTTCCCCGAAGAGCTCAGCCTGGAGCTCGCCCGTAACGCCCCCGGCAGCGGCGCGGGGCCGGCAGCCGGAGCCACAAGCAGCCGAGACTTCAAACGCCCCAGGAATCGAGGGGAAGCGTCTCCAAGACGTCACCTTTAAGACCAGACGGTTGGAAGCGAACCCAGCGCTGCGCTCCTGTAGCGCCGGGGGCTGCGCGAACCTAAACACCCCCCCCCCCCCCCCAGCAGGCACCAACGGCGGCTCGAAACCCGAAGTTACTGAACGTCCGCGTGCTGCGAGTCGCACGCCGCGCGGGGACAGCCCTTTGAGATCCCTGCGACAGGGAGAGAGAAAGGGAGGGAGAGCCGGAGCGACCCCCCCGCCCCGGCCACCGCTCACACCGGGGACCCGAGCGGCTCCGAGCAGCAGCGGGAGCTCAGCGGGACCCCGGCCAGGACCCCCCCCCCCCCCCCGGCACTGCTGCTCGAGCCCCGGAACCCCCAGCTCCGCTGCTCGAGCCCAGCACCCCCCCAGCAGGACCCCGGTACAGCTACTCGAGCCCCGGGACCCCGAGCAGCAGCGGGAGCCCCAGCACTTTGATTGACCCCGGGACCGGCAAGGACCTCGGTGAAGCCGCTCGAGCCCCGGGAACAGCAGCCCCGAGCAACAACCGGAGCCCCAGCAGCCCCCGAGCAGCGGCGGGAGGCGAGGGGACCCCCCCCCCACCCCACCGGCGCGTCCCTCGGGTCCCGGGAGCCGAGCGGCCCCGAGCGAGCCGGAGCCTCGGGAGCCGCCAGCGCTGCTGCTCGAGCCCCGGGAGCCAGCGGCACCGAGCGGAGCGGGCAAGCAAATAACGGGAGGAAAACTTCGGAGGGTTTGGCGGAACTCCGCGCTCTCCCCGCCAGCGGCGAAGTTTGCGGGTGGAGGCGCCCGCAGCCCCGCGGCCCCCGGCCCGAGCCCCGCGCCCACCTGGCGTTGGTGCAGTCGTTGTACAAAGTTTCGAAGTCCTTCCTGGTGATGAGCTTGCAGCGGTTGACGCCGGGCTGGATGGCCCCCAGCCCCCGCAGGATGCGGACCTGCTCCACCGTGCACACCACGGGCGATATATCCAGCCGCTTCAGCTTGGTGTAGACCGTGTGCAGCCCCCCCACCAGGTGCTTCAGGAAGAGGTCGAAGACCTGCGGCAGGCAGATGAGCTCCTGCCCCTCCACGAGGAACGAGGCCACCTTCACCCCGTGCAGATCGACCATCTTACACTCGTTGCCGCCGCCCCCGCCGCCGGAGGGCAGGAAGCTGTTGGCGACGCGCGGGGACTCGGCGGGGCTGGAGTAGAGCGGGTCGGCGCGGAACAGCCCCGCCGAGCCCCCCGCGCCCCCGCTGGAAGCGGCGGCGACCACGGGCGGCGCGGACACGGCCATGGCCGGCGGGGCTCGGGCCGCGCTGCCGGCCGAGAGCGGAGCCGCCCGCGCGCAGCGCCCGCCGCGCGCCCAGACCCCTCCCCGGCGCCCTCCAGCCAATGCGCCCCGCCCGCCGCCGGCGCGCGCTCCGCCACTGGCTGCGGGCCGGGAGGGGCGGGCCGGGGCGGGCACCGCACCTGGGGCCGCGGGACCCGCCTCGGCGGGACGGGGGGAGCGGCGGGAAGAGAGCCCTCAGGGAGCCGCCTGCCCTGCACGGGAACTCCTAGGGGAGAAAGGCTCCCTCGTACCCAGTGGAAACCTTCCCGGGCGCGACTTGAGGCCGTTTCCCTCTCGTCCTGTCGCTTGTTACTTGGGAGAAGAGACCGGCACCCACCTCGCTGCAACGTCTTAGGCGGCTATTGGAAACATCCTTTTCTTTAGGCTAAACAACCCCAGTTCCTTCTGTCCCGCTTTTCCAGGCAGGTCCAGCTGTAGGTCTGGGCTCTGCCCCCCTTTTCCAGGCAGAATCAGCTCTAGGTCTGGGCTCTGTCCCCCCTTTCCAGGCAGTTCCAGCTCTAGGTCTGGGCTCTGTCCCCCCTTTCCAGGCAGTTCCAGCTCTAGGTCTGGGCTCTGCCCCCCTTTCCAGGCAGTTCCAGCTCTAGGTCTGGGTTCTGTCCCCCTTTCCAGGCAGTTCCAGCTCTAGGTCTGGGCTCTGTCCCCCCTTTCCAGGCAGTTCCAGCTCTAGGTCTGGGTTCTGTCCCCCTTTCCAGGCAGTTCCAGCTCTAGGTCTGGGTTCTGTCCTCCCTTTCCAGGCAGTTCCAGCTCTAGGTCTGGGCTCTGTCCCCCCTTTCCAGGCAGTTCCAGCTCTAGGTCTGGGCTCTGTCCCCCCTTTTCCAGGCAGTTCCAGCTCTAGGTCTGGGCTCTGCCCTCCTTTTCTAGGTAGAATCAGCTCTAGGTCTGGGCTCTGTCCCCCCTTTCCAGGCAGTTCCAGCTGTAGGTCTGGGCTCTGCCCCCCTTTTCCAGGCAGAATCAGCTCTAGGTCTGGGCTCTGTCCCCCTTTTCCAGGCAGTTCCAGCTCTAGGTCTGGGCTCTGTCCCCCTTTCCAGGCAGATTCAGCTCTAGGTTTGTGTTCTGTGCCCTTTTCCAGGCAGTTCCAGCTGTAGGTCTGTGTTCTGTGCCCTTTTCCAGGCAGTTCCAGCTCTAGGTGTGTGTTCCGTGCCCTTTTCCCAGGCAGCTCCATCTCCAAGTCCATGTCTTGGCTCAATTTTGCAGGTAGTTTCAGCAGTAGCTGCACTTTGGGACAATCCTGAGTTAAAACACCTGTGCCTTGGCACAGCTGAAAGACATGAGTGTGCAGAGAGGGAAACTGCGCAAGGCTCCATTGCGTAAAGGGTAATCCAACTTTCCTCGGAGTTCCTCACTGCTCAATACCATGTGGTTACTCTTTTCTGCGAATAGATGGTGGAGGCAGTGGCGACGCGTCCCAAGGGATTTGGGTGTAAAGCAAATGAAGCTCCTCCAGAGCACGGAGCGTGTGCTGGGGATGGAGGAGGCCACGAGAGCCATGGAAGCTGGCTGCCAGGCACAGCAAGCAGTGTCTGTCCTCAGGACCTCTGGCATGTAATTGCTTGGAATTTCCAGATTCAAGTGCGGCATCAATTGTGGTTTAGAATAGCATCATTCCACGCCTCGCACCTGTCTGTAAAGCAGCCTCCCAAAGCACCGCATGGTACCTCACTCAGCTGTGTAACAGCAAAACCCAGTGGTCCTGGGAGACAGACAGATCCTGTGTCTCCCTCACCTGATCCAGGTCCGTTGACACAAGCACCGCTGAGCTTTGTGCATCTTTTTTCCCTGAACGAGCAGACCCAAAAGATGGACAGACAAATTTCACATAAAGGAGCTGAGTCTGACAGACACACACACTGACTAGATCACTTATTTGCTTCTTGCCTTCTCCTCGTGTACTTACGTTATGCCTCTTTTCCAAACCTCTTTCCTTTCTTCCTTTGTATCAACATCCTTATTTCCTGTTTGTTTCCACTTTTATTCAGTCTTCTTTAATCTTTCCCTCTTTCCCAGTCCTTTAACTTCTTTCCTCTACCTCCCTCCCCCTTTTTTAGCTTCGTCCTAAAGCAAACAGAACTTTTTCAAGTGGGTGCCAAACAAGCAATACCAGCAGAGCATTTCAACTCTTTCCACGATGGCACTGCTTGTGTATGCCATCTTCTCCTTGCTTTTGTTAAGCCTCCCTATTTAGACACCCTTTTTGCAAAGCTCAATATTTTTGCATTATGAGTAATCCCATTTCAGATGAGGGGAGATGACTTTATGCCAATGAAATTGCTATATTGGTTAACTTAAATGATCCAAATTACACTGCGCAGGAACTTCACTTTTTCTCCATGTGTGTGTTTTAGCAAGATTCACCACTTGCTTTAGGCCCCTAGCCTAGCAGCCTAAAACCAAGGCAGAATTTTCACATAAGCTGGTTTTACATTATTAATACCATTCAATAAGATTGCTCGTGTTTCCTAAACTACTTCGTGCATCTTTCTAGGATCAGAACCTCAGGTTGGAAGCTCTGTGGGGCAGGGGCTACTTACTTCAGCAAAAGAGTTTAGTACAATTGAGCCCTGAAGTCATTTGAGATTTTTACATGTTGGAAATGATAGAAATAACAAATAACTTACTTCAAACAGAAACTTTCGGGGCTTAATTTACTGGATATAATTGCTGTTAGGGGGTTTCATAAATCAGATTTGAACATTTCTCATTGGCTTTGCCCTTTTAAAGACATTTTTTGCTTTGAGATTAATTTGACAATCAAATTCCACTGTGAGAATTCTTTTTCCTTTTTGACTTTAATGTCTTCAATAAGCTAAACATATTTCTAAATAAGACTGAATTTTTGCAAGGCCAGAGGAAGCCTTGCGCATCAACACCCAGCAAGTTGGAGAGGAATGAAGCAATATAAAATCATAAAGGCTGTAGTAAAAACAGTACCCTTGAGAGGTGACTGTCCATGGAGAGAAGAACTGCTCTTAAACTAAGAGAATGCTCAAGGTTTGAGAATTAATACCAGGCAGCTGTCCAGTTCAACCACACATATACAAATCAACTATATCGATGAATATTATTATTGCTCTGTAATTTTATTAAAGACAAGGCAAAGTTGCTAAAGCCTAAAAATCATGCAGTAATATCTTGTCAGTTATGAAGCATCCAGATGGTTTATTTGAATGGACTCCAGCAGTATGCAGTTTGAATGTGTATAAACTAGTAAGCCTCCCTATAGCTGAAATCAGTACTTTAGAATATTTATTTAAAATCAAAGTTTCAATATTTTTGTTCATTTTAGACTGGTATGCAAAGTATTCTGTTTTCTTAACAGCGACAGCTATAGAAATATCAGGGTATCATGTATTAATCCTCTATAAAAATCAGCTGTGTTTGTATGGCAAAATGTCAAGCGACGGTTCTGTTACATTTGTTTGGTTTTGTTTATCATCAATGCATCTGCCCCATTGGAGTGAAATGTGAAAGAGCTCTCTTTTGACACAGGAGAAGAGAGGAGAGCCACAGTCATTCCTGATAGGGCCAGTCAACAGCTTTCTGGAAATCACTTATTGCCAGCTGGTGTGAATGTGACTCCTGGGCCCCAGGGATCCCGTAGAGAAAATGATGGGTGACACAATGGACTGGGAGGAGACAGTGATAAAAGTGACAGCTTTTCAAGTGAAACAGTAAGGAAATAATTAGAAATAATAATAATTTTGTTTCTAGAAGACTGGAAAGCTCAATCGTGATGTTTATATTCTTTTCTTGGGGTACTGTAGCCAAACACAAGGCCGGACACTGAAAAAAAGAATCCTATAGGTACTGCAATGTAAAGACTCCTGATGATTTTTTGTTAGGTTTGGTGGTTGTTTTTTTTTAGTATAAAGAAATTTTTCTATAGGCTTGCTATGGGCATGTCCAATGGGAGTAGAATTGCTAGTTTTTAGTGAATGACTTGGATCTTCACTAAAATAAATGTGAGAGAGAGAACATGGGCTTGTCAGAGGTAACAGTGGGCCTGAAATGAAGGATGAAAAAGTAACTGAAAGATGTATTTACAGTGCAGCCTGGTCAAAATGAAATGAAACACCATTTTTTTCCTGAATTCCAGCCTGACTGGAGTCCTAGTGACAATCATATCCTCATAACCTTTAACAAAAAAATAAGTCAAGGCCCAGTCTAAAGCTGTTAACCCCCTGATGTGATCTTTGAGTTTATATCATGAGCATGCAAACCATTGATATTGCTAATTCTGAGTAAAGGCTTGAAAAGGAAGAAAAACATTTTAATTTTTGCCTTTTTAGTGTTTAATGCCTTGGTTTACTTAGCAAAGAGTAACCATGGCTATACTAACAAATGTGGGCCACTGACGTGAGAAAAAGAAGAAACTGAAATTAGCAAGTCATTTTATTACCCACATTTTCCTAGATGCACTAGTACATGACACTTGTATGCAATTTATTTCTGACATTTAAGTAGGGGTTTTTTTTTGGAATTGTGAATTAAAACTTCCCACCTAAGCATCAAGGATTTTAAATAAAACTGATGAATCTAAATGTCTAAGTATCAATAGAAAAATGATCCTTTCTCTTATGTAATTAAATGTATTGTATTAATATGTGCATAATGCAGAATCAATAAATAATGAATTACCACTGATTGTAATTGAATGTTTTCATAATTTTATTGTCAGCCATGATAAATAATCAGTACATTTATACTGCATTAAATTAATTAGTGTGTCATTTCTATTACATACATCAGCAGTGAAGTAATGCAGTGACATCTGTTTCTAATGTTTTAAAGATGTGGTATTCTTTATTAAGTAAAGGAAGAATTATTAGAGGTGTTTCTTGTGATTGGCAGTTATACCGGTACAGTCAAAGTGATCAAATAAAGGAACTTGCACTCTTGGCAAATGCTGCATTTCAACCCCTAATCATACTGAGTAATGATGATTAGAGTGAATTTTGCTGCTTCAGGCTCTCAGAAAATCCTACCCACCTTGCTAGAGAAAGGAAGAGAGGAGCTTCTCTCCCTAATACAGTCAGGGAAGATTTTAACGTGCAAAATAATTAATGCTCTACAGAAGAACCAAGTGTGCACATCCACTTCTATACCCATTTCTGTCCTCTGCATATACAAAAGAATTTTCCTGCTAGGTGCTCATTGAAAAGTCATGGATTAAGCCTGTTTTGGCTGTGATGTACTTACACGGAAGTATCTGGACTATCAGGTCTGTAATCTTTTCTTGGACATCAGGACCCAGGAAGCTCTAGACTGGCATGGGCCTATCTGGGCATGCCCGACAGCTGGCAGTGGTTGTACTTTTAATACCCTGAATGCTCTGAACGTCGTGTTCCAGCTCCGTGTGAGCCTGCATCTGTAGGCTTTCTCCTGGCACACAGCTGAGTGTGATTTTGAGCCTACTCTTGGGACAGTTCTCAGCAGACAAAGCCTTTGATACGAGCTGCCCAGTTCACAGAGTCTGCACTCAGCTTAACAATTCAGGCTTTACTTGAGGCATTTAACCATTTACGATGGGCACCTGATAAAATTAAACCACAAAATTACTCTCTCGAACAAGGTTTCATCAATTTTCCCTATTCATTAGAATTTCACTTGACTTTTTTAACTGAAGAGATGGGTCCCGTCACTTTTTGTCTAAGTGATTTGTAAGAAATACCTTTCTTCTTAAAGGAAAGAATACATTTGTCATATAAAAATGTGAGTAGTGCTTTCAAGATGGTTCCAATGAAATATATGAATAAAAGAGGCAGTTGTTGCTGATGATTCACAACTTTAATCTAGATTTTTATTTTGATTGAGGGTAGAAAGCGATAAACCTGCAAAGCTTCAGTAGAAGAAGGCTGTGTTACGTGTTACAATTATCATTAAGGTTCAATATTGTTTGCATCTTTTCTTCTTCAGGAAGGAAAATTAATACTGTTAGTTGTATATTGAAGTTAAAACACATTTTATAGCAAACTACTGTGAACGCAATACTGTGTACTCAGATAATATTCAGTAAGTCATTATACCTGAATGCTTAATACCTTAATCTCCCCAGAGGAACAAGATTAACTTTGTCTCTCACACTCTGTATTTGCAGGTCAGCTAAAGAAAGCAAAAGTTTTCCTGTACTGTCTCTCTGAGCATCTCAGCCCTAATCTGAAGGCACCACCATCTAGTGGGATAAGAAGGTATTTAGTTTTTCTTTACATTTCTTGTCACTTTTAAATATGGGTGTTACATTCTACTTCAAGAAACAATAAAAAAGTAATTTTTTGTTTATTTAAATGTCTAAGGCTCATGTGGACCTTTCATTAATTCTCATATTTTCTGTTTAACATTAAAGCATTTTCCAATAAAAATCTTAAAAGTAATTTCCATGAAAATAGGTTTTCATAAACAGAATTTTATCAATGAGAAAACAATTTATAGCTATCCAGACTTAGTCAGAAATGTAACTGATTTATTGAATAAATGTTTTTAGCATTTTATTGAATCTACTTTGTGGAAATCCAATTGGCAGAATTATTAATATTGCGAAAGTAATGATCTTGAGCTCATCTTTAAAACCAATATGTATTTTAGACAGTAAAGATAAGTCGTTGCAGTTTTCGGCACAGCCATTAAACACACAGCATTTGGTTGTAGGTGTACTCTGGCCATTAAGGGCCATCAGAAACGAATTTCAAAGCTGAATCCAAAGCATTCATTTTACCTTGGCTCTAAGAGTGACCATTTATTGTGCTTTACCTATAGTGATATATGGGCTGCTATCTGTTCTTATTTGTTTTTCTTTTTATGCACTTAGCGATTGGAAGGGATAATGGCAGGGATTTTATATGGGGAAGGGAGAACATAAGGGTGAGCAGTGTGTGTTCATTTGTTTGTTTTTTCACCAGAGAATGCACGCATCTGCAGCTGTTATCCTAAGATGCCTCCTTGTGTTCAGGTCTCATTGATCTTGTTACAGCATTTCACATAGATGGGGGTAATTGATTTGCATCATTCAAGAGCACATATCCTCTATAAGCATGAGAGTAAATATTAAGAAATTACTGTATTTTAAATTGCATAGGTATTTTGATACTTGTATATCTAAACCAGTAATGAAATGATAAATTTTTAAATGCTTGTAACAGATAACATTTTAGCATTCAGAATTTGAGCCTGCTTCTGTTTCTATGGAACTGAATGGTGGGTTTTGCCTCAGATACTACTAGACTTCTAAACGTTTTACTTTCTTCAGATTATAGAAATCTTATTGACAGAAATTGGCATCGATGGGTATTCTGCATTATACATCAATTATATGATAGTGTCATTTAAAATAGTACTTTTCTTTTGAAAGCCATACCATAATGTCAATGTACACTGCCATTTCTTATTGAAATCAGTCTAGAGTTTTGAATAAAAATCAGTGGAACTGGTCCAAACTGGTTGAGGCGGGATGTGCCATTTCGACCCTTTGATCCCTAAACCACAAGCCCTAGAAGGTCAGAGACATTTCATTTATAATGCAGATTAACAGATTTGTAAATACATCCATTTGGAGTACTGTTTGCAGTTGATAAAGTCCAAGCTGTACCATCTTAGAAGAACAGAAAACCTAAATAACTCATTACAAAAGAGTCTAGGATGTATAGGGGAATTAAGGCCAGTAATCTGTGCCGCTACCTACTCCTGATTTCAAAGAGATTTGGCAAAAGCCTTTCCCTCAGAATTCTCGTCAATTTTTCCAGTCACAAAGGAGCGAGCCTAGTCTGGAAGCCTTACTGCCACTCTCTGCAAGCTTTTGGTCACACTTCTTCACAGCTCTGAAGGAGGTTAAAATAAAATATAATGAACCTTATGCTTTTTTGAATAAAAGTAGCTATTTCATGAGCCTTGCTATAGTACATTCTGTACATCTTTATAGGAAATGGAGAGAGAGGCCTCACTGGGGACTCATTCCACTCTTTTACCTTTGTTAAAGAAGTGTGATAATCCATTGTAGAACTTAGTCTCTCCAAATCTCAGTCAAAACAATACACATTTGGATCAGAATAAAATATTTAAGAGCAGGTTTTGGTTTTAACCTGACCAATCTTCTGTGTCTCAAAATCATTTCCACCCCATTTTGTGGGGTTTTGGATAAAATGAAAAACAGTCACATGAAAAATACATATTTAGTAGTAGAAGGGATGCTTTTTACTGTAGCACCAACAACATGGAATACATGATTATCAGCTGTATCAGGATATTTATTGTTGAAATATAAAAAATTCTTAGCAACTTTCAAAATCTTCAGGAGCACAATGTTTATATGCAGTTCAAATTTATTAATGGACTTTTTGAATATCTTCATCTGAATGCACACCACCTAAATACATTTACCTACTAATTTGTATGTAACTATCACTGTTTATCATCCCTCATCTGATCAAACAATCCAGACTCAGGTAGAACCTTACCATTGAGATTCTCTTTCTTAAGAACATTTTGAAGTGCCATCACAGAGTATCTCTGTATCAGTTTTTCTGTACAAATTGATTGTATTTTATTCAAAAAAAAGTACATATGTAATAATTCTGGATTTGACTTCTTTTGAAACACTTTTCCACCTTTTAAAAAGATTACAATAGCTTCCATGAAAAGTTCAGATTGAAAAAAGCAAATGAAAACCCCCAAGCACTAAAGCATAAAACAGAAAAGAATTGCACTGACATGTGAAATGTGTTAGAATTCTTCTTTGAAGCAGTCATTTAGACATACAAAGATAATGATGATGATTATGATGACAATAATTATAATCAACTAAAATTTAAATTAATCCATTTTCTTCTATGCAAATACCAATTATATTTCTTTTCTTTAAAATGAATGTGACCATTTTAAGTAGTTATTCTTGCAAATCTTCCTAATAATCTGCCTCAACATTTACAACAGCACAGCCCTCTTGTGAAGTGGGGAAAAGTTTGGTCTCTTTTGGCTTAACCAAATGGTCTATGGAAGGGCCTTTATAAGCTACATAGAACATTCATATAGCAGCCTCAGAACGTGAGGAGTCAATGACCTATTCTTTCCTTTTATTTACTTTATCAAACAGAGGAGGCAGTGCCACTCATAAGGTGCTAAGTAGATACACAAAAGGGGAGTGAACATCGTGTTCCCATTAGTTCTGCTTTAGAGCCTCTGAGTCATTTTAGGCACATAGCAGAAGTACAGTATAACTGCTCAAAGGCTTCCTCCCTCCGGTCTGCGATTCAACATTGTTCTGGGAGACATTGCTGTAGTTCTAGGAATAGTCAGACGTTGGGGAACAGGGAGCAATTTTGCAGCTGGAGAAGCTACTTTATCAAAGAACTGTACTGTACGCACTGCAGGGATCTATGATGTAAATGTCGGATAAGACTGACAACCAACCAAGCCCAGGTCTTACCCTAAGAAAGATCATGCTGACTAAACCAAAAAAAAAGTCTTCTAATTATTACTATGCGTTATGATTTGTTACAGTCAGACCTCAAATTCTCACTCAGACTACAACCAGATTTATACATTATCACTCTAAGAATGTGTAAACTGGAGCGGACCCTGTTATCAGGGCAATGGCATTGTAATCCAGTTTTCAGATATGCTAGAACGCTCAATTGCATCATCCCCTGGAAAAAGATTAAAATGCAAACATCTTGTAAAAAACGTTAAATACTTTAATATAACTGACCCACATAATGTTTACAGTAGGCACATTCATTTCCTAGATATATACAGTTTAATAAAAGTTTAATCGGTACAATGTGGATTAACATACAAGAAAAGCCAGCATTTAAATGGAGTGTACTGTTTGGATTCATGAAAAATAGATGTTAAATCTTAAGTGTCCTTTCTGAATTCCCAATAGCATCACTACATACAGTCTGGCACCAGTTTAGAGCTTTTGAAAGAAAAATAAGACCTATTCTCGTTTCTCTGAGGCAAAATGAGTGTAATCTCATTTCAAGTTTCTTAAGCCTTTCCGTGGACCACAACTGCTACTCTCTGGCTTTAAAATCCTAAGCACAATGCTTTAAATACAAAACCTTATTTAACTGTAATGTTGTAAGGGAAATACTTAATAAGGAGGCCTTTACTTGCAGTAAATATACTAAAGTCATATATGTGATGAGGTGACCATACATATTCCTGTTTCTTAGAAACAAGGCTGATGTCTGTAGAAGCTGATGGCTTTCTTTTTCGTCACAGACCTTATACAACTAAAATTTCTCCCAAACCCACCCTCCTACAAGTGGCTGATATTTTCGTACATGCCCCTTCAGAGGGAAACAGAGCGAGATGCTCTGGCAGTTCCTCCCCTGGCCCCACATACCCTTAGGTAACGTTAACAAGTGTTCACCGCAGCAGTTACAGACCTTGAAATAAATCTCCACTCTTACTGCACCGGCGCAAGTGCAGCACTGACTGACCCAGCACACGGGAAACCCAGGCAAACCCAGCCTCCAACACTGACTTTCCCAATGGGAGAATGTTTGCTTTATCATGTTTATTCATCTGCTTACATAATGTCAAATGTAGTTGTTAGACATCATTTCATATTTTTAGCTCACTGCCATTACTGATAGCTTGCTTCACCTGAAAATCAGTCCCTCGCTGTTACTCACTCCTAACTTTTAGATGTCTCTTGGATACAGTTTCTTGTTTGAGTCCTTGGTGATAAGTGTGTCTGCACAAGAATCTGAGCTGGTAAGAACTCATTTCATCCGAGGCCTTTATAGGCTTTTGTTTATGATTTCTCTGGTGAAGTCTAGGTAAAAATACTGCATATGAGACACATCAATTCACTTAGCTCTATGGAATACTTTAAACCCTTTTAATTATACGATAATATTTATGGTGAGTTTCCAAAGGGAACTTTATCAGTTTCAAAATCTGAAGTCTTGGTTTATCCTCTCTCTTCTTTTCAACGATGTGTCATTTATGGTTTCCAAGACTGGAGAATACCACTGTTTAAAAAAATACTCAAGGACCTTGCACTTGTTATTCTCAAATAAGGGACTACAGCCTCCCACTCCGTGGCTGGGTGGGTTTTTGCCTCATATACCATATTATCCACCTCTCAGACCAACTGCTCTTCTTCTCAGTATTTGTATGGGTACATTTTTAAATGCATATATGCAATGAAGTGAGAAAACAACTCAGTTACTTCAGTTTCAAATCTATTTTACACTGTTCTGTCTCAGGAGTCCTGTAAAGTACACTTTTTAATGAAGAAAAAAAAAGAAGCAGAATGAAAATTAGGAAAGTAAAAAGCTGTTTTACAAACTTGCCTAAATGTTTCACCCTCTCCCTCCAACACTGTAAAAGAAGGTGCAGCAACAATAATTCATGTACTATACCAAATTATTTTAGCCACTAATACAGAGCAATGAGAGAAGTAATCTAACCAAATAAAATCCTGAACTGACACTATATCTTGCATATAATGCACTAACATCATGGGTTTAGGTCAATTTAAATCAAGATACAGTCCGATTATACTACCAATAGTCCTCTGAGTTTCCAGTCCCTGAGGTAAGCTTTCCTTCACATTTCTCCAAGAGAGAAGCAATTAAAAACTGCAGCATATTAGTCATCATCCTAGGTCTATCAGCTATTTTAAGCACTAAAAATTAGCCTGTAGCATAAAAATAACTGAACTTTTGGGCCACTGCAGAGACTGTCTCCTTCATCCTGCACATCTGTCATTTTAGGAAGCCTGCAAAACTCGAAGGCAATCCTTAACGAAGCTGTAGTCGAGCCTTCTTTCCATATTTCACCATTTATGCTGGGCAGAGCAGCCTGATCCAACACTGTGATCCTGTTGGTTTTTTTTTTTTCATCTGTGCTTATTCTGTAAAAGAAAGTATTGACTGCAGTGAGAGACCCACAGAATATTTGCAGAATGTCATTGATTAAAGGTTGCAAAAATAAACTTCTTGCCTTGCATGCTTACAGAAGTAGAGTGAAATGTAATTCTCTTTCCCTGTCTCTCTAAACACTCCTGTAATTTACTTACATCTTAGTAATCAAAAGGGCAACTTCAAAATTAGTTTCAGTGCTCCTTAGGTGGACAATGTGGATTTAATTACTTCGGTTCTTTTAAAAATGTTTAGTTCACTGATCTACCAAGGTCAGGATTGCCGTCTCAAAGGAATATTCATACCATCCATGAGGATTAAGTGTCTACATACTACTGAGAAATTGCAGTTTGGGGTCTAATGCCACTAATAAAACACAAGAAATGTAATTTATGGGAATGATTGGGACTGACTGCTGGAAGCCATGACGAAAAGAAAGGAAAAGTCAGCTAGTGGTAATAAAGAAGATGTTAAAATAACCTTGTATTGGAGATTCAAAGAAATTTGGAAACAAATATCATTTTCCCAAACATGCTTGACTGTGAAGTAGCTGTTTCTGTAGTTAATGAACAAACAAGTTTGGGCATGCTTGAGTGACTGACGGTTGCAAACCAGCAAACTCTATATGACAACCATGCATAACTTCAGCAACACACAAACATTTTCTTGCTGCCTGAACTAATGAGCCATTTAGTTGGGATAAATCAGGTTATTCAATAGATGTTTCTATTTGGCCCGATCCTGCTGTTGATCCTTATTCAAACTGGTACTGAAGTAGAATTAAATTCTGTATCCATTAAATGAATAATGGAATGAATAATGAGATTCCACACGTGAAGTCACTGCAGGGTAAAGATACTACAAAACTTAAAAAAAAATTTTAAAAATTGCTATTTATTTTATAGAGAACAAAATATTTGATCAAATGACGTGAGATTAGACCTTGAGGTAACTAGAAACTCCACAGTTGTAATGCTGACTGTCCGTCATTTTCTCTTGGGATTCAGTGTTTCTGCCTGGAAAAGTAAAACCACACAGTTCAAGGGGATTTGCTAAGATTACTATATTTCCCAGAAGTATTTTGATAAAGTTAGATATTAACTATGCAGACTTTAAAGTGACAAAGGTAGCTCTATGAACATGTGAAAATCCCGAATAAAAATTACAAAGCCAAGCTACATGTTTTTATAAGGGAGATGTTTTGCTTGAAATCACAGTAGGAAAAGTTGCTTACAGGAAAAATATTTAGAACTGCTAAAAGAGGACTCTTAAAACCGCATTTATCTTTGCGTTTATCTTTCTGAATTGTTATTGCTGAAAGTGCTGTATGAATCCTCTGCAATATATAGGATTATGAATTATTTCCTAAAACATAGAAAACCAAATGTATTTAGTGCAAATAGTTAAAACCCCTACATTTAATCTTGTCAGTGTGCATTCTTGAATGCATTTGGGCAATTCTAATTGAGGAGACCCAGTTTAAGAAAATATAGGGAAATTCTGTAATCAGGCCACAGGATGTGCAGTTTAATTATGCTGGTGTGCATTTCTATTTGTTTCTAATGTAGAGGATCTATTGGTAAAATGAATGCCCATTTTGTGGTCTGTTATGCAGAAAATGTTTAATCCAGTGTTTGATTTACTCTGTTAAATCTTCTTTATTGAATGTGCTTATTCATCCATGCAGAATTGGGTATGCTGCTTTCTGTTACTATGACATTGCAATTAAATAGCTAAAGAGAAAAACAGGGTAAGACATTTTCTCAAGGTCCATGAAATTCTCGTAAAAATTATTCATACTTACATATTTTACATATAGATTTGCTGATATTAAAGCTGTAAAGTATAGAATTTTTTTTGTGTTGCACGAGGCTGACAAACCTTGCAGTTAAAGATCCTGAATAATCATTTTTGTCAAATAGTACTAAGAAGAATTTCTGGTCCAGTGGGTAATGACTGTCATCATGAAATAGGATTGCACTGATTGCATCTTATGAATGAAGCTAACAGGAACTCACAGAACCACACAACAGCATTTTGTGGTGGGATAAATACTTAAGCACTTGAGAAACAGTAAGACATTGACAGGGAAATAGCTCTGTTCTAGTGTAGCCCTAGAATTATACTAAACACTAACAAAAGGTTTTCAGACTGAAATTCTGTTTTCATGAGTATGGCCTCCCTCAGTAAGAAAAAGATGTGCGAGGAGAATTTCTCTTGTCTAGTCTAACCTACATAGTGATGCATTCTTCTTCAACTGAAGACATTTAGGTCAGGATGATCCAGCAGTATGAGAATTCTGGATAAATTTCTGTTGTGATAGGTTAAAAAGCAGAAATGATAGCTTCATTAACAGAATTGCACCGTGGAAGATGCAAAATGGATATTTTTAAAATCCCTATAGGACAGTTAAAAAGCATAAATATAAGGAACACAAGATTTGATCTTACTATTTTTACATCTGAATCCATAACTACAGATTTTCTCTGTTATGTGTTTCTTGGCATTATAATCAAGTGCTGATGTTTAAATTCTATATATTTTTGTTCTTGTGTTTTTTGACGCTTCCTGCCAGGCTGTTTTCCATGCTGGGCTCTGTTCTAGCACATCTGGCAGCACCGTGGTGTAAGGTGGTCTCTGGTTTCCATTAGCCACTTTATACCATTTTCACTATTCTTTGGCTGTGCGAACGAGGAGCTTGTAAGAAGGTGTTAACAGGCTGCTAGCTGGTTTATTGTTATTATTGATTTAAGGTGTTAAGACTTTAATATAATCATACACAATGAATAATATTAAGAGATTAGTTTAAAGCCATATAAGCCATTAAATACAAAATAAAAAGTAAAACTTTCTAGAACTTTCCAGTGTATTCTGGTACAGGTATGCTGTGCTAAGTTATTTTGCCTACATTGCTGTAGATGGCTTTGTCAAATATGTATTTTTATTCTCACTGTTCTTCCATTCAGAAAGGTAACATGGAGGGGCTGCTCTGAAACAGTCGAATCTGGTGTTCACCCTTGATTCTCCCTTCATTTCTTGGTAAGGTGACGGAAGGGGCACAGTGAGAGTGATGTGTGACTTAAGGCTCCTGGGAAGGAGAAATACAATGAGTTGATGTTAACTGATGATTGAGAAAAATAAGTGAGGTTTTTGAATGCAACAGAGAACATAGAACACGGCTGTTAATTGACAAGGAAGAGTGTGAGATTAATGATGAGGAATAGATGAATTAATCTACTTTCCTTTAAAAACTGTCTTCACTGCGGTGGATAAAGGAAAGAAATTATCACAATTGGGGAGTAAGGGGACGTTTTAAAAATAATAAGGGAAATATATTCTAGGATACGTTAATAACATGCAGTGATCATTTTTTACTGAAAGTGTGTTGAAGCACTGGAACAGGCCGGCCAGGGAAGTGGTGGAGTCACCATCCGGGGAGGTGTTAAAAAAACGTGGAGACTCCTGGAGGTTGTGCCAGGGGAAGTTTAGGTTGGGTAATAGGAAAAATGTCTTTACTGAAGTTGCGATGAAGCCCTAGCAGAACCTGCCCAGGGAGGTGGTGGAGTCCCCATCCCTGGGGGGGTTTAGCAGATGGGTAGATGAGGTACTCGGGGGTGAATTAGTGATGGATGGGTACAGTTGGACTCGATGGTCTCAAAGGTCTTTTCCAAAAGGAGGTTGAGGGAAGACCTTATCGCTGTCTACAACTGTCTGAAAGGAGGTTGTAGCGAGAAGGGAGCTGGTCTCTTCTCCCAAGTGACAGGCGATGGGATGAGAGGAAATGGCCTCAAGCGGCGCCAGGGCAGGTTCGTATTAGACATTAGGAAAGATGTCCTCAGCAAAAGGTTTATCAGGCACAGGTTGCCCGGGGAGGTATTTAAAAGATTGATAGGTGAAGTGCGCATGCATATAGTTTAGTAGTGGGCAGGTACGGCTGGACTGGATAATCTCAGAGATCTTTTCCAGCTAAGCAAGTCTATGAGTCTACCGCTCTGAGTCCCTTGCTTTCCCAGAACTACATCTCCCAGAAGCCCGTGCGCCGACAGGAAGCCCCCTGCACCGGCCCGCCCTGGGTCCGCCTGTCACGTGACGCGGCTCCTCCCAAGATGGCGGACAACCTGCCCCGCGAGTTCGACGTGGTGGTGATCGGGACGGGTAGGGCCGGGACGGGGCCGGTGCTGCCTGGGGCACCTGCGGGCGCCTCCCTCGCCGGAGGTGTCGGGGGGCGCTCAGGCACAGGCGGCGGGGGGGCCGGATCGGCGGGCAGGGTCAGTGTCGCAGAACGCCAGGTGGAAGGGACCTCACGGGTCCTCGGGTCTGACCTTTGTAGGAGATTTCAGGCCTAGACGAGGCGGCCCAGCGCACTGTCCAGCTGAAACTTAAAAGTGCCCGGTGCAGAGGGACCCATCGCTGCCCTGGGAGGTCATTCCAGGGCTTCGCTGTTCTCACGGGGAAACAATTTCTTTCGGAGCCCCGTTGGAATCTCCCCAGGAGCGGCTTATCTTCATTACCGCATGTCTTTTCTGTGACTCCTTGTAAAAAGGGAGTCTCCATCCTCTTGGCAGACACCCTTTGCCTTTAGTGCTCCCAAGGGCCTTGTCTGACCCTGTGCCCCTGGCTGCCCCTTTCCTGAAACGCCGGCTGGCTCTGGTGCCCAGAGAACGGTTCAGAGGAGGGGAAGCCTCGTGCTGTTGCAATCTATGTGGTATATGTGGGTAATTTCTCTTGTCTTTTTTTTTCTATTGTATTCTGTAATGTAAGAACTTTTTAAAATAGTTTTTTCTGATCTCTATGCCTGCTTTTACAAATAACCCAGGCTTTATGTTTTTGAGTCCTCCTCATGGAAGGGTATTTCTCAGTACATGAACAAACATAAGGCTGGATGGTTGCACGTATCAGAGACTTAACTCTGACCTTTCTGGAACTGCCTGCCCTTTCTGTATCCAGTCGAGGTTCATCCTATCTCCTGTTAAGGTGAATAATAATGGAGATCTTGGATGTCTTACCAAAACGTACAACACTGAAATTGCAAGACAAGGTCTAAAATATTCTTCCAGAAGATACTTGCTGCTTGTGTATCATAATAATGTTGAACTATTGAAACAGCTTTCTGTTAAATAGAACCTGGTGGCCTGGTTTGAACAGGTCTTGACGAGCTTGACCTTAAATTCAGTATTGAGCTGCAGTCCTAAAATGTTCAGAATGCAGTCCTGTTTGTAGGTCCCAAATTTACACTCAGATTTCGCTTACATTGATGAAGAGCTCCCCAAGTCAGCTCAGGATGTTGATCGGTGCACAGGAAGGAAAGGACTTCCAAGTTTTACTGTTACCCATGTGAAACCAGGAACTATGCCTCTGGAGTTCATTCTTCAGTCAAATTGTTCTCTTCAGATTTTGGGTTACTTTTCTAAGCAATTTGGAATAGAATAAGTGGGTTTCTTAACGTAATTGCTGCTTTCAGTGTTTATCTCCTTAGACTGTCTATGTAATTGATCAAAGGGGTTTTGATTTGGTCCTGGAATTTGTGATGGATTATAAAAAAACTACCATTCCCGTTGTTGACCGTAGCTATACAAAAAATGCAAATTAAGGCTCTTGAGCAAATTAAGATATCCCTTCTGCATTATGTTGTGTGTCATGGAAGCCTTGCTAATGAATCTGACTTTTTAATGTGTGTTCAGATTTGTGAATATTTTGAGTGTGTGAGAAAAATGATGAATAACAAAAGGCTAAAGTGCCAGACTTAAAGGGTAAAATATTAAAAATGGCATGAATTCTGTGGTTTTTGAGGAGAATTCAGTCTTTACTGCCATGAGAAAAATAGTATTTACGTAGATGACGCAATTATGTAGAAAATAAAAGAAAACTCAGGGGTGTATAAAACTAATATAAATGTTATGCTATTTCACCGTTCCCGCTGCTAAGGAAACTGGAAGGGGGAAATGGGAAGAGTAGCTGTTCTAGCTGCTAAGGAAGCTAGTAAAGGTGTTACCTCTTTAAAAGACTTCATGTGTCACGATTCCAATGGCAGAGTGAAAACCTGCTGCCAGAATTTATTCTGGAGGTTTGGTGGTTGTTGTTGAAGGCAGATCATAACCAGATTGCTCTGGCAGCCCTCGTGCCAAGGGGTCTCGCAGGAACGTGGGCCCGAGACAGTATTCTGTCTTTTCTTTGCATTCTTTTTCATAAATAGCATATGCAAATGGATGCTAACACTGTTGAGTGACCGTTTTTTTAAATCTTTACTAAATTATTCAGTATGGAAAATTATTCAAAGTAGAACTTCCATCTCTCTTCTCTTTTGGGAGCTGGCTCCTGAGGGAGAATCTTATCCTTATCTTAACTGTCTGTTTTCTGATGCTATAACCAGCGCCGAGTCTACCTATGTATATTTAATTGTCATGTTGTAATAACTAAGAATGTTTATGTTAATAATCTTTGTAACAGCACAGTAGTAATTGCATTCTTTTCTGAATGTGTGGCCTTTTTCCAGTTTGACAACTTGTGCATCTGTTAATTTTAGTAATTAGATTGAGTTGTGGCATTAAAATTTGAATTTTTTATTTCAGGCTCATTTAACTGTTTCTCTGTACTAAGCTTAATGAACGGTACCTTACACAAATTTTAGCCATTAGTGCTCTGTTTAATGCTTAGGTTCTATTACTTCATCAATATTTCTACGGGAAGAGTAAATCCGCTTATTGAAGAAACTCCTTTTCCTTGGCTTAGATTAAACATTTCCTTGCAAATTTAGAGTGAGATGGATGTGTAGTACAGAAAGATGAGTCCTGGTGGGCTCAGCAGCAAAAGTTTCATTACTATAGTGGAATTTATATCCATAGTTCTGAAGAAAAGTCAGTTTCAATGTGATATGAAACTGGTGGGCATATCTTGAGGTTTTCGATGGCAACACAATATACAGAATCAAAGCTGTTATGGTATTGCTCTTTTGTTCTACTGCTTTTTTGTTGCAGCACTGAATTCCCTCTTCACCGGCCTCTCACATCCCTCCTTTCCTGCTTTTTGAATACAGTACAGTGGTCAAGTTACCCACAGCCAAAAAGCAGTGGATTTATTGGGTGGTTCTCTGCCAAAGCAGATGTTATGCGCTACCATCAATCTGCAAAGCCATTCTGGTATTTTGGAAGGTCTGTTCTTTGGGAAGTGATATTCAGTGATTCTTGCCTGTCTGAAAGCCTTCGGATCCAGGGTTGGACACTGGTGTAAGTGCTTGCTCAAGGAATTCAGGGTGGGCATTAGTCATATTCATTTAAATGCGTTCATTATTGATAAGCTTTTGTGAGGTCAACTTTTAACTCAGGCATCCAAATGGTAGTGAGAGCGAACACTATGAGTTCTTATCTCAAAAACCTGGCATCTCTTTGAGAGTGACAGTTGGGAGCTGGGAGTTGATGGCAGAGCTTTTGACTTTAGGCAGTTGTCAGATAGGAAAACTCCCAGGCAGACCGTTCAGCGACGTTGAATTGATGGTAGAAACCACTGTAAGTGCAAAGATTTGCAGCATGGCCTGTGAATGTTTATAAGTGGTTTGGGTAGGGTTGCGGAGTTGTCCTTATCTTTGAATTTTGTCAGTTGGTTGGGTCATATTCAGTCTTCACTTGTTAAACTTGTCTGTGATACTTGGGAAGGCCTGTGGTAACTGCTGGTGAGGCTGTAAGATAATGGCTATGGCTCTTCAGGAGGCGGTTGTAGTCACAACTTTCTCTGCAAGTAATTCTAATTTTTTTCTAAAAAGGAGTTATTCTTTATAAAAGCAGTCACAGTAAATTTTCTAGTTCTATGCAATTTTCTTTCCATTCTGGTTTTCAGTGGTTATAAATAACACATGAAATGACTTTCAAGGTAGAAAGCAGGAATCCATTTTGAAATATTCTATAAAATAAAGAGTGATTTATGGTTTCATATGATTTTGGCTGAAAGCACTCGGGCTTTGCCAGGTCATCAAAGTCCTGTCAGAAGAATCTATTATTTATTGTGCGCTACACTAGGAGTGGTGTAAGTACTTTGTGTTTATCTTATGTAAGTGTGGTGTTAGGAAAAATCACTTCCAGGTACTAATCCAGTATTAAAAATACAACATGAAAAACTAACCTAAATATTATAGGCATGAATGATGAAGTTAACACTGAAGACTTGAAGTCTGACTTTTTTTTTTTTTTTTTAAATTGAATGTCCTTATTGTTGCAGGATATTTTTAGGAAGTGTTCAAAATGTTTTCCAATACATCTTCTGTGCGGATGTTTTGGTTACATTATCTTATATAAGTACACAAACTTCAGCTTATATCAGCAGCTACTACAACAAAAGCTGGATAGAAAACCAGCTGAAGATGGATGAGTTGTGCTGTCAGTGGTCATTGCAGAATAATACAGCAGCACTGACTTGTAATGTTGATGTCTGGAAGAAGGAAATAGACCCATATTATTATTACCATTTGTAGATTAGTCAATATCTGTCCATGTAAATGTCGAACGTTTCCATATTCCTCGGATCATACACAGATAATTACATGGGATTACTAATGCAGGAGAAGAAACTTTTTAATTGTGGCTCCTTCCTTGACTGGTTGTGGTTTCTTACCTGTCTTCTTACTATGTCACTACTGTATTCTGTAATGAAGAAATATTTTTTAATGCTCTTCTGCAGTACGAGCATACAATAAAATGAATCAAACCTATCATCAATTTTAATTAACTAGCTTTAATTTTACATATTTTATAAATAAGTATTTCAACTTTGTTTGCAATTCAATTATAAAATACCTTTTAATTTTTACGTAGACCAACAACACATTGTGAAGATTGTATAGTGAGCTTCTCCAGAGTTAGCGGCTCTTCTCTTCTTAGAAGTTTGTATACAAACAAAATTTATTGCATTTGGTCAGCTGTCTTACTCCAGAAGATTGTTTTGAAATCGTCTATGTTCCAGCATTTTTAATATATTTCCTTTCAACATTTTGTATTATGAAAAAGAATCTTGTGATTTATTTAGTAGATACAGTGAAGCAAATTAAACATTTAAGCCTCTTCAAGATGAATCTCGTGTTATTCAGTAAAAGCTTATCCACTGGATGACTGGGAAATAGTGTAGAGGGAACAACTCGGGAACCAAGATGCTTCCGCACATAGGAGGAAGCTGTTTAGTTTATGAACTGCTTGTGGTAGCGAATGTATCCGTTTAAAGTCCCTGGAAGAGGCCGTGTGTCACTACAGCGTTCTGTATCGCCGCTAATCAGAGGAGACACAATGTGTAAGCTTGAAATTCATTTTAGATTACACAGAGGTGAATTATAACTTTTCATTATATTGTAAAGCTTTCAAAAACCTGTTGGCTTTTATGTCTGGAAAAAAGTTTTCTAGCTTAGTACTTATATTGAATTTTAATTTGCTGTGATGAAACGACACATAGAATAGGTATCTTGATAGCTCTAAATAATGTGTAGAGAACTCTGCTATTTCCTTCTTATTTTCTTGTAAAACACGTTATGCTTGAAAACCAAAGTATGGCTCATTTTCCTTCATTGGGAAGGTCCAAAAATTCATGTAATGGAAATTATATTGGTCAGAGGTTGCTGGAAATGACGAGATATAGACTTCAAGGTCAGCTTGCAGCAGTCACACCTGTAAGATTTATTGAGATTCACCTGCCTATTACATATCCAGGAAGGCTGTAGTAGTGGTAGTGTGTAGGCAGCCGCTGTGAACACTAGCGCTGTGGAGAGTGTCTGTACTCTTCATCAAAAGATCATCATGCAAAGGGACCCGAACAGGCTGGAGCGCTGGGCTGAGACCAATGGCAGGAGGTTTAACAAGGCCAAATGCCGGGTCCTGCACTTGGGGCACAACAACCCTGAGCAGAGGTACAAACTGGGAGAAGCCTGGCTGGAAAGCTGCCTGGAGGAGAAGGACCTGGGGGTGTTGGTCGATAGCCGACTGAACATGAGCCAGCAGTGGCCCCGGTGGCCAAGAAGGCCAATGGCACCTTGGCTTGGATCAGAAACGGCGTGACCAGCAGGTCCAGGGAGGTTATTCTCCCTCTGCACTCGGCACTGGTGAGACCGCTCCTCGAGTGCTGTGTTCAGTTCTGGGCCCCTCACCACAAGAAGGATGTTGAGGCTCTGGAGCGAGTCCAGGGAAGAGCAACGAAGCTGATGAAGGGGCTGGAGAACAGGCCTGATGAGGAGCGACTGAGAGAGCTGGGGGTGTTTAGCCTGGAGAAGAGGAGGCTGAGGGGAGACCTCATTGCTCTCTACAACTACCTGAAAGGAGGTTGTGGAGAGGAGGGAGCTGGGCTCTTCTCCCCAGTGACAGGGGACAGGACGAGAGGGAATGGCCTCAAGCTCCGCCAGGGGAGATTTAGGCTTGAGATTAGGAAAAAATTCTTCACGGAAAGGGTGGTTAGGCATTGGAACGGTCTGCCCAGGGAGGGGGTTGAGTCGCCGTCCCTGGAGGTGTTTAAGGTGAGGGTGGATGAGGTACTTAGGGGCATGATTTAGGGATTGGTGGGAATGGTTGGACTTGATGATCCAGTGGGTCTCTTCCAACCTGGTTATTTTGTGATTCTGTGATCATGAACCTGTGTTTGCAGTGTCTGCTTGCTGGGTTACTTCACTCTGGTGCTGCAGCTGTTTGTGGTGCAGTCCCGGGATCTCTTACAGCATTTTCCATTTGTCAGTGAGGCAGTGTCACGGATTCCTGCAAATGCATTGCTTTCTGGGTATATGTCAAGAAGTAGCTATGAAATTCTGCCTCTGAGAACATGTTAGTGACCCAGAGATCATTAATGAGTAAAATCTCTAATTTTATACTTATTTTTATATCTGTCTGCAGATATAATGTCCTACTTCATTGAAATTTTAAATTAATGTTTCCTTGAGAAGGCCAGGGAGGCTAATTTACCTAACACAGTGTCTGATAAATGGAGGTTAGTAAGTGGAGAGGGAAGGCGTTGGCTTTAAGAAATGATGATCTAGATTTCAAGTGGTACTAATCAGTCCTCCTTCATGAGGGGAAACTATCTTTATTTTCCCTGGTAAGAGAAATGAAGTGCAGGACAGTTCAACATAGTGCAAATATTTAATAGGTAAGTGTTCTAGAGGGGGAATATGGAAGGGCCAGGAAGCACAGGATGAGTTTATACTTCTTGATAACAGGCTCTGTTATTTTTGAATTGATTCTGCCTCAAATATGATACATTGGATTGATACAAGCATTGTATGGACTCCTTATTGCTCTGCGTACATGCTGCCAAGTGTTTACATGTAACACACTGAAGTCTGGGTCTGTTGTTGTTTTCCTGTGCCTGGGTTGTGAGATTCATGTTCAGTTACTTCGTGTTAACACCACTGCAAATCTAAGTATTGTCTGGATTTGGAACCTTGTTTTGGAAAATTTTCTTTTGCAGTAAAATGAGATGTGTGCTGTGTGGATAGGAAGATACTGTTTACTATTAGTTATCCCAGAGGGCAGAGCTCTTGATGGTTCAGTAGTTTGCTTACTGGTTTCAATAGCATTGCAATCTTAGTTGGTTTTTTTTAACTGTAAGCTAAAAGGAATAGCAAATTTCCATTTAGATCTTGCAATTCTTTGATCCAATTTATTGGATCCAAATCATTACTCAGCTATCTGTTCAAAACGATTAAGCATCATGAGTGACACTGATTATAGTGCCAAGTCTCTCATCTCTTGAGCACCAAACCCAGCAGCTGAATGTTGCCCAAGAGGGATGCATCACAGCAAGCCTTAAAACAGCTTAGAGATACTCAGCTTTATTTACTCAGTAGGTGTAGGTCAAGCTGCAGAGTCGGTATTTGGGATACAGCCTTTCTCCTGCAATCATTTGGATTATTCTGTAATAAGTCATTGTCTTTAAACCAAGCTGGGACAGAGTTTTGGAGTCTGCTCACCCTGGAGCTGGGGTCTGAATGCATTGCAATGTGTGAATGTAATCTAGCTTAGAGTTTTTAACAAATCAGTGTTCAAAATAGGAAGCTTTTTCCAAATAAGAACAATTTATGAAAGAATCTGTTTCTGTGTTATTGACTAATATGAAGGGGACCTATTTTGCACAACTATGTGAGAAACCTGTTGGAGATGCTTCACGTGCTATTAAGTGAACATCTGCCATTTCTCTAAGGAGGCTTTTCCAAGTTAGATATTTTCTCTTAGGTCTGTAACTATGGTCTGTTTACCAGGGCCTTCTTTCTCTGAAAAGGCTTTTGTAAAGTAACAATCATGCAGCTCAGGTAATATGTAGGAGTAGCTGGCATTTGACAAAACTACCTATTTTCTGTGTGCCTTTATTTCTGTTGGAGAGGGGAATTCAGAAACTGGTGCCAAGGCACAGTCTTATTTCTTGGGGTTTACCAAGATTTTGTCATATAGGAATAAATGGTGCCTTGCTCCATCGAGTTGTTCCAGGAGCCTCTCCACAAGCTAACGTGCAGGGACTTTGCCTTCCTTACACTTTCTCATTCTGTTGCCAGTGGGTACGCGAGGGGCCACAGCGTCTTACAGGCAAAGAGTTGGTGAGGAAAATTGATGCCAGCTTTCAAGAGCAAGGAAGCTAACTCAGGGAACAATTTCATCCAAGGTTAATGGAAGAACAGACCTCCAACGCAGTATCAATTGGATCAAGCTTAAAGCAATCAGTTATGCCCTAGTAGCTATAACTCCAGTCCTGGTCAGGCAGGCAGCACTGGTGATGTTTTACAACAGTGGCTTTTATCAATAAAGAGGGAGAAACAAGTTTCTCAATTTCATTTCCAGAGTAATATTCTCTGTGCACAAATGAGGGAAAAAACCCCTTTTGCAGGAACTACAAACAAAATAGTAGTTGTAGATTCTCTTCCAGATAGTTTATAGATGGGGAGAAATGAAACGTATATATAAACACTTTCGGAAGACAGCTGAGTGTGGAGCTGCTTTCACATCATAAGGCTGTGTTCTTCCAGGATGCCGTGACAGTCCTGAAGCATGTGCTGCAGTGAACGTGGTTTTTCCTTGTCTCTTTGTTCAGAACATTCTGTAGTTTGAGTTCTTGCTTCAAAGAATTCGTCTCCAAAGATTTTATCAGAGACATTTGGTACACCATTACAATTATTGATCTAGATCCTCTTACTCAAAAGTTAGTTGGACTCATCTTCTTAGTCACATTTAATGTCACTTGTTCTTTCTTCTGTCAGAAATTACATCTACATTTCATCGTACAGTATGGTACAGGTACAGAGGAGATGGCATCTCATAGGCCTCTCTGCCTATTAAACAAAATTGTTTAATGCCATCCCAACAGGTTTAAACCCTCACATGGATGATATACCAGGGCATGCAGCAGTTACCATGAATTACTTAATTTAAAACACCATTTTAATGATTTGTTACTCAGCCTTCATGTTATGTCAGACACTCTGAAGTGAGCGGAAATACACGGAAATGCTCTCGGATAATGCCTGGCTGTGCTGGGAGGGATAGAGTCACCGAGCATTCCATTGAAATTTGGTACTGTGCTGGCAAGTGCTCATTCTGTTTATGATAACACGGTGTTTAGAGAAGACACTGATGACAAGTTTGAACTTGGCGGTAGTGGTGTTTGCAAGTGACGTCCCCTATGATTGTTTAAAGGACAAAGGATTGCATTCAGGAGGGTCATAGCAAAATGTTAATGACCACAAAGCAGCATTCATTACTTTAGTAGCATAAGAGTATTAAAATGTCAGTGACTCACACTGTAAACTTTCTTTTGTCTCTTTCTAGCCAAACTATTTCATGTTTTAATATATTTTTGCTTACTAATTTCTGAAAATTGCCGTGTCCTTTCAGGTTTGCCTGAATCTATTGTTGCAGCGGCATGTGCCAGGGTTGGCCAGAGTGTTCTTCATCTGGATTCGTAAGTTACTACAATCATTTATGTTTCTAAGGGTTAAACTGGCTAGAAGTGTGTTGTGTCTGTGGCAGTGTGCCCTTCAGGACTTGTGTTTTGTGTTCATCTGGCATCAAGTAATCATAAGCGTCTGTCTCTACCTTATTTTTGGGGTATTATTTCCATCACTACAACAGACACATTTGACATGCTTGTGCGGCAGTTTGGAATCGGTGTGGTTGGTCAAGGATGCTGTTGATGCCTCCAGAGAAGAATGGTTATACCTTCAGTGCTCTTCATTATTTTTCCTGGCAGTAATTATCGGATTGTTTTTCCATGAGAATTTTTTCCTGAGCCATTATGTACAGAGATAATGTTTGGATTTTAAGCTTAATGCATCTGTTGCCAGTAGCCTGCCTAGATTTTGTTAAATACGCCACTTCTGTTATTTCAATTTTTCACATTCAGTGGCTATCAAAGTCTACAATAATAGTTAGCCACTGGCACTTTGATTTTTTTGATCCATGCCTGGTTTTAGCTATGATGAAGAGCCTTGCAGAAACCTCGCAGAAGCCTGCAATTAGAGCTGTGGAATACAGATTTTGTTTATTACTGTTTTCACTTAAATATGCTCATTTACATTCACACATGCTTTTGTTTTTATGGTGAAAATGAAGGCTTCCACATTGGGTTCCTTTCTCCTATGGAGTTACTTTCAAACTTGAGTGCGGGCTAAGAGCAGGGGAAGGTTTTCTCAACCAAGGTGTTGTTCACTCATTGATAGTTGCTGGTTTAGTTGGAGTGTGTGCTCACTGAATCATAGTCTAGAATCCATGTCTTGGCAAATAAAATAGAAATGTTTATGCTGTACCACCCTTTCCCCATAAATAGGGAAGCATTTCAAGCCATCTGCTTTTCATGTTTAAGAGATCACTCTTGCAAAAAAAGCTTGCAAAACCAACAGACCCCCCCCCATCCTGCTGCTATTTGAATTTTAAACTGGAAAGTTAAGTCTTAGAAAGCTTGTCAGATTCATATGAATTAAAAAATATTCATTTTATCTACTGTGTGTCTGGTTTAATATACTCCTTCCTAGATGAATTTTCAAGTTTCATTTTACTGAGGTAACAGCATAATTGAAAATTCATCAACAAAAAAAATCTGTTTATAATCAGAGTGTCACTTTTCAACGATATTTGTTATTCCCTTCTTGAAGGATCATGAGTTTAAATTGTTTCCGGAGTATAAAAAAGTAAGATTTGGGGTTACCAAAATAGTTGTGTTAGGTGTGCTCATTTGATTAATCTTTTGTTCTCTACAAAGTTAGATATAAGGCATAGAAAACATATATGGATAAAGTCTTTGTTTATAGTTTGCTTGCACTCATCACCTTGTGTACATTGTTTTATTACTTTTAATCTCCAGCCCTGTTTGCATTTATCATAATATACTGCAGAGGTGATTATGGAAGATAGTCTTCAAGTGGCTTATTATAAAATACTAAGTTCTAAGTTTGATTTATAAACACTGTCCAAGCATTGCCATCAACAGTAGCTAATCTTATTCAAAATAGTCACTTCACTGCAGCGTTGCCATAAATTCCTGCAGGCTGATTCTAAACCAAAGTTAGCTTCTGCCAAACAGTAATTGAAGGAGCTCTATTTCTCTGTGCCAGCTATCTGTCTCAATAAACGTAAAATCGGTGGTTCTTTTCAGAGAGCTACATTTACTGTAGATATTAATGAGCTGTTGACATGTGGAATTTCAAGGGTATTTGTTAAGTGATTTAGAAAAGTAATTTGCAATTTAAAATGTGGAGACTGGCACTTAGTTTAAACCTGAAGTTGCTGAAGAAAGGTAGATCAAGGCTGAAAGTTGATTAGTTGAAGTGAATGTACTTCCCATACTAATTGTTCATACCTGTAGGACTTTCTCATGGTGGCTTGCTGTTTTACCTACTGTTTGGTCCTTTGAAACTAAATTTCTCCTTTTATATCTTTATCGTTCTGAACTAGCTTGGTTACTGAGGATGGGGTAGTTAGAGGTGAGATCTGTTTAGATACATTTTGTACTTGATTTTCAGCAGCCAGGATATAGTTTTTGTAGACTTGTATTGCCTGCATCCTTCCTCATTGTCCTGTTGGTATTTCCTTATGGAGTTTAATCCAAGGGCAGTGGAGTGTCAAGATGCAGGATTTTGACTCCTCTTGGGCCCAGTTTGCTTTGTCTGCTTCTCATGTTTTGCTTCGTAACACCTGTTCGATCTTTCTTACTTTCTGGCCTTACTTTGCGTGTAGAGTACTTGAGTGTTCCCTGTGTCCAAAATCCGATGTGTGAGCATCCCAAAGCACCCTCCCTGTGCCTGTTTTTGTGGTGTGTTCCACTTCTTGTTACTGTCACCCCTCTGTTGAGCTGAAGGATCCCAAGAGCTGTTCAGGTTAAACTCTTCCTCTTGGAAGGCAAGGAAGCGCAGGCCACTTCTCATGCTGCTAAACACGATCACTGCGCCAGGATGGGAATTTTAATACATGTGACTGTGTACTTAATAGGTAGCACATGAAACTTTATGGGTTTGAAACATAAGTCATTTTGTGTTCAGATCCTTAAAATCAATGTGGCAGTAGCTTCCTCTGCAAAAGACAGCTAGTCTGATGGTGTGAGACTTCTTTCTGAAAGATCAAATGCAGGACAGACACGTGCAGGCAGCTCGTGGGAGCAATCGTGAAGCATCAGCAGCTTTTCTTCAGCCATCACCGGTTTGACTGTTAAACCAGGGCTGTTAGGACATGGCACTGAGAAGGGCAATCTTAACAGCATAGCCCTGAAATATTTTGTCTTTTCTTACTTATGTTTTACTTGTGTATCTCATACTTTCCAAAGTGTCCAGTTTCTCAAATTGCAGTCTGTCTGCAGAAGGCGATGTTAAGGATTCTCTTGATTCAGATTCCAACAGTGTGTATTAGTTGGAAATGGCTTGCTATTTACAGTGTTTTGGACTGGGATTTGTTAATTCTTTCAAGGTATTTGAAATAAAAATGGTGTTATTAACTGAGGAAAAAAATTCATTAACTAGTGTAGGAGACGAGAGAATTAAACTTTTTACAGAGGTAAAACTACCTTTACTTGGGCTGCATTTTCAAAATTTTGCAAAAATGGCTCTAACAGTTCTGCTAGCTCTGAATTGCACATTCCTGATATGAAAAATGTGAACTAAAAGGCACTTTATTTTAATTCACATGAGAATCCAGACAATACAGGAGGAGTTTTGAGCAAATATAATCTAGGAAATAACGTGTGGTAGAAAAAGAAAACATCTGTTCTCTATCTCACTTGGTAGAAAAATTGATTTCTACCTCTGCTGTTATACCTTCAAAGTGTTTCATGTTCTTACTTACAGGATAATTAATTATGACCCTACAAAAGGGAGAGAATATCTATCTTTGTAGTTTGCTAATGTAGCGAGAGAAGAGAGGAGCTTAGACCTTGAGATTTTGGGACAGTGTTTTAGCTTTAATTAGACTTTGATCTTTGCTGTTACTTTAAGGAGTTCCTCAGTTCATCTTCAGGGCAATTATAACAAAAATATTTGGTTACGTGGGACTCCAAACCATCATGTAGCGCAGTGCAAATTAAGTAACAGTCTGAGATTAAAATCTGATAGTTGATGCTTCGAGAGAAGATTCATGTTTGAGGTGGTGTAGCAGAACTTGGGAAGGATACTTAGAGGCAGAGGAAAGTAAGAGAGGCTGCGATTCTTTTTCCATTTCAGAAAGGCCATCCTGTTTTCTCAAAACTGACTGAGCCTCAGAATGGCACTGTAGAGCGCTCTGGTGAAAAGATGGATCTGTGTCAGTGGTTAGGAAGGAAGGCACTATCAAGGGAAAACCTACCTGATGAACAGGAGTGTTTGCATCACAGGTGTCTGACAGCTCACAAAATCCTGTAACTCGCTGTGAAAATAACATATTCTCTCGCTGAAAGTTTTAATTTTAAATAGTGTAAATATGCGTGGATTTATGTTGGAATGGATTGAAGAAACCCAGTCCTAATTTTAGGCAGGTGTTGTCTGCGCTTGCTGTGATCAATGGCCTCAGTTGCTCTGACAGACAGATTGTATTCCATATTCAAGGAAACTTGCAACTAAAGCAGCAGATTCCCTATAAAAATAAATCTTCACGGCTGTGTTTCTTGGAAGTCCCAGAGTGGAAGATGATATATGGACATTGAACTCTGTGTTCAGTGGAATCTTAAGAAGCAGCAAGAAATTAACCTGCATAATTGACAGCTAAATGGCAGTGGGACATGGTCACCGTGTGCAACTGTCCGTTGTTGTTTTACAGGTGGGAATGTGACAGGATTGGGCATTTAATATGTGTAATCCTCACGGCTTTGTATTCTGTTTGATAGCAAATAGCAGTGCTTAGGAAGCCTCCCCCATGTCATTCATGCAATGACGTGAGCGTGAGCTCCTTGTTGCTGAGGGCTAGAGTTTCTGGTTGCTCAGATCTGCAGGTGGAGCTCTTCTGCTTGGAGGCCCCGAATTACAGGGCAGACAGTCTGGGTTCTCCTAAAGTACAGATCGAGTCCTCCCAGCTCATGGCCTTAACACCGTGTTCTCTTGTTGAAGCCACCTTTATTCAGTGAATGCTGGATTTTTGCAGATGTCCTATTTATGTTCTTCACTGTAGCCTTGCGGAGCTGAAAGACTTTTTGAGGTCAGTTTCTCGTCAGGAGCGATTAGAGGCTGTTTAGGAGACATCTGTCCTTCGTGTGCTACGTAGGCACCCTGTACAGAGCATCACCCTCTGGTGCTGGAAAGGGGCTGACAATCTTAATGAAGTCTTTGTCAGCGCAGATAAGCCTTGTCAAAAACATCCCATCTTGAGCAGTAGAATCAAACCTGAATTTGATTTTCACTCTTATCACACTTATCTCTACAATTTAAAATTGGAGGAGGTTAAGATAAGATTTTATGTTTATTTGATATAATGGTCTTCACATTATTCTGTAAAATGCAAACCCATCTTCCACCCTACATATTTTTTTGGGTGTATGCAATAACATTAGATATCCATTTGAAGGGTGTTTTGGTGTCTTTCACACTCGTGAAGTGCCAGCATACAACACCAGAAAGCAGAGTTAAATCCTGAAATGACTTTTTAACTTTGCAAGAACTAGTGAGTTTTTAAAATGTAATTGCTGTATTATTTTTCCTGTCAGAGTTGTTAAATATTTCTGACGTCTGCACAATAACAGAACCTGATGAATCCAGCTGATGTTTAGAGAAATACTGACAGACAAATTTAAAAAATGAACTGTTAATTTTCTGTTATTTAAAAGAGCTAAACTGATGTTTTTAAAGAAAGAAGGGGGTAGATCTAGACTGAAAAGTGCTCAGAGAGGTATGATCAGTTCCTACAAATCAGTTCCTACAAATCAGTTCCTACAAATCAGTTCCTACAAATCAGTTCCTTTAGCTCCACCTGCAGCAAATATTTTGCCAGAGCATCTGAGCAGGCTGGAATAAGCATATTTTTCTCTGTAAGCAGTAGATAAGTAATGAGGTGAACTTTCTTTTCTTTGGCATAAGAGATAAGAGATGTGGTTTGTGCTGCCTGGACTCAATTTCAGTTTACGTAATGCTCCTTTGCGTGGCCACCTCACAAGGTGCTGTTAGTTTAGAAGTGGGGTGCAGTGCTGTTACGTGAACTTCCAGCTCAGAAGCAGAGTAGCTGTGCTCATGTGACGAGGGTGATGGGTCCTGCCACAACCTGGAACTGGGGAGTGCGGTGCGGGTGCAAAAAAACTGAACTGGTTTTGTTGAGACCTCAGTTGAAACTGGCATCCCTGTTGGCTTGGCACCATGCTACAAAGAAGTCTGCAGCCATGGTTTAGAGGTGTAGAGTCAGTCTTGGCCAAGAAGCAGTGTTATCTATATTTTCCTTTTACTCGTAGCATCCTTTGTGCTTTTCTCATCATTATTCATTTACCCTCCAAATACTTTGGTTTAGGACTGTGGTCTGTTTGCTCAAAGATGCACACAAATGAGTGAAAGTGGAAATTCTGCATCTCATTAAGAGCTGTGGAATATTGTAGCAATCTTCACATTCTGCGTCTTTCAGATCTGTCATGGAAAATATTTGGAGTGTCTCAAACGTCATTGTTTTTTTTTCTTTAAACCTAAAAAAGCTATGTTTTATCTGTCCATCAAGTTTCGCTGTTGTTTTTTCTTTACAGGAGAAATTACTATGGTGGAAACTGGGCCAGCTTTAGTTTTTCAGGATTATTGTCCTGGATTAAAGAAAATCAGGTAAAAAATTCCAAATGACTTGTTTTAACATTCCTTAACATTAAATCATGGTTGTTTGCATAATTTATTACAAGATAAATTACCACGGTGCTCTTTCTCTTTGGTAATTTGACAGATCAAAGGAGTTTCTGGCTTCCAGCTTTACTGGTTTAGACTTAACCATCTGGCCTGGTATTCTTGGGCTTGGATAAGCCCGGTTTATTCCTATCATTATCTGAGACCAGAAAGCCTAGTGTTCGGTCATACTTTTTGGTTCTTGAATTGATATAGAAGCAACCATGTTATTATTTTGATTACTTTCCCAGCACCTTCTGTAAATGATTATCTGGTCTTTTCCCTTTGATTATTTTCCACACTCTGGTGTTTCAGTCCCTTTTGTTTTTCTTGTGTGCTTTTGGGTGATTCTCTGTAACTGAGAGAAAGGTGGTTAGTGGTTCCTTCCACTGACACATCCTGTGACCAGGACAAAGAAATTAATGGTGACAGCGTATTTTTCAATGACCAAAGTTTATGTAATTCATGACGGTCCACTAGAAATCTTCTGAAGAGGATATTTATTTAGGAGATCGAGCACTTGGATTATATTAGCAAATGGATGTTCGTATTATTTACTGAAGCATTACGAGCCTGTTGGTCCGTAAAAGATGGAACTTTTTCAGTTCGGTCTCATGCCTGTTTATTACATAGTGCTACCTTGTGGTGTAATCAGTGGCGTTACTCAATGTCAGAACTTGATATTCTCAGGGTTCTGTGATGTTATTTAGAGATTCCTGTGTGGACAGATTAACACAATACCCCAGTCACTGTATTTTTTCATATGATCTCCATTTGAAGACTTTTGTCACAAAATTTGGAGCTAACCTGGCTGTGGCAAACCTGTCTTTTCATAGATTGTATTAAAGTTATATGAAGCTCTCTACTAAAACTTGTATTTCATTTATCACTGTGTTTTTCAGATTGCTAGAGCTGGTGATGTAGAGCAAGTGTTGGCACACTATAACAAAGTAACCAGCTCTACCTAATTGAACTCAAAACATCTAAATAGAAAAAAACATTAAGACAGTTAGAATTATTCTTTTTTTTCTTTAATATAAGATGGTACAACAAATTATTTGGGATTATACTGATTTATAGTTGAAGAGCAGCTAGCACATTACCAAATGTAATGTAATTGTTCTTTGTAAGCAAAAGACAGATACTGGTGATGATTGTGAAGACTGGAGAAAACTGATCCTCGACAATGAAGAAGTTATTTCTCTTAGCAAGAAGGATAGAACTATTCAAAATGTAGAAGATTTCTGTTTTGGCGAGTAAGTATAAATATAAAAATATACAAAGATTGTAACTTACTTATTAAACAGTGGTTTCTCATAGAATTATAGAATAACCAGGTTGGAAGAGACCCACTGGATCATTGAGTCCAACCATTCCTATCAAACACTAAACCATGTTCCTCAGCACCTCGTCCACCCGTGCCTTAAACGCCTCCAGGGAAGGTGACTCAACCCCCTCCCTGGGCAGACTGTTCCACTGCCCAACGACCCTTTCTGTGAAAAATTCTTTCCTAATGTTCAGCCTAAATCTCTCCTGGTGGAGCTTGAGGCCATTCCCTCTCGTCCTGTCCCCTGTCACTTAGGAGAAGAGGCCAGCTCCCTCCTCTCCACAACCTCCCCTCAGGTAGTTGTAGAGAGCAATGAGGTCTCCCCTCAGCCTCCTCTTCTCCAGGCTGAACACCCCCAGCTCTCTCAGTCGCTCCTCGTAAGACTTGTTCTCCAGCCCCTTCACCAGCTTTGTTGCTCTTCTCTGGACTCGCTCCAGAGCCTCAACATCCTTCTTGTGGTGAGGGACCCAGAACTGAACACAGGATTCGAGGTGCGGCCTCACCAGTGCCGAGTACAGAGGGAGAATAACCTCCCTGGACCTGCTGGTCACACCGTTTCTGATACAAGCCAGGATGCCATTGGCCTTCTTGGCCACCTGGGCCACTGCTGGCTCATGGTCAGTCGCTGTCAACCAACACCTCCAGGTCCTTCTCCTCCTGGCAGCTTTCTAGACGGACTTCTCCTAGTCTGTAGCTGCACAGGGTTGTTGTACCCCAAGTACAGGACCCGGCATTTGGCCTTGTTAAACCTCATCCCATTGGTCTCAGCCCAGCAGTCCAGCCTGTTCAGATCCTTTTGCAGAGCCTCCCAACCCTCCAGCAGATCCACACTTCCACCCAGTTTAGTGTCGTTTGCAAACTTGCTAAGAGTGCACTCGATGCCTTCGTCCAGGTCGTTGATAAAGACATTGAACAGCACTGAGCCCTGGGGAACCCCACTTGTCACTGGCCTCCAGCTGGAGTTTGCTTAATTTCCCACCACTCTCAGGGTCCAGCCATCCAACCAGTTTTCCACCCAGAAGAGTGTGCGCCTGTCCAGGCCAGAGGTGACAGTTTCCGTAGCAGAATGCTGTGAGAAACTGTGTCAAAGGCTTTACTAAAGTCCAGGAAGATACATCCACAGCCTTTCCCTTGTCCAGCAGCTGAGTCTCTCGGTCATAGAAGGTGATCAGGTCAGTTCGGCAAGACCTGCCTTTTGTGAACCCGTGTTGACTGGGCCTGATCCCCCGGTTCTCTTGCATGTGCTTCATGATCGCACTCAAGATCACCTGTTCCATGACTTTCCCTGGCACTGAGGTCAGACTGACAGGCCTGGAGTTCCCTGGATCCTCCCTGCGACCCTTCTTGTAGATGGGCACAACATCAGCCTCCAGTCCAGTGGAACTTCCCCAGCCTTCCAGCACTGTTTGAAGATGATGGAAAGGGGTTTGGCCAGCACACCTGCCAGCTCCTTCAATACCCTTGGGTGAATCCCATCTGGCCCCATAGTCTAGCTAGCAGGTCTAGTCAGGCTAGCAAGGCTCTGACCATCTCCTCTTGGACCATGGGAGCCTCATGTTGCTCCTCTAGCTCCTGGATTTGTACACAGAGGGAACAACTTTACAATTAAAGATTGCTACTTTATGTTGCTTTAGATGGAATTGCGTGGCCAAAGACTCCTGGTAATCTAATACCCGTCAACCTTTGGGGCATGTCACCTCTTTCTGTTTTTGAAGTAAGGTAACCAAGCTCTTACTTGACATAAAACATGCCAAAGATACCTGCTTAGGTTGAAATACACAATTTACTCAGTGAATGTTTGTTCCATAAGCACACGAAGAATAGTGTGCCATCTTAGGACTGAGTATGTGGGAAATATCTCTTAATTGTAGGTTTGTAGAAATCTGTCTGCTCTAGCAGAAGTTAAGAATACAAGTTTCATTTTTTGTTTAGGTTTTTAAATGCAGGTGGAATGCTTTTTTAAAGTATAAGTAATGCAGGAGGTAAGCTTTTCACAATGTCATTATTAAAAGTCAAGGAGCATCTTAAAGGAACCTTGTGAAGCAGTAATATTGAATAGCGTGCGAGCATGACAATAATGAATGGAAATTGTATGGGCCTCAATGGAAAACTGAACTATTTCTCTCTATTTATTTGTCATGTTTATCTTTTGGATTTTATACTGAACTGGACACTGTTCTGAAGTCCTGAAAGGTTCTTTGGGGTAGTTATGCGAGTTTAACCTTGAATCCCTTAAATAGTATCATAAGTAGCTGAAGGAGACATTGACAGATATTCATATAGAAACTTGTATTTCTTTCTGTAAACATAGGCAGGAAAAAAAGAAGTGTGTGTTACACTAATGCATTCTGAAGGTCACAGACTCAGAATATTTCAAAGTTCTGTATGGCACAGTAATGACTGCTTGACTATTGCAGGTAAAATATCACTTGAATATTGTAATCGCAGTCCTTTTGCCGTAATAAATGTTGTTCAGAACCAGTATTAGATCAGGTTAAAAGTTCCATAATCTCTTACATTTGCATATGATTTTCCTAAGAAGCTGTGGTATTGACTGGTGGCCAGCTCAGACATGAGTCCCCCAGCATTAAGATTTCACTCTTTGTCGGTGCGAGCATTACACTTGAGTCGGGGCAAACCAACAGATTCTACTTTCAAGCATTTAATTCAGCGTGGCAGTGCAATGCTGTTTCTTTTGGTTATCACTTAAAAAAAACCCTCATACCCACAGGGATGTATGGTAAGATTAACAAACATAGCAAAGAAAAAGTTTTCCACAATAACTTAAAACTTCCTGAGTCAATTATGGTGTTTCTGACAATGTACGCATTCTGGCGAGGTTCTGTTGTTTTTGCTTAACTTTTATAACTCCTATGAAGTAACCATTAAACATTTATTTTGAAAGAATAAACAGCTGGGTAGCAGTATAATATACACAGTGCAAATCTGAAATGAATGGCCTTAGAACAAAGTGCATCCATCAAAGGAAAGAATACTGTGTCTACAACAAGCTGTATTGAAAAAAGGCAAATGGCTGAAAAATAAATAGTGAACACCTGTGCTGAATAAATTAACCAGCTGGTTGGCAATTTTTCATTTGACCTATCTGAAGGGGTTGCTGTTACAAGGCATTAATAAGACACATTCATTTTAAGATATTCCTTTGTTAGTACCTTTAATTGATGAATGGTGGAAGATAATATTCCAAATTTACACAACAATTTGTCTGCAGATGTATTATTTTTTTCTGAATTAGAAGAGGAATTGTCTGTACAAAAGTTCAGTTTGAGTGATTTTTATGGACAGTTCTTACATTATTCAGGGATATCTGTTCCTCTAGGAAGGCTGTAGTGAATTTAGATTATATACAGTTTTTAGGCTTTTGTTATCAAATGAGTAGAGCTGCAAATCATGCAGATTTACCTATTCATGAATGGGAATTGAATAGCGATTTAAAATATGTAAATAAAACATTTCTGTTATACTGCTTTTCAGTGTTATAAAAAAAAGACTATTGTGAATCCAAATTTGATTTTAAAAGTGATAATCAAGTATGTTTAAAATGAAATTGGACTGTTCATTTTGCTTGGGAGAATGGAGAAAGAAAAAATGTCCTCTGAGTTTTCGTGTTATAAAAAGCTGTAGAATGGGTTAAATAAAAGCTTCGCTCTTAGTTATTGCATTAATGGCAACAGCTTTTGGCAGTTTTTCCAAGTACCATGTTCCAAATTAAAAACAAAAAAAAAAGGTTTTTTAGTAGAGATTACTTTTAAAAAAAAATTTGCCAAAGTACCTATCTTTCTTTGATAGTTTATAGTGATTTAATGCTTGCAATATGAAGTGAAAAAGACATAATTAAGGTACACAACCAGACTTCTTTCATTAGTGCTTCCTTAGAACAGTTCCTGTATTTCCCAGGGCAATATTTTACCTCATTTGTGAATAAGTGTTTCCTGGTGGCTGTGCACAAGCTAAGAGACTTATTCCGAGCTCCTGTGTTCATAAACCCATGTGAGCTCCTTGAGTTCCTAAGTGAAGAACAGCATTTAAAGGATACAGAGTTTTCATTCCCTCTTTTAACAGAAATCCTGCCCCCTGCTTCCATCGGTAAGGCTACAAATGCGCGAGGGTGCATTTTTATATGAATACCGAATAATTCCTCTTTGCTCAGTGAATTTTAACCATCCCTTAGTTACTGACACTTGGTATTGTACGTTTGCAGGTCACCTTTAAAATCATAGTTCATTAGTTTTCAGCCAAGATTAAATTGTTTATTCAGTGCATTAATGGCTTGTGGCATAAAGATAAAAAGATAGTGTGAAATTATTGCTGAACTCCTTTCACTTACAATGACGTTGATTTGATTCATCTGAGCTGGTCGTATAAACTCAAATTCTGAGTTGCTAAGGTAGATGCCATTGAAGTTCAAGATAAAAAGAGTAGATGGGAATAAAAGTGGAGGTTTGCTTTCTAAGAGGAATTTTAAAGAATTGTGTTGTGCAAGGGCAGTGGAGTGCGCAGGGTGAATGTGGTGTGGCAATGTCGCTCCTCGGGCTGGCTGCATTCCCCTGCCATGCACGACTTCGGAACACCTGCATAAAAATGCCAGTGCTACAGGAGGGATCTTTGTTCTGTACGGCTGTCACTTGGACACAGTGGAATGCAAGTAATCTGGAAATTTTGATTAAACTTCAGTTCAAAATTGCCTGCTTCTCTTGCGGGCTTGCTATAGTAATAGGTGCGAAGTAGTCTCAGTCATATAGAGCACTTCTGTTTTTTTCAGGAGTTTGGCTTTTAAACCACGTGAGCTTAATGACTTTAATGCATTTTTGCATTCTGATTTCCAGTGGGTTTTTCAATCCACAGGAAAAACTTAATCAAATAGCTTTACTGTTTCTTCCTTAGAATACTGTATTTCTTTTGTTTCTGTGTATTGTGTTTCCCTATGAGAGCTTCAATTTTCATCTTTAGCTTATCCCATTTTTGAGTCCATGTAAAATAAGAACCTCAGTTTTTGTAGTTTTTTTTGTTTTCATCACTGAAAGTACTGCTCTTGAATTATAGCTTTGCAGTCAAAGAATGAGAATTCTTTAGAGGAAGGCACACCTGCTTTGGCCGGGGTAAAGAAATTCTAATAATTTTCATAGAAATTTTCAAGGTTTCCATTCTGGTGCTAACTCAAAACTTGAAGCAAGTTTTTAAGCCTCTTTAAAGGACTTTTTCCCCCCCCTTCATCCCCTTGTGTTGTTACTCAGTCAGGACTCAGCTAAAGATGTTGAAGAAGCTGGTGCATTGTCCAAGCTGCCTGTCTTTGGAGCCGCTGGGGCTGAGGGGGCTGCTGAGCAATCGGAAAAAGAGTGTCCACCAACGGAGAGCGCCGACGCAGAGAGCCGGGAACCAGAAAAGGCTGCAGACACTGAGCCAGCAAGTGCAGCGGAAGGGAAGGATATGGAAATAACCTCTGAGAATGAAGGTTCTCAGAGTACAGCTTCAGGCGACTCCGCTCTGGAATTGGGGAAAACCGAAACTGCATCCTCAGAAATTTCTGCCCAGGAACCAAAGAAAATTACGTATTCCCAAGTTGTTAGAGAAGGCAGAAGGTTTAATATTGATTTAGTTTCCAAGGTAGGAACTGAATGACTCTTTTTATATAAGTACATTTACTTTGCTTAAAATGCTGGGTTTTTAAAAAATCATTAATGCTGAGGAGGGCAGACACCTTGCCTTGGAGATGCAAAACACACTCTTGAGAAGTAAGCAAGAATTAATGCCTTTAAAACAAACAAGAGCTATTTTATTTACTCTTTAGTTTTTGTTTATAACCAGAGACCATAAAACATAGCTCAGAAATATGTCCATAGAAGTACATACCCTGAAATTTAGCACCTAAGTAATACCTGCAAAATTGCTCTTTTAAAGCAGTGCCATGAAAAAAAATCATGTTTTTAAACAAGGAAAATCAATCCACAGGCAGATCTTAGTTTCTTAAATTAAACATAATTTTCCTATTGGGGTATTTCCTGGGGTTTAGGTTTTCCTGTGAAACTCTTGTTGTCTCTCTGTACTCAGACTAAAGCACTGATTTGTGATAAAGTTTATTGGAAAGGAAAAGTAATTACAGTTAATCCATAACACCCAAGCTGACTGAAATGCTACAAAATGCAGCATTTTGAGTTTGTGTCTGTGTTCCAGACGTGGATACCTCTTTAATGTAGCATTGGAATGGAGCCATGAAAACAGTAGTCAGTCCATAGTGGTTAAGCAGATAATAACTATTTTCAATTCTTATTATACTTTTTCTGTGCCACTGCCTTACATGGTATGAATTGCAATGAATTCCAGAACTTCTGACCGAAGAGCGGGAATCGGGGTGGGCTGGTAGTTTGCATTGGTTTCTCTCTGGCACTGGGACACAGGCTTTCTCGTAGAGTCCTGGTTAGTGTTCAGTAAACCTTTATCTAAAAAATTGCTCTGTGATCATGCAAATTCTGTTACGTGGAGCCATGAAACTTGAAGGATATTTAAGCTAGTCTCCAGTGCTCTTCAATTCAGATGTATGTGTTTTCTTAATAGTTAAAATTTGTCCCTGCAGTATTTCATAACGTGTTTGTAGCTTAGAGAAAGAGTAAGAGTAGGCAGACTATAAATTAATATAACAGAATATGACTAAACCTTAACTGAGGGTTTAAGGAATTTACATTTAGAAAATGGGATGTTATCGTTTTATGTAATTTAAGAAACAACGGGTGATGATTTACACAGACAGCATCGTGCACTTTCCTGATATTGGGAAATGAAGGTTGTAAAATATGGTGTTCAAGGATATATAACACACAATACAAAGAAATTATCCAAGATGACAATACAAAAAATTGTCTCAAGCTGTGACTCCTGAACTAATAAAACTAAATGAGCAGCTGGCTGACAGCTTCTCCCTTTCTTTCCTGTGGGCAGCTCCGTCTCCTCAATTTGAGTGGTTGCTGCGGTTCATTGGTTATTATTTGGCACATACTTGGTCTTGATATTCTCTTCTTCAGATTTTACTTGCCTCTGCGTACTGGTAGTTATCAAAAAGACATTACAAGTTGATACTGTTGATATTGTTTTCTTTCGGTGGAAGAATTTGTTTTCACTCACTGTTTCCTTTTTCCCTTTGCTGTGCAGTTGCTTTACTCCCGAGGTCTGTTAATTGACCTGCTGATTAAGTCAAATGTTAGCAGATATGCAGAGTTCAAAAATGTGACACGAATTCTTGCCTTTCGAGATGGAAAAGTAGAACAGGTATTGTAAAATACTGCATTGTAAATGAGTAATCTCATCTTTTTATAGTCAAGAAACTCGAATTGTAGAATGACTTGGGTTGGAAGGGACCTTAAAGCCCATCCAGTTCCACCTCCCTTGCCATAGGCAGAGACAAATTTCAAGTGTAGACTTGATTTGTGCCTCTACTACTTATAAGAGAAGTCATTGGTCTGATAGTGGCAGCAAGGGATTTTGGCACGATTAATTAATACAGACTCTTTTGATTAACTCTGCAGTCAGAGATGCAAGGGAAATTGAAGGGGAAGAGGCTGGAAAATATTTAAAAGTATTTTTATTGTGGAAAACTCATAACTTTTATTATAGTTATGATAGAAAATAACAGAAAGAAATATATAAGAAAACAAGCATAATAGAAAGTAGTAATTTAAAATATTTTTAGATAACGTGACTGGTGTTGTGTGATGCTTTTCCTCTCCAGAGTATGGGAGGTGTCTGAAATTATTAAAAACTGTTTTGCAGGTTCCTTGTTCCAGAGCAGATGTCTTCAACAGCAGACAGCTCACCATGGTCGAAAAGAGGATGCTAATGAAATTTTTGACGTTTTGTTTGGACTATGAACAACACCCTGATGAATACCAAGGTAGTGTATCATTGAACACTGGACACTCCCCTCTCTTGAGTTCATTCAGTTACGCAGTTTTGATAGTTCTGTGTTTTCACAAAGTTTATTTTTATGGATTCATTTTCAAAGTATGCTTTGTCCTTTTTGTGACCTTTTCACTCAATGTTGAGTTCCTCTACTTAAGCGCTTGATTTTTAGAGCCCACATCATTTATTATTTACATTGCTCTTTAACAACAAAATTATGTATTACAGCAAGGTTGCAAAATGTTTTTTATCGTACTTAGGTGTTCCATCCTCCCCTCCCAGGGATTTTTTTAATGTGCTATGTTGTAGCTTGTTTATCTTTTTTCCTTTTTTTTTGGATAATGAGTAAATCTTGAGAATATCTTGCCCCAAAATCAGAAATGGAGAAACCTGAATTTTTTAACTTGGAAGGTAAATGTCATTTAATGCCTTTTAGTTGCAGAGGGCAAGTTTATAGTGGCTGTTGGCTTATTTAGACAAGAGAAAATGTAAAGAAAGTTGAGCAGTAACGTGCAAAGGTTAGTAAGCATCAGAGGAGAGAGGAAAACTGGCTAACAGAAGGAAGGTGATGGAAGCCCTCTCTTTGTTTTGGGTTTAGGCACCTCAGGGTACAAGGAATGAAGTGATGGTCTTAGTTCTCAGAGTCTAGACGTAAACAAAGCAAAAAAAGAAAAGAAAGAACTATGAAAAAGAAATAGTGAGGGAAGACAAGTAGATCTTTTAAGATACTTCTGTTGGTTTGATGACTTGAACAAACCCCTTAGGTTACAGACAAATATTAGCGAATATGCAGGAGAGAATTGATCGCTATAAAGAAGGATGTGGTAAAAGCAGGAGAAGGAGAGTCTGTGATAAACTCCAGAAAATCTTGCAAGGAGGCTTAGTCTGCAGTGGTTTATAGATTACGAGTAATTTCAGGTTTACTGCTGATGGAAGAAATGGAGTGCTCAGTGTGTAAGTACAGGGGTATTTAGAGAATTTATTAAGTGAAAAAATGGGGCACCGCATCAGTTTTAAATGAATTCACAGATTCATGTACATAAATGACTTTGGATTTCTTTATGTTGAGAGATAGCGAAACAATATTTTGAAATAGCCTAAGCAGTGACTGGGAATATTTGGAGTCAGGTTAATCTAATGTAAAGAAATTTAAAATTGCTCTTGGTGAGATCGTTACATTCATGGGAAGGGACAACCTTTTAGTAGGGAGAGTTCATGAGCATGAAGAGTTTTTTTAAAGCTTTTTCTTACAAAATTTGGGATTATATAAGAAGCGTGAAGTGAGGAAAACGTTGGTAATTTTTTTAAAATGATAAAAAACCTCTGTCATTTTGCCTTGCTGCATGGCTGTACCACGGGTAGTAAGGCACATTTGTAATAAAACAGTGGTTGAATCCTGAATAGAATACATAACTTGATAATACTGCTCTCAGCGTTGATGGAAGTGTTTCTAATTGACCTATCAATTTATCTGATTTTGCAGTAAGCTTAAGAGCAGATTTCTGAATAGTGTGGATGTCTGCTATTGCTTAAATACTGTCTTTTCCTTGAGGAAAAAAAAGACCATTTAGTTACTGTTCAAGGCCAGTCTGGACGGGGCTTTGAGCAGCCTGATCCAGTGGGAGGTGTCCCTGCCCATGGCAGGGATGGAACTGGATGGGCTTCAAGGTCCCTTCCTATCCAAACCGTTCTATGATTCTGAGATTAAGATGACTGTAATTTTTCAGAGGTGTATCGGTGACATGCAACACTGTTAAACATCTCCTGAAAGATTTGTGTTTCCTTGAATTTCAAAATGTGTCCACAACAGTTGTGATTTGACAGGGGGGCTATGCTTCCTCATCTCTCTCCTCTTTGTGTCTCATCCATACTTTTTTGTTGTGAAGATGAAAATACACCCTCTAGCCCTATCAGAATGGATTCAGCATTTCTGTTCTTGGACAGGTGTCATTCAGGTGTAGTGTTTTGAGTAATTTACAGGAACCAGTGTCCCAACACACTTCAATAGATTTTTGCCCGCAGTGCCCACTTTTCTGAAGTGGTTCAGGAATGGCTTTAAATCAAGCCTAACATAGTGAGTAGATGAATCTGTATTTAGAGCTTGGTTTCTGGACTGCTGGAGACTCATACACTGGGTTTGCGTTATTTTGAGATATTTTAATGGTGTGATATTTCCATTTTCTGGGAGTAAATTTTTTATCTTTCATAGACTTGCATTAATCCATTTTCAGCAATACGTGTGTTGTAAAACTCATTTGTTTAAATACATAAGTATTTTTTAAGTTGAAGCATTTGAGAAAATACAGATCACATACCCTACCCCTTATCTACGTTTACTTTTTCTGCAGACTGTCAGAATAGTACATTTGCTCAGTTCTTAAGGACTCAGAAGTTAACACCCAGCTTGCAGCACTTCATTCTTCACTCCATTGCAATGGTCTCGGAGACAGATTGCAGCACTCTTGAAGGACTTCAGGCAACAAAAAAATTTCTCCAGTGCCTTGGCCGCTATGGCAACACACCATTCCTGTTTCCTCTGTACGGTCAGGGAGAGATTCCACAGTGCTTCTGCAGGTGAGCTTCACTTTTCTCCTCCGTGTCTGCAAAAAGGGAAATCTGTGGTAACCTATTGGTATAATTCAACTGGACCATCCTCTTCGTAATTTCAGTTTCACTCTGTGGTCACAGGAATTCTTCTGGAGGCCTGAACATTGTATTTATGCACACTGACAGCTGCATTTTAGGCACGTTTTTTTGTTAAATTCTAGGTCTTACAATAAGGACAGTATTTTAATAGTTGAGGACAATTACTCTTGTCAAACCATGGTTTATATTATATAGATATTTTAACACAAAATAAAGTCTAAACATCTTGGGTTAAGTGCACAATTCGGGAGGCAGCCACAATTTTTTTGAGATTAATCACGTTTTTTATGTGTGGCCCTGCCTTGGGCGTTATTTCTTGCTAAAACTGAGCAGTGTTGGAAGAGCACAGTTCAGGCTGTAGAGTGAAGTGGAAACGCCACAACCTATACATCATAGCCTCCAGTTTTTATCACCAGGTTATCAGAGTGAAGTGTCACCTGTTCTGTGATTTCTAACCACCGTTCTGTATTCTGTTTTAATGTAAACCTCTTAAGCGTTTCTCGCAGCCAGTTACACTGTGTGTTCTCATCAAGGCTACTGTTATAAATGGCATGCATGCATATTTATGTGAATGAGTCAAAGGCATTTGTAAGTCACATCCTTGCATTCTAAATGATTTCTGCATAAACAGTACAACGTTTTATAACTGCTGACGACACTTGAGTGAGTAAAAGCGGTGTTAGTTCTTTATTGGTTTAAACAGGTATGGTTTAGGAGAGAAAATTAAACTTTTATATCACTGTAATGTACCTCCCAATATGTCGAGGTACAGATGTGAGATTTCTATCTCCATAAATTGGATTCGCGGTACAAGGAAGGTCATTGGAAGCCTCATGCTATTTTCAGCTGACAAGCAGCAGAACTTTTACTGGCCTGTATAACAGCTTCCTTTGGTTCAAACTTCTTGTGAAACTGTTACGTCTCTTCTGTTGTAAGGAAGCAGCAGCATTGAGCAAGCCTGTGCATTTGGTAGGGTAAACATACAATGCCAAAACTTCGATGTGGAAGGCACATAGGGAAAATAATCTGTGTTTTGCAGTTTGCTGTTAACATGTTCGTTGCAAATCTGTAAAACAGCTTTCATTTTCTTGAAAGAATGTCACCAAAGAGAACTATAATTGGGCATCAGTGTAAACTGTAAGGTCTCAGTGATACAACATTTAGACTAAAGTGTGATTTTGATGATTTTCTCTTTTTTTGGAAGACATCAGGAAATACCTCAAGTATTTTCTGATGTAGGAAATTAACATTAGAATTGTCAGTGTCCAAATTTTCCTTTGCAACTAGGAAAAAAAAAGAGATTTGACTGACAAATCTGAAATAATTATCAAGTATGAGAACATTAACTCCTTTATGAAGTACAAGATATGATTTAAGCTAAGGAACAGACAAGTCATAAGGCAATTTTTTCTTATAGCTTTTTGATATTGTACAAAATTCCTCTTTTGTAACTTGAATTTCCTTTCTTTCCTTCTGGTTTTTCAGAAGCAAAACCGTTCTTAGTTTTTTTTGTTGTTTGAGGAGTGTTTGGAAGTGCTGTTTAACAAATACTCTTTTATATTGGTGATGAGGCTCTGGAACCGGTTGCCCAGAGAAGTCATGGATGAGTGTTTGTGGGATCAGTTGTTTGTTTTTCCCTCTAAGGATAAACTCTTTCTTGGGATAAACATCGAGGAAGTGAGATAATCCATCATTCTGAGACCTGTTTGCTTGTGATGGATGGATAGATTGGTAAAGTAACTCAATAATCTTCATTTTTTTTCAGGTTATTCACAGATCAGTGAACATTGTCATTAATAAAGCTATGGAATGCTTTTGTGTCCTTGCCCACATTATTTCTCGGAATTTGACAGGAAAAGTCTTTTAATTTGGAAATAACCTTTGTTGTGAAACGCATTCCAAGCATATGAAACTTTGGAAATACCTTCCTGGTTTAGATTTTAGCTTTCTGCTCAGCAATACATTTTTCTGGTCTTTGTTTGAAAAAAAAGGAGCTTTTTTCTGCTTCTTATTATTTCACTGATTAGAACTACCTCGTGAAGGCCTTCAGCCATCAGAATCCATCACATGGGATGCTCATAATTGTACACATGTTGTCAAAGTTTATAGAGTTCAGATTCCCAACTAGGATTCAGTCAGTGAATTGTCTTCTAGGGGTTAGGATATACCCAGTGGTATAGGAAAAATAGATGTAACATCACATCTTTAGAAAGGCTGACGATAATTTACACTGTCCTACTCTCATTCTTGCTTCAGATTATAAATATGTGTGCAACTTAAAAGCACAGCATATGAATGATGTAATGAGATGGTATTTCAGTAATTATTTGCTTTACTAATGAAGATAATATGAAGGAGTTATGTCTAATACATTATTTGGTCTTATCTCTTAACAGCCTCTTAACTAAATTACTCTACTTGTGTGGAGATGCACAGATTCTGGCTTATATATTTATTCTTCTGAGAATTAGGACTCAGGCATACAAGTATGTTGCAGTCTTATCAGAAAACCTTTGGAAATTACATCAGTGTTTGTTATGGAAGCAGATGTGGGACGTAAATACAAATGTAGTTTAGCAGAGTCCTTTCTCACTGAACTAGAAGACAGAGAAAAGGAGCTTCCAAAATATTCCTGAATTACTGGAAGCGTCCTTGAATTTTATCAAGGGTTAAGATAACTTGGATTTATTTGTTTTATCTGGAGGCACAGGGCACAGAAATGGGTTTTATAGATGAGCGAATGCTTAGTGGCTGGTTTCTAGTTTGCATCTCTGCCTTACGGTCCGAATCTCCCAAGCTCCTTTTTCATGGCAGAACTGCTGCGTAATTGTAGCAAGAGGACTTTGTGCAAGGAGCAGCTTCTTCTCTTACAAGCTTTCTGGGATCTCGGAAACAGTTTAGTACATCTACACTTAGAGGAAGCGAAAGTGGAAGTCCCGGAAAAGAACAATAATTTTTTTTCACATGCCTTCTAACATTTGAATTTGGAAAACACAGTTGGAATCTTGAGCCCATAAAAGGCAGCATTGACTTGCCAAACCCCTAAATTTGCACATCACATCATCAGAACTCATTTTATTGATTTGATTTGTCTGTCTGAATCCCACTTTTAAATGTTTTTAGAACATACAGCAATATTATAGAAATGTTGAACTTTGAGGACCTTTCAGGAAACGCAGAGTTTAACGTCAGAACCAGGTCACAGCTTGCTCTGTGTGTAAAAATAAATGGAAAGAGGACAATTCATTAATTCCGCACATGACATGTTATTCTTTGATCTTTCTCCAAAGCTTACTGTGCTGTACACTCAGTATTCATCTTTAGGGGGGGAAGCAAATCGTTTTTGCAATAGAAGAATATACAGCTGGGGAGAAAAATATTCAGTGTTTTAATTAATCGCTCCATGTATTTTAGAAAGGAGACGACAAACTATATGCTAGGAATAAAACCTGCTTCCTTGATATGGAACTGTGACATGGTTTTCCAGTTCTTTCATGTAGTTTCAGAGTGAACTAAGAGTAAGTCTGTAATTTAAGAATGTTAATGTATCTCTGTGTTGAAAATCAAGATGTCAGCTGGAGAGACATTCTGGTTTTGTTCAATTAATATCAGAGAGCATTACATCAAAGCGGTAAACTCCTCTTGTAGCAACAGATGCAGCAACCCTGAAGCCTATTTCTTTTCTTGTTACATTAGTGTTTAATTAAAGAAAACAACGAGTTGGAGGCAGTTACTTTCTGTGAAATGTAGTGAAGATTTATTTTGTAAGTGACCTTCGCTGTATTAGCTGAATCAGTAATCAGTAAAATTAATAGAATAATCAACTTATATACAAACTCATAAATCATTGCGAATATGCTGTCAAAAAATCAGCTTTTAATATGTCCTATTGTTTCACAGCTGTATTAAAAATTATAGCTACTGATTCCTGCCTTGATGCGAACCGAAATGGCATTTAAAGGCTGTGTATGATGGAAGGCTACCGGGCCAAAAATTTTCCCAACTGTTAATTCAGCTGTAATGTGATTTGATGTCAGCAGGGCAGAGTTGAAGTTGAGTACGGTGTTGTTGCTATGTTTCAGCAAAACCTGAATTATTGGTGTAGGCAGTCGCCAGTTAATTAGAGTAATATCAGTTTAAATGTCTGTCGTTTCAGGTTAATGGTATCAAAGAGTAGCTTTGTACTTGGAGTTCAGTCGAATCATCCTGAATAGCCCATTGTATGAAAGTAATGTTAACATTACTTTGGTTTTATTTTGTCATATATTATTGGGATGCCGTTTATTTTAATATTCCAATTTCTGTATTCAAATAAATTTGGCAGGTTCTTTCTAATAATTTCATTTTTCATGCTAGTCTGTTTTAATAGGTATTTTGGCTCTTTGTAATTAACACAACCCAATCAAAATTCCTTTCCATTTTCATTTAAACAGAGACATTTTCCTCTGACCTACTGTGAAAACAGGCCTTGCCCTCCTCCACTGGATATCAAGCTACTCTTGAAAATAAGTAATTCACATTTTTGCGCAGCCAAGCATCAAAGTTATTTCAAAGCAAAGTTCTTTCACTCCACAGAAGTTGAGTGCATATATCAAAAAGCCCTTGAGTGTGGTTGAAGTCAAAGGAAAAATATAATTTATAGTTTTTAACAAAGGAATCTTAGTTCTAGTTAGGTTAATAGTGCTATCCCTTTGTACAACATATGAAATAAATTCATCTGACTTGGTTTGAAAGATCCTAATCCAAGCTTTGTCAGGCAAAAAGCCGTTGATACCAGCACTAGAGATAACAAGCCTGTAGTTCAAGGTTCTCTAATACTTCTTCGGTGGATGTTTAGCCTTTGTGTCATCTTCAGCGATCTCTGACAACCAAGGCTGGGATTCAGCATGGTGTTTGTCTTCCCTGCTTCTGCATGGCTGGAAAAGGCATTGCTAGGGCACTGGATCTGCTGGTTTGGCCAGTGGGAAGCGATAGTGCTGATCTTTCCTTGCAGTGCTGCCTGTTGGAGGGCAACTCGGAAGAGCTGGGGTTGGTAAAAAATCTCAACCGTTTGCCATCGACTTCAACAGGTGTTGCAGGACCAGCTTTCAGGTCCCTTCCAGCCCAAACCATTTGATGTTAACAGGTTCTATTTTAGGAACTCAGTTTGCAAAATGGAAATTTTTGAGTCCATCATCTGTGAACCTAAAGCTCTTAAACTTCAAACTGAAATTACTAAAATTATCTTGAGAATGTCGAACCTGTATCCTGTTTCTGCAGGATCATGGATTTCTCTGCATTATAGAGCTCCTACAGAAAATTTGAAGACATTTTTGAAGTTATATAGCATAAAGAATATTGCTTGTTTGTACTTGCTTGGCAGCATTTTGAGGAATGTGGGCTTATATGAAATTCTTTCAGGAGCCAGAATTAGAGATTTTGCAGTCATCTCAATCCTAGGGTGGGTGTAGTAAAAATTTCAGGCATCACTTGCAGAAACTAAACTTTTTTTTTTTTTTGTGAATTAATTTACTTTGTGTTGCATCAGATCAAGAGAAGAGTAACCCCCAGAGATTAAGCATGTTGGGAGTTAGGCTGGGGGGATTAACCCAGGATCATATTTATCAGCAGACCAACTGCACTTTTACTGCGCAGCTTTCTGGGAGAGTGGTTTGTGCATAGGACAGATTCGTCTGGTGAGGTGTTTTAGTCAGGGATATCTACAAGGGGGTGGTAGAACAGCCTGGCTAGTGATGATGTTTTGCAGTGGGCTGACATAATATTTAAATGTCATAAACCAGTTTCTTTAAATTCTGCACCTCTTTAGAGTTCAGAAACAGATGAGTTGTGATACTGGCTTGGCGTTTGGGTAGCATGATTTTCTTTGATTTAGGTGTTGGGGTTTGTTTGCAAGTGGAAAACTGCTGAATAACTTAATATACTTTACCTTTAGAAAAACTGCTGGAAGCTGGTTCCTTTTGTCATTTAGGAACTTTTTTTTATTGTCAGTCCATGTACAGAATCTCTTGAGCAACTACCCCACAACATAGGCAGCACCTGCAGGAACCACTGTTGGTCAGAGATCGTGTTTAGATTGTAAGAGGTCTTCATTCTGTTGAGGCACCTCTCAGCACCCTCAAAACTTGAGCTGCTTGTAGTTTATGTCAGTTCCCACTGGTTATTCTGTGTTCTTATGTTCTTATCCTACACCACATGCCGCGTGGTGTGGTCAGGATACTGGTGGATATTCTGTGCATCCAGGTATTGTTCCATCCCGAATGACCAAAGATGGTAACAGACAAGGAGTGCTCAAGTTAATGCACCAATTCAGAGAACTAAGATAAATGCTAATACAAAAAAAAGTAGTGACATATCCTTTACAAAAAGTATAGGATGTGCTTTATTTGGTTTGGGTTTTGATTGCCAGAGATTAAGATATGTCATTAAAAATGTACTACAGTGTGCACAGTACTTTGCTTTGCTTGTGTCCCACATCAATTACAATCAGTTGTGGTAGGAGTAACCTTTATTTCTCGCTCGTGTCTTTCCAGGATGTGTGCTGTGTTCGGTGGTGTCTATTGTCTTCGCCATCCTGTGCAGTGCCTTGTAGTGGACAAAGGATCTGGACGGTAAGGGGAATACGCGTAACCTGTTTATATACAAAACACAGGTGAAAAATGTGTTAAGTCAATTTGAAAAAAATGATTCTTCAAACATCCTCCTTGGTATTAATAACACATCAACCCTGATTAAAAGTAATTTGTGTATAGGTCCTCCAGAACAAGGAAAGTGGGTCTAGAATATAGAAAATAAATTAATTTCCCTGTGATATTACTACAGCTCCTGATCACCCAAGCTTGGAAGACAAATCATTTCAGCTGCCGGGGGGCTGGTGATGAGTGATGTTAGTTTTCCTTGTGGCCTTACCTACTCTAATTGATTTTCATCAGGTGACAACAAAGCCCTCTGTTATTGCATTTTTAAAAATGGAGCTCACCTAAAGACTCATCAGATTAATCTTTGCTGATAATGCATGTCACTCTAAGAGAAAAGACTTTAATGAGTTTTTAGGTAGATTGTTGTCATAAACTATGCAGCCCTCTTAGCCTAGAATAAATTCTTCTACAACAAGAAGGCCTGAAGGCGGGTTTAAAGTTGAACCAAGAAAAATCAAGCCATAGTTTTTTCCATAGTGGCGTTTTTCACACCTCTAAATTGTCATGGTTTCTGTTATGTAAATTTTGTCAGTTATTAGTCTGACCGCAGGCTTCGGCTCTCATAACAGTCTTTTCTGTAACTGAAAAGTTCAAAACACTCTGCAGAAAATTCTAGAAATAAAGCTAGAAAATATAAAGTATCCTCTTATAGGGGAAATGAAATTGTCAGAGTAAAGTGCTTACTTTCCAGTTGCACTGTACTGTTGATTCTTTGAGCGTGGTAGCTAGATTTGTCAAGACATGGTTGAGTAGCATCTGTTTTTCCTGAAATTCTGCAAATATCCTCTTCACTATAGCAAAAATGCTCAGAAAGTTGGGTTTCTTTGACCCGGATATAGGTTTTTATTCAGTTACATTATTATCTCTTTATTTGATTTTCTCTCACCTGAATCTAATGCTACTTTTACTTGCTAAGTCTTTTCCTCAGAATGGTACCTAATGACCTGTCTGATTTGTGGCTGAGATCATTGCTATTGCCTTTCCCTTCTTTTTCTTTATTCTTGTTATCTCTTTCCTTACTGTGCATTCCCTTCCTGCATAAGCTCTAATTTCCTCTTGACTTTGGGCTTCAGGTTTTTGCCTAATAAAAATCAGGTATCAGATTGTTAATGAGGGTATTTATGAGTTACTGAGCTTTTGAGTCAACAGGCCATTAATAGTAATTGGTAATAGACCGGGTCATATCTCTTTGTCGCTGCCGCATGCTCTGTAGTTACGGAGGCAGCTTCCCATGGTTACAAATAGGCTGCGCTCACAACAGTAGAAATTTAGGCAAATTGTGCAGTGTTCATCACTATTCTGTAAACGTCTTCCATAGGCTTCCAGATTTCTTCAAAATCTATACTCATAGCTGCAGCCTTGCTTTTCTTCTCATACTTTTGGTGGATAGTTCACAGTTTAATTTGAAGTCCTGAAATACTACGAAGTTTTATTCCAACTCTTTTCTAGATGTGGTTACCGTTCTCTCCAGCACAAGAAAAATAAAAACCAGTTCAATATCTGGTTGAATTGCCTTTTTCTGGTTTACTACCTGTTCCAGAGAACAGCAGATTTCATCCCCAACCATACAAGTGTTTTCATCATGTTACTCTAGCATTTATAGAGTTCATGGAAATAAAAGTGTGAAATAAGTGTGAAAGTATAGAAACTTTTAGACAGAGCTGCTCCTAGGTTTTGGTAATCCACCTGAAAATGTCTGGGTTTTACCTGTTGTATCGGGTTAGTTCTGCTGGTTTAACACGTGTACAGAACATCCGGAGTTCTTGCCAGAGCTCTGACGCTCCCTTGGAAAACCCCGCACATATTCCTTAAGCTGAATGTGTGGTAAATATTTATCTTTTCATTGTTGATTTCCTCCATGCTTATTGTAGGTCATTTATTTGGGTACATGGGATAAAATTTCAAATATTTTAGATTACATGGATTGCATTAATGATAGTGGTAGACGTTTTCTATTGATCACGCTTTACATATGTCTCCAATTACATAATTCTGTCTCAAAAATTGGAAAGATGTGATAAACGGAAATTTATACATCTTTAATAAAAAGATATAGCAAACACACAGTAATTTACATATCTTTCTTGAAATATTGCATACTGGCTTTGTCAGTGCTGGTAAGTCCATTTCAAGGATGTCGCCCTTAGTCCATTAGTTTGGATAATGAGCCCTATAAAGTACATTTATAACTCGTGGCACTGCAAGGAGATGGATTCTAATTTTCATCCTTTTATCTAGACACATTGAAAGAAGGTCAATGGAGGGTTCTGTATGATTCATTGTCCCAACACATATCAGATGACAGAGACCTGATAATGTCAGTACATAAGTGTTTTCCATATTTGGAAACAGTACTTAAAAGAAATTTTCTCAGCATCATCCTTTGAAGTAAAGAGCAGACTGAAATTAAAAGCGCTATCTCTTTTTCTGTTTAAAATCTTATCAAATGTATGACCCGAGAGCTATTCCTGAACAAAGGAGAGGAACCAGCACTTAGCAGGAAAATAAAAAGTGTGCCGTTGCTTTTGCTGGCTGTGAGTGATGCAACATGACATTTAATCAACCTTTCCCCTTCGAGAATGTTTAGAGGGGTGGCAGGGGAAATTGTTTCATAAACAATAAGAAAGATTATAATTAGAAATGAACTGTAGCAGCTCGACTTCCTTGTTTATTTGCAGTATTCAAATGAAGGCTTGAGAGTGAAATCAGTTAGGTTAACATTAAGGAAAAGCTTCTTAAAGTTACAAGTGAAACACATGGAATAGAACGGGATTGAAACAGTGTGGAGAGTGCTGCATCTTAAATGGAACAGGGCTTGTACTGTTAGGCTTCTCTTTTCATTACACTTCTCAAGTTATCAGTTGTACTTCAGCGGAGATGTGTGTGTATCCAGATTCCTATGAAAGCAGTATTAGAAGTTCGTGTTATAAAAACGTGCTTAATTGTCGTTAACCTCTTACATTTGTAAAAAAGCAGCATGTGCACCCTCTTTCAGTGCCCATTTCAGGCTGCAGAAGCAATTGGCTTACTAAAGCTCATGGGAGCTGATAGCTATTTTTTTAGGTTTGGTTCTCATCTTCTCTAGTTTTATAGATCGTTTTGATCGCTGAAGCTAATGAGTAACTTGATGTTACAGAAATGCTGTTTATTCATGAGGCATAACTTGCGTGTCAGATATTTCCTGATACAGGAATGATGATGCGCTATCATAAAAGATACTTAAATCTGTAAAGGATCTCTGACTTGGATGTCATTTTGTTTCATTTGATGTTTTCAAGTGCACACATGTGCACATGTGTGTGTAAATGCGTGTGAGAATTTACTGGTTGGAATCCTGTATAGAAATATCTGAAACACTCAAGTGCTCATGCAGAATAATTGAATTTTATAAAACTGTGATAACTGTTATACGCCAACCAAAAGTCAAGTTAAGCTAATTTGCTTTATTTATTTATACAGTAAATATTCTGATGCTTTAGAAAACCTTAAAACTTGGTTTAGGAATCAGTATTAAGTCCTACAGATCCATAGGATGTGGAAACAAGCTGTGAGGAAATAATTGTAGTGTACATTTTTTACTTACATGTTAGTTAGGAAGAACATTCATAAAGGTAGGTGCCTTTCTGGGCTGTGAGCACGCAGTGCCAGCCCATGTCAAGCTTATTGTCATTCAGCAGCTTCTTGTCAGTCAGCAAAAATGTTTGCATCACTTCAGCTTGAGGGAAATATGTATACTTTAATGGAACACAGATCATAGTATATAGGAATCGGCACTAGAGATGGAGTTTATTTCATGTCTGTATGCAGCCTGATTTTTCCGAGTCTCCTACAGATGATTTAGTTTCATATGCTTCACATAAGTCTGAAGTCTGTTCTCTCACAGAGATTTTTCACCATTCAAATCTGAAGTTTGTATCCCATTCTCTCATCAGCTTTCTGAGTTGCGTTGTGTGGTTTGCTTTTCTGTCCCATTTTTAGGAGTGCCAGTCTGTTGTTATACTCAATCTCGAAGACCTGTGCATGCTTTTGTTACCTTGTGTTTAAATTTCTTATTTTATTTATATTTTTAACAGATGCAAAGCTATTGTGGATCACTTTGGACAAAGAATAAGTGCTAACTATTTTATTGTGGAAGATAGCTACCTTTCAGACAGCGTATGCACAAATGTGCATTACAGGTATGCAGTAGAACAGTAAACATAGTAAATTGCTGTAGATAATAGAGTATAAATGTAAAGTTAAGAGATTATTGTCTCCTGCTTATTTTTGCAGTACAGCTTAGTTCTATGCACTTTCTCTGTCTTGCTATATACGTGAGGGCATACTGTGTACTGTCCATGTTTAGGTTTTCTTAAGTTGTTCTCTAAATCATATTCCACTTTCCTTATAAAACCTCCAGCAGCTCTAAGTGCATTAGGGATTTCATATTTGTTAAAAAGTATTCAGAAAGTGGAAGTGCCTGTTGCTTTTCTTGCTTGAAATTTGTTCAGTTTTAGGAAAGTATTAAAAAGAATTGTTTTTTTCTGATTTTAGTTGTTCTTGCCCAAAGCGTTGGACATAGACAAAGGCAGTAAATGCAGTCTTCAGAGTATTGCGGGATTATAGCAAAACATAGATGCATTGCAGAAATAATCGCAGACAATGGAGGATTGGAAACTTCAGTTCATGAACTCCACCCTAGTGTGTTTCCCCTTAATCCAAAGTGTCCCATGTTGTTTGGAACGTAAAATCTTCTATAACATTGGTGCTACTAATCTCGATCAAATAAACAAAAGGATTTTTTAAAAATCAGAAGGCTACTCAGGCTGCTCTCTGATGGCACTGGCTTGTTTATTCATTATCTATTTCGATCATTGAAAATACTGCATTCCTGTTCCAAATGCGGTCCTACTTCAGCAACAGGCGAAATATGCCACTAGCAATCATATTAATAAAGATTAGCTGTTTAAATAGCCTTCCCGCAGCGTTATGTTCAGATTGGTATTGCCAAAACTATGATTCTGGATTGCTTTTTTGTTACTTTTTTGTGAAATGCCATAATTATTTTGTTTAATTGTAGGCAGATCTCCAGAGCAGTGCTCATTACAGATCGGTCTGTACTAAATACAGATTCAGAGCAGCAGGTATGTATCAATTTTGTATCACTTCTCTCTTTATGAAATCTCTATTGATGTTTAGTTGTTGGCAGGAATTATTTTATGTTTCTGTTTCTGCTTGAATCCAGCTTTTTAGTCATCTCTACTCATAACTGTTTAATTTGTTAGTCTTTATAAAACTATTAGGAATCTTATTCTGTTTTGTTGAGTGACTTGGTTTTCCCTGTTTGGTTGGCACTGTATTAATTAACAGATTTTCTAAGCTGCTGTCTTTAAAGCAGTCTTAAACTGTTACCCTTAGTATCTTGTTAACTGTTAACTATTTCTCATCTAAACTTTGTTCAAAGTTCTTTTGGGGTTTTCTCCACGTTCACTTTTACTGTTCAAAGTTCTTATTGTACACTTTCAGATCCTTTAAATGTTCCGGCTTCATCAGTCCTTGCTGACCTTAATTGTAAAGGATATTCATCTGTGTTAAGTGTTTCTTCTCTGTGCATCCTGTATTCTCACAGTTTAAATAGGATCTGCAAAATCAGAACATATATAACAGAGAAGTCTCTTCTTCCTCCGTCTTGCTTGAGAGTACCTGAGTCGGTCTCACCCAACAGAACTCTGCCTTGTGTTCAGAACCGATTTTGCAGTCTCTTGCCAACAGCTATCATCCTTTTGGAAGCCGCTGCGGCAGGTGGTTTTCTTGCTGTTCTGCAGACTATCCTGACAAAGGTGGACTTGGTGACTTCAGTAGAAATTCCTTGGTGCTCAGATTCTGCAGGATTGTTTCCACCTTGACTCAGAATTGCGTTAGTTGCTTCATCCTCCTTGTTACTGTGCTTTAACATAAGCTGTTCTTTCTGCTTGATAGGTTTCCGTTCTGACAGTGCCTCCAATGGAACTAGGAAAGCCAGCAGTTTGTGTCATTGAGTTGTGTTCCTCAACCATGACATGCATGAAGGACACTTGTAAGTACAGAGTATTTGTAACCTTAACTATATTTTTCCCTTTGACTTGGCTAATTCTGAAATAAAATTAAAAATACTCCTTTGCTGCACAGTGACCCGGCTGTTACCCGAGAAAACAGTGTGGGCTGGGTTACTGTTACACAGAGGGAAAAAATAGTCTCTTGTCTTCATTCTGTAGCAGGTGTGTGTTATTTTGTGTGGCTTAGGAACCACGCTACCGAGGTTCTCCTTGCATTCCATTTTTTAAAAATGTACATATGAAAATTATTAACAATCTTGCAATTCAAGGCAATGAAGCGTGTTGTTCTTTACTCCCAAGTGAAACAAACATTACATGTTCTTTTAATACTTAGGTGGTAAATAAGCTTTACAGTGGTACTCTTATTGATCCTGGGAAAAGGTTCTGTTTACTGTACAGTAATTAGGAAATAGCACCACCAAAGAGATTTTTGTTTGGACTGCCGTAATTTTTTCTTGGTAAAAAAAAAAAAGCCACATTTTATTTATTCTGCAAGATTGTTAAAACAGCTGAAGATTTAGTGAAATGATAGGTAAGGGTTGCGGAGAGCTCTAGCAGGCTGTCTTTTCGCCACTGTAACAAGCTAAGATTGTGCAGTCTTCACACCAAACACTAGGATTTTTTTTTAAAAATTAGAAATGCTTTCTTCATAATATTTTCTGCCAAGAATTTCTGTTACCACTATAATTAAAGGGCCCAAACCCACCCAAAATATTTTCTCAAATAATTTCAGAAAGAAACTGTAATCAAAAAGGTGGGATCTTAGTTAATATAGATGCATGTATTCATTTCTTTTCCTTTCAGACTACCTTTAAAATTTATCTTCATATATTGAAATAATGCAGTTGTATTTGAGTTATCGCACAGTTCTTGGTATGAGGCGTATTTAATAATTTTTTAAAAAACTTTTACATCATTATCTGTAAATGGATTTTAACCTGACTGATTTCTCCTTCAAACAATTATTTAAGATAAGTACACAAATACATCTACTCTTTGATCACACTGCATAAATGACAGGCACGTAATCTGTATTGCCAGTTGAGTGGAACCAAACTCCTTCACTTGCCCTAAAAATTGAGACTGTAATGATGAAATCATGAACTAAACTCATCGTTCTTCTGGCTGGAAGAATTACCTGAAGACAAATGTTGGCAACCACTGTAACTAATGCAGTTATACCTGAATAAATCAAATATAATCAAAATATATACTGATGACTGTGACTCAGAGCCATAACCTTAAAGATAATAAAAAAGATTTTATAGAAAGTAAATGATGTGAACTTTAGTGATTTATATCTGGGAGTTTTTTGAGGAAAGAATAGATTGTATTACAGTGTTCAGGGTTGTAAACATTTGGTTAAGGCTGCAAGGAGAATCATCACCACCTGTTTTCATTTACTTTTTTTAGTAAACACTCCTTTCAGACAGGAGGTTTCGTTTTGGTTAAATAAAAAATTAATATAAATTTTCTAATATGTGTGTTCAGTCTGAAAGCAGATCAGCATGCAGGGTTAAATGTCTCATCCTCTTGGAGTTGAGTCAAATGTTCTGTGGCGTAACTGCGGCCAGGAGCTCAGTCCTGGACAGCCAGGCTGCAGCCAAATTTCTGAATTCCCACTCAGTCCCAGTTTAGTTTTTAGGGGATGCTGTTGATGGAAGGAGTGATCTTTGTGGGTTCAGTATGTTGTTGAACTGTGGAACTGTCATCACGATGATGAGAATGTTCGTGGGGTTTCTAGAGGTCATTAACGGCAAATCTACTGTGTGTTATCCAGATTTTTGTGGCTGCTTTCCTTATTTTCCCTAGACACAGAAAGGCATTCACTCTGTCCGCACTAGAGACTTAGGAGGAGTACCAAGAGAATTTCTCTGTATTGTGCATAGTCACCCTATTACCATAGTGCAGTATTTCTCTGGGGTAAAGGGAAGTGATTTATATGAAGAGCAGTGATTTCTAAAAGCCTGCTGTACCTTTTAAAACTTGTAAATGCTATTTATATATCTGTGTCATGGTGACTGTAATTTGTGTTTTAACAGATTTAGTCCATTTGACCTGTCCATCAACTAATACCGCTAGGGAGGATTTAGAGCCGGCTGTACGGAAGTTATTCAATCTAAATACAGAAAAAGGTAAAAATAAATAAATGGAAGCATTAAGAAATTATTTTGCAAAAATATAATTTACCCTTGTGGCTAAGGTGTCTGTTACGAATGTCTGAATCTGTCATCAGAGTCATCTTATGATGAGCTGCTATTTAGGTATCAGCATTTCAAAGTAGAGGAATCTATTTTGAGAGCGAGATCGGTTAGACAGATGTCAGGTTTTTTTCATGATCTGATGTTCCAAGTTGTCTTCAGTTGTGGTTTAACTCCACTACATAAGGACCGTGGCTGTATGTGTCTAGGACCTTTTTAATGTTACACACTTTCTTTTTCATGGAAACCTACTTGCTCCTCTGCAAGGCCTGCAAAGGTGCAGTCATGAAGTGAAATATTTGTGAATCTGGTTTTTTTCCACTGTCCCTTGGGTATCCCTAACAAAAGATCTCAAAACCTGTAAAGTTAGTGATGTGTTTTTCCTCTCCAGCTGCCATTTGTGCTCAGTGCTGGAAGGTTCTTAGTATTCTTTTGCCTTCTCTTATTCTAACGCTATTGCTCATCCTTTTGTCGTCTTCTCTAGTGCTCCCTTGGGTGCTGATTTTAGTTTAAATTCTCTGGATTCTCCTTTAAGCAGTGGAAGCATAAAGTTTTTACACACAGCAGTGTTATGAGGAAGACAGATGTCAGTCATTTCCAATAGTGAACTATTTGCCCCAAGCTCAAGAAAAACTTACTAACTCCTTTTGTGAACTTTGACCCTGAGATGAACGCTCACAGTCCCAGAGGGAAGAGGCTGTTGAAAAAACAGTTGTTTCCTGCAGAAGTGTTGTCCATTAAATACTTTGACCTAATTCTACAGAAATTTTTGAAATTTAATCCTGAACTTAAGTCTTGAACTTAACCATAGTTTTAGTAGATGCCTATAGAATAGGTTGTGTGCACATAGGAGGTGCTGCTGTGTTCTAATCCTGGCAAAGTATTTTTCAATGTGCTGTGCTTAAATACACTAAATTATATCTCTTCTATGAGAAAACAATACTTAGCTCACAGAGGGTTTATCTTGATATATGTGCAGGTTGGTAAGATGTGGATGTGTTTTGTAATATTTATAATCGGTTTACTTATAATATTTGCTTGTTGCGCTTCATTCTTAAATCATTAATTCAGGTAGAATATTCTGTTTAAAACAAAATCTTTTGTGTGGCCAGTCTTTCTTTGTCTCTCAGGGCTCTGTAACCAAGAGCAGTGTTTCATGAGGGGTTGAGGTCAGCTTTTCTACAGTTTATATTTCTGTGTTCTTTCCATTTTTACTGCTTTTTCCTCTCCCTTCTAATGGAAAAGCAAATACCTTACTGGTTTTGTTAGACAGCAAAGTGCTTTTAATAGGAAGTAAAGTATTAAATAGTATGGATTTTCTGTCTTTTTTGATTACAGAAAAGGCCAAGGATGTAAACTTTTTATTGAGCTTGGAATACTGAGCTTTTACATAACAAATATATAGAGTACAACTAGGGTTTGTAAATAGAGAACTTTATTAGATCTGCAAATACTTTTTACATTGATATTTATTAATTTAAAGCCCACTAATTTCTAATTTTTAATACTTAACATATATTTAACTTTTCAAGACAGTGCTGTGTGTTTGAAAGACTCAGTGAATGAAATATTAGCTTGCAGCTTAGCATCTCCTAATCATTGGGAGTGGGTTAGCATTAATCTTAATGTTTAAAGTGATCCAGTTTTGAAATGATATATTGTTTAGAACCTGACTGAAATTCTTCTGTAGGAACTTTGTGATCACAGGGGTCCTCAGGTGCAGTGAGGCACTGAGAAGCTAGTTTTCACTGACACATAGGCCTTTTTATCATCAGGATGAGGTAGTGGTCGTATTTTAATTAAAATGTCAGAACAAATACTGTTGGAGTTATTGAAAATGAATCACCAGATAAAGTGAGCACTGGGCCATGGCAGGTCAAAGAGGCAAAGTCACCTGGAGAAGAGGACTTCATTCATTTTCCTGCCTAAATGAGGAAGAAGTAACTTTTATGAGCAATGTGAACTTTTAAATATATTAAAGAGCATCTTGCCCTGTATTAAGGCCCAGACTTTCACAGGCTGATGAATTTAATTTATATCTGAAACTGTTCAGTATGGTTAGCACCTATTTTTCTTTGAGGTATTTGACAGTTATAAAAAGATACTGAAGGAATAACATAGATTTATCCTTTTTTTTTTATTCAACTGCTTTAAAATACTGTTTTGAATGCCATTGTGGTCTAGAAATTTCTCCTTTAAAAAGAAGTAAATCTCGCAAGGTCTCTGACAAGCTTCATTTATTTTAGAGGAAGTAAAGTACTAAAAAGGGGACAGCAAATATGCCAAACAAATAGTATCTGTTAAGCGAAGAATCTGTGTTGTTTATTCCCCCATTGCGTTCTGCACTGTTAAAAAGTGACCTTCATCTTCCCAGAGGTTTTTCTGCCTGTCCTGTGCAAAGCAACTGCAAGAAGGTACAAGCAGCATGTAGTTTGTGATCATTTTGTATTCGTAGTGAATATTGCAGCGCAGTACAATTCCTCAGTAAGAGTAGGTAAATATAAATTAATCATTTATCTCCACTTAGCAGGTATTTCCACTGTGTAGAGATTGTACATACTGCCTATCACACAGATCAGAGACTTCTAGGATTGGTGATTCTTTACCTGCAGTTAATTGGGGGAGGGGCAGGGGGTGCAATTCTTTGTGGATTTCTCTTTAAAATTTCTCTCGTTTAAACTATGAGCATTAATTAGTGTCCTTAGATTGGCTTGAAGACGCTCAAACTTAGAGCCCATAAAGATCTGCTATAAGAATAGCTCCCATACAAAGATAAACTATAAAATGAGTGTGGGGGGGGGAAAAAGTTTACATCAAAAATATCTTTGCATATGGAATGCAGGAGCTTCAAGCTGGCACAGCCCATGGAGGACTTGTTCAGACCGTCACATGCTCATGGAGTTTATCCAGAGGAAAGTAGATAACGTGAAGTGGAAAGGTGTTAAATTTAGACCAGGCTTCTTGGTAGTATGCTTTTAGGTGTTAATTGGTTCTTATGTGGCATAGTATGTACAGAACAAGGAGAGTTTGCATACCCATGGTTGTAAAGGATAAGTGTGATGAAAGAGCACCTCAGAAAAGAATGGAAAATAAAATTAATTGGGTTTTTAAAGACAAAAATAACACTTTATTGGAGTAATTCTACATTACTAAATTGACTTTTAGTAGGCTAGATAATATTTGGCCTCAAGCTCCGCCGGGGAGATTTAGCCTTGAGATTAGGAAAAAGTTCTTCACGGAGAGGGTGGTTAGGCATTGGAACGGTCTGCCAAGGGAGGTGGTTGAGTTGCCGTCCCTGGAGGTGTTTAAGGTGAGGGTGGATGAGGAGCATGATTTAGGGATTGGTGGGAATGGTTGGACTCGACGATCCAGTGGGTCTCTTCCAACCTGGTTATTCTGTGATTCTGTGATTTTGCCCTTATTACATATGAATATTGATTACTGAAACTTCTTTTTTTTTCTTTTCAGAGGCTGAAAATGAAGAACTGCAAAAACCTAAAGTCCTGTGGGCAGTGTACTTCAACATGAGGGATTCCTCAGGAGTCGATAAGAATTCATACAACGGCTTACCCTCAAATGTTTATGTCTGTTCTGGACCAGACTCTGCTTTAGGGAATGACTGTGCTGTCAAACAGGTTGGGCGGATCAGGTTTTGTGGTGGTGTAACTTTAATTTTAAAGACCTAAGCAAGTCCAACACAGTCGGCTTTTGTTCTCATTTATTCTGCTTTTTGCCTGGTAATTAGTACTAATACAGCTATAAACAGCTAGACATACGAAAATCTTAATGAGCAAGGTGAGTGTCAGTGGGATTGAGAATGGAGATTAGTTGGTATGGTAACTTTGGGAGTAGCAGATAGTTAATCTGAAGAGGTAGCAGGAATCTAGATGAAAGACCATCTCAGAACAGAGTGAAGGCAGCAGTACCTGAAGATGACAATCTTGGTAGAACGATTGCTTGCTTTAAAACTGTGGAAAGGAAAAGCTGTCAGTTCAGGAATACAGATGATAACTCTCCACAATACGTAGTCTTTTGGTACCGTAGTAGAGAAGGAGTAGCAATCAAAGGTCAGAAAAGCTTATCTATAGTTCAGGTTGGAAGGATCATTGAATACCCGCAGGACATAGTCACAAACCAAAAAACCTATTGGGAAAAAACCAATGTAATTACTAATCTGGTACATTAAGCCGTCTGTCTGTCTCAGTTTACCTTCTCTTTACCTCAGGATCACTGTATTAAAAAAATACAGTGTAATTGTGTCTCTGAAGGAGTTGAGGGGAATGTCATTCTACTCACGGCCTTGAGATAACATTTGGCACCAAATCACGCTCAGTTCTGATTTTTAGTTCTCAGTATTTGGGTGTCCACATCTAGTTCCTGTTAGCTAGAATCCTAAACTGAGAGCCACTCAGAGCTTGCTAGTAGTAGGCAAAACATCCAGTACTCAATGTAAGACAAACTACAAGTGCTTGATAAAGAAGGTTTTCTTAGGCAGATGTGCCAGAGCAGTCTCTGTGGTGTCAGCTTGCTCTCAAGAGCTCATGTGCGAACACTTTTACATCCTTGTAGGATTAACTGGCACTAGTCATTTTTAATACTGTATTTTTAATGGCCATGTTCAGAGAAAGTGCATGCCATCTTGTAACCAGTTGCAGGTTTTTTTTATGACTAAGACATAAACCTCTTCAAATAAGATTTCAAAATGGAAAGACTGACATAGCCTGAACTGTAAGGTCAAACCAGAATAATTAAGGGCTAATCGCACCCTTCATTTTGCTTTAAAAGGCAATAATTTGCCTCCAAAGAGGATAAAGAATTGTAAAGACAAAAAATAACGCAAGACAATTATTATGGTAGCAGTTTTAAATTGTAAACGAGCCTCTTTCTGATTCTGAGAGCCACCTTTTCTAGCATTCAGCTTTGTCTTATCTTAAGGGCTCTTTTTCTTAGCAATGAGTAATGGTATTATAGATGAAGCTGTGTTTAAATCTTGTAGGTGCTGTAGTTGGCCTCTGTGTTAAATCAGTCGACCATCAGTGAGAGAGATGTTAAACGAGCAGATCTCAGAGGAGAAGCAATCAGGAGCCTCAAGCACCACATTTCAGAAAGAACAGAGAGAAGCTACAATTTTTGAACCTCTTTTAAATTTTGAAAGAAATGGTCACTAGTTAGAGGGGGAAAAAAAGCTAGTTTTGTAAACTTTTTGTAGGATATTTCTTCCCCCTTGCCCCCAGACTTACCAGGCATGGGTTTCCAATTACAAAAACAGTTTATGAAGTAGAAAATAATTTTTGTGTTTATTTTTTCGTACACTAATATGAACAGTTATAAACAGTTTTATATGTATATGGAAGAGAGAAATTTAGAAAGCAGAATGAAAAATTAAATTGAACTGAGAGCAGACAGGGTCATTTGATTTAAGCAGTTAATAGTGGACACTTACATCCACGTGCTGGTGATACAGATCCACTGCTGGTGGGCAGCGAAGTTTATCACAGAAAGCTGTTTGGTGCGTGCTCAATGATGTATTAATCTGAAAACAATTCCCTCTTGTCCAGGAATCCACATCATGTAATCAGCCTTTGCGGTTGGTGTTAACTGACCTACTGTCAGCTTTTTCAGTGCGGTGCCTGGTAGCAGCATGAATATCAAGATAAATACATTCTTCCCTGTGTGGGAGCTCTCACCGCAGGTCGTCCTTAGGGCACGGTTCACTCAATAGCCAAAATTGAAAGGCACTAATCCATTGCCTTCTTAGAAACCCAGAACACAGCCATGATCTGTAGCAGTTGTCGCCCTTTGCCTTAGAAGCTTAAGGACTTGGAAAAATAACTATGGAAGTGTGAAATGCGTGTCAATGTTGGCTTGTGTTTTTTAAAGGTTTGGGGTTTTTTTATAAGATGTCTGGTTCTCAAGAACCCTAAGATTGTATTATTTTGTTTCTTTTTCTCCCAGATTTGGTAGTTGTATTCTTTATGTAGTAGTAACAACTACCCTGATGTTATCAAAAGCACATTTCTTTTCAGTGTCTTTCATTGCAGTGATCAAAAAACTTGCCTTTTTGTGTGTTACTTAATTTCTAAACCTTGATGTCATGAAGAGTAGGTGCCATGGTAAACTAAATCCTTGAGCTGTATCTTAAAAGTAACTGTCTTTTTAGGTAAATAAAAGTGGGTTTTACAGGTATTTTCAGAGAGGCACAATTTGAGCGCATAGATGTATGCACATCACCACTGAAATGATAGACACGGTTTTTGAATGTTGTATACAAACATATATGTGTTTTCAATTATAATATTCCATTGGATGTAAATAGTTCTCAATTGAGCTATCTATGAGCTGTTCAGGAAAGCAGAAATGGTTTTGTTTCTGTAGTTTTGAATTGAAGAAGGGCTCCCCTGTAGCCTTGATGTCGATCGTGCATGTTAACAGTTTCCTGACGTTGCTTGTCATGTGGAATGAATTCTTCTGTCTGGAAAGAAGCAAGATATTTCCCGTGCTTTGCATTTGACTGCAAATAGGAGTGTTTTTGTAGTGGAAAAGATCATTTTGCTTGCAAAAAGTCAGCTTTGTTGTTCTCAGTGCAATGTAAAATGACCAGCATTTTGTAGAAGCCCTGTGTTATGACTTTCCTAGGAGAGCAATGTGAAAAGATAGATTGCTTTTTCTTTTTTGAGGATTGCAAGAAGGAATGGATTTCCCATGTGTTTACCAAGTGTCAAAGTAGTAAATCACTATTGATTTGAAAGAACTGAGGTTAATCTTAAATATCTGTAAAATGTTGCTGCAAGGTATTACATTTCAAGGTAAATTTATTTATTTTTTGCTTTCTTTTCTGAATAGGCTGAGACTGTTTTCAGAGATATGTTTCCTACTGAGGAATTTTGCCCACCATCACCAAATCCAGAAGACATTATTTATGATGAAGATGGGATTGCATCAGAAGAGGCTGGATTGAGTAATTCACTTGGGACAAAACCTGAAACCTCGGTGGAAGAAAGCAGCAGTGAAAGTAGTGCTGCTCCTAAGAAAGAAGATAATGAAGAATGAATTAGCACTGTTCTTTTAGCAGAAGAGGAGTTTGACTCGAACTAAAATGTAAGGGCGGAAGGGTAAGAAAAAGAGGTTAAAAACCCCATAGCTCTGGTTTTTGCAATTGCCTTACTTTCCTTAGCCATAATAATCTTTTTTTGTCCAACAGTTTCATAGACTCATGGAATAGTTTGGGTTGGAAGGGACCTTAAATATCATCTGGTTCCAACCCTCCTGCCATGGGCAGGGACACCTCCCACTAGATCAGGCTGCCCAAGATTCATTGATAGCTGAGACATTTCTAAATAGTCTCGGGTCCAGCAGAACCTGGGGTCTAAACAAGAAACATAGAACAAAGCATTTGTGTTTAAAATGCTAAAATAGGATTCATGGTTTATTGAGGGAATTTGGCTGTTTTACATCTTGGAAGGAATTCTCCATCTTAAACTTTAAACAGGCAACAAGTCAAAACAAAAGAAAAAAGTGGACTATTGCTTACCAATCAGAAGATCTTCCAACACAACGTATCACAGTTGTACTAAAAATGATGGATCTGTGCTGGTTAGACAGTTGAATGTGAGCTTCATAGTCTCTCCTTCAAAGTTCTTTTATAAATGGAAATTAAAGGCAATTGACAGTTTTGGGGTGTCTTTACAGTAGGTAAAGGTCTAATAGATCCCATCTTCTGTAGTGACCTAATTTACTATAGTCAGGAAAGGACACATTTAAAACTTAATGCTGGATTCCGCGCCCCCCCCAAAAAAAAAATTAAAATCATAATTGGATCATCCCTTGTTAGTTTTTCTGGATTTGTTGCAGTGTTTGGGCCTTTAATAAGCCAGTAGGTAATTTTTTCAAGTGTGATGTTGAGAAGTTTAGATGATCATTACTTGAGTATTTTTTGTGGTGGGGAGAAGGTTCCACTGATAATTCCAAAGGTTTGTATTGATCCCGGTTAGTAAGATAAAAAATGAGCTGTAAATTATGCATTTTGTAATGATAAATTATAAAGAATTTATATAATAAAATTTATTGAAGTATTTTAAGCCTAGTTTATATAAAAAACTACGAAATTACAAAATTGTTGTAAATGAACGTGATAAACTTGCACTTCTGAACAGTGCTTGAAATCAGATATTCAGATAATGAAAGATATTTAGCATTTACTTAAAGATTTACCTTAAAATGTATGCCCAGTAGATCAGCAGTGTATCTAAATAGAGCGGTCAGTGAATTTTGGTGAGTTGGGGTTTAAACTTCTATGGGAACCGAGATGTAGTTCTAGCAGTGCTTAAATACTGTACATAAATAAAAAATGCCATTGAATAGAGAATATTCTGTGCTGCCTGAACTTGGCACATCCAGGATTTGTACGGTTTCACAGTGCACGTGCCTGCCTTTACGATGGCTTCATGCCATAAAAGGTTAGTTTATTTATTTTTTTACAGTGTAACGGATACCGTTAACTTCACTTCGTCTTGCATCGGAATACTTTGTCCGGGTTGCATTTCAGAAACGGGTTTGTTTGTGTTTACATTCTTTGTTTACTGGATTGGTACCACTGTGTGTATAATCCCAAAGTCCTCAGAAAAATACGTGGTTGAAATGTTTCCCATGTTAACCTAGAGTTATCTTGGGATGCTTGTGATTGAGCAGTTATTTATATATAGTGATAAGCAGACTGCCTCTTCATTTAGCTGTGCTTTTAATGTGTACTGGAAAGCATGAGTATATGGTAATTGTATCTAATATCTACAGATCTGTAAAAGAACCAAGTGGAGGACCTAGTCCCTGTTTGCCTTTCCGTAATAGGGATCAGAGTTGAATTTTTCATCTTGTATGTTTACAAGGAAATCATTTGATGAAAATTAAAGGTTTGCTTGCAAATGCATTTCTCTGTGTTTTCTTTCAATTATGCAAGAAAAGCAGTGCATTCGTTAGCGGAGATTTACAGATAATTCTGCTGTCTCCTTTCATCCTGTTGACATCTGTAATAAGCCTGAAGCTTACGCGTGCGACAGTCTGTTTCTATAAGTTAGCAAGGTTCCATATAGCAGCATCTTAGTCTTTGTGCCCACGTGAAGCAGTTTGGAAGCACCGCAAATTTGATTTTAGATAAGATGGAATAATCCACAAGTTGTAGGCTGTGTCTTTACACTACATTGATTGCTTAAAACCTGGTTTTGTGTCTCGTTCATGTGGTGAATGGAAATAGAAAATGTTTTTCCTATGGTACTTGAGTGCCCAATAGCTCACTCGCAGTAGCAGGAAATAAGACTGTTGATCTTGGTGTTTTACAGAAATCTTGCACCGAACTGCATTCTGTTCTTGCGTTAAAAGATTTAAGCCTATAAAGCGAGGGTTAGGCTTATTAGAAGTAGTTGTTAAGGCTTGTCATAAAGGATGTATTCAAAAGATAACATGACTTTTTAAAACCTGGCAATTTATCTGTAGGATTATTAATAAATCAAGTTAAAGAAAGATAAGGTTAATTGAATTTTTAAACAAGTAGCAGTATTATCCTTCAAGCACCTTGGAGCTCATACAATATTCACACCTTTTTTTTTCCTAAGTAGTGCTTTGATATGTTTGAATTCCTTTTTTAATGAGTACTTTCTTTTTAACTTGGCTAATTGGATTAACTCTTAATATTCAAACAGCTAATTTCATGCCATTTTCCCTTCTGCTGTCATGTTGCCTTAGCTATGCGACTGCCATTAGTTCCTGATCCTTTGGAAGGATTTTCAGCCATGAAGCTGCTACGTCTGCTTTTTCTGGTGATGATGACGCTTAGGGCCATTTGACAGGTAATCATTAGAACTTAGATCCTTGCAGACTTGGGGGTCTTTTTTCCTATCATTGCAGGGGGATTTATGTAGGTAACTCCTATTAATGTTAATGGGATCTGCATGTGTAAATCCTCCTTGCATCAATGGGAAAATTGACCCCTGAAAAAAACAGTTGCCGTGTTAGACTTACTGATTCAGAACCATCCAGGCACTCTTGGCTGCTGTGTGGAAACGGGATGGAGCACATGCTTTGTGCCCTTTCACTGAAAAGCTCCAAAGAGGACTTGGGGAATTTTCAGTGATTTTATCTTTTATGTTGTATTTTTTTATTTTTCACGAACTTCCCAATGCTGTTAGAGTTCCTCCAACATTCTCTCGATGTGCCTAGGATCAGGTTCACTGTGTGTGTTCAGAAGGCTGCATGGCTGCCTTCCTTTTGGCTCTCATTGTAGTTTAGGTTCCTCTCCCCTCCGAATCTTCTTCCAGAAGTGGTGTGGGTTACAACAGCTTAATTTCAGGAACAATTTGCTGGGAAGGTATTAATGATTGTCAAGTCAACTATTCCAGTAGTGTTTTCACACAATAAGTCTCAGTCACCTGCAATTCATAATCTCAACTGTTGAACAGATCCAGTCAATTCCCTTAGCACTTTTCCAGGCTGGGAATGGGAAAAGATGTGAAGTCCTCACTTCCCTGGGGTGTTGGAAAGAAGAAAGGGGAGACAGACAAACAGAAGGAAATGCTAAAGCAGGAGTGTTGTAGTGGGAGAGGGATGATAAAATGGGGGCTGTTTGTTGTGACCTTCGTGCTCCAAGATCAACTGAGTCTTGCACTTTTATTTTGTCTTCTGCTATGTGAGATTTCTGCACAATTTCTCACAGTTTATGGCCTTTAGGGAAAGTAAGTCTGTGCTTTTTGGAATGTTGCAACAATAATGAACCAAGAATGGAACAAAATGGAAATGGCGTAATGCCCAGGAAATGCACTGAGGGCTTCACAGTATAAATAAGAGGGGAGGTGTTCTTTATTGTGTGTTTTGTTGCTCACTCAGTTCCTACTGTAGATCTTTCATATACTCTTCTGCAGTGCATTTTTAGTTTTCACTTATCAGACAATTGTATATCAATAGCAAATTGATACCCTCAACTGCTCCAGAGATCTCTCCTGGCTTTTCTGTTACAATGAATGTTCTCTTCTCCCAGGCTCTGCAGATTCTGGTGGGTTGGTAGCTGTTTATGCCCTTTTTTATTTTTTCCATTTCTGTGACTGCAATTAATGCAGTTGCTAATTTTCCAATTAAGGGAATAGGCTGCTGAAATCACATTATGAAACTTAATTGATTTGTGTGTCTGTGTGCACAATACTTTAAAAGAATTTTTTGTAGATAGCATTGATTTCCTTTGTGTATGCATGTATAGATATATGTCTTAAGATAAAATTATTAACTCATACAAGTTTATCATTTAAACTTTTGCAGAAATCAACTGCTATAGCACATCCAAAGTTAGAATTGCCTTCTGTTACCCAAACTGTCAAAAACAGGGAGGAGAGTTGTGGTGGCAGGGCAGTTGCAGACATTCTTTGAGTAAGTAGTGATGCAAAATATTTTTGTAACGGCCAGTGTGGAATTCTGAATCTTCTCTTTCAAACCTGATCATATTCCTGGAGCTCACCCAAGGGAAAGCCCTTTAATCACCTGAGAGACCAGCTGTCAGACCATTGCAACGAAACATTTCTCTGCTCTGGGAGCTTTGCAGTAGTGTAAAAGTCACTGGAAATCATGGTCGAGTCCCCTGTTGTGAATAAATTGTCCAGCAAATTCAGCCTTTTTTTCCTGTGCAAAATTTGTTTAAGCCCTACCTAAGCAACTTCAGTGAGTGAGTGATTTTTAGACTATAGATTTTTCAGAGAGAATCCAATGTATGAGTCTTATTAGCTAAGTCATGTGGTGTTTTCCTGCTACATATTTGGATGCTGAAATAATGCATAAAACTTAATTTTTAAAATTATTCATTCTTTATTACTTTGTACATTTTTAAGACAAAATAATAAAATGCTTTTATGAAAAACAACAAAAATGATATCTCCTATTAAGGAAGCCCTCGTAAAATGACTTATCCTGCAGACACTTGTACATGATGATTGCATTTTCTTTCCATAGAAGTTTTAAGCCAGAAGACCCAATTGCTTTCCAGACTCCCATTCTGAATCTAAAACGAAAATGTGAGCACGGTAAAAGCTAATGGCCTTCTCAGTTACAATTTAAGGATGTATTCATCTCTGCTAAGATATCAACTGAAACACACACTCCACAGAGTATGCATTTTAAAAGTTGGTTTGCATCAAATCTCCTCAGATGGCCTCTCGCGGTGTCAGCTCGGAAGCGATGGCCAACCTGTGCAATGCAGGGGGATGAAGCGGTACCCAAACCAGGGGTGACAGCAGTGGCTAATGGATCAACTTGGGATTCCAGAGAAATAGATTTTTTTTTTTAGCTCTAGCAACGGTTTCCTCAATGAACTTGGTTGAGTTGTTTCCCTTTAATGTCGTAGTAAAAAGGTGTAAAATGGTGACAGGTATTTTCTGAAGCCTTTTGAGAGGTCAGTAAAATATAATAGTAAGATATGTATTTGAGAAGGAAAATGAACAGTATTAATGATAACTATAAAAGAGATAGCAGTAATACTTGAGGAGAGGTGCAAATGATTTTCTGCGAAGAAATCCAATATAACCATTGTACCTCAATTGGGATGGCAGGGGTTTTGTCAGCCCAGTCCCATCTCAGATCTCTGACATTTGCTGTATTTCACAAGTAAGGTTTCACCAATCAGCACAAACTCTTTGTTTACTGCCGAATAAAAATAACGTGAAATTGTCCTTCTTTTAAAAATCTTTTTTTGATTAGGCATATTTTGCTGGCAGATTGTGATGCAATTGTAATTCATTGTTTAATTAGGACTTAATGCTAATGTCATTAACTTTCTATGTGATATTTCAGTTTGTTGCCTATTTATAGACATAATGAAAGTCATAAGTTTTTTGAAGTAAAGTGCTTTTGACTGTGCTATTAAATTGAAAATAATCTTAAAGTTACTCTAACCTGACATTAGCTTTGAGTGTCATTGGCCGTGGTCCAGTGAATCTGAAAACCACAGCTACAGACACTAAATGTGTTTTTTAATCGTTGATTAATTTTTTTACTAAAGCCTAACTCATCCTTTTCTTTGAGAAATATAAAAGAAATAGACTGAATTAAGCAGGAATCTCAGACAAGTTAGAAGTGTGAAATGTTGTCTTTCAAGACTGTTTGGAGTGTTGACACTAAATTGAAATAATCAGAATGTTACCCAAATTTTATTCTGTGGTGCTGCTTCTAAATCAGGTAATTAGGCAGCACCCCACCTTTCAGTTTCTTACCACAAATTTGGAGGTGTGCTTTATTTATGGGCATTAAGTGCTAAATAATTGCTGACTTTTGCACTGCATCACCTCTTTAGTACGGACAACGTGTTCTGTGCATTTCTTTTTACGCAGCTTTTTTCGGAGCATTCATAATATCTTAATTGCATAAATGATCTCCTAGAAATGATCTGCTCACCGCTGTCCTCCTTTTCTTTACTGTGCTTTTTAAACAAAGCAGTGAGGTACCTGTAACAAAAAGCAATCAGCACAAAAATGGGAAAGAGGTACGCTTCTAAGAAAGCCTAAAATTGCATAATGGTTCTGTTTTGGATAATACCTCACCAAGTGTCCTATTGTACGTAACTGATGAGCACAGTGCAAGTACAGTGATCATACAGTGCTCGTCCTTATTGAATTCCCCTTCTTACAGCTGGAATTGTGCCTACTTGTAGGGCTCTGTTTCTATACTTTGTAGCATGTCCCAGTTTAATTAAACAGGTCTTGTCATTGAGTGCTCTGCACTCTTTAATCTTTGAGCCAGTCTTTTGAGGTTTAGTGGTGCCGAGGCGATGGGCAGCTCTCGAATAACAAGTGAGAAATGATAGAAGGTTAAGAAAATACATTTGAGTGCTGCTGGTTCCTTTCCTCCATTACGTTCACATGGGATGTTCTTGGTGGTGGGAATAAAATTTGGTGAGAGACGATAAAATAGTTAGTACTTCATGGGCTTGAAGGACTTGTGAGGAGGCTGCGTTGTCCTCCCTGTGAGGCCAGTGGTGGCTGCAGTGTCCTCCCCATCGAGTTTGTGGCGCAGTGCAGTGCGGGATGGCACAATGAAGGCCTAGGTTTTTTGGTAGCTCCTCTGAACCTCCTGAAGCTTTGCGGTTGATAAATTATGGCTTCTCTGGCCAGAGATGGTCACTGCCAAGTGAAAAATGCTGTTGTGGTGCCTCAATGTTCAGCCTGTACTTACTGGTTTCAGCTCCACAGGGGCTGAAGTGATGAACCACGGACCAGCTCATCCTGCACAGAGAAAACTGAATGCAACTCTGGATGCAAATTTCAGAATTTTGTGGACTTTTAGAGGAATATGAGGTAAGTTTTGAGTTTCTTCTAGGCCCTTCTGTGGCTGTCATCCTTGGTGGTTTAATAAAGAAGATTAAGAACTAAACCAGCCAAAAAAATTTTTTTTCTGAACTTGACCAACATCTCTGCAATGCTGGGCTGAGAGAGGCTTCCTCCGGGGACGATCGCCCTGTGCCGGTCTCTGAAGGAGCTTGCCTTACAGTGTTGAGTCTGTTATGGATGCTACGGTAGCATCGCGCTGCAGGACTTAGACCTGCTCTTATTGAAACCTGTAGATATTTTTCTTACAAAGCCACTTGGAAAGTTTTAAAAGGATTACTGGAATTTTTGGATTACCGCAGATGTATTCATTCTGTTTCACAGAACTGAATTACAGCATCATGTCTGTTGCTGGTACATTAATAAAATGTATGAAGGAAGCCTTTCAATGTAGCTCCTTTGTGAAGAAGCTTTTTTTTAAAAAAGAAAAAAGAATAAGCAGGAAGGATTTTCCAAAGATGAGTATTTTTTTCAGAGTAATGTTGCGTACAGGCTGGAGATTGCTGCTTCTATTGAATTGCATAATGAAAAATCAATCAGTTTAATGGTTGACAAACTTTGACATTCAAATAAAAATGTTGCTGGTATTTTCATAAAGACCTGTAGGCAAAACTAGATTCAGTGACTTTAATTTATGCAATAGTAAATGTCTGCCAAAACACTGTAGAAATGACTGTATAATGAGGCAATAATAACTGTGAGGAACGGAAGGAAAGCAGAGGCCAAATTTCTCGCTTTTTACAGATTATATAATTTTGCAAAGCCTTTCAATTTAAGATGTGTCTCTATAGCATTCTTTTCAACAACACATTCTGTTTTGAAAGCAATTGCTCAAAATCATCAAAACACATTTACCTGAAATTGTTGCATAGTATCAGATTAAAGTGTTTAGGTTTCCTACTCGTTCAGTCATCTACCCAGGCTGCATTTACTTCTTGACCACCTCTCGTCGTACCGTGTACTCTGCAAAAACCAACTAAATAAAAAAGCCTTGTTCATAGTGGCTGTATTATATTTTTCATGTGCCTGTGAGCAAAAAGAAGGATAAGAGAAGTCCTTCTGTGAAGGAGAAAAAGAAAATGGCAAGAGGCTTGACAAGCTGCTGGGTTTGCACGTGTTTTGGTTGTTCCGACTGCTGGGTTTTTCCTTTTCTTTGTTTCAGAGAGGAAAGAGATCCAAGTAAGGGAAGAGGACACCTTAGCTTCTCATTCATTTCTCCTTTTAATGTATGTTTGAACACAGGACTTGGAGGAAGAGCAACGGGAGTGCTGAGCCGTGCGACCCCTTTGAGCCTTTAGGCACTGCCGTCCTCGAGGCAGCAGACTGGGTTAATAAATCCTACCAGGCTCTGCTCTCACTCAGGTGCTGTCTAGCTGCGAGCTTTTCGCTATCACTGAGTCCAATGTATTCATTCTTCCTTCAGTCACCTTTACTTTGCTGTTTCCTTGTCCTATTCCTACATGCTTCTTGGAAATTTCCCTTCCCAGTCCCAGGACAGGCTTCAAGGAGCAACTGGATGACCTTTAGTTGTTTGAAGAGCTCTCTGACTCAGCAACTGAGGGGCTTGCAAGACTGAGTTAGAGAACTGGGGTCCTGCAGGTCCTTTCAGCCACAGCTCTGAGCTTCACAGCTCAATAGCCATCAGCACACTGGTATGTGGATGCATCACAAATAATTAAAAATGAAGAAACAAAACTTTCTCACTTCTTCCTGACTAAAGCATCTTTTCTCAGCAGTAAAACTAAACTAGTTTGCTCACCTCCAGCACTTGTATCAGCAGCAAAATTGGAAGTGTTTTTTGTCACCTGCGCTGCTGTCAGCAGAAAAAAAAAAATAGAAAGTAGAGGAACATAATTTCAGCACTAACATAAGTATCAGAATGATTTACCTGTCTGTTCTGCTTCACTTTCATCTCAGCTTTCAGGGCTTCATTCATCAATCTTTTATTTACACACGCATATCTCATTTTTACACAATTTCTTTCTCCCTGACCAGATGGCTGCGTTGTCTGCTCGGTGTTCATCAAAGAGGATGAGAAAATACATGGATGCGCGGTGTCATCTGGGTAGGGTTTGGCTAACTCTATTTTTCAGCAGCAACTTTGTAAGTATTCAGATAATGAAAAAGAACATTTAGACGTTCTAGAAAAATACCACAAAATTCTCAGACTTTGAAGTCCATTACATATTTTTGTCTATATGAAAATGTTCTCTCTTTGTGTCTAGGCACCAGGTCTCATTCATCGCACGGAGCCATTTAAGTGGCAGCAGTTTAGTAGGATTAATATAAAACTGAAAGCTGGTCAAAAGAAGAAAAGTACATCTTAAGTAAAAAGAAAAAATCTTTTAATATTAATTTATTTTTTAAAAATCGCTAATATTGATTTCAACAGTGTATGCAAGTGCTGTAGTGGTTCAATTTATATTTCACCTGTAGTACCCATTTTATTGTTTTATTAACAATTTTTATCTTGCCATCTTAGCTTCTTAAGGACTATTCACATACAAAGCTAGCCTATAGAATTTACTTTGTGTGGTCCATTCTTTTTTGCACCTTGTTTAAAATGTAATATATAGACAGTAGAAATAAATAACATTAGTAGTTATGTTTCCGATTTTTGAGTCCCATCACTGTAAATTGAACATTTCCCAGGTGTTTATTTGCTCTTTTTCTACCAGACTCAGTTTCTAGTTTTTGTTTGAGAGTAGAGTTTGTGATAGGTTTGGAATTACTTCTAGACTAATTAACTTGACTAATCCAAGGCAAAGAATGGAAAAGATGATGTTTGTAGGAAATTCCATTCCGTTCTGTTCCATTTGACATCCAGCATTGTATTAGGGAACACAAGTATCATTAGATGAATTTTAAATAATTCTTCAAGATTGATGTGCATAAAGCTATTTGTACAGATACATACTTTGGATGCAAGTTGTTTGCTTTGCTAGAACACAACAAATTAGCAGAGTATTATGAATAGAACACATGTAAAATGGATTTAAATCAGCTAGGAGAGCACACGTTGGATCTAAGAGTGGGGAATTGTCTCTGAAAGGCAGTGTTTCTGGCAGGATAGGAGAGTATTATGTTCTTCAGTATTATCAATAATGTAACATAAATATTGCACTACCATTCAGAACATTTGCCACTGATGAAATGATTATGGCTTAATAAGCATTGACAAGGACAGAGCCGTTATGCATAGTAACATGGCTTATAATGGTAAGCGTTGGCCATTACAATAAACTATGTGTTAATGCTACTGCAGCCAAATGTCTTCTTGTAGAACAGGAAAAACAGATTGTAACTACAGAATGGACACTATGTCCATTAAGAAAGTGACTTTGAAAAGGCTTTGAAAATAGTGGTAGTAAATGACCCAACAGAAACTCCCAGCAAATGCTATGTAATACAGGATAAAATTGATAATAACACAAGAATTGCTTGGTGTACTCTGAGGATCACATGGTTTCATCTGTGGTTCTGTAGTGCGCTCTCATTAATTCCAGTACTTAAATTGCAAACAATGTTGAAGAACTTGCAGAACGTAGAAAAGAGCTTCAAATGCGAGGCAGCCTGGAGAAACACCTGTAAATTCAAGACTTCCAGGTTGGCTTGCTGAGCTGCTGAAAAAGAACTTAATAGGATAACTGTTAGTGTACAAATAACTTCACTGCATCAAGGTTTGTGTAGTAAGGTCTCTCTAACACAAACACAGCAAGGACTAGAACCTCAAGCAGTGCATCCCCATAATTGAAAACTGTGAAACGAGCAACCGGAGGAAGTGATGGCTTCTTTCTCAAAAAGCCTTCAAAGTCTGTGTTGCCTTACAGCGAAGTATGAGAGCCCCTGTGAGGCATGTAGCAAATTGCTGGAATGAAGGACTGAAATTCTATGACTGCAACATGGAAATCAGAATAGCTCATTTCAAGTTAAAAATACATGGTAATTTCTGACTGTTGTTTCTCTGATTACAAAGATGTGTTTTCATTTCTTGGTTAATTTACTGAAAAGGTATCCTTAAAATGGGTGGAGAAAACCCGTGCCTCAAACAGGAATTGAGGGAAAGTGCCTGAACTATTTGCTCTGGTGATTTAATCTCTTTTACAACCACCTACAAAACTGTTTTTACTTAGACCGGGGAAAAAGCTGATGGGCATAAAAGAGTGCAAGAAACTGAGCAGAATTGAAAGATATTTTCTGTTAAATGAAAAACAGCAGTCACTGAAATGAAGCTAAACTGAAACATAGCCCTCTCCTCCCCTTTTAGTCTCTCCACTGAGATAGCCTGAAGAAGCAAGCTCTGCTTAAACTGGAATGTAAGAAACATATGCATTTAGATCTTTTCTTGTTTTAATATTTTTAGGAGTTTTTTATCTACTGAGGATGATGACTTTTGACTCTGAGGATTATTATGTCATTTTATAGCTCTTAATATGTATTTCCAGAGGGGGGCGGGGGGGGAAATCAAATGCTGGAAAGTAGTCAGACTTGAAGCTGGATATATACAGAATTACTGCTCAGGGCTAAAGCTTAAAAAGAAATACAAAGTTCTCTGAATATGAAACCGTGGGGGAATAGAGGTTGCAGTTGGCTGGTATCATAGTTACTCTGTTTTGCTTTCAGATTCTCCATGCTTTCTTTTGGACTTTCTGATTGAAAATGTGATGCTAGAACCCAAGATGCTTCGTCTGTCTTTTCTATACGAGCACGTTAAAATTCAAAACTCAAGACAAACAATGACTGCAGCTCTAGTTGTCAAGAGCCACAAGATATGTGACATTGTCTATTGTTTCACGTTATTTCGATGGAAGGAATGTTAAAATCAATCTGTTTAAAAAAACCCAAACCACCAGTTTCTTGTAATCTGTGCTGGAGGATTGAATTTTTCTTTCCTGCTTCTGCTAGAAGTGGATAGGAGCTGCAATACGTATATTTTTGAGTAAAGGCACAAGAATTTTGCACGCTTTAAAAGGCTTTTTCTGCCAGTAGAGATGTAACAGACTACTTCAGAGTTGTTCTTTCTCCTCTCTGCATAGAGAACACTGCCACCTGGAGAAAAAAGGAAGAGAACTGTGTTACACCTGATGGCAGCAAACAACTGAATTCAGAGTTCACTAAGTGACACAGGACACATTTTCTTGAGGCAATCAAATAGGCTGTGAGGACAGCAGGGCATCACTTACACCAGAGCAGGACAACTGTGGTTTTTTTGATGGAGTGTCCTCAGCAGGGCATTGGGGGTTTCAGGAATGGTCCATGCTAACAATAACTGTCTTTCTGAGGCTCTGAACTGCCCTGAAAATGAATATGAGCCCTTGCAGCATAGAAATGAGGAACTTCAATTTCTGCTGAATCATTTTTCTATGTCTTGGAACAGAATAGCTGTGATAGATACAATGCAGTGAAAGAACAGGAGCTTCTGGAGTTCCATGCATATCAACAAGTTCCACAACTGCTATCCCTCCATCTTTATTATGATATAAAAGCTATCAAAATCCAAACGCTTCCTCTCCCACCTCCTTTTAATATTACAGAGCTTAATACATGGCACAGTTTCTTAGTTTGATGGTGGTTTTATAATCCTGTTGTTAGTACACATCTGTGGGGTGATGCACACTTGCAAGCCTCGTAAAAAGGGCTCATTTTATCCCCATTTCAGAGGACAGAATGCTCCCCAAGGAGGTTATGACCTGCCCAAAAGTCACATGAGGTTTAGGTATCTCTGATAGCTGAGGTTAGCTTAGTCCCCCAATTTACCACTGCACAACCCCTAAAATCTAGAGCGTTCAACTTAAGGAAAAAAAAACTTGAGGTAAAACTGTGTGTGTGGGGGGAAAACAACCTTAAGTAAATTTTCAGGGTGATAACTCTAACTCAGTTCCAAGCATCCTGACAGGGGTTTTGATCCTTTAAAAGTGTCAGCTTGATGCTGGTGCCCAGAGGCTGCTCAGAGAGAGAAACACGTAACTTCAGAAAGAGAAAACAAAACACGAAGGCACCGTTCTGCTCAAGTGGGGCTTAGTAGTTATGAAGTTCATTGTATCATGGCTGAAAACTACCCTGACTTCCAAAAGCATTTTGGAAAACCAGAAAAGTTGTAAGAAGACAGTGAAATGATCGTCAGCGTGGGGCAGGTTTTCTATGAGGATGGATGGAACAGACCAGAGCCCTGCAGCTCATGGAAGAAGTGCAGGCAGGGAGATCAAGCAGCAGGCCTGGAGCTTTGTGAGTGGTTGGGAGGGTACGTTTAGAAACACTTTTTAGTTATTTTTCATAGCACAAGCACTAATCATGTGCCAGGCTGTCATCAGGGTGGAAGAGGGCGATATCTCTGACTACAGAGTGAATTTAAGGTTTTTTTTTCTTTCTTCCAGAAAAGTAGTGGCTATTCAGGGAAGTGGGATAATTTTAAGGGTTAAGGATTTAACTCAGGATAAAGTAAGCAGCAATCGGTTTTAAGCCGTTTCTAGTTCTTTCATTGTATTTTTAAGTTAACAGCAGAGCTTTAAGGCTCTTTAGCAGTGTAGATGCATTTTCTCCTTCCTCAGCGGGTGCCGACTGGCAGTGCATTGAACCCTGATCACAAACCCACAGTCTGTATTTCTTTCATAAGCAGTTTTTAGCAGTTTTCACTGTTTACAAGAGGGATTTTCTAAGTCTTTCAGGTTCAATCTAGTTCTGAGGACCCAGGACGTACATTATTTAGGAATGTAGGTTAATGGTTGGACTCGACTATCTGGTGGGTCTCTTCCAACCTGGTTATTCTGTGATTCTGTGAGTCTGATCTAGTGGGAGGTGTCCCTGCCCATAGCAGGGGGGTTGGAACTAGATGATCTTTAAGGTCTTTTCCAACCCAAACTATTCTATGAGTCTAATCATTACGTTTTCTTCTGGTTTCAAATTTTCTTTGACAGCTACAGGGTCCTTAACTACCAATTAAGAGACATGAACAAATCCAGCCACAAGACTATTTCATTGCTGTAAGTGCCTGCTAACCATTAATCTCTGCTAGCATACAGTAGTATTATAAATATATTATATTATAAATATATTATAAATACTACTGTATTATAAATTACTGTGATTACTGAGCAAATTACTTACGATCAGTCCTTTTCCAGTGGACTCAAACATGCTGCTGCTATTACAGCATTAAACTAAGCCGTAAAGTGATTTGCTCTGGAGTTCAGTTGTCAAATGCCAACGGATCACTTGTCCCTCAGCAGTGGCCTAGAGCCTTCCACGTGAGCAAAAACGCCCTGTGCATTCCGGGAATTCTTCAGCTCTTTAGTAGCTATAGGATTAGAGTGATTTTCCAGTGAAACTTTAGATTTAGTGACATCTACACAAGAAGATTAAATCTTTGTTTAGGTTCAGCTCTCCGTCTTCTTTAAAAAGCGAGTGGATGAAGGAATACTGAAAGCCATGATTTATAAAAAGATGGAATATGTCTGCGTCTTGAAACTGCCGTGCATTAGGCGTAAGGGCTGCTGAGAACAGAGTGATATCAGGTTATGAGCTACCTTACCCTACCCTAAATTCTTTGACCACAAAGATAACTCCAAAATTTATCTATTGGCGCTGCATTTCAGGGATTAATTATAGTTCACTTACGTTTAAGAAGGGTGGGAGTTTTTTAGCTTTAAAATACACTTACGTTCAATTTTCTGCCTAAGTTATGAGAGTAACAAATTGAGAGAAGCGCTCAATTTGCCTTCTGAAATGTTCACTGCTTTATATCTCTTTATTGTGACTTCTCTTACTCATCTCAACTTTAAAGAAAAATGCCCTATTTTTCACACTCATATTTTTTTCATAGCTTTGATCATTTTTGTTGCTTTTCTCCAGAGGCCTTTGGTCTGTTCTGTGCAGTTGGGTTTTTTGGGTTTGTTTTTTTTTTTGGAAGAATGTGACTGGAACTGAAGGCAGTTGGTGAGGGAGGGAAGAGTTTTACTGATTTGTAAGATAAACTGATAATAACAAACCTTCTGCTAGCAAGATAAAGTTACTTGGCAGAAGAATAAAATCTCTTTAGAATTCCTGAGAATGCTTGGTAGGCACTTAGTTTAGCATTCTCAGTATATTTATTATACTGAGTTTGCCCAGACTTCACCCTTGCACTTTTTTTTTATTTGCTGCTCAATATCTATTTAGATTAGGATTTTCCATGGATTTAAAGGACTTTGAAGTACCTTTTTCCAACTGAATTTCAAACTCCAGTATGTGTTCCTACTATCTGTGTATTTAACGTTTAAAGAGCTCTTCAGATCTGAAAGAAATAATGTGAACAACAGTTTCTTTTAAGGATTCTTTCATGACTTGGACTCCTATTTATATTTCAGAATGGATATGTATTTTGTCTCCAATGTATTGCTTCTAAATGGAAGAATTTTATTTTAATTTGAATATTGAAGATTGTGCACACTGAACTTGAATGTGCAAGCATGGCAGTCATGTCTGGAAGATGAATACAGCTAATTTTTCACACCTACTCATTCTGTGAATTATGACCTACAAACAACTTTTGTAATTCTTATTCAGGTAAGTGTCATGAAAGTATATTTACATGTTCCTGTTGTATTTTGTATGGCTTTATAGTTCTCATCTTCTCTCTTATTGAAGAAAGATAAAAGGTGTATGTCTCTAGAAAAAGAACTCCCTTCTTTCCCTTTTCTTGTTCATTAAAAGATCAGATCACCTGGTGATGCTGCTGTTCATTGTTTTGGCTCATCTGGACAGAAGTAAGTTTGAAATTCCCAGAAATAATTTGTCCAAGTGACCTGGTAGAGAGAAAAAAAAAGATTTCTGATTAAAAACCAAGACCAGTTAGGTATGCAAGGCTGCATCTAATTTATGCGTCCAGTTGCCATGACTATGTATGCGCATTGGATAATTGCTAGCACAAATCACTACTGGCATTTGCACACACATTTATCCAATTAGTATGCGCAATCAAAGTAATTTCATGCACAAATTAGCTGCACAATTGTGCATGCCTTCTGCACATGTAATGGTACGCCTAATTGGGCCGAGAGCCTGGTTCACAATGTGTGTCTTGGGTTTATTGCAATATAACAGAAAAAACACTGAATTTCATTGGCAGAAATGCAGATTGTGCAGAAAGTTGGCATTTAGAAATAACACCAAACTCTTTTTTTCTAGATTTCACAAAATAACAATTTCTCTATGTGCTACCTGTAGGCAATGTGAGTTTTCATTCCATAAATCAAGTGACACTTGAAAAATTAATTTGCCTTGAGTTTTTAACAATTATAGCCTTAATAAATCCTAGAAATTATTCTGTACTTTATATAGAAATAAGGCCACAAAATTGCACCATTTTTGTTCCTTATGTGCTCTGTATAATATCAAAAAAATATATTTTATTATGAATGTTCACATCAAAATATTGCCAAAGTTTTATATGAAAAGAAAATGTAGCAAACATTTAGTTCATACAAGCATGAAATCGCCATGGAAAAATACTGGAATCAGTGAAGTCGTAATTTTGTTTGATGTAATTATTCCACATTTGATCACATACTTGAATCAGGGCTACTCTTTTTTTGAAACCCCCTGCCTATGCAGCACTTACACTTATTGAAACCTGCTTTTTTGGCAGTGAGATAGCACGTGCTGTCCTATAGAGCTTGTACTTCCCTTCACCCATGCACAGTGTTTTACTTCTAAGACTATGGTTTCAAAGTAAAATAAACTTAGTATATGAGGTTCTTTTAAACAAAAAAAAATCACATGAAAATGTACATTTTTTTGCTAATCTTGGATGTATTTTTACTTCCAGCATTTGATCTAAAACTACTTAAGCAGTGTTGGTTTTTTTACAGGGTAGGAACAGTAGAGGGAGACGTTCTCCAACTTTCTTACTGTCAACTGTTCTGAAGTACAGCATGAAAGTCAATGTTAGCATGTGATTTAAATGGGACATGAATACAACCATTATATTGTACTTTAAACATTTTCTGTTTGAAAACAGAGGCTGAAAGACTGTTGAAAGTGCCCAAGATACTTAGCACATGCCCCAGAACTGAATCTGAATGCGTTTATTCAGACACCAGGGAGGCTTTCTGGACATCTGAAGGGAGACAGGTCTGGATCCATAAATTCACAGAATCATACCAAGACTGACCTTGAGACACACATGTTAATGAAACTGATTTTGGTGTATTTTCTGAATTTTGAGTCTCTCACAAAAGATGTGGTTACTGTCATTATTTTTAAATTTACTATTGAAGCTTGGGTTAATTTTTAAAATGTAATTAACAAGAAAGACTGGCTACTTGGGACCAGTTTCTGTACATTTGTCATACATCTCAGGATGCAGTGAGCTGCAATTCTTTCCCCTCCTTATTGCCATCCTTTCCTGCTTCCCTTTTCTTTCATTGTGCCAGCAATCCAGTGCACCCTGTCCCTCCTGTCTTGCCCTCACTCTGTTTTCTCCTACAGTCTCCTTGCATTAATCTGCACATAGTTTTGTCTTTTGGACACTTGCCTCACAGTCTCATTCTCTCTCAGCTGGCCTGTCCCTGCTTTCTGTTCCTTTATTCTCCTCCTGTTTCCCACAAATCATAGACTCATACAATAGTTTGGGTTGGAAGGGACCTTAATGATCATCCAGTTCCAACCCCCCTGCCATGGGCAGGGACACCTCCCGCTGGATCAGGCTGCCCAAGGCTCCATCCAACCCGAACACCTCCAGGGATGGGGCAGCCACCGTTTCCCTGGGTAACTCTCTCAGCCTGTTTTATGTAGGAGGCGCTCCAGCCCTCTGATCATCCCCTGGACCCGTTCCAACAGCTCCATATCCTTCCTGTGTTGAGGATTCCAGAACTGGACACAATACTCCAAATGAGGTTTCAAAAGAGAGGAATTGAGGGGCAAAATCACCTCCCTTGACCTGCTGGCCACGATTCTTTTGATGAGGACCTTCAGTTTGGTGCAGTCTCTTATCAACCCCTTCCACACTCCCATTCACGTTCCTCTCTCTGCCATCCCCTTGCCGTATTTCCTAGCAGGTTTGCTTTCATTGAACCTCGAGGGAAATAGCATCACATTGGTGAAAGGTGTGTGCTCTCAAACCCAACAAAAATGCAGAGAGACAGCCTGGCCACCCCAAGTGAAATGTTCGGAGGAAAGCTGTAATAATCTGTGATACGCTAAATATTGACTCTGAGGCCGGTGGCAAAAGTGTGTCTGCACGCCTGGTGTAACCAGAGAGACACATTTGGATCAGTTCTTTCCCAAGCGTCAGTTAAGTGGATGAAAATAGGTTTTGTCAGAATAGACATATGGATTCCTTCCCAGCTACTTCCAAAAGGGTCCTTCTGCAACCTCTTCGTAACCTCATTTGCAAAAGGGGGGAACGGTACCTGCTGCCTTCATATGGTTTTGCTCAATAATTGGATCTTTCAAGTATGGTCTTCTGGCTCCTGTCCCGGTGCGCGTGTCCCTTGGCGAAAGGGTATTTGATGGGGCTGTTTGTCTCTGTCTCTCAAATCACTGATACGCTGGTCAGACGCTTTCCCAGCTGGGGAGCCATATGTCGCAAGTGCTTATCTCCGGTGCCTTTGATTAGGCATTTTTCTTTCAATTAAATGAAAATTGTCAGGTTTTAAACAGAAGTGTCAGGAATGTCCATTTGTAGATAAAAGGTAAAGTCTGCAGGAGCTGTGAAGTAAGCTAGCAGTACAAGTTTACGCAAAAGGGGGACAAAATTTGAGACCCCGCAGTATTTCTGAAAGGTGTAACTTTTGATAACAGCATGGAATTACATGCCTGTAATGAGTTCTATAATGGAATTCTATAGATCAGTGAATTATTACCTTTGTTTTGCCTTTTCAGAAGATAGAAATAAACTATTCGTTAACAGTGTTTATTCTTCAAGCTGTTTTATGTGAGTTGGTTTATTTGCAAGTTATAGTCTAACATGTATATTCAAGTGTCTGTTCTTGGACTCGATGACCCCCTAGGTCTCTTCCAACCTGGTTATTCTATGATTCCTATCCAGATTTGTTTTACACAAAGATGGCTGAGACATATTCTCCTATTAACTTGGGGGTATGAAAGTATGAAAACTGGTGGTACGTGGATGCCATTCATCTCTGTAAATTTATAGCAAAGCATGTATAATTGGGATTTCTTCCCAGTCTTTGGTCACATTTTTAAACTATTCCTGCTCTGTTTTACCGGAGGGATTGACGAGTACAGAGACCTGAAGCAATCTCCATCACCTTTCACAAGAGGAGAAAGTTTAGGTGAAAGTATTTTGTAGCATGGACAGCATAAAGATTTACACGACTTTTACTTACTCAGTAGAAAGTATATTTGGGCACCTTTTATAGAAAAGTGTTTACTGCTTGCTGGGTTTTTTTTTTCTATTAACAATAGTTAAAAATCAATGCTCAACCCTGCTAAGGGAGAATGCTCACTACTTTAAAAAGAATGCAGCATTAGTTTGACTTATAAATGCTTTGTTGCTAACTGACAGGGGAGCAATGATTATTGAAGACCAGGACTATATTTTCATAGAATTTTCATGTGCATTTATTTAAGATTCTGCTTATCATATCTGCTTAATACAAGTCATGTAATTGCCTCATACAGATACACCTTTGTATGCAATTTTTATTTGCATCCAGAAAGAAAATGCCACTAGGGAAAATAATTTCAGATCAGCCACTTATGCATTTCTTCCTGGCACGTAAGTGGCATTTGGCTCGTGTGGAAAACCTGATAATGAACAGAGCAGCATCAAAGTTGGAATTAAAATCCACCCCTTAGAATGAGTAGTGGAGCTTAAATGATGGAAACTAAACTGCTGGGCTTTGTCTTGTAAACTGATTTTTCATTTCTGTCAGATTTCCCTGGAATCTACAAGTTGTTTGTTTTTTTACAGGAAAAGCTATCAGGAACTGAGTTGTAACTGTGTCTTTCCCTAGTCCTTGGTAAGTTAGATTTTGCGCCGTGTTCAGTGCGCTTCATTTTAGAAGATTTAATGAGGACCTTCACAGTGATGTCAAATCAGGAATGAATGGGTTCGTGACCAAATGCTTACTGGCCAGCTGGTAGGTGAAGGCTTCTTAATCACACAGATTGGTTAAGGAAGAAAAAGATCTTGGATTTGGGTGTAGCATACGGGTAACGGTCCTGTTTGGACATCAGAATCATAAAATCTGCATGAAAGATGCAGCTTCAGTGACTGAGCTTGTGGCATCAGTTGCTGCTTATTTGTTGCTTTTGGCTGTGCCTGCGAGACGGTCATCGCTTCAGGTGGGGTTGCTGTCGGGTCTCCCTACGAGAAGTTAAGCACATAAATGGCTAACAATGACCACTGGACCAAAACATTCTGGACAGTTTAAAACAGTAAAGAAAGAGATGTCAAAAATATCCCAAGCTGGGTAGGATCTCGAACCTCCGGCTGTGGCGCGTGTTCGCTCCACATGTCTGTCAGCTCAGAGTGTGGTTTTTATGACATGTCAGTAGGACACGTCATCTAAGTGTTGATTTTTGGAGAACGAACGTTTGAAAGTGAACAGGCTTGCCACTTGCTGGACTGTGTTAGAATGACAGCTGTTCTGCTTTCCCGAATTTCAACAAGAAAACTAGCTTGAAGTTTTCCCGAGCTAAATCTGTCAGCTTTTTGATACAAAGGAAATTTTGAAGGGCTGGAGCACCGACAGCAGTAGGGGTGGGAGCACGGCTGCAGAACAAGAATTGGAAATAAATACATATTTCTTTTGCACTTCAATTTATATTCTTGCTATATTTTAGGACCCAAAGCAGAACCAGGGGTACTTTAAGGCCACTGCTAATAAAAAATGTTTTTAAAAGGCTGTTGGAGTATGTAATCTACCTTCCTTGCCGCATCCAGTGGAGGTCGGAGTCAAAGCAGACCTGAGAGTGCAAGGAAAAGACAACAGAGCTGAGACTCTGCATCAGCAGGGGGACCAAGCTAGAACCCACCCTGTGTACTGCGCTCACCATTGCTTTGTTACACTCATATGGGTGATGGCAATCCTCACCATTCACAAACTCGCAGTATCTGGTGCGTGGTTATAAATTAATAATAATGCTTTGGATACCATATCTTTGTTCCTGCAACTGCTGCTAATGAAGTGCTCCGTGTGCAGATTTTATTTAAATTCTCCTTTTCTTTTGATCTGGTTGTTGGTATTTGACGTTGCCTGATATTTATCACTGCGTTCGCACTGCCTGCCCCGGTTTCCGTGGTGCATACCCCATGGCCCTCTTGCTCAATGCTGAACCGGCAAAGACGCTGGCGAGCCTATCGCAGACGAGCTGATGGAGTCACACGAATGACTTTGGCTGTGTTCTGAGCACAAAGCCTTTGCCATTTTGGTCGAGGGTTCTGTTTGTTTTGATTTACTTTGGGAGGGGTAAGAGGCGTTACACCCAGTAAAAACTCTGAGTACGAAGCAGATACTCAGCTAGCAGAGCTCGTCTGGCTGACTTAGCTTAGTGGTGAGCGTTCCGTGATACGCCATGGAAGCCTTGAGCAAGTCAAATGAGGATTTTAATTCATAGTTTTTGGTGTATTTCTCCTACTGTTGGGTTACTGGTTTTAAAAGTGGCCATATTTTACTGTCAGTATGATTTTAAAAGATCGAGCGCTCATTTCAGTATAAATGAAAGGGAAGTGTTACCATAAGACAAATTTGTGACGAGTGTTCTTCTGTTGGTACAGATGGCATCTGTGCATTTTTATCGCTATAAATCACTCACAGTTGGAGTCATACTCAGTCCAATATCTTGCTTTATGTTTATAAAAATAATCACAGGTTTAGATATGATATTAATCACTCAGTTCTTTGGAAACATTTGGATTGGTGGATGAAAAAACATATTTATTTTGAGAAAGCAAATGATACAATAATTTTTCACATATTTAAAAATGTGCCGGCGATAAACTATATTGCAAAGCAGTGGATTAGTAAGCTGAAATATTGATTTGTAAGATTTATTTTTCTCCTGCAATATATTACAAGTGTATGACTGATAATTTGGAACTTGAAATAGTCCCAGAGATGCACGGGGACTTTAACCTACACAGTTGAATTTAACCTACAGTTAAATTCAAATTGTATTTTTATGTTTTTTCCCCAAAGTTCCAGTCTGCTGGTAAGATTTCTCAGCAAGTCTTGAATTTGTTTTTTATACTGTGATGACTCCAGTTGCATCCCAGCTCTGAACTGGTAATAGTCCACAACTGCACCAGCTCAGAGGGGAGGGCAGAAAGAATTGAAAGGCTAGGTTTCTGCTAGAAGAGAGCTCCTTGGATCGAACAGATTTGGATTAAACTATCTTTATAGTTTCCTGCTTCTGGGGGCTACTGATGACTTGTTTCACAGTTGGCACAACCGAAGCCATTTACAGACTCATTGTACAGGTTGCCTCTGCTGCGGAGATGCCTGCTCTCAGGTTAGGAGTCTCCTGTCTGTTCTTGCAGTGCCCGAGCCAAACCCCACATGCGCAGCGTGGGCAAGCAGAGCCCTAAGTGCTTATGTGCCACTACTCTTTGCTGTATCTGGTGAGTTTCTCTAACTTGTCCATTTTTTTAGGCATTGTGGCATAATGAATCCCTGCAAATTATGTTGCCACATTCCCCATAACAAGAGAAATGAGCCGTGGGCTGCGCTCCTTTTCATCCTTGCAAATTGGTAAAGAGGGGGCATTTTTGCTCCAAGCTTTCCAAACTCTGAGATATAGCCTGAAGGAAAATAAAAAGAATAATTACGTCATTGTCTCAAACCAAAACAAGTTGCCCCCTGCTTTCCATAGGATACCTGAGGGAAGCGAGCCTGCGCTTACAGAAGATGTGCAATGATGCCAACTGGTTGTATAAGATGTGACCTGATCGAGATAGACGGCTTCTTACTCAGTTATTGTTTCTTCATAATGAATGCAGTTTTCCTGTTCTGAACCTCAGCAATCACCAAGGTGAATTAACTCTTGAAGAGTGGTATTCAAATTAAGAAATATTTAAATTCAACTAAGATGTAGCCAGATGATTTTGCACCAGTAACATTTATTGAAAACTATAAGAAAATGTGTGTTTCTATAGGCAGACACACCCAACCTAACCAGTTTCAAATTTGTACACACTTGCATTAGCAAATTGTAGCTTGCTTTGCTCAACTGAAGCATGAGTCATAAAGATATCAAAGAAAAGAACATCCAGAATACACTTTAAGTGTAACACATAATTATAAAATTGGTTGACTCAAATGAACAGTCGTCTTCATAAGCACAATTATCTTGATGACCTTCTATCTAAATATGCCTTTACCCAAAGGGCCACCACTTGCTTTCCCTGCGCATGTGAACCCTTTGAGCGTGTCAGCGGAATTATTCAGCAGGCAGGGTTACAGAGTCAGGAGAGCTTCAGCACTGCTGAGCTACTTGTGTGTAAGAACGTGGGAGGTGGGCTGCTTTGTTTCTTTCTTTGGTCCTGTAGTACATATAACAAAGGCACTTTCCTGTTAAGTACTCCAGATCTATCAGGAGAATGCGTTTCTATTCATGGTATAAAATGATATTAGAAAGAGTTCTCTGTCCTCAATTCATTGGTAAAATTCAGTTGCCTCTGTAACAGAGAAGGGACAGATTTTTCACTTAGTGTTCTGACAGGAGTAATTCCATTAACTTTGAGGCAGTTGCTCAGTATTTACTGCCATGAATCCGAGTTCAGAATGTGCCTCCTCATGTCTGAAAACACTCAGGAAGCAGTTGTGAGAAGATCATGCTGCAGAAGATCGCATGGGGAGAAAGGATTATTTCACAAAATAATTTGCCTAAGCTATTTTATAAATTCCTATTTACACAAACATGCATTTATATTTATGTATTTACATGTCGCAGCAAAAGGGACATCAACAGCCATCCAATTTTAGCCACTGTGATGAGCCGGGATCGGCTTTGCCTAGAGCGCCTTGTGTGAGAAATGATCCTGTGCTGTCACGAGTGCCTGAAATGGAATTCCAGGCTTTGTCAGAAGGTACAGGCAGTCGATCAAAGTGTTGTACCTAAAATTCGTAACAGAACTTGAGAGAGGATTATTGTATACATACACATATTTTCCTATCAGCTAGGAATCTTCACTCTATTGCCATTTAACAATGGGTCCATCATGGGCGCATTATTAATGTTTAGAATAAACCTAGATGTATTAAATATACAATATTATCCTTCTACATAAACAGAAATTAATGTCTTTAAGAGAGACCGTAATTGGATGTGTTTGTAATTAAGTAACATTCTCTAATGAAATCACATACTTTCTACTTCTTATATTGGTTCAAATATTATGAATATTAAAATGCGAGACAGCCATCCTTCAAAAGAATACCACGATGTTGTAGAAAAACTCTTACTCTTAAAATGAGTTATAAGATGGAGCTCTTTTCCTGACTAAAATATCATGTAGCTTTGTGTATTATAACAACAGAATGTGGAAGGAAGAGCTGGAGCTGTCGAAGCACGGAATTCAGGTAATACTATGCAAATCCTCTGGAATTTCTCTGTGGAAGCATAAATTTCTAGCATGCCTTGTAATGCCCTTTAAATGGTCGTTACCTCAGTGAGGGACTTTTGCAGTGTATTTCTTTACTTCCTCCTCCTTCCACTCCAGCAGTCGTACGAGATACCAGCTTGCATCAACTTATTGTATAACATTTAATAGTGCTGTGATATAACAATGCTAGATGTCCCAGAAAATGCAATGGGAACTCCATATGAAAACATTGTATAATTATTTCTTGCGCTTGATTATAAGTGTGGAACACTTATAAATCAAAAGAATCATATTCAATTCACATGCAAAAAATATTCCTGGAGTAACTAAATAGAAATTATCAGCTAGGAGAGATCAGACATTGTTTCCCCATATCTGCAGGAATGCACTCAGTGAATTGATACGGCAGATCATAAATAGAATAAAAATATATCTGTCTTAGCCATTGTGTAAGAAAGAGATTTTTAATATATAAAAAGTATTCTGAAGTATTACAGTCATTTATAAATTCCTGTTAATGACTTGTTGGCTGAAATAAAAGCATGAAGTAGAAAGGATGCATGAACAGAAAAATATTTGCATGTGCTTAAAATTTTTATCAATTAAATAGTAGTTCAGATGCTTGTCAGAAAAATATAACATACCAGGTATGAAATGGTATTAAAGTCTAGATGTGAGGTACATCAAAGTAATGATTCTAATAGTTAAAGTTTAATATGCTCCATTATTCTCTTTAACTCAAGCATTATATCTATAAAATTTTTTCTCCCTACAGGTAATATGTACTAAAGACAGTCCTAATTATTTATCATGACACTATACTTAGATTAAAACCTATCCTAATCTGCTGTTTGCTAGGATTATAACCAAATTGTACTATTTCTCTTTGCGTACACAGGCTCCACTCCTGATCACCACGACTTAACTCCACCGGCAGGTGAGCACCTTCTTTCTTCCTGCATCTTGTTTGTGGTTCTTGGCAAGTATTCCCAAATGCAAATCCCTGACATTAACGAAGTGGCCTAATCTGCAGACACAGTGGCTTGAAATCCATATCGCTTTAAGGAGTATTCAGGAGCTCTGAATGTCCTATTACTGGCTTGGAATATTTTATAGTTACCGTCTTTTCTACAGAGGCTCAAAAATGTAACTTGCATTCATTTGATTTCTTTGACATTTGTGACTGAAGAAAGGGAATAACATCAGATTGAATTGTTAATCTAGGGACTGGTTTATGTTTTTGATAATGCAACTTGTTCTGCAGTGGCTACGGACAGGTTACAGCATGCCTATAATTATATATCATATAAACACATTACAGCAGTAGTTTCTATAGGCACGGTTCCAGGAACAATCTGCGTTTGTTCTAAATAACAAATATAACACCATTGCAAAGTGTGGGAAACAGCATGTAACATCCAGTGAAAACGCTGATGCTGGCAGGACAATCATTTGGCTACTGTCCATAGGAGAATATGAGAAAAAAAGTAATTAATTGGAAATTGTGAGGAAGGGGTTGAAAGTAGTTGTTTTGCCAAATTAGTGGGCTTGAAGATAAGAACAAATTCACTAGAAAATTCCTTACTGTCACTGTTTGGCAAGAGTATGTGAAAGGGAGGTTAACCAGCTGTTGTTTAAAATAATTGGAAAAAGCCTTTTTATGAGAAAACCCCTCCTTCCTACCGGTTACTCTTCTTGCCTAACTGCCAGCGGCTGAGCTACTTGATGTTTCACACATATCAAAGGGAGTGATGGACAAGAAGGTAGAATATGCAGAAGCATTTTTGGTTGATTACATGGACCAAGTTGGGAGATACTCGCAGCTCCTTGTGTCTACATTCCTTTTTTTTATTCTAAGAGTGAATTTTCTCTGCGGCAGGGTGGCTCCTGGGATTCAGACATCAGCTTGTATGTCTGTATTCAAAAATAAAAAAGATCATAGAATCACCAGGTTGGAAAAGACCTCTTGGATCATCTAGTCCAACCATTCCTATCTGCCACTAAACCATGTCCCTGAGAACCTCATCTACCCGTCTTTTAAACACCTCCAGGGATGGTGACTCAACCACCTCCCTGGGCAAAAAAAAAAGAATTTTAATCTTAATTTCATTATTAGAAAGATTGCATTTCATAACCACAACTACTGGACTTTTGTGAGGAAGATATTTTTATTTTGACCCAATTCCACTCCCTCTCTATTCTCAGACTTGCTTTTACTTGCTTTTCCAGCGCCCACTGGAAATGCAGCAGCTGGCCAGGCTGTTCTGCCTCTCTACCCAAACTAGAATACACGACTTAATGGGGCTAAGGCATGGGCTTTAGGAAGCACAAACATTAGTCCTGTAACTCGTTCTTAGTTCAGTATCTCACCCTTATTTATGTACGTGTGAGCCTGTGAGAATGGAAGTTGAAAGAGGAATGATTAATGCATCAGAAATGTGCATCAGACAAGCGAACGCAGCATTCCTGACAGAAAAAGCAGGGGCTCTGCTCTCCTGTGCTGCCACTGCAGCCTGTGCCAGTGCCCGATGACCCTTTCTTTGAAAAATTTCTTTCTGATACGACAATTCCTTCTAATGATTCTTCTCTGTGACTGTTTTTATCCTTATGAAATCTGATTGGAACGTAACGGATCCCTTCCTTTTCCAAGAAATCTTCACAGCAGTCTAAGAAGATTTCTAACCAGTAATAAGGATATCACTGGTGGTTTACCAGCTTGTTGAAACTGGCTCACTGAAAACCAAGAATACAAAACCTCACAACAAAAGAAATAATATTGTGGGAACAGTAGAAATAACCTGTGATTACTGAAGGGAAACTGCACAAGGGAAAGAACGTATCATCCTGTCAGCTTCCTCGCAACAGGAGCAGCACACGTGGCTTGTGGCTGTGATTTTAGAGTAGCTCCAGTGGGCTGTGCTGACCCTTCTCCACGAGCCGTTCTGCTCAGGAGGAGCTGGGCAGGTTCCAGCGCGGTGTCAGTGCTGACATCACGGCCAGAAAGCCACTTAGGAGCAGACACTGAGCCTGCAGTAGGACCTGCTGAGGTCCATCAACTCATCCTTTCTTTTTCCACCCCAAGTATATAAAAACTTGCAACGTTTGGGGTTTTTCTGTTTTCTGGAACATGAATTGTGGCAAAACTGACCGATATATTCACAGCTATATATATTCACCTCTTTTCATTGTTTCAGTGTTTCACTCAAAAGGCCTTTATTCTATAATTACTGTATGTACAGAAGAAAGGAATGTCTATATCTAATTCAGTTTCTTATGCAGGGCTGGGAAAAGGTGTAAAAATTGAAGAATAAATGTCGAGATTCTTATTCTGGCTGTGCAGCTACCATGTTATGCTTTGTGATGAATCATTTAACATCCCTTTCCTTAGCCTGCCCCCTGTAATGCGGCACAAAATGACAATTTACCATCCATGTGTACTGACTAAAAAAAAAAGTCATCTGTAACAACTTTTAGAAACATTGGGCATGAGATCTTGGCTTGCTCTCTTAATAAGCAGTGATGATACTTATCATTGTTATTGCTATTATTATATTTATATAGCTGATTAAATGTCATAACACTTGGAAATTAATGTTCTATTTAACTACAATAGGACAGCTGTTAGGTGTAGTGATGACTGCCCTTTAATTCACCGTCTTTGAAGTTTAACTCCACCCTGCAAAGCACCTTCTTCCTGATTTATATCCATCATTCTCCCTGTAAAATGCTTCCACATGATTCATGCGTATTGCCATCCATTTGAAACTTCACCAAGGTTACAGATCAAAACTCCTTGAATCGGAGTCACGGCAGGATTGCCTGGTCGCTTATCTTTCCTAAAGCACTTGGCTAAGATAACTGAAAACTTTACATTTCAGCTGTCGCCTACAGTGGAAGCTGCACAGCACGCTCCATTCTGTAGTTCTACTGCTATCAGACTATAAACATTAAAATTATTAATCTAAATTACATACAAACATTTTATTAAAATTAGCTAGGTCATATGCTGTATTATTTTGTAAGTTTTCTATGTGAATACCCCTAAGTGAATTTCTGCCAGCTCACTTCCTTTCTCTTTGTACAGTTTTCCTCAGCCATCAGCACAATCAATAGTGACAAAGCCACTTCAAAAGCAAAGTTTGTTTCCAAATTCTGTTGCTATTTTAAGAATCTCAAACCAGGTAACCTCCATAAATTATGATACAAAACCACTCTCTGTGAGCAAAGTCAGGTGCAGGACATAAAGCATAATCCATAATTTAGATTATCTACAGAGCTTATGATGTTTCTATGAAGAGACTGACAAACTTTAAGAAGCGTTTTGGTGTAGCTGATCCTGGCTTGGCACAAGTGAATGTATGAAATGACCTGTCAAGGCCCCTTCCACCTTCCATTGTCGATAAATCAAGACAAGAAATAAAGCGTGCCCCATTCCTCTTCAGCCTCAGCAGAGGCTAACATAGATTTCTTTCTTTTCCTTGTCAAGGCAGAAGTAATCACCCTGATGCACTTTTATTCTGTTGGTCTGCTGGTTCATCACTTATTCAGTTTGTGTGGCTTGGAGAAGCAGGTTTTGCAATTGTATGCAACAAAGATAATCATGGTGCTTTGTAGTTCTCTTTCACTTTTCTTCTAAGGCTGACAAAGGATCTTTACAATATGAATGAAATTATAACGGTCATTCTTACAGGCTTCAACTGTCAGATCCATAAAAAATACACCAACATATGTAAGTCCACACAGAAATTTAATGAGAAGAGAAACAAGTTTTGTGTTCTCAAAATCCTGTCCCTCAAAACTCTGATTAGTTGGGGGAAAAAACCAACCCCAAGCTGTTGATGCTAGGAAGCTATACTGCATTTTTCCCTTGAAGAATGGCATAGGCAAATTTGGTTTGTCATTAGAACTCTGAAATTCTTATCTGTGAAGCCAGGACAGTTTTTGCAGGTGGAACAATACATAATTCACTGGGACAGTGGAAAGGTAATTAAGTTTATTGGACAGAGAGAGCTCTCTTACGTCCGAAATCCTGGAATGAAATTCTTTGCATGTGTTTGTGCATTCGGTGAAATCAGAGGTCTTTGTACTGTGTTTACTGAACAGCTTTTATGAGATATAAATACCAGCACATTCTGGTAAGTTTTTAACAAACAGAATGGTCTGCTCAATCCCAATATGTTTCGGTGTTAGAGCAGATTGGATGGTGCACTGCAACGATGGGAAATGCATTTAAATTTTATCCAATGGAAGGTATGGTTTATAAATTTAGACACATGGTGGGTGTAGGGAAGCCAATTGCAAAGCATTATTCATTATGTGCCTTATATCAAGTTTGGGCTCCTATTCTGTTCAATGATTGCACATTAGCATTCTTCCTGATCTTTGGTGCATGGAGTTTCCTGCAGAACTGGTTTGAACTAGTCACTCTGGCTTAAAGCATATTCTCTCTTCTGTCCCTGTTGTTAGAAAAACTTACTATTGATGATGATTTTCCGGTACTCTTCTCCATTCCCAGCCATATCTCTGAAACAGCATTGGTAGGTGGAGACAGGAGACTGATGGGTCATTTGTGAAGGCCCCGACAATGACCTTCTGCTTTGGCTGCAGGTAGGAGGTTCTTCTGTGTCTCACTGACTGATCGGTTGGGTTATCAACTGACTTGCAATTAGGATAATAAGGCAATTACTAAGTCAAGAGTACTGGAAGTGATATTCCAAATTGCACTGACCATAGAATGAGTAGCTTGTGAGAGAGAACACAATGATTCTCTCTTCCCTCTCACTGTCTGCAAAGCACATGTCTCTTTACACGGAGTTTATTTTAGCCACATGCTCTTTGGTGTAAAATGCTTTCACTCTACTTTGTGGATAATATTTCTTAGAGGCAGAGAGGTTGGGCTGCTAGGAATGGGGAAATATCTTTTCTGATACAGTTAAGATGATTATTATTAGGTCTTTACCAACCTAGTGATTCTATGATTATTATTATGGTCACAAGATAAGAATTTTACAAGTAGCTCTAATAGCTGATAAGAATAGTGGATAAATTAACAAAGCCAGGTATGGCATAGCCCTACTGTCTGAAACTTGCCATCTCTTATTTATCCTTTTGTTTTCACTTTAGAAAAAATAATTCCAGTATTCTTATCTTAAAATAATGAAACTTGTTTTTCAGATGGTATAAATTAGCATAGAAGACTAATTTTTCCTTTGCAAAGGAAGTAAATGCTTCTCAAGTCGTTTATCTCCACCAGCCTCACAAGTAAGGACCAGGGTCACTACAGGTATTGGAAAAGACCTCGTGTTGCCTTTAAGATTTTATGAAAACATGCTAGTCTTAAAAAAATCTCTTTTAATTTGGCTTAAGGTCTGAAACTGTTTATGACTGACTGTTCTAGTTTGTACATTGGCCTAACAGCAACAGAAAGTAGGGAAGTGACTGTGTTGACAAATATTCCAAGATACTTGTAGCAATTCCTGTAGGTCACTGAATAAAGTGACTAAATATAAGTGAAACTGTTGATGCTGACTTCAGCCGCCCTAACGTCTGGGCCACGCACGCATCTTTGGATTCCCACTCACCTCTTTCAGCGTTGTTTGGTGCCAGTAGTGAAAGAAGAGGCAGCTTAGCACTTGGTTAATAAATTGCCTATTGACAGGTAAATTGAGATTGGAAAGTCTTGCCTTTCTGAACACTGGAAACACATTTCAGGCAGAAGGGAGCTGCACACGATACATTCCAGAAGCTGTTAGGGTTGAGAAGTTTGTAGGAAGTGTTTATATAATGCCATTGTTACCAGACAAAAGGAATTGCTAAAGAAACTTCTTTAGAATGTAACTAATGCAGCAATATTACATACCACACATAGGCTGGTTTTAATGTGTGTATGTAGGTATGTTTGCTTTTAAATAGGTGTATTCCTCACAAGTTATGCAAGTTAATACTTTTTGTGACAAATATAGTAATGCACAAATATAAATATTTGTAAAAGAACAATTACGTGTGAGCCAGAAAGCAGAGCAGGAAAGCTGAAGAACTACCTGTGTGTGAATAAGCTAACGTAGAAAACAGAACCTGATATTTAAATGAATCCCTGTTAAATGGAGAAAGTGAATAATCTGATATAAACATAAAAGCACCAGCCTAACGTAGGTTGAAATAACAGCATGAGGTTTTGGTATTGTACACATGTAAACTCACACACTTCTGTAAATCGTCAGCATTCCCACAAGAGGGAACTTCTTCAGGGTTCTACATGCTTAGAATAATCCATATCCAGAGATGATAGGAAACTACCATTAATAATTCATTAAGCTTCTCTAAATTAAAAAAAAAAAACAGAAGGCAGTTAGGGAAAGCTGGGGCCCTTTAATCTTTCTCTGCTCATCAGACTTTGTCCTTGCTCTGTAGCCTTAAATGGAACATGCGTATGCAGACCTACCTTGGAGAAAGGTGCAAAGTATAACGTTATTCATAAAAGGAGAGTAATCCTCCAGATCATGATAGGTTGTTTTAAGACATCATTTACAACCCAACTGAATGTGGTTGTCTTGGAGAAGGTGTGGGGGAAACTGCAGGTACAGAATTAAAATATTCATTATTTTGTATGGCCTCTTTGCATCTGATCCAGAAGGAACATTACAGAAGTGGAGAAAAGAGTAATCACATTAAGAGGTGGAAACTAGAAAATGCTTTCTCAGTCATTTACGATGCCTACCAAATCGGTGAGCTGTTCGTTCCCTCCTGCGTACCAGTGTTGTTAAAACCAAAGCAATCTGACAGTGCTCCTCTCAGAATTGGCAGGAAACCCAGTGCTGCTGGCAGCACAGGAGAGCAGAGCCCCTGCTTTTTCTGTCAGGAATGCTGCGTTCGCTTGTCTGATGCACATTTCTGATGCATTAATCATTCCTCTTTCAACTTCCATTCTCACAGGCTCACACGTACATAAATAAGGGTGAGATACTGAACTAAGAACGAGTTACAGGACTAATGTTTGTGCTTCCTAAAGCCCATGCCTTAGCCCCATTAAGTCGTGTATTCTAGTTTGGGTAGAGAGGCAGAACAGCCTGGCCAGCTGCTGCATTTCCAGTGGGCGCTGGAAAAGCAAGTAAAAGCAAGTCTGAGAATAGAGAGGGAGTGGAATTGGGTCAAAATAAAAATATCTTCCTCACAAAAGTCCAGTAGTTGTGGTTATGAAATGCAATCTTTCTAATAATGAAATTAAGATTAAAATTCTTTTTTTTTTGCCCAGGGAGGTGGTTGAGTCACCATCCCTGGAGGTGTTTAAAAGACGGGTAGATGAGGTTCTCAGGGACATGGTTTAGTGGCAGATAGGAATGGTTGGACTAGATGATCCAAGAGGGCTTTTCCAGCCTAGTGATTCTATGATTCTATGGAATATTTTGATTTTGACTTTTTCCCAACATTGAATTAAAAAAAAAAGTAGTTACAAAACTAAGGATAACAGCACCCTCAGTCCCTATCAACAAAAGAATCTCACTTTTTGAAGAATAAGGATGTGTTAAATCTTGTCAGGTGTCTTGTGGGCTAAAAAAAATAGAGAGAGAGAAATGTCTATTCCGATATGCACCAGAAATCATACAATGCAATCAGAAAATCAAATGTTTATCGCTTTACATAAGGCTCCTGTCTGAATTCTTTCTTGTGCTAGATAAACAATCTAAACTACAAAAAAGGTTTTAAAAGATAATGAAAACCTTTATGCTTAAATGGGTTATAAAAACCATAAAGCCTTCCAGTAAAGGAAAGCTCTCATAAACAAAATATCAAGTCCTATTTAAAAGAACTGTTTCATGTTGTTTACGCTGCCAAGTTGCTGATCGTGCATAAAGTTGTTCTGTTAATAATGAGTTAGTTAGAGTAACACCCATCATCCAAAAATCTGTTACCTTGTAGGAGATCTACATTTTAATCAGCTGATGAAACAGATGTGGGAGGATTGTCATGAGCTCTGTTTCTGAAATCAGAAAGAAGCAACTACACATCTGTGGGGGAAAAAATAAAAAAACCTATGAAGTTGGTTTCTTGCTTTCTACCTGACCAGCAAGAGACAAATTATGAATGCAAACTTTCTCAAAAGAGGAAGTTCTCATAGAAGGGCTCAAATAGAATAAGATTTTAAAACTAAATTCTGTATGATGTTTTACTTCAGCAAAACCAAAATCTTACTAAATGCATCCATAACCTGGAAACTATTCCATCTTACATAAAGAAAAACAGCATAAACTCTGTACTCACAGAAATAGTTAGAATTTCAGGTATAAATTATAGGAATATAGCAAAATTTCTGTCACTTACAGGGAGAGGAACTATGGAAAAAAAGCCCTAAATTTCATGACAGAAAGATATATGCTTAGAAACTCTACCTGTTTAAATATACCTAGCCAAATAATATGGTATAAAAGAAAGGATATCTAGGTTACAACATGGAGACAGTATTGGATACTAGAAATGTGTGGCCACAGTAGCAGGAAACAGGTTGGATTGTCCCTGTTCCAGTTTCTGTGACCAGATTGCCTGAGCTATTTAGCCATTACGTTCTAATCCATGTAGAGCTATGGCAGGCATTGACTAAAGAACTATGTATTAATTACACTTATTATTTTAAATACTTTTCTCCCTTCATCCTGAGCCATAGAACTTTTATAGCACTTGAATTGTGTGGAGATGGTACATCTCAAACCATTCCTTCATCTTGATAGGTTATTGGGAGGAAAAATAGTCTATAAAGTCTATAGTAGATTTTATTTACAGATGCTAAGAACTTGTTCCCTTGCTTTTAGTAATTTTATTTCATTTTTTAGGCAAATTCTTAACACTTTTCTGCATTATTTGCTTAGTGATTTCAAATTTTCTTTAAAAACAGACCAGCTGTTTTGGTGACATATTTTTAGTCATGGGTAAGTAAAAGCAAAGATAAATAAACACTCTTTACCTTGTTCTCCCTAAAATGCAACATTTATTTTAAATGCTTCCCAGTCCCAGCTCCTTTATCTCCTTTATTAAAGAGGAGTGTTCCTCAGGCTGTCTGTCCAGGAGAGGGAAATGCTAATTGTGGCTTTGGAATTGAACTCGCTTCCTTCTCTTTGGTCATAATGAATGCAATATCTTTCCTTGGCACAAAACTCAGAAGCATCCAGCTTTGTTGATCATCTGACTGTGTTCTACCTGCCTGCAGGCCCTCTATCAGTTTTCTTAGAGCATCACTAACCTATAAATTAGAACTGGCAGCATAATACAGGTATCGCTGATAAGCACTCAGAGTATTTTTGCAGTATGAAAAGATAAAAGTTTAGCATGACCTTTTGCAATTTATTTTGTACTAAGCCTCATAGTTGGATAGAATTTCATACTTAGCATACTATGTTATATTTTCAAGGTTTTTTTTTCCAGTCATGTTAGATAAATGATGACTGGTAGTGTTTTATTATAATGAGGCACTCACTCTTTAGTGTGCTGAACAAAGTCTTTAATAGAAAAAGAAACAGTTTGCTGTGACTTCCAAGGCACAAACCAGAAGGGCAAAGGATCAAGCAGAAGGGAACTACCTGCCGTCCTTTCTCTCAGGATTCTCTATCCTGAAGTTGCTGTGGAAATATGGCAGATGGGGCTGCAGGTGCCACAGAACCAACATTCCCTCTACACTGCGAGGCTTTCACCAGTCAGACCTTTGCTCCCTACTCATCCGTTGTTTCCCCTTCCCCACTCCTCTTGTCATGGCTCCTCTACAATCCTTTGTACCCCAGTGTATGTTTGTGTGATACAAATGTATGTAGGCTTGAGGAGGGCCAAGCAGGAGACCTTTTCCTAGGTGTCAGGTTGCCACCTGTGTTTGTGAAAGAGTAGATTTAACTTCACTGCTTCGAAGCATTTACATTCTTCCCCCTCACCCTGACCCACTACTCTATCTACATATATTTCTGTTTAGCAAAGTCTGGCTTCACCTTCTGTCCAATTCGTTCCGCCTCTGTCCTTGCAGTAAGGTGTTGCTCTGTGTTTGGCCCAATGGAACGAGGAGAGGTGTCCTCTGGCTTTCCCTGCCAGGTGTTGTCCCACTGTCAGTGCAGTCTAAGACAGGTAGCCTAGGGTGAAGAGGTTAACAGAACAAAGCAGCTGCACTGAGCTGTCTGGATCAGTGGCTACAGATAGACACCTTCCCCCAAACCTAACTGCATTTCCATTCTTCCTTCAAAGGGAGGATCAGAACACCAAAGCCTCTACTTACCAGCTGGGTCTAACTTCCCTTTCAATCTCTAAAGCCTTCCTTTCACCTGAAAGCAGATTTTTATCTCTGCCTCATCACATTGCTTATGGGGTGCAGGTGCCTGCCAGTTTGCCAGCTTTGTAACCCTCTCTTCCTTAACCCCTCCAGACAGTTTCCCAACCCTGTATGACAAATAATTTCAAGTACTAAAATATAGACACTAGAACGCAATATTTGTAGTGGTTTCCCAAGTGCGTGTTTTCCTCCCCTATTTTATATCAAAGTAGAGTTTTATTCTTCCTAGCTGCAGCTGTCACAGCAAGAACTCATAAACACCCTGTAAATACAGGATGGAGTATCGCTCTTGGCTTTAGACACACATAAAACCTTGGTCACATTAAAATTCAAGTGCTTTGTTTGAGGCTCTTTTCATTAACTGGTACAGATCACTGCACATATATTACTTACTGCTATTATTTATGAATCTAATAATCCTCGCCACATCTACAAAGTTTTCCGGAAGTTCTCCTGGATTTCCATTACAATGGGATGACTTAGGGCTTGTTTTGTGCTGACCCTGGTAAGAAACTTCCAAGACATTCTTTATTAAACAGGGCAGTACACCGCACGCCGGTAAGATGCTTGAGCTGCCTAACCAACGCATTTTCAATCGCAGCACTTTTTTCTGCCTGAGGAATATTACTCCAGTTTCTGTAGCTTCCTACTGAAGCATGAGGCAGTCTCTTATGGTTTGTGGAAAATAGAGACTGGGTTGTTGTAACCAGATTTTATTGCTCTCCGAGATAGGGTCTTTTTTACTGTTTTGTGAGAAGCCACCTATAGCTTTTCCAAGCCAGTGAGCCAAGAATGACGTTTTAAGAGAATATAGGTGTTCTTTGCGTACAGTTTTCAAACCAATAAGATAGAACTTACCTCTAATGCTTTTTTTATGCAGTCCTATGTAAACCAGATGTCTGTTTGGGTTTAATGCCTGAAAGAAAAGTGAAGCTCTTTATATTTGATGGATATGTTTCCAGATGTCACAGTACCTTAAAACACTGAATTGTGGTAGGACCTCATCCTAAAATTCATAGCTTCCCAGCCACCTGTTGAGCAAATTTGATAAGCACTTTTTAGTTTCCGAGACAGAGCTCTCAGTGGATAGCCGATGTAACACCCTGTAGGATAATGCAGCCGGCATTGCTCCATCGCCTCAAAGGTGTTTTCCTGTAACATGGTACCATAGAGACTGGTTTTTGTTTTGTGTGACTGACTTGAATAATAGTAAGCACATAAAGGAAACAAATTGACAAAATTAAGGATCTAAGGTTTATTATTAAGGATTATATTTATTACACAAGATTCTATAATTATGTTATTGCTAAATTACCTAGCAGAACAAAGTTAAGCTCTTAGTTAGGGCTTGCCTGACAAGGCAAAGGAACGCAAACCAAAATATGCTCCATTGAGAAACTAACTGGAATTCACGTTCCTCTCTGCAGAGTGAGATTTTTGATACGCAGCTAACCTGGGCCCATCCAATTCAGTCCACCGGTGGAGCAGAAAATAACCACATGCACTCCCCCTGCACACGCTATAAGAACAGTAACAGCAAAGGGCTTGATTAAACAGCACTATGCTTTATTTTTCTCGGCTCTCTCCCTTCGCAAGGTTCCATCGCAGTGATCTGTGGGTAGCCGGGAATCGTGGGCAGTGCCTGTCACCTGGAGCCTTCGCTGTGGCAGGACCCAAAGGCAAGAGGGAAAGGTGAATCTGCTCTGGAATAAGCAGTTGGTTGACAGACAGCTGAATATGAGCCAGCTGTGTGCCCAGGTGGACTTCTTGGCCTGTATCAGAAACTGTGGCCAGCAGAAACAGGGAAGTGATTATCACTGTCTACAACTGTCTGAAAGGAGGTTGTAATGAGATGGGTGTTGGGTCTCTTCTCCCAAGTGATAGGTGGTAGGGCAAGAGGAAATGGCTTCAAGTTGTGCCAGGGGAGGTTTAGATTGTACATTATCAAAAATGTCTTCACTGAAAGGGTTTTCAGGCACTGGCAAAGGCTGCCCCAGGACGTGGTTGAGTCACCATCCCTGGAGGGGTTGAAAAGATAGGTAGATTAAGTGCTCAGGGGTATGAATTAGTAGTGGACACGTAGGGTTGGGTTGATGATCTCAAAGGTCTTTTCCAACCAAATGATTCTATGGTTGTGCCCCTGTACTTGGCATTGGTGAGGTCACATCTCAAATCCTGTGTTCAGTTTTGTGTCCCTCAGGACACTGGGGGGGCTGGAGTGCATCCAGAGAAGGGAATGGAGCTGGGGACGTGGTGGAGCCCAGAGGTTAAGGGGAGCAGCTGGGGGACGTGGGGCTGTTTGGTCTGGAGGAAAGGAGGCTGAGGGGAGACCTCATCGCTGTCTACAGCTGCCTGAAAGGAGGTTATAACAAGGTGGGTGCTGGGCTCGTCTCTCACGTGGCAGGTGATAGGACAAGAATGACTTATAGTGTCACAGAGTGGTTTGGGTCAGAAGAGACCTTAACACCCATCCAGTCCCACCCCTGCCACAGGCAGGGACACCTCCCACTGGATCAGGGGCTCCAAGCCCCATCCAGCCTGGCCTGGAACCCCTCCAGGGGTGGGGCAGCCACCCCTGCTCTGGGCAACCTGGGCCAGGGCCTCAGGGCTCTCATAGCGAAGAAATTCCTCCTAATGTCTAGTCTCAATCTGCCCCTCTCCAGTTTACCCCCGCTGCCCCCGCCCTGTCCCCACAAGCCTTTGTGAGCAGCCCCTCCCCGGCGTTCCCGCAGCCCCCTCAGGCGCTGGGAGGCCGGGGGAAGGTCTCCTCGGAGCCTCCTCCGGGCTGCTCGGCCCGCTGGGGGCGGCGCTGCGGCTCTGGCCTGGCCTCGGCGCCCTGCCCTGCCCCGCCCCGACAGCTGCACCGAGACCGCGAGCGGCACCGAGAGCGGGAGCAGCCCGGCTGCAGCCCGGCTCCGCTCCGCCATGCTGCCCGCCGCCTGCGACCGCCTGCGCGCCTACGGGCCGGGCTGCCGCGACCCGCCGCCCGCCGACACGGTACGGCCGGGGCCGAGCCCTGCACGCCCCTTAGCCCACCTTTAAACTCCCCTCGGACTCCCCCCTCGGACTCCCCCCTCGGACTCCCCCCTCAAACTCCCACCTCAAACTCCCCCTCAAACTCCCCCCTCAACTCCCCCTCAAACTCCCCTTTTAACCCCCTCAACTGCCTTTTTGGCCACCTTTAACCCTCAAGCCACTTTTTACCCCCCCCTTTTTACCCCCCTTAACCTTCTTTCCTTGTCCTCCCCTTAAATCCTGTTTCCCTCCCTTTGAACCCCCCTTTTCTCCCCTTTTAACCTCCATTTCCCCTCCCTTTTGACCCCCATTTTCCCCCTTTTGACCTTCATCCTTCCCCTTTTAACTCCCTTTTTGCCCCCCCTTGAACTCCCCTTTTTGCCCCCCTTTTCCCCCTTCCTTATCCCCCTGCTTGAACCCTCTTTTCCCCCTCCTAAACACATTTCATCCCTGTTTTGTAACCCCCTTAACCCTCTTTTTTTAACCCCCTTTTTTACTTTTCTTTAGCCCCCCCTTCCAGCTCCCCTTTAACCTGATACAAGAAGTAGTTACAGAAAGTGGAATATTTTGATTTAAGCTAAAGTAGAGTTCAGTTTAGTCTAAGTAACTGTGTATTTTGAAAGTTACACTGAATGTTACTCTGATAGCATGGTTGCTTTTTCCCAAATACTGGTTTTCTAGGCGTTGTTCATTCTTTGGAGATGATAACCCCTTGCTTTCAGTATGATCTGTGCGGAACAGATGTGTCTTCTTCAGTAGTCACCTGTTTGCAGCCTTTCCTGATCTCAAATACTAGGTCAAACAGAATACTGGCTCCAAAGCTCCAAATCAGCAGAAGATTTAACCGCTAGCCCTGGGAGAGGGCAGGAAGGGGCTCCAGGGCCTCTTTTAACCTGAACTCTCACATTCTCCTTTATATTTTTCCTTTTCCCTTGGTTTTGAATGTATTGGTTAATCCCATATTTTTTTTTCTCTGTGCAACCCAAGGGAGTGGCAGGAAGATGCCTGGTTGGACATTAGGAGAAGGTTCTTCACCCAGAGGGTAGTGGAGCACTGGAACAGCTCCCCAGGAAAGCTGTCATGGTGCCAAACCTGACAGTATTCCAGAAGGGTTTGGACAACACACTTAGATACACAATGTGAATGCTGGGGTTGTCCTGTGCAGAGATAGGAGTTGGACTCGATGATCCTCGTGGGTCTCTTCCAACTCTGTTCTTTCTCTCATTCTCTGATCTCTGGTTTGCATTTTCTGTTGAACTTTAACTCCGGAATTCCTCCCTTTCTGCTGATTTTGGCTGTGCTCTCAGTGGGAGAGAACAGTGAGGTCTGCCCCAACCCTTCCAGTTTGGTGCTGCTCCTTGAAATGCCCCAGAAAGGGCTGCTGTGCCTGGTATTCCTGCTGGAACCAGCGGTGCCAATAGCGTGTGTGTGGACAAGCAGGCAGGGAAGTGCTGCGGGTTGTTAAGTGTGGCCTCAGAAGTCCCCACAGGTAGCTCAGCCGGTTCCCTGCTGCGTGTGTGTCCAGGGAATGGCTTAAGGAATTGGTGGAATTTAGTATCATTTTAACATAGGAGATTGATATCCGAAAGCCAGAAACTCATGACTTTTGTTTGACTACAGAAACAGCAAAGGAGATCAGAATTCACTCCTAAGCCGCTCTCAGATACATCAGGCTGTCACTGATATCAGTAGACGTGGGGTTGATCTGTTATTCTTCACATGGCAACTTATATTTATTTCAAGTTGAACTTTTCTTTCCTGTGGTATAAAAACATTTACCTGTGAAAAATAATATGATTTAGGGCTCATAAAATCCTGTCTCCTTTCAGAGCCATGTATGTGCAGATGAAAGGCTCCCTTCCTCTGCAGGATGACTTCTCTTGATTCTGGGAAGTGTGTAAATTCTCAGCGGCTTCACTAACAGCTTTATTGGACTTGGATACAACAGAAACATTCCCACATTCCTGCTGTATCGAAGCGGTTAATCACCCTTTTGCAAGACATAGGCCAGCAGTGTAAACACCTCCCAGATAAGTGATCTCCTCAGCTAGGTGATAGCCTGAATTGTGTTCAATTAATTAGATATTCATTAGAACAGACACTGCTGGCCCAGGCTTCCTTCACTCGCTTAAGTACGTGAATTTGATTATAGACTCCAGCGCTGTCTCTGCTCTACAATGTATATTTGATTTTCAGCACCTCTTTTAGTCACTGAATCCATTAAGTCATGATGGTGAAAAATATTTTCTTGTCCAAGTGTTTTGCTGAATTAAAGACAAAAGAGGGAGTGGCTCAGATTGGACTTTCTGTGGGCTGCAGCTTTAATGGTGGAGAGGGAAGGTGCTTCATTAACATTATTAGGAAGTTATTAAAGAAGAAAGCGGTAGCAAACAAGGAAGTCAGCAGGGTGTAGGCAGAAACTGCATGCTTGGTGCTGGAGTTGTCAGGAACAAGTGCTGGGAAGCGCGTAGGAAGTTTCTATAGAGTTGCAGTGTGAAGAAGTATGATTCTCTTTTTGACTCAGTTGCCCTTTGAGCTGATCACCTGCGTACACTGGAAGGTGTAACGATGCCTGACACAAATGTTTTAACATCAGGATTTTCAGATAGGAACAGCTTGGAGCTGTGGTTGTAGCTTCTGACTGTTGATAAGGCTGTCTTTGAGCAACATTTATTGTACTTTTATGTATTTATATTTAATATACACAGCTTTTGTAGATTAATGACAACAAATGACCACGTAGGACCTTGTGTGGCCACAAGACTGGTGTGCTCTGTTGTATTTGTGTATGGTTTTAAGAAGCCAGAGGGAGAGAAAATTTCAGACTAGCGTGTGCATGTAGTACACATGACTCTATTTTTTGTGGTTCAGGGTTCAGTTTCCTTTACCTTTTTTGATCTAACTTTGTTTTATCCTTAATATAGAAGCCAAATGCTACTCCCCACCATGGCAAGCTTCATCTGGAGTAATTCACGGCAAATTTTCCTCTTGTCTGCTTGATCTAAGTAAAAAATGTTGTTTAGAATAAAAGCACACGCAGAGTGTCTGCTGTCTGTGCAGAGGGCAATATCCCAAAAGCCTCTGTAGGAGTTGTCCATCCATGTGAGAAGTTTTGTGAGTAAGATCTTTTCTTGGCTGTGCTTGGCTCTGTGAAGTGCTAAGGGCTCTCACCCCTGCTGTGAAAATGGTGTAATATTAACCAGGTTGTGAGGTTTGTCTGTATTGTTTGAAACAGCCCTCAAACGTTGCCTGCCGTTTCCGTATGTTGGCTGCCAAAGGTAACTCGTAAATTCTGATTAGATGGCTGAACTGCTTTTAATTAGCAAGACAATATGTTATGGGTAAAATAGGTGAAACTCTTACCTTAATCACTGGTTTCTCTGAAGCTAGGGAAAACTTGTGGAAATAAAAGTTAATGTACTGATGGGTTTGCATAAAATTTGCACACAATAACTGGATAAGTCTATCAAAGGCCTATTTGGAATTTAAAAATCTTGAAGACTAGCAAAAATCAGTATGGAAGTGTTTGCGCATACCTTTTGAAATCATCCTTATAAATGCAGACTCAGAATGATGGGTCACATTGCTATAAATCCCAAACCCAGTTGTGCCCATGAAACCCAGCACAGCACTGGGGTCTCCCTGTTAAAATCCCACCCTCCTCTTCCTTCTAAAATGTTACATTTCTAAAGCCTTGTAGGAGATGACAGAGTAGCCTGAACTCTGCCCCCCTTGGGAATGATGGAAAAATGGAAATAGCCTGAGATCATCTTCCATCACGGTGCACGTCCAGGAGAATAGCTCTGGAGGCCTTGGGGAAGGCATCTTGTGTAGAGCAAGGCCCTGTGTCTGCAGAGGTCAGGCTGGCACAGAGTCACTGAGCTTCTGGCTTCTCAGTTCCCTCCCAGCCTCTGCAAGTCCAGCCTGCTTGGCTGGTAGGGGAGAAATGCAGGCAAATCCGTGTTTGTAAAGGAGTGAGTGAAATGCATCTGCATCAGAATTCTTTAGAAATGAAAGAGTTTGGGTATCTTAAAAATAAGCATAATTTTATTCAAGTAAAACATTTTTAGGTTCTGTGTAATGTTTCACAGCTGATTAGACCATCCTTTTGAATATTAGAAAGGAGTATTTCAGCTTAAAATGCTCTCATCTTCTCAGATTTGAATGTGTTCCTCTGAGACCACGAAGGTAACTTGATAAAATAATTTTATGTGTTATCCCCTCTAAACTAAGCAGAGTCAGTTACATATTTCCCGGCCTCATGGCAGTGTGATTTGGTTCAGACTTCTCAGTACATGGGAAAACCTGTCTTTAAATTTTCATGGCCAGTGCTCATTGTGTTTTCATGTGCTGTTGCTCATTGTGTTTTCATGTGCTGTGCAATGGAAGTCGACTCTGAATAAGAACAGTTACTGCTCTCCCGCAGTACTCGTATTGTTGTAGTGCGGACGTGCTGCAGGACAGACAGAGCTGGAGCTGCCTCACCTGAGTCAGGGGAGGAACCGGGAGTCAGGGCTGTGCTTGCAGTGAAGGAATTATAAGGGGACATTCATTTCTCTAAGTATATAATGTTTAGTTCAAGTTCTGTGGGTGATGTAGGAATTGGACTGGATGCACTAGACCTCTGTGTTGTCTCTTCAGTGTTATGTCCCGATACAGAGAGCTTTGTTGGTGTCAATGGGTTCCTTGCCATACTGGACCTGCCTCATGTACACAGCATCTGGGAAGAGGAGTGAGCAGCTTTCTCCATCTTCTGCAGCAGTTACGATTTTGAAATTTCTTAATTAACTGCGATTGCTGCTAAAACAGTTTCTTTTCTACTTTGATTTCTCTTTCCTGATGCTGTTATGATTCACTTTTGGGAGATTTTGAAAATTGCTTCAGGCTTTCTAAACTTATGCAACAGTTTGCAACTGGAAATCTGACCTACTTCAGAGCAGCTCTTAGCCAGTTTACAGACATCTGAGACTGAGCTGCAGTGATGTGAGCTTCCCAGCTGTGCCCATAGGTTAAGGGAAGAAATGATTCTGTATGAAAATGGGAAGTTTGTACTGTGAAGGAGAATAGATGGTGTACTGTCAACGAATAAATTGCCCAATCATATAATTAGATTTGGTGGGAATTTTGCTTATTTGGGTAAAAAACTGATGTAGAGCCTTTGAGCAGTGCATTTGATTTGTTATAATTAGTGGTGCTCCACAGAAGGGGAGATGGTGTTGCAACTGCTTGTAGAGAGTGCTGGGGAATCATAGAATAGTTTGGGTTGGGAAGGACCTTAAAGATCATCTAGTTCCAACTCCCCTGTAATTGGCAGGGACACGTCCCAGTAGGTCAGGCTGCCCAAGGCCCCATCCAACCTGTTGGAAATGAACAAAACTGCAGCCATTTATGGCTTTCTCTGCTTTAAAAAGATGTCTTTTGTTTTTCATTCAAGCAGATATTCCATGTGGGCGTCTTCTTCCATAGGTGTCAATTACAGAGTTTTGTGGCTGGGTTTTGAAATGGCTGCTGCTGTTTGATGCGTTGGGAAGTGACCTGGTTTGGTTTGTTGTCAGCTCCTCTGCCTCCTTGTTTTCGGGGATTAAGCGAAACATGAAGTGTTTTATTTGTCCATCCATCTACACCCATGGACCTTAACACGTAACACGGAAGTCTGAGTAAAAGAAAGTCAGCGTCTGTGGAATAGGGATGTGTGATGCTTGAAGAGCTGCTCCAGTCCATCATCTTCTGTTTGTGTCCTGTTCCATTGGCACTTACAGAAGATAAGGGCTAATTTGCACTGACCTGCAAAGAGGTGACTGAGAAAAAGTGAACACTTAAACCCCTGAGTAGCAGATTGCGTACTGGCACGCCAAATACGGGGTGTTCCCTTTGTGGTGGAAAGGCCTGGCTTCAGAACATTTCTACTGATTCCGGCCAGTGGGGCTCGGTATGTTTGTAGCCGATGACCATGTTCAGATGGGTTGGGAATCCGTGTGAACCTGAGCTCTGAGCATAAATGGGTGTAGAGATTGAAGTGCAGCAATCACTGAAACTTATTTCCTTCCCCACAGGGCACTATTCGAAGGATTATTATCGAGAATCCTGACCAGGTAGGAAAACTGTTCAGTGCTGGAGTTCTGCTGGTGTGGCTCTACTTTCCTTAATCTTGCCGGTTCAGTAAAGCGCTCGCCTCCCTCCATCAGGGGATGCAAGAGATTCTGGAATCCCCTCGCCCAGACCTCTGATGGTGGGAGATTAAATCATTAGGTCCTGAAAGGACCACAGAGTCATGGGGTCAGGCTGCCCACCTCCTAGCAGCAAGCACTCTGTTACTGCACTTCAGTGGCATCGCTAGCAGAAAGGAAGGTCTGCCTGCTTCTGCTGCGCCTGTTTCCAGCACTGCCTAGATGGAAGAACAGCCGCTTTGTTTGCAAATGGGCATATCCTCAAACCTACATCTACAGACCTAGCTCAGAGTTTGTGTGTCTTCAGATTACGTATCTTAGTAAATATCCTACTAATTCTGAACATTCTGTTTGACAACATTTGTGGATGTTTCTATTCAAATGTTTTACAGGAGCCGTTATCCCCGTTTCTTAGAGGGGGGAGTTTCTGTCCTGGAAATAATATCATCTATGAAAAGACCATAAGAAAATACGAGCTACTGAATCCCTCTCAAGTAAGTAGGTTGTTTATATTATCTAGTTTCTAGTTTGTTGTTTTGGTGAGTGGTTTTGTAAACAGCTCTTTTCTTGATTATAAAAACAAGACACGCCCCTTACATCTTATACTCTCTGAACCTGCAGTTGCTGAAGGCATTTATAGAGGGAAATGTCTTGAGCCATTTTCTGTACTGACTTTTTTTCCTAACTGGATCAACATAAACTCAGTTCAAGTAGAGCTCCTTTTTCTTTCTGAAATACTTAATGAAACAGGGTATTCATGTGTTTAAAATTAAATGACAGAGGTCCCTGTTGCCTGGGTATGTTGAGTGACAACATAATGAATTGTACAACTCTGTTAGGAAAGGTTTATCTTCATTTCCAGCTAATAAAATTTGGGAATTACAACCTGAAAGTATGAAAGAGTGAGGCAAACTCATGTTCAATTAGGAAGAAAAGCAGTTTTATTAGGATTATTAGAATGTCTGAAACTGTCACCAGTCTTTGCATGCAGCCCCACATTTCATTGATTTATGTACTCATATTAAGCTTCCACCTCATTCAGATGTGTCCAGCAGCTTAAGAAAGTTCCCTCTTGTTTCCAGGAGCGGCAGTATCAGTTTTCCCAGCAGGCCGAGCCCTGCCATGCCGCCCAGCCTGTGGAGCAGCCCCAGGTCACTCGCCAGTGCCAGCAGACCCAGACCGGTAGCCCCTGTGAAGTAATTCCGGTAGCTGTGAGCGATGACTGCAGAGGGAACACCGTGAGGAGGGTAACAGTTCAAACCTGTGAACCGGTAAGAGTCGCTCAATGAACGCTTTACTGCCTACAGTGTGGTGATGTTCTGTATGCCAAGCACTTGACAGGTACATAAAACTGCTGCTCCCCATCCCAGAAGTGTTTGTTCAGAACCGTAGTAGGGTCGTTAAGCGCCACATGCTTGTTGTAGGTAAGCAGCAGGGTTTGGGTGTCTGTTGCAGGTAACTTTGTGCGCGGTGGTTGCAATCATTGTCTGGGCCTATCTGAGGCTTTGTCACATCCTGATAAGAGATAAAAAAAGCTGGTTTAGGTGTTGTATCCTATTTGTGCTTAATTGTACTGACTGATCATCATTCTGTTGTCATCTAAATGCATCAGGTTTTGCTGATACGGCTTTTATTTTACTCATCTGGGAGTGTTACACATTGATGGAGTCATCTTTTCTCTGCCAGTGTTTGTACAAGCAAAGCTCAGTAACTAACATAAGGCCTATGCTCTAGCTTTGGAGGAAGGGTGCGTTACTTATAAACAGATGTACATCCATGCAGGATTGCTTTCCATCTAAGCTGAGCAATCAGGCTTTCAAATATACTTCTTCCCGAGCCAGAGATTCCCATAGCTACGCTTAACCTGGGTGCTGTTTAAATTCTTTTACTGGTCACACAGGTAATTGTGAGAACTGTGGCCTTACAGACACTGTTCTTGCAGCGAGGGTTCTTGCACCTGGCTGGTTTTGTCTGGGTGCTGCCCACAGGTGTTTGATCTACTACAGCTATGGAAACACTTCTATTAATGAGATTCCCTCATCCTCAGTACTTCACATATTTGCATAACGATGACGACGTGGCTGTAGAAGGTACCACTTTGCATAGTTCTCGTTGTGGTAAAGGGACTAATTAATTTCTGTGTAGTTTACTGAAAACCAGAAGATGGGGAAGACTCCATACCAAGGGAAAGAACTGTGTAACCAAATTGCAAAATAGTAAGAGCAACCATAACCAAATGTAGCATACTTGTAGCATTTTTACATTCAGTTTTCATCCTGAAGAAGGGAAGTCTATTAGATTTGCTTGCATCTCTTCTGCTAGGTGAATTGCTCACAGGAAAACAACGACCAGTTGGACTGCCGCTTCTTTGGTGAGCTCCTCGCCGAACTGAACCGCAAGAGCAATGACTTGTACAGCTGTTTGCTACAGCACGTGGAGAAGATCGGAGGAAGGTATTGGCATTACACCTGTTCCACCATTTCAGTATTCCAGAAATCCAAGTGCTGCACAGTTAAGAGGACAGGATTGTTTGCTAGTTGGTTTGGTGTTTTTTTCTTGACATCTAGAATTGACTGTGTATTTTACACATTAATGTAATTCACTGGTAACTGGGGACATAAAAAAAGCTATAAACAAAGTAAATTTATCATATTTGATGGTTTTTTTAGATTGTTTAGACTATGCAGTAAGAATTATGTATCCTACTCCTGTTTGCACACAGAGCAAACAAGGGTACTAACAGCATGCTTTGACGTCTATTTTATATGATTTGATTCTATTTTTGTATCCTGAGAAACAACCCAAACATCTAAATTGCCATTTCCTTTATCCTGTCATGGCGTGACATCATGGATTAAAAATGGCCACCATGAGGCATAAAGCTCAGTGTCTATGTGCAAACTGTCTAGCACATATTCTGTAGAGAGCTACAGGTCTTGGAAATGAAATGCAGAATTTCAGCAGCTAGTAATCTGAATCTTCACAGTGTCACCACTGCTCCATCCTTCATCCTCTCCCCCCCACTCCCAGTCTCATCTGGTGCTTTCCAGGTTCACTGACGTAAAAAAAAAATTGTGGTGGCATAGCAGGGGAAAAGTGGAATGTAAGCATCATAAAAAACCTGACACTGCTAAGTAAACATTCCAGGCATGTCAAAGGCAGCATAGTTCTGGGTAAACCATTACCCAGCCAATTAAGTAGATCACTGGGTTAACCAGGCGTAATTAGGGTAACTGCCCAATGAAATGGATATAGTTGGCCTGTGTCAGCTGGACTGCTCTTGGTATTCCAGTCTCCTCAGGAATTTTTACATGGAGTCAACTTGGGTTGCCCAGCACTATAGAAGGAAGGTAACGGCTCTTCATCTGATAAAGTACCTTCCTTTCTCTGTATTTTAAAGATAATTTTTTTATAGTTGTAAATGTGGGCATTAATTGTTAAAGTTCCCAACAAGCTTTTGTTAATCAGTCCCTTGGATTTTGTCTGTTTTACAGGAGCCAAGACATTGAATTTTCATATCAGGTAAGCATCAGGTGCGCTCCAAGCAAGCTCTCCCCTGACCTGCAGCGGTAATGACAGTGGTGGAGATCTGCAAGCAAATTAAGCCAAGCCATGAAGGATGCTGGGCTTTGTTAGTTAATGATTCCTGCCTGTTCGCGACACTCGGAGCCTGAAACCTAAAGTTAGGCATGGGTTTGCAAATGTGAGAATATTGAAAAGTAGCTTCATTAATTTGCATTATCCGGTGCAGGTGTCAAATATTGAAAGTCTTCCCTGTTGTGCCAATAATGGTGTCACTGTAAAACACACGCAGTTCTCACTGCGCTGTCACTGGGCAGTTTTTGCAAAGGATCTTTCCCTCTTTTCCCGATCAGGCTGCTGTTCCTCAGCCTGTACTGCCAGGTACTGCAAGTGGGAAGAGCGCTACCTCGCCGAGAGGAGCGAAAGCTGGCAGAACGGGCTTCGTGCCGCTGCAGCAAGCTCGTGCCTGTGAATCAGGCCATGACAGAGTCATCAGCACCTCTGTTGTTTTCAAAGGTGCTGTGTACACAGCAGAAGTATCTGTCTAGGATTAAATTCCATGAAGCAATGCCCTGACCACTGGCAGGACCTACGGCCACAGGCAGGCCAGCTTTTGTTTATTGACCATCTCGTCTTTGTTTAGAAGCACGAGGTTCGCTCTTCACTCGTATCATTACCTGGTGGGAGTTGTTTTGGCGCGAGCTGTAGGATTGTTTTGAATACTGCTTTTAAAGTAAATGCTAAACTAGTTGATTTGAATATATGCTTCATGCATCACTTCATCTCAGTTTTTATATGCCACACAGACACAAGACTGGAAATTTTTGGGATACACTTTGATCTATTTTCAGTCTTATTTGCCTTGTACTAAACATGCTTTTTGTAGAAGAGCTTGTAAGTAATGAAGAAACCACATTATGATCTACCAGGCAAAATTCTTCATCAAGATGTCTCCTCTTTCCTCCCTTTTTTGATTAGACTGAAGAAATTGAAGACTTAATTCCTAAAGGACTGTCTGAGGCAACCAAGCAGCAGATTCGTTATCTCCTGCAGGTATATGAGGGGTAAGGGGGGTTGTGGAAGCTGCAGTAGCTGGGAGCAGCGGGATGTTGGCTTTACCCATACCAGCAACTTTGTACCTAAGGTAGAGAGTACTCTGTACTCTGCTTATGCTATGGATTTTAGTCCTCACCTTTTACAGATGCTCTGGGTAAAAACCTCTAGCAGCACCACATTGTGAGGTGTGCTCGCAGTGTTTGCTAACAAAACGTAACCACTTCTGGTTTGCTTCCATTTATAAATGGCTTTTGTGTTTGCCCTCATCTTGTTCCTGCTCCCTCACCATCTCAACCTCCCTTTCACTCACTAGCCATGTAGGTTTGGCTGCCAGGCAACTAGCTGTGAATGCCAGGGTCTGGTTATGGTTGTTCGTTGCTTCCCAGCACTGTAAGACTCTGCAACACGTTTTGTTAGAGAAACGCCCCCTTTATGAAGAGCTGTGGAGAGAACCTGTTGGAATTGGTGCCTGCCTTTGATAAAACATTCAAACCAGCATTGTAGCCAAATCAGCTCCAGACCCACTGGACATGTAGGATGATAGACAAGGATCCCAAACAACCTGCGCTGCTCAGGTGTGTCTGGATCCGATCTCCCTGAGGCAGGGGCAAGGGGAGCCTCCCTGGGAGCTGCAGCGCAGATTTGCTTCCTGGTAAACAAAGTCCATTTGAACAAAGCTGTGAATGAGCAATGTGGTCTGACCTGACACCTGATCCTGCTGTAGGCAGGAGGATTGGACAGGGAGCCCTCCTGAGGTCCATCCAGCCTGAGCTCTTCTGTGATTCTTTTACAATGCAGGTGGGCATTGACACCAAACTATTTCATGGCCTCATGTCAGAACCGTCCCAGGAAGCCGGCTTAGCTCACCTCTCTGTGAGGGCTAAAACACATCAGTCTTGTTTTCCCCAAGTCCAGTTGCTTTTGCATTCTCCGACTTGTGCTTAAAAAAATGCAACCAAGATGTGTTTTGGGGAGCAAGGTTGTGTCAGCATAGGTAGAGCGAGCTTTCGGCCTGCAGAGACCTCGGGCCGCGCTGTGCGTGGGGCGTTTTACATCCAAGAAGGGTTCAGAGCAACTGCTCAAGAAAAAGCTGTGCCAGGTATGCCAGGAGGCTCAAGGCTGATGGCATGGAGAATTTCACTGTAGAAGGACAAGGCATCTCTGGAATTCACCAACCTCTAGCACTAAAGAATTGCTAAGTGGGGATTTACTTGTATTTTTATAGTCCAAATTCAAACATTTTGACTTACTTCCTTCTTTTAATCTACTCTCTTAGTATGTTTCGCAGTAAAACCAACAAAACTGCAAGTCAAAAATGAAATTCCTTTTTAATTAAAAAGCAAACACAGGTGAGCTACTCTGGAAATGTCAGTTTTGAAGCTGCAGTGCAGCACCAGTGGGGATTAAAAACGGGATTAAAAACTCAGACATGGGCTGATCAACACACTGATGGAGATCCTGATAGCTTCCCTCTGGAAAAGAACAAGCAACAAATTTCCATTCTAACGAATAACTTCTAAGGGAAAGTACCAGAAGAGGAGACACAGGAGGATTTCATTTTTGTCCACAGTAAGAGATCCATCTTTTCCATAGAACATTTAGCCCTTCCAAATGAGTCAGAACTTGAGGAATTGTGTGTTCTTTCAAGATCTGTTTTTCTTCTTTCAAGTGTTAGAAACTGTATCGTGAAATGCAGCACTTAGTGCTTTACCAGGAGTTAGTGCACAGCTGTTTGTGAACATGCTTTAAAAGACAAGAGAGCAGTGTTAGGCCATTGTGTGTCGCTGCCTGCCTTTTTCATCCAGTCGACTCCTTTAATCTTCAGGATCTTTTTCCTTTTAGAGGGAGGGGTTTAATATTTTAAAAATGTTAATTAAATTCTCTCGCCCTGGGGCTGGGAGCGTTTTGCGGGATCTGGGGCTGGTGAGTCATTCCCCTCTGCCTTCTCAGGTAGCGTAGGTATGTTTTTAAAAGTCACAAAGCTCACAATGCTAAAAAAAAAAAACAAACAATTGTGCAGTATTAACACATTTAATTTTTCCCTTTATTTGTGTACAAATACAGTTCTTTATTCTCATGTTCCTTCCATTTTAAATGTTACCCTGTGTTACAAAGCAGTAATTAAAAGGTGCCATTTGCCGACCTAAGTGCACGGAAATGTTTTCCTGTGTAGAAACAGTGAATGTTTCAAAGACTGACGTGCTGTAGTGCCAGCAGTAAAGCTGTTGCCGGCTCTCTAGCGGTTTTCTGCTCTAGCACAGTAAGCAGGCTGTACACGAAGCACTCTCAGCAGTATCCCTCTTCATTTTTTTCCCTTCTAGATGAGAGTGACATCAGACAAATCCCTCAGACTTGTGCTTTCCACCTTCAAAAATCTGCGTGAAGAGCTGTGCCATTTGCAGGATGACCTGGGGGTAAGCAGCACCGTTCAATGAAACTTAAATTGTGACATCTAGGTGCCGTGACAAAAATAGCTGGTTTATTCACGGGCTTGCGAGACTCGTGCAGTGGATGAGGTTACCTTTCCTTCTAGCAGAGGCTTTCAAGTGTTCTTGAAAAACTCTGAAATCTAAAAAAGCAAATACTTTGAAAGGAGGAAATGAGCGTGCTGAGTGCACTCAGATGACAATGTCTATATAATTGGTGTCGGTGTATGGAATGGTGCTTCTGCTGCCACTGTGGACAAAGAATGTACACCAGGTGCCTCTCTGCTGACGCTCTTCCAGGCATTGGGAGACCCCTGTTCCTTTTGTAGGAAAGCTGCTGCCAGCTGGTGGCCTCACCAGCTCCTGTGGTGCAGCCCAGTCTGGAAACTGGAGCTCTACAGCTGCCGATACAGGCAGTAGATAATTGCTGTTAGGAAAGCAGAAACATTCCCATGCCAGCCCAAGTACTTGGCACCACTGGAAACTTCACAACGTTCTCTTGTGAAGTGCAAAGCTCAGGGAGGGGAAAGGGGGCCTGACTGTCATCTTTAACATAGAATTGGGACTCTGGGCAGCCAAACACTCCTAGCTTTGGGGGTTTGTTGGTTTCTGTTTCGTAACTCTTTCTGGGACAGACTGCAAGAGCAGTATCTGGGCTCCCAGTGCTGAGCGCGCAGCACAAAGCCCGCAGTGAACGGCAACCGTGCTCTAGTTTTGGAGCGTTCCCTCAGTTCTGAACCATCTCTTACTGGTGACCGAGTAGGGGGCGCTCCACACACGGGAAAAGTTTACTGGAAAGGTGCAGCTCCTGAGGTGAACACTCTTGTTTTGCAGAAGCTGGAAACTGATAATCTCTTACTGAGGAAGGATTTGGCTTTTAAGGATTCTCAAGTAAAAGAGTACGAAAATCTATTGGCTTCTCTGAGAGAGAATAATCGTCAGCAACAGGTAAACCAAAAAACATATCTTACAGTTGGCCAAAAACTAGGACACCGATTTCTGCGTACTTGCAGTACTCCCTGCTTGATATTTGTGTGTCTGCGAGATCCTGTTACTTCCTTAAGGAACACCACACATTCATTCCACTTCTGTGCCCTCCAGCAAGGACTCCGAGAGAGCACTGCAAGGTGCCGCTCTCTGGAAGAACAGCTCCTGTCCCTTCGGCTCAGTGAGGGAGAAAAGGATTGTCAGCTGAAGGAGCTGGAGTACTGCAAGCGGGCGCTGGAGCAAGAGATGCAGAGCCTCCGACTGCAGGTGAGGGGCTCGCTCGCTCCGTGTTCAGTAGCTGTGATTCATTGATATGGATGCATTAACGTATGAGAACTCTCTTTAAACCCTGATCTCATTTTCTGTAGGCCTGCTCTAGCCCAACCCTCCAGACCACCACAGATGAACTCTCCAGCCGTTACGTAGAGATGATCAATAACTTGAGGGAGGATAAAGACCGTGAGATCCGCAATCTGAGGGTAAGTTGTTTAATTTGTGTGTTTTCCTCACCTTGTACAACTGCAGGCGAATGGGTTGTTTTTTTCACTAAGGAACAGGGGAGAGCTACCACATGTAATTTTTAGATACCTCTTAGTTCTCAGTTACTTTTTACACAGACACTAATGATGACTCACAGACTCTAAAGGTAGAACATAAAAGTGTGATTAAAAAAATACAGTTCCCTAAATGTAGAAGCTTAGGAGTAATCAGATTGACAGCCTTTCCTAAAGGAATATTTTGTGTGTCCTGATAAAGTAAGAAATGAGGCAGAAGACACTCAACAGAACATAGTTAAGTCCCAGTCAAAACTACACATAGGAAGCGCCTCTCATTGAGAGCTCTGCAGTAATATTTTACTACTCTGGAAGCCAGTTCAGCTTGTTCAGTGAGGTGTTCGCTTTATTGAGTTATAAACCTATTAAATTGGACTGGATTCTACTAGAATCAACTAGCACTTTCTGAATTCACTGTGCAGTTCGACATTCTTACTTGAAAATCATTGTGTGTTCTGTATGGCCATGTGTCTGTCCACAGCTTTTTTTAAAATCATGCTAATTCACTGTTTGCAATTAATGGAAAATACATGACTGGAGTCTTGTATAGGTACTGAAAGGGCAACCGTGAGGAGCACCAAATGCCCAACGTCTCCTTAATGCGTGTTCTACAGGCTCAGTTATGCCAGTTCCAGCAAGATATATCGAGGAGAGAAGGAAGTAACAGCGACTTGCAAATAAGGTTGCAGGAACTGACATCGATGTTGGAGGAGAAAGAAGCTTTTATTAAACAACAGCAAGAGGTAAAATAACAAAACTTATTTCTCTTCTAAGGATTTTTACACTGAAGCCACCACTTAAGTGGAACCTCACCAGGAGGCCTGGTACTCTCCTGGCTCACCAGCTGGGATTGGGCTGTTCCTCTGCTAGAACTCTGAGGGACAGAATTTTTCAGGCTGTTGTTTGAGAGGAATTTCTGCAAATACTTTGTGACTTTAGTGAACTAACACATCAGAAAGCGTTATTTCATTGGAATGTTTACTTCTGGTTTTCTCAGGACCTCTTCAGACTGAAGCATGAGAAGTTATCAGGCAGTCAGCCCCCTGGCGTCACAACTGTCATCACCAAGAAGTAATGTCACTATTCACCTTTCTTAAAAGCATTATCCTTTTGATTATTTTCTATTGTCTAGCCTCTGTCAGCCAAGTTGTGCCTGCAACTGCCTCACTACTGCCCGTTCAGCTGAAATGAAGGGGAAAACCTCAACATGGGGTTTTGTATCCAGGGAGGATTCATAGCGAGGGGAGGGGTGGTGGGTGTGCTAGTGACACTGGAGTGACTGTATCAGCTTTTTAGTTACCAGGGAAAATCTCTCAGGGGATTCACAGCTGGAAGGACCATGTGGCAAGATCAGAGTTAGGGATTTGGTCACAATTAGGCAGATTTTGGTTTACAGGCTTGCAACTCTTGTAATACAGGTACAGGAACCAGTATCCTATCCTGGGTCTCTTGTCTGACGACTACAAGGTTACATCACCAGTCAATAAATCCGAGACTATTGTAATCGAGAGGACCGGAGAGATATGGAAACAGGTAAGCGATTGACTCTTCAGGCTCTGGAATTCCTGAGCATTCGCTTTAGCTTCAAAGAAAACATGAGCGCAAACTGGCATCTGGGAGAAAGCCAGGGGGTTAATTTCACTTGGCCGCAAAAAGAAAAGTGGTTGATTAAAGGCCAGGAACCATGCTGTCTATTGAAAGGAGGCAGTAACTGTTGGGTGGAGTATAAATAGAAAAATCTTTTGTTGTTTTCTTTGGCACATAATTGCCTCCAACAAAAGCAGCAGAGTCTCATGTATGGAGCAGTCAAGGAGCAGTGTCGGGCATCACTGCACTGGGAGGGAGGGACTTGTTCCTGTTGTGCTCTCCAGTGAAGTGCTTTGGTGGGTGGCTTCCCTCTGAATCACGACTGTTAATCACTCCAAACTCTTCCTGGAGTACATTCAGCACCACGGCCCGAAACCTGTGTTCAGCCAGGGCAGTGACTAACTCGGGAAATGCAGAGGAGCGGGGACTTTATAAGAAGCATTTCAAAGTTAGAACTGAAAACAGGACAGCAGCAGCTCCTGGAGGTACCGGGCACAAGGCTAACGTGGCCAACTCTGAATACGAGGTAGAGGCTTGTGAAAGTCCAACAGTTCATGGCCAGGGATTCTGAACAATGGAATCTGATGACGCAGTCTGCACAAAGAGCAGGCAGAGCGGCACAAATAAACACGTGAAGAGAGCAGCTTTGTGCAGGCAGAGACCGTAACGTCGGCAACCTGAGTAGCCAAGGGGTAAAACATCTGGCGAGTTCTAAAAGGATATGTGACCTGTAGTAGGGTTATGAAAATGTGAGGTAGAGGTCACTGCAAACAGCAGAGTTTTATTACTGATGGCTAGAACTCATCCTGTTACATTGCCACCTACTGAAATGTCAAGGAGTTAAACAAGCACAAAGAAGTTACAAAACTAAAACCAAACCCTATTCCCTTCTAGCCTACCTGAAAACTTTGTCATACTTTCCAGTATAAAACATGGGAAAGAGGACTGTACTTTGCATCTGAAGAGATCAGTATCACTAAATAAATGAGAACTGTTTGTATTTTAAGTTTCCCAAGGTCTCTTATTAATCACTAGTGCAAGTTTCTGCTGAAATTAAATTACTCTGCTGCAAGATAAAGCTGGCAAGTTTGACAAAGTGCCAATATCACCGTTACCCCAAACTGTGTTTATGTACTGCCAGTCAAATCCTTCTGTCCAGAATGGTAACGCGGGTGGGTATCCAGGTAGCGTGGGGTTCATACTGAAAGGCCCGTACATGATTCTGGATTTCAGCCAGTGAGCAGTGACCATTCTCAGTCCTTTAGGGAACACAAACCAAAGGACTTTGGTGTTCCTTTCAATGTTTAGCCCAGTGACACTGGAGAAAATATTTAGGATAGAAATTTTCTAATACCTCCTGTTTAGGTGTCTGATAACTTTCTGTTCTTGGCGATTTTCCCAAGTACAACAGAAGCCACTGTGCTTGTTTTTATGTTCCACACTGCCAAGTGGCATTTGGTAAGAGGGGATGGCTCAGCCACCACATGAGACACCTGTTAGAGAAATAAATACATCATGAACTGAGATGAGCTTCATGTACCGGGCAGGGCTGGGTTTTGTACATAAGTTTGTGTGCTTTCTTCTAACAAGCTGCTTCTTTCTTTCAGGAATGAAATCCCTGTCCACCAGCGCTGCTCAAAGAAGTTCACAATGACTAAAATTGCTTTACTTTCTGCTATGTTGCATCAGAGGTAGGTTCAGTATGATAGAGGAAAAGGCTGGGGAACAACATTAAGGACATGGAAGCACAGAAATGATGGAAAACACTGTCTTATCCTCACCACAAAAAGCCCTGTCACCGGTGTCCATCGTCTGCCACTAACAGCCAGCAGTACAAGTGCCGGTTGTACTTTCTCATGCACTTATTTTTGGCCCAGAAGAGTGCGCTTCTCCCTGCTTTTGCAGACATGGGTTCTACTTGACATGACTAACTTCTGCTCTTCAGCCAGTCCTAAAGCGACCCAGGAAACAAAGGAAGTCTGGAACCTTTTCCTCTCTGTACTCTTAGCTATATTCTTGTCCTGTCCCCTTGTGCTGAGCAGTGGGGATGACACAACTTTAACTCCGTACATACTGAAAGGCTGGTTTCGATACAGATTCACAGATTGCTGTTGTATCTACTGCTGCCTGTGATAAATGAAGCAAAACCCAGACACAACCTTCATTGGGGACTTTAAAACCACCTCAGTGAGAAACACGTGCCTTGCATCGCGGTGTCCGGGAAGCCAGGACACAAGGGAAGATTGAGCTCCTGCACTGGCAAACACTGGACTTACCTAGTTCAGAGAAACGATTGGGCAAATGCTTATGGTAAAGAAAGCTATTGACCTCAGAATTATGTGTTTTCAACACCTTTATAAGCCTCCAAACCAGCCACAAGTATTTATTTTTGCTGTGCTTGAAAATGTCAAGAACTTCGTATATTTTTATATTTGGAGAAACTCACTATGAGCTATTTTCATCCTAAATTTCAGTATCAGCCACCCTTTCCTTTACCATTTTGCTCCGCGCAGGACCACAGAAATTCTCCGGAACGAAGTGGTACAAAGTAGTTGTCTGAGCAACGCTGGGTGTAGAGTCACAGAGGAGACGTTACACTAAGCTACGCAATCCAAAGGTGCCAGCTCTGTATCGGGGGGGTTCTTGCTTTGCTGTCTTTCTGCAGACATCTATTCACAAATAATATAATCATAGAAAATGTTTAATGGTGAAAATACCCTTTAGGCTACGTGTAACTATGAAATAAATGTCCAGAGTAACCTCATGAATTGTCTGTGCTGGAAACAACGTCCTGACAGCTTGAGGGGTTTTGTCTGGGAGGTGCGACACTGCCTTTTCTTAGACTTGTTCCTCTAAATGAACCTTCGCAGTGAAGGAACAGTGTTGGCTCCCTCTTGTTGCCCGTGCTCTGCCCTGTTACTGCTGGGATGCCAAAGGGACCCCACAGCGCAGCACCTGCTCACAGGTCCATAAAGCCCAGCAGCCGTGGGACAGCGGTTTCACAAGGCATTTTAAGAGTTTGCACTGTCAAAGTACAATCAGTTTAGCCTAGCTCTATAGGAAGAAGGTTTAAGTAGTTAAATGTCCTCGTTTGAAGGAGGAGTGCTTTCTTCCTCTGAAATGAATAATTATTACATTCCACAGTGCCCCCCTCACTTCTGGGCTGTGGTTAAGATAGGAAGGGCAGACACATGTAGTTAACAGACTGATGACACAGAACAGTCAAAGCAGATTCTGTCCTTACAAACAGTTTTAGTTATGCTCTCATTTGAAGACTTTTCACCTGTAGTGACCCAAAAGATGAAGAACACCATCTTTTTTTAATGCCCTCATACTACTTTCTGTGTGTATCTGTGCAGTTATCTCTATTAAAGGAGGCACAAAATAATTTCAGAAGTTACTGCGGGCTTTGCTATGATCTCAGCCGGGCTGGATGATGTGGAAGCATGACCCAAACACCTCTGAAGAAGCTACTGACAGTAGAAACATGAGTTATTAATGGATAAACTGAAGTGTGCACTGACTTCAGCCAGTGCGAGGGCTGTACTGGGCCCTGACAAGCCTTTCCACCCCAGTAATGGTTCTTTAACTCTGCGTTACTGACTTAAGCCCATAACACGAGCAGACAACGCCCTGAGAGGACAGAAGCTCCGGCTCTGGAGAGTTGGGAGGTGTTGGAGGGAAACTCTTGCACCTACAGCTGGTATTGGGATCAATTTGCAAACACCGTGGTCCTTCCCGTACCTGAAGAGCCAGGGGGCACACAATGCTTAAAAACAAGCCCAACTGCTAATCAATAGCATCGCGTAGCACAGATCTGCTTCTCTAACGCTCATTAGAGCATTTTAAGACTCCTGTACACTGTAAATGCTACAAAGCTTATGGTGCTAGCAACACGTTTTACTCACCGATAAAAAGCAGCAACAGATACTTGTCAAAAAGCTGAATTAGAGCAGATGAATCATAATGGCCATTTGGGGCTGGTTTTGTTTTCAAACCAGTTTTATTTACGAAACAAAGTCAGTCCTTTTTGTTACAAAAGCACACGTTATTTGCTGTAGTCTCAGTTATTGCCTTTTTTTCTGAAACCAATTTACCCAGCACCATTTCTGCTGGAGTTTACAGAATCACTTTTCTGATCTACTGACCTCTTGAACCCTAGTTATCGCCCTAATCATAAACTTTACTTTAGATAATTTTTCACTCAATTTCAGGTAGATCCACTAGACACATCTACATTTTTCCAGGTACAGCTTAGAAAAATAAGCCTGCACTTCATCTATTGAGTGCTAATAAATAAGCCTCAACTGTAAAATAAAAGCCAAATACAGAAAAATTACCGACACCTCAAGGCTTTTCCTCTCTCTGACAGACCTTGTTTCCACAATCTTTCTTCTTAGCTGGGGTTTGTTGTCCATATGCTGCCAAGAGAAGAGGAGAAAAACAATTGATATATTGCAAGAAATGGTCAACATGCCAATGGTCAAAAGGCCAAGCACAGGAAAGCAGCAGCTCATCTCGAGCCCTCACACTGGGCAAGGCTGACAGTCACCATCCTGCTCCGTTGAAAAGCTGTTTCTCCACTATCACACAGGGCAAGGCTCACGCACAACTGCACGAATCTGCATCTGCTCTGAGCCCTACGTGTTTTCCCATATTTGTGCCTTAGCTGGTAATAACCAACTACATCTACAGTTCTTTCAACTACTCTTCCCTCCCTCACATCTTGAAAAATGTGTTCCTCACATGATTTTTATGTTCCAAAAGGTATTTTTTTCCCTAATTAAAAAGAAATCTCATTAGGCGGACTGAGAGAAAGTTAAACACCGATTTCAACTTCTGTCATACAAAACCGCAGACCTTCATCACTGCGTAACATAATGCTGAGGCTGTAAATTAATTAAATTTTCATCCAGCATCCACTATGTCCCTTCTGCTACCGCTAAACAAGTTAAAAACCCTTTTCATGCTCTTCATGGTACATAGTTCTAGGGCAAGAAAAACCAGATTCGATAGAAAATGTCGGTAGTGAAACTGCTGTTCCCGCAGTGAACTGTGCTCTTAAGCACAGCAGATCCCACTCACTGAATGAACTAAACAACCCAACCCACACAACAATCTTGCACCACGCAACCGTTCTTAACAGAAAGAATTAACCCACATACGTGATTTTAAACGACTGGATTTGCAAAGGTCAGAGCCTTTCACTGCTCTCCTTGGAAGAAACATTACTGTTATCCTCAAACATTGTAAAAGGTAAACATTAACACAGTTCCCCAGTAAATGCCAAGTATGAATAACAGAATCTGAATGCAAAGCTTAAAAGCATCACATCCAAATTTTACTGCACTCTTTAAAATGCTGACTTTCCAGAAGGCCAATTTCTGCCATTTCCAGCCCTTAGATCCTGTCCTGTACCCCATGGACTGGGATGGACTTCTGGGAAATATGCAATTCAGCCTTTCAACAAAATGGGTAAGAAAATGTTTAAAACACTCAAGTACCTGATCGTTCTGTCTGCCTGCAAAGTAGAAAACTGAACCAGCACAGACGTGAGCTTTGTCACAGAGTTGCAACAATCTTCTTCAGTCTGCTATGAAGAAACTCCTTCAGTCTATGTGTTCAGCGTAACGTTCAGGAATAAAGCATTAGAAGTATAAAACCCCACAACTTTAATCTCTAGACTTCTTTGAATGCCACGGCCTCCTCCTCTGGCTGCTGGGCATACAGAAAAGGTAGCAGAGACAAAAGACAGACCAGCAGGTTCACAACTGCATCATTTCTAAGTACAAAACCTATGAATTCGCTGGCTAAAAGCCCATTGGAAAACTTTGATAAAGTTATTTAATATATTGCTCTCTCCTTCAAGTTTTTACTCTATTGCTGATGTCACAATTCAAATATGATTCTAAAAAGAGAGGTAAATAGAGATAGTAATAGAACTTGTTTCGTGAGCTGTTCTTATTATGCAGATAAAAAGACAAAACTTACCTGGCTTTTCCCAAAACATGGAAGTTTTATGTTCTCTTTACTTAAAGGAAATAATTTCGAAGGAATGCGAGTATCACATTTGGTAATGATTTTAGAGAAAAGCGCAAGTACGTTACCTGTAACTTTAAAGGGTTAGTTAAGTATAACCACAGTACTCCATGACAGCCTGAGCAATGCCCCTCACGTAACCTGTATACTGCAATGTTATTGAATATCAATTAGTGAATACAAATTACAAATAGCTGGCAAGTTTACACAGAATGAGGCTTCCCTAAACATCATAAATGAGAAGCAAACCCCAAAGAACTTGGGAGTGCAAGAGATACGTTTTATTGTATGCCTGTTACGATGAGTAACACATTTAGAAATAATAATCCCACATAACAGTGACAATCTTATTTTACAGCGTGTACATAATTTTTACAGCCACATAAAACACGTATTTTTTCTAAGAGATTTCCGAAATTTCACTTTCTGAAGTTTAGAAATATAAAAAAAATTTATTCTCAAGGAACTGATTCTCATCTGGTGCAAAAACAAAATATGAACATTATCTGAAACACAAAGCCACAATATAGCATGAAGTTACAATTTATCATGTGAACAGCTGTGTGCAAACATGAAGCAACTAAAAAAAGTAAAAAATACACATTATATGCATAACATTTATGAACAGGTTTTTCATTAAATAGCCCTAGACCAGCTTGTTATATTAAGCGCCATTTGATCTGCAGCATGCTAACACAAAGCATTGTTTAAAGGGATGCATATTTTAAACGTATACACTGTAAACTGAAGATCCACCTCCAAACTCTAGTGGCAGCAGATTTTTTCTGGTTAAATACTGCATATATACTTTCTTACAGATTGAAAATGCATGTTTATAGTATGGTATAGATTCTTTTTTAAGAAGAATTGATTAAAAGGTGCAATTTTATGTCTATATTGACAATTTCATATTAGGTGGCAGGACAATAATAGTCATACCTGTTAAGAACACTGCCCTAAAGAACTCCTAAGTACTCTCAATTTTAATTAAAAAAACACCTACCTTTTTCAACTTTTTAATATTCTTTTAGAGATTTTAAAGTAGCAAGGAAAAAAACCTCAGTGTTGAATCACAACACTATGAGCTGCATCCATTTTATCTTTAAAACAAAAGTCAAATTCAAAGTTAAATTTTGTCCTATGTGCCATACTGAACAACATTCACCTGTAGTTTCAGATAAAAAAGGGAAATTATATACACATACATCTTTAACCCTAGCACCAGAACACCACCTCTGAGATCATAACATAATGCTATATTTCAAACATCATATCCTGCAATAAAATAGGTTAGCAGCTTTTAAAACCATTAAAAAAGTACTTGTTGGACCTTAACTAACAAAGGAAACAAAAAAGTTTCCCAATGAAATGTTTAAAAAAAACCCCAACCAAAAAAAAAAGGGACAACCCCCCAACTTTGACCAGTTCTGGAACTTAATTTCCAGGCACGATTTAAAAACATTATGATCAAGTGATTGGCTAATACTCTCCTTTCCAACCCGCACACGAAGTCAGACTCGGTCGCCTTTGCAAAGAACCCCTCCACGTATCTGAACCGTTTTCACATTGGAGACAAGTGCTGTTACTGACAAAACAGATAAACAATCATCTTCGTTTTGTCGTCTGTAGCTTAACAATGCCTAAGACTTAATTTGAAGACATTCATCCATCTTTCTGCAAATTTAAGACATTCATCCATCCTTCCGCATTCCATAGTGCTTTAGGTTCTGATAAGCAACAATCATAGGGCTATGAGATCCCCTGTCAACCCTAATACTTTTAAGACTTTTAATACAAAGAATGTAAAGTTATGATTTAATATCAAGCTTTGAAACCAGGAGAAACAGTTCATGAGATTTTTTTTTTCCCCAATTAGCATATCACAGTTTCTACATTGCTTCCTTCTGGAGGTCATACACTACATTATGGCCTCCTTGTGGTGCCTCATTATATGCTGATTTTTTTCAGACGGTCTACGGAATCCCTTTTTGCAATACTCGCACCTATGTGGATAGTCTTTTGTGTGTATCGATATTACGTGTCGTTTAAAGCCTGACGCATCCGTAGTGCTATATTCACAATACTGGCATTGATAAACTTTTCTTCCACTGTGGGTCTTCATGTGCTTCTTAAGTTCATTCTGCTGCCTAAATCCTCTTTTACATCTTTTGCATTTAAAAGGCAGGTCCTTGGTGTGAACTGAGAGGATATGCCCACTAAGTACAAAAGGATCTGATGTTTTAAAGTCACAGTGTCTACACTGATGAATCTTTTTACCTTTATGGGTTTCGCTATGCTTTTTGAGCTCAGACGGACGATGGAAGCCTTTTTCACACACCTCGCATTTATGGGGAAAGTCCTTTGTGTGCACTGAAATAATGTGTCGCTTCAGGTCGCTGGAATTGGTGCTCTTATGGTCACAATGTGGACACTGATGAGTCTTATGCCCTTGAAATAACTCTGTGTGTTGCTGCAGTTCTTTTTCATCTGCGAACGCCTGGGGACAGTGCTCGCATTTAAACGGCAAATCAGTCCCGTGTTTGGTTTTGATGTGAGTTTTCAGGTTGGACTGATCAGAACACCTGAAGACACAGTGCTGACACTGGTATGGCTTTTCCCCAGTGTGGGTCCTCATGTGCTTTTTCAGCTCTGACGGATGACGGAATCCTTTCCCACACTCCACACACACATGAGGGAAGTTCTTACTGTGAACCGCAAGTAAATGTCTATTGAGAAGTCCCTGCTCTGCAGTTTCATAGTCACAATATTTGCACTTGTGTAGCTTGGGCTCCTTGTCCCTCAGTATTAGTTTATTAGAACTCAACGGACTCGCTTCTCTGTATCTTCTCGTGTATTCTGTAAACTCATGGGTTTTTTCAACTTTGTTTATAAGTTTATGGCTTTCCAGGTGATTGTGGAAACTTACTTTTTTGTTAGTTGTAAAGTCACAGTCTGTACACTGGTATTTCTTCTTAATCATGTGATCAGGATGGTTCTTCATGTGCCTTTTCAAGAATCCTCTGGATTTAAATTTTTTCCCACAAATATGACAAGGGTAAACTGTTAAGGGCTGTCCATCAGGACCTATTATAACAGCTGTTTTTAAACAAACAAAAACAAGTTATGAAGGAAACAAATTCACGGAATAAATTTTGAATCAGCAGTTCAGTCATGCTGTTACACTCACAGCAAGGAACAGACCAGTTGTTTAAAAACAACCGATCTACAGCACCTATAGTTTATACAGTTTTGTTTTCAAAATGGCTCAAACAGACCAGTAATCTCTTATGTGCAGTGAATATATCCACAATTAATTTTAATAGCTTGCAAAATTCAAATGAATCGCATCAGCCCTAAGCGTACTGACTTCGAATAGCAAAAACTATTACATTTTCTATGTACAGAACTGGAGGGGGGAAGGACACAGGAAATATGCAAATCTTCATTTATATTTGTTAATTCTGCACCAGCTTAAAGAAAAAAAGGAATAATACAGGAGTAAGTGCCACTCCATGACAATACGCATAACCATACAGTGTTTACCTGTTTGCCATTGCCTGGCCTCTCCTCTCCTCCTTTTCTTGGCTTTTTGTTTTAGCACTCTATTAGTGCTAATGCTATCACAAATCTGCAGGTACTGTGTTGCATTACCGTTTTTGTTTTCTAATCGTGTATCCAAGTTATTTCCTAGAAACAAAAATCAGACACCATAAAAAACCCTTAAAACAACTTTTTCCTTCGGGACTGATGACTGGAATTGCGCAGCAGCTCATCTACTTTTAAAAAAGAACCTGCCCACTCCTCTACAACAAACATAAAGAAAGAAGAATGCCAATGTAAAGCACTAGCTGTCTTTGCTGGCAACAGTCAGGAATATAATTGTTTATACACTGATTGGTTTGCAAATATACTCCTGGATTCCTTGTACTTCCCAAGACAGTAATTTCTTCTGAGTTGTGGTTGTTTCCTTTTATTTTACTTGGGTTTACTTCTTAATCACTGTGTTATCTCTTTTCTGACTAAAAAAACTACTAAAACACCTAGTGAATCCAACATCCCCACCCGCTCTGAAGGCCTACAACAAAGCTGGAAAAATAGTAAAGAAAAACCGTGCAGTCCTTCCATAGGTACTTTATGGATAATATCTTCATTTCGCTGATGAGAAGAACTGACGCATAAATGCAAATATTTTCAAAGACAGCAAGTTCATTTTAATGCTGCACCAAGCGCAGTTACATGTTCTTACCTGCCGTTTGACCATCTTCATATCTTCTGGGTAGCCTTCTTTCATCTCCTGCAGAAAATGGTATTTCGGTCATTATAAATTAAAATTCTTCCCCAAAATGATGGCTTAGAAAGTCTGATAATGAGTCAAAACTAAGTAACAGCTTAAACTAAGACGTACAGTTCACCATCAGTTTAGCACTCTGCAATTATGATCCCCAGGAAATCAAATCACACCTTTGAGAATAGTTAGTATCCACTAAAGCTGTGTTTGCATCCTTACCATGCTGGCTGTCTTTCCTGCTTTTTATAAAAAATATGCTTGTTTCTGTAAACTTTTAACCTCATATATAACTTCAGATTCCAATACAGAAACAAGAATATCTGTAATCCACAGTCTGATAGAACTGCTTTATCTTTCTGGAGTAGAACTGGGCAGGGAAGATCATTTGGACCTTATCAGCTGCTCAGCACTCATCTATATGAGGCACTATAAAGTTCTAGAAGATGTAGATGCAACACCTGAAGAATATATTGCTCGTTTGGGATTGAAAGTGCTTACTGCTACGTGCCAAGGCTCTGTGGTTCTAAACCACTTCAACAATCCAACTACTGTGCTCAGAAATATCACACCGACGACTTTTAACTGGCTAATTCGCTTACTTTATTATAAAATAAATCACAGATGACCCGATGCCCTCCTAATATACATTTAACACGCCAAAATCCTAGAAAAGAATATGAAATAAAAGAATACTCAGAATTCACAATACATCCTGGTAAGACTATTGGAAGCATGGCTGCAGAGAAAAAACACCTTTTTTTCTTTTTGTTTCTACCCTTAAGGGTCAACAGGCTATAGAAACCGAAATCATCAGGAACATGTTTACACATCTATTCCTACAATTCCCTTTTTAAAGTTATTTCCCCTTCTTTCTCGTTGAAGTAAAATACTTAAGGCTGTTCTTGTTTTTGTAAGAGGCCATCAGCCAACCTGAACAACCATTAAGAACCAGGCACGCTGCACATCTAACCTGGAGTCAAGAACAATATAAAAGTTTTCCCAACATCTCTATATTCCACTTCATAAAACTCAAGACACAGCAATCTGTTCATGATGTGCGAGACAATCAACCTGTAACTGTTCGACAGGCTGGTACTGGTTAAAAATCACTTGTGTAAAGCTGGAATTGCTTCCTTCACAATGAACTGCAAACAAATTAAGGACTTTATGTGTAAAAGGTCATGAATAACGTCAAAATTATCTTTCACATCACTTAATCAACTTCAGTGACTGACACTGCTAAAAGATCAGAAGGAGCTGGTTCTAAACCCTTTGGATAAGGTGAGAGATTATCACATTTGCACAGAAATTCTGGAAGTCAGATCAGGGAGAGAGTAACAGAGGGGATTTTCAGAAGATAAACGTGCAGGTTCCTACCGTAAGCTGCAGCCCAAGCAACAGGGACAAAAGTTTTATTCACACCAGCGTCTTCGGCCTGTGTGTCTGGAAGTGACGTAGCTTCTTCTTCACCTACAATAACTTCCATGTAAACTTCATCTGCTATTTCAGCACAGCCTGGATTAAAGGAGAAGAATAAGTGTTTCTCTTTATTCTGCTCATCCTAAATTTTCCTTATTTAATTTGCTCTCACTCTGACTGATATCCGTTATAATTTATGAGTTTAATTTTCTACTACTTCAGGCTGAAGAATCCTTCAGAAAAATTAAAGTCCTTGAGAATGATGTTTATACTGTTGTATAAGACAGCATGAGAAACAAAAAGGTTTCTTAGTATGCTTACTAATATCTTCATCTTCCTGAGAAGAGTCCTTAACAGCCATGTAAACCATTTTTTCTCGTTGCATTCTACCAACACTTCCTTGTTCGATTACTCCAGCTACAGAATGTCCATTGTGAAAGTCACTCTCTGTGACGATTTCTGTCCCACCTTTAACAAAAAGAAGTTACGCATTAAGGAAATGTAAAAAATCCACTGTTAAGACTAATTTCAGATTTAAGTATTTTTTTTCTCATTTACAACAAAGCTATTTCATAAAACTGAATGTTTTGACATCTGTCATAAAATCATGCAAGTTTGATACTTTGGGGCAGATAAGGCAAAGGTTCTCTCGGTTTCTCCTGATAAATTCAAGACTGAACAACCACCACCCGAGGAGGATCAGAAGCCTTCTATGCACGTTACCAGTGAACTTGGGGGCGACTGGAGACATGCACCCACCCATGCCCACCAAAAAATTACTGTGATTCTAACCCTGCCCAGAACACAGCCTTTACATTTTCTTGAGACATGAACAGCTAATTCGTATCCCTCTTTCTCTCCCAAAATCCTACTTAATCACTTTGCAAAAATGGGTTCCTAGGTAATTTTTCCTACGATTCTAATGCCTATGTCCTCAACTCATTACAGGGGATTGCGTAGCAATTTATGCTGGAGTCACACTTCTCAAACCATGGGAGAGCAACTATTACTGCAAATTATTTCAACGACTAGAACATTATCTGGAGAGACCCACTTGGAGGGATGGAAGGTGCTGCCCCCTGGAGACAACACAATCTGAAGAGTAACAGTTGGAAAGAAGGAAATGAGAACTCCTCCTCATCTTGTTACTCCAGGTGAGTAACAAGCTCTGACCCACTGACTTATACAGACACAAAAGAACAAGTTCCAGCCCAGAACATGATATTGACGTTGAATCAGAGAGAGGTGGCAGATACATGAAGGGCAAGCGTTAGTGTTTATCTCAGGGACTGAACAGTGAGTGGAGAAGTCACACCTTGTATTACTAAGAGCCCTTGTTTGCTGCTACCAACAGTCCAGGCGGAAAACGCTCTACTAGGTGGCTGAGATAAAATCAAATACATTGATCCACCATCCCCTGTGTTTTATATATGGGAGACTTTGCCAAAAATCCTTGCCATCCAATTTTTATAACATTCACCAGAAGTGGCTTTGCCTCCAAGTAACCAAGGCTGCAGTCCAAAAGGAAGGAACCAGCCCGACCCTACATACAAAAGAATCAAGAGAGAGTAGTGCTAGCAGGTAAACTTGAATCTTGGACACTCTTTGTGACACCGTCATAATTCACCGGTAACGAAGGGGGGAATCTGCCAGGACTGCCTCCTGGCTATACCAGAAGCACTGAGAATAGCTCATGAGAACAACCCTGCTGCAAATTAGTTTGCAGCCATAAGAGATTCCGATGTTCCCTGCTGCTGCATTAGCAGACTGTCCCTCAAGACTGATGTGCCCCTAGAAGGAGAAACCGTATTTCAAGAACAGCACCTGGCAATTCACGTAGGAACTGGAGATGTAGCACATGTCACAACAGATAAGGGATGTTAAGATGCCGCTTCTCTAGGTCCTCTCCCCATGGCCCCAGAAAGCACATGGTCTTCACAACCTCTTTGTCATACTTGAAAGGAATTAAGGATCCAATACTGAAAATCCCAGGGCTTTACAGAAATACTCACTAACCTTCAGCCAAATCAGATACTGTCCATTCCAAATAGGATAGTAAAATATGTTAAACTACTTTGGCAACCTTGTAGAGGACTTGATTAGCAGGCTCCGAAATCTATCCTGTATCATGCTACAAAAGACAGCGAACAACTCGTAAGACAGTCTTAACTAATTCTGAACCTACCCTGAGAGGCAGAGGAAACCAGAGACAACTGCCCTATTAGCCAGCAGTCTGATCATCCGTGGACAATCCCTTTCTGCCATTAATTTGAGCTGACAAGATTACTTGTTTCGCAAAGAAGAAACAAAAGGCAACACACAGCTCAGCATTTTCCTGAAGCAGCAGTTCAGGCTACTTGAAAAATAGCACCAGAATTGTTATTAATTGGAAGACTTTGTATCTAATCCCCAGTTCTGTCTGAAGTTCCCAGATTTTCACAGCAGAGCCAGGCCAACGCTGCCCCAGGAAGAACAGTCAGGCTGATTTGCTCTGGGGCTCCTGGCTTGACAATTTCCAGTAAGGCCGAGTTTCAGTAGGTAGCAAGGGTATGTGGAATGCCAAGGGTAAAGTGGAATGAGCCAGAGGTTTCAGCTCCGAGAACAACTAAGGGGGACTCTGCTTTCACAGGTTACAAAGAACAGAACACAGGTTAGCTCTATGTCCACCTGCAAAGCACCTCGAAGTGCTAGATCTATTCTTTAAAGAGAATTGTAGAGCAGTTGGAGTTTCTTGGTTTGGTTTGAAAAAGACTGTGTGGCTAAAGCCACAGCAAGCTCTCCCCCTCTCTGTGCTAAGGCCACTGAAGAATGTTCAGTGACAGGGATCCACTCCAGAGGATTTCTGTGCTGACATGCAGTCTTGCGACCTCAGAGAAAAGCAGCAGCTGAAAAAAACACTTCTACATTTGGGCTTTGGTTGCCTGAACATAAATACTGCTAATTGAAAATAGAACTTGAGACTAATACACACCCAGTATTTACCACCCATGGGCAGCCTCCACGTGTCACATTCTACAGAGCATTCTAGTTGGTGGAATTAAGAATTAACATGGAATTAAGGATAACAAACAAAGACCCTGAAATATATCATTCTACTGGAAGAATACGTAGAATTTTAAAGGTACCTATTTCGACATCATCTTCAGCTTCAGCTTTAAATATGTAAACTTTGATAACTTCTGAACCAAACCCGTCATCTTTAGCAACCTCATCATTTGTCACCTCAGTACTGATTTTCAAGGGAGTGTTTCCTATATGGTCCAATTTTTCTCCAACATCATCCACTGTAAAGAGAAGGGAATAATAATGAGGTTCAAACACACTTTTAAAAAGTCAAAGTATTCAGTAGCGTGATTTTCTCCACTATTATCCCCATGCACTGTAAAAGTTTGTACACATAAATGGCCTTTACAAAACAGCTCATCACAAGGTACTTAAAAGAGATTCCAGAAGCTCATTCGACTGTATCTCGGGAAACACAGCAAGAATTACAGAATGAAGGACACAAGAGGGAGCTTCCATCAAAGAGAAAAGGGTAATCGGTCATGTCTGAAATTACAACACTTTGAAGGCAAAAATCTATCAGTAATTAAAATTAAACATCAATCCAAATCTGTTAAAAATTAACCCAGAATTGTCTGTTACAGTGTAAGAGCCCCAAAAAGTTTCACTGCTGTAAGATACTGTTGGCTGAAATTTAGTAGCCAAAATTCTTAAGAGTGAGGACTCTATATTCCCAGTGAAAGAAGCGTGCATCAAAAATCTGACCACACCTTCACCATAAAACAAATGATGATTTTATCCACTTTAATCACTTGAAAACAACTAAATTAATGAAGATTACTGTGCAGTACACAGCTGATTAAAAGATGCAGTGAAAATAAATCAAAATCCTACTATGGGAAATTGGCTACTATGCAACTCATCCACTCTTGACACTTTAGTCTATATACTCAAAACGTTCATTTTATTTATAAAACACTTACATTCAAACTATTAGAAGTGTTGAAGTAACACTGACTTAGTAAAAAGGGTATTCCCACAGATATCCATACATGTATACACACACCCAGAAGTGTGGATGCAGAGGCCACTGAGCTAAGCATCCTTCTGACACGCACTGCTGACACGCTTCTCTCAGTGGATAAAAATAGCTCCTGTGCAGATGGCCAACCCAACACCGTGCAATGCTTAACACCCACTGAAATCCTCTAAATAGAGAACAATTCCACAAAACGTAAACAAAACCCCCATTTAATACATTCCAGGGAAGTTGTGATTTACTGCATAAATAACATTAATACGTGTGCATAGCAGATGCCTACCAAATAAAAATCATTAAAGTTAACACTAAACAGTGTGTTTCACAACTAAAACCAGAGCCTGCTCAACATGGTCACTGAGGGCTCTGGTTAGTGGGAAAGGACAGCTTACCTCGGGATGGCTGCACTGGAACCTGAACCCCTAAAGAGCAGCTTGTAACTCCTGCAGGCTACAGCCCCACACCCTGAGGCTGGAGTCACTCTGAGCTTGCCTTAAAGCTCCAGGCAGGCCTGAGAGGCAGTTCAGAACCTGCTAGAAAGGAGCAGACACCTTTCCTGCAGCAGGGCTGGAACCCTGCGCAGCGATCCTAGACTAAGCTCTTCCCACTCACAGCCAGGATTCCCCGGAAACACCTATCCCACTAACACTGCTCTTCATGCCCACACCAAGGAATCTTGGACCCATCAGTAACATATGGAAGTTATTTAATAAAGTACAAGTAAGTATTAGATTGTATTTTAGAAATTCTGAAAATCAGATATTTTCAGGATTAACAGATAATATTTTAAAAATGCTATGTTTTAGCTCTGTGTTTCTATAAATACTAGATTAATTGCATCAATGAAAAAATAATCAAACTGGGTTCAGTACAAAAAACTAAAATTTCCCCAGGAAAAGCAGGTTTTAAAAAATCCAAACATTCTAAATGTCTATTAAGACTGATGCCAGCAACATCAACACCTTGATCTGTTAAGACTCTGACATGCACTGCATGGCGTTCACGTTACTTCACAGAATAACGAGAACAGGAGCAGTATGAACTCCACAGACGAGAAAGCCGACACAGAGAGCTCGGCGTCATATTCCTCTGATGCTGCAGTTTACCAGCATCACAGGTTCCTCTTTATGACCAGTGTGGGAGAGCGACCGCATCTGCTAATTGGAACTTTTTATGCTGCCAGAATGGAGTCATTAGCGGAGAGGATTATGGATCCTCTACTAACAGGAAAAGGGAAGATGCTAGAAGACACTTATCTCAGAAAAAGTATTTTCATGTATTTACAATTTTTTTCATTTATTAAAGACCATTTTCTTTTCTGTATGTCTTCTAACAGTATAAAAGTTTCCTATCCGTATTCTTCAAAACGATACAGACACGTTTAATTTTGGTGCAATAAACACCTCCTCAAAGGACTGGAGGTAAATCCCAGCAAACAGCAGGAGCAGTTACATACGCAGCTGTATGACAGACATGCTGCCAAAACGCAGAAAGAAGAGTTAAAGGCTGGGGGTAATAAGTCACTAATTGTAAGCCGTTACTGTAATTTTAGAATGGGTTGGTGGTAGTAAAGTTATTTTCAAATCTGCTACTCAAGCATCATCAACTTTTTCTAAACTGAGAAACTCTCTAAATTTAACACATTCTCAGTTTAACACAGAAAACAAATATTTCTATACTGGAAGGTTATTTAATAACAGCAACTTCCTACGAAACAGTGAAGTAATCGCATACATACGATAAGAAGTTTTCTCTATGGTAAAAACCTCTAACTATTCAACCAATATTGGTTGACAATGACTACAACCACAATGTGTCTTGTGAAATAATGTAAGAAAAACCCATACAACTTTAGATCATTGCCCTACCTAGTCAACAACTGCAACAAAGAAAAGACTATATAAAGGAAAAAAATGAGGAATTTTACAATTCTCAAAATAAAAAAGTTAAATACATGAATACAGCACGTACACTTATGTGCTGCGTTCTACCATTCCAAGTAAAGCCCCCAAAACCTTCTAAAGGGAAGATTTCCCATTAGAAATCTTAGAGGAGCAAACTTAGAACATTACTCTTAAAACGAGTGGTTACTACCACATCACCAACTATGTTGTGTATTGTTAAAGAGCTTCAGTCCCTACAATTGAAGCTCTGTATCCAGGGCCTCCAGAATCACTGTTCTAAAAAACCTAAAGTTCAATACAACAAAATTCAAAGACTATAAACTGGACTGACAAGATGATACTGATACAGTGTCATTTGTGAGGTATGGCTTTGTGTTTCAAATACCTCAACAACAAAAGGCACTGAATTGGCATTTGCTATTGCTTAAATTTCTGTCTTATATGAAGTAAATTTTATGTTCTCAATCTATTTTTAAAGATATTTAGATAAGGGAAAAACTGATCAACACAGCAAGACATGTAATCTTTGTCAAGCTCCAAAATACAGATTGTGAAAACATTCTCTTGTCTATGTAATACGACTCCAATCACAGGCTGCTAACCCAGCAGTGCTAAATTATATGATGACATTTCCCAGTGTTAGTTCTCAGAACAGGAATGCTTTATGTCAATAGTATAGGGAAGCGTCTTCCAGATCTGACTCATCCAGCAGAAGCACTACACGATATCTCATCACTTAAAATTAACTGGAAAAGCACGACAGAGAACCTTTATAAAGATATGCTGAATCTTCCTGAATAAACAAGGCTTAAAGAAAACTCAGCACGTTTCCAATTTCAAACTTACCTGGCTTTGCTGTTTTCAGGTGTGTGATGTCCAGATTCACCGTGGATTGCCAGCTCCCAATTCATGTGATGCCTCAGCATGCACTATGCTGGTGATACCACACCCACCACGGAGCCCAGAGGGATAACACGAGGGCAAGATAAGTCCCGTGCTTTAACGATTTGTCATATTCTTCTGAAGTCGATGTACTTATTTTATGTCCCATAGGTTACAATATTGGAGCAGTACTGAAATGCTTAGCAAATGACGTAACACTATCGCAATACACTAAAAAGGAGGCGGTGGTGGAACAGTACCTTACCCCTAAAGGCCAGCTCCAGTGTTGTTCTTTGGTGGGTATGAGGTCACCAGCATAGTGCATGCGGGGCCAACGCACGGATCGGGAGCTGGCAATCCGCCGTGGGTCTGAATATCGCAAACCTGAAAAACAAAAGAGGGGATGCTTTAAGCTACGCATCTGCTAGCTCCTCCTTGGCAAAACGGAATGTACTGTTCATCATTTTCTCATCTCAGTACGAGATGGATTGGGTTCATGACCACACCAGATGCATTCACTTTGTACCAACCTCCCTTTTAAACAGGTATTCTGGAGATTTACAACAAGGGATCACATGTATCCCGTGGCATACGCTGTGAATGGATCAAAATGGGATTTTTAAGTCTTATGCTTATAAGACTGACGTAAAAAAAAAAAAGCTGAATTTATCTGCTGAGATAGCAGAGTGCTGATAATCTTCCAGGGAAACTTCCAATTAGAAAGACACACACAGAGCTACTTTTCAGAACTGCTAAGACAGACTTATTCTTTTCCAATCCCTGTTTACCAATAGTGTCTAAAATACCTACATAGGAACATTGTCTCACAGTGGTGAAAAATCACCTTTCAGTATAGTTGAACTGTAACTCCTGGCAAAAGTGTATGATAAGTTAAAATTCCACATTCACCTCAGCTTCACACCCTAAAATGCAATATTTAAAAGTTCCCAAAATGTGTTCCACAGAACAGCCAATAGCATTCCCCAAGGGCATTATCTGTTACTTCATGTCAAGCTCGCCCTTTTTAGATACTAAATTTCATTAAAAGAGTGCTAAGAATTTTGAGATTCTTTAAAACTATCATTTTGTTTAGTAGTGGACAGGTACAGTCAGACTTGATCTCAAAGGTCTTTTCCAACCAAATGATTCTATGATGTGATTTACAATATAAAAAACTTCAACCATTCTATACATGCACCCTAATATACTGAACATTTGACAATTTAAAAATATAAGTAAACAAAAAGCTTTTTAAACTACCTGATAAACTGCTTGATTTATCTATTCTACACAAGAGATTATCTTCATAATCCCAACAAATTCAAGGCTAATTTGAAAATGTTTAAACAAAAAAAAACAAAAGAAAAAACCGAGCAATTGTATTAAGATTGATCCATTTCTGCTAAGAAAAGAGCAATAGCAGATACTTTGTTGGGTCAAGCTGGCATATACAGTGTAATACAGCCTGAAACGTTAGCAGAGGCAAAGAATCCATTTGTTTAGAATGATTACTTAAAATTCTAGATTAATCACATAGCTTCCAACTGTGATTATTCAGGCATATAATGATTACACGCACACCTAAACCTCACTTACTGAACACCAGGTCTCAAACTGGCATCGCAACAGTGCAAAAGCCACCAGTGGGCTCAAGGACACCTAACAGAGCTGGGAACGTATCAGGGACAGCTGGGGTCATCGGGCGGCTGTCTCCGAGCATGCAGGATGCTCTGTGCCCAGCAACCACGGTACCAACCCCATGGGTCCATCCACCTCAGAGGGAAGGCCAAGGATGGCTTTACTTAAAATTAAAAAGGTGCCGTTGGAAACACCGCAGGCACAGAATACAGCCCACCACACAACCCATTGCAAGAACTCTGACAGAAAGGAGTAATTTTTCAGTGGAACAACTGACACTAAAACTGGCGTTCCTCCATTTACAGAGACACAGAAGGTTTTCTGTTGGAGGTCTAAGATTCTTTAAGACTGAGAATTTTTTGTTCTTTTTCCGAGAACCTTTTTTTGACCTCTATTTGTGACACATGGCATTAGAGTTACGACAGAATGATTAAAAAAAAATCGTTGCTGTCCATCCTATACTGAACAAAAAGTAAATAACAAAAACATATTTTGCATAAGGGACACAAATACTATGAAGTATTGAAACCATTAAAATCGCTAATCAGTCATGCCCTCTGCCTTGAAACTTCTGATAAATGCAGCTTGCTGTGAACAGGCTGACACTGTGACACACTTGGCATTGCCGTTCTATTAACATATTGCTTCTGACTAGAGAAAATCTGTTTTGACCTACTGGCATTCCTGTAACTAATTCAGAGAAGTCAAAAACCCCAAATGAACTGTCATATATGTTAACAAATCCACGTAACAATAAAAACTCGTATCTTGAGTCTCATTCAACACAGCCAAGGTCCTTTCAGTAGCTCTCAGTCCACAAGCTGTACCAGACCACAGCGTCTCCTCAGAGAGCAGAGTGCTCTGTGGAACTGAAACAGGCCGCCACTCTCCAGCGCTAGAGTGCCAATCAGTTCAACGCACACGACCGCTTCACGTCCAGTTCAGCCCAAACCAGCACAACATACCACAAAATGCCTACTAGAATTTTTAGTACAGCTAAACAAATATTTTGTAGACATGTAGAAGAAAATTTTATGAGTGAGCTACCTTAAGAACCTATTTCTTTGTTGGATTCTACTGACTAAACTCAACATGTTATTTTTACACCAATTATATAATACAGCTATGTATTTTTTTTTAAAGCGTTATACTCAAAATACGTGGAATGTTAACTTTCCAATGTGTTTTACTTGATTTCAAGGAATATCCTGTTCCAGAAACACAAACACACAGAGCCATTCACTCAACAGCATGAACATAATTCCCTTTCTGGCTGCATCAGCAATAATGGAGTTTTCATCACAACAAAACCCCAATCCAGACACCAAGAATGAACCAGGCAGCAGACTCTTATTTGCGAGTTCCGGTACAGATTGCAGCAAGGGTCCAAATACAGGAACTTCTCCCCACTAGACTACTTCTACTTCAGATCATCTCCTGTTCGCATCTACCTCTGTTTTACTTACAAGATATCATTAAGTAGTCTTCAGATGTACTCTTGCCATCATCATCATCTTCAGTTTTGATAGTCACTGTGGAGCCAGGAACAGAACCAGCTGCTTGAATGACTGCTTCAGAATCAGAGTTCGTTACAAGAACTTCTTCTGAAACCATCGTCGGTGAGTTGGCTCCTGACACAGAGTCTTGCACCACATGCTCCAGGTGTCCATCAGGACCCGTAACAAGGTCGGCCACAAACACCTGATCAGGAACTCTAACAGTTTCTGTTATCAGATCAGAAGTCAAAACATGATCACTGGTATCTAAAGCTTCTTCAATAGCAACATCAGCTTCCAAAACAGAATCAGGAACAATTACGCCTTCTGTTACCACATCAGTTTCAGTGATGATGTCAGGTCCTTGGACAACTTCAGCAGCTAGGCCATGATCAAGAGTTATTCCATCATCGGTAACAACATCAGAAACGAGGACAGCTTCGGGGACGGATACAACAATGTGGTCTCCATCAATATGAGCAGTGCCAGCCATTCCAGCCACTATGAAAGAATTACAAATGAGGAGAAAGTGTTACAACTATTGCATTAGTAATCAGTTAATCTAAGGAATGGAATAATGTATGGACAAGTTAAACACAGATGTACCAATCCGTTACTTTTCAACATCCCACATTTTGCATTTCACATGGTAAAGACTATCCAAAGCAGCCCATACTCTTGACATTAAGAAAACCAAAACATGCTGTTTCTTTAATACATACTGTTGAGTCTGCCCCAAATTTAGGTTTTACATCTCTGATATGTTAAAAACTACAGGCCAGTTTGCAATTTTATCTTTTTTTTAATAAATTACAGCTAGAAAATGTGATTACAGCAGCAGTTTGAACCACCACAGAACTCCTGCATGATATTGCAAGTGTAGCAACAAGACATTAATTGCTGTTACAATAAAATGACTCTCATCCTTTAGACTGCATAGGCCTCAATAACTATAAATACTCCGTTGTATGCGGTATTTACAGTACGATTTCCAATAGCTTGCCACGGTGCAAGAGATGATTAGAAACAGAAACCTGTTTTTCATCGACAGACCTGACTGGCCACTCATACTTATAGACTACTTTTCTACACATAAAAAAGAATGCGCAGTAAGTGATTTTAACACTCACATATACACAAAGCAGTTTCAATCTTAATTAATAAAACACTTGAGAAAATGGTTCATCAAAATGAAAAAAGTTTCAGCATTGCACTGCAAATGCAAGTATTCTGGCATGCTCTGAAGGATATTTGTTCACCACAAAGACATGGTCCTTCCTGATAATTGAGAAAGTCAATTCCTGTCATAATACAGGAATGGAGACCCCTAAAGAAAGGAGATTTCTTGCTGTCTTTTCTCTAAACCTTCAAAGTTGCTGAGGTGACAGGGTGCTGCCACCAAAGAAACAGCATCCATTTTAAAATAAATCAATTTAGGAGCAAATTTTCTCATATCAGTACAGTCTCAGGATGGACGTTCTTGACAAAAGACTTCTAAGCACACGTGAACACCCTGATTTCGCTAAAGTTGTAAATTCTTGTCTACCTAAGAAGTTATCTGTTGTCACACAAAGACATTATTTACCACAACTTTTACTCAAACACCCCAAAACAAGTCTGGAGACGGTAATCAAGGCAAGCACACAAAAGCTGGGATGTTATTTACATCCTGCGCTGGATACTATTTCCATCTCCTGCATGTCGGAGAAGTAACACCTAGACCACGTGATTTCAAGCAGAAGCACACATACCACAAACCTGCTGAACTCCAGAAACCAATTTCTGTCTCATCTGGAGTGCTTTGGGCCACAGACTTGACTGTTTTTTTCAGAATGATTTCAATATTTTGGAATAAGTGACTATTTCAAGGTCAGCAACCAAAGCGCTCACAGACTTATTAAACACCATTCTAAATTCTGAATGTTTTCAAAAAATTCATGCAAATACCATTACTGTGTCAGTCAACTCTACATCTTGATATAGCAAAATGTGAAAAACAATCTTGATTTTACCCATTATTTATAATAGTAAAAGTATTTACCGAAATCCTGCATGATCATTGTGTGAGGCATTTTGGATTCTTGTGCCTGTAGTCCAAGACTTCCACCTCCTGGATCCATATTCAGCTAAGTTCATTCACAAACAACTGCAACAAAAGCAAAACCAGAATTGATGTTGAGGAGCGTTATGGGTTCAGTTAGCTTTACTGGGTTAATGGGTCACACTGATACACACAGAAATGTATTTATCCAAAACTTCAAGGGAAAAGCATGCAGTATTTTATATTATTCGCTTTGCTTTATTCTTTTGGGTTTGTATTTTTTGATCCAAAATGCTGAAAAATATTTCCACCCATATGCAGTCATATGGTAACAGAAGAATTGCACATGCAAGTGAAACCAAACAAGGCTGAAACTCTAGGTCAGGATTTTAAAAGTTGTTTGGTTTTTGGTTTTTTTTTTATGTAAGCCCTTGGTTACTGCCTGGCCTGGAACAGTTCTGTGTACAGGCTGCAGAATTTAACTGGAAGTGCTTTCCAGTTACCTGGGTGCATGCAGAGGTACAGACTGTAACATTACTTTATTCCTAGGAGCAATAAGCACAAGGAAAGCATAAAACTTCAATTTCCCCGCACGAACAGATCATTAAATATTTCTGAAGCTCTAGGAGGTGGTCGCCATAGGGTAGCAGCGCACTGAGCGACAGCAAAGCCTCACCTGCAACACCAGTAATAGCATCAGGTCACAGGGACAGAACAAAATGTTAGTAAGCAATTGAGCCTAGAGACAGGTAACCAACCGAGAAGCAGAAACTTTGTCAAGATCAAGTTAACTTTGCCTTCAACAAACCACAGCTAACTGTGCAAGAAAGAAAGTGATAGCTAAGCACAAGAAAGGCCAACTGATTTCAATGTCTCCATCGCCACGATGCTGACTGAAGAAACAGGAGTGCTCAACAGCCTTCTGTGCTGACACTCCAATCTCCCGCTCCAGGGTTAGGGCTGTATTAGCCATATTGGTTGACATTTTATTTCAAAACTGTGAAGTTATTCTAGAAATCTTGTCTCCCAACACTGCCCCTTCTGTGATGCCTCACTGCTGCTGCTTCTGATAGAACAGACCAGTCAGCTCCCTGTGAACTCCTCACTGTTACCCCTCACTGTTTCATCTTGAGTTTGGTCTTCTTTCTTTTATGTTGTTTTTGACAACTGCTTTGTTGCTTTGGCTCTTCCAAGTCCCTTTGATGCTTAGGGACTTCTGTTTCCCAATTTCTCTTTTGTCCAACTTGACTATTTCCTTCAATCTTTTAAAATCAGAGAAGTCGTGGAGGCCCCATCCCTAGAGGTGTTCAAGCTGTTGGATGGGGCTTTGAGCCGCCCGATCCGGCGGGAGGTATCCCTGCCCATGGCAGTGGTTGGGTTTTAAGGTCCCTTCCAACTCAAACCATTCCACGATGCCTTAAACTTCTACTGAAACCAGATGGATGACGACACACTGGCCATACATGTGCTAAAGCTGCATCTTGATGGACGCAGCTGGTGTGCAGCTGCTCCTGAAACACACTCTCTCTGACCCGCCATGCAGACAAAGACAGAGTTGCATCAACTATGCAAAAAATCATGGGTCTTTTTTTTAAATCTACTTTTGGGTCTTAAAGGAATGCAGGGATTGCAGCAAACCTCTTACTCCTCATGCTAGAACAATTAACAACAGCTGAGGCCCACAGTTCTGCTGCAACCGGGGATTTTCGCTCGCAGATTTCATTTGTGCGGATGATTTAGTTTCACACACTACACATGCCTGCAAACCTTCTTACTGGAAACAGCTAAATGTGGTCTAGTGATTAACTGTGGTTCTTCACAGCTTCTCTCTGCAGGACACCATGTTACACACCCACACAATCACAGCACAAGTGGTCCAGTTCTATGTTTTAAAAAAGGACAAACAATGCAGGAAGCCACAATTCTACGTACTGCCATAACCCTAAGCTTACCTATACCCCTCTTGCCTCTATTAAGACCTCAAGTTTTCCCCTCAATTCTCTTTCTTCTTTGTGTGTTTAGGAAAAAAGATTTTGTGAAAATTCTTTCCTAGCATCAGTCAATGAACTAATAGCACTTTACAATATTCCATTACTATTTTCATTGATTTTTATTAATTACAGCATGCTATTCTGCAGCAGGAAGGAGCACATTACCATCAGACTTCAAAATGAAGACTTTCATAAAACCTAAACTGAGACTCCCAGAGCAGTGTCTCAAGGCTAAATTTTTAAAATATGTCTGTATCTGACATTGTTTTGCTTTTTAAAAAATACACTTCTCTTTCTAACGAGCTTCAGCAGAAGGCTGATTTCGGCCTCCTCCAGTGCGGTCTCCCCAGTGCCGAGTCCAGAGGGAGAAGAACCTCCCTGGACCTGCTGGCCATGCCATGTCTGATCCGAGCCAGGACGCCACTGGCCTTCTTGGCCACCTGGGCCCCTGCTGGCTCGTGTTCAACCAACACCCCCAGGTCCTTCTCCTCCAGGCAGTTTCCAGCCAGACTTCTCCTAGTCTGGAGCTGCTCAGGGTTCTTGTGCCTCAAGGGCAGGACCCAGCATTTGGCCGTGTTAGACCTCATCCCACTGGTCTCAGCTCATGGATCCAGCCTGTTCAGATCCCTTTGGAGCCTCCCGACCCTCCAGCGGATCCAGCTTCCACCCAGCTTAGCGTCACCCGCAAACTTGCTCAGGGAGCACTCGATGCCTTCACCCAGGTCATTGATAAAGGAACTGACTGACAGGCGAGCGACAGAGACACCTGCAAAGACGACCACAACAGCGAAGAGCGGGGCAGCGGGAACCGCTGGCGACAGGACGGGAAAGGCAAAAGCGCAGAGCCGGGATCACCAGGCTGGACAAGCCCTCGCGGGTCCCCGAGTGCAGCCGCTCCCGCCCGCCCCCACTCCCCGTCCCCGCCACCCTTCCGCGTTTCACCCCGCGGGCCGGGGACTCCGCCCCCTCCCGGGCAGCCGGCGCCCCGTGACCCTCCGCCGCGGAGGTTTCTCTCAGCCCCCCCCCCGCCGTCGCTGCCCCCTCAGCCCGGGACGCGGCGCGCGGGGCGGCGCGCGGGCGGGGCGGGGCGGGCGCGCGCGCGGGGCGGCGGCCGGGCCCGCACAAAGGCGCGCTCCGCGGGGAGGCCCGGCGCCCGCGGCCCCCGCACCGCGCCCCCCCCCCCCGCCTCGGCCGACATCTTGTCAGCCGCCATTTTGAGGCCGCGGCGCCCGGCGGACCCGTCTCTTTCCCCCCCTCCCCCCCCCTCAGCCCGCCACCCCCTTCCCCCGCACGTCGCGGCGGGCCCGGTGCTCCCGAACGCCGGGCGCGTCCCGGCCCCGTCTCACCTGTGCGGGTCCCCGCGCCGCGGGGGTGCGGAGCGGGGCTGCGGCAGCGCCGCGGCCTGGCATTCGGGGCCGGCGGGGCCGGGCCTGCACCAATGGCGGCGCGGGGCCGGGCGCGCGCGCGGCCTGCTCGCTCCCCTCCCCCTCCCTCCCCCCGCCTCCCCCCCCGCGCGGTTCTGCCGAGGGAGCAGGCGCACACGGGGGGACGGGGACGCGGGGAGGGGGACACGGGGGGGAGATGGGGGACGGGGACACGGGACACAATGGGGAGATGATAGGGACACAGGTAGGGAGACACGAGAAGGGGACTAGGACACTGGGGAGGGGGACACAAGGGGAAGATGACAGTTACATGAGGAGGGACAGGGACACGGGGGGGGCACAGGGACGATGACGGACATGGACAGCGAGGGGGGAACACATGGACAGGGGGGTGATATGGACACTGGACACAGACATGGAGGGGGACAGAGACATTGGGGGCGGGACACGGACACACAGCCATCAGGAGGGGGAACAGGACACCAGGAAATGGGAGAGACACTGGGATGGGGGGGCAGACATTGGGAGGGTGGACACTGAGCTGGGGGGGGACGTGGCCCTGGCAGGGGACACATACACGGCCACCCCCGTGTCCAGGTGTGTGGTTCTCAACAGCTCCTGCTGCCCAGGGACGGCCAGGGTGGCAGCAGGTGTCATAGAATCACAGAAACGTGGGATGGTTTGGGCTGGAAGGGACCTCAAAGCCCATCCAGTCCCACCCCTGCCACGGGCAGGGACACCTCCCACTGGATCGGGGACTCCAAGCCCCATCCAACCTGGCCTTGAACCCCTCCAGGGATGGGGCAGCCACCCCTGCTCTGGGCAGCCTGGGCCAGGGCCTCCCCACCCTCGTGGTGAAGAAATTCCTCCTCTGTCCAGTCTTAATCTGCCCCTCTCCAGTTTATCCCCATTGCCCCTTGTCCTATCACTCCAAGCCTTTGTAAACAGTCCCTCCTCAGCTTTCTTGTAGCCCCTGCAGGGGGAACTATGGGAGGGTTGGGATGGACACGGTGAAGGTTGAAGGAGTGGCTGAGGAACACATTAAAGGAAGCCCTGCATAGGCAGGACCTGGGCAGAGGTGCTGGCCCCAAGCCTGGTGTCACACAGAGTCTGCCCATGGTGTTGGGATGTCAGCACCGCTGCCCCAAACACCCTGATAAAACAGCAGCGGGGACAGCAACACAGGAACAACATGGAAAAAACGTTCGTGAAGAATCAGCATGACTGCACCTTAGGAACCACACCAGTAAAGTCCTGCAACACCTGGACCTGGCACTGTGCACCAGGGTAAATGAGCAACCCCTTGGGCCGAAGCAGCCCAGAAGGTCTGCTCTGATTTAACAGACCTTCATGAAGCGCAGTATTTTAGACACACACCCCCAGCCCCACTTAGAAATGGATGCGTTGAAGTGGAGCAGGAGCTCTACTGAGCAGGCCCTAGTGCTGCAGTGGTCAAATTTCAAACACCTTTAGGGAAACACAGGCAATTGTTCCCTTTCTCTGCTTAAAACGTAGATAACTAATGTTTTGCCTTTACAGTTACATCAGACATTAATTTTGTTCATGGGCAGCAGGATGTAGTTGCCTAACAGGATGTCCAAATGCCTATGGCAGGTATGATGAGCTACAAGACCTGCCCTCTTCTAAAACAGCAGTGGGACAGCAGCTGAAATCATAGAATCGTAGAATAACCACGTTGGAAGAGACCCACTGGATCATCAAGTCCAACCATAAATGCCACACAGTGTCAAAAATGGCACCAAGCACCGATGCTTAGGTCCTGGAATCATGGAAGTGAATCTCAATTTTACGCTTCACAGCTACAGCTTGCAGTTACACTTACTCCCGGACTTCCACCTCCACAGCACAGAACGTCCTCCCCTTTTTTTTTTCCTTTTAAGGGGTAAAAATTGGAATGACAGGGTAAAGCTCTTCCTGGCCTGCTACAAATCAAAGTAAAATACAGTCTTAATAACATTCTGATTGGTTCTTCCAGCTGTAGCAAAGAGAGAGAAAATAATTGCAAACTGATTAACACAATTAGGGAATTAGAGGAAAAAGACACCTGAAAAACATGATCACAAAACTGAATGCTTGGGGAAACAGTGAGAATATTACAAGGTGATACAATCAGAAAAGCAAAAGTAGAGAGATTAATCATCCCTTTCTTCAACAAAATCCATCTGTGCTGGATTCCCTCTTTGGAGCATTATCAAGAGAAATCTCAAAAGCAAAATGAGCATAAAATAGCAAGGAGCAACAACAAGGCCATTGGTAACAGCGTGACGCAACGTTCAACATCAGCCCCGGGATGCACATTAGCAGCGCCAGGCAGCAATTACAAAGAAAAGCTGTCCACAGCACCGGTCAGAAGCACAGAATGAAAAAAAATGTCACCCAGGCACCAAGATCACAGGAATCCAAATATCAGAAAGTGCAGCAGTGACTCACAAAGATTGTACAAAAGCCAAACCACTGCTCTCTGCATCAATTTCAGCTGTTTATGCTTGATGGGGGAGGTAAGCACATCATAACCAGAATACCCAGCAGATGGCCAGAATTGCTCCTTACCCTCCAGTTCACAACACAAAGATTTCAAAGAATCGCAGAGCTGCTCTGCTCTCCAGGAAGAAGCAAACAACCAAAGCACGGTGCTGGGCAGATGGCACATTCAGAAAGGTATTCCTTAATATCATTATTGTTGCTAGAGTTGACACGGGAGTATTTCAAGCAGTTTCTTCACACTGTTCTTTCACATGCAATTGCCTGATGTTAATATGAATGACCTGACCATGAGTGGTTAAGTGCATCAGGAGCAGTGCCACTCAGCGGATGTCCTGCAGCTCTTGAGCTGTCTGCTCTTTAGTCTCAGGCAGCACAAGTCCAACAGGAAAGCTTCATTCTCTGTGAAACTTCATTCATTTCAATTTAAACAGCAGAACTGCAAACCTTCCACATAGCTCTTCTCTTGCCAGCACCATGTATATATTTCTCCCATTCCTTTTCAAAGAAGTGGAAAAGTATCATATTGAACACTCAAATTCTGTGATCACTTTCAGGTTCGCAAATAGAGCTGGAGGTCAACAACAACCAGTGTTTGTTAAGTTATGGCACTAGTGGAGGCTGAGGGCTGACAGGAAAAAAGCAATTCACTGATACACTAGGATACAATTTCCTGGAGTCAAAGTAGTTTGAACTGATAGTCCTGGATCTCAAAAGATGTGCTAACACTGTTTCTATATGTTTCTGAAGACAATGGAGAGAGAATCATTTTCACTTCTCTCATTTCTGATAGCAATAGAAAAATAATGGGATGACGGTAGGATGCTTTTACTGAGCGTGTCTGGTGAAAGAACAGTGGGTGAGACAAGGAGAAGCAATGGCTTTCTTCCGTGCTTCATTCTCTGGTGGTGACAGAACAAGGTACTTCTTCAGGCTGGCTGTGCAGATGTTATTGATAAGAACATTGAGCTGCTTTGTGCTGTAACCAGCAAGAAAATTCTCAATGCCAATCTGTATGAGCATTGTTCTAGGCTACCTGCAGTCTCCAAAGACATTATACTGCAGGTCTGCAAGCAGTGCACGTTCAGAAAATCTTTGGATTCCTTTTCCTGAATTTTGGTGCTTCCGATTTCAACTATCCATGAAAAATTCCTCTGCCGGCATTAGATGATTTAACAGTCTGCAAACCCACCCTCAGGATGAGCTAGGTCCAGACTTAAATGCCCACAGGTAACGTGCAGTAGGAGAAGAAAAACCAGGGTAACTTACCCACTTGGGATTTGTTATATCAGGGGAGAAACAATCAAACTAACAAGATAATTGTGGCTGAAAATTAGAGAATACCAGCTAGGACGACAGCTAAGTTACAGAGCCAAGAACAACCAAAGCCACTTTGAGGCCACCTTCCTTTTGTCCTCAGCATGAAGCCGTAGGGATTCCCTAAATACCTGCATGGAACAGGAAGCAAAGTGAAAGGATCTGAGTAGGTTTATGGTTCTCTATGGATGCAATTGCATAGGAAAGCAAATACAGGCTGGGCAGGAACAGTTGCAGAGAGCGGGGAAAGTGCCAGGATGCAGTTAAGGCACGGAGCTGTGGCAAGGAAAGCATTCTGATTTATATAGAAAAAATGCCAATATTTTCACCTTTCTAAAAACCTTAGGATTCTGTCTTATAGTTTGCCTTAATACTAAGGCAAAGAGTCATTTAAAATGTTAAATTAAAGAGCTTGAAACTGTTTGGAAAATGGGAAATACATCCAGGACTACAGCATCTTTAATTTGTTCATTAGTGGCAAGGCAGTCAATTTTCCATAGCTTCATTTATTTTCATTATTTACAAAACAACTTAAAAAGCAAGCAGCTGCATTTTGAAAGGCAAACCATGTCAGCTGCTAGGATCAACAAGATGACAAAGGAAGACAAAGTGAAAAAGAAACAAGGGGCAAGGGAACGGGCTCATAAGCTGAGATCCTAATAACAGCATTAGATTTGGAACCACAGCCCGCCAGTGCCTGGAAAGATCACGACACAGAGTGGAGCAAACACCACAAGTAAATGGCTACTGAGAAAAAAAACCCCTAAGCTGCAAAAGCTGTCTTTGGCAAGCCTTCCTAAGAAATATGAAAATATGCAGCTCCTTACCCCCCTTTCCCTTTGATAAGGATTTAAATCATCCTGGGAAGCAAACACAGAAGAATATACAATGATTAGCATGCATATTTTTCATTTTTCATACTTGAATTTGAAGACTTTTTCCCTTCTCACGAGTTTCTTCTGAGGAAGGGCAGGTTTTTGTGACAGGTACATCTTGCCATTTAGGACACACGGTTAATCACAAGAGAACCACAGATCCCGACAGATGCGCAAGAATTTGAGCAATATTTAGAAACAACTATGTGAACTGTAGGCACAAGAAATTGTCTTCAATTACACAGTAAACAAATCAGATGCTACTATCATGTTTTTGTTTTATAATCACCATCTATACCTTTTCTTTGTGATAATGTTCAGTGCTTTCTAATAGTTACAGTTGTTTCCTCTGTGTCCCAGCCCACAATGTCTTACTGATCTCTCAGCATTTGGATCATCCATTGATTATGCAGCATTCCAAGATGAGCTGGTGCTTAGTATTTCTGTAAAGAGTTTAGAATTAAATTAGTAGCTTCACATACGCTCCCCAGTATTTTTGCTATTCAAATAATGTAATTTAACTACATTCATAGATTTATTTTATTACTATCTCAATTTTGCCAACGTAGTGATTCTACGATTCTGTGATTTTCATGCAACTAACTGAAGGTATTAAGACTTTGCACACACAAACTGAAACAGGTTTTGAAATATTTAAAAACATTTCAGCAGGGCCAGCTAGAAAGCAGCAACAGCAGAACGTTTTGTTGCTACTGAGGGGTTCTTTCAGAACGTTTTGTTGCTATTGAGGGGTTCTTTCAGAACAAACGTGGCCTAAAATGGACAGCCAAAGAAATCCCAGGGCTACTGTGGAAGAAAAGACACAGCCAGATATGGCCACTGACATTTCTCTTGACCCTATACTCACGATGGCTTTGGGCTTTTTATTAACTCACTTCTTTACTTAGTGACATAAATACTACCAATCTGAACTGTGGTGATTTGTACTGAGAACCAAGAGAGAGGATTATACATCATATACACATAGGTCAGTTAATACATACCCAGTGCTGTCTCCCTTCTGCATGACCTGCAGAAGGCAAGTTATTGCTTGGATAGCTGAATTTCTCATAGTGAGGCTGTTGATTAGAAAAATGCTCTTTTGCTGCATCTGGTCTCCTTAATGGCTGAGGATGCATGCGACTATAGAAAAGAGGAAAAAGGGAGTTATTAAAAATATATGTAATAATATACTGCAAATTACATCACATATCAGTTTAAACTGAAATACAAAGATAATGAAGGTCATTATTGCATGCATGAAATTGAGGCAATAACATTAACACATCTAAACGTTCTGTCTTTTAAGTTCACTTTACTATCAAACCCTCACCCTGCAAATAGAGGAAAAAAAAGAGAATTTAAAGAAGGAACATTCTTTGAATTCCCACCCCCCTAGTGCCCTAAGAGCTAATTTTCTGTAACCCTACGATTATTTTGAAGATGTTTTAAATTCACAATAGGTGTTCCTTCAGCATTCTCAATGTTGACATCAAAAGAATCAAATGTTCCTGATGGACCGAAATTTCAGAAAGGTCCAGTCTGTTTCTGCAGCAGAACCTTGCTACTTATGAGGCAAATGTTCTGCTCTCATTTATTTGCCTTGTGGTAAACAACTTCTCTGCAAAAGCTGCAGGCAGAAGCTGCAACAGTTGGTTGGTGTTAGTGAGGATTAAAGAGAGGAAGCACAACTAAAGGAAATTGCATTTTTAAAAAGTAATGAAAATTAATACATTTGTAGTTATTAGAGGAATACCATACAAGCCTTTGGATATATCAGTACAGTAGTATTTAGCTTCAGCAACAAGAGAAATACACACTTTCTTTTGGTCATCTGTTAGGTAGACAGACTAAGTATTAGACAGCAAGCTGATAAATTCAGCCTCGTGTTCTAGTTTGCATTTAGTAATAGTGTACAGAATAGTCCTGGGATTCTTGCAGTGATGCTGTTAGAACTATGAATAGTAGAGGAGAATAAAGAAAAAACCCCAGAGAAATAATCTCTTTCTATTAAGACTCAAGCCACAAAATGGATGTGAATAATCCAGTCAAAAGCTGCCACTGGCAAAACTACAAAGTCATTCTTGGTCTCCAAACCAGAGTATAAAGTGAAAACGAGCAAAAAAAGACAGAAAACCAGCAGCATACCCATAATTTTCTAATTACCTGGGGACTGGGTCATCGTCAAAATCTTGTCTTCTCAGAGCAACTTTTGGAATTTGTCCAGCCCAGGCATCCTAACAAATAAGAAAAACAGCTCACCAGGTACAGTATGTTAGCAGTGGACTCGGTGGAGAAAACTGTGTTAAAAACTGATTTATCAGCTATGAAATACATTTTTTAATACTTTCTATAGGCAGACTTTCAAATGTGTAAGTTCAATTAATCTAAAAGATTCAGGAGAAGAAAAATCTTTACATATCTGGATGATGCAGAAAACGCACCTCTAAGATACAACAGCGCAGCGCCAAGTCTCTGCATAATTAAGTAAATCAGGCATTAAGGGTTTTATCAAGGCCTAGACATTTTGTTGAGTCTTTTATGATGAAACATGTCAGAAAGATAGCGCTCCATAAATAACAGTGGATCTACCTCTCATTTATGCAAAACTGAGTAAAACGTTAAACTAGATACAGCGACCAACAATTAATTAATTGAATCAATTGAATAGTGTTGTTTAAAGACTGGCTGCTGTCCTGCCTAATGTATTGTGGCAGCAAAATGTAAACTATAACGAAGAAACAAAATAAAGATTCTATATTGCTCATAAAAAGTGATATCCATAAAGAATATAATGACCTGAAGATATTTTCCAAACAAGGCCCCAGGCAGTTCAGCTGCCAGAGCTGGTGCTACCAAATGCAGATCTCGGTTTCCTCTGTTGCCTCTCAGACAGCTGGGCTGAGGGCTGGGCAGCCTGCAGAGCAGGATGCGTGTGAGCTCATATTTTCATCACTACCACAGCTAGCAAGGAGATGAAGAAGGCAGAAACGTCCCAGGGCTGCCTCTGGGCTGCAGCTCGCAGTCAGGAGCAGGAGAAAGCAGCAGGTACTGCAGCCCTGGGGCAGAGCAGCTCCTGGCGCAGGGAGTTCTCCCCCCAGCACAGCCGGCAGGTTCGGTCTGATTCCCACCTGGACACTGCCAGCAGCAGGGACACAGCATTACTTAAAAATTAAACAGCACCATCTCCTGGTGAAGGTGGCTCATGCTTCTTTCCCCCCCCCCCCCCCCCATGATTTCCAAGACACTCATACATTACAAATATATTTAACAAGAAATTACGTATCAGCCTAGGTTATTCTCTTTCTTTTCTCAGACAGCCTACCCTGTCTTCTTCTCAGATAGAAGACTCTCTTTGTATATGTGAAAACCCCCACTTAAAGTACAGAATGAGGAAATTGTCCCCTCTCTCCCCAATACATTCCTTTTCATGTTTCTTTATATTTCCTATTTCCTATTCTGTTTTTGAAATGCGTTTGTGCATCTGTGTCTGTGGCACTCAGTAGTTCGGGTGATGACCTCTACTATAACAAACATCTCGCCTAACAGAGAAAATCAGCATGGCAGAGCGTTAACCTGCTCGAAAGGCAGCGTCAGGCCTAGGGGGCTCAAAGTTCAGATCCCAACTCCACCACAGAAAGCCTTTGAAATCCCATAAACAACTCTGCTCTATCTCACAAACGTTGCAGATGTCCCAGTGACGTGCTCAGTTACAAAGGTGATGCAGGTAATTTAATTTCAGATTTGATGTAGGGAGTTTCTCCCTTCTAGAAAAAAATAATAAACATGGAGATGGTTAAATATTCTGGCCCCAAACCTATCGCTGTTGTAGGCTGTGGTTTTCAAACAGATATAGCTGGAAATCTGCCAACAATGCCTATGTTACGTTCTAGAAGCAGTTCTGTGCCATCATTCCTAGATTAGGCAGCTAAGAGTTGGCAAAGAGAAGACATTTGGTACAGCCACACCCTTCTCATCGCTCCCCAGCCTCTAAAATTGTCATCAGAAAGCATCACTCACAACATGGAAAGGACAGGAGGGTCACATTATTGCAATCTCACCCATTCCATAAATTTTCATTCCACTTCCAATTGAATAAAGTGTATTTGAAAGAAATATTTCTAATTTTCGTAAAGTTTTGATCTTAGTCTCCGGGCCTGCAGAACTGGGTGGTGTTTATTCACAGAGGGTCAGAATCTCAGCTCTACCACCTGGTTTGTCGTAATTGATTTGTGCAATTATGCTTCGCTGCGCCAGCTGGTGACCACATACATCTTCATTACAGAAAGAAGCCTGATTTCTTGTCTCTAAGGTAAACAACATAGATCAAATCTTTACTAGGCCTCTCTAGCTGTACTCCAACACACTTTGCACTTGCAAGATTTACCTCTGTGAATATAGAAACAGAACACAGGAAGAGACTGACTGAGTCAGGGCACTCAACCCACTGAGAACAGCCTGGAACGCAAGTGTGAAGAAAAAAAAAAAGCAACATAAATACCTGAAGTGCTATCAATATATCAACCTAATTTCTAACTGGGGGCATCCAAGCCATTGATTGACTGAGCTGCAATGCAGTATGTGGCTGCACAAATAAAGTGGACTAAAGCACGTGGGACCCCATGTTGGCTCTTCATGCACTTTGCTTTGTGGCCTGAGCCTGGTTTGGCCCAGACCGTGTACGCTCACCCGAGACTGAAGCATTTATTCCAGTCAGTTTAATCAGCAAGTTGCCCACCTGAAAGCACCCGTGCAATCTGAACAGCTCCCTGAATAGATGCCTGATTTTTTAATAACGAATTTACACTATGAGTACATAATCATGTATTCTGCATTTTAGCATGTTTTTACATGAATACCGCCCAAAACCTCATAGATCTTTGTGGATAACCCTCGAAGACAAACAGCCAGCCCTTCCTCTGCTGAAGTGTGACTAGTCAACAGTCAAATGAGAATGCAGGCTCTTCAGCTGCTTAGACTGGTTAGCTCTGGACAGTCTTCCAGATTCCTCCCCTCTGGGTATGCAGCATGTAGCTTGAGCTCCTATTCAAATTATCTCTCTTTTTAATGCTGGTCATCTAACTAGCCTAAAAGAAAATAGTTATTTGAACACCCTTTTAAAACAAACCCTATCTGTTTGTTTTCTCCTATGCAAATTAGTTTAATTTCATCCTTGAAGAACTTCACCTTCTTGCATGCATTTAGATGATATTAGAAATCAAATACTAATCAAATACTTGGAAAATAAAATGAAGATTTTAAACTCAGATTACCTTTAAATTTACCTGATGACCTTCTTTTGCTGTTAATATACTGTTCTGTTGAATCACAAAGCCACATCTGACTCCCACTAGAATTAGGAACATGCAATATGCCTCCCCCCCATCTCTTACCATTGTCGATGGCTGATAGAGGTGCCCTAAGCTACCAGCCCTTTCAGCAGCAAATGCAGGGTTATGTTGTGCTCCACCGTGTGAAGAATTTGTCTGTTTCCTGGTTGGGGGAACAATGCAAATTTAGAGCATTAGCAATAGTTTTGAGGGTCTTGACAAATCTTTTTGTACTGCAGATAGGCTCAGCTGTATCGTGGCCATGACTGTGTAAGAGCTATGAATAATTACATTTTTTCTGTGATAGAGGAAGTACAGGGATACACACTAGTGGGGCTCAAAGAAATAAAAACCATTCTCTGTGTACTTGGGACAGGTATCAGTGGGAAAACAAACAATAAAAGCTTAAGTGTTGAAAGCAAAAAGGAGCTCAGATTGTCAATGCCTACGACCAAAGAATAGGAGAAATCGTGATTAATTGCCAAGACTCTTGTCAATGTTTATTGGTCTTATTCTTTTTTTTTTCCTTTTTAAACTTGTAGAAAAAAATGCAACCCTTAGCAGCAAATAAATCAGCAAGACCAATGCGGTGGTCTTGAGTTAAAGCAATAAGTGTACTTATTAATCTTTAAAGCTTGCCTGGTTAGCCCTAAAGAAGAGAGGCGATGACTTACAGTGAGGTTAAGCACTCTAGTAAGATGCTTTGATTTCATTTTAAATTTTGCAAGCAATATTTTGGCAGAGGATGCTTTGTGCATGCTGCTTGATTTAAATAGCCAGAGATAAAAAATTGATCAGAATAACAGATTTTTGCTTTACTTCCATTTTGATTATCAAACCCCCTTAAGTACATTTAGAGTAACTTACCCAGCTTTTTTACTTTTACAATGGTAGACATAGTAACATATTACAATGACGACGATAACCAGTGCTAGTGCAGGAAGAGTAGATACTAAAATAAAACCTAAGGTGTTCCAAAGGTGGTTACATTTGGGACCCATGTACCAATACTCCTGCCAGCCCACTCTGAAGTACTCGCATCTAGAAATAAAAATATTAACTTTTAGCAACGTCATTTTAATTTCAAAATAATAATATAAAAAAAGAAAAATATGTTGCTATTGAATTATTTATCACCAAATACTGTAGAGGTCAAAAGAGTCAGTATTTTTCCTGTCTGCCTCAAGATTACCTATCTTAGTCAGAGAGACCTTAGTGTAGATTTGATGCAAATGCTCTATGCCAGGCTCTGGGTCAACCAAGCCCAAGGTAACATTCCAGTAAGTCCAAGATAATTTGTGTTGCTGAAACAAAGTCTATTACCCAAGCGATGGGAAGGTTCAGGTCAAAGATCTTTTTGCCAGCTGTAAGCATGGCAAAGCTGCTGCATTTCCAGACCAGACTACATAGATGTGACTGAAATGTCACGCTGCTGCCTGTCCCTCTGACACTGACGCACCTCCACTGAAAATGCAGTGACACAGCCCACAGGGGGCTGACAATAAATGTACCCTCTGCTTTTAAGAGTTCATTTAGTTCATAGTAAAATATTTGAGAAGCTGCACTTACATAGTGCATATCTGAACAAAGAAACAAACCCCACACTCTACCTGCAAAAAGGTTTCTCATCTTTACATTGACAAGGAACACCGGTAGGACAGAAGTTGTCTGTATTACCCAGGCAGGCACCAAAATCCTCAACTGTAGTGCAGTTGGCTGTAAATTAAAATAAAACAAATATTTATCTAATGCAATCATAAAGTAACATACTGTTAGTGGGCTCTATTTCTAAGTAAATCAGGAATTTAAGCTTCATATGATGTACTTTGTAGACGATACTAAATTTCACTTTCCAGTGACTTGTCCCTCCAAAATTCTGGAATTATTTAACAAATGAAGGTTTATCTGCTTAAATTAATTTACTTAGAATTTGTATCCATCTTCCAGTTAGTCCATAAATTGATAGGCTTATACTTTAATGATATCTATCACATCGGTTGCATCTAAATTACACTATATATCATATTTAAAACACATCCTTTTGACGTTGACAGATTGACTCAAACCCACCAGAAAACATAGTATTTCAGCTGTAATTCATGCAGTTGCATGAATTCTGATGCACAGAAGTGATAGTGAAACCCTTTTGTCTTGTGTACCTATGTCTCTGTAAAATATCACTAGACCCTTGGCAGTACAGAACTCGGGAACTGAACCACTTCATAACCACAAACACAGGCAAGCAGTTGCCACACAAAGGTCTTGATGTGTTCATAGTTTCCCCATTATTTAAAACCAAAGTTGACCTGAACTGTAGGCAGAACCTCCTCCACAGGACTGCAACACGGCAGCAGCGCTGCCATATGTCAGCCGGGCTTTTGATAGAAAGACCCCTACTCTGACAAACTATAAAGCAAAAAAGTCTTACGTTCTAAAGATGCTTCTTCGCTCCGTGAACCGCTGGCCGTGAACAGAATGAAAAGCAAGACTTTAAGAATGGACAGCCTGAAGCCCATTGTGGTACAAGACCGTTTTGCTCGCTGCAGAATGCGCTCTCCTCCCTGCTAATTACTGCAGCAGCCAAGGATCGTGGATTTTGAGCTTGTTTTACAGCATCCTTCTCTATAAAGAATTACTAATTAACTTGTAACAGATACAAATTCCTGATAACTTCTCCAGCATGTTTACTTTTATGACAAGCAGTATCTCCATAATAAGTCTCATTCATCTTGCTATTTCTGTATTTTTGAATACATATCCAAAGTATTCCTTTAACAATGTGAGTTTCAAAACACTGAGGTATCTGTCCCAAGGCACTTATCTGTTATCCTTTTAGGGGTATGTTACTTTCTAAAAGTAATAAATTTTAAATGAAGACGAAGTTCCTTGAATACACCTTGGTTTTGGCACAGTGCCCTCGAAATTTCTCCATAACTGATAATCTCTTCATTTGACAGGAACTAGCTGCTTACAAAAACAAGCAAAACACTATCACATTCACAGCAAAAGGTAAACTTTAACCTTTACTTTTCAAAGGATTAATAACGATCTCTAAAAATGCATGCCTGGCAAACTCTTGAAAGAGCACTGCTATGGCTGGAAGTCCAACAATACTTAATTTTATAGCAGGGAATAAGACTGATTCACAGCATTCTTCACAATGCCAGAAGATTGTTTCACAAGAGATCCCAGGATCACTCTTGCAAGAACAGAGAAATGAACATACACCTCAACCAAAGAAATTGCATGATCCTTCCTCCAATTTAAAGCCGAAGCGTGTAGTGCCAGACAAATGCTTTGTTCTTCCAGTTGCTGAGGGATTGCTCCCTGCTTCTAGCTGACACTTCACATAGTGTGCAAACGAACACCTCTACCTAAGGGCTTTAAATTTGATTAAGTTCAAGATGCAGAAATGTAATTTGCAGTTTTCACATGTGTAAGATGTTTTAATGAAGCAGAGCACAAACCCCCAACTATCGATTTCCTATTGCATTGCTGGTGTTCCACTGAGAGCAATGGGTTCACGTCAGGTTTGCAGGGGCCATCAGTAGGTTTTGCTTTTTAGTGCCTACTCAGGTAATGACAAACACATCCAACACCAATAGGTCTAAACACCTGTTATCTTTATATTTCAGAGCATGCTCATTTCTCTCTCTTATCATCTTAGTTTCTGGAACAGAGCAAAATCAAGTGCAAAGGTCTGCACCGTGCAACTACTGTCTAGGTAGACTACAAGACGACTCAATTAGAGAGCTATTACTAACGCAAAGATACACTGCCGAGGTTCCAGGGGAGGCATAAACAGAAAGCCTGACAGCCTGGGCTTGTTTCAGTAAAAGCAATTTCCTACAGGAGAAACTCATAAACAAAAGGGCAAAGAACTAATTGCACCTTGAGGGCGGTGTTCTGACACTGCCCCACAGTGAACTCGGAACTCCCAAGTTCTGACTCGGAGTCAGTGACGAAACTTCCATTTCCCTTTACTTTCTCCTTTGTTAGTACACACAGACACATTCATTTCATGCGACACAAAACAGGTCTGGCCACTAGACTTTAAAGAAGTTTCTTCAAATAAAAAATTAATGTAACAAGAAGATTTTCCAGTTTTTCAATTTCTTCCTCCTCAGCATTTGGTTTATATGCTTGCTCTGGTCTACAGGAGCATATCAATACCATAGTAATATAAATAAAACAATAACCTCTAGAAAGGTTTTGATTACAGTCTTTCTGACTGCAGCTTACTGTCAGCACACCTGAGCTTTGCCTCTCAGAATCCCTGCAGTTTAAAACAAAAACTACACACATTTGAGTGCACAGTAATGCTCCTTTTTAGCAAGCACAGGCTTCATACGACCCCACTTTCTTCTTAGATTTCAAATACATTTCCTGTTCCTTAATGTTATTCAGAAATACTCTAAACATTCACTAAAACCTTTGCATTAAAAAAAATCTTTACAATATTCCCTAAGTTATTGGAAAATTGTAATGATTATCTGTCATTAAAATAGTCACATTTTTCTTTAAGTTTCTTTAAGATGCATCACTTGGAACCCTTTGACTGGCAAAGGATGTTACCTGGAAGATTATCATGGAGCTGTACTGAGGTATCTGCCTTGTTCTTTTAACCAAGTGGGTCATTCCTCCAGGACGGGTACAAGCCGCCTTTTCTCCAAGTCCTGAGCTGCTACATTTTTTAGAAGAAATTACAAAGATAAGGAAATGGAAGCACTTCTCAAAATTCAAGATGCATAAACCAGTGAATGCTGAGAATTACTACTATGATGATTTTTTTCCAGGAACGTATGTTTCAATACTTTGGAGGTGACATTCTTTCCTCCAATATTAGTGAAACAGGTGTGACGCAGCCCTGTTTACTGACTGGATCCTAAACGTACTCTAAAGAAAAGGAATTGACAACTCCTACAGATGAGACAACATACAAAAGTTAAACTTAATTTTTAAAAAGCACCTTATCATCCTTTATTTTCAGGCGCTTCACAACATGACAAAATAAAGTATCACAATTGGTTTTATGTAAATAAAAAATTTTAACAAGGTCCAAATCTCTATATATCAAATACAATCAATCATAAATAAAAACATGCATTAAATTAAAAATATTCCTGTATAATAAAAGATCATGTTACCCAGTTCTTCAAGGCATCGGATTTTTCAAAAATATATAGCTTCATATAAAAATTTCAGTACATATTCTTACTTTCATTATGTTCACTGTATTATTGCATTGTGAAATAAACTTTGAGATTAAGTGACTATTAACGATACATTTGAGAGGCATTTCAAAGTGTTTCACTATAACTTCATCAAACCATGTCTTGCAATGCAACTTTTCCTGTGTACCTGTGGTAGTTTTTCAAGGGTTAACATGTTTGCATACTGGATCTGAAATCTTGAAAAGATCAAGACAGGCATGTGTATTAAAAATAAGGACTCGCAAGCACAGCATAAAGTAGATCTGAATTTGCTTTTTTAAAGACATCGCATAGCACCTTTAATGTAAGTAATTAATACTGAGATATGGCTACAGTTCCTCGTAGCCTGGAGCCAGCCACCTGTAGAGCACAACATAAAACATGGAGGTTCAGGTGTCTGAACTGAAGAGGGCAGGCACCTGTTCAGATTCCACAAAGAAACACTTCACAGTCACCACTCCAATATTTCCACAAGAGCCCCCTAATTTTGGCTGCTTTCATTTCAGCAAATACATCCTGAACTTCTCTATAATAACTTGCATATTTTTTGGCACTTCTAGAAGTTTCTCTCATCACGTCTCACATGGGCAGATGAGACAATGACTGACATTAATAGAAGTTTACATTAATTGGTCCAAATTCCATGCAAACCTGCCTCATGTTACCTTTCCTGTTGATTTGTGGTAGGGCATCACTCAAAGGACATAAGTAAATTCTTATGTCCTTATAGAATCTAGGAGTAGAGCTGATATTTTTTTGTTTTTTATCCAGAATCTTATCAAAAGGCTAGATATGGAGATAGATAACACAATTTTTGCCATCCACTCTTGCACTTGAAAGCAATCATTTCTTCACCATTTTCACCTCCTGCCTCATACCTTCATCTCTTTCCCTGGAAACGGTGTATGAAGCACAGTCACCTCATTTTTCTACTCCTCTGTGTGATGAAATGGTAGATGAGTCTTGTCAAGGAGCTCCGTAAAGACTGATTCGATATCCTATGACTGCTGCCTGAATTCTGACACTTTTCTGGGCCTTACGAGATGACTGAAGGAACAAAACACATTAAATTAAATCAGCTGTCCCAAGCGAATTTAACTAATAGAATTATCCTTCCTTCAACTTCACATTCACCAACTTCACCTTCCATTGGACTCCTCGTAATAAAGCCCAACGCTCTGTCTGAAATTTGGATTCCAAAATATCAGTACTTATTTGTTTCTGAACCATCATAAAAGCCTTGCTTATTCTTTTGCTCATTCATCACTTGTGCCTTGTGCAGATGTCATCGTGTAGTACCTCCTTAAAAGCTCTACCAGTCCTGTAGTGACACGGCAGTACAGGTTGCCTGGACTTCATCAGTCATTCCCCTTTGCATTAGCAGCTGAAGAAGAAGGAATTGCCTTGTGAAGTCTCTTCTTATGGAGAATAGGAGCAAGTAACCCTTCACATCCCAGCACTGAGAATACACTCATATGAAGCAGCACTTCTTTCCAGGTTTAAGTCTCCCAACCAGGCCATCAGTTGGCAGAGTTTGTTCTTGCTTCCCCCCCTCAACTTAACAAAGCACAGATTTTCATCAATTTGAAGGTAACAGAATTCAACAGGTCGAAGGACAGCACAGCACCCTTTGCAGTCTGTATATTCGGGAAGTGACAGTAGATACAGACGAGTTTAACCTCTAAGCAGCAGGCTGATTATCACCGTGCAAAGACAAGGAGCTGCACATTGTTCAAGGAAAACCACCACATCTATTCCAATTCTTACAGCTCAAAAATACAGGTTTCCAGCTTCCTAAACATTGCTGATGCACTTGATATAGACTCAAGCAGTATCAGTTTCACGGGTTAAGCAATTTGCATACAGTTCTTCAAAATATTAGATGAAAACTAATACATAGTCTATAAAGGATGTTTTGGAGATTAGATGTGTGTTTTTTCCCCAATTTAAGCAACATTTAAATACACAAGAAAGACGCAGGACAAGAAGTTGTTTCCATTCACCTTAGTGAAAGATGCAAACAACAGAAAATTACTTTTTACATTGGAAGTGATTTGTGTTAAAGATAACGAATGCTATTTGTGTGATAGAACGAGTGACGTTTTAAAGGGTACTCAGACCAGTAATAAGTCGTGCTTCATTCCAGAGCCTAAACATAAGACAAAGAAGCCTCTGCAAACCCCATCCATCACTTTCTCTTTCAAATCAATGAACATCTGAGCTGAAGCATAGAGATATGTTTCCATTTTCAAATAGCCTTTGTGAAGTGACATTTATTAACAAACTTGGCACAGAGACACCTCACTGTGAGAAGACACTGACAAATCTCATTTTCTCAGTGTCTTGCTAATGACACTGACAATGAGCGAATTCTTACTGCTTATAAATAGTGAGAAAAAAATATTCACTAAACAGAATCATGTAACTCAATAATATATATTGGGATATAAGAAAATACCTGATTATATGATACCTCACAGAATATGCATTGTAAGCATTATTCCTTCCCTTCTTCCCTCCCCCTTATCTGTAACATCAGACTTTTTGCAAAGACTTGTAAGCAGACTCGTCTCAGCTTCTGGTACTGTACATATCCACATCGTCCGGGCTGGACTGGCCATGGTCCATAAGTTTTGGATCAGGCTTAAATTTTGGTGTCTTCACTGTTCCTGTTAGAGATATTAAAGAAATTTAATTAAATAAAAAAAAAAAGACCATAAGTATATTTGAGCTATAGGGGAAAAAAAGTTACGGTGCATTTTAAGAATTATAGTAACAATATGCTGTGACAGTTTTCTCCACTTTAAAGTGAGGGTAACTACAAAATTAAGCCAAGTAATTCAGAATTTGCCTTGGAGTTGCAAATCATCCTGTGATTACACTTGACATTTTTAATTTACCTGATGAAGGCACTGCATCTGCACGACTCCAAGATTCTACTGGAGAAGGCTCTGTTCTGTTAAATGATCTTGATTCAATAGCAGACACAGGTGTGGTACCAGATACTTCCTTCTTTTTCTTATCTTCTTGTACAACTGATTTTGACTCTTTCTGCAGCTGTGAACCAAACATTAGTAATAATTAAAAAAGAAACCCATATGGGTATATGCTTAATACTTTCCTGCAAAACGCAGCTTTTGAGTCTGGAAGCTTATACTTTATGAAGTTATTTTCAGACATCATGCAATGATATCTACCTAGCAACATTAGTCAGCTGCATGCAAGGGACACAGTTAGAAAAAATAAAATGCAAGAAAGAACAGGTGTATACTTAAGTCTGATACTGTGCTTTTAACTGAGACCTTTGAAGTATTTCACAAGGAAATCACTGTTCATTTACTGACATGGAACCTACCATCTTATACAAGGCTGAAACAGAATTTAGTTTTTATAGAACACTCACTGCCCTTAATTAACAGAAGATGGAAAGATAAATCATTGTAATACCTTCATAATTAAAAATAATATATTGTTTTGGAAACAGGCTTTGTTCAGGAGAAAAATAAAGTTAATAGAAACTGCCTTACACAATCAATTCTTGTTTCACTTTCATTTTAATTATATTCAAAATTCAGAGTTTCATTCGCATTCCTTTATGGAAATAAAAGGTGAAGACTGCATGCAAATGACAACCATAAACTTAAAGCAAAATACTTCTACATTTTAATATGACTGAGAAACTAATTTTCTTTAAAAAGAGGAAGAAAGTAAAGCACTGCGCAAAGCTTAAATTTTAGTCAGGGAAGAACTACTGTGGAATTCTCTTCACTGACAGGTTTAAGGATAAACCAGTCATACCGACTTTAATTCTGCGTGCCTTTCTCAGACTCAGTGGCCTGCTTAGGACCAAAGCTTGAACTGGAACAGATTGGTTTTGTCAAGAACAAAGATGACCTACAAGAGAAACTCAGTATTCTCTTGTGCATCTTGCACGTATCATGGGATTACACAGGGGCCCTCAATATCTACCAGTCTGAAAGGTATAACAAATATCACATTAAACTAACACTGAAGTTACAAAAATATCAGTGATCTTAAACAGTATCAGCAGAATAGTATTTGGCTACTTTGCAGTCCTGAGGTACAGGCCTTACTTCAGAGAGCCTACCTTGCTGACGTCTTCCTTTTTAGCCCACAGCGATCGCACAGCTTCGTAGCTTTGATGGCTTGCAGAAAGTAACTTTTTCCCTGTTACCTATTTTTATTTTAGGCAAATTAAATTAACGACAGCTTTAAAAATACCGAGACACAGACCATTCAAACAAAATGCATCTTCCCTGCACAAGAGCACGCTTGACCCCATACAGACATTTCAATCACCTACTTTTCAAAATCTAGAGCATAGTTCTCTTCAACAGAGCAAATCCTAAATAACGTTTAGAATGGAACTAGAAATCCACAGGCAGCATTCACATGCTACAAGCATGTAATCAAAATGAAATCAAAACTTGATCAGCAAACAGTGTTTTGGCAACACTGGCAGCAGTGTTAAAGGTTCCAAACTTGTCTCACAATGTCAGAAGTGATCAATGACAGTTATGTAGAAGGAAAAAGCCCCAGAAGATAAGCTGGGCCCATGATAGCGAGCTTTGCTTAACAAATGGCCAAGTCCTTCAGTCTAGTTTCAAAATGTATTTTATACTATGGCAGTAACTGGGGGGTACCTTTGCAAATGCTCTACAGAGACAGAACGCTTCACAGCTGCACCTACAGAAAACTGCAAAAGGTGATACTTAATGCATGGATATAAAGAAGAGATCAGCTTCCTGCGATAGAAAAATGAATTGAAATCTTCACTGTGTGTTATGACCTATCTTCCAAACCTGACGTTTAAGTCTTATGATGACAAGCCAAGAAATCCCACCACCTCTGGAGGAGAACGTGCTTTTCTAGCTAGGGAAACACTGGAAAACTATAGAGAAGGAAGAGACACAGACTTTATATCCCACTGTCCAATTAACTTCTTGCCTGTACACAGTGCTTTTCTATACAATTCCTGCACATAGAATATTAAGAATAGTTCTGCTTTTCTATATAAAAAGCTAAGATACATTCTGATCAGGTAGACAATTGCAAGATGATAGTAACTGGTAAACAGGGAATTTAACAAAAGATGCAATTGTAGAGTATCTCAAATTGCGTATCAACCAAGTTTGGCAAGGCTTTATTTATAATTTACCTTTATTTCAGCAATATAAAATACTCTTTTATTTGAGAAAAGCAGATTAAAAATTGAGAGGTTATACAGCTACATTTTTTAATTCAGTCATTTTAATAATTTTTTATACATATGCGATTAGCAGTTGTAATGCACTCTAAGTTTTAATGAAGTTAAAATGAAGCATGCGAGTTCTGAACTGCAGGCCCGTGACGCTTAATTCAAGTAAAATGGGAATGCTAAATTCACTGTTGATTCAATATTAAGTACAAGTAAACTTACCTTAGCAATCACCACTGACTGAGCCGGGTAACAAACAGAAATTCCTAAAGTAGTAAGTCCCAATGGATAAGCAATTTTCTTAAATCTAGAACCTGTATAAAGCCAAACATTTCAAATAATTAGATGCTAATGAAAAGTAAAGCTAAGCAGTTGTATCAACCACATGTAGTTGTTTAACCCCTAAGCATTGTTTACATCAAACTTATCCCCATAACGGCTGGAGGAGGGAATACAGAGTGTGATTATAGTTTAGTACAGTCACGTTTGCAGGAGAGGCTGATATTGTGAATGCTCGTTTATTGGATGAGAAATAACCCCTAATGAGATTTTTCAGTTCTGTGAAAAATGAGAAGCAGCAGTTCATTTAGGAGCTGCTGTGGTTCTTCACTAGCTCCACGTGCATTCTCTTGAGGACACAGGCTGCAGAATTTGGAGCAACCAGGAGCCTGAGAACTGAGGCCCTTGTTCAAAGGTGACAAGAGCTGGGCCAGGCTCAGGTTCCTGTTTGTTGACAAGGAGCCCTTATGGCAGAGGAGCCTCAAGTCTGAATCCTTTTTTTCAGATCCGTCTACCAAAAAGTAACAGGGATACAAGAAGAATGCTTTTACTGATCTGCCAATATTTGAACCCATTTACTTTGTGAAATGATGGAACACACACTCTGGTATTACAGATTAACATGTTTTTAACGATATTTCCTGGCAGGTTAAACCTTATTCCTTTAATATTTATCTCAAAAGGAAAGGCAGCTGTACCTATTAAACTATTTATTTGGTTTCAAAGCTGACAAACCCATGCCTTCCAATGGGTATTCTCTTGTACCCACTCATGACATGACAACATTCTTTCACCTCTTCCCTTTAAACTCCCTTAGTTTTCACAATATTCAGTTACCTTACCTGCTAACTCGTCATGTTGAAAACTAGTAACGAACAAATTCAAATAAGCGTCCTACTTTGAATTTCTGTTGATTCCAATACTAAAAATGACAATATAATGCTACTCTATTAGGTCTTGGCTAACTTATAAAAGAAGTATTTGATAATGTCCCCTCAGTTTATCAGAAAGGATTTTTTATAATACTAGTTCCATAGGTTTTTTCCTGTTTCAGAAAAGCCTTACTGGCCATTAAAAATCACTAAAATACACACTACATATTCAGCAGACCGATAACAAAAGTAAACCCCCCTACCTTTTCTTGCCAGCACTACGCCAGTGAAGCCTGATATTGTAATTACACCAACTTTGGGAAGAAATTCTGGTGGTGGATTCTTCAGGTAAACATAAGCATCTTAGAATTAAAAAAGAAGGAACAGAAGAAATATTAATCCTTTTATTTCACACTTATGAAGATGGAAGTAAAATTATGAATATCCAAAACTAGTAACAGCCCAAGACTGTTTTTTTTTTTTCATTAATGAGTGAAGATGTCTTATTTTCCAGGTGCATATTCTACAGTCTGTGCTAGACAGAACAAGAAACACGGTCCTCAAAGCACAGCAACAAAACCATTGCTTTTTCTTCTTAGGTACTTTTTTAATGTTTTGTAAAATGTTAGTCCTTAATCAAAGAAAAGGAAAGCACGGGGCTAAGTTTTGATGTTGCTACAGGTTAATACAGATTAAAAGAGACAATTTTGGAATCTCTCAATGTACTGTTTTTATGGAAAGTAACTTATGTCCATTGTTTCCGATACCGGACTTGAATGCAAATACTGCTTGTTACTTGTGCTAGAATTAAGAAAATGACAAGCCGTTGGATCTCCATCCTCAGAATGTTCAAGACCTGACTGGGCAGAGACTTCAGCAACCTGCTTTGGCCCTGCGTTAAGCAGGAGACTGGACTAAACGACCTATGTAGGTACCTCCTTAGGGAAATTCCAACTTCAGTGATTCTGTACAACTATGATTTTAATAACAAAGCTAAACCCAAAGGAATGAGGCGTAGTATTTAATTGGTTATTTCTCCACCTGAGAACAGAAAAGAAACACCCCAGTGCATTAACAGGGGTCACAACTTCTTCCCACCAACACTTGCAGGAAGTATTCCAGTGCACTCCCCTTTCTCCCTCCTCCTCTGTCTCTAACTAGAATTTGCTCTTTCAACCATCCTTGTAACAACAGGAAATGCTCAATTCAGAAATAACGTGACTCGCCTACCTTTTCCAAATTGAATTGAATCCAGTATTCCATTTTTAACGAAGAGAAAAGCATCCTAAAAAACCCAACACAAATAAGCCAAAATTTTTTAAGTAAAAAAAGTAAAATATTTGCAAGACCAGATGTTTTCAGTACAAAACTACTCGGTTGATATATAGAGCTCAGCACAATGAGACAAAGAAGCATTATGTATTTTTTTAAAAAAAAGAACAAATCAGATCAGTGAACTTCACAGTGGCTGTGCTGAGATCTATCATGAATGATAATGTCATCTTGAGTTATTACATCAAAATATTTGTTTTGTAACACAGAACTTGTTCCACCAGAGGTCACTGCTAGCCAATCTCTGAAACACCCACTTCATGGCTAAGGGCATGGAAAAATTGGGTACAAATTTATGATCGAACTATTTCAGTTATGCAATCACTGACAAAATTTTCACAGACCAATGGAATAAAAATTTACAAGACGACACTTTTATTTCCTTGCTTTTTTCAAATAAACAGATCTGTTTTGTTTGTAAGAGAACAATATAATACAAGCATAAAATTTCTTATACTACCAATAGCCAGGGCAAAATGCTGTCATTTACCACTGCTAAGGGAATGGTGACAGGCACTGTACTTTCTTCTACGCCTAGAATATTCAATAACAGAGGTTGCAAGGTATTTTCATGATGAGTTAGTAATAGCCTGCTTCAACATTTATACCAGAGGCACTCAGCCTTTCTCTCCCCAGCTAAATCAGGAATTTCAAACTGCCTTTTGGAAGAAGCTCTCCTGCCATGGATTGTACCTGGAATTTCAGGCTCCTTAATGCTATGGAGTTCTGCTAGCAAGGATTTACCTATATACTCTTGCTACAGAAGTTAACCAAGAGATGCTGTAACCCTGACTTTGTGGGTTGGCCTAGATCCAGTTTAGCACAGACTTAAATGAACTTCTTTGAACTCATTGCCTTTTGATTTGGGAAACAATGAGAAGGCACAGGTTCCCTGTTAACAAGCATAGCAGAGAAAAATGAAAGAAGTGTTCATTTTTGTACCTCAAATTATAAGGAACTGCAAAAATCTCCAGGGTGAAGTATGCAGTTTTTCCAGTGTTTTAGTCTAGTGCTTTGTAGGAAGTGCAGGAAACTTTGGAGGCAGGTATTTCTTACCTTGCACCATCCAATGTAGCGGCCGGTTGTCTGTCTTACTGAAGAAAGCTGCTTTTGCAAGTGACCAGGCTGCTCTTCGATGTATCTCGACTTCAGAGGAGGTGGACAGTAAATTGGAAGCTGGAAAGAAAAGCATAACTGTGCTGCAGGGCGATACCTTTGTGTACTGATTAGTATTTATACCGAGCAGCGTTTTTGAAGACAGCAAATCCTTAGCATTCCCATTACAGCAAACAAAACCTCTATATCAAATTACGCTCTTTTGTATTTACAAACTTTACACAAGTATGACTGCAGGGCAGTTCTCTAGAAATGAAAACTGAAAGCACTCCACAGGTTCTAAGAATCTGAAATACTGAGGATGATAAAAATATCTTTTATTCAGAAAAATAGTTTGAAGACGCATGCATGCATTACTATAAATCGTACAACAGAAAAAGACTACTATCAGTAAGTATTACATTCTTCTACTTTTTCTAGCTTCAGTCTGGAAATAACGTAATAATGAAAATGAGATAAAATTTTACTAACTTCCTATTGCAACACTTCATGTTTTACTTGTGCCATGGGTGTCAGTGATTGAGGAGGTAATTTTTATTATCAGACACTACTTTGCTCTGTATTGTATAATACAATTCTATGGAAGGAGATAGAATCCTGTGGATTCTTCCAGTGTTATTTTACAGACTCACAAACAGTAAGATTCTTACCTGATTGGGCTTCACCAGGTGACCTTTGGATTCCCTTTCTGCTGCAGCATGTACAGTGATACAGGCGAAGGGCAGAGCAGCAGCCACAGCAGCCACCTTTGCCACCTGGAACAGACAACAACAAAAGAAAGTTCCAGTGCAGAAAGGAACATTTCACTCCAGTAACTGTTACTACTCTGTTGTGCTTCATCAAATATGAGATTAAACAAGTCATTTTTAAAACCTTTTTAAAAAAGATACAGGTTTTTAGAGACCTCCGCCTTACAGAAAGGCTTTCTCAGACTAAAATGGTGAAGAAACAGCTATAGCCAGGCTGGCTACACCAAAGAGTACTTGCCATTTTCCTTTTTGGTGCCAAACAACCACTGAAGCACCTCAGGAGAGAATGCTTCCAGGAGGCTCAGCCGACTCCGTCGTGTCCGAGCCCAGGAGGGCAGCTCTCCCACACCCAACAGCCCCAGGGGACCGAGGATGGCAATAACCACCACACAAGAACTGTCTTTCTGATAATGCAAAACGTCACAGCCCAAGCTGCACAAGATTATCTATACAGGACACCTGTCCTCAAAGAAAAATCTGCATTTTTAAAGCATTATTCAAGGGAACTGTTTAAAATACATCATAAAGCAGACAGCTTATTTCTGATGCCACTAAGAAAAGGAAAATAAATTAGAGTGAGAAACCACGAAAAAGTTACATTGTTCATTTAACAAATGGGACTCCTTTGTTACAGAAATTCACAAGGCATTTTATAGTCTAAAGGTAACAGAGAAAGCTACAGCAGGAATGATGAAAGCAGTCCGATTCCTGACTGACAGTAATTGCTGCACTTTGGGGAGCCTGAAGACAAATGCATACTGGGTTAAAAATCCAAGAGAACAGCTGTACTGTGGAACACCGGTGCCAGCACAATTATTCCAAGGCATGGAAGTTTCACTTTTTTCTACTGAAATCACAATGAACCAAGGCGAAAGGAAAGCAACGTCACCTAGACTATGTAGAAAAGCCTGTCCACATTTTCTATCCTCTCCCTTTATCTAATGACTAGGTATATTAAAGAGGCTTCAGTTAGCTAAATTGCTTCTTCTTCCAGTTATTTTATTAACATGAATTCAAAGCACATGGTGCATTAAACAAGAAAAGTCACCTAATCTTTAGTTAGGGAAATTAAGAGATATTTTACCAAGAAAATCTTCTTTTAAAAGTCACTGAGAAGCAAGAAATGGCAGGATCATATTGTTACACCAAAGACTAGGAGAGAAGTACCAAGAAAAACACCTGCAACAAATCCAAACCATAAAAAATGCTGGAATTACATATTCAACCAGCAGAAGGACTCCACGATACTAGTCAATAAGTGATTCAAACAAACAAAACGCTCTCTTCAATGAATTAAAAGAAATATTCTTATTTAATTTTTATTTAATTGAAAGAGTTTAGTCCAACACCTGCTCTGCATTTCACTACTAGTTCTGCTTTGATCTGAGTTCATGCTCTGACCTGAGCCCCACAGAACTCACAAAAATCACTTGGTCCCTAATGGCAATAGACCCAAATCCCAGCAGCACCCCAGGAGGGGCTCCCCACAGGATGGGACGCCCCACAGGCGTGGGGTCACCCCAGGACAGAGCTCCCATCAGGAAAGTGGTCACCCCAGGATAGGATCCCCCACAGGACTGGATCCCCCACAGGACTGGGGTCACCCCAGGAGAGAGCTCCCCTCAGGAGCAGGGTCACCCTGTAATGGGGACCCCCAGCAGGACAGGGATTTAACCAGCAGGGGCTGAACCCCAACACAGGGATCACCTTCAGGGCAGGACGCCCCCAGGATGAGCTCCTCCCAGGACAGGGCTCCCCACAGCACGAGATCCCTCACAAGATGGGGCTCCCCCAAAGGACGCGATCATCCCAGGCCTGGAATCGCCTCAAGGACGGAGCTGAACCCCACGAGGGAGATCGGCTCCGGGGCGGCCTCAGCACAAGGGCTCCCCGCCACGCCGCCCCGATGGGAGCCGCACAGACCTCCGCCCGGAGCCACCGGGAGCCGCGGACCCCCGGGAGCCCCCTCGGGGCCCGCAGCAACCACGCCGACCCCGCCGCTCCGCCCCGCACCCCTCACCTCGGCCGCCATCTTAGCGGCAGCGACGCGCGGGGCGGGGCGGGAGCAAAGGGGAGGGGGCGTGTCCGAGCGGCCATTCCGCTCCCTCCCCTGAGGCTCCTCGCACGGGGTCAGGGCGAGCGCCGAGCGAGGGGCGGCAGCGCGGGGGAAGCGGCCTCGAGCTGCCCCGGGGAGGTTTAGTCTGGGTGTCAGGGGATATTCCCTCATGGAAGCGGCTGTGGTGTCCAGAACGGCTGCCCAGGGTGCTGGTGGCGCCTCCATCCCCGGAGCGGTTCAAGAGCGGCGGATGCAGTTTGGTGGTGGAGCTGGTGGCGTTGGGTTTCATAGAATCACAGAATCACCGGGTTGGAAGAGTCCCACCGGATCAGGGAGTCCAACCATTCCTATCAAACACTAACCCGTGTCCCTCAGCGCCTCGTCCACCCGTCCCTTAAACCCCTCCAGGGACGGGGACTCAACCCCCTCCCTGTTCCAGTGCCCAATGACCTGCACTCTGATCTTTCCCAACCTCAACAATTCCATCGTTCTGCGATTAGTGATTCCCTTCCATTCCTGAAAGCGCAAATCCCACCGGTCACCATTTGAAAGCGAGAGGCGGAGAGAAGAGCCCAGGCCAACTGCACCTGCTTCTGCCAAGGGAATGGACAGGACAATTTTCCAAGGGGCCGTTGGCATCGAGAGCCGCAGCTGAGCCCTGGGAGGGCTGGGCTGGTGTCTGTCTGTAGCTGCTTTTCTTAATTCCGGGTGTTCGAGAACACACACACACGGAATTTAAGTGCAGATAATAGGTTTATTGAAGTCCAAATTTACAACAGAAGTTTACAAGTCTTTTCTTTTTTTCCCCAAAACAAAAGCTTTGTTTGGATTTAGGAAGAATAAATGTTCTTTTTAATAATGTACAGACTATATCTCTTAAATAAGTTAATATCTTTGAAAAAAGAGCAATATGTTCCTTTTTTAATGTTGCAGTGCAACTTACAACTTACACGTCTGTGCAATGTACCATGAGGTATATGCCCAGTGAGCAACACACAGTGAAGTTTTCCATTCATAAATTTTCATTGTAGACACACAAAAAGTTACCAAGTTAATCTGTGATAGAAAAAACGCAGCCGGGTACAGTAATTCACACAGAACTCATCTGAAAAGAGGGAAAAAAGAAACCTAACGTTTGCTGCCTATATAAACTATTGGTTCATCTCTTGACATAGACGAGTATAAAATTAAAAATACTGTTGTGAAACTGAAGAAATACTGTATTATCCAGGGGTTGAAACCTAGTTTTACCTCTACGGGTCTACAGCGGTTTATTTTCTCTCTCTGTAGCGTCAATGAGCTGAGGGACTTTACTATGGAACCGGTAGGGCATCTGCTCATAAAATCGCTTTGGCGAGGTGGTGGTTATAGAAAAGTTGCAGAATGCTTGTAAATGGTGATAGAACTCAGATGTTTTCCCTGGCACGGACAGGTGGCTTATCATTACCGTGCAGTTCATCTCTCAGCTGATCAGAAAAACAAGGCCAAAAGATGCAAGATTACTAGTCCTTGAAGCTTTGACACTTCAGACTTCTTAAGATGGCTCTAAAATACTGACTTTTTTTTCGTAGTGACAGAAAACGTATATTTACTTTAGAAAGAACCAACCACAACATAACTTTGTGATAATAACAGTTCTGCCTCTAATACATATATACATACTGTTTGTAAACAGAAAATGCCCACAGGTCATGGAGTCTCCATGATTTTTATACAAGGCGCTATAGATTTATTTCTTTGTTATTGAAAACAGTCCTAGTGAAAGTTTGGTTTATAACCTCCTATTGCTACAGGAACAGTAAGAATGTTTATATTTACAAAGAAACAAAGACCATGGAGACCCCATAGGGTTATTTGCTAAAGATTTGAAGTTAGTGGGGTGTTCAGAATACACATCGTCAGCATGTTTGGGTTTAATTAACAGTACAGGTTGAACACCAGCAGTACGATACTCTAGTGCTTTGGTATTTCAACCCCTGAATATACAAAGACATTACTACAGCCTACTTCACAGTTTAATGCAAGTAAAGTGCAAGCCATAGTACAAGGGTGTCATACGTTTTCATACATGTAAGCGTTATCTAAAAAAGGCTCACTATACAAGTTTTATTAGCTACTTCGGTAAACTAGACAGAAGTCACCTATGGCCCAGCAATTAATGGTCTTATAAGGATATTTTCTTTGTAATACAGTATGTGTCAAATGTAAAAAGTTTATTAATACTAGTGCATTTCTCTTATGTCCTAACCTGTCGTCTTTTCAGATTTTTAAGCTGAAATCCTTGTTTCTCAGTAAAACAGAAGTCTTAACTGGTAACAGGGTCTTACTGGTATTTTGAACCAGTGAACAAGATTTGTTATGACAAATTTGTTTTGTGGTTGCTAGTGAAAAAAATGCAATAGAGTTAATAGGTATAATGTGGCATCCTTTAATCTGCAGCATTCAGACAGACGCATTTACTGTTAGTAAAAAGATCTGTATTGATACCCTCACCAGAGCCTGAGAGTGAACAATGTTCTGGAGGTGTGAGGACAGAAGCTGGCAGGCCTGCCTGGCCAAACACAGTTTATCAATGTATTTCACTGTTTTTACAACAGTACTTTCTTTCAAATACTGCCCATGTGGTGGCATTACTGCATACAGCAAAGTCCCTAACTGTCATCTTTAATGCTTGCATGTGCTTAGTAAATGTAAACATCTGTCTGGCCTGCATTAAGAGTGAGCATGGTTCTTTTCTTGAAGATAATGACAGGTGCTATCTGTCTGAGCCTATTTATTACTTTCATTAAGAGTAGGTCCCAGGAGTATGTCAGCTAACCTAAAAACTGACAAAAGCTTGAATCATATTATTTGTAATCCTCCTTCTGAACATGGAAGGGCGATAAAAACTGTAAAACAGAGAAAGCTTTACAAAACTGCTTCCTCGTGTGTTGGTTGTATCAAGACCAGAGCATCGCCCGCCTACACAGCAGTGAAAGGAGTTTTGCTGTTTCCTTCCATGGAAATATGTTTAAGCTCCTATCTGTGCGTTTAAGAGACTTGCCTTCAGTGATTCTTAATAAGAGAGTTGATTACTGAAGGCCAAATGCGCCTTCATGGAGTATGTTCTAGCCAAATGTTGTTATGCAGTTATTGCAGTGATGCTGTGACTCAGTTTCTTGTGTGGTGCAAAGAGTTCAACCAGTTCACTAATACTTCCTTAGTAATAACATCTTGCATTATTGTAGGCTATTGCTTGTTTAATCACTGCATCTATTCTGATTGAAATAAATGCCAGTGCAAATGAGAATAAAACCCCCATCATCTGAGTTGTGTTTCTTCAGCTGCTGCGTTGGGTTTACATGCCAAGGTTTTGGTAGGAGAGGGGCTGCAGGGGTGGCCTCTCTGGGAACAGACCTGGGGGGGACCCCAGGAGCATTCTGTTCCTGAAGGACATGTGAAGGACCCCATGCTGGAGCCCGGGAACAACGTGAGGAAAGAGCAGCAAAGATGAAGCGTTATGATCTGACTGCAACCCCCATTTCATATCTCCCTGTGACGCTGAGGGGAGAAGGAAGTAGAAAAGCTGGGAACAAAGAAATGAAATTGAGCCTGGGAAGTAGGGGGAAAAAGGAGAAAAGGTGTTTTTAGATTTGTCTTTGTTTCTCACTACGCAACTGTATTTTTCATTTGCAATAAATTAAATTAATTTTCCCCAAGTCAAGTCTGTTTTGCCCATGATGGTCAGTGGTAGGTGATCTCCCTGTCTTTATCTCAACCTGTCAGAGCTTTCCCATCATATTTACTCCCCCTGTCCTGTTGAGGAGGGGGAGTGAGTGCATCTTGGTGGGCACCTGACAGCCAGACAAGATCAATCCACCACAGCTGCTCTGTGAAGACCAAACTAAACAAATGGGATACTTTCCCCCAGTTCTGGCTTATAGAATAATTAAATCTCTTCCTGGGTACCAGAGCCTCATTGAGATACTGGGTTTTTCCTATATGATACTGAACTGTATGAATTTTACAGTTCTTGATGTAGAAGAGACAACTAGGTTTATCTTGGGAAAAAATGATCAGTGACTGTCAAAGTGAAATGACATCAGCTGTATTTACACCCTCTTTGATCTCCTCTCAAGAAATATTCTAGCAAGCATAGACAAAGAAGATTGTGAATGGGTGCTTGAAATTTATGTTCAGTAGCATTCACAGCAATCTTTTTTTTCCTCCCCCAAGAATACAAGTATTTTCTCCAAAATCTGATTCTTAGAAATCATTCTCATCCAGGCAAGGAAGTGAAATACACTGTATGACTTGTGTGTCTTCCCAACCCAATCGATACAGATTGGTTTTCAAATGATGTATTGTATAACTTTCCCCACTTGCTAATGTACACCAACAGTTAAAAATTATTGCCAGACATTATATAATTTTGAATAATTTCCTTAGCTCCTGATGCCAGCCTATTACAGAATGTAATTGATCAGTTCAGGATTTTTTTTTAAACTTAATTCTCACCCTTGGAGCATGAGAGCTGTTTGGATTTTGTGACTCACAGTCGTGTGTCACTTAAATTCACAGTGAAGAAACTATGAAAACCTGCCGTGTGTATCATATTCAGCGCGGATGTTTTTTTCTTTCACCATGAAATACTTCAAATTATATTAAAATCAGCTTAAGTTGCAGCATTAGTGAACAACCAACATTGTTCTACTCATATCTTAAGCTCTGTGCCTTACCTGCATGCTCATATTCGCTCGTCGTGAAGGCAGGCACAGTGTGTTACAAACAGTATCGAAATGGCATGTACAGAACGCCCATAGGGCCAGACTGGGAGCGATTTGCTAGATGTACAGTGTACATTTTAAGGCACACTATAGGGATTGAGTTTACATATTGATAACTCTGTCCTTTTACTTGCAAAGATGGTCGCTACCTGGAAATGTTGCAAAAATAAACCTTCCTCTCTAAGAGTGGCCAATGTCTTTATGTCGTCATTTTGTGTTTTCCTCAAGAAAAAAATGCATGAAAGTTTGAACTTTAGGGCATTTTAAAAGTAAATGTCAACTGCTGTGTTACATTTTATATATATAGATACGTCTTTTTATATACCTAAATATATAAAATGATCGTAGGAGCTCATACTATAAGCTTAATTTTAGTACAGTACTTTAAATATACTGGTATTTATTTTCAGTTACACTTCTGCACTGCTTCTTTCTAATGCAGAGCTTGATACGGACATTGGTTGATAATAGCAAACAAAAAAAAATCATAAAGAATCTTATTGTCTTATCATGCAATGTAGTAGGCATCCTGTGGCGCTATTCTCTTATCTGACTTATTTACAGTACTGCTGAGTACATTAGCAATAAATATTACAGTGTTTGTCTTATTTGATTTTTCATGGCACCCAGCATTAGTTCAGGATATAAGTCCTGTCACACGTGAGTTTCAATGAACGAGTGTGTGTGTGTCAGCATTGGTGCTGGGGCTGCAAGTTCAGAGGCTCCGTTTTGAGATTTCACAGCAGCACTGTACTCACAAATGTCCAGGAAAAACTCATAGTTCTTTAGTTTCCAATCTTTAAACTTCTTGGATGTTAAGTTGGGATCATCCAGAAGGCTGTCGATAACTGCGAGGTCCCCTTCCTTCGCCTGTCAAATTCCAGAAAGGCACAGTACAAGTCAAAATGAAATCATAGCATCACACTTTTGTTTGGCTGGAAAAGAGCTTTGTAAATGTACACCGCGTTTTGTATTTCAGCACTTAATTTCTTCTTTCATTTTAACGCAAAGCGCTAGAGAAACTACTATGGACACTTGAATCTGTTACCTGTTATATTCAGGAACTATTACAGCTTAAACTCTTTGACAACTCAGTCCTTGGCACTCTCCACAATAGGCCTACAACGAGTGCCCAGTATATACATATATATATATATATATATTTATTTTCTTTCCTTAAGGTGGAACAATTTTTTTTATTTTGGATTTTAGTTCCTTTAGAACTTAATTCTAAAGCTACAAAGAAAGCCTCACCTGTGGAAAACGTTAAGAGATGATACTTTTATTAGCTGATATTGCTCATACACAAGATTGGTGGTAAGGCCTTACTTTTAAAGTGCTCTTGAGAACTCTGATGTGGTGAAGCTTTTCATTGATAACTGGATCGTTGCATCGCTTTACAAAAGACTTGCGGAACTCTTGCTTGGTGGAAGGACGCTGCTCTCCAAAAGCTGACAGACTGGCTTGCTCCAGAGATTTGTATAGCTCTTGCAGACCATCTGTATTCTCTCCAGTTTCTTTTGTGTTTTCTGAAAGAAAATAAATAAAGAAACCTAATAACAAATCTAATAATTCAGATGAAGAAAACTAGCAAGCAATAATGCAAATTCATGTATAAAGTAACTCTATAATGCAGTCTTCCAATTTTTGTTTTATCAAAACCAAAACCATTTGGATCAGCCCCAAAGCTATGTTCTTAGCGCTACATCCAAGCATTGTAAGCGCAAACTCCCGTATAGCGACTGACCACTTTGCTGAAATAAACCAGCTGAACCACAAAAATAATGAGAATAATGAAAATATTGCCCTGCCTCCCAGTGGCAGAAGAGAGGATCGGAACATCTCCAGCAGCTTACCTTCTACACAGAAACTATTGTGCCTTCTAATAGGAACTTTCTCTTCTAGTTTGTCATCTGTTCCTTCTATGGACTTCATACGTTCCTTACCCCTGACATCTCTGTTTCGGGGAAGGCTTTGGCTGCGCTGCTTCTGCGGCCTGCCGTGAGCACTGTGCCCCCGTGGACATTCCACCAGGGGGAAAGGCCCATCCGGCTCGTAATTGTGGCGTCTTTGGACTGGTAGCGTCGCTTGTCTTCGTTTGTCCGGTGACATTCCAGGCCGGCCACTCATGTACTCTGCATCAGGAGGAACAGTCTGAAGAAAATGGAGCCCTGAACTGGTTAATGGAGTCTCTATCAGGTCCTGCCAGGATCGCCTTTCTCGGTAGGGAGGTCGGTATCCTGACGAGTGTGTGCTTCCTGCTGCATCTTGTCGTGAGTCCTCGGTGGAGGAATGAGAATATGTTGATTCACTTGAAAAGTGTCGGCCCTGTTTGGCTTCAGGGAATGGACTTGCGGAATTCACCTGAAAAGACATAAAACCATCTGACTATAAGACAATGTTTTGACCAGATCTAAGAAAATGACTGTAGCGTAGAACATTACATGTCTACTAACAAAATAGACCAATGTGTGCATTTGGATATGTCATAATATGTAACCTCTGTAAACAGAACGTAACTAGCAGTGAGATCTTCTAGGCCAGTGCTGTGTTCTAACCACTCCCTATTCTTGTTTTGCACATTCTCTGTCCCTGAGCAACTCCTGCAGGAAAGACCAGTAAAGCACTGGGACAGGTTTCCTGAAGGACTGCCCCGTTTACACTCAGCGTGCCGTGAAGACATGAAAACCCCCAGAAGAAACTGTAATTGGCTTTCCTTTCTTTTTTTTTTTATTTTTTTAGGGAATAAATATCCAGCCAAACAGGAAAAAAACTAAACTTCAGCACCCAAGAAGATTTTTGAATTTCAGTGGGGACTGCTGAACTTCTCAAATTAGTTTAATTAGTTCTACTGGGTCTGTGTATAGTTTTAATTAAAAAATAAAGAGAAAGGCAAAAAAAGTGGAAAAATAGAAAGGGAGGGGCTTAACCTGTATCCCAGTTGATAAAACAGCATCACATGGGTGAAAATCAGTCTGAACTTCACCCATGTGATGCTGTTGTCTCAGTCAGTCTGTCTTTGGTTCTGGCTGTGTGAGGATCATGTCATTCACGCTGAAGAAAAATCTGAAAGAAAAATAGAGAACAGTCCTATCTGTTCTTGGAAACAGATTGATTATCACAGCCTATGTTCATATGTTAGAAAAGTTCTTGTTTGCTTCTAGAGCCTCTTTTTTTCCCCTAGGTTCTCAAAATCTCTCTACACAATATTTTAGAAGTATTCTTATGAGCTACTTCACATCTCATGACACTAACAGAAAATACTCCCACTGCTATAGTACGGAACACAAGGATTCATTTTGTGAAAACCTCTTGCCTCTAAAGATATGTTCTTAAAAAAATATGTTTGTACTGAACCATGATTACTGCATGAATGTGATCTGATCCTAATCTCTAGCATCCAGTATCCAATATAAATACTTGAAAACCAGTCTTAGTTAATACAAACTATCCTGGTCACCGCATTCTTTTCATATGCTGCAACAAAGTCAACATTTGAATATTCGGTTCATATTATTAGCTGTAATCTCCCAAATCCTACAAAAAAGGTCATGTTTACAGTCTGGTGACTTATCTGTGTAAGGAGACATTTTCCTCTCCTTTTGGAATTGCCTTGTTATGGAAACATTCAGTTTGTAGCTTATGAGGAACAGCAATTATTTCTTTCTTACAGTGAGATCTTTGCTCTGCCCTTATGGCAATTAAATAATCCAAACCCAGGAAAATGCAAATCAAGGCAGTTTTTGGTGACACACTACCAAATGCAATATTCATAACTCACCGAGGGGGTTCGATGATAGGTGTCACACAGTGTTGAAGAACCTTCCTGCTTCAGGGTTAAAGAGCCATCGATGTCATCCTGGTCGCTTTCACTCCAGTAATCTGCTAACAAAGCATTCCAGGTTTCACTCACATGCTTTTCCACAGGAAAGCAGGGCCCATTTTAACATCATTAGCATGCAAAGGTGGATATTTTAAAGTCACCTGAGTGGCTTGGCAGTCCCTAAGGAACAAATGTCTAGTACCTGAGATACACAGATAGGTAGAACCTTCAGATGGCTAGTGTTATGGAAAGCAGGTCACACCTAACTCCCATTGGACATGAACCCCAGCTTCTGGCCACAGGCTTTCAAAGAGAAACTCCCTTCTAGAACCCAAAGCAGAGCTGAGCCTCACCACTTAATTGAATTATGTTAGTGTAGCAGGTTTCAGCATGGGTGGGACCTGAGCTCAGATGCACCAACAGTTCCAAAGCACATATTGAGCTGAGTTTGGGACGTCTTCATGGCCTCTTAGGGTGATAAGCACACCTGTGAGCTGGGAGATCACACCTCAGCCTTGTGTTCTCTTTCTCACTGTTTTAAGTATCTCTTAAAATTATTACAAAGGATTTTATTTTCTTTAGTGGTGGCACCAATTAATAGAATTCTTTAAGGGCATGGAGTCTTACGCAAATTGGTATTTTAAAAGATATGGCACTTATGTTAACAAAGAAGACGGTTCACACATCTCCAACTTTTCTCAAATAATGAACAGATGTGTGTCTTCTGCCCTCCTCTCCTAATTATAATCTCTGAGGCATTACCTTCATCTGGGTGAATATCCTTGTCATCAGGTGTGTAGCCAATTGCTGCGAGACCCAAACGATTCATCCACCTAATTGAACAATAAAATAAGAGGGAGAGAGATACTTAAAAGGAGCATCTAGCGTAAATCTGAGGGCATACACATTCTTAACATTTGGAAAAGCCAGAAACAATGGCTAGTCAAAAACCTGAACCCTGTTCGGGCTGTTAAAATCCTGATTCAGATGAGTTCAGTGCTTAATAATGTTAAGTGAATGGTGTTCCAGGTCATGTACAATGCAGATGTGCTTCTGGACCTCGGTTCGTGTTGTTGGAGGTTTGCCTAGGGGTGTATCAGTCTCATTGCCTTTTCTTCTACTGCCTAGAGAACTGAAGAATTATGACATGAGTCTTCCCTTTGTCATCAGGAAAACATGCAGCACACGGACTCGTATGCAAACTTTAGCAGGGACTAAATGTAATTTTTAGAACAGTCTGTGTAAAACAGAGAATGTCCATCTCTGCCTCCACCTCAAGCAGAAACAAATCCTCCCTAAACTGCATCTGCAAACAACTTGTGGAAAGGTTTCTAGAGGTGTTGGGTAAAGGAGCACAGTGCATTTATTACGATTGCTACTTCTACTGATTTCAAGAACTTGCCTGAATTGCCAAAATACTGTAAAATAAAACAGAATTATGATAATAGTTGTATGAAAACAATGTTAGGAGATAAGATGCATTAAATTTGTATACTTGAAAATCTAAAACAGGCTAAGACCGTACTCCACTGTTTATTTGTAGTCAGTGTTTATGATACTGGTGATATAAATGTTTGAGGTTGTTAAGCTGCGATATCAACTTATTTTAATTTGATAATTAGTATAGAATTTCAGGTTTCCACAACAAGACTTGGTACATTGAAAGCACTTCAACATTTGCATTGCACTTTAGATGATCTATTATTTTTCTTTGTCCCCAAATTAATTAGTTTGATGAAAAATAAGGTTCTTTGTTTCATTAGGAAGCTATTATAGTTTATTCGGGGGAAAATACCTTTAGAGTTTCCTTTATATAAGATTACTGGGTATGTATACAACCTATAACTCAAGGGAGGAAAAAAAAGAAATTTAACATGCAGAGAGGAAAGTCACTTCTTAATGTTCAGTGAATGGAAAATAAAGAATCAACGAGGAAATATAACTAAAGAAAAATGCCCAATTAACACACATCTGTAATGACTGGGGTGCACTCGTAAGTATTACTGCACTCAGTGACTAAATTATTTACTATGTCACTGATTTCCTAATTTATTGCACGTGTTTCTAGAAGCAGGTTGATTTTCTTTCTTAACGTTGCAACACAAACTTTCTTAATAATTAAGTTCTTGGTTAATGTATCATATTATGACAAAAACATCTTTCAAAGACTTCAAGAAAGATGTTAATAAACAATACATACTATATCATAAGGACAAGGTTTTGGCAGATTAAATCAAGAAAACTATTCAGTGTAATTCTTTCCCATTTGTATCAGGAGAAAAGCTTTGCAGGGTGTCGGGGAATGAATTATGGCCCTCGCAGCATGGTCTGTGGAGGATGGTGTGCACAGCACAGGGCAGGGAGTGAGGGAAGAGGGAATTCCACTAGAACGAGCCCACGGTCCAGCGTGGGTTGATCTCCTGGCCCAGGAACACTCTGTGGCTGCTCAGAGCAGTGATCGTGATCGGTAATGTTGGATAGAAAACTGACTCACTGCGTGGCCTTCAGCGAGTTGTTCTACGTATCTGATGGCTTTCATAATCATCCAGAGGGGAAAACAACATTTACATCTTTCTCACAGGGAATTGTTATAAGTTTAATTTACTTGAAAAGCTATGAAAACATAAAGAACTGTACAATGATATTGCTTTGCTTTTTAGTATTAAAAGAGATAGGACGAAATTGGAAATAAAAATGGAAATGATGATTAGTTGTCACAAATATCAACTGCAGGGTTCGGACTGCTTATAGAGATGCTTGTATCAACATGTCAATAACTCACTGTTATCATTAAGGGAGCACAATTTTAATGGATTAGCAGGTTTACTGAAAAGCTTATTTTCTACAGCGCTCACCAGCATAATTCCATTCAACAAATGGCCTGCTGAACACTTGACATTTGCTTCTCTTGAAAGGTGTATTCTTTATTGCTGCAGTTGAAATGACATCATACCCTTGCTCATGATTAAGCCTTTGTATCCACTATTTTTTCAATAGTTGTTCCTGAATTTCTAAACTCATTAGCATTGGAGCAAAATAGTTTGAGTCATACTTTACCATATGCCTTTGGCAATTATGCAGAATGCCTCAGCGACTTCAACTAAGGTTCTGCTTAAGCAGCAATGATAAATTAGGACTCATTACCATTTTCAAAGTTAAAACATACACAGCCATTTTGGTGGTCAGGGTATGGAAATTCATATTGGCTTACACTTCTTTCTAAATTTATCTTGCTGCTCATTGTTAGTCTGAGGGTTTCAAATCTTGGAAGCACATGTAGGTAGGAGTCAAAGCATTAATATTAACCTTCATGAGAACAGGGATATTCCTAGCACACATAGAGCATCAGCCTTCCTCCCCTGAAACTCCTAAGACTTTTCTCTTCCAAAGGACAAGATGATCCCTAGCTATAGTTATAAGGACTTTCTTACCTCATTTACCACAATTCAGAGCTAGCTTTTTGCCGAGGCAGTGAAAAGGTTTATCTGATGGCATTCAGAGGCTTATAATGGTAAAATCTCTTCTGATAAAAGAAAAGGAATCTCAATCTTGGGCTTGTGGTTTCAGAAAAAGCATAGTAAATGTTTTTGAGGTTAATCAGGAGTTATGAAAGTGCTGAGATTACAGATCCTTTTCTCACAGTTAAAGTTTTTTTTTTTTTTTTCTCCCAAGGAAATGCAAACTCAGTTCAAAAGGAACACTGCAAACTTGCTGAATTTACTTGATAAGCAAACTACTTTGGTTTTATTAAGAAAATAGGCAGTCAAAGTTATAAAAAATTCTCTGTAGAAAGCCTGGAAACTCAGCCATTTGGCTCTGACCTGTGCCTTGAGTGCCTTGGAGGTTTCAGGCAGGCAGTGGGAGTACGTGTCAGATGTGGAGTCTGTGAGGAACGGATCGCTGCATGTTTAATTGGAGGTCATGCAATGCAAGACTATCAGCTACACCTGACAAGCAGCTAGAGTGAAAAAAGCCCAGGAGCTCATTTGTCTAATTTGGTTTCTCTAGCTGTTCCCCTAATAGCTTTTTAAATTTCATGGGATCACAAAAAGACTGAAGTTTTTCTGGCAGGTACCTGCACAGCAATCTTACATCTCCGTACATCTTGTCTCCCTGAGGCAGAACGCTGGAGTCCTCCCCCTCCTCTCCCGCCCCAAACCTTGCCTTTTTCCCCTCTTTGATAATTTCAATTACTCTTTTCTTTTGGTAATTAAACAACTTAAACAGCACGTTTCACTATGCTTGAGTCTAGGCCACTCGATGAACCGCAGGGTCTGCAGTCTAGATAGAAATTAGCTGTGATGCACATGGGACCATGCTAAATATCCAAAGGCTGCTTCCTTACAAGATTTTACCTTCGGTATTGTACAGCCCTCCAGATCTGTCTTACTAGGGACGTTGTAGCAACCTACAAGGGACCCAGAACTGTATTAATTATTTTTTATTGCCTGTACCTTACTAGACTAAAGGCAAGCCTCATATAAAGTCATATAAATACATAAGCAAGTTTTGAACTTTGTCTCAATGATTTAGATTCCAAATAAATCAGGCTTGGCTTTAATTAATTCTGGGGACCACAAACAGGCACAGTTATCATTGCTTCTGGATAAAACAGAGCTGTGTGGTAGGATGTTAAGTTAAATTTACTGAGATAAGGCTGGTTAGTACCAGGGGTTTACAGCCCAGGGTCTCTTCTGGGAGTCTGGTTCTGCTCCAAGGCCTGGAAAGCGATGATTGCAAAAGCACCGAGGGCAGTGATGAACTAAGTAGTTGTGACAATAATCAAAACTTGATACTGAAGAGTGAGACATGCTTGAAATACTCGGAATTGTCAGGAGTCAAGAGCACATTCTCCTGCTGGAGAAATGTTGAAGAGTGTAAGAAGGCAATTAACCAAACTAAACCAACTGGGACAATCTCAGTTATAGTAAATTCATGAATTATTACATTTAGTGTGGGAGAATAAAAACCAAAGACAATTTTAAGGCTATAGTTAAAATAGTTCCATTAATCCATGGAGAACAGCACAGGAAGTAGCAGGTAGTTCAAATAAGTTTTAATTGCTAATGTCCTCAATGCTGGATGCACCTATTGCACGTACAAGATGTCTGGTATATACAAGAAACAATTTAATTCAGGTGAAAAAGTAACTAATGAATATATTCTGAAAAGATACAAATTCAAGGAAGAGTCTATCCACGTTCACTGTTTCTTGCTGTTAAGTATTCCCTTAAAAATGAAACCAATGACATACCAAGGCATTAAAGGGTAAAATAAATAAACAGCTATGTATTTCCTGCATCTTTTCATCAGCTAAAACTTGCGCTTGTTTGACATCTCAGGTTTGTACTCTGAATGTCCCAGAGCAGGATTATATCTTACTTAGCTTTTGAGATTGCATCTACGCTTGATGTTCTTTGATTTAAAGGAAAAACCAGAAGAGGAAGTTAAATTTGAGTTAATAAAGTTATCTTTGACAATTAAAGTATAGATTCCCTGGAACAATCTGTTTCATCCATGGAATTTATTCAGTTCAATTTATATTTAATTTTTGGTTAAAACCTTTGTAATTATATTTTTTTACATCAGTGGGATAACTGGATTCCAGAATTCACTGTGAAATACTTTGCTGTACAGTTTTATTCTGCAATTGATTCTGTACTCGTTATGCTGGCTCCTTTTTCACCAGTCTTTCTTAGTGCTCACCTAAAAAAAAAATCAATGTTTCCCATTTCTGTTCCTAAGGTACATTGTTTTTGCTGTTTTCTAAGTGTACACGTAATATCTTCATGTAACCGAATAAAGGCTCCTGTACTAGATACGGCTGAAATGATTTCTTTCTTTTCATCAACACAAAAGAAGCCCCAAAACATAACTGATGTCTCGCAAGTAATGCTGAGCAGAGCCTTCTCCATGAGCTCTTCTCTCCAAATATGTCAACTCTCAGCAGCCTGTTTCTAGTGTTTTGTCACAGTTGCTGGAATTTGTTAAGCAAAATCATTCACGGGATAAACTGTGAGTACTCTCCAATTCGATAATTTGACATGACTGTGTTGATCTTGTTTCATGCATTGTCTTCTTAGATTTGTCAGGCTGGAAAAATATGAAAAAAGCCCAGAGAGCTAAAGAGTTGACAAGTGAGCCGTGGCAATTCATCCCTCTTGGTGTGTGCATCTATTTCACGCACTTAATGGAAATGTTGTTCTTTAGTTAGGTGGTTGGGGTTTTTTTTAACTTTACCCTTTCAACCAAATACACAACAGTACCTTTGCAGGCAGGAGTTGGGGTTGATGGGGTTTTGTCTTGTAGATCATAGAAAAAAGTTTCCTACTATAGCAATTAAATGAAATAGCATCTTACTGTGTAAATCATGGAATCATACAATAGTTGGGGTTGGAAGGGACCTTAAAGATCATCCAGTTCCAAACCCCTGCCATGGGCAGGGACACCTCCCACTAGATTATTTTTAAAAGATCAGATGATTTACTTGTGAAATTGTGTCATTCTACTTCCATGTGTTTTTAAAGAAATCAGATCAAATACTTGTTAAATAAATACCTGACTTATTTAATTGTGTATATTATCTGTTTCTTTACTAAGAACTTCAGGTTTTGCAGTGTTAACTTAGTATCTCCAGTATAACATCATATGAGACTGTAATGGATATGCATTTAGTACTGAGTGGTACAGCACTGTAATCACAAAATCCACTACATTAAGTGCAGTTGAACTGTGTGACTCCCACAAGAATGATGCCGATTCACAGTGGTATTATTTACAGCAGAATTTGATTAAATTAATTTTGTAATTTAAACTAGTACAGAAAGCCAATGCAAATCCTAACTCGTGCGCCTTAGGGATAAACTGATACCTGAAAGCTAATTTGGGTTACACATTGGATAATGGCAATGGTGTATTGCAGCCCTCCCTGAACTCCTGCAGTGGAATGCTGCAAGCCAGGGGTTCCCCAAGTGCATTAAGGAGGAAATAGTAGTTCAGAAGTCTGTAGGGAGTAGCCCATAAATTGTAGAAAGGAGGAGTTAGGTGGCTAGCCAAAAAAGAAGACTTTGAGCTCGGTACTAGTGCTTTCTGGTGTGGCATTTTCCCCAGCCCGAGCGTTGCAGCTCTGCTGTTGCACTGATCACTCCCATGGACATCACGGTTTAATCCAGTCTCTGGGCCCCCAGCTGATTTTGGTCAGAAAATTGTTTAACTTGTGCTGCAACTCGTGAGCTCTTATGTGAGAACAATAAATTAGAGGAGAGAAATGGCCTTGGGCGTGAACTATTTTTCCCCGATTTGAAACACGTTTATAGGAACATGAAGGAAGAAGGGAAAACTTGCTCTTTATGTTTACTTACAACACCACTGGGAAGCTGCATTTCAGGGATCTTTTGGAAGAGTACCTTTCATATTCTGCAGAATGATCTCCTTGCGTTTCATCAGGTGAGGGACTGAGGAGTAAGAGCACTTTAATAAAGTCCTTGGCTCTATTTCTCAGCGAACTGTTAAATTAGGACAGACAGATCTGACACAATCACTCGCCTGCTCACTTCTCCAAGAACTCTTATTTAAGAGTGGCAATGTCTAATAGAGGTACGTATCTGAAATCTTTAGTTGCCAAGATCTTTTCTTAGGTATTATCTTATTTATAAGTGAAGACTGTGAGTGAATTCAGCTGCATTAATACTGGCCCACTGTCTGAGCTGGCCAAGATCTGTCAAGGAGACTAACAAGCCTAAATTTAAGGAAGAAAACTGAATGAACTTCAGCGTTAACTGGGATGGTTTAGGGAGAGCCTTGAGGAACTCGTTTGGTCCTAAAAATACAGAGGATATCCAGCCTAAAATTTGCTTGTAGTCAATAGAGATTTAATTCAGTATTCAAGAAGCTTATTTTAAAATGAAATATTGTGTTAGAAACTTTGGTATTTGGAAATACTGGAAGTGACTCCTACAAAATCAATCATCATTCTGTTCCTGTGGGTTGCCAGCATTTGTCATATTTTTGAATGAAAGTAAAAGCTTTATGGGAGTTATTAAAATTGCAATGTTAACTCAGTCCTTGAAGTCAAATAAAATCAAGTTATTTAGCCTAAAATAGGAACTTTTTTAGTTTAATATTTGGAGTCCATGAGGAGTCTGTAAATGCACTGCATTACATACTTCAGTCACACAAACTTTTTAAGTAAAGTAGATATTATAAAACAACAGAATTTTAAATTCAACACTAATTTCCTTAGGAGCATTAAGCCATAAACAGGTTATCCATGGCACAGTAATAGATGAAGGACTTCTGAGAAATAAGACCTTTAACAAGCTTGGAGCACCCCGTGACCATGGCAAGCGGAAGATGAGCTCATCAATTTCATTATAATTCATTTCTAAGAACAGAACTGTGCTCATGTAAGACCTGACAAAACAGCATGAGCATTAATTTTGCAAACCAGATGCTGTTTGCACCATGCAACACAGCAGGCAAAATTCAACTGCAGCAGAGTAACCCTCTCTGCTACACACAAATTGATTGCTCCCCCTGGTACACAGTTCTTTCCATAGCAATGTGGCATTAAAGGCAGATTATAATATCCTGGAGTGGAAAGAATAATTATTAAACAGTGAATCTGCAGTAAGAAACTGTAAAAACAGCTGTTAAAATAAAAGCTGGTACACACATGAAGAAAGGGCAAACTTTCCCTGCACAGCCAATAAAGAAATGCTATATTCCTCTCTGTATTAGAACTCCTTTACTTTTCAGCATGAAAGATCTACCATCCTGCCAGCATGGAAAATGCAGTTAAATCTTGGGGTGGCAGCAGGAGTCTGAGATACCTTGCCATGTCCTTGCCCTGTTTCCTCAGATTACATGGCTAGCAGTTTGCTGGGAAGACAGAGATTTGGAATAGTAGCATTTTAAGTGAAATTTTCATCTATGCATCTCGCTTACTCACTTCAAATTTCACACAGGATATCTGGGAGAAGGAATTCCAGGATGAGTGTACATTGCCCGCAGATTTTACAGAGGCAGCACAGTAATCCATCATTTAGGCTGGGGACTGAATTACAATTACTCTACAGGAACAGCATTTCTGAAGGAAAAATACTGCAAAATACACTTCAAGGGGAAGTTCACCCGTTGTCTTTTCTCATGGAAAGCAGACCAAAAATATCAGGTAAAATGCTCTCTGAAATTCCAGACTATGACATGAGAATACATGCTGGCACCTTTCCAGCTGTTACTCTCCTTGAAGGCTGCAAACTGCCCTAAAGACAGCTTCCTTGGCTCCCCAGTGAAGAAAAATCAATGAATACTGTAAGAGCAGTTTATTGAATGTACGTCAAGACTTCCTGGTCTTCCTTGAGTCGGAAGATTTTATGGTAGACTAGAAAGACATGATCAATGGTGCTTCAACAAATCACAGCTATCAAAGCAGCTAAAGCCAGGGGAGAGACCGTACATAGATAAAAATAGCAGAAGATCCTCACTCTAGTTTTGGAGCAGAAAAATATCACTCATTTTACATAACTGAACAATGGAACATTTTTAATATTGGGAGACATATTTTCCAGCAGATTTATATCTTAAAAATGACAGCAGACCACAGCGAGATACTCCTGAGAAGCAAGGCTCCTCCTCACCAGTGGGTGATTAGCTGTCCTGGACTGTTGTAATACAGCCAGTCTTATACATCAATGCAGCAGTTCTTGAAGGGCCATGTAAGCTACAGAATATAAATGTTCAATTTAAATGTACTTTTTAGACATTAGTATTCCAAAGAAAAACGTCCAACTGTATCCTGAGGTAGTCGTGTCTTTCTAAGCCTGTGAAAAATAAAGAACTAACCAAAGCTCAAAATTTCAGCCGCCTATGCCAGGGAAGATTTAAGACTTCAAAGTATGGTGACGCTGTCCCATGTGCCCTAGCTTTTTACCTTTGCTGGGAATAAACAAATCACTGAAATCACAGGAGGAGGCAGAACATTTGGCTCAGCCTGTAAAGATCAAGGGTACCTCCCCACCTTTACCTAACCTCTGCCTTCTTCACTGAATCACAACAGAGAAACATGGAGTAATTTGGGTTAGAAGAGATCTCCGGAGGTCGTCTGTTCCACTCCCTGCCCACTACGGGGCCAGCTTTAATGCTGGATCAGGTTGTTCAGAGCCTTCTCCAGTGAAGTTTGGAATGCCTCCCCAGCACATCCAAGGACGCTTAACACCACACAGCAACACCAACAACTGAACTCCACTAGCCTCTGTTCCTTGCTGGGGCAGGGATGCAGTTAATAGAATGAATTGCTACTGGGATTTTGTTGCTGTTGTTTTTCTCTGCAGCAAGGAAAATAAATGCATCTCAGTTCAATCCGAGTCCTGTTAGTAAAATTACTTCACGTTGCTTTTCTCTGTTTTTAGGTCATGTCAGCTCATTTATCCCACATTAATATTTCTAGCTTTCATCAACAAAAAATTATAAGTGTGATAAACTTTATGCCCATTAACGAACAAAAGTTCTAATGAATGCAGACAAGGCCAAAACAATCAACTTCCCTAACACACTTTGGCAGAATTGTGATGTGTGGCATGACAGCAAATTTCAGCAAAGTGAGCCACGTGGTGTAATTCTTGCACCAAAATTAATGGAGGACTAAGTACTGAGAACACTATCAGTCAGCATTACATCATGCCCCAAGAGCATATTTCTATGTGAGATTAAGAGCATATTTCAATTACTGGGGTATCGCAATAAAGAGGAAACATAACTTACCTATTCATTTCTTCAAGGCAGTCTGTTGCAAAGTAGAAGCTCTTTATTTTGGGGTGGCACGCTTTGAAGGCACTATAAAAGAATCACAAAGAGTGAAAAAATACCTTTTCTTTGAAACGGTTTGTCTACAAATATGCAACACTGACCTGGTTCTTGAGCATGTTACAGGTTTTGTAGGCATTTTGATTCTGCTGTCTGAATCTTGCTGGATAAACCTATAGATGGATTCCTACTGATCTGATTACATCTACATTTGTGAACCTAGCCGGACCTTTGTAAAAATGTCAAAAGCCCTTGAATGACTTAGAAACGTAAATCCTTTCCTACATCTGAAAATGCCTTGGATGAATCTGAAAATCTTATTGGGTGTATTTAAGTAATATCAGTTGTATTCCAAGGATCTCTGAAGGAAGGAGAGTTTGATCCCCTCACCTCTTCTCGTGTATTTAGATGACTGCGGTTTGTGTGCTACTCAAAGAATGCAGAGGGCTGCCTATTTCTGCATTATAACTGTTTGATGTCTATAATTTTGATTTGGATAGATGAATTTATCAAAAATTTTAGTCTATGTTAATAAATGAGAAGAGAAGCAATATGAAGATAAATAACCATGCAGTAATTGCCTTCAACTGGGGATAACATTAAAAATACAGCACTTTCAATCTCTCTCTAGTCAGAAGACTGTAAGATCTCTAGAATAAGCTTGAATAAATTAATGTTTCCTAAATTAAACAAAATATTTTTTAATCCCTCATAATTTTCATTCTATTTGAGCCTAAGAGAAACATATGGAATGTTCTATGAGATATAAGTGGCAGGTTAGCTTTGGGTGGATGTAGATAATTATAAAGAAGTTCCTTAAACAGTCTTAACTCTTTAAGTAGTCACTTCTAATTCCAGCAATCGCTTTGTCAAGTTACTGTAAACCCAAACATATCCCAGGTACTTTTCATCTTAATCTACTCATTTTGTCTGTATGTTTTCTGCAATCACCGTGAGTCGTTAGTAGCCCACGTTTCTTCATCTGCCACCCAGCAAATAACAGAGCTGCCTATACTGAGGCTTAAACATTCTATTTGTTGTTACATTATAGTTCATGGTCAGTTCGAGGTGTCTCACTAGTGCTTTTTACTGCATAGCCTGTTCTCACAGAAGGCTTTGGGTTCAAGAAGTCATAGTTCTGGGTTGGGTTTTTTTCCCCTTTGGTGATTTTAAATTTATGCAAAGGTTAATTTATAGAATGAAGTTCTTCGAAAAGTACAAGTAAAATCAGAAATCGCTGGAATAGTTCCAAAAGCATATCGCAACAGGTTTAACTTAAAAGTCTATACAGTTTTACTTGTGTCATCAGTACAGTAGCAGTGGTAAATTCTGCTGCCTGCTTGGCTGCGCTGACCAGAGGGGCTGAACAAACAGCAGCTGCAAGACTGACATTGCTCCGTGCTTTGCTCACGTTCTTTCTCCTTCCTCAGATGTCAATTCCTCCACCAGCCGCCTGGCCAGCGTAACTCAATTCTATGCTCCTCATTTCCTGAGGCAAAGTCTGACTCTCACTTTAGCCTTCCGCACGCGGGCAGCTCTACGTCGCATTGTAGTCTGTTCAGGCTACACGTGTGCGATAAGAACCAAGCTCATCTTACAGCATGAATGATTGTAGTCCACATAAAAATGCTTTTTATTAATGCTTTTATAGGATATAATCCCCAAGCTCACCCTCAGCCGAGCCATTATTTGAAAGCTACTAAGAACAATAATCATGTTTTTAACAGGTTTTTTGTGTGACTGTAATTAAAAGGGGTGTCTCTGTCAAGGAAAACCACAAATTCTGATCACTAAAGACTGGTATTTTGATTAGTTGGTAAATGTCACCCCGCCCTCCTTCATAACATTTATGTTAAAATACTGACACTTATATGGTAATTACCAGATGTAAGAATTCAATTAGGAATCATTACACATGGCAGTATGACAAACCTGGGCTGCAGCGCTTCTACTATTAATAGCTTAAATGCAAATGAGTGTTTTATTAATTGCTATGATTTATTGCAGTTTTCAGAGACAAAAAAAGAAAGTTGAAGAATCTTCACTTGCACGCCCTGATTTTCTTTTATGTATTATTCATACAAGTGTGTGCAGTAACAGGCTTTCTTAGCCAAAGTTCTGCAGAAGAGTGAGCAGAGCTGTGTTTGTGTGGAGTTTCCCTTTCCATGAGATTAGCAGTAAATTAAGGGTTAGTTTACCTCTGCAGAGTGGGTCATCATAAAACATCTTAATTCCGTAAAAGAACATTTGAGAGGCATTTTAAGTATTGTTTTGGCATCTAGAAATCAATAATTTCAGCTGCAGATCCTCATCTCCCTAACTACTTCATTTAGCAAATGAGAACAGTGAGTACGTGAGAAATCCTGATCAGGGAGGAACTTTTCTGATGCCCACTAGATGGCAAACGCTTATTAATTATGCTTTCTGAATGGTAAGATTTTAATGCAAGAGATTTTGATCATTATATAAATACAGTTTGAAATATACTCTGATCAAAGTTACAGTTTCTTTTACCCAATCAGCACGACATGATCTTAGTGTCAAATACTCTTATTGTTCTGAGTCTCGTACTTCTCAATGCAGATCTTTTTACTCCCCATATGCCAGCTGACTACCAGCAACTCCAGCTGCTCTAGCAAAACAGATGATGTCTGTGAACAGGGAATGTGAAATAATTTTATATATGTCTTTATACACATACATGTACTAGAGTGGTACATTACATGCTGTTAATTAAAACGTCCTTACAGGAGATCCTTACAGAGCTTATTTTTTCATACTCAAAACAGAAAGTCTTCACTAAAATACTCCTGCATTTCTATATTGTTTAAGCATGATATTCTCTTTGCAGGGATGTATTTTTTACACTGTTTCAGTTGGTCTGAACTCTGTGCCACACCTCCAACTTCTAACTGTTCCATTTGACCAACCATCTTCCAGTTCTGAGATTCAAGCAGGGGCTCAAATTGGAGAGGATTATGTGGTGGATCTGAACATTCTAATCCTCTTGATTAATCCTGTTAGAATACCACATGATGGAGTTTCTGCTTGTAAATAGGATTATTTTCCTAGACAGGAAATGTACATACATAAAATCACTAAAATACCAATATTGGGGTTTCAAAGTCAACCTATGATTATGTATTTGAATATTGCATTCTTGCGGGAATCCTACCTCAATTAAGGATGATGCAATAGATCAGGCTACTTTCTGTAGAACTGCCATCTCAGTTGTGATGGAGTTTGTGAATCTATCATAAAGTACAGAAAGATCAAGAATTTTTTCAAGGGCAAATCAGTTAGGTGCTGCAGGTCTGCTGATGCGGAAGAGTTCTCACATGCTAAATCACAGCAAATGGACTTAATAGTTTGTTACTACATGAATGTTCCCTAATATCTTTTTGCCTGACGTTCTGATAATTTACTGGCTTGTTGAGCACTTTCAGCACTGCTGCAATAACGTGTTGTACTGTTGAGCATCTACATACTCTGAAGAATACGGGTCTTCAGAGTTATGAAACATATCCTGATTCTGGGGAAACCTTTGCTTTAAATGTTTTGCAGTTCTGTTTCTAGGCTGTGAAACGTGACAATAAATCCATCTTCATCTCCCAGCAGTATCTCGGAGATTATTGTCAGGGAAGCATTTAGATACACTGGCATTAAGAACTGCGGGAAGGTCTCCAGGGAAATAATTCTAGATGTACAGAGAAATATGAGTAATGAGGAAGAATGATACCTATATTTTCACCTTTGTCTTGTTTTGCAGGGCCCCAGACTGGATGCAGTAATCTAGATGTGGTGTAGCGAGTACCAGGCATAGGGGAATATGACTTTCTCCATCTATTGGCTGAGCTCCAGTGAACGCAGCCCAGGAAGCTCTTTGCCATCTTTCCTGTGCGGCACTGTTGGCAGCTGCACTTTGGTTTCCTCTCTACCAAGACTGTCAAATTCATTTCAGAGAAGTAATAAAGATTACGGAAACTGTAGCAACCTTTAAGATATAACTTCCCGTCTACCTGCTCTTTATTCTTTATCCTTAGAATTCTGACTGCAGAGTTTCAATGCCGACAGCATGGCATATACTTTCATAGGTTTAAGATCTAAATTTGCATTAATTATACATTGAATATTGTCACTGGGTGGAGATTTTTGAAAGTTCAGGCAAACCGCTAGTTAACAATCATTAATTACATATGCAATTCCATCAATCTTTAGTTTTGTGGATCATTTTCACCACGAGGCATTATAATTATGAGCATCTTTGACAATAACATGACATTCATACCCCACCACATCACACAAACTTAAATAAGTAAGATTTCTAATACAGTATGATAATTTTTAATTATGAAGATGCAAGTGTTGACTATAAGCAGTGGAAAGTTTTTCAGTGTCAACACAAGAAGCCTCCTCTCGCAGAGACAAGGTCATTCTACATCCAAATATAGCCTGGAGAGCCAAACCAATCTGAGATAATGCCACGATTTGTATAATGATCAGGGTACCTTCATTACATGCATTAGTGAGGCAAATCATCAAACCAGACAGAATAATGCATTCAATTACTATATAATCTCATGAAGGCTTTCTTAAGGCTATGGACACCAGTAACAGTTCTACAAAACGACATTCTCTGTCTGACAGAAGAGTGGAGAAGACAGATCTATTAGTTATTGTTGTAAGACTTCAAATTCTTTTGTTCAATAAAGTTTGAATGTTTCACTTTGACAGCTCTGAAAATAACAGAGGGAAATCCAAGCTGAGTCCCAGACTATTCTTAGTTTTGCTCTTGAGAAAGCTGAAAGCAAACTAACAGTGTGATTTTAGCTGGCCTGCTTTATGCACTAAAACACTAAGTTGACTTTTCAGGCAATTTTAATTTAGAAACAAAAGAATCTACCAGAAAGAAAAAAAAGTACTACTATATAACTAGAATACTGTCCTTATTACTTAGCTGCCAAGGTAACTGCTTTACTATCTTTTGCACTGGTGTTAAAATGGACTCAGTTGTGTAGAAGGAAGAACACAACCAGATTTATGTTTGCAGATTTCAAGCTTGCAATGAATTTTACGTTGCACTCCAGCACCTACTAAACTGCCACTGTCAAATGAAAAAGATACCCTAAAGTGGAAAGAAGCAGGAACTGATCCTGTAAAATCCGTCTTTTGCTGCCTGTCTGACAAGGAGGCAAGAAAATCCTAACTGAAATGTTTCCCTCCAGCCTAGTGGAGAGAACAATGAAGTGCGAGTTAGAACTTTCCTAGAATAGGCTGGGCCAAAATGGGTCACCATTACCTTACTTGTGTTTGTGAAAGGAATGCAGAAGAATCAAATGTCAGGAAGCTGTCCCTAGGCTCACCTGAACCATTAGCCTTTCAGTACAATCAGGCAGCGGCAGTCGGGCTCAGTCCTGTCCTTGCTAAGACTCCAGGAAGAGCTTTAAGTGCGTTTATAGAGGCCGTGGGTTGGAGCTGGCTGGAGCACCAGCAGAGCCCGCAGATATACTGAAATGTGAGCGAGTGAAACACTGGGTTTATTGTTCTTTCTCTGCAGTTTTCAGAGGAACAGGTAAATTACTGGCAAATGTAAGGTGCCATTTGTATGATGGCAGAAATATATTAATGATAGTGCATGAAGGAAGAAATCAAAGGGGAATTCAGCTTGGCAAACAAAGGGAATACTATTAATATCTTCATTATACTTCTACCCCTGGACCTACCTCTTTTTGAGAGGATTCAGAGCCTGAAGGTACTCAGTTTTCAGTAGTGTGCAAAGTTTTAGTTAATTTGACTTTTTCCTGTGTACATACCCCACAGAAATCATTCCCTGAGAAGTGTTCTGAGGAAGCATGCTCCGATGCCTAGAGCAAGGCTCTGGAAGCTATTTTGCGCCGTGCACAACGGCCGCCTATTTGATCTTGCTTAATTCACTGAAACTGGTTAAGTGTTTTATATTCCAACAAAAGGGTATTATTTTTCCTGTACTTCTGTTCAATATCATTATTAATATCTACTCGTTCCTCAGAGGAGCTTATAGTGCTCATTTCGTGTTTAATTTCTATAGCAATACCCTCAGCTGAAAGGGGTGCTAAAGTATAAATGCACCGTCTTCTAATTCTCAGGCAGAGGTAATAATACCTCCAGAGAAGACCAAGCAATTGAAGAGCTTTGATTTTCTGATGAATAGCCTCTATCATAATTCATACCTTCAGTATTTTTATTTTACAGGTATTGATAGTTGTAGGACTTTTATTCCTGAAATCAGAACTGCACAGCCATGGGAAAGCACCACAAAACTTCAGGATGCTTAGTTTTAAGTAGGAAAGCTTCAGTGAGAGAGAGTTTGTAATATTATTCTGCCGTTTGACAGCTACTCGTTCCAGTCCCCAAACTGCTTGCAAACAACTTCCAACGCGTGTCTGCTATTAAATATGCTTTAAGCATGGCAAGGCGTAGCATATTCTTGTTACTGGGAGCATAATGCAGCAGGAGCAATATGCACAGAAGCAATAACGCAATGTTCGTTTTGCATATGGAACCTAAATATTTTAGTACTTGAGAATAACACAATATTGGGTATGTAAGATTCCTCCATAAAGGAGAAAATGGAGATTATATTCTTCATCCCTTTCTATAATATTTTTTATGGTTTTGCCTACGGGAATTGTTTTTCGCACACTTGATTCTTATCAAGATGACCATACTGAACCTTAGAAAGTTTAATCTCTTGCCTAATGTATCTTCATTGGGTTCTTTGCTTTAGTTATGTAGGTGGTGTAGCTGGGCCATCTGGAAAGCTAACCAGAGAGTTATTGAATTTGCATTAAGTTGTATCTTTTATAATATACACTAAAGCTAAATTGCTCTCTTGTGTTTTATTTACAGATTTCAAGGTTCTTCTTCCTTCTCTGGACTTTGCAAATTTCCATACTCTATACAGTATGTTTCCAAGAGCCATCCTTTCATTTATAAATGTAATTCACACATTACTTACTGTTTTCGTCTGCATTCAATTGCTCTGTCTATCCTGAACTCGGGTAAACTAATGAATCCTTCTGCTTTTTCATCCTGTCAAAAGAGAAGAAAAAGTGGTGGTGGTGAAGAGCAGAGTTACAGAAGAGAAAAGTGAGCAGTAGCCGTTTGGGTCTCACACTGAGAACAACCATCCAATCAATTGAAATACTTTAAATATTTTGCCCATAATGTTTTTTACACACACGCACAAAGGAAATAGGTATTTGCTTCATCACACATTATCAATAACTTTTATGAAGTAACTAAACTGACAGTTTCTTAAAGGAGGCACAGTCATCCTAATTCCCCTTTGCCGAGGACTACAGAAACCCTCTCAGCACCGAATACAGCACCTAAAATGGCATTCCAGACACTAACAGCTACAGAGAAGTCTCAGTCTCTTCATCATATAGCCTACATTTTAAAACTGGTTTGTGGACGCTTCCTTTTGAACTCACGACGGTGCAGACCATCTGCCCTGCCAATAGCAGTTGGGGAGGTTCCTACAGGGAGCTCAGCACTGATTCAGTGGAAAAGAAATAACTAGAAAGTATCTCTTGTCACTTTTTTGCTTCTTTTGAAGTAATTTAACAGGAAAAGCAAGGAGGTGTATTAACACCAGTCAGATTTTTGAGAAGTATTAGCAAGTGTACTATGAGTTATGGCTTGGCTGTAAACGACAGACTGAAAATCAGTGGGACTGGTAATGATTATCACCTTGCACATAACGATGTCGAACAAACAAAACATACGACGCAAAACCAGAGGGTCTTTATCATCCACAGCCTGAAACAATACAGTTTTGGGCTGAAAACAGAATACTAAAACTAATAATAATTATGCTAGTAAAATTGTTCACTCGAAGTAAATGGAAAATATGGACTAAAATATCAGTAATCAGAGCAGGTTGTGTGTAGGCAGTTTATATCAGCTGCTGAGGCTGAATGCACACAGATGGAAGAATAGCAGACCAACGATTTTTGGCTCCTCCCCTCTATTATTTTTTTCCTTCATATATGCAGATTGTACAAGCATAGGCCCAGTAGTTTTCAATAAAATTTCACCAAGAGCAGCATTTTACACATGAGAAACTGCAAACTCTAGACTAATTCAGCAAAAGACAAGAGGAAGATTTTTTTTTTGGTTGCAATTAGAAGAACTATCAGAGAAAGAGATCTCCATAATGAAATTTTCACATCTGCTTCACGTAATGCTTAGCTCACACAAACGGTCACGCTGCCCATACATCCCCCGAAAAACTGAGCTGAGTGTGAACACTGCCTTAGTTCAAATAAATACTGTCTGTGGAAAAATATTAACTGACCTGTTCCTTTCTTTAAGAGTGCTCTGAACATCTGCTGTTTTATAAAGCTTGGACATGGACATTTGAGACTTTATAAATAATTCCAATTTCAATATTTCTAGCTAGAGTGACTCAGATCTCAGACTTAAAGTGGCAGTTCACCAACACATCCTACTGTGTCTTAAAAATCGACTTTCTTCAAAAGAATCATAAAGCTTAAGGTTCAATTTTGGCTTTCTCCAAACAGGGTCTACTCACATTCTGGTTTGTATACCAGTACAAGGACGACTCCTTCAGAATAAACCAGTACTTTTTCCATTTCTGCGTGAAATAACCTTTGGCATCCTTTTTCTTCCACAGCCAACCTTCACAGTCGCCATGCCCTAAGTCTTTGCAGGAAATCCGTCTTCTGCTCCCACTTGTTAGAGAGCTCCCTAAGAACACATAATAGTGTGAGACATCTCACTGAACGAACAGGCGAAAGAACTATTCTCGATATAATCACACTGCTAATTTTTAATGATGATTCTCTGATTCAAAATCCTTCCAGCCGAATCCTCCTCAGTTTCAGGGAGAGGAGACTGCGTGAACAATTTCCAGATTCCACAATGCTCGGCAATTGTGGTTTCAGCATGAATACAAAATAAATAGGGCCAGTTTTATGTAATGGTTTATTTAATCTCTAGAGGGTTTGTTCCTCCTAGGGCTGCATTTTTATCCGATTAAGATGGGCGTCATCATTCCAAAGTAAGAATGTATTCATTTAGCCCTCAATCTCAAACTCAGCGTATGACGTACTCTGCATACAGATGTAAACACTATTTCTTCCATTTATCATAGAATCATTCAAGTAGGAAAAGAACTCTAAGATTAACAAGTCCAGCCGTCAGCCCAACACAGCCCTGCCTGCTATGTCCATATCATCTGTTGCTACTTTTAGTAATAGAAGGTCTGTCAAATTCTGGGAATTTTTAAACTCAACTTTTATAGTCAGTATTTATAGTCAATAAAAGAGAAAGATCATCCACTTCCATAAAAGTGCACATGCTTACATTTCTTCTATCCTGCATTTAAATGAACAACAATATTTTAACTTTATGGCATCCTGTTTAAAGGCACAGCAGCAGGAAAAGTTTTGTGGTTGTTATTTCAATACATACTAACCGAAAGGCTTAGAATTTCTGTGTGCCTTGTAAATATCAATAACAATAGTTTTTTCCTTAATTATGGTATCATTTTTCCTGAAGAGACTTTAGGAGATTTCCTTAAAATATTGATATTTTCTTGTGGAAAATGAAGTTTATATTGCTACAGGAATTATGTTTCCCCTACAGCTGTGAAACAATAAAGAAATTTAGATATCAAAAATATCATCAAAATATCATCCTTTATTCTGCAATGTGCCACAACCAAGGCCAAATATCACCTTTATTCTACTTAATTCAAAGGAAGTTTTACCATCAAGTCTAGCAACATCATACATTAATAACACACTTATATGCTATTATGTTTTGGCATTTTACTTTGGTATTTAATAACAAATTTAGAAATATTTGAATTAAGTTGAACTTTGGCATGTAATCCAGACCACTTATTATAATTTTCTAGTTTCAATATATTACCTTTTGACCATTTTCTGCTTTTTACCCTGAGGGAAGCGTAATGGAAGGACTGTAAGGAGAAAAAGAATCATGAAAACCCAGTGTAGGTAACAGGAGTAACATGAACCAGCCGGCAGCACTGCCATCTCCATGGCTGTCTTAGCCTGAGTTCTCACACGAGCAGTTATCACAGGATGTCATTTTTCTCTTAATACTATTATAAACATCCTAAAGAAAACATCACAGTGCTAACTCAGTTATTAATTACAGTTCTCCCAGTCAATCGCAGTGTGAATACTTCACAAAAGCGCTGTAATTCTGAGAGGTGATGAGTGCTGTAAGTGTACATGCATTGTAGCCCCATACGATACGTATCCTCCATTCACTTGATAACAGGACCTTTATCTCTCTGCTTTGAGTCCCAGAGAACACAGATTAATGCGTATTCCCGTGCCATAGGAAGCATAGCAAAAAGCAGTCAGAAGATGAAAATCCAAACCCAAGTCTGTGAGAAAGTATTAAAGATGCAGAGCAACATCAGATTTTTTTAATTGACATCTTGTATGCCACACCAGTACTGGTCAGTTATACCACACCGACTGGAGTTCTGTGCTGACTGGGACTGAGACAATCTGTTCAGTGTTTCTCCTTCTGCATAAAAATGTATTAGGACAGAGCAGTGATCTGTTTCTGAAAAAAAAGATCACCAAATTTGTCCACAGTTTAGACTAAAAAATATAACGATGGAATAAAACCCTATAATTAGATCATGGTTTTCATATGTGATTAATTTTAAAGAACTGCAAGAAAGAAAAATGGGGAAAGTGGAGGAGAGACAATTAGGATACTCACCAGAAACTGCCATGTATCGTTCAATGTACATGTTTTAAAAATAATGAAAGTACAAGCACAACGAATCAAGGAGAGCTGAAAATATTAGCTCCTCTAAAAACATAAGTTAATTAGCTGTACTGTGTTTTGTTTGTGCACACATACAACATACAAGAAAACTAGAGAAAGTGAAAGGTTTGCTGTACCTCGGGGATCGGGACTTAATTAGCACTAAATTCAAGCTTCATATTCAGGGAGATAAAGGAACTACCTATATAATTAACTTTGCGGCAAGCACTGTAAGAAAACAGTCAGAACTTGCAGCTTCAGAATGACTCAGAGTTGCTACGGGAAACACAGATGATGTGAGAACATACTGTGGTTGTCAGCACTTAAGTTCTCATCTCAAAACCACCACACTAAGTAGAATGTTAAACAAAATGCACACCCTCCCACATCAAGCCAAAAAGAAGCTCACCATGGAAGAAAAAAAGCGACAGAATCGAATCTTTGCTACAAGCAGCTAAATGGATGAGACCTGAAAATACAGCCACAGGTCCAAGCGTTCTCCAGCGGAAGCAGCAGGCAAGGTAGGGATTGGCAGACAGAGGTGGCACATCAATAAATATAACTGCAGGCTTTCAAACTGCAGAAAATTCAGTCATACATCTTCCACTATTGCCTGTAGCCTCACTTTGCAAATGTTTGGGAGGCAGAATAACATCTGGCAGCTTTCAGAAATTATTTAGCACCTACTTAGTGAAAAAAGTGCTAAGCTGGAATGAAGAAACAGGCATTCTATAAAACAAGGTTTTCTTGTTTCTCCTTTGTATGAAATATTTGTCAAAATACTAAATAATAAAGTATTTATGGATGTTTTCTATGTTTTTGTCAAAACTGGTACTGCAAATATCTATGTAAATCTTAATGTCATAGCATTCATACTAATTTAAGAATTTAAAAAATTTTCTTCTCCTCCAGGCAACCTTCCCTCCAGAGGTCCCTTCCAACCTAGCCACTTTCTGTAATTCTATCCCCAAACACGGCACATACCTTGAAATACATACTAAAGTTCCTACTAACTCTAACTAAAAGTGCTGCGTACACACAGACCTGCTGTGCCTGCGGTAAATACTTTTCTTAACATGGAAATTACTCCTAGCTTTTTATTTTCAGATGTTTAGACAAATTTCAAGGTTTGTGATATCTTAAATATCTTCCAATACGTGACAGTGAATTGAACTCTTGAGCAACTTTTGATTTGTTTAAAGTATGTTTATAAATCGTTACCTTCCTCATGGATGTGCTTCCTTGACGATCAATGGCAGAACTTGCATATCTGGGACAGAGAGGAAGGAAGATGTCAAATAACTATAGAAGAAAATAACTAATGCATATTCACACACAGTCTATGCATTTTCTCATTTGATGATTTCCTTTGTTACAAGAAATCAAATTAACCACTGGAAACAACTACTGCATTGTTAGTTAAAAGGCTTTATCGGTCCTGAGTTGAAGGACATTTCCAGACTGCAGTGAAAGATAGGATGCATAAAAGTAAGATTAAAATCATAGAAGTTAGTAGGCGAAGCTTAGAAGTTCTAAGCTGTCTGTAGATTACAAGGATTGAAAGAAATAACTGAAACCCAAAAAAGTTACTCTACAACATTTGGCAAAGGAATGGACAGACGCCCAAACCGCTGGAAGGCAGATTTTGTCAGTAACGCTCCAGTTCTGTCTGCCCATGAGAATGCCAGAACTGCACTGCAGTCCTGCTGGGCATCTCCCCCTGATTCCTGGTCTGTTTGTGTAATCAGGGCTTGGGCCCATCTGGAAAGTGTCAGTTGCAATGCTTCCATTCTTTCTCTCAGCCAATATACGATATGAATAATACATCTGTGGTTTTATCCGAGAAGTCCTTAGTCAAGTTTTATTTGCTTCCATGCAAACGCAATAATTCACATCCTTACCGTAATCACAGACTCTTACTAGCAAAAATGGACTTACAGCAGCAGTCTGCAATCAGAATTTAGAAAGCTGTTCAAAAGTTGGCACCTTATGAAATCTCTGGAGTAGATGCACACAATGAGCTTAGGTTTGTTTTTTTTTTTTTTTATTCGGGAACAGTTTGCAGTCTGCAGGACTTTGTTTTTTAGAAGATTTTTATATCTATCAAGTACTACCCAAATCTAGTTATTCCTCAAATATTTAGGTCTACAGATCACAGAAGAAGGAATGCTGACCTTTTCTTTGCTTTAGACAAGTAAATTCTCTCTGCACGAAAGTGACAAAACCAATTAATTTAGACACAGAGGAACCCTAGTACATTGTTTATTCTGGTTCAGATATTCTATATCATACTTGGTCGAGTTATTCCTCACCTTTCTGTTTAGGAAAATAGTTGTTACAGAAGTGAGAGGGAAAAGAAGGAACTGGCAGGGGTTGAAAGGCACGTGCAGTGATACAGTTAAAATGGCCTAGACTGGTATTTCTCAAATCGGTTAAAATAGCTGATCTAGTAAATACTGCTTTTCTTATCTATGCATATTTCTGTTTCTGAAACAAACAGCAGAAACTAGAACGAGGACTGATGAGTAAGTTATGCCAACTTGAAAAAGCAATAACAAATCAAAACCAAAAAAGAATCAATGATTTCAACACATTTGCAGAAACATTTGCCACGTGACATGACATAAAAACAGGTAAAATACTAAGCAAATGACTGCAAAACTTTAAATGAGTTGTACTGTTTTAATAAAGCTCATTTTAAAATACTTATTCTAGCCTACAATTTTCTTCAAATGGATTTCAAAGGCATTCCTGCTTGATAGAAATGTAAAGAAACTTGGCAATGTCTATCCCGAGTTTGGATACACTCAGCCTAGCTGTGTGTTATATGCTAGAATTTCTATGGAGAAAAAGGTTGCCTGTCTCTATTTATTCTTCATAATTTTGACTAAATTATATGTTGTGAGCAAAGTGAAGCAAATGTAAAAAGGCAAGGAGAACTGGAGAAATACAGGTGCTAAGAAGTAAGTACAGATTGAGGTTAAATGTAATTTGTCTCTGGTCTCAGTACGGGATGCAGAAATCAATCAGAATGATGATGCTGAACGTGGAGCTACAGTAGAAAGGTTAACAGGAATGATCTAAAAAAAAAGAGGTGGAAATTACTTTGACCTAGGTGGAAGCAAAACACTGAGAATTTAAGGGACTTGAGTAGGTGTGGTAACTTCCAACTTGCATCTTCAAGGATATGCAAATGAAGTGCAAATCTAGTGATAAGATTTGTAATCAGGATTTCAAATGAGGAACAGTGTTATATGATTAGAAAATAGCGATAATGAGTCTCTAGAAAACAAATGAGGGCAGAAAAACCTAGAAGCATGGAGGGTAGCAGAAGTACTGCATTCCTGTTTAATGTGTTTGATAAAAGCTGCAAGAATCAGAATGTAAAAATATACCTGGTAAAAGATTACTAGTGAGTGCTGAGAATTGTCACCCACTTAGCTGCCTACAACTCTGCACTTTCACCTTCAGAGCCTTACACCCATTTAAGAGCATCACCAGCACAAGTACCCTGTGTTTTCTCTCCAAAGATTCCTCTTACAGTGAACAGAAGTGACTTGCTGTTTCTCTGCGAAAATATCACTAAGCAAGTGCAACTGTGATGCCACCTCCACGTTGAGTAGTATGTTAGCTTGCAAAATTTATAGAATATCTACCGAAAATGAGGTCTGATTTTAAAGTACCCGTGTACAAATTAAAATTCCCTTGATCACATAAGCAATACTCAGAAAGAACAAATAAAGTGGCCCTTACACATTATCAGTGCTCTTAAATATAATATCACAGTTCTCCTTCTATTACCATCAGGGTCATTAAATATATCACTGAAAAATTATAACAGTCTGATATATTTTACTAGATTGCTATCATTTTGGCCTCTCCACCAGTGATAGGATACAGATAACAAATCCCAGTGAATGAACGTGGTCTAGAAAGAAGAACTGCTTTGAGTGTTACTTATCTTTCATGTAATCTTTGGTATCTGGAATAGTTAGACTGTACTCTTGAATTTTTTTTAAAGCTACTGCTCTGGCAGTAAGAGGTAGGATTATAACTTTATATTACTTCCAGTTTATCCTAGTTATAGCAAACTACTAATATATATCTACCATTGATTAATGAATAATTTCTTATACTAATTATTTCTTTGATTTATTTGTTTGACCAAATGGAGCAATTAAAACTTATCTTTTGACTATTCTGATTTGCAATAATTTTTTAATCTTGAAGAATTTGGATTTATCTACCTGGTCACAGGAATGCATTTTTAACCACCTTGCCTGAATTCAGGGTTTAAGTTTTTGTTATTAGAACCTCCATCAGTTATGTAACATATTCCTGTCACAAGTATATCCTGACTGCAAATTAATTATTGAGTATTTTGCAGTGAGATTTGAAATCCCTTCTCAGTAGCATCCTGGCTCAGCTGCTGGGTCAGGACTCGGCTACAGGCGATTACTTGATACTTCAAGAAACAGCCAGTCAGTTCAGATGCATCGGTTCTGTCCTCACTGCGACACAGGTGTATCTCTACAAGCAAAGCTGACAAAACAATACCAAGATTTTATCTCTTCTTGCCTCTTCAGAATTAAAGCACAACAACGAAAAAAAATAATTCCCAAAGCAAGCCACTGATGCCATGTAAGCATTAAGATTTTCAAAGACAAAATATGTGAATGTGAGCAGTATTTTCACATGGAAACTAAGTGTGAATAGTTAGAAACTCCTGTTTATTCAGCCAGTGCCTGTGCAATGCATGAAAGATACAACTCTTTTCCGCCTTCTCTTCCTCTTGCAGGCCTGCGTGGTTACCTAAGAAGAGTGAGATCTTCAAACTCTGTAACGACATTGTGGCTTCATTGCACGCGCATGTCTAGAATTCACAGATGTCAGGGGTTCCTATTACTAGAAAATAAATTCTCCTAAAGTAAAATAAAGATCAAAGATGACAGAGAATACTGCAGAGCACAGATGTTTGCACAGAGGCTGAGGCAGGGACTACATGCTAGATGCCCGTTACCGCTTTCTTATTTGGGAAACGATAACAAACAGGGCCAACTGCTTCTTGTAAAGAGGAAAACAAACAGACTGCTTTTTTCAGGAAGCATTGGATTTAGCTTGTCCCTAAACCTCAGAGCACTCATATATTTAGTGATCTCTAACAGCAGAGTGTAATTTCCTAAATCATGACACCTGCTCTGAAGAGAAGAGTCACAACCTCCTCGTGGCTGCCCTATTTTTCTAGCCATGAGACCGCTTAAAAGTGGAGCTCAGATCTTCTGCCTTGTCAGACAGGGCAGAGTTTATCAAGGGAATGGCGATATCTTCTAGTGAGGGGGGTGGGCGCTCTGCCTGGATGCTCGAAGTCCTGCCTCATGCGTAGTCTCAGGCCAAATACATGATGTTCAAAAGAGTTCGGGTAAACCAGAGTTGTAATGCAGAAATACACGGCTTTTATGCTGCTCAAGGCTAAAAAAAAATCTGCTAGACTTGCTTTACACTCTACTCATTTGAAGAGTTTAAAAAGCGAGATATTCATAGCAACATTCTGAATTTTCGAGTTTCTCACATTTCTGCTAGTGTTCTCAGTATAGGTTCCCTGCAGCCTGTGGTACATTCTACTACACGCAAGAAGCATCTGCCCTCTGGCTTTTCAGTTTATTTTCTTTTTTTTTTTTTTTCTCTAAAAAAGGACACAATCATATCACAGAAACTGCACTGGCAACTGCACAGTTAATGAAGATAATGATCTTCCATCCAAATATGTGGATCTATCCACACAGTTTGTCTGCTGCTCCCCCAAACCTCCCTATATGCAATAAAAATCTTTTACCCGTGCCCATCTATGCTGATATTAAGCTGAAATATTTTTACTTTATTTTAAAGTTTTTAAACTGTCTAAAAGAAGGTTATTAGGAGCAAGAAGATACAATTCTGTATCTTTCAAAATATTTTTCAAAGCATATTGAAAAGATATAAGATAGTCACATTTTGTACCTGAAACTTAAAATGTGTGGGAGAACGATTAGGAAAAGGGGACCTAATCTATTATGTAAAAGAATATAAAAGAATATCCTTTTGCTATGAAGGTTTGCCAAAATTTCATCAAGTCATATGTCCCTGGAAAATATCTCTGGGCACATGTCCAGTAGAGACTTGTGACCAAGGATGTTCCATCTGGATGGTAAAGCCCCTGCCAAACTGAGCATGTGCAACCCACTCAGAATTATCAGGCATGCTTTGCTCTACAAAGACCACGATTCCTTTGCAACTCTTCCTTGTGGCTGCAAGAAACTATGAGTGTGGAGAAGGAAGACAGAAAAGGGGTGAGGAATACGAGCTTTTTGGAGGAGGGGTCCACGATTTCTTTCTGTGGTGGAAAGTCAGGTAGGAAGGACCTGAGCAGGCACACTGGAACAAAGGAGGGTGAGGAAAGGGAGCGACGAAGAATAAGGAGAAACAAATGTGAGGGGAGAATGGGACAATAGCACCTGGCATGGAAGAGTTGGGAGGTTAAGGGAAAATGTCACACATACACGATTTATACAAAAAGGTAAGTACTGAAAATTCCAATATAAGAGGCAAGGGCAACACGTGAAACTAGTTGTTACTTAAAAAGAGACCGAGAATGACACCCCTTGCCCCTGAGCAACTCCTACCTTATACAAGATGGGTGCTGTATTGGCACTGAGCTGGAATGAAACACTAAGCAGGACTATTAATTGTAAAATTAAAAATCTACCTTTGGCTGAGATAATGGATGATTAGGTAATGGAATACTACAACAGTGACAATGCAGAGACAAGACTTTTTTTATAGGATGAAGTAGAACTTTACCCTACAAAGAGTCCCTCAAACTCTGTTTCTACTGCACTTTCATTTGTGATAACGGTGGTACTTGACTTAGTTGAATGCCAGTTTAACCATGCACAGCACCCTATAACTGGGGAAGCGTCAGTAAATTCTTACAGTTGCCTCTGAAATGAACTACGATGCTTAATACACAGATACAAAGGAAAGATGTCAACAATCCTAAAAAATCAGGTATGAGGTGACTTGTGTTTGCTGATCGACAACTGATATTGCTGTACCTCACACTTCTGGCCATAACATAATAGTATTTATACCACTGAAAAAAATTATTGTCAATTGTAAATCCTTTAGACGGGTGAAAGCAATCTAAATGTAATTAATTATTTTATATTCAGTATGTGGTTTAGATTCTTAAATGGGCTTAGGCCATATACTGGATGATAAAACTTAAAAAAGAATAATTATCTGTATGAACAGATTCCAGTTAAGCTTAATTATCATGTTCTATGATACTCAAGTATCTGTTATTTCAAACTTATTCTTTTAATATGACTTATTGTATGCAACCAGAATATGAACCTACTTCAGATAAACTGCAATGGAAAAAAAGACAACATCCCAATTTTATTTATTAATATTAGCCAAGTTATTTCTAAAGTAAGGGACAAACATAAGTCCCTATTTTTAGTATTTTTCAAATGTGAGCCACAGCAAATAGTAATTTTGGTACAGACTGAATTAGCATGTAGATGTTAATTAAAAAAAAACCTTATGCCTGTTATTTAAAAAATCATGCTAGACATGCATTATGCTTTTCATCCTTGAAGTAATTCTGAAATGTCAAATTTCAAAAGATTAAAAAAAAAAAAACCAGGAGGGAAAAAGATCTATTACTTTGTATTAGCATATTTTTCCTCCCTGCTAATCTTTTGTAAAGTTACATCTGCAATATCTTTTCAACCTTTGCAATCTATATTTGTATTTGATGTAGTTATCAAATGACAGTTATGATATTTGCTAAATTATGTTAATGATTTTCTCAGTAAGTCCTGAATATTTATTCCTCAAACATTGCAACTAAATTTCTAAAAGTAAACAAGCAAATATAATTCATAGATAGATTACATATATGTTTAAATACAGAATAATAGAAGTAATTACCTTTCAGTATCTCCACTGACTGTGTCCCCTGCTCTCTGTAGAAGAAAAACAAATAGTATTAAGCACAACTAAAGACTATACTTCCTTAGTGCACTCAACATAGCAGTATCGATAGTGAAAGAAGTCACTGAAGTAAACCACAGCAGTTTTTCTGTACCTCTAAGGAAAAGGAAATGGAAAATTTATTTCAATTTCTAACTACATGAAGATCATGATTAAAAGAACTTGCATCTACATTTATTAAATACTTTCAGCTGCCGTAAAATTTTGATCAAAGTTCTTTAAAATAAGAGGCGAGAAAAAACCTGTTAGAATGTCAATTTCTGCGAAACTGTTAATATATGACAGGGAGTTTAAGTGTAAAAGGAAAATATTGCAGTATAGAATTTCAGAAGAATGATCTGTAGAGTATTTAAAGAACAATGATAAACTTTCCATCAAAACTTTCTTTTACACCTTTGTTATACAGCTTTACATAACTCGATTTACTACCCGTCTGAGGTTTAGAAATGATCATATCTTTTCGAAGTAAGTAATTCAGGATTAAAAATAAAATAAAATCTTTGGACTGTTTTTGTTACTTCAAACCAAGCCCTAGATAGAGAAGTTTTCCCACAGCTAAGCCCCAGTTTTTCATCTTAAGATTACAAAAATGTATGTTTCAAACATGACGTGTTATTTGTTTATAAATGCTGAAATCTGCACTTGAAAAATCTTTGACTGTATGCTTTCTGAATAACCAAACAGGAAGCATTATTTTTTTGAAAGATAACATCTGCTTGAGGCACACTGCCTGATCACACTTGACTTCAGAGAACAGTTACAAAACCAAAATGCGTGTTGCGTATGTAAGACAGGATGCCTGCCGGCTCTGCTCAACCACAGGGGCTACAGCACAGGTACGTTCTACCAGCTTTTATGTCTAAGGAAGCTTTAAAACGTTCAGGGGACGCACATATTTTGCTGCCTCCCTCCTTCTCATACCCCCCTGGTATATCCAGATACAGAATCTTTTATCAACTTCTACTGCGTCATTTCTATTACAGATAGATGATCTGCCACTTGAAGCAGGCAAATTGTCCTTAAGTGATCAAGTTATCCTCGTAATAAGTTTGCATGGGATTGATGATACCATAGTAATATTAAAATACCTCAGGAGTTCATGACTTGCTTGCATGGAGTGCATTAGGACTGCCTATCTAACCTCAGATCAGAAAGACATTTTCCCTGCAGCAGGACCGTGTAGATCTACTACTACCTTTTCTGCTTCTCTCTTAAGCGTTCCCGTCATCCAAAGCATTCCCCATATCCAAACCAGAATCAGCTCGACACGGGAACATGGTGAACATACAGCAGGGTTAGTAACAAGATAAATCTGCCAAGATTCATTTCCAAACTAGCAAGCACATGATGGTACTAACAGCCTATAGAAAGTCAAAAGTGGATCCCTAAATTTGGTACATGGCTTTTCATAGCGATCACCGGAATGATCACAGTGCTGAGAATTAAGGAACAGTGAGTGCTCACACATCCTGTGAGATGTTTGTGTTTTGAATGAAACACATTGCCATGCTTCACCCAAATCAAGCCAGAGAATATGCCAGGGCAAAACTGTCCACAGAACAACAAAAATGACTTAAATGTTTTCACTTGTGCAGGCTTTCCTCTCTCTTGCTTTCCACAATAAGTAGGATGCTACAAATTTTGAGTAAGTTTTCATCTTCTCTTGTTGATATATTAAATATTAGCCTTTTGCTTGTTCTGGTAATCCATACAGCTAAAGTATTTTAGCAAATGTAAGTATCAACGATGGTTATCATTCACATGAGAGAACTTAGCTGATGAAAAGTACTGAAATGGTGCTCTTAAAAGCAAGACGTTTTTCTTCATACAGTGTTGAATCCAAGCAAAGTTAGGAGTGCCCCATTGAGTAACTGAGGACACAAAACTATGACAGGCTTTCCTGAGTGCTATAAACAACTTAATCTTCCTTAGAGTACATTGAAACATAGTCAAAAGAACCTACAAAAATGGAAATATCTCATATTTTCTTGAAGCAGACTGCAAGAGATAACAGCACATGTCTGCAGCAAAATATCTGTTTGCAAAGCCTCAATAAAATCTTACAGAATAAATGTCAGAGTTCTGCTGCTGCCAATGCGCTATTAAATATGAACCAATCTGATCATCCCTGAAAATTCTGTGGACACCCTAATAAAATACAGTGCGGCCAACCAAATAAAAGAACTGTGATACAGCAGCACTACCCATGCTGCTCTTCTAAATATTCATGCTAGAAGGCTCAAGGATTTCTTCCCATATCCCTGAGCCTTTTAGTGTTACTGATTTTAGCAACCAAAAGCTGGACAAATAATTTAGTCGGTTTAAGTGTTTCCCATTCTATTTCTAAATTAGTAGAATCCTTTCTTTTCCAAAACTGTTCCCAAAGTGAAAGTTTTCCAAGTCAGGGTTTCTTCACTTTTTCTCCCAAATAAGACACGTCCCCCACTCCCTTCCCTGTCCGAGCCAGGATAACGGCTCTTGGTCGCCCTGTGCTGGCGCCGTCGTCTTTTCATCCCCTGCATGACAAGCTTTCACCACTGCTATAGAACTAGCCCAGGTACTTATTTCCTTCCAAAAAATGCACAAAGGTCACCTCTATCCTGGGTGATCACCTTGGATCCTGTTTCAGAGATTCCTTTTGATCAGATCAGTAGTACAAATGTAAATGATTGTTTGGATACCGTCAACCTGCATGTATTAGACTGAAAAAGATATACTAGAGCGAAACGTTTTTCTAGAAGTCTTTCTTTCAGCAACACTAATTTTTTGCTTGAGTGAGCACTAATTTTCAAAGACATTGAATAATCTGATTTAATTAACTAAAGAATAGTATGTAGTAGGGTCTATAATATTGGGGAAAAGGAAACACATTCTACACACGTTCATATAGCTGTAATTAATTTCCTTGTGCAATAGTAATTACATGCACAGATACAACACTGACAATAACTTACATGTGGTCTACTCCTATCTGCAATTTCAGCAACCTTATTTATGGTATATTGGACAGTTGCTTCTTAACAGTGTTGTTTTCCAAATACCAGGTACATAAACTGCCTTATCCTGGTTCTCAAACTGAAACTTCACTTCATCTTCCTAAAAGGCCACTTTCATTACTAGTAGACATGTGGGAGGCTCAGGAGGCACAGGCTTGTCATGCTGTCACAGATGATAAAGCACAGATTCTGTGAAATTCAGGTCACTGGCACCTATCGGCCTTCTTTAAAGTCAGCTTCACATTTATGGAGCTCTAGGGACTTTAGCGGATCTACGTCTGACTTACACAAGTAGAAATGAGAGGAGAATAAGGCCTGTACAGTCTAACAAGGAGACATGAGAATCCTCTGCCCAAGCAGACCCTGTAGAAACTCCTTTTTACCTAGAATTCCTATAAATAGGTGATAATAAAAAAAATGTTTCCTTAAATCAGGTTTTCATAAATATTTTGCCCTAAGAAGTAAAGGAATCACATAAGTCACAGAAAACAGGAGAACCTTGAACTGCAGGGTGCGAAAACAATTAAAACCCATTGTTCAGTTGTTTTTTACTGGAGGAAGAGACTAGAATATCTGGCAATGAGACTAGAATAGTTTGATAAGGAGAGTTACTAATTTCAATGGCTGAATGCAATATTTTCATTCCATCGAGATATGCCTTTTATTCAGGTGCAAAAAAGATTTTTACCTTTATCATAAATACTGTTCTTCTGTTCTACTATACCCAGACACTGAATTCCCTACAAACATTACTTCTCCCGCTCTCCTAACTCATATGGAGCTCACAGGAAAAACTATTCAGCATATGACAAAACTTACTTTATGAAATAAGTAAGTATATTTTCTTTATTTTCCTTTGTACTGTAAAACGCCTTTTCCCTTTTGAACTGTTTATAGATTAATGAAGAGTGTAGTTTAGAGAATCATATCTGCACAGAACTGAGAAGAAATACATCCTTGGCCATTGCTACTGAGGGATCCCTCTAAAAGTGCTAGTTAGACACTTGTGAGCTCAAGCCTTCAAGTACACAGTTACAGAACAGCACAAATGCAAGATAATCTTCTCTTACAATTGATACAACTGGACAGAATCACTTTGGGGCTAGAAAAATGTATATTAGCTTCTCTAAGCAGCTGGATTCCACAGAATCATCCTCACGGTGATTTCTCAACATACCTGCAAGGCATGTTTACAATATTAGAGATACTTAAATAAAATGCAAAGAGAGAATTTATTCAGCAATTCAGAAAGGAAACAATACTCTGAAGAAAGTCATGCTCATCCTTGACAGTTTGCAGAGTTTTGTTTCTTCCTGCAAAACTAGGAAGGAAGAAATAAAATATAAGCACTTTTCCAACAAAACTGGCAATAAATGACTCCTCCTTCAGTCATATGAAGCTGAATGTATATGATTGTCCTGGACTATCTTAATTATTGTACTTATCATAGCAGCACTCAGACTGCCTATCAGCCAAAAAAAGTGTCTGGAACATCTGGCACATCCCAGCATGCCCGCCTTACAGAAAAAAAACCCAGATCTACATTGGTTTTGCACACATTTTAGTTCTCAGCATGTCCCATTAAACTTTATGTCATTTTTCAAGCTGCCTTCTGCAGCTCCAAGAATAGTTAAATAGCATTTACATCATTTTATACTAAAAGGCATGCATCATCAGCTTCCTGTCATCAGCAGGAAGAACATAAAGAGCAAGCGCTGTGAAATAATGACTAACCCTAAACCACTACAATGCCTCAAATTATCATTAAAATAAAAAGTGACTACTGCCATAACATTCTCAATGACTACCCTAAAGCTGCCATTATTTCTCTTTTACCTTGTAGGGAATATTGAAATGAAAGAATCTGTCTTGAAATTCTAAAAAGAAATAAGTCTCATCTGCACACTGAATTCTAATTCACAAATATAAGATTCAATAGTTTGTAAACCAGTTTCTTAATATATGATACTACAAAACAAGGCATCCAATTAGCGTGCAGATAATAGCCCCAGAACATTTATTGCCAAGTAACACCAGATGAGAGATCATTATCTTATTTGAGAATTTAATGTAGTAACCAGCAAATTAAATTTCAGAGCCTCAGAAGCTAGTGCAAGTCTGAGGCACTAAAATCACAATGCTGAGCACCACGTGGCTCTTCAGACCAAGTCTGGAATAGGAACTCCAATATTCCTTTTACACAGAACTTGGTTCCCATAGTGAAAAAGGTACCTGAGCAGCAGAAAACATAGTTTGCTAGAATTCTTTAAAATCCTCCATGTCAGCTTAAAGGTGGAGAGTGTTTTCCATCCACTTTTTGTGTTTTGTTTTAAAGGGAAAAATGCAGAAGGAACATCTTCTCACGTGCATCAGATCTACTGTGCAGGATTCCTATGTGATAATTTAATTTGCTTCAGAATGAGCTCTGGTAATACAAAGCAAAGAAATATTTGTATTTTAACTCTGTTCTTGTACACCCAGAGTCTGGTCCCAAAGTGTGTTTCAGCAATGCTACAATGGATGTACTTCTGCGATATTTACATTCGCCTCACTGTTTAGGCTCAATCAGGTAAACAATGTCACTTTAGAAGTGAAGCATTAGTAAACATAGGAAGTCATGTTCTCAGAAATACTCCATTGATTAATAATTAATTAGAACAGCCTTGTTAATTTGAATTGACTTTTCCACAGATTCTGTGACGTGCATCACAGAATTGCAGAATTAGAGTGATGAATCTATCCTGAAAGGGGCAGTGTTTCTCGACAGCGATATTGTACTGCGACATAGCTTTATGCATCATTTTATAACCTGGGCAGACTGCCAATATGGCATTACCTAAACATCCCCTACATCCTCATAGCAACTTATGAAATCAGTCTAATTGTTTAATTTTAGGTTCCAAATCAACATTCATTCCAAAGCTTTAATCTAGTGGTGAATCTCTGCAATTACCAATTTCATAAAACTTATATCTGTTTCTGGTAATTCAAACGACTGCTAAGTAAGTGCCGCCTTTTTTTTTTTTTTTATTTAAGCGCTTTGAAAATAAAGCACTGGCTAAGTGACAGCATGTATCTCAATTTCTCCTTCCATTGTGCCATGGGAACAATGGCAGCTTACAAGACTTGGTTTGCTTACAAGACACTGTCCCTTTCCTTTTACTAAAGACAATTAAGATTCTGTTTAACATTATCATGTCTGTTTTCCAAAGCATTTATCAGAGTTGAAATATTGACCTGTATCCCAAAGTGGTTCTGGGTGTGTGTTAGGTGTTGAGGAATTAATAGAGATTTGATTATAATATTTCTACAGTTTCCACAAAAAACCCAAACCCCAATCAAACGAATTTTATTGCCTGATAGTATCACCTCCAACTGCTGAGTGAAAAAACAACACGCAGGCTAGAAGCGCAAGGAAGTGGTAACCTGATCTCAGACAAGTTTTTAATGTGAAAGTAGCAAAAGTTGGCTTATGACAATCTGGTTAGGTAAAGTTTAGGAGTATCTTCTTTTGATAAACCTTAGTCTTGTTCTGTTTTATTCTCCATAGAATAAAATATCATTCTCCAAATAAATATATTAAAATGCTTATGAAAATCCTGGTAATGTCTTTAGATGTTAAGGAAATGAGATGATTACTTACAACCTAAATTTCCATCTTGGAATGCAACTAACTAATTTTTCCTCTTCCTTTTTGATATCAAATGCCATTAAATGTTCTTTGATATTTAAAATTTTCATTCTGGGTAACTATTTTCCAGGATGTATATGCCAATTTTTTTTTGCCTCACTTTTCAGAAATCTTTCAATACTCAAAGTGGAAAGACGTCGTTAATACAAATGATTCTGTACTGGCAAGAACCCACAAAACCTGTGTCAGCAACTCTTGTATATTTGTCGACTCAGTTCCTCTTGTATATTCATGAGGCAGTTGACTAAGTGCCTGAGATATTCTGATTCTTATGACTCTCCCCTGAAGGACTGCAAAGGTCTGTCTCTGATGCTGCTCCGAAAATTTATGGTGATAAAAGAATTTATACTACGTTGTCAGTCCATGAATAAACGTTTTCCGTGGGTCCTCTTCTGCAATTACTGCACATTATAATAATGGAGTTTATGCAACAGGTACTGCACAGACTTTTTGGGTAGACCAACTGCGACACGTAATGTTACCTCCTCCCATGACCCCATCTTTTCCCAGTTTCCTGCATTTCCTTCAGACCCTTTACAGTTGACATATTACGTCATTAGGTTCTTTTTTCACATTTATTGTTTTATCATACAATATCTTATTACTAATTAATCATGTCTGTTTCAAAAAGTTGTGCTTCTTTTAAAACACACTAAACAACCACATGACTTGATTTATAAACCCCGCGATGTTCTGTGAAGCTGAGGGAAAAGACCTTCCACCTTTTACAAAAATACTAACGTCATAGGACATAGGAAAGAGAAACCTAAGTTTTCTGAACACGGGAGGAAAGTATCTCATCTTCATACTATCAAAAGCTGACAGCTTGTAGCAACAGGGATGAATTGCTGGCTATATTTCAAATGTATCCCCTTAGGTAAACCTTACTCAACTCTTAGGCTTGATGTAAACACAGTCATCTCAAGATTTTTCTCTGATAGAAACACCAAGCAGAAGCCTCAAATGCAAAGAAGTCTACAAGAGACTTGCTAAAAGTTCTGCTTTTTCACTTATGTCTTTCTAGGAGGAAATTCACCATGATTAGAAAATAAATACATCTTGAAAAACTGCCATACTAAATGTGTAAGGAAAACATTTTAGTGTTTTTCCATGTACTTTGTGTAATAAGTTTTTTGTTGCGTACTTACGTGATAAAGTGGAACTGTATTGTTTTCTGCTAGCGAGAAATTCAAGACATCTTGCTGTCCGGGTTCAAGCCTAACATTAATAGTAGATGTCAATACAGATGGATTAATAGGGTAGTTTGGACTGCTTGAGTTTTTACCCTTTTTTCTTGACCTACGACCTGTGTCCCTTTTGTTGTCTTTTTGTGTCAAAGGCTCCTCTTGGATAACCAGTATCTTGTCATCACTCAGATACCGCAGGAGTGAATTCTCAGAGTCAGTTGTTAGAGGGGAAAAAAAGAAAAAAGAAACATTAGTAAACTAGAGGAAACAGAGAACCATTTTGGCTGCATCTCTATTGTCAGCCTGGTTAACTGCCCACTTGGTCTGAGGCTCTTTCCTCTGCAAACCAACTATTTGTACCAAGGTTCCAATCAAGAGCAAACTAAGCAGCTGGCACAAAATCTAGGTACAGAAGAGCTGGTGGTGCACACCCAAGTCCCTGTGTGACAGGTAGCGTGAAGGTAACCTGCATAGTGTGGCTTGTGTAACAAAGAAAATATGGATACAGCCAAATGGTTTCCGTGAAATGTCAGAGCCTCACTTGGTGCTGTTAAACAGGAAAGAATGACATGAATGCCAAGCGAATTGTGAGGGCTTGAACTGGGTTCGGAATCAATAGAAATTTAGATGATTAGGAGTGCTGGTCGGAACAGTGACAGTATGATTGCAGATTCTGGTCTCAAATATTCATTCATACTATCAAGACGTGTTATAGTTGTATCTTAAATCTATAACATCGGTTATTGTTTTCTTGAATCAAGCAGATAAGGAACTGTTTGACATAATACACCTGAACCTTATAAGTCTTTTCCCCTTGATGTTTATCTTTCTTTATAATACAATTAGGTAGAGTAAATCCCTCCTACTAAAACAAACTTTTTGGTTTTCAGAAACAGAAACACAATAACTTTGATACTAAACATATCTTTCAATACTCTCTGTGGCACGCAAGAAACAGAGTTGGTTCCTAGGATGGTATCTTCATGCTTCTTGAGTAACAAAGGGAAAAATCCTGGAAATCAGCAGGAAAAAAATAAAACTCACCTCTGCTTCCCCTCTTGTACATGTTTTGTTCTTTTGAATCCCCTATCCAACTGTACTCTGTAGGCATAGAAACAGGCCTCAGGTCTCCTGGAAACAATTCAAGATAAAACAGTATTGGTTTTAAGATTAAAATTAGAAGCCTGTAGAGTAAGTAATGCCCATAAACTACAGGCATGATATGACCCTTCAGAAGAATCCTTTTTATCAGCATCTATACATTATTAAAACTGGTGTTCAGGATGAATTAAACATCACGTATGGCAGATTCTCCTCTTCTTTACACCACTCTGAAGGAAAGTACCAGTGAAATCACTGGTAAATGTAAAGCAGGTTACAAAGCTATTTTTAAACTTTTTTCTGTAAAAACTTGCTCGCTCATTAAATAGGCGCTTTAGAGTGTGGAGAGAAACAGTTTACAAACTGACTAATATGCTTTAGTAAAACTAGAAAGACTTTCATTATAGATAAAACATTACATATCTATCAGTTAAATGGTAAAACCTATCTGACCTGGAAAAATCACACGATGAGTAATTAGAGGATCTCATAGTTTCATGGAACATTAATTTCAGATGCCCCAAAAACAAAACATGAAGTGCAGTTTGGTAACAACTATAGCAAAAAAAAAAAGAAGATTCAGGCTTTAGGGTTGTAATTAATATGATTTTATGGCACTACAGCTGCAAGATATTAATGTGCATTAGTCATTCCCTACTACAATATCAGTAGAGCACTGATAGCAGGTCATTAAAGGAGGAATGCTACAGAACTGACTATAAAGCATTAGCAGTTTGGCCGTGTCAGTGTGCATAATGAACACTGAATACAGTGGCACACTGTCTGGATTATGGGTCTATGAGTTCTGTCTGACCCACAAAGCCAAAGAATCCAGCTGACTACATTTGCTGTGTTTCTTTACCACTCGAGCAATCTTTTTGAAAGTACTTTGCTACACTTTGTAGAATAATTACAGAATTTAAATGTGAACAAAAGTTTCATTTATCAATTTCCTCAGGTTGATTAGAGTATTTTCTGTGTATTACTGTGCATTCTTCTAAAATACAGCTTTTTAGCTACTAAAACGTTAGGAGGTAGGAACAAACAAGTACACAAGACAAGTACTAACTCCTGCATAACATGATTTTCTGAAAACTGAAGGAGTAACAGCTAGAGTATTGAGATTTCCCATATCGTACTTATGCTCACACCATAAAAGTTAATGTGTAGCTAATTGTATGGAAAATATATGTAGTTTCCCTGTCTGCCTAACAGGTTTTTGCAATTTTGCATATATTATTAACACTGAGGGTCTCATCTGCCCGAGTATCCTTCTATCTACCAGCTCTAACAGAAACTGGTTTCTACTAATCGTTTTAATTCTATTAAGTCCACGGCAGAAATTTCTGAACTGTGGTTTGTGAGAGTCTTCACCATGATGATAATGCCTGCTCAGTCATGAAAGACTTGAGAAGTTATTTGACAGATTAATTTAATCTGTAGTTAAAAAAAATCTGGTTTAATAACTCTTTTTGAAACAAAGGCATATTCTTGAGACTTTAAAATCAAACTCCTACTAGATTTTCAAAGTTACCAAAAATCAGAACTGTCTAGCATGAACACAAGGAAAGTCTTACATATTTCTGGGATCAGGCAGAGAGCCCAACATTTTAAGTCATCATGCAGCATGAATTTATGAAAGCAAGCCAAATACATCCATCTGGCTCCAGTTTTAATCACAGTTAAGATTTATCATTAATTTTAACTTTATTATAAAATGATGCCACTTATCAGGGAGATAAAGACTGAATATTACTTGTCTTTAGACAGAATCCTACTCGTCAGTGTTACAGCACTTTCAAGCATCAAGTGTACGGCTGTACAAGTTACTAAAGATATCCTGCTTAGAACAAAGACCTATTAAACTTGTCGTGTTCTGAAAAGGCAGAGTATATACCTACACAATTGATATTTTACAGTTTTTTACCCCAAATCCAGCTGTAGTTAGCAAAATACACTGGCACAACAAAGTTCCATTTACTTGATAAATATAAGATTGCTTTCAAGCTATTAGGGTGACAAAACCAGAACAACACTCGAAGCTGGATGCCCTTTGCTAGGAAAGTCTAGCTGCAGTGAATTATCACTGACTGTAGTTTGTAGTACCCCTCAATGAAGACAGGTTGCCCAGAGAAGTTCTGGATGCCCCATCTCTGGAGGTGTTCAATCCAGGGATTCTAAAATTCACCAAACACCAAGCAAATTGGTTTTAACAGATAAGCAAAAAAAAAAAAAACTTAAAAAAAAATCATCAATTCATTTTCAGCACTACCTTTAATATAGAAATGTATAGTTCTATACAAGCACAAATATATTTGCAATACCTGTATGCTTATATGGATTAATATACACATAAAGTGTCTATATAAACTCAGAGTCAATATTTTTCCAATAGCATCTTGAATATTTAAGCAGTCCCCATTCCAAGATATCGAAATATGGTTATAGTACTAGCAAATACATTGTAAGATACCACTCATGTAATTATATCCATTTAATACAGCACTGAATTTTGGAGGGCCTTGCATCTGATAGATACTTTTATTCCACAAACAAGTTTTTGCAGGACCTCAATTGAAATTTAACGGTCCAGAACACTGCAACTAGAATAATCTCCAAGAGCTTGTGAATGAAACGGAGTAAATCAAGATGCTAGCCATCCAGATAATATGAACTGAAGGATCATTCAAAATTCTAAGTACATGCTGCAGAATAAATGTGCAAATAACGTACACACCCCTGATCATGAATATTAGCTTGTAATTGTACTAATTATTCCTTCACGTAAACTGTTGTCTAGCATTCAGAGCTGAAAGGGTGTGGTCTAAGAAAGATTGACAGATATTCAGGAGTGTTCATAGCACAATTTGTAAACTCAGTCAGTTTAAAAATATTAAAGAAATCAAGCCTACCATGAGTGGGTGTTTTTTCTCTTCTTCGCACTCCCGTAGCTCTGCCTCTGTCATACTCGGAGCCCACAGGGTGGCCTTCACCTTCAATTAAGGTGTAGTATTTCCCACTTTCATGCTCCAGAAAATAGCTTGGAGACTCAGAGCCTTTCATTCCAGACTTTCCATATTTACTGATGTCATCACAAGACATGATTCCAATTTCATCCCTAAAACCAGTATAACCAGAAAGTTATGGAGAAATTAACCATTTTATGATAAAGCTAATGTGTCTAATTGTGTCTCCTAAACACCACAAAAAAAGTCCTGTAACTGAAATGCTGTATGAGAGAACTTTTATGAAAGTGATTCAATAGCAAGAAAAATAAATGAATGACATCATCACTAGGTTCCACTTTAACTGCGAGATAGATATAGTTCTTCAGGAGTTTTTCAGTATCTGAACATGAGGAATTGGCACAATATGAGTAGGTAGGGGTTTCCTTTGCAGAAATGCCCGCTTTAGAACAAGACACAAGTGGTCACATAAAAGTAAAAAAACCTAAATGATTAAAGATGACTTTAAATGCTTTCTTTGTTAATGACGAAAGACAGGTTTTGCTCAACATGAATCTAGCTGAGCAAGAGCAAAGAGCGTTGCAAAATAATGATACGTTGCTTTATATATTTCTAGCTTCTAATTTTCCTAAATATTTCATTCAATTGTGAGTATTTTTCTTTCTCTTTTTATTAATCTGTTGAAATTAAAGTATAAAATTTTAGTTTTCAAAACCTCAAATCCATTAGAAAGTAAATACCTGGGGCCATAAAGTCCTGACATTGGAGACAGGATGAAAACATCTTGAAGTGCAGAGTTCTCCATTTTTGAGGATATGCCCATTGTACTTGTTGGTGTCGTAGAACTGCTTGTTGGACTGGTTGGAATTACAGGCTGTAAAACCAAAAAAAGCATACAAAGAATAAATTAATGGTTTCTGTGCTACAAGTAACAGCAAAGTTAATGTATTTATTTTAGGAATCTTGACCTCTCTTTTTTGGCTTCCCTATCTTTTTGAATCACTGAGTTTCTTTCAAAAATATGTCTACTGAAATGGTTTGACCAAAGAGTTCAAGACTTTTTATGAAAGGAACTGATAAAAGCCCAGGGAAATTAATTTAAAAGCCATCTCATGGGAAAAATCTGAGACTCAGAATCAAAATATGATTTCTAACCAATGCAGAAAATCAATTATAAGGAGAGGAAGGACATACACTATTAAATGCCATTAATACAAGAATTAATTACACCACTCTGAGTACTTGCACTGAATGAAATTATTCATAACCATAATGCAGGTTTCAGTAGAAGATTTATTGCTAACAATTTCAGAATACCTGGATGTTTTAAGAGAACAGAATTCACAGTAATCTATTTTTTCTTGTTTTTTTTAACTGAATCCATATTTGTGGTGATTGCATGATGGTGATAGAAATATACGTTCTGTGGTGACTAACAATAAAATATAAATCAACCCAAGCAATAAATGTCAGCATCATAACTATTAAAAGCATTGATATAGTCCAGGGGCCTCTGGGGATTTTTGCTTTTTTGAAAAAAAATAAATGAAGTTAAACACACTTTTTTTTACCCAAATGCCATAGGGAAGCCTAAGTCAATGGCTATGAGGACTGCAACCAAATATTCTGTGCAGGAGTTCGTAGACAAGAATAACTGCCAAAGCCTGGAATTACTCACTGCTTACTTTCTCACATCTTCAGAAATTAGGACCTACTACTGTATACACAGTATCAACCACTGCATTTAGAATACTGCCATTATTTCTGAAGTTTTGGGGTGGCAGCATTAGTAAAGAGACTAAATATATGTTGTTCCAGTAACCCTCCAACTTTCCTGCACTGGAAACAGTTGCATAATTATCACCGTCACAGAAAGACAAGTAGAAACTCCATTTCACAATCAGAGAAGAAATTACCTAGATCTAGTCTCTTGTGAATAATTTCTTTTCAATGCCTGTATATTCTGCAGTCATCAAGGTTACAGATTAGTCTATGAAGTTGACAATAGAAAAAAGGGCGAGGAGATAATGCAACTGTTCAATTTGCTCCCAAAGAGGGTGATAGCCTTGCCATTTCTGATAGATTTTTGAGAATGTAACCTTGTAGCAATGTAATCTTTTCTGCTTCAATTTAATTAGATTCTTTTCCTACCAAACCCAGAAAGGGAGAACTTTCTTTTTCACTCTTCGTTAACTTTTTGTTATTACATTCTGAATATTATCTCTTTCTCTTTGTTTTGACTAGAAAATGAGAAAAAATTCCCCTAATTCTTCTCTTACTGGGCTTTTTTTTTTTTCTAAACCACTAATGAATTGCAGTGTACTCTGCATTTTCTCCAACTGACTAGAAAAGGTATGGACAGTGTACACTAGGTGTACTCAGTACCCAGCTGAGATTGTACTAGTACTGAATAAGCCACAATCATTACTTAACTTATCTTGTGTTTTATACTTCTATTTACATCTCTCATCAGGTATTTGAGTTCCTTCCACCAAGTATTTAATGTAACATTTCAGTTACACCAAATCCAGAAAGATAATTTTAATAAATAGTAAATATCCTTAATATGACTAACAATTTAACAGACATAGCTAATTATTTAAGTCCTATATCATAATTCCAATAAAATTTTACTTCAAGTGATTATGCTGTGTGTAAATGGCCATTTGATGAAGCTAATTACCAGTAAAATGATTAAACAATTCTGAAATACTAGAATAAAAATGAAAGAGAAATGACAAATTCAACACTCATCAGAAATAAACAAATGTTTGCCAAAGAGAAAAATTCAAGCTGTTTCCGAAATACATTCATTTCAAAACCATATTGCTACGACTCCAAGTGTGTTTTGCAAATACAGGGGATAGTTAGATGTTGTATTTATTTAAAATGAGCTGTTCCAAACAAACATGTGACGTGAGGGCATCCTGCAAAACCCAGCAGGACAAGATGCAGGGAGCCTGTAAAGCCTGGTGGAGGAGCAACAAAAGGCTTGAAGATGGACTTCCTTTACCTTTTGATGGGGAATGAAGAGTAAGGATTGGGTACTGAGTCTCTGCTTTCTCCCCTGAAGGAATAAACCCGATCCTCAGAATTCCCCTCATGGGTGAATTCACAGAAAACCCACAGGCATCGCTCTTCTACATGGGCTGCCTGTGGTAAGGGAAAATGGGGCTTTTTAACTGTGTATTTCCCTAGAATTTCCTACAGCGTGTTTTTGTGTCAGAATAGATTAATTCATGCCAGCGATTCCGATGACTAATTGAACAAGCTGCTTTTCAGAAAAATTAAGTGTTCCACAATACGCATACAACTCACAATAAGAAACAGAACTCAATATTGCTGAGTATTTCTCGCGTGCTGCTAAGTGGGTCTGGCTGTGCTGTGAACCAGCAGGTGCATTTACAGGGTTTCCAAGATTTGTGGATTTTTACTTTTTTGAAACTTGAAATATATACCACTTTTTATGTGTAAACAATAATTTTTGTCCTCAGAGCAAGAGACTACAATGAAGTAGGTATTCATATGATAGAAGTCAATAAAAGCACGGGTGGCATTGAGATGAAAAGGAAATGATTGTTCACCATCTCCTCTGATAAAACACATTTAAGGGAACAGAAGACTACTTTCTCTCTTGCTTCATTTTCTTTGTCTGAGGTGTTACAAGTTATAGAATTGTCACTCTTGACGTAAACTTCTCATCTCATCTGACAGATTCTATGACTCAGGCTAAAAAATAAAGTTTAGTGGCCTTTATCAAATAATTGTAACAGGAAAGATTATTCCAACTACAAAATTTCTGCAAATAAAATTTAAAAAATACAATAAATGTATTTTATTTGAATGAAGTTTCCAGTATGCTTTCTTTTATAAGAAAACAGAGCGCTATTCGCCATTGTAGAGGAAAGAATCATTTTTAATTGAGGGAGAAGATAATCAGAATTTAAAAATGAAAATACGTCCTCTAACATCACATAATGCCAACTGGAGACAAAAGAAGAAAATGGCATGACTTCAGTTTTGCTTTCAGTTTTGATCTACTTTAACTGAGAGTTTTCTACAGGTTGTGGCTTAACTCCTCATTCCCTATCCCGCATCTATGCAGCCAGTTACTTTTGTGTAAGGATAAAATCTTCTGCCAATGCTGAATGTATTCTCCTTTCATCAGTGGCTTCTGACAGACTCCGTTCTGTGAGAGCCAATTTAATCCATTAGTGGCAGCAAACTCCCAAAACCCAAATAAATAACACTAGAAGCTTTCCTAGCAATTCAGCGAATTAAACTGGTCTAGAGAGCCTGAAAAATGCCAAAGTCAAACAAAGGCAAGGACATTCTGCCACCAAGAACTGGGAGAGGGAAGTGAGATCACTGCTCTCCAGCAGCATCAAGCTGTTATGTCAGCTGTCCAGGAAACAAGCTTTAATGTCATAGTGAAATTTAATCATGCTAGTTCCAAGTCATTAATGACAATAACAAATAACACTAGACCCCGGGGGAGAACTGTAGGAAACAGGCAAAACAAAAAAATGCATACTGAGATGTATCCAGGTCCTCATACTTGAGCTTGCCTCTGCGACATGAAAACTAAAGATGCTAAAGACGACCTAAAGTTGATTTTCAACATCTTATTATAAAATCTGCTGTTAAGAAGTAACACTGGCAATGCCCTGTTTATTTTACAATGTAATTTATAGTTTTATTTAAATACCTCACCACACTATTCCCTGAAGAAACGTATCCTAGCGAGGATGATACTTAAGCACCTTTTGGTGAGAGAGGTGGAACACTAGCAGGCTTTTCCTGAAATTTAAAAGGTCTGCCAAGCTTGATTACAAACAAGTAGTTTTAACAGACTGCAATAATGGAAACAGAGAGGCAATGTTGCCTCTGCCAGTTGACACAAGCTACTGAACCTTAGGCTGCCTTGGTCTTCAGTATCACTATTTGTAAATGTTCTCTCCTATGAATTCCTGCGGCTCCAAACTTCAGAAAGAATTAGAGGAAAAAAAATCTTATTGGCACATACAGTATTGCCACACAAACTTATCTCAGCACCCTATTTCAAATGAACTTGGGACTCTTTAGAGGCTCCTGTTCCTTCACTGAAAGGCAAAAAAGTCTAGTAGTTTCTCTCGAATAAAGAATTTACCATGACACCAGTGTTGCAACAGCTTTCTTACCTGAAGTGCAAGAGGCTTCCACCTCACGTTCTTCAGAAGGGCAGGAGCAGAAACCAGGGTGTTCTGAGGACGTTTTTTCAAGGTTAATATCACTCCATTTGGGTCTTCCCGCAATGCATTTACCAGGTTCTTTAACTGCCAGCCAACCTAAGGAAAAAATCCGTAATTGAATTTTGAAAGCTTTCCATGTAACTTTAAATGTGAAGGAAGTCGTCTATTAACAGGAAAGGTCTGTCACAGCCTACTCTTTGCAAACACAAGCAGTTTTCATAAACTGTTTGATTACTGCTGTTGGACTGAAATGATGCTGCTGAAGCTGGGGTTCTTTTAGCTCTACAAAATATGGCATAAGTGAAGACTATCTAGCTTTTAGTAATTCGTGAGATCGCTCCCCATTTTAAATCAAATTTTGAGGACTAGAAGTCATGAAACCATTTCAGTCTGGATCCTTAGTTGAAATATTCACTGCTGAGGAGGCAGACAAGTTGTGCTACAGCAAAGTATGAAACACGCGTGTAACAGCTTTGAGATCCTTTAAAAGATAAATGATCATGTGCCTGGCTTATCCGTGCAGCCCTTGGACAGAGCTGAGTAATTCTAGTTACTATAACTTGTAAACATAGCCAATAAAAAAAAAAAAGAGAACCTATCTAGTACTTCTATATGTGCTGCTCACAAAAAGTTACTTGGAGAGATTTCTTGATCTTTCTGACTATATTAAATAAGAATCTATCATTAGCTGTTTATACATGAAAACAGAAAATGTATTTTTATGGGACCTTTTTGATAGAATGAATGTTTATGCTGTCCTATTATCCTGAATGGTTGAAAAGTTTTTAAAACTGAATAATAATATAAATGACTGTATATAAAGCTGTTGATGATAAAAGTAGTTTCTTACACATTTAAGAGCTGCTGAATTTCTATCCATATTTCCACAGGCACATAAAAAAAAACAAACAAGAGAAGGGTATCAAAACAGTCAGATAAATAAAATAAGAACTGAAAGTGTAATTCATAAAAAATCACATTTTTCTAAACCTAAACCAATCTTTCTTCAAGTTACATCACTGAAATCAGTGTAATTTTACGAGTTTAAAGACAATAAGTTTGTCTCCATTCAGCAGTCCTTTCACCTTTCCTATACGCAACTGATGCATTAACTTGCTCACTATGAATCAAGTAAGAAATTCCTACCACTTAGCACTTCACAGTGAGGAATCATTAAAGTCACTTTGCCCTGCTCTCTGAGTTTCTTCAGTACTACGGTCTCAAAGAAATGTATCCAACAGAATACCCAAATTAGCACTGATAGACAGAAATATACTTCAATGCTTCCAGGATCTGCTAACGTTCCCTTCAAAAGTTTATCTTTTTTGTTGATACGCTCATGACCCACTCTAGATTAAACTATATTAACATCATCAATTTTGAAATTTTTCTCTTTTCCTCTGGTGTCAGAAAAATGGCACGACTAACGAAGACCCTTGGCTCCTCACATCTCACCTTAGCCCTGGGTCTCGAGGGCTGAAGTGTTGCTACCATTTAGTCTCACCTAGTATTTTCAGGAAGTTCACCGAGGGTCTTGCTGAAGTAACTCAAATCACAAGAACCTGCCTACCCTGGAAGGGATCGCTGGAGAGAGGGTCCACTTGCAAGTGACAGTTAAGTTCCTGGTTGAAATTCAGCTCTGGGAAACAGTGAGGCTTGTGGGACTATGACAGGGAGGACTTTGGAGGATTTCCCCAGCCTTCCTTATTTGCATCTGCTCCTTTGCACACAAGATTTCTAGATTTGCTACTCAAGGGAAATGGGTGGGTGCAGGACCGACTCATCACTTGCCCTTTAAATACTGCATTATTTTTAAAACATTGCTTAAGTGAGTCAGGTTTTAGTTTCAACACTGATGGTTACTCTCTACCCACGGTTCTGCTAAACAAAGCAATCTGGATCCAAACCTGCACAGAATATTTTTCCAAAATTCATTTTTTTTTTTGACAGAAAAGATGAGCCCCCAGCACCTCTGCCTGTTTTAGACTTCCCTTCACTTTCTATTCCAAACCTGGTGGATTTTTACTATAGTAATAAACGACCATAGTAAAGACCTGTCATAAGCGTTAGAGCTACCACAAGTCTTCAGCCTGGGTGTCGAGCAGATCCGTACTCGACAGGAATTAGGATGCCGTGTTCGTACAGCAGCTCTCGAGGCACAACCTCCCTGATGCCAAATTGCAGCAGCCGTAGAGTGGACGCTTAGGGATGAAAAGCTTAAGGAACACAAGAGCAATGACTGTACAAGTGTAAGAAGCATTAAGTGCCAATATATTTGCTGTGCTATTTGACTGTTTAACCTGTCAAGAGTTCGCTACAACAGTTCCTTCTCACCAAAAGCTGCATTCCCATCGTTATTGAAAAACAAGGAGGGGAAAAAAAAGATTTAGAAAAAAGAGAAAGATATTATATCAGGTATAGTTTATGATTACTTCCTCACAGAGGATAATAACATCAGATTATGTATGAAGGTGAAAGGAAAATAAAGGCAACTTTGAAGAGATATCAGTTAAAACCTTCTTCCGAGTGCTGAGGAGAAGCTAAGATACAAACTGCAAGATTCCAGCCTGTTCCCAAAGTGGGACAAACCAGGATCCCAAATGTGAACACTGGGCTTGGGAAGAGCTGCAATACGTGTCAGACTTCCAAAAAGAATTTGAATAGCTTTTTAAAGTTCTATTCTATTTTTAATTTTGCTGCTCTGTTGAAAACTCTCTAAAAATACACTGGCCACAAGAAACCAGAAAATGGTAGGAATTATAAACAGGCCAGAGCCAAGCAAATGCAAATATATCAGCCTGCGTTCCATAAGAGCTCTTCCAGTTTGTGCTTTGTTTATAAAATGACAGAGGCTTTATATATATATATATTTACTCAATTATAGAATTAAAAATGAACTAAATTTGATTTTTAAAGACTGATGTAATTTTCAGAATGCTGAAACCTTTATAGTTCCATCAGCTCCTTTTAGAAAAGAATGATAAATAATTAAGTTAATGATAAATTATACCAATGAGAACCCTAATGACAAAACCATTAAATACCAAGATCTATTAGAGAACGATCTGCAGTCATTGCTACTAGGCTGTGATAAAATGCTCTTAGGAATATGGGCATGTTATTATAAATTGTATTGCTAAAAATATCACTGAAAAAATAGAAGTCATTACAGAGGATTAAAAATCTTAGTTGAAAACCAGTCCTTGAGACAGATTTTGACATTTATTGCTAAAGAACCAGTCTTTAATAGCAATTACTAGCTTCTAGCTATGGTGATATGCATTCAGCAAAAGGGTATTTTGTTCCATTAAGATTTTTAGCATATACATTCAGTTAATCAGATTCTGCAATATGGGGTAAGATATTTCACTCTGTAATGAAAGTTAACATTCAAATTAGACTAATGAAGGAAAAACAGACTACTGTGATACATTTTTTTGTTATTTTCCTGAATAAATGAAATCAGAGCAATTAGATTTCCCGTTACATTCAAATCAACAAATTCAGAAGGACATTATTATGTCCTCTTTGCACAGCACAGTAAAGCTCTAGTAATGATGCACTGTCCTCTACTAAAAATATTTGCATATTGAAATACAGTGCACTGGTTTTTATCTGTCTTTAATCTTGGCCTAAAAACTCCAGAATGGGGAAACTTGCTTGCTCTTGTCTTATTTCATGTCTCAAAGCACAAACAAAATGCATTCAGATGCCAGCCAGAATTGCTGCCACAGTGTAAAAATATTACAGACACACAAACTTTGACAGTTGCTGGCTTAAAATGATTGACTTAATCTCAGCCAAAAAAATTAAATTTATTATAGAATGCTAAATATGGAAGAAACTTAGAAGACTGCAAAACAAACACACTGACAATGGTAAGAGGCAGGCAGAAGTTTAAGATTTTGGTGGCTCACACTTCAAACTGCTCTAATCAAGAATATTTACTGATTTGTACATCCTCACTTGGAGAGAAGGGCTCCAGGGGGAAAAAATGGGTACTACTGTCTACGTTAAAGGAATTTTTAGTTTTCTCACAGGCAGTACAAGCCAGATAATTAGTAGAAAATGCAAAATATAGCAACTTTAAAAATAATATTTGCAAAAATAGTAATGCCTACACTACTAAATTTCTTTACCAGAAATATATGATTTAAATAGTCAGTAATTTTGCATATCTAAACATGATAATTTTGTAGCTGGGACTGCATAACTAATATGTTCAGAAAAACATAACTCACTTTCATTAATCTACACTCAATTAGAGTGTTTTCTAGTTCTCCAATATCTTCTTTAGAGTCTCCCTATATTAACTTTGTTCCTTCTTATTTAGAAGACCTGGATTTGTCTGAATGGGATTCTGAAGGCAGGACTTTACAAACAGCCTTGTTAGGCACTCGGTCTGGAAATCAATTGTACGGAATGGTATTTTCTAAATATTTAGGGCATATTCTATTGCAGACCACCTGAAAATGAGTAATTCTGCTTTGACTGCAGTAACCCTTACATGAACCAGGACAGATGTTTCCCCTCAAGGCTCTTCAAATACATAAGCAAAGCCATCTGGATGCTTATTTGAACCTCGAGAATGACCTCTCCTTATATGCATTGGGGGGGGGAAAAAGCTTGTGTAAATGCAACTCTTTTTTAAGGAAAGAGACTATTACCCTTTCATAATTTAAGCCTATAATTCACTTTGCCTCATTAGGGAATTAATCAAGGCAGTTTGATTAATGTGGAAATCAGAAATTATTATTGGAGAAAAACGCGCTAGAAGATCATAAGTGCACTTTCTGTCAGTGAATGGGGAGCTCGTCATTAACACCTGTAGCTCATTCACTTTTCTTATTAATACCCTGTTACTAACCATAACGAATGATGTAATACACATATGTTCTCCCATTATCTTACACAGTTATTTTCATTAAGTAAGGGATAAATACAGCAAGGTTTCAAGAAGGTGCAAGATCTGTTGCTGGAAGACATGCCTTACTAAGCCGTGTTGAAAGGCAGAATCCCGAGAATAACTAACATCTGGCAATTTGTTTGGAAACAGAATAGCATCTTCTGGGAGAAGTTGTTGTAATTCTCATGACATCCCCTTTTCGGTTTTGTGTTTCCTTTTCCGTCTTGCATTTCACAACACACTGCGCTGAAGCACAGATGGTGTGACCTGGCACCACGTTCACAGATTTACCTCCATCTAAAATGAACTCACTAAGAGAGCTCAAATTTACAATTCAACAAACATATCCAGGGTATTAATTCAATAAATATCTTAACTCCAATAAATTAGTGCTGAAATTACTTCATTTTACCAGGGCCCTCGACATATTTAATTTAAGTAGGTAATTTGACAATGAACAGTATGAAAAGGTATTAAGTATGTGTTTACATACCACCCGTCGTTCCAAAGAATAACCTTATCAAGTCTGAAAATGCGGCTACATTAGTTTAAACTCACAGCTATTCAGAGATAACATAACTATCAGCTTACACAACAAAGCAAAGGTGGTAGGACTGCAAAACCCTTCCAGGCGATCACATCCATTTGTTGCCTTTTCTCCATAGCTGCAGGCAACAGTCACGTAACCATTTTCATCAGTTCTTCAGCCACCATCCCTGGCAAACCTCTTTCAAATTCTAGTGCAGATTCACTTACAGATGTTTGTGTAGATGTTTGCTCTTGCACAACATTGTTTTTACCTTACGGAATTATTTCTCTTTCTAGTCTTTATAGCCTCTGTCTGTTAAGAAAGAGGAATTCTGTCTCATATCTAGCTGGCTGGGTGAACAAAATTGAAATAATTTAAACAAAGTCTCTTCATATGAGACTGATGATACATTTTCTTTTTTCACCATTTCATTTTTTTTAATGTTCATACGTAACTTGACGCCTTTGCTGGCTGTAAATGGCCTGAACATCACACAGCATTTCAGACAAGATATTACCAATGTCAAGACAATGGCATTAAAACTCCGTTTCTCCTAGAAACAAGTTCCTGATTAATTCCAAGTTCATCTTTGCCATTTTCAGTCACATCACCTCTGTGGCGCTCAGTTGATTTGGGATTAATTACTACATTCTGACTTTTGGAGTCTTTCCAGTTGCTCCTGAGTAACATCTAGCTTTCAACAGGAATTACTGAAAGCATTATTATTGCTCTCTGTCCTGTTAAATGACCTTCAGGTTTCAGGTTTTTGAAAAGCCAGTTTTTCCTAGTTTATCAAACACTTCTCTATGCAGAAGTAGCTAAAATGTTTTACAGATGATCAGGCAGTGAGGTCAGTACTTGTTGGGATTTGCAATTCTCTGTTGTCTGAAAAATTATCAGAGAGAACATTAATACAATTTGTTTTTAATAAATGTATGTTACATTTGAAATTGTGCCTAGTATTGACTACCAAGTTTTGCCCTTTCTTACATTCCCCCTGTATAAAATGCTATCCTAAAGCAGACAACTCATTAAAAATCCTTGCTTAGGGATTTGCAATTGAAAGTTTCAGTCTCTTCAGTAAACTGAGATGTAGATGATTTGGCATCAAATTATCCAATTTTGCTTCCATCTTGAAAAAAAAAAATATATACACATCCCTATGTATTTGATATAACTGGTTTTCTTCTCAGCATTCACTACTACCCTATTTTCACCATATGACAGTTCCAATTCTCTGACTAAAGAATCAATCAACTTAAAATAAGACAATAAGAAATTTCATATTTCAACTGAAATCTAAGGTGTAATTATTAATTTTGCAAGAAAATAATCGTACAATGCCATATTCAGCACTTTTAGTGTAATTTTATAACAGAAGTAGTAAAAAGCTACAAGGTCCTCGCAGAACTAGTGCCTGTTGTTACTGTAGGGAAAAAATAAAGAGTGAGAGTGGCTGTGATGTAGAACGTGTAACTTATTTTTTAAAAGTTTCTTATACTATTTTATTAAAGTCTAAGAAGCAAGAAGGATAAGCAGAAAAGCAAATAAGGAAATTGGATAATGATTTAATTATCTTAGCAGCCAGTGGTGAATCACCCGATCTAATTAATTTCTTGCCTAAAGTACTATTATTTTTTCTTTGATCTTTGATTGTATTACAGAGTGTTCCTTGGTTAGACCAGATTTTACATAGTAGGTCTTTTATTCCTAACTCTTTCAATTGTTACAATCTGTAATTTGTAACCTGCTTTCCTCTGATACTGTATGAACTCTATTTTTTTTTCAAATACTCAGCTACATTGAGAAGTTATTTGAAAAGTAAAGTAAAACAAGTGGTATTGTTTTGTTAAGGTTTTCAATATATTCATTAATAATAACTTGTTTCAGGGGAAAAAAGTATGAATGTGGCCACCTTCTAGCTATCTGATATTTCTTACTTAATACTGATAATGCTTTATGTAAAATGAGTATATTAATTTTAGGTGATAATAATTTTGAAAGAATACAGACAAAATATTCTAGCCACATCAATCCCAAAACGCTTAACTTCACACATGCAGCAAATTCAACGGGACTGGCACCGTCAGCGTACTTAATCCTCTGCTATAGCTCTACAGCGCCGGAGAAGTGCCTACAGGATTAGAAATGCTGGTGTCTGTGCTGACTCCCCTCAAATGCAGGAACAGGACAGCTAGTTCCTAGTCTACATCATCACAAACTTGTTTTAGAGCTTACTACTCTCTCAGTTTCAAAACAGGTAATGATTCTTCTCTTAAAATTGGCTTCCTAATGGAAAGAGTCAAATTTAAGTTGAAATTACAGGTTTTGTTTTCAAAGGAAAAAACCAAATAGAAGCGTCCTCTTAATTTCATTTTTGCCTACGTATGAATGCAAAATGACCACGAGCCTTTTAAAACAGGTAAATAGGTAGTTGGTAACGGCTACATTAATGTAGTACTTTCTACTGTCTTAGCACAGGAGTCATGCCCTAGCCATGGATGAATGCTTTCACTGTAACTCAATGTTAAATATGCAAAGTACTACAGTTGGGAATTTAAAGAGGTTGTTGAGGAGGCTCATGCATTAGGATGACAAACTGGAAGTGCTTAAATTATCTAGGTTACCAAAAAGAGCCAAGAGGTAATTTGATTGCATCCTGAAAACACTTAGAGGAGAAACTGCTCTCCAATCTAATAGATAAAAATACATCAAGATCAAAGGACTAGAAGCTTGCGACAGACAAATGTAAACTACAAATAAAATGACACCTTTTCCCCCTACCAATGAGAATAATTAACTACAGGAAAAAATTATTACAGGTTATGGGATCATCAATGAAAGTTTTAAAACTCGAATGATCCTATGAAATGAGTGAATATGAATTTATCTAGAAAGTAAATTGGCCTAGTTCAGTCAAAGTCAGATTAAATGATGCCAGCAGTCAGTTACAGGATTGGAGTCTATTAAGAGAGATTCATACCTTCTCTAATCAGGAGAATATTTTCACTTGTGGTCGTATCAAATGACTTTAATTATCTGCAGATGAGGTTCTTTCAAAAAACATTGTGTAGAACTGCATTTATATTCCATGGAATACCAAGATGCTTCATTCTTAACAAAGTGTCTTTGTTAGGACAACAAGGATAAAACCTGTAGGATGCAGAAACTCTGAAGCAGACAAATATCTGAAGAAAGTGTATTTCTGCATCTCTACATTGTGTATATATCTAACAAAAGCACAGGGCCTCCCTTAACAAGGAACAAGTAAAAGCTGGAATAAGAAATAACAGTAAGACCTATATTTTTATCACTCAGGCTTTAAATGCTTTACGTAGAGTCTCTATGGGAAAATAACATGAGACTGCAGACCATGTTCTTCCCTGGATAATATATTGTATATTGATATTTTAACTACATTGAAAATTTTGTAGCAACCCAGGAAGTATTTAGGATACTAAATACAATTTGCTTCTTCACAGGGCAATGCTAAATGTTTCATGTGAAATAAATTGAACAAAATGATGCATTAGAGAAATAAATAAATACTCCACTTTTATCAGCTCCAGAACAACATAAAGGGAAAACACAAGCCATCATAACTCATTATAGATTGTTGCAAACTTATGCTGCAGTTTTATTTTTGAGGAAAAGGAATGCAAGGAAAAGGAATGCAGGGAAAAGAAATGCAGGGAAAAGGATGCATTTAATCTCCAGTCCAGAAACAAAACTGATGTTGGAAATGGCCCTACCAACTTCCAGGAAAGTAAAACAGCTGAGGAATATTGTGGGAGAAATAAGAAGTACAGCACAGCTGAACAGACACACCTTGGCAAGGCATAATTTCAAACTGCCTTATATTTTTCTCTTTTACAATTTCACTCCTACTGGTGCTTGGTTTTGCTAAGCTGTGGAGTCAAAGGCTCATATGATGAAGTACTGGGTTTCAGTGACTCTGTGCTCCTTTACTTGGTGAGCGAAAGGGTTTACAGCTCTGGAAAACCTGTAGAACCACCACAGACCCGCGAGCCTTTCTTCTGTGAGGTTACTCACCTGTACACACACCCCACCACTCCACCCTAGAGTCGTGAATTTCCAATGGGTTACACCTCATTTTGTGTATTGCTAGTATTACATTATTGATTACATGCAAATTTAATGAGCAGTTGTCTTTGGGTTATTCTAGTCCACTAATGAAATAAGGATAATTATAAGCATGATATTGCTCATCACAGCCTGTGATAACTTGGGTGAAGAAGGAATGTAGCTAAGTGCAGTTTGAAGCAAGATGTACCCAGAAGTACCTTAAAGGGATATTTAAAACATTAAAGCTTCCAGTCCATGAGGGGAAGAGGGTTGGACATACACCTCTGAAACGTGCAAACACTCAGCACTACTGCCTGACTTTTAGAAGTCACAGTGAAGACACAATTAGACTTTTCCAGCCATTTCAGAGGAAGAATAAATATCTGACAGAAACTGCTTGACATTTATCTCTTCTCTTAGCTTGTCATAAACTTCAGTGGGGCTTTTTAGAAAAAGGTATTTTTTGCCACTTGGCTCAGCTGTTGGTATCGTGCCACTAGCTGGAAAGGGATTACAAGTATCGAACACTTTGGGCCTGTTGTTGATAACACACATGGAAAGAGTTGCTCTCCAGAAAGCCAATTCTTGAGCAGTGGCATGAGGGGATTTCACCTATGGGAGTAAAGATTAAATCAGGTCTGTCAACTGAAGAGCGTGTTTGATGGAAGGAGCCAGTCTAATGCATATTTCAACTATGATAACTCAAAGAACTGCACGCTGCAGTAACATTTGAAGTGTAAATGAATAAGTTATGTTCTCTTGAAAAGAAGTATATTTGCTCTCTAATCATAAGATTTTAATATTAGATGTTCGTATTTCCACCTCACACAAATGACAGGCAGAAAGAGATTTCTTAATTTTGCCACTGTTGTGTTTGGAGATGGGGTTCAGCAAGGCACAGTTACATGGCTAAACTGTAAGCACTTTAGGAAGTTGTTATCACAATGCTACTCATGCTTATTAAGTAATAAATACAAATCTTCCTTTCATTTGTAGTTCCAGCAACATTGCCTCCATTTCTTCTGCAATTTAATTTTTTTAAAGGGACAATCACTATGACTTACAATAGTATTAGGACTGCATTTTTTTCAGTAATCATCAACACTGGAAATAAAAAAATAGGAATAAAAGTATAAACATTCAACCTTGCATGAGGCTCTGATAGGCTTTTAGAGTTCAATTACAAATAATTTAGTCCTAAAAATAAACTATTAATTCTCCAGTGAAGTAGTGTGTGAAGACAGGGTACAGTTCTATGAATGCTGCAGAAACATTATTCCTGCATTTCTATATAAAAATGAAATATAGTTTTTACACATAGGGTAAAAAGTACACTATACAGGGTACACACAACAGCATGCAGCTATGAAAGAAATGAAATAGTAGGCACACTGAAATGCACACAAATTGTGTACGGCAACACCTTCAGCTCAGCACTTCTGCGCACACGCTTATGTGATTTTAAACAGGTTAATAGATTCACTGATGTTATAAAACTGCTCATCTGCTTAAAAATAAATCTTCATGAAAAAATGTACAAAAGAAAAATCTGACAGATTTCTATGAACAGTTTAATCATCTTTACATTATTTCCCCCAACAGATTCTGTATATACAGCTGTTGCAGCACTTCTACATTTTGAATCTGAATCCTGTATTAAACAGAATGCAAATTTCTGTTTAAGATAAAAAGTTAAACTAGCTGCATATCCATGACGAGAAGTCTAAGAACTTCAACAAAATATTCCAGGATCTCCTTATAGAAAGAGTTTGATGTTGAACAGCAGCTATGCAGACTGTAAATTTGACTTGATACTTGTGGGCTGGTTACTGACTCAACTCGTGCCTTTTCTTGTTAAGCATAAGCAGTGGTTACAATATTTTAAAAGACAATAATCTATTTGGCAAAGTTACCTTCTAAGAAGAATTATTATCACTTCAGCAGTAAGAAAAGGCAAAGCCTATGGAGCAGACTTTCCAAACTACTCACCACAGTTTGGTGGTTGACCTGGATCACCTCATCACCAGCGTGGATTTTCTTACACTGGTCAGCAGGAGACTAAGGACAAGAAATAATAATTAGCTTTACATGGGGGGTGAGGAGAGGGAAGGGAAGAGCAGGAATTAAAACAATGAACATTGAAGGAGGCAGGACAGCTGTGCTCAAAGAAGTGCTATTGTTAGCAAGTAAAAATAATCAGTCATATTTATAAAAACGGTATTTATAAAGAACCTTGTTTTTTTCTTGTTTCAGACAGCAGTTCAATGAAGTAGTCTAGAATCCCACTTCCACTGGTGATGGACAGCCTTTTTGACTGGTTGAACCAGCTTCTTTACCTCTCTGTGGAGAGTATGAGCAGTCACAGTCTTCCTGGGAACACACCGAGTGAATTTACTTGACATAGAAGCAAATCTCTTAAGTCAACGCATACTGAGCTCACTGCATGGCCAGGGCTGGACCAGCCATGCGTGTAACAGAAAAGCACATTTCATAGTGCTTTATATAGCAGTTTTGCTGCTGAAGTACACTGCAGATACTCTACGAATATAATACAACACCAGCACTTCCAAGACAGTACTAGATTAACCATTTGAACACAGAAAATAGTAATTTATAATGTCAGAGACAGGCTAGCTCTCTGGGAGATTTACACAAACTTGATTGCTTTAAGCAGTGAAGGAAAGGTAAGCAGGAAACTGAAGTAAACACCATCACTCATAATGTTTAACTTCAGTTTAACTTCAGTTAGCTGGAAAAGCAAAGCTGTGGGCTCTTTCTCTTTTTAGCTCCTTTCCTGACTTTGATGAGACTCGGCTCTCTATTATCTCTTAAAATTAAACGCTGGCTCTGAGGTCAATTATCCCTTCAAAAGGAATGAAAAATCAATTTGCTGAAATGTCAGAAATTAAAGGTCTTTGAAGCTGGTTTATCTGCACATGTGATTACACTTTCAGCAAAAAAAAAAAAAAAAGCATCTTCTTGTGGTGGTGCCTCATCAAAAAGTGGTAACATCTAAAGTTTAGTCAAATAAAAATAAAAAAACTCCTGTGAATATCAATTATAGATATGTAAATATTTTCCCTACAAACTGCATTGTATTTCTAAGATGAATTAGAATTTCAGCAAAAAAGAAGTAGATTAATTACAGCATGAGTAATTCAATCTATGAACAAAATCTGTTGAGAGATAATCGAAATGGATCATTCATAAGTTTCAGGACCCAAGATACACACATAGCTATTTTAAGACTTCTAAATGCTGCCATTGGCATTAATATAAAGAAACAAACAAATTTTAAAGTTTAATTTGCATTAGACTTGTCTTCACAAATTGTGGCACACAAATCATCAGGCTTGCCATGTGTTTGCACTGCTTAAAAACTGAGTGACAAAACCTGTATGATGTAATATGACTCAAGATATATAAATCAAGTCGAACAAAATATCCCATATGGAGCTCACCCATATGGGCCAGCATCGCACTGATGTCTGCCAGCAAGTATTTACATCTTTGGCTGGCTGCACACTGCTAATTTTATGCTCCTTGGGTGTCAGCATTACATAATTTCAATATTAGCTTTATAAAATCTAAACGTGTAATTTATCCGCCTCTATGCTGCTAAACAGAGCCAAGGCTGAATGCAAACAGACTAAAACACTACGGGAGAACCAGAAGGGACGGGTCCTACTATAAAGTCTGTCGTAGAATTTAGATTGCAGCAGTTGAAGTAAATTTGTTCTGATTTTTTTTTTTCAAATTTGTAATTATGAATTGCAAGGTAAGTAATGAGAAAGATGTTCAGAAGCTACTTTGTCGTTACTGTCACACCATTTGGTTTTTCTGTGTTCAGTCATTGTGATTTATGTGCTGCAGCACATCTGTCTGCTTTTGGTTCAGATTGCCCTAACACTTCTGCAACTACAATTAAAATGATAATTAATACATTTTTCTTAGTCTCTGCTGTATTTTCATTGCAGATGATAGAAAATATGGAAACACGATAGTGCTTAACTCATCCTAATACAATTCTTTCAGGAGTAGTTATTTTCATTAAAGAACTTTCTGAACCTCCTCACACGACAGTCATTTGGATTGTTAATGAGCGTTTTTTTATAAACGTTGTCAAATCATCCATCCCCTTCTGTTCATGTACCAAAATCTGTTTGCATCTTTCCACAATCTCTCCCTTCTTAATGATAGTCCTGTCAGCAATTACAACTAGCTTTGAAAATGGGTTTATCAAACATTATTCTATAACCTGTCAGATATACAATATAATATCTTAAGCTAACTTTTTCCATTACTTACGTTTTTTACATCTACCCATACTGCAGATATTGTAAATATTTTAGAATTTATTATTTTACAGTCTGTTTTATGGAATTGATTATACACACAGAAGCTAGAAAGGTGTATTTGAAGAATGATTGAGGACAGAAGTTCAAGATTTTATTTTTATACATTTTCAGTTATTAGTCACTTCATCATAGATATTTTCCCATCTCTGTTTTCCAGGGTTCTGAGTTTTTGCAAAGGTATATGTATAGAAAAGATAAAGAAAAAAGTATTAATAAAAAGTGGCTTGATTTAAAGCAAGTTTTTGTATTACAAAAGCAGTGCAGATATACAGAAAATACTTGTATGCATGATAAAAGTCTTCTAGAATAAAGCAGCTTACATTTTCTGTTGTTCCTGTGATTACATGTAGTCCATCATATGTTGATTTGATATACATTCCCTGGAAGAAAGAGCAAGAAAGGCAACTAATATTTGTAGGAAATGAACAAATGAAGTTTGGACGATAATTAAAATACAATGTTTATTCCATTTTAAGGACCATAACATTTGAACAGACTGGAAGGAACCATGTTCAATTAACATTTGCAAATCTAAGTTAAACAAATCTGTACTGAGATCCATTATAAACAGCAGTTTTCTCACTTAATGCTTTTTTTTTTATTTCAAATAAAGTTTTTGGACAGAATTCAACACTCAGTAACAGCTTAAAAGCTCGTGCCTATTCAGTATTTGAAATATTTAAGTTGACCTCCTTTCATGACTGATGACATTAAGTGTCAAAAATGAAAGCACAAACAGGAATCATCTTTGAAACTAAATATCCCATCTTTGCTGAGTTACTGATTCAATAAAAATGAAACCATAGCCTAACCCAGAAAAGACATGGGTCAGCGTTCGTATTGCCAATTTACGGAGAAAAATGAGATTGATGAACTAACTGGAGCTTTGTAATTAGTGCAGCAAGGATTCTGCTTCGAGGAGAAAGCTGACTAGATACAGAGAGACAAGCTATGTAGATATCTATCTAGCTGTACACACACACACACAGAGCCTTAAACGTCCGTGAGACTCAGTGACTTGTATTCTTGCCTCTCAGGAGTAAGGGCATAGCTTGACATCTCTCCGTATAATACGGTTATCCATCAAATTCTGAAATCTAATTAATCTAATTGGTACATTGTACTGCTGATTCATTATTCTTTCAGTAATTCTGCATTGTGTTCACAGAAGCCAATATGAAGATTCCTGAAAACTACTGAAGATCCTCGGAATTTTCTGTGGAGTCTTCCACTATTTCCATCTATACAGTTGGCTTAAATTTATCAGTGTTTTCTTTTCTGTAGAATCTTCAACTGTTACTGATAAAGATCTGATTCTCCTTCTCTTTGCCAACTGACTCATAAAAAAGGGCACTGGATCATGAAAAACCCTTAAGATTCTCATTGGAAATGGGATGTTTCCATTAAAAGTCTTACACAGATGTTTAAATCCATCTAGTTTGTGTTACGCTGGATCTCCACAGTGAACTTTCATCCAGAATGTTTCACAGCCTTGCTGCATCCATCGCAGAAGACTGTTATTTTAACACACAGTAGATTCCAGTGACACATTTCCAGCCACACTTTTAATATCAAATTCAATATCACAGCTCTAACACCCTACTTGTTTTGACAAGATTCATTCCCCACTTAACAAACCAATGGACTAAGATTCTTTTAAGGCCAAAAGAGAACATAATGCTAAACTTTCCACTAAATTTTATCACATATTTCTCCATGAAGTCCTTAGCCTCTTGTTAAGCTATATGTGTTTTTGGGAAAAAAAAAATCAAATTACAATTTTGTCTTGTAGCATTTGCCATCTGTGAGACATAAAAACTGACTAATCACTGAGAATTACCCTACATTTTGCTACTTGCTGTTTCATCCTAGTGACTAAACTTTAAGAGCAAAATATATAAAAATAAAGAATTTTAGTGAATGACTCATAGCCTTCAAATTATCCTAGATGGAGCTTTCAATGTGGTTTTATCAAAAAAAAAAGCTAAAGAGCTTGTTTCTGTTGACCATTACAATAGCACCATATCTCTGACACATCTACCACCTGAAAACCTCAAAAGATTACATTTGGTCTAAAAATTATTTTAAAAGTATTATTTTTTTATTTTACACAGTTCAAACTGCAAGTATTTTATTCAATATGTAAATAATACATATTTTTTTTACATATCTAACATATATTAAATAACAGCTCCAAAAATATTTTTTATGTTTTGAGCATAACATACAAAACAAAATTGAAAGTATTCTTAAAAAGAACTCCCTGAAGAGCCTACACCAGCTCTGAAAGTGTCTTTATTTAGTCTGTCATCTGTTCTAGAGGCCAAATATGTTCCCTCCTTGCAACATAGGGCTTCAAATTGCTCTTTTCAACCCTGTAAACATTTCTCCCTGGAACTCCCCTGCCCTTGCCATGCTGACTGTCAGCACTTGCCTTTCCTTTTCCAGCAGTGTGCACAGTTTCATCCAGCTCTCAGTTGCTGTGGTAGGTATTTTATTTATTGTGTAGGTATTTTATAGAACAATTTAAACTTTAATGTGAAAAGACACTGACAGTTAGAAATATATTGTTTCTAAAGAACACTCTGCGTCAACCCTACTTTAGTTACTGGTGTGCTTCACCCTCACCCTCCTTTTCCTTTTTAAAATCAGCATTTGTAAAGAGAAAGAATAGACCCTCCAGGTATTCATTAACCAGTACTGGCAGGGTTTAGCACAACTCCTCAAAAGTTTATATTGCTGAAATAGAGATACATACATACACACATGCACACACAGAGATTAGTTAATTGGTAAGACCAAAGAAGAATGTTTTGTGAGTGGGTTTTACAGACAAAAAGCACATAAATAAGGGAACTTCTGAATCCTGGAATGCATCTTAGGCTCTGGATGGGAAACTTTCAGTGGGAAGCAGGTTTTTTTCCTGCTGTCTCCCACCTCTGCCTGCCTCCTGGTCCTTTCTCTTCAACACAGCTATCCCCCTCAAACAAGTTTTCTTGCCTATTCCGTTTCCATAACAGAAGCGTCTTCCCTCCTCACCCATCAGCTCGTCTCTCCTTCTGTATTCAGTGCCTGACACCCATCATCCCACAAGTCTTCTCCTCTGCACATCCTGTCCCAGAATCAGTAACCAGACAGAAGGGATGGAACTTATCTACTTAACAGTGACATCCAGAGAACGTTTAGTCACTTCAAAGTAACCAAGAAATACGCACAGGGTTGGTAGATAGGAATTTCAGACACAGAGAGAACAACAGAGAAAGTGAAGGTAAAAGGAATAAAAGTGACACTACATTCCAGAAGCAAAACATTCCTCAGACATCAGAAAATACAAACCCGAATAATAAAAACCCATCAGCCTGCCTGTTTAGAATCTCCTGCTTAAGAGTAATCATTAATCTCATCAAAGAAGATTAAAGCTGCATGTTACACAGAAGCATCTTAAAATATATGTACAGCACATCAAGTTCAAAAGATTAAAAAATAAATACATCTGAAGTAATACTGGCTCTAATAAAAAAAAATAAAAAATGTTCCAGTACTGACAGTCCCTTATCAACCAGGAGAAAAAAGCACCCAAACCCTAAACCTCAAAATCCCCTCCATGCTCTCCTTTTATGAACAGTCTTTGTATCAATCATCCCACTTGAAATACGGGAGTCTTGGTTTAGCTGACGGCAAAGCCGGCTCTGGACTTAGTCTGAGCTCATTAATAATCAGGTTTGCACAGCCTTTCACCTACCCTCACCCCCAAGGATTTCGCAGGGAGCTTGGGAGCTGCACCTCTTCCCTGCAAACAGTAACGCAAACTTGTCTCGAGGGCTGATTGATTGTGCCAGGACAAGAAGTTTAAAGCGGGTGCTGGTGCACCAGCTTTCTCTGATTGCTAAACAGAACTTTTGGGAATTCAAAACTCAGAATTTGGCCTATGAACTTTTGAATTGTACTAAATTCCAGGGAACTAGATTTTTCAAATAAAAAACTACAGAAAAAAATCTAGCCTGCTACTGAGCAGTTACACAAGGGTCTAAAAATTAAAATAATGCCATAATTTCATTTACCACAAGTTTTAGTTACTTCAAAAAGAAGTTTACCATGCAATGCAACAAAATGGAGACGTCTTTGTCTAAGCAGGAAGAAAAGTAATTACTAAAAAGCATTTTTAAGTATAAAAATGATCAAATTTCCTTCATCATGCGACAAATGACAATATAAATAACTCAAAGAACTGAAAAACTAAAAGCCAAAGAAGGGAATTTCTTTAAATCATAACATTAAAGTTACTTCAATCTATTCTGTTTCATAAAAACTTGGGTAGATATGTTCTCTTTCTGTCAGAGCTCACCGTGGTTCTCTCAGTCTGATACATTTCAAGTACAGGAGTTTACTTCAAGTTTGTCAAATTGGTAGTTTGAATAAAATTTTTGCTTTCCAGACATCTTATTCAGGCTGCTCATGCCATACACTTCAGATGTAAATGGTATCACCATACCCAGTACTGCCATCCAGGAGAAAAAGTGTTTTACAATCTTTAAAGTTACTTTAAACCAAAATGGAAATAGAGGGTGTTTTATTATTTGCCTCAGAAAATTCACCGGCTAAAGGGAAAAGGAGGGAGCAATCTGACTGGCACATGCAACTGGTGCAGCTTGCGAAGGAACGGAAAGAGAGGAAAAAACCCAGTATGCTTCTGGAGGCCAGCAAATGCCTGTGGAGATGAGGATGCAAACACAGTCATCAGAACTTGGAACAGAACCCAAAACGTGTGCTTCCCAATGCCAATTCTTTTGTCCAGCAAACTGCCATGAAACTACCAGCAGGGAGTGCGTTATGGGGAATGCATAAGATGAGACCAATTTTAACAAAAACACACTTTAGAGAGAAAAAAAAAAAAGGAAAAAGACAACTCCTAAACTCATAAAAGCATGGGCCGAAGGTTAGAAAATGCTAGAACTGAAGGCACGCATTCGCATGACTTACAGCCCCTCTGTGAAATTGCCTTATGATACAGGATTTATTTAAACAATTAAACGCACAGACACTGCCCCGCAGGGGTTCTGACTCTGTGTAGGAGCTGCATGGACTTGGACCTGGAAATTAGTTCACTTTATGTGTAAGCTTAAGCAATGTCTGTAGGATTTCTGGCTCATTTGTTGAGGAAATTAGAAGGCATATAATAAAAGTGGGTTTGCAAATGAAGTTTTGAAAATAGAGAAAAAACTTATAATTAAGTCAACTGAATATAACTCCAGATACCTGGATTCTTATATAAACCTGAGTAACTTACAACACATTTTTCACCAATGACAAATAATTGTGTTCATTTTGTAGGTTTAAACCCTGTATGAAGCTGAAGCTGGAGGGCCCAGTAGCTCTGAAAACCTTAGCTACACTTAAAACCAAGAGAGACTGCATTTTTAACTTATGCTATCAAAGTGTTCGGAAGAATTGTGTGGTAAGCTTCTCCTGAAAAACAAATTTTTGGTGATTTTCACACAAATGGCTCTGTGCATTAGATTCCTACCTGTAAAATAAACCTAAAATTATAATATTTTCACAAGTATGTTGAGCATGAATTAATTAATGACTGTGAAGCACTCACCAAGGCCATATTAGACGAAAAAAACAGAATTCACGATGAAATTGGCAACTCAAGGGAATGCAGAGCTGAGCTGAAGTGTGGTAAATAAGACCTCAACCCCTGCACTGAATGATAAGGATAAAAATGGAACTCTGAATACTTTCCATTCAGTGAATAGCACTCATTTTTCCCTTGAATGGAGCAGAGATCCTGTGAAAAAAAACTGCTATACAATCATGAGAAAGGCATTTGTAATTCATTACTCTGTTCTATATTTGATTCTGATTAATGTTTTCTTTTCCTTTTCACATGATTCTTCTTTTATTCCCATTTATAGTCCCTCTTTTCATATTTTTTTTCTAAACAGAACACAGCGTCAGCACAATCGATTATAAGGAACTTTCTAACCTAACATGTTATAGTGCCTTCACAATTAGGCAAAGAAAACTCAGTCATTCACCGTGATTTCACTTCTTCTGAAAAAAATAATAAAAGAAAAAATTGCCGGGCAATTTTGATTGCAGTATTTGTCTCGCGTCCTCTGTCAGCAGTCCCCGCTTCATGCAGTTGTGTTGGCTATAAACTTCTGGTTACGCTGCGGATGGAGCACTGCACCGTGGTTCTTCCACGCAGTGACCCAGTCCAACCTGCAGCGTTATTACAGCACAAGCCCCATCTGCTCGATGTTCTACGAGGAAAGAGCGCAGGGCCTGGAGGAAAGGGAGGACCACGTGGCGCCAGCAATACAGCAACTCTCAGCCTGGTCACTCCTGCCTTAAAGGTTTAGATCATACACCAACCCTTTATGGAAAACTGCTCAGAACATACACCATTCATTCTCAAGAGCTCCTGAAAGACACTTGCCTAGTACGGCACACTGTTAACTTTTCAGCTCATGATAGGATATGCTATTTTTGATGCAGGCTACGTCCTCTCTGTCCCCACCAGCCTCCCCTTCTGTCCTAGAGCTGTAGCTGAATGGGAAACACTGGCAATACCAGCCCCTGCTTGATGTGCTCCATCACCTCTGAGGAAAATACATCCTATCTGCGTTCACGTTCTCCTCCGCACTGATAGTGAACTTCCCTCTAAGTGGACCAGCAGAAATACATCCCATTTCTAGACAGAAAGGAAAGCTATACAGAGATGCGGACTGCTAGCTCACAAGATGCAGTAGTCAATACAAGTCGAATGCACTGACAGATTGGCAGCTTATGCAACAACACTGACCTGATGCTTCCTGGATATCCCTGCACTAACCCAGAAATCAGACCAGGAGGGGAAGCTAGGCCACTAAGGGAATACATTTGGCTGTTGGGATGCAGCAGCACAGCAAGCAATTTGTACCTGTCTTCAGGATTACAGCCTGGGCTAAGCATCTGCCAGGCCACAGAATGAAAATTGAATGTGTTTTATGCTGTTGTAATGTTCTTTGTTGACTCAATCAGCCTAAGCATAAAGTTGACTTCTGTAAGCATATAAAACCCCTTCACGTTATTAAAATGCATAATTCTCAAATTAATATGCATACCTCAAAATAATGATAACTATTTTTATGCAAACCCCAAATACATACCTTCCACTAATCATTTTTAAAGCATGTTAATTAATGATATCTTACTAAATTTCATTGTTTATATATGTATTTGGGGATTACCCTGGTGCATTCCAAGAACTATAGTATGGCTGTTCAAATAATATAACTTTTCATTAGCTGCTCACATAATTACCAGTTGCACATGAAGCCCTAAGCAAAACAGGCTTGTTTTTAGTTTTGGGTTTTTAATTACAACTCCTGTATTTTGGTAAATGTTGATTAAATCACTTGCAGAAATCAGATTCAGCTCACCAAAAAAAATTGGATACTGCTTGAAAATACATTTTGATTTCTTGGAAAACTTAAAAAAAAAAAAAAAGAAATCATCCTAAAGAACTGAGATTTCCATTCTGTACTCTAACAGTTAAACTTTAAACTGCTTTGCTACTTACCAGACCCTCACTGGGCATAATGCTGGTGAGATGAACTACCTCAAGATGTGCTGACTGCGACACCAGAGAATCAGATGAGAGTGAAATGATGTGGTCACAAATCCCAGACAAGGTTTTACACTACAAAGAAAAACAAGTCAATATGATTCCTCGTATTAAAATGAAACAACTGGCGAAGAAGTTCTTATTCTGAAAAGTAACTGAGAATAAACAGATCATTTTACTTCTCCACCCCAACAATACGAACTCTTTTTTAAAAAATAACTGAAGAACTTAATCTTATCCATCATAATAGCGTATCATTATAAATGCAATGGAGAGGAAGTGAAACATGTAAACATAAGTGTCTCGTACACGAACTTAATAACCTATTTTGGCTGCCAAATAATGAGTGACTCTACCAAGGGTGATAAGTAGGTGAATTCCACATTATACAGCCTAGAAAAATCCTTCCTTTGTGAAAAATCACATTGGCAGAGAAGTGCACTGGTTAATCTATTTCCTGATGTAAATTCTTATGCTTCTTTGAACATATCCTTTAGCTGACACTCTGTATCACTACAAGCATGCAATCATTTTAGGTTACCCTGCCTTCCAGCTAAAGATGCGGAAGTCTTACTGATAATCCACACAAACACCTTCAAACCAGGGACTTGATCGCATAGATGATAACAAGGATACCGATAGATTCAACCTATCCATCAGAGGGAAACAGTGAGTCTATGGATCAGAAAGGACCTGAGCTGTACCCAGAATCTTCAGGTGTAAAGATTCATTCCCAGGTTTGTATGTGTTGCTTAAATTGTTCCTTCAGAAAGTCTGCTCTTAAAAATATTTGAACCTACTCTGAAATAATTCATTTAGATGAATTTCAGAACAGCCTTCCAGTTGCAGTTGTGTTGTATGCATTTATTTTCCTTTGGGGAGTATCTCTTATTTTCCCTAATTATAGCAGATTCTAGTGAAATCCCTTAAGGGAAGTTTTGTTTCAGACATTTGTAAAAGTGTGAGGGTTTCTAATATCTCATTTGACACCATACGTATAAGTTAAAGAAATAAAGTTGTCACAATGAATAAATTAACTGACTGAATTTATAGATTGTATTTCCATTCACTGTATAGTTACTCATCTGGAAATCCAAGCACAGCTCTGGAGTACTGGATGTGGCACTTGTATTTAGCATCAGCTGGAAGATGCAAAGCATCACATTGAGGTACACACGACTGCATCTGAAGGGCACCAAAACTCAATAAATATTTCTAGTAGTTTCAGCTTTGGGCCAGAACTCCTAAGCAAAACTTTAGGTCTTGTCTTTTCACCCCAGAGACATAAAACTCGCTTGCTTGAAAAATGTACAGTATTACTATTCTACATGGCCAACCCTGTCTGTCAGTGGCTGCTTTCACACAGCTTTTGAATTACTCATATAAAAATATTGCTGTGATTTCACGCTAAGGCTCTCTCCTATAACCTACCATTTGAGATCATGTGCACAGATTAGATGCAGACTAAATCACAGAGACAGCACTTTCTACTTTCTGATGTAATGTTTTAACTTCACAGTTGTCACACGTGAATACTTTTTCCAGTAAATAAACTTGAGAATGAAACACGCAGCAAACAAGTTTTCAACCAAATTTACTCTTATGAATCTTTAAGATCTCCTCCTGATTCAGAAAGTATTTTTTGGCATAAAAAAATAGAAAGGACCAAAGCCTGGTGTATGAGTTCCCAAGCCAGAGAGAAGCAAAGGGCACACTCTCCAGATGGCGCAATACTGCCACGCTTAAGAAAACCTCAAAGAAAAATGGGTTCTTCGAGAAATTCAGTTCCTATTGCAGAAAAACTCCACATACAGTTTAACAGTCCATCCAACACCTAAAACTGTTCTTAACTTTTCTCTCACAAGGGCCACAACAAGAACAAAACCTCCAGGAAACCACTAAGTCTGGAACAAGTCATACAAACTTAAACATCAGAACAAGTACTTTTAGTATGGCAGCCACTGCTGGGTCAGTACAATGAATAAAGTTAATAATCTGTATTTACTGCCAAGAGAAACAACAGCTAGCAGGTTGTAACTTTTAATTAGCATGGGTATACACCTTATTAGTCTAAAGAACTGAAGCAGTCCTGGTAACCATCTTTTCCTGAAGAGATGTCCAGAACCCCTGACCCTCAGACACGCAGTTTAAGTGATCCTGAAGATCACTCTTTCATAATTTATTTTTCCATAATCCTTGTGTTGCAGAGCAGTGAGGGAATGGCAACTGTGTATCTGCAATCCCATCACCTGAGCGCACCCTGCCCTCGTGAGGAGCTCTTCCACAAAAATCTACACCCCAGTGAATCTCACCAGTAATCAGTCAATAAAGTCAATCATGGATCATCGTTTTATAAATTGTCCTTTACTTCTAAGTATATCTTTCTTAATACCTGCCAGAAATAAAACAACACGTGTTTAAAAGTTATAGATTCTACCTCTTACAAATGTAAAATTTTACTTTGGAGCACCACAATTATTTGTCTCGAGTATTTTCTTTAATGTGTGGGGTTTTCTTTAGAAATAAAATGATCACAAAAATTGAAAAATTTACAGAGCTTATTCATGAATTTAGTATTCTCAAATTATTTCTTTTTAAGATGCTGTGAGAAAGATGATGTTTCCTCTCATTTCAACCAGAGTTATAATGATAAGCAGATTGATTCTCAAAGCCTGGATTCTCTGGATCAGGTAGTTTCAGGTGCTTTTGCTCAGGCTAAGACAAGTTTCACTGCCTTGAGACTCAGCCTTCTTAGAGTTCATCACACCGCTGAGTCTATGGAATACTTAAACCCAGAAATTTTTCTCTTTTCTCTTCTTCTTTTCCAGGCTTTAATCCAGAACAGGTAGAAAAGTCAAAACTAAGAGTCCTGCTAAAGATGTATTTCTAGAAGTCACATGCACTTAGAACTGTGGGTTAAAGGATGTGCATATACGTATGAGTATATATATATATATATATATATATATATATATATGTACACACACTCTCTAAATCCCAGAAGATTTCAGGAGCTTTTAGAAGTTCTTTTCAGAATAAGGTTCTTAACACTAAGTTTTTCTCTAAGTCACTGCCTGCTTTCTGAATTCAACAGCACATCAATTTTTTATGACAGTGTTTTAATCCCCGCTGGAAGCAGGGTATGTGTAAAAGGCTTCAAAAAATAAAAAAACGAGCCCAACACTGGGTTAGAGCTTGTCAAAAGCTCATCTGAACTTGTAAATCCTTTGAGATCTCCCTTTCACTGCAGGTTTTAACCCTGGCTCAGTGTCAGTACAAGTTTTCAGAGCCAGTACCAGGAAAACAAAGTTTTTGGACTTATGGGCCAACAGCTAATCAATAACTTCATATAAGATTCTTCTTTTCCCCTTTGTCATTTTAGTGTTGAAGGTATAAAGTGCTCAGTCAGACAACCAACGCAGCTAGTAATGCACCAGATCTAATGGATCCGCTGCTGGAATTCCGCGTCAGCAGTCGTAGGAAGAGTATTACACTAGTAACAGCATTGTGAGGCTTCTGAAACAACCTAAGACAATAATTATGTGTTTGTAATTAACTGTAGATGTAACAGAGAACACTACTCTGGGGAAATGTGTGGAAATGGAGAGTGAGAGGCAGTATGTGGTCTTGACTGCTGAAACAGGAATAAGTTAGGGAATAGCAGAAGAAAGCTGATTCCTAAGCCTTAAACTTGAAAGCCTTCCAATTTAGGAAAGACTGAAAGGTTTGGTAGGAATAGTTCTTAGGCGCATTATACCATCCCCCATAAGCCTCCAGTCTTCCCAGAAACTAGAAACAATATCTGAGGTAGAAAAATATTTTATTAATATTGTTTGGTTAGAGCATCTCTATTTTTTTTATATTGATGAAAGGAAAAAAAAAAGACAGTTGTGATCATTAAATCTAAAGTACAAGGGCAGTCATTAAACAGGCTGGTAGGAGGCACAACTAACTTGCACTAAACAGGTTTCAGGGCATCACAAAATGTGAACTGGTCTCTCTTGCTTGTTTTGAAAACAAACGTTAACTTTTCAACTGTTTGATCTTATTTATGAAAGCTAACTTTTAGCAATTGATCTAATTAATTAGAAGTTGTGTGAAATGGTAAATTTATTTTCCTATTGTAGCTTTAATTCTTTATGAAATCATTTAAGTGGGTGAGGTCGGATTAGAGAATACCATTGCAGAATACTTAGATTACTTACCACATGAAGAATTTTATTTTCTGTTTCATACACTGTACAATCCTGTGGTAAAATAAAATGAAAACAATTAATGCACATTCTTTTAAATTTACTATTAAGAAACAAAAGAAGGCTTTATGCTGATAACTATCTCTTAATAGATGTACCTGTAAAGACAAATGATCTATTTGTTTTTTTTCATGTCCTAAAGGTTACTTCATAATCTTAAGAAACTTGACTTCTCTTCTGTCTGATTAACCTCAGGGATCTATTCTTCCCTTTACAGTCATGAAACTCTCATTCTCCATACTAGCAACAACATAAACATAACGCAGAGGGAACAGATTTGTGATGGTGAGGCAAAAAGTAATTGAATATAATTAATCTGGCATGCCAGAAATTCAGTGATGCGCAGAGCAAGAGATACAGTGCCCAGCTTTAAATCAGCAGAATTTTGTTAGCTGTTCCACAAGCTGCGTGAGCTGCAGACAGCTGAGTCAGACCCACCACTAGGTAGATTGTGTTACTGGAAAGCACGGGCACGAAGAGTAAACAGAGAGTATTTTGACAGGAAGCACAGTGCTAAAGAGGTTAAACGTGATGTGTCCACACTGTCAGTTTGGTTCACTCCATCTTTTGCTTCAAGGCCCTGGTTGTCTCCACCATCCACAAGGGACAAGAAAGTGAGTGGTCCCATCTCCTGGGAAAAGTCACATAGGTGACACTTTAGGATTGGACCTTGGAAGGCATAAGTCACACCAGAAAGGGATGGGAAAGAAGAGAGAATTGCTTATATGGAGCAGTAGTCCAGGGACATCAAGGGGGTTTCCTTGCCTTAAGCCTCGTAAAGAGCAACTCTATTCCAGCTTTCCACTACACATCACCACCATAAATCCATTTAAAGTAGGCCTGAGAAACAATGTTCCTGATTAATCTCTTTGTTTACTTAAGACTTGTAACTTCTAGAGCAGTCATTTCCCTTTTTTCAGTTAGTACTTTAAGAATAAAATCTTGCCTCTACATAACTTCAGTCATTACCCCCTTAACTTGCACTTTGATTTAGTGATATTACAGTGGCTAGAATATTTCTGCCCCTTCATGAAGCAAGGCATGCAGATTCCTAAGAGAGATCTACTGCTTTTCAGTGTTTGGCAGATTCCCTCAGTGCGACTCTCCATAAAGCAAGACGCAGCCATGGCACAGCAGTGTTTATCCTTCCCTACAGGAGGGGGCCCAGGCGCACGGAGGCAGCTCTACCCCTCCTTTCTCGGCCAGTCGGCACTGCAAATCAACACACGGCTCTCGAGCTGCGTTTTATTAAAAACAGAACATTAAAAGGAAAATCGAGGAAAGCCATCTTTGAGGCCAACTGCAGCCACTATGGATCAGGCTCCCTCAACATCCACCATCGCCCACCGCGCTCCTATACTGCGAGCGCCCGCTTGTGACGCCCCCTCTCATAAAGGGGCGCTTTTCTGCAGAAAAACCTGAGGAGAAAACATTCCCGAGGTATCCCAGCGTCTTCCTGTATTCAGGGCGATGGACACTCCAGTCCTGTGGCCAGCAGGAGCCTCAGGGCCCTGTGAGAGGGAATGGAGGAGCCGCCACACAACCAGGCGGGGTGGGATTCCCGCCTCGCTGGGGGCCTCGGCTCTCAGAGGCATCTTGTCCGTAACGCCTCGCTGGCACCGACTGATCACATTTAAGTGAATTAATGGTTAATCACAGAAAGATTATGTTGTGAAATTGCTAAATACTTCTCCAGATGCCATGTCACATTGGAAAAAAGCTTTCTATAATATAAGATGAGGATTTTGGGACGTATTTTTAAGGAGGAGTATATGTAAAGTAAAAAACCTGTCTTGTTTATTTGCCTTTTCTTCCTTTAATTTAACTTACTGATATATCTAAAAGATCTCCTCAAGTAACTTTGGATTCCCTTTAGTTCTCAAGAGTTCCTCTTTCCTGCGTTTGAATATGTTAGCAATAACAATTAATTGCTTTAAACTTCCCATTAAATAATTCCAATCGAGGAGCAGATTAGCTCTGTGACCAGCTTGGCCTGTGTACTCTGCAAGAGAAACAGCAGCAAACTGGCCCATCTCTGCTCTTCTTGTCCAGCAGCTCAAATCCTCGGGCACATCCCATCCCACATCCAGCTCCTGGACCTTCTCCCGTGCCTGCTGCTTTGGAGACCTTGTCCCTCAGCCCCTCGGAGGCGGCCGCAGAGCAGCTGCAGCCCCCAAGCCGCTCAGCCTGGGGGCACAGGGACCGCTCCCTCCCAGCTCTCAGAGTCACCTTTACTTTGGAGGGTGGGCATTTTTGTGGAGAAAGGAATTTCAAGGTGAACACAGTTTAAAGATTATTGTTACAGAATAAGTTAAAATCAGAAGATTATGAGCGTCAAGCAACACGAAGAATTTATATTAGCATTTCATGGTCAAGTACTCCTTTGATGTTTCTTCTGTATTCGTACTGTTATTTTCTACAGCAAAATAAAGAATTCAATTAGTCAGTTTGGTTGGCAATGCCTAGGGCAGTTTTTCCTACAAGTTTTACACACTTCAAACAGCACATCCACTATCTCCTTTTAACCCTCCAAGTACCAAGAGAACAAAATGATCGCAGCAAGACTTAACAGCTTTACTTCAGATCTAATGCTCCTTTTAAAATGATGCCTTTAATTTCTGGGCTAGAAATAAAATATGAGCATCATTCTGAACAAACTTAATTACTTCAGGTCAAAACATAGAGAACTTATTACAGCAAAACTGAAATTTTACTGTTTTGTAGAGCAGAATTAATGTTAGCTATACTTACTTTGCACATTCAAGATTACATTAGCATTATAAATGTTAATGGCTTTGGGATTCCTTCCAAAATAGATGCATATTGACTTTTTAAAATAGTATATCAGACGAGCTTAACTGAGAGGTTAAAAGCACTTGCAATATTATGCTAAAATATTAAGATATGTAGGTCACAATTTTCTTCTGATTTCTTTTTCTCTGATACACAGCAATGCACTTGGGATCTCATTAAAAAAAACATCTTCCAGGACTAACATTTATAGAATTTTGATCTATTTTTCTCAGAAAATAAGCAGTGGTTATACTTATATTCTTTCTACATCCTCCATAAGCAAGATGACATGTTAAAAATGTCCCTTTTTCTTTCAGTTTAAAAAACTCTTAAAATAATTAGTAGCTGCTTTCTATTTACCCTCTCTAAGATGGTAAAATACAAGAGTTATAAAAACAGGACTGCAGCAGTGTTCTCCACAAGGCAGCTCCTGCACTATCCTGAACGTCCTAACTTTCAAAAGTACAGTATACTTCCATAATTCTGATAAAATATAACAGCACTCTTTTGAATATTCATAAGGAGAAAAGGTCTGCAGGACTTGTGCTCATCCACCTTGTGGTCCTAATTTTGGTTTATAATTCCAAAAGAAAAAATTGCAGGTACTACTGAAATTTGCAGATACCATGAAGAATGTTTTATGACAAGTCTTGAGGACAGTTAACTAACACACAAAACTACTAATATTTGTAAAATATTTAGTTCATTAACTTAGTACAGTAAACCAGCATGAGTTAAGTCGTGCACTGAAGAAATGAGCAGCCTGCAAGAGAACTTTGCCAGTTGAATGCAGTTTCCAGTACAACACTGAAGTAAAGATCTGCCAGGTCTGAATGGTGGTCATGATAAAATGATACTTAAAAGTTTGTCACTTGTGTTCATAAAACCAAACACTTCTGGAACTCACACATTAAAAAGAACAAGATTGCTCTTAAATTAGAAAAACAAATACCAGTAGGTACAGTACAGTAACTTATTTTCTTGGTTTAATTAAGGTGAAGACCTGATCATAATCTATATTTAGAAAACAGCGAACAGATGTTTGCTAACAAAGTGTTCTTTAGTAAATGCAAGCAAAATAAGATCGAGGGGCTGGAAGCTGAAGTCTGCAAAGTTCAAACTGAAAATAACACCCATGTTTATAATGGCAGTTGCTGAATCACAGAATAATTCAGGTGGAAGGAACCTCTCGAGGTTATCTGTTCCAACCACCTGCTCAGAGGAGGGCTAGTTCAAAAATTATACTGGCTACAGGAAGCTACTAACGAACAACAATTTCTATCAATTGCAGTACAAACTAGATAGCTTTAAATGACATGTACTTCATCTTAAACCTAACTATTTGCCTAAAAATAAGGTAAAAATCTTTAGTATGGTGTCTGAATTTATCTCAGCGAGGTTAATCAAATGTTAATAAAGGGGAGAACAAGCAAGGCTTTATTTATTTTTTGTTGGAAAAAATGAGCCTTGGTCGTGCTGACATTCCTTGGCAAGACAGACAAATTTTTTTTAGAGAATGTTTGTTCGCGCCATTTAACGCACATATCAAAAGCATCTGTCACAACTTTAAGAGTCTTTGACATAACCAGGAAAAAAGTAATTAGAAACCAACTTCTACTAGAACTAGTGAACTCTTTCTACTCAATGAAAAATCAACCAATGGCTACATTTTATGAACAAAATTCCAAACCTATAACTTTCCAAGTTATTCTAGTTATCTTTCCCCAGGGTAGCCTTGGTGCTATGCTGTGACCAAATCCAAATGCAGTTCAGTTAATCTGGTAGATTCCTTTTCAGATCAAAATGGAGGGTTAATCTACCTTGAAGCTCTAGCGACACTTCAAAATGAAGTCAACAGAGAGGTCAAATATTTTAAACCTCTGTTGTAACAAGATTTTTTTGCACATGATTATCAACACATTTTGATGGGATATTGCACCTCAAAATCAACACATTCCTGCAGTTTTCCATATAATGCTATTCTTTTATAGTTTCCCAAATGATTTTACTTAAGGTGACATCATGAGGGATAAAAAAATTGAGTAGAATAAAGTATGTTCCAAGGATAAATGGGCAGGTATGAAACCTCCCTAAAAATAGAGAATAAAGATCAATGTTCTTACAGCCAGTATGAAAAGATATTGTTTGCAAAGAAATAAGTGACTGTTTAGTCAGGTAGCATTTAAGTGGTATGTAAACAAAAATACCCAACGTTTCATTTCATGTGTGGCTCAAATTTTGAATCAAGATCTCATCTTCACACTCACACAGAGAACAAATATGACCTAAAATCTAAAAAACCTTCTTCCCAATTAGTTCTAAGAGTATTTCACACTGCTGCATACAGTGCATCCTAGCAAGGAGATCCATAAAGAAGCGTGTGTATTAAAATAAGGTTACAGAGTAATGCCTCCTATTTAGAAGAAAGTTCACCATGAGGGGCAGCAGCAGGTTACGCACACAAAACATGTTAATTTTGCACAAAATAACTTGAGGCTGAAGGCATCCCTTGCTTACTGTGCCACATGCATACCCTCGACTGCTACTTTCACACTGACCAGATTAAATACCTTTTATTTTTGTAATTCATAAAACAAACAGTATCTAGAAGGATCTGAGATCTAAGTTTCTATTAGTTATGTCTTTCAATTCATATCTTAGCATGCAGTTCTGGTTTAGGTGAGACATTTATGCTTTCACACATTAAGATCAATTTTCCTCAGATTTAGTAACAGCTAAATTGTCTCCCTGCGAATAATTTTGGTTTATCTGCTTTTTTGGCTGCTAAGTTTAACATAGCGTAAAAAGATCCTAATAGAGGAATGGTAAACAAAAAGGTAAAACCTGATTTGTAACTGACTTGATGCACTAACAAAATATTACTCATCTTGGAAAGTCTTGGAGTTTATGGTGAAAGTTTGGAGTTTTTTTAAGTTGTCAAAAGGAGGAGAGATTTAGGAGTGGAAATGAAATGAAAAAAGAACCAAACTGGTGCTGGCAGAGGAGAATTCAATTTCACCTGCTAAAAGTAGTGAATTAAAGAACAGAAATGGAAACAGCAATTCAAAACTATACTATTTTCACCTAGACCATGGGGAAAAAAACCCAAAGTGCAATATCAGCTGAAGGGCAGAATTGGAATCCAAACTTTTTATACTATAGAGAAGTTAATTTTGCTTAGTCTGTAAATAAAAAATAGCCTAGTGCTATAAACATCTTATAAGAGAAAGCTTAATAAAGGCATATTAATAATTAAATGCCTACATAGGAATTTTTAAACCAAGAAAAGAAAAAGGATCTTTGTTTTGCACTGCAAAAACGCATAAAGGACAAAATTTCTAAACGGAATAAAGCTGAACAGTATCAGTTAAGGATAACAGCACAAAATACAAAGATTGATATTCATTAGCCTTGGTTCTTCCCAAGAACGAAGATGAAATCGAAGAAATTTAAGTCCTCCCCAAGCCACTTTCCATATTTATCAGCAGTCCTTGTTAGCCACGTACGTCCCAGTTGACTGGAGGTCAGTAAATGTGATGCCCATTTACCAGAAGGGCTGGAAGGAAGATCTGGGGAGCTACAGGTCTGTCAGCCTGAGCCTGGTACTGGGAAAGGGTGCAGAGCAGATCATCCCGAGTGCCATCACTGAGCACTTGCAGGATAACCAAGCGATCAGGCCCAGTCAGCATGGGTAATGTATCTGTACGAAATTGTTGGCAGTATTTAAGCTGCTTCCCACTGGGGCTTTGCTCTTTTGTTTAACACTTGAATGGTGGTAGATAACCTGACATGAAATAGCCTACTCAGAAGCCAAGTGGATTATTTTTAACTTCACACTGTCCTTCATTCTACCCAGGCATATGAGGATAACCAAAGTCCAAAAGTTTCCATCACTAACAGAGAAAGAATATGCAGGGAACATAGGAGCGACACTGAACGTTCTTTTTCAGGTGAATTAGAAGCTAAGCGGTATTTTTACTACTGCAGTTTTGAAGGAACAGTATGAAGAGGATTCAGAGCGGAAGAAAATCACTCCTACCTGTTGCACAATGGTTGTTAGTTCCAGGCACAGTTGAACAATGTTGTTTTTCAGCAGTGAATATTCTGTCACGCTGACAAATGGAGACCTGTAACAAAGGAAGGAGAGGTTTATACAGCATTAAGCATTATAACTCCTGCTTATAGTATAAGCAGATTTATGTAATATAAAGATCGGTTCTACACCACAGGAATGCAAAGTACCTAATCATAACCATCTCCAGCAGCAAACTACACTACTTCTGTAAAATATTCCTTTGAAACAAGAAACAATGCAGACAGGGAGGATGTAAACTGGATTTTGGCCAGATCATCAGAAGTTATTGTTCTTGTGGAAATAGGAGCTTCCAAATAATTATAATTAGTCCAGATTTACTTTGTGCAGCTCATTAAAAAGACAGCATTTCTAGTATGACATCACCCTTCAGCAGCAGTTAGCACCTTAATTCAGAGAGCAAACTAAAGCTTACTTAGTTGCTAACAGCTGCCCGCACACTCTTATTTTCTTCAGGCTTTCTAAATTCTGGCTGAAAAAGAAGCCATTTGAATTTATAAGGACTGACAAGGTCATAGCCTGAAAGGATATGACTGCTGGCATTAGGTTAGTAAGATGTCACTAGGATTATACAAATCCTGTAAAGGAGGGTGATTCATTCTCATTGTGATTTCTAAGGTGCCATTTATACATTCAAGAGCATTCATATTCAAGATAATGCTATCAGTTGCTATAACTCCAAAGAAAGAGAACGAAACATAAATGCTCTGATGCTATTTTAAGTTTAAATTTGTCTTTCCACAGTCAAAATTTTAACTAAATTTATTCAGAGAGATACTTTTAATCAAACTTGCAGTTTGCAAATGAAAAAAAACCAACAGTGGTTGATTGTTGAGCAGTAACCAACCCCACAATTGTACTTGACACATCAATCCTAATCTTGACAAATAATCCAATAAGAAAATTTAATTTTCAGACTAAGTAATATAATTTGTTTTGAATATTCTTAAGTGATTTCCTTATTTGTGCCTTTTTGATGGCTGGAGTACAGTTCAAACTCCACTATCTTTGCTTCCTTATCCTTCTTTCTGAAGTTATCGGTGATAACTTGTGGCAGCCAGATACCAACTTGGAACAGCACAAAAGCATTCATTTCGCACAAAATGTTATCAGACTGAAAAGAATCTTAAAAAGTAACTATAGAAAACTTTGACACCGTCCTGACAGAAAACAGTACTACATTTGGCCTCCAACATTTGAGAAATTTGCAACCCAAAATTTAGGGCTAGACTTCCAGAACTGCTATTTTAATATCAGTCTAAAAGAGCATAAGAGAAAAAGAAAGAAAGAACAAATACAAAACAACCCAATGAACTATTCTCACGCATAAAGGACCAAGGAAGAGTAAGTTACCTGTCCAGCCAGGCTAGTAAGTTCTTGGCAGCACCAATCAGGTCAACTACAGAGGTAAGAAAATCATTTGGCAGTCGTCTGGAGGCCCTGCCATCGTAATGGCCACTCCTCCTCCTACCCGTTATAAAGTTCTGAAGATTTTTGGCTGAAGCATTCAGCTTGTGAGACAGAGTTCTCAGGTTTTCAGTCTCCAAACCATAATTCTGCAGGGTAAGAATACACACAATTATTTGAAATAGTGCGTTGTCAGCTACATGAAGAAAACTGTGAGGTTAAATGTTTTGAATGTTATTTGCTGAAAGGATAGGATAGTTATAGATGCCTGGTGTTGCACTACGCAACAGACTTCTTTGTTTAGAACATACAGGATGTATCCATCCCGTTAGCATAACAACCTCTGCTGTCAACAACACTGGAACACCAGATTCCCCAAACTCATTGGTCCAACAAAGTCACTGAAGGAAAGGCAGAAACCCCATATGCTCGGTCTCAAGGTCTTTCCCATTTTCAAAAAGTGGAGACAAGTCAGTCCACCATCCCCTACCTGCTACAGTTTAGGGTTAACCAACTGCATGGTGTTTTTTTTACCTCTGAGAGCAGGTTTTTAGCAGTCTCGCTGCACTGGATCGCACCCATATTTGTGTTAGTCCCTTTCCTAACTTGGAATAACTTCTCCTTCTCTGAACTTCCCTTACACTGTAAAGAAAATACAAAATTGTATATGGCACTGGTGAGAGACTTTTAACAGGAGAATCCCTTCCTGAACCCTGCAACGTTTGGTGAGCAGCTGTCCCATATATAATGTAATATGGGAACAGTCAAATCAGGTCAGAGCAAAGACACAGTGCTCCTCTTTCCAATGACGTACGGAAGGATCTGAGAAAAGAGCAGGCATGTAGTCACAGCTGTTAGCAGTTCGGACACCTGAGCCAGTGGCAGCATCTTCTTATTTAACAATTCTTAATAGATTTTCTTCTATTGTTCTACTTCTGAGGAGTGTGGGGTGGTGTTTGAATCTAAGCAGTGTTTTCTGGATACAAACCCTTTTTCCACATTCCTTCAGCCACATCTCTGTCTCTTTATCACCAAGCTAACCCCCCACTTAGACCCAGGTAGCAAGCACAAAGATATCTCTGCTCAAATACATTAAATAATTCACTCAAATTCATATACTCTTTCATGGCTAATCTTTCTTTTATTAAAGCACTGAAGGAATTGCCTCAACTGCTCTATATTAATTTCAACTTCTACTCATGTCCAGATGATGTGTAAGTGGATGTGCCGAGATGCCGTTACCAGCTAGCAACCAGAGAGGCAAGTCCATGGTTTCCTCTCAAAAAGAGTTTCATTTTGCACATTCAGCAACACTTTACAAAGATGATAAATAAGATCCTCCTCCTTTTATTTCTGGATGCAACCCTGCTTATCCCTGTGGAAACAAGCAGAAAATGTTTCTCCCAATAATTCATTATTGCATAAAACCTCAGTTTACATTCAGGAAAAGCTAAGCAGGAAAGGAAATAGTTTGATCAATGAATCTATAAAAGCCAGTATAATTTTACTGGAGAATAAATATCCAGATTTTGAAGAAAGTATGGGAGATATGAAGAAGTGTGATCAATTGGAGTGATCTTACTCAAGCCCTTGGAAGCCAAAGAATTGAATGGAAAATGTGTTCGAGAAAATCCACCTAGTGAGCAAGTTCTTTGTTTTATCTTGAAGTTTATTGCTGATGGCAACCTCTATTAATGTCAATATTAAGTTTAAAATGCAGCAAAGCATAGACAAAATCTGTCCACGAAGATAATCAGAAGATGAAAGGGAAATTTTTCAGCACAGCAGAAGTGCTGATGCAAGTTAGCAGTTTAGCTGAGACTTAGCAAGACACAATAAAGGGGAAATAATAAAAATATTACAAAAATGACAGCAAATCAATACCTCCATAGAAGACAGAGATATTGTATTGCTACAAATTTAAGCCTGCCTCAAATCCAAGATCTTCATTTTTTAAATGCAACAACTATTAATTGGGAGAAAAGAGTGGTTCATAATAAACCTCGAACGTATCACCTCTGAGCACCTCATCCCAATTTCCCACACCGCCCCTCACCTCAGGCTCCACTGCCACCTCCCACACAATCATTTGCCAGCCTGAAATCTCAGGTGCCACAAAGCCCCCCAGCTGTGGCAGCACATCTGAAAACTGTTGAATGAAGCAATGGCCCCTTTCGGGCTTCCCTAGCCAGCAGCCAAGGTGATAGGATATATAAAAAAATGTTCGAGAGGAGGAAAGAGAAAATAGATGGGTACATACACAAATTTGAACCACATTGATTAGATTGCAGTGAATGTGCCTGAAAACTCAGACCCAACCCAAGCCAGAGTTGCCGTTTACAATAATGAGCGGGTAGGTGCGGAGCTTTGTTTCTGTATATGTGACACTGCAAGTATTCAGATCTCTTCTGATCCCTGCAGGCATCTCATCTGCATGATGCTAACTGAGATAGTCTCAAACCTGACAGTCTTAATCATTATCACCGCTACCATATCAGAGTTCAGTTTTCACAGTCATATATTCTGCTCTCACTGTGTTAAATATATGCTGTTATTGTGAGACCCACCATACAAACGATGCTCCTGAGCCTGCAAAGTTCTGCCTCCTGGCAGTTGATTTCTTTCTTGCATAGTAAATCCTAGATATAATTTCTGGTACGAAAAGAATGAAATAAAATCCAACCTCTGAAAGAGACCACAGGGTGCCATTAACATAGGCAGGATCATTTTTCATACCAACAGCAGGTTAAAAAAAAAGAAAATAAAGCAAGGTTTGCTCCATTCTGTTGTTCTGTTTCACGATGCTCAAAATTGTTGTGTAGTGATTTTTAACAAATAACTCTATTAGCGGATATTGAGAGGTTTAGAGGATGAACACTGACTAATAAAGTGACCCCAGACACTGTCTGTCTAGAGCTACAGAGCCATGCAGCCTGTCAAATTAGCACAGAAAGTGGATCATGACACTACTTAGTGAGAACAGAAAGCAGATGCCGCTCCATTTCAGTGAGATGGGCCTGACAGGTATATTGCAGAAAGGGTAATTGCTGGAAGAAAGGGCCAAAGTACCAGCAAATCTTGAACACAAGAACTGCAACTAGTAAATTATTTAATGTTTACTTAAGCTTCTTCAAGTAAAAGCACTGTTCCAACAGTAAGAAATTCTGTCTATCCACCGAGTGCATAGACAGAATGTGTCAGCATTATCACTTTGGCAAAAAATGAAAGGGTTACATAGAGATTGCCCAGTTTGTTCAGTGACAGATGATTCAGAAGTATATTTCACTTTGCAGCTCAGCAATTCATGATGACCTATGCAGTGACAGCAGTTGGAAAAGGAGGACTTCAAGAGGTAGAAATTAAGTGTAAATGTGAGATCAGTCTCAGACAAGTTTATTGCAGAAAAATATCATTAGCAATAACTCCAAGACAAAGCTGTGCTTAAAGTGACACTTGTTAGGAGGACACACAAGTGACTTTGGTTTAAGGATAAATCTGCTTGCTAGCTATAAAGCAGTTTTCTATTTTAGCAATTACATTCTCTACTTCTCCAGTTCTCAATCTATCAGTGCAGATTCCTCGCTCTCTCCCCAGCTCCCCTTTGCTGTTCAGTTTGAGATGCCTGTTTCTGTGTTCCTAGGGGACAGGGTTGCTGTAGGGTGGCGAGAAGGGAGAGGTAGGACAGATCACCTCCGGGGCTTTGGCAGCTGATAGGGCTTTTTTGAAGCATGGAAAAAACATGTGGCTGTTGTCAGAAGTGCTAGAATTCAGCAGGCAGGAGAGAATACCAGCTTTTTTTTAACAACCTGAAATAGACTGTTATTTTTACTAGTGCAGAGCGAAGAAAGAAGCCGTTAAATATTCCCTATAGATAAAAAATACTGAAAAATAGGAAACTCTGTTTATTTTGTACATATATTCTGGTATGAAGTTCCATTTTTAAAAGACAGTAGAAAAATGGAGTAAATTTTTCATCTATCTGACAATATAACATCTCTGGTTACTACAGATTCAGAGTAGAATGAAAATCCCTCTGAGCTATGGATCGGGGTCTTTTCATATCTTATTGCATGCATGTAATAACATCACAAATTGGTATTCTATGCTAACAGAACCACCTGTGAAAATTTTAGCTACTAAGATAAAATAGGCCACATTATAGCAGCAAACATTAAGATAAAAAAATAACAAATACAATGTCAAAAGAAAATTAAGTGCTAATCAATTGTTTGTGAACACTAACACTTGAAGATCAAAAGCAGAGTAAAAAATACCTGCATACTATCAAGAGTTTATTTCTCTGCGGCCCCCTCCTTGCATTATATACTTAAGAGTGCTAATTTAATGAAGTTGCTCTGCTCTAATGTGATGTACAGTGCTAAATAAAGTAGGCATGTTGAAATGTCTTTGACACAAACCATAATTTTAGCTAAATAGTTTACATTGCACGAGTAATGAATTTAACTTACCTTATAAACAGACTTATTTTTAATTATAGCAGTTATTCTTGATATTGTCACTTATGGAAGCAGTTGGTGTAGTAGATGTATAAAGATATGTATAAAAATGTATTAATGCATATACAGCTTTTCCTGTAGGTGACATTTTAACAACGTTAAGATTTTCACTGAACTGTAAGGTTCAGAGAAATAAAAGTGCAGAGCAGTAGATTGGACTGAGAAGACTAAAGGAGACAACCTTGACTCCCAGTCAAGCATCTCCCAGGAAATTCACCGTGTTAAGGCATTTCAAATACCACAACCTTAGCACTGGGCTACACTCCTGATTTCCCGTGTCGTGCATGACCTTAAAGCACCCTCAATCGACGGGCGCAGGCTGGCTCCAGCAGCCAGAGCCACAGCTCTCTGTTCCAGACAAGACCAGCGGTGGCTGCCCCATCCCTGGAGGTGTTCAACTATGGAATTTATTAATAACTATGCTAATATTATATAAATATGCAAAATCGTAACACAAATTATAGTATCTTATCTGAAACACCTCAATTCTTTTCCATGCGCATCTTTCCTCCCCCTCATGTTGGCTTCCATTATAATTACTCTGCCTTTCAGAGCAAACGGTGTCACAATTCTTTCCGGTCTCCCGATTCTATAATTTGGAAATTGTCACAGGGCTTCTAAGCACTTCATATACCTTCTTATTATCTTGTAAATAGATACATTAAGCAGATAGTGCTAAGATTAAATATTTTAACCTTAATTAAAAACATAACATTTGCATTGTATTTTTAACTTCCAGAAGAAGCTTTAGAATTTCCATTTTAATTGATATGTATAAATGTAATCAAGCATAATTAAGGTGACTTGAAAAGTAATTTCATTGGAAAAGCCTTACATTTCTGATTTCAGACAAGTATTAGAACATGAGAGTCTGCTGGCCATGCTCAAGGAATATCTTCTTTCCTTCTTCATATATAGTTTCTAGTCTTCCTCCTATTTTAACTTTAATGTACAAAATGTCTCAAGCCTATCCTGTACCTTCCCAGTACTCTCTGATGTTTACACATATGCTCTGAAATCTAATGAAGCCACACACATAGAATCCTAGAATCACAGAACAACCAGGTTGGAAGAGACCCACTGGATCATCAAGTCCAACCATGTAGCACATTGTTCAATAAGCACAAAACTTCATTATTTGCTACTAAAACCTTGTGATCAATTAATCTTAGCTGCTTCATAATAATCATAGATATGTGCGAGACCAAACCATCAAATTATAGGAAATCTACTTTCTTCAAATTTCCAAAGTACCTTTTAAAATTGATTAAAAGACAGAACCGCAAGATTACAGAGGGTAAGAGAGTACATAACACGATATTAGAATTAAAATGGTGAATTATTCAAAGTTCAGAGAATAAATGACAGGCTTGTCTCTTGGAAATATAATATTGACACTGACCATTTCACTTAGACATTTAGCTTTGGTTCTTGCAGAATTGGTACTTCCACTTAAAAATTATATCAACTTAGGAAAGATAAGTAATGTATCATAACAAGATTCTTTTGAATGGGCATTAATGAGAATATGAGAAAAAAAGATAAAAAAAGTTCCTTTATCTATTTTTATCATAAACTTGCTGAAGGCTGCTCAAGCAACTCACAGTCAACAACAATTACCATACGCATACATATATTTGCATGCATATGAATCTACGTGTAACAATAACTGATTACAGATAATCACTCAAGAATTCAGGCAGCTCATAGCGATTGGTATCATAATACAGAGTGGTATAAAAAAATAACTTACTGGGCATTTATGAAAGAAGTTGTTCCTTGCAAATGAGAAAAGCAATCTTTCTGTTTTTATCACCATAGGGAAAATGTCATCATTCTTAACTTCAACTGATAGACTCCTGGTATTTCCTCTGCACAGTCTGTGTGAGCCTCCTCCAGAACAATATAACATGCATTGCATCATTCAGTACATGTTTCGAATCAGGATCCTAAAGAAAAAATTAACTATTGCTTCCTGAAAGGGAAACAAATAAAATACTTAAGTGTTTTCCCTCCTGTCCTGGTCTAGAGCACCAGACACCTGTGGTGTTTCTGCACTGTATGATTAGCCTCCTTATTCACCTGCATACATTTCTCCTACTGCATTGGCCTAAGAGTCACGATACAATTCAGTTTTACATATTGTGGTGCCCTGTCCTCTCCTAGTGAGTGACAGTAACTCATAATATGAAAAGGAATAAAACATTCATTGACAGAACATGTGGAGTTTACCTCAACGTGTAACCAGACAAAATATGGTAATGGATTATTATAAGTAGATTATTTCATAAAGTTATAAATAGAAGTAAGTACATTTATGTTTCAGAAGCATGCAGTAGTCCTTGTAGTAGCCCCAGCCCAGCCTGCAATGGATTAGGATCCTCATTCTCACTAATACTTAAATAGATGCGTTTTCAGAAGAAAATGACAAGCTTTGGAACAGATTTAACACTCTGAATAGAATGTGTCTGTGTCTATTTTGTGAAAACTAATTATTGTGTGACAAGAAGAAATCTTTCCACTATGTCAAAAGACAGGAGAAAAAACAGTCTATTTCCTCTCCTCACTCTCTAACTTGTCTTTTTCCACAGGCAACTGATATAACTAAACTCAAGGAATTAAAATAAGAGTCAATACAATAAATTTATATTTTTCCTAAAATTCTTTTTCACATAAACCCATCCTTAAGCAGGAAGAAGACAGAAATACTTACAGCTTGAAGCAATTTATCTGACGTTTGACAGCCTAATGCCACAAAGATCGCACGCGCTGCTTGTGTAGGAGAATTAGATGTCGTCTACTGCAATTCACCTGACCTGCAGACCCCTCACTGCTCCCTTCCTCTTTTGGGCTGTATAGGAGCCGAAACTTGTGTAAATCGCAGCCAACCTCCATTCTTCTGTTTCTGCTGTACACACATCAACTTGTGACAACAGACCACGTATGCTTTATACCTGAACTGGGTCACCTCCAGTCTATGTTTGGCTACACGATATGCAGACATCACGTAACCAGAGGGTCCTCTGCCTTTCTTGGAGCTTATGTGGCCTTGAATGCTAGGGCACAGTTGCTGTACAGGAATGATAAATTCATCTAGGATTAAGTTTTCAAAAGAGCTCAAGCCTAAATGCCTAGCGTAACAGCACAACACCCACAAATTCATAGGTCTCTTACATTCTAAATTCCCTCTAAAACAGTCATGGGCTTGGGTACCTCTGAAAATTTTACCTACCGTGCTTTTATACTACCACAGGTGACTCTGCTACAATATTCCAAAACATTCCTACTGTGCAAACAATAGTCTTGGAATCCATGTCCTACTACAGAACAATTGGTGTAGATGCAGAGAAAACCAAGACAACATCAAGAAAAAGTAATCTTAGCCTTGTCTCTACTTGTGTCAACTCACATAGCTCCCTACGTCTGCTATGGGAACAATGGGTGATTTCACAACGAGAGCATTTCATTTGCGTTAAGCAGGCAATGCAAATAACATGTAATTAAATCCAGGGATTCATTTTTCAGCATAGCAGGTTAGCAAGACCTTGAAGGTCTCACTTCTTAACAATAGGGCAAAACCACTACGCATGCACATGTGTAAAATACCTGTGAAAAACAGTACTTTTAGACTACTGTGAACTGTTTGTACAAAACTTAATTATCTTCCTTCAATGTCCTGATTCTAAAATATTTTTTAAATTCAAAAATTAGTGACAGATAACTGAGAAAAAAACAGGCAACTCTTAAAATAGCATATTTTTCCACACTGGATGATTCAAAAGATTAAAAAATTATGAAGTAGCTAATTAGACTAAGCAGAAGATGTACGTCCTCTCTAATATGTAGAATAATTAACTAACCGACTCAATAATATTAATTCTGTGGTTTGGGACAGCATAATAAGTAACACTGGACTGCCAGAAGTTGAACTTCTTTTTCAATCGCAGTTAATAAAGCTCACTGGATGCATATAAGCTTTTATGGGCAAAAATAATGTATGTGCAAGGTTCCTCGTCGTACTGAGGAGACAGAATCTCTCTTTATCTCTAAGAGAGATGGCATTCCATTCCAATGCAAGAAGATTTATTTCTATTTATTTAAGTATCCATATCTAAATAAAATGAAGGTTCCAGTCTAGAATCATTATCTTTGAGTAATCTTTGAAATATGGAGGAAAACAAGTATCTGACATACTGAATGACTTGTTAAAAATGAAACTTGATTGCACATCACGTAAAGGAATTAAAAATACTTCCCAAAATACTCACAGTATTGACAATTTAGAAAGTGTATGGGCAGAAAGATGGATGAAGTGGATCTCAAGAGAGACCATTGTAGGTATGGCCAGTAAAAAGTAGTATTACTTTAAGTAAAGCTTGAATACTTTTAATCCAGAGGAGACAACCTTATCAATAGATAGAGACGTCCATGAAAGACCGGCTGCTTCATCTGCAGCGTGGCGTACTTCAAAATAAATCATTCTAAATTGCTTTCCATCTGTCCAACAAAATGCTATTACTGTTGTAATTTTGATAAAGAGATGCCTAATAAAGAAATATGTTAGAAAAAAGCATGTTTGTTTGGTAGCTGTGTCCCAGTAGTGAGTGTGCAAGCAAATTAAATTCACTCCAGTTGTTATAAACATGTTGACCCACAGGTGACTATTCTGCCTTCCAGCAGAAAAACCTCTCATGCTTGAGTTGCCAGCTTTTGCAGTAACTGCAGAGAGAAATTTTCTAATCTTTAGTTCTCTTTGAATGCTATCACAGCACAGTGCCTAATTTCACTAGCTGAATGCCTATGAATTAACAACACTTTTAATTACTTTAGATACAATCTATATTTGAGCATGCTTTTCATTTTATGTTCATTTTTCTTCCATTCATTATCAAAGCCTTTCTTCCCACTAGACTGTTTATATTTTAATTTGTGCAGGCTTCAACAACATACTGACTCCAATACTGTCCTAATTAAATTTACTTGCATAGGTTTGAACAGCAACCCATGTTGACCTCAAAAGTACTCCTTTTTCTTCTTTCCAATATATTTTACTGTCTATCAAAGAATTACTTTCCCCAGGCTCTACTCCTTCTTCAGAGTCAGCCTTTGTGCACCAAGTCCTCTGATACATGCCCAGATCAGTTTTTTCAGCTTTAATAAAATTACAGCCCAAATTCTAAGCGGCCTGCACCTTTTATTCCATACATGTTATTTAGGTCACTTCAAACAGAAAATTGCAGAGCAGCTTCTGACCACACTGGTAAGAAAGGACTTTGATTCTTAAGATAGGATTTTCCTGCCCCGAGCCATCTTTCCCAATTTTCTTCATAATTAAAACACTACTCAAAAATGTCTTTCTAGAATGGTTAAAGAATTGAAGCTGAAAGTACGGCTCACCTATGACTTTTCCTTTCATAGCACATAAATTCAACCCTGAGCAATCCCAAGGAAGTTCCAGTGCTTTTTTTCCTCACCTTAAAGCTACTCTCACCTTTTGCACTTCAATTCTACCTTTTCAAAACCCAGATTATTCTAACATTTTAAATTATTTAATTTTCAAGGTAAACTACATGTACTTCTAGACCACCACATCACCACTTCTGTTATGCACAGGTGTATTGCATGTTTTTGTTTTCCTCAGTTCCTTGCATCTCCTCCTTCCCTACTGTGGGTCATCTTCTTCCAGAGTAGAACAACTTCTAGCTAGGATTCTCATACGCGATGCCTCATTAAAGGAAGCTTTGAATGCAGCTTTCTTTCAAAAGAGAAATAATGATTTGTGATTGTACATATTAGTAATGCCTCTTCTGATTTTATTAAAAACATGACCAATATTAACAAAGACAGAATGTTAGGGTTTTGTTTTCCTTGTATATTTGTGAAGAGCGCATGTAAAATCATATCAAGGGCAAACACATAAGAGTAAACCTTCTCTGCCTTTAATAAGTTGCATTTGAGTGTGTGTGTTTTAATAGATGGTTTCAGGCAGGGAAGAACAAACAAGAGGTGCTTCCTTTATTTTTTGTTTTCTCTTGCGTCTAGAATCCTAATTCTAGGCCAGGATTTGGGTGTGTGCGTGCTGTGTGGCCGTTTGCATCACCACGACAGAAGCAGAAGCTCTGCTTTTCGACGTGTAACCCCAACCTCCTCCGCACGCCCCCCAGAAGCCGCGGGCTGGTCCCACACCCTGAGGGAGCACACATGGAAAAGACGGCGTCGCAACATCCACTCTCGGTCTGTTCGGAGAGTCTGAGCTAAGACAGTAAAATTGCTGCTGGTTTCATGAAAGCAACATAGCTGTTTCACAGCTAAACTCGTGACCAACGTGCAGCTGAGTTCCTGATGCACCACTGAGCCTAAGCTTACCTGAGAGATTTCCTACAGTACATTGGAGACGCTTGTTTAAAGCGTTACACAACCCAGCTCGCTAAGATGGAGCGGAACAGCCTGCTAATACTGCCTGGAAGAAATAGGTCATGGAACTTGGACACTGCCAATTGCCAAACAAAAATCGATTAAGAAATCCATGTGCAGAAAAAGTAATAATAATAATAATAAAAAAAATCAATGCTCATTGACGTGGCCCCGTGAGTGGATGATACACAGAGTATAAAGTAGCACTGACATAAATTGATATCAACAGGAATGCAGCTGTCTGTGATCCAGATAGGAATAAAACAGAGTGCAGAGCATTGTGGATGCTCTGCAAACATGGGACTGTGAACACATCCCACATTGAATGGGGTAAATGGAGGGAGAGGGGGAGAGAACAAGCTATGGTTCCTCCTGTTACTACCCATCCACCTGTGGAATTTCAGACCAGATTATTTGAATTGATGTTTCCCCTCAATTTTTTTCCTAAGAAGCTTTGAAAAAAGTATATGTATATATGAAACTACAAACACTTAATTTGTATTCTGTGCACCCTGCTCATATGCTCTAAAGGCAGTAATTAGATCTCCTACTAGTCAATTATTGTCATTATTTAAAAGAATTAAGAGAAATTCTTTATTTTTTTTTACATTGATTAAAATTCTTATGAATTATCACAGACTAAAAATAGATATTATACTTGGCCTTGTAAAACTTGTGACCTCTGCTCAGTAAGAAGCTGCAAGAACTGAAGAATGTGTTGTGCACAGCAGCAAGGCAGAAATGTCAGAAGCAAGAGAAAATCCTCAAGAGCGGAGCCACAGGCAGCAGAGCCTCACTCAGCAGAAAGCACATGGAATGGGCAAGAAGATAAAAAAGCAGGCATTTTAGAGAGCGAGTGAGAAAGGGAGGGCAAGGGCTTAAAGACAGGAGACCAAAGAAATGATAGTAGGACCTGGAAAATCCCCATCCTGCTTAAAAAGAAAAACGAAGGTCATGAGATGGCACAGTAAGAGTAGAGCTGCACTATTGACCAGCAGTAGGGCCAGCGTTTAAGAGCTACTGTGTCTTTGTTTAAAAAAGAACAAATAATAAAAAAAAGAAGCCAGCAAGGTTCCTCCTAATGGGCACACTGACACAAGGGTGTTCTTTTTCCAGAGGAAACTTGGTTTCTGACTGGTGTCAGGGGATAGCACTGAGCCATTCTTTAGATAATGTAATATGACTTCGTGGGGCATTTAGGTTCCTTTTATGACAAAAAAGCGTTTCAGAGGAAAAAACCCAACTTTTCACTAGGATTTTAAATGCTCCCAAAATACATAGGTCTGTTGTGTCGTGCAGTATGAAGCAGTAATAGGTACAGCTGCATCAAGGCCAAATGCATTTCTCTGATTTGATGCGTGTCGTACTTGTTACCATTTGCAAAAGTAGAGCTCAAGGTGCACCGCATATATTTTGTGATTAGAGGTATGTGCAAGAAGCATATATACATATATATATCTCATAGAATAACCAGGTTGGAAGAGACCCACCGGATCATCGAGTCCAACCATTCCTATCAAACACTAACCCATGTCCCTCAGCACCTCGTCCACCCGCGCCTTAAACCCCTCCAGGGAAGGTGACTCAACCCCCTCCCTGGGCAGCCTCTGCCAGTGCCCAATCACCCTTTCTGTGAAAATTTTTTTCCTAATGTTCAGCCTAAATCTCCCCTGGTGGAGCTTGAGGCCATTCCCTCTCGTCCTGTCCCCTGTCACTTGGGAGAAGAGGCCAGCTCCCTCCTCTCCACAACCTCCTTTCAGGTAGTTGTAGAGAGCGATGAGGTCTCCCCTCAGCCTCCTTTTCCCCAGGCTAAACACCCCCAGCTCTCTCAGTCGCTCCTCATCAGGCCTGTTCTCCAACCCCTTCACCAGCTTTGTTGCTCTTCTCTGGACTCGCTCCAGAGCCTCAACATCCTTCTTGTGGTGAGGGGCCCAGAACTGAACACAGCACTCGAGGTGCGGTCTCACCAGTGCCGAGTGCAGAGGGAGAAGAACCTCCCTGGACCTGCTGGTCACGCCGTTCCTGATACAAGCCAAGATGCCATTGGCCTTCTTGGCCACCTGGGCCACTGCTGGCTCATGGTCAGTCGCTGCCAACCAACACCCCCAGGTCCCTCTCCTCCTGGCAGCTTTCTAGACGGACTTCTCCTAGTCTGTAACTGCTCAGGGTTGTTGTGCCCCAAGTGCAGGACCCGGCATTTGGCCGTGTTAAACCTCGTCCCATTGGTCTCAGCCCAGCAGTCCAGCCTGTTCAGATCCCTTTGGAGCCTCCCGACCCTCCAGCAGATCCACACTTCCACCCAGCTTGGTGTCATCCACAAACTTGCTAAGGGAGCACTCGATGCCTTCATCCAGGTCGTTGATAAAGACATTGAACAGGGCTGGGCCCAGCACTGAGCCCTGGGGAACCCCACTTGTCACTGGCCTCCAGCTGGATTTAACTCCATTTCCCACCACTCTCAGGGTCCAGCCATCCAACCAGTTTTCCACCCAGGAGAGTGTGCGCCTGTCCAGGCCAGAGGTGACAGTTTCCGTAGCAGAATGCTGGGAGAAACTGTGTCAAAGGCTTTACTAAAGTCCAGGAAGATCCATCCACAGCCTTTCCCTTGTCCAGCAGCCGAGTCACTCGGTCATAGAAGGTGATCAGGTTAGTTTGGCAAGACCTGCCTTTTGTGAACCCGTGTTGACTGGGCCTGATCCCCCAGTTCTCTTGCATGTGCTTCATGATCGCACTCAAGATCACCTGTTCCATGACTTTCCCTGGCACTGAGGTCAGACTGACAGGCCTGGAGTTCCCTGGATCCTCCCTGCGACCCTTCTTGTAGATGGGCACAACATCAGCCTCCAGTCCAGTGGAACTTCCCCAGCCTTCCAGCAGTGTTAGAAGAGGATGGAAAGGGGTTTGGCCAGCACACCTGCCAGCTCCTTCAACACCCTCAGGTAAATCCCATCCGGGCCCATAGACTTGTGGGTGTCTAGTCGGGCTAGCAAGGCTAATAAAAGGTACTTCATACTGCCTCTTTCTGGTAGGAATTAAATAACAGGGGAAAAAAAGAATTTTCCAAAATCAAATACTTTAAGAGGCTAATTGAATTAATAACCTGTTATGTGAAAAAGCAGTGTTCTTCCAAATACAGCTGCTTACGGGTTGCTAAAAAAACCCCCAACTTTAAACTGACATGCGTGTCCATACTTTACACAGTCAACTTTATCATTCCAATCTTGTCCCAAAACTCATTTTAAACAATCATCTAGTCTAATTAGCATTACCTTCTGGCTCCTTAGTACCACCCCTTTGAATGCTGGCATGGTATAAATACTCAGGTCTACTTGGTTTAGAAGAGTGTGGCAAATGTCAGTGAAATATGAGGGCATATGGCATATAATTACAAAACCATATGGATGCCAGTAGTGATAGTCAACACTATTTGAATTCAAGACCAAGAAACTTAGACAAAGAGCAATAAAAGACCATCACGCGTAATCATAAAATAGATATATTGTTTCTTTGCAGCTGAAAGAAGCCCTTACTTGCCTGTCCTTTATTAAACAAAGCCACTGTGTCTGCACAGGCATACAGTAGAGTGCTGTCTGCTTAATTTTAGCTTTGGTGTGGAAATATATTATTAAGATGAGCGATGCAAAAAACCTCTTACCAATGCACATAGCAGATCAACTGCTTCCAGTATCAGTTCCTGGTGGCCGATGCGAGTGACTCCCAGTTCCTCGAGCTCCTGATGAGTGATGTGTAACAGCTGCTCGCCACTGATCTTTTCTCTTTCAAAATTCTTTATGTATTGTTGGAGGCAATCATCAAGGCCTATTAAAAAGACAAATCAACAATGCGTATTCAGACAAGAGAGGCAAACAATCAGAGTTCTGTAATTTCAAAAAAAAAATTCTGGGGAACACAAGAAGAATTCTCTGTTGGGATCTATTATAGTACATGTGCAAAACATTTAGAGGGAACATTACTGAAGAAAACTATACTACTGACATTATTTTCAACATTCTTAAACGCTTTAAAACTAATTTTGGTCCTTCATGGTGCTTAGTAGGGGAAAGAGGAAGGACGAAGGGGCACAGAGACTGACATTACAGAAAACATTTCTCCTATGATGTCATGAAGACCTAAATATATAAGTTTAGCTTATGATGAGCAAGTAAACTCAAGATCCATAAAAAGTACAGATAGACAGAAATCTCAGAAATAACCAACTTGGGCGTCTATGGAAGACAGAGCTATGAAATATCACAATTTCTGCATGCAGCCTTTTATTAAATACAGTTACCAGTGCGGTTAAATTAAGGAGAAAACGTGTATGCAAGCACTAAGAAAACACAATGCATATAAAAAAAGGAAAGCAATAAGCATAAGAAAAATATTGCTCTCATTTGTCTCTTTAAAAGTTCTCATATATGCAATATAAACAGAAATAAAGGGAAAGTTAATGTTGTCTTAATTTCCTGGATTATTAATTAAGAAAACAGATAATTCTGTCATGTACCTTAGCATCCTTTTAAGGAGAAATTTGAGTTATTTTAACATTTTTCGATCCACAAAGGTAATTTTAAGTAACCGGGAGATGCATCTCAAAGTTACGGGAGGACTGGGTCAGAATAACCAGACCACCTGCTGGGGAATTGAAACTCCTGGAAACTGAAGTCTTAAAATATGAAGTTTAGAACTACCCTGTAGACAAAAATACTTGATATTGTCCATGTGTTCCTATTATCAGGTTTTTAAACAGAGCACCTGAGAAAGAGATCTGAGCCCTTATCTCTGCCGTGCTGAATACTAAGTCACAAAATTCAGTTGAGAGACAGACAGTGATGACACAAGAATTGAATAAAACAGAGCAATGTATTTGTATTCTGCTCCATAAATAGAAGGGGCTATATTGCAATTTCCTTCAATTATCTTATCTTTCAATATTCTTCGACTATTTACTCTGTAAACTGATAGTCCAAAGATAAGTTATAGTGCTCGTTTGTCATTTCCCATCTAACGGGCTCGGCTTTCTAGCATCAGTGGCCACAAATCAGCATTTGTAGTATTCAAAGATTTAGAAAATACCAAACGAACGTGACATCTTCTGAAAACTGTGTAGCCAGAGGTATTAAATATCCCTTTGTGCCAGAAAGAATGCATGACAGAAGAGCAAAATATGAAATTTGTATTATTCACACTGCTCTGTAATGGCTCCCCAGGGCATCTTTAGAAGGTGTTTATTTAATGGTGCAAACAGTATGGCAGTTGACAACAGAATACAGAAATACATCATTAAAGGACCAGGCTGTCTCAGAGCACGACAACGTTTCATAAATACACTCACACAAAAGATATATTCACCCGTTCCTCTCTGCTTTTCTGTCTATCCAGGAGCTGGGTATTGAATTCCAGCATCCCTCTTCTCATGATGTAAAACTGTGTGTTTGGTGAGCATGAGGTGTTAGGAAGCAAGAATTTAGCTATCAGTAGATTCATCCTTTGTTATCGTGGCTATAATTGGTTTTCGCATGAAAATATCAAAGGTGCAATTAGAAAGAGTACAGAATGAGATTCTTTTGACTCGCCAAAGCCAAACAGAATATTTATTTCCTCAAGCCACTCAGGCCTCATTAGTGCCGTTTATGCAATTTTCTTAATATAATATTTGTTTACAAAGAAGACTTCAACGAGTTGTGATTCATAGCTACAAAGAAGGGGCACTAACTCTGCTTTATAAAATAAAATAAAGCAGATAAAATTAAACCACTACTACCGAGTCACACAGCATCAGCGTCATGCAGTTCTGTTTCTGCATATTCTTGCATTTTTGGGGTACAATTAGTAACAAACTGATATATCCTTCATAGTACAATAAATTAATTCACGGAAAAGGGTTAAAAGTGTATGATATATTTTAAAGTTGAGACTTAACATCTATGATGGGAAATTTGCTATATTGTCTATTCCCATTTTTAAGTTAACGAAACCAAATTCCATCCATGTGGACTAGAAGAACTTTGGCTCCATATTCTGAGTGTAGAGGAAAACAAGCATCACTGACATCACTTTACTATGATTTTGCAAATAAGACTTGTAGTAAATGGCCTAAGTCAAGGAAATATGAAAAAGAAAGGAGGCAGAAAAAAGGTAGGGAGAAAGGGCACTAAAAGAAAAGCCAGTTAGTTTAAAAATGCTTATTTACTCAACTGCATAATTAAGGAAAAAAGATCATTAATGCAACAAAGCAAAACAATGTTGTATAAAAAAAAATCTCTATAGAGCTAGCTAAAATCAGATTTAAGTATTAACTCTGAGCCAATATTACAGAAGAGATGCTGCAAGTTGTGGGCAGTAAGATCCATCGAGATTAAAATGAATCTTCCCGTTGATGTCAACAAACATCAGCTTTGTTTTGCATTAAAACACAAACATAGTTGCCGTGTTATGTAAAGATCTGTCCCTTTCTGTCTGGTATTAGACAGGAATGTTGGAAAAATACTATAGAATCTATAGAACTCTCACAGGTGGGAAACGTGGTGGCAACAACTTGGTCAAGAGTGATCCATCTGAAAAGGAAAGTAATATCTAAGTTAATTTCTGTAATTTCCAATTTTTCATGTATCTCTCCCTAAAATACAATTATTCTCTTCTCATTTTTTCAATATATTTTAATGGATTTTTGTTACTTATTGAAAAGTATGTTGGTTTTTAATAATCCAGCCCTAATAATTCCTGACCAAATGATGGTTTTCTTCCCATTCCAGCCTTACTCCCAGAGGGAAACGTGCAGCATCTGGCTGGCATGACAAGATGCTGGCTGTGAAGCGCAGGGTGATGGGGAGGGCAGACAGGAAAGGTCCTTGCCAGCTCAGCTTGTCACAAACACGACTCTCGCAAGGTGGTTCTTCTGACAGAAGAGGGTATACAAAAACAACACGCTCTGCTGTGAAAACGCAGCGTTGCTCATTCTGCTTTTAGGGTCTGGGATGAAAGAGAAGGAAAACAGCTCAGTGGAAATGCATTTACCGCTCCGGACTTCAGTTTAGTGCTGGTGCAAGGAAAGGTTGGAGTCTACCCACAGCCAGTTTGGGATAGAACTCAAACCCACTTTGATTAAGGATCTGAGAAAGTATTTTAGCTTTCCTAATTAAAATAACTTTTAAGGTAAAAAGTAGATAGCAGGACACTAAACCCACAATTGCCCTAAAAGCTTACACAACACAGCAAATTTGAGGTACAGATACGAGTGTCTGTGGAAGCTGGATCTAAAGGACAAAACCTGAAAACTGATGGAATGATTTCAGTTTGTTCAGCAGGATTACATATTGGTCTGCCAAGAGCAAATTAATATTCTTATTAATGTATCTCATTTGACTAATAAAACCTACACAACAATTGTACATCTGTTGTTACAGAATGGTGATTTATGGAAAAAAAAAAATCAATAAATCAAAGTGAAACTGAGAAAAATCAATTTTCCGGCTTTGTTGCACTTGATGTTGAAGGAAATCCATTAAAGTTCTCATGTCTGTCAGTAAAGATCAATGTAAATGGTGACTGTGCATGTTTGTGAGACCAGGTATCTTGTGTTATACGACCACAGCGCATGACAGGAACACTCCTGAACCAGCATGTGTCTCGGGAGCATGAACCACCAGGGTCATCTAATAATTCAAAAGAAAAATTGCTTGCACTGAAACTACATCTGAGTGACAAGGGTAAAAAATAAAGGACAGAAACACTGCAAAGAAGGGAACAGAAAAGGTAAAAAACAAATAGAAACCTTGGGCTCTTTGAGAAAGGGCATAGAGAAGACTGCTAATAGAGGTTTGGAACCATAAGAAAAGAAAAAGAAACATATGGTCTGATACCCTGCTAGGTTTTGTAAGTGACCTTGCATGTGACTTTGGAAAGAAATGGGACTGCACCTATCACACCTCACCTGATCCCACCAATGGCTGTTCTTCCTAGGCAAAGCAACTTGAAAGTCCAGAAAAATCAGCTATTTGCTATTAGAATGAAAAAGGAAACTCATTTTTAAGCTGGAAGTTGCCTAATGACTTGGGGAGGGCAGTGCAAACTTCTGCTAATGTCACAACCTTTGGTTTATATATGCAGATGTGCTTAAACACAGCCAGTGCGTAACAGCCTCCAAAGGCTCAACCAAGTAGTAGTTGTTACAGAAAGTGGAAAATTAGGGGCTTGTTTTTTTAAAAAAAACAAGTGGTATTTTCTATTATATATGCAATATTTAGCAGCTGGGTAGAAAGATCTGGAAGAGACTGACTGGATGGCTGACAGAGAACTAGGTGGAGAAGGCTGCCTCTTCCCAAATATGAGTTTATTGAATACACGCATCAGTTGATGTGTGTACTTGATCAAAAACCCCTTTGATTTATTTCATTTGGCTTAAGCACAGTGGATCTTTTCCAGCTCTTATATAACTTGTAACAATGAAAATCATCAGGGGGTATCTTTTTTGTCAATGACGTCAAAAGCTCTCTAAGAATTATGCAGTCCAAATAAAGAAAAGGCATAATCCTCAGGACCATGTTCATGCTAAGCTGACTCTCAAATGTCACCTATTTGTTCTTAAGCTCCTTCAAGAGAAATAAAAACTGTTTGGAGTGCCTGGAGAAATGTATCTTCGTACATCCTCAATTCAGAAAGAAATAAAGGGAATGTGTTTAAAAACACTCTAAAGTGTTTCAGACCTAAACTTTCCAGAAGTTTAGCATCTACCTATAACTAGAGGGTATCACGCGCTATTTTGCATCTTTAAGCCTATTTGTTACAAAACTGATCTGTGGAAATAGAGTAGGTTGATCACAAAATTAGATACAAAAACTACATTAAAAAACCCTAAGTCACAGCATGAATGCAAAGCCACACAAAAAGGACAGAATTAAGGTAATTCTGAAAAAAAAACCCCACAAACCCTCAGTTCTGGCATTATCCAAGCTTTAAATGCTTGACTGTACAAGTATAATGTGTTTAAATGTTGCTTTCCAGATGAGTTTCCTCTGCGTCACCATAATATTCACACAGATACAGATGGATGTTTTAGATGCAAATACAGGCAGGCTTCTGCTACTTGAATTTACAGATCTGTCATCTGCATAAAAAGGAACTAGAGCAGGATGAGCTCTTAGAATGAATCGTCCCCAGGCACTGAGTGACAGCAAAAAAGTTGACTTACATTTTAAGCTTCAACATGGATTGAAATTTCCCGAACATAAACTCTTCCACTTGGACTTCTGGCTAAGATTGTGCAGGCCCACAAGCTACTTCTCTTGCTCCTGTTCTTCTCTCCTTTGTTTTTGGCCAGCGTCCCTTTCCATGTCACATTCCACTTCCACACTGTCCCCGTTCTTGTATTTTCTATGTGTGGCTTAAGCAGCTTCCTTGCCTCTTCCTCAGCAGGGAAGCAGCGTTAGGAGAGCATGAGCTGGAGCAAGATAGAAACTACCAACCTTTGTTTCCCCAGAACAGGTCAGAGCTTTTCTTGCAGCCTCAGATCTCCCTGGCTACAAGCGCCTTTTGTCAAAAGGGACATACTCCTCAAAAACTTTCAGTCTGCCAGAAGTTCCTAAGCGTATCCCTAATTTTCCCCTTCACAGTGTCCTCTCTAAGGGACAAACATCACCAAGAGTGCATTTCTGAGACACAAACCACCCTCACATGTTCTACCCTGTAGGCAAAACCAATGGGAATACTACATCACAGTAGCTCTATAATTTTTAATAATTTTTTTTAGCATGGCCAAAGCAAGTCTTTCCCATAACAGCAGTGTCTACAACTACAAGTTCTCTTTGGCAGCGTTTTTCCAAGATAACTATATTATCAAGATAAAAGCTGTGCTGAAATCATTAATATTTTAAGAGTTCATAGCATCTGAGAAGGTTTTGTAAGGGGATGTGTCAAGAAACATCAATAACAAATGAACAGAGTGCTGCACTTATAAAAGTTGATTTAATGATGTGCCATCACCCTTAAATTGTCATTCCCATATATGAATTAAACAGCTTAATATAGTTCTGCCTTCATTACCTATGACTGAATAATAGGAAGCAAAGACATTCTAACTTCTTCCTCCCAACTGACACGTGTTGTTGAGCTGTGGTGTTGTCACGGAGGTAATAAGCGGCACTTAAGAAGCTGGCTGGAACTACACCTCATCTTAGAGATGTTTCTCGAAGAAAAGCGTCACACTTGGAGAAAATATCACATTCCCAGACAGAAGGGCATGCTCCTCGCTGTCAGATTTCACAACAGTCTTAACCACGAGATATGACACTGATGCCGCTACTGATGAATTTCCCATAAAACTGATAAAACACCAAAGTGTCTTTACTAGCTCTCTGTGCTAATAAAAGTGTAAGTCTTTCCTCAGCCTCATTAATTTTCTCCTTGATAAAGATATAACAACAGCCTCTAGCCATTTTTGAAGCAGCACTGAATGGCCTGGAAGTGCTAGGAAGCCTTTAAAAGCCAGCACACTCATACCTCCCATTTATTTATGCTTCCATATCGCACTGTGACTAAGCTGAGAATACTTGGACATTTAATTTGCCTCATTACATTTATGTGAGGAGAAGTGCTTTGGCCAGATGCAAGACAAATTCTTCTCCTGCACTGGACTCATGTAACACATTGCTTTACTTTTTCAAGGCAGAGTTTGATGAGAATCTCTTCTGGCAGAAGCGCTGGTTCCAACTTGGAGTTGTACCCTTGTACCTCCTGCTCCCCGTGCTTCGTGCGACTGCACTGCCGCGTAGCGAACTGGGTCAGAAACTGCTCGGTGTTAACTTCACTCCTTTTTGTTACCAGCTATTTTTAACTGGCACAAATGAGGTGGAATACACCAGTGGATGAAAGAGCAGATGTTTAAGCTGGCACTGCTGCCAACATATGTGCTTTTTCAAGCTACATCATAAGAAAGCCACATTTGATAATTCTTTGCTCGTCTCCTCTTTTATTTCCTGAGATGGCAAATGCATGACCACCATCCCAGCATTGTTCAAGACATCCTGAAATACACACCAAAGTGTAAAAAATTGCTTAGAAATAGTTAAAAAGACACAAAATAAATTGTCGAGGCAAAAATAGATTCATATTTAGAAGAATCTTAAGCTACTGGTTTGATTTATACTCAAGACAAAATGCAGCACCAGCATAATTAAATCCCTGACTCTCTATCCAGTCATGAAACAGCAAATTCCTCTGCATCAGAACAAATCTGGTGATGACCACACATCTCTAGGATCAGTAATAAGTTAGAAGGAATAACATCTGCCCCGCATGCACAAGGCGTAGCGTTGTTCAGAAGTGGAGAACTGATGTTTGCTCATCTCCCCAGACTGGGAGGTAAAGGCATACGTGATCCAGGGCCCCTGTTCCAGTTCTCCATTTCCAAGGCAGAGTTTTTGCAGTAACGATTAACCTGATGGCAAAGATGATAGAGGAAAAAACCCCAACCCATAACAAAACAAAACAAAAAAAACAATCCAAACCAAAACCCACCAATAACAAAGAATCATTCATAGATCATAGAACAGTTTGGGTTGGAAGGGACCTTAAATATCATCTAGTTCCAACCTCCCTGCCATGGGCAGGGGCATCTCACTGGATCTGGCTGCCCAAGGCTGCCAAGATAGAAAGAAAAATCAACTATCATTTCCCTCAGTAGAGCCCAAAACCATTGACAAGCCCTCTTGTCTCCATTTTAAAAAGGTCAGAAATTCTAATAAGGAATGAACAGCTTTAACCATGTTCTCATATACAAGGACTGATCTTAACAGCAAAAGTACTAGAACAAATAAATGTAACTGAAAGCTCCTTTCAGCACCTTCTGAGGGTTGGCACTCCCCACAGGAAAGTCTTAATAACAGATTGACCTTCAAAAGCCACAGTTTGATATCATACAAAGCCAAAAAACGTATTACACCACACAAGTCCTTGCACCAGTAGCACAGAGATATGCCCCACTTGTCCCTGCCTTGCAAAGAAGGAAAGAGTACGGAAGAGAGATAACAAGTCAGTCTGAGCTTATCAACAGCGAGAACAAGTAACTTGTTGGACAAAAGTCAGACACCTAAAGTCAGGTGAAATTAATCCTGTCCTAAAAGCAACTCCAATGCACTTTCAATGGGGCTGTGCATTAAATTCAGTTCATAATCACACTCAAAGTCACCCAGGCAGTATCACAGATCCTTCAGTACAGAGACTTCCTGGCCAAAACCCGCATAAAGAATGTGACATTTTCTGAGGTGCATATGTCCGGCTGCAAAACATCATCCGCAAAGAGAACTTGTAACAGGATAACCAGAATCCCCAGACAAGTGCTAACCTTGCAAAGCTGAGCTGTGATAAAGAGAGCTGACTTAGAATAATCAAACAAAAAGCACTACAGATGTTTCAGTGCCAAAATATATTAATTCTTATTTTGATTTCACTGAAGTTTTTTACTAACATTTCTAGCTAGCAAAAGAACAGCCAAGTCCAGTGCAGAAGTTTATAATGAAAAGTCCAAACAAATCAGATATGTGCTCAAAACAATTAAGGCTAGGATCTAACTCACAAGTAATAGTTTAAACACTTGCAAGATTTAAATCCTAGACAGATAGGTAGGCTTGACCATTCCTCACAGTTATCAAAAAAACACTGGTAATCTGCTTTCTGATGTAAAGAAAAGGCTAGGAATTGATTTCTTTCCAGGATATTCAGAAGCTTTTGTGATGGCACCTGTTGGTCAATAATTTGGAAAATCCTGTGGATCAGTTGACCTGGGGTTTCACATGCCCCTCCTGTTCCTTTGATTTCAAGGTAACACTGAGAACACCAGGCACAGCACCCCAGCTCTTGTTGACGTTGTCCTGTTGACTCTGCGGATCTGGATGATATGAAAATTAGGTTCTTTACTTAAGCAGTTTGGAGGACTTAGCTTTAGCAATCTTCTAACTCAGTTAGAAGGCAGGGAGCTGTCAGGAATTGTCAATAAATTCTCATACCAGCAATTCCTATTTTTATGGATTCAAACTGTGCGAAATGAGCAAAACTGGGTGAATGGGAAGAAGTCGCAGAGGAAAGAGGAATCATCCTGTAAATTCTACTGAAGAAAGAAGCTTTTCTCTTTCCTTCTGTTTGCCCATTTTTATTCTACCTCATTATGTTACGTGATGATGCCAGACAAGTTTATTGTAGTTGCTGTTGAACAGAATGAGAGGTAGAAATTTTTATTCACTACCACTTTTCATACAGTATCAGATTAAGTCTCTAGCTTCAACTACACTATGAAAAATATTACTACATCTTAAATCACTAATATTTTGTGGTTTAATTCTGAATTCCAAACGTTTTGCTATATGACCTGTCCATAGCTTATCCAAGATTAAATATTTCTGTGAAGTAACATGGAACTATCAAGAATTTTATTGCATTTAAAGAGATGTATAGCCAGATGACCAAGAAGAAATGATTACCAGTCAACGTATAAAAAAATTAATCCACCCAGCAAAGCAATAGTTATTGGTAACTCAGTAGAAAAATGTTAAATCAAGCGATTGCAACCATAGGGTATCCCACACTGACGTTTAATATATTACTTTTCAATATGCTTAAGATGATAACATCTTTCAGATGACAGCATGCAAGAAAGGGCTGTAGGTCAGGACCAGCACCCAAGGTTCAAATCCCTTTGACAGGGAAGCACCAGACAAAGCACCACACAGTTCCACCCAGCCCGGAGCAGCTACAGAGCCCACTGCTGCCAGAGGAGAACATGGGAGAACTGAAATATAACTCTCAAATCAATCCCCATTATTTTTCCAGTTCGTCCTAAGAAAACAGTTGAAGCCGTTTTCTCAAGACATCAGACAAGGAGTAAGAGATATGTAACAGTGATGTGCCAGTGTGTCCATAAAACCTCTTATTTGGAGCTGCTGCTGAAAAGGTAAATGTATTAACTCACTAACAACACAGCCCCAACCACCCCCCGAGCGATGCGCTGTATTAAGGGGAAATTAATTCCATGTGAGCAGAAGTAGCACAATAGGAAATGATGTGTCTGGGGACATTCCTCAAGGCTCCTCAGGGAGCAGAAGGTTGCGCTAGGCTCGCAGCCGTGCCCAGTAAAGTCTCAAAAAAGACAAGCCTCTTGTGGTTTACCCTGTTTTATTTGTCACATAGGCCAAGGAACTAAACATGGAAAGAGGTTAGGTTAGCCGGGTCCTGGAGGGTCCCTCAGGGAGCATTTTCCTCCTGTCACCACACGCTGCTGCTACACCCGGTTGCAGTCACCGGCAGGACAGACAGACGTGTTAGGGATCACTGTCTGACCTTGGAGCATAACCGAGGGTAGCGCGGCTGGGGAACCTCAGGCAGGACTGAAACTGTAAATCACCAGTACCGTATCGAGTTATTTAGTGAACGACATTCTCAAATGTGATTCATTTGACAAAAGGACAGTGAAGGAAAAATCCAAACTCAATCTTTAATAGCCACTCTGAGATCAAAATTACACCTTTTTTATTGCTGGAGGTTTTTAATTTCTTAATTAGTGAGATCATGAACTAGGGAGGGGTACGAGGACAGAGATGTCTTCCCTAAAGCAGATATCTTTAAAACATAAGCAAGAATCATAATATTCCTTATAGGTAAAAATACATAAAACTACATGCATTTTCAAACTCAAAATTATCACTAGTTCAGGAATAAAGTAGTTAGCATTGAATTTCTGAAAGGTAAAAATTAAAATGGAGGGTTTTTTTCCCTACAGTATTGCAATACAAGAAACACCATCTGAAATGTTTCACACAACTGAATCCGTTTCCATAATTCTTTTCATATACTTGTTCTGCCTTTTGGACTGAGGTTCAAGAAGCCTGGGCTTAACGCTCAGCTTGTAAGAATGATTTCTGCTGGCGTCAGGGTTTGGGGGAGGAAGGGGGCAGGCAGGGGCGTCTCAGATCCATACAGAGACAAAGTCGTGCATCATCCGGGAAGGCATGAAATTGCAGCACAACAGTTCATTGAACCCTCCCATGCCATAAAAGCACATCTACGCTTCTGGCCGAAGGGAAGGTGCAACTTGCCCCTCTTTACCTGTACAATCCTCTTACCACAGGTGCGCTGGGCTCCCCTTTCCAGATAGCAAAGAAGCAAACTAGCTCACCGTTTGCTAAATCCTCTTAGGGATGAAGCAGGCTGTAATTTTGCTGTGGTCTGTAGAATTGGCAGGCAAGCTGTGTTTGCTCTCTGCCTGCTCTTTCAATTGAATGGCTTACAGACCAGTTGTGTGATGAACTCCTCCAGGTAGCCCTGCTCGTCCAGCACTTTCCTGAGGCTGCAAAACCTGCTATGGCCTGTGCGTTAAGTGCTGAATCGTTAGTTGTGGGCTGAAACATTTTCTTATAACCAGCAACATTTCCTTTCTAAGTTAGGCTTTATAACACTCATAAAAGCTTCTCAGGTTTTGTTTTTGCCTTTACTATCATATAAAAGCTGGAAAGGGATCTCTTGGATCCAGGATGCACCGAGCTCTTTCCATATCTCCTGAGAGAGACTGAAGCAGCCAGATTTATCTATTAATTCAACAAGTGATATCAGGGAAAAACCATTAGCAGCAACAGGTGAATAGCATTTTCACTGAGAGCCAGCAATACCCTTAAAAATAAAGTTGTCTTTGTCTTGTGCTGTATTTCTAGAAGTTCAGAAAAAATGGCAATTTAGAAAAAGCTAATTGCAGAATTATTTAAAGAACATATTTTGGGAATATGAGAGTCACATCTAGCCTACTCTTCTGACATTTTTAGATTATCTCTTTCTTCCCTGTTTTTTTTAATCACAGCTATTTTATTTTATACAGAAACACATAGTTCTTGAATTTATTTGTATACACAATCTTCTCAGTTAAATTGACAGTAATGCTCAGTGGTTCCTTTTCCCTAGAAAAGTAGAAATTCAAATTATGAGGACCTTTGTAATACACATCAAATGATGCTATTTGCTCACTATGGCCAATCTGTAAATCTGAACTTAAAAACTAAATCAAGTGCCTGCAAACATGCTAAAACTGATCTACAAAAATGGAATGTCCTTGACTTACTTTAGTCGTTTTCAGGGACAGAATGAGAAATTAGTATTTCCTCTAGAGGGCTTCTGGGTCTGTTTTATTTCACAAGTCATCGAGGTTACATTGCACTAAGTGACTGCACTAGTAAGGGTCAGAAGGGCTCATTGCTATTCTGCTGCTCCTGCTTTGGAAAAAAATCCCCATGATTAATTAAGTGCAGTGATAACACTCTGATGATCCTATCCTGGATAGCATGCTTGCTTTCCAATACCACTACAAGAAACCAAAAGATGAAATGGAGACTGGTCATATGATTAGTTTTACTAGAAATATTGAAGGTGATCAATTTTCACTCTATGCTTTCTTGGAATATTCTCATTGTGAAGAACCAGTGCTTTCTTTAAAGGTGGTTCTAATACTACTTTAATATTAATTTATAATTTAACAAGACATTCTAAAGCAAGGGATACACAAAACTCATACTAAATAAAATAAAATATAATTTGTCTCCAAGTCCATATTGCAATAATCTTGCTAAACCAAGTTCCTGGTTGAAAGAATTTATAGACCAATAGAAGGCTTAAGTAAAGTTTGAGACTTCGAATTTAATCACCTTACTGTCTCAAGGTTTCTATGTCTTCTGCCAGAAACCCTAGGCCTGATCAGCCAAGACAGCTTTGTGCTGTGTTCCATCTTTGTTTCTCTCCATCCACAAAACTCGTGCTTATCCGCGTGCCGTACTACTGAGCCACTATGCAATTCACTACCTCTCAGCACCTTTTACTTTTCAAGTATCTGATGTGTCAACTATACTTGCAAAGAAGATATATTTATCTTTTCAGACATAAAATCATCACTGAAGGTAGTGTTAGTTCCATAAAGGGATTCAGCCAATTTCAGACCAAGCTGCTGCCAAGAGAGACAACAACATTCCCTCCCCCTCGTCCTGCACGGGCATTAGTAATTTTATGGCAGCAGAGCGACTCAGATCACCCTGTTTCAGCAAACTGAAGGTGAAGCATGCAGAGGGTGAAGAGAAGCTCAACCTTGTGTGTCAACAGCCTGTGAAACAACTTTGGTTTGAAAATTCAGCAGCTAAAGCAGTCATTTTCCACTCCTCTCTGCCTCTGGCTGCTACCTCCAAATGTCTTTGTGGCTGCACGTTGAGCTGAAATAGGGAACTGATCCATCTGAACAATAGCCCAGAAAAAAATAAATGAAAAAAGTTATTGCTTGGCAGGTGAATAATCTCCAACCCAGTTTACAATGTAGGCACAGAAACCAGAGACAGCATTCCCAGGAGAAAGATAAAGGAGGAGGCGCAAGGGCACAAGAAGCGTGTAGGAGCAACCATTTAAAGCAGGACTGCCACCAACAAAGTTGCTCCATCGGTTACATCAGTATAAAATGCTTGGAAAGGAAAAACTGTTCTGACAAATAAGATTGCTACAGCTTCCTACAGTAGAATTTTTAAAATATGGGATAAACAGAGCAAAACAAATTAGTCCCAAGTGTCTCCAGTGACATTGGTGGTTCCTTTTTATATAAAAAGGATGAAGGAAAGGAGAAGTAAACCGAAGACTGTATCAATGAAACTGTAAGATGGTAGAGAGTTAATTTGGATATCTTGCACTGGAAATTAAGAAATCGTCAGTTAAATCCTTGACAGTTCCAGGAAATCTTCTTAAGATATATCTTATGTTTAATTTCATAACTGAAACAGCAGTCAGGCTGTATGATGCCCCAAAAATCAAGCACATTAATTAGATTTCTGTTTTAAAAGAAACATATCTCCAGTTTGATGTTTGTCAGATAATTGCAGTCTGGAAATTGTAGTACTGAAATTCCCCCCAAAGATGGTCCCCCTACAAAAAAAATAAATGATTAGTGAGCATACAGATTCAAAAAGTAATTTTTTAATGAATCCTGGCCTAATCTGCGAGGCTCCTATTCTTGGTACTAGCCATTATTTGACATAGGAAGCACTATAGCGATGATTTGTGTGAGTATGGCCTCGATCCAACAAAAAACTTAAGCACCTGCCTCCCTCCCCTCTATATTGCTAACCCGCCAATTGATTTGCACAGGAATATTTGCATGATTCAAATCAAACTTAAGTGCATTGCTGGAGCAGAGCCAGAGGGCACTGAGCATTGCATGACTGAGCCCACGATGGCCAAAGGTTTGGAGATGGTCCCGTTCAATTTTACAGATTGAAATTCATGTCTCTGTGGAAGGACATCACACAGAAAATTTATACCTCACTTAAAGCTTCTTCCAGTTCGAAAAATCCTCAGCAAGAATTAACGTCTCCCACGATACTGATGTACGTGTGCTAATTTCCTCTATAAAGATACATATTGGTAGCATATTTACATTTTCCAGCACCTACAGCTGCACTCTGGATGGTTTTCCCATTCTAGTACAGTGCAGGACTTAAACAGCAGCTGCTTGTAAAGCTACTATGCTCCTTTCAGCACCAGTAAAGTGTTGGTTCCAGAAAGAGAACTGCTAAAGACATTTTCTTTCTGCCTCATCATCTACAGGTTGTCTTCCTTCTTTTAATAATACTTTGAGAATTTTTTCCTAAAACACTTTGAAGTTTTACATAGATGTTATTTTAATAAAATACTGATCTTTTAGGGACTCAAAGTCACCGCTTTTCAGTTAACTGAGCAAAATAATCAGGAGAGAGGAACCATGAGAACACTGGTTGCATAGAACAAGGTGAATATACTGATCATGATAAGATGGTAAGAAAATATTCCCCCAGACCACGGCCGATGGTTTGGGTCAGTTCTGAGGAGCTGCAGCCAGTGAGGAGCCAAGAGAAGTGAGGATGGCCTGTTCAGCCATTCTCAGTGCTCTACCAAGGGACGAGCACGAGACACAGAGCTGAAGGGAGTTACTATTTTCATTTTCCCTAGACAAGTCTCTCCTTGCAAGGTCAGGTTGATATGTACACTGAGTCTGAATTGAAACCAAAGAGATTTGGCTCTACATGCAGAAAGACGCTAAAGGTCAAACCAAAGCCTTTTATTCAAGGACTGAAGGAAAAATTTTTCTAGACCAGAGCAATAACTGATGGCTGTTAAATGAATGTTCTCTTCATTGGTTTTATTATTAAGCACGTTCAGGCCCTCAAAAAGTAGGTGCTCAGCTATATCCATCTCTCCTTCTAGAGGCAGAAAGGCAGACACCATTTTAGTGGTACCAGTGGTTATCGCCACCAAATAGTTGTATAAATAGCACTACAAGAGTTTGGAATGTGAAGTTTTGGCACAAACCTGTGTGACAAAAAAGCACAAATCTAATCTTCCAACTTCATTTTTACAGCATCAGTAAATGTCACGGCGTCAAGGGCACCAGTGTCCTGTGCAGAAGCCGAGATACAAAGTACATCAACCAATATACTGATATCTTAGATGAGGACTGAACATGCCATATGGATACTGCTGGGGCAAGAAGATGATTCATTTCTGGCTGCCTGTGACACACAGGTATCCACATCACAATAGAGACAAACTCTTATTGATGCTACAAACTCAAAGACAAATACAGAGTACCCATTCACTGTGCTGACAGAAAAGGTGTCCCACAATACTAATACATATTCCACAGCTCCTCTGGATCTGGCAGATCCACTGAAGCAGTCAACCACATGTTTGAACAAGCAGTCCAGTGATGTAGCTTATCAAGGGGCAAGTAATGCATTTTTTTTCCCTCTTTCCAGCTATAAATGCATAATCAAACCCTAAATTTTTCTGAAATGATCTTGCAGGGACCGCTTAATTTCCATTAAAAAAAAAAAGTATGATAACTCTAGGCTGAAATTAACACACAATGAGTTTATTTGCGCAACGGGAAATTTTCATGTTTCATTCTGAAACAGGTTGTCACATCCTGCTACTACAAACTTGGCAGCTGTGCTGTATTTTGGATATACCGTGAACACATTTTGATTTGATTCTGGCAGGCTCCCAGTTAAGCTGAATTACAATGAACACCAACACATTACAATTTCTCTCAGTAAACACAAGCCACCGTTTTAGGCAAACGGCCATATGCCATGTTCTCGCACTATTCATTTTTAACTCAAAGAGCCCAACTTAGCTGGTTTTTATTAAGGAAAAAAAAAAAAAAGGCACTCAGTGGAATTCCTGTTGTACTTAATGCTAAGTTTGTCTCAGTGTCAGAGAAATGCTGTGTGAAGCTACACTGAAAGGGGAAGGTAATTCTACTTCCAAGAACTAGAAATGGAAGTGACAGCAGGAAGGTGATACCACCCCATTCTATTTTTTATTGTGTTTGCTTGAGCCAATGGGATTGAATATTGGCTTCTATGGTCATGCACATGTTCCAAAACTACTTCAAACCATCAGTTACCACTGCGCATAGACATCTAGGTATGTCAGCCTGAGGATTGTGTTCTGAAAGAAGTAAATTCTCTTTGAGAATATTTATGTTTATTTTGGAGAGAATCCCAGAATTTCAGTTAAAACCACATGGAGATTAACCTAGCTAGGTAGGGGCATGGTCAGAATTCAGATCTTATCACTTGTTAAGGATCTAATTTCTCACAATGAAGATATATGTGACATGAATATCCAGTCAACTGAATACGAAGTTCCACAAAGTTGACTGTTTCTGTTCAAAGCCTAACATTGATCAAAATGTTCCTTTTCATTTCTTCTTCATTTCTAGTGTGCTTCATTTCAGTAAGCAGAGCAGATATAAGCTTCTTCAGTTATAGAGAAGGAGCTCGCTTTCATATCACTACACTCACCTCTAGTGCAAGTTTAGCCTTTTCCAAAGTGCAAGCAAGAACATGACTGTTGATGTGAAATATCACTGTAAGGATTTCAAGAGCATCAGACCCCAGCTGAATAGCTCTTCATTCCATGCTTGTCTTCCAGAAAGATTTGCAAGATTTCATTCTGCTCACTTCACAGACATTGAACAGTAAAAAGGTGGGCAAGGGCTGCTTAGAGCTTTAAAATTGATTTTCTTTGCATGTTGCTATACCTTGAACTTAAAGGTAGAAACCAATTAAAAGTTCCATCAAATTTACCCCTATCTCCCAATTCCATTTTGTAAAGTCTAGTTCTGTCACACAGGCACAAATACGTTTTCGCTTTTACTCTCATTATCCTTTAATTACTCCATCCTTTTTGATCTTAAGCAATCTTCGTTTCCCTGTCTCTTGAAAACCATCAAGTCTCTCTGGGAATCCACATCCAAACTCTTTGTGGCTCCTCTACAAACCTCATGGCATATTCTCTCTTCCTCCCGCACTCATTTCCTTTCTGCTGGCTTTTCTAAATTGGCTTCTTTCACATTCCATCAAAACCGTTCCCTTTCATTTTCATAGTCGTAGCAGGCAGAGTGTGCTCATGAAATGCATTAACAATAAACTTAAAAGGCTGCGTCAATAAAAAGACTGAAAGATTGTCTGAACAGAACTGTATGACTTTGAGAACTAGACCGGTAGAAATGGAATGAAATACAGTAATACAACAGGTCATGCCAGCTGGGAACTATTAAGGGATTAGTGCTACTGTGTGCAAAGTCCTCAGTGAGGAGGGAAAAGAGACAAAAAAGGAGAAGTGGAAAAGGGCAGAACCCGAGTACTCCAGTGTCTGAGCAATTACACCCAGACAGTGTGAGATGAGGCTGTGGGGAAGGGAAATACAAATCTCAAGTGAATTGGGGGATGCATTTCCAGTACTTTCATTTACTTCTAGTAAAATTAGTGGAAGTTCTGTAGCAATTCCCTTCTTTTCTGTTGCAAATCTGCAAAGTTTCCTCAAGAAACAGCTTTATTAATGCTAAGAAAAAACATAGTTGAATTTTGTTAGAAATATAAGTAGCTTGAAGTACATTCTAAAAGCCAATTGTATTAATTATTTTTTATTTCCTCTTTTTATTTTAAAGATCCAGAACAGAAATAGAGAGTGTCTACTCACTGTGTTGTCAGAAGTGTCCCACAGTACTGGTACCTGATACACATTCGATAGCTCCTCTAGATCTGGCAGACCAACTGAAGTGGGCAAACACATTTGAACGAGCAATCCAGTGGTTTAGCTCTTCAAATCTAGAGCTTCCAAGATGTACTACCTGTACGTATTTTATTTCCATGTTCTAGAACCTGTTCCCCTAATAATAACACTTAGGGTGGTCAAATCAGAGAAACAGACGGGTCTTACGCTCCCATACTCTGACAGAACAGTGAGCTGAAGAACACTGTTGCTTAATTTTTCAAAAATAATGTGAAATTTTATTCCAAATTTGACAAATAATACCTTAAATTTCAAAATCAAATCATGGAACAACTTTATCACAGCACTATTCAGAAAAACTCTAGGTATTGCTGCTAGATATTTTATTCAGTGTACCCTGCTCCATCAGCACTTTTCACGCTTATTTTCTTGAAAGAAAAACCTCACAAAATTTAGATTATAACATTGTGGGTGCTCTGATTTTCTGCTCAACTCACTGCAATTCTGATGTCAAGTCAAGATTTATCAGAAGCTGCTGGGTTTACATCTGTGAAGCGTAAAGGAAGGAAGAGCAGCACTGGGGACACAATGACACAAAGTGTTCCTCATCAACAGGTTTTTCTTTATGACAGAGCTATACACAAGAAAACAATAAAGCGGAGTTGTATATAACAAGTGAGGTGTCCCACAGGGACAGTTCTCTTCTCTGCCTACACCTGCTCGCACTTTCACAAGAATTATCTTTTGCCTTGTCAAGTTCCAAGTGCCTTAGGAGATATTTAAGTCACTGCCATTGAATTTAGCATATATGCTACTACCCCCGTGTAAGTCACTAGCATAATTTCTGGGTTAACCAGGCACTTTTCACATCACATTAAAACAGTGTAAAATTGGGTATTGTCACATTTATCAGCTTACCGAAGTTATCACATTTTTCTAGCAAGTTTGCTGTGCGTCTTATATAAGAAAGTGATCTGCTCTTATCTCAGACGTTACTTAACTTTAATATATTTTTCAGACCTGTGAAGCTTTGTGCACAATGATTAACACTATATATTACAAATGCATTAACAAAAGTAGACCTGAAAGTGCAAAACCATCTGTTCAAAGTGTGTAATTTTTGCCATGAAAGGAAAAATATATGTAAGAGGTTTTAGAGTGTAAAAAGCATGAATTGGAGGATGTAACCAAGTATTGACCTTAAGAGCTGGAAGGGAATTTTTGTTTGTGTGCTTTTAGGTTTTCATCCTTTTTTTAAGAGCAGTAGAAGTTTGGATTACTATACATCTTCCCCCTCTCCTTCAAGCTCTACTTATCCTTAAGTCTTACTGAAAAACAATCAATGCATAGAATCATAGAATAACCAGGTTGGAAGGGACCCACCGGATCATCAAGTCCAACCATTCCATAAACACTTGCAGATTGGACTGCTGGATTATTTAACTCGGGTCACTTGTGGACTCCTCCTCCTCCCCTTATATATGGCAAGCTACATTTATAGTTGATATTTATAACTAACACGAGTTATATACTTGCCTAGAGGAATTTTGGAAAGAGTGACTCAAAGGACTATGCTGTAGAGAAGATTAAGAAGGATTATTTGTAGAGACCCAACCATTATGCATCAAGTATGCTCTGTGCTTATAAAGAGAGAATGTTTATTAATACTCATCTGCTATTATGGCAGTCATGTCAGACTAATTTAATCCGTAATATTATCTTCGTAACAATCTCCTATCAGAGACGTCAAAGAGGCTGGAACCTTCTTTTACTACGCACAGCCTGAATTTCATTTTCTTCTAAAACCCATCAAAGTCATTCATGGGCAGCGTGCAACAATCCAATAACAACAAACCACGCTAGAGATCTTGGTCAGAAGGTGTATCCATACACTCCAAACCATTTCCACTAATATACAATACTTTTGATGGGTGAAAAATGTGTAAGTTACACATTAGAAATATCAAACACATACATTCACCCTCCACTCCTCAAAGTAAGGTTTTATGTCAGGTCTACAGCTCCTCTACCTGAACACAGTAAAACACACGAAATGCAAAATTCTAGTTTTAGACTCTGTTTTCAAAGGAAAGAGCCCCTTTTTGCATTTCCCATGAATCAGGCAGGGAAACAAAGGTATGGCCTTTCTTAGTGAAAAGCAATTCTAACAGCATTCAGCTGAAATTAATCTTGGTCAATAAAAATGAAGAGAATCTTATCATGCTAAAAAGGGAAGAATTAACTATTACATCAATCTTAGAAGTCCATCTTAGACCAGTGGCTTCCCTTTCTCTCCTGGCAGCATTAGAAGATGGTAAACAACATCGCACAAAACTTGGATAATCATGCTGATTACAGTCCATAAATCTGAAGCCTCATAATTTATTCAGAGCCTTCATCTCCTGTTTTTAATGAATACTCATCCACAAAAGCATTTCTCCTTCTCCTCGCCTGCCATTTTTTTGATACCCACAAGAATCTTGATGGAAGCCTTATGAAAATGAAAGTGCAGGCCAATCTGCATGATCAAAGATGCTTTTATCTGCCTGCTCACTGGCTTCCACACTTTAGGAGAAGAGTCCACTTATAAAAGGTATATTGATTCTTCCCCATGTATCACATTTATTCAAGTAACTCAACTTTTAGCAGGAAAATCAGATTTGTCTCTTCAGTATCCTACAGTCATGCGAGAATCTCTGTTTAAGGCTGATATCCCACGAGAAATTTTCTATCCCACTGGGACTTATTTGAACAAAAGGTTCTATATCAGTCATCTCACATTGGAGGTTTTGGGGTATTTACTGGGGTTTTGTTTTGGTTTTAGAACTTTTCATGGTATAACAATTAAAATAGCTTGTAACAATTTCTTGTTATCCAGGGAGGTTGTGGAGAGGAGGGTGCTGGCCTCTTCTCCCAAGTGACAGGACGAGAGGGAATGGCCTCAAGCTCCACCAGGGGAGATTCAGGCATGAGATAAGGAAAAAATTCTTCACGGAGAGGGTGGTTAGGCATTGGAACGGTCTGCCCAGGGAGGTGGTTGACTCGCCTTCCCTGGAGGCGTTTAAGGTGAGGGTGGATGAGGTACTTAGGGGCACGGTTTAGGGATTGGTGGGAATGGCTGGACTCGATGATCCAGTGGGTCTCTTCCAACCTAGTGATTCTACGATTCTATGAATTTATTACATAAACTGCTAACACTTCCATTTCAGACAGTGCTCCAGACTCATTTATGTAAAGAATATCCTCCTGATCTTCCCTAGTAAGGGGTTATTTATTTTACATTCTATTTTCAACTCTGCAAATTATATTATGTATAATACAGTTTAACAGAGGAGCACATAATGTTCAAATTAGGCAATTACTTGTGAAACATTTGTGATGAATGCTGCCCTTAAACCAAATCATATCCTTTTTTCAATATTTTTCCTGCACTGTGTGCAGGCCACAGCTTCCTAAATGGATATAGATATCCAAGTACTGAAATGAATCATTAGCAGACAAATTAAACTTGTTATCAAAATGCAGCTCTATTGTTAACAGATGAAAAACGAGTGGATGAAATTACTGCGGCAGGAAAATCTAATAACAGCTCATCTGCAACCTGTCATCTCCTGCCACAGCACTTAATTCATAGTAACACATACTCACCAATTATTTTGTACCTGCATGTATTTTTATCTCTCTAAAGTAATTTTAGGGTTCAACTATGCAACTTCATTTCTGAATTAGTGGTTTCCAGGGATTGTAGTATCAGAGTAATAGGCTGAAGAAAAAGAAGGGAGGAAGAGGGAAAGCTGGGAACCTTCTTGACAAAGTACAAGAGCACTTCTTTCAGGGTTTGAACGTGAAAAGACAGCAGGGAGGGGAAGGAGAACCTAAAATTCAGTCAAGAAGTTCCCATTTCTACACTGGGCTTATTTTGCAATTCTTTGCCCTATTGGCAGAGCTGAAAGTCAGAGGGACCGAACTAATAGCACGAGTTCTCTGGGTTGCCAATTTCCTCCGTATTGCCAGTCTAAGCTGTTGAAAGGTTTCTAAATTTTGCTTTATATATCAAGAGACACATCCACCTCGTAACTGGGCTTGGTAGAGAGCAAGTCAATCTCCAGTGAGCACATACAGTAATGACCTTAAATGGGTCCTGCTTTTCAGCAGCCTCTTAAATTTGAGTTCTCCAGCACGTACGGAGAGAAACCTGCTTTTAAACAGAAACTTTGCAAGCCAACATATTGACCTTTTTAGCTTGCTGCTCTCGGAGGTTTTGCAGGTAATATTCTGAGGTAATATGAAAGGTAACAGACTGTGGAAACTGTGAGTCAAAGGGCAGAGCGTGGGACACCGTCATAACGTGCAGGCATCAGAGGTTTGTGACTTTGCTTCTCTGTTCGCCTAGTTAACACCTGAGAAGGAAAGGTCTGTGTAGATGCAGAAATGCCTCAGAACTCTGCATATGCATGAAGATGCAATCATCACAGAATCACAAATGGAATTTAAAATTAGGTTTCCTACAGCGATTGTATTTATACACTGCTATTTCTTTATACAGGCCACTCCACTTTTCTGAGAGAGATTCTGCATCTGCATCGCACGGCAAGGAGAACAGGAAAGGGTGACAGAGGTAGTGGATTGTACGGTGACTATCTAACCTTGCACTAGATCGCATGATGGAAGAACAACTACAGCAGATGCTATGACACTGTAGGGCACGGTGCTTGGAAAGGGGGTAAAGGAATTCTCCATGCCAAGATCCTTTCCTCAGTACAGCAAGTAGGAAGACTTGACAGAAGCAACATCATACACTGTGGGAGCACTACAGCAAAGTGAAACCTCAGAGGGAACAGTCTGCTGCTGACGTGAACCTAGGATAGGCCTCAAATGGTGGTTAAAAATATGCTTTTCTAAAAAGGAAAAAGCACCTAAAATGCCCCCTTCCTACTTGACCGGCATTTATATGAATCACAGTACTGGGAAGAAAACATGGCTTTGTCAGTTATAGTCATTACTTTGCTGCTACATTGTGATGAAATGGCTCATCTGAAATTCAGGCATTCTGTAATCTTCAATCCTTTCAACTATAACTGCCCAATTGCTACAAAACTACAGCCACCTCCCAGCTCAGATCCATACCTGCAGTGTGATTTTTACCTTTCCCTTCACTAGAAACTTTTAGTTTGCCAGGCAACAGTTAGTATAAAACCAAAATTGTCATGAACTTGCACATTACTATCAAAATGAGAAACACTCTCCTACTTTGAAAATACATACGTATGTAAAAAGAATTTCTGATAACATAATAATAGATATAAACATCACTTTGTTGAACCACAGCTGACTGCTGATATATAAAAGGAAGGAACTGACAAACTGGAAGAGAACCACCACGCAATGGTAAGTGAAATATACAGGTATCAATGGGATAATAAATCCTGCGACGCTGTCTGGGAGAGCCCTGCAGCCATCACACCATAATTCAAAGTGTTATTAATGTGAGTGAAATCTTCACAGCAAGATCATCCTTATCTACCTTTAAAATACGTGGCATTCTGTGAGAAAAGCTCCAACATCATCCATACTCAGCTTTCCATCACAACCTCCTATTGATACCTTCTGAAAGACAGCCACCCAAGAGGTAAAAAGGCTTTCGCTTGGGTCTTCCCAGAGAGAACGAAAGGAAACAAGGGGAAAAAAATTTAAAAAATTAATATTCTTCTCATTCTTGATTCACTTTAACCCTGAATTTGCTCATTTTTATGAGAGTCAAGATATAATACTTGCCTCAAGCAAGAGGGGGCACAAAAAACTTTATGTGCCTATCTTTAAAAGGCACATCATCTCTTTTATGAATATTTTGGACCAATTTATGATCTATAATATTGGAAAGCATTTACAGCCTCACAGTATTTTCAACTCGGTGAAGCAATTTTTAAACCTCAACAAAAAGTCTTTCCCAAGTACAGGTCCTGAAGCCACCGTCTGCAAAACGTGTGCAACCAAAGATATGGAAGAGCATGAAGGCCACCCTTTTTTGTGTATATTATTGCCATAATGTTGTTTTAAGCAAATTTCTTAAAATGTCATTGCACAGCTTTAAACCTATTGTGAAAGTACCAGCCAGTAATTGCTGCTACCAACAGACTGAGAGAATCCATTAGTATGATTTCAGTTCTGTAATCAACACACACTCCCAGCCACACAATTCTGTCTGACTCATTCCCTGCACAGAATAATTAACTTCCAAAGGAAAGCCAGGGGATTCCTGTTCGAGTAATAATGCTATTGAGACATTATGCAAAAATTCACCTCTAGGAAACAATCGTTTCTAACGGTGATTGCACCCCGACAACAATGCAGAAAGCTTTCTAATTTGGTCCTGAAGAGATTGTAATCAATCTGTTAGCAAGAGCAAGAGAAGATGTTTGTTTTTCTTTTAAAATGAAAGCATATCCAGAAAAAAAATATTGAGAAAGTACAACAGATAAAACCAAATCCTCTATTATACACTCTGAGCCTATAGAATCACAGAACAGCTTGGGTTGGAAGGGTCCTCAAAGCCCATCCAGTTCCACCTCCTGCCATGGGCAGGGACACCTCCCACTGGATCAGGGCCTCTTCTGTAACTTACACAGCATCATGGAAATAGTGCAACTGAACAAAAACATCCTAAAACCTCCCACAGTCTGTTCCCTAAAAAATGTTTTGGGGTTTTCTCAGAGCATTCTGGCTTGATGAAAAAGCTCACTAACGTGATATTGAAATAGATCTTTAAAAGAGCGAGGGCAAAGGATGTGTAATTTCCGTTATTATTTGTCTGTCATGTTTTTTTTGCTCTGTTAACCACATTAGAGACGCTGCTGTCCCTCCCCCCTTTCCTACCCAATGCCAACGTCCTGTATTTACACCTTATGTGCTTCTTGCAAGAGAGTAAAAATACTCATTTTCACATTGCAAGCCATTCTTTAACCTCATTTAATTCCTTTCTTGTACTATTATAAGATTATCAATCACCTTTTTTCATTGCTTCCTTAGAATCAAGTTTTTATGTATTTTCACTCCTCATATCCACTGGCAGGTAGTTCACTTTTGACATGCAATTTCCACAATATCTTTCTGCCCTCCATTAAAAATTTCTGCAGGTATTAAATCTAAGACGGCTGTAAATAAAACAGACAGATTACAGAAAGATTGGTAAAACATAAATAGCGATGTTAGGGCAATTGTACAGCACAATCTGGATCATTTAATAAGTCTGACCCACTCAGAGACTTGCATTTTTAAAATGACCACATACATTTTACACACTCCGGAACGAGGACTGTAGGGCATACTTTCAGAATGGGGGCACACATCAGGGAAATCAGATACACTGAAAAAGACTTGAGATGGTCCAGTAACATAATGTGAGCCCCAGGATATAGTGCCATGGTGAGAGACATAGCTTGATCCTTAGATAAACAAGCAAGAGTGTACTGAGATAGAAATAGAGGAGGGATTTTACTTCCAGATGTTCCACGGGTGAAGTGGTACCTAAATACTGCACCCAATTTTGATGCAAAGAGGTGCATAAACGTGGTAGAGGATTAGAGGAACATCCTGAGGTAGCCTCCTCGATTTACTGAGCTGAGAAAAAAATAAGACTTAAGTGATAACAGCAACAATTTATTAGTACCTGTTCAAACTAAAAAATAGCCAGAATGGATGCATTCAAGTTTTAGCAGTGAAAGCCCTGAAAGAGAATGCCAGACAAAAAGATGGAAATCAGCTGCTTTAAAAAACAAGCAAACAGAGCACTGGAAACCTGTCAATGAATGTTATTAAACAGAAGAACAAGCATCCTGGAGACGAGATCGAAATGCTGTTTCTTAATATTTTCAAATGTACCTTCCTGGAAAATCCTGCTTTAGTAAAATAAGCGACTAGGCTCAACACTTCGCAAATGGGCACCAGACTGTGGCACACAAACATCACTTGCCATCTCAGAACACCATTGCCAGAGTTGTTATTCCATCAGCTGCACTTTCCATAGTTTATTGATCACTATTATTTTTAAATACTATGCGTATGTACCAGTTTCAGTTTTTCTCACTGCAAACCTGCGAGAAGGTAAAAGCCAGCTGCTGCAAGCCTTAGGGGAGAGAATTAGAAAACTAAGAGTGAGAAAACCCAAAAGACGGAGAATATATCAGGCATATAAGAGAGCCAAACAGCAACTGCTGTGCTCTCACTAGTTCTGTGGGATTCCAATTTATTCTTACAAACATAACCTTGATCAATCAAGACTCTTCACAAGATTACATCTCTTCGTTGATCCTAATCTACTCTTTCAGCAACGCTATTGCAGGTAAATAAAATTTTGCCTTGGGTAGCAGGCTCTGAGCTGTGCAAAACACAGCACACTAAGGTAGTTAGGTAAACCCTGCAGGAGTGTTAAATGTCATAAAGCAGCTTTCTGGCTTGAAAGGGAGAACATGAGAGGGACTGCGTTACTCCACCATATTTATCACTGCTAATTCAGATAATTTGCACATGTCAGAATAAGTATTTGGACTCTGAACAATGTGGTTACACTGTTTACATACAGCCAAACTGTGGCTTTTCAGTGGCCCTGTAGATATGCTCCAGTTCAGGGTATTTTATAAGGGCATAGGAATAAATGCTACAAACCCCTGGCTTCTACTCCATATACGCTCTGATTTACTTTTGAAGAAGCAAATGAAAGATGGGGGGAGAGGAAAAACAATAAGAGAATAAGGCTTCATAAATCATTACAGTGCTAAACTGTGTGTGGAGGGAGGGTTCTCTTAGCATTACTACAATAGTACTCCCTTCATTGCTTTCCAATGCAATCTGTGTTTATTCTTGGAGCAGTTTTTTCCTCCCACTTATACAAGACTCCCTAAAGACAGAGATGCTGAACAACTGTTTCAAGAATCCAGAAGGGGGAATCACAGACTTTAGGGGAGAGGGAGTTGGTTTTCATTTAGGATTTTTGTTTTGTTTTTTTTAGTGTTTTTTTTGTTTTTTGTTTTTTTTTTTTTAAAAAAACGTCAAGTAGATACTACTATAAACCCAGCATTAGCTTAAAGGCGTGCAGTTTAGAGCACTCTGAAAGAGAGTTTTCTGTTGGGTTTGGACTGGAGTTTGATTTTTCAAAACGGCCTGTACCTTGAATTTTCATTTGCTGATGAAGCACAAAATTTTACAGAATTCGGAGCTCTTGGAAATATGTTGACTTTGCTCTAATTAGGGCTGCAGGTACCCTGCAGAAATCAAGCTGACAAGCAGAACTGTGCAAAGCAATTCACATCTTTGGCAAAACCCAGCAAGTGTTACAGTGGAATGAGATCAAAGCAAACTCTGCTGCACCTTAAAAGTTGCAGGGATGTACAGGTCGTACTAATCCAGCCACACAAGAGGTTTAGAATTAAAAAAAGCTGTCAGATATTTTATCATTTGACTCTGTTCTCTTTTCTTTCTTACAGGTGCATGCTGTGCGCGCCACGTGCCCCATCAGTGAGGAGATGTGCGAGCCCAAGTCACACAGAGCTATCTACCGTCCCACAGCTCAAGTACCAAATTAAAAAGAAATTCTTGGTTTCCCCCAACTGGTAGTGTCACATCATGAATTTAGATGCTCTGAGAGATATTTCCTCCAAGAGATTCTACACAACTTTCTCTCCCATCAGAAAAAAAGTCCCTGCCTTCTTTACAGGATTCATGACATCTGTTGATCTGGAGTAAAAGTATTATTGAATGGCTTGAGCTGAAAGGGACCCTAAAGATCTTCTAATTCCAACCCCCTGCCATGAGCAGGGACACCCCCCACTGGACCAGGCTGCTCGAGTCCCCATCCAACCCGGCCTTGAACCCCTTCAGGGATGGGGCAGCCACCCCTGCTCTGGGCAGCCTGGGCCAGGGCCTCCCCACCCTCACTGGGCAGAATTTGCTCCTGATGTCCAGTCTAAGTCTTCCCCGTTCCAATTTATAACCATTCCCCCTCACCCTATCACTACAGGCCTTGGTAAAAAGTCCCTCCCCAGCTTTCTTGTAGCCCCCTCAGGTACTGGAAGGGCATGCACAGAACCACATTATAAACAGGATTAACGATGAGATCTAGCTTAAAATTAAACCTGTAGAAAGAAAAGGCGGGGGGGGGGGGGGGGGGAAGAGGCATTTCACAGAATAACCAGGTTGGAAGAGACTCACTGGATCATCGAGTCCAACCGTTCCCACCAATCCCTAAATCATGCCCCTAAGCACCTCATCCACCCTCACCTTAAACACCTCCAGGGACGGCGACTCAACCCCCTCCCTGGGCAGACCGTTCCAATGCCTAACCACCCTCTCCGTGAAGAATTTTTTCCTAATGTTCAGCCTAAACCTCCCCTGGCGGAGCTTGAGGCCATTCCCTCTCGTCCTGTCCCCTGTCACTTGGGAGAAGAGAACTCCCTTCAGGTAGTTGTAGAGAGCAATGACGTCTCCCCTCAGCCTCCTCTTCTCCAGGCTGAACACCCCCAGCTCTCTCAGCCGCTCCTCATCAGGCTTGTTCTCCAGCCCCTTCACCAGCTTCGTTGCTCTTCTCTGGACTCGCTCCAGAGCCTCAACATCCTTCTTGTGGTGAGGGGCCCAGAACTGAACACAGGATTCGAGGTGCGGCCTCACCAGTGCCGAGTGCAGAGGGAGAAGAACCTCCCTGGACCTGCTGGCCACGCCGTTTCTGATACAAGCCAACAATTTTTAACACAGTGATTCCTTTCTCAGAAAACCCTGGTGCAATCATGGAGATGACACTGAATTGGAATAATTTGAACTAATCTAACTTTAATCAGATTTATCTAAACATACCTGAAACTGTATTTTATGTGTTCATTGAGCAGTAAAATGATCTTTGCTCTTCAGCTGATATTTGTTCATGTACATGCTAAGAAAAAAAATATGCCTTACAATAAGTACTAAATATAAGAAAAAATGCAATATAGCTACATTTTTGTTCCCCAGAAGGATGAAAAATTTTGTTAAGCAGCTAAGTTGGGAGTTTTGAGTTATGGAACTAATTATTCTGGTTAATTAAATAGCACCTATTAAGTTTAATATTGTGTGAAAACATAAGCGACTAAATTTTTCTATGCAAGAAGGTTGTTTACTACCCAGGCTCCTTAACTAAAGCATCAATAATCATAATCTCCATCTGAAATATGATCATCCGTAAAAATCACCATGTCATAACTAAGATGCAGAAAAGCAAATAAACCCAAGCAGTGCTAACATTATTTAGGTCATAATATGAGAAAATTACGAACCCAAACTTCATTGGCAGATACCACTTAAAATAAACCCGAACTATCTAAATAAAAGACAAAAAGTTGGAAAGGGTGCTTGTACATTCTTTTTAGCCAAGTTCTTTGCCCCCAGTTATAACCTCAGTCTCCTCAAATTCCCATTATTATAACGTCTTTGTTCATGCATTTAATTTCAAATGCACAGCCTTGGTGCTAAAACATAAATTCAGCATATTTCCCAACATTGAGTTCTAGATCTTTAAAAGGTCTTTCCAAAATAACAGAACACTTTAAAGAGCTGTAGTGCTCTAGGAAGACCACGTAACAGACTAGCGAGACATTCAGAGATGACCTTTCATAAGCATCAAGAAGCACAGTAACGAATCAGAGGTTTAATCCCCTTTCATACAAACACACAAACCCCAAGCTTATTCCAAAATTTGAAAACAAAATTACAATAAAACTTCAGTCAAGCAATCTAAAAAAAATAATGACAAATATCTGAGAGGGGTGGTAGCCAAGTGTTTTATTTTTCAAGCCAAATTTTCTAACCCAACCCCTTTCTTGCTACTAACCATGATATGAACCAGCAAACTGCCACAGTAAATGACTTGAACTGTAAGGAACACTCATGTTCTGAAAGGAAAAACAACCCCCCAAACCAACCAAGCAATATGCCCCTAGAACTGGATGCTGAATAGATTGTTGAGCTAGTAAGGGCAGTCTGATGCAAACGATACATAGCCCAGGGTAAAATGAAGTTTCTAATTAATTCAGCAGTCACTCTGGTTAGAAGACTGACATTTTCAATGGAACTTATGTTTCTAAGCTGTTATCTAAAATACATCCTCTACAAATACTGAGATTTCAGTAGCATCAAAGATTTATCATATAAGATCAAAAGAAGACATCTTCCAAACCCACACTTAACAGTGATGAGTAAAGTTAATTAACATGGCATGCTGTCACTGAAGTACAAAGCAGGAAAGAACTTTATTGAGACAGTGAACTGAAGGTTCAGCAGTTTTTTTGAATTGAGACACTGGATTGTTCATGAATTATTAAAGCTAGTTTCTTATTGAAGGATTGTACTAGACAGTACACATACACCTAACACACACAAGTCTAAAATACAGCCATCAGGAACATTTAGCCACTTCACACCTCAAAAATTACGGTGCACATTTTTCTATATAGCACATGCTGCAACAAAAATACGTGAAATTATATATACTGAAAAAAAACCCCCACTTTTAAAACTGAAGACATACAAAATAGAAGTCTAAGTTATATATTGTTTGCATGCATTAAACTGATGAAGTACTCAGCTGTGAGACTATAATTAACCAAAAGAAAACTATTTTCGTAGTTTTTCAAATTGTTTCTTACAATTACTTTACTCAGTTCATCATTGGGGACTATCAAATATAACCAAAAAGCATCTGAAATCCAAAAACACAGTGAACATCTTGTGTAACACTTAACAGGACATACCAATTTTGCTCTTTAAACGTCACAGGAGCCGCACATGCTGCTGCTGGGAAAAGACGTAGCGTAGATCTTCCATTTCTGAACTCATCTGAGTATCCACTGAACACAAAGTACTAGTTCCCCAGTACCCTCAAACTGAATGGCACGAACTTTGTGGTTACAAATACACATAGTGCTCTATTGGAAATGAAACTGGCATCTTTAAAAAGTATTAAATCAAAATATGTCCCTAGAATTACTTCATCAAGCATCCTTTCCAGCACCAAAGGTAACCTTGTACTCAAGCAAACTTAAAAAAGAAAAATTCTATAATGTAAACATTTAGGTCTTGATACTTCAAGGCCCTAAATAGTCTGGTCTAAGTCCAGCTGAGCAACCACTTAGTAGCTAAAGGGGCAACACCTGGGCAGCTCCCAGCATTACCAAACAAGAATCCCCCTTCTCTCACTTTCAGAGAGAGCTGCCTGAACGGATCCTCTCAAAAAAAAAAGGCAAAACACGTAATAGAGACAAAAGTCTGCACCTGGGAAAGGTCAGCCCTTCATTCCTGTTACAGCTGTGATTTCTCTAGCGATCCAATAGGAGGAGTTTGGCATTAGCACATCATCTTCCATAATTAAACAGGAATTCAAAAAATATCTTTAGACTTTTAATAGAGGTGGATACATCAACCTGAGAATCAGCTTCCTGTTATATTATTAGAAAGCTCATTATTTACACTTCCTGAATATATTTTCTCATTAACAGAGAAATCTAAAACTAGCTTATTGCATTCATCTGAGATACTCACAGCCCTAAAGCCAGCTTCTTGCAGTTTTTTTTTTTTTAATAAAACAAAAAAAAAATAGTCGATAGCTCAGCAGGAAAATGAAGAGTTTACTGTATTCAAAACAAATCAAGGCTCCGTTCCATGTCTGAATACGCATAGAAAAGAGTAATATAATATCTAATGAGACACTTGGTAAATTATACATACTGCTCTGTATTTTGGAGGGAAATGTTGCATAAACATAATCATCGAATTCTCCAAAGTCTAATGTTTTACAGCTTGCACATTAAAACTAACGTCCAGCAGAATTCCTCAGATACGGGACACAAATGTCAGTGGAATTTGCCAAAATTGCCTGCAGATGTCTGCTGGCCACGCAGCCGGGCAGTAAGTCACAGCCCAAATGGTATTTATTGCAGCCATGAAAAAACAATTACCCCTGTCTTTCTCTGCTTTTGAAAAGACGCCAGATTTCCCTATACTATTTTGTTTTCACTTATATCTTTCCATTAGCCTAGTAAAAAAATCTATTTCTTCCTGAACTCTTCCATTCTAACTGACTCCAATTCCTTGCTTCTACCTTCATCCGATTCTTTCTGTAGATTCCACAAACCCTCTGAAATTATCAGACTGCCCGGAGTCTTTGTGCAATCCCAGTGATTTCAATTCCTTTTCTACATGCTAACTTTTAAAAAAATCCAAAGTTGTGTGGTAAATTTTAGCATATAGGCAACAAGCTTGCTTTTCTTCAAAACAGAGTACCTGGAGTCAGCTTGAGAGCCCTCCTGTTGACGATCCCTTCGGAAGGGGCCCAACTATGAATGCCAAATTGGCAATTATTCCATTAATGATTACAGTTTGCTGCATTTATGTAGAATTAAATATAAATCCACGCATCATCTCTTACATGTTAGGAATGACAGCTTCTTCAAGATTTCTCAGCTTTTCAGTTCTCGTATCTTAACCAGAAACAAGGGAATGCATGAAATAGAAATACTAGTAAGTAGTAATTTATAATTAACTCCATTAATTTGTTATGTGAAAAATATAGCATTTTATCACTTACGTGCTACAAAAAGCTAAAAGAATTTGTTCTCAAGGTAATCTATTTTTTACAACCATTTTATTCTGCTTTCAAGTCAAAGTAGAAAATTCACAGCAACAATATTAAAACATTACATATTTCTGTGTCCACAGGAGGTCAATATCCATTAATCAGGCCAATGATAAAAATGTGCAAAGATAAAATATATATCTTAAATTTTATTTTAAAAATGAAGATGTGTAGTAAACGAGTCTATAAAGATAACAATCTTTGAGCTGTATGTAGAGTGAGAAGGTCTCTATCCCAGTTTCTAAAAAGGAAGCAGTCAAGGGATCTTTAACATACATTTTTAATTAGAAATGCTTCCAAATTGGGAACAGACTGCCTGATGGCTACAACTAAAAGTGTTGTCAGCAGAAGAATTATATGGTTGTTTCCAGCAGCAGTAAATACATAATTCTACATTCAGCCCTGACAGATACGTTCTGCACTACATGTTTTACAGATAAACAATCTGAAAAAATTAAGTCCCATATCAGGAGAAACAAAAAATGTTCCTCTTGGTTAAAATACCTTGTAGATATGCAGAAAACTGTAGATGTAGAAAATCAATGTGGTTCAGGAATATTTTCTTCTTCAGGGGCAAAACCCTATAATGAGTGTTTGGTTTATTTTCCTTTATTCTGATTCTATATGTTTTTCAAGAACTTTGATAATAATGAAAATATATGAATCTAGCTTAACTAAAAGATAAGTCTTATTCAACCCATAATATTTCTCTAACAGTATAAAACCAGCTTTTAAACAGTCCTAATTAATATTTGTTTTTCCTTAAACAGCTGCCCAAGCAATTTTCTTCCCCTAACAAAACTCAGCAGTTTTCCATCGCGGTTCCCAAAATGGCTTGAATTAAAGAAACATGGAGAAGTAGAACTATTCTACTTGATATTCTGCATATCTTACTAGATTTTTTTAATTCATATTTTATGTTCTGGATACATCCGCTTATGGAAAATGCATTAAAATGAGCAAATATCTGCTCATTCCACTTTCTAGCTTTTCAAATTCAAGATAACACGTGCCTGAGATGATTTGCAGTGTGCTTTAAAATTTAAATTTTTTGGTCTGGTTTCAAGCTATTTTAACAGCCTGAAAATTTGCTGAAATAAGAAATCAAAGTAAAAAAAGGTATTGGGGGAAAAATACATGTAATTTAGAATCTCTCTGCAATTATCTCTATAAAATACCAACTGGAACAATTGCATAACTGCTCCAAACTCAAGCCTTTCCCATGTTACTTTAACGTATTTAGAGAGAAAATAACATAATCCATGAAAATTGAAGTTGTATTTTGTGTTCGCTCTGGCTGTATCTTTTAAGAAACTAAAAAGCTAAGTAAAGATTCCATATTTCCTTCTGTTTCAGCTCTTGTAACAGAGCTCTGCTTCACACACACCTACGTTTATACCAGTGTTGTTGTTCAAAGCCCCCTTCAGAGAATACTAGCGCTGCACTGCTGGCATGAGCACAGAGGGAAAAACTGGAGCATGAATAACTCCTGGAATCACAAAGCCATTAAGGCATCACCGCCGTCTACTAACTGGGAGGAAGTTTTAGAGATCTTTCAGAAAATATATAGGTCAGCATCTGTCATTCAGAGTCCTGCTCGACAGAGCTTCTAACTACCAGTTAATGTTTTAAACCAGGTCTGCCACCTGGGACTGTTGCTGTACTGATCAAGCAGGACAAAGGATATATTTACATTCAGCTAAATTATCCTGCACTGAGTACACTGCAGATTATTCTTCTTCTCCCTTCCCGCAAAAAAAAAAAATCCACCTTCTTTGTGTATTTAATTTCTGAGCCAATGTGGCCGATCCCTATTTACCATGACAGAATAGATTGAACATAATTGGTTTTGGTATAAAACTAGGATGTTTTGCAAAGTGCTAATCGCTGAATGCTGATCACTGTCTGCATTCGGATCTTAATATTGAAAAATAAATGCTTTAGACTTCCAAATCTGGGTTTGATTGAGTCTCCTAGCATTCACTGAACCTCTTGAATAATTAAACAATTTTTTGAACTGTTATATATGACTGTAAAAATGTAAGAAGAAGATGCCAAGCAAGTAAGAAAGAGAAACTTGTTACCATCGTGCTGTCCAAACTAATCTTTCATTCCACTTGAGAGAGCACAGACCTTTTTTTTTCCACACTGGAACAACATTACTGCCGGGACTCTGATCTGGTTGTCGTTCATCAGGGCTGAGGCAAAAAGTGGCCATGGAGGAATGCAGGGTCTTTCTGATTATAAAAAGTAAAACTACTCCCAAGAGAGCAATCCATAGGGAAGATGTAAAATTAGTACCACCATAAGCTAATAAAACTTTCCTCTGCTTCAAGGGGTTGGGAACTGTACTTCAGGATGAAGGAAATCAATGGTGTAGTGTTAATTCCCTACATGTCTATGTTCATAGTTAATATATTTCTGGAAATTGCTGCACTGATGTCTGCAATGTAGCCTAGAAATAAAATGAGTGACCTTAAAAACTGCCTAGAACAGCAGAACCAACCCAGTTGTTGTGGGTCAGTTAACTTTACTGGATTTATCTGAAGTTATTTTGGATTTGGGTGTGCTCTGATGCAGTTTACAGTACAGACATTTCATTTATTTACATTGCACCGATTTCTTCCTGAATGCTAAAAACCAAAGCAAGAACATTCTTTAAAATAACTGAAAAAAAGACAAAAGCAACCCCTAACACCAAGACTGGTCTTAGAAAAACAATATGTCCAAGCAGAAATGAACAGAAGTAGATATTGTCAACACCACTCATCATGGTGTTTTAAAGTGTTAAATTTGTGTATTTTAGCTTCCCAGTTTGTACATCATTTAAGCTTGGTTTGTACGAGCCATTTCTCTGAGCAGCCTGGTTAGAGATCCAGTAAGAGAGCACTGCCTTATGTTGCGTTTGGAAGATTTTCATCACCGCAAAATGTGGAAACACTTTCCGAGCAACATTTAAACCCTGTATAACCCTCATTTAGACCTATTATCAGTGAATATTTGCAGACAAAATCCAGCTAGCTATTTGTTATACACACTCTCCAATAAAAAATATCCCAATATGAATTCTTGGCAGGACTGTGGGCACATGCTCCAACGCAGACATGGCTTTTGCTCTAATGTACCAATTTCAGCAAAGAGCATCATTTTGTGCTGGAAACACTTCTGCTGGCTCAAGCCCCCGAGTAGGTCATTTTCTAATAAAACTGCTCACACTTGAGTTCCATATTCCTCTTTCTGTAGCAGAATAACAAAAGCAATTACATGCAGATAATGTCATCCCCATAAAAGGAATAACTCCTAGTTCCAACCAGCATGTAAACCGGGTCAGCGTGATTTGTTCCTTGGAAATTCCAAGGCGTGGGTAAAATAACCCTCTTTTCCCTTTACTAGCTTGCCTATCAGACATCCACCTTGCACATTTTGACCACTACTTGTTCACTTATAGAAGTATTATCTTTTTACTTACACAGGAAAATAATGAGTGTAAGATTAGTATTTAAAACTGCTACATATTTGCCCTGGAAGCTCCTGTTTAAACAATACACAGTCAGACTCTTTTTTTTTTTTTTTAAATCTAGTTTCCTTTTTTTTCCCATCCCAAGACTCCTTTCAAGTGTTAGACAAATCTCCTCCAGTCCAACATCAAAACAGACTGACAGGAATAAGACTGCGAGGCTGCTAGCTTCTCTCTAGCAATGCCACCCATTGATCCATGAATAAATGTTCCAGCTTCAAGGCACATCTCTGCTGTAAAGCTATCTCTTCTGAGATTCAAAGAAGAGCTCCTTGTCTGGTGCCTCAAGATCTGAAAACCTGCTGTAGTAACTGTGGGAGTCAGAACCTGACATCATGCTTTGCAGCAATCGCTAGGACTTGCCATCTCATTATCTTGTGAAATAACAACAGAATTTTAGAAGAATCGCATATGCAATTCAAACCCTTTATTTTCACAGGCTGGGATCCGGTTGCCATTTTTTTACGTATAATAATTGCTTAAAGTGAAAATACTGATCTTTTTCAAATTACACAAAACATCTATTATAATCCCAAATCAAAATGACAAAGGTCTTGCTTTCATTTTGTTAAAAGATACTTTTTAGTGATATCGTACCAAGAATTTACCAGAGCATTGTGTTGCCTACAGCATGCTAGGACTGTTGAAGCTGTAGCTGAAGTCTTTCAGTAATTCTGAGTTTAAAAGCTCTCAGAATAAAAGCTTCCAGGTACGTGGCTTTGGTTTTATTTCCATGTAGAACTTAAAACAGAACTTAAAAAATGCAACTTCATTCATTTTGCTCCAAAAGCCTCTGTAAAGCAGTAGCTTCTTCATCAGACCTCGCTTTGAATCCTGCCCCAGGGTTAGCTCATGGAAATCAAGAGCTTCTAAGAACTACAAATACTCTCAATCATGTCCTGGATCTTAAATATGAAGTAAATGTACTTTCAATCTGCATGGCATTCACAGCTTCAAAACCTCCCTACTTCTGAAGTGTATAGGCTGAAAAAAAAAACTAAGACATGTCCACTTTAAGTGGAAATCTATAATAAGAGCATTTCCCTGAAATGTCGTGGCCCTATTTCGGTTGATGTCGAGTGCTCTACTTTGTAAACAAAGCCAAACGAGACAGTCTGGGGGGAAAAAAAAAGGGAAACCCAGCAAATGTAACTGGACTTCTGACTGAACCTTATCTGAAGAGTTGTGATGAATGCTACTATAATATATCAAATGCCAGTTAACAATAGCCTAGTGAAAAAGAGCTGGCTTTGGGATATATTTACTCACGTCATCCTTGGCAAACATACAAAGTATGAGTCAGTCCTAGAACATTTATACTACTTATTGCAGTTAAAAAGAGATTCAGGCCTGATTATTAATACCCAACTCGCTTTTAAAAATATTTGGTTTTCTACGGGACTGATCTCTAAATTCTGATGTTTGAAGTATATTTAATATTTTTAAGGAAAAAGCGCTGTCTCGGAAGCAAGAAGCTATTTGTGAAGGAAGAATGTGCATCGTCTGAACCTGAATCAAATTTCTCCGAGCTAAATGGTGAAATTGAAATATAGTTTGAAACCAAGCTGCCAACCTGTTTCTGATAAGGAAAAAAATTTTCACAGAAAGGGTCATTGGGCACTGGAACAGGTTGCCCAGGGAGGTGGTTGATTCACCTTCCCTGGAGGTGTTTAAGGCACGGGGTGGATGAGGTGCTAAGGGGCATGGGTTAGTGTTTGATAGGAGCGGTTGGACTCGATGATCCGGTGGGTCTCTTCCAACCTGGTTATTCTATGATTCTATGATAGAAGTCCTAGCTTAATTCCCTCAAAGCTTCTACAACAGCTCCTATGTTTGCAGGGATTTTCACTAGTTTTCCAGGGTAAAATGGCTGTAAAATCTGTTCCAAAGTCGCCAGAACACCAAACACAATCACCTTTCGATTATCCAAAGTAACTGAGAGTTCTGGTAGCACAAATGAAGCGACAAATCAGTAGTCGCACAAACACACGCATCTTAAACTGCAGAAAGCACTGAAAAATGAGGAACAGCACAGACTGCGAAGGCAGAGATCCCACAGTGAGCGCTGACCTAAGTCATGCAAGCCCTGGATTACAGCATCGCAGCAAGAGCAGCTACTCCGCTTTCCCACCCACGCAGCTCGAGGGGAACCAGCTCCGTGTTTCTGCACCTGCAGCCTGAATAACTGTGAGGTGATTGCAGATGAAATCAAAGAATATGAGCAAGCTTTTACTCTCTGCAGAGCTGTTTATCACAAAAGCCTAACTGTGGTGCATATAGATTGTAAGAAACTAGAAAAGAATGGAAAATAATGGACCGGTGCTTTCCTCAACAGCTAAAAATAATAAGATTTTACCTTGAATGTACCTGTACATTTTCTAGAAAATTATATACACACAAATTTACAACAACTATGGAATTTAAAATGTGGTATGGAATTTTATGGCATTACAGTCTCTTAGGACATTAGATAATAATGGAGTTATTTGTACTTGATATATGAACAGACAGACCTACCCAGTATAATAGGCCTGAATACAAGTAATTTTTTAGTCAAGAACATCCAAGGGAGAAATGCCAAGGACTTCAGTGAGCTGCTCCTTTTGGAAGAAGGCAGATAAAACTGTTGGGAAGAAAATGATAGTGGCAGATCACAGAGGAGATGAGGTTAGGAGTGAGGGTGCATTTTGTTTTTGTTTAACAGCCGGTTCTTACTCAATATGTGCTCAATTTAAGAAACTAAACAGAGAAAGCGATGTGACTGACTGATGATTTTTAGCAGCTCCTCATCAATATTTGGAAAACAACAGCAGTGTCTCGTTCACGCATATTTGCACAAATATGTGCTCAGTCTCAGCACATTGCATCCCGGTGTCCTACTCACACCCACTCACGTCAGCGAGCGCTCATCCCACATAAACACTTGCTGGAGTTATTTCATTCCAGGCAGGCTCCGTCATAGATCTGGTTAGCACAGTATTCAAGGAGATAGGCGTGTACCCACACATTATACGCAGCAGCTCATCCTCCTGCTCCAGGCCAGCGTCCAAGCTTCCTCCATCGCAGCCGTTCATCACTGCTCTCCCTGTGTGTTTGTTGCCATCCCTTCTGCTAATATGGATATGCATAGATGTATATATGTATTTATCCGTACACACACATGCATCCTTGTCCTCGGGCATCAGCCTGAGTTTCCTCCCTCAAACCTCAGTCCCAGACCTCAAGGAGGATGCATCGTGGAAGCTTGGAAAGAGTAGAAGGAACTCACTTGCCCCCAGGACCTGCCATTTTTTGCTGATGTTCCTGTTCTACCCTACCACCCTCTCTGAGCTGGACTGCCCAATGCACCCATGTCAACACCAGAAACACGCCCTGCTCCCAGCCCCTCAATCCTGTTTCTACTCTGCCGCTCCATGCCCTTCACCTTCCCCGTTCCACACGAGCCCTCCTGCCCTCCCACCCCCCTCCTCAGCCCCCAGGCCAGCCCCACGCCCTCTTGGCCAGCCTGAGCAGGCAGGTTTGACCCTTCCAAGGAGCGATCATCTTCTAAGTAACGGGTGGTGGTCCCTGATGTGGGGGGTCCCTGAGGGAAGCGGTGGAGTCTCCATCCCTGACGGTGTTAAAAAAAATGTGTGCATGTGTCACTCTGGGACATGGTTCAATAGATTGGTGATGTTGGGCTGATGGTTGGACTTGATGCTCTTGGAGGTCTTTTCTAATCTTGATGATTCTCTGACTCCTGATGGAGGGCAGAGCTGCTGCCCGGACCATGACCTCTGAAGCCATCTGTAGTGCACCCCTGAGGCAGGCTGAGAGCTAAAGGACCCCCCAGCACCACCTCTGCCTCTGCCAGCAAGCAGACCGGCTGGTAAAAACCTCAGACCTCCGTTTCCCCGTGTCCCAGGAGGCCCCGGCACAGGAACATTGCTGCATTTCAAAGACAGGCATCCCACTGGCCTCTGGGATTGCTTTGGTGGTCCCATTTCTCTAAATACGGAAATTAAATAAACTGTGGAAGGCAAGAATTGCTTTTGGAGCAGTCCAATTTCTAAAGAGCATTATGTTTTCTTAAGTATTCTTTCTATTATATTTTCCACGTCCTATACAGTATATTGCAGCACAACAAACTACGTAGAGCTTGTTTGCATTTACAGGTTATTTAAGAAAGGAAATGTTAATGAAAAGCATACTGAGGCTATAGGGATTCATCTCAGATTTATATATTTAGTGAGTCTCTTCTTGACATTATCTTGCTGCTATAAGCATACTGTGCATTTAGTGTGCAATACCATCGTTTTAAAAAATGTAGATTATTTAATGAAAGATGTTTCATAGCCACACAAACCCTCCACTATAATACCTGACATACACACAAAAAGCAGAAGCAAGTTTTACTCAAGAGGCTGTGTTTATCTTGGAGACTTAGATAATTAACTAAGTGTCTGAGTGCTTTATTTAACCAGTGATGAGTGCTGCTGCTTTTGCAAAACGAGCTGGAGGTGAAAAAAACAGACTTGTACAGAACCATCTCCCCACAGGTTGTTCCATGTATTGGAGATCAAAGAGACTTTTGAGTCTTTTTCAGACCAGCTTTCTGGAGGCTGCAGGGAGAACTTGATCATAATCTTCAGGCTCTCTTCTGTTCTGAAATGTTTCTGTATGCTTAGGATATTGGATCTTTAAGGCATGTATAGCTCAACAACAGATTGCTTGTATCTCCTGAGTGCAGCTCAGAGTTAGTCTGGGACCTATTGTGCAACATAATCATTAAAATATAGTTTCCTGGAGCCAAGTAATTTTGGTTGTATATTTAAAATAGCACTATTTGTATACAGACATATCCTCTTGAAATGCCTGAGAGAATCAAAACAAAATCTATCTTTGAGAAGAAAATAAACATTGAATAACTAAGTGAGACTTTAATTAGAATTTGTCCAGTGTTAACATTTACAACATGTTGGGTAGATATTATGGACAGATTTATGGAAATGTAATGCCTGATAGATGAGTACCAGTCAGCAACCTACTTCAGCCAGGAACAGAAGAGCTGTCAGACTCCTGGCATGGGTGGTTTTTTTCCTTGGATTTTTAAAATATTGTTTAAAAGCTCTAAAAGGTACAAAATAGACAGAAAATGGAGCTAGGTAAATTAGATAGAGACCTACATGTTGTTTTCGTGTTTCACTTGCTTTGATTTCATCTGTTTTCAGATTATTTGGGGAGAAGGAAGCTCAGGAGAAAGGAATTTATCAGATAGAAAAGGAAAAGACAGAAGCATTCAATTTCTCTGACATGGAAGAACTGTACTGGAAAGAGAAAGGTAAAAACTGCAAATAGTCCTTGCTCCTGCACATTAAAGATGATGGGGGAATTACAAACCTATTCCTGACTTTGTATATTGATACTCATTAGGATACAGCCAATAATACTCTCGTTATAACCTGTAGTAACTCAGATCCTGTCAACTGAGCAACTCAGAACTCTGTCAACTAAGATCTATTCAAATGCAATACTGGGGATTTAGGCCCCAAACTCTAAACTCTTAGAGCCTGTGGGTCATTTCATTGCAACAAAAGGAAAGAAAAAGATGTTTCTTTTAAAAAGTCTATTTTGTCAAAGGCTATTTATTCCACAAGCTGCTTGGCTATACAGTTGACTGTGTCTGGGCTTCACAGGGACAGAAGACCTGGCATTTTAAATTGCTAAAACAATTCACTAGCTGTCCTTTACTTTGGGATTTTTTTAATGAAATCAAATTGTTCTTTTGTTAAATTTTGCTTCAGCTTTGCCAAAACAGCCCGTATAAAATTCTCCACAGCTGCACGTGAATTTGCAAATTTGCATTGCACACCATCTGCATTACTCTCTTCATTCACTGCCTTAAAAACCAAGAAAAACATGGTTGAAGCCAAGAAAATATGAAATAAAATAATTGACCCATTTATTTCCAGTAGTCTTAATTTCACCGAGTTCATTTGAATAACCTGATATTTTGATAAATCATAGAATCATAGTATCATTTGGGTTGGAAGGGACCTTAAAGATCATCTAGTTCTAAGCCCCCTGCAATGGGATATACCATGAAGAGCTGTCGGTATAAATGTGTAATAATGGCAGTACAACCTGTGAGATACTTCAGGCGTTAACAGCCCTGCTCACGTTACTGACTGGGAGCCACCACTTCATTTTGAGTCTGGCTGCTGGGCCACCACACTGTGGCAGGGTTACTGCAAATAATTTTCATGTATAACCTACTGGACTGAATTTAAATAACCTCTGAAAGCTATCTAAACAGCTGCACTTTATCAAGTCTGACTGGAGGATCCAAATGAAGTTTAGGAGCTATGCCTTCATATAATTCATGCATGGCATCTCTCATGGAAATTTGTTTGAAAAGCCAGCCTGCACGCTTTTCTTCCTGTCACCGTAAGAGAAGACAGCACAATGATTCATTTCTCTGCTGAATTTGAGACTCTTCAGAATTCATTCACTGACTCTACCTGGAAAGCTGACAAGAAAATCAGCATTGACTCCATCAGTTCCACCTCTCCTCTTCCTCCTTTTGTGGGTTTCCACTCCTTCCTTTGATATTTTATGTAAATATCACAGTTGCCTGTAATAGCTCTTACTTTTTTTGTCAGTGGTTGCAATAATTCCCCATCTCCGCTAACATAATAGATAAATGAACCAAAAGACTCCATTATTTCCTAGGGATGATCCTGTCAGATTTCAAGCTTCCATCATCAAGATCAGGTTCCCTCAGTGTTAGCATGAACAGCAGAAAGCTTGTAAATACCCTTGAAACCTACAGATCCATAAGAACAAAGTAAAATGACAAAACCATACAAAGGAGTTAGGATCTTAGTTCAGAGAACGATGTGCAGTCCTGGATGTTAAATATTAAGAGGCACCCACTCTGTCCAGCACACAGGTGGGTCATCTTGTTGTCACCCTGCTTCTTTGCCCTCTTTCAGGTTATTCATCCTTCCCCCATCAGATCTCAAGGCAGAAGACGACATATAGTTTTTCCTTAACAAGACTCAAAATACTTCAGGTTAAAAAGCTAACAATAAGAGTGTTTAAACTAAAACAGATAATGTTCAGAACTGGCTTTCCAAAGGAACCGATCTTGAAGATATGTCACTGCTTGTGAAAGCTGTAGTCCTCTTTAGCTGGTTTAAATCAGCACGTATTTACAGTTGGTGGCATGTAAATCCCTGAAGTATTAATGCGTTTTTTAACATGCTGCTTTGCATTTGAAAGTTTTTATGTTAATCACTGTGCCTGCTGGCAATAAAAGATATCAAGATCATTTTTCCTGAGTGCGTTAACTTCAGTCCTTCCCCAAGTGTTGACCGTTTCGGATAGCTCCTGCTTGAGGCTCTGCATTCATTCTAAAAAACAGTGGACTGAAGTGCTGGGATGTTATTTCTGTGAATTCTGTCTTGATAGAAGTTACCACCTTATGCAGACATATAATGTGAGCAGTTATTATTGCTTTATTAAACACAGTTGTCTCTTTAATTGCCTTCGGTGTTATGAATATAATGATTTCCTTAATTCAGAGGCTGATAATGCAGCAGTATAATTTTAGGCATTAACTGCACAACCTTATGTGTGTTCTTTTCCAGTTGCAAATATGATCCTGTTAGAATCCCTTGGGTGCACGGCCAAGATCTTGCCCTCATGACGTAATCTTGCTTTTTTTGTGCTTTACAGCCAGCTCCTTGAGTATCTTATTGATTCCTGATCCATTGTACAGGCCTACCACCTTTCACAGTCATGCATTATGCATCTGCTTCTCTTGCTTTTAACATTCTTAATACTCATCTAATGTTCTCTTTTTTTTTTATTTTGGCAAATGTCACTGTTTCTACTAACTTCTTTATCCTGTAAAAAAAAAAATTAATCTATCCTTTCTAGTGTCTTTCCCCCACCCCGTAAAACATGCAGGCATACAGTCAGATGGTTTGCTTGTTGCAATGATCTTGATGTGAACTGATTGTCCTTCATTACGTACACTCTGGCTTCCAGCCTAAAAGTGAAAGGTGTTCACTTTGTGTCTAATTCAGGCTGGTGGGAGCTTGAGTTAAAGTTCATGTGTTCTGTGTAAGCAAGATCCTTAACTCCACAAAGTTTCAGGGGACTCATACATCTTAAACCTATTTACAGCTTTTCTTATATGCAGATGGAAACACTATCTCGCTGTCTGGGTCCTTGGAGTGGGAGAGTTTTAAAGAAAACTGTTGGAAGGACTATGAGCTAAAGCCATTTTTGCCTTGTAATTCAGATTTATGTTCCACCCTGACTGCATTTCCCAATGTCACTGATGCTCATGCAAACCCAAAGGGTCCTTCTTTGCAGCTACTGTGAAGCTTTTTAGATGTTGTACCATAACAGACCTCTTCGGCAGCTGTAGACTTCTGTTATTAAGAGGGATGATTTGCTGAATATTCCTATATGCAGAGAGAGGTTTTCAAGTGGATCCGATTTGCATAGCATGTGCTGATGTGCAGCTTGTTGATGTAGGGAGAGAGACATCTTTTTATATGGAAGATCACAGCTGAAAGTGATAGCAAAGGCTACAGCATGCAGTGTCTGAATGCCTCTGTACAAACAGTATGAAAAATCAATCTCAGTTTGTTCTGTTTTTATTTTAATCAATAGATGGATATACTTTTACAATGTTACTGTGTGGCCCTGGTCCATTTTAGTCACCCTTTTTCTATTGTCACAAGCTTCATAAGATCTCTGGGCTCATGTAACTCTATTTATTATTTACTTTTAGCTTACAAATAGCCATGATATTAGAAGATTTTACCTTCAAGTATGTCTTTTTCAAAGATCTTTAATGGCCTCTCATCTTAGTTTGAGTTTTAATATTTTTTATAGAGCAAGCATAACACTTTCTGCCTATACATATTCACATTGAATTGCTATCAGCTTATATGGTTTCTGGTTCTTTCCCTTTAGAGCAACTTGATGTCCTCCAGTGCTGGGGTATCACCATTTTAAGCAAACTGAGCCTCTCCTGCCCCTCAGCTCAAATGTTGCAATAACCATAATGTAAAAGAATATTTGCTCCATCTTTAAGGGTGAAATAACATCAGGAGTTTTCAGCATTTAATGTACTCAGTGCTGCTTTTGTCCATTAAGAGATCTTTTGGGCAACACTTTAGGGAAGTACAAACATTTTAGGCAATCTGCTTTACATTTTATTTAGTCAATATATTATAATACTTATGATTTTGTAGTTACTCACACAAATATGGAAATCAAAGGCGAGTGGATGAGACAAATGCAGTTTGTTCTCCTACAGAACAAGGCACCTATGGGGATAAACTAAATGTGACCCTGGGAGCTGTCAAGACAAATTAACTGGTCAGGAACCATCTAAACAAATCCATATTTAAACTGCATAAAACTAACACCAGAGATCTTTCAGCCATCATACTTAACATTTAGACCTACCATGTATAAGGATTGAGATGTACCTTCAGATGTTTTTCCTAAAGGACAAATTAATTTAAAAAATAAATAGTGCTGTCTGAAGCACTACTGAATTCTTGCCAGCAGCCAGAATGAGCATAGAAAGTCAGGAAAAAAGACTTTTTTTGAAATGGAAATTAATTCAGTAAAAAGTTATCATAACTGCCAACGGGTAACGTGATTACTGGGAACTTAACTTGCAAGCAAAACCAATCTTAATTTGTCAGACAGATGAGCCAAATGCCACAAGAGAGTATTAAATTGCAGGTATTTCTTTGGAGTGAAGTCCTTTTGGTGAGAAAGGTAGTGCAAAAGATATAGTCTGTACTCTGAAAATTGGCCAAATCATACTTAAGAAATTAAATGTGAACAAGAACTATTGGGAGGGTGTAAAATGCTAGAGTTAGCTCTTAGGAAGAAAAAGTTTTGTTGATTATTGTCAGTTATGGGACAATTTGATAGAGATATTTATACAAATTCTGGTATCATTCCTGACCACATACAATACATAAAATGGACTGTATCAAAACACGAGGCAAGTACAGATCCAGCTCACATTAAGACTGCAGTCACAAAACCTTCTGGAATGAATTTCTCTTAGATGGTCCTAACCTCTTGAGAGGATCTTCCCATTCATGATTTGTAGTAAGTCCATTGCTAACTAATAACCACTGTCACTTCGTGCTTGTGGAAAACACCGTGATAAGCAGGTCCTCCAAACCCAACCTAGCAAGCCAGTCTGTGCAGGCCTGACACTCCAGTATTGGCTACGATCACACCAGTAACACAGTGAGGCCCTCACTACTGGGCTCCGATAACACGATTCCTCTGTCTCAGTTGAGTACTTTTTTGAATTGGAAATGCTCCTAATTGAGTCCAATTAATTGAAGAATTAACACCACAGTGAAGATGATGTAGATACGCAGTAAGAGCTACTGACCACAACAGTGCACCAGCTGTATCTGAAGCAAATAATACCATTTTACCTGCCAGCATGGCATGGGGAAGCATACCAGTAGATCATAATTGTACTGAAGGTTACCTTGGAATCTGATGTATTTCCTCTAGAATTGATAAATCCCAGTCAGCTGGGAGCCTCTATGATTTAGGAGAAAACCTATCCGTAAAAACTCTAAAGGAAAGTACATTCTATAATTTTTCCTGAGCTGATCTTTCATGTAGTTGTCACCTATTAAAAGGGACAACAACCACGTACCTGAGAGAACCGTCAGAGAAGTACAGCTCGATATGCCAGACACTACATTATAACTGAGAGGTGTTGTTCTCTGATATTTGAAATCCACTTTTTTTTCTGTTTCTCAGTTCAGATGAGTTCCTTTGTACAGCAGTTGCTTTGCTGTGCCGCCCCTCGTGATCCTTCCGTCATTTCTCTTAGCAGCTTCACTCAAAAAAGCCCACTTGCTGCACGTATTGATTGCTGCTGTAGTTGCTCCCTAGAGCTTTGCGGTATCACTTTTATGATGCTTATAATAGCAATCCTCTTTTGCAAAGTGGAGATCCCATTTATAATTTATGTATTTATCTACCAAAGCAACCACATATTTTTATTAGACTCTGTTCTCATGCAAACTTTGCCTTTGATGACATTCTTGGTCCAAGAAAATAGAAAAATTGTGTGACTTTGACTGGACTTTTATGCTTTTCTGAAGACCTTTGCGAACTGGTGATTGCAAGAGTTGATTCAACTTCAGCTCAACTCCTTACAAGACTGAATTGAGCTACTGACAGACATCTTAGGAAGAGAACATAAGCATCAGTGCTCATTTAGGCAGTATTCTGGGATGGTGTTTCCTGTGTTTGAAGCACCCAGTCTTCTGAGACAAAATGTACAGAGCAAGGAGCCCTTGCAACTCTATCTATGTAAAATAAACAAAAAGAATATGTTACCGAATCGCTATAATTGTATTCCTTCCCCCTCCCCTTAATTGTTTAGTTTCGTTTTCTCTTGATGGAGCACTTAAAATAGAACAGCTGGGTAAAAATTCAAAACTGAAGTGAAAATTGTGTAACTCAGCTGTAATGTGTTAGTGTCCCACATTCTAACCATGCCTGTTAATTTTGTAACAACCATTAGCAGATGGTCTGGCAAATGATAGAAACCTGAAAAAAACCAAAAAAAGGGATAGAATAATTTCTTGCTCTTCTTTTTGTTTTCCTCTGCCACCTACAACAAGCAAAGGAAGTATCTGAGATTACATCCACCAGGAAAATATCGCATCAGGAGGGAGCGATGTGATGGAAATTCCTATAAAATCCACTCTGTGATTAGAGGTATCGTAAAATGTATGAAGAAACACAGGGGATTGCCTGGAGTTTTCTTATGACTCAGAGGCGTCATCGCATGGAAGGGTAGACAGCTGTAGTCTTTGCGAGACAGCAATATTTTCCAATATATTTATTACAGCAAAAGGAAAGAAGTATTATATGCACTCTTCAGCTAAAAAAGAGATAGGCTGGGTAGTCCATTTTGACCTGAAACACAAAAAAGTGCCTTCTCTAGATTCATAAACTAATTAAAATCTATAATGCAGAGGGTATCAAGAGAGATCTGAGCAAACTACATATTCAGTTAATGCCTGACACTGAGGGTATTTTGAGGGTGTTGCGGTCTTAAAGGTCTCTGCAGTCAGAACTGAAAAGGAATTAAACATAGGATTTTTACTGTACTAAATTCCTAAACCAGAGTGTTGGACTGCTTATGAAGAGACAGTTCTCTGCTACCATGTTTTAAGATGAGAAGTAAGAGAATGAGAAATGTGGCATATTTCTTAGCAATATTAAGCAATGTACCCTTGAAATCATTATGTTTTGGGGTGTCACCCATGCCTTAAATTCTGGCAGTTCCACATCTAAAATTAATGCACAAAGAAATCATTTTTTTCACCTCCTCGATGGTGTAAAAAACTATTGTTTACTGAAACTAGGAAAATAATCTGACATCCTTGCCCTGAGAATCAAGTTTCCTGGCTCTGTTTTACCACTAGCGTAACTGTGTCTCTCCAGTAAAGCTTTGCCGATCCCCACATGCCTCTTTCCACGTGTCCAAGCAGCCTAGGGCTACAGCTACTGCTGCCATCCCCAGGGTGGCACCCCAGGCAGATGTATGGAAGTCTGTAATCAAATACCTCGGTAGGTGTCAGAATTCAAGGTTGGAATTTGTGATAAAGTATTAGGTTCTCAGTGTAGAAAGGATTTCTGGAAGTTTGGTTGAGGAGATGTGCTGTCCTGTTAGGATAATTTTCTGCCTAAAACCTCAGGACTTCCTTGCAAAAAAGGAATATATATAAGGAAGACTAAGGAGATTTGACAAAGATGATGATGGATGGAGGTTCTGTATGGTCTGGGAAGTTCCATGGCAGAAGATGTTTCATTCTGCTGTAATTCTCTTCTGTGGTGCCTGCATTTATCGCCTTAGCTGGATGAGGAGAGACACTTGGATTTGTTTTGATGTTTATTTGATGTTTGCATCATCTGTTTTTTAAAAATGATCAAGATTCTAGGCCAATGATATCTACAGGGTAACAAAGTTTATTGCAAAACCCCAGCTATATGGTTCCAAAAGAGCTGGCTCTTCAAACACTGTTCTGGAATTGTCCAACTGTCTCATTTGATGTCTTCCTCAGCCTGCTCCTCCTCCTTTCTGAATTTCATGCTGATGTAAAATTGTTTTTAAGGATAACATCAAAGAAGCCCATCTGCATGTCAATCCCACAGTGATACTTAGCACATTGCTAGCATTTACGTTATGTAAATGCAAGAGAATTGCTGTTTGAGAAAAGCTGCTACAAAGCAGGTAGTGATTTAATGAAAAGCACAAAGATTGAAAGGGGTTTGCCGGAGCCCTGTGTGATGTGAATGTTAAGGAGCCCACTCACATCATCAGCTTCCCCGCTCTACTTTCCATTCTCCCTCCTTTTTCACGCCAACTTGAATACAATGAACTGCGTGCTCAGGAAAACCTGAAACCAAATGTGTAATCAGTCCAGCCACAATCAATGCAGCACAGTTAATCATTTTTATTAACTGAACTGGCTTTTCTTTTTTTCCTGCTCTTTTGACACTAGAGTGACCTTTGACATATTTAGAATGTAGTTACTTTTGGAAAACTCCATTTATACACTCAAAATAAAAAAAACACAAGGCTATTCTCTTTAAGAGGGATGTTCAGGTAGTATGCATTGAGGTAACAGAAGCACATGCTTAATGCAGTTTAACATGCGCATTTAGCCTTGGGGATCTGACTCTTCTGTTGAAGCATTGAAAATGTGAACTAACGCAGCTGCAAAGAAATTTATTAAAAGTGTAAAAACACTATGAAATAAGAGTTTGCTGGAGTCAAGGAATTTCTGCTTGAATCAGTTACGGGATTACAGCCAAGCTAAGCCTATAGGTGGCTGGAGGTACACAGGAACAGACAAATGATCACCACAAGAGCTTTTTAGGTTCAATGAGCCAACATGGTTTTTAGCTCAGCAGGTCTGCAAATTCTGCCTTTAGCTCTTTTTCAAAAAGATAGAATCGTGCCTTTGCCACTGGGGCAATTAAGTACCACCAAATTATCAAGTTGTTAAGTTTGTTCATAGAAACGATGTTATACTAAATAACATCACACTCTAGAAGTAGCCCCATGGATTGCACCGCGCAGCGCACGTGCTGTTGATGTCACCTGCAGGTGAGTAATTTTATTTATCCAATATGAGAAATTTCCTTTACATTTTATAAGAAAGAATTCCTTTTGTTAAAATCAGATTATTTTTGTATGCGGTTTTTGTGAGCACTGCAGCATAAACCCATTAACAGTTGGATGCAGTGATTCACAGAGAAAATGTACCAGTGACTTACATTGGAAGGAGTGACGGGGGAATGAGGTGTCACAAGTGATTTGTTCCTAAATGTATAGTGTCATTACTAAAAAGTCCATTGTATCTGCTGCAAAGTAAAATTGTCTAACCTGTTGCATCCTTCAGAATAAATGTGATATTAAAGGTAAGCATTTAACTCTGGTAAATGTAGCCTGGATAATAAAATATTCAAATTTATTAAAATTTGTTTTGGCAACACATGACACAGGAAATTAATCTTTTTACAGAGTTTTTAATCTAGCAGTATTTCTTTAACATAAGTAAATAGATTTCAGTATTTAAATGCCTTTTCATTCCAAGGGATTTGACACCCCCAAGAGTAATTTAAGCCTTTTAAAATTAATAAATATTTTATAAAAATACAGAATATATCATAGTATAATTACTAGAAAGTTCTTGCCTGGTGTCTGAAAGGCTTTCAGAAATTCTTATCCACATCTTGTAGAAAAACTTCATTCCATCAAGGAAGAGAATATATACCTACATACTTTCATCTCTTTTCTTTTATTCACATCTTCTCTTTCTCCTCGCCATCCTTCCCAGCCTCATCCTAATGCAAATCAAGGAGCACATTTGCATGCATTACTTCAGTTTCCAGCCTGATAAGATTACATTGTTAAATATTGGCAGCGGGTATTTTTACCAAGATATTCTTTTGCAGCCACATATTTCTGCAGCGGCAAATTTCAGCGAGCGCCAATGGCACCAATTTCTGAATGCTGTGTAGAATTTCAGATTTCTTCCTGACTGACCTGCTTAAAATAATTAGCTGGTTCCTTATGCTGAACTGACAGCTACCTGAGAAACAGCAGGCATTCCCAATGTTAATAATGCTATGCAGCCCAGGGCTTTTTTTCTTAAATAACTAGCATAAAGAAGATTGCAGCAAGTCATATTTGTTGAATGAATTGTGGAGATGTTTTAGCTTAACAGGATCAAAGATGAAATCAAAACACACAAGAAATGGAACAGGGAATTAATATTATATTTTCCCATAGGCTCTGGTTCACAAAGCAGTTGGCTTATGATGACCAGACTACGTGATTTAGTTTCCATATATGATCCCTGGTTAGCACTGGGACATGGATTAGCGTGTGACCTGTTGATACCTATAAGAGTTGTTTGGCCTAAGGCAAGAAAAAGGTGCTCCGTCACTGCCTGGGGATAATGCAACTCAGCATCATTAGGTGAAAACTCATCAGATATCCGTATTACTGAATCAAGGTTCATTATGTTGATGCTGCATGTACTTGTAATAAGAGGTAGCCCCTTCAACAGGGCGTTCTCCCAGTGCACCAGGAGTGGAAAGCTCTGCCTGTCACGGTGGACGTTCTCTTTAGCGATCCCCAAATGCCCCAAACTATGCAACAGCAGAGTTTTGTGTTGAAATACTGGGAGACACCAGAGCCTAACAAAAGTTAATCGTCCAAATTTATATACGGTTGCCGTTAGTATTTCATAGTAAATATCACTTTGTCCCAGGTTACTTGATCTGAAAAAGAAAAGAACCTCGCAAGCAGCAGGATGCTGTTAATGAGCCTACACTAATATTGTGCCTCTCACCTCAGAAGATTTAAACCATGTAGTAAACACTGCACAAGGACAACTGTTACCCTTAAACAAAATGCCAGCTGTGGTCTGAAATGGGATTTTGTCTAAAACAGAAGTGAACCACGCAATACAAACCATGAGAACAGACAGTGCAATCTACCTGCTGGCTTTCAAGAGGAGTGGTTGAGGGTGCAAGTTTAAACAATATTTTTAAAATCATTGTGACTGCTTTCTATCATCAGCATAAAAATTAAAATGCCACCATGATGGCTTAGTTTAATACAGATTTAGAAAAATTATCATTTTCTGAATTATAAACATCATATTAACCTTTATATTTGTGTACGCATTTCCAGTCTGCAAACTGGTGCTTGTGCATGTCTGTATAAGCAGTACTTTCCAGCTGCACTTGCGTAATTGCCTGTGTATTTTTTATCAGAAGTCATACCTGCGTTTGCCCCTATCTGCACTGGGCTGCTATGTCTTCTTTCAATGGATTTCTAGGTAGGGTTTTTCAGCTCCTGTCAGTATCCTCCTTGTCTGCAAGCATTTATTGATTTTTACAGTCAAAACAATGACTTAAAACACAGGACCTGGAAACATTGCACGGAGGCACAGTGGAGGATACTGAACATTGGAAATAAGCCTGGCTTTATAAACATTATTTCTTTGCTAGCTGCTGTTTGGTTCTATCAGGACAATTCTTGGTGGATCACTATAAATATTAAATCAAAGAAAGAGAAAATCCCAGTGCATGACTGTACTGTGATCTAAAGTGTCCCTTGAGAATATTTCCTAATTATACTGCTTGATCAGTTTTATTACCTTACCCTGAACACCCAACCTGCAAGATATACTGACACTTCTGTATGAAGATGCTGCACTGTAATAATATATTTATTTTTACTTAGTTGCCTCTCATTTACTAAACTGGCTGGATCAGGTTTGCCTTTATGTGAGATTCCCTAATAAGAGCTCAACCTCAGTGAGCTTTTGGATATCTGTTTGCAGAAAGCTCAATAACAAAACATGCCTCTCCTGTTCTGCTGTGCTATTGACAGTCATTCAGACTGAAAGGAATACAGGAGATGCTGCATCCCTAGTCTATATATACTATTGAATTTCTAATTTTTCAGTAAAAATCTCATATAATGCTCCTTTCCTAAGATTATTACAGATAAAGAGATTGTGGGATGGACCTCAAGGAAGACCGCAGGCTTTCCTCAAATACACAACTTCCAATAATTTTGAGACATTGCGTGAATTATCTCAGAGCATAACCAGTCACCTACAAATGTAAATCTAGTTTGCTGAATAGTCTTGCAACAGAAAGTGGTAGGATGACCTGCAGACCAAAACAATGACATAATCTTACCTTCAAACTACTCTGTACTTCTTGGATGTAATTTAGAAAACTTGTTTATATTTAACTCTCCAAAGAATCACAGTTCCTGTTTAACAAGGTACTTTTTTAGAGTAAGAAGCTGGCCAATATTTTAACATATCCACTGATTTTCCTAAGAAATCTGTGTTTTTTCTCTGCACCAAACCCCAAAACCTGTACATTCTGTTATCATTCAGGGGATCTCAGTCCTGGTGCTTTGTTCTCGTGTTTTGGGGATGGCAGCTGTGGAGTAGAGGAAGCCATCAGCTCCGTAAGAATTAGTGATGTTCTGATAGACACATCATAATCCACCCTGGTATATCTGGAACTGCTACAAAACTTTAATAATTACATTAGCATTTTACGTAATTTACGAGTTTTATACATAATTGTGGCCTTTTCCTAATCATCTTCATGATCATCATCTTCTTTCTTAACAGCACAAGAACAGTCCCAGGTATAGCTTGCACGGATAATGTTAACTCCAGCTTGTGAGGATGCCTGCTAGGGTTAACCACAGCTGCGATCTGCTTCTGCTCTCTCACCAGTGTTTTCTCCTTCATTATGAGAACCAATACAGCCTGTTCCAGGATGGCATTAACATGGCTTAACAGTATGCTGTAAGGTTTAATTTTGCTGGTGACATTGTCCTTTTAAGTGACAGCTTACCAGTTTGTGAGCAAAAACTGAAATATTGTCCATCATTTCTCCTCAAAAGATGAGATATTAATGAGATTTGAAGGAATAAATTTTATGAGAATCTCAGCAACTCAAATCAAGTTTGACGTTACATGGTCAAAGAAAAAGAAATCAGTGAGATGAATCATTTTGTGTGCCCTGCGATCAGCAGGCCAGGCTGACATTGCACAGAAGAAGCAGACAGCTCTGGTTCATATGGAATTTATCCCTGGTGGTATGACATGGAAGCTGGAGACGTATCAAAGTCATTAATGTGATACTTAAATACCTTTGAAAACCAATGCCTTCAAGAAAATGCCCAGGGGTATGTGGAATTAATTCCTCCCAAATGCCAAGATTCCTCATGTATCAACATCCTTTTATGGAAAAACGTGTTCATAAAAGAAAGTGGAAATATAGAAAATATTTTAAGACCAAAACGTGCTCTTTTGACACTAGAAGACCTCATGAAGGAGTTACAGAATCACAGAATCACAGAATCACAGAAACACAGAATAACCAGGTTGGAAGAGACCCACTGGATCGTCAAGTCCAACCATTCCCACCAATCCCTAAATCATGCTCCTAAGTACCTCACGCACCCTCACCTTAAACACCTCCAGGGACGGCGACTCAACCAACTCCCTTGGCAGACCGTTCCAATGCCTAACCACCCTCTCCGTGAAGAATTTTTTTCTAATCTCAAGCCTAAATCTCCCCTGGCAGAGCTTGAGGCCATTCCCTCTCGTCCTGTCCCCTGTCACTTGGGAGAAGAGGCCAGCTCCCTCCTCTCCACAACCTCCCTTCAGGTAGTTGGAGAGAGCAATGAGGTCTCCCCTCAGCCTCCTCTTCTCCAGGCTGAACACCCCCAGCTCTCTCAGCCACTCCTCATCAGGCCTGTTCTCCAGCCCCTTCACCAGCTTCGTTGCTCTTCTCTGGACTCGCTCCAGAGCCTCAACATCCTTCTTGTGGTGAGGGGCCCAGAACTGAACACAGGATTCGAGGAGCGGTCTCACCAGTCCCGAGTGCAGAGGGAGAAGAACCTCCCTACAGAGGGAGAATAACCTTATTAGTGAAATAACTACAGAATTACATTTAGACGCATGAAATCCATGGCACTTCCTAAGAGAGAGAAGTTTCAAAATATTTTCTTTGCTTTAAATGCCTTTTTCTTCTGTAAACCATAAATTTGTTTGCTGCATAACTAAGGAAAATTCTCATTGTGGCTTGGCAACGAACAATTAAAATCTCTTGACAATAGGCAATTAAAATCTTACTATTCTGCATTTTGGGACATTTTCATTACAGGCTCATTGTTCACACTGAGTGATCAATAACAGATGCTTACATAAGTCTTCCCTGGTTTTAGGGATGTGCCCACTGCAGCACATTCCTATCTGGTATAAGATACATTCCCGTCCATTGCAAAGAATTTCATAAATAGATACCATTGTTGAGCCACCTCCCTCATGTCTTCCAGGGAAGCAGCATTTCACGGTCTGAAAGAGAAGTTAGAAGCATCCTTGATGTTTGCAGTGGGTTTTAATGTAGAATCAATGGAACATCAATGCATGCCCTCTTCCACTGCACCTTAAAGCCTCCAGAAGTCGTGCTAGGGATCTGTAGGCAAGTGGTTTTCAACTTGCTCTAATTAACTGGAGACTCTCAAAGTGGTAACCCTTCATTTATAGAAGAACGTTTTGTGGAATTGCACACATGCAACATACAGAAGCACTATTAGTTTGCCAGGCTCGAGTCTGAAACTTGCCGATATATGTCACTTGGTTTCTGTTGTATCTATTAGCATGGACAGGGCTTTGTTATTTTGAAGATACAAAAATATTTGCATTTCAGGACAGACAAAGTGGTACAGCAGCTGAGCTTTCTGTTATTTAGTGAATTGCCTGAACTCTGCAGGATGGTGCGATCTCCTAAGGACCAGACACTGACTGGAGAATACTGGCAAGAGAGGAGAAAAGGATTTTGTCATCCCCACCTTGTTTCTTCCACTCTTCTCTCCCACCGCTCCTCTTTTGTTATCTTCTCCTGAAATTTGAATGCAGTTCATCCTCAAATCACTTCAACCCTCTCTGAAATATATAAAGCCAGAACTACAGATTTTTTTCATGTTAAACAAACAAATTACTTCTCAATGTGATGCTTACTCTCTGTCTCTCTATGAAAAAGGCAAGAAACACACTGTCAGAAAATATGAATAAACAGGAGGAGAGGGAGGCAGAGAGAACAGGGGAAGCTGGTGAAGGGAGAGAGCTATAACATGCTCTTCATTCAAGTGATAATTGCTGCGTCTGAGTTGTCAGGCTGATGACACCACTGTCTGTCTTTGCTCAAATAGAGGTAGTTTCCTATGTAAACTGAAAAGCAGATGTGTCTAGTTAATCCTTTCTGTACTTGTAGTAGTTTCAGTGCAGTTATAGAAGACACAATTTCTGCATTAAGAACTCCTGAAATCCACAGAGTTTTTCTAGACTTTGTATGATGTTTAGAATGAAAAAGGTGGACACATTTGTAAGGAATAAAGCTGAAAGTATTTTGTGAAATTACTGCCTGTTAAATGTTTATTTTAAACATCTCGCCTACGTGCAACATAAGCGCACCACAGACTTTTTATAAGTCATTGTTACTGGAAAAGACTTAGTGGAGAATTCAAGTAGGAAACCCCAAACATTGCATTGGCTTTGAATTCTTCTGAGTGCATCACTGTATGTCAACAGCGATACTTGTTGGGAGCTGTCTGAGTACGAGTTAATCAGAAATAATTTCATTTTCAGTCATCACTAGAGCTCTTCATAAATACAGCCTTATAATTTTTTCATCTCTCTGAATCCTATAATGACAACTCATGAAGCTCCATCTTCCCAACTGCTGCCTTCACGACAATGGCATCAGGGAACAGTTTCATGCTTGGTAAAAAAACTAAGCTACAAAAGTAGTATTTAGAAAAGACCTACCAAATTATTCTGGGAGGTGAGTATGAATGTATGTTACTGCTCAGCAATCTCCTATGCTGTTGTAGTTTATGAAGCACGATGTTTCATTTAATATCAACAGTGTCACTAATTTCACCAGTAGAGCTACAGCCTCCATGGCAGGACAGCTGCTCTCAGAATGGCATTAGAAGGAGAATTTCTTTCCTTTCTAGCTTTTAAACCTTTTAAAAAACTTTGCAAAACACCTCAGGACAAACTGTAACACACTTTTTACTTTCCTAGCATATGCAAATGTTGTAATATTCATTGAGCCTCATGCATTTTTCCTTCATTACAAACAGAAATGCAAGACCCATCAGCAAGAGAAGTATAGGAATTTCAATAGGGAGGAATATTTCTTTACTCAAACACGTGAAGCATCCATCTGACCATGGTGTACATTTAGGAGACTGCCTTGAGGACAGACCCAGAAAGCACAAGGCTGCCTTCCTACTGGTTTTGAGACACAGGAACTGGAACAGAACTTTGCCTGAGACTCCAAAGCACCTGACAGTGCTTTTCTAGAACACATGAAAATGCTATTCATAATACATTTCTTTTGCAAAGTGTGATGTTTCTAAAAGTGGCTAACTTGGGTAGTGAGAAATCCTGTAACACAGAGATGTCCTGCTATTTTTCTACGAAATACACATTTTGTAAACATCTAAACAAACTCTGAGGTGTTATACACAGGGTTAGAATCATAGGATCATAGAATAGTTTGGGTTGAAAGGCACGTTAAAGATCATCTAGTTCCAACGCAGCTGCCATGGACAGGGACACCTCCCACTAGATCAGGCTGCCCATCCAGTGGGTTCTCAATATTATGGTACATATGTTGGTGTCATTTCTGCCCAAGCAAGGAAAAACTTAGAATCTGGAATTAGTAGGGCAAGAAATTGTTGTCAGGATTACGTTTGGGAAGAAACCCTACAGTGTATTATTGCTTGGCAGGATGCAGTATCCCTGAAGCTTCTGGACATACAGCGCCTCAGTTAATGTGATCTGAAGACGTCATCAACAGATCCCATTTATTCTGAATTTTGCTTCCTAAAATGATACAATGTGAAATAATGGAGATCTGGAGAAGGCTGGTCTCTTCTGAACTTACGTTGCCGCTCCATTCTCCCCGTAACGGTCAGAATTTGAAGAAAGTTGGGGATTTTGCATAATGTGTCTTAAGAACATATGCTAAGGTTATAAGACACAGCAATGCGTGACAATTGTGTCTGGCTACCTATATTAAAGTTCAAGACAATAAATTATATTTCTTTGCATAATGACCTGGAAGATTAGTTACGCTTGATAAACGTGACTGGAGAGACATTCATTCAGCCCTGACTTCTCTCTGCAAGCAGAATTACATTTATTTAAAAGGTCTGAATGTATCTGCTTCATAGACAGGGAAATTTTAGACTAGATCCCTACATCTCCCGATAATAAATATAGACCATTAAATTGCTAAATGTTGCTGAAATCTATTATGGAGATATTGCTAATCTAGTTGGTTCTTGGAAGATATACAGACCAATTTCTAATTGGTCCCCAAAAATATCCAAGCAAAAATGAGGTGATAGGGATGCAGCAACACCTCAGCCGTGTAATTTCCATGGAATACTCCAGCTGGACTTGAGACATGGACGTCTTTGCACAATACCCTGCTGGGCTTGTAGATCAGCTGGCCACAACACTCGGCACGGCTGCTGGGAAGGCCAAAACCAGAGAAACGGACTCATCAAGGAGTTTTGTTGCCTGATGCTGGTACACAGGTAGAATTCAAAGCGATGATAATTAAAGCTTTGAGGGTACTTGGTCCCAATTGTTGTGCCAGCCTTCCAATAGCCAAGGAGGCTTTTGTAAAGTGTTAGTGGAAGTGGAATGTTTATAGATTTGCCTCTGATGTTGAAACTGTGATGAATACCACATCTTCTGCTCTCAGGAGGCTAAGCTAGTAGTGGCTTATAATATATTATAAGCATTATAATATTTTATAATGCTGTATTCAGCATTAAGATTTTGCAATGGACAGCCCGGGTACATAAACTGATCCAGAGAGATGTTTGTCTGAGCTCTTTTTAGTTGTGTTTGAAACCTCCTACAAAGGAAATAATTGCTAGAAATCACTGGATGATCTTTAAGGTCCCTTCCAACCCAACCCATTCTATGAAATGGCCAAACATCCTCAGACAGCTTATCCCAACACGTAACTGTGCGTAATCCTGGGAACCTGCTTCTTGAAATCCAATCTTACCCAGTTCTCTTGCAAAGTGGTCAACTCTGAGGTGTGCTCTGCTAACCCTTTTAAATTAAATAGGATACAACATTCAACAGAGTCATTGTTGCCAAAAATTATTACTAAAAAGTACTACAGTCTGAAACTTTTAAGGCAAATCAGAGAGGAATCGCAGACAACTCTGATTCAGTGACATCCCAGTGACAACTGGGAACACAGTGCTAGTGAACACAGTAATCCAAGGGGAATCACAACAGTAAATTGTTTCAGTTCTGAAATCAGTGAGAGTAGAAAGCAAATGATGAAACCTTTACTTCAGAACTGCTTGAAAATTCAATGTTACTTCTGAGAGTATCTCCATTTGTGGCTCTCAGTTCTCTCCCAAACCTGTTTGTTTTCACAAGAAATGGAAAGATGTTCTAAACCCTACATTTTTCTAAATAAGATATGACCTGGGTTACCTACTCAAATTTCAAATTGTATCTTGTGCAGTCAAGTCCTTACATTATGGGACTATACGGTCATGAATGGGGATCAAGGAAGCTAAGTATCATCCAGCTCAGTACCTGCAAGGCTGCTTTTGCAGTAGATCATAATATTTAGTTTTGTCTCTGGCACGCTGTAAGATTTTATATATTACATTCTGTAAACAGAGGAGACTCCCTGGTTATGACATATTGCTACAGAACAGGTAGTGATCTAATGAAAAGCAAGAGAAGACTGAGAAGGGGTTTGCCGGAGCCCTGCGTGACATGAATTCTAACAAGTCCACTCACGTCATCAGCTTCCCTGCTCCTCAGCTCCCCCCTCCCTCCTTCCTTTCTCTTTTATGAGCCAGCTTGAAATCAGGGAATTACATGCTAAGGAAAACCCTTCAGCTAAACATATAATTATTCTGCACAGGATCAGTGCAGCACAGTTAATCAGTTTACCAACTGAATTAATTTTTATTTTTTCATGTCTGCATCTCCTGTTGAGAGTGGAGAAATCCTGGATTTAAAGGGGAAAAACTGGGTTGCAGTTGTGAAATAAGTATCTAATGCTGAGCGTTCATTAGGAGAGAAACCTCCACTGCAGGCTCCTTTGGCAGCCAAACCTTACTGCCAGTCCCCAAGACTTTGAATAACTGACTCCATGTGGAGTTATTACTTACAGGTACTTAAGGAATAACTGGCTTCCTGTTTTAATTTTCGGCTGTTTAATAACACTTCATTCTGAAAGTCACAGCTCTGTTTCATCACATTGTATTGCAGTTCATTTCATTGGATTGTTTAGGAAAGTTAGTGTTTCTGTGGACAGAGGTGTCACATGTAAATGAGCTCACGTTTTAAATGACCTCCTTGTAAACTGCTTCACTTGGGAAGAACAAAATCTTAAACGCTGTCACTTGTAAAAATACAGAGGAAACTGTTTAGATTCTATTTATAACGAAAACACAAATTCTCATGCTTCTATTAATCCTAAGTGAAAAGAAAAGTCAGTAGTGAGACATCTTACATCCCTTGGCCCTCCAAGCCCCCCACATTCTGTACAGCATCACCTTCCATAGTGCAAATTAGAATTGACAGAGAGCCTCTGGGTAGGAGTGCTCATCCCAATAACCTGTTTGCAACTGCAAAGTGTCACCCGAGTAGTGCAGAGACCGAAAAGCATTCAAAGTCTCCAGGTAGGAGCACTACAGTCGCAAATATTGAACTGTAGTTTGGCATTTGCTCACGTTTGTGTTTTAAACTTCATCGGAGGAAAAACTGAATAAGTTTGAAAACTACTCAGCTTATTAATGTGCTTACAAGCTTTCTGGGTAATATTTGTTTTCCCAACAGGGACAAAATGGAATCTGAGCAAAGCAGAGTGCTTTCTTTTAAAGTACCTTTTGGGTCCATGCTACGTAAGCCCAGAAAAACCTTCAGGTTATGTAAGAAATGCGTCCATACCAGGAGAAATCCTGGCTTGTGTTCTGAGGTGGAAACCATTTAGAGAAAGTTAAAATTTTGGAAAATTTTGGGGGAAAAAAGAATAGTGCCTGAAAACTGTTGATAAAAATACCTTCACAATTAATGTTTCTGCTCCTTTGTAACCACAGAGCCTTCTGCTCTCTATTTGCTAAACTTTACAAAATCTTTTTGCATAAAGACAAAAGTAACATTTACATTAACACAAAAGAACCCAGAGTCTGAACTTCCAGATCCTCTGTAAGCCTCAAGAACCAGTTTCTAAAGACCTGCATGGCCTTTCCAGGGTGCCCACACCATCAGATGCTGTTCCCAAGTCAAATTCTAGTTCAATGTGTTCCTCAGAAAGGAATCGTGGATAAATACAAGATGCCAACTTGTCATAAAAATGTTCCTGAAAGCCTACCGATTTTTACTTTTTTGGCAAGTAACATTTCCTTAAGGGGAAGACAAAAGGGAGTCTCCTGGTTGGGGCTTAGGCTACAGCTGCTTCTGATAGCAGCACGCTGTAATCAGGGCACGTTCTGGGGAGCCAGGTCTCAAACTATTAACATCATTTTTGTGGCTTTCTTCCACCTTCTCTTCAAGTATTCCATGTTGCTGCTACTCACTGCACGTTATTGTCAAACCACGTACTTCGCTCACAGTTTTTAAAAGTAAGTTATTACAGCTTAAATAATGATGATAAATTCAAGCTTAAAAGACATATTACTGTCATTTCCTTATGAAACACATTATAATTTACAACCTTTTCAAATAAAGCTAATTGACTACCTATTTTTAAGCCAAAAAAAAAGGTGTGTTACACTTGCAATATTTATGACAGTGTTCATTTACATGTTGCTTTCCACAGAAAGGATAAAATTCCACATTTGCAGCTTGGTGATTTTTCTAAACTCTTGTTACTTTATCTTTTAATGCTGCCAGCAAAGCCTGCTCTTCAGCAGAGACGATGTAAGTAAAAGGACCCGATCACTAGACTGTTACTGCCTGTGCAGACCTTTGGCCTCTCTAATGCATCCATAGGTGGTTTGCAGAACGACCACAGCTAACGGAGCTGGCAGACAGAATATAGGTAAATGACAGGGAAACGGGGGCCACCATTGGGCAATTTTTGCAAAGTAAAGGATTTACAAGTGACTTTAAACTAATTCAGGTATGCTGCCAGCTGTGTGCGTTAGGGCTTTTCTCTGGCTTCAATTCAAGTACGTGTTTATGAAGGTGAATGCTGGGATAGAAAAAGGGGCTTGCAAAACTAGCTGGGCAAAAGTGGACAAATGGGCAACTTTACTGTTCATGGATCTGTAGCAGTCATGTTAACAAGGAAAATACCTCCAATGTTTATTGCATTATAATTATTTATGTGTAAGCCCAGAGGCTCGCAGCTGGCAATACTGTCTACTCCAGACGTCCCTGTGGATGCAGTATGCAGCCTTTGGGTAGAAATTTAACTGTCAGGCTACTCCATTCATTTCAACGTTTTATTTGTATGACCTTCTTGCTTCCCATGGCATGCACTACTCGTGTTAAGGATTAATGTCACACAAGATGTAGTTTACATCAAAAAGGATAAAAAAATAAGAGGAAGTACTTTTAAATTTAGCAACAAGTCTGATACACACCTTGATGTTCCATTTCCATTACAGTTCAAGTCATGAGTTAGAACAGCATGATGATCTGTGCACTTTTAAACCCTTTTACATACTGAAAATACAGGTGGGGATCAGAAAACTCCCCTCTGCACATACATTAGGCATTGATTTTAAGTAATGACATTGGAGTATGGGAATCAGTCCTGTATCTAACGGTTCTGGGATCCATCCCGATGACCTGCTTAAGACCTCACAATCACGCTGAGTTCACAAACACCTAAGAAACAAACTACATACATTCCCTTAGATACAATTACCTTCATAACACTGTCTGCTTGTAGAAGAGTTTGCTCATAACTGTAATGTGTCTGACGAGCACCTAAACAGCCCAATTTCAGTGAAGTGTGGAGACAGATGTCAGCAAAATGAGACCAAACCATCCATTTATTAATGATGATAATTTGAAAGCTTCAAGGATGTTATAGGGGGCATCCACCAACCCTCCAGTAAGTTCAGTAATCACATTACAGAAATTATCTTCATGAGTAACACACAAACAAAATTCACCCCTCTTCTCCTTATATAATGGAGATCCCTCGCAGCAGAAATTGTTTGTCTCTCAGACAGCTCATCAGAAGCGAGGTATGACAACGCTAACGCATCCTACTGTGGAAATACATTTTTCCCCCACTCAGAAGAAATTTAAAACATTTATCATCACAAACAATTCTTCACCTTCCCATCCAAGCCAGTCTGTTTGCAGCACAGACGAGCATTGTAAGGCAAAACATGTCACAGCTTATGGCTGTGTTGTGAAACTGCGAATGTGCAGGGAAATCATCATTCCTGTCAAGTTGTCGGGAAGAGTTTCCCCAGCGAAGCTGTGCTGGTTCCTCCTCGCGTCCCCCACGCGCGGCACGGGCTGCACTGTCCACGGTACCAGGCGGACGGAGCCGCGGGTGCATGAGACACGGCAGCGGCACGAGCCAGAGCAGCTGAGAAGCCTAAACAAATCAGGACACTGAAGGAGCTGAATTCCTCGGTTTAGTCACCGGCACCTTATGCCCCCCATGGTACCCTAAACTACACACAAGTGCTGCACAGCCACTGCATCAGATCACCTGATATGAGCAAAACAGACCTAATCGGGGCAAATTTAAAGCAACCAAACATCATAACGTTACACTGGGCGATGCATAATGGAGCCGGGAGACACAAACACTTTATGCCTGCATTTACCAACAAATGCGTTTGATCCCTACTCAGTTCTCGGCAGAAATCCCAACAACATGCTGCACAGCTTAAACAGCTTCTCTCCTCAGTCACGTCTTTAAAACTACTGTGCAAAGCAGCATACTGATTAAAAAAACTGAATAAACTCTTCCCCAAACAAAGAATCCCAGAGCAGCTATGTACATTGCAAGGATCCAAAGTACAGGCAATACATGGTAATAAATGATCATACCTTTCATCCAATCCACTACTTGCTTGGGCGTCCACTTGCTAATAGGTTCCATAACGAGAGCCATCGTCAGATCACTTTATCATTCACACCAAAATCAGAAAAAGGAGAGAAAAAATGTATCAGAGCATGGCTAGGCTGAGAGAGCTGTAGGATTTTACAGTGCAGTCCAAAGAGAAGATGATGCTTTGTCCCTCCAGGTTCCTCCTGCACTGATTCAGTAATGTATAAAATTACACTGCTTGATCAGCTCTGGCACCTCCCCCACTGCACACAGCCTGCAACACGCCGGAGCACGGAGCCGGGAAATGGTGCAGTACGTATAGACTTACTTACAAAAGCCTCTACCCAGTGATCTACTTATTAGACTGGCACAAATATAACATTATATTACACGGAGAGCGATTCAGGCTGGAGCTGTTCCAGACACTGAGTTTTAAGGAGCTTTATTCCTACAAGCTCTGGGATCTTCATCAGGGAAAATATCTCTACTGTAACTTGATAGCAGATTGTCTTGGCTTCATTGTGAATATGCTGACTGTCACTCAGTTTAAAGAGAAGATAGAAATATCAGAATATCAGTTGGCATCTGGCAAAATGCTGAGCATCTCCATCTTCACAATACAAAATGTTGCTGGAGTCTGATACTGTATAATCATGTAATTCAGAATGTCAAGCACAGTACAAAAAGTCTTACCCAAGAAAAAAAACTATGGGAAGAAAACTTTTTTTCTGGCCCCATTCAGAATCAGTATATTTCCTCCTACGAGCTTCTCACTTTATAATGAAAGAATGACAGCATTGAAGAGTTGATTTTTACTACTACAGCACTTCAATACAGACAAGTGCAGCAAGTATTTTGATTCAAAGCACTGGGACCATTAGTCAGTCTCTCCCTTTTGTTAGGGAGAAAAAAAAAAAATGTTTCAAATATTCCTGACACTGAAGTTTTCCATCCTTCCTTTAGATCAAGGTGAACTATTTTAATGAGATGTGCCAAATGGCGCTTTTTGGACCCTTCTGTGCACCAGTCCTGCACCATGTGGTCAAAGAGGTGCATGATTTCTGTTTGATCCATTGTCTCAGACATGCAGCCCCACTATTTTATCTCAGGGGGAGCAGCTCAGACTCCAGAAAGAAAGACAGAAAAAGCAGTTCAACCTTTCTTTTCAGTAATCTTCCATCTGTGCCTTTTCCTCCTGTGCTGCTCCAAGTTACACTGGAACATTAAGGTGAAGAGATGCTACCATTACCATGTCTGCCTCGCCCCACCAGGGCTGCGTTATTTCACCCAGGCTGAGATCTCTCCTCTTTCTCATATGGGGAAACATAAAATACAAATGGAATATTTATGCTATGCTGCTTCACAGGGTTCTTCTTTAAGTCTACAGAGATAAGCATGCAGATGGGCATCATTCTTTTCCCCTCCAAAATGACTCCAAAGAGATGTACCATTCTCAGTTCTGTGATGCACTCTATCCCTTTTATTTTCCCATTGCTTTGGGAAATAGTGAGATTAGTATTCTATGATGTATTTTGAGTGCTCAGAGCACAGATATCCTTTACAAAAGGACTCACATCAATTCTCCTTCAAGAAGGCTCTTTCCAGCTGAAGAGCATGCCAGCTTCCTCTATGAGTTTGGGGAGACCACTTTCAGCAGCTTTAGTTCTGTCTAAATAGCTGTTTACAATGGGCATGATAATGACAAAGATTTCAAACACACAATACTTCTCTTTTGAGGCAACACTGGACTAGAACTGAGATACACAGAATGAATATTTCTGTTAAAATTCGGAAACTGTATGAGCTGTTTCTCTTGGGGCTATGCTTTCTTAAACTATTTTTTTCACACAGTGATCCTCTCTCTTAAATTCTTTTAAGTTCAATACACGCATTGAAGAAGTTGAGAGAAGCAATGTTGTGGAGGAATTTAATATTTGGACAGAATTACATGGAATAATCTTCATTCATGATTGTTTGGACTATTTTGCTAATTCCTGTAATTTGACAGATGCTCTGTCAATGTCCTTTTGTCTCCCACTTCCTACCTGTGCTTGACTGGGCAGACTTATTTTTTGTATCTTGACATATTTCTGAAAGAGGATGGAGCCTGAATTCAAAGCCCATCAATGTCAGCGGGTATACTTCCATTCATTTGAATTGCCCTTGGATGACAAAAGGGGCCCAAACCTATTATTCTGGAATCAGTACTTCCATTTTCAGAATGAGAACCGTTTAAAACATGTCCTGCTACTGAGGCTCCTCACCACAAAGATCGTTTGCATTTTCATTTATTCATGCTCTTATTCACCACCATGTTGCTAGATCAGGAGGCAACTACAATTTATCTGAAAGACCTTGACTATTAGATAATCATCTGTGTTTATCTTTCTTATTACTAGTCACAGTCTCTCTGTATTTAGGAATTCTACAACCTTCTGGACAACTGTCTACTCTGTGTTCCTCTTCTGGCCCCTTGAAGCAGCTTCCAGTACTGGAAAGGGCTCCAGGAAAGCTGCGGAGGGCCTCTTGATCATGGAGTGCAGGGGTAGGATTAGAGGGAATGGTTTTAAGTTGAAAGAAGGGAGATTGAGATGAGACGTTGGGAAGAATTGTTTTACTGTGAGGGTAGGGAGGCCCTGGCCCAGGTTACCTGGGGAAGTCGTGGCTGCCCCATCCCTGGAGGGGTTCAGGGCCAGGCTGGATGAGGCTTTGAGCAACCTGATGCAGTGGGAGGTGTCAGAAGACAAGGGGGTTGGAATTGGATTAGTTTTAAGGTCCCTTCCAATGTAAACTATTCTATGAATTTATGATTCTTGGAATAAAGTATTTCAAGGTTTGTCACAACTCCTTGTGAGCCCAGACAAATGTCCCTTTAACTTATCTATGGGTGCAGCAGTCCATAGACAATAGTACATGGGTATTTTCCTTGCTTCTTACTTTGTTTTTTGAAGAAAGATTTATTTCTCACACCGTGTCATACAAGAATGGCACAGAAACATGGGAAGCCTTGACTAGATCAGCACCTGCAACGGACCACAGATCGTGGTAATGGAAACACCCGAGCAACAGCTACGGCCAAATGGAGTCGAGATGTGTTCAGACTATTTCTGTAACCACAGTTCAAGTCAGTTTATAGCACTTTTTAATATAGGTTGTTCATGTACCAGCTGAGGTAATGACTCTGAAATGAGTAATCACAGAATACGCCGCCCACCGCACTGAGCTACTGTCCTTATTACTGACACGCTTCTAAACCCAGCTGCCTGTAGTTAAATCACCTGCCGCACGGTTATTGTCGGCTATAGGGCACTGTAGTAAAACCAAGTTTGAGAAGTCACTAAACAAGGAGCTCTTTTAAAAGAGAAGCAGAACTGTGTAATCCCTAAAGCTATTCCATGTGTTTGTCCACTTATTGCAGGGCTTCTGCCTTGCTGTATCCCCCATCTACCTCACCCTGCTGCCTAATGCCAACATGAAAGAAACAATGCATTCCCATGATTATGTTTTTCTTCCAGGCTGAGTATAGCAAATCAAGGGAAAAAAAGATCAAGGAACATCTTTCTCAGTATTATTCTATCTAGGTCATGTAAATGAGAAATACTTCCTGACTGAAGACTGCATAGGCATGGGAGCAAAGTAAGGCATGTGAAACAGGGAGGGGAAGCAGAGCTCTCGCCATACAATGCAACTGCAACGCTGTTGTCAAAGGCCTGCGGAAAACAATCTGCTAATTCCAGGCCATAATCACTGCTGTCAGCTTCAACAGCAAAGGCCCAGAGGCTGAACAGACTGGTTGAAAGGTCTTAGACCCCCCCTTTCCTCACAGCAATGATCCTGGTTGTTTTTTAGCTTCAGAGCACTGCCTGGTATCTCTGGGATCACTAATTAAACCATCATCTTCCCTGTTTTCATGATCACTGGGGGAGGCAGTTAAGCGTTTGTGTGTATTTCATGGCCAGTGGTAACTTCTCAATTACCCATCATGCTCAAACCAGGTAACAAGGTTACTGTAACAATAAAAACAATCATTTCTTTCTCACAGTTTTCATTTGGTAACAATTAGTCTCACATTCATTGATGGGATTCCGGGACATCAGTCCTGATGCTGTTAGAATAGGGTGGGTACACACTGCATCCTCTCCAACACATGCACCAGAGGGTACTTAATCCCATTCTCCAGGTGCCCTTTCCTGCTTGGCTCTGCGGGGCTGCCCAGGGAGGGAAGGGGGCTGAGTGCAGGGATGCGGGATGCTGGGTGTGAGGATGCTTGGTGCTGGGTGTGAGGATGGGGGTGATGGGTGTGGGGTTCCTGGAGGGCGTTGGGTGCAGGGATGCAGGGGGCTGGGTGCAGGGATGCGGGATGCTGGGTGGGAGGATGCTCGGGATTGGGTACGGGGATACTTGGAGGGCGCTGGATTCGAGGATGCAGGATGCTGGGTGCGGGGATGCTTGGAGGGCACTGGGTGCAGAGATGCTCGGGGCTGGGTGCGAGGATGCTTGGAGGGCGCTGGGTGCAGGGATGTGAGATGCTGGGTGCGGGGATGCTCGGAGCTGGGTGCGGGGATGCTTGGAGGGCGCTGGGTGCAGGGATGTGGGATGCTGGGTGCGGGGATGCTCGGGGCTGGGTGCGGGGATGCTTGGAGGGCGCTGCGTGCAGGGATGTGGGATGCTGGGTGCGGGGATGCTCGGGGCTGGGTGCGGGGATGCTTGGAGGGCGCTGGGTGCAGGGATGTGGGATGCTGGGTGCGGGGATGCTCGGAGCTGGGTGCGGGGATGCTTGGAGGGCGCTGGGTGCAGGGATGTGGGATGCTGGGTGCGGGGATGCTCGGAGCTGGGTGCGGGGATGCTTGGAGGGCGCTGGGTGCAGGGATGTGGGATGCTGGGTGCGGGGATGCTCGGGGCTGGGTGCGGGGATGCTTGGAGGGCGCTGCGTGCAAGGATGTGGGATGCTGGGTGCAGGGATGCTCGGGGCTGGGTGCGGGGATGCTTGGAGGGCGCTGCGTGCAGGGATGTGGGATGCTGGGTGCAGGGATGCTCGGGGCTGGGTGCGGGGTTCCCGGGGACACCAGCTGCATCCCCGAGCCGCCCTCTGGTGGCCCCGCTCCGAGCTGCATCCCTCCCTCCCTCCTCCCTCCCAGCGACGGGAATTTCAAACTTCGACAGCAAGATTTTTGCCTTTTAACACTAAAAGCTGAGTTTTCCTGAGGATGTGTTCCGTTATAACGTTTTACGGTGTTCTTTCCATAGGAATCCACTGTAATCTCTCTATTCGGTCCCAGGCATTGTATTGAGATTCCAGTTTTCACACAGAGCTTCGTTAGAAATTTCTCCTTCTCCATTAGGTGACATAACTGTTCTACTAGTGTATAGTGAGAAAACACGATACCTTAAGCTAATTTGGCATTAAAACGCCCTTAAGAAATGGAAATCAGGGCTAACATTGCAAAAATGCAAGAAATATTCAGTTTTTCAGGTTTATAGCGAAATTATTTCATAATCACTTGCTAAAAAAATCTGTCTTGCCATTGCTGAGTGGGTTTGTGCAGTGCTTTTTCTTTAGTATGTTTTAGCGTTCACTGAAGCTCCCGTGCTGACATCTCCTGAGATTGAAGTCATCTCTGTAGCCACAAAACATGTGCAGGATAGACAGAGGCAGTGCTAATGTCATCCTACCTAGCCATCATTTATCGCAATACCATCTAATTTTTCTATAAATTGCACTTCAGATATGTTACAATTACTTGTCATCCACAGCGGTTTCTAGAAAACGGATGGATTCCCTCTATCAGCTCTCTCTGCGAAAGAATTATCGCTTTTTGCAGCCACGTTTGGAGTTTTAAATGCACCTTGAGTGTGTAAATGTTCAAGTATCAAAACCATACAAAACAATGCATAGAATATAGCCCTTCTCTAATGTAAATGCATTGGTTTCAGTGAAGACACTGAAGCTACAACAGGAACAAATCTTTTTCAAATATGAACTTGCTTTCACTAGGGCTGTGCAAATATTTTTCTGAGCAGAGAACATCAACATGTTTTCATATTCACAGAAACAGGATCGTCTGGTTTTAGTCTGCTTGCAAACACCACCAACATGTTTACAGCCTTCCAAGCAGCTCTGAAGAAGAGGGTGCGCTCAAACCTGTGAATCACCGTGACAATCTTCAAAGCATAAATACATGAAGAAAGTACCTTGAAGAAGTGCCTGTCAAACGTGCTTCTACCTTGCCAAGGAAGGGGATGCTTTGATACAGAGACTTGTACCACGAGATCCAGTCACAGCTTCTTCCCCGCAGAAGAGCAAACTTCATCAGGATACAGATATTTGGGTAAGGCTTAACTTTTAGCTGCTGGAAAACAGAGAGGATTGGTAATGCAGGAGCCTTATTTGCATAATTTACCTCTTCAGTTTGCAATCATCAGTTTGGTAAACAGGGAGAAACCACAAAAAGATTCTTTGTTGTCATTTTTCCACAAGGAATTCCTCTGGGAATACCTACACAGTTCCGCTAAATTCAGAATTGAATGAAGAATGTAACTAAATTAAGGAGAAACGTGAAAATATCTCACAGTGCAATTAAGTGAATCTCACATGTGCCTGAAACCTTCAAAGGGGATTCTGTTGCACTGGGCACAAAATTCTATGCTCAGAATGGACTCAATTTCTTCATTCAGTTTTACAAAACGAAGAGCTTACATTATGCCAGTTACAGGGTCTATGTGAGATTTTCTGGAGGGAAAACTGGACAATCTCTTTCCAAAATATGTCCCAGCTTAACAGAAATAGTCAATGTAATGCCAGCATTATCACAGGTGGATCAGTGGTCAGTATTATGTAGGTCAGACTACATTTCATAACTTCTCTTTTTAGCCCTAAAGTCTTTGCATTTATGAATGTTAAGATTTGAGCAGCCGTTAACTCTAGCATCTTTTCTTTTAAGAAAGCAAAATATTAGAATATTTATTACTACAAGATGTTTCATTTCCTGTCAATACATCCATATTCATTTGTATACAGTATCTTTTATAGTTGCCGTTCTCCTTCTTCCAGTAAATAAATGGAGAATATTTATTTGATAAAACCAGAAAAAGTGTTCAATATCCTTCCTCTGCATGAATCATATCAGCACTTACAAGTAATAAACCATCTGCTTCTCACTACACTGGGTAAACCACACTACACTGGGAGAAAACAGTAATAATGGGAATCTTGACAACAGCAATAAAACTTCGAAACTATTGATACCAGATTCCCTTGTTATTCATTATTCACTAGCTGGAAAGTAGGCTTTAAAATAAAATTGCCCACTGATTTTCTTAATGCATTCAGGGAACTTGGTCTGTATATTCTGTGCAAAGAACGGTCCCAAAACATTGCCAACAGGACGGATTTTGCCAGCGAGGGGCACTCGCTCTGCTGGTAGAGGACAGCAAAGCTCAAGCTCAAGCATACGGGAGAGCATTGGAGAAGGATCCAGCCAATGATATGGAGACGTTTTCTGCTGAGAAAAGACATTTTATCCTTTTGGGCTTCATTACTACCTTCTTCTACAACATCCCATGTAAAATTTGCCTTACAGAAATATTTGAATATGGGCTTAAATATTAAACGAGTCATGGTGCCTTGCAGAGCTTCCTGTCACTCAGGATGTGCTGGCAAGGAGAATGTGAGATTCATAAAATTATAACAATTACTATTACGCTGTCTTTAGTTTTCTGTGTGGTTTTTGGTCCAGGCTGGTCATTCACATTGCCAAGCGAACTGGTGACAGGCAAAGCTTTTCCTGAAAGCATTCTCAAGATGGCTTTTTCTTTATCTTAGCATCTCTGCAAAGCCCTGCTATTATTAGGTCTTTATAATGCCTTGGCTAAAACCTCAGAGATTATGCTCCTACTTTATACTCCAATAGCCTCTCCATTCGCAATGTTTAGTTAGACTAAATATTTGCTCGGAGGGCTGGCTGTGCAGTGATACAGAGATAGTCCCAGTGCGTGACTAGAGCCAAATTTTCTGTTGCTTTAATATTGTGAACAGAAAAAGAGAGAGAATAATTTGAAAGCTATAAAAAAGATATTTCGTGTAGGCTCTAGATACCTGCCAGCCTAGCCTAACATCAAAACTTTCGCTGCAGCCTTCACCGTGTTTACTTTAGAGAATTTAACGCATGAAGCTTCCTCTACCACCCTTGATGTGTCTGTGAGTGACTGGTGGATGAAACATCAGGTCTGGATGCAGAACTGGAAGGTTTTGATCCTCTGTAGTAATACACTGCCACAAATAAAACACTAAAACAGAAGAAGGAGGCAGAATAAAAAGGTCTCTTCCCTTCAGCCTGTCTCCCCAGATTAACTTGCCTTGATGTTTAAAGAAACCAAGAAGATGATGTCGATATCCCCTGTCCTGGTTTCCAGCCCATCCCAGCAGCACGCTCTTTACTCTTCTTCAGGAGCCTCTGCATTAGCAACCTGTTTTCTTCCCGTATCTCATTTGTCAGGACTCTTTCTTCATTCCTTCCATCCCACGCAGCTCTGCTTTATTCTGCAGAGCTTTGTTTTTAAAGAGCTTGGGAAGTAAACAACACTGTGTTTTCCTTTTCTCTTAAAAACACCCTTGGACACCCCAAAACCATTTTAGATGGTGGCAATACGTGCTCTGGTCAGGCAGAGGTAGGTATAAACTAATTACCAAGAACTGGAAAGCTTTGTAGCTGTGCTTCAGAGTCAGCTTTCATTTCTCTCTCACTCTCCTGCAGAAACAAGCTGCATGAGCTCAGCTCCAAAATAAAGATCTGCCCTCCAGAAGCCTTGTTTTATACCACTAGCTGTCAGAACCCCCCTGCCATCTGCAGCCCCTTCCTTCTCTAGAACCGTTGCATTTCCTCCCTTCTGCTGGGTGTCCTGCCAGCCCTGCCACCAGCCGTAGTCCTTTTGTTCCCTGTGGGAGAAGGACAGTCTCGACAGTACACTCTTGAGCCAACAAAGACCATCTGCAGCTCTGCCATTAAAATCTGGGAACAGGCTTTTCATCTCTCCTTGTTCCAGGGGTCTTTTAGAGCCATTATTTAAACACTCTCTAGTTTCTGATGATAGCCAGACTACTGAGTGCTTCACAGAATCATAGAATCATCAGGGTTGGAAAAGAACAAGACCATCAAGCCCAACCATCAGTGCAACACCACCCTGCCTTAGGACCTGTGCTCTCTGAGTCCTTATCACAGCTTTTCTTTTTCATGCCTCCAAGAGGAATCCATCTTCTCTTCTGTGGACTCTTGAGTGGGAGAAACTTGCTTTTTAGCTCTCTTAAAGGGGCTTGTGCTTTGCGTATAAGAATTATTACAAATGCTCCCTAATGGCTGCAATATCAAAATACTTAGTCGTAAAAAGAAGGAGCCGAGACGCTTTTAGCCCAGATATCTGTGCGACTGATCTTTGCCTGTGGAACCCTGCTACATGTCCATCAGCAATTCCCCACATCACCGAGTTGTACTGGTTTTGTCCCTCAAGCTTCTGGTAGTTTCCCAGTCAAATCTGGTCCATCAGCTGCAGGACAAAGGTTTTCTCTGAAGGAAAACATCTCCTGCAATCCAAGCTGTTGTGGTTTTATTAAGTTTCCTGCAGCAGCAGCAGCAGCAGTAGCAGCCAGTTTTGGCTATAAAACCTCTCAGTAGGTGGTTAGCACTGTGAGCCAGTGCCGTGAAAAGGTGAGACAGACATGAAACCTGTTAAGAACTTGACCTTTATTTCACGGTCCCTGTAGACGAGGCCCTGTGCTTACTGCCTAGAACAGCTCAATGATTTTAGTGACTATTTCACTCTAGTTTCCGAATGAATTCAGCTTCTAGTCCCCATGCCTGCTTTTTGTTATTAGGGAGATTAAAACGAAAGACCAAAAAAGTAGCTTGTAACCTTCTCCCAAGGTTTAGCTGAGCCCCGGGCTCCTGTTGCTTGACTCTGCTCATACTCTGCATCCTCACTCACTCTGAAGCAGGTGCCCATTTCCTCTGTTATTTGGGATGGGTGATGTAAGTCCAGAGACGGAGCCGCAGCACGAACAGATGCCGTGGCAGAGAGGAGGAGAGGTGCTGCCTGAAGGTGCTGGTGCTCACACCTGCAGCACCAAGCTCGTTTTAATAAAAACCTTGCTTTTCATAGTTCCTTCAAGGCTACTCTCAGGATAACAACTTCTCGTCGTATAAGCTGCCCATTTAACACTCCCTCAGGTGTTTGGTAAAGGGAATAACCATGTGGCTGTTAAATTAATTCAAAAGGTAGAAAAAAAAATTGATTTCATTCATCTATCTATAAAACTATTAATACTGGTTTCATCTATTATTTATAAATTCATTTTGCATTCTTAACTAAAACACACACCAATGCTTATGTTCAACACTGCCTGCACATTTTACTGATGAAGTGCTATGTTCACCCCATCCCTGCATCATCTCTTTTTAACGAATGTCTTCATCTCTACAATCATCTATCGTTCTAAGAAAGTCCCTACACCTTTTGTAGAGCTCGCTGATTCTGTTGCATCGCTGCTTTCTCACTCTACAGCACTACAAAACTTAGCAGAACATTTTTCATGGTAATTGAATGTTCTGCCCATCTATACATATATTTATAATCTCCTGGGGGAAAAGCTGTTTTAGAGGTTTTTCACAGCACAATTCATTTTCATATTTTTATTTATTCACAGAAAATATTAGGATTAAAAATAGTTTAGGCTGAAAGCTTCATTGAAAGCTTTTTTCCCTAAAGTTCTAAATTACGTGATTTCACACTTAAACAAAACTTTTTTGAGACATGCAAAAGTGACAGAAAAAAAAAAATAATTTTGAAATACACTGATTCTTTGCAAATAGCCACATAAACTGGCTACTAATAAATCTTCGATGAACTCTTCTGCTTGGACATTGTCCTGTTGATAATTCTGATAGACATGCCAGGCTGTAAAAGTTTTTTCTTTTCTATTATAATACCACTAGAATCAAAACTTTGCAGGAATTGTGACTCACATTTTTGCTAGCTTTCCAGTTTTGATCTTAAGAAAAAAAGGATCCTTTGGTGATTTTATAGCTTCCTGGATTCCCATTTGTTACACTTTTGTCTCCATAGGTTGAGTTTCTTTGCAAATCTTGCTTTATTCAAGTTCACTGGAGGACATTTGGCCTTGACTCGTTCCACATTCAGTCAAATGCTTAAATAAATTCTGCAGAAAGAGCTATCAGGGGCAGTTTTTAGGAATCTAATCTGAATCCTTTGTATCAACTACAAATCTTCAAAGAAAACACAATTAAACTGTCCCAAAAGAACTCTTCAGATTAATAATTTCATTTCCAATCAGTACACATGCAGAAGCCAGGTGTTTTGCTGGAGAGGCCCCTTGGCAATGCTTCACTCCAGGGCCTCAACAGCTGGAGTCACCCTCGCACAAAAAAGAAAAGAAAATCTTTGAGAGACAGTAGTTGGGAATTGCCTAACGAAAAGGAAAGCGTTATATGGCAATTCATTTTGTCAGTGCAATTATTATTGTAATCACACTCTATGTTACCTATGTATTTTATCTAAATGCTGTCCAAGTATTATAAATAGATAATTTGGCAGCTGGAAGCATGGTTTTCTATCTCATTTTTTGAAACCTTTTCTTGTGAGCAAAGAGTACCAGTGTAAGTGGCCACTGAAGACCTTTTCAACACTGACCGTGAGGCAGAGAGGTTTGCGTGCGTTGGTGCTGGTGCAGCGCTGAAGGATGCAGAGTCTGCCTTGAAGAGTGTGACAAGGCCACCGGCCGGCCACCCAGCTGGTGCCTGGTTTTTCCAGATACACGATCTGACTTTAATCTACTGTTCTGCCAGGATTTGTCATAGAGGAGATTTCAAAAATAGAGTACTGTATCCTGGTTAAACAACATCCTCTAAAAATATGAAACCAGAGTTATTTTCCACAGGCTCACTCATCTCCACTATTACTGTGCCAGCACAAGCAAGCTACATTCTCTATTCTCCTGCTATTAAATGAGCCCTTTGGTTCCACTCCTTCATTTAAGAATAATTTAAAACCCTTAAACACATTTATTTCAAGATGAATACATTGTCTGAGTACAAAATGAGATTGTAAGTACTTGTATGCACAAGTAATATGGCTTATAAGAACTTATCTTGTGATATGCCCCATCCCTGGAGGTGTTCAAGGCGAGGTTGGATGGGCCCTGAGCAACCTGGTCCAGTGGGAGATGTCCCTGCCCATGGCAGGGGGTTAGAACTGGATGATCTCTAAGGTCCCTTCCAACCCAAACCATTCTATGATTCTATCTCTTTCCCAAACTGAAGAGGTCTTTTGGCAACCAGAAATGATCCAGTCGTAATGTTGACTGAGAAGAATTTTGCCTTTTTCCAACAATTCCAGATTACCGTTCTTGATGAGATTTAGAATGTTTGTTGAGATAGCATTTTCAAATTCTTTAATTTATCACAAATGTATATCGTTGACAGTAAAATGTTCCCTGGGGAAATACATTTTTTATGCTGAAATAAGCATTCCCCTTTGTACAATTTTGGCTGCATCAAGTTAATAGCTCTAAAATCCTACTTGATTTTAAACTCTGCACCACTTTGCCAGTGTAGCACCTATATAGTGATGAAATCCAGGGCAAGCTTCCATGGCATCATGCCTGCTTACCCGCTGCCTGAGCTCACCAAGTCCGACAGTTCTCAATTCAGGAACCAAGAGAAAATTGTTCTAGCCAGAGCCCACAGCTCAACATTTAAGGGGGGGCAACTCTGCATACCAATGTGACAGGAGGAGGATTGACATTAGAAAACAACACAGAACTAAGTTTCCATTTTCTGTGTGCCTGTTGTGTAGATCCTGAGGTGAAAAAGAATAACTCCTATTGGAGTATTCCATCCTAGTCAGTTGTGTCCCTTCTCTTACAGTCATGTCAGCTGGACCATGTTTCCCAGTTGGCTCAGGAAAATGACATAATTATGTATTAAAAATTATCATAGTAAAGTTACATTTGTGCCCATGAATAATTTTGTTGCCTCGAGTAAAATATCCTTTGGGCACATAACTTTCCATTTTCTTCCTACAGGCATAAAATGATGGGCTGTGTCAATCAGAAGGTGCTCACCTATTAATACCACTTAAGCAAAGCGTAAGGGCCTGGTTTGACTTGGAAAGTGAGTATGCTCATTAGCTTAAATTTACAAGAATTTGACTCAATAGGAACAACTTGACATTTCGTTTGAAAGGTCTACATGTTTCTGCAGAGTTCAGATAACAATATTGCTGGTAAGATACTCATGGGTTTTTTTTTCTCCTTTCCCAAATGATGCTATAAATACAAAAAAAAAATTCATTTGCAAATGTTTACCTAAAGTAAAAAGACTTACATGAAGGCCTACCGATGCGGCTGACAGACCCCATGAAGCCGAATCCCTGGCAAGAGTCTGCCACAGAAGTTGGGCTATTTGCTTTTCTCGAATCCTCCCTGGCTTTAGATGCTTTCAAATCTTTTCTAATCCTTGCTGAAGGGCATAGCTAATTAACCTGGGAATGGTGCTACGCTGCTGTTTTTGCAGACTGCAGTGACATACCTGCACAGTATTGAACCGGGTCTGTAGATGTATCAGGTAGCTCAGGGAAAAATATGTTTGCGGTATGGCACAAAGCCACCTTTCTCTCCCCTTTCTCAGATGTACAAAGGGTATCTGACAACAGCCGATTGATGACAATTCTTAATTTATTTATTGCCGTGCTTTATACTTCCAAAGCACATTAGTTCTTCCAAGACATTCATCGCCCCATTTCATTGTCCTGTTGTCCCTTAGCAAACAGTGACATTTGGCATCTCCTTTGTGGTCCAGTTTTCACGTTGCTGCTAAAAACCTGCTTAGAAGAGCTGCGCCCTCTGAAACTGTGGAAGTATGACATTGTGTTGGCCAATGCTTCACTCTACATTTTTTTAATTCCCAGAGTTAGAAATTAATTAGTTAATGGAGCTTAAGCTCCATGGCTTGCAGTACGCTGCACCCTTTCATTAGCTGTGAATCCAAGATAAACACAGTGATTTAGATCCATCAGCTGTGTACCATGACAGGTTGCTGCTGCTTTTGAATCTTTATTGAAATAGATTGCTAGCAGCTACTATTTTTTCATCATATTATATAAAAAAGCTTGGTTTTCTCTTAATATGATGTGTTAGGGCACAGCGGAGATGGCTGCTCCCGGGGGTCCAGGAGGGTTGGGTGCTCCCCACAGGTAAGGACTCAGCCAGCAGCAAGGTGTGCCGGGGGGGCTGGCAGGAGGCTCTGGGCTACAGCGCTGTGAGAAGAAATATGTCAGAGAGGCAAGCAAGAGTATGTAAGTCCATCTGCTCTTTCCAGATGCCACTGCACCTTTCCTGATTTGGATTGTTAATTTAAATGAGGTTTTGAGCCATTCCAGGTGAGCTAAGGCACTCTCACAAATCCATCCTATCCGTATATGTACTCAAATAACCCAAGTTGTTGGGTGCTTAATTACAAATACACATTTCTTTGAGTTTTATTTAGGAAAAGTCAGGTTTTGGAACAAAATGAATGGTAAATAAGACTCCCTATAATGCAAGGCAGAGTTGCCCTAGTTTTATTCACTGCAGAATAAAAGAGCACAACTCACACTGTTGACACCAAGATATTCACTAATGTCATGCTGCATGTTTTCACTTAGAGTCATTCCAAGTAATATAAAATATTCTCCTAAAATACATATGATAATAAAAAGGAAATATTAATGAGATTATTGAAACATGAAGCCTTAAATAGGGACTTACTTTTAAAGTTTAAGAGTGCTTTTCTGATCTTTGATTCTATTTACTATATAGGAAAAATAAGTGGCATAGAATGAGTGAGGAAGAATTTTTTGGATGAAGCAACAGGATTCCTAAATCAGAAGACTCTGGTCATAAAATAGATCAAATCGCCATGTGAGTGTAAAATATATTATCATTTTATAATGGAATGTATGAAATGCATTAAATACATAACAAAATACAGATGTTCATTGGAAAAACCAGCAATCAAAATCATTGATACTGATGAACGCTGATAATTGTGTTAATAAAGGCTTCATAGCAGGAATTCCTGGGTCAGCAATACTGTCAGGAAGCTCAAATTCCCCACAGTTCATCTTCTGTGCATTAGAACATGATAAACTCAGTATTTCCATCATTTAAAACACTGATTGCTTGAATCACAAATGAGAAGATTGCTCATTTGTGATTCTCTATATATAGAGTTACTCCTGTTCTTTAATGCAAAACACCCTTTGTTAGCCACATCGGAGAGAGGATATTAGGCTATAAAGGCTTTTGATATGATCCAATGAATTCATCCTGTGTTCCTGTATTCTTATCTTGCTTTAAAAAGGAGACAACTTTATTTCTGCACCAAATGCTGCTTTCAAGAGCATCACCACAGCAGCACTGCCTTACGATAACAAGCGCGGGTGACAGTGGCTACGCCTGTATCTAAATAAGATTTGGCATCCTGTCTTAACTCAAAGGAGATAAAGGGCATTTTCTAGATATGGTTGTTCAAGAAGAAGTATCTATTAGGAACCCAACAGTACAAACTATATTGACGGTAGATAAATGCAGCGATTAGGAAAGGTATATAACCTCCACCTCCTCTTAAAAAAATCTTCCCTTTAATGTTACATCATTCCATTTTATCTGGGCTGAGATTAAACAAGATTAGATGTATGGAGGAATGGGAAACAATAATGTAGTTCTACCACAAGTAGGATTCCACTGAAAGGAATGGTTTCAACAAATAGTGATTAATACAAAAGCGCCTACAAGGCTTTGAAATTACTGTCTTCTTTCATGAACCAAGTAATCTGCATTTAAACAAATTCCTCTCTACGCAGACACAATAAAATGCCAGGGCTAGTACAGAAGGAAAATTATTTGGCATCAAACCATCAATACTTCAATGTTACTGTTATCTCAAAGACAGAGATGAAAGATTACTTTGTAAACTTCTTTCTTAATAGGATAATTTTCTAATGAGCGATAGCAGTTTGTGACAAGATTTGATCTTACGCAGTCTTTTAATAACACATGTGATGCAATGGGATCAAACAAAGTTGGATATTTTATCTACAAAAGATAATGGCTCTCTCCCAAAGAGGACACTTCACCCGATACTCAGTCTCACAAAACCTCAGGAATTGTGCTGTGTTCTCAGGAATAGCCACAAGAACATATTTTTTGTGAAACAGTTAAGGATGAAAATGTGCTTGACTGTAGAGCAGGGGAAAACCCCAAACTCCTGATACTCTCACGTTAAAAAATAAACTGAGGAACTGACACTTGAGAAATGCAGCTGATTTTCCACTTCCAAAAATGTCAAGAGGCATATCAGTGTGACATACAGCCAGCCTTTTCAGATGGCAGATGGTGGAGTTAATTGTGATGCTGAATGAAAGGTGAGGAAGAATTTAAACACTTTGATTTTCCAGCCTAAAAATTTTAAGACAGTAGCACTCTTTCATAGCGTGTAACACCTGCTTTGTAGGGCAGGTGAGGTGCAACGGCACTGCAAGTTACAGGATTGTGCAGTAAAGCCAGCAAATCTTTGCCTCCTCTTGAATTCTCACCTGCAAACTGACAGACGGTTCAATCAAGAGTGGATGGAAACTGTCTCTTTGCATACTCGCGTGAGAGACACTTGCAAATTCAGTTTATGGGAGCTTTGTTTATGCACTGGGTGAGGATTAACAACTAATTTTAATTAACGTGGCAAAGCCAAGTTCAAAGAAGATGGAAAATTAGTAAGTCTCGTAAGACCACTAATTCCATCTGGGTTCTCAGATGCAGAAAAGGTGCTGCACGGAATTTTCCATATTAACATTTTTACAAAGGTTTACACCCTGCAATCCCTTCTCCATTGCTGTTTCACCTCCTGATTTAGCAGATCTCTAATTACACCCTTGTGTCTCCTAATCTTTAGAGTGTCTTTACAGTCTTGCTGTAAAACCGATAAGATAGCACTGCTGTCATTTCAGGCGTTCATCAAGCAGGAAATCTATGAAAGAGCAAGCAACCAACAGGCTTGGAGCAACTTACACCTGTGCAGCACTGATGGCATCAATATGAAAAGAATGCCATCACATATTTTGATGGAAACAAGTGAATTGATAACAGGCAACTTGGCTTTCACAAGAATAAATCACATCAAACCAATGTAACTTTCCTCTGTAACAGAATCATGAGCCTCATGAAGACATGATATGGTAAATGTACTCCACAACTTCAGCAAGGCTATTGACATGAAACATTCCTGTGCTCCTTTCCACCCTGCTTTCACTCCTCCCTGAGGCACTGCTGAGTCCATCAGGTCATCCTCAGGTCTGGCTAAGAGATTTTGCCCTTTAAGGCATCACCAGAACAATATCACCATGAACGAGGTGAAGCTGTCCTAAGAAAAGCTGCTGTTAAGTGGAGTGGGTTTGCCTCACTAGCTCTCTTAACGTTCTCTAGATTCAACAGAAAGGCAAGAAGTGGAAGTAGCAGCCATTGCTCTAAACTGTATTGCCAAAATTGTCCAAGTTCATTGCCTGGAGGTCTCACGCCAACTCCTCTCTCCAGGATGCTGCTGGGACATCGTTACAGAGACCTCTCTTAGCTGCACAATCTGGTACAAGTCTGGAAATGGTACAAACCGGTGGGAAAGGGAGAAGGTTTTGGGAGAGGGAAAGAGCATTGTGTGATTTAACAGTTGGGTTCCTGGCTGTGGAATACAAAATAAGGCTCTTGACCTATTCCATGTCCCATGTGGTACAGCTGCAGCTCGTGGCTGCTGTCAAAGCAGGGAATACCTGCACATGGTGCTTAGAAACCGGTGCACGTATCTCTTAAGAAATGCTTTCTCTGCTACGTAGAAGCCGTAACCCATACTGAACTAACAGTAAGCTGAGCTCATTAGTTTAATGAGCTAATACAAAGTAGCTACATCAGAGAGTCTCGCTTTGATGCTAATTCCCTCATGTAAGGAGTCCTTTTATGTCCTGGGCTACTGTTTAAACCACTGGACCAATTAGCTGGCCCCTGTTAATTTAAACTTGTTATTAATGAATGAGAAAGCATGTGGATCTGATTGCAGTAGAAGAACATTTGTTTTATTTTGTCCTGCCATATTTTTTTTGCTCAAGGTTTGTCTCACCAAGAGGCAAGACCGGGCAAAGAAGAAAATAGCACAAAGCCCTCCCTGCAGCTTGTCACCCCACTGCTGCAAACAGCAGCAGTTTTTTTAACCTCTACATTAATTTTACTCTTCTGTATTGCACAGCATGGTTTATTGAGTGCACCTCTCCTACCCCACTCCTGCCACTTGCAGGAATACATTTTTTTCACATCCTTTACCTCTTTTTTCTTTTCACTATCTGCTCGCTGGATATAGTCTTTTCTGCTTCAGTTCTTAGTCTTACCTTGTTAACTGAGACAAATCCCTGCTCCTGTGATCTATTAATCTTTTTCCTGGTCACAAGTCACATATTTGTTTCTTTGCTAACTTAAATACACAGCTGATGTCTCCTTTAAGAATGATTCTATGACTTTTTGATACAAACTATAGAAAAAGCACCTGTGACTCCATTGTTAGTCAGATAAGAGCCCTTGAAATATTGCTATTATTCCACATTTAAAAAGAGTGTAATAAGCCCTATTTTATCAGACACTGCTGTACCTTTTTCAAAGGATTTTAGAAAGATTAACTCACCATTTTTGTTTCCCAAGCCCAGATAATGTGAGAACAAACCAAATTTCCCCAGGATCATTACACAGCAGACTCCAAAATAATACTGTCAATAAAAGAGGTGTAGGGTTTTTATGGTTACTCTATTTACTTTCAAGAAGATGAGTGTTGATGGCACACACGGACTACATCCAGGGGAAGAAGCAGCACAATACAAGATTTAGAATTTAAAATATATGGAATCTCCATAAGATCCTGTCATTCAATTCAGGGTGTTTACTGCTACTTCTAATCCACTGCAACTGGAAGCTGCTACCCAAAGAGATTCCCCTTCTTATCCCTCATCCTCACCCGCTTCCTCTCACTGGTTTGCCGTGGTGGATTGAGTTAACTGTGCTGGAGCGGCGAGTTGTATCAAGGACCTGAGCCAGGAGGTAACCAATACCACTCAAAACCACCATCTCAGCTGGCCCACTTCTTTCATCTAGTTCCCTCTGCGCCACACGATTACTGGGTGTGACACAAAGGCAATATCCTGTCAGTACATCTGCTCCACTATCCCAGTTTGTTGGAAATTTGCAGAGATCTCAACATCAGCTACACCAGGAGAGACATAAATCACCAGAGGAAAGCTGGTTTGGTCCATCTGCTCCTTTATAAAGCAAGAAAGCTAAAGACTGGTATTTGAAGTTGCTGAAGATCTCCAGCTCAGATGAAGCTTTATTAATTGGTTGGCTTTCCAGAGTGGTGAAAGAAATTTAATTACAGTGTGGACAGAACATGAACTACTATTCAACTATTAAAGAATGCTCTAGAAGGATGAATTTCATTTGTATGACCAACCTTTCAGCGCGTCTTCCTGCTGCACGGAAAACCATCACCAAACCTTCAGGAGGCCAGAAACAGGCAGGGAACGATGACCACCCTGAGGCGTTGGGGCAGCAGTGCTGAGGGTGTGTGGTGGCCCGGAGGGCACCGGGGTGGACCTGAAAGCGTGGTGCCAGCCTAGAGGCTTCGGGGAGGGGGGTGGTGGCTCCGTCTCTGAGGGCAGGTGGTGGCCCTGAAGGAGTTGTGCCAGCCTTGAGGTCTTGGGAGCAGCGCTGCCCTCTCTGAGGGCATGGGGCAGCCCTGAAGGCATGGTGCCAGCCTCGAGATCTCGGGGGTGGCAGTGCCAGCCCTGATGGAGCGGGGCTGCCTCTGAAGGAGCTGTGCTAGCCCTGACTGCAAGGCTGGGGGGGCAGCCCTCAGGGAATGATGCCGTCTCTGAGGGCCCACAGCACCCCTGAGGAAGTGGTGCCATCTCTGAGGGTGCAGTGCCTGCTCTCAGGGCACAGGGGCTGCCTGGAGGTCTCCGGTTGGCAGTGCCAGTCTTGAGGTCTCTCTCAGAGGGCTGCGGTGCCACCTCTGAGGGCGCAGGGTTGGCAGTGCCAGTCTCGAGGTCTCTCTCAGAGGGCTGCGGTGCCACCTCTGAGGGCATGAGGTTGGCAGCGCCAGTCTCGAGGTCTCTCTCAGAGGGCTGCGGTGCCACCTCTGAGGGCGCAGGGTTGGCAGTGCCAGTCTCGAGGTCTCTCTGAGGGCTGCGGTGCCACCTCTGAGGGCGCGGGGTTGGCTGTGCCAGTCTCGAGGTCTCTCTCAGAGGGCTGCGGTGCCACCTCTGAGGGCATGGGGTTGGCAGTGCCAGTCTCGAGGTCTCTCTCAGAGGGCTGCGGTGCCACCTCTGAGGGCATGGGGTTGGCAGCGCCAGTCTCGAGGTCTCTCTCAGAGGGCTGCGGTGCCACCACTGAGGGCGCGGGGTTGGCTGTGCCAGTCTCGAGGTCTCTCTCAGAGGGCTGCGGTGCCACCTCTGAGGGCATGGGGTTGGCAGAGCCAGTCTCGAGGTCTCTCTCAGAGGGCTGCGGTGCCACCTCTGAGGGCATGGGGTTGGCAGTGCCAGTCTCGAGGTCTCTCTCAGAGGGCTGCAGTGCCACCTCTGAGGGCGCGGGGTTGGCAGTGCCAGTCTCGAGGTCTCTCTCAGAGGGCTGCGGTGCCACCTCTGAGGGCATGGGGTTGGCAGTGCCAGTCTCGAGGTCTCTCTCAGAGGGCTGCGGTGCCACCTCTGAGGGCGCAGGGTTGGCAGTGCCAGTCTCGAGGTCTCTCTCAGAGGGCTGCGGTGCCACCACTGAGGGCGCGGGGTTGGCTGTGCCAGTCTCGAGGTCTCTCTCAGAGGGCTGCGGTGCCACCTCTGAGGGCATGGGGTTGGCAGTGCCAGTCTCGAGGTCTCTCTCAGAGGGCTGCGGTGCCACCTCTGAGGGCGCGGGGTTGGCTGTGCCAGTCTCGAGGTCTCTCTCAGAGGGCTGCGGTGCCACCACTGAGGGCATGGGGTTGGCAGTGCCAGTCTCGAGGTCTCTCTCAGAGGGCTGCGGTGCCACCTCTGAGGGCATGGGGTTGGCAGTGCCAGTCTCGAGGTCTCTCTCAGAGGGCTGCGGTGCCACCTCTGAGGGCGCGGGGTTGGCAGTGCCAGTCTCGAGGTCTCTCTCAGAGGGCTGCGGTGCCACCTCTGAGGGCGCGGGGTTGGCTGTGCCAGTCTCGAGGTCTCTCTCAGAGGGCTGCGGTGCCACCTCTGAGGGCGCAGGGTTGGCAGTGCCAGTCTCGAGGTCTCTCTCAGAGGGCTGCGGTGCCACCTCTGAGGGCGCGGGGTTGGCTGTGCCAGTCTCGAGGTCTCTCTCAGAGGGCTGCGGTGCCACCTCTGAGGGCGCGGGGTTGGCTGTGCCAGTCTCGAGGTCTCTCTCAGAGGGCTGCGGTGCCACCTCTGAGGGCGCGGGGTTGGCAGAGCCAGTCTCGAGGTCTCTCTCAGAGGGCTGCGGTGCCACCTCTGAGGGCGCGGGGTTGGCAGTGCCAGTCTCGAGGTCTCTCTCAGAGGGCTGCGGTGCCACCTCTGAGGGCGCGGGGCAGCCCTGAGGCCGCGGTGCCTGCCCTGAGGACCTGGCGGCGGGGGCACCGTCTCTAAAGGCACATGGTGGCCCTGAAGGAGCGGTGCCAGCCTTGAGGTCTCGGGGTGTCGTGGCACAATCTCTGAGGGCATGTGTTGGCCCCGGAGGAGCGGTGCCGGCCCCGAGGTGTCCCCGAGGGCACGCGGCGCCCTGCGGGAGCGGTGCCGGCCCCCGAGCGGCCGCGGGCCCCGGGGGCGGCCGGGCAGCGCTGCGGGAGCGGTGCCGCCCCCGGGCGAGGGGCGGGGGCCGAGCCCCGTCCCGGCCGGCGCTGATCGCACGCTGCCATTGGCCGCTGTCTGCGCTGACGTCACGATCATGATGAGAATTAATGATCGGAGGCGCTGATTTCATTGTGTGACGCCGGGACCGACCCAGCCGAAACCGGCTGAATCCGGAGCCCCGCGCCAGCCCCGCACGGCACGGTAAGCCCGGCGCGCTGCCGGGGGGGGGCACCGAGTCCCGGGGTTGGGGTGGGGGGGCAGCCGGGGTCGGCGCGGGAGGGACGCGGCGGGGCGGAGGATGGAGGCGAGATGCCCCGGGGCCGCGGGCGGTGGGGGAGGGCGGCCGCGCGGGCCGGCGCTGCCAGACCCGCCCCGGGCGCGGGCAGAGCCGCCCTCCGCCTCCTCCCTCTCCTCCTCCTCCTCCTCCTTCTCCTCCTCCTCCTCCTCTTTGCTGCCCCCCCCCCTTTCCGCCCCCCCCACTCCGTTTCCAAACCCGCGCGTGCGCTTTCCCGCGCTGCGCACGCGCCGGCCTGGGGGCTGCGCATGCGCGGAGGGGCGTGGCCGCGCGTCACGTGGGCCGGGGCGGGAGGGCCTGACGGGCGGCGGGGGCCCTGAGGGCCTTCCAGCCGCAGCCCCGGGGGCCGGTAGCGTGGAGTTGTAGTATGGCTTGGGTTAGGCGGGACCTCGAAGCCGTGGGCGGGGACCAGGCTGCTAAAAGCCCCGTCCAGCCTGGCCTAAACACTTCCAGGGTGTCCTCTGGGCAGCCCGGGCCAGGGCCTCCCACCCTCAGCGTGAGCAATTCCTTCCTAATGTCTGATTTAAATCTTCCCTCTTCCAATTTAAAGCCATTCCCTGTGTCCTGTCACTCCCTGCCTCTGTGAAAAGCTCCTCCCTAGCTTTCCCGGAGCCCCTTTCAGCCCTGGAAACTGCTCTAAGGTCTTCCCAGAGCCTTCTCTCGAGGCTGAACACCCCCAGCCCTCAGCCTGGCCTCACACCGGAGGGGCTCCAGCCCTCCCATCGTCTCCGTGCCTTCCTCTGGACCCGTTCCAACAGCTCTATCTCCTTCTTATGGACTGGATGCAGGACTCCAGGTGGGGTCTCAGGAGAGCAGAGGGGGTGGATCCCCTCCCTTGCCCTGGGGAAGAAATGAGGGGGAAGAAGGTGGCTGGTGGTGTGGCCTGTGGTGTTCTGGAGGGTTGGCGGTGCCAGTCTTGAGGTCTCTTTGGAGGGATGGCAGTGCCAGCGAGGGTCTCTTCTCTGGAAATGCCTGTGTTGCGCGAAGGCTTTCTCCTCTCTAGGAGCAATAAGCAATCACCAACCTTGTCCCCCAGCACTCCATTAACTGAGGGCTTCTGATGCTGTAGGTAAGAGCGTGTGTTATCAACCAAAACTAGTTCTGTGTCCTCTGAACTGGAGTTGTGGAGGCGCCCACATCTGTAGACCAAAACTACATTTTAGCATTCCTGTCCTCTTTTCTGACATAAGTCTTACAAACACTTGTGTCCACACTTAATGTAAAATGTGACTAATCCAGTTCTTATTTGCATGAGTGAACTGGAATGGGATGCATAACCTTTGAGCACAACTCTGGGTTTATCGTGTTGTTAAGTTACTGAGGGCTGCCTGGTCTGTTATTAATAAAGGACTGAATTTTATAGGTGGTACTGTAATACAGTATTGCAAATGCTGTACTTAGTGGAGAGGGGAGCAGTTATGCTTCAAGTCATGGGTATTTAAAAGCAGGTTTACGAGCTAGTTTGAGTATTACACTTACCCAACTTTAAGCCTCATCTACAGTGCTTGCAGTTGTGCGATTGTAACTGCTTTGGCCTATGTAGGAAAGAGGCATTAAGCAACAAATTCAGATATTTCTTCATAGAAAGTGTCGGCTGGGGGTGCGTGGGTTGGTTTCTTTCCCTTTGGGGTGTGCAAAAAAAAAATGTGAGCTTTTGGCATTCGTGAGAAGTGAATTAGGTGATCACCAGCGCAGTTCAAATTTCTGAAGCAGTAGTCACAGTGTCTCTACTGCCATCTTCCTTTATTTAGGTACAGACTAGTTTTTTTGTTGTAGTTGCAGTTTTGTCTCAGGTTTATATTGGTGGGAGCCTGGTTATTTTGTACCACTAGGCATCTTCCAATGGGAAGAAAAGTAGCTGTAAACTGGAGAGTATGCTGGTGTTCTTATTGCACCTGTTAGATTGCACAGACCAAAACAGTAATAGGCTTATGGGCTTTTATAAGGTGACTTTTTTCCCAAATAGATACCTGTTTGTTGCTGAGGTTAAAAAAACCAAACCCCCTCAGAAACTGCTTGTTCCCTTTTATCATGATGTTTAATCCCTGACAGTTATATTCTGAACCATAAAGATTTTTACACTTCCATATCTCTGCATTTGTAGGGTCCTGCCATTTATTTATTTAAATAATTTTCTGGTGGTTTCTGCGCACTTACTCTGAGCTGCCTTGACTGGACTTCATGGTGGAGGTCACTAAAGAATCCAACCAGTGTTCTGGCTGGCAGGTGTAGTTCACAAATGATTAAAAGAAGATGCAAAAATGAGATGTTTATTAAACCAGACCATGACCTCTGACAGGGGACAGGACGAGAGGAAATGGCCTCAAGCTCCGCCAGGGGAGATTTAGGCTTGAGATTAGGAAAAAATTCTTCACGGAGAGGGTGGTTAGGCATTGGAACGGTCTGCCAAGGGAGGGGGTTGAGTCACCGTCCCTGGAGGTGTTTAAGGTGAGGGTGGGTGAGGTGCTTAGGGGCATGATTTAGGGATTGGTGGGAATGGTTGGACTTGACAATCCAGTGGGTCTCTTCCAACCTGGTTATTCTGTGATTCTGTGAAACGTCTGTCATGCAGCACAGATAGGTGTCTTTGAAGAGGTTTTGTCAGAATTCTCCACTCTGTCCTTTTCTAAAGTACAGATATCAAATACATCTACGAAAGTGTTTTAGCACAGACTTTGGATACAGAAATCCACAGCAGTCAAGGACCTGACACATATCTTCACTTGCAGGTCATCAGGTCTGACTAAAACTTTATCTTGCAGTTGGAGGAGTTTGCTGTGCAGCTGATGAGCTGCTTGGAGAGCGTGCTTCCGTTTGATGAAGCCGTGTGTAGAAATGCTGGAACTACTGGGTGGCAGACTTCACCTGAATCTTGGAAGATAGACAACTGTTTCCGATGAGGTCATTTTTGGGAATTGATCTCTGCTAAATAAAACAGAAACACTGGTACTGAAAGAGTAGCAGACACCCAAGTGTAAACTGGGTCCTGCCAATCAATTGTGCCAGAGGATAAAGAATCACAAAATTAACCCTTATGTATTCTTTAGAAGTAGCATGAATCAGTCAGTGGCTGCATTGCAATGCATACCCGCGTGGGAGATCTGCAGTCTGTTCTTTGCTTGATAAAGTAGATTTTAATGAACTTCATTGATTTGTTAATGGACTAATAATTCTCTCCTCTGTTGCTTGCTATAAAGTTCTTTAAACAGCAGGTGTTCGAAGCAGGAGTCTCCTTTGCCGAGCTCTGACTGTGACTGAGTACATGGTTGGGAGGAGGAGTAACACGGCAGAGCTCACTTGTCATGCAGCCGGTAGTGCTGCATTTAATAATGCACTAGATTGAGAGTGTAAGTAAGAGTTAGGAGCAGAGGTTAAAATGTGATTGAAAAGTTATTTTCTGGTTTAAGTATTGTTGAAAACTGTAAATTTTTGAAACTGGTCATTAGTGATTTTTATACTATCTGTTGACATATAGAGCAAAGTAAACTGAGGTCAAAGCTCTAGCCTACAAGCGCTGTATTCCAAAGTGGAGATATTCATCTTCGTTTCACATTAGTGAATTTGCCTAATCACAGTGGGATGAGAAGGAAAGAGTTTGATGGCATGAGTACCATGAGTGGATTTCAGTGGAGGTGGAATCTGAAACTGGCTTTTGTCCTGTTCTACATATATATACACACAGTGCTTTTGCTTCCTAGAGGCCTGTTGAAGTCTAATATCCATACACAGTGTAATCATCTTGACCATAAACACGTGTTGAAGTCTGCTCATACTTTTAAGCCCTCAATAATTTTATTTGCCCCAACTTAGAAGTATTAAGAATATTGCTGCTCCCTTCCTTTCCATCCAGGATTTACAAAACCAGTAACTAAAAGCTTGGTAGCTGCAAAGGGCTCCTCTGTTCCCTTTATTTTTCTGTAAGATGGTATGGGTTCTTACTTTTTAGTTTGTTCTGCGCTATTTTGATACATGTACTGAAAGTATTAAAAATAACTCATGGCTGGTGGCTTTTTTTGCTTTCCGAGACGTGAAGTCAGATGTAGGTTGTTCCTGGCCAGCACTTGGGTTTATCTCAGTTGGCCGCTTCCTCATTCTGACTAAAAAAGGCATAAAGGCCCTTTTCTTGGGATCCTGACATGGTGGGGCTCTTTTCTTACCTATCACCTGAGGATTTTATTATTTGCCTGTGTACACCATATAACAAGAGTGTAAAACTTCAGTTTGCGACCAGGGTGGCTGTTCTGCACTTGGCAATACTCAGGCGTTTGCTTTTTTTTTTTTAAAGCAAGACTGAGCGTAGGGTTTGCTGAAGTCGGAGATGGTGGAAATGTTACTCGGGCCAAACAGTCACCTTTGTTTTGTCTCAGATTTTGTCCCTTTTCTTGGTAGGGAAAGGGAAATGGACCTGCCAGTCCTGTTGGAGCCGCTGGTGTCGCTCTGTGTTACCTAATGCCTTTTGTTTGTAAAGGGAGAAACTTTTTCTGTGTCTGAAACCAGAGGCTCTTGGACTTAGCAACACAACGTGGTAATTACTTATTGAGGGCATGTAGTTCACCCATTCAACTTGAGCCGGTCACAAAAGAGTCGCTAATGCTGACTGTAATGGGTTTTCTGGAAAGTAAGTAAAGTCTTGTTAAAGGACTCCATAAAGAAAACATCAACACTTCAAACCTTGTCAGAGCAAAGATAAATGAGAGCCTGTGCATTCTACAAATACTACAGTTTTTATTCCAACTTTCAGAGTATCTTCTTTTATTTTTAGATGAATCTGCGTTCTGTATTTACTGTAGAACAACAAAGGATATTACAGCGTTATTATGAAAATGGAATGACAAATCAAAGTAAAAATTGCTTTCAGCTCATATTACAGTGTGCACAAGAAACTAAACTGGACTTCAGTGTAGTCAGGGTAAGTACTGAGGCCTTCCAAATTTGTCTGTTAAACTTACTTGCATTTACATAAAATATGTGTAGAGGACTGGAGTCTGAAATACCATACTTGCCTTAAAACAGACTTAAGTGTGCTAATGTGGCATGTTGGTTTTTATGCAGTGAGGCTGTTTATAGATTGCTTTTATTGAAATGCTTTCACATGATTGCTGTATTTAGCAGGGGCCTGGATTGCACAGAGAGTGATTTTTTTTGTTTGCTTTATTTTTGGGGGGAATTTTTTTGGTTGTTTGTCTTTTGTTGATTGTGTTTTCATTTGGTTTTGTTTATTCAATTGCAAATTAGATTGCCCTATAGAAACCTTGTGCAATGTATTGTATCAAAGGAAGGTCAGCATATTAAGAAACTATTCTTAAGTTAAATGAGTTTCTCTAACCTAATGTATTTGGGTGAATAATTGTGGAAGCATTTCTCTTGGCACTTTGTCACACTTGTGTTCTGTGCTACAATCATAAATATTGTGGCCCCTCATGGTTAGTTACAGTGTGTACATTCTTTTCTTATAAAAGAAGACTGTCGCTGGTGCTAACAGAAGCTCTTCCAAAGTCTATGAATTCCATGGGAAGGGAAATAATAAGCCCTTTGTGAAACTCTAGACAACAAAATGGCTGTTATCTCACAGCAGAAATAGAAATCATGAAGCATTAGTTGAAAAAATAACCATTGTATTGAGGCCACCAGGAGTTTCTGCAACGCTGGGCCGTGGAGAGGAAGAAGTAAGACCAGTCTAGATTTATTAAGTGGTGTGCCAGTGTTACATTGACAGTAACAACCCCTCCTGCTCCCCAATTTTTACCTGGATTCCCCTCCCTAAAAGCACCCTGGAGATGTTTAAAACTTGCTTTCTCAACTACAGGTGGTGGGAAGTCTTGAGAGTCAGCCAGAAATTCAGACTCTCTGGAACAGACGAACAGTTGTAACAGGAATCTGGATGCTGAGGATGCAGTCAGGGCCTAGTTTTCTATTTTTATTCTGTTTGAAGTACCTAGAGGAGGCAGCCAGTCTCTCATTTACTCTCCGTCTTTGTATTTCCCCTTCCTTGTTTCCCTTACTACAATAATGTATCACAGTGTTTTTCCTTTACTTTTCTTCCCTTACTCAGCCCTTTGTTGCAGTACTTAAACCATTTCCCTGCTCATAAAGTGCAATGGAAACAGACCCTGCATTTGTCATATTTTTATATGCTCTTACCTTTCTCTTCCTTACACCCCTCCTTTCTGACTCTCCCAATTCCTCCACTTTTTTCTTTTCCTATAAGAACTCTTGGACAGAGATTAGTATTTCTATGTGCAGTGTCTAACAAAATGGTGCTTGAGCTGCAGCTGGCATGTGCAGTTGTGGTTGTAGTAGGAACATGAATTCCCTGCACGTAACAGTTATAATGCGAATATCATAACCCTACAAATATATTCTTTCCCCAAGTCAGGATTTCTATAGCCTTGTCCCATAGAACTGCATCCAGTCTTTCCAGTCCTGGGCTGGAAAAAAGAAGAGTCCTGTTTATGATTTCATGTAAACCTCTACGGATTTTGTTACTGCAGTACATAAAAATAAGTTGTCCCTTTCAGAATTATGAAGTGTGGTAGAGTTACTCCTGGGAAACAGCCTTGGCCCTCTTCAAGTGTAAGAGATGCTTTCTAGCTACCTTGGGTTTGCATGGCCTGGGTTCCCTCATTAATATCAGCATGCTTCTGCTGATTGTTTTCTGTCTTTACCTGAAACATGAGCCAGGTGACTCCTTTAAGTGCAGAAGTTCTTCCAGGCTGATTTTCACGGTATTGCTGTGTGCTGGGAGCAGTGACTGGGGAGGCGATGTGGGGCTCTCCCTGTAGTTCAGCATGTGTCAGAACAGTTACAGCTTCATAATTCTTTGATACCTCTTGAAAGACTTCCCGAGGACACTTTATCATCAGAGTTAGGGTGGAACTTCTGGCCAGCCCCTCTGTGGTGTGCGCCTGGATTGTGGGAGGGCTTGAAATTCCAGCTCTTCCTGATTCAAACTAGGAATGTAGAATCGGGGTCTCTTAAATCCCAGTTAAGTTTCTTAGTATATGGGTTTTTAGCTTTTTCTCATCCTAAACAAAAGTTAGGAGTTTCAGTAAAGCTTCCAGTGTTAAGGAAAGTGCTCCCCAGACTGAGCAGTTGGGGAACTAGATGGAAACCAAAATGCATGTCCCTTTGCTTGTGTTATTTTGTACTTAATGGCTGCTCTGTTATATCCCAAATTAATACCATAACCACCAAAGAGTGTAGTTTCACATCACTCTTCTCTGGGCTGATGTCTTATAGTGCTAAAAATGGGAGGCTTTGTACTTTTCCCCTTCTCCCAGCTGTGCAATTCTTTCTCCCTTGTCTTTCTTCTTGTGCTTATCTCTTCGATTCATTCAGTTTAAGAATAATCCAGTTACATTTGCTTGTCATGGCAAAATGTTTGTTCTTTTATTTGCCAGTTCAGTTTTATGCCTTCGGGGGAGCTGCACTTACTGATCATTCCCAAGTGTGGTTTTGGTTAAACAGTGGGAGCAAGGTGCTGGAGACATGATCAGGAGAATGGGACTTTCTTGGCAGTGGCCACTTGGAAAAGTTAGGAACGAAATCTCTTTTCCTGGCCCAGAATTTGCAGTGTCTCTATTTAATTATAGCTTCTGTCTTGGAAGATTACTGACTGTGCAGAAATGAGAAAAAAAAAATTGAGCTTCTAAATTTGTCTTGTGCAATAAAGGAAAGTAACTTGAGTCTGGTAGCTATTATTTGTGTGTTTAAACTTGCTTTTGAAAAGAAAAAGATTTTCACTAGTCACAGACTCTTATTGCATGCAATAAATAATTCCTCAAAATATGAAGTTTGACAACAGAAATGTGTAGAATGGGGTGGAGACTCCAATGTGCTTCTGTATGCCAGGGACATGTAGTTTCCTGTGGAGAAACCTGTTTCCTTCACGTACCAATACTTGCTAAGGAAGTAAACTTCCCTTCTTTTGTGCAGTGAGGTGGAAATCTAAGATAGATACTCAGTGCAGTTTGATTGTTGTGGGATTTTATTCATTAAATCAACCTTTTTGGGGGTGCTGAATGTTGATCTTGCTTTGGTTTTAGGTATGCAGGAGGTGATATTCAAAGTGGTGCAAAAGATGTTGCACCATATCTCTGTATGCAGAGTTGATCCTTCTCATTTCCTGCAGAATCAGATGGAAAAGCTTGTCTTGTGTTCTTTGACGCTTGTATCCCATTCACTTATGCCCTTGCACTCAGTACAGACATGCTGTGGTGAAAGAATGGAGCAAGTCTTGTCTCTCTGGTCATGAAAATTGCCAGGAATAGTTAGGAGGTGCTTACGCTTCCAGAGTTAGAGCTGATGCTTCCACCAGTTCGACTCTCTATCTTGAAGTTACCATTTGCCCTTCTGCTTTTGGAGCCATAGCTTCATGTGTTATTTGCTTTCCTGTGTGTTTAAAGCGGCAGCACATTTTAAACTCTGCACAGCTGCTGTAGGACCTTTGTTTGTCCAAATGTTTTTTAACCTCTTCCAACCGAGTGCTGTCATTGTTACTTTTGGAAATGTCCAAATAGCAAACTTCTGTTGGAGCCTGATCCCAGTTGTCCTAATCTTGTCTGTTAGTGTCTTTGAAAAGCAGATTTTGTCATCAGATCTTGATTTGCGTAGCTGGCAGGGGAGGAATCAGTTCATAGGTTTAAATCCTTTACAAAATTATTCAGTTGTCTAACAGAAAGAGTTCTTTTTCTTCCTTTCATCCCAATTCAAAAGTTGGCACATTCTGTTCAAGGCAGTTTTGAAGGTCATATCTCTCAGTTATTCTGTTACAACAGTTTAGCTACAAATGTCAGTGAAGGTACTGCATCTCAAGGTGTTAAATATTAAAAACTTGTAAATTTGGGGGAATTGTCACAGCAGTGTGAGTGAAATAAATCTTAGTGGTAATTTTGGGATGGGAGGATCAGGATTTTTGACAAACTGGGCATTTGGAATTGAGGTTGGGGTTCTCATGTGTATCGGTGCATGAATTCCAAGCACGAGACACATGGATTTCCACCCAGTATTGTTCAGACTCTTCATAATCAGTAAATGATTCACATATTTGTAAACTCAGGTCTCAACTCGAACACTTAACATTTCATCAGATCTGCTTAAAAATTGAATTACCTACTTTTTCCTGCTTATTTAATGCTTTGTTTTGTATTTGTTGTCACTGTTTGTTGTTTGCAGACGTGGGTTGGCAATAAACGAAGGAAGATGAGCAGCAAGAGTGCTGTAGAGTCTGGAGGCACTCCCCCAGGAACAGTCCCTGCTACTCCCTCAGTCCCTCCAGAAGCAGCAGTTAGAAATGTGGTAAACATTGCTCGATCCCAAAGCCAGCAGTCTTCTTGGACCTCTTCTAATAACGATGTTATAGTTACTGGTATATACAGTCCTGCTAGTTCATCTGGTAGGCAAGGATCCACCAAACAAAGTGCTTCAATGGCAGAAATACACAAAACCTCTATTCCACGGCTCCCGGGAAAAGGTGACACAGAATTTCAGCAGCAGCACATCCCTATAGGTCGGCAAGTACCACATTGTAAAAATGCTTCCCTATTAGTAGGGGAAAAGACTATTATTTTGTCTAGGCAAACAAGTGTACTGAATTCTGCGAACTCTATATACAGTCACACTAAGAAAAGCTATGGCGGTTCGTCAGTGCAGACCGCAGAGCTGATGTTACCTCAGAAACCCATGATCTGTCACAGACCCTGTAAGGCTGAGCCCGTGGGATGTCAAAGGTTACAAAAACCGGAACATGCCTCTCTCGCGTCACATGTGCCGCCTGGACAGAGGGCTGGTACCAGGAACCCTTCTTGTAGCACACAAAACCTGGAAATCCGAGAAGTGTTTTCTCTGGCGGTTACAGATCAACCTCAAAGAATTGTGGGTGGCAGCGGGACGCAGAAGCGTTGCCCGGTGGAAGGCAGCTGTCTGTCCATCGCGATGGAAACTGGAGATGCGGATGATGAATATGCTAGAGAAGAAGAACTAGCATCCATGGGAGCACAAATACAAAGCTACTCAAGATACTGTGAAAGCAGCAGCTCTGTTCGAGTAGAGAACCAAAGCGCAGCCTTGTCTGGGCCAGGAAGGAGTGTGAGCTGCAGCTCACAGATGGTGAACACCAGGGATGTGCCTGACAGTATGCTGTATCATAGCAGAGACTACCACTTGCCCGCACGGACCTCATTACACACAACATCCAGCACACTGTATAACAGTGCTAATCCATCAAGAAGTACCTTTTCTCCTCATTTTACATCTTCAAGTCAACTGAGGCTGTCACAAAACCAAAATAATTACCAGGTAATCCGTCAATTTGTCTCTGTCTTCAAACCTTGTAAACAAGGTTGTAGATAAGTACTGTTTTCTGTGAAAGCTGGTAGCTAGTAAGCCATAGGTCCACCTTTCCACAAGCTGTGCCACATTTATGTCTTTCTGCCTTTCCCACGGCATCTAATTCAGATACCGTTTTTACATTCAATCCCATTATTCCCTTATCCTGTAATAGAGTCCCTTCTGTGATACTGAGAGGGGAACACTGAATGCAGGTAATTGAAGAACTAAAAGATGTTTGGAAGCAGCTACAACACTGACACACTTAGATATTTTTAATTTTTTTTGTAACTAGAGAGAAAACTGTGCAGGAAACATACTGACTGATTTTTTTTCATGGCTTTTTATGCCACCTGGCATGATGTATTCTGGAGGCATTGCGACAAAAGACTTAAGACTGGCAGGATGTGATACTGCATTGTTACCTCTGTGCATTCGCCTACTCTTACCTTGTTAATTTATCTGGGAAGTGAACCTTGTAAACAATGTGCCACCTTTTCTTGTGCATTACTTACTCGTGTAGGGAACACCACATTGTGAAGTGGGTTTGCTTTTTTCCTTTGTTCTGACTTGTTCATATGTCATGTGGGTATTTGAGAGAAAGCTTTTGAGGTCAAATGGGTGCCTCTTTTCACGAGAATGATTGCTTTTCTTGGGAAAGCTGAGGTTCGAGGAGAATGCATACTCTGGAGTAGATCCTGTGTAGTAGAGGAGGCATCTGCAGTTCAGATTTATGGCCTTTCCTAAGCTGAGCACTTTAGGGGAGCTGTTCTTTCTCCCTTCGCTTGGATAGTGTGTCAGTATTTGCTACTACAGTTCTTACTGGAATTATAAAATTCATTAAATGCTGTTTATTTGTGATATCCCATAGGAGAGGAAGAGATGTAAATGTGCACAACTGTTCAATAAAGGGCTGGTAAAGGTGAATGCGATAGAGTTAAACAAATCTTCCTTAAGTTCCAGGAAGTGGAATGTCTTGTTGATAACTCCAGCTGTGTGCTCTTGGTGCTTTATTTCACTCTTGGAAAAGTGTTGGTGAAATTTATTTCTCACTACATTTTTGAATTTTTTAATGTAATTTGAAATAACTTTGGTTTGGAAATTTTCAGAACAGTTCATGGTAGGTGACATTTTCTGTGTCATTTTATCTGATGTGGATCATAACAAGGAGTTCTCCAACCTGATTTTTCCTCCTTGCCCCACTATAATAATATACTGATGCTTTTGATAAACGAGGAATTCACCTGTAGCCCATTTGACTTCCATGCCTGTCTCTGTCAAGTCCTGTACAACAGAGTTCCCCACACTGATGCCATATTTTGTCAAAATCATCAGTTCTGCACCAGTTTAACCCCCTCTTCCAAGTCCTCCCCTTAATTTTAAGTCTTGTACGATTGCTATTTCAGGTAGACATTCCCCTCACAGATTAACAACATTTATATGTTAGGCTTCCAGAGACACAGATTTTATAACAGATGCTGTCTGAATTCTTTTAGACTTACACAGGATGACACTTTTCTATTTAGTCGGCTTCTGTTAATTTTATTGCCTGTGTTTAGTTAATTAGTTAATTTATCCATCAGCACAGGAATGAAAATCCTTAAACTGGGGGAAATCATCCTAAATTTAAAAATAGATTAAACCTGAGCTATATGATTATTGGAGTAGTTAAACATCCAAGCAGATGCTTTTTCAAAGCCAGGGCTGCGTGATTTGTGTTCTGATGAAGTAATTACTGCCATACACTGGTGGGGTATGTAATTAGCAATTAGTTATAGCTTCCTTACTAGGTCAATTAATCAAATTCATGTTAGTGTAACTTAAGAGTAAATTTAATAAAGTGATCAATTTTAATGCCTGAGCAGTTTCAGCAAACAAATTGTTCAGCCTCCTTACTTCCTTTAGTTTGGCTCCAAGTGTGTGGAACTGCAGAGGCTATTCTTGCTGGTTCTCAAGGCTGGGTCATGATTTAGGCTTGGTTTCCTCCCTGCAACCATAAGGGAAAAAGTGCCGTTGAAAGTATGTGGATTTTTAGTTGCTTTGTCATACCCACTGGAGCACAATTGTCTAATTTAGCCTCACCTGCTTCAAGGGAGAATCCTGAGTCAGAATCCTTGCAGCCAGTCCGTCAGAAGAGGGTATGGAGATAATATGTATGTATTTGGTTTTAAGGTTCGCTTTAGGGATGCTGCTTTACATGAAGTTTGATTTATGTAAGGAAAAGGGACTCCATTTTTATTTTGTGGTTTGTTTTTTTTTGTTTGTTTGTTTTTTAATATGTCAGTGATTTGTTTCCTTCCCTAGAGGGTTTCAAAGGCAGGAGGAGCGCTCTCTTGCTAACCTTGGGCAGTGCAGCCTTTTGCTAGGGCAGGCAACACCGTCTTCTCTGAAGAGACTTGAATACAGGGTTTGCTGACACTCATTCTTGTGACAGAAGCAGAGTTATGTTTGTCACAGGAGTTGTTCTGCTTTATTTCTGGGATAATATACTTATATGAGTGGGGAGAACCTGTGGGGTGACCAGCAGCTGCGAGCAGGCTGCAAATCCAGTGTTCGTGGCCTCAAGTAATCCTGGGACACACAGCGACTGGGATCAGAGTGGGGCTCCTTGTTTGCTCCAGTGCAATGAATTTGGGGCAGTGCATGTACAGGTGAACTGGGAAAAGATCACGTAGGGACCTCACGCAGTGTAACCACTTCAATTAAGGTATGACATCGGTAATACACAGGTGTTCAGTATGTTTAAACCTTTTTCTCACATCTGTGAGAGTGGCTACTGCTGAGACACAATATCGTATCTGAGACAAGCATTTCACATTGTCATTTCACAGCTCTTGGTAGCTGTCCCAGTTGGACTAGGACTGGGGTGGACACTGAGCGCATATACAGTGGATTCGGTGGTGGGATGCAGTTGTGTGGCATAGAGAATTGTAATAGAAATTCTACATAAACAATTTACAGCTAAAATGTGTATGTGCAACTAAGAAATTAGTGTTAGACACAAAAGCTGGTGTAGACTTGTTCTTAGGAGGTCAGGATGTTCATTTCTCATCCCACTCAACATCTTCGTGTTGAAATGAGAAAGTGTCCAACCTTAGGTAACCTCCAAGCACTTCCAGCTAAAAGCTGGAGGAATAGAATCTTGTGTGCTTATGCACTGGACGGAGTGTACCAGGTGTTCTATATTTGGTTACACTTGTGCTGCAAGATTCATTAGTGAAGCACTTTGCAAATGCAAAAACTATTAGCGTAGTTTGATAGAGTCAGCAGACAGGCATAGATTTTTCTTCATAGAATAACCAGGTTGGAAGAGACCCACCGGATCATCGAGTCCAACCATTCCTATCAAACACTAACCCATGCCCCTTAGCACCTCGTCCACCCGCGCCTTAAACACCTCCAGGGAAGGTGACTCAACCCCCTCCCTGGGCAGCCTCTGCCAGTGCCCAATGACCCTTTCTGTGAATTTTTTTTCCTAATGTCCAGCCTAAATCTCCACTGGCAGAGCTTGAGGCCATTCCCTCTCGTCCTGTCCCCTGTCCCTTGGGAGAAGAGGCCAGCACCCTCCTCTCCACAACCTCCTTTCAGGTAGTTGTAGAGAGCGATGAGGTCTCCCCTCAGCCTCCTTTTCCCCAGGCTAAACACCCCCAGCTCTCTCAGTCGCTCCTCATCAGGCCTGTTCTCCAACCCCTTCACCAGCTTCGTTGCTCTTCTCTGGACTCGCTCCAGAGCCTCAACATCCTTCTTGTGGTGAGGGACCCAGAACTGAACACAGGATTCGAGGTGCGGCCTCACCAGTGCCAAGTGCAGAGGGAGAAGAACCTCCCTGGACCTGCTGGTCACGCCGTTTCTGATACAAGCCAGGAAGCCATTGGCCTTCTTGGCGGCCTGGGCCACTGCTGGCTCATGTTCAGTTGCTGTCAACCAACACCCCCAGGTCCTTCTCCTCCAGGCAGCTTTCTAGCTAGGCTTCTCCCAGCCTGTAGCACTGCTTAGGGTTGTTGTGCCCCAAGTGCAGGACCCGGCATTTGGCCTTGTTAAACCTCCTGGCACTGGACTCTGCCCAGCGATCCAGCCTGTTCAGATCCTTTTGCAGAGCCTCCCGACCCTCCAGCAGATCCACACTTCCACCCAGCTTGGTGTCATCCACAAACTTGCTAAGGGTGCACTTGATGCCTTCATCCAGGTCGTTGATAAAGACATTGAACAGGACTGGACCCAGCACTGAGCCCTGGGGAACCCCACTTGTCACTGGCCTCCAGCTGGATTTAACTTCATTTCCCACCACTCTCTGGGTCTGGCCATCCAACCAGTTTTCCACCGAGGAGGGTGTGCACCCGTCCAGGCCAGAGATGACAGTTTCTGAAGCAGAATGCTGTGAGAAACTGTGTCAAAGATGTTCTTCCTACCATCTATAGTGTGTGTAATGACTTGAGATTGAATCTCCTGGTAGTGCTTTAGTCTCTCACGCATTGCTTGACTCCAGCAGCAGATGAATGTGTAATCCTGAATAAGCCTGAAATCTTCCAGGCTATGATGTGTTTCAGATGGGCAGGGGCAACAGTCCATGATTATTAAATAATGAAGTCTGACCTCTGGGAATGATTGAGGAGCAGTGGGAACTAGGGCAGCTAACCTTTGCCTTCATGCCCTTCCCCTTTCCCCTCCAGCCTGATGTCCCTAGTTTTTCTGCTCTATGCAAGTCTTTAACACCTGACATGGAATAACTCAGTTATCAACGTGATAATATCACTTTCTTGAAGTTTAACTGATGTAATTGGAAAAGACCAGACAGGTGTTCTGTCAGACAATGGCCCCTGTCTAACATCGGTCTACTTAATCTTACTAGTTTCGGAAGAGACTGAAAGTGAAAACTCGAGTTCTGAAGCACGATCTTTGAGATAGTAAAAGTACAGAAGTACTCGAGTTACCACTGTGTTATCTTACCCTCATCCAAAGAAACTGTGCCTAGTTTTAGTCTTCTGGGCCGAGTGTGATTCTGTTTTTCTTTTAAATCTTAACCTGTTTTAAAGACATTCTTATCAGAACTGAATGCACGATGTTGAAGTGTTGTGAAAACTGCTCAGCATTAGCTATCACAGTGACCTAAGGTGCTGTTGTTTTCTTTTCTGTTTTCTCCTTCCCCTCTGCAGATTTCAGGAAACCTTACTGTGCCTTGGATTACAGGTTGTTCCAGGAAAAGAGCAGTAAGTATATTTCCATTTAAGTACTTAATGCTTCAAGTGAAGGAATGAAAAGTTGTTATAAGGGAATTTTTTAAAATGTCAGTTCTGTTTAAGTGGTGTGGGATTTTATTTTTGGGGTTTTTTTCCCTTTCTACTTTGCCTGACACAAACACGATCTGCAGACACAGCACCTCACTTACCATGAAGTTAATGTATATCATTAAAAGCAGGTCAAGGTCATAATCCCAAGTCGAGTGTATAAATTGTGCTGCTCGCTGAAATGTGACATCTGAATTGATATATACTAAGAGTTTAGAGCTCAGAGTATGTTTTAATAATGAAAGTGAAGTGACTCTTAATTGAGACAGAGCTGAATGCTTAAAGAGAGTGACTCCCTGCTCAGCCACTCTGCACGTCCATGGCGCTGGTCCATGCTGTCTGTAGTAACATTCTGAGATCCGACTTTTATCCATATGTCATTTCACATTAGGCAGAATCAGCCAGGTTGGTGTCTTCAATTCACAAATGACTCTAAACCATATCACAAGGTATGAAACTGCTTTTGTCAGGAGAATACCTCTGTCCGGCTCTTTTGTTTGACTGCTGCTCAGCATTTCAGTTCAAGAGTAGTCTGCTAGCTTCTGTTTGACAAGCGTGTTGAATCTGCATGCTTAGCATGAAAATACACCCTAAACCTGCAGGTTAGGTGGTACCACTTGGCTTCAGGAGGCTGTTACGTATTAGTCCAGCTATATCAGAAGCAATAACTGGGGGGATGGCTATCATCGTAACCCAACTTGTCCTGTCAAACCCCCAGCCCTTCATTGAGCTGTCAATGTGTTGTGTGCTGCTTTGACAATGCTGAGGGAATGGAAAAACCTTTCTTTGCCTTCTCCTCCCTACTGTACTCTGATTCTTGTGTTTAGTTGTTTAGTCTTCAAAAAGTGTGAATTCGGTAGCATTTGCTGTATAAGTAGAAATCTAAGGATCATTACATTAATTGCGTTTTCTCTCGGGTGTTTGCTAGGTCTTAGCTGTAGCACACTTGTAGTTTCCGTAGGCTTTGGTGATATCACTTATTTCTGTTTATATAGACAGCACTTTATAGGAGCACCTCACAGAGGGAACCAGTACTTTTATAAAAATCCTGTTGTTGCTCATTCCATCTTTATTTCTTCCTTTTCTTTTCTTTTTTTTCCCTAACTCCCAGTTCTCTTGAGTCAGCTTTTCTAACTGTAGCCCTTTTCTGGAAGGCACTTTCCCTCTGTCACTTCATTAATGCCCTTTTAAAATATCAGGCAGGTGGTGAGTGTCCTAGAGTGCAGTTTCACTCTGAGCTGATTTCAGAGCACATCATTGTTGAAAGGTGGAGATTTTCCCCCCTTTCTCTCCCTGCTGGTGCATTGCCACCCCATCTATAGCACTGGTGCTCGGATTTAATTCCAAGGTAATCCAGGTTAAGCCTCTGACCTGCCAGAGACTTTTATTCTTCTGCAGTTTGACTTTCTGCTGTCTGTAGTGAGTCAAACGTAGGGATCAGGTGAGTGCCAGAGCCAGCTCAGAGCAGGCAGCAGGAGCGTGTGCCTGGCAGCAATAAAGAGAAGTAAGACACGCTGCTGTTCCCTGCTCTCCAGGTAGTTGAGGCATGGTGGTTGTGCGAGGTATCTGACACAAGCTACAGAAGAAATCTCTGTGATAAGTTTAAAAACTTTGAGAATGCTAAAATGCCTCTTTAATAAAGATGATTATTAGGGATTTCGTTTTCCTCAGAACTTTACTTTTGTGTCTTTTATAATCCAGAATACGCATAAAACCCATCGGTTAGTGAAGTCCAATTTGACAGCATCTATTTCCAGGTTCGTGGATGCACTTTCTCCAGTGTGAATGCATAATTAGCCTTAAGCAGATACGTTGAGGAGCTAGCACTCCAAAACTGCTGTGTACAAAGGAGTGTAAGACAACAAAAAGAGAGGAAGAAGCTCCTAATTCCTAGGAAACTTCAGTTTCAAATGTGAAATTCTTTTGAAGAAAGAGCTTGAGGGAACAGAAATAGAATGGATACAGTTGTAGAACTGCCATTATGGCAATTACTGCCATTCAAACAGCAAAAAGGCTAATCTGTGTTTTGTTTAAAATGGAGAAGATCATCTTTTAGATGCTCTGAATTTTTAATCTCTTTCCTTGATGTTTTGTTCTCCTTGCCCTGTCCTTCTGCTGCATCAAGAGAGAAATAAAACCTGTGCGGTTCTATAGAAACTCTTTCTAGTCTGCTCAGCTATGTTCTCAGGTGACGTAATCCTGACCATTAATGAATATTAGGCTAGAAATATCATCCTTCCCTTTATTCAGGAGAATGTCTTTGGAAATTACAAAGTTCTGTGTTCTGTCATGGTGCGTCTGCAATGCATTGCCCTGTACAGACACATTGATTTTTGTTTTTTTCACAGGGTGGTGGAAGGATAACAAGGATTCTAAAATAGCAATGAAGATATTGGTTAAAGAGGGTCAAAAGGTTAAAGAGAGTCAAAAAGAAAGTCATCTTCATTTCTGTCCTTGCATTTAGGTCTTGAGTGTTCTGACTGTGCTTAAGCTGTGTGTCATCTGATGTCTCAGCATGTTTAGAGGCAACCCTAGTGAGGCTCCATCTGGAGTCCTATGTCCAGTTCTGGGCTCCCCAGCTCAAGAAAGCAAGGAGCGAGTGGAGAGAGTCCAGCAGGGGGCACCGAGATGATGAGCATCTCTTGAAGGAGAAAAGGCTGAGAGACCTTAGTCTGTTCAGCTTGGAGGAGAGAAGACTGAGAGGGGATCCCAAAAATGCTGATCAATATCTGGAGGGCAGGGGGGCAGACTGTTCAGTGGCCTTAGCGTCGTTTCAGACAAAAACCATGTCTTTTTATTATATGCCATTCTGCACCCAAGTTCATCAAATCCCCCAGGCTTATTGTATGCTGAGATCCTGCAGGCTGGTACAAATGCCATATCTGGCCCAGAACTGGAAAAGCAGACTTTCTAGTCAAACATGAGGAAGACATTAATAGATTAAGTAAGAAACATGGTAATTACTGTCTAAAAATCAGTTTGCATTGAGTTTGAATGTAGTGATTAAGGCACGGACCCTATTGATGAGGCAACAAGCGTGATCAACTTTATTGAGAGCATGCAAAACTTACATAGTGCCTCTGTATCCTGTAACAGTTATCCCAGTGAATTTCCACCCGTGAGAATCCTGCAGTACAGCGACAGAGTGCAACCCCCCTGTTTTCCACAGATGTGCCCCTTATCTTCATGTTTTCCACCTAGTGCATTCCTTTCCTATTAACCCACAGATCTTAATAAAGATTCCAAGGTCTCAGCAAGCTAGCAAGCATAAGAACATTTGAACATTTGCTACTTAATGTACTAGTTCAAAATCTCAAACAGAAGAGTGAGTTGTTGGTCCTTGTGGATTAGAGGTTGGCTTTGGAAGTTATGGAGTGAAATGACTCGATGTAGTTGTGGAGGTTAGAGTGTAATTTTTTGCTAGACTCTTCTATTGCGCTGGTGTCTTTCCCCTTTTTTGTTCTTCTTAGCCGTGTTTGGTTTAGAAACAGATATTGACAGAATATATGTGGTTTTGATGCAGTGTTGAAGCAGTTACAGCTCTTTTCAAGCTGTGGTACTATGAAGTATTTATCACTTCTGCTTCCATTGCAGCAAACCTCAAGCTTACCCAACCAGTGGGAAAAGATGCAAAAAGTCGCTCTTCGAGAAAAGTAACCATTTGGGCTCTAGCAGTGTGATAACAATAGTAGTTTAAGGGTGCCAGCAGATGTGGATGTGACACTTAGGGACGGGGTTCAGTGGTGGGCTTGGCAGTGTTAGTTTAAGGCTTGGACTTGATCTTAAAGCTCTTTTCTAACCGAAATGATTCTGCGACAGTTGTGAAACCTGGATTTAAAACCTCAGACTGAAGGAATGTGTCATTCCTCGCTCCATGGTAGACTTTCTGGGCGGTACTGAATGAAATGTATTGCGAGAGGTTTGTTTGCTAGGAATAACCATTACCTTATAGAGTTTCTTCACAGAGCATCAGAACAGAACTGTTGATTCAGTACAATTTCACTGCAGTTTAAATAAACACAACTTTTTGTTAACTGTGCTGAGCTGCAGCAAGAATGCAATAGTTATTAGGTTTATATAAAGCTCTAGTTCTTTCATTTTAAAGTTCTTTCATTTTTTTATTAGTAGTCTGAAGATTGGGTTTAGCTTTTGTGCATATGGCCTGAAACATTTTCAACTGATGAATAAAAACTGATCTAAAAAAGCTGACTCTAATAAAAGGGAGGATAAGGACACTCCACTGCAAGGCAATTATTCATACCAATTATAGACACCAGATCTGCACCACAAGTATTGCCTGCACAGTGGATATTAGGAAGGGCTCGGCATAGTGCCAGGAATGTCTATAATAAACTGGGTCATCTCTTATAAGAATGTCATTATTACACTTGAGAGGTCAGGGGATGAGCAGGGTTTAACCCTGCGCTCGGCAGAACTGCTGATTCAGTTTGCTCACAGGGATCATCGTGAGCGACAGTCTGTCTGCTGCTGGAAGAAGCTTCACTCTGCTTTTCAAACTGTGGACAACAGAACCGGTCAATGTAAAGAGTGCAGCAAACAGTTAACGCTGCCAAGGAGGAAACTGAGCCTTGAATCAGTGAGCAGTGGATCTGAAGAGAGGAAATGAGAATTGTATTCATAAGAGTCGTTACAATGAAGTAAAAATATGAACTGAATTACGGCCTTGTCTTCAGCTGTGGGAAGGATTGGGCTAAATATGAAGCTTTTTCATATATTTTTCCTATGCTAACTGATGCAGAACCATTGATGTTATGGTGTTTGTGGGGCTCTGGGGTTCTTGGTTTGTTTTCTTAATTCCGCTGATCATACTGAGCATGAGGGAGGAAATTAACTACATTGAGGGCAGTGTCATTGTGTGTTCGATGTAGAAATTCTACCCTTTATTTTCTCATAAAAGACATTGGCTTTGGTAAAACCACTGTGTAATTTTTCAGCTGCTTATAATGCAGGAGTCAGACTTGGGTGCCATCTTTGTCAAGGGGATGATCCCGTAATTGAATATAGTTTGTGATTTCCCTGGGAAATTAATGAATAGGTGTATGGCCTAGCCTGTTACACAAAGGTAGGTACTCTGGATCTAAGCTGTGTACAACTTGGGCAGATTGCCTTTGTTACTTACGTCTAGTGAGTGTCAGCGTTGGGACTGGGCCCAATACGATGGTGCAGCAAGTGAGGGCAGAGTAAACTATTAATCTTCCTTTGCCCTCTCTGAGAGCATAAAGGAGCTCCTGTTCATTGTGTGCAAGCGTGCTGGCACACAGCTCCTGTGGTTCACTTAATACGCACTGACCTGCTACCCTTTTAGCAACTTCTGTGTGAATCACAGCCCTTACATGTCGGGAATCTTTCTTTTGGTGCACTTTTAGGGTAAAGTTTCAAGTGTGGTGACCTGATAGACCCTGTATTTCCTTGATGCAGAGACTGCCCAGCTGTGTTACAGCTGCTACTGATGCTGGCAGGAGCCCCTTTCTGCAGACAGCGCTTCCAGCTGTTCTGGAGCTCAGTTCCTACTGCTTGGCTGAGTTCCATAGGTTTCCTGGTGCTGATCTTGGTGGGGAAAAAGTTGTAAAGATGAGATACAGAATCCAAAGCAGAAAAGTTCAAGAGGGAGGACAAGTGTTGATTGGCGAACAGGCTGTGTTTGGTAGGGCGGGTTGAGCCAGGCAGCTCAGCAAGGCTGCTCCCCTCAGCCCTGAGGGGACTTGACTTTTCATACTATCTTCTATTTACGTGCTCTTGTTTTTCTTCTCAGTTTTGTTCCTGCTTTCTGGACTCTTTCATGTGGTGCGTGTTGTGGGGGTTTTGTTTTTTCTTTCATATCGGTTGACTGAAAAAACTTCTTGTCTTTTCGCTCTTCTGACCTGTGATGGGTATCAGCGCGATTCATGTGCAGCTGCGCGAGTGCTCTGGGAACAAGTGAAAGGATAAAGTACCTGGGGTGGCAGTAACTGCAACAGCAACAAAAAAGCAAAATTACGTATTGCCATCTCAAACACTAGGGATTATTTTTGACAAGGAGGTAAATCAAAAAAATTAAATTCTTTTTCTAACCCCTTCTCCATTTCCACTGTAAATGGCTGCAAAAGACTTTGGAAATGTTGTTACAGGAAAGTTCCAGTAACTGTCAGACATCTACTTTGATCTACGCTGTTGAGCGTGACTCTACAGCCCTGAGCTTGTAGCAAAATTCTGTAGCAGTTACAAGGTGAAAACCATTGAATATTGTTGCATCTAGTTAGAATTTTTATTCAAACATTTATAGCAGATCATCACAATTTATATACATCCACTTAAAATGGAAAAGATAAAGTGCTGCTTTTTTAATGAAATATTTGAAAGCTGGGTGGTTTTGCTAAACACGGCTTTCTCTGCTTAAAATCCTTGTGTTTAGTAAGTAAAAGCTGAGCAGCCTCTGCGCCCTTCCTGCAGTCTCATCCCTGTGGTAGCTCTGTCTGTACTCAGTTATTGTGTCCATTTGTGTATTACAAACACAAAGCTCATCTGGTAACAAGTATTCCTGCCCTGTATTCTTCAGCAGAAGCAGAGTTTTCTTAGGTAAATGGAAAAATGTGAACTCAGTCCAGGATCAGCTGTAGTTCCTCTGGGTTTTATTCAAATTTAACCAATGCAGCGAACAAAGTGAGAGAAGACAACGCGAATCGGGGCTACTCCCTCACAGGCAAAGTAAGATTGGGCAGATTGCCTTTTGCTTCTCTCATTTCACCCCTCTGATGGGGTAGTCCAGGGGGCTTCAACCCCCTGCCACGTTCCAGAGAGGTTCTTCAAGCTATGGGTATTCAATACAAATACATTTTCCATCTCATTTTCCTGATAAGTGCAGATTGCAGCCAAAGGTGTGGTGGATTGCTGATGTGAACTCTCCAGAACCAACACAGAATGATGCTTATTTATTTATGTCACTGTACTTTAGAAGGCGAAGTTTCAGTGAGCCACTTGTGTGTTCAGAAAAGCAGGATAGGCCAGGATTTTGCTTCTCCATGTAGTTTGAGCATTGCTGTCGCGCTCCTTTCTGCCTTCCCTTTCCTCAACACTTGGCTGCCGCTCCCCAACTGCAGAGCCCAATCTCTTCCCATCACTTTCAAAAGTTGCAACCTATTTTTCCAGCAGCTATAAAACGAAATATTGCTACAGGGATTCAGGAGATTAAACGAGACTTTTGTTCTCTGAAAATAGCTTGTAAGTAGGAGGAGCTCAGGTCAGGCGTGCAGGGAAAACCAGCATCTGCTCTGGGTGAATGGGCATCCAGGACTGAGCTTTGCTCAGCAGGCTGCTCTCGAGGTGAGGTCCACTTACTGCACTTTGCTGCTCATCCTAGAGAAGCCTTGAAATGTGCCAGCGGGAATCCTTTTAGGTTAAAATAGAGCGCATCCCACCGGCTGGGGGTCCATCCCAAGTGCCACAGCTGCTGAGAGGCACTCGGTGTCCACTGCAGAGCTGCTCCCGGGCAGCGTGCGTGAGGTGGTACCTAAGGGGGGGGTGGGATGGAAACCACTTCTCTCATTCTGTACTTGAATGTGTGAAACAATAGCCAAGAAGATCCAAGTGCCTGGTAGCAGTTAATAATGGACCATACTGGAATATAAACAGTACTTTTTTTTTTACTGGACCACCTGGGACTATTTTAAGGAGACAAGGTTTTGATACCCCTACTTTGTGTCCATACATTAAAGAGATGGAATTGCTTTTAGTATTTTGAGAAATAGTAACCTTTAAAGGAAGAAGATTGCAAGGATTTCCATTTTCTGAAGATTAAGAAAAGTTAAAGTCAATAGCTGTACAAGATGTCAAATGATTCTAGTTCTGAAGAATTTTTTTAGACCATTATTTTATTCTGTTTCATTTAATTCATTTAGACCAGTTATTTCATTCTAACTTTTACAGGTTTTAAATGAGCAAACTCAGATTTCAAATGTTGAAATCATGATTAATTCTTACAAAATTCAGCTGTAGAAGGAGTGACAGATGTGACACATGTGACTACCACTTACTAGGCCAGGCTTTATTGTTACATTTCTGCACTCCTGACAGCAGGAGAGATGACAGCCTTGGGCTAGTAGAAAGAAAATGTAGATTTTAGTCAAGATTCTTGGCTAAAAGCTCTTGCTAAAATGTTTGAGTTGTACTAGTGGATAGTGCTGTGTGCCCACACCAGGTAGGATGTCTAGGATTTGTTTCTCACTGTTACTCCTTATATCAGTAATCCAGCATCACATATTTTGACAAATGTACACAAGAGTTAGGGACCTCACAAGTAAACGGTGGAACCAATTTAAAATCTGAAGACTACCAAGTAAACATTAAAGTATTCCCTTTAGGAACTCAGAATCCTTTGAATTATGCATGTATTGTAGTTTGCAGTAAGATAAAAGAACTTTAGGTGGGGGAGGGTGAGAAACTTGAAAAGCCTTGAGGAAAAATTTGCATAAATTGGGTGGAGAGGGTAAACAGCACAAGGGGAAAAAAGTTATTTTCAGGAAGGCCTTACAGAGTGAGATAAAACAAATTAAAAAAAATCAGGTGGAGTTGAAACAAAGCTGAAGTGCTTTAAACTTGCATTAGCACTGCCACTGCCTTTAAAGCAAATCCCAGGGAGCTACGTACTGCCCTGGATTAAAAAACAAACTTAAAAATAAATTCTTAAGGGAGAGCTGAAAGAAAAGAAAAGCACGGAGATGGTACAACATGTGTGTCTTACTGTATGCAAGACCTCTAGAAATGAAATGAAGAGCATAAGCAGAGTGTTTTTTTTCATCTAACTGTTTTTTCTTTATCTTACAGTTACAGGACCGCACACAATTTAGTGACCGAGACTTAGCTACCCTAAAGAAATACTGGGACAATGGCATGACCAGCCTGGGCTCAGTCTGCAGAGAGAAAATTGAAGCTGTGGCTGCAGAATTAAACGTTGACTGTGAAATAGTGCGGGTAAGAAATCTAGTGTCTTCCCCTGTCTTGTAGCAGGAGTGAAAATAGGACAGATGAAAGCCTTTAAAACTTTCATGAGGAAGCTTGAAATAGATTTCACGTATTACATAATGAATGACCATGTTAGGAAGTGCTCTCTTGCTGTTTCTGCAGTCTATATATAGAAAAAAGCCCTCAGGTAAGAGTCTTACTGATCATCAGCAGGAGTAGCACTACGAGTCCTTTGACATTCTCTTTGGACCTGGGTAAGATTTTCAGTAAAAGTGTTACATTCTTTAGGGGTATCTCAGGAGACTGAAAAGTGCTATTTATGTTGCTATTAAGATACAAAAGAGCCTTTCTAAAGATATGGGGAAGATAGTTCTCATTAATGGTTATAGGAAAAAAATCATTGTAAGCATATGAAAGACAGTACTCAAAAACAGGAAAAAAAAATCCAGCAAGACTGTCTTGAGGCCAGGTTGAGCTGTGATAGAGGGCGAAGAGTTCTGGGTCGATCAACTTGATAATCTGTGTGGGTGTCACTGATGAAGGGTTGCGTTAGCAAGCACATGTTTGGTGAAGGTGCCGTGACTCCTGAGACCACTCCACATCATCAGTTCCAGAGGGTGGGAGGTTTGGTAGCACACCACTTGTTGCCACTGCATTCCCAGTTGCAGAGCATCCTTCATCGCTCCCAAGCTGTGGGTGTCTCGTTCACTTTGAGTCTTTCCATCCTTCAGAAAAAAATCTGACTCTTTGCAGTCAGTACAGAAGCATGATCAGAATCTTCCTTTCCTTCATAACAGACATGACAATTGTGACTAGTCCTTTCAGCCTTCATCCTTTTTCCACTTCTTTCTTAAAATTGTGACATTGCTACAAAAGCAGCACTAGGAGCCCTTCTTTGAAATGCTGCTTTTGTGGAGATCTCTCCTGGGTCAATGTATCAAAGTGGTACCAATGCTACTTTCAGTGTTAAACATGGATCTGTTTCTTTACCTGCTTGTTTCCCTAAGCACGTGTGCATTATAAAAAGTGAATTGGACTTTTGGAGGCTGTAAGGACTTACTCTCTTCTCTGTAGAGAACAAAGCTGCTCCACATTTTCTAAGCTCTTCAGTTTGCTTTCTGAAAGGTGAAGCTGTTGCCACTGACAGCAACGTGAAACAGACTCCTGGGTCCAAAGTACCTTATTCATAGGGCAGTGAGACTGACACTCACTTTTCACCTCCCTTTGTTCCCTTACAAACACACTCGTTGGCACAAACACGCTGGCACTGTGAAGTTCTGTACAACAGCATCTGCTTAAAATGCTTCTGTCTTCAGGGCAGCTGTGCTGGGCTCTGGTCAGGTCCATGGGACCCTTTGGCATGACATGCACATGTGAATGCACAAAAACATTTCTTTTCTTCATAGTCAGTGCTGCCGTGACTGGTACCTGTCCTGCCTCTGGTTCCTCTGCAAGGCAGACATGAGAAGTGCAGCAGGAATTAAGTGGAGGTTGGTCCTCCACCATGCTGCACCTTTTTTCTGGTTTGTAAGGGCTGAATTAATGCTGCGGGACGTGCGTGATCTTCAGTGCTTCCTGTTGTTCTTTCTCTAAGGCGCATCGTGTGCGTCCCAGCTGTAGGACGGGTGTCCACAGCATCTCCACACTCTGTGGATACCCTCCCTGCCAGAGCTGGACTGAGGGACTCTGCTGGGAAGAGCCCTCCACTCTCAATCCTTTGTTGCCTCTTGGGTTTCGCTGTACCTTGAATGCTAGGTAGTGTGCAACTAGCCACTGTTTCTCCTTTGTGATGGAAAGAAGAGTAGCATATATAAAATAGTAATCAGGACAAATATGTATACATCAAATAACACACCTCCTAAATATATGCAGTCTATAAATATATTTATTATATTCCATTATATTTAATTGTATTTTATATATATAACTGTAAAATATTCACATACGCATATTGCTTGTTTTAACTCCATTAAATACATGTCCCCATCTTTCCCTTTTAAAAGCTTTTTTAATGGAATTTCATGATTTGTCCAGATAAATGTTGCCATTCCAGTAGTAGAAATGAGTGATTGCTATCACACTTACTGGCTTGAAAGATTTCCAGTGCAATGCAAGTATCAAACCTGTTTTCCACTGCAAGGAAGGACAATGTTTGCCACTATGCGTTTAATCTTTTAAGGTTGAACAGGGCATTTTATTCCATAGATTTTGTGCTTCTGGTAGAAGAGTGGACTTTTAAAGTAACTGCTGGTCAATATCATGCTCATTTGCACCCCAAATGTCCCTCATATGTTCCCAAGACACCAAACCCCCCCCCATTATTTCATCTTTAAATAAGTGAAGTCTGACCAATACTTCATTAGCTTACAATACATCTTTTGCTTACATGATAATTATTGCTGATTACATTTGTTGGGGGGGTTGTAGTTACTGACACACATTTTTGTTTATATTTTGCTTGAATAATTTTATTCCTTCATACCAAAATAGCATCTGAAAGTAGAGTAGCTTTCTTGGCAGTGAGACATGAGATATTTGAGAAAGAGGGATGACAGCTATCAAACTCCTCAGAAAAATGAGGATGATAAAGAAGTTCATGACAACGTTTTTCATTGAGCGTAAAGCTTTCATTCATAAAAGGCCAAGAGCTCCTCCTAGGTACTCGGCACATGCTAGAGACACCTCCTTCCATTTCCCAGCAGCTCATCCCCTGGAATCTGGATTCCTGAAGGCAGTGCTTCAGTCTGATGTTAACAGCAAAACCCAAGCATTAGCAGCAAGGTGCTCCTTCTTCCCAGCTGATGGTTGGGTCTCTTGGCCTGGACTAGAGCCGGCTTGTGATCCAGAGAGACGCTGGAAAAACAGCTCTGAATATTTCATCTTTATTTTTTCAATTAAGCGAGTTCCAACCTAGAATCTTTCTAGCACATTGACACCCTAACCCTGATATCGGGAGGGCTGTCATCATGTTTTTAAGTGGCTCCCTGCCGGGCTGCGTGCTGAGAAGCTGCCTGAGGGCAGACGCGTGCTGGCTCCTTCTGCCTGGACTCCTCAGCCTTTCTTCCCTGGCTCTGGCTGGTCAGTCCTTTGCTGAGCTGGGGAAGCTGCTGCTTGAGCTTATTGCTGCCTGCCCTAAGTAGGCTTAATGAGTCTGCTCACAGGCGCTTTGCAGGTGGTGGTTGAAGTTTTTAAGGAGGTAAGGTTTTAGGCATATAATTAGAACTACTAAGCTGGTTTCCTACATAGAAATACCACTCTGCTTTTGCACTCATCGTTTTACTGCTCCAGAATATTCACTGTTAAATGTAGCATGGAGGTTGGGGAACCTTGTTATTTTTCTTTCCCGTTTTAATCTGAGATGCTACAAAAATACATTCAACTTCTATAGCATATTCAGTATGTCAAATGAAGGTTTTCTGCTTTGAAATGTGTGTAAAAAGACAAGATCTGCCTTTCGCAAGTGCCTCGATTCTTTCATGAATTTTTTAGTAAAAAAGAAGCAGATTTGCTTTTAAATTTTATAGTTGTTAGCAGTATTTATTGCCATCACAAGATTACAGGAAAATATAAAGAGTGGCAATACACTTTTTGGAAAGAAGAGACAGGTCTGGAGGGGGCCCCTTGGGGTTATGGGATGGATTTTTTTCTCTTAAACTCTATATAATGTACAAAAATATTTAGGTAGCTCTGTGTGTACCTGTTTTGCATTCTTGAAAGAGGAAATCAGGACATTGGGAAATGTCACCCAACAAAAATGATTTGCCAGAAGTATTGTGAAGCAAATCACCTTTTAGCTACTTAGAGATCCAGCTTTAAAAAATTTTTTATTTCAAGGCTGGCACAGCATGAAACTCTCTTTAGTAGCTGGGACTGTTGTTAATATTTCTTTATTTGTCTCCTGATAATCAACTTTCCTACTAAACTTTTTCATGCTCTATATCAAAACTGTAGCTAAAGTAAGGGCGAAGAGGAAGAGAGGCAATGCAGGTATTTCTGAAATAAGACAAGAGTGTTTAATATATATTTAAAGTAAAAAAATCCGATAATGTTTTAATGTGTTTGGTAACCTATTTTGGAACATAGCCCTTATGGACAGGGTGGGCATTTTGCCACACTCGTCCAATCATGAATGAGTTTCTGGGTTCCTTGGTCATGGACCCTTTTCATTTCCCACCACTATTTACAGTATGCTCGTAGAAACAGTCACTATGAGCAGTGTTTCCTAGACTCCAACCACTGAGGACTGAAGGATAATATTGCTCTGAACTTCATTCTACCAAGTGAGTGATGTTCTGTTATCAAAGTGGGGTGGTGCAGGGCGATCACCTTGGACATTTTCTTCCATGCTGTAGGAAATCCTAGAAGAGGTGGGGCGATTGGGTCATTGGATGCTGTAGTCCTTTTGTGGAAGTCACAGAGCGGGAGAACTTGGATCAAAGATTAAGTTCATTGAATAGTTTAGGTGGGGTGAGACCTTACAAGGTCTCCTAGTGCTACTCTTTATTTAGAGCAGGATTGACTTCAGAGTCAGGTCATGTTTCTCACAATGTTGTGACACGCTGAGTACCTCCAAGGGTGGAGATACAAAGACTCCTACAGAGAGACTGTTCCAGTGCTGCAGTGTAAAACATTATTTGTTCTTCTTAATTCCAGTCAGAGCTTCCTTTTCTGCAACTTGTGACTGTTGTTTCTTTTCTTCTTGTTGTGCACTTTCCTTTTTCCCTTGTATTGGAGGACTGAGCCTGGACACAGTGTTCTGGGAAGCAGCCTTGTGAGGGTCAAATGCCACTTTCTGTGAATCGTGGCTACCCTTGTTCCTATAGTCTAGGTGGGCTGATTTCTCTCGGTTGTGGGCCTGTTGCTTTTGTTATAGTTTCTGATATCATTCATGTTTATTTCTCTTACAAGACTTGGATTGGGAATCGAAGACGGAAATATCGTTTAATGGGGATTGAGGTCCCACCCCCTAGAGGAGGCCCTGCTGATTTCTCTGATCAATCTGAATTTGTTTCTAAATCAGCACTTAATCCAGGAGAGGAAGCTGCTACCGAAGTGGGGGATGATAATGATAGGAATGATGAAGTATCAATCTGCTTATCTGAAGGAAGCTCACAAGGTATTTGAAAATGCAGTTACTACTGTGTGTATTTTCACTTTTGTGCAATGTGTGCATGCTTTGATTCTCTGTTGTACACATTCAAAATATCATAAAGTCTGACAGTCACAAGTTACCTACGTACTAAAGGTACTGTTTGGTCTCTTTCTTCTGCATCTCTCTGTGTTTTTTTTTTTTGTTTTTGTTTTATTATCACAAAGCTTGCAGAAACTTTTTATCAAAGACTGCTGTTTCTGCCAGATTCATCTGAAGTTAAATGGCGAGTTCACAGTTTGCTGGTGCAGCTGATTTTGTACTGCAGGACAAATGTCTGACTTCCCTAGGAAGCCGGGTTTTGAAATGTCCTCTGTTAATTGGCCAGGTCTGCACAGCCAGCTTGAATGTCCATTCCTGTTAGCCTGAATCTCACCAACGATGCTCATCTAAACAAGCAGTAATGCCTGTGAACCTGCCTGCTCTGAGCTGACTGGAGCTGTGGGGTTAGTTTTCCTGATGCTGATGAGATAGATTCAGAAGATGTATGAGCTTTGACTTGGCCCTGAACTAAAAGAGCTTCGCAGGGTGTCGATGTGGCTCCACTGCCATTAAGCTGTCTGCAGTGCGTGTATGGCCTCTGACAAGCAAATACAAACCAACAGAAAAGATCAAAGTCGGTGACAGGGGACTGCTCAAAGCCTCAGAACTGCACGCATAGGGTGCCTGTGTGTTCTCAGTAAATTGCATGATCCTGAGTGATAACTGTCTTAAACCTAATTCCCTTTTACCCCACCTCCCAGAGCCGCATGCCCACATTAAATCGATCTCCCCCTTTCCCTCCTGTGTGTTCTTACTCTGAGCCTGGGGCAGATGAACTGCCCCTCGGCACCCGCACCAGCTTCACAAGCTCAGCTAATTGCTCCCAGTGCTTCTGATTAGAAGAGATCAATAAAGCCTTTGCTCTCTAACCTAAAAGCAAGTCTGATCTAGTGCATGCTGGTGCGGCTTAATATGCCAGAGCTGATCTTGTCATTTTGTTGGATTGGTTTAAAGGAAAAAAACCAGAAAAAATAGGAAACTGCTGGGAATGAAGTTGTGATAGCTTTGTCATGTGGTCCTGTAAAGAGAATAAGATGATAAAGAAATGAGTCAAGTGACTGAAAGCCAAGTGAGATGCAGAATCTAAGAGTCCTTGATTTGCCCGAGGTATGGAAGGAACTGATTTAGTCAGAGCAGCTTGAAAGGAAATGGTGACAGGGGAAGAGTCTGAACTCTCTGTAGCTTAAAGCAAGGAATAACACCATGTCTATTGAATGAGGCTTTCCTAGAACAGGATAAAGCTGTGAGAATATGAGTAGATGATTAGAGTCAAGGCTTAAGGAAGTGGAAGAAAACTATAGGATTTCCACAGCACTCGGGAATCCCATTTTCTTTCCTTTATTCTACCACAAGAATGATTTCTGTTCATTTCTGCAGTTCAAAGGAGTGGGTTTCACTGCTGCAGCTCATTTTAAGGGGAACTCCTGGAGAATGTAACATCCAGGCACAATGCATGATTGTTTTAATGCTTGAGACCTACAGCTTTTGGTCCGAATTTATAAAAAAAAAATAATTAAAAAAAAAATCACAACAGAAACCATTCGCAAAGACAGGAAAAAGATATTTTCAGTCACCTGATTAGAGTGTTTATGGCACTTGCTTTTAAAATGTAGTGTGTACGTTTTTTTTTTTTAATAAGCTGGTTTTTTTAAAACTGCAAACTGAAGCATTAAAGTTCTCATAAATCTTTGTGTAGGTGCACACAGCTCTGGGGAGCCTGTACGGCTGTGCCAGTTTATATCAACTGAGGCTGAACATTCAAAGAGTTGAAAGAGCTGTAGGGAGTGGCTTCCCTTGGCTGTTGAATCCAGGCAGTAAGGGTCAGTGTTACCAGGTGGCTGGTGCTTCCAACTGCTCCAGCATCCCCGCGGTGCTTCTGCAGTGACCCCCACACTGCTCTGAGTCTAACAATGGGGCTGGGTTTTGCTCCCTGCTTTATGGTTCTCCTACTTGGACCCAGAGGCTTGTGCTGCTAGCAAAAATTTTCTTTTGCGATTGCAGCCTGTGGCAGATAAATTTATTTGAGACAACTTCAGATACGATTTGCTTCATTTAGAGATATTTAACTGGTAGAAAAGTAATTTTAAACAATAACTGTCTCTACTATCTGGCCTAGAGTATTGTCCTCTCTGCAGCTGTTTTTTAACTCCAGTTAAATCCCTTACCTGGTGTCAGCGTGGAAGCAACCCACCCCTCCACCTTTACCTGCCCTCTCTCAGTTCCCCGTGAACATCTGCTGCCTCCTTTCCTCTGCAGGTGCCTGAGCTGGGCTGTTGAACCTTTAAACGCAAGCTCTGCCCTCTGTAGAACTGTGGAATTTTATCAGTGCTTGGAAGCATTCCCTTTCCAATCAACAGCCTGGCTGTTAGGGACGTCATTTCATTTTTTTATTATAACTGTCTGGCCTCTGTGTTTTGGTTTCTTTTCTGATTTGCTGTTTCTATCAACCATGTTCTTCTTGGCAGCATATTAAACGTGGAAAATTAGAGTAAATCTGAGAAACATATTTAATCATAGGGAGGAAAATGGTTGTCTGTCTTAGTTTTTCACCTTGGCCATAGTTAGGGCTAATGAAACCATCTAGGGCTTGTAGCTAAAATTTAAGGATAAGATTTGCTCTCTGCTACAAAGTGTGTGCATTGCTTATACATAAGAGGGAAGCTTAGATTCACTAGGAATAAACATTTGCCATGAAATAATCTGTTTGATCAGTTGTTTGTTCAAAACCAGTCAGTGCCAGCACAGAGGAGGTGGGATTCAGACATCTACCCTGTAATTTCAGGGCGTGTGGGATTTTTCATGTGTTAATTTATTTTAGTAATAAATAACAAAGTTCTGAGCACCTCTGATATGAAACTTCTTATCACCCTTGTGTATTCCAACCTCAACCTCAAACCAGGAAGGTTTTGTTACATTGCAGAAGGATACTTGATGTTGTTTCAAGTAGCATTGGCATGAATTTGCCCTGAAATACTTGCAATATGGTATCTTTTTAAGAACACGTAACAGTATTTTTTATGAATAGACACTGATAATATGACTTTGCTTTTGTATCTAGCAGATGTGACATGTTTAGTGGTAAAGATGTTTATATTCCTTCAGCGTAAAATTTGAATGAAATCTGAAAAGCTAATTTATTTCTGCAGAAGAGACAAATGAAGCTCTTCAAAATGAAGAAATCGGTCACAAAGATGATGACCAGAATGCAGAACCCACTGATAATGTGGTATGTATACCTTTCCTCTTCCACTGGTGTGACCTTCTTAATTGCTAATGCTGAAGTTATTGCCCAACACTGGTGTTTTTCACTAGGTAGAAACTTCAATTGAGCGTGTGAGGTGTCCTTCCTAAGTGGTTGAGCAATTAAAAAAACTGTACGAAAAGTGCTGAAACAGTGGAGTTATGCACATTCAGCAGAAACTGAAATATACGGATTTTTCTGTATTATAACCATTCAGTGTTCTTTTCTAGAGTGCAAAGCACAAAGCTTGGGTAGTGCTCTGTAAGTACCTAATATGGTAAAAGAGTGAGAATAGAAAACCCTGAGTAATAATTGAAAATGGGGTTTTGTAAGAAAGTCTGTCGAGCTTCCTCTCTGTAGCTTACTCAGAATATGTATGGTTAGACTGGGGTGAATGTGTACTCTTCACTCCCCTACCCATGACAAGGTGTTATTTAGATATTTCTTGTTTTCTCACTTGCATTCACGTTGAGTCAAACAGAGTTGTTCTTGCTGCTTTTAATTAACAGCAGTAAGACGAGGAAGGAAGAGCAGAGGGAGGAGTCCTGGCCAATAATGCAATATATCCCCTTTGTTTAGCCTGCCTTCTCTCAAATTAGAAGAAAGGAGAGGAGGAAGAGGAGAGAAGACCCCAAGTGGTAGGGTAATTTTTATCTTAAAAGTTGTTTGCAGAAGGAACAGGGGATGGTTCCAGTTCCCAACTGCACTCTTGTTGCGTCAGAGATTAAACAACAGCAGCTCAGAGCGGGACAAGAACATTTGTCTTGCATTAATCACACACACTCTGAAGTGGGGAAGCAAGCAGGAGATTCCCTTCCCTTTTTATATACAGAGAGGAGAGAACATTTTCTTTCTTCTGTTAATATATGATCACCTTTTGCATTAATTGAAATCCCATGGCTGCATTTGCTGTGGTTGCCTGAACAGAAACAGCTGCCTTTCTCCCTTCTGTTTACCTTAACGACCTGCTGTGACCTTAGATATAATCACTTGGAGTTTCAGGCTGATGCGTTCACCATGGAGATGCAGGATGTAAAATGACAAAGGTAAAAGGTCTGCAAGGATGATGTCCGTGAGACTCGGTTCTCCTGCCTACCTGAACTGCATTTATATAATCTGATATAATGAGAAGGGGGAAACAGAGGAGTAGGTTTTTCGTCCTCTGTTCTGAAAACATTATAACAAAATTATAATTGAACTCAAATACATTGAACTTGAGTAAAAGAACAGTTTTCTTATTTAAAATTCGAATCCATCCTTTGCCCTGCGATCTTCAAACACATAAGAAAGATAGTGTGAATATTTGCCATTTATTTAGAGACTCTTTCCTCAAGCTTGAGTCTAAGAGCAAAAATACTTGATTCACAGTTTTACTTAGGGTGAACTATAGCAGCAAGTCTTTGTAACACTGAGCCTTTGAGATGTTATCACGTCAGCTGGGCTGTCAGACAGTGAAAAAAGAAAACGTCTTTACCCTCCCTACCTTCACCACGTGAGCTTTGTGGGTACTGCTGGTGAGAGGCTGTTAACCTGCCCTGAGGGGTTCCTCTGGGGTGATTAGAAGGGAATTTCTGATGGCTGCCCTGCAGGCAGCCAGGAGAGACACAAATGTGCTGCAGAGAAGAAATCTCTTCTGAAATAACACCTCGAGAACTAAGCGTTTAAGTGTTTGGTGCCAGTTTGGGCCCTTACCTGCACTGTATTAGGCAGCACACTGAAGAACATAGTAAATTTGCTTTAACATATTGTATACAGCCTCATAAATGTTTACAACTCTTAAGACAATGAAAAATAGTAAAAAACATCAAACCCCTCTTTTTACAGTACCACTGCTTTCCTCTCAGAGATACAGTGAAATCTCTCGTTTCACTGTGCAGTTGCCCCTTGGAGTTCTTGGTAAAATGCCGTTCTTATCACTGCTAATTCAAACTCCTTCCATCCATTTGAGATCTAGCTTGGGTATGAATAAAAACTAAAATCTCATAGGTGCACTGAAAATGCGTACGTTTTGTGGGTTTTCCTACTGAAATTAGCTTTTAATGTTACTTTCTTACACAAGGTTTTCTGTTGGGAAGAATAGCAGAACATGCAAGTGGTAAATGATGTAAAAGTGAATGTTTTAAAACTCATGGTACAATTGTAACATACTCTGAGTTCTAATCAGCATTATGTTTGGCCCTTAACATTGTGCTTCGAATATCTTTACAAACCCAACACAAAAAGCTCCCAAGAATTTGAGTGAATCAAGGAAAATGTCCACGTGTATGTGTTTGCAATGTCCTCTGTATCCACATCCTCTCTGTTCAGGGCATTTGGCTTGCGCTGAGGCCAAAGAAGGCCAAAGGAGACCTCTTCATTTTTTGTAGGCAAGAAGTAGGTCAACGAGGACTTGCCTGTCACTTGCCATAATGTCTGCCTTGCTCCAGAGGAATAAACTTCCATAACCTTCTTCGCCCCCGGGGAGTCCTTCGACAAAAGGCTTACGGAATTAAGTGCAGGCTGTAATGAGATATAGGATGGAACTTGGTGCCAGAAGCATGATGACACAGAGCTCCTCCTCTGAAAGCAGCCAGGTCACCACGGCAGCAGCCCTGAGTACAGGCAGCTTTGGTTCAGACTCTTCCCGGATCGTGTGGCTGAGGTGCATGGTTGCCATCTAACGGGGGCTGCTCAGTCTAGAGTTTCTCAGGAGGCAGCAAGAGGCCCTGTTGCCTTCATCCTTTCGTGCCGCTTTGAGATACAGATTGTTGTTTGTTGGTTTAATCTACGCTTTCAAATATTTGGAATGAACCGTTTACTTCTGTTTCAGAAAATAGAAATTATAGATGATGAAGAAAGTGATATGATAAGCAATTCTGAAGTGGACCAGATGAGTTCTCTGTTGGACTATAAGGTGAGTGAGGAGGCTCTGGAATGCCGTGCAGGATACTCCAGAGGAAGTTCAGATGGGGGCATCTATAAGGAATTCAGCAATGGCACACGAGATCCTGCAGCTCCTCTGCTCTCATCCCACTTGCAGCCAGGCTGCCTGTGTTCCAGCCCAGAGGGAGGCAGGCAGAATCCCCTCTCTGCAGAGCAGTTCCATTACTTTGCTCGTAGCCATCTGCAGCTCCCACCACGTGTCCCACAAAAAGCGATTTATTTAGCCGCTAAAGCGCAGCTTTCTTTCTGTGCCAGAATTGTTTTTTGGAATGCTGCAGCACACTTTTACATGCAGCTCTGAAAAGGGACCTAACAGCTGGAGTCCTTTAATAAAATGGGGGGGTCTGAGAAGAAGTCATTCTCGCAGTGTAGTGCAAAATATGTCTGGGAGCAGTAGAGAGGAAAAGCATTTGGATACCTGACAGCTGCTGTCTTCTGCCAAAAATGGTAGAGGTTACACGGGTGCCACTGCTCTCCTGAGAGCTCCACAGCTCTGTCCTGGGTATCGAGCATGTTCTTGTCTATGCAGCTGGTTTTTGTACTTCGAAAACAGGTGCGTTCTACTAACAATAATCAATTACCAATACATTAAATGGCCTCTCCTTTCAGAACAAAAATCCCTCCCTCAAGCAGCGTTTTCCTGGTGAGGGCAGTGGAGAATGAATATAGAGAGGGAATGACCTTTTCTTAATGTCACCTGTCACCACAGCGAAAGGCTTGTTGTGACAGCATGCCCTACAGAAGCCTCTGTCTTGGTTTGTTGTTTGACATTAGCGATTATCCTTTGTGCCTTTGTGTGTTGGGCATGAATTTGAATTCCTTCTTTGGCTGGGCAAACCCATTGCTAAATAGGAAACGTCTAAGTTTCCATCCAGAAGAAATGCATTAAGCTAATTTTCATATGAAAGCCCAAATATTTCTCTTTGATTCTCAGTGCTGTTATAACCTGAAACAGGGTGTTGAGTAATATTTGGACTGAAGAAATGTGAATTTTTCAGGGAAAAAAAACTCAACCCAACAACCTTTTTTAAAGGCCTGTTACAACCCTTCCCATTCTTCACATATTCTCACCTTTTCGTATCAGCTGGTGTTGAACTACAGCCAGTCTGGAAACGTGAGCAGGAATATCAGAGCAGAGTTCTATGGTATTAAAACACAAAGTATTTTCACCATTAAAACAAAATGCCAGGTCATAAGTCTACTGAAATTTGCTTATGGCAGTGGTGGAGTCTCCTTCCCTGGAGGAGGTAAAAAAAACCACCCCATGTTGTTGGCGCTTTAGGGCACAGTTTAGTAGGCATGATGGGAATGGACTGATGGTTGGACTGGATGATCTTAGAGGTCTTTTCCAACCTCAATGACTCGATGACATCTTTGCTGCAAGCAAACCCAGCCATCAAGGAATGTTTTGTATGCAAAACTGCCAATTGAATGAACCGTATGGTTGCATAAGCAAGGATGAGGCTTCTTTTGCCTCTGAGATCCCTTGGTAAATGCAACTTCGCATGAATTATCTGTGAACCTGCTTACTTTCTCTGTGTGTTGGCCATTTCTCTGTGCTTGTCTTCTTATTACTGTCACATGGACGATGCACATTTGGAGCCAGCATGCAGGCTCCTTTTGCAGAAACGCACAGTGACTTTGATGTTGAAAAATGAACTCATGATTCAGGTTATGTGATCTTTGCAAAAGTAAATAACCAGAGAACACTAATTTTCACTCTACACTGATCAACGGTTTTAGCATTTTGATCTCGCATAGCAATCGGTTGGGAGGTTTGAAGGAGAGGAGATAATTGGAACAAACTGAAGTACTTATCAAATATGAATCTTTAATTAATAATCTTTAATAAGTTTCTTATTTTCATATAAAGTGATTTGCAATTACAGTCACACATATTTATGCCAAGGTTGGAAAATGCCTTCTCACCCATGCACATTCTGTAACTCGAGTGAACATGGGGAGGTTGGTGAGCTGACACTTGGCGATCTCAGCCACACTAGAGGGTGCTGTGCTTTAATCTGTGGTGGTTTTGAGGAATTTCAGCTGTTTTCCCTGGTTTTGTGACAAGTTCCCTGCTGTAATAATGAATTGAGTTGCTGTCTCCTCTCACTGTCAGCTTGCCTTTTCAAGATCAGTTCGTCTAGGGAGAGACTGAGGCTCTGCTTTTGTTTATTCTCAAATGGAATTAGAAGTCATCCGTGTAAAATAAAAAGCAGGGCTTTTTTAAAAGGTTGATCTAAACTTTGACCCAAGTCATTAATGCTTTAATGATAGTCAGGAATTCTGAGTCGCCTTGTCTGCACTTAACGTGACTTGACGTGACCCCTCTCTTGTGAGGGTGATGAGCAGTTAAAGGGCACAAGCATTTCCAAGTTTAGCGTCGCACTACTGGTCATTCATCAAACACTTCTCATAGCATCCAAAGTCTGCATGCATCTTTCTGTAAACTGGAGAATTTGGGGCTTTACCTAATACTGGTTTTGGCAGGAATCCCACTGAACACATTTTTCCTCACTTTCGCTAAACCATTTCAGTTGAACACAAGTATGATTAGGTGTCGTTAAATTGTGCTGTTTAGTATATCAAGAGCTTTATGTCATTTCTCTCCCTAGAATGAAGAAGTCAGGTTCATTGAGAATGAGCTGGAGAACCACAAACAGAAGTATTTTGAACTACAGACATTTACTCGGAGTTTGATACTTGCTATTAAATCAGACGATAAAGAACAGCAGCAGGTAAGTCTAGACATAGGTTTTGATAGAAGGTGTTTGTCATTTTGTGTTCTGTCCCTCCCTTGGCTTTATCCCATAGGGCCCAGGGGCTCAGATGGTAATTAGGGCAGTGTTGTACTCGGATATCGCAGACGAGGGGAAGCTGAACTTTAAACAAAAGAAAGATCTTGTGACACAGACAAACAAGTGTGGCTGTTTGGTGGGACAGCCAGAGCTCCAGTGCACACGGAGGGGCTGGCATTTGTCTGGTGTGAGATCTCGGGTGCAATATCTAGGAAAACAGCCAGCTCCAAGGTGTGATGTCTAGGAAAACAGCCAGGCTGCTTCACTCTTACTGCCTCTCATTTAACACACAGCATTTCCTTTAATGCTGGATTGGATCAGGCTTATATGAGTAACATTTTGTGCTTTATTTAGGAAGAGATTTTGTTGTTTTTATTTTTTTCTTCTTGCCTTTACAATCTGCAATTCTACAGGTGTAAAAATAGAAACTGTAACTTGCAATAAAGAAATTTAGAATGCTTTTACATCCAAAATTAATATGGCTTATGGTTGTTTGCCCTTTTTTTCCATAAAACCCTATGAAATGAATACAAAGAGAAGTAAACTTGAAATCTTTGAGATTAATCAGTAAATCACAGAAGCGAAAAATGCAGCATCTAGTCCTGTCACCTGTGTGACTGCAGTACAGCGTGGCTGTATATGTTTAATAGCTTTTGCATGTTAAAAGTATATGAATAAAATAATATAAATCTGGATTGGAAGAAAAATTGTTTTGAGCTGGTTCCACAATGACTTAAATAACTTCTGGGATTGTTAGTTAAGGTACATCTCACAATACGTTTTCTTTCAATATCTAGCAATGCTGATATTTTTCTACTATCCAATATTGATACTGGCCAAAAAGCTCAAGAAGGGTTTTTCAGTACGTGTTTAACAGACATAAACCACATACCTAATAATCTCTTGTCATGTTTTGTGCTTACAGGCACTGCTCTCAGACTTACCTCCCGAACTAGAAGAAATGGATTTCAATCATACATCCCCGGAGCCCGATGATACCTCATTCAGTTTGTCGTCTCTATCAGAAAAAAACGCCTCAGACAGTTTGTGATTTATTTTTTTTAATTGACAGAAAAGAAACCCTGCGTAATGTGTAGGTTTCCAGAGAATGGCGTTTTGCTCTCCAGTGTTCTTCAATCCAAACCCAGAGCGCCCGAGGTGAAGTAGAACTTCCTGAAGGACGACTGTGTACGCCATGACTTGCAGTGTCAAGGCATTTCGAATGTTCGTTTCGGTAAATGAAAGAACCTTGTGAGAAAAGGTTTCACTTTTAGCAGTTTGGCCTTGATTAGGATAACTTCTGACTTTCCAGAATAACTCTTGTTCTGTAGCAAAGTCTTTCTGAGCAGGGATCCAAGGGTGGTGAACAATGTCCTGTTATACAGACAGATAATTCCTCAGAGTTGCTTGCTGACTGGTCCTGGTTGTTATTTTTTCTCCATTTTTACTCAGGTAGGTGGACTAAACTTGGCAATCCAAGTAGAGTAATGGGCTTTTTATGAGTTGTGCTTGAACCCTTTTGAAAATCTGAAATGAAACTAAAGCATTTCCCATATGTGACTTCAGATTGTTGACTCTTCTATTTGTTGACCAAAATAGCTGAAAAAGCTTTCAAAGGCTAACTGAAAAATTGGAATTATCATCAATAAATTATTAATGTGCAGAAATGATCATAAGTATTGTAACACATTAGATGGATACTGGAAACCTGGTTACCTGCAAAATGCAACTTTCTGATGTTCTCACAGTAGCAATGGAATTAGATGTTTATGCTGCTTTTTATGAAAGCAGGTACTGTTTTTGTCAAAGTTGAATGCTAAACTTCTGTTCGTTGTTTTAAGTTTCGGTTATCTATTTTTCCACCGATTTTGCTCCATTTTATCGTGGCGCTGTCCTAAATCCACAGCCGTCGTTGCATCCTGGAAGGTGTTTGGAACTGAGTTTTGCAGATCTTCTAGACGTGACCTGTTCTTGAGGTAGCCCTGTCTGATGCATTTCCTGGCAACTCCTGAGGTGCCGTTTCTAAACTGTGAGCCTGATTGCGGGCAGTGGCTCAAATGGCTTCTTTCCCAGCGGTTGCTGACATTGAATCCTGGGACTCATCTGATTAAATGGATGTGTGGACACATTCAGATAAAATTGAGTAGGGCGTGTAGGTGCATGCCCATGTTCTTGATGCTCTATAACTCCTAATCTGAATATCCTTCAGCTAGCAGTTTTGAAACAGATACCTTCACAGGCTGATTTTATGCCAAATAATCATTTACTCGGAGTCCTTATTCATGCAGCACAGTGAGTAATCCCCTTCACTTCAGCGGGAGGGCCAAGGGGCAGCTTAGAAATGTGAGAGTGCTGGGGAATTATATACTTTTTTCTTTTTTAATTTAATAAGTTGGAATAACTCACAGTTTTGGGTTTTCCTTAGTCTGATCTGTTCCTCTCTAATCATTTCTTCAGTTCTGTTTTTTAGTAGCAGTAGCAAGCTCTGTTCTTTCAGGTTTGTTTCTGTCTCTGTGTTGTCCTTGGACACTGGGAGCTTTAGCAATAATGTTAAATGCCAGCTGTATAAAGGGCAGTGGCACGTTTTAGAGCTGTTTTAGAACCCAAAACAGAACAGTTTCACAGTTCTGGCTACTGTACAATTGAGTTGGTCCCCGAAAGACCTCTTACCATCTATTCCACAGAGTGACCCCACAAGAGGAAGCTCTTGGGTCTCTGTTTGAATTTGGACACTAAAAATGAGAGTAGGATCCCAGGAGTGGGGAGGCACAAGGGGAGCGGTAGGTTACTCCAGCCTGAGTTGGAATGTCATGTCCTGGCTGGCAGACACATCTTTACAGCAGAGGAGCAGCGGAATTTTACACGCCTGTTGAAACAACCTCCTATCAAAAATTAATTGAGGTTTGTGAGCAAAGATCACAGTGCTGCTCTTCAAATGGAAGATAGGGCTTGACTGTAATTCTGCTTGCTCTGAAAAAATCATTTATAAAGGGTTTTCTATACTGGGTTAACAATGCTTTCTGTTGCTGTTCTCTCTTGATAGGAAGTTTGTGCCACTGACAATGAAACCTCTTGTTTTCTCTGAGCTTGCTGAAATAAAAATAGAAGTTAGTACTGTGACTGCCACTATTTGGACCCTGTTTTCCTGCTGCTTCCTCTTAAATTCCCATGACAAAAGGCAGAGCACTTCTAAGGAGACTTCTTGGTTTCCTGGTCAGTTAAGCCATCCACCTTCATACCAGAAAAACTTTTGTTGATGATTCATATTTTACTACATCTTATTTTTATTTCATATGCCAAACAAATGGAAGGAAGTAATTTTTAATTAAGCACTGCAAGATCAAACAATTCTTTAAGTCCCTCTTCCCAAGGAAGCTGGAATCCTCTTTGGGGTGTGCAGCTGAACCTCTGGCTGCAGTCAGCACCCACGTCATCCCTGTGGGCATGTTCTCTGGTCCTTTTCTCTTGTGAGGTGACAAGACAAAACATAGCGGAGCAGTCATGTTTTTATGCCCTGACGCACTTGACAGCATTACAGGATATTCAGGGAGAGAGAGTATAAATTACAGTCCTACATAACAAAATGCTGTATAGGAGAATGCTGTACAGCTGCTCTGCACTTTTATCAGTATCTGTGCACTTCCTGACATATGTAAAAAAAACGTTTATCACCATTACTGATATTTTAAGTCCTTGCAGCTATATTAGTCCCAGTACAGTGACTGAGGAGCACCTTATGATGTCCTGTGACGTTACACTTCACCATCCTTGAGCGTTGTGAACATCCCCATCCCAGTGTGGCACTGCACACGCAAATCACACACGTGATGGGTAATTTAGGGGGATTTTGGTTTGCGTGCGTCCCTACCTGGCAACGGGATGTGCTAAAGGAGTTTGCAGATTGCATCCTGGTCCAAAAAACTTGTTCAGCCGGGCCTTAGAACAGCGTGGCAGTGTTGGGCTTGTTCCTTTGCAGCTTCATCTCAGTAACTGTCTGACAAGCATCTTACCGACAGGCACGGCACTGACACGCAGTCACTGGGACACTCGCTTCCAGATCAAATCCTGGAAGTTCTTCAGATGAAGGCAAGCGATGGGGATGGCTCTCTGGGCCCACGGCGCGTTAGGATTTGGGTTATGGTCATTGCCTCTGCCCATGGGATGATGGTAAAAGGCCACCTTAAGTGTTAGTTCATCATTGCACAGACTTCCCAGGACAGATGGAGCCAACGCTACGGGGTGTTCCTGTTGCAGAAATGAGCCCCTCTTGCCATTGTGCTGGTTTGCTCTGTGATTCGAAGAACTGCTACAGCAGAAGTGCAACATGTTGAGGTTTTCATAGGCTTTCTGCAAAGGTTTTCATTTGCTTTGTCCATGAAAGATGACTTCCCCGCCATTGTTTATTGCTCATGCATCTGTCAGACCGGGAATGATGAAATGTGTCTTTCTGAAGAAACCAAAGTGGAAACAAGGTAGTTCAGACAGACACTTTAAACTGTGCCGGGGTGCTCACTCTCCTTTGGGAACAATGAAAGTCTTTGATGCTAGCAAGCTGACTTACGCTTACGAAAGCAGTTTTCCTGAACCTATGCCTGTCTTCATGTCCCTGCAAACAATGCTTCTGTCAAGTCTCTAGGTCTAACAGGAGTGAGTAATAGTAAATATCCTAAGATTTAAAAGGACCCACACAGAGGTTCTGTACAAACGTCAATTTTTTTGAGTGCTCGGTTCTTGGAGCAGCACTGCACTTTAATCTTTTGTAGTATTTCTTTTTCACTAAGGCAATAAAAACTCTGAAAATGACATGCAGGTCACGGGCTTTGCAGTCCTCTGAGTGCAAAAGAAATGTGCCAGTTACATCTTCATCTTCTTAGCTTGGGAAGCAGCTTAGCAAGTCCAGTCACCAAACGGAGACAGCTCTATCTGCTGTTATGCCTGTAGAGTGGAAGGGATAGGAGAAATCAACAGTATTGTGAGCATCCGTTCTGTGGAAATGGCAATTACTGCTTCAAGGCGATCAGCTCTCCGATGTGGGATTGCTGTCGCACTGCCCTGTCTGTAATGTTGAAAAGAAATGAATGCATAGCACTAACTTTCCCCCAGGTACTCCAGTTGTAGCCAACTGTTGGTCTCGGGGTACTGATGGAATAAGCAAAGACAATAATACACATAAACGGAATAGCACAGAATATCCGAAACAGGAAGAAAGAACTCGTAACTTGAAATGTTACAACCAAAACTTCATTTCCTACCTCCAGTCCCACTGCCCGCATCCTTCCCGTTGGCCAAGGGTGAAATTGTAAAAGTTACGAGCAAAAAATAGAGCAGGCAGCACCACAAAGTGGGGTTTCCATGGCTCCTCTGCCTGAGGAGCATTTCTGTGTTGGTCCCAGGTGACGGATGCAAACGCAGCAGAAATTTGGGCTTGTGGTGGTTCTTTTGAAACACATGAACATCCTCCTCACTAAGAGCTGCTTCAGAATGTTCCTGTAAGGAAACTGGTTTCAGGTCAGTGCTTGGGTTCAGGTGAACACTTGACTGTATGACTGAGCTGAGTAAATAATCCTGTTCCAACTCTGCATCACATTTTGCACACACTACCTCTGAACCATGACACCACCCTTAAAACCACACAAAAAATGTGAACCTAAAGCATTTTTTAACGTTTTATAGTCAATAAATTATTTCCAATATACATCCTTCAACCTTATGCTTGGTTTTCAGTTGAGTGTGAGATGTTCACTTTGGTTTGGTTTAATTTAATACTGTTCTTAAGTATTTGTCACGTGAAATATGGGCAAGGAGATAAGGATGGTAGGGAGGAAAGATCAGCACATGTTGATGGTGGTAAATATTGAGGGTGCAGGAAGGTGCGGTCAGTGGTACAGCTGCCGTAAGGAATGGCTGGTTTTCTTTATTCTGGTACGAAATGATTGTTGTAATGTGTCTCACTGCATCATATGCTAATTTATCAGAGAGAACAGTCAAATAACGAGTCTCAGCAATGTAACGGAAAGGAATAGCACGTTGCATTGGCTAAGACCTAACAGTTCATAAACATGTTCCTCCTGTTTTCGTTTCAGCTATTGTTTCTCTTCTTTGCATAACAATTTGTATAAAGACCTCATAGAAACCATTCTGATTTGCTTGTGAGTGTAAATGTGAATCGGCTGCAAGACAAGGTTTAAATGTCAATGCAGACAGTGTTTTGTAGTAAAGCTTCTGAAGAGCATCCCTACAACTTCCCCATCCCATCTTTCTCTGGAACACATGGGGAAGCTGGCAGAGTGGAGGCCAGCAGGGAGGGGATGAGCCCCAGCGAGGCGTTCTGGTTGGGAGAAGTGAAGGTCATGGGGTTTTAGTCAAAACAGGACAGGGAACTGAAAAGTTTCTGCCCCTTGGAACGCAAGAGCTTCCACTTTATCTTCATATTTTGTGACATGCAGTTCAAAAAGTCATTGGCAAATCCACTGCGTGGTGTTGGGGAAGTGCGTGTTCTCCAATGGCATTTCTCTGATTGGAAATGAAATTCTTGAGTGCGCGTGAATACAATGTGCACAGCGACACTCAACTCCATCAGCGTCTGAGCAGCTGCAAAGGTATTTTCACTTGAAATATTAATGTCATTCTTCTAAAATGTATTTTCTTTGCTCTCATTTTTATGTCATTCTAGATACTGATGGATAGTTTTGAAATCTAGTCCAATACATCCATATAAAGATTGTTTGTAGTTGAAATCCTTGCAAAACTGATACATTTTAGGCTTGGAAATTTATTAAAATGCCCATAGTAATGGTATTTTTGAGTGATCTTAGCAAATAAACAAGCTGCTGTATCTATGAGGAGATTGTGACTCTTCTGCCGTGATAATTTCTGTTTTAGTTTCACTAACGGTACCAGTTTGATTAAAAAGTATATATTCGAAAAGTTTTAACGTTATTGTCTAACTGAGATGATTTCCTTCACCTACAAAATATAAGATAATCGACGCTCCTAGAACTTGTATAATTTCTTTCTGGGCCAGTTCATTAAGCTCCGTAACCTGGGTTCATTACCGAATTTCTCTGTGAAAATCAATATTTATATTGCATTTTTATTATTTGTTTGACTATGTGTAGCAAAGAAACTACTATAAATCTTAAACTGAAGTACCTCCTCGATGGTCCAGGACGTAGTATCTTGGCTTATGAGGCCTAGCGAGATATTCCATACATTTGGTTGTTTTTTTCTGTATATATAAGGGTATTTATAATCCTGTATTAACAGAGTCCTCATGAGAAATGCTTATTTCCTTCTTTAGAAGCCTGCTCAGCTATTTTTATATAAAATGTTGGTCTTCGCCTTAATTTTTTTTGGTGACAAGTTGTGCCATGGATGCGTTAACTTATCCAGATAGTTTGCAGGATTTGCTCTGACTTGTCTTTAGTTAATTAATTTTTCATCAGACTGTTCTGCATTGTTTTCCCCTCCGAATGCGTGTCAGGGTTGGTTTGCTTTCTTAATTCTGTTTAAGTTTTGGAAGACCCCTGCATATGCATGCTTTGGTAGGACAGGTTTTCCGCTCTAGTTTATTGTTTCTAGTTTAGCAAAGCCTTTTATTGGAAAACAAACCTGAAGGGATGCTTGTACAAACGTCTCTCGAGTGGCCCCGACGGCCGGGGTCAAGGGCTATTTAGCATTGGGAAATTTGTCTACGAGACTCAAGGATATTTTTCTACGTCTGTCACGTTTGGGACTATGGAGAAATGAAATAAAGGTTGACTCCTTTTGCTATATGACGTTCTCCGTTTCTGTATTTGTCGTTGCCATGTGAAATTCCAGTTCCAGCCCAAGGACTCGGTGGCCCTGGTGGCTTCGTGTTGGTGCAGGCGCCTTTACCTCCTGCTACCCTAACGCTGTGGTTTTCCCTGTGTCGCTAGGCAATGGGAATCTCCATCCAACAGCTGTCGAACTGCTTCCCAGCTCTCAGGGCAGGATGAAGAGGCCGCGAGTGTTCCCGGCAGCGATTGCAGGTGGAACATCGCTGGGGACCGGCGGGGATTGGCAGCTGCCTGATGCTGGGCTGTGGAGCCACCTCCCATCCAGCAAACAGGCTTCAAAGAAAGGAAACTCTTCCTTTTTGCCAAGGTGCAGCTCTCAGCACGGGTGTCTGTGCTTATAAGAACACGGCTCAAGGTGGGAAAGCAGCACAGCCTCTCCCGTGGTTTGCAGCAGCCTGTCAGAGGGAGCTGTGGGACTGGGGGAGGTAGCGGCTGTGAGAGAGGGTCTGCTTGTTGGGAGGTGCTGGCAACACCTCACTTCAGTGCCTTCAAATTGGGCAGGGGCGGGAAGATTTAGATTAGACATTAGGAAGAAATTCTTCATGATGAGGGTGGGGAGGCCCTGGCCCAGGCTGCCCAGAGCAGGGGTGGCTGCCCCATCCCTGGAGGGGCTCAAGGCCGGGTTGGATGGGGCTTGGAGCCCCCGATCCAGTGGGAGGTGTCCCTGCCCGTGGCAGGGGTGGGACTGGATGGGCTTTGAGGTCCCTTCCAGCCCAAACCATTCTATGATTCTGTGATTCTAATTTGTTATTACTCTAGGGAGAGGCTTTTCAGAATCAGATACCAAACTTGCAGCCCTCTCCCTGGGAACACTTCTACAGATAAATGTGAGTGCTGTTGCTGTTAATCACGGTGCTGTTCTTAGCGTTTACTGCCTTGAAAACCTGCTGAGCTGCATCCTGTGGCCACAACTCCAACTGCCAATCCGTGTGATCAGTGATGGAAATTGGTCAAAAGTTGTTAAGTGTGGATTGCTGTTTGCTTTCTGAGCAAGTGATGGATATAAGCAGCACCACAGCTCCCTGATGAGCTTACAGCGAGATACCACCATTAAGGAGAAGAATTCAAACTAATTTTCAAGACCAGAGCTGGTCAGAGAAGAACAGCTGCAAGGAACGTCATGTAAAACGGCTTTGGTGTGTGGATGCTGCCCTTGCAGGCTCGGCAGGAGACCAGCGGTGCATCCAGGACAGGTTCCTGCCCCAAGTGCCTGGGCCAGGGGTACCTGGGCGAGATGCAGCCTCATCACCGCTCCGCTCAAGCTGCTTTTGTTCCCGCAGGCTGGCAGATGGCAGTGCAGCCGCAGCCGTGCGGCTCTGCAGGAACGTGCGCTCACCTGACTCCTTTCTCTCAACCCGCAACTGCCAATGAACCTGATGATCAATGAAATCTCCAAACACATGAAAAGCGAAATTCTCAGCGCTCTGAAGTCGCTGAATTCATTCAAAACTTGGACCTAAGACCACATCTGCATTCTGAAATACTAAAGTTCTCAACAGAGGATTACAAACACCTTGCTCCTGTTAGCGAGAGGGACTCCAGCCCCTTGCAGAAGGGCCAATGTGTTGGTCTAGATTCTTACAATAAGTATTTCCAAGTGGTTTCTGCCCCCGGTTCCGTGTCCTCTTGCCCCCACCCGGCGTCCAGCCCCAGCCACCTCCGGCTCTCGCGGCCCAGACGGCTGCTCTGGGAAAAGGGGTTCCCAAAGCTGCACTGACGGCCTGGGGCTGCTCGGGACCCGGGGTAAAGCTTGCTGGGTGTTGGGAGGGACGCGGTTCAGCCTGTGTGAGTGTCCATGGGCGGATGCGGCGATGGGATTAGGGAGCAGGTGTCTGAAAAGCAACGGCAAACGAAAGGGAAGTGAATCTGCCTGACACTGATGATGTAGGGATGAAACCGTGGGGTGAGCTGAGCTGGGATGTTGTGGGGAAACGCAGCCTGCGCGAGGCTGGCGGCTGCGGCTGCATTGCCACCTCGTGGGGAGAGGACTTAAATTGTGCCCACACCTTGCATTCCACAATGAGCAACTGCTTTAGTTAAACAAAAAATGAACCTAACATTCAAATTAGGAACCTGGCATTTAGTAACGAGGAGGCTGAGATCAGGCTGAATGTGCAGCCTTATCTCTGACCTTTCGGTATGAAAATTACACCAACGCGTCTGTGTGAAGGTGCAGAGAGAAAGGTTTGATAGGGAGTTCTCTGTCCTTAAAGACACTTTCAGATTTGTTTGGATTTAAGCTTTGGGAAGATCATCTGTACAAGTTGAACCCGTGCATCAAAGCAACCAGATCAGTCATAGAGTTGTTTGGGTTTTGTTATCCCAGGGCTGCACAGAAGGAACAACAAAACAGGGTTTTCGGGCCAATATCTAAAGAGACTCGACGCGAGGATTTTTCTGTGAAGGCAGTGAAAAACAAGCCAGGCCATTCCAGGTACATAGAATTTCCTGGATCTGTTCAAACCTGAAGGAAACTGTTCCCAGAAATTGAAGTGAAGCATCCAGGGCCTTGCAGCCCAACAGGAGCCTCCCGGCTGGTTTGGATCTCTCTCCTGCCTGAATGTTGTGGCTCTACAAGAAATGCCTGTAAGAGAAATGCTATCAAAAAAGAAGGTGGAATATTGCCTGCAGTCATCTGACGGGTCCTGCTGAGGTGCAGGGGGGGAAAAAACTCCCAGCTTCAGCCAGAGGGAGTTCTTTTCCCCAGGAAAGAGGCTGGTGCAGGGGAGCTGAGGGATTGCTCTGGAACAAGGGGACATCCTGAAGCGCTGGCCGGGATGCTGAGCACTGCTCAGGAGTAAAATTCCTCCCCACAATCTCTTCTCCTGCACCCCCTCCATGCTTGGTGTGAGGGCAGGGACGGCCAGATCCGGCCCGGCTGCCCCTGGTGAGATCACAGCCAGGGACCTCGCATCCATAGGGGGTTTGGGGAGCTCTGCTCTGCAGCACCTCTGCTTGGAGCTGAAGGAGTGAATGCTTGTTCGTGGTGGAAATCACCAGCTGGGGGCTTATTCTGGTTTACTTTCCTCCACCAGGAATTGGGTTTGGGGCCACCAAAGCTGCTCTGGGAGAGGAGGGAACGTGTGGCAAGCAGGGCAGCCACTCCATCCCTGTGTGCCTGTTGCAAAAGGTGAGGGGAGATGGTAATGAAAGAGAAAGAAACACAGGGGAAAAGGTATTTTCTGGTTATTTAATTGCAGTTGTTTGTGTTATTTGTTTTTTTCAGGTAGCCCCAGGTCCAGGTGAGCCAGGTGCCTGGTGCAGTGGCTGCTCCCAGGGCTCCCTCCTGGGCAGGACAGAGGGAGTGAGGATGAGGCCAGTGCAGAAAAAGGGAATTCAGAAAAGGTAAACAGCAAATTTTACCCCCATCAAAGGTAAACAGGACCATGGAGATGAAACGCACCAGGAGGCGGCACCTTGGGACAGCCAAGTCACTGAGATGGCACCTCGGAGCCAATATCTGCTGTCTCACACCACGCCTCACAGGTAGCACTAACGAATACCACAGATTAATTTGCCTGTGTTTAATAGTCTGTTAATAAATTCTCTTTCTCATAATTGCAAACCCATTGCAACCAAAATCCCTTAGACCTTATTTCCAATAATAGTAAGGGGATGGCTCACTGTGAGCTGAACTATAAACAGATTTGATGAATTCTGCCAGAAATTTAATATTGAATTATTTCTTTATGCCCACGTTTCTTTCCTGATTTTCTTAATTCTGCCAAATATTTAGCTCAGCAATCTCTTCTCTCAGCAACCCACGCTCTCCTAGCTACCTAAGCCCATTTCTGGCCCATTATTTCAAATTCCAGCGTTCTCACAGAGCTGCCCAAAGAAGCAAAACTGATCTGAGAGAACTAAAACAAATGAACACGTTCAGCTTCTGTTTGTGGCTCAGGTTATTTGCTCCTCACAGGAAATCTGGGCTGCCAAGTTACGGGGTTTGTCTCCAACCAAGGAAACCTGCGGGAGCCCCGATTCTCCTTTCCCTGCTGGCACAGGGGGCTGGATTCCAACCCTTTGTGGGATGAATCTGCTCTGAATGTGCCTTTTCCCTCCCAGCGAGCTCAGGGCCACAAGAAGGATACATGAACACGTTTCAGAATATATAGTTTTCTGAATTTCATTTCTTTGAAACACTAATCTACCTACAATTTCTTCTTAGCAAACCCCAAGTGCTTGGCTGAAAATGTCATTTCTTGAGCTACCAGTGGGCTATGAGCTCACTTGATGCATTCTATGATCTGTTTCCTCCTCAACAAACAGGATAAAACACATCTTAATTGTTGCTCTGGATTGTGCATTTGTTGGAATGACACATAGAAAAAAAACAGTAAGGAAATAAGCCTTGCTCAACAATTATCTAATAAAAAGTCCAGTTTTGTGCAAATATTCATAATGAAGAGTCCTATCACCTTTGTATATTATGTTTTAATTATTTCCCCCCACCTTTAAATCAATTTTCAGCTGAAGAAGTCATCTAAGATAACATCAAATCCCTCACTGCAGGTGTTTCTCAGTGTCCTGAGGTGTCCTGCTGTGGGGGAGCTGGAGAAGCTGGGGCTGATGGAGCCGTTCCCCCAACACGCTCCCACCTGGGGAGGGGACGAGGACAGGGACAGGGACGGGCGGCATCGCCAACTGCTCACTGCTCCCACGCCCAAGCGATGTGTTGATTCACTCTGTAATTGATTTGGGCAACTCGAGGCAATCGGTTTCCAAGATACCACATCCTTCAGATATTTAAAAAATCAGAGCTCTGGCAGGATATTATATTTAAATGTCGATGTATAATGTGTGTGTGTGTATATATATACACACTCTCATAGGTCTCCTGCGGATCGAAAATGTACAGCTGGGCAGGGAAGCGTGTGGAGCTGTTGCTTCTCACCCAAAGCGGCTGCTGCCGGTGGGTTCGGTGGGCGGCCCCTGAGTCACCGCGCAATCAATAGCTCAGCACGGCCTCAGAGGTTCCCGTCGGCTCCGCTGGGGTTTTCAGAATAGCCCCAAAGAACATCCTCACCACGTGCGGTTATTAAAGAGATTTACCTTTAGAAGGCAGTGACAATTCCAGCTCAGCAAGGGACGTTTGGTTTGCTTTTTCTGTGGTTCCTCACCTTCGCCTTCCCGCCTCTGAGCAGCTGCCACGTTTCCCACGGGCATCGCTGCCTTTCAGCGGCAACCACTTGGCTTCCTACATAAAGGAAATTTCTAAAGAGGAGAGAGGGAACTCTGCTGTGGCCTCCTCAGCCTTTCCAGCAAATAAAATGTTTAAAAATGTGTTAAATTGGTTGAATACTATGAGTCCCCTCAGCTGCATGCACATCTTCGAGAACTCTGGTTTTCAAAGAAAACTTGTGTACATAGAGGACGAGGGGAAAGCTCTGAAGCAGGCGAGAGGGGAAGGGAGACCCTGGAGGGTGGTTGGGGACACACAGGTCACCCCATCTTTGACTGACTCAGCGCAGCGCTGGGCTGGAACGAGGGCCAGAGTTCCCAAACTCCCTGCTTTGGGCTTCTACAGCAAGAGCAACGCAAGAGCTTCTTGAAATCCTCAGGTCTGGCAAGAGCCAAACTCATGCAATGCAGAGTTTTGCCTTGTTTTCAGGTGTAAAATATGTTTAAAAATGAGATAAAACAAAGCCTTGTATTTGTGTCCTCCCAATTTGTGACCATTACGGTCTGGATTTAAATTTAAAGTTGGGATCTGAGATCACCCAAATCCTTTTTTCATCCATCTCAGGGACGAAGGGAGCAGCAGGAGATCACAGAGGAACCGTACGGGAAAAGAACCAAACCAGCTTGGAATTACAGGTAAGAAAGGCAGATTAAACAGACAGACAAAATGTCAGTGCAAGTAGGTAACGGAGGAAGACAAGCCTGTAAAGCAGGGACAGCCCCATGAGACAAACACACCAGATCCCACAGACACACAGGTTGTGGGGGAGAAATAAAGAGTGGTGGGAATCAGGACTGAACCCCAGCAGCCTCCTTGCTGGGGTGTAAGAGGGGCTGATCTTGGTCGATCAAGTCAGAAACAGGGTTGGAGAAGTCACCTGAAGACAAGGTGTCATCCAGGGCCGAACCAATTCGGTTTGGCCTAGGTTCAGAAGGAACAGACTTTCCGGTACCAGCCCTGGTGCGGAGTGTGTGCTGCACGCCACGCTGACGATGCTGCCTGTAGGTGTAGCAGTGGGATGAAATGACGGTTGATTTTTGGCTCAATAAGGCAAAAATAAAACTCAACCTTTTCTTGTTTGATTTTATCCTCACTATAAGCTACATATGGTGGATTTTTCATTGAAACATTTTAGGACTGTATTACACGCAAAAAATCCAATCTGTGCACAAAACATAAGCGTATATGCTTAAAAGCAGTCTAATAATAAGCAAAAATTCAAGTACAATCCTTTAGAAAACCTCCCGCTCAAGAGATTTTAAGGGCTGTTTTTACCCTTATCTAGTAAGAACATTGGCTTACATAGAATTTTCCATAAAAATTTCCAATATAATTCTAAAAACTCTACAATGATGTTTTTTTTAAAAGGAAAAACGGAAAGAGATCTTGAACAGATCCAGCTCATGAAATAACCTGAGTCACTCCAGATTTCTCCAGCTAAGACCTGACCCATAATTTCAATTCACCCTTTTTGGTGACTCCAACTTTTTAGCCATTTAGAATACAACTACAGGCTTATAAATGTGTATTTCTTATTTGTAGAAAAAGGTTGGGATTGTAGCCCTAAGGAGCTCTTACAAGAACTGTTTGGCACCGGTGTGGGTGGGAAGCAAAGCCAACAACTTCCAGCTCAGACCTTGGCCAAAGAGACCTTTCTCCAGTGCTCTTTCTGAGAGGTTTCTGAATGTGCAGCACTAGGATTATGAAAACCTACGTGTAAGGCTGGAGCTCCCTGAGGAGTCTGAATCTCTCTGGAAATCTGAAGAACAATTCAGAAAGGTTTTCACAGCTCTCTATGAAGTGGATGCCAGCTGAAAGATGGACAGTCTGGAGGCAAAGCAGCCGGTTCTGTAGCACTCAATGTCCTTAATAACGCTGAGAAGAAATTACCACACAAATTGAGAAGCGCTGCACTCCTATGGAGATAAAACAGAAGGAAGATGTTTTTACATAGAGAGTGGGATGAGGATGAAAACAAAGAAGAGCTTGGGGCCGCATTAGGGCTGAACAACCTGCTGTTGTTTGCGGGGTTACGGCCCTGCTGTAAAAGCTCAAACCATGATTTCCTGCTCAAAAACATTGTGAGGGAGGAGAGACTGAGGTCCTTGGGGTGTGCGTTGATACAAAACAACTCAGTGTGTGTGAATATTTCAGTAATGTTGAAACAAAAAGCCTGAGCTGTTGTTTTGGCAGGTGCTTCTCAAACTGAACCACCAACCCGTGCAGATTCATCGCCTGCTCTCGAGGCTGCGCCTTGGTAAAGAGCTGCTCGGCTGTGCTCAGCAGCCAAGGTACTTCCTAGGTGAGCTCTCTTTTTTTTCCAGCTGTATGGAGTATAAAGAAATGTAGGTGTCACTCTGACATGCTGATAGCATTAGAAAAGACTCCCAGAGACTCAAAACAACTTTGAAAGAAGCCAGAGCTGCAGGGTTGAAGTTAAACAAACAAGCAGACAAACAAGGAATGGCAATTTTCATTTCCCCTGAGCTTTCTGCAGATCTATCAGTGTGACACGAGAGGAGTTAGAAGGAAATGCAAAGCACTCAACACGACGTTTCACGGAGGAAAAATCTTTTATGAAGACAATATTTATGTCAAAATAGTCTCCTGTATAGAAAAATAATACAGCTCCTTCACCCCAGTGAAATCCTATCTAACTCCATAAGGCAATTTGGGCACTGCAGGTACCTTGTGCTGCTTCTGCACTCAGATAAGCACCATCTTTGCTCAAAAAAACCCCCATCTATTCATATTCAATGGGCGCAGAGGTTTATTTGTAGCTGCTAATATAGATATAACCATCTCTGGGTGAAAGCACCTTCTGTGTAGCAAGCTAGATAAGCAATGTTCATAGCTGGATGTAAAATGTCTGTAAAAAGCATAAAATACTTTATAGCTGCCTTATAAAACCCATTAAGCAATGAGGACTTTGTCATAACAGAAGAAATATGCTACCTCTGTTGCTGCAAGCTTAATAATTGTGCTTAATCACCCATTGTTTGGTGATTCAGAATTTAGAAGGGTGTTTTGATTTACATTTTTAAGAGTTCTCAGAGTTCATGTGCTTTAGAAAAGCATCGTTGGAAGGCAGTTGTGGCACCCTACAGATCCACACTTTAGCACTAGATCTGAAGCCGCAGAACTGCTCACCCAGCCACGTGCTGCCTAAAGCCTGAGCTCAGCGACAATTTTAGCTTCCATTTAACGAGGCCGACTTCTTTCTTTGAGTTGATTTGAACTCCAGCCCTTTATTATCTGACGCTGTTTATGTGCATTTATGCGCACTTTGAAATTTTCAAATTAATTTTTCAATGTGACTATTTAAAGTATTTTAATTCTGACTATCTCTTTCAATGCTTCCTGTGATTACAAGGTATGTCATTCATTTTCGTTTTAAATATGCTTCCTTCCTACACAAACCCAGCATTATTTCTTTTTTTCTTTCCATTACTGTTAGCATATTTTAAAAGTGAGTCTTATCACTTTTTTGTATTAAGAAATCAGATCTTCCTCTTTTTAATAGTCCTGCCCTGGTGCCTTCTGCTGTTCTTCCAAAGATGGTTGTATTGGTTGCAGGAAAAATACCAAAGGCTCCTCCTCCTCCTTTTAGGAGATACAGGTTGATGATCAGAATTATATGTCTAAAATGAAAAAGAAAGGATTTCATAAAAGCAGAACTTTATCTCCCTGCAGCGTTCCAGCAGCCAGGCTCTAGGCCCAACTCCTTTCTGCTCTATTCTTTAAGGTCTCGTCCTATCAGCTGTAGAACTCAGTTCTAATTCACTTAAATTTAGTGAAGCACCACTAACTGCTGAAATGCTGTAACCTTATACTGGGCTGGAGCTGACCCTTTGTACCTTCATTAAGGTCTTCAAGATACATCCTAGCAGCATTATTCTCCCTGTGAGCACAAGATTATTTATTGTTTACTCTGTAGTGCTCCACTGATGTTCTGGTTTGCTGGGTAACAGCCATTCTTTAAAAGTCTGACCTCATTCTATTAGATGCTTCCTCTGTTGAGTGCTCTCATTTCTCACTGAAGCCAATATACAACACTTACTAAAAAACCACCCACCAAAGGCGGTGAGAATCTGCCTCTCAGATGGCACGCACTGTATTTTTTCCTTATCATTAAGAAGTCTGTTCGTCTGTCATTTTTTCCTGCTTTCATCTGTTCTGCCATGGCTACCGATCGATGCCTGTGACAGCTCATCATTGAAAGGAGAAGCAGCTCTTTCAGTGTCAAAGTCAACTTGTTGAAAACTCCTTATAATGGTTTGTCCTCACAGATTTATGGCCAATGAGAAAATATTACAAAGAACTGGGGACAGTCACAGTAATGTCCTTTCTTAACTGAGCACTCAGCTGCCCCATGACCACTGTCTTTTATTAAAGCGGCAGAAGAAACAAGAAAATGAAATGAATTGTGAAGCACTTTGTGGCATTTGCTGGTATGAAAGATACGGTTTAAAGATAAATTGCCATTGTAATTGCCGCTTCAGATTTGTCCTGGGAAAGCACAATGTGACTGGGATAAACAGTTTTGACTTTGCTGGCAGTGCGGTGCTATCGGATAGCACGGCCAGGACCGAACAGTTAACTCTTGCAGAGCAGCAGTTGCGTTAAAAAGACAAGTAACGAGCAGGTCAGAGTTCTGGTATGTGGAGATTCTGCGTTTGACACACATGAGCAATACCAGCTGAGCTACAGGCATGCAAGACAACCTTGCACCTTCCCTCAGTCCTTTAAACCAACCAGTATGTGCCCGTAAAGGCGTCTCAGCCTGACATCCTGCCTAGGGCAGAGTTTCAAGTAAGTTCTAGTCACTTACCTGCTCATCTGCATATAATACTGTTATTTGTCTAATTGTTTCTATTCTTGTATGTTTGGTAGGTAAAAATGCAGTAAAGCCATTATGCAGGAAAAGAAAAGGAAAGTAGTTGAGATGATTATTCAGTTATCAGTCATGACTAAGATGAAGAGAGATATACTAGCAAGACATTGTTCCTAAAATAGATACCTTGCAAACAAGAAATGTCAGTCAAATGAGGTTTAAATTAAATTCCTGATAGCAATTACTTACAGAATGATCATGCTCCCATTGAAGTTATTACAAATATTGTCACCATTTTTAATGGAAAAGAAGCTGGGCTTCAAATGCTGGTTCTGAAATGTATTTCAAAATGTCCTCAGCTTGTACCACGTGCTCACGTCCTGCTGAACCCAAAGTCGCACTGCTACAGAACAGATACCTGGCTGAACTGCAGGTTTAAGCGAAACTCTTTGCACAGGGTGGTATGAAAACGAGTTAAATGGAGAAATGGGCACTTGCAGGAAGTATTGAATGGCCACAAACAAGTGACCTCACTGGGAGGAGAACTGATGAAGTGAAGAAATGTGATGTGTGTTCCAAATAAAGAACTGATGAGTCAAGTTGTGCCCCAACTGGAACAGAAGCAAAGTCAAGACAGCTCGATAATAACCTTGATAACAGTGGAGAAGAACTAGCAATCAGTTCAAGTCACGTTGACCCTCCAGAAGCTACAAGAGCAGCAGTGGGTTGGGAAGCTATGCTGATTTCCCTTCCTCCTGGAGCAGGGATTCTTTCGGTACTAACGCTACAGCAGTTACCTGAAGATCTAAACTGATATTACTGAAGTGGTATTCAACGACCTCTGTCTGTTCCCAGTAATGCATCTGTTACTCATGCAGTCAAGGCCTTTTGTTCCACGGTAAGGAGAAAACAATTTCTAAATATATATATTTTTAATTCAGTATCTTCATACTGCAAGACACAAACAGCTACTGCTCTATTATTTCTGACAGATACTGAGTTCCTATTTGATCTTGCTGGTTGAGATATTTTTCTAAGCATGCCTCAGTAGAAAGCTAATTATAATCTTCCAAAATGGGAAGAATTTTCACCTGAGATTATTAAGATACTTGTTTGAGGCACGGTATGTGGGCCTCTAGCTAAAGTTAGGAACTGGAAACATCTCTAGCTCTGCATCATTTCAGAAGCAATACCCTCTGCTGTCACTAAAATTTCCCTGAAGCTTGAGATAATAATGATTTTAGATGCAATCAATTCCTTAAGTATTCATCATTGTTGATAAATTTGCATACTGGAACATCATTGCTCTGAGGCAAAATTCACTGTCAATTCAAGTTGATCTTTTCAGGCTTGATTTCAGCTTCAAGGGTTAAATAAGTTTCAAGACAAATCAAGAAGCAAGTTTTGGAAAATACAGAAGTGTGTGAGATTTTTTAAATAAAAAAAAGGAGGGATCAATTACTTGTGGTAGATCTGCCATCCGTTGGAGTATTCACATTTCTGTGGTATCGTATTCCAGTATTTTTTTTCTTTTTCTGACCTGCATTTGTCTCAGCTAACCGTAGATGTTTATATGAGATACATAGCTGCTTAAAATTTTGTTGGTAGTCTTCAGAAAGAGCTGAATGACCATAGGAATTCTTGTTGATGAGTACTTAGAATGAGGTTTGGTAAAGTTAAACCTTTGAGTTTTCACTCTAAGTCACGACATAGAGGCTGGAGTATTTCTGTGGTTCTCTGCTGGGCTTTTCTAAGTATAGACTCCAAAACTGTACACAAAGCCTGAGCATTCACCTCTGCAGCGTTGCTTGTGGATGTAAAATGAACTCCCTCCTTACTCGATCTCGCCTCGTGAATCCAGTCCTTGTGGTCGGCCTGTAATTTACTCCGAGTTGCTTGTCATTTCCCAAGGGACTTTGATATCTAATGACCGCTCATTACTTTCCTTTCTCTTTGTAATTTGTGCATATTATTGCTACTTATTTTATATTTACTTCCAAATAACTGATGAAAGTACATACAGATAAACTGGGATGTCCCTACCCTTCACTTATGAGTGACTAAACAGCCCAGGAAATCTTCAGCCTGGGAAACAGAGCAGAGTACAGTAGGATGGTGGAGGTGGGATATATACCATGCGTAAAATCACAAACGATGTGGAGAAGGTAATTAATCACTTTTAATTAATCAATAATTACAACATAAGGCTAGAGAACATCAGATGAAACTAAGCAGTAAGCTCAGAGTGAGATACTTCTGATATATGGTATAGTTGTGGAGCTCGTGAGACGGTATGGGTGCTGAAAATTCAGACATTCAAGAAGGCCTGGGCAACTTAATAGAAGAAATATTCATCAAGAATACTCCAAGCAAGAGACTACCCTTGCTCATGAAACCTGAAATGCATTTTGAAAAGAAGAACTAAAAAGTTTTAAATGAAAAAAATGTAGCTAAGCATCACAAAATCCAGTAGGATCTTCATTCACTGTTCCTATCTGCAGTTTTCATCCCCTACTGTCAAAGCAATGGGATCAGCAGAGATAAAGTCATTGTATTTTCCATATGGCTGAGATCATTCTTTAGCTCATTTTGGAGAAATGTGGCAAAATTTGCTGCTAAGTTTGTCCTGTGGTCCTAAAATAGCCCGAAATAAGGGTGTTTGCTTTGACAGTGAGAGTGAAATAGTGAGTATCAAGGATCTTTCTTAAGGTGTTGATCTAGGGATGGAAGCAGGGATTCATTAAGGGACTCTTCACTCACACTTCATACATCCAGCATAACCATAACAGTATAAAAAAGATTCTTGCCGTTCCCACACCTAAGTAACTTGTCTTGCCACTGTAGCATGGGGAAAAGTACACGAGAAACTGTTTAACAACAGCCCCCAGAGCACCTCACCCTCTGCATAAACTAGTTCCTCCTCCAAACAATTCTGGTGTAGACACAGGCACACAAGTACACATTATCAAGGCATCAGGACAGTTCTTTTTCCTCTCATATTAGAAAAAATCACACTAACAGAAGCATGCTTTGTACCCACGTAAATTCATCTACACAATAGGAAAGAGTTGTACTGCTCTGCCTGTGCCAGTGTTGTTAAATGGTATTGTACAAAAGATTAAATGATGATGAACTTGAATAAACTTGCCCTAAAAAATTAACTGTTATCACCCCCCCAAACCACCCTCACAACTGATACTGGAGTTAACAGTCTGCCTTAAGCTGCACCTACAAAAGGTAGGTTTGTACCTGCTCTCTTTCTGGCCCGTTGCTGTTGTAATAAAAACAGAATAAAAATCTTCTACCTTGGCTTGGGCAGTTTCCTCAGACTCTGCTTTAGGTACAGCTTCCTCCCTGGGATCTTGCTCAACAAGATACTGTTCCACATTCCCACTGTTCTTTCTGCTCTGCTTTCCAGGGTGGAGCTGTGCTGCGCTTGCTGTGGTCAGTGTGGTTCGGAATCCAGCATCATCAACTCAGGGGAAGATGGGGAACAAAAGACACTGGCTTGATGATAGTATTCTTGTTTTTCCTTTCTGGAAAAACTTTCTGAGTGAATGAACACAAAGTTTGCAGGATTCTTCTAAAATAATCCTGTTTAGGGACAAAGCTGATGCAGATTGAGCAACAACTTAAGAGGGAGTGCAGTTCTACAATTTGCCTCTCTGAGAAACATTCTGCTTGGAATGACACACACCAAATTTGCAAGGATTTTTTTTCACCTCATAAATATTCTGTTGTTCATATTTCCAAGTGTATGACTGATACTTTCAGGGAAATCGAGTGAGCGAACTAAGCTGTCAGCTGGCCACGGCCCTGAGGTCCATAAAAGGGACAACCGAGTGGTTGGAGCTCATGTTATTGACCCTGAATAAGCTAAATTTTGGCTGTAGATACCGTTTATTATTATTATTGTTGTTGTTATTATTATTCCTTTCTTATTAGGCTTGGTAAAAGGCCATTCTCAGCAACTTTGCCATGTCGTAGAATTAATGTTTAAGTGAATAAATATTTAGAAACTGGTTACTTTGAAAGAATTTACTTTTTCTTATTCAGTCATTATATCTACATATATTATAATGTTCCATTTATAGGCTTTGACATGAATAACAATCCTAACTTATTTGATTAGCGCTTTTCTCTGAAATTCTCAGGTATTATAGTGTTAAGACTTCGGGGAGGCAGAACACTTATATGCAACCCCTTATTGTTTGAGGCAACAGGAAAAGTCACATGCAGGGAAACAGCATCTGCAGCACAAGTTTTAGACCTAAGTTCTTGCTGAGCACTCAAGCACATTCAAAGAGTCACTTCTCACTTGATTTCCTTTATATTTAAATTAAGTTCTGCCTCATGGCACTGTTCAGGTACACAGGTATTTCATCTCACAGAAAATTGTAGCATTTTGGTGTCTTGTGGATGCGCAGCAGTTGTACAAACAGAAGCACTGAGGTCAGTACCTGTGAGTGAACCACAGGCCCACAAAGCTGAGGCTTGTCCCTGGCTCCTGTCACTTAATTGTTCTAAAAGCTTCGTGTTTGCACAATCCTACCACAACAATGTTTACAAGTGACCCAGCCTAAACAGTTCTGTATTTAAAATATAAGTGCCCTCTAGATATCAAGTGCTGGTAACTTTGGTCCTACATTTTCTTGCAGACTTTTTATTTTCTGCAGGATGAACATTCCTGGTACAGGCTCCCCTTTTCAGTCCAAAACATTTCTTTTCCACAGCTGAGTTACAGACCTTTAAAAACAGGTTTGTTTGGGAAGTGCCAACGTGCCAGCTGGCTGTCACTGCAATGACACAATCACTATAGGCAACTCTTCAGCAGGCTCAGTGACAGGGAGACAGTGATGGTTGGCTTGGTGAAACAGGTCGCTCTAATTTAATCACGGACTACAGCAGCACTTCATTACTTATCCTGGGCACTGTTTTGTATGATGATTGACTTGAAGAAAAATCAGCACCGGAAAGCATTCTGGATGATAGGGTCTACCAGCTCATTCCTTTGGTCCTGCTAATTTCACCAAAATTACTTGCAATCAAGAACAGTTTGAGACCTCTTTTGCCAGCTTTATCTGAAAGGCAGGGTTTACTTAGAAGTCATACAGAGTCTTTAAATAAAAACTCAGTGTCATTGAGGCAGTTTTCTATCCCTAAAACACATATTTTGGATAGCATCATCCAACGTTTTCCAGCTTCTAAAATCAAACAGTGATGGAGAACTATTATTTTTTCATCCGTGGTCTTTTTCGTACCCCCTCAAGTTTGGAAATGCTGTTGTGTTTCTCTCCAAATGCCTGGAAAAAAAGGAGTCCACCCCTTGGTGTCTGTAACCACGGTGAAGCTGCTCCGCTCTCCTGTAACCACGCTTTTCATCTGACAAAGAACCTGGAAGGATCCAGGCTCTAGTTGCCCACTTCCCACCCTGCGTTCCACATCGTGCCACCTCCAATTCTGACAAACAGAGCTGAGCCGGTTGTTTCCACTCTCCCTGCTCCCAGTCGCGCTGCCTTGGGTGCCACCTTCTCGAGGAGGGAGCTGCACCAGGCGGGTCTGTGGGGGCAGCTCCAGGTACCCAACGCAGGCTCAACAAAGCCCAACAAAGCGCTGGGTCTTGCACGTGGGACACGACGACCCCGTGCAACGCTACAGGCTGCCCAGGGAGGTGGTTGAGTCCCCTTCCCTGGAGGGGTTTAAGGCACGGGTGGACGAGGTGCTGAGGGACATGGTTTAGTGTTTGATGGGAATGGTTGGACTCGATGATCTGCTGGGTCTCTTCCAACCTGGTTATTCTGTGATTCTATGATTCTATACAGGCTTGGGATGAGCAGCTGGAAAGTGGCTCCCAGGAGGAGGACATGGGAGTGCTGGTCAACAGCCGCTGAATGTGAGCCAGCAGTGGCCCAAGTGGCCAAGGCAGCCAATGGCATCTTGGGCTCCTACCAGAGACAGCGTGGCCAGCAGGAGAAGGGAAGGGATTGTGCCCCTCTACTCAGATTTCATGAAGCTGCACCTCGACTCCTGGGTTTGGTTTTGGGCCCCTTGCTCCAAGGAGGACGTTGAGGTCCTGAAGCGCGTCCAGAGAAGGGAACGGAGCTGGGGAAGGGGCTGGAGAACAGGGGCTCTGGCAGAGGGAGCCGGGGCTGCACGGTTTGGAGAAAAGGAGGCTGAGAAGAGACCTCGTCATGGCCTCAAGATGTGCCACGGGAGGTTCAGATTGAAAAATTCTTCAGCGCAAGGGTTCTCGGGCGCCAGAAGCGGTGCCTGAGGAGGTGTTTGAGCCCCCATCCCTAGAGGCGTTTAAAAGCTGGGTAGATAAATTGTTCAGGGCTGGTTTAGCAGTGGACAGGTACGGTTGGACTCAGTGACCTCGAAGGTCTTTTCCAACCAAGCGATTCTATGATTCCGCGGTTCTCTGAGCCTCATTACTCCCTGGAGCCCCGGGAAAGGCTGCGTGAGGCGGGCGCTGCTCCCTTCTCCCAGGTGGCAGCACGGGAGGGGGTGACCCCGGGCTGCCCCGGGGCAGGTTTAGGCTGGATATCGGGGAGCGTTCCCTCACGGGACGGGCTGCCGGGCGCTGCTGGAGCCTCCACCCCCGTCGGGGCTCGGGGACCGGGCTCAGGGCTCTCAGGGCTCTCAGGGCTCTCAGGGCTCTCCCCCCCCCCAGGCTCCGGCAGGGATTCTCCGTCCCGCGTGACGTCACCGCGGCGCGGGCCCCGCCCCCGGCGGCCGCCATGTTGGGGGGTGCGCGCGGGGCCGCGCAGCGCGGAGCCGCCCCCGCCCGCCCGCAGCAGCGCCCGCGGCCGCCCCGGAGCCGCCCGCCCCGCGGCATGGTGCCCTGCGCCACGCTGGACGGCGAGCCCGACCCCGGCCGCAGGATGGAGCTCTACGTCAGCCCCGCAGAGGTCAGTGCGGGGCTCCCCGCGGCAGCAGCCCCTGCCCCTGCCCCGCAGCTCCGGACCCAGCCCCGCATCCCCCGCCCCGCGGCCCCCCCAGTCCCAGTCCCGCGGCTCCTGCCCCGGCCCCGCATCGCGAGCCGCGCACCCTGTGCCCCTGACCCGCGGCCCCTGCCCCCCCAGTCCCAGCCCCACATCTCTAGCCCCGCATCTCCAGACCCAGCTACGCATCTCGAGCTCCGAAGCCCCAGCCCCGCATCCCGAGCCGCGCATCTTCAGCCCCAGCCCCGCATCTCCAGCCCCTGCCCCGCATCTTCAGCCCCAGCCCCTGCTCTGCATCTCCAGCCCCTGCCCCGCATCTCCAGCCCTTTTTCTCCAGACCCAGCCCTGCATCTCGAGCTCCGAAGCCCCAGCCCCGCATCCCGAGCCGCGCATCTTCAGCCCCAGCCCCTGCCCCGCATCTCCAGCCCCTTCTCTCCAGCCCCTGCCCCGCATCTCCAGCCCCTTCTCTCCAGCCCCTGCCCCGCATCTCCAGCCCCTTCTCTCCAGCCCCTGCCCCGCATCTCCAGCCCCTTCTCTCCAGCCCCTGCCCCGCATCTCCAGCCCCAGCCCCTGCCCCGCATCTCCAGCCCCGCATCTCCAGCCCCGCATCTCCCCGCGCCCAGCCGCAGGTGCGGGGCGGCAGCGCGGGGCGGGCTGGGGGGTAGAACACCTGCGAGGCAGCATTAGGGGCCGGCGTGCTGTGTGTTAATGTTACCAGTTCCCAGGCTGGAGGCTTTTCCCAAACTCTCAGTTTTGTGGCCATAGTGCCTGCGGAAAGTTGTTTTAACTTCTGAAAATGTCATTGTGCCGATCTGGAGACACATCACAGAATCGTAGAATCATAGGATGGTTTGCGTCAGAAGGGACCTCAAAGCCCGCGGGCAGGGACGTCTCCCCCTGGATCGGGGGCTCCGAGCCCCATCCAACCCGGCCTTGAACCCTCCAGGGCTGGGGCAGCCACCCCTGCTCTGGGCAACCTGGGCCAGGGCCTCCCCACCCTCATGGTGAACAGTTTGTTCCCAATGTCTAATCTAAATCTTCCCCCTTCCAATTTAAAGCCATTCCCCCTCATCCTGTCACTCCAGGCCCTTGTAGAAAGCCTCTCCCCAGATTTCCTGGAGCCCCTTTCTGTACTGGAAGCTGCCCTGGGGTCTTCCCGAAGCCTTCTCTTCTCCAGGCTGAACAGCTTTCTCGGCCTGTCCTCACAGCAGAGGTGCTCCAGCCCTCTCATCGTCCAGGTAGATTGTCGGTAGGAGAGGCCCCTTGGCTTTTTCACAGAATATCTGTACAATAACTATCGTGCCAGAACTATCTGAAAGAGCCAGCAGCGCGTGACTGAGATTGGGGTGCTTAAATGTTGTAAAGAACAAGGAACAACTTTGCTAGTGTCTCACAGGTATCGCTTAGTCCTCTCGGTGCATCCATAAGCAAGTACCAAATGCTGCTTAAAAGAAAATAAATGGTAGAACTGGTTGTGCTGTACCAATGAACGTATCTCAGCAGAATGTTTGTTGAGCCTTGAGAGGAGAAGGCTTAAGAGAAACCTTATTACCATGTGCCAGTGCATAAAGGGTGTCTGCCAAGAGGATGGCGACTCCCTTTTTACAAGGAGTCACAAGGAAAAGACAAAGGGTAATATGCATAAGTTGCTCCTGGGGAGATTCTGATTGGATACTAGACAAGAGTTTTTCCCCATGAGACCTGTGAAACATTGGAATAATCTCCCCAGGGCAGTGGTGGATACCTCTCTGCACTGGACATTTAAGTCTCAGCTTGACAGGGCACTGGGCCATCTCATTTAAACTATAGCTCACCTTAAAAGGTCAGAGCAGATGATCCTTGAGGTCCCTTCCAACCTCGTGTTCTTTGATTCTCATATAACACTTTGGTATTAAAACTTTGGCACTTTTAAATCAGAAGCGTAGGATTGCGTACCAAGTGTTGTCAGGTATGACAAATAAAAGATTACACCTGGGTGTATTAGGCACACAAAAGATGTTATCTAGATACAGCTGCTTAAAACTGGTCAGACTTGCTTTCTGTGATGCGGTAGGTTTGCCTTATCGAAAGTAGAAATGTCTGTAGCAAATTCACCTCTAGGTACAAAGTGGGCAAAGAGGTGTAGGATAAAGTTTTGGGAAGAGTGAAAGGATGTCCTGTAAAAGATCTAATTGAAATGTTGTTTTCTGATGAAAGTTTATACGTAGAAAGGAAAAATACAGTAATTCATGAAAGGAATAAAGCTGTGAATTTATGTTTCTTTAATTTATTTTCTGCAGCTGTGTCTAGAGTTCCGCTTCGAAGTACTATAATTACTAAACACACATTTCTACACCATGGCTGCTACACTTTAGCACTTTAAAATATTCTAATGATCTAATAATACTTGACACAATCCTGTACCTTAATATTAGAGCAATCCTAATTATGTTAGTGAAGCTATGGGAAGGGATTAAAAAGTCAGCAGAAGTATTAAGGCTTATTTGTTAATCTTATGGTTTGTAAAAATAGTGTGCTGGAGCTAAGGTATGAAGCTGACTGAAAGCCTGAGAACTTTCTTGGCCCTGATGATCTGCTCTTTAAGAATATTGTGATACATCGGTGTTAAAATAATCAGACTTGGAGTATTACAGCCAGAAGGTGAATGTTTGTGGTTATTGTGCATCTCTGAGGACTTTTTGGCCTGGACAAAACCGCCTCCACCGAGGCTGGTGCTGCTTTCAGTGTTGTGTACATTTTGCTGTAAATTTTATATCGCTGTTAGAAGGGGCTGGAGAACCAGCCCCAGCCTAGCAGGGGGCAGACAGGTAGTTCTGCTGACGGTGGTGATGTTGGACTTGTCTTCAAACACTCCACTGGGCTTGGGCTGACAGCGAGACGTGAGCTTGGCAGCGTGGGAGCCTGGTTCGGAAAGCTGCGCCCATCGAGCTGACAGAGCAGAGGGTGGTGGATGTCCAACTGAAACAGCTCCGTGTTCGTGGCACCTGAAGGCAGCTGTTTACGACATTCTATAACTTGTGTTTTCCTCAAGCCTGTACATGAACTACTTACTTAACAGGGTCTGTGCAGAACCGTTTTGGTTGGGCTCTGATTAAAGTGAGCCATCGAGTTTGTTACGTCCGTGTTACATTTGGCTAGCAGCATTTGAGACTTCACTTATACCAGTTTCTTCAAGTTGCGTGTGAAGTTCCCAGATTACATTAACAAATACTCGTTATTGTCATAACACTTTATATTTAATGCATCTTAAGGATGTGTTGAAGTTCTGCGTTCACGTCGTTTGGGCATGTACCAAAGGTTTATTTTACGTTGAAATGAGTTTTGGTTTGGATTCTGTAATTAAATTTTCTAGAATTAATTATAGCCTGTAATACTTACTGCAGCCTTACGCCGGCGATCCAATAGATCTCAGTGATCTTGGAGTGACGGGTGCACAGGCGACAGAATTACTGTGAAATCATCCTGAGAGCTGAAGACTTAACTTGCTTACCAGTGCTCTCGTCCACCAGTTGTAGCATAGGAGGAAAGATGAGAGACACCCTTCTCTCTGAGGAATCTGCTTGTTGACAAAAGTGAGGATTAGGTTATTAGAAATAGTTGCATTTCCAGTGAAGTAGCCCTTGTGTTGACTTCATGGAGTCAAAACAGTTAGCGAGGGAAGAGCGTGATCTGGAAGGTAGGAAACAAATTTCATGCTTCAAGACATAAAACCAACGTGAACTTTTGGAAGAAAATATTTTGCACTTTTCCACGCTAGTTGCCTTTGGGGTGCTGAGGGTTGTGTTGTGGACCATACGCTGCTCTGTTCCTGTCCTTACGCTCCTGTCACAGCACTGCTTGTGTAGCAGCTTTGTGATTGGGAATTCCCTACAAATAGGAAGGAACAGTTGGTGTCCTTGCAGTTTAAGCTTCAGATACTGAGTGAACTTCGTTCCTTGTAAATATAGGATTAGTAAGTGTTTTCATGGAAATAAAAGTAGGTACGAGGGTGGTGATTTTTTTGAACCATTGTAGATTATTAATAATTGCAGTCTACAAAGAGAAATTAAATGTTAGCTTTATTGACCAAGCTGAATGAAATGCAAAAAGTCTTGGAATTGGGCAGAATACATTAATTTTGGAATTTTCTGCCTTTTCAGCAGAGGCAGTCTTGCATTTAAAAGGAGATGTGTAATGCCCTTAAGTGTACACTGTTTGCAGTAAGCAAATACTGTAAATTGCATAAATGCAATCTCATACTCCAGTTTTGAAATAAACGCTTCGGGAGCCTGTAACATAATTGGCTGACAGTGATGAGGAAGACGGGGCTGAAACAACAGTGACTGGAAAGTAAAGTGTGCTGCTGGAAAACGGGGCTGCACTGAAAGTTGCCTTCGAGAAGGCGTGTTCGTGAGTTGAGCTTTGCTGCTTGTGTTCGTGACCTGTTGCCCATGCCAGTTTAATAAATGCGTCTTTGATTTTGGCCAGTGTTTTCAATCTGTCCTCTTCAGTGTGTTCTGAGCCTGCTCCGTCAAAGGCCGCTGAATTTTGTCAGTGTTGGGAGTTGCATAACTCCTTTGTGAGTAATTACTGGCAGTGACGTGGATGACTCAGCTACCTAGTTTTGTGCATCTCTGAAAATCTCCACAATTAGTTGGTGTTATGCTAAGGAAAAAAGCAAGTGTCGCACATAACTTGAACTAAGTGCCCTCAGGCGCTGCAACAAGGTTGTGAAGAGTTAGGAGAACAAACTGCCTTTAAAAAGTAAAAATGTAAGCACATTAATACTCTTAAATGGAAAACAATGGGTGTCTTTATGCATTGAAAAGTGCTGCAATACAGTAATAATGATTCTGTTTTGGTTTACTGATTTGGAAGATGGTTTTGGAAATCTGCTTTGGTGTTCTGACTCTGTAAAAGGAGCAGCTCACCTTGGTTCCCACAGGAGGGACTTTGTAGTAACCCTAAATCAGAAGAATGGTATGATCTGTTGACGCATAATATATACAATTTGCATATTTACATGGAAGTACTTCTTTACTACATTAAGAATAAAATTTGAAATGTGTTGTTTTCATCAAGTTTAAAGCTTACCCTTTCCCAGTACCCTTTAATCTGCCGCTAAAATCTCCAGAGCGGCTGCTTTACGCCCTTTCATTATGGAGTTGCAGTCTTGTCCCAGACGGGCGGTAGCAAAAAGATTTCCAGTCCTTTACTGGTTCAGTGATCCCTGTGCGTATGGTAGGTCTGTGTCGTGTCATGAGACACACGTTAATTTGCCCCTCATCTCTGATAATGGAAAGGATCAAAATGTTCTCTTAAAATTAGTAATTCCGTGTTGCTGTGAGGCTCTGTCCTCCTCTGTCACTTGGCATGTTTAAAGAGCGTGCGAGTGAGTTGCCTGGCCTCTTCCTTTTGCGTAAGGAGCTGAGGCTGGCGCAGGGTTCGTGTGAGGAGCAGACAGGAAGAAAATTCAGCATCGACCTCCTGTGGGCACCGCTGTCGGCATGACGTCCCTCTCTGGTCCCATCGGGGTGAGACTCGAGGTACCTCCGTGTCCGGTCACGCTGCTGACACTGCTTTGTTGTCCCCCTGGTGGGGCTGGGGTGATCAGGCCTGCTCAGGAGCTCTGGATCCAGCCTGGGTACCTGCTCGCAGGTTTTTAAGCGTTGGTTTTTAACCAACCGCTTAAAAAATGTTGCATGGAGAAAAGCTGTGGGTGTTTGGTAGGAAGAACCAGTGCCTTTAAGGGTCAGTTTTGTTCACAGTGACTTTTAGAGATTTCTTAAGAATACTAAACCCCTCCACCGCTTTGGCAGCACAGAACGCCCCCTGATTTCTCAAACCTGTCTCAGGAAATAAGACTCAGTAGGCCAATATGCTGCTAATTAAATTAATGATGCAAACTCTCTGCAGATGTAATTCAAAAGAAACGAGGGACAAATGCAGTCGTCTTAACAAAATTTCTTTCAAAGGATTTTTTTTTCCCCAAGTGTTTTCAAAATAATTGGGGTTTCTGATGTAAGCTTCCACTCTTAACATTTTGAAATAAGTATTTGAAGTAATACTTCAGTGTGTGGGGTAGCAAACTGGTTTGTCTTGTGTCCATTGGGAAGAACTGAGAGGTGTAGCCACAGTAACTTAGTGAACTGAGCTCCTTGAAGGAGGCACCGTGGAGGCTGGAGAGGCTTTTGTTGATCCTTATGTAAAATTTTACTTGTCTGAAGCCAGACTAGATTCTAGGTGATAAACGGCTTTCTGTTCCTATTAATATGATTATAAAATTACAGCTGGGTGTTTTCTATGAAATGTTCAGTTCTGTTTGAATGCTTAAAAAAGATGTGTGAAAATGGGGCGGAATGAGCCAGCTTTTCATCTTCTGCGCTTTTTCGTTGTAGTTGGGCGTTTTTACTAACCTGTTGTCTGGCTTCTTTTGGCCAAAACCTTGAGACCCACCGAACCATAACCATAACAGCCCTGTGAGCTGTTAACACGTCCTTAAGGGGGAGGAGGAGGGCAGTTGGTTTGGTAATACTGAGGTTCTTCTCGTCTGCCGTAATTATCAGAGGGAAGATGTGTGCAATAGTAGTTAAGCTCTTTACCAGCCCACAAAACCCCTCTGGATGTTCTCCCGAGGTAGCAGGGGAGTCGTGGCTCGGCAAGGGATCCACTGCAGCTATATAAGTCGGAAGGCAGACTGCACTGTGTTCCCTTAGCAGCAATTTGACGTTGGAGAATTGAGTCTCTCAGCCTGCACTGCTGGAAAAGTAAGTGTCTTACCTGCCAGGTTGTCTGACCTTAACTTTGACCTCATCTGTCTATAAGTAGTGGGTTTGGTTGTTTTTATATACTTTCTCTAACTGTACAATTTTTTATTCGGAAAGCATTGACACTGTTTGCCTGAACGTCTGAATTTAGTTTGTGTCTTAATGAAAGGTAATTTTTAAGACATTCAGACAATTGTAGGAGTTCAGCAGTGCTGAACAGCAAAATGATTCAAGGATAAAACAATCTCCTTCAGAATAATGGTACTTGATTCCTTTCAACCTGTTCTTGTAGAGAACCTGTTCTTGCTTTCTAATTCTCAGTAATAAATTAAATCTGTGCGTTCAGAGATATTTAGTAAGTAATGACTCAGAGAAACTGGGCCAATAACTGTAGAACAGTAGGGGTTTGACTTTTTTTCCACTGTTTTGTTTTTTTCAACTGAGTAACTATCAAACTCCAAGTTCTTTAAAACTGCCAGACTTTGAGTTTCAGTCCCACAGGCTTGTTGTGTGTGGTGTTTTGCTTTGTTTTTTATAATGGATAGTGACCAGCATTCCCAAACAAATAAGATAGAAGTGTAGTTGTGTATATCAGGCAGCGAAAGTAGATTTGTGCGCTTGAACTTAACATTCTTGGGACTGAAAATTGGCAGACATCCCAGTCTCTGTAGTTATAGAGAGACTGGACAGGAAAAAAAAAATAAAAACAAACATGAGCAACAATGAAGGGGGGAAGTGTACGGTAGGAAATTGTTAATTAAGCTGACATTTGATTACCTCCCATAAAAACCCAATGACTTACTCCATTTGATTTGCTGGAGAGCTGAAGGTATTGCCTGCATGGTGTGCTCAGGAACGATGTAGTGGCAGTAACGTGCTGGTTTTTGGTTCAGAACCCATTCCAGCGGTGACAGCTTTCGGTATCTGATGGCCTGGATAAGCTACTCTTTTCAGTGCATCTGCGGTTCTGGCTGGTGGTATTAGTTCCAGAGCTTTAATTAAAGTAAAACCACTAGGAAAACATTGACTGTATTTAAAGAAAGGAGAAATACAAACTAATTTCACTTCAAATTAAAGTCCATGAGTAAGGAAATGTATTTCTGAGCACCTAGAGTGGAAACCCATTTTCCTGCTAGGTCCAAATAAGTTTTTCGACCGACTTGGATGGACCTCACATTAATTCACGCTTGGATGCGATCTAGTGAAATGATGAAAAGAAATCACATGGCAGTGAATCGTCTGAAATGAGGCTGGAGTTATATCTGTTCTGAACTTTGGCATTATTCCTTGTGTATCCAATTAATTCATACGATAACAAGTACAGTGGGTGCCCCGTCTCTGTCAGTATCTAATTTGGAAAAAAATGGTTATGCAAAAAAGAAATAAGTTATGTAGCAAATTAGGCAGCGGCATTGGCGTCTGTAATGCATGCGAAGTTTCTGAATCCAGGGTAGCACGTTATTGATTCTTGGCCGTGAGAAATGAGCGTTGCAGCACGTGATGTGTGTGAGCAAGGAGCGTGTGCCGAGTGTGCCAGTGTTGGGTTAAACCCCCTGTTTGTAGTTCATGTGCAGAGAGTGTGTGTAAACGGTGGCTAAAATAAATAGGAACTTAGAGAGAAGTGAAAGTCACCAAAGCCTCACGTGATTTCCGCTGTTGGTTTTATTTATCATGAGGTTGGAGTCTAAAAGTAAGTGCCAGTGTCTTGGTATGAAACCTGGAAGTCTAATTTTATCAAAATCTCTAGTTCAGGACTTGGCTTTTCAGCTGCACCTGAAATCAGAAGTCCTGAAAGCAGCAGTGGACGAGGTTGTGGGTTTGATGAGGTGCTGCAGTCGTGCTGGTATAAACCTGTCCCTCAGCCCGACCTGTTGGTCCAGTTTCCTGGGTTGTTTTTAAACAGAGCCATGGTCTGTGTGGCCTTTCAGAATTCTTTGTGGGTCTGTTTTAAACTGTTTTACCAGTTCTTGTACCAACATTGTACTGGATTTTAGTGTCTCTGGCATGGATTTTAGGTAAATTCAGAGGTACAGGTAAAAAATGTCTTTACCCAATGCGAGAACTTAATTGCTTCAGCTTCTGTTTCCAGAAGGTTTGAGTTTGTTCTATTTCATATTGTGTTGTCTGAGATCTGTGCCACACGAAGGCAATGATGCTGAACAATTAACGTATAAATAAATCAGCTGTTATCACTAGCAAAATCCATAATTGGGTTCACCCATTTTGTCAAGTATTTCCAGTTTTTAATTAATGCTTTGCATGTTGAAATAGAGCATGTCCTTTGTGTTTCTGTTTGATTTGGGTTTTTAAGTTTCAGTCGTTAAGCAGCATTGTTTATTACCTAATGAGAGATTAAATAACTTTTAACCTCTATTTTTTAGTGCGACTGTGGGCGCGGGAGCTTTTGGCTGTTGTCGAAGTGGGGGTAGGCAGCTGCTAGCAAGTACCATGCTCTTCAGTTTAAGACCAAATCATTTATTTGCTTCTGTCCAGATGGATATCATACATTTTTTGCTCCTATAAGTTGTTTTGTTTGATATTAATCCACAAATCTTGTAATATACAGACCTATGGTTTCTAAAGCACTTTGTTAGAATTTGAGTCTTTGCTTTGTTAGATATTTAAGTAACTTTTGATGCAAGTAAATTTTTAGAGGAATCCATTTTTTTAAGGAAGTAGGTAAATTTTTTTGCATAAGAATTCTGTGGTATGTGGTTTCCATTCTCTCTGGTCTTGCACTTCTCCCCCGTGCCCCCAAAAGTCTTGAAATCACTTTTGAATCTATTCTTTCTAAACTGCAAATTAAGTTTCAGCAGCAGATTTTAGGATTTGGAAAAGCAATTGCAACGTAAATTTTGTGCATAACAGAAGAATTTTACATTAGTGTCATCTTGTACGGATGGTGCCGGTAGCTTTTGAAGAAGGAGTTTTAAATTAATTCCAATTAAATAACCATGGAATGGCATTTATGAAGGGATATGCTAAATGATACATAAGGGAGATGCTAAATATAACTGCTAAGTAGTAGTGTTTGTTTGAAATTGAAGTTTAAATTAGAGCAGCAAGAACACTAGTTTCCATTTTTGTGCTCTGAAATGTAAATCAGTCAAATATGATCTCTGCTTATTTGAAATTGTTAGGTCTTAATGTTGGGTGTTTTTTCTCTTTCCTTTCTGTGTTCCCCTTCCTCGTCCTCTCCAGCTAAATGGCCTTAAAATGGCAGATGAGCCCATGGAAGAAGGTGAACCATATTCCTACCACGTAAGTACTCACGATAATGCTCAGTTTAGATGCTCATTAGTGTGACTTCCTTCTGAAGCAGAACTGATGCGTTGCCTGCTCTCTAAGTTTTGAACCCATCATTTTATTTGACCAGATCTGAAGAGGCTCTAAGTCCCAGAGAGGAAAATTAGTACCTGGGGAGGGGCTGTGTCTGGTCTGGAAAGGTTTGCTGTGTGAGGCAGCTCTTTATGGAAAACAGATTCTGTGTGCTGGAGAGAGCATTTATGGATCCCCCAACCTCAGAAAATGCTCAGTCCAACCTGGAACCTTTCATAGAGTGCTTAACGTTGCTCCTACTACACTGTCATCTGTTCTTTCTTTGTAGTAGAAAGGTGTAGTTGATATATGTTCATCTGGAAGAAACTTAACTTCTGCTGGTTTAGAACAGAGTAACTTGCTACACCAGTATGGTAAATACTTGGGCTACAACAGACTTTCACGTAGAAATATCCCAGATGAACCCTGTTGAGCATGATTCTTCCCGTGCCTTGGTGATGCGCCTGCTTAGGAGACGCTGAAAGTCGGTGTTCTGTATGCCGGCTAAACCTTGGACTAAACTTCAGGTGAATCCTGCACGTGGTGAAACGCCTGACTTGGCAACGGAAAAATTGCCCGTCATTTTTCAACACACACATCCATGTATTTTTGAACAGGATCGTGGAAGAAGGTGTCAAGTAGATCTTGCTGCCAGCTGTAGCCACTGCTTTGTATTTTAGTGATAACTTTTTAAATAAGTGATTTGGCAAATAAACTCTTTGGGGTAAAAAAGACACAGTGTTTGGGCATTTTCTGGTGTGGAATAGGTAAATGGACAGTGTCATCGCACAGGTAGCAAGGAAAGATGAGCAATGGGTTGTCTTGATCTTTCACTGTACTTAAACCAGAAGGATGTTGCAGAGCTTGTTTGTTAGGTCCTTGGAGCTATGTACTAGTCAAGCTGTAACAAAGTGGGATGGCACAAAGCCATAACTGATTGCGTCATTTCTTTCAGGGCTTTTGATACTGTTGAAGGTGCTGGAAAGAGTTCCCTCTTGTGCAAGGCAGCTCAGTGAGATCTGGTACCTGAGCCCTGAGACAGACTTGCTGCTCAATCAGTGGAGCACAAAGATAACCAAATTTGCAGTTCATGAAGGCCAAATGAGAAATGAAAACGATGCTGCCTTATATATATCTATATATATCTGTTCAGCTCTTTACCTGCTCATTTCTTGTTGATGATGCAGGGGACTTTTTATATTTCAGTCATGCCAATTTTTAGTACTTTAATGATACTTGAGTGGGTGAAATTATAGAGACATCTTTTGTGAAAGTAAAACACTTCATAAAAAATAACTCATTTCATACTTCTCAAGTTGTTCTTTATTTGCACGGCAAATATTTCTCTCCTCGGTTCACATTTAGAAATACTCTGTCAGTCTCCGCAGCAACCGCGTGTGATGTCACTGGCTAATGAATCAAGGTGGGTGATAAACAGAAGAGCAGGTGAACTCCTTAAATCTTTCCTCATGCAGAGGTTCACAGTGTTAAAGAATGCCAGTTAGGATGGTGAAGTAAAAAGGCTTCTGAATAGAGTATTTACATATTTGGTAGACGGAATTAGCCATTGAGGAGTGCTGCTCCCTTTCTACATGTGAGCTGGGGTTGCTGTTATAGGCCTTTAGCAACAATTTTGTAGTTTCATGGGTGTTTATTTTGACACCTTGCTTGTTTTGGCTCACAGAAGCTTCTGTAATACCATAAAAGCTGCAACACATCATGTGATTTGTTTTCATCATAAATGTTTGCCTTTTCACAACTGCATCTGCTCTGCCCTGCTTTGATAAAGATGAGAGTAACAGGAAAAAGTCAACAGAATGCTAAGTCTTAAAGAATCACCACAGAATAATTTGTGGCTTTCTGAAGGAGATCTCCACACAAGATTTTCTTTCCAGGAGATCTGCACGCCAGAGCTGCATTTCTTCTGTTAGATGCAAGAATGTGCTGAGTTCTTAAGATGACTCATATCTTGTATGCATCGTTTGGAGAGCATAAATTCCTTTAGCTGCAACTAGATGACCATTTATTACTTGCTGCTGTGAAAAGCAATAATTGCCTAAAATGATGAAATTCAATTTAGCTTTCATTAAGACTATTTCAGGAAAGGGAAAGATGAGAGAAGTGATCACTGGGAAAATGAAAGACTGCTAAAGTAGAGGTGAAGCACAGAAGGATTGTCTTAGTTTTAAAATCTGTGTATTTCATGTTAGAAAATCCGTCTTTGCTGTAGTTCTGATATTTGTGACAAAATGTCTTTAATGTCTTATTACACTTGGAAGTATTAAAAAAAAACAAGCAAGAAAAGAGCAGGCATTTACCTGCACTTCTAACGAGAGTTGTTTAATTCAGGCCTGTTCATTGTTGTATTTTGTTTGCTTTGAAATAATAGGATGAAGGAAGCGTGAAAGAAATTCCTATTACACACCATGTGAAAGAAGGATGTGAAAAAGCAGATCCAGCACAGTTTGAACTACTCAAGGTCCTTGGACAGGGGTCATTTGGAAAGGTAAGGTGGTGAACTTTATTTTCATCTGATGTCCACTTTGAACCAACTTTCTTATTAATGTTTTACCTCCCTTATTTCTATACTACAACGTCAAGTATAAAACTAACAAATCCAAGTACAGGTAGATAGGCTTGTGGAAATGACTCTGTTTTGGAGAAAATTGCCAGTCCAGTTTGACAGTTGGTTGATGTGGAGGATGTTTTTGTTTTGTTTTTACTGTGGTGGCCTTTCTGACTTGGCATTTTTTAGAGGAAAAGTGCTGTCCAGTCCGTCAGCCTGGGAGGGGTCAGCTTGAGTACATTTTTGGATAAGACAGTGCCATAGCAGAGTTGCTGGGAATGTTTGGAAAGTCATTGATAAATTCCATCTTTTCCAGTTTTGCTCTGATGCTGAAGGAGCGCTGTTTATAGCAGGACACTAAATCGTGTTGGAGACAGAGGTGTGACAGCCTCAGTCTCCAAGCAAAAGGGTGAGTCAGTTGCAAATTTAAGGAGGTCGACCATGGAAAGTTTTATTTTGCATTGATTGGAGAGAGACACGTTTTGTGCTTCAGCTGGACTGGCATCTGCAGCTTCATGGGAACAATGACACCAACAGCAAGAGTTTCCCATCTGGGTTATGGAGTTGGGATGGTTTTGATGTAACAGCTCTGGTATTGACAAGCCCTCATGCCTGTTTGAAATAAAATCATGGTACTTTCAACTGCCTCAAGACATTATCACAGCATCCTGTGAGGAATCGGAATGAACAGTGTCTCTGCTCCATATAGATTGTATCACACCTTCTGTGGGTTAGGTTAGGAGGAACCAGGATTACAATAAACATCAACAGATGCTTACAGAGGAGACAGTGATTTGTCTTTTAATAACAGTACTTAACATGGTGTGAATGTGTGACTCCTTCCAATATATGAAAGCTTTATTCGTGTAGGTAGAGAGGAATGATTATGATGATTTGGAACTTGAACCAAGGTAACAATAAAGTAGATAAACTGGGAAATGTATTTTGGTTTTTTTTTGTTTTGCTGTGTTTGTCGAGTGATCAACAGCTGGAAGACATGAAGCGAGCAGTTATTCAAGTTGGTTCTAGAAGAAATACGGCAGTTATTTTGCTAAAGTAACTTCTTTTTATAATGTGTTACTTGGTGTCATGTTGCAGAAATGGCATTAAAAATCAAATGTCTCAGTCACTAGTTTGAAACACTTTAATTGAAATATTAATCCTAGGGAATAGGAAGGTGATTTATTTTTTAAAGCCAGATCTCAAGCTAGATCTTTTGCTGCACATAAACAGACAGGCGGCTTTACACGTTTCCATTTTCCTGTTCTGCTGCTGGTTTTGTCTGTCTCGTGGCAGGAACAAACCTCTGCACAAAGTTATATGAGAGAGGGGAAAAAATCAGCAGTTAGGAAGGCATTCTGTGAATAGTGATAGTTTAGAAAATAGACTTCTTTTTCAAAGTATTTCTTAAAGTTTTCCAGCTTAAGAACCCTTTCTTCACCTGGTAAGGTTGGCTGCCAGTTCCCTCATGTGCTTCCCATCTTCAGAGCCTAAAAGACCCTATACATTTATTACTTATCATTTAAGATATCTTTAAGCTACTTTAGTATTCGGCACATCTGGTACAGATATCTTAGCCCTGACTCGGATCTTACTTTACAGAGTTCAGATTTTTGTAAGGAACACTCAGGCTCAGAGTCCCACTGGTTTGGCAAGACATCTGCTCTAGAGCCTTCAAAACCTGGCAGTGCTTTGTCAGGGACCAGCTCTAGGAGGCAGTAACTCTTGCACATCTGAACAGAACTCTTTTTCTTTTCCTTTTTTGTTGCTTTCTCTTAAAAAGAGAAAACAAACAGTGAAGATCAATGGCTGTTGCCTTCGTGGTTGTTCTCTCTCTGCAGTTCATGCTTCCCAGGATCTGCACACGGTTTGTTTGCTCTTGCAAAGGACAGTGCTACAGCCCGTTATGTAGCTGTCTTTTTTGACATCTGTGCAAGGTTTAACACAGAAATGAACGATTAAACTTCGTGTCTGTTACTGAATTTCTCCCTTTAGCCTTTGATAAGGTTTCAGCACCTGGCCTGCTCAAGATGATTTGATTCGCTTAAATAGAATCATAGAATCACGGAATAACCAGGTTGGAAGAGACCCACCGGATCATCAAGTCCAACCATTCCTATCAAACACTAAACCATGTCCCCATGAATCACCTTATACAGCGTTTGTCCATCTTGGTTTTGCTTTGTAGTTGAAAAACTGACCATTGCATCTCCTCAAGGTGTGGCGTTAGGGAGACCTTGTCCACAAATTAAATGGATTGTGCTTGAGTAGTTTCCACAGCAGCAGCTATTTTCGTCCTTATTAGACAGAATTTCTAGCTTGTATTCCTTATGTTATCACAAGCTGCTAGCTATTAAGCATTAAACTATTTGTACATGCTTACTAAAGCTTTACTTTTACAATTGTGAGTGCATTAATCTGCAGATGTTTTCTGATCTGCTAGATTTTAAATTACTCCTATTACTGTTTGAGCATCAACATTGTGCAATAAGAGAGCAGAGTTATTGGTCAGTTATTGAGCAAAACTTGAACAAAACAACAATCTGATAATCATGGAATATGATGACATTTGTCATCTAACTGGAGCTTAAAGTAAAATCAGCCTCTCTCCCAATCCTGTACAATTTAGTCACTGAGATTGTATGAATTTCTGATCCTAGAATGGACAATTTCACAAGTGTATTTGATTGTTTTTAAAAAACACTTTCAAAAAATTTGATCATTTCTATCGAAGTATATATGAAAATAAATCTAGTGTTAATGACAATCTGAGTAAGGCAAGATCAGAGAGACAGTTTTGGGTATCTCTTGTCATTCTCTTGTGACTTGCACATTTTTTGCTGTACAAACGTTCCTCATAACTAATAATTGCTGTTGTAAGTACAACAACTGGGAAACAGAAGCACGTGCTAAACAGTTCTGTGAACTGGAAGACCTGGTAGCTGAAGTATTAGCCAGAAAAGGTACAGGTATTTGCACTGCATTGTTTTAATTAATATTGTGCTGTGCTTAGTGTCAAGTTATACCAGCTATCTGTGAAACTCTCCTGGAAAGAAAAGAGTAGAAAAACCTGTTGGAGCTGCTCTTGCAGAGGGATAGGGTGCTTTGATCTTAAATGATGAGGTTTCCTTGCTTTCGTCTCGCCACTTTCACAGAATTCATTAATACAGCCTGTTACATACAGAATCATAGAATCGCTGGGTTGAAAAGACCTTTGAGATCATTGAGTCCAACTGTACCAAGGCTTGATTCTTAAACTTGAAGAATTTCTTAGGAGGTGGCAGACCAGGCAGAATTCTCCAAGAAAGTAAACAAACACTTTTGTAGAAGTACTTATTTGCCAGTACTTATTTAAATGACTTGCTATAGGAACGAATGTGTGGGTTCTGACCAGTCTCAATACTTCGGAGGGCCTGGTGATGTGCGTGTGCCTGCTCTGACTAAGGGAGTGCAAGTTTCCCTTCCTTTAAACGTGTGTACTTAGGAGAGAACACTAAAAGCTGTCTGAAATTAATTGGAGGTTTTCAGGTTCTTTGTGATAGTTTCTTAGTCCATTACTAAACCTGCCTGTGCAAAGAGACTTACTGTGAATATTTGGCCTCTTTTCCTTCCTCAGAGTTTTTGAGGAATGCGATGGGACTAGGGATGGGCTATCTCCTTGTCTGTATTAACAGAGGTAAAATAAATACATAGTAATGGGTTTTAGTCAGGTTTACGTAGAGTATTTTTAGCAGTAATTTGAAGTGCTGTTTATATTACCAGGTCTTCCTTGTCCGAAAGATAATCGGTCCTGATGCTGGGCAACTTTATGCAATGAAAGTATTGAAAAAAGCTTCTTTGAAAGGTACGTGTCTCTTTGGAACTGGAACCTTAGATAATGGTTTTCAGTGTGACTGTATCTCTTAAATGAGTCCTGCACATAGTTCTCTATAAAAGAATTTTGTAATTCTTAGATAATTTTCAGTGACTTCATAATGCTTCTCTGACAGTAGCTTTTTTTCTAGAATAACTTGTAAGTTCATGTTTAGGAATTACTTTAAATCTGACAGATAATTTTAATTATGTGGTAAAAAGTACTCCTTCGAAGTTTAAAATGGCATTATTTAATTCTGTTTAGTCTTTTCATTATATTAAAATTCATTTCAAAAACAATTTTCCTTTTGTCTTTGGTTAAGTTGGAATTAGACTGTGGTTAAAATCGTTAAGTCATTCCCTCCTGTTATAGGTGCCGTGGCAAACTAACTAGCAGCTCTGGCTTTCAGGAGACAATTTAATGGATGCAGCTCCACTGTGCCACTAGTCCAAGAGGAAAAAGTAATCTTAAGAGACAGAAAATAGATAGAATGCAGATAGTTAATTCAGAGGTTAATTCATTAGCTGCCAAGAAATGTAGATGTGAGCTTTTTTTCTTAATATGGCTTAGCACTAAATACTGGGCTGGGTTGGAAAACAAAATAAGTGCAAAAGTAAGCTGGGGCAGGTAAGAAATAAAATAGAGTTTTGCTGTCTGAAAATCCGTGTTGTGTGGGAGACTTAAAACAGATAAGGTAACAAGAAGTGTTTCTTTAGGCAGCAAGACTTTCCATATGGTAATTTTGGTTCCATTTGTGTTATACATTTGTTCCATAGAAGTCTTTTTTTTTTTTTTTCTCCCCTCAGTTCGGGATAGAGTTCGCACAAAAATGGAGAGAGATATATTAGTAGAAGTAAATCATCCATTTATCGTCAAACTGCACTATGGTTGGTATTATATTTTTGCTACTATTTCTTTCTTTACTTGAAGACATAGCTGATCTTGCTTTTTCTCAGTTTTGTAGTGTCCACTTCAGTGCCTGAATTAGGTTCTAGCAACTTGAACTGACAGGACTTAAAAAAGGAATGTAAATACACATGTATATAGAAGTTATAGGTTAAGTTCTTTTGAAGTTAAAGATTTGGAAAGTTCTTACAAGTTCTGCAGAATTTTTTGTACTTTTCATTGAATAAAACCAAAGCACAGTAATTCATGCTCTTGGTGTTTCCCTGTTTGACAGAGGAGGAATAAAAGAGCAGTATTTTAATGATGCTTTATGACTAAGATAGTCTTCGGGGAAGAAGCAAGCAGTCATTCAATAGATTACCTCATGTGTTGCTGAATTGTTTCAATTCCATAACAAAATAGAATTGGCTGGATTATTTCAGTTCCATAACAAAAGTACTGCCTTCCACTGAAAGTTCCAAGTTGTGAAAGCATTCAGATCTGTTTTGTAGATCATCTTTGTCACACAACTATTGTTGTTGGTTTTTTTTTTAAGCCTTTCAGACTGAAGGGAAGCTATATTTAATATTGGATTTTCTCAGGGGAGGAGATGTATTCACACGATTATCCAAAGAGGTAAGCGCCTGATATTTTATTTCCATTCAGTGTTAGATAGAGCTTTTTTGTGTCAATGAAGGGTTATCTTCTGTGGCCATTTCACACGTATTTCTTGTCATAGTCAAGTTGTTGATAGCTTAGTTGGGCTTTCCTTACATGTTCTTGAATAAATTCTACACTCTTAGAAAACATGTGTGTGTATTGATGAGTAGCCTAAGTTTTCATTTGATATCTGCAAAGTACAGTTCTTTTGTCTAAAAATGTTCTGTTGCTTGGAAACCTAACTGAAGTAAATTAAGATTTAGCAATAAAAGAAGAGGATGTAGAGTTCTCATGCTCATAGTCAGTGTAGGTGCTCCTGGAAGCCCGCATCTCTAACAGATTTCTGCTGCATTGTAAAATTTCATAATGCTGCCAGGCAAATCGCAGTGCTTAATGTCACAAAATGTGAACAGGGAGCGTTTTTGAGACCGCTCTCCTTCATCAAACATAAACACGCTCCTGGAACTCCAATTTTTCATTTCTATTTTTGTTTGCTGGAGAGAGAGCTTCAGAGAAGGGGACTACGATGCAGCCTGGTGTTTTTTTCTGGGTTAAAATTTGTCATCAAATATTTATTATATATTACCTTAAGTATTATGAACATGTTTATAAGGCTTTTCTTTTCTTTCTGTAAACCTTTCATAAAGATCTAAATTGTTAATGGCAGCTTCTCAACAGCTTCACAGTAAGAGAGCTTTTCAGTGTTTTCCCCAGTGTAAATACATTTATATTGGTAATGCATAGGAAAAGCCACTTTCTTAAATGGGAAACCTGGATATCTGATTTTTTGTGACATGGGGGTGGTTTTATCCCCATTATTTAAGACCATGAGCTAGGGGTGTTTTCTTCCATTGTATTTTTTTGTAAAAATAAAACAGGCAAAAGAGAGAAGAATTTAAAAAGATTTTAGTTTTCCTTCTTTAGAAATAGCTGACCTTAGTAAAACAGTGATTGTGTCTAAGAATTGAGCTCAAAATTAATTAACCTTGAGGCTAAAAGCTTAAAGAAACCGACCGACTCGTAAAGTGTTATTGGGACAGCAGGTAGAAAGAGGTCAATCTCTGCTTTGGTATAGGGTGTCTAATTATAGAGGAAATTCTGGTATAGCAGGAAGAACTGTTCTTTTCCACTAATGCAGCTGGGATTGCCGAGTATGCAATGTTCTTAAATAAGGGATGCAAGTCTATCCATAATGATAATAGCTAGGTGGTTGAAAGAGGTATGTATTCCCTTTGGAAATAAAGAACTAATAATTGTCAAGTTTTCTTACTGTTAAGTCTCTACTTGTTTTTTGGAAGACTTCAGTTAGCTTCTGTGATGACTTTTAAACACCTACTGTGTGTATAGATAAGAAAAATAAAATCAGGTCTTATTTTCTGTTGGGAAGACAAGGTATTTTGAAAAGTATATGGTAAATGAAAGACAGTGGACAATACACAAGAGGATAAATTCCCCATGGCATTTTGTGCTTTCCACACAAGGGTTATTTTAAATTAATTAGGTTTAGTATGAGGTTATTACAACACTTCAGTTAGGCTTTAAATTCTAATGTGAATATGAGAGTCTCATCTGTGGAAGTGAAATGAGTCTAAAGTGAAGTTTTCATTGGTAACATTTAATGAAGTTGCCTTGCGTGATGTTTAATTTGACACAGAAAGCAATTTTAAATGAAACTATTATTGGGAGATTATAATTTAGCATCATTACGTTCTGAGGTTTGTATTTTGGCTACTCCAAGGAGTAGTGGTATCCAAGCTTTCCCCTTGCTTTTCTGTATATATATATATATATATATATATAAAGCAGTATCAGCGTCGCTCTGTTAACTATCAAGGTGAAATTTTATGTAGCGTGACAGCTTTATTGTTCACGCAATGCTAATACTTGTCATTATGGAAGTTAGGAGTATTTCTATTGCCAGTAGAAGAAGTTACGTATGTGATTCAAAGGCCAGATCCATGTTCTACTGGATCAATAAGCCCAGTTGCCTGAATTTAAGTCTGCGTAGGCAGCTACTGTTGAGCTGGCTGTTTCCTTGTTCCTGGTGTCTTCAGCAAGTAAGGGAATTGTGCACTTCAACCGCAGATTCGGTTCCAGTCATGTAAAGGTTACCAGCCTCTCCAGTAACTTGTTATAACGTGACAAGGGCAAGGCAGGTACGATTCTTGTATATGAAATCAGAAACTATTCAGACTGAGTATTTGGGGTAGAAACATGCCTCTCCAGTGCTCTGTATGCAACACCAGTCAGTGTTTGTTTCTCGCTAGGGTTCTTCATGCTTCTTCTCAGAAGAGCAGAGTAGGTTCTTCAACTCCCGCTGCAGATTTTCGCATTTTATTTTCACCAAATGTTTTATTTTGCCTGCTTTTTTTCTAAATTATGCCTACTTTTTCCCTAAATATTTGAAATATGAATTCACACAGATGGTCGCCTGGTACGGCAGTCATATCCCAAATTTTATGATGCAGTCAAAACCAGTCTGTATAGGGTTGTGGCAACAGGAGCACTGGTGGTCAGTAACACCAAATGTCACAATTAAATTTATTATCTTAAAAGTTAGCTAATGCTCTGCAGCAAGTGCTGAGTTGTTTAAGGATTGCAGGTAGTTCTTTTGTGTGTGTGATGATTAGCCTGTATTAGTGTATAATTTCTGCTAGGTTAATTAATGAATTATGAGTTCATAAAGTACTTTAAAGCTTATGCTGAAATTTAGGCAGACAGGACTGTTTTTTAGATTGCAGTTTTAAAAACTGAAGACAAGATCAGAAGGTAAATCTATACAGTTCTTATTAGGTTATGTTTACAGAGGAAGATGTGAAATTCTACCTCGCAGAACTGGCCCTTGCTTTGGATCACCTTCACAGCTTGGGAATTGTGTACAGGGACCTGAAGCCAGAAAAGTAAAGTAAAATGTATTTTACCACTATTACATGTATTTTGCTTGTTGCTTTTCATTTTCCACTATGGTGATGTAAAAAAAAAATTAAATATTTTTGTTAGACTATATAAATGAACGTAAAATGTAAATATATTGATGATTTCAATGAATTACTATAAGCTGGAGATAAAAATCTTTAACTATAGTATTTTAAATGTTGTATGTAAACATTCCTCTTTATGTGTATTGGTGAATGTGAATTTTAATTTTCAGCATTTTGCTTGATGAAGCAGGACATATCAAGTTAACAGGTAGGTAACACTTATTAGTATAGCACTTTCTGAACGTATTTCTGTATTAGCTTTAAATTACAAGCCTAAGATGTGTAGTGATGGCTGGGGTATGTGGGAGCCACTATTTGGAATTATGTTTTATTAGGCATACTTTTTATAAGAAATCTGTACACCTGACTTAGATAATATTTCTTTTTGTAACATTAAATACTTTTATTGATGTATTTTAGAAAGTCAGGGGCTGTATCTGATGGTTTTGGTCATTTACTGGATCCTGATGTTCATGCAGGTTCCACTGAATTTAGTTTTTGCTTTGGCAAATATTTGTATAGATTGCTGTGGTGAAAATAGAAGAAAAGTAGTGGGAAATACAAAAGGAGACATTGAATGTGGTTTTTAAAGGAGCTTTAGTTCAGGTGGTGGTGTGCTAGTAACTAAAACTATCCACTGTTCAGGTTAGAACGTGAGATTCACCATGAAATGCTTTTTAACTGCAGATAAAGAGGTTACAGACCCAGACTAAGAGCTGATGACTGAGACTTTGAAAAGGGAGCAGAGGTGCTTTTGATGTAAAATGGTTTTAGTGCACAAAAGACTGTTGAAATATTACTTCTCTTCTTTTACGTTTCTGGATTATCACTGTTAAATGCATATAAAATTGCAGAGCAATGTTCTATGAGGAACAATTAAAATACATTTATTTCAAAACACTTGACTATTTGGAAGACAAATTACTATGAATTTCTGAAAGCTTTAAATTACGTTTAAGATGATGCTTTTGAATTATGAATTTCATTATCTGTTTTGAACTATAGATATTGCTATTAGATTCCAAGAGAAAAAGAAGGTTTTAAAACTCAAAGATCTGATGGAATAACAGTGATGGAAATCATGTTTATAAAATGTATAATTTTTAAAGTTGTGCACGATACATTTAAATCCAGTTCAATCCTAGAATCTCACTTCCTTTTGGAGGTGGAAGGAATAATTGATGGGAATATTGATTAACCGTCATTTCCCATTTGAGAAAAGGGGCTCTTGGGAGCCTAGTCTTGAGAGCTTGGCTAATGTCAAGGACTTGTGTATTCAATGGCATTGTTCAAACAAGGAAGAAAGGTATTTGGGGAGTAAAGTGAGCGGATGTACAAAACTTCTTTACTAAACATGAGTCAGATTGCAGAACCATGTTCTCTTACATAACAAAATTATTTTTAGTCTGATTTTATTTATTCATCATTCAGTAACACTAGACTGTGCAGACTGTGTTCTCTTTGAAACTCATTTCTACTTGTATCCTATTTTTTGTATGAATAAAGCAGGGAGTAAATGGAGAAAATGAGAATTTTGGATTATCATAAGGCTCTAACTATGCAGTGTTTCAAATATTGAGTTATTTTGAGTAGTAACATTGATGGCAAATCCTGAGTTTAATATGACTTGCAGACAGAGTTTGGTGGTATGTAGTAAACAAATTGTCTGTGGTATCTCTGGATATCTGCAGTTTCTCATTGCATGAAGAGCTGGGATAATCGCATAATATTCCTGAAAGCAAGCAAACAAAAGCTGTCAACACTTTGATTTTCAGATACTGTATGCAGTATTGTTTTTTCCTGAAGTTCTTTACTGGCTATATTCTTGTAATGCTGTTGTTGTAGACTTTGGACTCAGCAAAGAATCCGTAGATCAAGAGAAGAAGGCCTATTCTTTCTGTGGTACTGTAGAATACATGGCACCTGAAGTAGTAAACAGGCGAGGGCACAACCAGAGTGCTGACTGGTGGTCCTTTGGTGTTCTCATGGTACTGTATGCTTCATTCCTTACCTTGCTTAAGGTCACAAATGCACTGCGTATGTTTAATCTGAAATAACGTCTTTAGAATAAGCTTATCCAGGTCTCATGCTTGGGTAAGGGGAAGAGAGAATTCAGGAAGCAAATTGCTACTGAAATAGCAACTGATTTGAACAGAATTTTATTTTTCACCTGCTTAACCCTGTCAGGAGTGCTTATCAGGCACCGTTAAAATCGTGTGTAGTCCATTAGTAGCTCAGAACAGTTACAGGCAGTATGAAACTTCAGTTTGTCTATTTATTTTGCATGGTACTTGATAGTTAAAGGAAAAAAACCTGAAGATTGGGTTTGATGGGATTTTAGTTGCACTTTTGCAAGATTACGCCTGTTGACTGGATATTGGAGTAGAGCGGTGAAATCAGCCAGTAACCGCGAACACTTACACCTTTGCCGTGATACGTTAGAGCATCGGGCTGAAATATGCATATTGACTCTGACCATAAAGTACTGATTTAGGATATTCTTGTTTTCACCATTTTCATAGTACAGCAACATGTGAAACTAGGTTATGGAGGGGATTTTATTACTCCATCAAAGTATGGATGTAAAATATTCCTGCATCACCGTTGCATTACACTTGCCACTCTTGCTACCATGTGAGCTACTGATGAAAACAAATTTCTGCTTTTGTGAAGTTTCGTGATTGTCTTTTAAAAGCTCAAGGCAGTTGTGTCATGCAGCGACAGGGAAGAACACAGTACTGAACGCTTTGTTTGAGCAGCTGCGGGAAGGATTGGTGATTTAGATTAATATTTGTCCTTTTCAGTTTGAAATGCTTACTGGTACGCTACCATTTCAAGGTAAAGATCGAAATGAAACTATGAATATGATACTGAAGTAAGTATATCTTCTTGCTTTTTGGAAAGTCAGAAAATGTGATTTTTAAATATGGTTTAACAGCCTGTTATTACTCCTTGTGCTTAAAGAGCATTAAGCTAGAACAGCAACAAGAGTGCTAAGCCTCCTCAAGAAGGGTTAGATCCCAGACGGGGCCAATACTATTGGATATCTCTAGGAATTAAAATCTTCAGGATGAACTTGGGTTTTTATTGTAGGTGTATAATAAAGATAAAAACAGTACAGTGAGTTAGAGCAGTACTGTTTGTCACCCACGTTGTTGTCTCACTCTCTTGCTACTGTTACAGCATCCCTTATTTTGTAAGCAGTGGTTAGGCAGGAGTTGCTCTGTGTACGTATATCTGGAGTGCACTGACGTGCTCCCATTTTTCATATCGAATTACTTCAGTTACATCAGAAGCTGTCTAACAGGACAGACTGGGTAAACTGGTGATTAATAAGTGAAGCTGTTGGGTAAATATGTTCTCATCTTTATTTGTGCTTAGCTAACAAAGAATTTCCTTCAGACCGCACGCAGAGCCATAGGCCGTTTGGGAGGGCAATAGTCAGGGAAGGGATGAGAGAACAGCTCTCTTCTTACCAACATATCTTGGAATCATAGAATGGTTTGGGTCGGAAGGGACCTCAAAGCCCATCCAGTTCCAACCACCCTGCCATGGGCAGGGGCACCTCCCACTGGATCAGGGGCTCCAAGCCCCATCCAACCTGTCCTTGAACACCTCCAGGGATAGGGCAGCCATGGCTCTCCTGAGAAACCTGGGCCAATCTCCCTTCCAATCTAAAGCCATTCCCCCTCATCCTGCTACTCCGTGCCCTTACAGAAAGTGCGAGTTTGTAGTGCCATTACCTGTCACAGCACTGGATTAGGTCACTAGCTCACTTGGAGTTCTAAGTGATACCACAGTTCTGCAAGAGAGTTTCTTGCCCTAGCATAATTGTTTTCATAAAATAAGCCTGGTAAAATTAGTCAACTTTTATGTAATGGCTTCCGGAGCTACTTCTTGAGGCTCTTGTTTCAAGAGGAATATTAGCAATCACTTCAGGGGCAGGGAATTTGAGATTTGATGAGTTGCTCCTGGCATTGTTTCTAGTAGAGGTACTTTGGTGATAACTTCCTGGGGGCATGAAGATATCTTTGAAAACATGTATTCCTGAGATAACTGTTTTACTCTGGTTTAGCATAAAGCTTATTTTGAGGGCTTGGGTGGGGTTTGGGGTTGGGTGTTTTTTTCATTTGGGTGGCATTTTTCTTTTTTTTAGAAAGCACTCATATAATATGAAAATTTCAAGTTGATGAGTTACATGTGTACTCTCTACAAGACTTTGGGATAGATCCTTGATACATCAAATTGTGCAATCGAGTCTATGTAGACAATTTTTGATAAGATATACATTTCTTCCTCTTACTTGTTCTGTTTTCCTTTAGAGCAAAACTTGGAATGCCTCAGTTCCTCAGCCCTGAAGCACAAAGTCTTCTGAGGATGTTGTTTAAAAGGAACCCATCGAATAGATTAGGTTGGTTAATTAATTTGGATCTTTGACATAAAAGTTGCTGCTGGTCTGACTATTAAAGACTGAGGTGAAGAAGGCATGAAGTACCTCAGCCGTTTCCACATGCATTGTCACTGTCTTTCCCCCTGCATCCAATAAATGCTGGAACTTCTCCACACACTCCAGAAACCTCCTGGACTGTTTCTGCTGTATTTTATTTCCAGCCCACATCTGGTAGATTGAAGTTCCCTCAAATAACCACGCCTATGCACATTTTTTAGGAAAGAACTAATTTTTAGTGCAGTCTTGAAAGACTTCACCCAAAAGTGTTTCAAATAAAGTATTTGCTTTGTTCAGGAGCTGGTTCAGATGGAGTTGAAGAAATCAAGAGACATCCTTTTTTTTCTACTGTTGACTGGAATGTAAGTACAAAATTATCTGAATTATAAAGCTATTTTTAACTTCTCTGTGTGTTGTAGCATTAGAGGTTTTCGCATCTGAGTAGGACACAATAAGCACTGCAGTACTGCTGACCATTACATTCTCGCTTCTGCTATAATCTTAGTTGGCATCTGGAGCTGTAGTATCTGTGGTATAGAGAGTATTAATTATAAATTGTACAATTACTTTTTAAATAATGAAGAGTTGCAACACTCTAAGGCTTAAATTGTGTGTTTGAGCATTTGTAGTTGGGAGAGAACGCTGGTGTTCCCTGTATGCAAGACGTGCCCACCTAATGCTTCCATGCAGGGCACAAAAAATCCCCATAACTATAATTCTGACTTCTCTCTGGTTATCCGCAGCACATTCCTGTTTTATCAGTCCTATTCCATTCACAGTCAAAGTGTGGACTCTAGTGCTCTGAGATGATCAGAAGTCTGTACGAGTTCAGGATTGCTTGCTTAGCTTTTGAACAAGCGCCTTTATGCTGTTCTTCTGTAGCTTTCTAATATTTTGAGATGTGTTTTCCAGAAATATTTTCAACCCCAAGATGCTCTATTCCAAGTAAAGCCACTCTAGAAACACTCCCTCTCTGTGAATCCACAGAGGGATAGACACAATAAGTGTGCTGACAGGACTACCTGCAATGCCAGGCAGTAGTGTGCTCAGCTGTTTCTCTAAAGCTTGTTGTCATTATTCTTTTTTTTATCTCTTATTTTTACTTCTGAGGTGGTGGTTTTCTAGCTGTTTATGCAACGTCTCCTATAGAGTCCTGAGGAGCAAGTGGAGTTTTCAGTTACAGAAAAAAACAATGACATTTGAGTTGCTTTCCTCTTAGCTTCACGAAATTACATCACACAAGTTTCATTCACTCTTAATTATATTACTTTGTCCTTCTGTTTCAGAAACTATTCAGAAGAGAAATTCAACCTCCTTTTAAACCTGCTTCTGGAAAGCCAGAAGATACCTTTTGTTTTGATCCAGAATTCACAGCAAAAACACCAAAAGGTAATTGTGAATGATTATAAATTGGTGAGGTTTGTGGGAAAAGAAGGGTCATATCCATGTTACAATAAGCCTGCCTGGAGAAAAAGCCAGTGGCAAAACTAAAAGGAAAGGGTGCAACAGGGTTCCAGCACTTTGAAGGAACGTGTTCTCCTCAGTGGGTTTGTGTTCTTTGAAGTACTCTGCTAAACTTTGACTCATCAAGAAAAGAAAGGATTATTAACAGATGGATTATGGTTTTTAATTCTGGTTTACAGTCAGACACGCAGTATTTGGGGGGACATGTTTAATACTAAAAGCAAACTAAATTTGATTCCAGCAGTGATTATTTTTAGGATCAGTATTCCACTCAAAATGACTTGCTTTAAGAAACTTTCTTGAGCCTGTTTGTTATTATAATTATTAAAATTAAAGCTTCAAACAAGCGCTACAGTAACTTTTTTCATTGAGCTGTTCCCCTTGCTACCCGTGCTGGATGTGACTTTGCTCTTGAAAGAACGGTGATTCAAAATAGGGAAGGGTGGGGAAAATGTGCAGTGCACTGAGAACTTGTACTACTGGGTCACTTGCAAAGCATCTGAAATAGTCCCAAGCAGCTTTAAAGTATTCCTTCGATTATTGCACTACCGGAATTTCCAAGTAACTGAACTTGGAAACAAAGACAGGAAGTGCTGGTGTTTCGTATGCTTCAAGCTTCACTTCAGGTTATCTTTTGTGAATTTTTGTCTTTACTGCTGCATCCAATTTTCAAACCTCTTTGTTGCGTGTTTGGAAAACGTCTGGGGTTCTAACAGGCTATCAGTTATCAGGCTGGGCTTATTATGACATTTCAAGCAGCGAATTCAGGGGAGGACTTAATATAATCTGAGTAAATTTGATTCTGATTACTCTGTAATACTGCTAATGGAATATTCTCATTTTGCCTCCCTTCTGTCTTGCCAGCAGCACATACACTGCTTGAGTAGCAAAACCTACTCTGCTCTGTGGTGCAGTCCTTGAGTACAATACTGTGATCTTCATTTCTTTCTCATAAGGAGAGTTGTGCTTCAGTAAGCGTCTTCCTAAAAACATTCATCCATTCATTCCTGCAGTGTTTTGCAGTTTTAGATAAAGCCCAGGAATGCTTTGTGTGTGTGTGTGTGTGTGTGTTACAAAATAAGAGGAGACAGATAACTGACTAGAAGATTTGTTCAGCATCTAGAGTTGTCCTTGTTTGCTTTCTTTACCTCAAAATGTTTCTTCCTACATATCTCTCCTGAATGTTAAAGAACTGCCTTGTGAAGATGTAGCCGTACTAATCAAATGTATATGCTACTAGATTCTCCGGGAGTCCCACCGAGTGCGAACGCACATCAGCTCTTCAAAGGATTTAGTTTTGTTGCAACGACTACTGTAGAAGATCATAAAATATCCCCCCTCACCAATATACTGCCAATAGTACAGGTAACTCTTCATTTTCGGGGGAAACTTTTCTGACAAGGCAAAGATTGATCAATATTTAGTCTTTACAGTCAATTCTGTTTTGACTGAGGAGATTGTTTGCAAAATATGTGTTATTAAAATGCTTGTGGGATGTTTTTAAATTTTAAGAAGCGAGTTGCCGTTTTTCTGGAGGCAGAGTTCAAAAGAGAAGGCATGGGCAAGCAGGAGAAATTTTTGCTGGTGGGAAATAGTATCATGGCAAAGAGCATCTTGTTGTGTTAGGTGACAGTTTGTCTGTGTTTGTTTTTAAAGCAGCTTCACGGGAACAGCGCCCAGTTTACTGATGTGTACGAGCTGAAGGAGGACATCGGCGTTGGTTCCTACTCCGTTTGCAAGCGATGTATACACGTAGCTACAAACATGGAGTTTGCTGTTAAGGTACTGGGAGCAAATTTCCCTGTGACAGCTCTGAAATTGTTGTGTAGTAGAATTGTAAATTAAATGCATGAATTTTCTAGTCGCTGTGGCTGTTTTTATGCTGTGAGAAATGAAAAACAGTGTTTTCTTCATTTGGTTAAGTTGTGTATTAACTTCTGTAGCTCTTCTTTTTGTGGGTAAAGTTATGGCCTTGAAGAACTGGCTTTGCAATTAGAAAAATATCATACATTGATGAGCACACCTAAAGTAAAATCAGATCCACAAAGGTGGAACTGGACTGCAGGGAGGTAGTGATGCTTCAGGCAGTCCCTTGTGTTCCTTGTCCATGGGAGCAGGATAGACTGCATTAATGATACAGTTTTAACTGGTAGCAAGGATAGAGCAAGAAATAAATGGTGGGATGTGGAGCTGCAAGAATGGTTAGTAAGAAGTAATGAACTTTAGAAATTTTTTTATTCTCTTGTTGAAATATAAATTAAAAAAAATCTTTAATTACTTTGTTTAGCCAAGTTGTTTCTCCTGTTGCTGTATTTTGCAGATAATTGATAAAAGTAAGAGGGATCCCTCAGAAGAAATTGAGATCCTCATGCGTTATGGACAACACCCCAATATTATTACACTGAAGGATGTATGTACCTCTTTCTCTGCTACCTCTTTTTACAGAATAGTCAATAAATATATGTAGATGTAGGGAGTTTATTGGGATTTATTACATTTCTTTTACATAGTAAAATGTAGTAGGAGACCAGCCCACATAGTGCTGTTGAGTATTTCAGACTATGACATTGTCTTGCTACTATTTTTTTCTAAATGCTGTTTAGTGAACTTGAAGTGAGAAATAACATAAAGGTTAGAAATGTCATATTTCCTCTTATTTCAAATGAGCAGCTGATGTGTTGGTAACCTGAATCTGAAAAAGCAGTTGCCTGTTGTCGTCTGTATGCAAAGTGCCAGCAGCTAAAAATTCATGGAGGGGGAGAGCAACAGGAGTGGTAGGGTTTCTCTGCTCTTTAAACAGAAGCTTCTAGAGTGAAAAACTTAATTCCGAATTATGAATTAACAGTGGATTACCTCAGCATCTCACAGAATGACCCATAAGCTTTCTTATACTTCATACCTTAAGGCTTCTCAATTGCAAAATTAAATTTTTTCAATCCCTGCTGTTTTGTGCTTTATGTTCATATGTGAATAAGTGGTCAGTCAAGTCTAGATTTTTCACTTTTATCAGGATGTCTAATTATAGATTATCTTTTTTTAATGCATATGCTTGTTAAACTTCTCATCAGGTGTATGATGATGGTAGATTCATATACCTTGTCACTGAACTGATGAAAGGAGGAGAGCTGCTTGATCGAATTCTCAGACAGAAGTTCTTCTCGGAACGAGAGGCCAGCGCTGTTTTATACACAATAACAAAGACCGTGGACTACCTGCACTGCCAAGGGGTGAGTCATTTCTTCTGTGGCATAGCTGCTTTCACACTTCTTAAAATTAACAAATACCTGTATTTACTTGCTTCGGTTACCTAGAGAACACCCTGAAGGTGTTCGAGGCCAGGCTGGATGGGGCTTTGAGCAGCCTGGTCCAGTAGGGAGGTGTCCCTGCCCATGGCAGGGGTGGAACTGGCTGGGCTTTGAGGTCCCTTCCAACCCAAACCATTCTATGATTCTGTGACATTACTTGAACTAGAATTTTTTTGCTACGTGAAAGTTACTTGTGTAGAACTACTAATAGGTAAATTAAATTGTAAATGGTTTTTACAAATGGCAAATTACATACAGACAGATGTACATGCAACTTCTAAGTGATAGCTTTTAAAATTTCTCTCTTTAAAGGTAGTGCATCGAGACCTTAAACCTAGTAATATTTTATATATGGATGATTCAAATAATGCTGATTCTATCAGGATCTGTGATTTTGGATTTGCAAAACAACTTCGAGGGGAAAATGGACTACTTCTAACTCCATGCTACACTGCGAACTTTGTGGCACCAGAGGTATCTTAAACTGCCATGTGTTTTCTCTGTGCATTTTTTTTCATGTATCAAGTACTTAGATTTTCTAGCAGTGCTTAAAAAAATGATGCTAGTTTTCCTTAAATCAAATTACACATACTTTCTAAACAGTGGTGCATATGTTTGTAATAAACCTGCTTTAAAAATAGCGGAATCAACTCTCAAAAATCAGATGTAAGCCTGTTGAGAATCTTGGGTGATAATGTTCTGGGAACAAGAGGTGTTGACAGTAGTTACAGTAGCTTGTATATTGAAAAGTAAAGAATCCAGCGTCCAACATGATCCTGAGATTTTCCAGGCTGTGTAGTGGTCTTGGTTTGGGGTGGATTTTTACGTATGAAAAGTATTTAACGCTTTGTTTCCTAGGTTCTCATGAGACAGGGATATGATGCTGCTTGTGACATATGGAGCCTGGGTGTTCTTCTTTACACAATGCTGGCAGGGTAAGAAATATTCCTTAGCTTTTCTGTTTACCTAAAATTCCAGCATTCGTTAAAGCTATAAGATCAATTTGAATGTGGACAGACGCTGAAGTGAAACAGGGAGCTATGAGTTCATGAATGCGTACATAAACTAGGCTTGTCTTACAGGTAGGTTCAAGACTTGTCTCTTCTGTAGTGCATGACTCTCCCCAGTGTTTACTCTGTGAAAGTACGTGGTGATTTTCTTCCTTATCCTTTCTGCCTCTAATCCTCCCCATCTTAGTATTCTTGTAGTCCACCTTCTTCTGTCTTCAGCCACAGGCTTGACTCCTGGCCCTTGTGGAGAACACACTGGCTTGTAACTTCTAAAGTTTTCAGAACCCCTAAACTGTCATTAAACACTATGAAGCTTAGTGGCTGAATGAGGAAAGGTTTTTTGAATGTATTTCTGAAAACAAAATAATACGGTTTCGAAGCAGTACTGAACAGTATATTGTGTGTTTCTGTCAGCAGCAGGATGCCTACTTGGAACGATTCCTGACACTTTACCAATTTCTTGCAGCTTCTTGCATATAATGAGATAGTTTGGTTGTTTGTTTTTTTTTTTGTTTCCACAGCTATACTCCATTTGCCAATGGTCCTAATGATACTCCAGAGGAGATCCTGGTACGGATAGGCAGTGGAAAATTCTCTTTAAGTGGAGGCAACTGGGACACTGTTTCAGATGCAGCAAAGGTGTAAATGTGTTTTAATTTTTTGGGGTTCTTTTAATGCTTTTGTAGAATTCAAACATGTACTGAACTTTATCAAACAGACCAGTGTAACACAGTAGTTTGCTGTTATCACCAGCAGGCTTCATTGCAGTGAAGATCATCTAGCCCAGCCTCCTGCTCAAAGCAGGATCATCTATGAGGTCTGACCAGGTAGCTCAAGGCCTTATTCAGTCTGGTTTTGGAAACCTCCAAGGGTGGAGACCAAACAGCTTGCCTGGGCAGCCTTTTCCACTGCTGGAGTGCCATCATGAGAAAAAACCTTTTCCAAATTTTAAGTCAGAACATCTTGTATTTTCCTTTGTCTCCATTCCTTTGGCTGTGCTGACTAAAGGAATGCAATTCCCTCCTGCAGGCTACTTGCTGTGCTTTGGCCCAGGAAGCTCTCAGCCTTCTTGGATGTCAGGTCACACTGGTAGATCAGGTTCAGTTTGCTGTCCACCACCAAAACCTGCTGGTCCTTCTTGTCGATGCTGGTCTCCAGCCTGTACCTGGCAACAATTTTTCCTTTGTCCAAGCACAGGACTTTACATTTGTCCTTGCTGGGTGTTGTATGGCTCTGGTTAGCCCACTTCTCCATCTTAGTCAGCACTGTTTCTTTTTATAAAGCTTGGCATTAATACTGTCTTGTCCTGATCCTTTGGCACTGTGCTATACCTGCCCTTGTAAGAAGTCCCTCCCCGGCTTTCCGGAAAGCTGCCCTTAAGGTCTCCCCAGAGCCTTCTCTCCTCTAGGCTGAACTACCCCTACTGTCTCAGCCTGTCATTGTACGGGAGGTGCTTCAGCCCTCTGATCATCTCTGTGGCCTCCTCTGGACCTGTTCCAACAGCTCCTTGAAGGAGAAATTCTTTGGAAGTCTGTTGCTATATGTGAATGAAATTGGGATATGTAGTCAGCAGCCCCCAAATGTGTATTATGAATGAGGGGGGATGTTTACAAATAATAGATTTCTTCCATAAAATCTGCCTGCTCAATTTCAGTGGGATTTCTAGTTCTTCAAAGGTTATTTTAGTAATGAACAAACTGAAATATGAAGCACACAAAGAGCAGTAAGTTTCTTTAGAATAAAGACTTGCTCTGTTAAACTGTTTAAATAGTACAACACATTGTTTTCAGGCTTCAGCGGTGTCAAGGCACAGAATGATCCAATTTATCTGCTGATTTTTGTGTGTGTTTGCATTGTGCCGATCCCTGCCACACAGGGTACTTTTTTCATTGCTGCCATAATTAGTGCTTTAAAGTCTGTGTGAGATTATTTTAACTGAGCATGTGTGTTTGTGATTTTTTTCTAGGACTTGCTATCACATATGCTTCATGTAGATCCTCATCAGCGGTATACGGCAGAGCAAGTATTGAAACATTCGTGGATAGCATGTAGGGACCAGTTGCCACATTATCAACTGAACAGACAAGATGCACCGCATCTAGTAAAGGTAGAACAACCCAAAGACTGCGTGTTGCATGAGCTGGTGGATATGTGATGGATTTAGAGCTACAGACAGAACTTTTATTTTTTAATTTAGAAAAGAAATCAATTTTGTTTTCCCTAGAACATACACATTTAAGTTATGTAAGCAAACAAAATATTAGCAAACTAATGTTTTTTAACCTGTGTGTAAAAGAAGAGATTTTTCTGGGTGTTCTGTTTCAAAAATTAAGCTAGCTTTGACCATAGAGGAACCTGATAAGACAGTTATCTGGGACTGAGCCTTCCACGGGTCTCCTAGCATTCTTATTCAAGAAGTCTTTGGGGATTTGTTTCTGACTGGCTCCTGGCTTAAATTAATAAACTCATGCTGCAGTTTTTCTGCTAGTATTTTATCTGTTCTGTATTTTTGTTTCTGACTTGTGACACAAATATTCTTCTGTATGCAGACAGCATATGTTACTTAATTAGTTTGACTGGTTTCAAACTTAAAGGATCTGAGGTAGCCCGTCTTACTTGTGTTGCCTTCAAAAGTCAGGACCTGAATAGCCACTTAAGTGGCTGTTTGATATATTGATGCTAATCTTGCTAAGCAGATGCGAATTCTGACCCACATTAAAAGGTTAGTTCTACATCTAGAATGTGTAAAAGAAATAAACATGGGAAAGAAAACGTAGGATACCCATGCTTAGAAACCTGAAAGATTTGGCAATAACTGGGTTTTTTTAAATGAACTTTAGAGAATGTGCATGACCTGCATAAATTCTGGGGTTTGTTTCTTCATAGAGTTAATGAAGAATTTAATGTTTGTTTGTTTATTTTCTGATAAAGATGACCTTTACAGCCTCTTATATATTTCATTGTTCTCTAGGGAGCCATGGCTGCTACATATTCTGCACTGAATCACAAGACATTTCAGCCGGTGTTGGAGCCTGTTGCAGCCTCAAGTTTAGCTCAGCGACGGAGCATGAAAAAGCTAACATCAACGGACTTGTAGATCCACTGGGATACCTTAGCAAACTGAAGCAAGGGGAAAATCCAATAAGTGGCTCTGTTTTGCCTGACCTGTGATCAAAAGGCATCTATGGTTTCCTGCTACACTACTTGAATTCTGTAAAAGTCCTTTTTTAAAAAGAAAAAAAAAACCCAACAAATCCACAGGTTCATACTGTGTTGTTTTACAGGCCGTATCTGTTAAATTAATTTAAACATCAGGTACACCATAATGAATTTCTCTACACTGTCCTTTAAGAGATCTGTTGCAAATATTATTTCACATTCTGTATAGTTTTGCTGGGTTCGTTCAAAAAATGGTTTAGGGGACCGTTGGCAGTGACCAAGTTTTACATAAAGTGTCAGTGTGCGTTTTCTCCACACCCTTAGACCCTGTTATGAGGGACAAATTCTTAATTTTATAATTAGGCACTTAATGCATTCAACTGAATTCATTTCACTTGTTCATTACTGTTATGAAAAGCTGACTCATGTTGTGCCAGTGCTAAATGCATTAGCGTTAATTTGGAAAGTCTGCATTTGCATGGTGCCAGTGTGAAAACACTAACAAGAGGGGTGTGTAAGACTCTACACTTTACCCTTCAACTTAATTTCACCCATGTTAACACATGGCTTCCTACAGCAAAAAGAATGTTTCTAGTTGTTACCACAAATAGTGTTGTGTTCTGCACTGAGCTGGAGAAAGTCTGTGTCTAAACTGTCAAAATTAAGCATCGAAATAACATTGGTACCACTTTAAGACAGCATTTTGCAGTCCGAAGTGTATTTTATTTATTATTGTCCATCCATTTGTACAGTGACTGTGTTATCATTTCCTCGGCAGTCGTTTCCACTGAATCCAATACCCAGTCTTAGGTTTGGTTTTGACACATAAGACAAACTGACACTTTATTATAACAAACTTGGCATGTGGATTTTAGGTTTTATTTATTTGATTTTTATAGAATGTTGCTTCTATCTGACTCTCACCGCATGTACAAATATTACAGAGCATAAATGCAAAATTCTATTTGCCTAATGGTAGGGGTAGCTTGGGAAAACAAATAAATATGCCTTGCAATGTGCCCACATAAGGGAATTCTGACTAGGAAGTTTCACAGTTTCAGACAAGTTCCTGACAATACCCTGTTGGCAGCACTCAGTCGCCCTCTCTGTCTTCTTCGAAGGACTTCAGCTACTTCTGAATGCTGTAATGGAGAGAGAATTAGTTTCAGGACCAGAATTGTCTTGGGTTTTTCTGACTCAAAACTGGCACTAGCTGCTAGTGGACTGAGAACTAACACATTCAGAGATGAGCTTAAAAGTTGTAGACACTAATACGCAATTGTACTGTCATAGTAGGATGTTAAGTGTTTTAAATATAAAGTGTTTCAGTGATGAGCAGTTAGGCTGTGGACAGTTAGAGAATCCAAGTGACAGAAGTAAAATATAGTTCAGGCTGCTTTGCCATCACTGAATTCCCTGTTTCGGATACTTCTGGCAGCCCATCACAAGACACCAGAGACTGCAGAGCTCGGCATTTTGAGGCAGGAAAATAGACTTGCAGGAGAATTCTGGCCCAGCTGCCAAGAGTGGCAGAGGTAACTTGGATCTGGAAAGGCAGAGGGCGCTGGCTGGGTTGTGCTTGTACCTGTGAAGGACTTGGTGGCATCGAAAGTACTATTAGATAAGCTGCTTTCTTTTGTTGTGGTGGGGGAAGATGGAAATTATCTGGCCGTGTAGTTAGGTATGAATAGATGTAGATTTGAGACTTAATGAATATAGCAAACATAGGTGTGCTATTTGTATCACGCAGAACATACCCCATACTAAATTTCTTGAGTGTTTGGTAGATGCTGGAAGCTATAGGGGCCATTTATGCCTAGTTTTGAGGTGCCTGTTCAAAATGCTTGAAAGCTGATCAAAGAATGCAACTGCTTCCTGGAAAGCTTGTTGTTTAGTACAAAATCTGCCCCTTATGCAGCTGGTTCTTCCTTCTTTTCATTATTGGAGACCTTTGCCAGCAAGAATGTCTGTAAACCTCCTGTCTAGAGTTTATCAGTATAATGTTATTATAAATTTACGGGTGGCTGCCAGCACAGTTTGAATTCACTCTGAGAAGCAAACGGTGGGAATAAAGCCACCTTAGCCCAAGTTCAAGGTTTAATGTGGGTTGAAACATACCAGTAAAAGCTGTGTTGGGGATAGAGGGCAATGCAAGGCATAAAATACAACTGAAATGTCAAACTTGGATTGTCTTCAGCTTTCCCAAAAGGTAGCAGCTGGTCTTTAATGGCTTCATTCATGAATCATTTAACAGTGTTGATATTGGTATTTTCTTTTTAGCTTGCTTAGAAGTGCCACGTTATAAGCACCTTAAAAGCATTTTGCACAAAAGCAATTGTGAGCCGCTGAAGGTACTTCAGTTCTCGGTGTGCAAAACAAAGGTGGTGAGAGGAAAAGTACACGAACAAGGTGGATATTCTGATTCTTAGCAAAGTATTTAAAAACATCTATAGCATTATCCCTGCTTTTTCTTATATCATTACTGGCCTTTAGTGCAAGTGGAAGTCCTGGGGTAAAAGGTTTCAGCAAACATTACAAAGTTGCCTTATCACAAGGAAAACATGGACAGCCACCTTTGTTGTATCTGACAGGCCAGGGCCCTGGCTTGCCAGTTACAACCTTTCATTTGGGAGGGAAGTTCACTTGCTTTGAATATTTCAGCATATCAGTCTTTGAAACATTTTGGATATACAGGGATACAAAAGAGCTCACTTGCAGTTTACTCTTGCCATGTGGTATTAAATGATCACCTTCTTGATGATATTTCTTTTGGAATTCCTCGCATAGTTGTCATTCTTTTTTCAAATTTAGGTTTTGTTCAATTGAGCTGTTATATTAAAAAGTAGCGTGGTCTGCTCATGAGTAACGAGTTACATGTTTGACATGGAAGAGCGCTGAGTTGAACTTACTGTTGGCTGGAGTGAAAGGTTGATGTAATTTGTTTCACTTCCTTATGGTCTTCACAGGTTCAAGGTTTCCAACTAGTTACGAATTTACTATCTTACCGATTTTAAAAAAGTAAGAGTGAATTTTTTTTTTACAAAGGCTCATAATTACAAATAAATAGATCTGTGTTTTAAGTATTTAGAGGAATTTCAAGAGAAATCATTAATACTTTAAATGATCTCGATGGTTTGGATATGGCTTCTGCTGCTGCCAGCAAACGTTTGACAGTGGCAGTTACAAATAAGTGCTAGTTCTTAAGTGCGCACAGAGCCTGATGCGCTCTTCCTAAAGAGACATCAGCTGGAGCTGCTCCAGGCCCCTGATGTGCTTGGCTTTTTGTTCACTCCTCAGGTATCACAATCACTATCTTCAGTTATCCTTGTGATCAAAAGTGAGGAACTCTGTTGTATTCCTGTTACATATTCAAAAACTATGCAGTGGCATTGGTATTGGTTTAAATGTTCTCCTCGCGTTCAGAGAAGGCATCCAAAACCTCACCCAAGTCAGTAATAATGAGCTTGAATTCTGTCTTCCGTGTGTTAGTTCGCTGTCCAAAGCTAATCTTTGTATGTCCAGTGGTTCCATCACCTCCAGCAAAGTTCAGCACCTGGCAGTTACTTGTGATACACTTATAAACTGCTTATTGGCAATGACTGGATGCTGCGTCCAGGTTGCTGTCGGCCCTCAAAGGTTACAATTAAAATGTTGAGGTGCTTGGAAGAATTGAATTTGATGAATGATGCAACACAATAGTAGTTATCCTGCTTTGTATCAATGAAATTAGGCTGAAACATAAATGCAGATATGGAGATTTGTGTGCTTCTGCAGCACTTGATTCTGGATAGGACTGAAAAACTTGTGCAAATATTGGTAGGAGGGAAAGGAGGAGCAGTTTTTCCTTTGTCTCAAAGTTCTTAGAAGGCTTCTGAAGCCAGTGGAGTCCCGATATGATCCTGTGGGAGCTCGGTGCAATCGAAAATAATAGAGAATTTCTCCTGGCACATTTATTCAGTCCTTCCTTGAGGGTGTGCTGGTACCTGGTAGTAATGCACCTGTGCTGTCGTTCAGACCATACGGTCCATCTGCAGTAACGCCCTTTAGCTCAGTACATCCTGAGTACAGTTTGTCCCTACTTCAGTGTATTGGGGACTCATTTGTTGTTGATAAGTCTACATTTTCATTTGGGAACAGGGGAATAGATACAAATGTTCTAAAAATCCCCACCCTTGGTGTAGAGCTAACCTGACCTGAGTATTATAATAACTTCTGTAATTAGAAGTTCCCCCCAAAATAATCAGCAACTGGTTTTCCTGGTATTTTTCCTTTGTAGTGAAAGCAAACTTGCTTTGAAAGCTTTAAAGGCTATTTAATTGATTACGTCTCTTAATAATTTAAGATTTGGGCAATAGCTTATTACCAGCAATGAGTTTGAATAACACTGAATCCTGTTTTGAGGAGGTTTTTAATGTAAGAACTGAAAAGATGCTTGAGGCAGATCGCCGTTGCAGGACAAAGCGTTCCTATCTGTGTGTTGTGCATTAGGCTTACGAGCAGCGTTTGCAAAGTGATTGCGTTGTCATAATATCCCAAGCACTTTGGCACCTTGCACTGATCCTCTGATTGGAGCTGAAACTCTCCTGGCACCTGACCGGCTATGAATCTCAGTGTACGAAAGGGCATTAATTGAAAACGGTGTGCAATGAATTCCATGCTCTCTGAGGTACTTCAAAGATGAGACTCTACAAAAGGTCCCCGTTATTAGGAATCGTAACTGTCATTTCTTTCTCTAAGCCTATTGTGGATTTTGTATCATATTGTATTTATTTCATTTAATTTTAAAAAAAACACAAATGTTTTCTTTAAAGCTCTGTATATATTGACATTAAAGTTTGCATTGTACTACGTTTTCTTCTCCTTGTAAGGCTGAATCTGGTAGTGCATTGTATGGTATGTTGTTTTTCTTTGCACTGTGCTGCTAAAAGAGACTTAATGCCTTGAATTACGACATGCCAAAGACAACCTCAGAATTGTATTTATTTTTGTTAAACTTTGTGAATAACGATAAAGGTACGGTTTTAAATAGCTGGCAGTTCCTTGAGTACTAGAATAAAAAGGTTGCAAATTCATAATATTTTATAATTGACCAAAATCCATCATTTATGATTTGGAAGTTCACCAACTCCTTTTTCTTTTTTTTTTTTTTTTCTTTTTAAATTGATATAAAAACAATGAGCAAACATTCCTAAATTAAATGTACTGTGACTTGCATTATTTGGTAAGCCTCACCAAAAATCTCACATCCATCAAGAGCTGTTGATAAACTTATCCTCACAGTCCAGTGTTTCTTACCACACTTCCAATAAAACATGCGTTCACCGATAGGGTCGATGTATTGCTTCAGCATGGGATAATCTACCTTCTCGATGACTTTGAGGTACCTGTTCGGATTTGACTTTATCAATTGAGAGGAAGTAACTTTCCTGCTTTGAAAATATAGGTGCTTGCATGTGGAATGAAAGTGATCCCATTAAACGGTGACCAGTGTGCTGGTTTGAGCTAGGCATGCGTGCCAGCGTGTGCCAGGCAAGCTTGTAGGTGCCCTCCTGACGCTGCTTCACCTTTGGATTAAGCAGAAGAGCTCGATAACCTGCAGCAACTTTTCTGTTCCTGAACTGTTAGAGCGCAGCTGAGCGTTGCTGCTGTCCCCACTGTGAGGTGATGGACCAGATTAGCCTGATGACCCCCACCTCGGGACAAGAATATGAGATTTTGATACAATAACATTGATATTAAATTGGGTTTAAAATACTTCTAAGGTGTTTGGTAAGTGGTGTTGCTGTTTGTGTTGAACGTGGGTTACAAATAACTTGTTTTTCAGTTATGCTTTCAGTCTAAATATGCAGGAAGGTTATTAACATGGTTGCCTGAAGTAACTCCGTCTCTGGGATGATATTTGCTCACGCAAGGTGCTTTTCCAAGCGTTTGAGCCTGTCTGGTGGAGTTGTCCTTGCTGAAGGACTGGTTCTGGTGCCGGTGGCATGTGTGGAGCAGGGAGCTTTGAGATCGCCCCTCAGCAGTTTGGGGAAGGATCAAGTACTTCAGTATCAGTGTGGGCCCAGGGTCCTGGGGTGCGGCCAGGGCTTGGCGAGCAGCGGAGTGGGGAAATTTAGAAAAAAAAAAAAAAATTACATTAATATAGTTTTAAAACAACTGAAAACCAGCCCTGGACACACCAAGCTCTTGTTGAGTTTCTGTAGGCTTGCTGAGGATGTTCCTGGTAGGAGAAAAGACCAAGGCATGGATTAAAAAAACTGCCAGCCTTACTGATCAGATGCTAGTGAGTGTCCTCAGAAACAGAGGACAGGAACAAGTCAAGAGATGCAAAGGAGAACACAGAACGTGCCTTATTTAATCCCATCCCGCTTGTTTTGTTTTCCTGCAAGCCCTGGTTTTTGGAAGAGAACTTGGAAGCTGTATTCCCTGTGATTCACTTCTAAAGCTTTATGCCTGTGAGAGGCACTTTCCCACACCTGTCTTTTGTGCCTTTACAGGGTAGAAAATGGTCTAAGGTAAACAAAATTCTCTCAAAGGTACTTAAATTGTGCTTGCTTCCACTGAGTAGATTTCCATCCATAGTCACTAGGTGAAGCTCACAGCAGCAGCACAGCACGTTGCCATGCCGGACACTGAGGAGCTGGGATATCGAGGAGATAGGACTGTGCTCCTCCTGGAGCACAATCTCTCCAGTGACAGACCTCCAGAACTGAGAGCAGGGGGTGAGGACTGACACCACAGGTAAGCGATACACCAGTCTGAGGAGGAATCCTGAATTAAGTGCTCCCTTTCCAGATGGCTCCTTGTCTTTAGGAAGCGAGGGTAATGACCCCCAGGTGGATGTAGTGCTCCTCTAGCAGGTGGCAGCGGGGCAGTCTGTTCTTCTCTCCTTCTAAAACATCTTTGCCTGAACACAGAGCAGGCGTGAGGGCAAGCATCTGCGTATTTGCCAGAACAAGGATTTAAATGTATTTATTTTAATTATTGTTAAACAATTTCCCTCCAGAACTTTTGGGGAATTTCTCTTAAAAAGGCTGGGGCTTCTTGTAGGCCTTTCAAAAGTCAGATGAGAAAACTCCTTTGACAAAGGGGCCGGTTTCCTTGCTCCTCTGCAGTTGCTTAAGGATGGTTTTGTGCAGCGCTTGGGCAGGGGCTGCCTCACCACTCCCCCGGGATCTGTTTCTCTGCCATTCCAGCCTCAGCAGACTCTTTGCTCCCCATAGCCAATCTGGTGCCCACACTTTGATTTTTTTTTGGCATCCACAGAGTGCCATCCCGTAGGAATGTTTCACTGTGTTGAGTCCTTGGTGTCTAAGCACTAAGATTTGTTCTCTTTGTAACGGTCTGTGGGTTCTGGAGCGAGTCCTGAGAAGAGCAACGAAGCTGGTGAAGGGGCTGGAGAACAAGAGGAGCGGCTGAGAGAGCTGGGGGTGTTCAGCCTGGAGAAGAGGAGGGGAAACCTCACTGCCCTCTACAACTACCTGAGAGGAGGTTGTGGAGAGGAGGGAGCTGGGCTCTTCTCCCAGGTGACAGGGGACAGGACGAGAGGGAATGGCCTCAAGCTCCGCCAGGGGAGGTTTAGGCTGGACTTTAGGAAAAAATTTTTCACAGAAAGGGTCATTTGGCACTGGCAGAGGCTGCCCAGGGAGGGAGTTGAGTCACCTTCCCTGGAGGGGTTTAAGGGACGAGTGGACGAGGTGCTAAGGGCCATGGGTTAGTGTTTGATGGGAATGGTTGGACTCGATGATCTGGTGGGTCTCTTCCAACCTGGTTATTCTATGATTCTATGATTCTGATTCTGTGAGGGCTGCAGGGGCTGCGACCCCCCGGCAGGTGGCGCCATCGCCCTCACCGTGAAGAATTTCTTCCTAACGTCTGTTCTAAATCTTCCCCTTTCCAGTTCAAAGCCGTTCCCCCTCATCCTACCCCCGCACTCCCTGATCAAGCCCCCTCCCCAGCTTTGCTGGAGCTCCTTCCACCACTGGAAGCTGCTCCAAGGTCTCCCCGGAGCCTTCTCCCTTCTCCTCTCCAGACTGAACACCCTCAGCCCTCACAGCAGAGGGGCTCCAGCCCTCAGCCCTCACAGCAGAGGGGCTCCAGCCCTCAGCCCTCACAGCAGAGGGGCTCCAGCCCTCACGCCGTCCCTGCTGCCTCCTCTGGGCCCTTTCCATCAATTCCATTTCCTTATGTTGGGGATTCGAGAACTGGGCACAGGGCTCCAGGTGAGGACTCACGGGAGCAGAGCAGAGGGGCAGGATCCCTCCTGGCCTGCTGGCCACAGAGCGTTGGAGCGTTGTAGGGTTACCCTCAACTGCAACAGAATCATAGAACAGTTTGGGCTGGAAGGGACCTTAAAGATCATCTAGTTCCACCCCCCTGTCATGGGCAGGGACACCTCCCACTTGATGCATTGTGTTATTACACCTCAAATCCCGGGGTCAGTTCTGGGCCCCTCACCACAAGAAGGATGTTGAGGCTCTGGAGCGAGTCCAGAGAAGAGCAACGAAGGGGCTGGAGAACAAGAGGAGCGTCTGAGAGAGCTGGGGGTGTTCAGCCTGGAGAAGAGGAGGCTGAGGGGAGATCTCATTGCTCTCTACAACTATCTGAAAGGAGGTTGTGGAGAGGAGGGAGCTGGGCTCTTCTCCCAAGGGACAGGGGACAGGACAAGGGGAATGGCCTTGACCTGCACCAGGGGAGGGTCAGACTGGATATCAGAAAGAAATTTTTCAGAGAAAAGGTCATTGGGCACTGGCAGAGGCTGCCCAGGGAGGTGACTGAGTCACCTTCCCTGGAGGTGTTTAAAAGAGGGATGGATGAGGTGCTCACGGACACGGTTTAGTGGTTGATAAGGAATGGTTGAATCTGATGATCCTGGAGGTCTTTTCCAACCTAGTGATCTTGTGATTCTGTGATTATTTTTACCCTCTGGATTGCTTCGGTGTTCACATCCTAGGAAGACCTGCTGGATCAGCATCCCTGCTCTCCCTGAGCAGCTCTCCCCTACTCTTAATGGACCAGAGGAAAAGCCGGCAGCAGGGGGATCTGTCAGGAGACTGGACACTTGGAATCAACTTGCTTTGTCAAGTTAGAAAAGGGGATTATCTGGGTTGCTGAAGGGTGATGAAGAGAGACCTCTGCTCTGTGTCTATGTCCCTAGCACTGACGATCAGCTTCAGGTGGGTAATTCCCCCCACACCAACCACGAACCTATCCTTTAGCCGTTGTGCTAATTTTCTGTGCCTCATGGAAAATGATCCAACTTGAAACTGGCTGGAAGAATTAATTTAAATGCAATGGCAGTGGTTGTCAGTGATGGAATATGCGACTAGGAGGGCAAATTTGAGGACATTAGTAACATAACTGAAAGTTCCCAGCAAACTACTGACAAAGGCAATGCAAACTTGGTTCCAAATTAATTATTGCAAATAAACATTTGAAATGCTACAGGCCAAATTAATATTTCAGAATTCTTCACTATTTATTACAGTGCTTAATTTTCTTACTTAAACATCTTTTGGGCCTAGAGCTGTTAAGAATTTAATTTTTGAGGTACTTTAATGAATTATAAAACATGTTTTAAACAGAAATGAATACCTAATAAATGCCAAAAGTGATTAATTTTATGAAACGGGGAAAGGCCTTTGTGTTTAATTAAAAAAATCACCCTAAATGGTTGGAAAGTAAAGAGAAAGAAAATATAAAGTGGACTAATTGAAGTTTTGATCAACTAACTAAATCACAAATGGTGTTCCCTTTGCTGAGACATGGCTGGGGTGGGCAGGCACCAGCTCTTAGTGCTGTGTGGAGTTAAGCCTTGCTTCATCAGGAGCATCTCCTGCATACCCTGCTTGCTGCCCAACTTGCTGTGGTAGCCGAATTAATAAAAATACGATCCTAAGTACCATTTTGTATTTTTCTAAAAATCAGGAAAAGAAATTCCCTCTGGAGGAGGCATCTGAATGGGTTGCTGGTGTAGGCTGTGCAAAACACTGACTGTTCTGGTTTGAGATAAAGTAGAATTGATTTTCTAACTTTTCAGCTAAGCCTCATCTAAGTAACTTCATTTTCTAAAAGTTAACTGCATGTTTTCAGGCAATGTCTGTCTCTAGAAGTGATGACACTTAAAATTTATGATTAATGGGGCGTTGGCCTGCAGAAAGGCCACTGCTGACATCTCTCTCTATGGAGATGAAGGCTGTCCTCTAGCTGGGGATCTGTAAGTGAAAGGGGTGAAAAAGGGTTGCCCCCGCAGGAAGGTTGGACAGGACAGGTGACCCAAACTGACCAGCAGAGTATCCCACCCTGTATACATCATACTCAGGATAAAGCTGAGGGATCGTGATGGTCAAGCCCTGTTCTTTGGTGGCTCATGTCCAATATGGACCTTGTCTGTGCTTTTACCCCTGATCCCAGACCCATGCATCTCCGAGTCTTGCACGGGACCTTTCCTCATGCTGACTCTGTACTATCAACTGGGATGTAGTCACTGTTGGGGGTGTGTGATATTGTCTATTTTGGAGGCCCCAGCAAAGACTGGCTCACGTTCATCCTGCTCTGCTTTTTGGGGTTACCTTGCTTTTGGGAACTTGCTGCTGAGAGGTGGTGCGCTCCACCGCCTTGTGTTGTGCTGACATTGGTGGCTTGTCATTATTTTGTCTGATGCAACTTTTTTTGAGCTCCCAGCCCACTGGTCACGTCCTTCAGACAAGGCAGTGACACAGTAGTGGGTACAACCTTGCTCTGAACCACAGCAAGCTGGATGAACATCAGTTTACTTTATTTAAAGCTGGTGTAAATAAACTTTTCCTGGAATCAAGGAAACATGATTTTACAAGCCCATATTTTTCTGGCCATTTTAATGTGTTTATTTTTCATTTTAGTTGTGAGAATTGAGAGGTTTCCCTAGTTTAGGAGAGCTTTTAATTTAAATTTTGAATCTGGGGCTTGTGTAGTGCTTAAAATTATATGAGCCTCATCTTGACGTGGGGATTTATGTGCGCAGCTTCCTACACATTGAGTTGAGAATACCTATCATTAATTTTTGTGGCTTGAAACCGAGCTTGATTTAGGTGCTTTCTTCCCAAGGGACGAGACATTTTATAAAATCACCGCAGTGGTAATTGTTTGGAGTTCAGAGTGAACTAACTTAAATTTCACATGAATCAATTGTGTGCTGTAAGTGATTTATGCCCTAGCACATGCCTTCAAATGTCCTTACAAATTATATGGAGCTAAGAATAGGATGATTTGTTGCCAGTGACACTTTGTGGACTATTCAGCAGTAGTGTTTGCTTGCAGATCTCGTTATAGGAAGGTCCTGTTTATCAATGGGGTCAATAAACCACAAATTCCTTCTTCTTGAGTGTGCAGAAATACACACGTGTGCACATACATCTCTCCTACAAGAAGTCAGGAGTGGTTGTTTGACCCCTTACAGTCACCATTGCTCCTCAGCAGAAGACACAAAACCTTTGAGAACCAGAGACTTAGATGCCCAGCAAGGCTGGGATCTGACAGCAGGATCCCTGCTAACCCAAAGCTGTGACCACCACGGGGAAAGAAATGGTATTTGGGATGTCAAGATTAAAAGCCATATGCAATTTAGATCTCAGAAGAAAGTAGAAAGGGAAGTTTAAAATAAAACATCAAACAAAATTTCTTAATGGCTTAGAGGATAAAGTTATCATTAAAAAAGGATCTTGAGGAAAGACACACTAGAAAATTAGTGAATCTAACTCTGAAATTTTGCATTTCTTGGCAGGCTTCTTTAACCTACTGTACTTCTCCCCTTATTTTTTAAGCTGGGGTTTATTGAAAAAAAGATCAAGTCATCTTTTCTATTTCCTTTGGGCTTTGAAATTTCTTAAATTCTTTTTACTTTAAAATTATTTTTCTTTGGAGCCTCTTGAATGCTTGAATCGATTTCTTTTTCTTTCCTTATTAATGAAACCATTCATCCAAGAAAACTTAGGAGAAGAGAGATCTAATTTACAGAACTACCCTAGTGAAAGAAATAAGGTGAACAATCAGCTGGACCATCCAAAGCATTATTACTATTTCAACGTAAGCTATTTAAGAAAATGTCTATGGGGAAATATCTGGAAATGTAATAACTTAATCCTAAATATCATGAAAACAAAGCAAATAACTCAGTATATTGTAGAGACTGAGAAAATGAGCAGAGGCAGATGCTCACCCGGGAGGTTTTGGCTTAGACAGGTAGAAAGTTGGGGGTGTTTTTTGCTGGAATCTGTCTCTGAAAACAAGCCTGTCCTAAAGCTTGTTGTGATGGCATGAAGGTTGCTGATTTACTACTTTGCTCTGTTTTTTTTAGTCCCTTGGCACTGCAGTGTTTGTGTATGATGTGCTTTGAGGCCAGAGGGATGATCGATCGTAAAGGTGATGTGCAATTCAGTGGTGTTTGCAGTGGCCAGTGCTGAGTTTCTGGTTGAACTGAGGCTGATGTTTACATATAACTTCTCTTTGGTTTAAAGATTTCAAATGGCAAAATACTGAGGATCCTACATGCCCCTCTTTGTAGGTGCATTGCCAGGTGTTGTAGAAGCATGAACCTTTCTACCTGGGTTATGCTGTAAGTACATCAGGAACTACATGAGCATATTATAACCGACTTAAAACTTAGGGGTTTTGTTTATTACCTTGAACCAACAATTTTCATCTTCCCTTTGATTAGCTCTGCCAAAAATGGCTTCTTTTTCCAGCTTATCTTGGAGGAGGGGCATAGAATACATGAGGTAATTTTAACGACTGAAGAGGAGATGGATGCAGCCACAGAGTAGCAGCCAGTGAGTCTGGTCCACGCACACTACGTTTTTGCCAGCGCTTGGAGGGGCCACAGGTCAGAGAGAGGATGCCCAGACGCTGAGCAGCTGAGGGTATTTTTGAAGTCCTTTGTCAGAGCTTCACCATGGATTGACAGAGGGATCCTGGTAGAAACACTTGGTGTAGGGTCCCGTGCTACTACATTGCAAATCTCGGCTCACTTCACACCTACCCTCACAACCCACCATTTCTTGAGACGAGACTACCTGCCTGCCAGGAGCCAGCTGGGAGTCTCCAGCTTGTAGAGATGTCAAGAAAACTTGCACTCTGCCCATTGCCAGGCCTGTGTAGAGCAATTATTCATGCTGGAGACCCAATGCTAGGAGACATGGTCTTGGAGAGAGGGAATGCTTGGTACTGGTAGGCCAAGATCATTGTACTGCAACTTGCATGAAAGGCATTTTTTTTCTCATAACAAAGATAAGACAGGCTGTGAAAGCCACTCTTTTCCACGAAGGCAGAAGACGTTATCGTGCTTAAGTGATTTAGACAGACTTTATTTTCTAGGGAGGCCATGAGCCTCTTCATGGATCATTGTTTCCAAGCTGAGTTGCTCAGTGAGACCTTTCGTCTATGGAAAAGAGACCCAAAGAGTGTGAACTGAGCTGGTGACCTTCCACCACTGTAAGTCAGGAGCCACAAAAATGTTTGTCAATGCTTTGAAAAGAAATGATTTTACTTGAGATGCTTTTCTAGGAAAAATTCCTCAACGCGGAGCTAAAATGAGGTTAGACTTTAGTGCAGATCTGCTGGGACACATAAGTTATCTTTTCCTTTTAAATAAAATATAAAAGTTAGTTGGGGTGTCTGAGGTTTTGGGATATTGTAAGGAAAATTTTCAATGCACCTTTTATTATTTTTAATTTGGGTGAGGTGAGGTCTGTCTATAATTATTTTCCTAGAAGCAATACAAATATACTTTTAAAACTGGGAGAAAAACAGTGTGGAAAATTCTCTGTGTGATAACTTGGTTTGGTGGGCTCCCTTTTGGGGAGTCATATGCACTTGTTTGCACAGAAAAATTCAAATCCTCGGGTCCCAACTCAACCGGAATGTGTGGCTACCAGCCTCATAGGCATTTCTCTACTCATGGAGACAGGATCTTGGCTGATGAGCATTGTCACTTATTCTTGGTCAGGCTAAACCCTGGGGTTAGTGCAAAACATAAGCATCTCTTAGTTCCTTTCTGATAACCTGCGATCATAGACTAGTCAGAAATACTGATTCTTCCTCCCGCAGAGGCAGTTTCTCCGGCTGGGTGTTACACCCTTTTGCTCATTTTCCTTTCTTTCCCTAGTACTTGGAATGCAGAGAAAAAATGTTGTTATCATAGATTGAACTGAGCTAACATTGATGTGTAACATGTAGTTCCAGAAAACAACATTCCTGCTTGTTATTTGCAATACTCAATAGTTACTTTTTTTTTCCAAAACCTGTTTTTCCAACCCCCCCGTTTTTTTACAAAGCAGGACCACATTTCAAACCCACATGTCTGAAGCTGTTTTCATCACTAGTGGGTTCTTTCCAGTGCATTTCCTCACTCACTCAGTGTCCATGGGCACTAACTATCCTCTGCTTTGACATCTGCTTTGCTTACATCACACTGTCACCCTGGCAGATGATGTGGTAAGGGGGAGCTGTCACGGACATAAAACCAGAGACTTATTTTCCTTCTGTCACACAAAGAAAATTGCAAAACACACCCAGATATGAATGCATGTTATTGGACCACAATGGTATCAGGAGGTGCTTAGTATACTGCTTTCTTTTAAAGAGAACAGTGATGGCTGAGATATGCACCTCTAGACAATTTAATGGGTCTCTTTTTCACTGGTAGTGATCAGATATTTGACAGTTGCAAAACATTTACTTCAACAACAAGAGCACAGACTCTAAATGTGTCTGAGATGACGATGAGCCTATGAGTTTAATGTTAAGTTACCTAGAAAGCCTTGTTTTTAATGACATCGTACTTCACTTTGCTGGCTTTTTAGAGATCTACTCGAGCTAATTCCCTAAGTGCAGAAGGGCTTTAACTCACGTTCGCACAGGACCCCATGAGCACCCAATGATGTGGGAGCCCTGCACCAGCAGCTGCATCATTCTGCGGGCAGGTACAGCAGGTGCAGATTTGATTCCGTCTTTGCCTCAGAGGTCAAAGACTTTTAGGTTAAATGAGTTATTTGCATTAAAGATGGTAAATTATTTTATGTTCCAGATGGAACAAAAAAACTGAAAAAAAGACATGTTTACTTTGATGTTTTCTTTAACTGAAAAAAACCCGTGATACTTCATTTTGAAATGGTATTTTCAGCCTAGATACCAAGACTATAGCACTCTAATAGGTCTCTTCCATCATACTTTTTTTGGACCTATAGGCCGTGGTTCTGCAGACCAGGTTGTTGGATGTTGGGTGGGGTTTTCTGTTTAGGGATTTTGGGGGGTTGTGTTCTTTTTTGGTGGTTGAGTTTTTATTTTGGTTGGGGTTTTTTAAGCTCTTAAAAAAAAAAAAATAACACTTCTCTTTGGTGACAGCACTGCAGTGTGTTGAATTGATGAGCCTCTTGGGGAATGAATGACCTGGCTGGGTTCCCCAAAGGGCTGGGGAGCAGCTGGATGTGACCAAAACCTCCCAGCTGTCTCCTGCCTCATTCCTCTCCCCTCCCAGCTGCACCACCAAAGTGTTCACAGCATCAGCTTCTGATGGGTTTGGCCCAGCTGATGCAGGTCAGATGCACAGAAAAGACACATCCATACGTATGAGTGGCAAACTTTCTTCTAACATCAAACTCCCTAAACCAGGTGACCTCATATAGCCCAGATATCGTTACAAGCATTTCTCTTTAGATGTAATTTATTATAAGAGATTATTATATTCACAAAACAAAAGCTGTAGAGGAAGAAATATTTAAATGATAATCCTTGAAACCTTGGACCCTATCTCTGCATCACAGAGCAGATTAGCTCATTTATTTTCATTGTACAGTGCAATGAGCAACATTCATGCTGAAAAGTAAACGAGATTTGGAAAATGACTCCATCTGAATAACTGTAAATTTTATTAACAGCATAGATTTAAATAATGGCTTTTCCTGTATTTCTTAGCCTGTTTGTCCCCCTGTCTGCTTCCCCAAACCTGTAAATCATTCATTTGATCGCTTGTTCAAAATTTATTAGAATTGATTACCATTGTTTTCACAGAGAGAATGAATTTTCCAGATCTTCATCACTTTAATCCCCCATCAAATCATGCCCTGTTGCAGTCAGGTGGTGGAATGCTCTAGGATGAACGTTTCCCTCAGCTACAAAAGGTGGAGCACAAGGGAACATCTTTGTGGTCCCTGTAGGGACGGGAAGAATCTACGGGGGGCTGCTGGGGTTGAGACCCTGACTGGGCACAAGAGTTCCTCCTCCTGCCTCCTAGGCACAAAGCAATGGACAAGAAGTTAACTCCAAACTTCTTTGTGTTCAGCTTTTTTGTGTAAGAAGGGTCAGATTTTGCCAAGAAGGCAGGTACAGGCTTGCATGGAAAGAGGCTTTTGTTGCAAACTAGAAAATAATGAAGATGTTCTTTTAATCGCTAGGTAGTCTTATGTAAACAATATTTAGCTATTTAAGCTATTAAAATTAATCACTGCAGTTTAGAGTAGAAAGTTTTTCATAATACCTTTTCTCCTATTATCTGGGGTTTGTTTTTCGAAGGCTGCACGGGGCTTTGAGGCGTCAAAGAACTCATGGGAACTAAAGGGTGTCCTTCCTTCAAAGCATCGCCTCGCTTTAGGCTCACCCTCCACAAATCCCCATGCCCAAGGGGAAATGTTGGGATGTCTCCTTCTGTAGGTGGATGGCTCCCTGCAAACAGTTTTGTGTTTGACTGAGGAGACTCCTTTCACACAGCTATTTGCTTCATTCCTAGTTTCTCCTTTATGAGGAAAACATAAAAATGCTTTCTGCACTTAAAGTCATTCTGGTAACGCTCTAAATACTATGCTTAAGGATGCATTTAATTAAAGATTGACTGTGGCATAAAGTGTAGGTTAATTAAATACCAATCAGTTTCTGTATAAAATACATATAAAGGAGCTTTGACTCAGACAGTCAAATGAGTCTCCAGGAGGAGATACCCCTATTGCATGCTGTGCAGCTGAAGAATGACTTCCTAGGCACCTTCCCCCACTGTATTTACCATTCAAAATGCTAAAGCACCTGTACAAAAGCTCTATTTATGGAAACAAAGCCATGGTCTGACCTATTCCTACTGTTCAGAAGACATTTCACAGACACTTTTCCATTGGTTTCGATCAGATCCTCACTTTTTTACTGTGATGTTGGTATAATTGGACAAAACTTTGAGGAAAGGATAAATCTGAAGTGCTGTAGTTATTTTTTTCCAAGATTTTTTTTTACAGGCTCCCTCACAGAGTCAATACCACGATGCCGTTCGGGCATCAAGTGAAGCCAGAACATCCAAAGCTAATAAAAGGGGATGACTTGTCATGAAACAAGTTGTTAAACTGTAGATGGCCTTATCATGGGATACTGTGTATGGTGAAATTTAGGTGAGCTCCAGGCAGAAAAGGAGTTTCGGGGGATCTGGAGGAGGAGTCTGGTGTGGGAAAAGCCTCATGTGATTGCCTCCCAAATGAGTTCCTCCCTAGGCCCACGAGGGAACGTTCTGAGGCTCAGCAGGCAGAGGTGAAGCCCTCCAAGCCTAACCACGCTGCATCGCTTCTTGTTGATACCGTGCCTGACACATGCATATGAGGCACGGGTTGCAAAAATGAAGTTGCAAGTTAATTGTTCTCGTTGCTGAAAGGCCTAGGTTAGTTGCTGTCGTTACACTAATTTTTATACTGTCTTAGTGACCTTCATCTCATATTAACAATTTTATATGATGTTAGCAAATTGCTCAGTGAGAGCTGCTAGTCTGATTGCATTCTGAAGGTCATTAATATGATATGAAAATCTTATTGTATTCTCTGCTTTCATATTTTATTAGTGATACGGAAAGCAATAAAGAGGCTGATTTTTGCTGGGAGGTTCCCCAGGGAAATAGGCTCTACAGCAGTGGTGTCCCACATTGGCTCCTAATCCAATCTCAACGGGAAGTTCAATTTCCTCATCATTAATTATTTAGCTGTATTTAACCGCTGTAAATTCTCAGATTAATTTTTTTAACTGTTGAGTTTGATGACCTCTAAAGACATTGGTATTAACCACTTCAATATGAAATACAGTTGCTTAATGCAAATAGAAGCTAACACTTCCACAAGGATTTGTGTGAAGGCATAATAACGGCAAATTTAATTTTTCCACTATAACGGTGAGGGCTTATCGTATTACCACCTTTGGTGCAGGTTGGGTTCGCAAAACGAAGGAGGAAGGAGAGCATGGCTGGAGCATTCCCTTAAGGTAAGCCTGGCTCAGCCCATCCCGGGAGGTGACACCAGGGCTGTCCCCAGGACATGTTGCAGGTGACCAGCCAGGCATTCCTCTCGATGAACTCCCCGGTGTGTTTGGCTGCTGACTGACTGCACCAACACACGGGGAAGTTAATGGAATCCACATCTCAGTTTGGTCTCCTTAAATTTTATTTCTCAAGCCACGTAGAGCAGTAAAGTCCTACCGAGTGAGTGATGGGTGGAAATGTTAGCAGCCACCTAACCGAGCCAGAGATGAAAGCAATAAAAATGTTAGCAGCCACCTAACCGAGCCAGAGATGAAAGCAATAACCTTTGGGCATTTTTTTACTGTTACTTAAGTACAATGAAGGTTTAATTTTGAAGGAAGTAAGTTGGAAACTTGTAATAAAGACTTTAATAGAAAAGAAAGGTCATTGCTTGTACGGACAAATGATTTTTGAAGTTAACAATGCACTATATTAGAACGCTGCAGTCGAAAGAATGACTTTGTTGTTAAGCAGCAACAGTTTGGTGCTTTAATGCTTTAACAGCCTTGCAGCCTCTTAACTCATCCTTAAGATGTCATATAACAGCCATTTATCACGTTACCAACAACAATATTGTATTGGAATATAATTGGGTTAAGAATGGTGTTTCTTAACATGATTGTGCCAACTAATGTTTTAATATTTGTATTTTTGCTTTTTCCTGACCACAGTACAAGGCAGCTTTGAGTCATTGGCTTCAGCACTGAGCTGTATGGTCTGGATTTATAGCTAAGAGGCACCGCGTGGTGGCCTGCCTGAGTCTTCAAAGACGTCTGATTATTTAACTTTAACTAATTAAAAACAAAGTCAGACTTTCAAGGTTGTTGAAAGCTTTCCCTGAGTAACAAGTGAATTATAAAGCTCAAAACCCAACCAAGAGTGAGTTAAATGAGCAGTGGACCTGACTAGGAGTTTCTGCATGTGCAGTTCCCACGCCTGCACCAAAACAAAAGTTTAAAACCGATACATTTTTGATTTTGGCAGGGAGCGGAGCGCTGCTGGTCGCTGTGCAGAGCTGCTGGTGGGGCTGTAGGTGGCGATGCTCCACCGGCGCTGCCTCCACCCTGCACCGAGCATCCCTGCATCTCTCTGACCCTGCACAGAGCATCCCTGCATCTCTCTGACCTCTGCACCGAGCATCCCTGCATCTCTGTGTCCTCTGCACCGAGCATCCCTGCATCTCTGTGACCCCTGCACCGAGCATCCCTGCATCTCTGTGACCCCTGCATCTCTGTGACCCCTGCACTGAGCATCCCTGCATCTCTGTGACCCCTGCATCTCTGTGACCCCTGCACTGAGCATCCCTGCATCTCTGTGACCCCTGCATCTCTGTGACCCCTGCACTGAGCATCCCTGCATCTCTGTGACCCCTGCACCGAGCATCCCTGCATCTCTGTGACCTCTGCAATGAGTATCCCTGCACCGAGCATCCCTGCATCTCTGTGACCCCTGCACTGAGCATCCTTGCATCTCTGTGACCCCTGCACCGAGCATCCTGGCATCCCTGCATTTACACTGCTGTGCACCCCAGCACCACTGGTGCACCTCTACAACCCTGTGCACCCTAGTACTGCTCACCCCAGTACTATGCACCTCTGCACTGCTGTGCCACCCTCCTCTGCTGTGCACCCCTCCACCATGCACCCTATCAGCACCATGCACCCCTACACCATGCACCCCATCATCACTGGTGCACTCCTACACCACTGGTGCACCCCAGCCCCACCAGTGCACCCCTACACCACACCCCAGCCCCATGCACCCCAGCCCCACTGGTGCCCCCTTACACTGCCCCTCAGCACCCCCAGCGTGCCCTGCTTGCCCTCTCCTGCCACGACTGCTTGCTCACAACTCCTAATTGCTCATACAGAGACCTGAGGGTGGCTGCTACCCCCATGCTGTGGTGTGGGAGCACTGGGGGCACTAAAGCACTGATGTAAATCCATGCCAACATATTTTTTTTTTACTGGCATTCTATGACAGTGCTGTTCACTTCTGGGTTTGTGTCCTCTCCTGTCCCGTGCAGGGCAAGACCTAAATTGCAGGCGATGATCCAGGGCCATGCAGCGCATCACCAGGTGTGCAGTTCCTGTAGGATGTGTCCGTGGCACCGTCCGGCCTTAAACACGGGGCTGTAAAACTCAGTGAAAACTTAGGACAAACCAGGCAAATCCACACTGAGCCCCAGCAGGAATTTTATTGACAATAACAAAATCTTTTGGTGTCTTTTACAGGAGAGAGGAACACATCAAGTGCGGTGCTGGTTAAAATTGCCTGAGACAACAGTTTAAGAGTACTGAAGGTAAGACCCTGTGGACTGAGCTATATTTCACCACAAATGGAGCCCTTTAACCAGCAAACTTGTTCTGGGAAAGTTTCCAATTCAGACAATCTGTTGCATTGTGGGGTGGTGGGATCTCTCATGCTAGGAGCATCAAAGGAGTCTCCTGAGACACTTTAAAAGAGGACAGGAGCCTGGGAGGGAGACTTCAAAATCCTGGCAAATGTACAAATAAAATATACTTTGGTCTTAAATGAATGTAAAATATTATGAAACTGTCTTTCGGAGATTATTCCCAATGTGGAGTTAAAAAACAAACAAGCAAACAATGAAAAAAAAAACCCTGGCTGGTGTCCACAAAGAACAAATCCTCTGTTTTCTAACATCTGAACACTGTCCTCCAGAAATCACCTTTTCAGGACAGTTCCACATCACCAGACTATCTGCATCCTCTGCTTGTAAAAAAATCGAGATATTCCCTCTCTCCAAAGAGAGAGAACTCGTCCCTTGACCTGAACCACCAATTTGTGTGAAGGCTTCCCGCAGCAAAGCCTGTTTGTGCCCTACTGGGGCTGTGGTCATTCTCTGGACCAGCGTTGCACTTCTGGCCACCACAAGGCTCCATCAGAGCCTGGCTTTGATGTTCTGGACTCATCCTGCAGAGCCAAGCCAGGAAAACCATTTCTCCCCCTCCAGGGCCTCCATATGGCTGGAGAGCAAAGTTGGGCTGTGTCTGTCTTGGGAAGCAAACAAGAAAGGAAAAGCAAGAGGAGAAAAAAAAAAAAAAGACCAGCAAATAGAGCTTGAGCAGAGAAGACATTAGAACAAAAGATAATAATAATATTATTAATGACAAAAATTAATTAATAGGCTGCTAATGAATTTTATAAGCAGCATAAAATTGCCATAACAGCCTAATTGCTTTGCTTGTCTTGCCAACAGCCAGTGAGAAGATGAAGTGTTATAATCCCCTTGATTTCGATGTGGGAGGCAGCGATTAAGGGGATGTGCTGGGGTGCCAGGGTGTGTGCGGGCAGAGTCGCTGTGCTGGGAACTGGCCTGTTCCCCAGCGAGGTGACCTGCTGTCATTTGCAGGGCTCCCACTGCAGAGGAGCATGGCTGGGGAGGGCTTACCAAGAAAAACAGTGGTGCAGTGGCTCTGCCCAAAGTGCAGATACAGCGACCATAAACACTTTGCAAATTAATTTCCACTTTGCCGTAATTCTGGAAGAAGCATGGAGAAGTCCTGGTTTTATTGAAGCTGTTTTCATGCTCTCCTTCAAATGCTCTGACCCTCTTACTGCCTGCTGAAAACTACATTTTTGACTTAAAGCTATACAGACATTTTTTAAACTTGCTTACTCTTTGTAATAACCACCTATATATACAGGAAATTACTACTAACTCAGGCTGTAGAGGCACCAGTTTCCAAAGCCAGGGCAGTACTTGATCCGCTTTAGAAGAGCCCCCAAACACAGGGACAGATGATAACTTGTGAGGTTTACTTAGCTGGGGTTGCAAGGTGTGGTGTGCACAGCCCAGCCACCTCTCCTGTCCTGGGGCAGTGTCAGGTGGCATCACAGTCACACTTGAAATACTTATTCAACGAGATGGGTGCTTTTCCTGTGCTATTTTTAGCAGTTTAGACCTATCCATATGAATCCCTCTTGTTTAGGGATGGGGAGAGGCTGCTGTGATATGCTGGGTCTGTTTTCAGGAATTAGAGCTTTCTTTTCTACAGGTGGTAATCAAGAAAGATCACATCATCGCTTGCCATAATCTTATTTTTAGATGAGATTTTGTCTCATCTTATACTATCTGCAGAGAAAAACAAATAGCTGTTTTGGGCAATATGGGTTCTGTATGTATATGGCACAGCAAAAATTCTAGCCACAAGGGAGAATGTGTCCCTGCCCATCACAGGGGGGTTGGAACTGGATGATCTTTAAGATCCCTGCCAACCCAAATTATCCTATGAATCTATGATTATTTCACATCATTTGTGCTGCTGACTTTCCTGTCTTTACATTTTAATATTCCTTCTATTCATAACAAGCAGGTTTTTGCAGCACATCTTTGTCAGGAGTATGATGAGGATTAACTAAACCCATCTAAACATAACCATGAAAAAGGGGAAAAATACACTGCATGAGCAAACCTGACATTCTTCCCAGTTCATTACAATTTAATGAAGAAATACTTAGTGCCCAACAGGGGAATCCTAATTCATTATGTCTTTTAAATTCTCATTAAGCATATGTATGGTAACTACTACAAAACCGCACCTGTTAAGCTCTGTTGTCCATTGCACTGACTAATAAATATCCATTATACACTGACAAGGAGAGAATCTCATGGAAGGTTCTTTTTTGTTTTGTTTTTATTTATATTACTATTTAATTATCTATTTCATTATTAATTAATTTTCAATGGTTATCTCTTTATTATTTTCCAGTGTTTTATTGGTGGTGGCTGGATCAGCATCGTTACACGAGTAAGGTTAGAGAGAAGCTGCTCTAAAAATGTTTTCAAGATGAAGAGGTTGGACCACCACTAAACCTCCTCACATCCACACAGCCACTGCCTTCTCCCTACCTCGAGGTCTCTGCTTGGGAGCCGAGGGTCTCTGCTGCCTTGTTATAAGGAGAAAATCTTGTTATCCGTTGAAGTGCTGCCAAGTGGTTTTGGCATGGACATTGTCTATAGTTATCCAACAAGTAATACTTTTCTGTGCTTTCCTCCACTCTTGAGTGAGGGCTTTTGAAGGCAGCCTGTGTCAGAAAACATGATATTACCAACTGCTTCTGACATTATTTAGCTTAAGGCGACATCTAAAAATTGCTTAATCACCCAGAGCTATATTTTAGTTGCATTATTGTAAGTAGCAAGGAGGATACTCATTCCTGTATCTCCTCACAGTTATTAATTGCGTCTTTTACCTTCATTAGTAAAAATGGCTAATAGCTGTGAAATAAAGAATCTCTTGAGCTGTTAGAGTCAAGAAATGGCTGGTTCTATCACAGCTACTTTCCAGACTATTTTCTACTGTTCCTTGCAGTCTAGCTTTGGTAGTGATTGAGGAATGTATAGGAGGCTTTTGCCTGTCAGCTGCTGTGTGGAGGATGCGAGTCCTAGACAAATGCCCATGAAATCCTGATGGTGAAACTGCCAAAAAAGCTTCGCTGGTGTAGGAGAAGAACTGAACTCGGGGACGGGGTGGAGGTTTCTCCTCACAGAAATCAGGAGCCGTGCTGACTGAGGTACATCACTGCTGGTCCAGGGACTGAAATGCAGCTGATAAACACAAAATTGCACTCAGGATGGTGATAAATGGGCTATTCAGGAGCTACAGCTTCTCTGAAACATGGGATGAACTAGCCCCTGTGATCCTGCCCCCAAAAGGAGAGAGGGGTGAGACAAGGAACACTTGTGTTGTTATTTACGACCGCAGCGAGGAGCTCTGGTCTCTTGTTTGCAATGACTTTCAACTTTGGCGTTAGATCAAAGAGGATTATTAAAGGAGCACAGCAGGAAAGATGAAAACGGCTGTTGTAGAGGAGCATTTCAAGCACTCGGGCACTGAGCAGTTTGCTCCTGCTTTGACACAGCAGGTTGGGGTGCTCACAAGGTACAGGTGTCCGGGTGGGAGGAGAGAGGAGGACCCTGGCTCTCCCTGCAACTGTAAGAGTATCTTCCACATTATTCCATTCCTCGTTGGCACTGCAAATTTCTTATGTATATATATAATGTAACATTTTTAGTCAAATACTGGAAAAGATAGCATCGCATTGAAATTATCCTGACTTGGGATTTACAGAAATGTTTGTAACATTCATTAAAACGAAATCCGTACTCAAAATTATTTTTCATAGAAGAAACTTTTGTATATCTTAAGAAATCTTGCAGCAGCTCTCATAAATTTTCTCAACAAATTTCTTTCTGATAACCTCGTATTTCCTAATTCCCTTAGGAAGTTGATGTCAGCCTCCAGAAATTTTGTTCAGGTCCTTTACAGGATAACTTTGAGTCATTTAACGTTTTCACAGTAGTGATAACACTGTCAAAACAAAATGTTGTTCAGTGCATGTAAAAATAATCTGTATATGTGATCTGAAATCAATGGGAATCCTTAGAAAGCTGATCAAAAGCAGACTGAAATTAATGGGTGTCTTTTGATCAACCTTGGCGGCTTTCCCAAAGCTCCCCACCACCCCTCCAGTGAGTTTTCTGGTGGTGATGGAGCTGCATGCCCACGCGTTGCCTCGTACTGTTCGTGTATTGTCTCCTGGGCTGAATTACTTTAACACTCCGAATAATACTCGATTTCCTGAGATGTGTGGATTCTTCTCACTTTTTTATTGCTTTATATTAGATTTTATTTTCCTTTTTAAAGGTGAAAGTGAATGTAGTAAATCCGTACATAAATATGGACTGTATTTGTTGGTGTCTTCTAACCAACTGACTGCTCTGGATGAACCCAAACTACACACGCGCACTCCAGCTCCCCCGAGCTTTAGAAATTAGTCATTTGTATCATTCCAGTGTCAAATCTCCATTATAATGAGGTTTTATCCTTTTAAAAGAAAATAACTTCTATTAATCCCTTGAATTATTAATTGAAGGCTTGACTTTTAAGGGGGGACAGGTATTTGTTGTGAATAACAGCACAAGTTCCCTGTGTATTGCATAACTTTACTAAATCTTAGTAGTGATGTGGGGGTCAGTGTCACTGTTATTAATAGTAATGATAATTATATCATTGGGAAGCTGTCAGAAAAGTATCTTTTGTACGAGTCAGAGCAGTGTAAACAGACTGTACAAGCAGGCACTACCGTTGCCATCAATAGGCAAACAATCTTTGTTAAGCTCATCTTGATAGTCTTATTTTGTTGCCACATTTTAATTACTCATCCTGTCTGTTTATATTCTGTTGCGTTTCGCTGAAGATACAAGCTTTAAAAATCATTGGTATTTAGGAAAATCCAAAGCTGGGGTGATGCATGCTCAGGTGCTAATTTATTTACATCAATTAATTTCAGGCCCCTGATGTAAACCAATTAGTATTCAACACTTAATGGAGTCATTATCTGTCAGATTAGCTTTTAGAAATGCTTGTCACTGCTACAGGACCAGGCAGCAGAACTTTGCTAATAAAACTAGCAAAATTAATGGAGTGAACAGCATAGATAATGACTTAATGTGGAACATACAGTATAGAAAAGAGACTGAACAACTGCTTCAAGAAATGAAGATATCATTGAGCTAGCTACTTTATTCCAAAAATGAGCTCAGATGGTGCTCTTCAGAAACATCAAAAGTGTCTAGCTAAGCCTTTGCACAGTTATGTTGCATAATAAATAATGTTCAACCTTAATGCCCTCACATGCACACAATCTACCTTTCTAGTTTGATGTGGTATGTGAATAAATGGTTTGTGTTTTACCACCTTTGTGTGGCTTGGAGCTGCTATTTACAAAGGATTAAGAGTAAATGGGAGTGTCCAGGTTACTGAGCTGCTTCTGTGGAAGTCATCTCCAAACAGCTTCTCCAGGTGAGATCTACCCTGTGAAACGCACTTATCGCTTAACTTCAGCACTGTGGGACACTGCAAAATATGCTTTATTTGAGAAAGGCAGGCAAGACTGGCGTCACACCTGCAATCATCTGGTGAGATCCATGAACAGGAATAACCCTCCAAAAAGCATCGCTACAGTTACATACGTTTTCAGAAGCTTTCCTTGCGGGTGCAAGATGACAGCGTTTGCCCATTGTTCCGTTTCTCTGGGGTAAGTTACCTTTCCTGTGTTTCACCGAGGCAGTTTTTGCAGTTTTCCATTTGTGGTTAGCCTGGTTATTCTAGCGCTTGGTGACAAATGACACCCTGCTCTCTGCTAAAATCATCCTTGCATGGAAAGCAATCACAAAATTTCATTCCAATTTAAGCTTTTAAAGAGGAATGCAAGAGCAGCTTAAAAAAATCATACGTTGTGTATTTGCATAGTAATTCCTATGATTCATGCTTTACCAAGACCCACGGCGTGCGCCCACATGTGAGTCTGCAATAACCCTGACCTCGCTTGCTCCGGGGCAGTCCTGAACCTTCACATTTTCATGTGTCCTGCTTTTGGGAATTGCAAGCTGACCGGGGGGCTCTGGGGTCTTGACTATGTCCTTAATTGCAAGAGCAATTTCTCTATATATCTGACTGTATTTAAAGAACTGTAGCTGATTATCTAAGCCATAGCCACAATCTCTGCATTCTTAGGTGCCCTTTGCATTCAAACATTTCCTTGCCACAGTACCAAAATTTGAGCCTTACCTTAAGATAAGAAGGAATAAAGATATTACTGTATCATTTGCTATTCTTAATTAGTATAGCTTGTAATGTTTTGCCAGCTCTTTTCCCACGCTGCTCACCTAAGCCTGAATGGTCTCTGGTTCTTTTAGTTTCAGGTTATACATGATTTAGGTAACACTATGGGATAGTTGTCTTCAACCTCAAATTGGTGATGATTGCATGTCCTACACATTTTTTTAAGTCTCTCTCCTTTAAGGAACTGCATTAGTACCTTATATATCTCACCTTACCTTGTACAGATGTTGTACGTAGGCACCAATGGCTTTTTAAATGGAGTTAATGGTTATAATTTTTGCATCAGCTCTGGTTGTTCTCAGTGATCATTTTCTGCTGCCCTAGGGGGACTTAGTTTACACCTGCAAAATCAACATTAATGCTTGATTTTCAGCGTGGCAAGTGGTTTGCTCCCCGCCTCCGAAAAAAAAAATTTCACCTTGCATCATCCCTGCTGCTCAAGAACTTGGCTTACCTTCTACAGTCCCCAGCGCTTCCTTCCAGGAGTATCCTAGGGAGAAGGGGGACATACTGGCTTTGTTTTGTCTTTTAGCGCATACAGCGTTGATGTAGCACTTTAGTAATATTCACTACTTGAAAAAGCGCTTGATGATGACTCTTTCCCCATCATACCTATCCCCCAAGAAGCCATGAACTGTCACTATCCTAACACCTAACGTTACAGAGATTTTTAGAAAAATCGGTGACAGAAAGTATTGGGGGATTTATTTTTTCCAGCAAAAAATCCTCAGATGTGTGACTTTCTCCTCCAGCTGTTCATCCACACCATCCCTGGAGTGGGAGAGCTTGGACCACACGGAAGGACACGTCTGGCCAGCCAGCTTCGGGAAGGTTCTGCTGGTGACACAGGGACACGCTACGTCTTTAGGTAAGTAGGACAAAAGTTTCACGGGGTGGAGGGCCAACAGCCAGAGTGCCTGTACTGGTTTTGTGAACAAGAGAATAGGCATGAGAAACCAGCTGATTTTATGAACTTCTGGCTCATCTGAGCTTCATTGTAACATCTGTAAAGAAATTTAAATCCAGATTAACCTCCGCTAGACTCAGATTTCATTGTGAACATATTTCCCAGCTGCTCAGAGTTTTCTGCAGTTACAAAGGACAATTAATTTTTGTATCAATAATTTGCTGCTTCAAAGAGTATATCCATATGGCTATCAAGACAGTTTGTATTTCTGTAATTGAAATCATATACAACTGCTGTAGCATCCTAAAAGGTGCTGGGGGGCTTTCTGTGGGGTTTTTTTTTTTTTTTTTTTTGTGTTTTTCTACTACTTTATTTAACCTCTCTTGTCAGTTTAAATAGTCACTGGTCTCAGCTTGTAGCTGGTGATACGACCCCGCTGCTGCGCTTTGTAAATGCACAATATGAGCTGTCGCGATTCAGATGCTGTTTTATGGTCCTACCTACTGGAGATGCCCCTTTGAAAGGAGAGGAAATTGCTTTTGGATAACATCACTCTCCCGTCACAGCTGGTATTGGCTGGTGCAGATACGTGTTTACATTTTCCAAGCAAAATGTAAACACTAATTAAGCATTAATGTTAATAGGTCCTGGGACTGGCAGGCTGGAGACAGGGCTCTGCTGCTGGCTCTGCCCTGGCTGCAGTCCATCTCACCCCTCTCCCTATCTGTGTTTCCTGGCAGAAAATAAGGATAATTATTTACTCCTTTCCAAAGAGGGAGGGGAGGGACACCCGGCAGGGTCATGTAAGGACAAAATATCGTGTTACTGTGAATAAAAAGGAATGCTTCTATCAGCCCAATGAGAAAGATGGGAGTGGTTTATTCTCCCCAGGTTCAGCTGTGGAGGCCGAGCAGAGAGCGGTTGTGATGTGATGGCTGGAATGAGACAGTGTTCAGAGGAGAAAAATCCTTTCTATTTCCTACCCTTGGATTCCACAACTCAGCTTTCCTTGGCAGTTTGCTGGGAAAATCTCCACAGCGTGCCATGAGCTGAGTATAGGAGGTACCTAGCGGTTAGTGCAGTGGCTATAAAGCAGCATCTCATCCTGCTGTGGTGCAGGCAGCCCAGATTTCAGCTGCAATTCACTACATTGATACGACTTTGTTATCCTTGCTCCTAATGTCTTCCCTTTTCATGTACAACTGTGGGATGAAATGGTCACTGAGGTGCCTCTGCCCTTGTCTGCTCCTGGCACGGTTTTCACCGTGGCCATTTCAGGTCTTTGATGGCAGGTTTTACATTTTCCCTTTGGGCGGCTTCAGCGTGGCTGCGCGAGCAAACGGCGCCTCTTCTAATTAGGCGAATGTAATTTCTCACAAACTGGTTCTCTCCCTTTGTGAGCCTGTAGGTTTGCAAAAAGAATAAAAGAGCCCCGATTGTCCCTTCCTTTCAGCCCTTCCCCTGATGAGGAGTGTTGCTACACCTAATAAATTAAAGGACACAAAGTTAATGAATTTTTCATTTGAACTCACAGCTAGGTAGGGATTAGGGAGGCTGACGTTACTGAAGAGCTCAGAATTAGGAAGGGTCTGACAGGGACATTTTCCTTTTTAGTAAAATCTTTTCATTCACCTTTTCAGGCATTATCTTGCGGGGTAGAAAGAGTTCTTTTCACACCATATAGCCTGTGGGGTCTGCTTTCTGCCCATGGCATAAATGTGATCATTCATTTTGTTTGTCTAATGGATAAAAATAAAGGGCAGTGTGAATGATATTCAGACAGCCCTTCTCCTGAAAGAGAAGGGATTCATAGGATCCTGAGCAGTACTCCGGAGCAGACCTTTACCAAGCATAAATGATCCCAATTCCTTTAAATTCCAGCTTTGACAGCTTACACCAGCTGAAGGTTGTCTTTCCTCCCCCTTCAGCAGCACTGAGAGCTGCAGAAAGCTTGGGCTTATAAATAAAACTACACTCAATTTATTTAAAAAATAACTTTCAGTTAATGTCAAAGGACTTGTGTTATTCAGAATTATTTTCTCTCAGCCTCCCATAAATATCAAAGGACTGCAGCTGCTTTTTTTAATGTGCAAACTGACTTCTGGTTCCCGATTCAGTGTGAACTGGCACATCCAAGCATCTGGAGGGAAGCTATATCCCAAACAATTTGTTATTCCTGTGCTTCCCATCCAAATTAAAGCTTTTCCTATGAACTTCAATTTTAATATTCACTTGCCTTTGACACTCTGAATGAGCCTCATTAAAAGAGCGGATCAGGTTTTTGCTTAAAATAGAAGCTGCTTAGGTGCAGAAGAGTCTGGGGAAGGTGTTAGGACAGGGGCTGAGCCGATCCCTTCCCCAGCAGGTTTGGCCTCTCCCACCCCCTACACCCACGTGCCTCGTGCCCCTCCTGGCCAGCTCAACTTAGAAATCATTTCTAAGTAAATCAGAAGCAAGTGGAATCTCTGCTGAAGCACCAAGACAGGGTGGGGAGGAGGGACAGTGGGGATGGCTGCTAGTAGCAATCTCTTTGTGGAACCTTTTCCATCTGGGAGAGGCTCGGGGCTCTTGTTTCTGTCCCTCACTGAAGGTGAGAGTGGATGTTTCCCCACTGGAAGGCCAGTTTGTCCACGTCCTCCTGCTGAATTCCCGATGTGACACTACCACTGGTTCAGTTTCACCATTCAAACTGGAAACAGCATTTGTATTAGGTTCCTGCTGTAAACTTTCAAGTTATTTTCCCAAGTGCTTTTTAAAATAATTGTATGTTGCACCTACGAACGTATTTCAGTAACAGGTGATTTTATGTAAAAAAAAAGAAAAAAAAAAAGCAAAGCCCTTTGGGAAGAATCTGGGCAAGTAATTTGTGTTTATTTCCTTACTGTATGTATCGTGAGTTTGATACAATTCAGTTTGCACTGCTGCTTTTCTTAAGTAACAGCAGAGGAGCAGTTTGCAGGAGCGAACTCCTTATCTGGATTCTCCTATTTTTTTCCTTCGTTGTTGAATAAGTAATGCTGAGTGTCTTGCTTTTGTGACAGGCTGGGAGAAGGGCAGAAACACCACAGATCAGCTCATAACAACAGCAGCTTACCTTAGTGCAAATCAACATTACAGAGCTAAAGAGTTGTTTTTTCTCTTTGCGCTGTTTTTATTTCCTTGAGTTAGAAGAAATTTTTGCCCTTGTAAAGAACTGCTTTGTTCGAGGTGTCGGAGCTTCCTCCAGAGGTGCCAGCTGTAAAGCCTAACTTCATGGCTCAGCTGAGTCCATGATGTGCACTGAGGATGCTGAAAGATTTAACCCCCAGAGATCTTACTCTTTTTGCTGCTTATTGCACATTTCAAGCAGAAATTTTCTCGCATGCCCAAGAGTTCTCCACCTCCTAAATAATTCGGGTTCAAAGATCCTGGCACTAGCTTATGTGAGTCTAAGCATAAATCTGGCTTTAACTCAGATTCATGTTTCTATTAAAAAATAATTGCAAAGAACTAACCGGGACTGTCTTAATAAATGATATTTATGCCCCTCAAGCAGCATAACTGATCCCTCATCTTATACACAGCTCTAAAGAAAGGATTAATGCTGCTTGTGATACTGCAGGTTTTCAAAGTTCATCAGCTTTTTGGTTATTGTGCAGGGTCTTCTAGAAAGCAAATGCATATTTGCACAGAGGCTTGTAGGAGCAGCCTGGTGCACATACAACTCAATTTTCATGGTAATCAACAGCTTTTTGCTCACCTCATCCAGCTGTTCCTGAGCTCTGCACCAGCTGTGGTGCTCAGACCCCTCCTGCGACGCTGGTCAGGGCTGCCCTGAGGTTATAGCTTTCTTGGTCACGCTGCACAGCCAGCCCCGTGTCTGCAGGAGTCCTGCAGGGAATGCAAGCATGGATGTTAGTTAAAAAATTAACTGGGAAGAGCAACTGCTTGCATTCCTTTTTCCAATAGAGTCTGTACCGCTGTACCCTCCTACTCCCTTCTGCTGGATCTGGCTCCCCTAGAGCCCAACCTTGGGGAACCCAGGCAAGTTAGACTTCCCAAATCAAATACTTTCCTAACCTATAAACTAGTGTCAACTTTTCAATTCAGGTGAGTAAGCACTGGGAAATGATCGCAAGTGGGGAATATTTCATTTCCAGTCTTATAAACAAGCTTAAAATAAGCCCAATGTGACTGGCGTCAAACAACTCCTGTGCTGTGGGACTTGGCCCCGCGTGCACCGTATGTCAGGTGGGAGAATTTTAAGAATTTTGAGGGAGGAAGAAGGTAGTCCTAGGGGGGAAATATTTCTCCAAAGATTCATTTTGATCAAAATACAGCCAACCGTGTGACAGGACAAAGGGTAATGGTTTTAAGCGGAGAGAAGGGAGATTTAGATTAGATCTGAGGAAGAAATGTTCTCCTGTGAGGGTGGGGAGGCCCTGGCTCAGGCTGCCCAGGGCAGTGGTGGCTGCCCCATCCCTGGAGGGGTTCCAGGCCAGGTTGGATGGGGCTTGGAGCCCCCGATCCAGTGGGAGGTGTGACAAACTCTATAACTTGATGGCTTTGTTACTGGTGTTATAATCAAGGCCTCTCCTGCATCTCTGAGAGCGTAGCTAGCTTGGATGGCAAACGAGAAGCTTCCCCCTCACGGATGCTGTGCCAAGGGGAATAGGTTTCCCCCAGGCTGATAGAGATGCACACAAGAATCGCACTCCTGTTTGAATAATGTGTTATTTGACCATTGCAAGAAAACATTTACCATTGAGCACTTTCTCCCAAGTGCCATCTACACACAGCACAATGTTTTCCATGTATTTGGTGGGTTATATCCTTTTAAATGTAAAGTTAGAGAGCAAATCAGCGCTAGCTACTAGAATGGAACCACAGTGCACAGGAGCGAGGAGGTGGATGAGCCCAGGGAGGTGGTTGAGTCGCTGTCCCTGGAGGTGTTTAAGGTGAGGGTGGATGAGGTACTTAGGGGCATGATTTAGGGATTGGTGGGAATGGTTGGACTCGATGATCCAGTGGGTCTCTTCCAACCTGGTTATTCTGTGATTCTGTGTGATTCTGTGATTCTGTGGATGAGCCCAGGCTTAGCCACCAGCTTGTCTTCCCTTGGGTTCAGCGAGCTCAGTCGCCTCTTACGCCCCAGTTCATGCCTCTCTTTTTCCAGCAGCTTCTTTCGCGTGGCATGTCTTGCTTTGCAGGCGCAGAGCAAAGTGTGCTTTTAAGCCAGGAATGGATTAAATGTATTAGTTAAAACTAATTATCATTGTAAGACATTACAATTTCTTAGCTTATAGAAAGGGGTTGCCATTTCCTTTGGGTTTATTTTCCCCAATTTTTATTGTAATCTGTTGACAGGCACCATCATGGGCTGGGAGTTGTATTCCAGTGTGTTCTTCTCTTAGAATATTTTCCAGGTGCTGCTGGTTTCCTCTTTTTCAAAGACAGTTGCTCTTGCTGAGCATCTCTGGGGTTTTTTTCTGATTTCTTTTTTCTCCAATGAATATAACTTCTTGGATCAAGCAGAATTTCAGTGTATACGCTTGCTTCATGCCACTTTCTAATCTGTCTAGGCTGATTTGCAACTCAAATACTAAGAAAATATAATTATGAATATTTCTTAATGGAATCAAAACAGATTTCAGCGGAAATACTCAGACACAGCCAAGAGTTTTGCATCATAAATGTGCTGTGTTTGTTCTTATTTTCTCTATTCATTATTGCACTTGCAAACAATTCATTATTGATAATTAATATTAATTTCATACACTTAATTGACAGTATTACCGGGGGGGACTAGATCAGCTTCCCAGCATTAAATAATTTTTACCAATTTGTACTGCTCAGCTTGCTGTGTTGCTGATTTCCCAGTAGCTTCAGCTCTTCTGTGTCTGCCACCAGACACAGGGGGATTCAGAGCGGTTTGAAATCAATAGATCAGCAGCCAGAGCAAGTAGAAAGATGTGCGTTTGCTGCGTGACCATGCGTCTCCAACAGAAGAGCGATGAGCCTTGCTCTGTTTGATCATCCATCCACGTGATCCGTCTCACCGCTGGAACACCAGATGTTTGCACAATACACTGCTCAGATAAGCAGCGTAGATGTTAAAGCACTCTTAAGAAAGAAAATTTTTGTCTAATCATAAGCTTGCCTGCTCAGCTCGACAACCCTGTGTCTTCAGTTCCCTGCTGTATTCTCTTCATTGCCTTCATTCATACCAGTTTGCTTGCTGGTTTGCTGTGGGAACACGTTACATGAATACCTGCACGTTTGAGCAGGATGGCAGAAAGGAGCGGTCAGGCTGCATTTCTCCACGCCCTGGTGGAAGAGCTCAGAGAGACCCCCACAAAAATACAGACAAAAAAAAATTTGCAGTCTAGAATTGAATATTCTGAATATTCTGCTTTGGACATGAGAAGGAGTGGTAGATTTTTTGGAAAAAAACCCGCTTCTACTTTGGGTTTATATTTTAATTTTTAAAAGGGATTAAACTTGTAAAGGCTGTTTTTCTCTAATACGAGAGTAATTACTCCTCAAAGTACATTCAGTGATGATGAATCTACTACGCAGGTGGTGCTGGAGCACAAAGATGCTCAGGAACTGCCTGCGTTATGCCACGGATCTCAGTAACTCAAACCATCACCGCCGTACCCAGCAGAGCAGCTACTGCCCTTCAGCTCACACCCCACTTAATGGGTTTTCTCATGTTTTTCCCCTCCCAAGGACCAAGCAGCACAGAAGCACCCCCGGGTGGGCACAGAGGAGGTTGAAACCCTCCCATCTCCTGGTAGACAAACTTTTTGGCTGCCTTGTGTCTATCTTTCTCATTCTCCTCTTCTTCCTCCCCTGGTTTTGCAGGGTAGGAGGAACTTTCCCTGCCCTGGAGGGCAGTGGGGGCTTGTCATGGCAGAGCTGGGATGCTACACACGGAGCTGCCTCCCATCAGCTGCCCTGGGAAAACCTGGCCCTAATGGGGAATTTAATGATATTTCAACACGAGAGGTAACTGATGACCACAATCCAAGAAAGAACATTGGATTCCTGTGACTGGGTTTAAATGTCTGTGAAATCTTGGGGGACTTCTTTAAAAAAAAGAAAGTCTGTTTCTCATAAAGCATTTGTGATGTAAGGTTTGTGATGGCTGATTTATCCACATGCATTTTCTCACCTAACAACCCAGTCATTCTTGTCCTCTCCACCTGTTCTGAGCTATCTCAGTCCCTCTGAGGGACCACATATTAGTTAACTTCAAATCATGTATTTCTATTTACTTGATGCTAATCCTGGTTCAGTGCCTACACTAAGTTTTTAATCTTTTGTCACATGTGATATTTTATGGTATTTTAATACTCTATTACAAAACTAATAAAAAAAGCATGTTAATGCTATAGCGAAATTAAAACAAATATCAATGACATCATTATATTTGATGCTGTGGTTTTACTTTCCATGCACTTGCAATAACTGCTATTTTAATGACCTGTTATTTTCGTTAACCCCTCTCAGATCGGAAGCGATTTTAAAATGAAAACATAGTGTAATTTTCTCTGGTAATTTGTTTGAGGTAATAGTGGGGGAAAAAATACATTTACTGATTTTGCATATTTTATTTTCACAGCATTTAAGCAAAAGTTACTTCAAGTTTGGTTTTTGAGCAGCTCACGAGTTCAGTCTTTGTGTGGCTCACGAGTTCAGTCTTTGTGTAGCTTTCTGTTTGTAGTTGACCGTAGAATCATAGAATCAGCAGGTTGGAAGAGACCCACCAGATCATTGAGTCCAACCATTCCCACCGATCTCTAAACCATGCCCTTCAGTATCTCATGCACCTGCATCTTAAACAACTCCTGGGAAGGCGAGTCAACCACCTCCCTGGGCAGACAGTTCCATTGCCTAATGACCCTTTCAGTGAAGAATTTTTTCCTTACGTTGAGCCTGAACCTCCCCTGGCAGAGCTTGAGGCCATTCCCTCTCGTCCTGTCCCCTGTCACTCGGCAGAAGAGCCCAGCTCCCTCCTCTCCACAACCTCCCTTCAGGTAGTTGTAGAGAGCAATGAGGTCTCCCCTCAGCCTCCTCTTCTCCAGGCTAAACACCCCCGGCTCTGTCAGTCGCTCCTCGTAAGACTTGTTCTCCGTATCACGTATCACAGTGCAGATGCTTTTGGGAAGAACAAGCTCTCCACGGGAGCCACAAAGTTTGCAGCTTGCACTGATCTGGGGGCTCTGCAATAATACCCATGGCTATTTCTCAGTAGCCCGTCTCATCTGTCTTCTGCTGAGACAAATGTTGAAGCAGAACTTGGTTCTCCACTACTTTCATTTGAAACTTAGAACAGATGAAAAGGAAAAAAAAAAAAACAAGAGTGTTTAATTGACCTATAAAACCCAGCGTGATGAGTAAAAGGAAAGCAGATAGCTTGTGGTGGTCTGTGCGGGCTACAAGGAGCTTGTGGGAAGAGAAAGTGTTGTCCTCAGCAGCACGACTCTGTGCCATCAGTCTCCAAAAATGTTTGGTTTTTGCATTTTAGCTTAAAAACTCGGTGAACTGAAGGAAACTTCTCATGTCTGTTTTGGTTTCCTAATTTCCACTAAAGTATCTGCTGCTGGTCAGGCATTGGAACAGTCTGCCAAGGGAGGTGGTTGAGTCACCGTCCCTGGAGGTGTTTAAGGTTAGGGTAGACGAGGTGCTTAGGAGCATGATTTAGGGATTGGTGGGAATGGTTGGACTCGACGATCCAATGGGTCTCTTCCAACCTGGTTATTCTGTGATTCTGTGATTCTGTGAGATGTGAGGTTGGGTGGGATGGATCTCTGGTAAATTCTGGTCAGGCGATTTGTTTCTATGTCACACTAGGAGGGATTTTGGTTTGTGGCGTCATCTCGACCCTTTTGACTACTTCAAAGAAGCAAATTAATATTGTGCTGGTTTTGCATTCTCATTACAAACCCTGCCTGCAGGACGGCTTCGTGCTTTGCCATTTTCTGTTCTCGTTACGGTGTTTGTTATGAGAATGAGAGATCATAATTTTAATGCCCACTATAGCCTGTGAAACACCATAAACATTTAATGGACTCATAAACATAGACTTTAACCTTTTCAATATTCTGTAGCTGGATTGGCCCCTGCTGCAGCGCATCCCCACAGGTTACCGCTGCGAACACGAGGGATGGCCGCAGCGAGTGAATCAAACAGCAGAAATCCAGAAAAGGTCAAAGCAGCGCAGTTTACTATTATCTTCCTCAGAATATATGAGGCGTTACAATTCCAATACCGTGGTTTTGTGGCTTAGGTTGGGGCAAGAGGAAGAAATGGCACGGCATAAATCTCTTCTGAAGACATTTGTAATGGGTCTGGAAACCAGCACCCACTGAGCTCGTCCCTTTTAACTCTCCCGTGGCCGTGCTGGGTGTCCACCCTCCTCTCACCCTGTCTCCCAGCTTGTCCTGCCTTCAATATATACAAGAGGTAGCAGCAACTCAGAACAAATTGGCGATGGGTTTTCTCTAGGAGATTAGAAACCACCCCCTCAAGACTTTTCTGCTAAAACAGTTGTTCGTTATTCTTTTATTTCATGTGCTTTGTTTTGTATAAAGCAACAAAAAGTATTTTATAGTCAAGGGTGAAGGATGTTATAGAGCAGGAAACATTCGTGCTGAGTCTGAATTTTCAGATGAGATGCAGTTGGAGATCATCTGGAACTGGTGTCCAGCACAGCAAAACATATCAGAAGGTGCAGATTTATTTAATCTGGATTGAGGGTGACTGTACTGTAACAGGTGCTCACTTTTACTGAATGGTGTTAAACTGCCCCATACATTATTTTTATCCAGTAAATGGCATTTGGAACGATTCAATAGCGCATTTTTCTAGCAACGAAAGAGCCCCTGAGAAGAGAATTGAGAACCAGCATTATCTAGGGTAGGACAGCCAAGTCAGCCGACACTGACGTTTAGATGTGCAGGCTCTGGAGGGAGGTGCTGTGACCCAAATGAGCAGCTCCGGGGTGTGAGAAGCAGGAGTGCAGACTGCAGGAGGGGAACCTGGGACCTTATCCAGCTGTGTGTTGTAGCTGGATGGATGCGATCGTGGGGTGGCTGCAGCAGAGGAGGGGCCGTTTCTTTCCCAGGTTCAGCTGAGTGATGCTTAGGTTCAGCCCAAGAGATGCTCAGCCACAGCGGTTCCCTACAGTCGGGAACTGAAAGCTCAAAAATCCCAGTTTGTCATCCCCTCATATACCATCCCGAAAAACCTTTGAATTTAGCTTTGTACTTGAAACTTAATCCGGTTATAACTGTCTTACTATGCAACTGCATATTTTTCTGAGAAAACCATTTCCAGTCACATTACCATATCTCCATTTCTGTACAGATCTTGTTACAAAAAGCAGATTTTCTGTGCTAAAGCCTTACTGGACTATGAAGAATTTATGATAGCAAACCCTATACTATTAATTTCTCCATTAAAAAGTATAATTTGGAGTGCATAGCATCCTCTCTCTGCTGCAGTTATGAGAAGTTTTGGCTGAGCAGGGTAGGATTTGCTACAAAACCACATCCACTTCTGGTTTTGTAGCATCACCTAAGGGAAGATTTGCCTATTGTATCAAAAAGCAGAATGGTACAGAAGAATTTGACCCCACAATATCTTCACTTGGACAGAATTCCCACTGCAGAATTGTTTCCTTCGTGAAGAAGCTGTATCAAAGTTAATAAAGTTTTAAATCAATAGCCTAAATGTATGCAGGGCTATAATCTTCCTGTAGATTTAGTAATCCCCCATGGCATTTGTAAGACCATTTCTGCAAACTCAGAATTCCAGCACTAAATCAGCATTTCCTAGGGCTGAGAGATCCACTACGTCCATACTACATGGAAGGAGCAAGAAGCAGCGAAGTCTCACAAGCTCCTGTTTGACAGCACTTGTTTGATGTGTTGGCAACTCCATTTTAAGGTTCGGGGGTGGGGGTGAGAAAAGGCAGGGGGTAATTTCCCCTGCCTGCCAGTGTTTTCTGGTGGTATTTCTATTTTTCCTTTCCCTTTGCTCCCGTACGAAGCCCTAGAAAGCCCCATACAAGGGCAGCCCCTGCTTTTGCCCCGTAACTGCACAGAATTTCTGTTGTGGAGTCAGACCCTCAGCACCTGCTGGGTGCCTTTCAGGCTGTTCTTAACTGAATCACAAGTTTCTAGCTGCAGATAGATGTAACAGAGACTAATCCCATAAGCTAGACAGAAGTACAAGCTCTGAATGGGGAGCAGCTCCTGTTACCTCCATTTGTGCTCCGGCTGACACGGCAGGAGGAGTTCAGATGCTGGTGTTCCCCCCATCAGCCACTCTCTGGTGAGCAAGCCTTGAAAGCTGGTTTTATTTTATTTTATTTTATTTTGCTTTAATTTATTTTTTCTTCCCCAAAGGTAAATAAGCAAAATGAAACTTCATGCCTTGGCCAAAAAGGAAAACAACTTCAGCTCAAAAATGGCATTTCTACATTGGGTAAATATTATTTGTACTTGAGGTGCAGAAGCCAGGGACTGGTATCGTTTAAGAAATAAAAATCCAGCAGCAGAATGATGGCGCGGCATTTCTGGACCTTTAAATAGCACCAGGGATGAGGAAGGCTCCTGCCCTTCTTCTAGCACCCACTACTTGAAAGACGCTCAGATTTTTAAGAAAATTTGGCAGCCACAGACTCCTCGGTATCGTTGCTGCTCTGTGTCCAGAGAAGGTTGACAAGGATCCGCACGGAGCTGCAGAGCCAGGGCCCAGTGATTGATAGCTCCACACAACCAGAAATGATTTTTAGCGTTAGCTTTTTAACTTCTTGTTGGCGAGCTCTTACCAATGACAGCCCTTCCTCACGCTCCTCTTTCTATCCCCTCCCGAGATTCCATACTGGTTTGCCATTTGAATTAAGGATGTGATTCTACAAATATTTACAAGCCAGTAGCGCTGGCTGTGAATCAGCGAGCAACAGGTCCACCTAAGGATCGTTTCACAAGTGCATATAAACCATGGATCATTCACGTCCCACCCCCCTCCATGAAATGATGGCTCTAAATCCTCTTGTTTACCCAAAGCTTACAAACTCGACCAAGAATCCATCCCGCGTACTGGTTCTCAGCGAAGTCCAGCTTTCTTTTCATTACATTAAACCAGAAGTTCTTTAGTTTGGCCCTTTTCATACCTTAGTGTTCACAAAACGAGATGCTTATTGCTCTAATAAAGGTTTGGATTTGGAAATTATTTACCGTTTAGGCTTCGTATGCTCTAATTGCTTTTGATTCTTCAGCATGTATATAATGGAAAGCAGATGAAAGACTGGGGGTTAAAAACGGGCTCTTGAACTTTTGAAGTAAATTTTATCCTGCAATCAGCGGTAAAAATCTTAACTGCAGCTATCGCGTATCCTAAACACGTAACTGCTGTGGAGCCTTCCTAGGGCGTTGCTTACGGACGCTAGAAAAGGGGAAAGTGAGCACAACCGCAGGCCTGACCTTCTGGGGATACCTGGTGGGACTGGTCACTGCTAAAATCTGTGTGTATGTGTTTTTTGCTAGGATGAGCATGAATTATTGCATGAATACACAAATGAGTAATTTGGCAGTAGCTGCACGAAGGAGCTCACAGAATTACATGGAAACTGCTCTGGTGAGTAAAGGGATGAATTCTGTCTGGGTTTGGGGATCGGAGCCTTGGCTGGAGAGCATCTCCTCAGTCCCCATGCTCCCTGGCTCCTGGGAGAAAGACTTAGTTTTAAAGGTATATCCACCTACGTGTGGGTCTGCCCTAAAAACCAGCAGCGATCTTGGTGCAGGCCCAACAGGAGCAGGTGCTCCAGCCTGTTCTGCCTGAACCTGCGGGATTGCTACTTCAAATGAAGAAAGAACTACTCAAAATATTCAAATTCCAGGGATTTTAAAAGCATCGTGGTCAAATTTAGTCTAGGTATGGATTGAATGGTCCACATTCTGAATGATTGAGAAAGACCATGATGAACTGAGGCAGCATTCCTACTTACTTTTAGCAACCTCTGCTTTCAAGTGAACCCTCTCCTACAGCCATAGCCGGTTTTAGAGGGGAGGAGAGCACAGCTTGGGAATATTTGACGTTTAAACCCAAAGGAAGCCTCAGGTTCTCTTCGTATAACTTAAAAAGCAAAGAAGATTTAGCCTCAAAAACTGTTAAAGGTGTTTAACACTCTCCGTTAAAATCACAAAAGCCGTGTAATTCATTGTTGTCAGAGAAATGCTTTCCTTCAACTCTTTCTTCTTTAAAGGTTGTGTGAGAAATTTCTAGACTAAATTAGCATCTCCTGTTAGCACACACCATAACTTGTTCAAGTTGGGAGGCATGAGTGAGCAGAGCCTGAGGGGCCGCCTGGGTCCTCGAGCGGAGGGAGAAGCTGCCGTAAGCCCAGAGGATGCTGAGAGACTGCTTGGGCGGGCAGCTTGCGTAAAACCTGGATGTGCTCATTGTGGATTTACTTTGTTATAATGGAGACCAAACTTGGAGTCTCTCGTTCTTGTGGTTGTACCCTTTGCTTCTTTCCACCCCTCGAGTCCTAAAACAAGCAGATAATCCGATCCGTACCTGCCAAGCTGAAGTTTCTTTCCCTGTTCTTGGTCTGGTGGGACTTTTGGATGCTGAGCATCCCCTGCCGCCGGGCTCTGCTCGGCTGCACCGCGCACCCCGAGGCCCCCCCATCCTCATGGGGTGTGATGGGCATGGAGCAGACAACAGTGATCTGTACTTAACATTAGGTGGCACAAAAGAGTTTCCTTCTGCACACAGGAATACAGAAATAGATGGGCAGTAGCAAGCAGAGATTGTCTTCCCTTTAAATGAAATTCTCCTTCCCTATTTTTTCCAGCTTTCAAGTCAGCTTTGAAGTATTTCTGTTTATAAACTGACTTGGCTTTATCTTTCATTGCACCTCTTTGGTCTCTTAACGTAATCTGGTTTAAAATAACCCCTAACGGAGCCCTTGCTGTAGTTGTGCTGACAGAGCAGCCGAAGGGCTTTCAAGCAGGCAAATTTCAGTGAAACGCCTCCTGTCCTGCCTCCAAACCAATGTTGGCTGTAAAAGCTTCACCTCTCAGGACTCTCAATGCTAAGAGTCAGTGTGACCACGCAGGGGATGTTTTAACACCAAACTTTTCCTCCGCGTCCTTAGTTGGGGATGTTTACAAGCTGTGGCCATTGCCTCCCAGTTTGGTACCCGTGCTACTGGGCGCTCGTTGGTTTTGCTTGTGGAATAGACTGAGAAATGTGGTGCTGGGGGCTCTCCTCCTTCTCCTCCTGCTGTAATCCTTTCGGAGATAGCTGCAGATATCTGAGGTGGCTCTGTCCCGTAGGCGCAGGCCAGTTGCCCCCAACACCGTGGTGTCCGCGTTGTGCTGCAGCTTGCGAAGATGTACAAAGAATAAATCAGGTTTATGGCTGAGAAACAAAGCGTCGCCTGCTGCTTACGTCCCAAATCCCTCTCGCTAACAGGTATAGGACCATATATTTGTTGTAACCCCACCCTTGCTCCTGCTGCTGCTGGTTATTAAAGACAAGAGACCTCACTCCTCGCTCGGGTCGCTTCTCAGGACTCCTAAAGGTAATTTCCCCCTCCCCTAAACTGTTTGCAGAAGGCTCGGTTATTGTTTTCTGCAAGGTTCGGCTATCAGAAGAAGGTCAAGAAAAAAAAAAAAAAATAAAAGGCCATCTCGCTGGCGACGCTGTGAAGTTTGCTGCTTCCCTGCCTCCCCCCGACCCCAGCAGCCGCCCTCCTCCCTGCCCCCGAGCTGCCGGGGACCGAGCTTCCCCGTTTCGCCCCGTTAGAGGTGATGGACGGTTATTGTTCCTCCCCACCACGCCGCTTCCAGGCTGGGGGGGGCCGCGAGGGGGGGTCAGGACCCGGCCCCTCCGCTCCCGGTGGCGGAGGGTGGGGCGGAGGAAAGGCTGGAACAAAAGAAACTTGCTCCGCGCCTCCATTCCTGCTGCTCGGGGGGGAGGAGGGGGGATGCGGGAGGGGAAGATGCTCGAGGGATGCGGGAGGGGGGATGCTCGAGGGATGCGGGAGGGGGGGATGCGGGAGGAGGGGGGGAAGCTCGTGGGATGCAGGAGGGGAAGATGCTCAAGGGATGCAGGAGGGGGGATGCTCGAGGGATGCGGGAGGGGGGATGCTCGTGGGATGCGGGAAGGATGCTCGTGGGATGCGGGAAGGATGCTCGTGGGATGCGAGGAATCCGGGAGGGGGGCGGCTGCATCAAGGGGACGAGGACATCACATACATATACATATACATATACATATACATATACATATACATATACATATACATATACATATACATATACATATACATATACATATACATATACATATACATATACATATACATATACATATACATATTTATACAGCCTCTATTACACGCCTGCCGTGCCCCAGCACCCCCAAAAAAGCGCTTTTCCCCCCCAAACCCCCTTTCCTGCGGTGGGGGGGGACGATCCCAGGGTCCCCCACACAAACAACGCAACGTGGCTCATCTTTTCTTTTTTCCTCTGTTTTTTTGTAAAAAATGTTTATTTAAACCTTTTTTTTTTTTAAATTTGTTTTCTTTTTACAACAATAAAATATTAACAATAAAATATTGCGTCAATATAAACCCCTTGACTAAAACTGTTCGACAACCAAACGTTACAGCCACTCGTGTGTTTCATTATTTTTTTTCCGACAACCATTTAGGCTTTTTTTTAATTTCTGAAACGTTTTTTTTCTTTTCTTTTTTTTTTTTTAAACATAATGCGGAATTTATTGAAAATAAATAATTGTTGGCAACTGCAATAGGCAATTTTGGATAAAATAGTTGAA